>CM066034.1:948904066-951404066 GCA_033557465.1 Ichthyophis bannanicus
GAAACGGTCATTGAATAAGCCACATGACCTGTTCAACTTAGTCAAATCTCTTGCTAAAGAACCTACCCCTGAGCACCTTGGCGGTATACACCCGCAGGACTATGCTGTCTTTATGCAATCCAAAATGTGCAAGACCGACAAAATAGTGATACCTGCCCCCCCCCCCCCCCGGCGAACAAGAGTACCCAGCATCTATAACTTCCTTTTCTACACCTTCAAAGAGAATTATCGAAGACACCATCACAGCCCTAAACACCACCACTGCACACACAGATCCTTGTCCAGCATTCTGGATAAAAGATTTGCGATGTGACCTCGCCCCAATCATAGCCAACATGATAAGCCTATCCTTTAGCACTGGGTCTTTCCCCTCTACTCTCAAGCAGACCTCCGTTAGACCCCTTTTTTTTTTTGTAATCATGTCTTTATTGCATATTATACATGTATAAGAAATACAAAAACAATCTCATAAACAGCTTAACAAATCATCTCATAAAATACAAACACAATATGGAACCTGAGAACTTAATAAGAACTAATCACAGTCAGTCCAGTCCAATCCCCCCCCCCCCCCCCCGCATAAACTTCAAGTGTCTACAGTGAGGTGCTCAGGTGAAGACGCTCTCCTTGTCGGGGCCTGTCCATAAAATCGGGTTCCTTGGGCCATGTATGTATTTAATGGTTCCCATTTGAGGCCTAGTTTAACTACTGTCGGGTATTTTGTCATGTACACTGTAGGATTCTTGGCCCAGGAGAATCGTAGCCTTCACCCACCGCCCAACTGCGTCCGCTTTGGTCTCCTTTATTGTTGCTGCTAGGGACTTCCTCAATAGTATGAGTACACCCCCTTTTTTGTTGATAGTTGGCGACACTGCCACTACCTGAAAAAATTTTGAGCATACTTTCCATGATTCCAGTTCTGTTAGGTGTGTCTCCTGGAGGTATACTATGTCTGCCTTTTTTTGTTGGCAGTAGGACAGGATCTTCTTGCGCTTAATTGGGTTCAGCACTCCTTTAACATTAAGGGTAAGAATTATCACTTTATTGGCCATCGAATACTATGGATGTATACTCGTGAGCCGGGCCGAAGAGGTCTTGCCATCGTCACCATCCTGACTGTGGGGAGAGATATTGGACTGGACTGACCTGCAAATACAGCTAAATGTAAAAAACAAATATTGTGTGGTGAATAACATCAGTTCTTGACAGAATATCTTAAACCATAGAATTTATCCCCGTTGCCAATATAGATACTATCAGGGAACAGTGGCAATACAGGATTTCAATACATGTGAAACCTTTCTTCCCCCCCACCCCCTGAGCTTCCAGCTCCGCGCAAAGATTACACTTTAGGACTCCTATATCACGGAGTTACATGTGAAGCATAAATGTGATATATACCCTCAGACAATCTAAAATATCTGAAGAGATACAATACTTTTCTCCTATTAACTGGGGTCTACTGTATTAACTACACCGTACTCCCCCAGTATCCAGAATTTACCATGTTCAGGTCTCCATGTTACCTGTATCTTGCAGAAAGATTTTCAACATATGTGCATCAGTGAAATTTCTAGTAGTATTATGCAAGGTCACCCGCATGGTGCCCGGGTAATATAAACCATATCGTGCCTGGAGTCTTTGCATAAGCGGCCGACAGGCTAATAGGGCTTTACGCCGATCAACAGTTTGTTTGCTCAAGTCCGGATAGAAGGACACTTTTTGGCCTTGTATCTGCAGCGTCGTTGCTTTTTTAGCCGCTTGCAGTATGAGTAATACCTGCGGGTACCGAAGAACTTTGAGGACGATCGGACGGGGATATCGGGTGGAGTCAGTGCGATGCGTGGGAACTCGGTGCGCCCGCTCAAGCTCGAAGGGCTGTTGAAATGAGAGCTGGAGGATCTCCGGAATCATTTTCACGAGGTATTCCATTATATTTGCTCCTTCAACGCCTTCCGGGACACCAACTAGCCGTATATTATTCCGCCGGGCACGATTGTTCTGCTCTTCAATTTGGGCCTCAATTCTTTTGCATCTCGTGGAAAGGGCCTCCATCTGCGTCAGCATAACTTCGTGCTTCTGTACTTGGCCTTCCACGATCTCCAATCGCCCATTCACCTTCTGCACTGTATTTTTAAGATCACTTAGGTCGGCCTGTATGCTGATCAGCGAGGTTGTGTTGGCGACAATCAGGTCTTTGACTCCTTTCAGCTCTATCAGTATTTCCTTAATACCTGCAGCAGTCGCTTCCTTTCCCTCGGCCGCCATCTTTTGTGGGGAGCCGGGGTCTGGTTTCGTTCGCTTTGATGCGGATCCTGTGCTCGGTTGAAATTCTAACCGTGCGGGTTTAAGCGACGACATCACTAGATAACTGGGAGTGTAAGTCTCGCTCCTGGGAGTTTGATTTTGCGCCTGTATTAAGCAGGATTCTGGATTGGCAACGGGAGCTTGAAATTATGCGACCATTCCGCTTTGCTGATGGCTCCGCCCCCCCAGACCCCTTTTAAAGAACGCCAAGCTAGACCCCCAAAAGGTGGAGTCATACAGGCCCATATCCAGCATCCCGATGCTCGCAAAAATCATTGAAAAGATAGTGTACAAGCAATTACAGGATCATATCGACACCAATGCCCCACTAGATCCATCCCAACATGGATTCAGAGAGTCACATGGAGTTGAAACACTACTCACAACTCTTTTCAACAATATAATTTCAGGTGTTGACAACATACGACATGGTTTTGCACTCATCTTTTTAGATATAGCAGTGGCTTTCGACTCGGTATGCCACGAGACTCTCCTATGCCGGCTAAGAGAAAAGCATATTGATAGCATATTGGTCTCTGCGGTTCTCTGCCCCGGTGGTTCAACATTGCATTGATTTTCAACATTCTTTCTCAGACTTACGTTGGCGGATTATGGATTACATCCCTGAAAGATCCCGGGGAGGTGACTGGGGGGCAGCTCTTCTCTATCGTGAGCAACGCTGGATTTTCCTCCTACAGTCACTGACCCCGGGGGGTCTCAACTCCTCACTAGATTGGTGGAGTATTCTTTGAAGGAATATACCTTTAAATCTTGGCCAGGTTCCTATTGGTTACGAATGTGATCAGCTGATTCAATGACATTTTAAATTGCGTTGGGGTTTTCCCTCTTTTACGTCAGCTATGGTTTTGAAGAAGGGCTGAGAAATGTATACGCCCGAAACGCAACGTTGTGTCAACATACTGTTCACCAACGCATTTGTTTGGACTACAGATCATTGACGGTGGTGGAAGGTTCCCCTCGTCGAAGGCGATACTCCTGCTGCTTTTGAATTTTTTCTGATGGACCCACGGGAGCCTGGACTTGAGCTAAGTACCCGTGGTTAATATTTGGCAGCTATATTGTGGAGTGCAGGCTACAGCCTTTTATTATCACAGGACTCATTTTCACATTCGGTTTTGTACCCTATGGGTTGTTCATATCCTTTTGGGTATTTTGGGTGTTGCTATCCCTTTTAAAAAATTTCTGATTAAAAAGGAGCATTCTGCCTCGAGAGAGCGTCAGTTTTCATGGCAGCAGCTCCGACAAAAATTTTTTTCTGTTTGAGTGATCTCTTTTGTTAGGTAGGATATAGATGTGGGATACTCTTTTAGGTTTATTTTGGAAGAGGCTAAGAGAAAAAGGCATCAGCGGAACAGCGCTCGAGTGGTGCAGATCTTGCCTGTCTGGAAGATGGCAACATGTTCGAGTAGACGGGGCTACATCCTAACCATTTCCACAAAGTCAAGGAGTGCCTCAAGGATCCTCCCTATCATCCTTGATGTTTAACATATACATCCAACCCATCTGCGACATCATTAGATCGTTCAATGTGAGTTGCATGATATACGCTGACGATGTGCTGTTATACATGCCAATATCCCTTGATAGCCTAGACCTTACCCTTCTGACTAAGTGCTTCAACACCATATCCGAATGGCTCCTATCACAAAATCTGCGAATCCAACAAAAGAAAACGGAGGTTCTTTTCATCTCGAGAAATCCCAACTTCACACCACCCAGCTGTTTGAAGGTAAATAATGCCGAACTACAAGTAAAATCAGCTATACGTTACCTTGGGGTGACGTTGGACCAAAATCTCGACATGAAGCAACACATAGCTAATACTGTAAGAGCGATCTACTTTAAAATCAGATCCCTCAGACACTTACGCCCGTTACTCGAACCAGATGATTTCCACACCATTTACCAAGCCCTTATCATTCCTCATTTCTTTTTTTTTTAATTCTTTATTTTCGTTTTGCAACAACAAAGGAAAGGAAGACATACAACTAAGAGACAAATACATACATGTAATGTGATACATACACCAAAGCAAACCCCCACCACCCCCCTCCCCCCTGCTTCTTCTCTAGAAACTAACACATTCTCGAAGCGGACGTGTACTGACATTATTGTGTTACAAAACCTTCCAGCGGTCTGAAACATTATTATGTTACAAAACTTTACAGCGATCTGAGACATGATGAGTGTACATTAAACAGACATGTCGAAGCAATAAGCAGGTGGTACATAATCATTGAGCATCTGCCATTTAGACAAGCAAGAATGAAATTGGGTATGGAAAACAGCCCTCCAAGATATCTGCTCATAGTTACTATATAAGCAGACAAGGTTCCACTATTCATTGACAGCAAGTCGAGAGCTATCCCTCCAAGTCCCCGTGATCAAACACATGGCTATACCCAGCATAAAATCAGGAGAAATCGACCCTTCCTAGGAAGAGAGGGGACCCCCGCCACTGAGCGGAGTCCCACCGTCGTCCGAGAAAGAGGCTCGTGAAGGTGCAAGATAAAGGAAATACGACCCCAGACCCGCCCCTAGTAAATCTGTAGTTAAGGACATTTACAAGAACATGAACGAAGGTTCCCACATCAGTATAGCGAGACCTGCACGGGCCCCTGGCAATTGTGTTCCATTTGACTATTTTCTGGAATATGAGAACATCTTTGTGCAAAAGGACAAGAGTTGAGTTTGGTTTGGAAAGCTGAAGCAGATCGGGAAACCCGCATTATGTTGCTCCAGAAACGCTCCAATGCACAGGGGTTAAAGTGGTTTGCGGTTGGCAAGTCCAGGCTGGTTGGATTCTACAAGTGACAGTATCTGTACCCTGACATAATAGGTTATAAAAGGTAAAGGCTGCTCCATGTGTACTACTAATAGAGTGAATTAGTTCTAAGAGCCCATCCTTAGTAGGGACAGAGGGCGGCATGATTGGAGCACTTTTGAGGCAGCATGTAAGCTGCATCAATTGAAAATAATGTTTCGCTAGGAACGCAAATCCCCTGTATAGATCAGAAAAGGTTTTCCAACGAGCTGCAGAAAGAGCTGTTGGGGTGTCCTGATCCCCCTGGAGGACCAGGGTCTGGAAATAGTCATACATGGCTGCTCAAATTTCAAACCGAAACTCTGGCTGAGTTAATAGGGCTCTATCAAAGAGCCAGGCCCCCGGATTCCCTTGAAGTGCAGTAGTATGGTAGTGAAAAGGAATAGCTGAGGTGAACGCTGGGCTATCTACCCGCTGTGTCTAAGCAAATCGCTACAATAGTAGCATGCAGAGATTTCCTATCCAATATAGCAACCGCACATTTCTTAGAAGCAGCTGGGGAGTAGGCGGCCACCATGTAAGGTTTAGTATTGAGGTGGAAAGTTTCCTTCGAATTGAAATGTGTTTCTGGAGGAAAATCAGGTCCGCAGCCTCATGATTCAGATAGCTGAGGAGTTTCCTTCGTTTTATCGGATTATTGATGCCTTATACGTTCAATGAAAAAATCTTACATGGTGCCATCAGTCGATACTAGACATTTTAGGTAAAAGCACTTGAAAACTTACAACATAATCAGCATCTGTACACTAATGACATAAGCACCAAATATGCTGGCCAATACACCATATTGAAGAGTATGTACCAAAGTAACTTAGAGAAGAAGCAAACCCCCAATGAATATGGCGACCAGATGTCTGCGGGAGGAGGCCCTAGAGAGGAGATAAGACATAATAAAAGAAAAGAAACACCAGAGTCCATAAGAAACACTGTCTCTGATATTCGTCGAGGCTACAATGGGTAGATGGAGTCGGGTCCCAGATATCTTCAAAATAAGGCGACAGACCTCCTTCGATAAACTCTTCGCTGAGCCGCGGTAAATCCAATATGGCAGGCACAGCGGATATGAGAGTACTGGCAGGAATATTCTGGAAATCAGCGCATCAAGTCGGCTTCTTTAGAGTCCAAAAACTCCGCTAGTAGCTCAGGGTCCTCAAATGTTCTTGTCTGATTGTGAAGCGTGACTCGGAGCTTGGCCGGGTACAGCAGACCATAGCGTGCTTGTAATTGTTGAAGCCTCGGCCGAAATTCCAGAAAGCGCTTTCGGCGGTCGACCGTGGGTTTAGCCAAGTCAGGATAGAAGGAGACCTTGTGGCTCTCAAACTCCATATGGCCCTTTGCCCGGGAGGCACTGAGAATTTGTTCCACATGTTGATATCTCAAAAGTCGAAAGATGATAGGCCGCGGGGTCTTCCTGTTGAGCGTTATGTTTGTGGGTACACGATGAGCACGATCGATCTCCAATTCTTTGGTGAAGGTGATTTGGAGCAAGGAAGGGAGGATTTTACTTAAAAACTCCTTCATGTCACCCGATTCCGCTCCCTCCGGTATGCCCACGAGGCGCAGGTTGTTGCGGCGCGCTCTATTGTTGCCATCTTCCACTTCTTTCTGCAAAGCCCGCACCTGGCGTTCAACTTTGTCGAGTTTGGACAGCCGGACCGCATGGGAGTCTAATATATTCTCCATTTTGTCCTGACGTGAAGAGAGCCCCTCTAGCCTGCCTTGCAGTACACCAAGATCTTCCCTCAGCGCTCGAAGTGCTTCACCGTTTGACTGCACGAGGTCCTTAACCCCTCTAATTTCTGCGAGGATTTCCTGCTGCATTTCGGGGCCCTCGCGCATAGCCAGCCCCTTCTGCGGGGACGGGGGTTCAGTTTTGGAGCGTTTACCATGAGAAGCCGCTGAAGAGCCAAATTCCAGGCGCGTGGGTTTGGTCCCCGCCATCTCACCAATGCGCCCCGGCAAGATCAGAGCAGAAATTCAAGTTTGTCCGGTGTTAATTCAGGATTCTGAGTAGGCCTCTCGGGAGCCTCAGCATTATGCGACCATCCCGCTGGACATCGGGCTCCGCCCCCCCATCATTCCTCATTTCGATTATTCAAACTCCATACTACAAGGACTCCCCCGATCCACCTTGAACCCCCTGCAACTTGCTATGAACAGTGCAGCGCGGGTACTCTTCGGAGCCTCCAGGAGAGAGCATATCACACCCCTCCTGAAACAGCTGCTCTGGCTCCCCATTCAAGCCAGGATCAGTTTTAAGACCTTGTTGATGACTTTCAAAGCTACCAAGGGGCTCTCCTCCTCCTCTCTATCTGACCTCATCCAACCACTTGCACCCAACAGACTAAGAAGAACCGCAGAGACCAATATGCTATCAATACCGAAAGAAATGACAAACTGCACCAAAACAACATGTAACAGAGCCTTCAGACTCTGCACCCCAAGTCTGTGGAACACCCTACCATCACATATCAGAGCAATCCCCAACTTGAGCCAGTTCAGGAAGGCCCTGAAACATTTCCTCTTTATCAAATATCTCACTGACAGCTCTGAACCCCAGTCACACTCGAATAGTGCGTCCCCAACAATGTAAAACACCAAACAGTATCCGTTCTCATTCAACTTCATATGTATATAGTTTACCTTGTTCTCCAAATTCCATTTCCTGTTCAATGTAATGACCAGACATATGTATATTGTCGGATGTTGTTGTTCTATGTAAACCGCGCTGATCGCAAATAGTGCAGCATATAAGAAATGTTAATAAATAAAATAAATGAATAAATTATACATCTAACGGTTGAACAGTGATCAACATTATCCAACATTATACAAGGTATAATTGAACATTAAGTAGGTGGAAAAGGTAGTGTGAGAAACTGTGTACATGGTCATGACAGTATGACCAAACTATATACAATTTTTGCATCATATTTAGTGTTTATTAGTCCATTGCTATGGGTCAACAATCGGCGACTTGGATCATGTTGTTGTTTGGGTGGTTAGGTTATATGTCCAAAGTGATTTGTGTAGAGATGAGTTTTTAGCTTTTTTCTAAAGTCCTTGATGTCTGAAGTTGCCCGCAAGTTGTCTGGGAGAGCGTTCCAAAGTGATGGAGCAGAGAGTGATAGTGCTCTTCCAGATGTGGTTTGTATGGTTTTTTGGTATCCAAGGGGTGTGATAATCATATTCGTTTTGTTATTTCTTCTGGGGTGGGTACTTGTGTCTCTTGTTATAGTGTCTTGTAAGATGTATGCTGATAGTTGGTGAATGATCTTGAATATGATTAATGTTGATTTGTATCTGATACGGGAATAGATTGGGAGCCAGTGTAACTGATTAAGTATTGGTGTGATGTGGTTATATCTGTCTGTTCCTGTGATTAGTCGAGCTGCAGTGTTCTGCACCAGTTGGAGTGGTAAGATGGTTTGCTTTGGGAGTCCCTGGTATAGTGAATTGCTTGGCAGATGGTTTGGAAGTGATCATGGTCTAGAATTGATTTTAGTCTTCTTATTATCTTCATCTTGTAGCAGGCATTTGTGGTTGTTTTTGCTATGTGTGTTTGCATGGTCAGGTTTTGGTCTATAATGACTCCCAGGTATTTAACTTCTTTTTTGACTGCTATATGCTTTTGCAGTATTGTGATTGTTTGTATTGGGGTAAATGATGTGTCCCTAGTGATAAAGAGTGCTTCTGTCTTTTTGTAATTTATTCATAGATTATTGTTATTAAGCCAGTTGATCATATCTTCTATGCAAGCTGTTATGTTCGAGAGGTCAGGATTGTGTATTTCTATAGGAGTGTATACCATGATGTCATCAGCATATAATTTATATTGTATTTTGTGTTTTTTGATAATTTCACATATTGGCTTTATGTAGATGTTAAACAAAATTGCGGAGAGGGATGATCCTTGCAGGACTCCTTGGTTTATGGGGAAGGGCTTTGATTTGACTGTACCACATTTTACTTGTTGTTGCCTTACACCCCCCCCCCCCCCACACACACACACTGCTACCCTTTCTTCCTTTTCTACAATCTCCGAGGAGGAAACCATTCACCTTTTCCTCATCCAAACTCACTACCTGCTCCTCTGATCCTATTCCCACCCATCTC
Source organism: Ichthyophis bannanicus (assembly GCA_033557465.1). Classification (NCBI taxonomy): domain Eukaryota; kingdom Metazoa; phylum Chordata; class Amphibia; order Gymnophiona; family Ichthyophiidae; genus Ichthyophis; species Ichthyophis bannanicus. The sequence goes on from CM066034.1 coordinate 948,913,335, forward strand.
CTTAGCTCCATCTCCTCCACTTTAGTCCCTTCCATCTCTCATATTCTCAACCCATCGCTCTCCACTGCAACTTTCCCTGCTGCCTTCAAGCATGCTGTGGTCACACCTCTCCTCAAGAAACCCTCACTAGATCCTACCTATCTGTCTCACTATCAACCCTTCTCCCTTCTCCCTTTCATTTCTAAATTATTTGAACATGTGGTTCACCGCCATTGCCTTGACTTTCTGTCCTCTCAGGCCCTTCTGGATCCTCTACAATCTGACTTTTGTCCTTTACATTCTACCAAAACACCTCTTGACAAAGTCTGCAGTGACCTGTTCCTGGCAAAATCCAAGGGTCTTTACTCCATCCTCATCCTTGACCTTTCTGCTGCTTTTGACACTGTTGACCACCACCTTCTCCTTGATTGTTCCATCCTGGTTCTCTTCTTATTTCTCCCATCACTCTTTCTGTGCTTTTTTCTGGTGGATCCTCCTCTACTGCTATCCCACTCTCAGTTGGTGTACCCCAAGGATCCGTCTTGGGTCCACTCCTTTTTTTTCTCTCTATACGCAGTCCCTTGGTGCACTCATCTCTTCCTATGGCTTTCAGTACCATCTTTATGCTGATGACTCCCAGATCTACTTCTCTACACTTGAAATTTATCCAGCAGTCCAGGGCCAGATCTCTGCCTGCCTTTCTGAGATTGTTGCTTGGATGTCTCACCGCTGCTTGAAATTGAACATGGCCAAAACTGAGTTTCTTATTTTTCCCCCTAAACCTTCCTCTCCCCTTCCTCTTTTCTGTCTCTATGGATAACTCTCTACTACTCCCTCTCTCCACAGCATGCAACCTTCTCCACACACATCCAACTGATAGCTAAAACCTTCAGTTTTTTTCTATACAACATCAACAAAATTTGCCCATTCCTTTCTGAACACACTATTAAGATACTTATGCACTCCTTAGTCATCTCCCATCTAGAATATTTTAATCTCCCATCTAGAATATTTTAACCTGCTCCTTGCTGGTCTCCTTCTGAGTCATCTCTCTCCCCTTCAATCTGTTCAACGCTCTGCTGTGCGGCTAATCTTCTGCCAGCCTTGTCATGCTCATATTACCCCTATTCTCAAGTCTCTTCATTGGCTTCCTATCCATTTCCGCATCCAGTTCAAACATCTCCTGCTGACCTATTAGTGCCTTCACTCTGCAGCTCCTCACTACCTTTTCTCCCTTATCTCTCCCTAAACCCCTCCTTGGGAACTCCGTTCTTCTGGCAAATTACTTTTATCTGTGCCCTCTCTTCTATTGCCAACTCCAGACTTCGCTTCTTTCACCTTGCTGCCTGGAACAAACTACATGAGTCTGTACATCAGGCACCTTCTCTGACCCTTTTCAAATCCAGGCTGAAAACTCACCTCTTTGCTGCTGTTTTCAGATCTTGACTCACCTACTGTCCTTTGTGTTTCCTTACCATTCCCCCTAGATCTATCCCATGTCTACAGCTACTGTGCTCTTTGTCTCTATTAGATTGTAAGCTCCGATGAGCAGAGACTGTCTTTTATATGTATCTGTACAGCACTTGTATAGAAATGTTCAGCAATAGTAGTTGTAGTAGTAGTACTCATATCCCATGTCTCCCCTGTGTACTCATTGGGTCCGTGTCTCTCGGATCTCAGCATCGGACTGGTAACTGCTTCTCCTGTCATTTGGCATTCTGCCTCCCGTGGAGCCTCCAGTGATCCCAGGAGAGTCTGAAAATGTCCCGCTCCGTGGACCGCAGCCAAGGCTCATACCTGGTTCATGAGGTCTTGCAGAGCCGGTTCCTCTTGCTGGACGGTGCCCAACACCTGCGTTGCCTCCACATCACATGCCTGTCACCTCTGGCTGGGCCCCCAGCCCTGCTGGGAGCTGGTGTTTGCTGATCCTTTGCTGTTCTTCTTGGCTGCCTTTCCCTTCAGACTTGCTGATTCAGAAGCTGATAGCCTGCTGCCCCCTGCTGCTCCCATCATCATCCAGGCCCTCTTGCTGGACTGCTCCCTGCTGCCGCTCTTGCTGGCCTTTCTCTTGTCCCCTTTCTGGGGCTGTGCTCCGTGCTCCCCGCTGGCTCGCTACCCAGCCATGTTGCTCCTCACCAGCAGCAGCTGGTCAAAGGGTTTCCTTCAGGGATTTTCTTTTTTTTTTTTAATTCTTAGCTCTGTCTCTGCTGGTGAGGTCAGAACAATATGGCTGCCACCTCCCTTGTTGTTGCCTGCACTATCGCTGTCCAAGCCGTGGTGAATGGGTGTATCCTGCTGCTCACTGGTTTTGAGCAAGGGTGCTGGGTCCTGCCGACTGGCTGGTTTCCTCCGTCCGGCTGGTTCTCGCTGGCTGGTTGACTGGCTGAGCCCTGGGACTGGCTGGATAGGCTGGCCTGGGGCTGCTCCCGCACTCATCGTCTTTTCTTCTTTCTTTTTGTTTTAATAAGAATGCGGTGATCGCGGCTCCTGCTGATGCCGCATGCAACCGCCGTGCGCCAGTTCCCAACTACACCAAAGAGGGCCAATCAGCCACGATCCTGGAGAGTCCTGACCTGGCCGCCATGCTACAGGTAGGAGGGAAGGTAGCATGCACAGCTTCCTTGCGGCTTCAGGGGAAGAGGAAGCTGTGCCAGCTGCCCCTGGCCTTTATCGACCTTAGGCCTCCTTCCCCCCCCCCCTTTCCCCGCAGCCTGGTCTTTCCCCATGCGCCGATGCACTGACCCCCCTATGGCCCGCCTCCCCACAGCAGCCTGGTTATGGGCCGGGCACCCTTTCGCGGCCAGGCACCATTACTTCAGTAACAATACTTATTCCCCCAGCTGATACAGCAGCAATACTGGTGGAAGCATGGCCATAGATTGCAGAGGGATGATGGAAGGGAAAAGAAACAAACAAGTTGAGGAAAAGGAGAAAAAAATGTTTGGCTTTTAGATATGCTTCTGTATAATTTGTTTTTTGTTTTATAGTTTATATGTGCAATTATTTCAAATGTTTTCACTAGACCCTGCTTAAAACTTTGGATTTGTGGGCTGTAAATATTCAAATAAATAAATAAATAAAAATAAGAGTCGGTTCATTTAAAAATAGTAACAGGGAACAGAAAAAGAAAAAAGAGTTTAGAGAAAAATAAAGGAAGCGACAATAAAATAGACACAGAAAAAGGAAAATAAATGTAAACCGGGGGCTCCATAGGGACATTTCCCTACTTCACCTTGCTGATATGAGTGTCATGGGTGGCTAAGTTATAGTACGTCAGATAAGCCACCAATGGAAACACCCAGCTTACAGAGAAAATATTTTTTATTTTTTCTGCAATACACTCCACTACTTCTTGAAACTTAAATTCAAATAAGAACTTACCAAAGGGGTGAAAACTCTCTCATGGTTTTAATGTTTAAATTTTTACTTTTAATACAAAAAAGAACAGTGTAAATTCAATTTTTGTAAACATACAATAACAGTCTTTTTATAAAGCTTTCAAGTAGATTCAGTTTCTACAACAATCAGTCTTCATCAACACATTTGTACACTGCATTATAATGTAATATAAATAACTATATTCTAGGAATAGTTTTTTAAATGTTTCTATTATTCAACAGTAGTACAATAAGGATCCTTTCAAAAACAGGCAAGTATTAGTTAAGTTGTTTAAAGCTTGAACTTTCTTAACTCCTAATATAAGAAAAGTTGCTGTTTCATATGCACCCCTACAGATGAATGGGTGTTACCATCCAGGTAAGGAAATCTTTTGTTTAAAAAAAATATACTAGTGCACTAGTGTGTTTCAAAAATAGCAGTCACCATGGTGTGTCAGTCACTTATCTCAAATCTTCTTTCCAAGACTTGCAGCTTTCTTGGACGTTGGGCGTCTTAGAATCCTCTCAGCTCCAGCAATGTCCAGCTGTAGTCAGGATACCTACTATCTATCTTTAAAATCAATAAAAGAAACTGCCTCCCTAGCTATATGTGCAATCTAGAAGTGCTCCAGTCCTTTTCTTTGTTTTCTGTTTCTCTTACTAGTGTGGCTTCCTATTCCACTCCCCCCACCACACCAAAATAACAAATAAGCAAGTTTTCTATCTTTCCCTCCCAGAGAAATCTCAGTACCACAGCCATTTTTTGTTCTTTATGTACCAGAGCCAATCTTTGAAAACTGTCAATCAGTTCTGCAGAACTATACCAATTGCCAATTAATTTTAGTTCTCTTAAATTTGGAAAAAGATTTGTTTTCTTCTGTTTACACATTTTTTTTCTTGTATTTATGCATTCTCTCACTTGGTTTGCAGCTTGCCATGCTGTGAGGGCTTCTGTGCATCAGTGATGCTGAGAGCTAAGCTATCGGTACCTTAACTACTGGCAGGGTCTCCCAAGATGGACAGATCTCAGCTGAGATGCCAGACTAAGACAAATCACCCATCTGGGCAACAGCAGAATGGGACGGTGTTGGCGGAAGAGGATTACATTTCTATGACAACGGCAACAACACTATCATTACCTGCGTGGAAGAAAGGCCTGGCAATCTATTTCCGTATCTTGCCACGAAAACCCAATGGATAGTCATAATAAAATTACACTATAGTGCTGGAAGATGAGACCCCCCAGGTTGAAAGGCACTCAATTGGCTACTGGGCAGGAGCTGAAGATTTTTCAGAGTAAAGCCACAATTTATGATGTGGTTGGATCAAAGCCCTCAGGATGTCTGACTACTGACGTAGTTGCACATGAAATGAGAGTCAGAAGCTGAAAAGATATCTTACATATTAGGACATGGAACATACAACCAAGGGAATTTGGAGGTGGTCAAGAGTGAAATGGAACATGTACAACTCAATCTGTTGGGTGTCAGCGAATTGAAATGGACTATCATCAGGCACTTTGCATCTGAGAATCTCATGGTATACTATACTGGGAATGAAAGACAAAGAAGAAACTTTCAAGAACTGTAATGAAATGCAATGCAATCAGTGAACTCTTAGGGCCCAATATAGTACTGAGATGGCTATGCGCTGCTATGGTGCATAGCTGTTGCCGCCGACTTCTAAGCCTGGATATTCAATGTCAGGGGTCATATGCAGCCCCAGAATTGAATATCCTGGGTCACCGCACATCTTCCAGTGCCGTAGAAACTAACCAGATAGCAGCGATATTGCACCTCTACCCAATTAGATCCCGTGGGTAAAACTAGGCCATCTTTTGCTTCACCTAGTTTTACCCCTGCAGTTAGCATCAGGGCATGTAGCAGCATTAGTTAGGGGATAAACAGCAACAATAACCTTGTTAGTGCTGTTGAATATCCCATTCGGCAGCATTTACATGGTTTATAGGTCAATAAACCGTGTAAATGTATTTTTATTTGTCTACAAGGAATGCCCATCAACACAACTATTATTCAGGTATATGCCCCAACAACAGCTGTAGAAGAGAATGAAGTTGATGAGTTCTATGAACAAGTACAAGCTGAAATTGACAGAACATGCAAACAAGATATCCTGATACTCATTGGTGACTGGAACTCAGAAGTTGGCAACAAAGAAGGAGACAAAGCAGTTGGAAAATATGGACTTGGCAACAGAAATGAAACTGGAGAAAGACTGATAGAATTCTGCAAGACCAACAATCCATTAATCTCAAACACCTTCTTTCAACAACACAAGCGGACTTCATTCAATGGATTGTACAAAAATCAAATTGACTACATCTGTGGAAGTCATTGATGGCAAAGCTCAATAACATCAACAAAGACACAACCTGGAACTGATTGTGGTACATATCACCAACTGCTAGTATGCAAACTCAAGCTAAAGCTGATAAATGTAGCAAAGTATTTATTTATTTATTTACCTTCTCTTATATACCGTGCTATTCTGCATCAGTGCGGTTTACATTGAACAAACTGAAATTACATCGAACAGGGCATTATAACTTGGAGATAACTATTTTACAGGGAACATGGGCTATGGAGGGTTAAGTGGCTTGCCCAAGACCACAGTATGACCTTGATAATATACCACTGTAATTTAAAGACTGCCTACAAAACTGATTTGCTGCTTTGGACGCAAATGACAGAGCGCCAGAAGAAAGTTGTGCTCAAAGAAAGTGAGAAGTCTCTACAAAAGATAAAAAAACCAAAAACAGCCAAATTGGATGACTGATAAAACTCTGAAAATTGCCTAGAAATGCAGAGAAGCTAAAGCCAGAGGAGAAAGAGAGGCAATCGCAGAACTCAACTGAGATTTCCAACGTGCAGCAAAATGAGACAAGAAGTACTACAATGACACATGCAAGGAAATACAATCAGAAATTTATTTATTTATTTTATTTATTTATTTACATTCTCTTATATACCGCACTATTCTGCATCAGCGCGGTTTACATTGAACAAACTGAAATTACATTGAACAGGGTATTATAACTTGGAGAAAACTATTTTACAGGGAACATGGGCTATGGAGGGTTAAGTGGCTTGCCCAAGACCACAAGGAGCACCTGTGGGACTAGAAACCCCAGTCCTTCCAGCCCAAGGTTGCTGTCCTCTAGTGGGATTTGAACCCCCGACCTTCCGGCCTGAAGTACCTTGCCCCAACCACTAGGCTGCTACTCCACTCCTTTATATTTATAGAGGAAGAGTAAGATTGGCTTTCCTAAAGCTACATGAGTTAAAGAGAAAATTCCAGCCTTGAATTGGAATGCAACAAGAAGCTCAAGGATCCATGTTGAATGATGCTGTGAAGATCAAGAAAATGAAGAACGAATATAGAGTCATTATACCATAAAGATCAAGTAGACCAACAGCCGTTTTAACCTGTACCTTAAATCAGGAGCCATTGGTGATGAAAGAAGAAGTTGAAGCAGCATTGAAAGCATTATCAAAGAACAAAGCAATGGGCATTGATGGAATTCCCATTGAAGTATTACAGCAATCAGTTGCAGCTGTTGCCATACAAGGCTCTGCCATGAAATTTGGAAGACAACATCATTGCCAATTGACTGGAAAAGATCTGTGTTTATACCAATACTGAAGAAAGATGATCCAACCGATTGTGGAAATTATTGCACAATCACTCTGAATCCACATGTCAGCAAGATTCTACTCAAGATCATTCAATAGAGACTACAACCATACCTGGAATGAGAGCTGCCTGAAGTGCAAGCAAGCTTCAGGAAAGGGCAGACAAGAGGAAGAAAAGACATCATTGTGGATGTGAAATGGATCCTTGAAAAAAACAAAAGAATACCAAAAAGATATCTATCTGAATGTTCTTTATTGACTACAGCAAGGCTTTTGATTGTGGAAATCATGAGAAAGTCTGGGCCACATTAAGAAGCATGGGTATACCAGAACACCTGATAGTTCTTTTGCACAAACTTTACATTGATCAAGAAGCAACAGTTTGAACAGAACAAGGAGAAACAGAATGTTTTAATATAAGCAAAGATGTACGACAAGGCTGTATACTTTCCCCCTACCTGTTTAATTTATATGCAGAACAAATCATCAGAGAAACAGGATTGTATGAAGGCAGCTGAGGTGTGAAGATTGGTGGCAAACTCATCAACAACCTTTGCTATGCTGATGATACCACAATACTGGCTGAAAGTGAAGACATTCTGAAACATTTTCTTCTCAGGATCAAGGAACATAGTCTTAAATGGGCCTGCACCTTAATGTAAAGAAGGTAAAGATCCTGACAACTGCTAAAATCAATAAGTTCATCGTTGATGGAGAAGAAATTGAAATAGTGGACAACTTCAACCTGCTTGGATCAATAAAGAAACAACAAGCAGTCAAAAAATCCAATGACACATTCCTCTTGGTAGAATGGTTATGAAGGACCTAGACAAGATTCTCAAGAGCAGAGATGTCTCTCTCCATACAAAGATTCAACTTGTCCAAGCCATAGTATTTTCAATAACGTCATACGGATGTCAAAGTTGGACAGTGAAAAAGGTAGACAGGAAAAAAAAAAAATCGATGCCTTTGAATTACAGTGCTGGCAATGAATACTGTGTATTCCATGGACTGCCTGAAGAACAACCCAGTCAGCCCTAGAGGAGATCAAAGCTAAGCTTTCTTTAGAAGTTCAGATGACAAGACTTTGACTTTCATACTTTGGACACATCATGCGAAGAGAGAGATCATTAGAGAAAGACATCATGCTTGAAAAGGTTGAAGGTCAACGCAAAAGAGGAAGGCCAGCAATGAAATGGATCTATATAATAACAGCAGCTTTGGATGTCACTTTGTCAACAATGAGTTGCCTGACTGAAGACTGAACACAGTCAACACTGACTAGATGGCACTTAACAACAACATTTACAAATTCAGTCCTTCTCTCTTTCACTTAAAGAATTGCTTTGAGTAGTACTTGGTTTTAAAACAACTCACTTCACAGGGTTTTTCTCACTACACTGGGAGTTTTACATCTTCAGCCTTTCTCCTTCTTTACTGCTTGAAGGACTCTAGTGGTCTTGTAAGTAAATCTCACATACTGTTGAACTTTTCTTAAAACAGCGCTCATATTAAACTTACTTGTCAAGCAACAATTAGTCCTCATTCTTTGATAAATCAATTCAAATCCTCATTCAGCTTGGTTTTAAAACTGCCTGAATGTGTTTCAGAGTTCCCTCAGCCTTATTCCAGTCACCGAGGAAAAAGTAACCGTGGCAGGCCGCATCCGGTGCCCTAAGCCCATCCTTAACCACCCCCACCCCCCTCATCCTTCTCATCCCCTCCCCCCCACCTTTTTCGCCCCCCTTACAAATTTCACAGACACAATTTTCTTATTGGAAGTACCAACTGGTCGCAGCTTTATTATATTTCCAACAATTAACATTACAATATCAAACAGTTCTGTAACAATCTCCCACCAGCGGAGTGATACCCCCCCAGCCATAATTAGCAAAGTGGGGTCGCATCCGCTCCGGCCGTGTCCGACCACCGGCCAATTTCCTCCCGCCCTTTCCCCGACCTCGCCATATGACTAGCAAAGGCCAGCAGGGCTTATCCGGGTCAGGGGCACCCCGCCCCCGCCCAAGTATGACCAAACGGCTCCGGGCCCCGGAAACCTCCGGGATCCCGCCTTGTCAACACCACCCCCACTGCGACACCCCGAAAAAACAACATCACCCACTCGTACCAAACTGAAGGGAGGGAGGGCGGGAAGCCTTCCTGTCGCCAAAACCGCTGCCGAAAAGGGGGAGCATAAACACAGCCCCTTCCTTATAACCGCGTCTAACGCCGGCAGCCCTGATTGGCTCCGCTCTCTTCATCTGCGGAGCCAATCCATTTAAAAGATGCTGCCGGCGTCATCAGCCTCCGCACGCTTGCTCCCTCTTCCCCCCCCCCCTCTCTTCTTCTGAAGCCGGAAGGAAGGGCCGGGACCGGGCCGAACGCCCGGTTACCGGCGTCCTTCGCGACTCCGCGCTCGCACTTGAATTTCTCACATTTACATTTAAGTTTTCTCTTCAACTTTCATTCAAGCTTCATACATACTTCTCTGCTAAAAAATTCTTAGAGCCCAATATTCAATTAGGCAGGCTATGCGCTGCTGTGGTGCATAGCCGTGCCCACCGACCCCTAACCCCAGATATTCAATGCCGGGGTCATGTATGGTTCCGGCATTGATTATCTGGTGTTTTCCACACATGCCAGAAGCCGCATTAGCTAACTGGGGAGCAGCGATATTGGATGCTTCCCGGTTAGCTCCTGCAACTTAAAGACAGGCAAAGGTTTTCCTTGTGTATCTTTTAGCTGCAAGTCCCTAATCGGGCATCCCCCTTTCTTAAGAGCTCTCAGGCAGATAATTTGTATTAAGAGGTGCAGAATTGCCTTGCTTGAAGTAGAGACGTTCTAGGAATGTGTCTGTAATTTGCACTCCTTGAATATCTGCAACTTATACACGTTGTAGCAAAATTGTTATTTATATTTGTAAGTCATGCTACTAGCTTTTTTTGAACATTTTCTATTGCAAAATGATTTATTTTGATGTGTTGTTGTTCTTAAGTGTCGTCGAGCCAATGTCAGCTCATGACCATCTTTGGATAATTGTCCTAAACTGTGTTCTGTCTTCAGTCAGGTGTCTAATTGTTGATAGAGAGGCATACATAGCTGCCATTATTGTATTGGTCCACAGTATTGCTGGCCTTCCTCTTTCGTGCTGATCTTCAACCATGCCAAGCATGATGTCTTTCTCTTAATGATTTTCTTTTCACATGATGTGTCTATGTTGAAGTCCTGTCATTTTAGCTTCTAAGGAAAGCTTAGATTTGATTGCTTCTAGTACCAACAGATTTGTTCTTCGTGTAGTTCATGGTATACACAGTATATTTCACCAGCACCATAATGTCAATTTTCTTCTTGTCTTTCATCTTCAATGTCCAACTTTTGCATCTCTGTGATGTTATTGAAAATACCATGCTTTCACAAGTTATGGAGATATGTCTCTGCATTTGAGAATCTTGTCTAGGTCCTTCATAACCAATCAGCCAAGAGCAATACAGTGTCATATTTCTGGACTGCTTTTCATTTATTTATTGATTGTTGATCTAAGCAGTTTAAAGTTGTCTACTATTTCTATTTCTTCTCCATCAAAGATGAAATGATTGAATTGTCTGGTTAGTAATTTAGCTAACCAGTTATCTATGATATACAGCCGATAACTGGTTATCCTAACCTTCTAAACTAGGCCAGAGTTTAAAGTGCCTAATTTTACCCAGTTAAAAATAATTGGTTCTCGACTGAATATTTATTTATTTAGACAGTTTTTTTATTATAATTTTTATTTATAAGCTTTCATAGCAGTTACATACTCGAAAGAAATGAAAGAAACAATATAACAATCACAACAAAAACAATATTATTACAACAACACACTTAGCCCACCCACCCATCCCCTTTGTTGCAACAACTGGTGTAATGACAGTGTTCACGCCCCATCAGAAGAACAGTCCATCATCTGTTACATATTAGTCTCAACGAGAGACTGTTAGCAATTGACGATCCTCATGCCAGATCATTAGGGCAATGATTCTATCAATAGGGATCATAAGGAGATTGGAGAAGCCGATAGAATGCAGAGAAGAGATGAGATAGAGAAAAGGGAAAAGTAGGGAACATTTAGTATTCCACTAACATGCACGCAAATTGAATTTGTCTAGTGCCTTCCATCTCGCCTTACTGGAGGGGCGGAGAGTTACTGAGGCAGTTTGTAGACGTTCATATTTGCTATATAGGCTCAATTGGTTCCACCAAAGGCACCAGCTCAATTGCGAAGCGTCCTTCCAGTGTCTAAAAACCAGCTTTAGAGCCACACCCAGCATAAAGTCTAGTAAAAAATGATTCCCTGATATTATAGAGGAAATATCAGCAATAGAGCGAAAAATAAGAATGTGTCATGTCAGTGGGGCTTGAAAATTAAGAATATGTTGGATACATTTCCATATGGGGTCCCAAAATGACTGATACATTAAATACCTTTATGGAAATGGGTAACAGGGGTAACATATGGAAAGCAGTGTGTATTAATGCCCGTAGCATGGGAAATAAGATCCCTGAGGTTGAAGCTTTGGTGGGAGTGGCTGACTTGGATTTAGTGGCAGTTACAGAAACATGGTTCACAGAAAACAATGACTGGGATGTAACTATACCTGGCTATACTTTATTCAGGAAGGACAGGGTAGGAAGAAGAGGAGGAGGAGTGGCACTATATGTAAAAACTACTATTAAAGCTTTGGAATTACAGAGCTTAAAAGGGAGAGAGGAGGCATTGTGGGTTAAACTAGAAAGAGGGAAAGAGAAATCTATTTGCATTGGAGTGATATACAGACCTCCCTCACAAAAGGAAGAGGTGGACAGAGAGTTAATTGAAGACATACGCAGCATTGCTAGGAAAGGGGAAGTGCTACTGATAGGAGATTTCAATATGCCAGATGTTGATTGGCACATTCCTGCTGCAGTATCATCTAGAAGTAAGGAGATCCTGGATTCTCTACAGGGAGAACTATTCAGGCAATTGGTAACAGACCCCACACGTGAAGGGGCCATACTGGACTTGGTGCTTACCAATGGTGAAAGTGTTTCTGATGTTGTAGTGGGAGATCATTTTGCATCCAGTGATCACCAGATGGTGTGGTTCAGTATTAGGACTAGGGCTGTTAGAATCCATTCCAAGGTGAGGATCTTAGACTTTAGGAAGACTAACTTTGCGAAGATGGGCCAATACCTCAGGGAGTCGTTAGTGGGATGGGAACAGCTGGGGGATGTAGAAAAACAGTGGGCAAAACTGAAAGGGGGTATTTTAAGGGCAACCAACCTTTTTGTTAAAATGGTAAATAAAGGCAAAAGGAACAGGAGGCCGCTATGGTTTTCGAAGGAAGTAGCTGAAAAAGTGAAGAAAAAGAGGGAGGCCTTCATGAAATACAAGAGATCACAGAGAGCAGAAGACAGGCATCTGTATTTGGAAAAACTTAGAGAAGCTAGCAAAGTAGTCAAGAAGGCAAAGATTCAAAAGGAGGAGGAAATAGCCAATGCAATAAAATGGGGGGATAAGACATTTTTCAGATATATTAGTGAGAAGAGGAAGAGCAAAAGTGGTATTGTCAGACTCAAGGGTGCAGGGGGGGAATATGTAGAAGCTGATAAGGATAAAGCGGAATTGTTTAACAAATATTTTTGTTCTGTGTTCACAGATGAAGAACCAGGAGCAGGACCTCAGAAAACACCCACAAATAAGAACAGAAGCGAGGGACATCTTGAACTATTTTCAGAAGACTGTGTTCGTGAGAAACTAGCTCAACTTAAAGTAGACAAAGCGATGGGACCGGATGGGACACACCCTAGAATACTGAGGGAACTTGGGGACGTTCTAGCAACTCCACTGACTGACCTTTTCAATGCCTCGTTGGAGTCAGGAGTGGTGCCAAAGGACTGGAGAGAGGCTCATGTGGTGCCTTTACACAAAAGCGGAAGTAAGGATGTGGTTGAAAACTACAGGCCGGTTAGTTTAACTTCGGTGGTGAGTAAATTATTGGAAACGCTGCTGAAAGAGAAAATAGTGAGGTTTCTGGAGTCCAGCGGATTACAGGATCCGAGGCAGCATGGATTCACCAGAGGCAGGTCTTGTCAGACAAATCTGATTGATTTTTTTGACTGGGTGACCAGGGAGTTGGACCGAGGGAGAGCTCTAGATGTGGTGTATTTAGATTTCCGTAAAGCCTTTGACACTGTTCCTCACAGGCGACTTATAAACAAACTGAGCACCCTAGGGATGGACCCTAAAGTTACTGCTTGGGTTAGAAATTGGTTGGGTGGGAGGCGACAAAGAGTACAAGTAAATGGAGCTCACTCTGAGGAGAAGGATGTTACCAGTGGTGTGCCCCAGGGATCTGTCCTTGGTCCAATTCTTTTTAACATCTTTGTTAGTGATATAGCGGAAGGGCTGTCGGGTAAGGTTTGCCTCTTTGCGGATGATACCAAAATCTGCAATAGAGTAGACACCCAGGAAGGGGTAGATAACATGAGGAGGGATCTAGCTAAGCTTGAAGAATGGTCTAGAATTTGGCAGCTGGGATTTAATGTTAAAAATCGTAAGGTCATGCATTTGGGCTGCAGCAATCCAGGGGAGCAATACAGTATAGGAGGTGAAGTACTTTTGTCCACTAAAGAAGAGCGGGACCTAGGCGTGGTTGTGTCTGATGATCTTAAAGTAGCTAAACAGGTGGAAAAGGCGACAGCAAAAGCTAGAAGGATGCTTGGGTGCATACGGAGAGGAATGGCTAGCAGAAAAAAGGAGGGTGATAATGCCTCTGTATAAGTCTTTGGTGCGACCTCATTTGGAGTATGGTGTGCAATTCTGGAGACCGCACCTTCAAAAGGATGTGAACAGGATGGAGTCGGTGCAGAGGGTTGCTACCAAAATGATTAATGGGCTTCATTATAAAGCATATGAGGACAGACTTAAGGATCTTAATATGTACACCTTAGAGGAAAGGCGGGATAGAGGTGATATGATTGAGATGTTTAAATACCTCCGTGGCATAAATGTTCAGGTAGAGAGCCTCTTTCAATTGAAAGCAAGTTCTGCTACGAGGGGACATGGGATGAGGGTGAAGGGAGATAGATTCAGGAGTGATATGCGGAAATATTTTTTTACGGAAAGAGTAGTGGATCCGTGGAATAGTCTCCCAGTGGAGGTGGTAGAGATGAGGACAGTAACTGAATTCAAGAAAGCATGGGACCAACACAGAGGATCTCTAAAGGCAAAAAGTGGACTGTTGTAGTTGTTATGGAAGGACAGACTAGATAGGCCATGTGGTCTTTTTCTGTCGTCATATTTCTATGTTTCTATGTTTCTATGAATGCTAGGGCAGTCCAGTATCATGTGAAAAAAGGTACCCGGGGCAGTCTTACAGGACCAACATACATTACCAGCCGTGGTATTCTACTTAGCTAATTTAACTAGGGTTATATATGCCTTATGCGCCAAGAAATATAATGACTGTGTCACAGAGGCAGACTGAGACACTCTTATTATTGAATCACAAAACCTGGTCCATAACCGTGGTGCGGCCAACTCACCAATCTCTTGTTTCCAGTTCCTCTTGATGCCCATAAGCCTTTGTTGTGCATGTCCTTGTATTAGTTTATATATCTTTGAGGCGACCCCAGCTTTCCCTTCCTGCATTATTCTCTGCTCAATTGAATCCAATACTGGTAGGGGAAGGGACCGCTTTGACTTAGAGACACAATGCTTTAGCTGGAGCCATTGAAAGAAGTATGAGTTAGGCAGAGCGTACTCTGTTTTTAGTGCTGAAAATGGCTTCCACTCGGGACCTAAGAGAAGCTGGCCTAAGGACCAAATACACCGGGAGTACCACCCCTTCCATTTTATAGTCTTGCCCCCAATCTTAAATTTTGGGTTGAACCATAGGAGACATTTCTGAAACATTTTATTACCCATTTCCAATTTGTTGATTAAGAACTCATACACGCATTGTGTGTCCCTATTTATAACTGAGAATCTTTCAGAGTCTTGAAAAGACATTTCAGGAAACAACTCCATTGGGATGGGGTTAACCAATCTATCTTCTATCTCTCTCTATCTTGGCCATTGTCCCTGATTGTTTTCCTGACCCCATTGCAAGCCCTGTCTCAACAGAACGGCATGATGATACCAGTTAAAGTCTGGAAAATGTACACCTCCTGCTGCTCTGTTACCCTTTAATTTCCATGCAGTAATCCTGGGCAGTTTGTCCTTCCAAAGGTACCGACTTAGAGTCTGCTCTAACGCGACATACAATGAGTCTGGGAGAAAAAATGGCAACATCGCTAGTACATAGTTTATCTTAGGGGCTATAGACATTTTAATAGTCTCAAGCCTCCCCCACCAGGTCAGCCTTAATGGGACACTGCTCTGTCATGTCCCTTACCATTGACAGTAGTTTTCCTGTATTATAATACATTGTATCTGAAAGTGTAGTTGCATAGAATACTCCCAGGTATTTAATCTCTTTTGGTTCCCACCCAAGGGCATTCAACTCAGTCTCCGCCTTGTGTGTGAAGCAATTGAGTGGAAAGGCCATGGATTTGTTCCAGTTAATTTTATATCAAGAAATCTGTGAGTATAGTTGTATTTGCTCAAATATTTTGGGAATAGAAGCAGGAGTGGCGAACAGTGATAGATCATCGGCATATGCAGACAGCTTCAGTTCCACGTCTGCCAGTTGCAAGCCATGAATGTCTGAGTTTTGACAAATTAAGAGGGCCAGGGGTTCCAATGCTATGTTGAATAATAGAGGAGAAAGAGGGCACCCCTGTATGGTGCCTCTTTTAAGTGAAATGCTACCGATGAAATGTTATTTACTGCTATAACAGCCTTGGGATATGTATATATTAGCTTAACCATACTGATAAATTCTTCTCCAAATCCAAACCATTTGAGGGCAGCGAAAAGTAATGGCCGCTCTATCCTATCAAACGCTTTTTCAGCACCCAGTGTTATCCCAACAAGTGGGCCTCCACACTTTTCGGCCTCCGCAAGTGCATGGCAAAGAACCCTTGCATTATCTGTGGTGGAGCATCCTGCTATGAATCCACATTGATCAGGGTGGATTATTGAAGGGGCTACATCTGCCAACCGGGCAGCCAGTGCTGATGCATATATCTTGTAGTCTGTATTTAATAATGAAATGGGGCGATAGTTACCCACTCTTTGTGGGTCTCTCCTGTTTTTTCCAGTTCTACCACTGTTGCTGCCACAAACTCCCCTATCTGTGGAGACTGTTGACTTATTAACTCATAATACTGCAGCAAGAATGGGATAAGATCCTTTGCAAAGGCTTTATAAAATTCGGATGGGATTCCATCTGGACCGGCTGCCTTGCCAGGTAGCAGTGCCTCAATAGCACGCATGATCTCCTTGCTAGTTAATGGGTTGTCTAGCCACTTAGACTCTTCCAACGCAAGAGTGGGCCGTTTTACTTTATGCATCAAATTTGTGAATGCATCCGCTTCCATCTGTACCTCAGTGGAGTATAGGTTTGAATAAAAGGCACCAAAGCACCCTGCAATTTCCTCGTCATTCGTTACCATCCGCTGTGAGTTTTCCTCAACAATGGCTGTTATCCTAGATTTCCCCATGCTACTTTTCAGGGTTTGGGCTAACAATTTCCCTGCTCTGTTGGCCTCCGTATAATACCTGCCAGCTTGGCCCTGCAAGGTTTTCACTGCTTCTGCTGTTGCAAGGGAGTTATACTGAAAACGTAGTCTCTGTAGCCTAAGGAGTATGCAAGGGTCTTTTCTCCCTATCAATATACGCTCACCTGCCTTAATTTGCTCGTTCAACCTATTCATCTCTTCACCTTGCTGTTTTGCTAGTCTTACTGAATAGCTAGTGATATTTGCACGGGTGGTGGCCTTGAAGGCTTCCCACCAGGCCCACCCAGATGTGTCTGTGGGGTTATTAAACTGGAAGTATTCCTTAATCATTTTGCATATATCAGAACAAAATTGTGGGTCAGCCATTAGGGATCTGTCTAGTCTCCAAGCACTGGGAGGTCGCTCCTTAGAGCTAGTGTCCATTTCAAAGGATACTGCTGCATGATCTGACATGTGAGTGGCATGAATGTTAGAGCCGATTATATTGGAATTAAGGACTTTCCAACCAGGAAAAAATCTATTCTTGAATGTGAGGAGTGTGGTGTGGAGAAAAACGTGTAATCACGCTCAGCAGGGTGTTGGAGCCTCCAAATATCTACTAGGCCACTCTCCTTGCAAAAGGCTTGAAGTGTTATGTGCTCGAGAAACTTTACATGAGCGGAAAGGCTGCCTATCAATCAACTGATCCATAACTAAATTGAAGTCTCCACCCAATATTGTTGGGTACTGACTATTACCCAATACATTTTCAGCAATATTGTGAAAAAAAACTAGGGTCATCAGTATTGGGAGCGTAGATATTAATTAGCGCCAATGTGCTATGTTTCGTTTGCATCACCGTCCTAGACCATCTGCCCTCCTTATCAGATCCTATATGAGTAAATATTGGCATCAGCGATTTGCATACCAACATGGCTATGCCATTTTTTTTTGGACTGTCGGTGAGAAGGCCGCAACCAGATATACCCCATTTGTCAGTCTCAGGGATTCTGCTGTGTTTAAGTGCATCTCTTGAAGGTAGATTACATCTGCCTTTTCTTTTTGACAATACGCGAAGATTTCTTTGCGCTTAATCGGGTTATTTATGCCCTTAATGTTCAGTGATAGGATTTTAAGTTTGCTTGCCATTTCCACCAGACTGTAAGCATGTTGTTCCTTATATCTCTCTGCATTCCAACCTACTCGGTCTCTCCTCTATACCCAAACGCCCTTGCATTTGCTCCCTGGCTGAGAAAAAGATGACCATCCTTCTGAAAGGGGTTCTCCGTTTAACCTTTGGGTGAGTGTGCAAACTAACAATGCGCATTTGGGTGAGACTAGCCAACGGCTAAGGGGTACCAGAGGAGCTCACTTGGGTTCCTATTTTCCTACCCTACTTTCTCTCATATCCCACCCATATATAGAGGGGGGGAATACAGAAGAAGGTACAGCAGAAAAAGAAAAGACATCCAATGGTTATAATATCTAGAAACATTATATACTAAGAATATCCACTACAAATATTTTGATATCAAACAACATTAACCCTGTGCACATGATGACTCTATCATCCCACACTTTTGTCCGCCCACTGTATGTTCCGCACTTATTGTGCACAAAAAGAAAAAAAGGAAAAGGAAAAAGAAACAACCCTTGCACGTTCAAACCTCCTTCCAGCCATAATTGCTCTGAAGATTGCCTTTGTTTTTCTTCATTTCCCCCGACTCTACAAGTATAAGCCAACATATAAGAGCAGAAGCTGGCAGCTGGAAGCAATATATGGGGGGGTTAGTAACTGCGGATGCCTTTTATACTCAGTTGCGCAAAACAGCCGCACCCAGGAATGCATCGACAGAGTCGTCGGGCCTTGGGCGGGATGTGAGGCAGCAGTCACTGGGCCCTTCCTTAGCACATAAACGAAGACTCCTTTTCTTCCAGGAAAGCCCTTAAAGCGCAAGGTTCATCAAAAGTACGTGTTTGGTTGTGAAGTGTGATCCATAGTCTTGCAGGATAAAACATCCCATATCTGGCCTGCAGCTTCTGTATTCCAGTAATTGTCTCCTCTTTTCAACGATGGTTTTAGATAGATCAGGAAAAAAACAGAATATTGTGACCCTCGTGTTCTATTGGTGCCCGAGCTTTAGCAGCGTTCATGATCTCGACCACCTGCTGATATCGCATGACTCTGAACACTACGGGCCTCGGGTATTTCCCCGGTGCTTTAGAATATGTAGGTACGTGGTGGGCCCAGTCGATCTCCAGTGGATAGGCCAGCTGCAGTCACAACATTTTTGGCAAAAGCCCTTCCATGAATTTTGTTGGGTTCGCTCCTTCTATACCTTCTGATAGGCCGAGGACACGAATATTGTTTCTACGGGCTCTGTTGTTCATGTCTTCTAAGTTTCTTTCTAGTTGGGCGATTCTCTTAGCGTCTTGCTCAACTACGCGGATATGTTCCTCATCGGCTGCCAGGGTGTTATCGGCTTTGTGTGAGCGCAGATTTAGTGCAGCCAGCTGATCTTTCATATCTGCAAGATCAATTTGTAGAGATCCCAGCGTGTTAGCATTAAGTTGCACTAGCTCCTTTACTGCCCTGATCTCGGTGAGCAGTTCCGGCAGGCCCTCCATTTGATCTTTTGAAGGCGCCATCTTTTGTGGAGAAGGGGGTTCTTGTTTAGAACATTTTAATCCCGTGGAAATGTTGTTCTGGAAGTCTAACCGTGCCGGTCTAGACATGGACATTCTTTACTGTCAGGTATCAAAGCCAAATATTGTCTTCTTGTCAGATTCACAATTAGGGTAGCAAATTCTTGCAGGATTCCTCTGGAGCAAATCTCTAGACCTCCATCTTACACCGTAGCTAGCTCCACCTCCTTTATTATTTAGACAGTTTTGTATACCACCTTATCCTTCAATCAAAGTGGTCAACAAGACATTGGGAGGCATACATTCAACAGGAGGAGATATGATTCACATACATAAAAAGCTATCTACTTATAGGTCTAAATGGGGATGGGTTGTTGGGGCTAAGTGGTGAGGGTAGCTAGTGAGCCACTTGGGTGGTATCTAGTGCTTGGCAACTTAAGGTGGTTGCTCATAGGCCTCAGTGAAGAGATGGGTCTTGAGAGCTTTGCGGAAGTCCTTGGTATCATTTAGGGTCCTTAAGTCCATGGGGAGGGAGTTCCATAATGCAGGCGCCAGTAGCGAGGGAGCTCTCTTAGATGTTACTTGCTTAGTCTTGTGATAACCTGTGGTTAAGGTGATCCTGTTGTCATTGTTGATTCTTCTAGGCCTGTTACTGATATCCTTGGTTATTATATCCTGGAGCGCATCTGCAGAGCGGTGGTGGAAGATTTTGAAAATGTTCAGAATTGATTTGAATTTTGCTCTTGCAATTATTGGGAGCCAGTGCAGCTGTCTCAAGATGGGGGTGATGTGTTCAGATGTTGCAGTGCCCGTGATGATGCCTGCTGCAGTATTCTACACCATTTGGAGTGGGTGAATAGACTGTTGGGGGAGGCCTTGATATAGTGAGTTTCTATAGTCTAGCAGTGGGGTGATGACTGCTTGACAAACTGTGCGGAAGTGGTCTTGGTCAAGGATTGGTTTGAGTTTTCTGATGATTCTCAATCGGTGGTAGGCTTTTGCTGCAGTTTTAGTAATGTGAGATTGTAGGTTCAGAGATCTGTCCAGGGTGATGCCTAGGTACCTCACTTGGTCCTTGCTTGCTATAGTTTTGTTTAGAATACTGATTGTTTGGGGCGGCTTGAATGTGGAGTCTCTGGTAATGAGCATAGCCTCTGTTTTATCAAAGTTGACCATCAGGTTGTTAGCGGTGAGCCAAGTGTCCATGTCTTCAAGGCAGCTTGTCATTGATGTCATGTCAGGTGATTGCAGGTTGATTGGGGCATATACCATGATATCATCAGCGTACAGGTGGTAAGGTAGTTTGTGTCATTTGATGATGTTGCATATGGGTTGGATGTATATATTAAAGAGTATAGATGAAAGAGCTGAACCTTGTGGTATTCCTTATGTAACGGGGAACTGAAGTGATTTCTTTTGAGCACATTTGACTTGCATCCGATCCTTCAAGTAGGAGGTAAACCATTTTAGGGTGTTTTCACTTATTCCGATCTGCTGCAGGTGCTGTAGCAATATGGTGTGGGACACAGTGTCAAAAGCCACTGAGATGTCCATGAATATTACAGGTAGCCAGTTATTCTTGGGTGCTAGCCCCACTTCATTCACGGAATGCCCTAATGCTAGCTGTTAGGGGTGGGACATTCAATGGCATTAAATATATTAGTGCCTCTGAATATCCTAGTGATTATCATTTAGATTGTTTGAAGGTCTGCAAACCGTCTAAATGTCTTTAAATATCAACCCTATGTTCTTTTCAAGTGGAGGAGTAGCCTAAGGGGAGGGGTAGCTTGTTTGGTAGCCATAAGTGCAGGGTTTGATTCCCGCTAGCACTTCTTGTGGTCTTTGGCAAGTCATTTAACCCTCTATTGCCTTGGAAAAAGGACTGTCTCTCTGCTAAGAAAACACATGAACTGCTGGGTCATCAGGGGTGAGCACTGAATCAAAGGCACACATTACATTTTGTATGTTCCTTGATCTTGATAAGTAGATGTTTCAGATCATCTTCACTTTCAGTCAGTAAAGTGGTATCATCAGCATAGCGAAGGCTGTTGATTAGTCTTCTACTAATCTTCACACCTTGGATGTCTTCATACAGTCCTGCGTCTGTTAAACAGGTGTGGGGAAATGTGCAGCCTTATCGTACACCTTTGCTTATTTTAAAAATTTTAAACCATTCAGTTTCTCCTTTTCTAACCGTTGTTTTTTTATTAATGTAAAGGTTGTTCATGAGAACTATCAGATATTCTGCTATATCCATGGTCCCAAATGTTGCCCAGAATTTCTCATGATTTTCCTAATCAAAAGCTTTGTCAATAAAACACATATATATATCCTTTTGGTATTCTTTTCTCTTTACAAGTATTCATCTCACCTCCATGATGATGTCTCTTGTTCCTCACCCTTTCCTGAATCCTTCTTGCGTCTCAAGCAGTTCTTGCTCCAGGTATAGTTGTAGTCTCCACTGCTAACCAGAGAAATGTCACTAAGCCAGAGATTCAACGCCATTATATGGATAGTGCCGCTGAATATCATTATAGACCACTGCTGCACTATCCAGATATTTCCAGGATGGTCTGAGTGTACATATAATGCACGATCAATGATCATTAATGCACGATCAATGAAAAATAAATTACCCATATTTAATGACCTGATAACTGACTTAAAACCTGACATTTTATGTGTCACAGAGACATGGCTCACTGAAACAGATACAGTCTATCTAAATCAACTTGATAAAGAGAACTATGACACATTCTACAAACATAGACCCAATAAAAAAGGTGGTGGAGTTCTAATGATGACAAAAAAAACATTAAACGCCAAGCCAATCCAATCAAATACCAATAATAATATAGACACATTATTAATAAAAATCGGCCTCATAAAAATTTGCTTAATATATAGACCCCCAGACAATAAAACAGATGGCCTGGATTCTCTTATTGAACTCCTCAGTTCATCTACTGACCAAAATCCTGTGATCATGCTAGGCGATTTTAACCTTCCGTCACTACCATCATCAGACTCTAAAATATTCCTAGACACCATAGCAGACATAGAGTACCATCAAATAATTAAAACTGCAACACATATCAAAGGAGGAACATTAGATTTGGTTCTTCTCCCTGAGATACTCTTCAAGCTAGTTAACTCAAATTCCACTGAATGCACAGAGACACCTTGGTCTGATCATTTTATCATCAAAATAAATCTCTCATATCCCATCCCCAGCAGCAATAATTACATAAGAAGCACCCCTACTTCAAAATTCAAAAAATTTAATGAAACAGACTTCCTTGACTCAACAATCCCCTACTTCTTATCAACAACTAATTTGGATGATGCTGTTAACAACTGGAATAATACTATCAATAATGCAGCTATAAATAAACAACCAAATAAAATGACCAGATACACCAAAACAAATAGCTCACCATGGTTTAATAGCACTCTAAGACAAATGAAAAAAGAACTAAGAAAACTTGAAACGAAATGGAGAAAAACCAAGCTGTCTGTACACAAGGAAATATACAGTAACTATCTAACAAATTACAAGGAAACAATTGACAGCACAAAGAAAAACTATTACGCAACAATCTTAACAAAATCATACAATAGACCGAGAGAGCTATTTTCCATAGTCAGAAAATTAACTAATAACGAGCAAACTTCTAGCAACGAAATCACAGACATCTCAGTTCAAACCCTAGCTAACCATTATCAAAACAAATCTAAGAAACCTGCCATGCCCTCAGAAAATATTAACATCACTTATCAACCTGTTGATGAATGGTCAGAATTTTACCCCATTTCAAAAGCGTCATTAAAAACAATCATCTCCAGCCTAAATACCACAACTTCATACTTAGATCCATGCCCAATATCATGGATAAAAAACACACTACCAACTCTACTATCCTATATTCTCCCAATAGTAAACCTCTCACTCACTCAAGGATACCTTCCATCCCCGCTCAAACATGCACAAATACGTCCAATTTTAAAGAACTGCAAACTAGATAAAACATTGCCAACATCATATAGGCCCATTTCTAGCATACCATTCTTGGCCAAAGTAATTGAAAAGGTAGTGCAACTACAGACACAGGAATTCATAGACTTATCTTACCCACTCGATGAACAACAATATGGTTTCCGGCCCCGCCATGGAGTAGAAACGCTTCTAGCAGTATTAACAGATACACTCCTAAAAGAAATTGACAATCACAAACAGGCGTACATTCTCCTTTTCATTGACATATCAGCAGCTTTTGATAGCGTGCATCACTCAATATTGCTCAACAACCTAAGACAGCTAGGCATAAACTCCACCGTACATAAATGGTTCACTTCATATTCACATAACAGAACACAAAATGTAAGAGCAGGCAATCAAACATCCAACACATACAAACAAGAAATAGGTTTACCACAAGGTTCAGCACTGTCAGCCCTACTTTTCAATATCTATATAAAACCAGTCTGCAATATCTTTAAAAAATTTGGAGTACAATATCACCTTTATGCGGATGATATCATGATGTACATACCTTTTACGATTCCTAACCTACCGATTCAACTTCTATCAGACTGCTACAATGAAATTACATACTGGCTAAAAACCCAAAACCTCCACATAAACCATGCTAAAACCGAAGTCCTAATCGTAACAAAAAACCAAACATTCACTCCTCCAACCCACATAACACTACAAAACCAAGAAATTAAAATAAAAAATGAAATAAGATATCTAGGTGTCATTTTAGATACACACCTTACTATGGAAACGCACATTAGAAATACATTAAAGAAAATCTACTTCAAACTCAAAATCCTCAAGCAATTACGCCCACTTGTATTTATACAAGATTTTATCAATATAATACAGGCTACCATAACTCCACACTTCGACTTCGCCAACTTAATACTTATAGGCATTTCAAAACAAAACATCAAAAGGATCCAACTTGCGCAAAATGCCACAGCTAGAATTATATTAAAGATAAATTCACTCCAACACATTACACCGATACTAGCATCCCTTCACTGGTTACCAATACAAAGCAGGATAACATACAAAACAATAATAACTACATTCAAAGCCCTAAATGACATGGCCCCGAAGACACTCTGTAACCTAATAAGCAAAGAACCACCTAAGCCCACTCATAGAAAAGGACAATCAAATAAACTTAAGATGCCAAAAGAATATATACGAACTCACAAATTAACAAATAATAGAGCCTTTTCCCACATAGCCCCAACAGTCTGGAACTCTTTACCAGAGGACTTACGATCACTAACAGAGATAATAGAATTCAGAAAAAAATTGAAAACCTATCTATTCACTAAACACTATAATACCATAGAAAACCCTCCACTCAACTTAGATAAAGGATAAACATGAACCTGCCCAAAATCAAGATTATACTCCCTACTACAATCAATATGTACAAACTTAAATGAATAATCATTCCATTCCTATGCATTGATACCCCACTTGTATATAGTTACAACTGTTTTAGAGACAGTACTTCTGCTTAAATTGTAACACAAACTGTGTTAGTTGATTTACTGAATCATTCTGCTTAATCTTTAAACCCTTTGTTGTACAAGTTAAGATGTTTTATGTAAAAAGTTATAATTGTTCTATGTAAAACAAGCTCTGCATTGTTAATTGTTGTTAATTGTACACTGCAACTGATCGCTGGAAGATGCGGTATATAAATAAGTGTTAAATAAATAAATAAATAAACATATAGATTATCCAGATTGGTGTGGCTTTCAGCCAATATTTCAGGTGAAAAGCTGTATAAAATCATATCTGGATAGTGGCTGAAAATCACCATGGTTTGGATAATGGTGTCACTTATCCAGATAGTGGCAGAATAGTCTGGATATTCAGTGACACCCATTATCTAGATAGTTCAGCTGAATAGCTGATTATTTTACCCACGTGGCCAGCATTTAAAAAGACACATACCGCCACGGGCTGAATATTGCCCCGACTGGGTTTTCTTGGCCCCATCTGAGTTTTCTTGGCAGCATTATACATATGTTATAAAAGGCTCTGTGTTCAGTGTTCCTTTTATAAAAATCTAGGGATTTTCTTACAACACGCAGACCTAGACATCCCATGCAAATTTAGGCTCTCCATATTCAGGATTTAAAACTGGAAACCGTCTATGTGATTGGCAGCAAGTACCGACCACATCAGGTTTCTTTCTTTCTTTATTTTTCTGGTCGCTGGACAGATACATTCTTACCATACAAGTCACTGTGGGGGACAATTTTCTACAACTTTGTCCATGTATAAAGCTTGTTTTACATGCAGAAAAGAACTTTTATAAGATTGCATGACTGCATAAGCATGTAAAAAGTATGAATACAGAAAGCGTGCCCCAACCTTTACATGATTTGCACATAGGTGTTCCCAGGTGTATAGTTTGTGTAGGGTAGAGGTAAAATTGTGATGTATGTATGTATGCATTTTATGAAATACACTGGTACATGCTTAGAGTACATGCACGTATTTATACCTTTGGAGCAGGGGTAAATTTGTGCATCGTCTTTTCTGTGCTATTGGAGCTGGACATATGCACCTATATTGTCTTTATAAAACAGGGCTAAAATAGGTACCTTTTTGAATTCTCACCTAGGTGTCCTGTAAAAACTCAAGCCCTATATGACCAAAATGTATTCACATAGGGCGTCATTTTTGAAGTCATATTCATGCTTTGGATGTCCAAAAATGGACAGAGACATCTGCAGAGCCATTTTAGAATCCAGGTCTGTGGACATCCCAGTCTGAACAGGGGCATGATGGAGGCGTTCCCAGGAACTTGGACGCCACTGCTCATCTCAGAAATGACCTGGGTGTTTGAAGTTGCATCTAAGTTTAGATCTGCTCCAGGCATTAACAGTGCTTGCTTAGGCTGAAAAATATCTGGAGACTGTAGAGAAGAAAGCACTCTATCATCCCCAGTACTCAACACAATTTTATTGATAGGAGCAGTGAGATTTGAACCCTGCTTTCTCTATGTCCAGCCACTGCTCTAACCATTAGGCTATCTCTTAAGGATGGAGTGTTTGAAAACTATTATGGGAATTGCAATTTAGACGCATCTGCAGATGTCTACATCCATGTATGTGAAATCATGGCTGCACGTGGACATACCTGCCTTTTTTGCAGACATTCTGGCTTAGACATCCCAGATTTCCTTTAGACATCCTTTCTAAAATCTCCCTCGTATGACAGGAGGAGCAGAGGTGATACAATTCAGCTTCTATCCATATAATTGTTACATTTAAGATTGACCACAGTAATAGCAAGTATCACTTTATAGAAATTATCCATATAATTTCAATTGGCTGACATAATCCAGCTGACACTAAGTATAACTTTATACGGGTATCTTATACCTATTAAGTTACATATTTTTTAGTTGATTGATTATTGCTCTCGCAAAGCATACAATACATAAAATCCAAAATAAAACAACTTATCATCCAATAAATTCAATAAATAAATAAAGATAACGTCAATAAGACTGATCAATATACAGGCTCAGAATTAGAAAAATGTTAAAAATCATCATTGCTAAATACAATTAAAAGCCAGCCAAAACAACCACATTTTTAGTTACCTCTTACAAATGAGATAGTCATCTGAAAAATGGATTGTACTACTAAAAGAATTCCAAGCATCTGACACAGCAGAAGAGGAAAGGAAGACTGCTGGAAGCATAAAGGTAGAGCATTTGAACTGGGAATAAGAGAGAGAACACAGATTCATACTGCTATAAATTATAACATCCCTCTCCTTCCCCAGCAATCATGAAAAATGATCAAGCCACAAATAACCGAGAGTGAGCTATGAACGCCCACAGAAAAATCAGAAAACTGCAGGTAAAAGCACCCATGGGATCATTCATACTACCATGAGTATCTGTCAGGTGCATCTGGTGCAGCTGATGAGAACTAGAAGAATGTGGAAGGGTCAGATTGCTTTTTTTTTATATACCTCCTTTTTAGAATCTTTTCTTCAGCTCTGGAAATTAGGTGCTTGGTTGCTGAAAAGAACATGCCCATTGCATTTGCAAAAAACAAGATGTGATGTGAAAATGTAGCAGTTCCAGTTTGCTACCATTTAGTTCTTTACTTAAGCTTAAATCTGTTTTTGTTTTTAAACAGACTAAAAGCCCCATTTTGCACATGGCAGCTAGGTCAGAAAAGGGGTGTCCAAGATTTCCTGGGTATTTTACAAAAGGCTCACTGAACATGGACCATATAAAGATGTTCAGGAATGCATGCGTACTTGCCAGAATGTATAGTAAGTCGAGCCATTTTATAAAATCATGAGGGTAATTTTATAAGGGGCACCTAACGTATATTCCACATCTTTTTTATAAAGTAAGGCACACGTGTACTTTGCTTTATAAAATAAAGGCATAAGTGGTCGAAAGTATGTGCAAAATCTGGCCATGAGTATTTACACCAGACCTATGGCCCTAACACATGTAAACCCATATTTTATACAATTTACGAATAACTGTGTGCTCTTGCCCACCCTTTGCCTAAGCTCCACCCATGTGAATGCCCACAGTGAAAGTCCACACCATCAGCATTATGTGTGTGTACATATAGAATAGCAACCGCCCAAAGAACATACGTAAAGGCTTATTAATGTGCATGAGTCACTAAAACTCTTTACTACTACTACTACTACTACTATTCAGCACTTATAAAGCACCACGCACGCAGCGCTGCACAGCTAACCTACAAGAGATAGCCAACATACAAGAGACAGTCCCTGCCCATCAGAGTCATGCTCATCGGTGCTTACAATCTAGTTAAAACAGTACAAAGCATTAGTCAGTTCTGCACAAGGTATGGTGTGGTACAGTCTGGTCTATAGTTTGGTCATAAACGTTGATGGGGGTTACGGTAAGATGAAGATGGAGTCAGGATCTGAATGCAACGGTGAAGAGGTGTGTCTTCAATCTAGATTTGAAGAGGGCCAGGAGGATGCGTGGCGCACAGATGCAGGTAGGCTGTTCCAGGCGTATGGTGCAGCAAGGTGAAAGGAGCGCAATCAGGAGTTCGCGGTGCAGGTGAAAGGCATTGATAGAAATAATTTGTTAGCGAGCGAAAATTTTGAGAGGGGACATAGGGAGAGATAAGAGATAAGAGATAAGAGGTATTGAGGGGCCATAGAGTGAATGCATTTATAGGTCAGTAGGAGAAGCTTGAATTGGATGCGGAATTGGACAGGGAGCCAGTGAAGCGACTTGAGAAGAGGAGTAATGTGGGCATGGTGAGGCTGACAGAAGATTAGTCGAGCAGCATGATTTTGTATGGATTGAAGGGGAAGGAGGTGGCTCACGGGGAGACCAGCGAGGAGTAGGGTGCAGTAATCGAGGCGAGAGGAGATTAAGGAGTGGATAAGCGTTTTGGTAATGTGTTCAGAGAGGAAGGGGCAGATTTTGCTGATGTTGTAGAGAAAGAAGCGGCAGGTCTTAGCTTCAAGCTGGATATGAACGGAGAAGGAGAGAGAGGTGTCAAAGAGTACACATAGATTGCGGGCAGAGGGAACAGGAAGGATAGTAGATCCATCCACATGGACTGAGAGAGGGGGAAGTGGGGGGGGGGAGGAGTTGGGTGGAAAGACAAGGAGTTCAGTCTTGGCCATGTTCAGTTTCAATCAGCAATGAGACATCCAGGCAGCGATGTCCGAAAGACAGGCAGATATCTTGGACTGGGTTGCCGGAGAAATATTAGGTGTAGAGAGGTAGATTTGGGAGTCATCGGCATAGAGATGGTACTGAAAGCCATGGGAGGAGATAAGCGTGCCAAGGCCTTGGGTGTAGAGAGAGAAGAGGAGGGGGCCCAAGACAGATCCCTGGGGTACACCTACATGGAGCGGGGTAGGGGAGGAGGAGAAGCCACCAGAGCATATACTGAATGAGTGATGGGAGAGGTAGGAGGAGAACCAGGATAGTACGGAGTCCTTGAAGCCAAGCGAGGAGAGGGTGGTGAGGAGAAGGTTGTGGTCAATGGTGTCAAAGGCAGCAGAAAGGTCAAGAAGGATGAAGATAGAATAGAGGCCCTTGGATTTATCCAGGAACAGGTCGTTGGTGACTTTTGTGAGTGCTGTTTCAGTGGAGTGTAGGGGACGGAAGCCGGATTGTAGTGGGTCCAGGAGGGCCTGGGAGGTGAGGAAGTCGAGGCAGCGATGGTGGACTGCTGGTGATGGTCAGATGAGTGAAGGATTGATTTGTGGAAGTTTGAGGGAGAGGAATTGGAGAAGAGTATTAGGTCAAGGCAGTGTCCGAGTAGATGTGTGGGGGCAGTGGAACAAAGTTGGAGGTCGAACGAGGAGGTAAGAGCGAGGAACTTTGAGGCATGGGGGTCAGAGGGGTTGTCGATGTGAATGTTGAAATCGCCAAGAATAAGAATGGGGGAGGAGGGATCCATAAAGGCAGAAAGCCAGGAGTCGAAGTCGGTGAGGAAGGTTGATTTGGATTTTTCGGGTGGGCGATAAATAACAGCTACTCGGAGGGGAAGTGGTGTGAGGAGGCGAATGGAATGGACTTCGAAGGAGAGGGGGGAGTGTGATTGGGGTGGCAGGAGGGGTTGGAATTGGCAGGAGGGAGAGAGTAGGAGGCCAACGCCACCACTGCGACCAGTAGATCAAGGTGTATGGGAGAACTGGTAGCCCCCATAGCAGAGAGTGGCAATGGATGCGGTGTCATCTGGGGGGAGCCAGGTCTCAGTCAAGGCAAGAAGCTGTAGGGCATTAGAGATAAAAATATTGTGAATAAAAGGGTTTTTTTTTAATGACTGAGCATGCGTTTCATAGGGCGCATGAAAACGGGAGAGTGCAGGGGGGAGGAGAGGGATATGGATAAGGTTAAATAAGTTACGTGTGGATTTCTTATCCGAGTAGTATGGGGGTCTATGTCTAGGGTAATACCGAGATTTAGAGGGAGCAGGGTGTGGGTGGGTATGTCTGGGTGTGTGTGCTCTCCAAAAGGGACATGAGGGAGGGGAAATGAGTGGTAAGTTGATGGTATCGGGTAGGTTATGTGAGGGATTATTTATGGGGGTAGGGTTGGAGTTGATATCTATGGATGAGTGATTGTGGGATGAATGAGGGAGGGTGGAAGGAGGGAGGAGCGGGATGTGGGTGAGATTAGATAGGGTACGTGAGGAACTTTTTTTAGTGTGAGAAAGAAATCGGGGGGGGGGGCAGGGTTGGGGTTGATATTACCTGATGAGAGAAGGAGAATGAGTATTAGAGAGCGAGGTAAAGTGGAGATAGTACGGCGGAAGCTTAAAGAGAGGGGGGCTGGTTGAATGCGGGGGATGGTGTGAAGAAGCTCAAGAGCGGATGCTAGGCTAGGGGGCAGAATGGAGAGAGAAGTGAGGAAGGTAGGGGGAAGAGGAGGGAGGGTGTTGGTATGAGGGGAGGCAGTTGGGGAGGATGAGGAAGAGAAGGGCAATGAGATGTGGGGCCATGGTCGTGGATCTGAGCAAGAAATGAGTAGCAAGTTCTAGGCAAGCAATGGGTAGCAAGTTCTAGGCACAGAATGGGTAGCAAGTAATAGGCAAACAAGCAGGCGGTGGGTAGCAGCTCTATGCAAGCAATGGGTAGCAGTTCTATGCAAACAATGGGTAGCAAGCAATGGATAAGCAGTGGATAACAGTTCTATGCAAACAATAGGTAGCAGTTCTATGCAACAACGGGTAGCCGTTCTATGCAACAATGGGTAGCAACAGTATGCACCCTCCTTTCTCGTCTGTCTGACTTTGGTATCCATGGTACTGTCCTCCGGTGGTTTCACTCTTTCCTGTCTTGCCGTACTTTCTCAGTTCACTCCGGCACCTCAGCATCCCCCCTACCCCCGCCACCTGTGGCGTCCCCCAGGGTTCCATTCTCGCTCCGCTGCTTTTCAATGCTTTTCTTGCTCCTCTAGCCCTGTTAATCCAACAATCTGCTCTCTCCTTTTACATATACGCCGATGACATCCTCCTGGTTCATCACACCTCTCCCTCCTCCCCGGACCTTGCTCCACTCAACCTCTGTCTGTCTTCTATCGCCTCCTGGTTTGAGTCTAACTTCATGCATGCTAATCCTGCAAAATCCTCTGCTCTCTGGATTACCTTTGGTCTCCCACCCCCCATGATACTACCTGTCATGGGCTCCCACTCCATCCCCTCTGCCCCTACCCTTCGTTACCTGGGTGTTACCCTAGACCCATCCCTTTCTTTTCACGATCATATCTCTTCTGTCGTTTGCTCTTCTTTTTTTCACTTACGCCGTATTAAGGCCGTCCGTTCCATTCTTCCCTCATCCTCTGTCGTCACTCTTGTCCTGTCTTTGGTTATCTCTCATCTCGACTATTGTAACTTTATCTACGCCGGTCTTCCATCCTACCAACTCCGTCGTCTCCAACTTGTTCAGAATGCTGCTGCCCGTCTTGTCACCTCGTCCTCTATTCGTTCCCATGTATCACCGTGTTTCTTCTCCTTACACTGGCTCCCAATTAAGTTCCGGTTTATGTTCAAACTACTTATCCTTGCTCACAAGGCTCTTCACTCCGATACCCCCCAGTACTTAGCCAATATTATTCATCTTCAGCCCTCTCCCTGCCTCCTTCGTTCATCCCACGGCAATCGTCTCTTCCTTCCCTCACCTACACAGGCCCACCTCGAATCCACTCGTCACTCCGCCTTCTTTTTCTTAGGTCCCGCTCTTTGGAACTCTCTCCCCCTCTCACTCCGCACCGAACTGTCCTACACTCGTTTCAAGGCCCTTCTTAAGACACACCATTTCTGTCAGGCTTTCGATCTCCCCCCCCCCCACTGATGGTGTTCTTCCCCCTAGTTGCGCCTCCCATCCCCCTTAATTTTCCCATGTTCTTCCCCCCTACTGATGGTGTTTTATCCCCCTAGTCGCGCCTCCCATCCCCCTTAATTTTTCCCATGTTCTTCCGCCCTCCTCCCCTCATTTCCCTTTTGCCCTTCTTGCGCTCTTGCTGTCCTCTCTCTGTCTTTACTGTCTCTCTCTCTCTGTCCTGTTATTTTTGGCGTTCCTTTCTCTCTTCTTTTCCAGCGGCTGTCATTTTTATGATTGTACACCGCCCTGATGCTCCAGCCTGGGTGGTCTATCAAGTGTTTTAATAAAGATAAAGATATGCAAGCAATGGATAAGCAGTGGATAACCATTCTATGCAAACAATAGGTAGCAGTTCTATGCAACAACGGGTAGCAACAGTAAGCAAACAATGGATAAGCAGTGGATAACAGTTCTATGCAACAATGGGTAGCAGTTCTATGTAACAATGGGTAGCAGTTCTATGCACGATGGGTAGCAGTTCTATGCAACAATGGGTAGCAGTTCTAAGCAACAATGGGTAGCAGTTCTGTGCCCAGCAATGGGTAGCAGTACGATGCAGGCAATGGGAGCAATACTAAGCAAGCAGTGGGTTGTAGTGCTATGCAGGCAGTGGGTAGCAGTTCAATGCCAACAATGGGTAGCAGTACAGTGCAGGCAGTGGGTAGCAAGTTCAAGGCGGGTAATGGGAGGAAGATCAATGCCAGCAGTGGGAGGTAAGACAAAGGAGAGTTACTTGAAAGTATCGGGGCACAGTTCGTGAGATGGTTTGGTCAGGAGTCGA
The DNA here is from genome assembly GCA_033557465.1 of Ichthyophis bannanicus. Taxonomy (NCBI): domain Eukaryota; kingdom Metazoa; phylum Chordata; class Amphibia; order Gymnophiona; family Ichthyophiidae; genus Ichthyophis; species Ichthyophis bannanicus. The sequence continues at coordinate 948,946,299 of CM066034.1, forward strand.
TGTGTGGAGGAGCGAATGAGCCTGCTCTACCCCGGCAGCTACGGAGCACCGGAGCTCATGCCGGAGCGCCCCTGGGCCCGTGCCTAAGGGCCACACCAAAGGGCCCTCTGGCAAGGCCCTCAGGTGCGGGCCCGCCAGGCATGGGCGCGCCCGGTGGCGCCCTCTTCTTTAAAGACTGCAGCTGAGCGGAGTGGAGAGCGGCGTGCAGCCCACGCCCGATGGCGCCCTCTTCTTTAAAGGCTGCAGCTGTACATGCATAGATTGACAAAACATTACGTGGCTCATTATAAAATTACCCCATGTTTTTTATGCAGTGTCTTACCAATGTACTTACTGTCATGTGTAAGTGCAGATTTTGGAAAACTGCACATAGATGAGGAGCAAATTAAGGACCTGAGTTCCACACTTCAATTTTTGGCTTTTTTATATTGTTTTTAAGGCCAGAGAGTAAGCATAATTCCCACTTCACTGACTTCTCAAAACCCTTAGTCCGAACAAACAGTGCACATTTAGGCATAATTCAGAGCAGGTGTAAATGCTGACAGAGAATATTTTTGAAATGTACATGTATTCCTTTTCTAAAATGGGAAGTACATGTATATTAGAGTAATCTACACACACTATGCTCAGAACCTGCCCCCTTGAAATCTGGGTGCATTCTGAATTTATTTATTTGTTAGTTTTATATGCTGCTATTTCAGGTAATCATTTTTTTTAGTGCCATCAAGTAAGTGTTGACTCATAGTGACCCTGCTACCTCTGGGTTTTCTTGGCAATGTATCACTGGAACTAGATTGTCAGCCTTTTCTGTCCAGGCAATGGAGGGTAAGGTGACTTGCCCAAGGTTACAAGAAATACCAGTGGAAAATGAACCCTTGATTTTCTGGGTACTAGGCAGTTGCTCTAACCACTAGGCTACTCCTCCTTGTCAGGTAATCATAGCGTTTTACATTTAGAACAACAGTTACATCGAAACAGTATAACATGCAAAAGCAAAATCATTGCAAGTTACATGATTCAAACATTATAACTTTTTTACAGATAATGATTATTAAGAAATACATATGCTGATTAAGAGTGGGTATTGGATGTAGACAATTCAAAGTCAAATTTTATTAACATTGTTTGAGGGCAATTAGTGGACTGCAATGGATATGTATTGTGTATATTATGCAGGGTCTTTAGCGGGGGGGAATCAATTTGACCAAAGTGATCAATAAATAAATAGGTTTTAGGTGAGACCGGAACAAAGTTAAGTCTGTGATATTTCTGAGCTCATCGGGTAGTGATTCCAGAGTGAAGGGGATACATATTCAAAAGCTCTATTGCTAGTGTTTTGCTTTGTTTTTCTAAAGTTAACTGGGGTTGTGAGCATGTTGTTAGTTTGACCTCGTCTTAGCCATTCATTGGGTGCTATTTTGATCAGTTGGGAAAAGGTTGATGGTGCTAATTTTCTTATGATTTTGAATGTGGTCAATATTAATTTATATTTTATTCGGCTTTGTATAGGAAGCCAGTGTAGTTTGTGAATTTGGGTGATATGGTCTATATGATGAGAATCATGGATTATTCAAGCAGCAGTGTGTTGCACCATTACTAATGGATGTAGTGATATTTTAGGACTTCATGGAGGAGACTATTACAATAGTCAATATGCGGAGTTATAATAGCTTGCATTAGAATTCGAAATAAACACGTGTAAGTGGTGGCTTTTCCAAAATCACTGCTTATACGTGCAAACTAGCTTTTTGCACTTATAAATTTCACATAACTTTCTAAAATGATTTCCTAAATGTAATTAACACGCAAGAATTAATTTTAAGCTGCTATTTGAGCACCTGACATTACTACTGACATTCAGAATAGCTCAATTAGACTCCTTACCAGTCAAACTTAAGTGGCTAATTTATCAGCTGAAAATGGAATTTAATCTAGACAGCCAAGATATTTACACCAGATTTAAGTGCTCAGACCTGGGAGACTAAACTTAGACCACTCGCATTAACGGGCATGTGTACTAAACTGCGCTATTAGCATGGTTAGGTGTCCCATGTTAAAAGTTAGCATGGAGCCCAGCACTAAAAATCCCACACTAGCTCACAATTGGGTAGAGACAGGGCAGGTTGGGGTCAAATTGTGGGGTTCATGGTGTATCAGGATTAGCATGGGCATTATGGGTGTGATTGTTACCTTGTACGTAGGTGCACTTATCACCACCTCAATGAGTAGCGTTCTGAGATGTCGCACATTAGCAACATACCAATGGCAGGAGGATGGAGACACATACTCCCTGAAGTTGGAGAAGTCCTCTGCACTGGTTTTGTGGCCTATCTGCATGACCCTAAAAATCCTTGGCAACTGTGATACACAACTTCTATTTAAAGAGGAGGAGATTCTGGAAGGGTAACGCATTAATTATTCCATTCCACCTTCACTGTTCAGATAGGGTCTTTCACTGTTCAGATTGGGTCGGTGACTGTAAGGCTGAACTTTGGACATTTGAAGCCTTTTGGGACATTTTCCAGGATTCCTGATACCTCCCCCTCTTTGACTGTGATAAGCAGCCTGAGAGGCAATTCTGGTGGTGGGTCACGGAAGGTTCAAGCCTTAAGAACATAAGAACATAAGATATGCCATACTGGGTCAGACCAAGGTCCATCAAGCCCAGTATCCTGTTTCCAACAGTGGACAATCTAGGTCATACGTACCTAGCAGTTTCCCCAAAAGTCACAGGCTCCACAATGCTTGTACTGGGTCAAGCATTGATATCCTGGGTCCCTTCTTAATAATGGTTTATGGACCTTTCCTCCAGGAACTTGTCCAAACCTTTTTTAAACCCAGCTAAACTAACAGCCTTTACTACATCCTCCGGTAACAAATTCCAGAGTTTGATTACACGCTGAGTGAAAAAATGTTTTCTTTTATTAGTCTTAAATAGTTTACCCTGTAGCTTCATTGCATGTCCCCTAGTCTTTCTATATTCTGATAACGTAAACAATCGATCTACGTTTACCCGTTCTACTCCGTTCATTAATTTATAGACTTCTATCATATCTCCCCTCAGCCGTCTCTTTTCCAGGTTAAAGAGCCCTAACCTTTTTAGTCTTTCTTCATAGGAGTATCCTTCCATCCCCTTTACCATTTTGGTGGCTCTTCTCTGAAGCTTTTCTAATAACGCTATATCTTTTTAAAGATATGGCGACCAAAATTGCACACAGTATTCAAGGTGCAGTCTTACCATGGAACGATATAGAGGCATTATAATATCTTTTGTTTTATTTTCCATTCCTTTCCTTATGATACCTAGCATTCTACTTGCTCTTGGCCGCCGCTGAACACTGGGCTGAGGGTTTTAAGGAGCTACTTGCTCTTTGGAAATCCCCGAGGCGAGCCCCTTCTTGGATTATGGCTAAGATTCTAGTTGGAACAAGCTTGAGCATGGAGGAAGGATTAAAAAAAGGGAATGATATGAAGGTACGAGTGGGAGATATTTGTATCTACTATGATGTCTGATGTCTGGGGATGGGCAGGTTAAGAATTTTAAGGGGGGGGGGGGTTAGTCAATGCTCATTTTCTCGGTAATAAGTCTGTTAATTTATGATTTTATTGTACAGTAAAGTCTAGATATGTTACTAATAACTGAAATCTGGTTTCCGAAGGGAGAAGAGATTATGAGCTCTCGGTATTGTCCTGTGAATTTTAAGATGTTTACATGTAAGAGTATTGGAAAGCAAGGTGTGTGTGTAGGGGAGGGGAGGGGTAGCAGCTTCATAGAAAGCTCTTGTGAATAGCAGCCGTGTAAGTTGATTTTTAACAGAAGTGGTGGAAGGTTCGTTATTGTATTTAAATAGGTTGTGAGTCGGGGGTTTTCTGCTGTATATTCCGCCAGGAGGTAAACAGGCTTTGAGATCAGCTATCAGATGTATTGGGAGATTTATTATTAGGATTTGAGCATTTTATTGTAGCAAGAGATTTCATGTTGATATGCAGAATTATAAGAAGCTCAACATTTTGTTGAGAGATGGAAGATTTAGGATTGTTGCAGATACTCCAAGCATCTTCCCATCAAGTTGGATGCACTTTGACTTTGTTCCCTTGTACTTGCAGTGATGGTGAAAACTACGAGATACTTTTACATTAATGCCATCTCAAGTTCTGTAAATTGTAAAAAGGAACTCTTTGCTACTGTGAATTGGCTTTTAAGAAAAGGGAGCATGGGTAATATGCTTCCTTGGGAGTTATCCTGTCATAAAATGGCTGATTTTTAAAGGTAAAATTAGCTAATCTATTGGGTAAATTGGAAAATGAGAGGCAGAAAAGTGGGTTGAAGAAATGGGATGGAGATAAAGACTCTGGGTTAACAGTGCCTTCGTATTAATTTAAGACTCCATCTCTAGACTTGGGGGACTTAATCCTTCTTATGGTTTGGACCCCTGTCATACATTTATTTTTAATTTGTCGGATGAAATAATTGTGTTGTGTTGTCTGTCTTGACTAGATTGTAAACTCTGATGAGCAGGGACTGTCTTTTACATGTGTCTGTACACGTGTAAGATTGTTTATAAGATTTTACTGAGATCTCTGGGGAGCAAGTATTCCTAGAAAAGCTTTGTTTCTCTATGGTTGCTCCTATTTTAAGGAAGGATGGTTTAGGTCTACTAGGCCACTTTTGGATCCTAATACACTTAGTCTCCTATGTATTCCTTTACCATTTTGCTAGATATATCCTTATCCCCTGCTGTTGTGTTGTCTGTCATGACTAGATTGTAAGTTCCGATGAGCAGGGACCGTTTTTTACATTTGTCTGTACTGCACTGCATTTGCCTTGCAGCGCTATACAAATGATAAGTAGTAGGAGTAGTAGATAATGTCAGTTATAGAGGTGATACAAACTTCAATTTCTGGGTACGTTTACTGAAGCCATAGTTTTCCTGGAATGAAGTGATTTTGTGGAAGAGAACGGTACCCTGGACCAGGCTCAGGTGGGCTTTGATTGAGTCACGCATTAATAACGCTCCAGAGATGCAGGGTTCAGGTCATGCCTGACGTATCCTCTGTATTTGATATGGTGGATTTAGACATTCTGTGAATTGTTAGGAGTGTGATGTAAAGCTCTTCAGTGGTGGATCTCTGCTTCACAGGGCGATCTGCTATGGTCTTTTAATCAGGCTAGGTTCAAACCTTTTACAAGGGATTTGAGAATTCTCCAAGGTTCCTGCCTGTCTCCACTTTCATTTAATCTTTATCTGCAACCTTTGCGAAGTTTGATACAAAAAGCAGTATTTAAAGGGTCGTTTATGCAGATGACATCCCATGTTTGTTACCTTTGGATGCTAACAGGGCTGATCTGTTGAGGCAGGTGGATCAGGGTTTCCAATTTATTGCTGATTGACTGACCTGTAATAACTTGGTCTTGAATTTGCAGAAGACTGTATTCCTGGGTTTAAATACAAACTTATTGAGGCCATAGGCTGCCTGCATATGTCATTACAGTTCAATGCAATAATGCTGCTCCTACCTCAACTTGATGGGTAATTTATTCTCACAGTAGTTCTCTTTGGTAATTCTAGTGTGAAGCAAGAAGTTATTTATAGAAGACTCTATGTAAATCACAATGCCTTTGATAGAATCAAGATGTTTACATAGTAGGGTTCCCCTTAGATCATAATGCCTGCCAAAGAAATGGAGACACATTTACATAAGAGGACAATGAGGTGGCTCGTTCTCTTCTTTACACTATGAATAAAGTAGTGTGATTGCTGTGTTAGTCCACTTTAACGCTAGTTAGGAAAAAAAAGAGAAACAAAAAAAAAAGAAAGAAAATAAAGTGATACTTTTTTATTGGACAAACTTAGTACATTCTTGAACTAGCTTTCCGTGACATGGGATGCTATATTGGAGAGACGGACCATTTGTTAGACAAGAATCAGTTCACACAGACAGAAGATCACACAGCTCCAAGGTGTCATTTCTGTCACTTCAGCTGCTGGAGAGCACTTCTCAGGTCCAGAACACAGCATCAGTGATTTTATGGTGAGGGTCCTAAAGGGAAAGGTCGGGTCAGTCCAGGAATGCAAAATGTTTTTGAAATGAGGATAAGACACTTTCAAGAGAACTACAGGACTTAATAAAGATATGGACTTTCTATCACATTATACTGTATACTATATTTACAGCTTACTCACCGTCTGATCACACATCCACCTCTCCCAAACTCTTCCCCTGAGACTGTCAATGGAATGCTTTTGTGACTCATTTTTATATTATGCTATTGCCATCTGTTGCTCATACTGTCCTGACCTGAAGAAGGTTGTAACCTTTGAAACCTAGTCCAAGAATGCATTAAGTTAGTTCAATAATACAGTATCACCTTTCTTTGTTTCTTTTTTTGTCTAACTATCAATGTCTGTTTGATTGCATGTTGAGTGAAACAAATGTTTTCTTTCATTAGTCTTAAATGGGTTACATTGTAGCTTCATTGTGTTTCCTCTAGTCGTTCTACTTTTTGATGGCATAAACAACTGATCTACCTTTACCCGCTCTACTCCATTCATTAATTTATAGGCCTCTATATCTCTCCTCAGATATCTCTTTTCCAAGTTGAAAACCCCTAACCTTTGAAGCCTTTCCTTATAGTGGTATCCTTTGATCCCCTCTACCATTTTGGTGTTTCTTTTCTGTGCCTTTTCTAATTCTGTTATATCATTTTTAAGATATGGTGACCAGAATTGCACACAGAATTTAAGGTGCAGTCACACCAAGGAACGATACAGAAGCATTATAATAGCTTTTGTTTTATTCTCCATTCCTTTCCTTATGATTCCTAGCATTCTATTTGCTTTCTTGGCTGCTGCTGCATACTAGGCAGAGGGTTTGAAAATGTTATCCACGATATCACCTAAATCTTTTTTTCTGGGTGATGGTTCCTAATGTGGAACCTTGCATTGTGTAACCATAGTTTGGGTTGTTCTTTCCATGGTGCATAACTTTGCATTTGTCCACATTAAATTTCTTCTGCCATTTGAACATCCACTTTTCCAATTTATTAAGATTCTCTTGCAATTTTTCATAATCCTCTTGGGTTTTAACAACTTTGAATAATTTGGAGTCATCTGCAAATTTGCAAATTACCTCACTTGTTGTTCCCATTTCCAGGTCATTTACAAATATGTTAAAAAGCAGAGGACCCAGCACAGATCCCTGGGGTACTCCACTATTCACCTTTCTCCACTGGGAAAATTGGCCATTTAGCCCTACACTCTGCTTTCTACCTTTTAACCAGTTCCTGATTCACAATAGTATATTGCCTCCTATCTCATGGCTTTTTAATTTTGCCAAGAGTCTCTCATGAGGGACCTTGTCAAAGACTTTATGAAAATCCGGATACACAATATCGACCAGCTCACCTTTGCCTATCTGTTAATTCACACATTCAAAAAAGACCTTCCTTGGTTAAAGCCATGTTGGCTTTCTCCCATTAAACCATGACTATCTACATGTTCAGTAATTTTGTACTTCTCTGGATGTTCCTTTGCTTTCCACACTGTTAAGGATCCTCATGTCCATCTGAATTTCAGTACTCATTTTTATTGTCATTATTTTGTCTTTTCTTGCCATTACTTTGGGAAGGCACCATGTATCCACCATTCTTTGTGTTAAGAAATACTTCCTTATGATACTCCTGGCTCGTCCTTCCTCAAGAATCATATGATGGTCTTTTTATCTGGAATTTAATTTCTACTGAAAGATGCTTGCCTTTTATACATCATTGATACTTGGGAAGTATATGAATTCATAGAAACATAGAAGCATGATGGCAGAAAAAGACCACATAGCCTGTCTAGTTTGCCCTTCCATATCAACCACTACAACAGTCCTCTTTTTTCCTTTTGAGATCCTCTGTGCTTGTCCCATGCTGTTTTGAATTCAGATACTATCTTCATCTCTACCACCTCCACTGGGAGAATATTACCTTTCCTCTCTTCTCTTTCCCACAAAGACTATACCACCTCCACTGGGAGACTATACCACTCTTTCTGTAAAGAAAAAATTCTGCATATTATTCCTGAGTCTATCCCCTTTCATCCTCATCCTATGTCCCCTCGTAGCAAAGCTTGCTTTCAATCGAAAGAGGCTCTCCTCCTGTGCATTTATGCCACGGAGGTATTTAAATGTCTCAATCATTTCACCTCTAACCTGCCTTTCCTCTAAAGTATACATATTAAGCTCCTTAAGTCTGTCCTCATATGCTTTATAATGAAGACCACTAATCATTTCAGTAGCAACCCTCTGCACCAACTCCAACCTGTTTATATCCTTTTGAAGGTGTGGTCTCCAGAAATGCACACAATACTCCAAATGAGGTCGCACCAAACACTTATATATAGGCACTATCACCTCCTTTCTTTTGCTGGCCAGTCCTCTCCCTATCTACCTAAGCATCCTTCTAGCTTTCACCATTGCCTTTTCTACCTGTTTAGCTACTTTAAGATCATCAGGCACAATCACACCTAGGTCCCTCTCTTCTTTTGTGGACCGAAATACTTCATCCTCTATACCATATTGCTCGCTTGGATACACCTTCCTGGGTGTCTACTCTGTTGCAGAGTTTGGTATCATCCACAAAGAGGCAAACCTTACTCAACAGCCCTTCCGCAATATCACTAACAAAGATGTTAAAAAGAATCAGACCAAGGACAGATCCCTGGGGCACACCACTGGTAACCTCCTTCTCATAAGAACATACGATATGCCATACTGGGTCAGACCAAGGTCCATCAAGCGCAGTGTCCTGTTTCCAAAAGTGACCAATCTTGGTCACAAGTACCTAGCAGTTTCCCCACATGACACAGGTTCCACAATGCTTGTATTGGGACAAGCAGTGGATATCCTGGGTCCACTTTAATAATTGTTTATGGACCTTTCCTCCAGGAATTTGTCCAAACCTTTTTTAAACCCAGCTACACTAACAGCCTTTACTACATCCTCCGGTAGCAAATTCCAGAGTTTGATTACATGTTGAGTGAAAAAATATTTTCTCTTATTAGTCTTAAATAGGTTACCCTGTAGCTTCATTGCATGTACCCTAGTCTTTCTATATTTTGATGGTATAAACAATCGATCTGCGTTTACCCGTTCCTCTCCATTCCTTAATTTATAGACCTCTATCTTATCTCCCCTCAGCCATCTCTTTTCCAGGTTAAAGAGCCCTAACCTTTTTAGCCTCTTTTCATAGGAGTATTCTTCCATCCCCTTTACCATTTTGATGGCTCTTTTCTGTACCTTTTCTAATAATGCTATATCCTTTTAAAGATATGGCGACCAGAATTGCACACAATATTCAAGGTGCGGTCGCACCATGGAATGATACAGAGGCATTATAATATCCTTTGTTTTATTTTCCATTCCTTTCCTTTTAATACCTAACATTCTATTTGCTCTCTTGGCCACCGCTGCACTCTGGGCAGAGGGTTTTAACATGTTATCCACGATGACACCTAAATTTTTTTCTCCTCAGAGTGAGCTCCATTTACCTATATCCTTTGCCTCCGCCCTCATATCTCCTGTCCTTCCAGGGATCCAGATATCTTACCTCATAGAGCATTTGTTATACAGTAGAATCTGAACTATTTTGATTCTATTGTCTGGACGTTTTGGAGATATGAACTCCAGAACTGGATACATTTCTGCAGATAAGATCTGAGCAATAATGTTTTCTAGGTATTGAGTCTCCCAATGTGCCCTAATATATCATTGTCTTTCCCCTCTGACCTATTAGGCTGATAACCTTGAGATCATCCCCAGATCTTATTCCTATTTAGAGGTCATCTGTGAACCTCACTTTCCATCATTTGACCTAGGGCGTAAACTTACAGTAGATTGTAAGACCTCTGGGTATAGGAAAATATGCACTGTATCTGAGAGTAACTTGCCTTGAAGTATGAATGAAAATACATGAATTTAATACATATCCATTTACAGTTCCTCTAGATATCTGTATATTTTAGGAATGTATTTTAATGGTAATAATTTTGAATATTCCTCACGTTTTCTTAAATTCTGTCTTATTTTTACATTCCCTTGTGAATGTTATCTTTATTTCAAATCTTAGTGAAATCTGTTTAAAAAAATCCCCCAGTTTCCCTTCAATTCTCTCTGCAAATCGTTTATGGAAACATTTTGTAGAAATTGTAATGCAATGCTAGTAGTATAGGAAATACTGCTCTTTTAGGGGGTTATTCTGCCCCACGAATAGCGTAGATGGACGTCCCAATGGGAAATCTATCCCAGCTATTCATGGTCCTCCCTGCCGGCGTCTAACTCCCCCGCCGGTTATACGGGTAAGTTAGATGGGGTGGGGAGGGGGTGGAGTTAGGGTGGGCGTTTGCCGGCCCTGAACGCACAGGGCCAATTCTAATGTCCCTCAGCTATGTCGCCACTAAAGCCAGGGCCAGCCCATCCAAAGAACAGGGAGCAAAGAATAGGGCATTCAAATCTAAACAATAGATTCTGGTCCAGACTGAAGGGCATATGACTTAAGGCTTGCCTACGGCACCAACACACTGAACCAAGTCGGGGCAAGACCTGACTAAAGCTAGATCTCAGTTCCTCTCTGCTCCTAGACATCAAAGTACCTGAACATCATTGCATATTGATGAAATCTAATCTAGAAAAGGCTCAATAGGGAGCATAGAGGATAGAGTTCTTGGGGTTAAAGCCCAGGGTTCTCTCCCTGGGGGGGGGGGGGGCACATTTGTGTTGAAATTTCCAGCGAGGTGTTATTTTTTCTTTAAAGATAAGTTGTTTCTGTTTTTTGAGCTTAATAATTACTAGAATTTCTTTTGGCTAGGGAACCTAAGCTTGTTGCTGATGCATCTCTTTCGTCTGACACATAAGTTATACTCCACCATGATCGAATATATGCTATGAGTTCTATTCCAGTATTAAACATCTCCAGCATCCCCCCAACCCTATTGGCACTGCCCAGGACTCCTGTCCTATGACGTCTAGGGGGATTTATTCCACCTTGAGGGTGGAATAAGTCACCCGACTAGTCTGACAGCCCAGGTCATACAGGGCCGACTTTGGAATCAACCCTGTATGTCTGGGGCCATGGAACACCCACAGAGCACCCGCCCTAACAACACCTCCGCACCACCCCTTCCTGCCCCTGTCTAAACCTCCCCATCCAAATTCCTTGTTCATACGGGGAGGCTTCATCAAGGACGGAAAGGGGGACGAATGCGGGTCAGAATAGACCCCTATGGGTATTATTTATTTTGTGTAATTTCCTGTGGCCTCTTCTTAATTCCTTGATTGTGGTCTAAGTTTGGTTAATATTTTGTTTTCCTGATTTATTTTTTTTGATAATAAAGTTTTCTGTTTTTCTCCAGAAACAAGCAGGAAGCCAGTCCTCACTTATGGGTGATGTAGGCACCGATGGAGCCAGCGTGGAGCAATTCCCCAGCTTTCAAAGAAAGCCTATGGGATTGCTGCCATGCATGCGTGGTCCTCTTCCCGCCCAAAGGTGCCATCTTCCGTGGAGCCCTTCGGACACACGTTCTCATCCCTCAGAAAAAGTGTTTTTGTCTTCGGCCTTTTGTCCCCTTTTCTGGATGCACCAGTCCTCTCCCGTCCTCCTCTACGCCTCTGCCTCGGCGGCGGGCTAGGGGACTCCATTTTTCCCCTTCTTTTAATTTTTTCCCTTCGGGCCCTTTTCATGCCCTTTTCCTAACTGCTGGACTTGAGGGTCTTCAACCTCGCAGGGGCTCTTTTTGCTCCCATGGCCACTGGTTTCAAAAAATGTGACACCCATGACTGTTGTCTGTGGTGTTTAGGGGCTGACCACCACCCGGAGCTCTGCTCTGTCTGTAAGAAAATGTATGCTAAGGCCTTGCTAAGCCATAAGCAGAAGTCCGACGACATTTTCCATAAGGCAGCCCCGGGGTCCCCGGTGGCTCCCCACTCTGCCGATCCACCATTTGCGGGATCTCCCGCAGTGACCCCATGCCCCAGGCATCATTCCGATCAGGGTTCGCTTGAGGTGGAGCGGCAAAAGAAGAAGAAGACCTCAAAGTCGCTGTCAGGGGCTCTGGACAAGCGCGACTGGTCTCGTGCTTGTTCCCTCAGCCCTCCCCGGCGTTCCCGAGAGTCGGACAAGGAGCGGCCTCGAAAGGTAGCTCATACGGATACGGAGGTCTCCGGCAATGGCACCCGGTCTCCCGAGAGTCATCCTGGGGAGGACCCCCTCTCCTCCTCCACGCCAGACCCGGTCACCCTGGCGTCGGCATCGCAGGGCCCCACTACTGAGTGGGAGGCCTGTATGCTGGCACTGGAGCACGGCATTTCTACCTTCCTAGCTGCCCAGCAGGCGCTATTGCCCAGCATGGCTGGCCCACGCCTCGAGACCATGGGTCCCCTGATGGGGGTACCAAAAACCGCCGTGGAAACCCCCGAGAGCCATGGGCCTCATGAGGGTCCTTGGCACTGGTCTCGCTCGCCGTCCTGTTCCTTGGGGGCGAGGTCTTCCAGAGTCAGTGCCTCTAGCTCCAAGCGGGCCTCAGCCACTGGACACGGGGATCAGCCCGATTCTGAGACTTTCTTGGATGTCTCAGGCTGGGAGTTGGATAGCCTATTCAGCCTTCTCGACACCCAGGCTGGGCAGGGGAGGGGGGGGGTGTAGCCCTTCTGTATCGTTCCATGCTCCCTATCCATGAAATTACAGCTACTACGGTTCATTTCTCAGAGTTTTTGCTCCTGCGCTTCCACTCTTCTCCCCCGTTCTATTTTCTTTTACTTTATCTTCCCCCTTCCGTCTCCACTGATCATTGGGAGGCATTTCTGTTAACCCTCTCCGAGACGGTCTTGCAGTATCCCAATATTATGATTCTGGGTGATTTTAACATCCATGTAGACACTCCCTCTAGACCTAAAGACCGGGTTTTCATGAATCTTCTCCATGATTTATCACTTCAACAACATGTGTCAGGACCTACTCATTCTCTGGGTCACACCTTAGATCTGGTCCTTACCTCCTCTCCTAACATCTGTTCTGTGGTATCGGCGCCCGTGTCTCATAGTGTCCCATGGTCGGATCACTATTGTATCTCTTTTTCTGTTTCCCTACCAGTCTCCGATACCAGTGACTTCTCTGCTTCTCTGTCTCCAGTACATCTTCGGCGTCATCTTACTTCATCTACCCTTGCTGCTTTTCCTTCAGCCCACTCACTATTCCCAGCAGACTTCTCGGTGCTAGATCCTGATGCCCAGACCTCTCTCTGGAATTCGGTTCTTTCGCACGCTTTAGATACAGTAGCCCCACTTCGTCCCTTCAGTGCTCCGTCCCAGACTCATTCACCCTGGTTTCATCAAGGCTTACGGCTACAACGTACCCAATTGCGTCAAGCACAACGACACTGGCGCTCTCATCCGTATCCAACTACTTTGGCCCGTTTTAAGCTATTATACCTGGAATACCGCTCCGCAGTCCAATCTGCTAAGCGCTCCTTCTACACCCCAGGAATCTCACAAGCTGCCAATTCTTCTAGACAACTGCATTCAATTTTGCGGCAACTTTCCTCCACTGTTTCCCCTTCTGCTTCTCAAGCTACCATCCCCGCCCCCGCATCCCTAGCGTCTTTTTTCTCCAACAAAGTTCAGAACTTATGTTCTTCCTTCCTTACCACCCCTCCTCCTCCTCTGTCTCCTCCCTGCACCTCTTCAGCCTCTCCTCTGTCCCTCGTCTGTGAGGAGCTAACCATTACAGAATCCCCTGCTTCCATCGCTCCTTGTGTGACCAGTTCTCCTAATAGGGCTTTATCTCACATATGGTCCGTCTTTCATCCCCTCACTACAGCAGAGGTACTACTCACTCCTATCTCAGTCTAGGAAGACCACCTGTTCTTTGGATCCAGTCCCTTCCAACTGGTTGATAGAACCTTCTCTCCAATTCATACCTTTCATCACTACTTTATTCAATTCCAGTCTATCATCTGGACATTTTCCTTTGGTTTGGAGATCCGCTATAGTCCATCCCCTGCTGAAACAGTCTTCTCTCGACCCCTCTGTATTATCCCACTGGCGCCCGGTGTCTAATCTCCCCTTCCTTGCAAAAATGCTGGAGCGTCTAGTCTTCTTACAACTTTCCTCCCATGTTGAGGCTACCAACGTTCTTCATCCTCGCCAGGCTGGTTTCAGACCAAGCCATAGCACCGAAACTATTCTTCTCGCTCTGCTAAATGAGATTCACGTAGCTCACGAACATGGTGACATTACCCTTTTGGTTTCACTGGACCTATCCGCTGCTTTTGATCTGATTGATCATCGGACCCTTCTGTCACGTCTTTCTGACATTGGTGTACGGGGTGTGGTGTTACGTTGGTTCCGTTCCTTTCTCACTGCCCGCTCTTATGTTGTCCATGCCAATCACCAATCCTCATCAGCCATTCCACTGTTATGCGGAGTCCCCCAGGGGTCGGTTTTATCCCCTCTGCTCTTCAATATTTTTCTTGCCCCGCTTCCCCTTCTGGCCCAACAATTTCCAGTTTCCAGCTACATTTACGCCGACGATATTGTCTTTCTCTTTCACACTTCTCCAGCCATGATCGATATCACTCCCCTCAATGACTGCCTCTCTCACATTGCCACCTGGCTCTCATCCAATTTTCTACACCTGAATCCTTCCAAATCTTCAGCTATGTGGGTGTCTTTGAGCTCTTCCTGCCCAGCCATTGCACCTCAAATAAATTCTGTTCCTATTCCTCTTACTTCTTCCCTCCGATACTTAGGGGTAATCTTAGATTCATCATTATCCTTTCACGAACACGTTTCTAACTTATCCCGTCGCTCCTTCTTTACTCTACGCCAAATACGCTCAGTCCGTTCAATTCTGTCTTCTGACTCCCTTACCACTCTAGTGTTAGCTCTAGTTATGTCCAGACTGGATTATTGTAACGTAGTTTATGCCAATCTCCCTGCCTACCAACTCAAACGCCTTCAACTCCTGCAGAACACAGCCGCTCGTCTTGTCACTTTTGCCCGGAAATCGGATCATGTAACTCCTCTTCTGCTTCGCCTCCATTGGCTTCCGCTGCACTTTCGGTTTAAATACAAGGTTATTATACTATTACATAGAGTCATCCATACTTCCAACCCACAATACTTAGCAAATCTAGTCTCTCTTCACACTCCTTATCGGCAGCTCCGGTCATTACACGCTAACCGTCTGTTTCTCCCCCCACCTTCACGAGCTCACCTTGAACAGACACGCCACGCCGCTTTCTTTTTCTTGGGCCCCTCACTCTGGAATTCTCTTCCTTCCTCTCTCCGTCTAGAGCCTTCCTACCAACACTTCAAAAACCTACTAAAAACTCACTTGTTCCAACAGGCATATGATCTCCCCTCCCAGTAGTCCTGTCTAATTGTTTTGTTTGTCTTTGCTTACCCATGGTTTGTCTGGTTTGTCTATTGTTTGTTTTGTTCTGTGACCTCTTTGGTCCTTCTTTTCTTTATTTTAATGGATTTCCTTTCCTTTTTAACACTTTTATTTATATTATTTTATTGTAAACCGCCCTCACGTTTCGACAAGGGCGGTATATTAAATGTAAATAAAGATAAAGATAAAAGATAAAGAACACCTCCCCGGAGACTCTTGTCCATAGGGACCTTCCCTCTGACCTATCCCCACCCTCCACGTGAATGCGGTTGCCTCCCGAGGACACCTCTTTTTTGGTGTTCGTGCGGGATATGGCGTGGGCCCTCAATCTGCCCACACAGACAGAGGAGAAACCGAGGGCAAAGGAACTTGACATTTTGCAGTATGAGTCTCCACCTAGGGAGTCTCTTACGGTCCCTGAACCACCCATCCTATCCTGGCTGCTCCTCCGTATGTAGGAAGCACCCGCCTTGGTCCCCATCATCAGCAAAAGGCTCAATGCCATGTACAGGGTCCAACGCAGCATGGGGTTTCAGAAGACTCAACTTCCTCATACTTCCATGGTGGTTGAATCAGCCACGCGGAAGCAGAAGAGCCCAAAGTCACACTCTTTGGTCCCGTCTGGCAGGGAATCCCACGTCCTCGGTGCCTTCAGGCGCAAGGTTTACCAGGGATCCACGCTGGCGTACCGCATCCAGGCATGTCAGCTCTATATGGGTATGTTTCTTCCTGATCTCGCCAAAGAGCTCAGCGGTTTCTCCGCATGCCTCGGGGGCAAACACCTACTCAGGTTCCAGACCTCTCTGAGGTCGGTCGCAGACTGCTCGAAATACCTTTCCTGCGCCCCATATGATGGGTTTGAGTCCTCCGCCAGCATGGCAGCGGCTGACATTGGGGCTCGGCGTGGCTCCAGTCTTCAGACCTGGAACAGTGGGTCCAGGAGAAGCTTCTGGACATCCCTTGTCTCGGTGAGCAGCTGTTTGGCAAGCCCATAGAGGACAATGCAGCAGAGATCGAGACGGAGTTCATGACTCACACCAATCTTTCTTGTAAAACCTCTTCTCTTCCATGGAAGAAGCAGCACAGCAAAAAGCCTTTCTTCAAGAGGAAGGGGCTTCCCTACCCTCCTATCCCGGTGCCGACGACCAGCGCTCAGGGTAAAGGGGGAGCTCAGGGTCATCAGAAACTGAAAAGGCCCAAGACCCAACCGCCAGCACCGCCCCAGCCAGCACTGGGGTTTTGATGCCTAATGCATAGCCTCTCTCCCCCTGGCGGCACTTTTGCCCATGGGAGGACGCCTGTCCCTTTTCGCCCCTGAGTGGGCGGCCATTACATCAGACACCTGGGTCCTCCAGGTGATCCGGGACAGTTATTGTCTTCATCTGGACAGACTCCCTCCTCCCTTCTCCCCAGCAGAGCCTACTCTGCTTCCCTCGCACCAGGCTTGCTTGCAACAAAAGGTCGACAACCTCCTCGGTCAGCAGGCGGTTTGAAAGGGTCCCACTGCACCTCCGAGGTCGGGGGTTTTACTCCCGGTACTTCCTCATCCTGAAAAAGATGGGGGGCCTGCACCCTATCCTCGATCTCAGGACCTGAACAAGTTTCTGGTGTGGGAGAAGTTCAAAATGCTATCGCTTGGTGTCCTGCTGCCCTTCCTATGGCAAGGTGATTGGCTATGCTCCTTGGATCTCAGAGACACTTACGCTCATTTCCCAGTCCACCCCAAGCACAGGCAATACCTGCGTTTCAGGGTGCAAGGGGAGCATTATCAGTACAGGGTTCTCCCTTTCGGTCTCGCGTCTGCCCCGCGAGTCTTCACAAAGTGCCTGTCAGCAGCCGCAGCTCACCTCCGACTGCAGGGCATACCCGTTTACCCGTACTTAGATGACTGGCTCTTCATGGGCACATCAGCAGAGAAGGATCACCTTTCATTGTCACACACAACCCTTCTCTTCGAGTGCCTCGGCTTCCTGATCAATTACTCCAAGTCCCACCTGGAACCGGTGCAGACTCTGGAGTTCATCAGCGCCCTTCTTGACACAGATCGGGTGACCGCCTTTCTCCCTTGAGCCCGTGTGGAGCGGCTCCGCACCCTGGCTTCCGAGGTCCAAGGCCAGACAAGGGTCTCGGGGTGGGCCATGCTGTGCCTCCTGGGGCACATGGCCTGGACTGTCCACGTTGTACCCCAAGCCCGCATGCACATGCGGGTGGCACAATGGTGACTCAGAACACAATGGACCCAAGCCTCGAGACCCCGTCTGGGTCTCCCACGGCCTATTCTGTTCCCTGGCTTGGTGGCAAAATCCCCCAAACCTCCTTCGGGACATGCCCTTCCAGACTCAGCAGCACGAGCTCGTCTTGATGATGGACGCCTTGCTGTTGGACTGGGGTGCCCACTGTGGCAGTCTTCGCACCCAGGGGAGGTGGTCACCTGAGGAGTCCATGCAGCAGATCAACCTACTCAAGCTCTGAGTGGTCAGGTTGGCCCTGAAGGCCTTCGATTACCACCTGATGGGCAAATCAGTGCTTGTGCAGACCGACAACAAAGTTGCGATGTTCTACATAAACAAGGAAGGGGGCATGGGCCCCCGCCTCCTTTGTCGGGAGACAGTCCTCCTCTGTGCCTTCGCGGTATGCTGGGGCATGACCTTATGGGCTGTCTACCTCCTGGGACAGGACAACTTCCTTGCGGACAGACTCAGCAGGCCTCTTTGCCCACATGAGTTGAACCTGAGTCCAGAGGTGGCTCTCCACCTATTCTGCCACTGGGGGACTCTATCCATAGACCTTTTTGTCAGCCTGGTGAACACGCAGCTTCCTCGCTTTTGCAGGCCGATGCCGCACCCGAGCAGGGTGGCCCTGGATTGGATTGGACCTCTGGGTTTCTGTATGCATTCCCTCCCACTCCTCTCATTGCGAGGACCCTCCACAAGATTCAGCGAGACCGAGCTTCGGTGAGCCTCGTGGCGCTGTCATGGCTCCAAACAGCCATGGTTCCCGCTTCTGCTCCGACTCTCGGCAGAGCCTCCGGTTCCCCTGGGCAGTCCCCAGGCCTGCTGATGCAGGAGGAGGGATGGGCGCTTCACCTGAACTTGGCCTCTCTATCCCTGATGGCCTGGCGGCTGAACGGGTCTCCTTAGCCTCACTGCATCTCCCGGAGGATATTGCAGAACTCCTCCTCGCTAAAAGGAAGAACTCGACGAGACAGGATTATGCCCTGACGTGGCAGCGCTTCTCGACCTGGTGCTCCGAGCTCCAGATCGACCAGTTCTCCTGCTCCACTCAGTGGGTTCTCCAGTACCTCCTCCACCTCTCGTGGGTGGGGCTGAAATCCAACTCAGTTAGGGTTCACCTGAGTGCCATTTTGGCCAACCACTTCCCCGTCAGAGGTAAACTCCTCTCGGGCCAGCCTCTGGTCTCCCGCTTCATGCGGGGCCTCTTGCTTTCCAGGCCCCCCGCCCATCCACTGCTGGCAGAGTGGGACCTGAACATCGTGCTCATGCAGCTGACACGGCTGCCCTTTGAGCAAATGGCGACGTGCTCGCTCCAGCATCTCTCCTGGAAGGTGGTCTTCCTGGTGGCGCTGACCTTGGCACAGTGAGTCAGCGAACTTCAAGTCCTCATGGCAGAGGCCCCCTACACTAGGTTCTTCGGGAATAGGATGGTTCTTCATTGCCACTCCAAGTTCTTTCTGAAAGTGGTCTTGGATTTCCATCTTAATCAGGAGATAGTCTTGCCGACTTTCTTTCCGAGACCTCACGCCGACCGGGCATCGGTAGTCCTGCATACTCTTGAGTGCAAGAGGGCTCTCGCATTCTACAGTATCTGCAGTACACTCGGAATCATTGCAAGTCCGACCGGCTCTTCGTTGCCTACGATACCAGCTGCCTGGGGCTGGCAGTTACCAAGCACACCGTCTCCATCTGGGTGGCGGACTGCATTGCCTTTGCCCAGGAAAAGGCTGGGGCCCTGCCGGCATCGGTGGCTTCACTGCATTCAGTGCCTCTGGCATACATCTACTGGGCTGCGACCTGGTCTTCAGCGAACACTTTCTCTTCGCACTACTGCCTGAAGAGGGAGTCCCGCTGGGACAGCGCCTTTGGCCAGGCTGTATTCTGTAATCTATTCCGGGAATAAGCAACTCCTGCCCTCCGACCCTTCTTCTGTGGCTACCGAGAGCTTAGCCCCAGGGATCTGAGAACTCGGGCTCTTTCTGACATCGACTTCTGCTCATGGCCTCGCGGAGGCGTTTTTGGATTACAGGTTTGGTAGCCTGTAGCTGGGGAGTCCCATAAGTGAGGACTGACTTCCTGCTTGTTCCTGGAGAAAGCATAGTTACTCACCTGTAACAGGTGTTCTCCAGGGACAGCAGGAATCAGTCCTCACTATCCTCCCACTTCCCCTGAAAAGTTGCTATCTTTTTATCCATCCCTTGCCATTTGCTTAGTAGGACTCTAGCTCTGGGACCTGACTTAGCAAGATGGCACCTTTGGGTGGGAATAGGACCATGCATGTGTGGCAGCAATCCCAAAGGCTTTCTTTGAAAGCTGGGGAATTGCTCCGCATGGGCTCCGTCGGTGCTGACGTCACTCATAAGTGAGGACTGATTCTTGCTGTCCCTGGAGAACACCTGTTACAGGTTGAGTAACTACGCTTTCCATGTTTCATTTCATTCAAGTTTATACCTGAATGTATTTTGTATAAAATGCAAGTAAAAAAAAGAAAAAAGATCTGTTGATTGGGTTGCTTGTAAAAATTCCAAAACATAAGGCTGATAACACCAGCTGCAGCTGGGGCTATTACTGTTGACTATCAAATACAAATTTAGTATGAGGTATGAGTGTGTAAATCCAAAACACCGATAGGAACACCAATTTATATGCACTCAGCAAAAGAATTCCAACATAGAGAAGGATCAGGTGTTTTACTGAGGGTCGCAAAAAATGAAACATAGAAACATAGAAATATAACGACAGAAAAAGACCATATGGCCTATCTAGTCTGTCCTTCCATATCAACAACTACAACAGTCCCCTTTTTTTCCTTTAGAGATCGTCTGTGTTTGCCCCATGCTTTTTTGAATTCAGTTACTGTCATCATCTCTACCACCCCCACTGGGAGACTATTCCACGGATCCACCACTCTTTCTATAAAGAAATATTTCTGCATATCACTCCTGAATCTATCCCCCTTCACCCTCATCTCATGCCCCCTCGTAGCAGAACTTGCTTTCAAGTAAAAGAGGCTCTCTCCCTGAACATTTATGCCACAGAGGTATTTAAACACCTCAATCATATTGCCTCTATCCCACCTTTCCTCTAAGGTGTACATATTAAGATCCTTAAGTCTGGGGGCGGAGCCTGATGTCCAGCGGGTAAGACGCTTCGCGCTGAAGCTCCCGAGAGGCCTACTTAGAATCCTGACTTAATACCTATATAAACTTACTATTTCGCTCCGGGCTGACCGGGGTACCTCGGGGGGGATGGCGGCCCATAAACCAGCGCGCTTGGACTTCGGGTCTCCTTCTTCTTCTCACGGAAAACGCTCCAAAACAGAGGTGTCCTCCCCACAGAAGATGGCTCCATTTCGGGAAAACCCCGAAATGCACCTGGAGATTTTAGAGGAAATACGCGGCGTGAAGGAATTGGTGCAGTCCAATGGAGAAGCGCTTAGAGCCATGCGAGAAGACTTTGGAGTGCTCCAGGACCGGCTTGAGAGTCTCTCATTACGGCAGGACAATATGGCGGGGGTCCTCGACTCGCACGCGGTGCGCTTGGGCACACTGGACAAGGCTGAGCGCCAGATACAGAATCTTCAAAAGGAGTTAGAAGATAGCAATAATCGAGCCCGTCGCAACAATGTGAGGCTCATTGGAATACCGGAGGGGGTGGAAGCGGGAGATATGAGAGAATTCCTGCTCAAAACTCTTCCCTCCTTGCTGAAGATCACCTTTCATAAAGAACTGGAAATCGATCGTGCACACCGTGTTCCTACCCACATGGCGCTCAACCGAACGACCCCCCGGCCTATTATCTTTCGCTTGCTACGATATCAACAAGTGGAACAAATTTTAAATGCTGCTCGGGCGAACCATCATTTGGAATTTGAAGGTCACAAAGTCTCCTTCTTCCCTGATTTGGCAAAGCCTACCGTTGACCGACGGAAGAAACTCCTTGCTTTTCGCCCTCGACTTCAACAGCTACAGGCTCGCTTTGGCCTGTTGTATCCCGCGAAGCTCCGAGTGACTCTCCACAACCAAACCAGGACATTCGAAGATCCTGATCTACTATCAACATTTTTAGACTCCAAAGAAGCAGAGCAGATGCGCTAATCCAACGACTTGGACTTTTATTTGCCGGCTCTGTCCGCCATTTTGAAGGGCCCGATGCGGCGGTCATAGTCAAGCACAGAGACTACCTGGACTTTCTTTCTTTCTTTCTATGACTTTTTTGTTTTTTGGGTCTCCTAT
Source organism: Ichthyophis bannanicus (assembly GCA_033557465.1). Classification (NCBI taxonomy): domain Eukaryota; kingdom Metazoa; phylum Chordata; class Amphibia; order Gymnophiona; family Ichthyophiidae; genus Ichthyophis; species Ichthyophis bannanicus. Next base: position 948,968,201 of record CM066034.1, read on the forward strand.
CCCTCCATGATGTATGCCTCGGTCGGATTCGGAGCACGCACAGTCCTACAGGTTATGTGTTTTTTCAATTTCGGCCTTCTCTGGGGCTTCTCCCCGCAGACACATGGTCGCCAGTAATTTTTGGGGTTCTGCTTCTTCTCTACCGCGCTGCAGTTTTTCTTTTTTAATGTGGGGCGCTTCATTGTATTATCTAAGCTTATTTTCTTTTATGCCATATGTACAGCCAGATACAGTCAATATGAGGGACATTGTGAAATTATGTGCGCTATCATGCTCAGAATTTTTAACTTGTCTGAATGGCCTTATGTAAAATCTTATCACTCAACGTAAAGGGCATTAATAGTCCAATCAAAAGAAAGAAAATCCTTAGCTATCTTAGCCATGAGCATGCTGATTTAGCGTTTCTTCAGGAAACGCACTTAAACTCTGCTGAAACACTGAAACTCAATGTTAAGCCTTACATGGTGGCTGCCTATTCTCCCGCCGTTTCCAAACGGTGCGGGGTAGCCATTCTGGTTAAGAAATCTTTGCAAGCTACTGTAATTGATACTAGCGCTGACAAGGAGGGTAGATGGGCCCGAGTACATCTTAAGGTTGGAGATAGTGAATTTACATGTATCTGCATTTATGCCCCGAATGTGGACAACCCTGCTTACTATGCAAGTATTGCGCAGTTGGCACAGGCCTCTGCCAATACTCCATTAATACTTGGTGGTGATTTTAATCAAGTGTTAGACCCTCTGATAGATAGACAGCCGCCTAGCACGAGTAGTCCACCCAAGAGTCTTGCCACCCTTACAGCTCTGATGCAAGATCTTGCACTGGTAGATATATGGAGGCTGCTTCACCCCTCCGACTTAGAGTTCACTTTCTTTTCTGCCCCCCATCACTCCCAATCTAGAATAGATTTCTTTCTCATTTCCAAAGCAATGATTCCTCAAGTAGACACGACTAGGACTCATCCTCTCCATATTTCAGATCATGCTGCCATATCTTTATCATTACATGTCACTGCGCGGGACGATTCTCCCCGAGCTTGGTTTTTTGATAGATCCTTACTGGGTCAAAAAGATTTTCAGGTTGATATAAAGGCCGCTATCCAAGATTATTTTCATTTTAACTCACCCCATGACACAGCGAGCTGGGCTTGGTGGGAGGGTTTTAAAGCATCTATCCGCGCAACTATAACTAGCTATCAAATTCGGCAGGGGAAACAAAGAAAGCAGCAATTACTGATTCTAGAGCAGCAGATACAAGCTGGGGAGCGTCTTCTCACGTCCCGTACTGACCCATGTATTTTACTCCGTTTACAACGCTTGCGTTTTCAATACAATCAGCTTTTGTACACTGCTGCTGTTAAAAATATTGAATCACAACGAGGGCTATATTATCGGGAAAATAATCGTGCTGGCAAATTATTAGCAAATGCCCTAAAAGGTCAAAAAGAAGCCAAGCGTGTTACCGCCCTCCGTAATCCGTCGGGGGGGGCTTGGTCACTAAAGATACCGAAATCTTAGAACTCTTTCGTGATTTTTATACTCGGCTTTATCAATCTGAATGTGATTTTGAGCCCGATGTATTTGAACGCTTACTTTCAGGGGTACAAAGACCGACCCTATCTGACGAAGATAGAGTGGCCTTGGACACACCATTTACTGTCTCAGAAATTCATTCTGCTATCAAGAAATGTGCCTCAGGTCGAGCCGCAGGCCCAGACGGTCTCCCTGCTGAATTCTACAAAACCTTTCACGCCGACTTAGCTCCAGTTTTGAAACTTTATTTTTCTGCTCTGGCCGAGGAGGGTTCTCCTTCTGGGTCCTTTTCAATGGCAAATGTAGTAGTTTTTGAGAAAGAGGGGAGAGACCCGCAACTAACAGCTAATTATCGTCCAATTTCCCTCCTAAACGCGGACTATAAAATATTTGCCACCATTCTCTCTACCCGGCTCTCTGATAGGATGCCTACCTTAATACACCCAGATCAATGCGGTTTCATTCCTGGTAGATCAACTGCTGACAATGCTCGGACTCTATGCCATGTACTGACTACCGCAGTTAATCTTGATCGCCCATTTGTTGGTCTCTCACTTGATGCTGAGAAGGCCTTTGATCGCTTAGAGTGGCCCTTCCTGTTTGCAGTCCTCCGCTGGTACGGATTCGGGGAAGGTTTTCTCCGTTGTCTTCGCACCATGTACGCACAGCCTACAGCCAGTATATGTGCCAATGCTTTAAAGTCTCAGCCTTTTCCCCTTCAACGCGGCACTCGCCAGGGATGCCCACTGTCTCCACTTCTCTTCGATCTTGCACTCGAACCCTTGGCTTTACTAATCCGGCAATCGGAGGAGATTCATGGAGTCCCCTTCACCCATAGGGAAATCAAAATTTCAGCGTATGCTGATGACCTTATGCTTTTTGTCTCTATAGACTCAGTACCGGCTGTCCTAGAGCAAATTGGTAAATACTCACAACTGTCCGGTTATAAGATAAATTGGACCAAGTCGGTAGCCTTTCCATTAAATCCTTTGCTTCATCAGGCAGATATGCAACCCTTCCCCTTTTTATGGCAACCTCGCATGGTCAAATACCTTGGGGTTCACTATTGTTCTCCTTTGGAAGACACTATCTCCTTCAATGCCAAAGACTTAACCTCTAAAGTCCGGGCGCTTACTCACCGCTGGACTCCTTTAACACTTACCTGGTGGGGTCGATTAGAAACCATAAAAATGATGATTGTTCCGAAAGTGAATTATATCTTAGAAATGTTGCCCTGTCTCTTACCTCGACGTATATATAAAGATATAGAGGGCCTTCTGACTAGATACTTGTGGCAAAACAAGACACCTAGGATAGCGAAACATAAGCTGCAAGCAGATAAGGAAAATGGGGGTGTCAGATTCCCTGATTTCCTGAAGTATCATCAATCTTTTCTTCTCAAACAAGGCGCTCGTTGGCTGGAAGATCCAGTACCGAGTAGACCTGTGTGGCTAGACATAGAAGAGGACCTTTGCAAACCGATTCCTCTTACTTTTCTCCCTGGTATGACTCTCCCATCAGACTCCCACTTTCCACCAATGCTTTTAGACACCTTAGGTGCCTTTAATAATCTTATGCAATCTTTAGACTCCCGACTCTGTCCGTTAGACAAGCTCCCACTTTGGTATAATACTCGATTTCGCATACAAAATAAGCCGATGGCGTGGAGCCCCTGGTACACTAGGGGCATTTGGATTCCCAGTCAGTTGTTCCATGAAGGTCGCTGGAAAACTTTTAGTGAATTGCAAATTGAATTTGGTCTCCCAGCGAAACACTACTTTCAGTTGGTGCAACTTCAGCATTGCCTTCGGAGTGCTAAGGTGCTCCCGCCATCGGCCTCCCCTACACAAGGTTGGTTGGAGACTATCCGATCTATCGGTAATTCACCGGGTGTAGCATCCAATTTTTACAAAACCTTATGTAATGCTATAACTGGAGATACCGCTATAGCGCAGAAAGCATGGGAGAGAGAATTGCATGTGACTTTGACCCCGGAGCAATGGAGCCTTGTCTGGAGTAGAGTGACACGGGTCTCCCGATCCGCCTCACTCACTCAGACACTCTTCTTTCTAGCCCACCGGTGTTTTTACACTCCTGATAGATTAGCCAAATGGAACACTACTCAGGGCAATAGCTGCTGGACATGTCATGCGGCCATTGGTTCACTACCTCATGTTATGTATGAATGTCCCGCACTACAGTATTACTGGCGTCGGGTCTGGGGTCGTATCCAGTCTATTTTGCACTTTCAAGAGCCCCTTTCTTGGAGGATAGTGGGACTTCGCTCAGCTGCGGGGATCCCCTCTCTTCCAAAAACGGCTTACTTCCTTTTGGACTTTATGCTTGGCATTGCTATTTCCCTAGTCACGAAATACTGGAAAAATAGCTCTCATCTGAGCCCCAATGAATGGTGGAATCATGTCTGTCTCTACAGTAAATATGAACAAATACCTCGTATGTTTGCTTCCCCCATTCAGACTCCTCATCATCGGTCTAAATGGAAGATGCTCAATGACTATGTACATTCTGCTCAATGCTCTCATCTGACTGTCTAAATTTGTATATATCTTTGTCCCATGATTATTCTGTATCGCAGATACTCTTTTGATTGTTTTGATGTATAATCACTGTTGTTTGGAAGCGTTCACATGCTGACATAATCAGCTAGAGAAGAAGCGTGGGGGTGGGGGTAATTGGGTTTACTTTTCTTTATTGTATACTTGTTTTGTCTCCTTTGGTGTGTTGTTTCATTTGTTTGTTGCAAAATGAAAATAAAAGTTTAAAAAAAAAAAAAAAGATCCTTAAGTCTGTCCTCATATGCTTTATAATGAAGACCACTAACCATTTTAGTAGCCACCCTCTGCACCAACAAAGAACTTTCAATTCATCAAAACATATCCCACAAGAAAATTAGGGGTCAATACACAGTTTGGCAGCTTGGCTAACTGCATATGTGCTTTTTAATATTGACCCCTTAGTATATTTGTGGAGAGATTTTCTTAGCAATGCGACCAGCCTATCATTATATATTGTATATAGTTTACTTCGTGTTGTTCGCATTGTTTAATTGCTGGAGCCTCATCTCCTATCCATACACTCAGAATAGTCTTTCTTGCCAAAAGCAATGCAATCAACACAAATCTTTTTGCTGCAGCAGTAAATCCCATTAGTGAGTCCATATCACCCAGATGTATAAGTTTCATCTCTAAGGAGATTTGCTTTCCAGTCACAACTTTAATTCTAAGACTCCATGTCAGAAACAATTCAAGGAATGACAGCATAAAAAAAGAATGTACATATATGCCAATTTCAATTTTACATTTTAAGCATTTAGATTTAAATCCCTTAGCTCAGTCTAAATGTGATCTATGGATGAGTCTAAATTAAGTTTTTGCGGATTTGGAATCAGAAATGAGTTTAAACAGTGTATAAAAGCAACTCTCCACTCATCAAAGGATGCATCTATTTGCACATTTGTATTCCACTTTAGTGGTGAAGATGAGGTGTTTTTTCATTATTCCTAAAAGAATTATACCTTCAAGATATCTTATTGACTTCGTTAGAAGTATTTTGAATAAACTGATCTAGCAATCCCCTTTATCTTACTTTAAAGTCCATTCTTTAAAGGTGACTTCTCATTAGAAAGTAACCATATAGATGTTTATTGGAGAGATTCATTTTCCATTCAATACATTTTCAGTTCGTTCTAATCCCCTATTCTCCTAGTCTCGATGCAGAAAGTCAGTGTCAGACTTGCGCACTAAAAGACATGCGCACTGTTTTCTAGCACTAGAGTAACACAGACGTTGCATGCCTGTATGCAGCAAGCAAATGACATGCAAATGAGGTAGGCACAGAAAGTCTGTGCTAAACTGGCAGGCACATGTACACAAGCATCTGCGTTAGCAGTGCCTAGATCCTGCATACAAAAAGGCAGGCATGTGCTGGAATTCTATGCGATGCATATTTTTGCTCAGAAGTTTTACTGTGAATAATATCGGTTGTCTTTAAACAGCGATATTCTGAGCAATATTCCGAGCAGAATGGCTGCCGTCATGTGCCACATATGATTCCATCATATGAACATACAGCACGATTTCCCTGTTTTTGTTTTTTTTAAAGAATTGATTTCAGCAAAGCCCGGAAAATACAACAGGAGGTTCTTTGCTGACAAAACACAGATACATTCCTCCTCGGTACTGAGCAAAGACCCCTTACCTCTTCTTTGAATAGGCGTTATTGTTCAGTCTTCACTCTTCTGCGCACCTTTCTGCATCCAGGCACAATAGCGAATTGCTTGATTATCATGCAGTTGGAATGGATTTACATGGACCGTGTACTGGCGCTGGTGCTGGATTCTACGCAGTGATTACATTTGTGCCAATCTCTTTTCTGCCTTGCAGTGCTATATCTACATATAAAAAATATGCGCAGATGTCACACTACATATGCACAGATGACGTGCTAATGTTTCTGCATCAGCCCCTAAGTGCGTTAGCAGTTTAATGTGGCTCACATTTAGTGCATTGCATTAATTGTTGCTGTATGCTAATGGCCACATTAAACAGCTTATCTTTAACTTTATTATATACTACTACTACTACTACTGTATATCACAACATCCCAACTCCTAAGCATGTTCAATGTGGTTTACAATTTAACATACACACTAAAATGTGACTGATCTTTAGGAACATCCAATCAATTTCGTTTTTCTGGCACAGTGCCTGAGTAGGGCATGAGTGTTCCTGCTATGGCACTGCTAGCAAAGGCCTCGAAAGCCCACACTGCTGACACTTGGCAGGGAGCAACTATTGCCAGCACAATGGGTGGCAGTAATTGCTCCCCACTGTGGTATTACCACGGTGAGCTGCGCTAAGTTCAGGGGGACAGCTGTCCTAGCCCTCCTGCATCTAGCTTAGCATCTGCACTAGTAATGTGGCCCAAAGCTACATTACTAGCGTGGGGCTTAGTCAACAGGCCTCTTAAATCTTAGAGCAGGTGTAAATCCAGAGATGGATTATTTTGGTCTTACATGTGCATTCCATGTATGACATGGGGAATATACGTGTAGAGTTTTGTCCCACCCAGGCAAGGGCGGTTCTATAATGATGCAGAGTGAGGCGGCCGCTTCAGGCGGCAAGAAATGCCCCCAAAATAGCCATGTGGCTGCCGCCTCACTCTGCCTTTTATTGTACAAAAACTTAAACTTGAATGGACCAGCTGCTGTGCCTCCGCTTCTCCCGGCAATGGCAGAATCACCCCTCTGTCCCCTGCTGTCCCAGATCCGAGGGGAAAAAAAAAAGGGAAAGCCGGCTATCGCAACTCAGCAGGCTTTTAAGTCCCTGCTGGTTCTGCCCCCTCTGACACGAACAGCATCATCAGAAGGGGCAGGACCCATCAGAGTCTTGCAAGCATGCTGAAATTGCAAAAGCCAGTGTCTTTGCTTTCAAAGTTGATAGTTCTTTGCTGCTGCTTGTCGAGCTCCAAGGCATGCCCCCACCTCTGGCTCCTACCTCCCTTCCTGCCCAAACCTTGGCACAGTACTTCCATGACGAAATCCATAAAATCACCCTCCATTTCACTACCTCCTCTTCTTCCCCCCTTTTTCCCAACTCTCCCCCTTACTTATAAGAACATAAGAACATAAGATATGCCATACTGGGTCAGAACAAGGTCCATCAAGCCCAGTATCCTGTTTCCAACAGTGGCCAATCTAGGTCATACGTACCTAGCAGTTTCCCCAAAAGACACAGGTTCTGCAATACTTGTACTAGGTCAAGCATTGATATCCTGGGTCCCTTCTTAACAATGGTTTATGGACCTTTCCTCCAGGAACTTGTCCAAACCTTTTTTAAACCCAGCTACACTAACAGCCTTTACTACATCCTCCGGTAACAAATTCCAGAGTTTGATTACACGTTGAGTGAAAAAATATTTTCTTTTATTAGTCTTAAATAGTTTACCCTGTAGCTTCATTGCATGTCCCCTAGTCTTCCTATGTTCTGATAACGTAAACAGTCGATCTACGTTTACCCGTTCTACTCCGTTCATTAATTTATAGACTTCTATCATATCTCCCCTCAGCCGTCTCTTTTCCAGGTTAAAGAGCCCTAACCTTTTTAGCCTTTCTTCATAGGAGTATCCTTCCATCCCCTTTACCATTTTGGTGGCTCGTCTCTGAACCTTTTCTAATAACGCTATATCCTTTTTAAGATACGGCAACCAGAATTGCACACAATATTCAAGGTGCGGTCTCACCATGGAACGATATAGAGGCATTATAATATCTTTTGTTTTATTTTCCATTCCTTTCCTTATGATACCTAGCATTCTATTTGCTCTCTTGGCTGCCACTGCACACTGGGCCGAGGGTTTTAACATGGTATCCACAATGACGCCTAAATCTTTTTCCTGGGTGGTGGTTCCTAATGTGGAACCTCGCATCGTGTAACCATAGTTCTGCTTCCCTTTCTTCCTTCCCTCTGGTCTCTGATGAGGAAACAACACTCCTCCTTTCTTCCTCTAAGCTGACTACCTGCCCTTCTGATTCTATGCCCACCCACCTCCTTAGCTCCATTTCTTCCATTATCATTCCCTCCATCACTCATATTCTCAACCTATCGCTCTCCACCGCTACCTTCCCTTCTGACTTCAAGCATGCTATTGTTACACCCCTCTTCAAGAAACCCTCACTTGATCCCTCCTGTCCTTCTAACTATCGTCCCATCTCTCTCCTTCCCTTCATTTCTAAATTACTTGAGCGTGCTGTCTACCACCGCCATCTCGACTTCCTGTCCTCTCATGCCCTCCTAGATCCTTTACAATCCGGTTTCCGTCCCCTACATTCTACCGAAACTGCTCTTACCAAAGTCGACAATGATTTGTTCTGGCTAAGTCCAAAGGCTTTTATTCTGTCCTCATTCTTCTGGATCTCTCTGCTGCCTTTGACACCATTGTCAGTGTCAAGGAAGCTGTCTTACAAACTAAAGAAACAATAAGATACCTTGGAGTTACATTGGACCAACGTCTGGATATGAAACACCACATAAGTAACATAGTCAAAGCTGTTTACTTCAAAATCCGCACGCTCAGACATCTGCGCTCCCTGTTGGACCTAGACGACTTCCGGACCATATACCAAGCGCTAATCCTGCCACACTTCGACTTTGCAAATGCCATCTTACAAGGTCTCCCTCTATCCACACTGAGCCCATTACAGCTGGCCATGAATGCTGCAGCTAGGGTCCTCTGCGGAGCCTCCAGAAATGACCACGTGACTCCCATTCTGAAACAGCTTCACTGGCTCCCCATCCACGGGAGGATTACCTTCAAAACCCAACTCCTATCATTCAAGTCAATCAAAGGTATTTCATCCTCCTCACTCACAGAACTTATTCACACGGTGCCCCCCAACAGAGCCAGAAGAGCAACTGCCGTAAACCTACTAATAACCCCTAAGGCATTGACGAAGTGCAACATGACAACCATAAACAGGGCGTTCAGTTTCTATGTCCCCAAATGCTGGAATGCCCTGCCTCCTGACATTAGGACCATTGCCGACCTATCACAGTTCAGGAAGGCACTCAAATGCCACCTTTTCCTCCAATACTACCCAACCAGCAATTGAACCTAGGTATCCCCCTGAAAAATGACCCACCTAAGAAATGACCCTTACGTTCAGTATGTTATTATCTTTACCTAACCTTGTTCCGTGTAAATATCTCATGTATATAGTTCACCCCTGTTATCCAAGTTTGTACTCCTGTTCTATGTAAAACCAAACAGCTTGTTGTTATGGTCATTGTGTTATAATGTAAACCGCGCTGATACCGAATAGTGCGGTATATAAGAAATTGTAATAAATAAATAAATTGACCACAATCTTCTTCTTATCACCCTGTCTTCACTCGGTTTCAAAGGCTCTGTACTTTCTTGGTTCTCCTCCTATCTCTCCCACCGCTCTTTCAGTGTGTACTTTGGTGGCTCCTCCTCCTCTTCTACCCCTTTACCTGTGGGTGTACCTCAAGGTTCTGTCTTAGGTCCGCTCCTCTTCTCTCTCTATACCCAATCCCTTGGTGCCCTTATCTCTTCCCATGGCTTTCACTATCATCTCTATGCTGACGACTCTCAAATCTACCTCTCTACGCCTGTTATCTCTCCTGAAATTCAAGCTAAGATCTCGGCCTGCCTCTCTGACATTGCTTCCTGGATGTCCTACTGCCGCTTGAAGCTGAACATGGCCAAAACTGAACTCCTTGTCTTTCCCCCTAATGCCTCCCCTCCTCCTTTCCCTTTCTCAATCTCTGTGGATAACTCTGTTATCCTTCCTGTCTCTTCGGCACGGAACCTTGGTGTTATCTTTGACTCATCTCTCTCCTTCTCTTTAAATATCCAAAACATTGCTAAAACATGCCATTTCTTTCTTTACAATATCTCCAAGATTCACCCTTTTCTCTCTGATAACACTACTAAACTGATTGTCCACTCTTTAATCACCTCCCGCCTTGATTACTGTAACCTTCTCTTTGCTGGACTCCCTGCTAACCACCTCTTTCCTCTCCAGTCTATTAAACATTCTGCAGCTCGTCTGATTTTCCGTCAGTCTCGTTTTTCACACATTACTCCTCTCCTCATGTCACTTCACTGGCTCCCCATCCGCTTCCCTATCCAGTTCAAACTCCTCCTTCTAACCTATAAATGTATTCATTCTTCTGCCCCTCATTACCTTTCATCCCTTATCTCTACCTACACCCCCTCTCGCCTACTCCGCTCATCTAATTGTCTTTGTTTATCTATGCCTTTTACTCGTACTGCTAATTCTAGACTTCACTCCTTTCAACTGGCTGCACCCTTTTCCTGGAATTCTCTACCTGTCTCTGTCCGCCAAGCCTCCTCCCTGGCCTTCTTCAAATCCAAATTGAAATCCCATTTCTTCACTATTGCTTTTTGTTCCTAACTTGTCCTTTCTTGTTCTCTCCATAAACATTTCTTCTTGTCTTGTTAATTGTTATTTGTATTATCTAATTTATTTCATATTTTATCTTGACTAGATTGTGAGCTGTAACGGGCAGGGACTGTCTCTTTTTATGTTTGTACAGTGCTTCGTATGTTGCAGCACTTTATAAATGCTTAGTAATAATAATAATAAATAATGCAAGCATCTTGCATTTCTTGATTTTTGCAGAACATAGATTTACATTAACATCATGCTGGTCTAATGTGCAGTTTCAGGAGTTTTATGTTGGGGTTGCCAAGCCCTTCTTGGTGCTTATGTTGGAATGAGATGTGTTGTGTTGAGAGTCACAAAGTCCCTCTTGTTTTTCAGAGGGTGGGAAGTGCTATGTTGGGGCGCCAAGTCACTGTTGTTATGTGGAAGTGGAAGGTACTGCATGGTGCTGTTGAACCCCTCTTGTTTGGCATATTTAGTAGTATGTTTCCTAAGCTTTGCGCTGGTAACATAAGAACATAAGAAATGCCATACTGGGTCAGACCAAGGTGAGTCAAGCCCAGTATCCTGTTTCCAACAGTGGCCAATCCAGGTCACAAGTACCTGACAGGTTCTCAAAAAGGTACACAGGTTCCACGATGCCTGTCTTGGGACAAGCAATGGATTTTCTGGGTCCTCTTTAATAATAGTTTATGCACCTTTCCTCCAGGAACTTGTCCAAACCTTTTTTAAACCCAGCTACACCAACAGCTTTTACTATGATCCTCTGGCAACTAATTCCAGAGTTTGATTACGCGGGGCCATGGGCTAACTGTAGGAAGGCAGTTACATCCCCCTGCAGTTACCGCATCTTGACATGGCAAAACGGTTGCCGGTACAACTAAGGCCACACACTGAGGTAGCATTACTTACACTCACGCTTCTGCCAACAATACCAATGCCTGTATGTGAGAGTTCTTTCTCTTGGCTCACTCTGGAGTAAAGTATAATTTTGGGAACGAATCCTGTAAACCCAAGAGTAATGGGGTAAAATCAATTTTTGTTTGCATATGTCTGTTTTTAGTTTGTATTAATATATTCCCTACTTGGTGAAGATCCATCTCTGTTCTGCATGTGTGACTGAGGCTGTATGTTCTGTTAGCATGGACTTTCTATGTAGAGATCGGTAGGATACCAGCTTGTTCAGTTTTCTGAATAGGAGTATAGATGTTTTAAGGCCCACTCCAATATGTATGGTGCAGGCTTTTTTTGGATATGCTCCATGTTGTGTGAGTTTTGGAAGTTAGTGCTGTTATCGTATAGTAGATTTGCTCTTTAGGTCCTGTACTCTGGGTTCTTGTAGTAGTAAACTGTAGGGTGCTGGTTGGGGGGGGGGGGAGATATTGGAATATGGATTGTCTCTGAGATTTGCAATTTTGCGTTTTTTATGCTGCCAGACTGAAATTTAAAATATTTTCTAAGTTCAGATTCAAGAAAATTTCAAAGGAACATCTCAGTTTAATAGCCTGATATTGTCACTGCTGCTGAGTTATGGACTTTTCTAGCTTTGGAGTTTGTACGTAGGGATCTGTACTGTAGTAGTCTGAATTGTTCAGCTTTACCAAATAGGTGTTGGATGTTCCAGGGCCTGCTACACTATTTACAGTGATGCTTTTTTTGGGTAGGCTCCTTATGTGGGTTTTGGAAGTTGGTGCTGGTATGTTCTCCAGGAATAAGCAGGAAGTCAGTCCTCACATATGGATGACGTCGGCGCCGATGGAGCCCGCACGGAGCAAGTCCCCAGCTTTCAAAGAAAGCCTTTGAGAATGCTACCACTCATGCGTGGTCCCCTTCCTATCCAAGGGTGCCATCTTGCTCAGTCAGATGACATAGTTAAGACAGCAGTCAAATCAAAAAGGACGGCAACTCCCAGGGGAGGAGGGAGGGTTGTGAGGACTCATTCCTGCTATTCCCGGAGAACACCTGTTAAAGGCAAGTGACTACGCTGGAAGTCAGTCCTCACATATGGGACTCCCTAGCTCCAGGCTGCTGAGGACCGAACCACAATAGTACCAACGGCGACTGGTTGGGTAGCCATGAGTTGCAGAAGGTGAGTCCCTGCTAAGAAACTCTGCAAGACCCTGGCATCCAGCAACACTATCACTCCGGTAGCCTGAACACAAAAGGGTCGGAGGGCAGGAGTTCCTACACTCCAAGGATATTATGCAGCACTACCTGACCAAAAGCACTGTCCCTGTGATTTGGGGTCCAGCGTCTTTCCGGAGGAGCTGCCGCTGCAGGACTCCAAAGACGCCCGGCCTTACGGGAGGTGCTCGACTTTGGACTCAGCTCCGACGTCATCCATATGTGAGGACCTTCTTCCTGCTTGTTACTGGAGAACATACTAGCACCAACTTCCAAAACTCACATAAGGAGCCTACCCAAAAAAAGCATAACTGTAAATAGTGTAGCAGGACCTGGAACATCCAACACCTATTTGAAAAGCTGAACAATTCAGACTACTACAGTACAGATCCTTACATACAAACTCCAAAGCTAGAAAAGTCCAGAACTCAGCAGCAGTGACAATATCAGGCTATTAAACTGAGATGTTCCTTTGAAATTTTCTTGAATCTGAACTTACAAAATATATTAAATTTCAGTCTGGCAGCATAAAGAATGCAAAACTGCAAATCTCAGAGGCATCACCCATATGTGAGGATTGATTCCTGCTGTTCCCAGAGAACACCACTTACAGGCGAGTAACTACGCTGTATGGTAGATTTGTTTTATAGAGCCTCGGTGACTTTTGTATTATCTTATTTATTTAGCAGGTTTTATCATTTAGCTGTTTACATTGCAACTGAAATTTGGTAATGTGCATTAAATAGGGACATTGATAACTTGGACTCTTCTGAGGCAATGAAGGGTTAAGTGACTTGCCCAAAGCCACAAGGAGTGCCAATGGGAATTGAAACCTCGTCTCTTGGTTTCTAAGCCAGTGCCTTAAACATTAGGCTACTCCTCCACTCCTGTTAGTTCACAATATGCCTGGTACTGGAGAATATTTGTTAGTGAGATGGCCAGAATTAAGTTCTGTGGGTGAATGTCCTAGTTCTGCTCTGCACCCGTTGTTGAGGGAGGGGGTTCTGTGAATGCAAAATATATGTTCAAAAAGAAAAAGCAAGAACCACAACAGTTCATAACAACAAAATAAAAATGAGTTATAATTTGATGTTATAAACTGTGCTGTGGTTCTCACATTTTATTTTAGTTCCTGGTGTGTGAACATTTTTTATTTTCTCCACATTATCTAATTGGCTTTTTTATTTGGTTCAGTCCCTAATTGGAGTTTTGAGGAAGCCTGCCCCCCAGCTCCGGGGGCACATCTCATCCTTGAGCTGCCCCAGCACCCAGGCCATGCCTCTGACACTTTTCTGTGGAATTTCAACCTGCTTTAACCATCCATGTGATCAGTGTGCCTTTTCTAAAATGGCTGCTTGCACCTGGATGCCATCTACACATGTATGTGCCTATGCATACAGGTTTAAAATGTGAATAAGGCTTCTAAAATACCTTTTTAGCTAAAAATTTCTGATTTGCTACTGATCTATAATTTTTACTATTGATTTCTTCCATAATCAACTTCATTATATAGCACAACATTCCAACTCCTAAGAATGTTCAATGTGATTCACAATTTAGCATACACAGTAAAATGTGTCTGATCTTTAGGAACATCCAAACAATTTACTAGCTCCTGATTTAATTTTACTATGGTGATACTTAATCTCCTTAACTGTCAGTAAAAAAAAATATCAAAATTTTCCTGAATACCTTCCCTTATCTTATTGAAAGGGGAAAAAGGGGGACATTTATAATTGATCTGGCATATAGGCAGAGGACACTCAAAACCGCTGATCTAAATGATGTTAAAACAGTGCCAATGAATCTCTGATGTCCCTGCATTGTCAAAAGTTTGCCTGTACTGCTGCTAACGTGCTACTATCTAACGAATGACTGCTGTGTATAAAATATAAATAAGACAACCCATAATCTAAACATAAAAACAAAATTTGAAAAATGTACTCTTCCGTACTGTGTATATATACTTGACCAAAATCATGATTTTTTCCCTTTCAGTTGGGATAGTTTATTATATGATTTTTGTTGGCCTGGCTGGTTTGACCTTTGACCTTGTTTTGGTGCAAAATAGCATAACTATTAAAAGAGCAAGTTCGGTTCTCCTGCCTGTTTCACTGTTTCAGCAGTGCGCTCTGATATGGTTTTTAGGTAAAATTAATTTTTGTTTCATTTTCTCCTTCTTGGCAAAATGTTGCTATATGGAATATTATTTATGGTGATATTACTTATGCAGGACTATAATACCCAGCTCATTGAGTTTGTTCCTTGGTCACCTCAACACACAAAGTTGCGCCTGTTGGTTTTATATCTCCAGCACACAGGTACTTTTTGTGATATAGCACTTTCGCACAACTCCTTCTCAAGTTCATTCCTTCCAGTCCTCCTCATCCTATCAATTAAGTCCACAGTGGTCTCTGTTGATTGAACACTGTCCTTACAACATTATATATGATGAGAGTTGTTTTCTGCACTTTGCATGTTCTTACATCAAGTTTTTATTAATGATTGGACATTAAAGTTTTTATATATATTTATTATTCCTTATGCCTTTAAGTATCAGCTGTCATTTATTGTTTGTTAACTGGTTTTATTTTTCTTTTATTTATTTATTATTTCTTCTTTGTATTTGTGCTTTTACTTACTATTTATTGTTCTTGTTTTTTTATGAGGTTCATACCCTCTGAAGAAGGCCGTTGGCCGAAACACATCAGGGTTTTACAATCAAGTTTTGTTGACTGCTAATTTACTCACCTAGGGCCCCTCCAATCCTTCCAACAGCCCTGGTACTACCATTCATTATATATATTAGGTGGTAGAGCAAATTTTATTATGTGGTATTATAAACTGTGCTGCGATTCTCACTTTTTCTTATATATATTAGGTGGTATAGCAATTTGGTTTAATAGATGTTTTAACATGCATTAGAACTCTTTATTGCATGCAAATTGATTGTGTGCGCATTACTTTGTTGGTTAAATAAATTAAATATATTTTGCATGTTTACAAAAGTTATGCTCAAAATTAACTTGCGGTAAGTGCAAAGCCTGTGTGGTATGCGGGGGGGGGGAGGGGGGAGTGATAAGCATCTGCCCCGCATTTATTGCACTTATCTCACGGGCCTGCATTAGATTCCTCGAAGGGTAATGTGGCCCTGACATAAAATAAATATGTGACAAAATGCTTGCCACATACAATGACTCTCCCCAACTCTCTGGCCCCATCACAGATCCCATCACGCCCATTCAAAACCCCTGGGACAGTCCTTGCACCAGAATTCCAACCCCTCAGCCACACAGAAGCTGATGGAAGAAAAGAGACACACTCCCTTCATCTATGACCCTACTCCACACACCTGAGAGAATCCCTGGTGTCACCTGGGGCCGGGGTTTGGTCAGAAGCGCTGCCCTTATGTTCCTGTCCTGGAGCCACCAGGCTTCAAAATGGTGGTTTTGACCCCTAGCCATAGTTACTTATCTTTAACTTTCAAAATGTTTTCTTATTATTGTAAATTAAATTATGCCCCATGATATATTTTTTTTAATTTTATTATTTAAGCTACTCTAAAATAGTGTAACATTTGTCATTTGAGATTTTAACCCAAATGAGGAAGATTGAAGATTTAAAATAATATCAGCTATAATTGTAAGCAATATTTATATTTTACACAAAGTGAAAAAAGGTAATGTAAGGGAGCTTGCTAGCAGAGTTTCGAGGTTGTAGCTCTCAATGTAGAAAAAAAGTCCTTGAGGAGCTTTTAATGCCAGCCAGGTGTGGGTGTTAAGAGTGGCTGCTATTTCCTTTGTAATATGCCTTTTAGCTTATAGCTAGTTAATGAATAACCTCTGAAATCCATACTTCTGTTATTTTTACCCATTTTGGCTGACTGTCTTGAAGAAAGTTAAAAAAAACACACCAATAGCATACTGTACCTGTTCTATGCTGATGCTTTTTTCACATGATCAGCTTTATCACTATGGTTTTTTTCTAGATTTTGCATGCAATATACGTGGAGGAGCTGATAAGTCTCTGGCCTTGTAATGGAACAGAACGCTACGGACAGTTCTGGTGGTCCGAATGATCTCTCTACAGTTTCATAATAAAAATGAAACTCCAGAGAGATCATTTGGACCACCGGAAGTGAAATGTGCCCATAGCTTTCTGTTTCTCTACAAGGCCAGAGACGTATCAGCCCCCCTTGTATTTGATGGAAAGGGCTTATGGGATATCAGCATGTATTGATCCCTGAACTAGAGATTTCATATAGTCCCTATTTACTAAGGCAGTGGTTCTCAACCCATCCTTAGCACCCACCCATCCGGTTAGGTTTTCAGAATATCCACAATGAATATGCATGGATAGATTTGCATACCAAGGAGGCAGTGCATGAAAATCTGTCTCACGTAAATGTAATAACACCTTAAGGAGGCAGTTTCTAAATTGATTTCCATAGGTAAATGGGTGTTTATCCAAGGACCCCCCCCCCTTCAAAATTGCCCCTGGCTAGCAGCAGGGATAAACAACAAAGGATCCTGATAATCAGGCCAGTTGAGTGCTATTAGCTATGCCTGCGTTTTCATAGCATGCCAATAGCACGAGACTTCAGCCTCAGTATGCAGCAAAGGGCATGTATGCAAATGAGCCATGCGCAGAACTTCAGTGTAAAGTTGAAAGTAGGGGAGCCAGCACATGCACAAACAATAGACACGCTACAAGTGACCATTTGTGCTTACGTGTAAATGTCAAACTCTCACGTTATGCGCACAGGACGTGCAGGTTGTTTTGGCACTCAGCGCAAAATAATCAACACTAGTTCACCCAAAAACATTTGCTTATGAAATCACAATAAAGAGACCTAACAGTAAATAGAGAATGACACTAGTCCAAAATACACACAAGGATAAGAAGCAAAAGACATTTGTTCTTTAACGCCAAACTTTTACTTATACACTGAAAGATACATGCAGAAAATTTTCACATCAAGGTAACTCTTCACCAGTACTTACCCTGAAACAGTCTATCTCCAGGAACAAGCAGGAATGTAGTCTTCACATATGGGTGACACTGTACCGATGGACCCACGCAGGAACGATCCCCAGCATCCAATAGGAAAGTCTTTGGGAGCATCCCACTGTGCCTGCGTAGCTGCCTTCCCGCCTTTCCAGCTCTCCCTCCTCAGTTCTTCATTTTCTGCTCAGCCGACAATTCCTGTCACCGCAGAAAATTGATCTTTTTCATACTTTTTGTGGTTGCGTCTGCCTTCCCACAGACACTGGTACTGACTCACGTCAGTGCTTTTTTTTTTTCTTCTTTCTTTCTTTCTTTAAAAAAAAAAAAAAAAATCTGTGAGGAAAAGAATTATTCTTTCCTTCAGGAACATCGACGCCATCTTAGGCTTGGCCTTCCTCTTTGTCACAGACAAAATAGAAAAACCATCCAGTGGTTTCAAAATGTCCCAAATGTGGTGGTATCATTTTGGCCACAGACACCCATGAATGGTGTCTGAAATTCTTAGGGCCAGATCATCAGCCATCAGAGTGTTCTCTCTGTAGGAAGATGACAGAGGCCTACAAAATCAAGCTGCAAAGCTGGGCACCCTCTTTGCCTCCGATGCAGTATTTTTAGC
This sequence comes from Ichthyophis bannanicus, assembly GCA_033557465.1. NCBI lineage: Eukaryota > Metazoa > Chordata > Amphibia > Gymnophiona > Ichthyophiidae > Ichthyophis > Ichthyophis bannanicus. Next base: position 948,986,430 of record CM066034.1, read on the forward strand.
ATTGACATCATCAAGAGCTTCATGTTGCATCAACATCATCAAGAGCTTTGTTGATATGGAAGGACAGACTAGATAGGCCATGTGGTCTTTTTCTGTCGTCATATTTCTATGTTTCATCTTCCTCACAAGGATCTCAGGTATCGAAACCTAAGTCTTCATCGAAGGCTGGCTGGCCCACCAAGGGTAGATATCTTCCTAAGTATCGAGATACCTTGGGCATTGCCCTGGAGGGGGACACACTGGCCAAAGAACCCCGGTGGGAGGACCTTCCCTCTAAAAGCTTAGTGGGGTCCCAGGATGCTCCCGAGAACTCCACCTCTGGAGAACTCCTGGTGCCAGGCTCAGGGATCGTGGCCTGCAATTCTGGTACTGATACCCAAGCATCGGCAAGCTCCATGGATCAACGTATCCTGGCCATCGAGTGGAGCTTAGCGGCCTTACTGGTGGCCTCGGTACCAATAAAACCCTTACAATCGGTTCCGCAGGCATTGGTACCGGCTCTGATACCGATACAACCCGCATCGACTTTTGTGCTGCTTATCACGCTACCGCCTATGCCAGCCCTCAAATCTATTTCCGGTACCAAGGTTCCAGCATCGTAAGCCTCAGCTACCGTTTTTGATCGGTACCAAGTTTGTGTAGAGTGGGAGCACCCTGCCTTTCGATACTTTGAATCTTTGGATTCCGATTCATCGGATGATGAATTGGTTGATACCTGGGATATGAGAATTATCCTGGAAGAGCCATCTCCATCTCTGCAACATCACATGTCCCCTTCAACACTTTATTCGCAATGTTGCTAGGGGTCTGTGCATAACGGTGACATTGGAGAAAGAGCCTAGAAATTCTTCAATACCCTACAGCCCCGAAGGAGGCTGCTATGCTCCCTATCCATCAGATACTTCATGACCTTATGCTTCATATGTGGGAGACACCCCTTACCATCTCTCCCCATACCCAGCGACTCAGTACCATATACCGGGTACCGGAGTGTCCCAGTTTCCAAAAAGCCCAATTGCCGCACCATTCCATGGTGGTAGAATCGGTAGTGCATTGAATAAAGCGTGCTAAGACACATTCCTCAAATCCTCCTGGTAGTGAATCGAGAACCCTCAACGCCTTCGGTCAATGTTGTTTCTAGGCCTCCATGTTATTGGCCAGGATCAGTTCCTACATACTCTATATGGGTACGTTCCTTAGAGAGGTGGCTAAGGATTTGGAGTTAATGGCTCCTCTTCTCCCTGATGACAAGAGAGCAGATTATCTCATCCTTGTAAAGCATGCTCAGAATGTTTCCAAGTTTGTTAATAGAGCAACTTTTGACTGTTTTGATTGCATTAGCAGGACTTCATCCATCTGCATCAGTGCACACAGGTTCCTGGAGTCCAGCGGATTACAGGATCCGAGGCAGCATGGATTCACCAGAGGCAGGTCTTGTCAGACAAATCTGACTGATTTCTTTGACTGGGTGACCAGGGATTTGGACCGAGGGAGAGCCTAGATGTGGTATATTTAGATTTCAGCAAAGCCTTTGACACCATTTCTCACAGGCGACTTATAAATAAACTGAGCACCCTAAGGATGGACCCTAAAGTTACTGCTTGGGTTAGAAATTGGTTGAGTGGGATGCGACAAAGAGTACAGGTAAATAGAGCTCACTCTGAGGAGAATAAAGTTCCCAGTGGTGTGCTCCAGGGATCTGCCCTTGGTCCGATTCTTTTCAACATCTTTGTTAGTGATATAGCGGAAGGGCTGTTGGGTAAGGTTTGCCTCTTTGTGGATGATACCAAAATCTGCAATAGAGTAGACATCCAGGAAAGTATAGATAACATGAGGAGGGATCTAGCTAAGCTTGAAGAATGGTGTAGAATTTGGCAGCTGGGATTTAATATTAAAAAATGTAAGGTCATGCATTTTGGCTGCAGCAATCCAAGGGAGTAATATAGTATAGGGGCGAAGTACTTTTGTCCACTAAAGAAGAGCGGGACCTAGGCGTGGTTGTGTCTGATGATCTTAAAGTAGCTAAACAGGTAGAAAAGGCGACGGCAAAAGCTAGAAAGATGCTTGGATGCATAAGGAGAGGAATGGCTACCAGAAAAAAGGAGGTGATAGTGCCTCTGTATAAGTCTTTGGTGCGACCTCATTTGGAGTATAGTGTGCAATTGTGGAGACCGCACCTTCAAAAGGATATAAACAGGATGGAGTCAGTACAGAGGGTGGCTACTAAAATGGTTAGTGGTCTTCATTATAAAGCATATGAGGAACAGACTTAAGGATCTTAATATGTACACCTTAGAGGAAAGGCGGGATAAAGGTGATATGATTGAGATGTTTAAATACCTCCATGGCATAAATGCACAGGGGGAGAGCCTCTTTCGATTGAAAGCAAGTTCTGCTACAAGGGGACATGGGATGAGGGTGAAAGGGGATAGATTCAGGAGTGATATGCGGAAATATTTCTTTACGGAATGAGTGGTGGATCCATGGAATAGTCTCCCAGTGGAGGTGGTAGAGATGAGGACAGTATCTGAATTCAAAAAAGCATGGGACAAACACAGGATCTCGAAAGGAAAAAAGGGGACTGTTGTAGATGTTGATATGGAAGGACAGACTAGATAGGCCATGTGATCTTTTTCTGTCATCATTTTTCTATGTTTCTAAGCATCGGATCTTGAATAATGGGTTCAAAATAAGATGGGTAATATCCCTTGAACCGGGGAAAACCTTTTTGGCAAGGACTGGCAAGACCAAGCCTCTCAGTTAGAATCTGAGAACACTACCCTCAATAGGCTATCTAGATCTACTAAACAAATACCGTCACCTTCCAGAGCTTAAAATACTCCTCAGTAATCAAATGATAATTTACAGCTCTATTTCTTAACTCTGAGATTTTTCATGTGTAATCCAGTAGGCTAATATCACTATTGCAACCAGGTCTCAGACTTATATAAAACATTTATTCAAACTCCCCAAAAGTGGAGTCTAATGCTAATTATCGCATCAATGACCTTTCTATGTTGCTCAATAGTGTTTCAATATATCTTATCCTAAAACAGGTGGTTATTTTTCAAAAATAATGAGTGAACACTTATCTGTCAACCATTATTGGGTTATAAATATTCTTCTCAAAGCCAATGCTCTCAAAAATAATAAGTGAGCACTTATCTGTCCACCCTTTCTGGGTCTTGGATACTCTTCTCAAAGCCAATACTCAGTCCCAAATGGTGCTTATACAGAAACCATTGATAATACTTGTTATGTTCTTCTGTGAATCCAATCCAATTGATAATCCCAATGCCTAACTTTGGCGCCCTTGCGTTTCACTTTTAGTTTCTTCAGGGGTTTTAGGTTTCATCACGCGTCAGTATGCACTACCACTACTCATTCAACCTGTCAATGATAAATTGAGAATTCTGACTTTTAATAAAATTTCCTCTCATGAAAATATGTACAATGCTAGACCACAAAAATCCTTATCCTTTAATAAAAAGTCCTCTCACCTTCTCATCCGATTGAAAACTAATCCTATTGCAGTTACTGAGACGCTGCACATGCGTTGTGCGGCACCCCTAACGTTTAACTGGAGGCTAAAAAAAATCTGATTGGGTAGTCAAAATAAAGTCAGCTGACGCCTAGCATAGATGCCAATCTATTTGAGAGTTTAAATCAATTGGAATTACTGATCTCAAGTTAAAGATCCACCTCTGTTCCATATATAACAGTGCTTGCTCTCTTGATTGCGTTTCCACTCCTGCTCGAATGTGTTCTATGCAAAAGCATCGCAAATCCAAAAAAGAATGTTGAAATTCTAAACAATGCTCAACTATTGGAGCCTCTTTTCGTTGGCATTTTAATTTACTGAGGTGTTCCTGCATGCGAACATAGAATGGACGGCTCGTTTTACCAATATACATTAATTGGCACGGACACAGAATCCCATGCACCAGATTTGTAGATTGACACATTGTTCTACACTTAAGGGAATATGTTTTATCATGATATGTAAAAGAAGTAATTTCCAATGTAATAGGACAGATCGTACATGTTCCACATTTGAAGTGCCCCCCAATAATTAGTGATGGTGTAACTGACTTTAACACCGCTGGACTTAAAATTTCTTTTAGATTTTTTTGTCTTTTCCAGACACAACGTATATATGTGTCTTCTAGTCCTGGGGTGCTTCCAAGCACATTTTTATGTTTTTGAAATATTTTTTGAATCTTATCACTATATTTGGAATAATGTGTCACTAAATTCACATGATTAATTTCTCGTGGAGCTGGTGACGAACCTGAGAGCAAAAGATCTCTATGATTATATAATGCTTGCTTGTATGCATTAGTAACAATTGATTGGGGATATCCCCTTGCTATGAACTTATCCTTCAGTTTTTTTGCTTGTTTTTTATATTCTGATGTTTCCGAACAATTTCTCCAATACCGGAGAAATTGAGAAAATGGAAGAGCGTTCTTTAATTTTTTTGGATGGGCACTGGAATAATGCAATAGGGAGTTACTATCTGTGGGTTTACAATAAACGGACGTTATCCAGTTGTCCACTCCTTTTGTGACTAAAACATCGAGATAGGTAATTTTATGGGTATCATATGCATAAGTAAATTTTATATTACCATCACAACTGTTTAACCAACTCACAAACTTTTGTAAATCCATATCTGAGCCCTCCCAAATCATAAATACATCATCGATGTATCGTCGCCACAACTTAATATGATCATTTGGAACTTGAGTAAATATCCAATCTTGTTCAAATGAATCCATATATAAATTTGCCACTGATGGGGCGCATGCAGCACCCATCGCCACCCCAGCTGTCTGTTGATAAATCGTGTCCCCGAATACAAAATGATTTTGGAACAAAATGATATGTATCAATTGCGTCAAAAACATTAAATGACATGCCGACACATCTCCTCTCTTTTTTAAGGCTCTAACCACTATATCCTGAGCTGTCACTTGTGATATGCTCGTGTATAATGACGTTACATCTAGTGTAACTAATAATATATTTTGTGTCTCAACCCATTGCTCATTTTGTGAGAGGATCTGCAAGAAATGTGTGGTGTCCCGAACATAAGAGGACGTTGCTGGTATCAATGGCTGAAGAAATGAATCTATATAAATGGACAAGGGCTCTAAAATTGATCCTCTAGTTGACACTATAGGTCTTCCAGGGGGATGGATAAGACTTTTGTGTATTTTTGGTACCAAGTAAAATTTCGCTATCCCTGAACTAGTGTGATTCAAAAACCGCCATTCTTTCTTAGTTATTAAATTATCCTTTAATGCTTTGGACGTCAGCTGTTTAATAGAGTCTTTTAACTGAGCAGTGGGATCCACTTCCAAAATCACGTAGGTAGTAGAATCCGAAAGTTGTCTATAAGCTTCTTGCAAATAGTCCTGTCTGTTTTGTACCACTATACTTCCTCCCTTATCCGCCCTTCTAATAACGAGATTGGAGCGTGATTGAACTGCTCGCAATGTATATCGCTCTTGCCTGGAGAGAGTATTAGAGGTCTTCGATCAACCTTCAGTCAAATACATCACATCTTTTAAAACTAATTCTTTAAATAATAATAGAGAATGCGGAGGTGGTTCAGGGGGAATCCAATGAGATTTCAGTGGTAATGGAATGCGATTCTCTTGTGCACTCTGTAAAGATTCTATAAGGTTTTTAGCAAAAAAATGTTTTTAAATGCAATTTCCAGATTAGATGGTTCAGATCAACCTGAAATTGAAAAGAATCAAAAACAGTGGAGGGCACATAAGATAGACCTTTTCTCAGAAGGTTCATTTCATCCGATGAGAGAATTTTCCCGGAGATGTTAATAACTGGTGTTTCTAGGGCTGGAATTATATTCTTTTTTGTCGCCCTGTCCCCTTGGCTTTGGATTTGTCTAACGTCTGTTGCTTTGTTCGACTCCCTGCTTCGTCGGAAAAAACCTGTTTAGACCGATTACTAGAGTCCGAAGAGGGTCCCTCTTCTGAACTGTCCTCAAAGACCACTTGTCTTCTTTTTTTATTTATTTTATCTTGACGTCTAGGATTAAGCCATGGGTAAAGATATCCAGTTGTGTAGTCATCCATATCTCTCTTTAATTTTTTAGCTTTAAGTTGTTTCACTTCTTCCCTTGTTTTATCTATTATTTTTTAATGTTCCTCCAATTGTTTAGAAAAATCCGTTGTGTCATGACCCCCTGCCTGGGCCAGAGGCTTACAGGCAAAGGGCTGCCATATTTGTCCTTAAATAAAGATTTGCAACTTTGTCTCCAGCAGGGAATCCTGGGATTTGTAGTTCTTTTTCGTTTACTTAAAGACAAAGAAGTATGTGACCACTGGGGTTTGTTAAGGCAAAAAAATAATTTTATTTTGGGTTTCCTTCCGAGCATTAAATTCAAATGCAGGCAAAAAGGATCATTCTCCAAATGAAAAGCTTACAGGAAACAAAAGTACAACTGGAGTTGCAGAACTGAAAACACTTTTAAACACAGCAGCTGTTTTCAGCAAACATTTCAGCAGATGTATTACAGCTTCTTTTCCATTCATTCATTCAGCACAGGTAAATTCTTGTCCTTTATCCAAATGCTGCTTTACTTATCAAACTCTGGTTTTAGCAAAGTTCTTTACCTTAATGGAAGCTCTTAGCATTCTCCTGGCTAGGTGAAAGATTGCTCTTAAAACTTCTTTTCACAGTCCTTTTCTAGCAACTTTCAACCTTCCCTCTTGCATAAAGAACAATCCATTGGAGATTCATCACAAACAGAATCTGGTTCAGAAGAGTCAATTTGCAAGCCCTCCTGACTTACAAATTGTTTGTCTCTTTCTGGGTTCTCAGTAATTCCTTCCAACTTACTACTTTGTAGAAACTTCAGGATTTCTTTCCAGAGCTGCTCTCCCTGGTAAGAAATGGTTGTATCTTGGGAGTGGGGCTTCTTTCCCTGGAATAACTGTTTTAATGCTTCACCTGTGTTCAGCTCTGCTTCCCTGCCGCTGGCTGGGTTCTGGTCACCTCTGTTTGTAACTGCGTTCACCCACCTACTGCAGCTTGGGTTCTCTGAACTGGCTCTTGAACACTTTGCACTGCACTTAGTTCCACCTCATCAGCAACCTTCCCAGCTACCCATCTGCTGGTCTCTGGTTCAAGCGTACCTCTCACACAAGGACTGCTTCCTCTGTTGCTGGAACTGTTCTCCCACGTGGAGTTAAGCTTCCCACGTCTCCCTTCTCTCCTGTTCCTTCTTTGCTCCTTCCTCCTTCCGCTCTCTCTTCTCTCTGCACTGAAGCAGGCTTAAAAAGCTGCTTCCTAGCTGCCACACCCTTATCTTCACAGGTGGTTGTCATTAGAGTCTAAACCTGCACCTACATTAGGGCTTGGGTGTGTCTTAGCCTCAGCAAGTACGTGCTTCTTTTGCTTGGCTGTAGTTTTAGCCCTGTGAAAACCTTGCCTGTCTCTTGTCTTAAAGGCATATTCACTGTTTTCCTCTGTTTCCATCGGCTCAGCACAGCTCTCATTGTCACAGTTGGTAATGCTGACTCTTTCTACTGATCTATTAAAGTAGTGACCTCCTGTTGAGTAGTCTCTATGCTCCGCTTAGTGGTATCTACTATTAAGACCATTAGGTCTAAGGAACATTTATTTAGGTTCTGGTTCCATTTATCCATAAACTGAGCATCCATAGTATGTAATTTTGGTTCTTTGTATATACGTAGGCCTCTAGGAATATGTTGTCTCCTAATATATTCAATTAATGAAAATCTATGTAATTCCTGTCGGACCAATTTTTTCTGCAACTTTATTAATGTCTCCCAGTTAGAATTCGGCGTGGTGGTTGTTGCCTCATCCGATGTAAAAGGTGTAGTTTCTTTACTTATATTCTTAATGTGGTCTTGCGTGAAACTAAATGTTTCTTTCCAAACAACGTGACTATCCATGAGTGTATCAAACAAACCAAATACCGTCACCTTCCAGAGCTTAAAATACTCCTCAGTAATCAAATGATAATTTACAGCTCTATTTCTTAACTCCGAGATTTTTCATGTGTAATCCAGTATGCTAATATCACTATTGCAACCAGGTCTCAGACTTATATAAAGCATTTATTCAAACTCCCCAAAAGTGGAGTCTAATGCTAATTATCGCATTAACGACCTTTCTATGTTGCTCAATAGTGTTTCAATATATCTTATCCTAAAACAGGTGGTTATTTTTCAAAAATAATGAGTGAACGCTTATCTGTCAACCATTATTGGGTTATAAATATTCTTCTCAAAGCCGATGCTCTCAAAAATAATAAGTGAGTATCTATCTGTCCACCCTTGCACAATGTCTTAGCGGAGAAACTAAGCTGAGTCCTCTCCCCCACGAGTGGTCTCTTCGTGCAGACAAAGTCTCTCACATTTTTCAAATCTGGGGGACTCCAGAGATAGACCTGTTTGCAAGTCCTCAGAATGCCAAGCTTCCTATTTCTGCACCAGGACTCCTGCACTGTACAGCCAACAAGTGGATGTTTTTCACCTCCACTTGGATCAGGGCTTCCTATATGCCTTCCCTCCCATTCCCCTAATTCCCAAGACTCTTTTCAAACTCCAGAGAGACAAGGGCTGCATGATACTCATAGCCCCACGCTGGTCATGTCAATCGTGGTACCTCCTCCTTCTACGTCTGTTTTGGGCTCAACCCAAAGATCTGGGGTCTGCTCCACATCTCCTCTCTCAGGAGGAGGGGACGCTGCTCCATCCCAATCTGCAGTCCCTCCATCTCACAGCATGGCTGCTGAGGGCATAGCTTTCCAGGACATTAATCTTTCCTAGGAGGTTAAGGACATCCTCTTAGCTTCTAGGAAGCCATCCAGCAAGTGCTCCAATGCCTTTTAGTGACATAGATTTTCTCTCTTGTGTTCTCAGAGGGATCTTAACCCCTTCTCAGCTCTGGTGGCGGCATTACTTGAGTATCTCCTCCACCTTTCTTCTTCTGGAAGTGCAATTGAGGCCTCTCACATGCCCTTAGATGGCCAGCCCATCTCTTCTCAGCCACTAGTAGCACGCTTCATGAGGGGTCTTCTATTACTAAACCTTCCATTAAGCCCCCTCCAGTGGCATGGCACCTTAATGTTGTTCTAGGACAGCTTTTCAAGCCACCCTTTGAACTTGTAGCCACCACTTCACTGAAGTTTCTCACATGGAAGGTCATCTTTCTTATTGCCCTCACTTCAGCTAGACACATTAGTGAGCTCCAGGCTTTGGTGGCTGACCCTTCTTATACACGTTTCCACTATGATAAGGTTGTCCTTAGGACTTATCCTCACTTTATGCTAAAGGTGGTCTCGCCCTTCCATTTAAACCAGTCAGTCTACCTTCCTGTCTTTTTCCCCATTCCTCATTCCTCTAGGGCAGAGGCAAACCTCCACACTCTGGATTGCAAACGTGCCTTAGCTTTTTATCTCCAGAGAACTCGAGAGTACCGAAAAGCTTCCCAGCTTTTCATTTCCTTTGACTCAAGTCACCTTGGCTTGCCAGTATCCAAACAAACTCTCTCCAAGTGGATAGCTGACTGCATCACTTTTGCCTATGAAAAGGCAGGACTTTCTCTCGAGGGTCACGTCATTGCCCATAATGTTCGAGCCATGGCTGCCTCTATGGCAAATCTACGCTCTGTAGCTATTGACGAGATATGCAAAGCAGCAACTTGGTCTTTGATCCACACTTTTGCTGCTCACTACTGCCTAGAGAAGGACTCCTGCCAGGATACCTTGTTTGGCCAAGCTTTCTCCAGCATCTCTTTCAGGCTTAGAGCAACTTCTACCCTTCATCCCGGGTTTTGATACCAGACATCCTTGGTGGCCACATCACCTCTCTAGGCGTACCTGTGTGATCCACAGCCATCTCTGAGGTCATCTTTCTGACATCTCCTGGCTAGGGAGTCCCATATATAAAGACTACATTCCTGCTTGTTCCTGGAGATAGCATAATTACTCACCTGTAACAGGTGATCTCCGGGAACAGCAGGAATTTAGTCTTCAAAACCCACCTTCCTCCCCTAGGAGTTGTAGGTCTCTTTTCTTTTCTCTCCTTTTATCTCAGCTACAAACTCAATTGAGGAGGGAGAGCTGGAAAGACAGGAAGGTAGCTACGCAGGCACAGTGGGATGCTCCAAAAGACTTTCCTATTGAAAGCTGGGGAGTGTTCCCACGCGGGCTCCTTTGGTTCTGATGTCACCCATATGTGAAGACTAAATTCCTGCTGTTCCTGGAGATCATCTGTTACAGGTGAGTAACTGTGCTTTCCCTACATGTGCAAGATGTTTAAGTCATCTCAGACCAGGTGTAGGAATACGTATCGGCATTCTTGCTGGTTATGTAATCCTCTGTGCGTTTCTCTGCATTGGCTGCAGACCTTATTAGCATACTATTCTAATAAGCACAGTTCATTTGCATATTATTTAAATACACTTAGTATTGCTGTGTGTGCATACTTTTCGTATGCTGTTTACATGTCCGTCAATCTCTTCAGCATTTGGTGTGGTGGAGCTTGTGCATTTAAATTGCATTATCTGCATGGTGCTAGTCTTTTTGCATTGGCCTGAACGTGCATATTTTTCTCAAAGGGAAAAGAAGAGACACTTGATTTGGGTGACGGTGGAATGTAAAAAGGATATTTTGAATCTGACATATTTTGTATGCGCAAAAAGCATGGCTTCAAAAATTCTGGCAGGACTGTGACCTGCAAGATTTTCAAAGGGGACCTCTGTGGGGAATTTCTCTTTGAAAATCATCTTGAGGGTCTGCAGGTTTAAAGACCCACATACCTGCAAGTACCACTGCTACCAGTGCTTCCCAACTAGGGTGCCATTAGACTTGATGATTCAACCTATGCTCTGCTTTGAGCATCTTATAGCAGCAACATAAATCTGACCAAGCAGCTCTTGCAATGGAGGGGAGGGGGGCTCAGGCAGGCAGGGGGCCCACACGGCAGTGCAGCAAACTTAATTTTATTTGTTCGCCATGCTAACTCCGTTTCAGGCCTGGCTCATAGCTCATGGACCGAAGTCTCGCGATTACAGCCTTATCGTGAGACTTCAGCCTAGGAGGAACATCTATGGGCCTGGAACAGAGGCAGCATGGCAAAAAATGTAAGCTTATCCACACAAAACAAATGCCTTTATACCACCATAAATACAAATACTAAAACATTCACAAACCTAACTTCAAAAATTATTCATATTACATTAGGGTATACAAAGACCTCAGGAAAGCTCTTTCCCTACATCTGGCAAACTGAATCACCATAGGTTTGAGCAATAAATCTACACATCACCATCAAAAGGGCCAGAGATGAAGCTTGACATACAGACTCAGATAGTTTGTTCCAGGCATAAGAATAAGCAAGGTGAAAGTCTGGAGTTGGCAGTGGAAAAGAAGGGCACAGACAGAAGAGTGGAGTTCCCGAGGAGGGGTATAGGGGAGATAAGAGAGGAAAGGTAGTGAGGAGCAGCAGAATGAGTGTACTTATAGGTCAGCAGGAGAAGTTTGGATTGGATGCGGAAATGGATAGGGAACCAGTGAAGTGACGTGAGAAGAGGGGTAATATGAGAATATCGAGGCTGACGGAAGATTAGTTGCACAGCAGAGCTTTGAACAGATTGAAGGGGAGAGATGATTTGGAGGGGGACCAGCAAGGAACAGGTTGCAATAATCTAGATGGCAGGTGACTAAAGAGTGGATAAATGTCTTAGCAGTGTGGTCAAAAAGGAAGGGGTGAATTTTGCTGATGTTATAGAGAAAGAAATGACAGGTTTTAGCTATCAGTTGGATGTGTGTGGAGAAGGAGAGGGAGGAGTCAAAAACGACCCCAAGGTTGTGAACAAAGAAACAGGGAGTAGTAAAGTGTCATCCACAGAGATAGAGAAAGGAGGAAGGGGGTTTAGGAGCTAAAATAAGAAGCTCAGTTTTGGCCATGTTCAATTTCAAATGGCGGTGAGGCATCCAGGCAGCAATATCAGACAGGCAGGCAGAGATCCAGGCCTGGATTGCTGTAAAGATTTCAGGTGTAAAAATGGTACTGAAAATTGTGGGAGGAGATGAGTTCACTAAGGGACTGGATATAGAGAGAGAAAAGGAGTGGGCCCAAGACAGACCCTTGCGGTACATCAACTGAGAGCAGGATAGCAGTAGAAGAAGATCCAACAGAACAAACACTGAAAGTGCGATGGGAGAGATGAGCACCAAGATAGCACAGAGCCTTTAAAACCAAGCAAGGAGAAGGAGTGGTCAACAGTGTCAAAAGCAGCAGAAAGGTCAAGAAGGATGAGGATTGAGTAAAGGGCCTTAGATTTTGCCAAGAACAGGTCACCTGAGACTTTGGCAAGAGCCATTTCAGTAAAATGTGAAGGACAAAAATCAGATTGCAGTGGATCCAGAAGGGCTTGAGAGGAGAGAAAGTCAAGGCAATGGTGGTGAATTGCAAATTCAAGTAGTTTAGAAATGAAAGGGAGGAGGGAGATGGGTCAATAATTAGAAGGACAGGTAGGATCTAGTGAGGAGTTCTTCAGGAGAAGTGTGACCACAGCATGCTTGAAGACTACAGGAACAGTAGCAGTGGAGAGCAATAAGTTGAGAATATGAGAGATGAAAGGGATGACAGTGGAGGAGATAGAGTTTAGGAGATGGGTGGGAATAGGATCAGAGGAGCAGGTAGTGAGTTTGGAGGAGGACACAAGAAGCGTGTTTTCCTCATCAGAGATCTTAGAAAAGGAAGAGAGGGTGGCCGAGGTTGAGGGGAAGACTTAGGAGTAACAGGGGGAACAGGGGATGGAGCTAATCTGATGGGGAATTGGAGTGTGATCTTGTGGACTCCGTCATGGAAATAGCCAAAGTTTAGGCAGAAAGGGAAGGTGGGGTCGGAGGTGAAAACAGCACCTTGAGGAGAGAGTTGAGAGTTGTAAAGAGACAGTGAGGGTCAGAGGCAAGAGAGTTAGTCAGGTGGACATGGTAGTTTTGCTTGGTGAGTGCTATGGTTGGCTGGAAGGAGGCAAGCATGAATTTGAAATGTAGAAAGTCAGCAAGGATGCAGGATTTGAGCCAAATGCATTCAGCTGAGCAGGCACAGGGCCATAGATAGCGGGTAGTCAAAAATAGCCAGAGTTGAGATACAGTATGCCTCACAGGACGTAGTATGGGCAGAGCAACAGCATCCAGAGCAGAGGAAAGTGCAATGTTATAGCAAGCTATTGCCTCATCAACAGACTCAGATGACATAGTGGAGGAAAGTGATGAGACAATAGTGGAGAGAGCTGATGGGTCGAGAGCATGAAAGCCATGAGTCAAAGTCAGAAAGAATGGTAGAGGTGGACTTGTCAGGGGGTCAATAAATAACAGCTATCCAAAGAGCTAATGGACTAAAAAGGCCGAAAGAGTGGACTTCAAAGGAGGGAGACAGAGGAAGAAGGAGGGGTTGAAATTGGCAGGGATTAGAGAGTAGAAACCCAACACCACCACCACGGCCAGTGAGAGAATTGGTAGCTGCATGACAGAGGGCAGCGAGTGAAGCTGAGTCTTCTGGGAGGAGCCAGGTCTCAGTTAGAGCAAGAAGATGGAAAGCATTAGAGATAAAGAGATCATGAATAAAGGCAAGTTTATTTGATATAGAGTGTGGATTCCACAAGGTGCAAATCCCACTGCTGCTCCTTGTGATCCTGGGCAGGTCACGTAACTCTCCATTGCCTCAGGTACAAACTTAAACTGTAAGCCTTCTGGGGAGAGTAAATACCTGAATGCAGCTTGCCTTGAACTCTGAGAAAAGCAAGAGCTAAAATCCAATTCCCTAGGGTGGAGGGCTTGAGGGGGGAATATATCTGAGGCTGGAAATGGGGCTAGAGAAAGGAGGACTCTGTGCAGGGTGAGAAACTGGAGTAGATGGCCAATGTGTCCAAGTTAAAAGACAGCTCACAAGAGACACAGCAAGCTGAGAGAAGAAAGAGCCTCAAAGTGAAACTCCACTATGCACAATACAGCCAAAGTGTGGTTGAAGCTCATAAAAGGCTAGTCACGTAACTTTGTTTTTCTTGAAAATGTATATAACACCATTACCATAAGAAATCAAAGCCTTTCGTATTTCTAGGGTGAGTATTTTCTCTTTATGCTGTTAATGCAACAGGAGCAGAAGATTGCAGTAGTCTGCTAGTAGTGCCATCATTTTATGTGTTCTATTGATTCTTCTTTTAATGTTATAATTACAGGAATGCAGCCTAAAAGCCTTTATAAATAATAAAAAAATGTGTTAACTGAACATACTGAAGCTATAGCTAACCTATTCTATTGTCTAGACCCTACTGCCGGAATAAGCGGGGGGGGGGGGGGGGCAGCACTGTGGGTCAGCATGACGGGGGGCTGTAGGCCATGTGTGCTATGCCACCCACAGAGGTCTGCCACCCTAGGCGGCTGCCTAGCACCTCTAGTAGATGGGCCGACCCTGGGCAGAACTGGAAGTGATGGGAGATTATGTTGAATAATGATTATTGTAAGCAATGCTTTTTCCTAGCAAAAAAGGTGCTAGTAGTCCTATGCAGGACTCTTTCATTAATATATAAACCTCCATAAGGCTGGAGGAATAACCTAGTGGTTAGAGGCACAGCCTAGTAGCCCAGAGATCAGGGTTCAGTGCCCACTATCATGTCTTGTGATCTTAGGCAAGTCACTTAACCCTCCATTACTTCAGAAGAAAGTCCTGGCAATCTACCTCTGGTCACACTGCTAAGAAAATCCTGCAGTTGCTGAGATTCCAGGCATCAGCATTGGCTCCAAGGCACACAGTGCATTACCATGGGCCAAATTTAGCAGGCATGTAAAAGATGCTGGTACTCAGTACCTCTTCAAAAATCTCCATATTGGAAGTCTAAATAAAGCTTTGCCAAGTTTCCACCATCATTATTTTTTAAACATTTATATGCTGCCAACATGTAACACAACTACAGTATAAGAAATTATACAATACATTAAAAACAAAATAGACTGTCACTCCCCCACCACCGCACCTCACCTGCTCATCAGCCACCACTGGTCACCCTTAGCATCAACCTAACTAGGGAACAAAAAGTTCTTGAAGGACTTACAGAAATGTCCTCTATCCAGGTCTTGCCTTATGGTGTTGGTAGAGTTATTTCAGTGGTGGGTATTAGGAAGTGTCCATGCTAAGATGCCGATATATAGTGGCTATAAATCTGTGTAGCCACATCTGTTTAAAGTCAGTGGTGTGCAGGAGGTGCCAGAACTCCTGCAAAGATACAGGCACATCAGTCAATTTCCAAAGCTACCTCAAATTTGTTACATTTGTGATAGGTCCACATGCGTCTTTGCCCCTTCTCTCTCTTTGTTTTAAAGAAACTGGTGGTACAAGCATAATACAAAAAAGTGGTTTAATACTTTGAGGATATTAATGAGTTGGATCACATTTAACATATATATCTGCTCATTAATATTGAAATAGTTTAACAGAAATCGCATTAATGCTTGCAATTTGCATTAAACTAAAAAAGTTAACTACATCTCAAGAGAGAGGAGCATGTTGACTGAGTTGTACGCCGACAGCTCGTAATTGTCCTGCAAATTAGTGTAGAGGCCTGCACTAATTGTGTGTCTGTCCCCCTGCCAATAGTTAATGCACAGCACCATGCTAACTGGCTGTGGGTGCACATAATGCCACCCATTGAGTGCATCTGTGCTAACGGTAATGTCCCCGATACCCATAACCTTCCTGGTCCCCCACCCAATCACACACTAACAGATTAACACATGATTTTTAGCATGAGATACTGTTAGTGTGGCACCCTTAGCATGCATCAATCCCTGTACTAACAGGTGGCACACTTCAGTAAACATTTATTTATTTATTTAGGTGTATTTATATCCCGCTTTTCACTGGGTCAAAGCGGTGTAACATTGGAGGGGGGGGGGGAACAATCGAGTGATCAAACTCAGGGGTAGGGGCTATCACCAGGGGCCAACATTAATGATTTCAGCAAATAATTGGGATATAGACATTGTATTACAGGCTCTTTAGAACATATGTTCCCGGGGGGTAGCTGGGGGGGGGGGGGAGGTAGTCATTGGCTGGTGGTTGCCCCCTAGTTTATTTTTGTCGAGAGCATTGACAGTCTAGTACCCACTGATGTCATGACAAAAAAAAACCTATCCTCTCCAGGGCTGTGAAGGGCATTTGGAAACAGGGGTTTCCTGACCTACAGATCCCCCTTCCCTTCTGGAGACTCCAGTGGCAGATTTACTGCCAGCTGCTTTAGGTACTAGGCAGCCAGCCACCCCCATGAGGGTTGAGATCCAGAGGTCATCCCTTTTCCTAAGTCATTGCCTGCCTACCCTTGAAATGACATGTTGACCAATTGGCCTCTCTGTAATGACACAACACACTGGAGCATACTTCCAGTGAAAGAAGGACTGCCTCTAGTGTGGATGTACCTTTGCAGTTGCCTATTAGGAAGTCCACTCCTGGAGACCCCTCTCACTCAGGATCAAGCCAGTCCAAAGCCATTTCCTCCAGATCTCTTCTGATTAAAAGAGCTGCTTGGAGCTCTGAGATCTGTGGCTGAAAATATCCCCTCACTTCACCAGTCTCACGAATCATACCTACTCAAATGGTCAATGGATGATGATTCTTTTGGGCAGGAACAATTCTCACTTACTCCTGTACCGTTTACTTCACTCTTGAAAATATCACCAGTTGACTTGAGGTGCCCCTTTGTCTTAGGGAGGGGCCTGGTATTCAGTCAGAAGGGCCTCAGGTCTCTAAGCCCTTATTTTACTTGGGGAAAGCTCCTGGGGAATCATGGCACTGCTAGCACCTTTATTGATCTTGTAGGGAGAGTGCTTTGGGGGCAACAAGCTCCTTCATTTATCTGGAGACCCTTGGGACTTCAAGCTCCTTTATTGATCTCAGGATGGGGGCTTTGTATTACTACAGCTGGTATTACCCCTGCAAATAATGCTTGTACATTTCCATCCGCAGTGACTGAATAACATAGTATTTACTAAAAGCTCTAAATGCCTTTATTAAATGCCATGTTACCACTGGTGCACTAAGTTGTGAATTTAGGGAATATTTTTATAAGAAGCAGCCTAGATTTAGGACACAGAGAACTGCATGCAGATAGGGGTAATTTAGTCATTGACAGATGTAAGTGGACACTTATGCATGTAAAGGAGCATGCTTGCGTTTGGCCCCATTCTGTAAGTCTGCATTTAAACGCGATGGTGTATACTTATACTGTGGGCATGCACAAGGGCAGAGTTTGAGCAGAGCATGGGCAGGGCACAAAGTTATAAAATATGTGCACGTTCTTTAGAAATCTAGTCACAGGCATTTACACCAGACCTAGGGCTGGTGTAAGTGATCATACATAAAATTAATGCACGTTTTCAAACAATTATGCTAGTACTTTATAAAGAAAAGTAAGCACTTACATTTCTTCATAAAATAAGTGTAAGGTAGACAGTTCCTTATAAAATTACTCTCCACATGTGCTTTAGTAAATAGTCCCCTAACTGTCTTTAGAAAGACAAACTGATCATTTTTTTTTGGAAGGTTCTAACATTTTCAGCTGATTTCAATATAAACCTATTTAGAGTGGGGCAAAAGGTTTTCAAAAAGAGAAGCAAAAAAAAAAAAAAAATGGCAAACCTGTATCTGAAAATACCTAGCAGCTAAACAAGGGAGAAAAACACATTATCATGATTATGAATTACACTGTATAACACATCATACAGAAGGAGACCTCGTAGTACAGTAATCAATTTATCCAGTATGGATGGCCCTGATGGTGGACAAAGAGAACATACGTACTTTTGCCTAGAATATTTGTCACTGTGGGTAAAATTGCATGCAGTGTGTGACAAAGCACAGATAATGCACACATACACGGTAGCAAAGATTTCTGGTAGTATTTAAAAGTAGTCAGTTAAGAAAAAGTCTAGTAGCAGTGTTTTCTGTTAGTGTTTGCCAAAGGATGTGGTAAAGGCAATTAGCATAGCTGGGTATATAAAAGGTTTGGACAAGTTCCTGGAGGAAAAGTCAATAAATAAATTCCTATCCAAGCAAGAATCACTTTCAAAACTCTGCTCCTTACCTTTAAAGCATACAAAGGTATCGCATCCACCTCCTTATCGGAGATGATTCAACCAATCATACACAATAGACTAAGAAGAACCACAGAGCTAAAATATGCTAAGCGTACCAAAGGAAGTCATAAGATACAATTCCACAACATCGAGCAGAGCCTTCAGCCTATATGCCCCAAAACTCTGGAACACTCTTCCACCTCACATTAGGGCCATCCCTGATCTCATCCAGTTCAGGAAGGCCCTAAAACATCACCTGTTCCTCAAATACTTCCCGGAGAACAAAGAAACACAGTCACACACAAATATCAATAACGTCAGCCCAACCACGTAAACTTTCCTGTCTCAACTTCACTTCACACTTCTTCAATAGATTAACAATACACTATTCAGACTCTATGACACTGTTATGTAAATAGTTGTTTTGTAAATAGTTGCTCCTGTTAGCCTGTTATCCTGTTATCCTAGTTGGTTTGCCTGTTTAACTGTAAAAAATCAGATAAATGTAAATTGTCTGAAGTTTCTTGTTCCATGTAAACCGCGCTGATAATGAATAGTGCGGTATATAAAAAATGTTAATAAATAAAATAAATAAATAATGAAGGTAAACTTGGGAAAAGTCACTTCTTATTTCTGGGGGTCCATAGCATGGAATAGGGCTACTTTTGGGATATGCCAGATACTTGTGATCTTGACTGGCCAGACTAGGTCAGACCAAAAGTCCATCAATGCCAGGATCCTATGTTTTTTTGAAACTTGTGAGAATGTGTAAAATGCCTAAGTAAGTTTGAGGGGTGGGGGGGGGGGGGGTTGAATAATGTGAAAAAAGTCTAGGACATATAAATCAATTACTGTAATGTCCCAAAAAGTGATTGCAAAAATGTTTTTTGAGCATGATACATACGGGGCGATTTTATGAAACTTTATTGCACATAAAAAACCTCTTATAAAATTAGGTTACGCTTAAAAGTACACATGGTGCCAACCGGTGCATACTTGTAGAACAGGCAGGCTCGGGGAAGAGTTTGAAAAGAAATGAGCGAGGTCAGTAGATGCATGGATTTTATAAGAAAGAACATATCCACACATACTTTATGCATTAATATTTTTGCCTGCTCTGGAGCAGGTATAATATCTGTCCCTTCAGGTTAGGCATGATTCCTACAGGATTTCAGTTAAGAAACTCTTTGTCTCATGCTGTCATAGCCCATGCTAGCTGGCAATGAATGTTTCAGCGTACCTTCAGCATGCACCAGGACACGTACTGTCAGCTAGTGCCCTTTAGTAAAAGACCCTCTATGTGTCTGTATAAAACAGGCTAAAAATAGATGCCTTCCTTCCCAATTAACTTAGATATCCTGTTAGAAAAAAATACCTAACAGTGAGCAAGTAATGAATTTTGCAAATTTTAGAATCCTATGGTGCCATTTGCAAATCAACATATATCCAAAGAATGCATGCTCCTAATTTGGATAGTTATGCTCCTATATTGGCCTTTTTGAAAATGTACTAGAGCTGAGTGCCTAAATTTATTCACAAAATTTCACTAAGCTCTTAAATTTAAAAGCATAAAAAATGTGTTGCGATAGGGGTGAATTTAGGGTGGGGGAAAAGGACCTTAGCAATCATTTTCAAAAATATGTGTCAAATCTGGACAAATGAATGGTAGACCTAAATTTATAAGCTGGATTTACAAGCATCTCAATTAAGATGAATTTATTTAACAGGTTTTATCATTTCAATCAAAGCAGTTTACATTGTAACTTAAACTTGGTAATGTACATTAAACAGGGATATTAATAACTTGGATTTTTCTGAGGCAATGGAGGGTTAAGTGACTTGCCCAAGGCCAGTGCTAGTGGGAACTGAACCCTGGTCTCTGGGTTCCCAACCCAGTGCTTTAACCATTAGGCTACTCCTCCACTTTGATTGATTTTCTATACCGTGCTATTTAAAATCCGTGCAGTTTACAGTTAATTCTTTGTACAAAGCAGGGGGATCTACTTTGCACTTACATTGAATAGGTATCTCAACTTGGATTTATCACTGGGTAACTATATACAATCAGAGCATAATGTCACTGTGCTGTTAACGCAACAGGCTTGCTCAGTAACTATGTACAGCTGAAAACTAAGGGGTCCTTTTACTAAAGTGCAGTAAGCTTTTAGAGTGAAAACCAATCTGCAGTAAGCACAACAAAAGTCATGCAATAATTGTCAAGGGTGTGGCCAGCTATTGCACTGAAAAACAAACAAACCTGCTGTGCATTAAGTGCACCCAAGCTAATTATGAATGAACCTAACACCACCTCCCGAGATGGTGTTAAATGCACCCATCATGTGGCAGGGAAGTTAGGCAGAAGAGGTACAGTAATACTGATCTGTCAGCATAGGTTTCCCTTCCTCAGCAAGCTCCTTCTTTTTCTCAAAGGAGAGATACTTTTCTGCAGGCAAACTTCACCCTCCAGCTTGGGAGAGGAATATGCTATAGTCCCTAAGGCAGAAACAATCAGCTAGAGGGGGTGATTCAGCAAGTCCCCAGGAAACCAAAGGAGGGGATGTAGCAGGGCCATTCCCCTGGGCAAGCAAAACCTAAAGCCTAGGAAGGGAGGCAGTGTTGCTATTTCCATGGTTTTCCCACCCAATTGAGTGACGTTTTTGCTCCAGTTGTGGGAAAAATTGGCAGGTCAGAAGTTGCAGTTTTTGGGCTATTGCCTGCTGCCATTTTGGGTGAGAAAACCATGGAAAACTGAGCCAAAAAAGGCAAAAAATGTAAAGTCCTGGCTCAGAAGTAGTCATAGCCTTTGGGTGTATCTCATTTGTCAGGTCCTAGAGCAGCACATCTAGAACTAACCAGTTAGTAGAATGGGAATGATTGAGTGGCAGACTCCAGAACTGTGATTGGCTGGAGGGTGGGGGAGGGGTGGGCCAAGGATAGGTTGCTGTTTTGGGCTACTTTTTAATCCACATTGGGCTACAACTTTTCAACTCATCTGAAAACCCTGAAAGGGGGATAAGTACTGCTCCTGGAAGATCTTTTCTTTCTCAGCCAGCCTGCAGAAGAGGAATTTGTTAAAAGTATGGAGATAGAAATCCCAGAGCAGGTACCTTGTCCTGACTTTGCAAAGGATGCCATGGAGGCGGAGTGAGAAAGGTATGCAGTGATTCCATTTTACTGTTTGAAGACAAGCTTGGAACTTGTGAAGGTGCAGTGTGTGAAACTAGACACAGTGCAGAAATAAAGTGCTATGGCAGAGTTAGCCTATCTTCCCTGCAACCCCTGTGTTTCTGTAAAGAAAGAAACTTTTTGGGCAAGAGAGGAAAAGCGGGTGGGTTTTGAAAGCCAGTAATTGGCAGCCTTGGACTCTACTGAACTGCTGCTATGAACATTATACTGACTGTAAGACTACAAAGGTTTTGTGTTTTACTAACTAACTGACTAGCTGAGAGAGATTGTGAAGGAAAGTATTCCTATAAGGGACAAGTGAATTTGTTTGCAGTAGCCCTTACAATGGGCCTGTGCCAATTACTTAGCACATCTTAAAACGTGTTGGAGTGGAGAAGTCGCCTAGTGGTTTCAGCTCTGGCTTGGTACTCAAGAGAACAGGGTTCAATTCCTGCTCTGCAAAAGGAAAGGATTGTTGTACCTTTTGACTGAATAATAATACCCCGTGCTTTAGTAGAACAGGGGAATGGAACTTCACATATGGAGACTCAAAGGTGGAGTGTGTTGTCCTAAAAAAGGAGAGACTCCATTACAGTCAATACTAGTAGCTGACTGTTTCTCTATTTCTGTAGTGAGGGAACTGCCGGCCAGCACACTATTAAGGTGCCTTCTTATGATTGTGCTGACCGAAAAGAGTTTACTTACTTACTTCTGTTTACTTAATTAAAATTGCCAGTATTTGTAATGTATGCCCTAGGAACTGTTCATTTTGTGCTCTGAGAGCTGACAAAGCCGACAGGTGTACATTTTCTGTGAGGACATCCTTTTACCCATGGACCCAAGATGGTTGTTCTCCCTAGTGGTGACAGCTCTAACTGCAACATTATCCATTAGTACATGTTAATTCCATACACCCCCCCTGCTCTAACCCAATGTACAGTACCCACCCACTTTCTGACCCTATTCCGCCCAGTCCCTGCTAAGTCATGTGCTAAGCAGGTATTGCAGGATTTTTACTGCATTGGCTGTTTTTTTGTGTGCAGTAGCCATTACAATGGGCCTTTGCCAATTACTTAGCACATCTTAGAGCATGTGTTGGGGTGGAGGAGTGGCCTAGTGGTTTGAGTGCTGGCTTGGTACCCAAGAGAGCAGAGTTCAATTTCCACTAGCACTTCTTGTGGCCTTGGGTAAGTCACTTAACTCTCCATTGCCTCAAAAAAAAGGCCTGGCAATCTGCTTCCAGTCACACTGCCATGAAAAACCAGGGGCTGCTGGATCACCAGGAGTCAGCACTGACTCAACAGCACATTCCATGCATACAAAGTTCCTATATTTGGCTAAAAATAGGACAGAAATTTAGGATACAACTTAGAAGCCTCAATTTAGGGGCTTTGCTTTTTTTAAAAAATATCAGGCCCTAGGACTTATAGCAAAACTGTGAATATAAATTTAGGAACTCAGCCATAGTAAATTTTCAAAGAGGTCAATTTAGGAGCATAACGTTCAAAGTTAGGAGCATAAATCCTTTGAATATTGCTCTCTTAATTCTTTTGATTTTTAGAGTGTGCTAATTATAATAGTGGACTATGATCTTCTATTAATGGTTAATTTATATAATAGGTTCTAGTATTTAAAAAAACAGCTTCTAATGTTCATTTATATGCACGGTTGATTTAATATTTTATTTGTCTATTGTTAGTTTGTAGTTGACATGACTCTCCTCTGAATGTATGCCTGATTTAAGATTATTATTACCTTCCTTGAAATAATTGTTGGTTAAGTGAGCTGTAAAGTCCAGATTAAATTAAATTAAACCTGCAAAGAAGCATTTCACTTTTGTCTCCTCTTAGCAATTTCATCTACCTCTATCCCAGTCCTCCCATCTTAGCCTTCTGTATGGGCTAGAATCAAAAGCTTTGCTGAAACCCCAGTACACCACATCCAGTGCATACCCTTGATTCAAATCTCTAGTCACCCAACAGAAAAAATCTATTGGATTCATTTGGTATGATTTTCCTGTGTTGAGAACATGTCGCTTTGGACCCTGTAACCTGCTGGATTTTAAGTACGTCATTAGAGTTTCCATTCACTTTCCCACTACTGAGGTCAGACTAACTGGTTTGTTGATGTCATTCTCCTTTCTGTTGCCACTTTTATGAAGAAGGCTCACATTTACCCTTCAGTACTCCAGACCCAGTAGGACTGCATGTGTCTCTAATGATTGATTGAATTGACGAGCTTGGTCCTACTCATCTGTTCAATCGACAGAACCTTTTTTCATAACATGTTAGTGAAAGACGGAAGTGTGGGTCCAGGATTCTTAAGACTGAAAGTTGAAAAGAAAGATTATAACAAGAAGGAGAAAACAAATACTAAAAACCTAATTTTCTTCAATGGCTATCGAAGGGATTGGAATAGAACCACAAATAGAAAACCTTTGTATGGTGAGCACACAGTTCCTGTTCAGAGTTCCAGTAATTGCAGACATACTCAGCTGGTGTGGCTCCCAAACTGTTCTGACTTTATTTGCACAAGATGTTCATAGAATGGGCTGCTTTTTCACAGGAAGTAGTGAGTTTCAACAGCTCTCCGTTTCTGCGTAGAGTGCTCAAACGAGTATCCAGCCACTTTTCAGGCAAGATGTCCTTATTTAATTTTGCAACAGCTTCTGCCTCACTCCTTTGCTTCCACTAGCGGTTTTAGAGTTATTTCTCTTAAAGCTGTGCTAACTTTATATTGCTTCTGGGCAACCAGTATCACCTTAGAGTCACTTCTTGGGTATATACTGAGCTAGCGTCTTCCGTATCTGTGCACGTGGTTGTCTTTTCCTCCCATTCTTTGCACACTTGAAGACATTTTTGACACTATTCGTATATTATATGGCTCAGACTCAACACTATCTTCTTCCTCAAAATTCCAAAAAGGATGTTCCACATGAACCTTCAAGTGATATTATTTTGTCTAGGTGGTCCTTTGCTCTAGGATACTCCTCCATTACAACATATTTTTTTCAATAGCTCCCCTTCATCCTCCTCTCGACTGCTCAGAGCATACTTGGATCTACTTTGGGTTCTATCAATAGGAGCCTCATGCTTAGGGTTCTCTGGGTCACATGTTGCTCAGGGACTACCCAATTTTCTGGGAGTTTCCCAAATATCAAAGGTGAATAATGGAAAGCAATTTTCTAAGGGGGCAAAATCCCACCCCAAAAAGAATGCTAGGCAAAGCCGCAGCAGTATTGACAGTATTGCTGAGTCATACTGGAGTTTCTTCTCAGAGGAGTAATTTTTCATCGAAGAAAGTGCAAGAGGTAATCTGCTCTGCATTCCAATTTGGAAGGAGGACCATAGGAATATTGCAGCATCA
Source organism: Ichthyophis bannanicus (assembly GCA_033557465.1). Lineage (NCBI taxonomy): Eukaryota > Metazoa > Chordata > Amphibia > Gymnophiona > Ichthyophiidae > Ichthyophis > Ichthyophis bannanicus. Next base: position 949,011,103 of record CM066034.1, read on the forward strand.
GATTGATGTCGACCTCTTTCCAGGTCCTGTGGTATACACAGAAATTACCATTATTGTGCCATAAGTACTCTTTAATTTACTTTAGCATTCTCATCATTTGCCATGAATACACTTTTGTTTTCATGCTGATCAATGTTTTATTGGCTCGTAAATATTTTATGATTACATTAAGCATATTTGGATGGAATAAAATCCTATACATTAAATAAGCATGAATAATTTTCCTCCTAGGACCAGAGCAGGCGCCCTCATGCCACACCACACAATACCACATCTATTTAGTTGGAGAAATCCTTTATTCCCCATTTATCATGATTCTCTTTTTGCATATGAATAGAATTACTGAGACAGATTAAAAGGTGAAGAGACTTCTTTATATTTGGAGGGGATCAAATAGAAGGAGATTGCTTTGATGCTGACAGAAAGCTCTCAGTTTCAGAGTTGCCAAGTTACCTAGTTCCATGAGTGAGATTTTAAACCAGTCCTGGATTTCTGACAATCTCATCCTGATGCATTATGGGACCTGCAACACTGATTCCAATGGATAAAATCAGGAACTACAAATACTATACCGCATTGTAATGCAAATGTAAAACCACAACTGGCAAACAATCTTGCTTATTGAACTGGGTAACTTGGCAACTCTGCAGTTTGATTAGCTGCATGGCTTCAGCTTGTCGTCTCTGTTGTGCTCTTGGTTATATTGTCTGAGACATAATGGCTGGGTGCAGTAGCTAGTGGGATTTGGGAATGCTGTCAAGGTCTTTGTGTAGAGTACCACAGGGGAGCTGCTTTAATGTCTGAGGTTTTATTCCCACCTTTCATATATTCTGTGCTGTTAATAGTCCTACTTGAAACTGGTATCCAATAAAAGAAAGTAGCACAGAGAGAATAATAGACAGGACATGGTTTAGTTTGATTGTAAAGAAAGATTCATCTGAAGTCCTTTATCATCCATTTTCAATTATCCTTGGCCATGATGCATATTATCAAGTGCAGACAGACAGATGCCATGCTTATTAGTTTCCAGGCTAGGTATACAATGCAGTATGAGGAAAGTTGTTTTTTCCTCATTATTGCTGATAAAGTGCAGTTCAGTGACATATATTCCTGAGGCCAAAACCAACCAGTTCAGATAATGCACAGGGGCCCATAAGCAAGGTCTGCAAATCATGACTCTTGGGGGAGGAGTGGCCTAGTGGTTGGGACAAGTTACTGCAGGCCAGAAATCCCACTAGAGGACAGCAACCTTGGGCCAGAAGGAGCCCAAGGGTTTCTAGTCCCACAGGTGCTCCTTATGGTCTTGGGCAAGCCACTTAACCCTCCATTGCCCATGTTCCCTGTAAAATAGTTATCTCCAAGTTATAATGCCTTGTTCAATGTAAACCACCTTGATATCACAAAAGGCAGCATATAAGAAATGTTAAATAAAATAATGACCATCACACTAGGTAGCAACTTGAGTTACAACTGCTGGAATGTATGATTTGATCAACAACTCTGGATGTCAGCCACTTTTGACCTACCTGGCCATTTTTGCAGTGCCAGGCTTTCCTTGAGAACATTTTCAGGTAAAGAGCAATTTCATGGACTGTATAGCAACTGTAAGAAAACTCAGCACGTTCTGTGGTAAAGAAAGAGTTTACTTTGCACTAATTCTGCAACCCTATGCAGATCATTTGGTGGATGCTAGAATCTAGTACAATGTTCATCTTGCATAAGAAGAAGGACGATTAGAAAATGTTCTGTACTAGGGAAGAAATTCAGAGTTCACAATAGCTGCTGAATTCCATATCTAGTCTTGCTGGTACAGTGCACTACCCTCTCTTATCCTTCTTTCCCCTCCCCTGTAGCCACCTCTCCTATCATGCAATCTGTATTTCCATTCCTTTATTCTGATAATTTGATTTTTTAATATGAACTGCCCTGCTGCTACTGTGATGGGCGGTATATCAAGTTTTAATAAACATAACACTACAGGCTATGCAGGATTGTTTGGATAAGCTTATTGGACAGGTTTCTGGTTTGCAAAAGTCATTCACTATTAAAGATATTGTTTATACATAGACAATTAGAGCTATTGGAGAATGTGTCTTGGAATAGGAACCTCTGTTTTTTTTTAAATTTTCCTAAGACCCACTATTTGTCACCTTTGATTTTGTTGAAGAAATACTTTAAGGAGATATTATGTGTACCTAATTCTGAGCAGGTTACAAGTTCTGATTTTTACTATGTTCCTGTAAAATGTATCGGGCAAGCTGCCACAGGGAGGCAAAAGTACCCAAGTTTGAAAATTCTTTGGCATTATCTAATTTCCTTAAATCTTCTTCAGAAGAGATCCCAGGCAGGGCCACCCTTGTGGCAACTTTTCTAATGAGATGGATAAAATGTCTGTTTTGTAATTGTATTTCAAGAAGAGACAGGATCTCTTGGCAGTTTATCCAAATGGCTTCTCTTCTGTGGTGAGAGGTTAATGATTTTTCCCAATGTATTTCGTTCAACACAAATGTGAAGGAGATCCTTTTTGCTCTTGAAATCTAAAGTGCTGGATATAGGAGCCAGCTTTTTCCTTTGTTTTTTGTGTAAACGTCTGGTAGTGTTCCAAGTGAATCGGGTTATTTCCTATGATTCTTTGCTATTGGAGGTTTTCTTTAGGGATAGAGTGACTTACGTGTGCACTATTGCTCGATAGTGCATACTCTCACTCAATAGTGAGCAATACTCACTTATAGCGTATACTATTGATAACGGCACACATTATTCACTAAAAGCACACTGAGAATGGCTTATTTTACTAATTTATAAATGTTGATTGTATCATTCTCGAGTTATCATGGGCCTGAATTTCAGTTGGGCGGTGCTATGCGCTGCATCGGCACATAGCCCGCCCACCTCCTACCTAACTGCCCTTATCTGACTCAGGGTAGGAAGTGCAGGATCGCACTAAAGATAAGGATGCTCAGCCGGCCAGGGCCTTTGGCAACCATGCTGTGAGCCACTCTTCATTCTCTAGGGGGTTTGTGGTGGCTATGCCTCTTGGTGTCAGGGAGCCTTTTCAGAGTGGAGAGCTTCTGGAGTTTGGATTGTCCTCCCTGGAATTCTTTTCTGTTTTGCAACAGGCCTGGTCCTTCTAGCATGGAAATTCAGACTGCGGCCTCTGGGTGCCCCTGGACATAGTCTCATACCGGGCAGGCTGGAAGCAAAATCCATGCTCGATTGCCTTTGGCTAAGCACTTCTGGCACAGGACACTCCCTGAAGATGAGGAACACTTTGGAGCTGTCCAGATGTTGACTATGCTTTGGACCCAGATGAATCAGTATTGGACTCTGATGTGGGGTAGGACCTCCTATCACCTTCAGAAGACTATGAAGAGGCCAGCGTGATCCGCCTGCTCCAGAGGGAGGAACTGGTGGCATTGATTTTCCAGGATCTCATCCTCCTTGAACTTGGCAGATGCTTCCAGCACAGAGCAGAAGCCAAAAGTACACCCGCTTCTTCAAGGGGTACAGAAATCCACTATTATCTTCCCATTCCCAGAGGTGATCACAGATAGACAGGATCCACTCTGAGTGGGATTTGCTTGACACTCTGCCTAAAGGGTTAAGGGTCTATAAGAACATCAACGCTTTTACGGAGGAGGAGTGCTGTGAGTGGTTTGCCTTTCCCAAGATGGATGCACAGGTCACGGCAGTTATCAGACAGACCACCATTACCATGGAAGGTGGATTGGCTTTTCAGGATGTACTGAACCGCAGGGCAAGCTATTCTACAGCTAGGGGTATGAACCAGCTTGATTTTCTCAAGCCCTGCTCCAGTGGACTCAGTTTCTTCTGCCTGATGATACTACTTCTCATTTGGAGTTGGCTATGGCCTTCCTTTCTGATACCATGTATGACCTGGTGCACATGGCGGCCAGAGATGGTGTCCTGACTACTGTGTCATGGCATTGGATTTGGCTCTGTCACTGGGCGGTGGACACATCCTCCAAAGCCCGGTTGGTTCAACTGGCCTTTAAGGGGAAGCTCCTGTTTGTAACAGATTTGGAGAAATTTTTGAAGGACCTAGGTGAGACAAAATCATACCATCTCCAGGAAGACAGGTTCAAGGGGCCCGTGAAGTGGACGAGTGCCCCTTTCTCATCAGCCTCTGTCCGACCAGCAAGGGTTCACTGGCCAGATCCCTGGGAATCTTGGGACTATCATCATTATCGATCTGGAAAACCTTTCTTCCCCTCTGCTTCAGGGCCTCAGGCTCATTCTCTATCCTTTCATGGAGCATGTGTACCCAGGGACATGGCCGCCTCCAGAGGAGGACCCTTCTGGGCCATGCATTGAAGGTTTGGGGCTCATTCCATGGCCTGGGAATGGGTCTGGTTTACCAAGGATCGCAAAGTGCTAGATACAATTCAATTTGGCTATGTACTGGAATGCAAGGAGCCGATTCCTGATGCCTTCTTCATCTCCTTTTGTGGGTCTGTGATCAAAGGTGCCACGGTGTGGACGACCTTGGACAAGTTGCTCTACCTGAAGGCGGTGATGCCCATCCCTCCAGATGAGCAGGGCAAAGGCAGATACTACATCTACTTTGTCGTGCCACAGAACGATGATTCCTTCTGGCCCATTCTGGACCTCAAAGGGGTTAGCAAGCACTTGCACATCCTGCATTTTCGGATAGAAACCTTGCATTCCATGGTTTAAGCAGTGTGTCGAGGAGAATTCTTGGCTTTTCTGGATCTGGCTGAGGCATACTTTCATTTCCCAATCTGGGCAGATCAGCAGAAGTATCTGCCTTTTGTCGTGCTTGACTCTCACTATCAGTTCGCTGCTTTTCCTTTCAGGCTCTCCACCACCCCAAGGATGTTCTCCAAGGTCATGGTGGTGGTGGCTGCAGCGTTGCAGCACCAAGGGATCTGTGTCCATCCCTATCTAGTGGACTGGCTCATCTGAGCCCGTTCCCTGTCAGAACATCTTGGGTGATGTCCTTTTTGGAAAACCTCGGCTGGATGATCAATCAGGAAAAGAGCCAGCTTTTGCCATCTCAGTCCTTGGAGTTTCTGGGAGCACATTTTGACATTCAAGTGGGCAGAGTTTTCCTGTCAGAGGAGCAAGTCAGAAGACAGTTGAATTGCCTGGCAATGTTCTGGGTGCAGGAGGCCCCCAGAGTCTAGGATTATCTGCAGCTCCTTGGATTGATGACAGCAACAATAGAGATGGTCCCATGGGTGCATATTCACATGTGGCTGCTGCAGTGGTCCCTGTTGACTCAATGGTCTCTGAGTTTTCAGGAGTCAAGCACAAGCTCCCAGTCCCATTGATGGTGAAGTCCAGCCTGTGGCTCCCTTCTTGCTTATGGCATGGCTCTTGAAAGGAGACTACTAGTGCATAAGGGCTACTCTCCAGCAGTAATATCTACTATACTTGGTGCCTGGAGGAGGTCTACCAAACTGGCAACATATGTATATGGTGCCTCTTCGAGTGCTAGTGTAGCACACAGCACTTGGCTCCTGAGTCAGCCAAGATATTCTCCCTGTCGGCCTTTCTGCATGATGGCCTAGACAAAGGCCTTTTACTTAGCTCTATGAATGTTCAGGTGGCAACTCTGGCCTGTTTTCATGGTCCGGTGGTTGGCAAGTCCTTGGCCTTGCACCCAGATGTCTTCAATTTTCTCCAAGGGGATTGACGTCTGCGTCCCACCTGTGATCCCTTCCTGGGATCTGTCTCTTATGCTCAGATCCCTGATGGAGGCCTCTTTTGAACCATTGACACGTGCTACCTGAGGAAGATTAGCAGGCAGCCTTGAACCAGATCTTGAACTGAATTCGGTATATAATGAGAAGCTAATGAAACTGAATAAATAAATGGGTAATGTGGTCAAATTTAGACGTATGGCCCAAGATCCTGAGAGCAATATTTTGAATAGTCTGTAGTTGACACAAGAGAGTGTGGGAGCCCAGAATAGATTGTATTACAGTTGTCCACAAAGAGGGGTGTCCTACACGGAGCAGTGGGTTCACCCCTAAACAAAGACATGGGGAGGGGTGGCCTGCACAGAGCGGCAGGTGCACCTACTCTTGCCATCTTACTGGGCAAACTAGATGGACCATACTGGTCTTTATCTGCCGTCATTTACTATGTTACTATGTCCAACCTAGAAGTAGTAAAACAATGTTTCAGCGTCTGAAGTGCAGGGGTGTCAAGAACTGGACGCAAAGCACAATTTTGATGTAGAGTTGGAAATGAAGAACATATTGCAGATGAGATTTGGTCTGTAAAACAAAGGTTGGACTATTAACACTTTGAGATATTTGAAAGAGGCAGTTATAGTAATAGGTTGTCCTGAAAGCATTGGTGTGATAGAGAACTGTAGGCCAGAACTGGTGATCCAGGTGGCATTAGTTTTTGATGGATTCAATTTTAATTTATAGTAATCCAACCAACCAGCAACTTGTGTTTAAACAATTATTTAGTATAGAAATACTGGAAAGCTCTAGCCAGTATAGTGAATAAGAAGAATAAGAGGAAAGAAATGCCAGCATTTTGTATGATAGTGGCTAAAGGGCTAAGATAGGTGTTAAAAAGTAATGGAGATAGAACAGAGCCTTGGGGTACCCCACAATCAATATGCAGCAGTTGAGAAAGATTGCCTGCCATTAAAACAAAAAATGAACTGGCAACAAGAGGTAAACCACGCCAAGACTGTGTCTTGAATCCCAATGTTAGCAAGTCAGAAAAGTAGAAGAGTGTGATCCACAAGGTCAAAAGCTGAAATTAAATCTAGAGAAACTGTAAGGAGATAGACTCAGGAGTAATTTGTGGAAATATTTTTTTACAGAAGGGTGGTAGTTGCATGTTATAGTCTCGTAGTGAAGGTAGTAGAGACAAACATTGTATCTGAATTCAAGAAAACATGAGACAAGCACAGAAGATCTCTAAAGGAATAAAGGGACTATAGAGCTTACTAGTTGGTATGGAAGGGCAGACCGAATAGGCCATATGGTCTTTATTTGCCATTATGTTTCTATCCAAAAAGTTATGGATTTTACTCAACAGTGCAGCAATGATGGTTTCCGTACTGTTTTGCACAGAAACCAAATTGTCAAGGATGTGAAATATTGGTGTTTTCTATGTGATTCTGAAGTTGGGTGAAAACTTATGAATGGCAGATTAGAAATGGGTCTATACTCTGTTTTTAAGATATTTAGAGGAAGAGGGGGAGTGGTTTGGTTTCCAAGATGGCGACAGGGATTGTTTGAGCTGGGATGCCTAAGAGAAAGGGCAAGCATCGTGCTCTTCCCGCAGAGCCGTCTGCAAAACCCTCTCCTGTTGTGACGACTGGTCCGATGGATCGCTATATCCAGCTTACCGAACAGCAGATTGGGGAGATTAGAGGGGGCAAGGAGGCTCCGGCTCAGGAACTTTCGGTTTCTTCCGCCCCGGATGTGACTCTCTCCCCGGATGGCAGGTCCCCGCCTTCACCGCCGAGGCAGCCAGGAGCTATGCCTGCGAGCGCAACCGTTCCCCCTTCAGTTGGCGTCGGAGGTACGGTGGGCGAGCGGGGCTCTGAGGCAGTGGTTCCTGGAGTGCAGCTGAGCTCATCTGCAGCCTTGAGTAATCCGGCGGCTGCTTCAGCTATGCGAGGAGTTCCTGTTGGTATAGGAGCTGGCGAGTCTGTGGCAGAAGTTACTCCTCAGTCTTTGTCATCTGATCCTGAGACGCCGCGGATTTTGGTTCTTAATCGTCCTGCAGTAGTGTCCTTGGAGAGCATTTGGGAGACTATTTCTGGTCTGGCGACTATGGTGAGTCAGCAATTAATCTTGACTGGAACGCGGGTCTCTAACCTGGAAAATTTGTCTGAGAAATTTTCTGTTGAAGTGACTGAGCTAAAAACTCAAGTCTCTATCAATACTCAATTGACTTCGCAAACATCTGAAGTGACTGAGTCTTTAATTAAAGATAATAAAGCAATGAAGTTTAAACTTGAAACGTTGGAGAATGCTGCTAGATCTTCGAATCTTCGTCTCCTTAATTTTCCTATTTTACCTTTGGTTTCTCCGGTTGACCTTTTTAAAAGGTATTTGCAAGAATCCCTGAAGGTAACACCAGAGTTAATTCCTCCAACAACGAAAGTGTATTTTCTACCTGCGGGTCGGAAATCAGAAGAAAAAGCAGCTGGTCTTCCAGAGATGAGTTTATTAGATGTTTCAGCGTTACTTCAAACGCCTAAAGATGAAGAACTTGAGGTTTCTACGCTTATTGTCTCATTGGCTTTATTACCTGATAGAGACTGGCTATTACGGCTTTATTTCAAATTTCGTAATAATCTGTTTTTGGGGAAGAAAATAGGAATGTTTCCTGATGTTTCTAGAGAAACACAGCGCAGGCGTAAATCTTTCCTAATTCTGCGTCCTGGGGTCATTCGTTTGAGTGCTACATTTGTTCTTCGTTATCCCTGCAAATGTGTAGTTGTTTTTCAGTCCCATAAATATGTTTTTTTTTCAGCCTGAGGATCTATCTTCTTTCATCAGTTCTCGTATTGTAACATCTTCTCCTATCCAACTGACCCCCATTACGTAGAGTTTCTGTTTGGTTCCCTGTGTAACCTCATGGATTTCTTTATTCATTTTCTTTAATTGTTATTAAGGGATTTCCTGGCCCTTTAATAACTGTTGAGCTTCTCCCTCATTTTGGGGACTGACAACAGCATTGGTTGCCTTTTTCTTTGATGTTAGTGCTTATTAATTTGTTTCTTCCAATGTTTATTACTGTACAAGTGTATGCTTGATTCATTGTTAAAATGCATAAATATAAAAGAAAAAAAAAGAAAAAAAAAGAAATGGGTCTATAATTAGCAGGGTTTGTTGGGCCTGACGAAGACACTTTCAGAACAGGTCGTACAATTGCATGCTTCCATGACATCAGAGGACTATTATTAATGAGGGAGAGAGCATGTGGAGCAAGCCCAAAAGAGGATTCAAAATGTCATGTCAGTAAAATGGGGTCTAAAAGACAAGTATTGAGATGGATAGTAGATAAAATTTAGTTAATGAAACTAAAGATGGTAGTGAAAAGTTTGACTAAGTATGTTGCTGTAGTTGTGAAGTTGCTATAGTAATAGCCACCTCAGATGTCAAGCTGTTCTCTAGGCTTGTGGGAAGCATTTTTGGTGAAGGATAAGGGCTTTATCCTTGAAGTTCAGCTAAGGAATCTACTGTTAGAGAGGAACTAACAGGAAAACACTATTTTCACCTGGGACAACTGCGATACTATCCTGTTACATGGATAAAAAGTGCCAAGGAAACTCTTGGCCCCTACATTCTATCCCTAGTACAACCCTCCCTCCACACTGGGACCATTCAACACCTCTGAAGATGAGCTCAATCCGTCCTATCCTAAAAGGAAACAAGCTTGACCCCATCATCCCCACAACATACAGACAGATTTCTAGCATCCCCCTCCTTGCAAAGATAACTGAAAATATTGTTCAAATCAATCTACAGAACTACATTGATGACCATGCTCCTCTTGATTCCTTCCAACATGGTTTTAAAAGGAATCATGGTGTGGAAACCTTTAATTAAATCCTTGACTCAATGATTTCCTACACCCAAATGCCTACCCAAGGCTGCCTGCTAATCTTCCTTGATATATCTTCAGTTTTTGACTCCCTTCCCCACAACCAGCTTCTTGACAGACTAAATGACATCGGCCTTAGAGACACCACACTTAACTGGTTCCACTCCTACCTTGAACACAGGACTCATTAAGTAAGAATCGGTGAAAAAACTTCCCAGCCATTCGTCCATACACAAGGCGTACCACAAGGATACAGCTTATCTGCACTCCTTTTCAACATTTTTATACAACCCATATGCAAAAAAGTTCAGAATCACAAGATCCAAGTCCAAGGTGTGAATAAATAGGTAGACAAAGGTGAGTCTGTTGATATGGTATATCTGGACTTTCAGAAAGCCTTTGACAAGGTCCCTCATCAGAGACTTTTAGCAAAACTAAAAAGTCATGGGACAGGAGGCAGTGTACTATTGTGGATCGGGAACTGGTTAAAAGATAGAAAGCAGAGGGTAGGGCTAAATGGCCAATTTTCCCAATGGAAAAAAGTGAATAGTGGAGTACCCCCAGGGATCTGTACTGGGTCCACTACTTTTTGACATATTCATAAATGACCTGGAAAAGGGAATAACTAGTGAGGTTATGAAATTTGCAGACGACACAAAACTGTTTAAAGTTGTTAAAACCCAAGAGGACTGTGGAAAACTGCAAGAGGATCTGGATAAATTGGAAGACTGGGCATCCAAATAGCAGATGAAATTTAATGTGGACAAGTGCAAAGTTATGCACCTAGGAAAAAACAACCCACACTATGGTTACACGATGCAAGATTCCACATTGGGAACCACCACCCAGGAAAAAGATTTAGGAGTCATCATGGATAACATGTTAATACCCTCCACCCAGTGTGCAGCGGCGGCCAAGAAAGCAAACAGAATGCTACGTATCATAAGGAAAGGAATGGAAAATAAAACAAAGGATATTATAATGCCTCTGTATCGTTCCATGGTACGACCGTACCTTGAATATTGTGTGCAATTCTGGTCACCGTATCTTAAAAAGGATATAACGTTATTAGAAAAGGTACAGAGAAGAGCCACGAAAATGGTAAAGGGGATGGAAGGCTACTCCTATGAAGAGAGGCTACAAAGGTTAGGGCTCTTCAACCTGGAAAAGAGACGGCTGAGGGGAGATATGATAGAGATCTATAAATTAATGAACGGAGTGGAACGGGTAAACGTAGATCGATTGTTTACGCTATCAGAATATAGAAAGACTAGGGGACATGTAATGAAGCTACAGGGTAAACTATTTAAGACAAATAAGAGAAAATATTTTTTCACTCAATGTGTAATCAAACTCTGGAATTTGTTACCGGAGGATGTAGTAAGAGCTGTTAGTGTAGCTGGGTTTAAAAAAGGTTTGGACAAGTTCCTGGAGGAAAGGTCCATAAACCATTATTAAAAAGGGACCCAGGATATCAATGCTTGACCCAATACAAGCATTGTGGAACCTGTGTCTTTTGGGGATACTGCTAGGTACGTATGACCTAGATTGGCCACTGTTGGAAACAGGATACTGGGCTTGATGGACCTTTGGTCTGACCCAGTATGGCATATCTTATGTTCTTATGTTCTCTACGTGGATGACATTATGTTCTTCATCCTCTATAAAACTGTAACGCCCAACCTCATCAATATCAGCAAATGCTTCATTATTTATTTTATTTATTTATTTATTTTATTTAACATTTCTTATATACCGCCTTTCATGATATCAAGGCGGTTTACATTGAACAAACTGAAATTACATTGAACAGGGCATTATAACTTGGAGATAACTATTTTACAGGGAACATGGGCTATGGAGGGTTAAGTGGCTTGCCCAAGACCACAAGGAGCACCTGTGGGACTAGAAACCCCAGTCCTTCCGGCCCAAGGTTGCTGTCCTCTAGTGGGATTTGAACCTCCGACCCTCCGGCCTGAAGTACCTTGCCCCAACCACTAGGCTATTCCTCCATTAAGATCAGACAATGGCTCCATCAACAGAACCTCCTCATTAACCTAGCAAAAAGTGAGGCACTTCACCTGTTCTCCGTTCCTTCTTACACCTTCCCGACATCACTCGTCCTTGATGGCTACACCATCCCTATAAAGAGCGTAGTTAAATATCTTGGCATAATAATTGACCAGAACCTTACTTTCCAGAAACAGATAAGAAGAACTAAATCCATATACCCCAAGATCAGCACTCTGAGGAACCTCTTCCCCTTACTAAACCCAGACTCCTTCCGTACTGTCTGCCAAGCCCTAACTACCCTCTCTCGACTATTGCAATCTCATATATCATGGCCTCCCAAAGCAAACTATTCACCTCCTCCAAATGGCCCAGAACACAATAGCACGTTTAAATCTTCAATTTGTCCAGACGAGCTCACAGTAACCCTGTTCTCCAGCACCTCCACTGGCTACCCATCCTGGCCAGAATAAAATTTAAAACTCTCACACTAATCCACAAAGTCATACACAATGAATCTGCTCCCTGTCTCTTTTCCCTCCTACTCAGGCCTAATAGCACAAGATCATGTAGGTCCAACTCTGTAAATCTCCTAACCATTCCAGCCCAAAAGAAAGAGTAAACAATCTACAAGCAATCAAGCCTTCTCTCTCTTCACCCCCACAGAATGGAACGCCCTCCCACCTGACTTAAGAGGCTGCTCCGATCACACAGTTCCGCAAAAAGCTCAGAACCTTCCTCTTCCAGGAACACTTTAATTCTACCCCCCGTAAGCCACTTTTGCTGTAGTGTAACCTCGTACTTTAACCCTCTTAATCGACAAGCATTCTATCTGAACCCCCCCCCCCTTTAATGGACCCTCTGCCCTCCCCTGATAACTCCTCCCCCCTTGCCCCACCTCCCCCCTCTTGTACATAATTGCCTTGTTCGGCGTTATGCTATAACAATTAACTGTAAAAAGTTGTTCACTCAAGTTTATGTTCTCTAAGCAACAGTTGTACCCACACTGTTCATGTTAAGTTCCATGTAAACCATCTTGATTTGTAGAAAGACGGTATATAAAAAAGATTAAATAAATAAACAATTCTGTGAGGCAATTACTGCTGATTGGATTTTCCTAGGTATAGGTCCCTTTATCTTGACTATCTTACTATAGTAAAAGTGATGACTCTTTATCCCAGTATTCCATGTCTAATGATGGGGGCAGTAGACTAAAAAGAAGTATATTGAGAACTATAAATTGACTTTAACAGGTTTTCTGAATAACTTTGCAAGTTTATTTCCTCAACTGATAGGGTGCTGGAGTAAATCAGGGCTACACCTCTACCTTTCCTCGTTGCACGTGTGGAAGAGATGGTAGAAAAATTGAGAAGATGATTTAAAATAGCTTCCTTGCCTTCTCAAAGCCAAGTTTCATTCAGAAACAGCATGTCAAGATGGTGATGAGAAATAAGGCCGGAGATCAATACTGGTTTTGCTCATACTGCTCTGCAGTTCAACAATGCCAATGAAAGCTGATTCCTGGCCAAAGAACATTCTTATATCACAGAGGAGTAGTGCTCTTAAAAGCAAATATGAAAAGGTTGTTGAAAAGTTTGAACTTAGGCGTGGTGTGATATAGCCAGGGCCTGTGTTACCTTATTTGCTGCCCTGTGCAAGTGACTACTATGCTGCCCCTTCCCCCGCCTCAGCTGTTTCCAGTGGAGCCCCTCACAAGCTTCAGATTTCTTCGGACATGATAAAAATTTTCAGAAGGGCGGCCGTGTTAGTCTAGGTAGCACAAATGACAGAGGCAGTTTCACCTTATAGACTAATCAATTTATTGCGGCATGAGCTTTCAAGGACAGGAGTCTACTTCATCAAATGAGAGTCCATCTTCATGTATTTACCCATCTCCTGTTCTGCACTTCATTCATCTGATGAAATGGACTCTGGTCCTCGAAAGCTCATGCCTAAAATTGCTTAGTCTGTAAGGTACCACCTGTCTCTATCAGTTACGTCACAACACAACTTAAGTGTGTGAATTCTGGTCGTCGTATCTTAATTTAAAAAGGATATAGTGTTATTAGAAAAGGTACAGAAAAGAGTAACCAAAATGGTTAAGGGGATAGAAGAATACCTCTATGAAGAGAGGCTAAAAAGATTAGGGCTCTTCAGCCTGGAAAAGAGACGGCTGAGAGGAGATATGATAGAGATCTATAAATTAATGAACAGAGTGGAATTGGTAAACGTAGATCGATTGTTTACACCATCAAAATATAGAAAGACTAGGGGACATTCAATGAAGCTACAGGGTAAACTATTTAAGACTAATAAGAGAAAATATTTTTTCACTCAACATGTAATCAAACTCTGGAATTTGTTACCAGAGGATGTAGTAAAAGCTGTTAGTGTAGCTGGGTTTAAAAAAGGTTTGGACAAGTTCCTGGAGGAAAGGTCCATAAACCATTATTAAAGGGGACCCAGGATATCAATGCTTGACCCAATACAAGCATTGTGGAACCTTTTGCCTTTTGGGGAAGCTGCTAGGTACTGTGATACTGCAGGCCCTCTGACACAAAGAAAAAAAGTTTTAAATCTTGAAAAAAACAAGATTTACCCGCAATTACATGAAGGTACACATAGAGGGAGCAGGAGAGCAAGCCTGGAAGCAGAGGAACCATGCCTCTATGGGCAGGATCCAGAAGCAGCTGGTCCCGATTTAAGCAGGGACAGAGCATTACAAGGAAGGAGGAGGCAAGGAGTTTGGCAGAGAGCTTCACAGAGAGCATTACAGGAAGCAGTGCCAAGAGCAGCTCCAGAAGCCGGAGTCAGAGACCGGGGTGAAGTCACTGACAGACCCAGAATAACTCAAGGAGTGAAAGCTACTGGGAGAGCAGGCCGAGGTGAAGGCCCAAGAGCAGGCCTGGAGGAAGGCCATACACAACTGCAAGGGGCAGTATTACAGAGTGCAGCCAAGGAAGGAGGTGCTTACCCTTCCAGCTGGAGAGGAAGCCTTGTCCAAGGAGAAGGACCGGGATACAGGCAGAGGAAGATATATCCACTGGAAAGGAACCTTCAAGGAGGAAAAGGTACTTTTAAAAGTTTTTATAAAAGTGACCTGAAAGATGAAAGAAAGATTCAGAGGCATGGGGAAGAGGACATAGCTGAGAGGGCGCGGTCAGTAGCCAACTGCCACAGGGGTGGAGGTGGAAGACAGGCGCCTCAGCAGCAGCCCTGCCTCAAAAGAGTTATACCCTATTCTAAAGCAAGAAAGATATCCTGGGATCACTGGAAACTGCCTGAAGCGGAAGACATTCAGACTAGGCCTCAAGCCTTACACAAAAGGGATTGCAGGAAGTTTAAAAGGGAAACAGTTGGTGCCTGTAATTGTCTACCAAGGCCTAGACCAAGAGAGAGACAAAGGACTAACTTTTATCTGGATGATAAGGACAGTTTTAAACCAGAAATACCAGATAATCTTTATAGGAAAAAGATTAGTGCTGCCAAAGACTGGAATAAGCAAACGTTTAATCCTGTAACAGCAGAAAATCCAGGGTGTTACAACATACCTAAAAGCCGACGCCCCAAACTGTCAAGCCAACACTGGGATACAGTATGGCATGCTTTTAGAAAGTCAGATCTTAACATCCCTGAGACATCAGATTCGGACCCCTCAGAAATGGAATGGCTGCCAGGGGAATCTGAGGTTATGGAAGCCATCGAACCGATGGACTGTAATTATTGCACAATGGGACGTGTTTAAGTTAAGGGAAGCAAACCCAATGTATGAAAAGAATACAGGAGACCTTATGCTTTGAGTTTGTGAAGGTTAACAAATGTTACTTTGAATGTTTTGTTGATTTACATTTTTGATACAAGGAAAGTTATCGCTCTGTTACTCATAACCGCCTATTTTAAACTTCTTTTTGCGCAAAGGTGAAATAAATGCCTTTTCTTTACCCTACACTTGGCTAAGAGTTGCTTTTTAGGAAGTTGACCATGAGGCTGACACAGAGGGCTGCTACCTCATTGACCCTCACAACAGGTCAACCCTAAAACCCCTATTTCTTATGCGCTCCCCAGCCCCGGTGGTACCACTACGCCGCCACCAGAGGGGGCTGAGGGGGACAGTACTTGTGACCTAGATTGGCCACTGTTGGAAACAGGATACTGGACTTGATGGACCTTGGTCTGACCCAGTATGGCATATCTCATGTTCTGAAGTGAACATAATTTATATGTGCAGCGGAGTTAGAGATAGGCTACCAGATTTCTGCAAGACCCCTCCAGTACCAACTACCATGTACTTTAGGAAGTACTGTAAACCCTTGCAAAAAGACTACTCGGAGCCCATAGCAAATCTGACATAGGGTTGGTACTGTGGTTGTTATGTTATCTATGAAAAGGCAAATGCAATGTGTGCAGTTTAGGCGATGCTGACTCTTGCAACCCAGCAGCCTCTGGGGTTTTCTTGAGAGGGTGTGACCAGAAGTAGATTAACAGGCCTTTCTTCTGAGGGAATAGAAGGTAAAGTGACTTTCCAAGGCCACATGAAATGCCTGTGGAAATCAAAACCCAGTCTTAGTTACCAGACTGCTGCTCTAATCACTAGGCTATTCCTTCACTCACAGGCAGCCTGAATATTAGATCAATATATAACTCAGTATCCCCCCCTCTTTGAACATTTGGTTTTCCTGAAATTTCAAACTGTTGCAGCTTTTGAAGCCGATACCCTCCCCTGTCTATACCACTGTTAACATTGTCATGAATCTTTGCCACAGTAATCATATACTTAGTGTGGTGAGGAGACAGGGGTCTGCTCACCACTCTGCTCGCTAACCTGAATGAATGACAGGAGTTGGAGTGAAATCATTGTATATGAAAGGAAAGTGCTAGTAAAAGGGCTGCCCTCTTTAAACTCAGAGGAAAGGTGTAATGTAATATAATATGACCTCTGTCAAGAACTACATCTCCCAGAAGGCAATGAGGCAAAGCTGAGGAACTGGGTCAATGGGTGTGGTCGAGACAGCAGGCCAAGTGCTCATTAAGAAGAAATGATTCTGAACTAAGGGGGAGATTCCCTCTGGAGATACAGTTCTGGGCTGCTAGCCAGAGAAGGAGAGTTTTTTTGCCACCCAAGACAAAGGATTTTTCTACAGGATACCCTGAGGTGGCCAGCATGGGAAAGGAAAGCTCAAAGGAGCAAGAAAAGCTCAGGTCTGTGATGTCTGTCTGTTTTCTCTGCATTTGCAAATGGAAAATAGATGTTTTGGTTTTCTCCTAATGCCTGGTGGTAGATGCGGTGCCAGGGCAAATGACACAAGACTTTTCATTTTGTATCTGAAGGCAACAGGCTTTATAAGCAAATAAAGTGTTGCAAAAGTATGCCATGATAAGCCTTTGGACTATGTCTGGAAGAGAAAAACCGAAGATGCGAATGCAATACTTTTACGCAGGTTTTTGCATTTAAGGAAATTGCTGGACCGGATTAAAAAGGAATGAAGTACTTGGCCGGGTTTTCCCTTAAGAGATATCCTGGACTGGATTACCTGTAAAAGAAGGGTTTGCAACATGTTGTCTGGACTGAGCTGCGCACTAGATGACTGTCAGGCCAGGTTAGTATTTGACTGGGGAATGTTTAAGCAACAGGATAGTGCCCAATGCCCAATCTGGGGCATAGTGGGACCCAGCCTGGATTACTAAGACTGCCTTGCTGAATGTTGAAACAGTGCTTGGTAATTGGCAAGACTGTATGGAATAAGATAAGCATTGCAAATGTACTAGGTTTGTTTTCCCTAATCAGGACATTGGAGCTTGACACCCTATCTACAAGGGCCAAGTGAATCCAGGAATTCCAGATGGTGACCTGCTTGGTGGTCAAAGAGACCTCGAGAGTGAAAGTGAGTGGCGGAGGGGTAGAGTCAAGATGGCAGCACCGCAGGAGGTTTTCATCTGAATTGCTCCATTTTACTTACCTGTTTGCTTGTTACCTATGGTTCCTAAGTGTAGGGGGAAAGGCCAAGCTAAATCAGCAAAGCCACTTCCTGCACTGCGGGTCCGCAGAAGATTGAGGCTCACCTTTTGAAGGCTCTGGCAACTGAAGTTGCCGTGAAGGAGAGCTCGGATGCACAGCCTTCTGATGTGAGGGACGCCCATGCCCGAGCAAGTGTCATCTTTGCTTTCGTGGCCGCACTTGAATTGTTCTTCACTGAGCTTGGATTAGTCTGATCCAAGACATTCTTCTTTCGGCTTAATGTCCGATTCCGTTGGTGATGGAACAGGTGTGAATGCTGGGAACCCCATCTCTTGCTCTACAGAACTGATCTCGGTTCCCAAGCGAGCTGCGGGTGTCAGCTTAGTCTCTCTGGAGACAGGTGCTGCTGTGGGATTTTCATGTTCTGCCCCAATTCAGGAGAGGAATAGCGAGTCAGAAGCCCTCCCAGTCCCTGCAACAAAGGAAGTTCTATTGGAGGTATCTCTGCATTCCATATGGAATGAAATGCTGGTTAAATTGGACGGGACTGTCGCTAAGTGTTCTCAGGACATATTCTGCCTTAGTTCAAACTGTTGAGCAGGTCTCCCCTCAACAAGAAATACCTGCTAAGGAGACAGGAGAAATTACTTTCTATGGGCAAGGAAGTAATTGATTAGTTGGTAAAAGATAAGGTTTTAATTCATCAAAAGCTTGAACAATTTGAAAATAAGATGTGGCATTTAAATTTGTGATTGTTAAATTTCCCCAAAGTGGCAAATATGTCACCATTAGAAATATTTACAAAATATCTGCAGGAAGTTTTACAGGTACTTGAAAGTGTTTTTCCACCTGTAAATAAGATTTATTTCCTACCTCGGGAATGACATTACAATCTGTGTTTATAGAATCCAGTGATCTTCAAGATCTGAGTAACTTTCTGGAACATCCTTAGCTGAAATAAAATTGGATAAGCAAAGTCGCTCTTTAATTTTAGAGTCAGATTTATTCAGGATTCTATCTCTCTATTTTAAGAAGATGGATACACCATTTTTGGGTCAAACAATTAGGATCTATCCTGATGTTATTTGTCCTACCCAGGAGAGGAGACATTTGTTTTTGTCTGTAAGAGAAGAGACAATATCATCGGGCGATTTGATATTTGTTTTTGCACTCTTATTACTATGGGCAAGTGGATACTTGTGGATTTTCTTAAATTTCATAAGTAAAAAAGCTAAAAAAGAGATCTCAAGAACAAGGGGCAGTGCTACCAGAGACCTCCCATAGAGGTGCTTCGTTGCACTAGACAAATCTATTTTACTGTTCTCTATGGGGATACTGTACCAAACTGCCAACAAGCTCTTATTTGATCTTGCCATTAAAGCAGAGTTTTAAATCTGAATTTTTTTAAACATCTAGGTTAACCTACAATGACACTGCGGTTTGAGTCTAAAAATTGAACTTTGAGAGAGTTAAAAAAAAATTGCAAAGTTCTTAAAAGGGCTTGTATGATCTTGAAGACTTGTATTCTAGCACATGTTTAGATTTATTTATTTTATTTATTTATATTCTCTTATATACTGTGCTATTCTGCATCAGTGCAGTTTACATTGAACAAACTGAAATTACATTGAACAGGGCATTATAACTTGGAGATAACCCTCCACAGCCCATGTTCCCTGTAAAATAGTTAAGTGGCTTGCCCAAGACCACAAGGAGCACCTGTGGGACTAGAAACCCCAGTCCTTCCGGCCCAAGGTTGCTGCCCTCTAGTGGGATTTGAACCCCCTGACCTTCCGGCCTGAAGTACCTTGCCCCAACCACTAGGCCACTCCTCCACTCCTAATTCTAATATAAGAAGGTACTGGAGCCCGAAAGATCCCCCCCCCCCCGCCCCCACAAATTAGGTGACCTCTTAGAACACTTCTTAAAAGTAGAATAGTTTTATTCCTTACCACATCAAGAATTTTTTGAAACACTACCATGGCCTAGCACAAAGACTGCACTCCAAAAAGAACTTTCCTTGGGGAAACGCTCAGCAAACTAACTCCCATGTACAGCTGAGACCAGAAGTGCTTTCTCATCTCTGTGACCATGTGATCACTACTTTATTTATTTAATATGCAGGTGAAAATGTGTTCATTTGCAAATATGAAAATGAAAATACGTTATGCTTACTTGTCCAAAACTCTATCCTTTCATGCTCAATAATTTAACGATGTTTTCTACTTTGATAGCAAAGCGGTATATAATATTTTTAAAAATAGCATGAGACAAAAGTGAACTGATATTTAAAAACTGAACGTTAAAATGATGAAACTGTGATTCATTGTTTGAGAGAGTTATCTGATTGCACAGTTCAACAAGACACAAAAGATGAATTTAGTCGATAACACAGGTACACTAAAAAAAATTTTTTTTAAACTGCCTCTAATGTTTCGATTGATTTTTACGTTTTTTGGTGCGCTGAATCCAAATCTGGTAACCAATTTGCTCCATCACGTACAGATTTTTTGCTACATTGGGTTAGCAGTTTGAGGTGAACGTTTCAGATTGAGTGCGATCGAGATAAAAGTTTCTTGGATGAATTCTTTATACTAATTGTTTAGTAGTTATTCAAATAAGAATAAAGAAAATTGTAACAAGGCAGCACATAAGAATAGAGTAATGTCAACAAAACACACTGTGATGGTAGCAAAATTGTCTGCACTTAAAACAGCCACATACATGTGCACAAACATTGAGCATATAAGAGCGAGGTTAGACACAAAGCAAAGCAAAGAAATGTGCAAAAAATGTTGTACAGGTATGTATGTAAGAATAGAAAACGCAAACCGCACCATTGCAATACATGACGACAAACACCCGATGGTGTGAAAATAAAATTCTAATAAATGAGATCCGACACTGTGGTAATAACTAGCAAATTTTTATTTCAAAGTTTAGTAAAAACACGATATTTGTCAACACAGTTTTTAGATTTTAAAGTCATTCTTGGGTCAATCAATCTCCTGGTGGGCCCGTTTCTTCTTCCCCCGAATGCTTCTCTTGGTGCGCTGCTTGGCGTATTTTTCATCTGGGGTTTCCCGCAGCAGCAACCAGCAGAAATCAGCCATCATAGTGGTGTTCCATCTTCCTTGGTACCTTCTCTCTGCGTCCTTGATGTCCTGGTGAAACCTTTCACCTTGTTCTTCACTGTATGCCCCCAAGTTTTCGGGAAAGTAGTTCACATGGGATTGCAAGAAATGGACTTTCAGGCTCATGTTACAGCCTTGTTCTTTGAAGGCATTGAGCATCCTGGCAACAATATCCTTATAGTTCTCATCCCGCCTGTTCCCCAAGAATTTGAGAACAACATCCTTGAAGGAATCCCAGGCTTCTTTTTCCTTCTCAGACATCGTTTCAGCGAATGCTCCATCTGAAATGAGTTTCCTTATATCAGGGCCAACAAACACTCCTTCCTTTAGCTTTGCTTCAGAAAGTCGGGGGAACTTTGAGCAAAGGTACCGAAAGCACTCACCATCTTTTGGAAGGGACTTGATGAATTGCTTAATGAGACCCAACTTAATGTGGAGAGGTGGTAATAGAATTTTATCACGAGGTACCAAGCTCTCATGAAGAATATTTTTCTCACCAGGTCTCAAATACTCCCGAATTGGCCAGTCTTTTTTCCCCCAGTGTAGGTCGCGGGCCCGGCTATCCCACAAGCAAAGGAAGCAGGGATATTTGGTGAAACCGGATTGCTGCCCTAATAGCATGGATAGAATTTTAAAGTCTCCACAAATCATCCACTTATGCTCATCATAACGAATCTTCTGAAGAATCAGGGCCAAATTCTTGTATTTTTCTTGGAGAATAACAGAGTGAGCAATAGGAACTGAAGCGAATGTGTTGCCATTATGAAGAAGAACACCTTTTATGCTGTCTTTTGACGAATCAATGAACAGCCGCCATTCAGCAGGATCATACTTGAGTTTAAACGTTTCCATCACTCCGTATATCGTTGCAAAATACCAAATCTTCCTCTTTGCTGAAATACTTCAAAAATTGTGTCTCGCGGTTGCGGTACCAATAAAAAGTTGTTCCTGGTGACAATAGATTTTTCTGTTTAAGCCGAGAACCTAGCAGTTGGGCAGCATCTTTTGGGAGTCCTAAATCCCGGACTAAATCATTCAATTCAGCTTGAGAGAAAAGTTCAGGTTTCGGATCTGGTTCAGTTTCAAACTCGGAAGTACTGGACTCATCGGGAAAAGCCATCTGATGAGTCTCATCATGATCAGAACCGTCCACACAAATATGATCCAAAGATTTTGGTGGTTCAGGCACAGGTACTTCGTTGCTATGAGGCATAGGCCTAATTGCTGAGGGAAGGTTGGGGTAACTTATTACGTTCTTATTTTTTAAGTTGTATCCCTTCACAATGCAAGAGCAAAAATAGCAGTCACTGCTGTGGTCTCTTTGTTCACGCCACATCATAGGTATTCCGAAACGATATGCTTGTTTTTTACCTTTCATCCATAAGCGTAGATCTTCCTCACATGTCTTGCACACTTTGTGAGGAGCCCACGGTTTGTCTTGATCGCCTAACTTCAAACCGAAATAGGCGAAATATACTTTTTAATAAATGCAGAAATGTTCCTCTGCCGCTTTTTCACGGTATATTCCCCACAAATAAAACAAAAACTGTCCGGAGAGTTGACGCAACCTCTGGCTCTGTGAGCCATCACAAATACACAGCACTGCAAACTACAACTGTAGTGAACCACTTCGGAATAAAGCTGGATTACGACTGAGCAAACAAAAGGTAATAATGAACTTGCAAGAAACTGAAATTTGACAGGAACATTCATGTCGCAACCACCGTGTTTGAGCGAGCGAGCGAACGAGGCGAGGCGAACAGGAAAGAACATGCGCCAGCGCGAGTACTGGATTTAGCCCCCCGCCTCCCAATTGTCCTGTTAATGTATAAAATGAATACAAAACACTCTAAAATATCATGAGGGAGTGTTTCTAATTAGTTAACCATTACAACCTCTATTTTGGGCCAAGAAAATAAACTGCAGTCGGCTAAAAAGAAATAAGGTGAACATTCCTTATATGGGTAAGAAATCTAATTTTGCAAGAAAACGTGACGTGATGGAACATTTTGGCTATTTTTCCTGGATTCAGCACCCCAAAATCTATAGGAATCAGTTGCAAAACTGGAGGCAGTTTTTTGGTAGTGTACCTGTGTAATGAATTTGGTCGTTAATGCCACATAAATTGAATGCAACAGATAGAAAGGTGTTGCCTGGGCGGAGGGGGGGGGGGGGGGAGGAGAAGGAGTAGCAAGTGTCTCTCCCAAATTTTGCCAATCAGTAGAGCTTCATATTTTACCATGACTACAACTGCCTCCCCTCTCCATGCAGATGGACGGGCGGTGACGGAAGTAGGAATTATGATAAAAATATCCCCAAAAAACCCAATCTCTCCGGTGTGCATGCAGAATGAGCCCAGCCTCAGGACTCAGTTGCACGTGAGACAGCACTCATCCATGCTCTTCCGCCAACTCGGCAGCCGTGCAATAGGGCCAGCGGTCTGATAGCTAATGAAGGCATAGAAACATGTCAGCAGAAAAAGTCCATGTGACCTATCTAGTCTGCCCTTCCATATCAACTACTATAGTCCCCTTTTTTTTTTTTTTCCTTTAGAGATCTTCTGTGTATGTTCCATGCTTTCTTGAATTCAGATACTGTCCTCATCTCTACTACCTCCACTGGGAGACAATTCCATGCATCTACCACTCTTTTCATAAAGAAATATTTCCGCATATTACTCCTGAGTCTATCCTTTTTCACCCTCATCCTATGCCCCCTCGTTGCAGAGCGTACTTTCGTGTGGTCTCCAGAATTGCACACAGTGCTCCAAATGAAGTTATACCAGAGACTTATACAGAGGCAATATCGCCTCCTTTTTTCTGCTGGCTATTCCTCTCCCTATGCACCGTTCTGGTTTTGCCATCACCTTTTTCTACCTGTTTAGCCACCTTTAAAATCATCAAACAGTCACATCCAGGTCCTACTCTTCTTTCGTGGACAGAAGTACTTAACCCCCTATACTGTACCACTCTCTTGGATTTTTGCAGCCAAATGCATGACCCTGCATTTTTTATCATTAAATATCAGCTGGCAAATTTTTGACCACTCTTCAAGCTTAGCTAGATCCCTCCTCATGTTATCTACTCCTTCCTGGGTGTCTACTTTATTGCAGATTTTGGTATAATCTGCAAATAGGCAAATCTTATCTGACAGTCCTTCCGCAGTATTGCTAACAAAGATATTAAAAAGAATTGGACCAAGGACAGATCCCTACAGCACACCACTGGTAACATCCTTCTCCTTATCATGACTGGCAGATAATTACTGAGGATTTAAGTTATTCAAATTATTTTGGAGAGGTACATATTGGGCTTGGACAGAGCCAGAGGTAAAAAGGCTTTAGGCTCAAGGCCACCCTGTATTTTTCAGTGGGTTATGTGTTTGATGGGGACAGGGGATTGCTCAAACTTAATCTGAAACTGCAGTTGCAGAGAACAGGATGTACCTGTTGAGAAGAACAGGAGAGTAGTTTCATTCTAGAGCGCCTGTATGGGCTCTAAACACTCTGTGCTGCTTTTGGCCTTTTCCTGCCTGACCGCTGCCGGTTCTGTTGACCCGTGTGAGTGCACAGTTTGCACAGTAGGTCGCACCAGCCCTGGAGATATCACTCATGAGTGCTCACATACCTGGGGAACATAAGGTCACTGTCCCCAGAATACTGTGATGTGACACATAGCTGAATCCATTGAATAATGGGGAAAAAGGAGTCTCGACAGTAAAATAAAAAGAGGAACAAAATACATGAATGACACAGGTAAGAGGAGTATTATCTGACTCGGGGTGGTCTCAGTACTGTGTTGTGGACAATACCTGACTGTTGAGGATGGAAAGAGTTGGTTGATTCCCAGAAGTGTGACACTTGCTCAGAAACTGCCTTTTTTAAGCTGAAACCAGGAATTTCTCTTCATCCTCTATGAAGGGACTTCTCTCTACTGCCAGTTCATGATTTTCATACTCCTCTGTCCGGAATATTCCACTTCATTAATCCACTCATTTAGAAGATTTTAGAACATCCTCTCTTTTAGGAAAATCATTTCCGGCTGTGTATCAGTAAATAACATTTTTGTATGAAAAAATGTTTACATTATGAAAATGTTCACATAAGGGCTTTTTTTTTTCAGTGTGTAGTGATTACGCTATAGTGATCATTTTCCTGCCACTCTTGTCTCATGAATAGGTGTTTTATTTCTTATGAATACACTTTTTTTTTTTTCCTTGGGATGGATTGTCAGTGGCAGCTTATAAGCTGCTGAATTTAAGTGCCAGTGTTTAAAGCAATTTATACATTCAACTCTGCTAAACGCATGGAAGGTAACTTTTAAGAGGCTGCCTAGAGTTAGAGAGCAAGAAGGTTACTATTTTCACCCAATTTTATAGAGAGATGTAGAGAGAAATTTTAGAAGGGACGTGCAGTCTGGAACATCTAAGCCAGAATGTCTTAAAAAAAAATAGTGTCTGCACTTACATGTTCCTGCTATTTCACAAACGTGGATGTACCCAATATGGACGTCTGTGGAGGGCATCTATATAGACATCCCCAGAACCATGTGCCAGAAGTTGGACATCTAGGATAAATAGCCAATTCACCCTATAAGTATCAAACCCCTATCTATCATGATGGGTGACAGTAATTAAAATAATAAACCAACTTCACTTTCAATAATTATGAAGAAATCACTTAAATAATAATATTATAGAACGGTTACAGACTCCTCGGCACTATTTTTACTGACTTTCAATTCGTCAGAACTATCAGTGCCTGTTTGCATCAATGACCAATCAAACAGAACAGCAGTAGATATTCAATTTAAAATCTACAACTCCGACAGGATTAAATAATCAAATAGAATGGGAGGGGGGGTGTCTGGTTTACTAGAGGAGGAACTCTGGTGAAATGATACGTCATTGAAGGAGGAGGCGTTGAATAACTTAAGAGATGGAGGTAGAAACTGATCCGCATGCGCGGCGTTGTTTCAACTTGGATAACAGTTAGTTGATTAGGAGCAAGACGTGTGCAGCATCAAGCTATGGAAAATTTTATTTATGTTTTGTTTCCTCGTTGGAACATAAGAGTATACAGTTATTCACGTCTTTGCAAGATCGGTTCTTGTAGATTGTCTCTACACATTAGAGAGAATAACAGATTTGTGTGATTTAGTATTGATGACTTGTTAGGAAATCATTTGATACATTACTTCACTTTTTCAGAACACTTTTGAGGAATGATCCCCTGAAGAAACTCGATCGAGTGAAATGCGATGAGGCGCCGGTAGAAGGCGTTGAGAAGAAGAAGAAATGGGAAGAAGATAGAAATG
Organism: Ichthyophis bannanicus; assembly: GCA_033557465.1. Classification (NCBI taxonomy): domain Eukaryota; kingdom Metazoa; phylum Chordata; class Amphibia; order Gymnophiona; family Ichthyophiidae; genus Ichthyophis; species Ichthyophis bannanicus. The sequence goes on from CM066034.1 coordinate 949,037,091, forward strand.
GGAAGAGGATACATAAAATATTATGATAAGCATTTTCTCACACGGGAATGTACTAGACCAGAAAGGGAATAGCATTTGATTGGTCATTGATGCAAACAGGCACTGATAGTTCTGACGAATTGAAAGTCAGTAAAAATTGGTCTCAGACTCCTCGGCACTTTCTGTAATATTATTTTAAGTAATTTCTTCATAATTATTGAAAGTGAAGTTAGTTTATTATTTTAATTACTGTCACCCATCATGACAGACAGACAGTTCACCCTATAAGTATCAAATCCCTATTTAGCTGAGACAGTATACCTCATTCTGCAAAAAAACACCCATTTGGACATCTAGGATAGCCTAACGGTTAGAGTACTGAGCTAAGAACAGGGTATCCAAGATTCAAATCCCACTACTTCTATGGTTGACATTGCTCTGGGGATGAGGGTGTGCTATTTTCTCTACACCCTGGGCCCTAGTTACCAATGTAAATGCCTTAACAGGGAATCTTTGAAGGCACCTACATGGGTAGTGCCTTCAAAAATTCCCTGGTTTGTCCCTTATGCACTCCGATGCGTGTCGGGAGCTTTCCAGGGCAGTAGCAGGTGAGCCATGGTGCTATCCATATAGCACAAATTTTCGATGCTACACAGCGCTCTGTGCCTCGTCTATCTGTAAGGTGCCGGGCCTAACTGTGTAGCATCGAAAATCGGTGCTGCACGGGTAGCTCCTTTGACCTCCTAGCTGTGTGGCGATATCCAGATTTTCGATGCCGGGGCCACATATGACCCCAGCATGGAAAATCCGGGTTAGGCAGGAAGGGTGGGCTATGCCCATTTTTGGACATCCAAAGTTCAAATAAGCCTTTGAAGATGCCCCCCCCCACCTAATTTTCTTTGAATATTGTTCTTATATCCACATTGAATTATAGGATTCTTCTTTGACTTCTTTGTAGCACAGACTATCCCAAATATGCTTTTGCTGGCTTTACAGTTTTCTGAATCTTCTTTTAAGCAGTAAGTATGCAGTGATTATAGTTGGGAGGATGGATGAGCTGAAGATGTGGGTTAATCACCGATTATTTACAGACTGATTTTCAGAGTGATAGTCAGTGGCACGGTCTGGAGAGTCTCTCTGACTGTCTCAGTACTATCTGGATAGTTCCGGGGTGGTCCAGGAGGTGGAAGAGGGTTGGAACTAGAGTGATCCTGTGACTTTTCCATATAGAAGCAGTTCTCAGCACTTACACAGATAATTCTCTGACTAGCTTAGAATAGGAAAACCTATCCTAAATAGCTATTTACATAGTGGAGCTAAAAATCGCCACTATACAGATAGAGCCCAAATCTGGACGGGCAGGAGTTGCACCCACAGGAGCTAAACGTTTCCGTAGGCACAGAATTGGGGCACTTGCACAGGTCAGACGTGCTCAGGTTTTGCAGGACTGGACATCCAGCACACTTCCCCAGTTAACCCTCTACATGCTCCTGCATGGAGCCCCAATGTCATGGTGTCCCATCGCCATAGCACTGGGATACCATGCAGGAGCTCTGATGCACCGCCACTGAACAAAGCTGCCTTTCCCTGCTGCCCAACCTCTGGAGGGGCCTCCCAGGGCCTGGATTGTGTGGCGGGCACCTCTTGCTGCGGCTCCATTCATTGGGGAGGGGGGGAGAGGGGTCCGCCAGTGCCAAACTCATCCTTCAGGGAACGTATTCCACCTCAGAGGTGGAATAAGTTCCCTGACTAGCCTTCCAACCCCAGATGTACAGGGCTGTGACCTGAATCAGCCCTGTACCTAGGGTTGGATATTCCACCCAATCTCCTCCCCGTCGCCACCCCCGTCTGAAGCTCCCCGTACTAAGGCTCAATGCTTGCGGGGAGGTTCTGTCTCAGAATCGCAAAATAGGTAATAGTAGGGCATATACGTCCAAACCGGACATACATCCCTGTTAGTCCCTGTTCAGTATGATGCCCATAGTGGCCACTATGGGGATCATACTGAGCAGGGACTAGCGGGGATGTACCCTGCTTGCACGTCAGGTAGTTCTTGTTCCAGGTATGGTTGTAGTCTCTGTTGAATAATCTTCAGTAGAATCTTGCTGGCATGTGGGATCAGAGCGATTGTGAAATAATTTCCACAGTCAGTTGGATCATCTTTCTTTAGTATTGGTATACACACAGATCTTTTCAAGTCAGTTGGCCATGTTTTTGTCTTCCAAACTTCTTAGCAGAGCCTTGTAAGTACAGTAACAGCTGCATCAGATTGCTCTAATACTTCTATAGGAATGCCATCAATGCCTGGTGCTTTCTTCTTTGATAAGGCTTTCAATGCTGCTTCAACCTCTTCTTTCATCACCAATGGTTCCAGATCATAAGGTACAGGTTGAAATGGCTGTTGGTCCACTTGATCTTTATTATATAAAAACTCTGTATATTCCTTCCACCTTTTCTTGATCTTCTCAGCATCATTCAACATAGAACCTTGAGCATCTTGTAACATTCCAATTTGAGGCTGGAATTTTATTTTTTTTTAACTCTTGTAGCTTTAGGAATGCCAATCTTGTTCTTCCTCTAATAGTTTCTGCTTCTATTTCCTTGCATGTGTCATTGTAGTACTTTTCCTTGTCCTGTCTTGCTGCACGTTGGAAATCTGAGTTCTGCAATGGTCTTTCTTTCTCCTCTGGCTTTAGCTTTTCTGCCTTTCTGGGCAATTTTCAGAGTTTTCCGTCATCCATTTTTGCTTTTTCACCTTTTGTAGAGACTTCTCGCTTTTTTTCAACATGACCTTCTTGATGTCATTCCATAACTCTTCTGGAGCTCTGCAATTTGTATCTAAAGCAGCAAATCAATTTTGCAGGCATTCTTTAAATTCCACTGGTATATTCTCATGGTCAAATTTTGCTGCATTCATGAGTGGTTTGCTCTTTTTCAACTTTAGCTGGAGTTTGCATACTTGTAGTTGATGATCTGAACCACAGTCGGCAACAGGTTTTGTCTTTGATGTTATAGAGCTTTTCCATCATTGACTTCCACAGATGTAGTCAATTTGATTTTTGAACTACCTGAAGTGCAAGCAGGGTTCAGGAAAGGGCGAGGAACGAGAGACATCATTGTGGATGTGAGATGGATCCTTGAAAAGACTAAAGAATACCAAAAGGTTATCTATTTGTGTGTAAACCATGAGAAACTCTGGGCCACATTAAGAAGCATGGGTATACCAGAACACCTGATCGTTCTCTTGCACAATCTGTACATTGATCAAGAAGCAACAGTTCGAATGGAACAAGGAGAAATGGAATGGTTTAAAATAAGCAAAGGTGTAAGACAAGGCTGCATACTTTCCCCCTACCTGTTTAATTTATAGGCAGAACAAATCATCAGAGAAGCAGGATTGTATGAAAACAGAGGTGTGAAGATTGGTGGAAGACTCATCAACAACCTTCGCTATGCTGATGATACCACATTACTGGCTGAAAGTGAAGATGATCTGAAACATTTGCTTATCATGATCAAAGAACATAGTCTCAAAATGGGCCTGCATCTTAACGTAAAGAAGACAAAGATCATGACAACTGCCAAAATCAACAGGTTCATCATTGAAAGAAAAGAAATTGAAATTGTGAACAAATTTATCCTACTTGGATCAACTATCAATAAAGAAGCAACAAGCTGTCAAGAAATCCGACGATGCATTGCTCTTGGCAGAACGGCTATGAAAGACCTAGACAAGATTCTCAAGAGCAGAGATGTCTCTCTCCATACAAAGATTCGACTTGTTCAAGCCATGGTATTTTCAATAACATCATATGGATGTGAAAGCTGGACAGTGAAAAAGACAGGAAGAAAATTGATGCCTTTGAATTATGTTGCTGGCGGCGAATACTGTGTATACCATTGGCTGCTCGAAGAACAAACCAGTCAATACTAGAGGAGATCAAACGTAAGCTTTCTTTAGAAGCTCAGATGAAAAGACTTCGACTTTCATACTTTGGACACATCATGCGAAGAGAGAGATCATTAGAGAAAACATTATGCTTGGCAAGATAGAAGGTCAGCGCAAAAGAGGAAGGCCAGCAATGCGATGGATTGATATAATAACAGCAGCTAAAGGTAGCAGTGTCAACAATGAGCTACTTGACTGAAAACCGAACACAGTTTAGGACAACTATCCAGAGGGTCACCATGAGTCGATACAGACTCGACGGCACTTAACAACAAAAACAACTATCCAAATACTAGTACTGAATAACTGTTTTTTATTTAGCCAAGTTAGGCAGAGTTTAAAAAAAGATGCTGACTGCCGTGGTTAAATATTACCTATGGGTCTTTTTTCATAGTGTATTTTGTAACTGTGTTAAAAGTTAATGTTTTAGTTTTGGTTGGTTGCTTGATCTTCTTCTTCTCTTTTTTTTGTTCTCCATGTTGTCCTCTCTGTAGAGGCAGAGAATTCTGTAATTTTAATTAAATTTAAATTTAATTTGAATAACACCCATATAATCTTGGGTAGCACAGAGTCCTGTCCCATCCCACCCCTGTGTAGAAATTCCCTCTAGGAAATCCTCCTTCTATTACTTTGCCTATCAATGCAATTAATTACTCAGTCAGCTTCCCTGGGGTTCATTTCTTTCAGGTTTCTGTTCTGCTTCTAAGGAAACAAGTTCCAGTAATCCCTGGCTAACACACCTGCCACATACACCCTCTATCCAGCACATACCTCATGTCACCCCCTTTATGCTCTGCTATATATATGTCCCGGATTTTTCCATTCCTGGCCCTTTTTAAATCATTGTCAGACATGTCATACTTGATGTGGCTGTAGGGCTGAAGTAAATATCTGCACCTTAATGTAAGGTGCGATCTTTGCCACTTACCCTAGTGTCGTACAAAGACAAGTAGGTGCTCCTTATCTTCATAAAACAGATTTAGGGGCAGGTCTGCGAAGCATTTAATGCAGCGTGTTCATGCAAATATTGCATTAGCTGCAGCAGCCGCGCATTATTTGTCAGGTGTGGGCACAGCACTTCTCCAGCAGATAAACGCTGCGAAAAAGCAGAGAATGTGGCACAGAAACCTCGTGGAAACAGCTAATACCATCCATTGAGGTGGCGTTAACTGCACCTGCAATGTCTGCAAAAGGTGTGGTTACTGTCAACGCTTGTGGTAACTGCACATTGCAGGTATGCCCATTCTCCTCTCCCACCCCTCCTCCTCATACTACTATCTGCATTCAGCCCATGTTAGCATAGGAAAAGCACATGGCGGTAGCAACTATCATCATGTTAGCAGCTAATGCATCTTAAAACACACTCTAACTAGGTCCTTCCATATAAAATTACCCTCCACAAGTTCCTACTTCTTAGCCCTCTTCATCCTCCTCTGACTCTTCCCTTCTTTCAGATGTTTCATCATGTACCATGGAGTAGCCTAGTGGTTAAAACAACCTATAACACCAAGAAATCTAGGTTCAATTCCCTTTGGCACTCCTTATGGTCTTAGTCAAGTCACTGTACCCTCCATTGCCTCAGAAGATAAGGCCTGACAATCTGCTTCCAGTCATACCTTGCCAAGAAAACCCAGGGGCTGCTGCATCAGCATCATTGACTTGGGCCCTTTAAAAAAAAATCATATCTTCCCAACTACTAGATTTCTACTTTAGTTTCTTCAGAATAGTGGTTATCAGTTGTGCTTTCTGGTTCCTGATATAACCTCAGTGCTTTTTCTTTCTCCATTCCTATCATCAAGCTATCTGTCTGTTTCCTACAACCTCCCAGCTCTATTCCTTACACTGTAGTGGCAGAAGGTAGTCTATCTCTACACAGCTGCTAACTTTATAAAGCTGTCACTTCTAACAACTGCTGAATTGCTATAATATTCTCTCTGCTTATTAAATTATGGTGTTATAAATTGTGCTCCATCACTTTATTATAATTGAACTCTCATTGAATCTGCTGGCCTGAAAAAAAAATGTTTTCCAACATCTCTTTTGACTCACCACTGTCATAACAAAGCCTTGATGAAAAGAACGTCCAGCTGGTTCCCTTTTTTCAGGGCAAGTTGATCTGGTCTTAATGTTAACTTGTTGAATGTATAGACATCATTCACTAAGAAAAAATGGCATGCATGTTTAAAGGGAAAAATCAGGACTGAATTTGCCTTTCTTGATAAAACAAAACAAAAGCAGAACCAACAGATAATGTATGTTCTGAGATTGCTAATATAATATGACCATATATTTCCAGTTTTCTCTTCCTCCATTTGGGTTTTTGCTGCAATCGGAACCATGGCTAGAACCTGACACTGGAAGTCTTCAATTGCAACTACATGGTGCTTCTTTCCCCAGGTTTAGATTCCCCTCTAGGTTTTCTTTAATCCAGTCATTACAGTGGCGGTGTTTGGTTGGAGCCATACACCGGCGCTTCACCTGGAACCCTGTATACATGGGTCCTAAATCCAGCCGTCAAAGAGTTTTACTATCAAAAACAGCATCAGCAAGTGCAGTGCCCTGTGCGCAGAAACCTCTACAAAAGAAAAAAGCTCAACCTATACCCGTAGCACACATTCAGTAAGGTTACCAGATGTCCACGATTTCTGGGGATTGTCCCCCGTTTTAGAGCTATGTCCCCAACTCTTATCTGTTTGGCAGCCTCCGGTCCCCAATTTCAGCAACGGGGACAGAGGGGTTAGAAAAAAAATGTTTTCAATTTAATGATTTGCATATGTCCGATTTTATACTTTACATCAGGTATCTTTATATTTTGCACAGTACGGGGGAAATGCACCACTGTTACTATTTCTCTGTTGATTTGTCTGCTTGAAAATGATATTTTTGCTGTAATAGGGTGGATTAGGCTAATAACTCCTCTTCCTGCCTGAATGCGTAATTGCTCAAACCTTCAGATCCAGAATATTCAACCTACCTGTAGGAGGTCAGGTTCAGTATTTTCTACCTATTTTGCAGAAGATTACCATGGTCTTGTGGATCCTCGGCATAATGCAGGATGTCCACCTCAGGTTTACCAGCTGGCCTCCAGACCATCTTTTAACCTGGACCCATCTGTTTTTCCTCTCCTATCACGCTCCTGCAGGAGGAAGGATCTTTTCTGCTTTATTCCAAAGTCATAGAACCTGTCCCGCTGAAGAAACGAAATTGGTCTGTCTATTCCAGATGCTTTCTCATTCTGAAAAAGGTGGGGACGTGCTCCATCCTGGACCTCGGAGACCTCAGCAAGTTTCTGCTTAAAGAAAATTTCAAGATCCTTCTGCTACTAAACAATGCAGATTGACTATGCACTCTTGATCTCAAAGATGCATATACTTGCATCCCAATTCATCCTTGTTACAAGAAATACCTCAGATTTACACTTCACTACAACTGTCATTACAAAGTACTATCATTTGGCATAGCATCATCCCCTAGTGTTATTTCTAAAGTGTCTTGTAGTAGCTGCAGCATGCCTCCACCAGCAGAGTCATGTGGTATTTACCTACCTAGAAGACTGGCTTCTTCAGAAATGCAAGCTTCAGCTTTGGTTCACAGAACGGTTACTTTTCTCCAATCCCTAGTATTCTTCGTCAACTTCCAAAAATCAACACTACACTTGATAAACATATTTTCTTTAGGCGTAGTACTGGATACTTTTCAAGGCAAGGATTTTGTACACTCATCACACATGTTCATGTTTTGCAGTCTGCACCCAGGGTAACAGCCAGATAATATCTAAAATGTTGGGATACATGGTGGCTACAGTTCATCTAGTCCCCTTTGCCTCTCTGAAAATTAAGGTATACAGGCAAACCCCTCCCCCCAAAATTTTAGTTTCTTGGGTCATTTGCAGATTTATTTCATATTTGTGTTTGATACGTTTTCATTTCAGGGCAATTTTATTAAGAGACGGCTGTGGCTGCTACCCAAACAAAAATAAAAGCCTCTGATTTATAGTAGAGCCTGCTCTTGGATAGGATATCAGGGAGATAACCCTGAGTTGAACCCTAAGGTCCTGTTTCGGCCATACCCTTGCTTTCAGTGTGAGCTGGCTCAGCCTCCCAGGCTCCCTAGAGTGGGAGTCGTGGTCATGGCCTTGACAAAGCGTATGACCATCCTTGTGGAGGGGAGGCACCGTACTCAAGGATTCTCACATTCAGAGGGTCAAGGCTCTCTCCCTAAGACTGTTATTGAAGCTTCTGCCTTAGGCTATAATGTTGAAAGCAGACTGCCAAGGTGTTTGGTACCCTCTAGGGCTTGATAAGAATCACTTCCAAGTAAAGCAGTGGTGGTATCTAGACAATGGCTCTAGCACTGCACTTGGTTGGCTGATGCTGTCTTTAAGCTGTGAATGAGCAAGCTTCCCTTAAGAGCCGGTTACTCTTCAGAGTAGGTTTGGTAAATTGGTGAATGTCCATGAGGAAGCTTACCCATGGAGACTACTGGAAGGTAGGCTTAGAGGTGCCAGGAGTACCTCTTGTAGGGCCATGAATAGAACCTGGAGACATCCTTTGGATCCCATTCAAGGAAAGCACATTCCTTTTGGAGCTTCAGTGTGCTCAAATCTCAACCATGGCTTCTTTCAGAGCTAGTCTCCTCTGTGAGTTCTTGTGGTCCCCTTCCTGTACTATGTCAGACCAGTGGGTCCTCAGGGTTTGTAGTCAAGGTTAGAGGTATATTAGCTCCTCCTGCAAGATGCCTGCCTTCTAACCATAAGGCTATCTTACTTTCAGGTCAGCTTGAGAAGTAAGATGAAAAATATTTGAATTAGAGCAGTGCCTTCATAGGATGCCCTTGTAGAGTCTCCCTGCTCATGTGGCTGATGTTTAAGGAAACACCTCAAGAGTCTCCTACAATTGCAGGTTATTTTACCCATATACTCTGCAGAGTGCTAGAGTTGGTCTTCCATCCACACTGTGGTGCCAGGCATAAGAACATAAGATATGCCATACCGGGTCAAACCAAGGTCCAAGTCCAGTATCCTGTTTCCAACAGTGGCCAATCTAGGTCACAAGTACCTAGCAGTTTCTCCAAAAGACACAGGTTTCACAATGTTTGCATTAGGTCAAACAGTGGATATTCTGGGTCCCCTTTAATGGTTTGTGGACCTTTCCAACTTGTCCAAACCTCTTTTAAACCTGGCTACACTAACAGCTTTTACTACATCCTCCAGTAGCAAATTCCAGATTTTGATTACACGTTGAGTGAAAAAATATTTCCCTTATTAGTCTTAAATAGGTTACCCTGTAGCTTCATTGCATGGCCCCTAGTCTTTCTATATTTTGATGGTGTAAACAATTGATCTAAATTTACTCGTTCCATTCCATTCATTAATTTATAGACCTCTATCATATCTCCCCTCAGTCGTCTCTTTTTGAGGTTGAAGAGCCCTAACCTTTTTAGCCTCCCTTCATAGGGGTGTCCTTCCATCCCCTTTACCATTTTGGTGGCTCTTCTCTGTACCTTTTCTAATAATGCTATATCCTTTTTAAGATACAGCGACCAGAATTGCAGACAATATTCAAGGTGTGGTTGCATCATGGAACGATACAGAGGTATTATAATATCCTTTGTTTTAATTCTCCATTCCTTTCCTTATGATACCTAGCATTCTATTTGCAGGGAGGTTTCTTTTGGTATATACTGGACCTAAAGGTGGTAAAAGCCAAACTCTGAGTCTCTCTCTTTCCATATGAGGACCATTGGGTCTGCTTCACATTGGTTAGATAGAGAGAATTCCTCACCTTCCTAGACCTCGCCAAGATGCATTGTCACATTCCCATATGGGAGTAGCTTCAGTGTTTTTTTTTCTGCTTTTCTGAGTTGGGCTACCTTTCCAGTTCTAGGCCTTGCTGTTTGGCCTAGCCAAGATTCCCTGTACCTGTTCCAAGATAATGGTGATTTACTGACTGGAAAGGCTGGGGTATGTGGGATAGGGAATGACGTGGTCTCAGACACTATCTAGTCTTATATAGTCTGTTGCTTGTTTTGTTCTTTTCTCTTTGAATTATGGAGTTCTGATTGCGTTTCTTATTTTTACTATGTAAATCGCTCTGATACTGCTAGGTATAGGGCAGTATGTTGTTGTTGTTGTTACGTGCTGTCGAGTCAGTGTTTACTCATGGCGACTCTCTGGATAGTTGTCCTAAACTGTGTTCTGTCTTCAGTTAGATGGCTCATTGTTGACAGAGTGGCACCCAGGGTGGTATAGAAAGATTTAAATAAACATAAACAGCCTGCTTCTGTCCCAGGACTTGGAATACCTGGGGGCTCGGTTCCATTTTCTCCTGGGTTGAATTTTCCTTATGACAGAGGACCCTCAAGCTTCACAGCCATGCAGGACATTTTGTGCCCAGTAAGCTCCATGGACCTGGGACTACCACCAGTTTCTCGGATCCATTGCATCGCCCTTGGAGCTGGTTCCTTGCACCAGGACACTCATGCGCTCACTGTAGAGCCTGCTAACCCTCTGGTCTCCCTGTTCCCAGTTGTTTGAACATACCCTTCCTCTCCCCTGAGAGATCAAGGAGCAGCTGAGGGGTGGTTGCAGTCCCACCACCTGTTGGCTGGAATGCTGTTGGAAGCACCAGATTGATGCCAGCTGAAGGCTACCTGGGCCTTTGGGACCAGGGACTGTGGTCCACTCAGGAGGCCTGGGTGATTATCTGCCTGGAGGCCAAAGTGATCTGTCTAGCCCAGGAGAGATCCTGGTCTCTCCTAGCGGGCGAAGCATCTTGGTTTTCTCAGGCAATCCCATGGCAGTGGCATATGTTGACAAATGAGGCAGAACTCGTAGTGTCAGAGTTGCTCTTGGGATCGCTCAGTTGTGGTGTTGGGCAGAGGACCGCCTGATTGCTTTGACCACAGTACCTATTGCAGGCATAGACAATGTTCAGATGAGTTTTCTGAGTTGGAACTCCATGGATCCAGGTGATCTCATGGTGCAGAGCTGGGGCCTTCCAGTGTTCAACTTCATGGCGACTCAGGAAATGTCGAAGTAGGGAACTTTTTTCAGCTGCGGAAGTATCTGCAGATGACAGGCTTGTGCCCTTAGGAGGGATGTTATATAGTTCCTTCCTTGGCTCTGGTGGGCTGTTGTCTATGCAAGATTCAGGCCCATGCAGGACTGGTGATCATAGTGGCTCTGCACTGACCTCTCAGGCCATGATATATGGATCTCTTGAACTTGTTTGCGGGGACCCCTCTCTCTTGCTACTTAAAGAGAAGGGCCTCCTGCAGCAGGGACTTCTGGAAATGGAGTATCCCGGTCCCTTCTCAATTACGGCTCTGACCTTCAGAGGCATGTGCTCTCCAATAAGGGTGTCTATGTCCTCAGTTTATGTGTGAATCTGGAGAGTTTTTGAGAGATGGTGTTCCTCTCGATCTAAGGAGTCCAGGAAGGTTGACATTATCACTATTTTGTTCTTCTTGCAATCTGACCTGGACCAGAGCTTGGCCCTGAACTCTCTCTAGGTTCAGGTGGCAGTCCTGACATGCTATAGGGGTCACATTCAAGGAATTTAATTGGCAGCACTCCCTGATGTCTCCTGCTTCCTCAAGTCAGGAGGAAGGGAAGCAGTTTCATCAGGGGCGGCCTGATGCGTGGCCATGTGCGGATACTTATTGCGGGGCCTCATTTGCTTAAATATTTATGTATCCATTGGGCCTCATTTGCATAAATGTAATTTGCTTTATTTCAAAAATGTATATGACCCCCCTCCCCCATCTAAAATCCTAGGTGGCTTCCAAACATACATGCACAATTTTTTTAAAACAGACATTTACAATTTTTTTTTGTTTAAGTGCTGTCAAGTTAGTGCTGACTCCTGGCAACCCAGCAGCCCTTGGGTTTCCTTGGCAAGGTAATTCTGGAAATAGATTGCCAGGCCTCTTCTTCTGAGGCAATGGAGGGTAAAGTGACTTGCCCAAGGTCAAAAGGCAGAAATCCAGCCCTGATTGCTTGGGTACTAGGCTGTTACTCTAGCCACTAGGCTACTCCTCATGTTACACTTAATTTTTTTTTTTTTTTTTTTATTAATATTTTTTATTGAGTATACCACAACACACCAGAGAAGGAGCATATAACGCGCAGACAATGCTACAAGCCAAACAAAATACAGCACAGGTAATATACAAGCAGCACAGTGTGCCCGCAGACTATACCCAATATTTCACAACCTTGAGTAACAAAATAATTAATATTTCCCCCCATTGAAAGAAAAAATCATACATCATAGTCAGAACAACCAGAAACAACTCCCACCCTCCTACCCCCCCCCCCCCCGAGGCGCTGCAGACGACAGAAAAGAAAAGAAAAGAAAACTACCCGAGGTCTAAAACTGACATAGCTGAGTTACAACAGTGAACATATAAGCAGCATATGCTATTAAATCAAAGTACATAAGCAAACTGATCTAACGCCGACCATTTGGAGAGGTTTGGCATCCTACCCCTTAGACACCAACTTTTATCAGTGGCTTTCTCGTACTTGGCATACAGACACAGTTGATTCCACCATTCCTGATAGGTGGGTTTGGTGGGATTCTTCCATCGAGCTGTTACACTTAATTTTTATTCATGACTGTTATGTTTATTTTACTTAAAACTACTTTTACACGCTCACAAAATAAACAAACCATTATAAATATCTGTATGCCAGATTTATATGATCAGTGCCTCAACCAACTTATTGATGAGGAGGGGAAAATATAAAATGAAAACTAATCCTGGTAGCCATGAATTGGACCATGCTAGAGCTGGAAAGCAGCAGTGAAGCAACCTTAAACAAAATTAAACTGAGGCACTCTCTCTTAAAATGTGAGATTTCCTTGAATCTGAACAGACAAAATATTTAAAATTTCACGCTGGCAGCATCAAGATTACCAAACCTGCAAATCTCAAAGGTAATCCATATACTACCACCAACCACTAAGACACCCTAGTGTTGGCTACACAGCAAAAACCTGTAGTACAGCAACCATAGAGCAAATCTACCATACCATAATAGCATTAACTTTGAAAACTCACACAAGAAGCGCACCCAGAAAAGGGTGGCACCAAAAGTATTGTAGTGGAACCTAGAATATCCAGACATCTACTGGGAGAATAAGTCAGATTCCTACATAGAAACTATATTAACAGAATACTTGATTTCAGTCACACACTTAGAGGTCTGTTTACTAAGCGGCACTAGCAGCTTCTGTGCGAAATCAGAGCCGCAGCTCTGATTTTGCACAGAAGCCGCTAGCGCCGCTTAGTAAACAGATACATTAGAATATACATAGGCCATCATGAAATACAGAATAAGTGACCACAAACTATAAAAAAAAATTGTTGACAAAAATTAAACAAATCCGAGGAATCCACACTCTGCATGTAGCACAACATCAGAGAAATGGAAAGATGAATATAAAGCACATGTAAATTACAAAAATTGATATATTCCAAATCACTAAATTGAAAATAAAATACTTTTTTTACCTTTGTCTGTCCATTTTTTTCCTAATCATGTGTGTTCCAGTCTTGGTTTCTGCTTTCCTTCATATTCTCTTAATTCTTTCCAGGATCTCAAGTCCGTCTGCTACTTCTCTCCTCTACATCCATTTTGGATATTGATCTTTTTCTTTTCAGCTTTCTTCCATGTAGTTTTTCTCTCTATTAGCTCAAATCTCTCCCCTCCTTACCATCTTGTCCTCAATATACTACTTTTTGATCATAGCCCCAACCCTCCGTTTTCCCCATTTTTCTCTTTCTTTCCCAAGCCTCTTATTTCCCAGTCTGTCACTAATTCATCCCTTTCTCTCTTCCCTGCTGTGTCCATTGTTCCTCCCCTCCCTCTGTTTCCACTCTCCAGCCTTTCCCCATTTAATAGAAACATAGGTCATGTGGTCTTTTTCTGCCGTCATGTTTCTATCTAGTCTGACCTTCCATATCAACCACTACAAGTCCCCTTTTCCACTTCTCATTTGTCTAATATCCTCCACTGTATCAAACATTTTTCCTCCTTATTTTCCATGTTCTGGTATCCAGCATTCCCACCCTTCTCCTTATTTCCTCCCATGTCTAGCATCCCCACTCCATCTTCCTAATTTATGTGAAGTCTAGTTTCTCTCTGCTGTAGCTCTATACTCCCCCTGTATCCGGTAGCTCCCCCATCTTTGGATGCCCCGTATCCAGCATCTCTCTTCCTTCTCACCTCTCCTCATGTCCATCTCCTGCCCACCTCCCTATTACCCCTCCCTATGTCAAGCATCTTCTCTCCACCTCACCATTCTCACACCTCACTATTCCCACTTCCCCCTGTTTCCAGCATCTTTCTCTTTTCCATCTTCCAACACCCCCCACCCCCGTGCCCGGCATCTTGCTCCATCTTCACTTTCCTCCTGTGTCCAGTATCTCTCTCCCTTTCCCTGTGACCTCTGCCCCCATGTCCAGTATATCCTCTCTTTCTCTATATCCCTCCCCCATGTCCAGTAGCTATAGTATCTTTCCCTTCCCCTGCCATATGTCCTTCCTTTCCTCTCTAACCCCATAAACCAACCAACCCACCCCTCTCCCCTCCCCTCCCCTCCCATGTAGAATTTTCCTCCACCTTAGTGTTGCTCAGCTGGTGTAGTTCATCTCATCGATGTTCAAGATAGACAGCACTAATTTGATCATGGCCAGGGCAAACACTCTCCTGGGACTTGGCTGCAGCCAAGGCCGGCCCATCCATTAAGCAAGAATGCTGTTTGCACAGGGACCTGTGTTTCAGGGGGGCCCTGCGCAAACAACATTCTGCATTAAAGACCGCCGCCCATCAGCCAAGGTAAATTTTAAAAAAATAAATAACTGGCTGCTGCTGCTGCCACTGCTGCTGTGGCAGCAGCAGAATTAAGTGTCTCACGGCCCCCCGCCTGCCCAGCAGAGCCCTCTCTGAATCAGTTCCCTCGGCACCGGCTTTCAGAGCCACAAAGAGAGAGTTTCTCTCCCGCAGCTCTGTTAAGCCCGCTGGCGCCGATGGGAAACGGGCATTTCCTGTTTCCCATCAGCCCCGGTGGGCTTAACACAGCCGCGAGAAAGGGAAACTCTCCCTTTGCGGCTCTGAAAGCTGGTGCCGAGGGGAAGAAATGTTATTCTCTGAAATGTATTGGTTTAATATTTGCAGTGTTGCCTTTTGCTAGGTAGGGTATGGTGCTTTGTGAGTCCTGGTAATGCTGTCAGGATACAGCGGGTTTGCTATGGGTTCTAAATGGGCAGTGTTTGTAGTAGTTTCTAATGTGCCTGGCGGTTGGCACTGGATTATAGTAATGTAGAAATCTTTTAGTCTTTCTTTATCCATACACTCATTAAGAGGCATGTTTACTAAAAGTTAGTGTATGGTAACATTATGCAAATGAGGCCCCTTATGCAAATGAGGCCCCGCACCGAGTCTCCGCACATGGCCCCGCACCCCCCTTGGGCTGCCCCTGGCTGCAGCTCGAGGCTGCTGCACTGGTTCCTCTAGCCTGACCTGCCCTTTGGTAAGAGAACCACACACACACATGCATTCACTGTTCATGCGCACACTAGACACATTATTTCATTGATTGTTTGCGGTGTAGACCGCCTTGATTGTAGGAGAAGGTGGTATAGAATTCCGTATAAATACATAAATAAATATTTGCTCATGTCATTTTTGCAAAGTTGAATTGTTGGTTATTAACCTTATGCTTATGAGTTTGAGTTTTTCTGAGTTTTTCAGTTTACTGCTTGGAAATGTCATATTGGCTTATCTCACTACTGCAAGAAATATCATAGCCTTATTGTATGCAGTTGCATCCCATGCAATTCTGTTGTGGTGTACAATTCCTTGACATACAGACCCCAGCTACCAGCATATATACCCATTAATGGCATCACTAGAAGTTACTCAAGACTGCCTCCATCTGCTGTCAAGGGAGCATAACCCATTTATCTGGACTGGTCTAGCAGGATTCAACAGAGTCGAGAAGCAGCCTAGTGGTTGGAGAAACTGCCTAGTACCCAGAAGATCAAGGGTTTGATTTCCACTGGCACTCCTTGTGACCTTGGCAAGTCACCTTACCCTCCATTGCCTTGGAAGAAAAGGCTGGCAATCTACTTCTGGTGATACATTGCCAAGAATACCTAGAGGTAGCTGGGTCACTATGAGTAAACACTGACTTGATGGCACTAAAAAAAAAAGCAGGATTCAAAGAGAGCACTATGCCATATTGGCCTTGACAAAACTGATACCCTCTTCTCCAAAAGCTAGCAGTTCTTTCTGCTATATTTCTCAACATTAATAACCAAATACCAGAGCCAACTTCTTCATCCAAACAAAGTCTCTATCATTCACAGTATGGATATTGAGCAGTACTTACTATCAGCCCTCAGCTTAGCAGAACCCATACAGCACATTCTCATCTCTGCTAGGAAAACATTTACTAGACATATGTACACATTGAAGTGGAAAATGTTTTCCATCTGATACTTTTCAAATGGAAATGATCATCACATGTCCATCCACTACCATCCTGCAATATCTTCTCTATTTATATCATTTAGTTCTTCAGCCTTCCTCTATTACAGGACATCTCGGTAATCTAGTTGTATATCATGCGCAAATGGATATCTTTCTGGCATCTCAGTGTAGTATAATTGCTCACTTCCTGAAAGTCTTCTTCATGTTAGATCTTTTGTGGCTTGGGATCTTCATTTATGAAGGCACTCTTTGTATCTTTGGAATCGGCTAAGCTCAGATTCTTCACTTTAGAAAGTGCTCTTCCTAGTAGCAATAACCTCATCTAGGAGAATTGGTGAATTTGTGGCATTGGTGACTTATGAATCATGGAGGACATATTCAAAGCAGTTTAACTAGTTAGCAGACCTGCTAACTGGCTAAACTGTGCCCAGTAGGATATTCAGCGGCACTAACTGAATATCCCCTCCTACTCTGTTTAAATATTCTGACGTTAACCACTTAGTGTCTGGGGTATTCCAAGAGTAGAGAGGGGGCGGCAACATAGATTAGCCAGTCAGCAGTGATATTCAGCCACTAACTAGTTAACCCTAACAAAGTTAGCAAGAAAAAAGGCTGTCCTAACTTTAGCTGGTTTAGCTGTCTGGCCAGTGGCTGAATATCGCCACCTGGATATTCAACCCTAGTGTCAAGTCACATAAAATTACAGCTGCTACAGTGACAGCAGCACTCCTAAAGTCTGCTTCACTAGATATCATCTGCAAAGTAGCTATTTGGCTCTCTTCGCACCTTTACTGTGCGACAGCAAAGGACAAACTGTGCTGTGCTGGCCAGTCTTTCCATCTGACCAGGCAACTCGCACTGTTTTATTGTGGGCTGCTCTAAAGACTGCAACAGTATGTAAACAATGAGCATCCCTAAGCTTAGGAGTCACTCACTTGTGTGCCTAACTTAATCCTGCTTGTTGACGGGATTGGTAAAGCACATAATCCTTCCCACCTCTCTGAGAGTTGCCTCTATGCTTGAACTCTGAAATGAACTGAGGAGGTCACCGCATGACTTTTTACACTAACATTCTGATCTAGGGGAGAGCAGTTCCATCCCACTAGATGATGTCATCCACTTGTGTGCTTGAAAACAACTGTTACAGACAACTAACATTACTCTCTACATGCAGAAAATAGCTTATAAAATTACTCGGCAAGTGTCGCCATTGCACCATCATTATGACTCAGGTAATCGGGGGCAACCAAGAACTGTGAGTGAAGGGTCTGAACCACTGGGCCAATCCAACCACGAATTTCCATGTCATAAAATACAAGGTGAGTTAGTCCTGCTTCTTACGCAATGGCATGGCATAGAGATGCAGTCTTGCTTTTCATAGGAGCTCAACAGTGTGCCTCCATGCAGCAGTGAGGGTAATACCAGGCCTGGACCAGCCTATGCCCTTATGTCAAGGAGCTATTTGATCACCGTGATTTATATGCACTTTCTGCATAGTTATGATATTCCGTTTTGGAAATTTACTGCAAAATAGGATAGGCTATAACTCTCCTCTGACGTAAAGCTTGGGAGCATCACCTACTCAATCTCCACTTGTCTCAAAGAAAAATGATAACTCTTAAGCTCTCTCCATGATTCATTGCCCTAAGGAGTAATAAGTAACAGCTACTTCATAAATTTTCCTAGGGAAAAGCAGTTTTAAGCAATAACTGAGAGTTAGGATACAGTGCATGGAAGATAGTGATATACCCAAATATATGTTTAGTTAATGCTTCAAATATTTTACATACACTCAAAGAATCCTACTTAAAAAAGCATTTGCGTATTGATCCAAAGCATGGTCGTCTTCATTTTCCTCACTAAAAAGAAAAAGCATGTTTGTTTTTTTTTTAATATGGAATGATTTATGGAATTTCTTCTTTAGTAGTTTCTGCTGCCAAAATCAGTCAGTGACTCCAAACTGTGCTGCTGGGAGAATTTATCCTAATAAACATGTTAATTTCCCTTGTGGTAAGCAAATTAATTTTGTTGCCGTTTTTTAAACATCTTTATAGAGAAATAAAACGTTGCCGAATCAGGTCAGCAGGCAAAATAAAAATTAAAGAAAAGCTGTGTGCAGAGGTTAGAGGAGGAGCTTTGGAAAGGCAAGTAACAAATCTATTTGCTTGATTAAATGATTGACATGTTCTGCTGGGGGACAATTTCTCCAAATAGGTTAATTTTGCACATTCCCTGACTTAGGAGTGAGGTTCATTACTGTCATGGTATGTGGAGTCTCCCAAATTTACTGCCAACGCTTGGTGTAGTATTTGTGTCCTGGCAAAGAGAGCTTCCTTCTAGAGAGCATAAGATGTAACATTTCTAAGCATGTGCTTAGAAATGCTTTGATGTAACACACATAGCAGATGCACCACAAATACCTTGTTTCATTCTGCACAGACTTACTGCAATGGATGATTTATTAAGACATTCACTCTGATAACCTTATTGACGCAGTATCCTTTTCTTATCAGTTGACGCAATGCCAACCTGAAAAAGCTAAGTCAGTACTGGTTTTTATGCTGGTATACCAGTAGATGTAGTCTCAATTTTTCAAAACCTATTGATGCCCCAGGGATAAGACCAGGCTAGGTGACGTAAAACCAGTCAATGATCCTGTGTGAAAGAATGATACTATCAATCTGTCTCTATCGTTGCTCCATGACTTTTTTTATGGTTTATAAAAGTAATAATTCAGGCTCGGTTGCTACACAATGGATGCTGTGTACAAACCTCTGATGTCCTTGATGCAGTTAATATTAGACAGCTATCTGACATCATTAGACATGAATTATCGTAATCTTTTGTGACATGAGAGTAGAACAAATGCATCCCTAACATCCCATTTATAAAGTGCCCTTAATGGTTTTTCTTTTTCTAGTGACTAGGCATGCAGATAAACGGTTTTTAACCTATAAACGGAGTATATATAAGAGAGAAATTAGAATCCTCAATGTCGAGACAGAAAATCTTATCACAGTGGTTCACGCTGATAAAATCAAGGCTGGAGTATAATAATCCACTTTACTTTGGTGTAATTACAAAGTTTACATCGGCTCCAGTTGATTCAAAATGCTGTATGCCCAACTGATATAATAATACAAGCTATGTGATCGTATCACATCATTCCTACAAAATCTTCAAGGGCTACCAGTCCACTACAGTACTAAATTTAAAACTCTCGCTGATCTTCAGGCTCTTAAAAGAAATGGGCCAGAGTACTTGAAGAGTAGGACTTGCTTTCCACAAACTCACACTATCAGTTATGTGCACCTTTTTAGATTTCACGCACTGCTTTTCCTCATCTGTTTCAGTGCCTGTTATTCTATTGTATCTGTTTATACATTCCCCCACCACTTGTCTCCTTTGCTAACTTTTAATATGTTTTCATGAGTATTATACTGACATTCTAAAGAGCATACCTCCGCTTAGATATTGCTGCTTTACTATGCTGTAAGGTGTACTGGTATATGAATAGTTTAATTGTACATTGGCTATGTCCATGTTAGGCTCGCTGTACACTGCCTTGGGTGAATTTCTTCAAAAGGTTGACAAATAATTCCCAATAAATAAATACATATATCATTGTTCTTCAGGGGCACTTACTGAGTGCTAAAGATGTGTAAAGTACTTAAATCTTCAGTAGAAACTGGCTTCAAGTCAAAGGAAAATTACTTGGGAAGACTGAATTTTAAATGCTTGCTTGCATTGGGGTACAACCAGGACTGGCTTAACCTGTTTCTTGGGACATGGAGCCAGTTGACAGTCCTAGGAAATGGAAGGGTGTAGGAGCTGCAACAGCTGTGGGTAAATCAGGACTGAAACAGCAGTGGAGATGACTGAAAGAGAAGAGGGGAGGAGATAAGCATCTGATTGACCTGGGGCACCGGACAAGGGTGGTGGTAAGAGAAGGCTCTGCACACCGCACTACCATTGTAGTGAAATCCATGCACTGTCAAATCATCAGAAGAGGACCCTCTGGCCGTAACTTCTAGGGTGCTGTTAAGCCCAACGTCGGTCCTGGTTATCGACTGAACAGTGTGTGAAGGGAGAGCCCTAAACAAAGAGAGTAGGCTTTCATTGAGAAATGTCCTTGGGAAACGGCATGGGAAAAGTCTAGAAAGTCCCAAAAGAGAAGGCAAAATGGTTTGGAATGTTGCAAGTAAGACAGGAGGTTAAGGCAAGCATGCAAAGACAGGTTGCCTGCTTACAATATTGTTGCACCAGGCAATTTGCTGCCTTCATGTGACTCAAGAATGTTCAGATGCTCCAACAGACATATATCTGACCCTCCCCCTTCTCTGGCTTAAAATTTCAATGTATACTCTAGGCCATAAAATGTTAAACATTTATCTCTTTTGTACTGTTATATTAAAACTAGTATTAAATTATGCGTTCAATATATATTAGAAATCAGGCACCAGCTGATTGAGGCACATTTCACAATGAGACATCCAAGTACAATCTGTGCGTCAAAGCTATGATGTCTGGGGAAAAAAAAGCAGGCACATGCACGTTCAGGCACGGTTTCAGAAATGTGGACATGCCTGAGATACATGTGTATCAAATGTCTGTATAGATGTCCCCAGGATAGCAGTCTAAAACCAAGACATCTAATAGCATAATGCTTAGAGCAGTAGCTTAAGAGCAGGGAGGCCAGGGTTCAAATTCCAGTGTGGGCCTTTGTGATCTAAAGCTAGTCACTTAATTCTCTATACTTGATGTTTTAAGGTGAAAACGAGCATTTTCCTGATGCCTATTCGTGCCTGGAGCAGGTATAAACTTGGACAGGTATAAACTTAGACTTGCATCCATTTGATGTTTCTGAGATTGAATGTTGACATATAAGTCCATTGCCCCTCCCCACACATGCCTGTGCCTACTTGGACATTCCTGCATGGGAGACATCCATGAATCTTGGTTTTAGACTGTGGAATGGCTACAGAGATGTGTCTGTGATTTTTGACATCCACGTTGTCACGCCCCAGCCCTCTGCCAAAGGCTTAGAGGGATAAGGTTGCCATTAACTTCTCTTATAAAAGGTTGAATAAACTATTTTTCTCCAGTGACGCATGCTGGGAGTTGTAGTTTTGGCCTTCTAAGATGAAGTGTAGTCATGAATCCGAAAGTAAAGGCAAATGACAACATTTATTCCCCAAACGCAAACAAAGTTCATGTAGACTGTAACAGGATACTTCTCCATTCATTCACTCAAGGTTATTTACAACTTAGGCTGGATGAGCTTCATAGTCATTAATTATATGCAGCTGCTTATCAATATAACGGATAAAGGAAACACAGCTTCTTCATTCAACAAAGTAAAAATATCTTCTTTTTACCTTTGTCTTCATTAAGCATTCAAATGTACATGCAACAGGTATCTTCCCATTAAAAAGAGCAAGTTCCTACCTTCAGTTCAGGCTAGGTTTCATTACTCTACTTTTCAGGAGACTTTATCTTTTCAGCTATTCTTTAGCAAAGGGACTCAATGCTAACAGCTTGACATAGAGTACAGTCCATGAGTACTTCTGGAGGCAATAAATCCTGCTCAATAGCTCAAACTGCATTTCCTCTGGCTCCGGTAATGCAGTGCCCTGCTCTGAGCTTTTACTGTATGTCTCGGGGTCTGTTCTCTCTGAGGATCCCTGTGTTTCTCTTGAGCACAGCTCCACCCGGTAAGGATAAATTGTACCTGAAGCTGTGGTCATTTCTCCCTGGCTGTGTTCACCAGTCTCCCTCCAGCTTCTGGGAAACAGTCCCTGGTTCACTTCCCTGAGTTCCTTCCTGGAGCCCAGCCATGGCTCCCTGTTCCAGGCTTTGCTCCTTTGACTCCTATGCTGAGTCCTGGGCTCCCACCTCTGAACTCTCTGAACCTTCTGATCAGGAACTGGGGTTTGAAGCCTTCTCTGCTCTCTCCTCCCGGGCTCGCTCTCTCCGGGCTCTCTCCTCCTGGGCTCTCCTCCCTGCTTTCTCTCTAGCCAAGGTTTATATCCCTGCTTCCCGGGCAGTGTCTCTCCCTCTCTGGACAGGTGCTTGCAGTTATCTTTCAAGCCTGCAACTACATCAGCAGAGCTTGGGTGTGGCAGCCTAGGTTCAGTTTCTCTCTGTTTGCTTTCTTTATGCCAACGCTGAAACCTGTGCACTGCAGGGATGTCACTTTTCTTAAAAGCAAAATCATTAGTTTCTCCTATTTCCATAGGCTCACTACAAGCTTCCTTATCCCAACGTGTATGTCTGCAGATGTCCAAATCACGATTAAACCTTTTAACATATCCCTTTAAGTCACCCTCTTCCAACTCATGATGTCTCTTTGCAGCATCCCAGTACATCAAAAAATACTTCATCTTCATAAAACAGAGCCGTACAATTAACAATTGTAAAGGAGAGAGGGGGAGGCAAAAAAAAACCCCCAAGACTAAACAAAACAAAAAATACATTCCTTAACTTTTTAAACCAAGATAAACTACCACAGAACAGCAATTCACACTTGCCAAGTTTGCTGGCTGTACCAGCAGATGCTGTTAGTTTTACATTTTAATTGTAAATGCTGGCGCTTTTGAATCTTACCAGAAATTACTGTAATTAAGATAAAATTCATACCAACAACAAGAACATGATCATCACACCTTATACCCATACAAAAGCTAATCAAATCCCCTGCAAGAGGGCCTTCTCCCTCCCTCCGTCTGCCCTATGAACTCCCTCTCAGAAGACATCAGAGCCACCAAGGACATCAAAGACATCGGACAAAAGCTAAAAACTCACCTATTCACAGAACATAGCACAGTATGATCCCTACTTAACCATCCATCCTCCCCCCCCCCCCACAGACCCCACTGCCTAACAACTTCCCTATGTTAGGGGGTAATCTAAATTTAGATGTTAACCTACCAAGTCATTACCTCTATAAGTTCCTAGGTTATTGTTTACCTGTAAATGCAAGCATGACACTTATGTAGATAATGTTCCTTTGCTTATAATATTTACAGTTAACTGTTTTCATGCCATAATGTTATAATGTAAACTGTTACATGTTGCGATGTAAACCGCTTTGACTGAAGGATAAAGCAGTATAAAAATCTCCAAATAAATAAATAAAATAAAATTGTGTGTCACCTGCACAGGGTAAAGTTAAGCATTAGACAAAAAGTGGAGGAGTGGCCTAGTGGTTGGGGCAAGGTACTTCAGGCCGGAAGGTCGGGGGTTCAAATCCCACTAGAGGACAGCAACCTTGGGCCGGAAGGACTGGGTTTTCTAGTCCCACAGGTGCTCCTTGTGGTCTTGGGCAAGCCACTTAACCCTCCATAGCCCATGTTCCTTGTAAAATAGTTATCTCCAAGTTATAATGCCCTGTTCAATGTAATTTCAGTTTGTTCAATGTAAACCGCACTGATGCAGAATAGTGCGGTATATAAGATAATGTAAATTATTTATTTATTTAAGTGGTTGCCTACAGCACCAAGATTTGCGAGTGGCACTGACCCTCTTGCAACTGTGGGGACCAATCACAGCTGTTGATAAGCTTTGTGCTGGGCTCAGAAACAAGCACGGACATCTTTGCACCTCACCCTTGCTCCCAATAAGGCCTATGATAGGGTGGTCGTCTATCTGAATTTTTATCTGTCTCCTACCTGGGAGCAAAGCAGCCAATGTAGTAAATCCTGTCAAAATTAAGTGAGGAACTGGGTATTAGATGGAAGAGGAGCACAGACTCAGAGTTGGGTACTGGTTAAACTTGGAGAGTGGGGTCTTGGACCTTGAGTAGGGAGAGAATGGAGACTGAATTTGAACAGGGAGTAAGGGACTAGAAGGACAATGGGGACTAAGCAATTGGATGTGAAGGGTATGAATAGGGATGCACAGGGTGTGAATAGGGAAGTTAGGGGAGGGTTGAGAGAAAATAGAAAGGGGCAGGGAACTATTGCGGGGGTGGGGGTGAGGAGTGAGGCAAAGGAAGAGGAACAGTGTTTGAATGAGGATGAGAGAGGGTGGAAATGGAGGAGGTAAAAGGGGACCAGGAGGCAGAGTAGGGAGTAAGAGACAGAAGAAAGGGTCGGGAGGCAGGGGAGGACATGAGCGACAGAGAAGGAGCCGAGCTGAGGAAGCCCTGGGAGACAGAGGGAGGCAGGTGGCTGGAGAGGGGTGCATACAGAGTAGAAATGAGGCACTAGGGAGCGGGTGATTAGGAGGCCAGGGAAGGAGCAGAAGATCGAGGGAAGAATGGGGAACATTGGGGATGTGTCACTTGGAGATAGGGCAGGTGCTTCTACTACTAGTACTACTGCTGTTACTACTACTGATCATTTGTATAGCACTACAAGGCGTATGCAGCACTGTATGGAGACATGTAAGAGAATTAAGACTAGAGCTGAGGAAAGGAGAAAGAGGAGAGGCAGACAAGAAAAGATGAAAAGCAACGATCACTGTCTGCTCTGCATTTTGCTCAGTAAAGGAGGAAATGCATTTCCGTTTCTCTTGAGTGTTCTGCTCACAGTCTGGCTTGTTAGGGCTTGATATTCAGAGAAAGCTGAGCTCCAAAATTTGTACTGTATTTTTCAGCCGAACCTAGGAGCCTACAGGGCCGATATTCCAAAGCACATACAGTTAGCAGAATCTGCTAACCGGATTATTTAATGGTACTCTCTAACTAATGCTGCTAAAGAGTTCCTCTGACTGCCTCAGCGCAATCTGGATACACAGGTTGTAGGGCTGAAGATCCCATTTCATTTGTAAATGCCATTGCTGGTGCTTAAAAAAATGCACCATCTTAATTTAGGAGATGAAAAGTTATGCTTATAAAATTTAAGCCTGCCATACGTGAGCCTACTTTATGAGCCCAATGCTGAAAATCAGTGCTCAAATCTTAACTTTTATTCGCTTCCCTAAATATTCCCACATTGCCACTCAGTTTTTATGCTCCTAAATTTAGAAATTAAATGAAATTTTGAGTAAATTTAAAAACTAAGCCCTAGTAAATTTTTGACGAGGCCAATTTAGGACCATAGCTCTCAGTTAGAAGCATAAATCCTTTGAATATCAAGCCCAAGGTTTCTGCTGAGACCTGAGACTTAGTGCTGTTGTAGCATGGTAAGGTTCAACAAGCAGAAAACCTCTTATTGCTGAAAGAGATCGGTTGCCGCAGTAATGAACCATGTACAGGAGAAATGGGCAGGGTCTTCCCAGATACAAACCCAGCAGCTAGAGAGAGGGAGAGAGTTGAAGTCATTCTGCTCGATATCTCTCCATGCGTGTTAGGGCTGCTAAAACCTAGGACCGGCACTACCCATGAGGCAAACTAGGTGGACGCCTAGAGCACTACTGTCCCAGGCAACCCATTGCTGGAACCACCCCTCTCTGGGCCCTGGAGTAGTGTCAATGCCATTAAAACAGTAATGCAGCACTTACCCATAGCCTTCAATGCTGCACTGCAGTTGGTGCTCGCTTTGACCAGCCGCTTCCTGCCTTTTTGATGCAGACTTGCACACAGCACCGCCATGCAAACAGGAAATCTGCATCAAAGGGGTGGAAGCGGCTGGTCAAAGTGAGCACCAACAGTAGTGCGGCTCTGGGTAAGCACCGCATTGCTGTTTAAATAGCATTACCGCCGCTACAGATCCCAGAGAGGGATGGGGCAGAAGGCAAGATTGAGGTTTGCTTAAGGCACCTCAAATCCTTGACCTGGCCCTGCTGCAAACAGGAAGTCTGCATCGGGCGTCAGCAAGGGAGTCGAAGCAAACGGCCCTACTGCGCTGCAAGTTTAAAGACCAGTGCCATGAGGCTGTTTTTGCCCATTTCCACTGCTGCACATCCCGGAAAGGGACAGTGGCAAAGGGCACCGGAGGTGGTCACAAGGGATGAGGTTTGCCTAGGGTACTTCTTTTTATGCTGGCTCTGCCCATGTCTTTTTGAGTTGCTTCACTGTTTTTGCTCCCAGCAGCTCTTTTGGGAGGGCATTCTAGGCATGTCTCACTGTTTCCATGAGAAAGTATTTCTTGATGTTGCTTTTAAGTTGACCTCCTTCCAACTTCGTTTCATGTCTTCTAGTTCTACAGCTTACCCATTCTTTATCTTTATCTTTATTGCATAACTTAATATACCACACCTTCGCAGGCAGCAGGTTGGTTTACAAAATAATAATAATGCCAAGAAAGGAAAGTTAAAAAAACTCCATTGATGGCTAGGAAAGGGTAGTACATTCATACAAGTAAGAGGAGAGAATAGAGAAGGAAAGGAGGAGAGGGGAAAGGGGAGCCAGAGGAGGAGTCAGGTGTGAGAGGGTTGAAGCTCAAAAGTAGTTTGGAATGTGTTTTTGAGCAGGGACTTGAATCTCTGGAAAGAGGGTTCAAGGTGAAGGGCTGAGGGCAGGGCATTCCAGAAGGAGCGGCCAAGGAAGAAGAAGGCAGAGTGATGGTTAGATTCCAGGTGGACACATGTAGCAGGGGGAAGCTGTAAATTGTTAGCGTGGATTGGGCACAAAACACTGGATGGAGCATGGAAATGGAGAGAATCGGAGAGGTATAGAGGCGAGCTGGTGTGAAGGAATTTATGAACCAGGATAAGAATTTTGTAATGCATGTAAAACTTGATGGGAAACCAGTGGAGGTGAATAAGTAGTGGCATAATGGGGTCAATGTGGGTGGCATTCAAGAGGACCCGGACAGCGGTGTTATGGAGAAGTTGAAGGTGGTGGAACTAATATTGGAGGAGACCGCCAAGTGCAAAGTTGCAGTAGTCAATGCATGACATAAGGAGGGAGAATAGGAAAGTGGTCAGAGAAAAGGATAGGAAGGGATGGACAGCGTGAATTTGCCTAAAAGGGTCATTCTAAAAAGTTTAGTCGTGATTTGGATGTCTGCAGGCATGCATGTGTACATCGAAATCACGGACATATCTCCATAACCATTCCACAAATACCATTCGCAGATGTCTCTCTAGTACAGGTATGTTCAAGTAGGCAGGGAAGTGTGGCGGAGGCATGTCAAGGGAGGGACAATGAACTTACATCTCTCCATTAGATCCCAGAAGGAGCGGAGCTGTTTGCAGGCACATGCATGTTTGTTCCTGCTCCAGGCATGAATAGGCATCAGGACCGTGCTTGTTTTCACCTTAAAACATCCAGAGAGTGTACAGAATTAAGTGACTAGCTTTAGATTACAAAGTCCCACATGGGTATTTGAACCCTGGCCATTCACCTCTTAAGACACTTCTCTAAACATTATGAGGCTGATTCAGAGAAGGACGTACAGGGCGGACACAAATGCATAACTATTGCATGTCCCCACCAGCGATGGTATTCTTTGCCAGTGTGCAATGATGTACAGGCACACATGGAATATGGTGCTGGACGTGTATGCTGTTGCACATACAGAGTATGTCCAGGGGCGAACAGTGTGGACGTGCAGATGACCCGAGTAGATCTGGGACCGTGCCTACCCAGACCATGCCATTAGCATGTAAGTCCGAGCACATGCCCATCTGCACTGTGTCCCATGTACGAAAGGAAACAGGATGGAGTGATGACCCCCATCCCCGCCACAGCGAGACCCATACAAGACTTCAGAAAATGGCAGCTTGCCAGGTTAACTTTTCAGAGGCAGAGACCCGCCTGTTCTGCAGGCTAGCCATCCAGAATGAACAGGCCCTGCTCCCCATGGGGCACAGATGTCCAGCCCTAGCTGCAGCATGTGGGGGCTGGGAGCGCATCAGGACCACCCTAGCACAGTAAGTAGGTCAAAGCAGGAAAGGGGGGAGGCAGGACAAATGCATGTGGGACAACAACAGTGCAAAGAGCCAGGAAGTAGCCCCAGAGTAAAAGGCCTAAAGGAGCAAGAGTCAGCTGAACCTACCACACCACCAAATGTCTGTATACACACAACTGGGCCCCCTACAGGAAACATGCAAACAGTGGCCAAGAGAAAAGCATGGTGGCAATGAAGGGGAAAGCAGAGCAATCCCTGAGAAGCAGAAACAGAAAGGAAACGGAAATAACACAGTGAAACATACCAACCATCCCATACATATGTAACAGTGCAGCAACATGGCCAGATAATGTAAGCCAAATCACTGCACAGTGCCACTGAAACATAGTAACACAATATTGATATCCACGACCACCCCAAACACGGAAAAACACGCATGAATGAGCACAGTGAGGGTGAGGAACAAATCTCAAAACCTGATATGTCCAGTTCAAGCATAATGTTGCAATAAGGAAGCAGGCAATCTGCCCGTAGAAAACCTACTGTAGTTGGTATGCTAACCAGCAATCCAAATCTACTGCTGTAATGCCCATCCCAAAGACAAGAATCCATGGTGCAGCACCATGCAGCACAGACACATAGTAATGCACAGCCACCTCAAAAAGGGGAACTGGTGGGAATTGAACCCCAGGCCCCTGGCTCCCCAAGGTAGGGGGTCAAAACACCACCACACACCCACAACTCCACCACCAGGCCTGACGTGAACATGCAAAGTGGCACCTGTGTAGGACATAGCACAGACAAATACAAACATCCAGGAGCACAGTCATAACTGTGCACAGCTGTAATGTGCCCTCTAACCTGGAAACAACTGTACCCCAGACCATGGACATGATTCAGCCAGGTCCCAAACCATCATGCAAGATCCACAATGTGCACCGCAGGGCAGGAAGCAAATGCAGCAGGTTACCCGAAGAATGTTACATGCAGCACTGTCCATGGGGCCCCCTCAGCCTGGGGGAACAGGGCAAGCTCCAGTATGGGGTGAGACATCTCGGGAGATGTGGCAGCGTGATGGGATCGGGTCCAGTGTACGCAGGTGGTGGGATGGCAAGTGGACAGCTGCAGGACAGACCTGGGAGGGAAGAATACATGTGCATATGTAAGACGCCACCCTCCTCCCTCCACAGACGGTTCCACATCCTCTGTGAAACAGAGGCCTACTGGGTGTGTTTCTGGATCATATGCCACACGTGGCCACAGATGCTAAATCGATTCCAGTAGCAGCTGTAGTGAGAGCAATGTGTGTGTGCATGTATGGCACAAGAAAGGAGCCATGGCAGAGGCCCAGTGTGGCTGGGCACTGTAGGGGCGAAAGCAGCTGAGCATAGGGAAGTGTTTGTTCCTCACAGGCGACTTATAAACAAACTGAGCACCCTAGGGATGGACCCTAAAGTTACTGCATGGGTTAGAAATTGGTTGGGTGGGAGGCGACAAAGAGTACAAGTAAATGGAGCTCACTCTGAGGAGAAGGATGTTACCAGTGGTGTGCCCCAGGGATCTGTCCTTGGTCCGATTCTTTTTAACATCTTTGTTAGTGATATAGCGGAAGGGCTGTCGGGTAAGGTTTGCCTCTTTGCAGATGATACCAAAATCTGCAATAGAGTAGACACCCAGGAAGGTGTAGATAACATGAGGAGGGATCTAGCTAAGCTTGAAGAATGGTCTAGAATTTGGCAGCTGGGATTTAATGTTAAAAAATGTAAGGCCATGCATTTGGGCTGCAGCAATCCAAGGGAGCAATACAGTATAGGAGGTGAAGTACTTTTGTCCACCTAGGCGTGGTTGTGTCTGATGATCTTAAAGTAGCTAAACAGGTAGAAAAGGCGACGGCAAAAGCTAGAAGGATGCTTGTGTGCATACGGAGAGGAATGGCTAGCAGAAAAAAGGAGGTGATAATGCCTCTGTATAAGTCTTTGGTGCAACCTCATTTGGAGTATAGTGTGCAATTCTGGAGACCGCACCTTCAAAAGGATTTGAACAGGATGGAGTCGGTGCAGAGGGTTGCTACTAAAATGATTAATGGGCTTCATTATAAAGCATATGAGGACAGACTTAAGGAACTTAATATGTACACCTTAGAGGAAAGGCGGGATAGAGGTGATATGATTGAGATGTTTAAATACCTCCGTGGCATAAATGTTCAGGGAGAGAGCCTCTTTCAATTGAAAGCAAGTTCTGCTATGAGGGGACATGGGATGAGGGTGAAGGGAGATAGATTCAGGAGTGATATGCGGAAATATTTCTTTACGGAAAGAGTAGTGGATCCATGGAATAGTCTCCCAGTGGAGGTGGTAGAGATGAGGACAGTAACTGAATTCAAAAAAGCATGGGACTAACACAGAGGATCTCTAAAGGTAAAAAGTGGACTGTTGTAGTTGTTGATATGGAAGGACAGACTAGATAGGCCATGTGGTCTTTTTCTGTCATTTTGTTTCTATGTTTCTATGTATGACAATAAGGACATGACAGCTGGACACCCCGACCCACTATAACTAACACCCACCTCTCTGCATCCCAGACACAGCGATCCCAGTCGAGGACTCGACCCCCCCCCCTCCTGCGCCAGAGGAGGAGGAGGAAGAAGATGATGAGGGCGAAGAGGAGGAGGAAAGGGCAGAGCAGCAGCCACAGCCACGGAGATATGGCTGGGGTGAGCCTCTGGAATATGCAGTCCTCACAGCCTGGCCACTGAGGAAACGGCCACCACCACATCAGCCAGTGTTATCCAGCACCTCCCTGTCAGGGGAGAGTGGGGATGAGGAGGAGTATACCCTCACCTTGACTGAGGTTCCCTGATTTCCTGAGGGGGAGCGACAGGATGGTACCATGGGGGCTGGGCAGGAGACCCCAAAGTAGGAGGCTCAGGGCACAGAGGGGGGCACATCAGTGGCTGAGGGGGGAGGCAGGGCACACTAGGGGGGGGGGTGATTCCAGGAAGGAGGGGGAGCTTGGGGACATGCCACCTAGAGACACCCTGTGAATGCAAGAGGGGAGCACATGGGAGGGATGGGAGCGGAAGGGGGAGGGGATGAAGGCGCAGGGGGAAGAGGGAGGGAAGGGGAGGGGATGGGGGAGCAGGGAATGAGAGGTGGGGACATGGTGCTGTGCAATATGGCACCATCTGAGGAGGCACAAGGTGGCGCCCCACAGCATGGTGCAAGCATCAAGGGTGCTGTGGTGCAGACCCTTGCAGCAGCAGCAGGACACCTTTATCGAATTGCACATCATCTGCAGGGCATCTGGGGAGATCTCCAGGTCCTCACCCAGGCAGTACATAGGCTCACTGAGGAACTCATGTCCCCACCCGGGCCACTGGGTGGTAGTGGCAGACCCAAGTAAACACCATTGGGCACGCACAGGTGCTGAAAATGCTCATCCAGCAGGAGGTACATGCAGTGCATGCACATCAGAATCTGTAGCTCCTAAAGTGCAGTGTGGCACTGCAGGAGCAGCAGCTGACCTTCCAAGAACAGCAGCTGGCATCAATTGGACATCTCAGTACCTCTGTGTGCCACCTCGGATCG
This sequence comes from Ichthyophis bannanicus, assembly GCA_033557465.1. Lineage (NCBI taxonomy): Eukaryota > Metazoa > Chordata > Amphibia > Gymnophiona > Ichthyophiidae > Ichthyophis > Ichthyophis bannanicus. The sequence continues at coordinate 949,068,846 of CM066034.1, forward strand.
CACATTGACCTGCTAATCACCTAGTTGGGCAGGTCACAGGGTGCACCTGTCCCCATCGCCACACTTGTGCTGCCCTCTGTGACTGCCCAAACTGTACCCACGCGTCCACTTCTGGCTCCTGCTACTGTGTTTCCTGCTGCTGCTGGTGGACATCTGCCTTGCCATCCACCAGTAGGGTGTTGACACATGCCATTGCACAGGTGACATCAGCTGTGGGGTCCACCAGCATGGGGCAGTTCTGCATCCTGGGCCCTGGGCCCCAGGGTGTGGGGCCCCTGCTTGTGTTCCCACCATTCCATGAGGCACATGGGTGGACCAGTAGGGAAGGCAGCAGCAGAAGCTTGGACTCGGAGGGTACACAATCACCCCCACCTGCACATGTCCAACCACCAGGGGCTGGCGGTGTATCCTCTGGGTGGGGGAGGGCAAGGGGATATGGGGGGCGGAGGTAGACCTGGACTGTTGGGCTGATTCATGTGTCTGGGGTGGGGTTGGATCTCACATCTATTTATCTCTATGGGATGTGTTGGATCCGAGCAGAATACTTCAAAGTCCTGGACTTATTCCATGTTTTAGTAGGTATAACATAGACATCCGTGGGTAACGCAGTAGACGTACAAGAGATTCCTCAGAATATGAGTTGGATGTTTCTGTCGCTGGCCACTCCCCTGTATCGCCCCTTCATGCCCATATCCAGGGATCCCCGTGCAAGCACTGTATGTGCAGATACGCTTGTGCTCGGAATACGGTTGCAGATGTGTTTGCGGGAAACACGTCTATAACATACGTTTAACCACCTTATTCGTGGTTCAGAATGACCCCCTGTGCTATTAGACATCTTCACTCTGAAATGCTCTTCTGGGAACATCTATATAGACATTTGATACATGTACATATTGAACACATCCACGTTTCTGGAATTGTGCCTGATTTACACATGCCTACCTTTCCTTTCAGACGTTCTGGCTTTGATGTCCCAGATTGCAACTGGATGTCCCATTTGAGATGTGCCTCTAAATGAATAGAAGGAGCAATGGATGAGCATGGAGAGGTGTTCACGAAATGACAAAGCAGAATCTAAACTTACGCCCAAGTATCAGAGAGAGGAAACCAAGGGAACAGGGTAATCCAGAAGACAGGGGCCAGAGGAGGACAGGTGCTGCCAAAGGTGACCCAGATAGATGCCATCTTTGAGGGGTTAAGGTGCAGAAAGTCTGTCTATATATACATATATCTATATATGTGTGTGTGTGTGATTGTGTGTGTGTGTATGTGCATATATATAATATATATATTTTTATTTATTACAATCTTTTATATACCGCACTATTTGGTATCAGCGCGGTTCACATACAACATCAACAGAATAACAGGCTATTCCGTGTTTACAGCAAACAGGTATGATTGATTGGATCAGCTGTTTCCACCATGAATACATTTTTTAAACTTTATATTTATTAGACTTTTAATGAAATGCACAAGCATCTACTTGTTAACAGAAAAACAAGAAAAAGGATGGTGGAAAAATACAATAATCAAGACATCAAAAATCATGACAGGAAATAAAAATACACACCTTCTTCATTACTTTAGACCACACTAAGAGGAGGAGGTGGAAAGAATCCATGGAGAATATAACTGAAGCAACTAACCAAAAAAGAATCAGCACTCCATGCTAAGTACCATTCACCCATTTTCCATTACGTCAGAAGCATGAGGGGAAGAAATGGAAACTACCAGCTGCTTTAAATCCAAGAAGGGGCGCAACTGTTCAGGACGAAGAATGTGCATTTGACATCAATATATTTAATTATACATTTGAATGGGTAACGAAGAGTGAAGGTTGCGTCTATCACCAGGGTCTCCTGGCGCATGGCAAGAAGCAGCTTTTGTCTCTCAGAGCAGTTTCTTCAAATGGGTTAGTTTTGCATATTCCATGACAATCATGAACCTCACTTCTAAGTCATGATATGTGGGGTATGATCTCAGTCTCTCAGATTTCCTGCTAATGTTCAGCGTAGTCCTTCTGGAGTTCATAAGATGTAACATGCATGGGTAATTTTATCAAAGTGTGCTTGGAAATTCTTCTTAATCAAGGATGTGGCGCCCATCATGATGGGAAATAGCCCGGTGTCTTTCTGCAACATTTTCTTGGCCTCTAGCTGCATTTCTTGGTACTTGAAGATCTCCCTCTCAATGTGATTCACAGAATAGTCACTTGGGACTGACACCTCTATAATTAATGTCATCTCTCCTGTGTGGGATGAGCCACATCTGGAAATATCCACACTCTTTGACGGAAAAAAAAAGAAGCTGTTTAAACTTCTTGAAATATAGGTGCAGAACCATGTTCATGTCTTGCTCAAATACAACATTTAACCAAAAGGGTAGCTCTCTCCAGGACTTCTATAATCAATCTCTCCTACAAGACAGAGAGATCCACATTTTTATTTCTATCCACAACATGACATCTCCCAGATGGGAGAAAGTAAAGCTTATTTAAAGGTGGTATCATAATGGACTAGGGAGGGATATCCAAAGGGATTAACCCCGCTGCATCCCCAATGCTAACCATTTATGGTGCTTATATTGAGCCTCTGTGCCCTAGAGCTGAGCGCCTTTGGCTTAAATCACACACCCTTGCTGATTATCTACATTTCAAAGTCATGCTAACCTCTTTCCAGTCAGCCATAGCACTTGCCAAGCAAGAGTACTATGTCCATCTGACTAACTCTCTTGCCTCTGACCCTCACCGTCTCTTTGCTATGCTCAACTCTCTCCTCGAGGTCCCTCCTCCCCCAATCCCTCCTTCACGTCTCTTTCTGCCCAAACCTTGGGTAAACTATTTCCATGACAAGGTCCAAAAGATTAGCCTTGAATTCTCCACAGGTTCACCTCCTCCCTGCTCCCCTTACAATCCTAAGTCCTTCCCTCATCATCTGTCACTCTTTCTTCCTTTTTTAAGCCTTTATTTAGAACAGTTTAACATCTCCATTTAAATATATTTTGATTAACCCAAACAGAACAGAAAAACATCCCCCCCCCCTCCCTGGCTCTAATAAAGATAACACAGGTACACTACCAAAAAACTGCCTCCAGTTTTGCAACTGATTCCTATAGATTTTGGGGTGCTGAATCCTGGAAAAATAGCCAAAATGTTCCATCACGTCACGTTTTCTTGCAAAATTAGATTTCTTACCCATATAAGGAATGTTCACATAATTTCTTTTTAGCCGACTGCAGTTTATTTTCTTGGCCCAAAATAGAGGTTGTAATGGTTAACTAACTAGAAACACTCCCTCATGATATTTTAGAGTGTTTTGTATTCATTTTATACATTAACAGGACAATTGGGAGGCGGGGGGCTAAATCCAGTACTCGCGCTGGCGCATGTTCTTTCCTGTTCGCCTCGCCTCGTTCGCTCGCTCAAACACGGTGGTTGCGACATGAACGTTCCTGTCAAATTTCAGTTTCTTGCAAGTTCATTATTACCTTTTGTTTGCTCAGTCGTAATCCAGCTTTATTCCGAAGTGGTTCACTACAGTTGTAGTTTGCAGTGCTGTGTATTTGTGATGGCTCACAGAGCCAGAGGTTGCGTCAACCCTCCGGACAGTTTTTGTTTTATTTGTGGGGAATATACCGTGAAAAAGCGGCAGAGGAACATTTCTGCATTTATTAAAAAAGTATATTTCGCCTATTTCGGTTTGAAGTTAGGCGATCAAGACAAACCGTGGGCTCCTCACAAAGTGTGCAAGACATGTGAGGAAGATCTACGCTTATGGATGAAAGGTAAAAAACAAGCATTTCGTTTCGGAATACCTATGATGTGGCGTGAACAAAGAGACCACAGCAGTGACTGCTATTTTTGCTCTTGCATTGTGAAGGGATACAACTTAAAAAATAAGAACGTAATAAGTTACCCCAACCTTCCCTCAGCAATTAGGCCTATGCCTCATAGCAACGAAGTACCTGTGCCTGAACCACCAAAATCTTTGGATCATATTTGTGTGGACGGTTCTGATCATGATGAGACTCATCAGATGGCTTTTCCCGATGAGTCCAGTACTTCCGAGTTTGAAACTGAACCAGATCCGAAACCTGAACTTTTCTCTCAAGCTGAATTGAATGATTTAGTCCGGGATTTAGGACTCCCAAAAGATGCTGCCCAACTGCTAGGTTCTCGGCTTAAACAGAAAAATCTATTGTCACCAGGAACAACTTTTTATTGGTACCGCAACCGCGAGACACAATTTTTGAAGTATTTCAGCAAAGAGGAAGATTTGGTATTTTGCAACGATATATACGGAGTGATGGAAAAGTTTAAACTCAAGTATGATCCTGCTGAATGGCGGCTGTTCATTGATTCGTCAAAAGACAGCATAAAAGGTGTTCTTCTTCATAATGGCAACACATTCGCTTCAGTTCCTATTGCTCACTCTGTTATTCTCCAAGAAAAATACGAGAATTTGGCCCTGATTCTTCAGAAGATTCGTTATGATGAGCATAAGTGGATGATTTGTGGAGACTTTAAAATTCTATCCATGCTATTAGGGCAGCAATCCGGTTTCACCAAATATCCCTGCTTCCTTTGCTTGTGGGATAGCCGGGCCCGCGACCTACACTGGGGGAAAAAAGACTGGCCAATTCGGGAGTATTTGAGACCCGGTGAGAAAAATGTTCTTCATGAGAGCTTGGTACCTCGTGATAAAATTCTATTATCACCTCTCCACATTAAGTTGGGTCTCATTAAGCAATTCATCAAGTCCCTTCCAAAAGATGGTGAGTGCTTTCGGTACCTTTGCTCAAAGTTCCCCCGACTTTCTGAAGCAAAGCTAAAGGAAGGAGTGTTTGTTGGCCCTGATATAAGGAAACTCATTTCAGATGGAGCATTCGCTGAAACGATGTCTGAGAAGGAAAAAGAAGCCTGGGATTCCTTCAAGGATGTTGTTCTCAAATTCTTGGGGAACAGGCGGGATGAGAACTATAAGGATATTGTTGCCAGGATGCTCAATGCCTTCAAAGAACAAGGCTGTAACATGAGCCTGAAAGTCCATTTCTTGCACTCCCATGTGAACTACTTTCCTGAAAACTTGGGGGCGTACAGTGAAGAACAAGGTGAAATGTTTCACCAGGACATCAAGGACGCAGAGAGAAGGTACCAAGGAAGATGGAACACCACTATGATGGCTGATTTCTGCTGGTTGCTGCTGCGGGAAACCCCAGATGAAAAATACGCCAAGCAGCGCACCAAGATAAGCATTCGGGGGAAGAAGAAGAAACGGGCCCACCAGGAGATTGATTGACCCAAGAATGACTTTAAAATCTAAACTGTGTTGACAAATATCGTGTTTTTACTAAACTTTGAAATAAAAATTTGCTAGTTATTACCACAGTGTCGGATCTCATTTATTAGAATTTTATTTTCACACCATCGGGTGTTTGTCTTCATGTATTGCAATGGTGCGGTTTGCGTTTTCTATTCTTACATACATACCTGTACAACATTTTTTGCACATTTCTTTGCTTTGCTTTGTGTCTAACCTCGCTCTTATATGCTCAATGTTTGTGCACATGTATGTGGCTGTTTTAAGTGCAGACAATTTTGCTACCATCACAGTGTGTTTTGTTGACATTATTCTTATGTGCTGCCTTGTTACAATTTTCTTTATTCTTATTTGAATAACTACTAAACAATTAGTATAAAGAATTCATCCAAGAAACTTTTATCTCGATCGCACTCAATCTGAAACGTTCACCTCAAACTGCTAACCCAATGTTGCAAAAATCTGTACGTGATGGAGCAAATTGGTTACCAGATTTGGATTCAGCGCACCAAAAAACGTAAAAATCAATCGAAACATTAGAGGCAGTTTAAAAAATTTTTTTTTTAGTGTACCTGTGTAATGAGACTTATGTCACTTACTAGAACATAAGATATGCTATACTGGGTCAGACCAAGGTCCATCATGTCCAGTATGTCCCCGTCTCCCCCTTTGTCCAGCATTTTTCCCCCGTCTCCCCCCTTTGTTCAGCACTTCCCCCTGTCTCCCCCTTTTGTCCAGCACTTGTATATGGCCCTGGTATTGAATATCTGGGGTTAAACTTCAGCGGTGACAGCTATGTGCTTTAGCCGCTGTAGCTGCTGCCACCACTGAATATCGGGCCCAAACCCCTTCCTGGGCACTGAAGGGATGCCAAAGGAATGTTCTGCTTTGGGTACACTCCGTTAGGGCATGTGCCTGCAGCCACTAGTATGCACTTTTATAGCCCCAAGTGCACTTTGAAGCCCACATTACCTGCACTCGGTGCAGGTAGTGTGGGTGCAACTAACATCACCTCAGTGGGTGGTGCTCCCGTGGTGGGTTTATTGTGGCAACCCGTAGTAACTGCAGGGTGATGGCTGACTGTCCCCTGCAATTAGCATGAAACCCCATGCTAATAATGTGGCCCATGCCTGTATTACCAGAACAGGGCTTAGTAAAGATGCACCATTAATAAATAATACAATATGTTAACTGTTAATGGGTACCAACAGTGCAGCATTGCATTAAATAATGCATTAAACTCAGTTGAGTAAATACATAGATCATCAAATGTAGTTGGTAAGAAATGTTCTTCCATTTCTAGCTTTGTAGCGGTCTTAAAAAATGCAGAGCATTTATTATTTAGTTGGCCTTCTCAGAGAAGAAAACCAATTAAGGCTTTATTTACTGTAATTCATATGCATCTTTATGTAGAAGTGGTGATTAACTAAGAATGAGATGTTCCTATAGAAATACAATAGATCAAAACTGTTCAGTGAATTAGAAACACTCGAACAACAGTATTCTAAAGACCTAGTTTACTAGGGCCTTCTCCTTTTGTGGCTATGGGAAAAAAAAGTTTAGGGATCAAAATTCAGCCATGGTGGTCACTGAAGTGTCGGTGGTTGCAGCTGAATAAAATTCCAGATATTAAGCACCGGTATCTAGATAATGGCCAGTGCTAACTATCTGGATTCAGCAGCGACCGGCGTCACTGTACAGATGCTGTCAAAATGCGGCCTACTGCCTGGATAATTAACCGGATAGTGTCACTGAACATCTCAGTGACCAGAACTTATCTGATTAGCAGGTGCTGCTAACCAGGATATCACTCCTGAAGGAAATTAGGCTGTTAATAAATTAATGATTACATGGCAAGGTTAAAGAATGTGGGCTACCCTGATAGTTTAACATTAGTACTACAGACCGCCCTGAAGGAATCCCCGGTTCAGTTCATGCTCCTTGGTTCTGGCATTGTAGAGGTACTGTGTACACTGCTCCGGAAAAAGAGAGAACTTCAGACATTACTAGACAGAGGCCAGACACACGGCACATGAATTCCACATTTGAAATGGCTCCACCTTCTGTGTTTCCTGAATGGAGAGGATTGCTGTTGCAGTTCTCAGTGTTTTTAGGAAGATAGAGGATTGAAGTGGGATAATTATCCAAACTACCGTGAATGAAGGTCTACAGCAGGGATAGAACATATCCGGTTCTTGGGCTATAGATTGATTGGGGTTTTAGGATAGCCCTGATGAATCTGCGTGAGATGAATTTGCATTCAGGCTGTCTCATTTTTCACAAATTTATTTCATGGATATTCAGTCCAGGTATCATGAAAATGTGATAAGTTTATGTTTGACCAGAGATCCCTGACTCCTGATCTATAGTACTTGAACTTTTGGCCTTCAGCGTATCTTATACATAATTAAACCTTATTTTCAGTTGACAACTCACAGTACAAATTCATACGTACCCTATACTGCAGTTGTTCAGTAGAATTAAAGTTCAGATCTATGTTTAGATCAGAACTGGAATATTTTTCTGTGATACAACCCTGAGTTGGGTAGAAGTACTTTTATGTTCTGGCCCAGGGATATTGTAACCTTAAAGGAATATGGGGTTTGCTTCAAGTTTTGGAAGGAGAAAGGGGCACCCTCCAGGAACTGTCTGAAATGCCGAGACAGTCAAAACTTTAGAAGTTTGCCTCAGCTGGGAGTTCAACTCAACTTCAGTAAATATGCTTATTTGGCAAGAGGCAGTGAAGAAGTAAACCAGATTTCTCCTGAGACTTTGCAAGTAAAGAAAATTCCCGCAAAGCAAGCTGCTTGTGCTCTTCACTGCCTTTTGCGGAGTAGGCAGAATGACTGTGGTGCCCATAGACATTCTTTGGAAGTTATATCTGTGATCAGTGCAGAGTAATAGTTATTGTACATGATCTTTTGGATCAGAGACCTGATCTTGGACGAGAAGGGATGATATCCATTGGGCACAAGGTACTTATAGATTTTAATGTAACCTTTTTGGATGAGAGGACCAAGGAGATATGACCCTTCAATCACTTAGAAGTCCTTTTAGCAAAGTGTGGTAAGTTTTCACATTCAATGCGTGTTGGGAGCAAAAACAAATATACAATATGTGCAATAGCCTGGCACTAATGGTCATGGGCATGACCAGCATATTTCCAGCAGTTAACTCACTGAAAAATTCCTTACCATAGAGTGGAGGAGGAGCCTAGAAGTCAGATCACTGGTCTTAACTCAAAGAGATCAGCCGTCAAAACCCACTTGTACTCCTTGTGACCTTGGACAAGTCACTTAACCCTCCATTGCCTCAGGTACAAACAGATTGTAAGCCCTCTGGGGACAGGGAAATACTTAATATATCTGATTATAACTTGCCTTGAACTACTACTGGAAAGGGTGAGCTAAATACTAGAAATGAAAACTACAAAAAGTCCTTAATATGTGGCGATGGCAATCGCCATTAATGTGGGTGCACTTAGGCCACCCCTTGGGATGGCATTAAATGCATCCATGCAAACAGCAACATTGACAATTAGCATGTAGTAATTACCCCCACACTAATTGCAATGTGAGTCAATGTCCACTCTCTGCCCTTAATTGGGCCAGTGCCCCCCCCCCCTGCTGTGCAGTTAGCATGGGATATTTATAGCACTGGCCATTTCTAGCACACAGTTACTGTTATGTGATTCTGCACTAACCACTTAGCATGCATTGAAGTGTGCATTAACTGTTATTAGCACAGTGTAGTAAAAGGGCCCTTATTTGGCATCTGTTGTGGAAGTCTAAGTTTTTTTTTTCTGTACTGATTTAGGGCCCCTTTTACTAAAGTCTGCTAAGGATTTGCTATTAACACACTGATGTCATACATGTTAATGGCAAAGACCATATGATGGCTGTTGGGGGCATGTTCAGTATGTCCCTGGCACAAGAAGGGTTGTCCTAATGTGCTCCCCACTATGTTGGATTCACTTAACAATTCCTATAGAGGAGTCGTTACATGAGCCCACATTAAGAGCTGCATTGCCACTGAGGAGGTGGAAATTGACCTGGCGCTAGCGGTAATGCAATCTCCACACCCACTCTCCACCCATTCCCTGCCTCATCCTGCGAATGCTGATTCACATGCATTTTAGTGTTGAAGGCAGACATTATTACATGTTAGTGTTCCCGACTGCCTGTAATCACACGTTAAAACGCCCGTTAACCAGCTAACAGGCCGTAGTAAAAGGGGCCCTTCACTTATACTTTTCTCCTGGTTAAAAATAATCTATAAACTTTGGTTGTGGATGTTATCACCCACGTTGCTATACCAATAAAGGGAATCAATCCAATGAATTTAAAAGAAAGGGAAAGATACCATTCTGATTATTTTGCAGATTTTTTTATTGAAATTTTTTCCAGTAGAGAAAAGTTTCTTCAGTTTGTAAAATTGTATATTTACCCTGTGTTTGAAAGTCTATATACTTGCTTTTCCTACTTGCTGGGATTATGGACACCAGAAACCCCATAGAGAGATACAGAAAGCTCCTAAGCAATGCATACTATGATAACTAAATATACAGAAAGATACTAAGCAACTGAGATACCTCATCAAGAAATTTCCAAAGCAAATACAGTCCCAACTGTAAAACCTCCTATGAGTGCAACCTTCTGCTTGTTTCTTCTACATGCCATCTGAAATGCACAGACCCTGAGGGGCTAGAGGAGAGGAAGGACAGGGGAGATATGAGTCACACATTTAAATACTTGAAAGGCATTAACACAACAAGAAGCAAACATTTTCAGAAGAAAGGAAACTAGAACCAGAGAACATGCTGTAATATGAAACTGCAGGGAGACAGACTGAGGAATAAAGTCAGGAAACCTTTTTTTTTTTCCTTAAGTTTGGTGGATGTTTGGAATACCCTCCCAGAGAAGGTGGAAGAGGCAAATATAGCGATCAAGAAGGAGTAAGATTTATTTATTTATTTATTTATTTAACATTTTTATATACCGCACTATTTATTATCAGTGCGGTTTACATAGAACTACAAAACATCAGATAAGATACATATATCTGTTTTTACATGGAACAGGAAGAAAAACTTGGAAAATAGGGGTAATTGTAACAAAGGATAATAGACATTGAACTATATACATATGATAGTAATATTACATGAAAAGGCATCTTGTTAGGTAGGAACGGGATTAGAGCTATTTGGATGGACTTGTGTTATTGTGTTCTCTGGAAAGTATTTGATGAAAAGGTGATGCTTCAAGGCCTTTTTGAACTGGGGGATATCAGAGATGGCCCTAATGTGTGGTGGGAGGGTGTTCCACAGTTTTGGAGCACATAAGCTGAATGATCGGTTCACAGTTGCAGAGATGTATTTTAAGGATTCTTTTGGAACTTTAAGCATGTTTAGTTCCGAGGTTCTTCTAAGCCTGTTGGAGGGGATAGGTTGTATCAACTCTGATAGAGAGGAGGGAGCAGGTCCTTTGTGAGCTTTGAAGACTAGTAGCAGGGTCTTGAAGGTGATTCTCGCTTGGATAGGGAGCCAGTGTAATTGTTTCAGGAGAGGTGTTACATGTTCTCTTTTTGGTACCCCGAAGAGCACTCTTGCAGCACTGTTTAATGCTAGTTGAAGCGGGTTGAGGGTTGATTGGGGGAGCCCCTGTAGTATACAATTTGCGAAGTCAAAGTGTGGGATAATTAAAGCCTGGTAGACAGTACGGAAATCATCTGGATCAATTAGTTGGCGAAGGTGTCTAAGGGAGCGAATCTTGAAATAAATTGCCTTTACAGTGTTGGCTATGTGGGTCTTCATGTCTAGATTCTGATCCAGGGTAACACCAAGATAACGGATGTGGGGTTTTACTTGCAACTTAGCATCATGGACTTCAAGGAATGTAGGTGGTGTGAACTTGGGGTTTCTTGAGATGAAAAGTACCTCTGTTTTCTTGTTCTGGATTCTGAGATTTTGAGTCAGTAGCCAGTCTGAGATGGCGTTAAAACAGTTGGATATGGTGGTGAGATTCATCTTGTCAATGCAGAATGGCATATAATAAGACATCATCAGCATAGATCATATAATTGACTTTGAAGGACCTGATAATGTTGCATAAAGGTTGCATGTAGAAGTTGAATAATAATGATGACAAAGAGGAACCTTGTGGGACTCCTTGACCTTGGTGAAATGGATCTGATGTTTCACCATTTGAGCGAACTTGCTGCCATCTTTCTGAGAGGTAAGAGTTGCACCATTCAAGAGCATTTCCACAGAGGCCCTTCTCTCTTAGGCGGACAATAAGAATGTCGTGACAGACCGAGTCAAAAGCAGCCGCAATATCTAAAAAGATGAGGACAAAGCCCTGTTTGATGTTGTCGATGCCAGAGTTTAAGCTGTTGAGAAGTGAGGTGAGGAGCGTTTCGACCCCGTAAGATTCCCGGAATCCATGTTGACAGGTATCCAGAGGCGCTTCAGTGTCGATATGGTCTTGCAATTGTCTGTAGACTATCTTTTCGATTATTTTCGCAAGGGTGGGTATGCTGGAGATGGGTCGGTAAGAGTCTGTTTTTTGCGGATCTAATTTGAGGTTTTTTAGTAGAGGTCGGATGGAGGTCTGTTTGAGGGCAGAAGGGAATGAGCCAGTGTCAAATGATAGACTTATGATTTTGGATATTGTTGGAGCAAGTTCTTTGCGGAGGTCCTTTATCCAAAAAGCTGGACACGGATCGGTGTGTGCTGTGGATAAGTTGAGAGATGAGATAATATCTTCAATTAGCTTCAAAGAAGGGGTGGAGAAAGAAGCTAAAGGAGCTGGGAGTGCATGAGCATTCAAGATAGTGGGTATTGTAATTTTATTTGTGCAGCATATCTTAGATTGTATGTAAAGGGCATAAGCTTGTGGGTTGATTTCACACTGGTGCTCCTGCGAGGGTTCTTTGGCTAATTTCTTAACGAGGGTAAATAGGTCGTGAGGTTTGTTTATAGCACGTTTAAGGATGTCTGTATGATAGTCTCATTTTTCAGAAATAGCTTTGCGGTGGGTTTCAAGATGTTGCATGTATGCAGACTGATTAGTATCGTTGTGTGATCTCCTCCATTTCTTCTCAAGTTTTCGCAAATGTTTTAGGGATTCTTTCAGATCTGATGTAAACCAAGGTGCCGTAGCTTTTCTTCTTAATGACTTATTTCTGGTCGGACGAGATGAGATGTGGTTGAGTCTGTTGTTCCAAGAAGTGATAATCTCTTCCAGGTTTAGGGTAGAATCATTAAAGAGAGCATCAGTTTCCTTGAGGATTTGTTCCCTGTTAAAAGGTTGGAAGCTTCTGGATGTGGTATTTGCATATTTGTTTAGGTTCTTGTCATCGGAATATTGCTTCTTTTGAATGGGAATCTGGAACATAATGAGGTTATGATCTGACCAAGGAACCTCTGTAATTGCTAGAATAATATTCTGAAGTTGGTTGAGAGCGGATAGTGGGGCAAATATGAGATCAAGGATGTTGCCTTTTATATGTGTGGATTGTTGTATGACTTGCTTGTAGCCTAGTGTTTCTAGGGCATCTATGAAGGCGTCAGATTGGTTGTCTTGTAGAGATGGTAGGTTAATGTCTCCTAAGATCCAATTGGGTCTGTTTGGATTCTGTGAATTGGAGGCAAGATTTATAATGGTTGAGAGATCATCTGGGGAAGGTGATGGCGCTCTGTAGACTAAGTTTATAGAGTAGAGGTTGTTAGAGATAGAGACTGTTTCGAGTAGATTGTTGCTAGAAGAGTCAATCATTTTAAGTTGGAGTCCGTTCTTAGCGATGATAAGAACTCCTCCACCTTTTTTGCCTTGTCTGCAGCTGGTGAAAACCTCATAGTTATTGGGAAGGAGCTGGTTGAGAATTATATTGTCTTCTGGAGAAAGCCATGTTTCGGTGACCATAAGTAAGTCGAGGTTATTGGATGTTATTATATCTGTGACAGCTGGCCATTTTTTACGAAGGGAGCGAGCGTTAATGAGGGCACATTTGAGGGGGCATGGTTGATTGTAGTTTTCTGAGTTTGACTTTGTAGTGTGTTGAAGAGGTATGTATAATAAATAATGGTGATGAGAACGTTGGTCCCAGTTTACATTGTGGTAATTGGTGCGTGACCATTTTTGCCAGTTGTTATGTAAGATAGGTATGGAATTGCCTGAGGAAATTAGAGCCAGTATCTCTGGTATCAGACCTATGAGGAGGAGGTATAGGCCTAGAGTAATTTTGCAGTGGAGGGCCATTGTGAGGCTGAGCTGAATGTCGTTTGAGAGGGAGAATAAAGGATAGGGTTTGTACTTTATGTGGTGAAGTGTTTAGTCTTTTTCTAGGGGAAAAGAGTTTGCTGGTAATTAGTTGGATACAGGAAAATTGTTACAAAGCTTACCAAGTGATAGTTGCGATTTGATTAGGCAATGATCTTTGCTGGAATTTAGAGAGGGAGAGATAATTGCTTACCAGAAGTGCAAGTACTGAGAAGAGTGTCTACAGATTGATACAGTGTAACAATATGTGAAATGTATTAGTCATACTTGAGACAAACTGTTACTTGAGAGGATGCTAGCAACAATGAGTGGTAAGGTATTAGCAGACACAGTGGTGAGATAGCAACATTGCAATATTGGAAACATTGTGCACAAGATGTGAAACATAGATATGGCCTTAGCCGTAAGAAACAGCGAAACCTCCAGGTAAATTTACTATGTAGAGCATATGGTGGTTTGAATATTAAAACCTTTTGTGACTTAAATTTCAAGTTTCTTAAGAAAGTATAGTGCAATAACAGTTGGTAGTATACATTACAGATTATTTAGTAGAGAACTGTTCATGGTAGTGGCGGTTACTTTTCATTAGGTAACATTTTTCATCGAGGATTGTGCTCAGCTCCAACCGGGGGGATTGTAATGAAGGTAGTAATCGAGGAGAAGGGCTGTATCAGTTAGCGGCGGTTCTTTATGGGAGTCTTTGTGTCTTCCCGCGAAGTTGCTTCAAGCCCTGTGCTCAGGCCCAACCAGTGCCCCGCCTAAGGGCCACGCCAAAGGGCCCTCAGGCGCGGGCCCGACCAGGCGCGGGCCCGCCTGGCGGCGGCTCCTTCTTGTAGCGGCCTGCTGCTCCTCCCCTCCCACAGCCCCGAATGGGCTGGAGTAGCTGCTTGGAGGGCAGGCTGGCCGTGCAGTGGAGTCAGTCCCGATCAGGGACGAAGATGGTGCCCGCTGTGAGTTTCCCGCCGGCGGCGGCTCCTTCTTGTAGCGGCCTGCTGCTCCTCCCCTCCCACAGCCCCGAATGGGCTGGAGTAGCTGCTTGGAGGGCAGGCTGGCCGTGCAGTGGAGTCAGTCCCGATCAGGGACGAAGATGGTGCCCGCTGTGAGTTTCCCGCCGGCGGCGGCTCCTTCTTGTAGCGGCCTGCTGCTCCTCCCCTCCCACAGCCCCGAATGGGCTGGAGTAGCTGCTTGGAGGGCAGGCTGGCCGTGCAGTGGAGTCAGTCCCGATCAGGGACGAAGATGGTGCCCGCTGTGAGTTTCCCGCCGGCGGCGGCTCCTTCTTGTAGCGGCCTGCTGCTCCTCCCCTCCCACAGCCCCGAATGGGCTGGAGTAGCTGCTTGGAGGGCAGGCTGGCCGTGCAGTGGAGTCAGTCCCGATCAGGGACGAAGATGGTGCCCGCTGTGAGTTTCCCACCGGCGGCGGCTCCTTCTTGTAGCGGCCTGCTGCTCCTCCCCTCCCACAGCCCCGAATGGGCTGGAGTAGCTGCTTGGAGGGCAGGCTGGCCGTGCAGTGGAGTCAGTCCCGATCAGGGACGAAGATGGTGCCCGCTGTGAGTTTCCCGCCGGCGGCGGCTCCTTCTTGTAGCGGCCTGCTGCTCCTCCCCTCCCACAGCCCCGAATGGGCTGGAGTAGCTGCTTGGAGGGCAGGCTGGCCGTGCAGTGGAGTCAGTCCCGATCAGGGACGAAGATGGTGCCTGCTGTGAGTTTCCCGCCGGCGGCGGCTCCTTCTTGTAGCGGCCTGCTGCTCCTCCCCTCCCACAGCCCCGAATGGGCTGGAGTAGCTGCTTGGAGGGCAGGCTGGCTGTGCAGTGGAGTCAGTCCCGATCAGTGACGAAGATGGTGCCCGCTGTGAGTTTCCCGCCGGCGGCGGCTCCTTCTTGTAGCGGCCTGCTGCTCCTCCCCTCCCACAGCCCCGAATGGGCTGGAGTAGCTGCTTGGAGGGCAGGCTGGCCGTGCAGTGGAGTCAGTCCCGATCAGGGACGAAGATGGTGCCCGCTGTACATACACAGATATACATATACAGGCTTTTTCCATCCCAGACGTACACCCTCTCTGTATGTCCAGTTTGACAGGACATACAAAGGGGGTTATGATTCTGATCCTGCGGAACACGTCTAGCGCCGCAAGACCAGAATCACAATCAGGCCTGTATGTTCAGGCCAGGACTGCAATTCAGCCTGGCCTGTGCGTAAGGCACTGCCCGACTAACTCAGTCGGTGCTTTTAAATGGAGCCGCAGCACCATGGCATCTCGTTGCCATGGAACCTTGGCTCCATTTAAGAGCCCCGATGCCAGCTGCTGGAACAAATGGTTTATTCCCCACAGCCTGACCCACGATTTGGCCTCCCAGGGCTAGGGTCGGGCTGCGGGGAATGCTCTCTGACCCCCTGCCCCCCTTTCCCAACCCCAGGCCCACCGATCCCTGATGTTTAGAAGGTGGAATAACTTCTCCGTTCAGGTCGCTGGCACCAGACGCACAGGGCCGACATTAGAATTGGCCCTGTGCATCCGGGGCTGGCGACCACCACTGCCCGCCCTAACACCATCCCCGATCCTCGCCTTTCCCGTCCCCGTCTAGCCTCCCCATACAGCTGGCGGGGAAGGACGACCATCCCTGCTATTCGTGCGACAGAATAACCCCCAGAGTATCTCTAAAAGGCAAAAGAATGGAAAGCAAGCATTAAGCACCTCAGCTCAAAACAGTACTGAAATTAATTGTGTTTCTGAGAAGGCATGGGGGGATAAACTGCATGGGGTGGCAGTTACAACAAGGGCTTAATTTCTGGGGGTACGGCCTGGAATTCAGTTCCGCCACTTTTTTTCAGATTCCAAATCTGTGTATTCCAAAGCCCATCCTTTCCATGCAGCCTGCAGGGCAGAAGAGGAGAGGGTCTGAGCCTTCAGCAGAGCAGAGAACAGTCATTGCTCCCCAATCCAGTTCCTCTTTTCCTGATTCTCCTGCGCTGACTCACCCACTCCTCCACCAGCTCCACAGTTCCACTTCCTTTTTGGCTACAAATTAAGCTTTGGTTACAACCCTAAACAATTCAATCCAAATAATTTTTTTTAAGATCTGCTTGGTTGCAAGAAATGTTAAATAAGTACAATAGAGTGTTTCTTGATATTCTGATCTCCGTTGCAGTTCAGCAAATTATGCAACCTTTTGGTGGTACTCTATCTGTCAGCTTCATAAATTTGAAGGTGCTTCTTCTGTCTTAAATTGTTTTGACAAGGTTGAAAGAATTTGGAAATCATTTGATGTATATTTATCTTCAAAATGATTGATTTATTACTTTATGTCTTAGTATTTTGTGGGTGGTAGGGGTGGGTTTATGATTTAGTTCTCAAATGTAAAATTGTAATATTTATCTTCATTGTTTGAATATTATTGTATTTTGTTCGTTCTTTGGTTAATTTGAATAAATTTAATAAATACAATTTTTAAAAAAGATATTGGGAGGATTGGTACAAAGAAGAGGGTTTTGGTTTGTTAGGAACTGGGCAACACTCTGGGCAAAGGAGGGGCTTTTCCGAAGGGATGTGCTCCACCTTAACCGGGATGGAACCAGACTGCTGGCATTAATCTTTAAAAAGGAGGTAGAACAACTTTTAACTAGATCAGCGGTTCTCAACCTGTGGGTCGCGACCCCCACGGGGGTCACCACAGGATTTAGTGGGGGTCGCCTCGTCTCCGCCAAGTTAAAAAAAAAAAAATTTAAACGCGCACAAGCTGCTGCGGCCGAGTCCGCTTCTCGGCAGCGGCAAGCTCACCGCCTCCCTTCTAATGCAGCTGCGGCTCCCTGCCTCTTAGGGAACTGCGGCTGTGCCTGTAAAACCATTGCGTAGCCTTTCTGTCTCTCGACGGGCTCCGTGCAGCATTGTCCTGCCTCCAAAGGAAGTGGTAAAGAACTTCCTGTGGAGGCGGGACAATGCTGCACGGAGCCCGTCGAGAAACAGGGAGGCTCCGCAACGATTTTACAGACACAGCCACGGTTCCCTAAGAGGCAGGGAGCCGTGTCTGCATTAGAAGGAAGGCAGACATGGGGAGAGGGGATGAGGGGGCAGGGAACCTGCAACACAGCTGACATGGACAGAGGGGGGGCTGACATGGACAGAGGAGGGGCTGACATGGAGGGAGGTCGCTGATATGGCTGGAGGGAGGGAGGGCGGGATGATAGGTCTGAATGGAGGGAGGGGGATGGGATGGAGGGAGGCGGGAGGTGCTGTTATGGCTGGATGGAGGGAGGGGGCTGGGATGGAGGGGTGGAGGGAGAGAGCTGATATGGATGGATGGATGGATGGATGGAGGGAGGGACGTGGCTGATATGGATGGATGGATGGAGGGAGGGGGGCTGGGATGGAGGGAGGGGGCTGACATGGAGGGAGGGAGGGAGGGATGAGGGCTGATATGGATGGATGGATGGAGGGAGGGGGCTGACAGGGAGGGGGCTGGTATGGAGGCAGGGGGGCTGGCATGGACAACGGGGAGAGACGGGGTCATACTGGACAGATGGGATAAATGCTGGACAGAGGCGAGAGACTGTGTGGGTTAGGATTATAATGGGCTGATGGGGGAGCTAGCACTGGTAATGGGCAGATGGGGGGGCTAGGACTGGTAATTGGTTGATTAGGGAAGGCTAGGACTGGGAATTCACTGATCAAGGGGGGGGGGGGGTTGGGACTGATAATGGGCTGATAGGGAGGTCGGACTGGTTATGGACTGATGGGGGGCTAGCATTGGAAATGAGTTGATCAGTGAGGTTAGGACTGGAAATGGGCTGATGGGGGGGATATGACAGGTAATGGGCTGATTAGGGGAGCCTAGCACTGGTAATGGGGTTGAGGGGGGGTGCTAGCACTGGAATTGAGCTGATTAGGGGAGGCTAGGACCGGTAATGGGCTGATGGGGTGGGGTAGGACTGGTAATCGACTGATGAGAGGCTAGCATTGGAAATGAGCTGATGGGGGGGGGGCTATGACTGGAAATGAGCTGATTAGTGGAGGCTAGGACTGGTATTGGGCTGATTAGGGGAGGCTAGCACTGGTAATGGGGTTGAGGGGGGATTAGCACTAGAAGTGAGCTGATTGGGGGGCTTTGGACTGATTGTGGGGAGGGGAGGATAGAGCTGCTGGCCCTGGAAGAAAACTGGGGGCTAAGCTACAAATGGGCTGATATGAGGGGATGGGAGAATGGAACTGGAAGGGAGTGGATCTGAGAGGGGCTGCCATGGTATTTGTACTAGAAGGGACTGGTCAGTGGGGAAGGAGGGGGACTGGAAAGGAATGGACACCAGTGGCAGTCATGGGAATGCAAGTTCACATTGGAAGGTACTGGGAGTGAGGACTGGAAAGGGGCTGATACTGGGGAGGGTTACTGGGACTGGAAATAGGCTGATGGAAAGAAGTGAAGAAAACGAAAGAAAAGATAAGAAATGGCAGATGGACCATAGACCACAGAAAGAGAGCTAAGAGAAGACAGGAAAGCAGAAGCCTCAGATCGGGACCAGCATGATCAGAGAATAAATTGGTCAGACAACAAAGGTAGAAAAAATAATTTTATTTCATATTAGTGATTTGACTACAAATCATAATAATTTTGAAATCAAATATCATTACTTGTTATTGGGATTAGTTATTGTGGTTTAAATAAGTAAATTTTATAAATAAAAACATAATGCAAATGCCTATAATATATTAATAATTCAACATATGATTACAGCGACAATGCGTTAACTGTAAAGGAAGAGAGACGCATTTGATTTTATCATTGGGGGTCATCACAAGTTGACCAATGGTAAAAGGGGTCACGGTGCAAAAAAGGTTAAGAACCACTGAACTAGATAATAGAGGAAAGCTGACAGTCACCCATAAGTGCATAGTTTGGAATGATGTATCCATGAAGGATATTAGCAAAAGATTGAAGTTAGGGAATATCTACAAAGAGGTTCCAATAAAGACAAAAATAACCCAAATGCCCTTAAGTAAAGAACAAACAGAACTTAAAGATTCCAAATTACCCCTGCCTACCAACAACCAGATTAATATGAATAAAATACAACCTCTAAAATGCTTTATGCAGATGTTAGAAGTCTAAAAAATAAGATAGGAGAGTTAGAATATATAGTACTAAATGACAGGTTAGATATGATTGTTATATCAGAGACCTGGTAGAAGGAGGAGAACCAGTAGAACACTGTTGATACCTGGGTACAAGTTATATCACAATGATAAATCAAATTAGTGGAGAGGTTATGCTCTGTTAGAGAGGGCATTGAGTCACACAGAATTAAAGTGTTAACAGGAAAAAAAATACACTGTAGAATCTCTATGGATTGAAATTCCATGTAAAAAGGAGAAGGCAATGGCAGTGGGTGTGTACTATCGACCGCCTGGCCAGAATGAACAAATGAATGAGGAAATGCTCAAAGAAATCAGGGAAGCTAACAAAAACTACAATACAGTAATAATAATGTGTGATTTCAATTACCCCAGTATTGACTGGGTCAGTGTTGCAGCAGGACATTCTAGGGAAATAGAGTATCTAGATGAAATAAATGACTGCTTCTTGGAGCAGCTGGTTCATGAACTGACAAGGGAAGCCACTTTGGACCTAGTCCTTAGTGGTACACAAGATTTGATGTAAGAGATAAGGGTGTTGGAGCCATTTGGCAATAGTGATCATAGCATGACCACATTTGATTTCATAAATGGAGGAAGGATGCAAGATAATCCACAGTACTGCCTTTTAACTTTACAAAGGGAGACTATAATAAAATGAGGAAAACAGTTAAGAAAAACCTAAAAGGAGCAGTTGCAAATGTTAAAGATTTACATCAAACATGGATGTTATTAAAAATAATATCTTGGAAGCCCAAACCAGCTGTATTCCATGTTTTAATAAAGGTGGAAGGAAGTCCAAAAAACTGCCAGCATGGTTTAAAGGTGATGTCATGATGTCGGAGAGGCCGTTGTAGCCAAAAAAGCATCTTTCAAGAAATGGGAAAAGGAGCCAAATGTCAGTGCTTATGTTTCCAGTTTTTGTCAAGTTAGATGCAAGGCATTGATAAGGCAGGCAAAGAGAAAATTTGAGAAGAAGCTTGTTGTGGAAGCAAAAATGCGTAATAAAGACTTTTTAAAGTATATTCATAGCAAAAAAACCAGTGAGAGAGTCAGTTGGACCATTAGATGATAGAGGGGTAGAAGGGGCGCTAAGTGGGGATAAGGCCATAGCGGAGAGACTGACTGAATTCTTTGCTTCAGTCTTTACTGAAGAAGATGTAGGGAAATTACAGATGACTGAAATGGTATTTAAAGGTGATACACTGGAAAAATTGAAAGAAATATCGATAAACCGGGAAGATATATTATAACTATTTGATAAACTAAACAGTAGCAAATCACCTGGACTGGAAGGTATATACCTGAGGGAGTTGAAAGAATGGAAATGTGAGACTGCAGACCTACTATTATTAATCTGTGAACTATCATTAAAATCATCTGTAGTATCTGAAGATTGGCGAATGGCCAATGTAACTGCAATTTTTAAAAAGGGTTCTAGGGGTGATCCGGGAAACTACAGGCCAGTGAGTCTGACATCAGTACCAGCAAAATGGTAGAAACCATTATAAAGAACAAAATTACTGAACATGTAGATAGTCATGGTTTAATGGGAGAAATCCAACATGGCTTTAGCCAAAGGAAGCTCTTGTCTTACTAGTCTGTTATATTTTTTTGAAGGTGTGAATAAACAGGTAGACAAAGGTGTGCCATTTGATTATACTATATCTGGATTTTCAGAAAGCCTTTGACAAGGTCCCTCATGAGAGACTCTTGGTGAAGTTAAAAAATCAAGGGATGGGAGACAGTGTAATATTGTGGATCAGGAACTGGTTAAAAGATAGAAAGCAAGAATGTAGGGCTGAATGGCCAATTTTCCTAGTGGAAAAAGGTGAATAGTGGAGTACCCCAGGATCTGTGCTGGGTCCACTGCTTTTTAACATATTCAAATTTAAAAGATAGTCAAATTTGCAGATGACATAAAATTATTCGAAGTTGTTAAAACCCAAGAGGATTGTGAAAAATTGTAAGAGGACCTTGATAAATTGGAAAACTGGACGTTCATATGGCAGATGAAATTTAATGTGGACAAGTGCAAAGGTATATACCTAGGAAAGAAGAACCCAAACTATGGTTACACAATGCAAGGTTCCATATTAGGAACCACCACCCAGGAAAAAGATTTAGGCATCATCGTGAATAACAGCGTGCAGCTGTGGCCTTGAAGGCAAATAAAATGCTAGGAATCATAAGGAAAGAAATGGAAAATAAAACTAAGGATATTATAATGCCTCTGTATTGTTCCATGGTGCTACCACACCTTGAATATTGTGTGAAATTCTTTAAAAGGATATGGCATTATTAGAAAAGGTACAGAGAAGAGCCAGCAAAATGGCAAATACCTCTTCATAGGTGTATCCGGATGGAAGGATACCCTTATGAGGAGAGGCTTAAAAGGTTGGAACCTGGAAAAAAGACAGCTGAGCGGAGATATGATAGAGGTCTATAAATTAATGAATGGAGGACAGGTAAACGTAGATTGATTATTTATGGCATCAAAAAGTAGAAAGACTAGGGGACATGCAATGAAGCTACAGTGTAACCCATTTAAGACTAATAAGAGCAATTTTTTCACTCAATGTGTAATCAAACTCTGGAATTCGTTATCGGAGAATGTAGCAAAAGCTGTTTAGTGTAGCTGGGTTTAAAAAAGATTTGGACAAGATCCTGGAGGAAAGGTCCATAAACCATTATTAAAGAGGATCCAAGTAATCCACTGCTTGCCCCAATGCAAGCATTATGGAACTGGTATGTCTTTTTGGGAACTTGGTTTGGCCACTGTTGGAAACATCATACTGAGTTTGATGGACCTTGGTCTGACCCAGTAAGGCATTTCTTATGCTGTTATGAGGATGGGAGTGATACCTGGAATGGCTGTTGAACTTGAAACCCTAACCACCTTACTGGGCAGACTAGATGGGCCATTTTGGTCTTATCTGCCATCATCTACCATGCTACTGTATCCCATTTTTTAGATTCACAGAAAATGCTGGTATTGCTATGACTTTAAAATTTAGTGGATCATTTGGGTGCTGTGGAAGGTTCTAATCTGGATCTAAAAATGTGAATGCAGGTGCAGGAGAAAGCCCAGGCAAAATTGGGGGAATACTGGGAGATATCAGTGGTGACTTAAGATTACTTAAAAAGCTCATCGGATTTCATTAGGGGACAATACTGCTATGCATGACGGTACTGAAAGGCTTGAGAACTATGTCAGACATTTATATTTCAGATTAGTAAAGTTTCCAAAGTCATCTGTGGTATCTCCAGTTGAAATGGATCGCTTTCTCTAGAGATAGCTTTTTTGCCAACAAGGAAGTTAATTGGAGCTGATGGAGGAGCATTAAAGCAAGTAGAAATTTTGGAAGTTAATTTGCATCTTACTCAGGTTTTGGGAAAACTCTCTTCCAGAGGAAAGTGACAGCTAATTTACTGTTGAGTTTTGTTTTGGAGCCAGATAAAAATGGACTTTAAGACTGCACTTTTGCAATAGAGAAACTGTGTCTGGGATGGAAGGTGTGGAGTTTTCCTGACGCTTCCTATACAACACTGAAGACAAGGAAGCATTTTTTTTGTCAGTGCGCCAAGACGTAGAGTTTCTTGGTACTAGTTTTTTTCCTTTAATTTCCATCTAAATGTTTAAGTTGGATAATATAATCCCTACATCTTCTTAGACCCTAAGTAGTTAAGACGTTTTTAAAAATGCTAGATGGTCTCCCAACATCATGGCAATTCTGGTTAGGAGTTACAGGCCAAAAAATGTAATTTTGTTTAGTGTCCTGTGTCATTTATGGGATTTTTCCTTTTGTTTGCCTTACTGTATATTTTCATTTCAGGGGGTAATGTTGCTAATAGCGTGCACTATCACTCAGTAATACGTGTGCACACTAATAGTGCAGTATTTGCATATGAGCACACTATCATTTAATAGTACTTCCTATTGCTCAAGTGTGCACTATACACCCACAGTGCACAATTTTGAGCCATTGTGCACACTATTCACCAATAGTGTGGACTAATTATAACAGATGGAAAGTGGTGAAATTTCAGAGGCTTTTTTAACTTCTGTTTTAGAGCAAAAACTACATGAAATGATATAGTAACATAGTAAGTGACGGCAGATAAAGACCAGCATGGTCCATCTAGTCTGCCCAGCAAGATGGCAATAGTAGGTGCACCTGTCGCTCTGTGCAGGCCACCCCTCCCCATGTCTTTGTTTAGGGATGAACCCACCAATCCATGTAGGACACCCCTATTTGTTGAGACGTTAGATGGTTCAGAAGTTAGATGGTACCGTTTATTTTGTTTTTATCCTGTTGCTGTAAAGGGATCCACTGTGTTTGTCCCATGCCGTTTTGAATTCTGTCACCATGTTTGCCCCCACCACTTCCATCGGGAGGGCATTCCAAGCATCCACCACATTTTCAGTGAAGAAATATTTCCTGACATTGCCTTTCAATTTACCACCTTGCAGCTTCATGTTATGCCCTCTAGTTTTACAGCTTCCCCGTCTTTGGAAGAGGTTTGTTTGTTCATCATTTCTCTTTAAGTATTTAAAGGTCTGAATCATATCTCCCCTGTCCCTCCTCTCCTCCAAAGTGTACATATTTAGGTCTTCAAGTCTCTTCTCATAAGGCTTCTGACGCAGGCTCCAAATCATTTTGGTCGCCTTTCTCTGAACAGTTTCCAGTCTTTTTACATCTTTTGCAAGATATGGTCTCCAAACTGAACACAATATTCTAATTGAGGCCTCATAAGTACCTCTTCCTTTCTACTGGTAATCCCTCTTTGTATGCAGCCCAACATCCTCCTGGCTTTTAGCCACCGCCTTGTCGCACTGTTTTGCCACCTTGATGTCATCAGAGATAATCACACCAAGGTCTTTCTCCTGAACCGTGCATACCAACCTCTCGCCCCCTATCGTGTACATTTCCCTTGGATTTCTGCTACCCAAGTGCATGACACTGCACTTTTTCGCATTAAATCGTAGTTGCCAAGCATTAGACCAGTCTTCCAGCTTTTGTAGCTCTTTCCTCATATTAACCACTCCCTCGGGGGAGTCCACTCTGTTGCAAATTTTTGTGTCATCTGCAAAAAGACAGACCTTTCCATTCAGTCCTTCAGCAATATCACTCACAAATATATTGAACAGTGCCGGGCCCAGGACTGAACCCTGGGGCACCCCGCTAATCACCTTCCTCTCATCCGAGTGAGCTCCATGTACCATCACCTTCTGTTGCCTGTCAGTCAACCAATTTCTAATCCAGTTTACCAACTTGGGACCCATCCTCAAGCTACTGAGTTTATTGACAAGCCTCCTATGAGGAACAGTATCAAAGGCTTTGCTGAAATCCAGGTAAATGACATCCATTTCATGCCCCTGATCTAGTTCCTTGGTCACCCAGTCAAACAACTCAATCAGATTTGTTTGGCAAGACCATCCTTCGGTAAAACCATGTTGCTTCGGATCTTGCAACCTGTTGGTTTTGAGAAAGTTCACTATTCGCTCTTTCAGGAGCGCCTCCATTACTTTTCCCGCCACCGAGGTAAGGCTCACGGGCCTGTAGTTTGATACTTCTTCCCTGTCACCACTTTTGTGTAGAGGTACAACATCAGGAATTCTCCAGCCCTGAGGAACCTCTCCTGTTTCCAAGGATCTGTTGAAGACATCCTTTAACGGTCCTGCAAGAACCTCTCTGAGCTCTTTCAGTATCCTGGGATGTATCCCATCCGGTCCCATGGCTTTGTCCACTTTCAGTTTAGCAAGTTGTTCTAACACCTCATCTTCTCTGAATGGTGTGGTATCTACTTCATTCCCATTTTTATATTTGGGAGTCACAGCTGGTCCATTTCCAGGATCTTCTTTAGTAAAAACAGAGCAGAAGTATTTGTTTAGCAATTTTGCTTTTTCAGTGTCACTTTCTACGAGTTCTTTCCCAGCACTTATGAGTCCTGCAATTCCAACTCTGATCTTCTTCCTTTCCCGAATATACCTGAAGAAAGTTTTGTCGCCACCCTTAACATCTTTAGCCATCTTTTCCTCTGCCTTTGATTTTGCTATCCTTATTTCTCTTTTAGACTCTTTGAGTTGGATCCTGTATTCATTTCTGTGTTCTTCTGTTTACAAGCGTTTGAATTTTGCAAAATCTGTGTTTTTTTGCCTTTATTTGAGCAGCCACCTCTTTGGAAAACCAAATAGGTTTCCTTCTCCTCTTGTTTTTATTTACTTTTCTTACATATTTATCTGTTGCCCCTTTTATTGCCGCCTTTAGTTTAGCCCATTGCAATTCAACTTCCCTTATCTCCTTCCGCCCCGCCATCTCCTCCTTTAACTACTCGGCCATTTTATTGAAGTCAGTGTTTTTGAAGTTTAGTACTTTGAGCTTGCTATGATTGGCCTGTACCATGGCTTTTATCTCAAACCACACCGTGTCATGGTCGCTGTTGCTCACAGGGGCACTCATGCAGACATTCGACACGCTATCACCGTTGGTGAGCACTAAATCCAGCATTGAGCTTCCCCTGGTTGGTTCCATCACCATTTGTCTAAGTAACGCATCTTGGAGAGCATCCACATTTTTTTTGCTTCTTTCCAGATGTGCAGAAGGAGTAATCCAATCCACATCAGGTAGATTAAGTTACCCAATATGATCTCTTTATATAAGAAATGACATTCCAAACAAATGCACATCCCTAATCCTGGTTTCCTGCAGTTAAATATACAGATCAGGGTACCGTGAATTAAGGTTTTAGGACATCTGCCACCACATTTGGTTTAAAGTATTTGATTACTTTGATGTATAATTTTCATACCGGCTGCATTCCTTAATCTGGACTCCCTCTTTTTCTTTCTGGTGATCTTATAAGGAACAGTCTGTTTGCAAATTGTTTTTTTTGGATGTAAAGCTTGATTATTCATTTTAGGAGCCAATATTCAAAAGCCATATCTGGATGGCCAGTGGGAGGCTGTCTGGATAAGGGTTGTGAATGAGGGGTATAGTTTCAAACAACCTGCCATGGTGTAAAGTACGCAGCTACTTTTAGCAGTCGTACGTTATATGAACATTCAAAAATTAGTTCAAAATACATGCACTGAAAGCTGGTACTATATTGAAACTATGGGAATATATTTCTAGAGTTAAAATTTAAGAGAATAAAGTCACAAAAAATTCACATTTATTATTTAAAGGAAATAAACTAAAATCTGTTAAAATTAAAATAGTACAATAAATAAATAAAATACTTAAACCAGCTGTGAAAAAATAATTTTCATTTTTTCTGTTTAAGTACTAATATTAAACCCTTCAGACCTCAGACAAGTAATTAGGAGAATACTTTAATAGGTAGGTAGTATTAACTTTTCAATATAGTTTCTTTTTAGACCTTATATTTTCCTTTTTTAGCAAATGTTTTTTTTTCTTCCGTGTTATGAAATACTAAAGGTTAAATTGGTCAGCAGTAAGAAGCAATCTTTTTTCTTAATCACCTTGACTTGTCTTTCAGGAACCAATAAAATAGCAGATGTGACGGCAGACAGTTCCTTTTAAAATGTAACTGTTTAACCTCAAATTAACTGTAAAGCCAGGGTGCGGTGGGTACACCAGAACTTTTTCTCTTTGAATACCTGAGGTCAGTGTGTGTTTGGCTGGTAAAAGGTCCTTCTCTCTTCTTCCTTGATCCTACTGCCTAACTTATAAAAATCAATATAACCCCCCCCCCCCCCACCTCCATCTTATATTAATCTGCTTGCACTAGATAGCATGGTCCCTAGGTGTAAGCTGTTTTCTGTTGTGGCTATTGTACTCTGAGCCAATTTCAAAATAGAAGATAATTAGTATTCCTTCCTTTTTTTTATCTATAATTTCTTTAAACAAGATCCTTTTTTAGAAGCATAAACTCTATCACTCTTTCATTTACTCAAGAACTCATCTCTCAGACATATGAACACATTTTTTTCTCTTAGTGGACAATAGACTCTGTAATAACTTCTTTAAAATGTTCCAGCTTCTTTGTGAACTTCCAGTTATTCATAAAATCCAATTTAGATTTTTATAAAAAATCAGCCTAAGGTCAGGCTGTGAAACTGGACAAATTCTTTGCAAGCAAATTTATTTTACATGCCTTTTTTTATATAGTTCTTTACTTTTCTCCTTCAGAACCCATATATCTGAGTCTCTTACTCTGAACAGGATTGAAGTGATGAAGGCTGTACTTTTTTTTTTTTTTTTTTTTTTACTCTATGGTGGTCTTTTACTTAAGGGTGCTAGCTGTCAGCGTGTGTTCTGGTGCGTATTGAAGGCACACTAGGACATGTGTTGACAACTACTGTGGGGCCATGACAGTTAGCATGGGCCAATTTCTGTGCTGTGAACTGCGCGATGGGGTGGCAAGGGGGCAGGTTAATGGCAAAGTACTGCAAGTTAACATGGGAAAAACACTGCATCCCTTGCAATTAGCATGCTATCATCTAACACCACCTCACTAGGTGGATCAAATGCGCCTGGGCTATTTGTATGCTGTGTTAGGGCACAGG
Organism: Ichthyophis bannanicus; assembly: GCA_033557465.1. Lineage (NCBI taxonomy): Eukaryota > Metazoa > Chordata > Amphibia > Gymnophiona > Ichthyophiidae > Ichthyophis > Ichthyophis bannanicus. The sequence goes on from CM066034.1 coordinate 949,097,095, forward strand.
GCTCTGCATAACTGCCAGGAAAATGCTTTCACATCCATGACAGTTAACATGGCGGTATTGCACCCAGTGTTCAATGGTTTCGGTGTTATTGGTGCATTAGGTGCAATACCATAGTGCCCTTTAGTAAAATGGCCCCTATATTGACCACAGTCAGCTCAAACATTTTATTTCCTTTCATACTTATGACAGCTCTAGCACGCGATGCTACCAATTATTAACTTTAAAATTGCTACCAGCTTTACCTTTCTTTCCCTCTCACACCAAATATTCATTCAAACAAAATCTCAGACAATATCTTTTTCTTTAAACCCTCTGACTGGTTAGTTTGTGTCAAGAAATGTCCTTTGCATCACTTCGAGCTTAGGTTTCAAAACCATTTAAATTTGTGCCCCACCACAGAGGCAAGATTATTATATTAATACTGCTTTGCTTCAAATCCAAGCCCCAACTGACATTTTTTCCAACTGCAATTTCCAGAACCCAGCTGAAAGCTCAGAGAAACCAATTATGATTGGAGCACTGCTGTCACATGACCATAAAGCCTCTTTCTGGGTTCTCTCCAGCAGAATTTTCCAACAGTGGCAGCTTGCCCCTCAGCAGCCTAGGTTAAAACCGATATTCCACTCGTGGGAGTCCAAGCACTTTCCCAAAATACACTAAAGGAGACCTCAGGATACCTCCCCACCAACAATCTGTCCCCAGTCCCTCTCCCAAGCTCATATAACTCGCACCACATTCACCCAGGCATACCTCATTCCTGCCACTTTATAATACTTCCAGCAGCCAGCCTCTCTGGGACTGCCCCAGCCAAAAAACCTATTTTTTTAACCCATTGGTTTGAAGAATGTGCTGATGTCTCTTTGAGTTTGTGTGGCTGTCAGAATCTATTGTTTTACTTTGCTACTGCTCCTTAAAAGCTGTTGCATTTGACCACTGCTTGGTCTTACATAATGGTTGAGCTAGCCTAGCCATGTTAGTCTGGAGCAGTAAAAATGACAGAGGCTGGTGGCATCTTATAGACTAACAATAGCTAAATAGGAGGAATTGAAACAAATCTTGATAAATCGGGAAGATGTAATCCAGATCCTGTTTGACCATCACTAATTGGACAAGCAGGGTCTAGATTAGGCTTGATAAATATTTGTACTTGGACATGGTTTCACAAAATTTCTGGCACAAGAACATGGCAAAATAAATATTTGAAGTCAATAGATTCACAAGGCAAAAAATCCAGAGTGCATTTTCCATAGAGCTCCAGAACAGACACACTTTGGATCACTCAGGAAGCAGGAAGGAAACTCATCAGCAGAGTTAAGGGCTAGTCTGCTAGAACCAGTCCCCTGTGGAGATGTGATTCCTCTTCTGCAAGATGCCCGCATTCCAACCCCAAGGTTACTGGTTTGAGGCCAGCCTGTGAGGCAACTGGAGGGGAAAATGAACTTCTGATTTTCAGTGCCCTTTTCAGATTAAAAATGATATGAAATAGGACATTTTGTTGATATTTCCTGTGTTGTTTCAAACAAATTCACATCCCTAGTCACAAGTACCTGACATATCCCAAAAGTAACCATTCCATGCTAGCTATGCCTAGGGATAAGCTGTGGTTTTCTCATGGATTATTTTAATAACCTATGGACTTTTCTGCCCAGAATTTGTCCAAACCTTTTTAAACCCAGATATGCTACCTGCTTTTACAACATTCACTGGCAATGAGTTCCAAAGGCTAGTTAAATGGTCAGAAAAAAAAATGTTTTCTCCTATTTTTAAATACACAACTTTGTAGCTTCACAGCATGTTCCCTAGTTCTTGTATTTTTTTGAAAGAGTAAACTATGCATTAACAGCTTTTTACATATCTTAATCAAATTTAAACATTCATTTCTGAAACAAACTGAAAAAAAATCCAGAAATTAGTAAATGATTCACAAATAGTCCAAAAAGAAACCCATTTAAAGCACCCAGCTGCCATTACTTTATTTAAACCTGAATATTCGGCGCCAGAAGTCATCCAGTGCTGAATATTTGGTTTCGCTGCTCAGCACCTTACTATTCAGTTAGCAGTAATATTCAGCCACTAACCAGAAAGCAAAGACCAGTTAAAGTTAGAACAGCTATTGAAATGGTCTAACTTTAACCAGTTAAGCTAATTGGTTAGAAATTGGCACCAGGCCGATCTGCCCATAGACTGCCCCAATTTTAACTTGTCATTTTTTATGCGGTCTGTGGAGATATTGAGTAGCACTAACCAGTGAATATTAGGCTCAGCGCATTTTAGTCAGTAGTAGGTCTGCTAACTAGGTAAACGCTTTGAAAATCGTCCCCAAAATGTTTACATGCATACCCTTAGTAGGGATAAAGGGGCACTTTTACTAAAGCCCACTATGCTTTTGCATTTAATGTGCATTAAATACGTGGAGCCCGATTCCGGAAGGGGCACATCTGGGCCGTCTGGACGGCCCTGAGCAGAATGAGTCCATTTTGACCCAATTCTGAAACACGGGAGCGAAACGTTTTCTGCGGCAGTCAGAATCGGGTCCGAGGATGGCCTGGTGTACCCCTCCCATAGCCGCAGGGACATCTACAGGAATGAACGGCTAGGTCTCCTGAACCTACTGGTAAGTGGATGGCCTGGTGCTCCCCCCACCCCCCCAGTCTGATGTCCCCCCCTGCACAGCCCTTGTCGGGCTCACTGGGGCTGTGGTTGGGCATCAGGCCAGTGCCTGTCATGCATCCCCTGCATTGCAGAGACTGCCAGGCCAGGGCGCATGGGGGACCAGCGCTTATTCCACCTCTGAATGCAATGCATCCCCCTTGTGCCCCCAGACGTACAGGGCCGTTACCTGCATCGGCCCTGTACTTCTGGGTGTCTGGCCCGCCCACGCCCCTCTCATGCTCCACCCCCCTGCCGCCCCCATCTCCATCTCCCTGCACAGCGCCTCTGTGCTGTGGGGAGACAGTGATCCAGAATTTGGGAAGGACGGATGGCAGGGCTGCACGTCCCACTAGGACGTACAGCCCCACTGTTCTCCTTTCTGAATCGGGCCCAAAGCCTCCATGTTAGCTGCCAGGGGTGTGACCAGCCCGTTCCTGGCAGCTAACACACAACCTAATACCTTAGCATACAGCACACTTAACGTGGATGCACTTAATGGCACCCATAGAGATGTTGTTAGTTGCATTTGCACTAATTGAAACACTGCTGCTGAGTACACTGCAGCGGCTCTGCATGCCCACACTTCTCCCATTTCCTGTCCATCACGCCATGGTCAGTTACCATGCGCTTTAAGAGAGCTGTTAGTGAGTAAACATCATCTCTTTGCCTTCGAAGGTATACTATTCTCTCAAATATCTGCACCCCGGTGCAAGACGCTGCACTTTGTTACATTGAATTCTAATTACAAAGCTTTTCGACTCCTCCAGTCTTTTTTCATATCACTTTTCTTTCTGGCAACTCCCTCTGGGCTGTCCATTCTGTTACAGATCTTTGTGTCATTGGCAAAAATGAAAATTTCTCCCTGTGACCCTTGTGCAGTATCATTCCCAAAGATATTGAACAGAATTGAGCTGAAAACCAATCCCCGAGGCATATTAGTCAGTTTTCTTTCCTCTGAGTGAATTACATTTACCAGTACCTTCTGTCATCTACCATTCAGCTAGTTTCTCATCCAGTCCATCTCTTGGGATGCGTCCCCAGGCTGCACAGTTTATTTATGAGCCTTCTAGGACTCCGACTTTACTGCAATTCAAGTAAATCACATCCACTGCACACCCTGGATCAAATCCTCTAGTTTCCCACTTGAAAACAAAAAACAATTGGATTCATTTGAAACAATCTTTCTTTGGTACAATGATGCTGCCTTGCATCCTGCAATCCAGGGCTTGTAGGCACTTTACTGTTTTTTCCTTTACTAAAGTAACCATTGATTTATTGACGACCATGATCAGATTCACTAGGCTTTGCTTACTTTTCAACCCCTCCTTTTTATGAAGGACAACATCTGCCTTTCCCCAGTAAAACAGAATAAGTCCCATCTCCAAGAATATACTGAATACCCAAAGGTCCCGCTCTAGAACATCTCAAAGCTCCCTAGTATCCTTGGACATGTCCCATCTAAATCCAACCTGTGTCCACCCTCAACTTTGCTGGTTTTGTTCACGTGTTCCTCTGTAAATAATGTGGTATCTACCTCTCTGTTGTGTATACTAACATTGGTCCTACTCTACTTCTTTCTTCAGTGAACACCAAGTAGAAGTATCTATTGAGAATTTCTGATGTTTTTCTCATCTCCCTCTATGCATTTTATTCTCTTCTGTTGTCCAGTTTACAATTTCTTCTTTTATCTTCCTCCTTTCTCCAATAATACCTGAAAGATAGGTCATGTCACCTCACTTTACTTCTTTAGCTATTTTATCTTCCATGCATGTTTTTCCATCCTGACTTCATTCACTGCCTCCTTCTTCCAGCTTTACCAGCTTTCAGGGCCGCACCAAGCTATAACTGTGCTCTGAAAGCTGTGACTTGCGAACCTGGTGCCCACCGGACTCATTGAGCCTCACTTGTATATATTTAATTTTAAAATTTATATGCAGCCCATCTAAAATTTTAGGAGCTTTTTTTTTGTTCCAGTAATGAATTAGGGACATCTTTAGTAAACATTAATGTGCATTAAATGCCACTATGCTGATAGAAATACCGTAAATGGGTGCTGCTGCACTTAGTGTGTGTTTAACATTTGTGAATACACATTAACCTTTAGAAAACATGCCTCTTAATGAGTGTCTTAATTCCATTTGCATGGACAGTGAGGATAAAGAAAAGCTACCATATTTCTACATTACCATCCTCCAGTGCCAGGTACATTAGGAAACACTATAAAACCCTGCTCATTTAGGACCCATACCAAACCTTCCATATCATAACAGCACTACCAGGATTCACACAGCACCAAACTCTACATATAAAAAGGCAGCACTGAAAATATAAAACCGATATACCTCATAGAAAACCAATACATCTCCTACTGGGAAAAGAGAACAAGTAGTACTCCTACACAGAAACTACACAAACAGAATACTCGGTCATATATGCAAAACAGAGACTGACCATCATCAAATACAGAACAGGGGATCACGATTTAGAAATATGAAGGCAATGAGTGAACTAGGAATCCCAAAAGCCAAACTTGGACTGTACCACAACACTGGAGAAATAAAACTATACATTCATTTTCTCTTGTACTGAACAAACACATAGAAATCAGTGATGTACATTTCCCAGAGTTGACACATTCCAGTTTATAAGTTCAAAATAAAATAATTTCTCTCTACCTTTTGTTGTTTGGACATTTTATTTTTCAGTCACAATTGCCCCAATCTCTTTTTTGCTTTCTTCATATATTCTGCTAATTCTCAATTGTCTGCTGTCCACTTGTCCTTTCTTCTCTCATCTCTTATTTTTTTCCACCTTCTCTCTACATCTACCTTGTTTCTTCCCTATTACACTAAATGTCTGTGTTTCTTCCCTCTTACACAAACTATCTGTCCTTCTCCCCATCCTCACTGCCCCTGCCTTTGTCTCCACCCTGATTGCAGCATCTGCCCCCTTTCAGCTCCCCAGCATCACCCCCCTCCAGATCTCACCAGCATCAGCTCCCTTCCAGGGTAGGGACTGTCTCTGTATGTTGGCTATCTCTTGTAGGCTAGCTGTGCAGCGCTGCATGCGTGGCGCTTTATAAGTGCTGAATAACTCAATCAAGGTTCTTGAATGGAGCCAAAGCACCATGGCGTCTGGTTGCCATGGCACCCTGGCTCCGTTCATGAGCTGCGATCCCCGTCCTCAGAACATTTTTTGCATTTCCCCCCGTCTGACCCCTGATTTGGCCTCCCAAGGCCAAGGACAGGGTGTGAGGAATCTCCTTTACCTCCTCTGCCACCTGGGCCTGTCATCCCCCACCGACTAATGGAATAAGTTCTCCATTCACTCTGCTGGCCCTGGACGTATAGGGCCAACATTGGAATCAGCCGTGTACATCTGGGGCTGCAGACAGCCCATTGTCTGTCCTAACTCCACCCCTGCAATGCCCCTTTCCCACCTCCATCTAACATCCGTGTATAACGTACAGGGAAGTTAGTCGGGGTCAGCAGAGGGGCCGAATAGCGGGGACTATTCGCAGATTAGAATGACCCTTTTAGCGTCATTTGGCAATAGTATTTCCCCCAGTTCTCTGGTCACAACTGACTCAGTGCTGGGCTTTGAACAGAAACCATCAATTTCAGCTCTGCATCAGGGAATCAATTAGCCAGCGATCCACCTCAAAACATCGTTCATACAATACATGAACACTGGAGGTTATAGAATTACTTCTGTTCAAGAGTTTCATTATCTAGCCATTTTAATTGATTCTTCCCTCTCATTCTGTCCTTTCTATTCAAGACCTTGTTAAGAGATCAATTTTTAAAATTATGCTTGTTAAGTCGTTTTAAGAATTTATTTGAATATCGGTGATTTTAGGAGGGTTTTGCAAGCTTTTATTTTGTTTCCTCTTGATTACTGTGCCATGGTCTTGTATGATCTTTTTGTTTCTTATTATAAACTTCTTCAGTTTATCCAGAATGCTGCGGGCTGAAGTTTCACTATGGGGGTAATTCTGATGTTGGGGAATAGCGGGGATGGATGTCCGGTTTGGATGTCCAACCCCGCTATTCTCCTGGACCCGATGCCGGCACTAGAGCTCTCCACATGTACAAAGGAGATTTGTGGGTACCTCTGGATGGGGACGGGAAGGGGAGGGCTGGAGGAGGAGGAGTGTGAGCAGGGCTAAGGCGGGACCCAGACCCCAGACATACAGGACTGATTCTGGTCGCAGTCCTGTACATCTGGGCTTGAGAAGATAGACGGGGGACTTATTCCACCTCGGAGATGGAATATGCCCCCTCGATGTCGGCGGCCATCATTGCAGGCCCCCCCCCCCCCAGTGAGCAGGGCAGGAGGATCCCCACTGCCCGATCCTGGCCTTGGCAGGCCCCTCTGGGGTCAGGTGGCAGGGAAAAGCGATAGGTTGTGTGGGGCAGTGGGCGACACAGAATCGGGGCCCATCCAGCCCGTCCAAGCCCTTCGCACCCGATTCTGCTCCAATGGGAATAGCTCCCACGGATGCAAAATCGGCTGCAAATCCGGCCTGTTCAGATTTTGGACGGGCTGGACGTGCTTCGATCAGAATGGGCCTCTATGTGATTTGTCCTGTTTAGATTGTAAGCTCTGATGAGCAGGGACTGTGTCTTACATCTATATGTACAGCGCTGTGTACACCTTGTAGCGCTATACAAACGATTTGTAGTAGTAATAGTTTTGTGTCTTCCATTTCATGAGCACATCGCTCCTCATCAGTGTGTCCTGCATTTTTCCCACTTTTGTTTAGGATTCAGTTTCATTCAATGTTAATTTTTAAAGTAATGAGGTTAAATCTCTCTCTTCCTTTGACCATCCCATAGGAATATTTCAGACACTTAGAGGATGAGGTCTAATGATGGTAATCAACCAAAAAGTCCATTGCTCCCAGACTTAATGGAATGCAAATTTTAAATCAATTGTATTTTTCAGTCTCTCAGGAGTGCAATCTGTTACCTTGTAGATATTTGGTTAATTGATGAGATGCTTGATTTTCGTAGAAAATTGAAAACCTTTTATTTTTGATGTGCATTTTCTTAGAATTTGTCGCAATGTTGGAATTCAATGTTCTTATTTATCTTAATTTATTAATTTTTAGGATTGTTGCAATTTTTTTTCTTATGTGATTTCATTCTTTTAATAATTTCCTATGTTTTATTGTTCAAAGCAGAGTGTGCAATAGATCTGTAGCTTATAAATGATGTTAAATAAATGAACAAATCAGAAGTCCTACATATGGCCCCAGACTCCAATGTGACTCTTAAGTCCACCCCCTAAATTCTGAAACTTACTTTGCACTGCTGCAGCACTGCTTGTAGCCAGGTTATGAAATCAAAGTGGACGGAGAAGCGATGTATAAGAAGAGATATGATAGAAATTTATAAAACAATGCTTTCCAAACTTTTATTCAAAATGTTCCTATTTTGTGAGCCCCAGATCATAATGAAGATAAAACAGCAGACCTCTCTGACTGTAGTAGTAGTAGTAGCATGGGGCCTGTCCACTCCCTCTCCCCTCTCTCATATATTCCTTCTCTCGTCCCCTATTATTCAGAGCATGGAGACGGTGGCAGCAGTGACTGAAACAATAGCAGCAGTCGGCACAATGTTCTACATGTCTGTGTGTACTCACAAACCCAAATGGAAAGGTCAGATAAAGGAGAGGGCAGGGACAAGCCTATGAACATTCACTGACTCACAGGCCCCATGCTACTTTTGCACCCAAAACCAATCCTCCGTTTCAGCCAATTAAATCAATCACTGGGCATAGATCACAATGGAGGGCCAGAGGGAGGGAGAGCAATCCTGCATCTGTGGCCCCATTCAGGGCCGGCTCCAGAGTTGGCTCCAGGTATTAGTACCCCAGGCAAACCTTAAGCCTTATGCCCCCTCTGTCTGTCGGAATCCATTCTTTAGCTTTGAATTTGCCACCTACTGGAAGCTGCTGACCTAGGCAACAGCCTAGTTTTCCTAATGGTTGGGCCAGTCTCGAACCCATCCACTGATTTTGTGAGACCATTTGGTGTCCCCACAGTGTGGAAACCACTGCTATAAGTTCATGAATGGGGTGAAATGTGTAAATAGGGAATGGCTATTTATGCTTTCACATAGCACAAAGATTTGGGGACACTCCTTGCAATTAATAAACAGTGCATTTAAAACATATTAGAGAAATGATTTCTTCACTCAGCACAGAACTGAGCAGTATAATTTGTTGCTGAAGGACATGGTCCAAGGTAGTTAGCATAGCTGGGTTTTAAAATGGTGTAGACAGACTACTGTAGGAAAAGCTTTTAGTCACCATCTAGACTTGAAGAAAGCCGCTGCCTATCCCCTGAATCTGAACAAAAGGACTGGATCTATTCTTTAGGATCATGCTAGGTACTTGTGATCTAGACTAGCCATTGCTGTCTGAGACACGATGATGAACATGATGGACCTTTGATTGGACCTAGTATGGTACATAATATGTTCTTATGATAACATCAGTTGTAGCGTCCCTTTTTTCTTTTGTGATAGTATTGAAAATCTGATATTTCTGCAAACTGAGCATCTGAGTGGGCACTTCTCCTTCTCTTTAAAAGTGCCCCCCAAATTAATGCTTCTAATAACAGCATCCTCGAAAATGTGAATCTGACATTAAGGGCTGATGGAGAATATGCTAGATCAGGGATTCTCAGCTCAGCCCTTGGGACACACCTAGCAAGTCAGGTTTTCACTATAACCACAACGAATGTGCAGGAGAGAGAGTTGCAAACAATGGAGGCAATGCATGCAAATCTCTCTCATGCATATTCATTATGGTTATTCTGAAAACCTGTCTGACTAGGTGTGTCATGAGGACTGGGTTGAGAACTCCTGTGCTAGTTAGAACTATGCTATAGCTTGGTCTAGCTCAGTGGTTCTCATCCCAGTCCTCTGGAACTACCAGGCTAGTCAGGCTTTCAGGATATCCACAATAAGTATGCATGAGATAGATCTTTATCTTTATTTGCACATTTGATTAACCGCCCAGGCTGAAGCATCAGGGCGGTGTATAATACAAACAAATAACACAGGTACACTACCAAAAAACTGCCTCCAGTTTTGCAACTGATTCCTATAGATTTTGGGGTGCTGAATCCAGGAAAAATAGCCAAAATGTTCCATCACGTCACGTTTTCTTGCAAAATTAGATTTCTTACCCATATAAGGAATGTTCACATAATTTCTTTTTAGCTGACTGCAGTTTATTTTCTTGGCCCAAAATAGAGGTTGTAATGGTTAACTAACTAGAAACACTCCCTCATGATATTTTATAGTGTTTTGTATTCATTTTATACATTAACAGGACAATTGGGAGGCGGGGGGCTAAATCCAGTACTCGCGCTGGCGCATGTTCTTTCCTGTTCGCCTCGCCTCGTTCGCTCGCTCAAACACGGTGGTTTGCGACATGAACGTTCCTGTCAAATTTCAGTTTCTTGCAAGTTCATTATTACCTTTTGTTTGCTCAGTCGTAATCCAGCTTTATTCCGAAGTGGTTCACTACAGTTGTAGTTTGCAGTGCTGTGTATTTGTGATGGCTCACAGAGCCAGAGGTTGCGTCAACTCTCCGGACAGTTTTTGTTTTATTTGTGGGGAATATACCGTGAAAAAGCGGCAGAGGAACATTTCTGCATTTATTAAAAAAGTATATTTCGCCTATTTCGGTTTGAAGTTAGGCGATCAAGACAAACCGTGGGCTCCTCACAAAATGTGCAAGACATGTGAGGAAGATCTACGCTTATGGATGAAAGGTAAAAAACAAGCATTTCGTTTCGGAATACCTATGATGTGGCGTGAACAAAGAGACCACAGCAGTGACTGCTATTTTTGCTCTTGCATTGTGAAGGGATACAACTTAAAAAATAAGAATGTAATAAGTTACCCCAACCTTCCCTCAGCAATTAGGCCTATGCCTCATAGCAACAAAGTACCTGTGCCTGAACCACCAAAATCTTTGGATCATATTTGTGTGGACGGTTCTGATCATGATGAGACTCATCAGATGGCTTTTCCCCGATGAGTCCAGTACTTCCGAGTTTGAAACTGAACCAGATCCGAAACCTGAACTTTTCTCTCAAGCTGAATTGAATGATTTAGTCCGGGATTTAGGACTCCCAAAAGATGCTGCCCAACTGCTAGGTTCTCGGCTTAAACAGAAAAATCCATTGTCACCAGGAACAACTTTTTATTGGTACCGCAACCGCGAGACACAATTTTTGAAGTATTTCAGCAAAGAGGAAGATTTGGTATTTTGCAACGATATATACGGAGTGATGGAAAAGTTTAAACTCAAGTATGATCCTGCTGAATGGCGGCTGTTCATTGATTCGTCAAAAGACAGCATAAAAGGTGTTCTTCTTCATAATGGCAACACATTCGCTTCAGTTCCTATTGCTCACTCTGTTATTCTCCAAGAAAAATACGAGAATTTGGCCCTGATTCTTCAGAAGATTCGTTATGATGAGCATAAGTGGATGATTTGTGGAGACTTTAAAATTCTATCCATGCTATTAGGGCAGCAATCCGGTTTCACCAAATATCCCTGCTTCCTTTGCTTGTGGGATAGCCGGGCCCGCGACCTACACTGGGGGAAAAAAGACTGGCCAATTCGGGAGTATTTGAGACCCGGTGAGAAAAATGTTCTTCATGAGAGCTTGGTACCTCGTGATAAAATTCTATTACCACCTCTCCACATTAAGTTGGGTCTCATTAAGCAATTCATCAAGTCCCTTCCAAAAGATGGTGAGTGCTTTCGGTACCTTTGCTCAAAGTTCCCCCGACTTTCTGAAGCAAAGCTAAAGGAAGGAGTGTTTGTTGGCCCTGATATAAGGAAACTCATTTCAGATGGAGCATTCGCTGAAACGATGTCTGAGAAGGAAAAAGAAGCCTGGGATTCCTTCAAGGATGTTGTTCTCAAATTCTTGGGGAACAGGCGGGATGAGAACTATAAGGATATTGTTGCCAGGATGCTCAATGCCTTCAAAGAACAAGGCTGTAACATGAGCCTGAAAGTCCATTTCTTGCACTCCCATGTGAACTACTTTCCCGAAAACTTGGGGGCGTACAGTGAAGAACAAGGTGAAAGGTTTCACCAGGATATCAAGGACGCAGAGAGAAGGTACCAAGGAAGATGGAACACCACTATGATGGCAGATTTCTGCTGGTTGCTGCTGCGGGAAACCCCAGATGAAAAATACGCCAAGCAGCGCACCAAGAGAAGCATTCGGGGGAAGAAGAAACGGGCCCACCAGGAGATTGATTGACCCAAGAATGACTTTAAAATCTAAACTGTGTTGACAAATATCGTGTTTTTACTAAACTTTGAAATAAAAATTTGCTAGTTATTACCACAGTGTCGGATCTCATTTATTAGAATTTTATTTTCACACCATCGGGTGTTTGTCTTCATGTATTGCAATGGTGCGGTTTGCGTTTTCTATTCTTACATACATACCTGTACAACATTTTTTGCACATTTCTTTGCTTTGCTTTGTGTCTAACCTCTCTCTTATATGCTCAATGTTTGTGCACATGTATGTGGCTGTTTTAAGTGCAGACAATTTTGCTACCATCACAGTGTGTTTTGTTGACATTACTCTATTCTTATGTGCTGCCTTGTTACAATTTTCTTTATTCTTATTTGAATATTTATTTATTTATTTATTTATTTACATTCTCTTATATACCGCACTATTCAGCATCAGCGCGGTTTACATGGAACAGAAACGCTCAGTACAGTTAACATGTATGAGTTTACAGATAACAGGGCAAGTAACTTAGATAACAGGGGTAAACTATTTACAAAAACTTGCTACATAAGCTTGTAAACTATTTACAAATATTGCTACATAAGGTTGTATGATCATGAATTCTATAGAAACAAATGCACCACTAAGGGTTAGAGAATCTTTCTTGGCATGTTGTTGGGAAACCATATATTTGCTTAGTGGGTTACATCTCTGTCTCGGTGGGTGAGGTTGGGTTCTATGAGGTACTTATTGAAAAGATGGTACTTGAGGGCTTTCCTAAACTGCGTAAGGCCCTTAATAGCCCGGATATCTGGAGGTAATGCGTTCCAGCATCTTGGTGCGCTGATACTAAACGCCCTGTTGGCTGTAGATGAAGTGCAAACTGTTAATGCTTTCGGGACTTTTAGGGTGTTTGTAGCTGTGGATCTCCTTGCTCTATTAGGAGATATGGTATGGATGAGGGCCATTATTGATTCAGGGGAGAGCTTGTTAATAGCTTTAAAAGTGAGTAACAGAGTCTTAAAAACGATTCTAGCCTGGATAGGTAGCCAATGTAATTGTATCAACAGAGGTGTCACGTGGTCGCTTCTGGGGGCTCCATGGATGACCCTTGCTGCAGCGTTCATGGCGAGCTGCAGCGGGTGTAGGGTGGATAGGGGCAGGCCTTGAAGGATGGCATTGGCGTAATCAAAATGAGGTATGATCAATGCCTGGTATATAGTCCTGAAGTCATTTGGTTCCAGCATAGATCGTAAATGCCGAAGTGAGCGGATCTTGTAGTATACTGCTCTGACTGTGTTCCCTATGTGGGCTTTCATGTCTAGGCGCTGATCCAAGGTGACTCCCAGGTAGCGTATTGATGGTTTAGTTTGTAGCTCTGCTTCTTTTACTTTAAGGAATTGTGGTGGTGTGAAGTTAGTGTTCCTAGTAATGAAGAGTACTTCCGTTTTCTTATGTTGTATTCTGAGGTTTTGGGAGAGAAGCCAGTCAGATATTGCGTTGAAGCAACTCGTCAGTGGAGAGAGGTCCGGATGTTCCGTAGAGAAGGGTATGTACAGCAGGACATCATCAGCATATAACATGCAGTCGACATTGAAGGATCGGATGATCTTGCAAATTGGTTGCATGTAAATGTTAAACAAGAGGGCCGAAAGGGAAGAACCTTGTGGGACTCCCTGGCTTTGGTGGAAAGGTTCTGATGTCATCCCTCCAGAACGCACATGCTGCCATCTTCCAGACAGGTAAGATCTGCACCAATCAAGCGCTCTGCCAGTAATTCCTTTCTCAAATAGTCGACCTAAGAGAAGCTCATGACTTACTGAGTCAAAAGCTGCAGCGATGTCCAGAAAGATGAGAGCAAATCCTTGACGGATGTCATCAATGCCAGTAATTATCCTGCAGAAGAGGGTGGTAAGAAGGGTTTCCACTCCGTGGGATTCCCTAAAACCATGTTGGCAGGGGTCTAATGGTGAGGCAATGTCGACGTGATCTTGTAGTTGTCGTTGTACCTCTTTTTCGATGATCTTCGCAAGTAACGGAATACTGGATATAGGTCTATATGAATCCACTTTTTGGGGTCGAGTTTGCAGTTTTTCAAAAGCGGTCTGATAGAGGTGTGCTTAAGAGCGGAGGGGAAGGAACCTGTTGTGAAGGAGAGGTTCATTATATTGGATAGTATTGGGCTGAAGTGGCTGCGGAGCTCCTTAATCCAGAAGGCTGGGCATGGGTCAGACTGAGATGTGGTGGTGTTGAGGGCCATAATCGTGTCTTCAATTCCTTTTTTGGTAGGGGTAGAGAATATGGTTAGAGCTGTGGGGCCATCTCGTTCAGGGGTGGTGGTTGTAGGCGAGATGTTGATAATCCGGCATATCTTGGATTGTGCATAGTTAGCAAAATCTTGTGGGTGAATCTCAAATTGCGGTCCGGGGGTTGGTTCCTTTGATAGAGTCTTGACTAGGTCAAAAAGATCATGGGGTTTATTAAGTGATCTCTTTAAGGTCTCTGAGTAGTATTGTTTCATTGCATCAGTGGTTGCCTTGCGGTGAGCAGCCAGATGACAGTTGTATGCAGTCTGGTCAATTGAAGAGTGGGATCGGCGCCAACGCTTCTCGAGTTTCCGTAATTGGGTAAGAGAGGCTCTAAGATCGGCTGTGTACCATGGAGCGTTCATTCTTTTCCTTGGGGGCTTGTTAGTTGGTGTGCGTAGAGCGATTGCGCTAAGGCACTTGTTCCAGTGAGTAATCAGGTCGTCAAGGTTCATGGTGGTTTCGCTAATGAGTTGTTGCGTTTCCATGAGGATAAGGTCTCTGTTGAAAGGCTTGAAACATCTGGAGTGAAGTCTTGTAGTGTTGCTTGGTATCTTATTGAACTTTGACTCAGTTTTGTGCGAAGGGATCTGGAGGATGATCAGTTTGTGATCTGACCATGGAACAGGAGTTATGGACGTTATCGGGTCATGTGATGTGTTAAGAGATATCTGAGGGGCGAATACTAGGTCCAGAATATTTCCCTTAGTATGGGTAGGTTCCTTCACTAATTGTTTGAAGCCGAGATTTGTAAGGGCATCAAGGAAGGATAACACTTGATTGTCCTGCAGTGTTGGCAGGTTGAAATCACCTAGGATCCAGTTTGAGATGTTTGGGTTATGCGTGTTGGAGGCGAGGTCAATTATTGCAGCAAGATCATCCGGAGAAGCTGAAGGTGCTCTGTAGAGCAGGTTGATTGAGCAGCGTTTGTTGGATATGGTGACGGTTTCAATGTGATTAGCGTTGGTGGCGTCAACCGTCTGGAAGTGGAGATCTGTTCTGGTGATGATGAGCACCCCTCCTCCTCTCTTGTCTCGTCTATGACTTGTGTGAGCTGTGAAGTTCGGAGGGAGGAGTTGGTTGAGTATGACGTTGTCCTCATCGGATAGCCATGTCTCAGTGACTAAGAGTATATCAAGGTCGTGGAGGGAAATCAAGTCGATGACAGCTGGCCACTTCTTTCGGATAGAACGGGCATTAATGAGGGCACATTTTAGGTTATGAGGGTAGGAGTTTTCCACCTTCTTGGATTGCACAGAGTGCTGGAGCGCAATGTGTAGCAGATGCGGGTGACGTGCGCGGGCATCCCAATTTACATTGTGACGGGATGCACCAGACCATCTTCTTCCATGGCTTTGTAATATTGGAATCTGGTTGGAAGGAGGGGTTAAGGTAAGAGAGCAGGAGAACCAACTAGCAAGGATGATGTAACATCCTATTATGGTGGTGAAGGGGGAACCCATTGTGGCCGGACACTGTGTGATTGTGAAATGGGTAGATTAGGGCAGAATTCCTTGTGATTGTGGACAAGTATTGTGGGGAGAATTACTGACAACAATGCAATGTTAACTAGCTAGATAGCATTAAGGAATTGTTAACCATAGTACTATGGCTAGATTGTAGTAAGGAATTACTGACAACAGTACAATAGTAACAAATACTGACTACAGGACAATGGTAACAGTACAGTGGCAAGATGGCAGTAAGAAATTACTGACTACAGTACAATAGTAACAATTATTGACTACCGTACAATTACTGACTACAGTGCAATAGTAACCATTACTGACTAAAGTACAATGTTAACAGTGCAATGTTTAGATAACATTAAGGAATTACTGACAACAGTACAATGTAAACTGTTATTGATAAGGCTGTTGATGTTAGTATCCGGAGGTTAGGATTGTGGGACTATACTTGCGGTAAGCAGCATGAGAGCAGGATCCTCTGATGAGAGAGGTTTGAGAGGTTTGCTCGGTTCCTATCACTTGGAGACTTTCGCTAGCACTGGGCTTTACGAGGAGAAGTGAAAGAGTTGCTGGTGAGCGAGCTCAACACATAGGAGCTCAAGCTGCTGGGTTGTATGGAGTTGGACTTCGCTGCAATGGCCACTGTGTTGTGTGGGCCAGCTGCCTAAGGGCCACGCCAAAGGGCCCTCTGGCGAGGCCCTCAGGCGCGGGCCCGACAGGCGCGGGCCCGCCTGTCGGCGGCACAATTTAAATGGAGCTGCCGCTCCCCTCCCACAGCCCGGATTGGGCTGGAGTAAGGCAGATGGAGTTGCCTCTCGCAGGAGTCCTTCCCGCCGTCGGCGGCACAATTTAAATGGAGCTGCCGCTCCCCTCCCACAGCCCGGATTGGGCTGGAGTAAGGCAGATGGAGTTGCCTCTCGCAGGAGTCCTTCCCGCCGTCGGCGGCACAATTTAAATGGAGCTGCCGCTCCCCTCCCACAGCCCGGATTGGGCTGGAGTAAGGCAGATGGAGTTGCCTCTCGCAGGAGTCCTTCCCGCCGTCGGCGGCACAATTTAAATGGAGCTGCCGCTCCCCTCCCACAGCCCGGATTGGGCTGGAGTAAGGCAGATGGAGTTGCCTCTCGCAGGAGTCCTTCCCGCCGTCGGCGGCACAATTTAAATGGAGCTGCCGCTCCCCTCCCACAGCCCGGATTGGGCTGGAGTAAGGCAGATGGAGTTGCCTCTCGCAGGAGTCCTTCCCGCCGTCGGCGGCACAATTTAAATGGAGCTGCCGCTCCCCTCCCACAGCCCGGATTGGGCTGGAGTAAGGCAGATGGAGTTGCCTCTCGCAGGAGTCCTTCCCGCCGTCGGCGGCACAATTTAAATGGAGCTGCCGCTCCCCTCCCACAGCCCGGATTGGGCTGGAGTAAGGCAGATGGAGTTGCCTCTCGCAGGAGTCCTTCCTGCCGTCGGCGGCACAATTTAAATGGAGCTGCCGCTCCCCTCCCACAGCCCGGATTGGGCTGGAGTAAGGCAGATGGAGTTGCCTCTCGCAGGAGTCCTTCCCGCCGTCGGCAGCACAATTTAAATGGAGCTGCCGCTCCCCTCCCACAGCCCGGATTGGGCTGGAGTAAGGCAGATGGAGTTGCCTCTCGCAACTAAACTAAACAATTAGTATAAAGAATTCATCCAAGAAACTTTTATCTCGATCACACTCAATCTGAAACGTTCACCTCAAACTGCTAACCCAATGTAGCAAAATATCTGTACGTGATGGAGCAAATTGGTTACCAGATTTGGATTCAGCGCACCAAAAAACGTAAAAATCAATCGAAACATTAGAGGCAGTTTAAAAAAAAAAATTTTAGTGTACCTGTGTAATCGTTGCTAAAAGAGAGAAAAGAACGCCAGAGTCATGACAGGACAGTGAAAAGGTCAGGGCACGCAAGAGAGGGAGAAAACAGAAATGGGCAGAGAAATAAAGAAAAAAGGTGGGGGGAGATATGTCAGATGATCCTAGGCAGGGGTAAGATAAAAGGCGATGCTGAAGAAATGGGCCTTCAGTATTGCCTTGAATCGTGGGAATGATCGCTCAGCACGGAGGGTAGATGGCAAAGAGTTCCAAAGAGCCATCCTGAGAAAGAAGAATGCGGCATGGCGAGTGAGTTCCAGACGTGTACGAGCTGGGGAGGGAAGAAACAGGCGGTTATTGTGAATGGAACGGAGGGCACTGGAGGGGGAGGTGCATGTGCAACAGGTCTACCAAATATTGAGGAGTGCCGGTGTGAAGCACCCAATGCACAGTGATAAGGACCTTGTACTGATACCGGCACTGAAGAGGGAGCCAGTGCAATTTGTAAAGAAGAGGGGATGCATGATGCAGAATAGCGCGCACTGATGCAGAATAGCGCGGTATATAAGAGAATGTAAATAAAATAATAAATAAATAAATGAGCAGTACAGGAGGCAGGAGGAATGAGCCGGGCAGCTGTGTCCTGTAACAATCGCAAACTGTGGAGCTGGTATTGGGGGAGGCCGGCCAGATCAGAATTGCAATAATCAAGCCTGGACTGGAGAAGAGACACTGTAAGGGTAATCGGAGAAGATGCCGGAGAACAGAACGTACTGCTCTCAACTGGCGCAGATCTATCTCATGCATATTCATTGTGGATATGTTTATGTTTATTAAAACTTGATTAACCCGCCCTTCAATAAAATCAAAGCGGTGTACAATAAATAAAAAACAATAAAAACAAGGCACAGAGCCTTGGATGCCCTGGAAACCCAACTGGACTAAGAGTCCTAGAGGACTGGGTTGAGAACCACTGATTTGTCTAGCTCTACTCTTCCTCCCTTGCTGTGATTCAGAAAGCACAGTAGGATATCCAGGTGTACTAGATAACTTTCCCACATGCTGCAAGTCTGAAAATAAAATACCTTTTGCAAGAGACTGAATCTTAAGTTTAAGACCATTCATTTCTTTTCAGTCACATAAAAAAGGTCAGTCTGATTTGGGGATTTGCTGTCCTTCCTTTTTTATTCCTGGGAACTCAAAGAAATATTCACTGCAAGAATCATTTCAGCATCATTTATTGCTTCTCAGAGGAACTTTTCTTACAGAAGGAACTATGGGCCCAATATTCAGCGTAAGCGACCAGAATGAGTACAGCGCTTAGCTATCGCCACTGAAGAGTTAACCTGGATATTCAATGCTGGGAACATATCTGGCCACTCGCATTGAAGCTAACTGGGCAATGGCATATTCAACCGCTGCCTGGTGAGCTTTAGCAGCAAAAATTGGGCCAGCTTTTGCTATGCCTAACTTTTGCCGCTGAGGGATAACCGGGCAGTGGCTGAATATTGCACAACTATTGCCCCTGGAACACCCTGATGCTAATCATGTAGCATCGGCGCATATAGCGGTGGTGTCTGGTTAGTGCTGCTGAATATCACGCTTAGGGGCAGTTACACGGTTTGCGGGTCTGTAAACCGTGTAACTGCTTTGGAATATTGGGCCTGACAAGACCAAGTAAATAAGGTTAAACTGTGAGCTACAAACCAGTTATTCTCAGTAAATAAATGCATGAAATGTAGTGCAGATTTTGGAATGCAATGGATTACAGGCCTGAGTCATAATGGTTTTTTCAGTTAGGTTTTGTCAGATGAATTTTGATTAGCTTCTTTGGGTGACCAGAGGGATGGATCAGGGAGAGTGTTAGATATGTATTTTAGCCGGGTCTTTGTACAATTTATGGTATCATGAGAAGTTGCATTGTAAGGGAGGGAAGACCCCTGCCCTGGGATAAGCTACATGGAGCAGCAGTTGCAACCGTAAACCCGTAGGCTCTTTAAGAAAGCACTCGCTGATTCTATGATATCTTTGGTGAAACTAACTGAAATAGCAGTTCTCAAATGTTCCACCTTATTTCTGAAATAAGTGGTTAAATCACTAGCTGTTAAATTTATTGAATGCATGGAATGACTTAAGGAATTGGGAGTTAGTATATTATTATACTGGAGTGGAGGAGTGGCCTAGTGGTTGGGGCAAGGTACTTCAGGCCAGAAGGTCAGGGGTTCAAATCCCACTAGAGGACAGCAACCTTGGGCCGGAAGGACTGGGGTTTCTAGTCCCACAGGTGCTCCTTGTGGCCTTGGGCAAGCCACTTAACCCTCCATAGCCCATGTTCCCTGTAACATAGTTATCTCCAAGTTATAATGCCCTGATGGAGAAGGTGGGAACAAGTATAGTAACAGAATTACAAAGGGCATAGAACAGACACAGTGGATCCCTTTATAGCAAGAAGATGAAATCAAAATAACCTTAAATATCTTTTATAATTCAACAAATACATAGAAACATGATGGCAGGAAAAAAACATATAGCTTATCTAGTCTGCCCTTCCATATCAACTACTATAGTCCCGTCTTTTCCTGTAGAGATCTTCTTTGTTTGTCCTATGCTTTCTTGAATTCAGATACTGTCCTAGTCTCTGCTACCTCCATTAGGAAATTGTTCCCCCCTCTACCACTCTTTCCATAAAGAAATATTTCTGCATATTACTCCTCAGTCTGTCCCCTTTCAACTTCATCCTATGCCCTCTTGTTGCAGAGCTTTCTTTCAAATGAAAGAGGTTCTCCTGTGTATTTATGCCATGGAGGTATTTAAATGTGTCTATCATATCTCCTCTATCCCGTTTTTCCTCTAAAGTATACATATTGAGATCTTTAAGTCTATCCCCATATGGTTTATAACAAAGACCACTGACCATTTTGGTAGCCACCCTCTGCACGAATCCATCCTGTTTATATCCTTTTGAAGATATGGTCTCCAGAATTGGACACAAAACTCCAAATGCACTCTCACCAAAGACTTATACAAAGGCAGTATCACCTCCTTTTTTTCTGCTGGCCATTCCTCTCCCTATGCACCCAAGCATTATTTTGGCTTTCACTGTTGCTTTTTCTATCTGCTAAGCCACCTTAAGATCATCAGAAACAAACAAACCCAGGTCCCACTCTTCTTTCATGGAAAGAAGTACCTCACCCCTTACAGTGTTCTGCTGCCTTGGAATTTTGCAGCCCAAATGCATGACCCTGCATTTTTTAGCCTTGAATCTCAGCTGCTCAATTTATTTATAAGTCACCTGCGTAGAGCAGTGTCAAAGACTTTACTGAACCTAAGTAAACCACATCTAGGGCTTTACCTCGGATCAAGTCTCTGGTCACCCAGTCAAAGAACACAGATTTGTCTGCCTTTAGTAAACCCATACTTCCTCGGATCCAGCAATCCATTGGATTCCAAAAACCTCACTATCCTCTGTTTCATCAGTGTTTCCATTAATTTACCCACCAGAGGTCAGACTAAGCTGCCTGTAGTTTTCAACCTCATCCTTTCTTCTATTTTTGTGTAAAGGGACCACATGAGCCATTCTCCAGTCCTCTGGGACCACTCCCGACTCTAAAGAAGCAATGAAAAGGTCAGACAGTAGAATCGCTAGAACTTCCCCAAGTTCCTTCAATACTCTGGGATGTATCCCATCCAGCCCCATCGCTTTGTCTACTTTTATTTTAGCTAGTCCCTCACAAACCCAGTCTTCTGAAAATTGTTCAAGATCCCCTTCACTTCTGCTCCTATTTGTGGGTGTTTTCTGAGGTCCTGTTCCTGGCCCTTCATCTGTGAACACAGAGTAAAAATATTTGTTAAGCAATGCCGCTTTAGCCTCATCAGCTTCTACATTTTCCTCCCCTTCACCTTTGAGTCTGACAATACCACACTTGCACGTCCTTCTCTGGCTAGCATATCTGAAAAAATATCTTGTCCTCCCATTTTATTGCATTGACTATTTCTTCTTCTTTTTGTATCTTTGCTTTCTTGACTACTTTCCTAGCTTCTGTTTTTCCAAATATTGATGCTTGTATTCCTCTTTCTGTGATCTCTTGTGTTTTATGAAAACCACCTTCTCTTTCTTCACCTTTTGAGCTAGTTCTTTTGAGAACCAAAGTGGCCTCCTTTCCTTTTACATTTATTTACCTTTCTAACAAAATGATTTGCTGCCCTTAAAATATCCCCTTTCAGTTTGCCCATTGCTTTTCTACATACCCCAGCTGTTCCCATCCCGCTAATGACTCCTTGAGGTATTGTCAGATCTTGGCAAAGTTAGTGTTCCTAAAGTCTTACAGCCTCACTTTTGAATGAACTTCATCAGCCCTAGTCTTAATACTGAACCACACAATCTGATGATCACTGGATGCAAGATGATCTCCCACTATAACATCAGAAACACTTTCCATTCCTACCAAGCCTTCAAAAAGCAACTCAAAACCCATCTTTTTAGTCTGGCATATGATCTCCCTTCCCCGTCCTTGTCTCCCTCCCCCTTCTCATGTTGATGTACCTCTGCTTGCTTTGTTCTTCTATCCTTGGTCTCTCCTCTGTCGCTTTTATTTTTAACTGGCGTTCTTTTCAGTTTCTTAGCAGCCTGTAATTTTAATGTTATTTTAAAGATTGTGAACCGCCCAGACGCCACTGGTATTGAGCGGTATAAAAAATGTTTTAATAAACATAAACATATTGGTAAGCAAAAGATTCAATATGGCCCCTTTACGTGTGGGTTCTGTTATCAATTACCAGAATAGTTCTTCCTGTAGAGAATCCAGCATCTCCTTACTTCTAGATGACAAGGAGGGTGGGGGGGACCTGCACGGAGCAGCAGTAACAATTACACTATCTCTCTTACTGGGCAGACTAGATAGAAACATGATGGCAGGAAAAAGACCACATGGCCTATCTAGTCTGCCTTTCCATATCAACTACTACTATAGTCTCCTTTATTACTTTAGAGATCTTCTGTGTTTGTCTCATGCTTTTTTGAATTCAGATACTGTCCTCATCTCTACCACCTCCACTGGGAGACTATTCCATGCATCTACCACTCTTTCCATAAAGAAATATTTCCGCATAATACTCCTGAGTCTATCCCCTTTCACCCTCATCTTATGTCCTCTCGTAGCAGAACTTGCTTTCAATGCCACAGAGGTATTTAAACATCTCAATCATATCACCTCTATCCCACCTTTCCTCTTATTAAGCTCCTTAAGTCTGTCCTCATATGCTTTATAACAAAGACCATTAACCATTTTAGTAGCCACCCTCTGCACTGACTCCAACCTGTTTATATCCAGAATTGGACACAATACTCCAAATGAGGTCACATCAAAGACTTATACAGAGGCACTATCACCTCTTTTCTTCTACTGGCCATTCCTCTCCCTATGCACCCCAGCATCCTTCTAGCTTTCGCTGTCACATTTTCTACCTGTTTAGCTACTTTAAGATCGTTAGACACAATCATGCCCAGGTCCCACTCTTCTTTTGTGGACAAACACTTCACCCTCTACACTCTACTGCTCCCTTAGATTTTTGCTGCCCAAATTAATGACCCTACATTTTTTAGCATTAAATATCAGCTGCCAAATTCTCGATCATTCTTCAAGCTTAGGTAAATCCCTCCTCATGTTATCTACACCTTCCTTGGTGTCTACTCTATAGAAGATTTTGGTATCATCCATAAAGAGGCAAATCTTACCCGACAGCCCTTCTGCAATATCACTAACAAAGATGTTAAAAAGAATTTGACCAAGGACAGATCCCTGTGGCACTCCATTGGTAACCTTCTCCTCATAGTGAGCTCCATTTACCTGTACGCTTTGTCGTCTCCCACTCAACCAATTTCTAAACCAATCAATAACTTTAGGGTCCATCCCTAGGGTGCTCAGTTTCTTTATAAGTTGCCTGTGCGGAATGGTGTCAAAGGCTTTACTGAAATCTAAGCACACCATATCTAGGGTTCTCCCTTGGTCCAACTCCCTGGTCACCTAGTCAAAGAAATCAATCAGATTTGTCTGACAAGACCTGCCTCTGGTGAATCCATGCTGCCTCGGATCCAGTAATCCTTTGGATGACAGAAACCTCACTATTTTCTCTTTTAGCAGTGTTTTCAATAATTTATTCACCAGCAAGGTTAAACTAATTGGCCTGTTGTTTTCAACCCTATCCTTACTTCTGCTTTTGTGTAAAGGAACCATATGTGCCTCTCTCCAATCCTCTGGCACCACTCTCAAATCCAAGGAGTCATTGAAAAGGTCAGTCAGTGGAGCTGCTAGAACATACCCAAGTTTCTTCAGTATTTTTGGATGTATCTTGGTCTTTACATTACTATGTATGTTACTATGTAGACCCAGCCAATTACTTAGCTGCCGAATACGGGACCCTCTGCAAGCACCATAAGTTTTTCACAGGGAGTCCAGAATACACTGCATTACAATAATCCAGAATTGAAAAAATAAGGCAATGACAAAAGCCTGAAGGATGCTTGGGTGGATAGGGAGCAGAATGGTCAACAGGAAATAGATGAAAGTATCTCTGTAGAAGTGTCTGAGACTTTATTTGGAGTACTGTGTGAAGTTGTGGAAACCTTCAAAAGGATATGAACTGGAATGAGCAGGTGCAGAGGGCAGCTGTAAAGTGGTCAGTGATCAACATCATAAAGTTTAGGAAGATAGAATTAAAAATCGAAATACTGTATGTACTATACACCATGGAAGAGATATGATATAGATAATTAAATATCTCCAAGGTATAAATGCAAGACACATAGGCCTCTTTCAATGAAAAAGAGGATCTGCAAGGAGGGCTAATAGAATTTGGGTGAAAGGGGGTAAACTCAGGAGCAATCTAAGAGAAAATTTCTTTACAGGAAGGGTGGTGGATGCATAGAAAAGCCGCCCAGTGGAAGTGGTAGAGACAGAGCTAGTATCTGAATTCAGGAAGTGCAAGATAAGCACAGAGGGTTCCTGAAGGGAGGAAGGGATTGTAGAAACTGGGCAGTTGGTTTAGATGGGCAGACTGAACAGACTATATGGTCTTTTTCTGTCATCATTGTTCTGTGTTTCTAAGTAATCTATTTCTACTTTGCCTTTGACTCTTGGGATACACTATTTTAGCATACACAATTTTTATATATTACCTGACAGACATGGAGAAGTTGTCTTCTTCTTACATCCAATTGTTCAAGATCTCTGTAGGGTAAGTCTACATTAGGTGCTGAATGCATGAAAAAAAGAGCTAATGAATGGGTCACTCTCTTAACATGTGCAAATTCACACATTGGACATTCCACAAGCAGAATTTGTATGATAATTCTGGGAAAGAGATAGAAGCCACAATTTATTTAACATTTCTTATATACCGCCTTTCATGATATCAAGGCAGTTTACATTGAACAAACTGAAATTACATTGAACGGGGCATTATAACTGGAGATAACTATTTATAGGGAACATGGACAATGGAGGGTTAAGTGACTTGCCCAAGACCACAAGGAGCACCTATGGGACTAGAAACCCCAGTCCTTCTGGCCCAAGGTTGCTGTCCTCTTGTGGGATTTGAACCCCTGACCTTCTGGTCTGAGGTAACTTGTCCCAACCACTAGGCCACTCCTCCCTCAATGAGATGGGAAAGGAGTGGGGTGTGCTAGCTGTAATTAGCATGTATTTGCCTAATCTTTATCTTTATTAAAATGCTTGATTGACCGTTCTTCGGAAGTCATCTGAGCAGTTTACAGTAGTATAAAATAACAGGGACCAAAGCCAGAAACAGAAAGGAACTATAACATCAGATAGGAAAGCATGCAGTCATACCAGAACCTAGGAAAAAGGAGAGAGAGCAGCTTAGGCAGAAGGGAAGGGAGACGAAAAGGGGTCAAGAAGGGGGAAGTCATAGGCAGCACAGAAAAGATGGATCTTGAGAAGGGACTTGAACTTGGGGAGCGATTTGTTCTTGATGGAGTGAAGGAGGAAGGGAGTTCCAGAGAGGTGGGCTAAAAAGAAAAATGACGAGTGTCGGGTCTGCTCTAAGTAAGCATGGGCTGGGGAGGGGAGGTCAAGGCGACTAACATGCAAGGACCGGAGTCTGTGAGGCATCGGATGGAACTGTATGGAGTCTGCTAGGTACTGAGGGATGTGCGTGTAGAGGGCCTTATGAGTCAGAATCAGGAGTTTGAAGGTGATGCGATGAGACTGGGAGCCAGTATAATTGAATAAGGGAGGGTGTGATGTGACTACAATGGGTGGTGTGGGTGAGGATCTGGGTGGCAGTATTTTCAATCATCTGTAGACGGTGGAGTTGATAATGGGGAATGCCGGCAAAAATGATATTGCAATAATCTAGGCGTGAGATTACTAGGGAGAGAAGGAGGGTTATGAGAGAGGCAGGGGAAAGCATTTGACGAAGGTAGTAGTAAGATTGGCACGTAAGGGTAGAAATGTAGGTGTTTAAGGAAAGGTCGGAGTTTAGAATGATACCTAAATATCTAAGTGAAGATACTAGGGGGATCAAGAAGGAGAGGGGAGAGGGCTAGTTGAGGGCCATAATGCATGTTAACTGCAAAACTCAAAGATAATGCCGAACAGTTTCTGCATTCAAAGGTGTAGTTAACTGCATCCATGCTAACTGCTGCGATATCAGTGTATGTTAGTAACACTGGTAACCCGGAAGCCCTCCTCGCCTCCATTCCCCGATTGGACACACTCCAATCCTGTTCCCCCCCCCCCCAATAACTTCACCAACTCAGTAATATTTGGTACAAACTTTTGGTCGCAGCTTTATTTACAACTTGTACAACCGGCCCAACACGGGCCTAAGATAACAATTGAACAAAACCCAACCCCGCACCCCTTTACCGGAGGATGCCCCCCCACCCGCCATCTTAGTAGCAAGGCGGAGCATCCTCCTCCCCCCCAAACCCCGCCGCCTGCCTCGCCATCCTAGTAGCAAAGGCCGGCTCCCACCCCCCCGCTACCGGGCCGAGACCCCCAACCGGGCTGTCTCGCCCCACCCCGGGGAGCACTTCGCCCCCACTGCTTGTAAACCAGGTCAAGCCCGCGCCGCTCCTGCGAGCGCTGGCTCTGTACCCCGCCACCCCCACCAGCTGCAACATCCCGACAAACCACAACCATGGGCGGGCGGGCGGGAACGCGACCGGTACGCGAGGAGCCGCGGCCAGAAGGAGACGGCCACGCGGCTCCTCGCGAACTGCACCGCCCACCCCATGTCATGCGGGCCAATGAAATCGCTCCGACGGCGCGCCGGAGCGATTTCAACTGCCTCGCACCGCCCCCTCCCCCCCGACGCACCCCCCCTTTTACCCGGCACGTTGGAGGCCGCGGCCGGGCCCGGGCCCAGGTTACTGTCGGCCGCGGGACCCGGCCCGCGGCCTCGGGCATTAACACTGGTAACCCGGAAGCCCTCCTCGCCTCCATTCCCCGATTGGACACACTCCAATCCTGTTCCCCCCCCCCCCAATAACTTCACCAACTCAGTAATATTTGGTACAAACTTTTGGTCGCAGCTTTATTTACAACTTGTACAACCGGCCCAACACGGGCCTAAGATAACAATTGAACAAAACCCAACCCCGCACCCCTTTACCGGAGGATGCCCCCCCACCCGCCATCTTAGTAGCAAGGCGGAGCATCCTCCTCCCCCCCAAACCCCGCCGCTTGCCTCGCCATCCTAGTAGCAAAGGCCGGCTCCCACCCCCCCGCTACCGGGCCGAGACCCCCAACCGGGCTGTCTCGCCCCACCCCGGGGAGCACTTCGCCCCCACTGCTTGTAAACCAGGTCAAGCCCGCGCCGCTCCTGCGAGCGCTGGCTCTGTACCCCGCCACCGGTGCGAGGTAGGCACTATCCTCGCACCGCCCCCACCATAAAGCTGCGACCAATCATTTCCAGCGCTTCCTGCCAATCATTAAGCAATAAGTCCTGACCGACCGGGGACAAGTGTACCCCGTCGGTACGGTACAGTCCTGCGCACTGGGGGTCCGCCCAGGGGTGCCGGACCTGCCATCCACCGGCCTGTTGCAACCAACGGCCAATCTGCCTGTTCACTTTGGCCAACCCTCTCGACCAGCGTCGTTGAGGCAAGCAGGCCGGCCGAGGGATGATGTCCGACCAGACGATTGCAACGTCAGGCCACTGCTCCTGCAGCGCATGCAGATCACGTTGCACTGCGCGGATGAGTTGCCGACAAGTCCAACAGGAAAGATCATTCCCTCCAAGATGTATCAGGAGTCCCACCGGCCTCTGCCGCCGCTCCGCGTGCTCTCGAACCACTGGAAGTAGCTGCCACCATCGCATGCCCCGCTCGCCGAGCCACTCCAGCCGGAAATTGCAGGACACCAAGCCCAGGTGTGTACCCAGCGGACGAGTTGAGGCTCTGCGTTCCGCCCAGTAGACGAATGAATGCCCCAGAAGCCACCAAACACCCGGCGCGCTCCGGGCCGCAGGCACTGTCGGCACGTTCAGCAGTAGACCTGAAAGAGAAAAAACAGCATTAGAACCCCCCCCCACGCCCACCCCCCGTCCACCACCACAGCTTACAACTGTTCCGGACGCACGTAGCCCTCGTAGGCCCTGGAGCGCCATCGCCCGATCCGCTGGATCACCTCACTTCCCAGGCCAGCGGCGGCTGCGCTCGTTGCCGCACCTATCCGGAAGGAGTGAGACGCATAACCGCGCTCATCCACGCCCAGCCGCCGCAACGCCAAGCGGAAGACTGCCGTGAATTGGAATTGGGTAACAGCTGTCCCATCAGCATGGCAGAAGAAACACCCGGCCCGATCCGGCCGCTGCCGCCGGTACACCCGCCAAGTTCTGCACCGGACAAGATCCCAGACCCGGAATGGCCCGCAGCAGCACCCACCGACCCTGCCCCAATGGGTCAGTCTTCGAGTGGGCCAGGAAAATCCGTACGCGCGCCTCCTGTATGTCCACCTGCTGCACCAGCAAACCCCCCCGCCCCCCTCGTCCGCCCGACGGAGGGACCAGCTCGCTAACTCGGAAGGCCCCGAAGAAGGCTGTGACAAACAACGCCCGAAAAAGGACTGCCTCATACGGAGTAGCCGCCACCTCGGGCAGAACGCCCCAAATACGCAGCAGCAAGGCGTGCGACACGGGGCGACGCCAATCCGGGCAGGAGGGCTGCGCTCGCTCGCGCCCACCCGGCTAATAGCCGCTTCACCACATACGAGGCGCTCGGACTGCCCCAGCCCGCCGCCCTGCTAAAAAAGGAGAAGCCGGCCAAAGCCGCCCGAGCTGCCGCCCGGGACCAACCACCCTCTTTCGCCCACGCTATGAAAGAACCCGCCAAGATGTCCCCAACGCTACCCCCCCTCCAGCCCCTCCCCCAGAGAAACTCACGGACCCGCCCATACCCCCGCTGATAAGCCTTCCACGTACCTGGAGCCAGGGAAGACCGCAACAATGAGATCATTCCGGCGTCCCAATTCGCCAAAGGTGCTCCGGCACCACCGCCGCGGTCTCGTCCGCCCCCGGGGCCAACTCCCGAAACCGCTCCCACTGGAAACGAGACAAAGCGTCAGCAATAACGTTCAGAGCACCTGGCACATGGCGCGCCCGAACCGTGACATTGAGACGAAGACAGGCCAGCACAAACACCCGCATCAACGCCGCCACCCTTGGACACTTTGGCGAATGACGATTAATGACTTGCACCACCGCAGCGTTGTCACACCAGAAGACCACCCGCTTGTCCCGTAGCCTCTCTGGCCATACCCAGAAGGCCACCACAATCGGGAACAACTCCAGGAACGTCACATTGCGCGTCAGCCCACTCGCGGACCAAGCCGCCGGCCACGGCGCTGCACACCACGAGCCCTGGCAGAACAATCCCATACCCGAACCCCCCGCAGCATCTGAAAACAAGTCCAAATCCCTGTTGTACAATTCCTCAGACTGCAACACCGAGCAGCCATTATAATTCGCCAAAAAAGCATCCCACACACGCAAATCAGCTCGCATCCCCGCAGTCACCCGAATGCGATGGTGCCCACAGCGCACCCCGGCCATCGCCAAAGACAACCGCCGCGCAAACGGCCTTCCCATTGCGACGACCCGACAGGCAAAGTTGAGGTGGCCGACTAACCTCTGAAGCTCCGTCAACGTCACCTTCGTAGCGGAGCCCACCTCAGCTACCAAGAGCCGCAGCCGCTCGACTTTATCCCTCGGTAACCGGACCACGAACTCAACAGAGTCGATCTCAATCCCCAAAAAGGAAATACAAGTCACCGGCCCCACTGTCTTACCCTCCGCCAAAGGGATACCAAACTCCGCCGCCATACCCAGGAAAAGCTCTAACAAGGATGCACACACTGCAGACTGGGCCGGCCCGACGAACAAAAAATCATCGAGGTAGTGCACTATAGACCTAAGACCGGACCTCCGCATCAACACCCATTGCAGGAAAGAGCTTAAGGCCTCAAAGTACGCACACGAGATCGCACAACCCATGGGCATACACTTGTCATAATAATAAGCATCGTCAAAACGAAAGCCGAGCAAAGGGAAGGCGGACGGGTGCACCGGCAAGAGACGAAAGGCAGACTCAATGTCCACCTTCGCAAGCAAAGCCCCTTTTCCACATTGGCGCACACGCTCCAAAGCCTCGTCGAAGGACGCATAGCGCACTGAGCACAGCTCCTGCGGGATATGGTCATTCACCGAGGCCCCGAGGGGACAAGAAAGATTATGTATCAGCCGATAACGCCCGGGCTCCTTCTTCGGGATGACGCCAAGCGGTGAAACAATAAATGGCGAAAAGGGCGGCCGAAGGAACGGCCCAGCGACTCTGCCCAGAGCGCACTCCGCCGCAATCTTCGCGCGGGCCACATCCGCCAGCCGCATCACCGAGCGAGCATTCCCCGATTCCAAATCCCGGACAGCCCCTTGAAAAGGGATACGAAAGCCCTCAGAAAACCCCGCCCACAACATCGTCCCCGCCGGGCCATGCCTGGTAGCCGCGTAGAGCTCCAGCCACGGCAGCAACGCCCTTATCCTAATAGGGGTAGGCGCCAGACCCCCTTCCAACCCGTCATTTACTTGCCGCCGCCGCCCCTTGCACCGCTCGACGGCTGCACTTAACGGCCGAGTGACCGGCTCCGCACAGGGAGCAAGCGTGCCGAAACTTGCAGTCCGGGAAAGGGCAGGACGTTTTGTTAAAGCGCCAACACAAATCTCCGCCGGGACCGCCCGCCCCAACTTTACTCGCCTCGGGCCCCGGGCCCGCTGGCCGAAAGGACCGCGATCCCACCGAAGCTGCCGCGCCCGCCGCCCTAGCCGGACCTGCACCCCCCCCGTTCCACTCCTCTTTGCCGACATTTGCGTGAGCCAAAGGTTAATATCCTTCATGCCCCATGACAACTGCCGGTTCTCCTCCATCCTATCGCGGAACTCCTCGTCGTAATTGAGCCAGGCCCACCCCTCGTGGGCCTGGGAAGCCGCCAAGATCGCGTCGGCATAAGCCAACATCTCACCATAACGACTCGGGTCCTCATGCCCACATACGCTCGCCAAACGCAAAAAAGCCCGAGTCCAATTTAACGTGTTCCGCGAAACCTTCCGTACCCTCCCCGCCTTCTCGTCCTCCTTGCGCTTCTTGCGACTCTCCCCCGAGCGTTTCCTCCCTTCCAATAGCCAGAAAATATCCAAATAACGCCGCTTCACAATCCGCCGCCTCAACTTACGCGGAACACTCTCCCACAGTTCCGCGCAACGCACCACCGCCGATCCCGCCCCCTCACCAACCCGCGGCCCGCCGGCGGAGTCCGCTGAGGAAGTGTCCGAAGACCCCGACGATGTAGATGAAGACGACGCGCTCCTCCGCCGACGCCGTCGGTGCTTCCGCTTTGCCTTGGCTTTACTAGCTGGCGGTGCACCCTCCCCCGACGGTACTGCCTCCCCAACTCCCCCAGCCGTCGTCCCGGAGCACTCACCTGCCGCCGCCGGCTCCGCCGCCACCTGCACACCCGAGGTGGACTCCGTCTGCTCCATCATGGGCGGGCCGGACTGGCCCCCACCCATCGACATCACTGTCGCTCCACCACCAACTCCGCCTGCTGTCAAGGGCGCACTCCCCAAAACCTGCAAAGGGAGAGGAGAGCCAACACACGGGGACGGAGGCAAACCAACCCCCCGCGAAGCCATCCCATAAGACCCCGCCCCCCAGCCCACACCCCCTCCCTGCACCCCCCCCGAGGACCCCAACCCCCCGACTGCCCAGCCTGAAGCCCCCCAGGGGAGTTGTCCCCCAACACTTTGAAAACCGGCCCCCCAATGCTCCCCACCCCAGCCCCCCCCAAGGGCTCCCACCCATTGCCATCCCAGGTACCGGGGACCAAGCCTGCCACCCGTCGCTACGCATTCCGGCCCGCCCCCACCCCCCCGGGGCGGGCCCATAGGCTCCTGGAGGAACCGGAACCCACCCATGCCCCACCGCACCCGAACACTCCGCCCCGTCCCCCACCGACCCCCGAGCGACGCTCCCCTCCTCAACGCCACCTACCCCAGCACCCCCCCTCGACGCCCCCTCCGCCTCCCGCGCCCCAGGCCCCACAACCCCTTCTAGGGGGCCCACCACCTCCTCCGGCCCCCCCAACACAGCTGCAGGGGCAGGGAGAGCCCCACGCCTCCCCACCCCAACCATCCGCTTACTGGTCCTCCCCCCTACTCCCCGCCCCCCCCCCACGGCCTACTCTGGCCCCTGGGGCTGCCCCAACCCCTCGGGACCCCCTCGAGCCCCCCCAACCCTTCCCCCCGGAGCCACTTTTGATTTGCTTTTCCCAGCCATGCTCCGGCCTTCCCCCCAACCGGTGAGCAGCAGCCAAGCGCAGGGGTAAAGAACCCGCTGCCGCAACCAGGAAGCAGGTCACTGGCTGCAGGGGTTCTCTACTCCTGCTGAGTTATTGCCCGGTATGTTTAGAATGTAGTTTTTTTTTTTTTTTTTTTTTTGACTACCCCCCGATGCCCCGACTGGCTGCCGACCCCCCCCCGCCCAAATACAACCTCCCCCACCGCCCCCGGGAGCCAATGGACCCCCCTCCACGAACCCCACTCACCGAGCACAGGAACAACGCGACCGGTACGCGAGGAGCCGCGGCCAGAAGGAGACGGCCACGCGGCCAGAAGGAGACGGCCACGCGGCTCCTCGCGAACTGCACCGCCCACCCCATGTCATGCGGGCCAATGAAATCACTCCGACGGCGCGCCGGAGCGATTTCAACTGCCTCGCACCGCCCCCTCCCCCCCCGACGCACCCCCCCTTTTACCCGGCACGTTGGAGGCCGCGGCCGGGCCCGGGCCCAGGTTACTGTCGGCCGCGGGACCCGGCCCGCGGCCTCGGGCATTAGTCTGCCCTGCTCCTTAACCTCATGGTTAACTTCCCCTAAATTCTGGCCACTCGCAAACATTATCAGGGAGATTTTGCACTTAATATACATTCGGAATTGTATACAATGCGTATTAAATGCAAAACCTTACCATGCGCTAGTAAATAGGTCTCAAAGTAGTTTCATCTTTTGTGCCTTGTTACATTTCATACCACTATTTTGTTTTGTTTTTCTGATCAATATGAAGAATGACAAAACCCTATCTAATAATATCTACAGTTTATCAAAAGGAAGGAATGAGGGAGGAAGTGAGCATGAAACAGTGAATTAACAGTACGGTGTTTACCATAACTTTCTAATAAAAATCATGTCCCATAATATGATGGGGAGGGGAGAAAGGGCATTTTTAAAGGATGGTGTAGTGATTTAGCCAGGGTTCAGTTTCATGTACCTAGTGAGCTTGAATGCTAAGGAGTTATCCTTCCCCCCTTCTAATATTCTGCAAGCTTCAAGTTATATATATATATATATATATATATATATGTGTGTGTGTATATTTATCTCCATATTTAGTCATTTGAAAATTCTTATATCCTGCCAAATCACTATAACTCAAGGGAGAGCAATTCTATCCAACAGACTAAGAAAGAACCATCTTGGCTTATTTCACTTAGACCCTGCACTTAGATTTTAGCCAAAAGGGAATGTAGTATATACTGTAGCTTGGAAAATACACCCTGCTTGCATCATATTTTCAGCAATCTCGTTTTATGTACTGCCATTCCTGTTTATGAATAATCTAGTTTCATGGTCTCAGCTCCTCCTACAAAGTATACAATTCACTTAAGTAAATGAAGAGCTCGAATTATGAAGCACCAGCAATTCCCTTTTTAACTGGCATATGCCCAGCAGTCCCCTGCCAGCTTATCAAGTGTTCTTCGTTAGGAAGCAGCAACAGTTGTTAGGCTAGTATAAGCTGTCGATCTAAGTCGGGGAAAATAATCATATCACAGAGAGTGTCCTTTCTTACCATTTCATATCCTTAAGTGTACTGGTACATGGATAAATTATGCACGGTGCAACCATCCTAGCTGTCCAACATATAAAATTTCATTGCAACAGTTGGCACATAAGATCTCTGTTATATTCTGTTTGCATTTTCACAAACAGGCTTTTATTTGCAGAGGATTATTTCCCATTCTCTACCTAAGGAAAGAATCTTTATTGAAAGAACTTCATAGAGTGCCAGTAATTTCCAGCCGTTCTTTTGATTTTTGTATGTAGACAGAGGAAGGAGGGAACAAAGACTTCTTGAACATTTTTGTTGGTGGTAATGGAGGATATATGAAAGGAAAATCTAGTCCAGATGTGTGCTGCAGCGTTCCACAAAGCTCTGATGCAACGATTTCACTTTGCACATATTTTTGCAAAACGTTCCCCGCTTCTTCCTTTGACACTTCTTAGTGGCATTTTAGAAGAGACCTCCAGGAAAAATATGGGATGTCAGAGCAGACCATCCAAAAATCCTGAGGCGTAGCAGCAGTGAAGGGAGGTCCATGTCACTCTAAAATTGCTATGTCTTCACCCCGAAAAATTAACGTCCCAATAACCAATTCCGGTGACGTGCCCCATGCAGATAGCAAAACTGGGTTTGTGCACAGGTGTAGGCCATTTCACGAATGTGGACGTCCCCAAGTTGCATGTCTGCAGAACTTGGAACTTGGACGTCCAGAATGGGCTATTTTAGAAAGGGGGCGGCTATGTTCTGAGACTAGCATTTATATATTTATTTGAAACATTTTTCTATACCGTCCCTTCCAGAGATCAGAGGCGGTTTACATTGAAACAAAACTTTTACAAGGAGCAACGTGTAAGAATGTGAGCAATTACATGAAACATGTGATTGGGTTGTAATAACAATAATGATTAACTAGTCACATCAATTATATTTTATTTATTTATTTGTTACATTTCTATACCTCCCCTTCCAGAGATCAAGGGCGGTTTACAAGAAACCAAAAACATGTTACATGGAACAGAAGCAAACCTTTTACATAAAACTTGGTTTGAGGGTAGGAATAGTGATTTGGAAGTTTAGGAATGTATTAGGTAGGGTTTAACTATATACAGGAAGTCTTATGTCTGTGTGGACAGTTTTTTTTTTCCTTCTACAGCTCTTGTTATATTGTGTTAGTCGATCGGCTGTCTTGGTGGTGTGTGTGTGTTCGGGTGCGGGGCATTTGCTCCATAGTGCATGGTGAAATGGTGAGTTTTGTGTTGCTTTCTAAATTCTTTGAGGTCTTTGATTGTGCAGATGTATAATGGGAGGGAGTTCCAGATGATGAGGGCAGAGTATGTGAATGCTCTGGAACTGGTGGCATGTTTTGTTTTGCGGATGGAGGGTGGGATAATTAAGGAGTGAAGAGCATTTTTCCTACGGGATCTGGTGCTTTCATGGGCGAGGATGAGGGTTGAGAGGAAGGATGGGGCAATCTTGTTGGTGAGTTTGAAGGTTGTTACGAGGAGCTTATACCTTATCTGACTTTCTATTGGGAGCCAATGTAGGCCATATAGTAGGGGTGTGATGTAGTCGGTTAGTTTGGCTTTGCAGGTGACTCTAGCGGTGATGTTTTGCATTCGTTGGAGTATGTGAAGGCTCTTTGCTGGGAGACCCTACAATAGGCTGTTGCAGTAGTTGAAGTGGGGGTAATGATGGATTGAATGACTGCTCTGAAGTCGTCATCTTCTAGAAATAGAAACTTGCATAGGTAAAATGGCTTCCCACAAACTTTCCATCGTAAAAGTCATAGGTCTCACCAATGTGTTAGTGGAATCCTTAACCGGCACCACTCCTTGGCCAGGGCTAGCCAAATCCGGAGGAGGCTGCACCTCAGATCGATAATGCCGAGAACGGGAACAGGAATCCTCTTCCGTAGCCACCCCCTCCCCACCGGAACATTCAGCATTACTGCCAGACTCCCAGTTAACAATTCCGGGGCTAGACAGCTGCACAAACCTCTCAGGAGACAAGGCTGCAATTATTCGCACACTCGCTCCCAGGTCTCCGTGCAGAATCTCAGTCGCTGGCTGATCCAGTGAGATTCAGCTCTCCGGATTAAGTGATGCCTCCAGCCCAGTGACACACAATGGCCCTCCTTCTGCCCCTGTTGTGGAGCTCCGGATGGCCTGTTGGACACCACCCCTCGACATGGGGCACACAAAAAAGTCCATGGGCCCACTAACCGCCATCTTGTCACCAGCCGGGGCTGCCGCCAACAAGATTTTTGCTTTCCAATTCCTACCAAAATGCGGCATAGGGCAGGAACGTGCAGGAAAATCTGGAAAAGAAAACAAAGGTAGAAGCCCCGGCAGAGCGAAGTCAGCAGGTGTCTGTTCCCAGTGCCATCTTGCCTTTTTCTGCCTTTTATTATCTGTTCTTTTTGCCCATAGACTTCTCTACTTTAAGTTTTGCAAGCTGTTCTAACATATCATCTTTTGTGAATGGTTTGATATCTGCTCCATTCCCATTTGTATATTTGTCATTCACAGGTGCCGTCCTCCAGGATTTTCTCTAGTGAAAACAGAGCAGAAGTATTTATTTTGCATTTTCGCTTTTTCAATGTCACTTTCCACGAATCCGTTCCAAACACTTTTGAGTCCTGTAATTCCATCTCTGATTTTCCTCCCATCCCGAATATACCTGAAAAAGGTTTTATTGCCACAATCCACACCTTTATCCATCTTTTCTTCTGCCTTTGATTTTGCTATCCTTATTTCTCTTTTTGTCTGTTTTAGTTTGATCTTGTATTCTTTTCTGTGTTTCTCTGTTTGCGAGCTTCTGAATTATATGAATGTTGTGTTTTTATCTTTATTTGTGCAGCCACCTCTTTGGAGCACCAAATAGGTTTCCTTTTCCTCTTGTTTTTATTTACTTTCCTTGCGTATGTATCTCTTGCACCTTTTATTGCCTACTTTAGTTTAGCCCATTGCAATTCCACTTCCTTTATCCCCTCCCACCATATCAACTCCTCCTTCAGGTACTTGGCCATTTTACTGAAGTCGGCTTTTTCGAAGTCTAGGACTTTGAGCTTGTTGTGATTGGATACCACCTTGGCTTTTATCTCAAACCACACTATATGATGATCGCTGCTGCTCACATGGGCACCCACTTGGATATTTGACATGCTTTCTCCATTGGTGAACACTAAATCCAGCATGGGGCTCTCCCTGGTCGGTTCCATCATCATTTGTTTAAGTAATGCATCTTGGAAGGTAACCACAATTTTTTTACTTTTTTCCAGATTTTCAGAGGGAACACTCCAAACTACATTGGGTAGATTAAAATCTCCCAATATGATCACTTCCTCCTTCATGGCTATCTTTGCAATATCAACAATCAATTCGCTATCCATTTCTTCGATTTGGGTTGGAGACCTGTAGACCACTCCAGTATGGATGACAGTGCCATCTTCTCTTTCCAACACAATCTAGAGCACTTCTTCTTTTCCCCATGTCCCCTGCATTTCAGCAGCTTTAATATTGCTTTTAACATACAGGCTACTCTTCCTCCTTTTCTACCCTCTTTATCTCTTCTAAATAGATTATAGCCAGCTATGGCTATATCCCATTCGTGCAACTCATTAAACCATGTTTCTGTAATGGCCACAATGTCCAAGTCCATTTCTAGCATTAGGGCTTTCAGATCATGGATGCATGGATTTTGTTCTATATGCCCCTTCCCACTTGCCATTGATGTGTTGCTCAAAAGTGTGACTATTTCCAATATTTTGCTTTTGCTGGGAGTGATGTACTGAACTTGTCCTTTTCCATCCGTCACCCCTTTTCCCTAGTTTAAATGCCTCTGAACATACCATCTAAATTTTTGACTTAGTATCCTTTTCCCAGCAGCAGAGAGATGTAGCCCATCAGTACAGTATAGTCTCTTGTTGATCAATATGCTTCCCCAGTAGTCCAATATATCTAAATCCTTCTTGTTTGCACCAGGTTTCGAGCCATGTATTGAAGTTGTTTATGTGATGCAGCCTTTCTACTCCCTTTACCATGAACAGGTAGAACTTCTGAGAATGTTATCGTGTTAGCAATGGGCATGAATTTCTCTCACAGAGTCTGAAAGTCCCTTTGAACTGCAGAGGCACTGTTTCTAGCCAAATCATTTGTACCCAAATGGATGACAATATCAGTTTTGGAGTGCTCACTTTCTACACTAACTATACCAACAATTTGGCTTGTATTCCTGCTCGCTGAAGAGCCTGGGAAGCATTTGACCATCCTCTCTCCTTTGAGCTGTGTTTCCAAGTTGGTGCCTTTGATGATGGAATCTCCAAGGAGTAGTAGTTTTTTCTTTCATGATTTTTTTTTCTTCCTATTTGGTATATTATCAGTAGAGCTGGCATTAAGCCTATCATTTAAGGGCTCTTCAGTTTCCATGAATTGGGCAACTGCATTATCCAAGGCAGAGAAGGCATTATGCAGGGATATCTTTTGAAGTATAGGGTGGCTCTGTGTTACAGGTTGTAACATACCAGAGCCGGCTGTGATCCATTTGTTCCTGGGCTGTTTGATTCTTTGTGGAAGCAGTGGTGGATTTTGTTCAGTTTTTACCCCAGAGGAGGTGTGTTTAATTGCAGCCAATTCTTCCCTTTGTAGAGTCAATTCTTTATGCATAGCAGCTAACTTGAGGCATATAGGGCAAGCTCTTAGGTTCCAAATGATTCTTCTCAAAATGAAAGCACCACAGTTATTGCATTGAATATGACATTCTGACTCAGCTGTCCTAGGAGTAAAAAAGGAGAAAAAGTGTGTGTAATACCTAATTAAAGGACAGATGTCCATGTATATGATAACTATATAGGCAATACAACCCAGGGGTGGGCGGGGTGAGGGGTAGGGTGGGTGTGACATTAAGCGTCCCCGGCCAGTAGACCTTCTATGAAGTGAGGGCACACTCAGATATCTTATTTAAAGGCTATGCAAGGAACACAGGCAGGCTGAAGATTCATAAAAACCTATAGTCAACAGGAAAAGTTATAAACTCACAGGAGCTGGGCCTCTTTTAATTGAAAGGAAGCTCTGGAATGAAGGGTCATAGGATGAAAGTGAGAAGGGATATGAGTAATCTAAGAAAATATATTTCTTTATTGAAATGGTAGTGGATGTGTGGAACAGCCTTCCAGTGGAGATGAGGACTGCATCTGAATTCCAAAAGGCATGGGACAAGCACAAGGATCTTTGAAAAAGAGGAAGGGAGTGTAGAGTTGGTATGTGTGGGCAGACTAGATAGGTTGTATGGTCTTTATTCTGGGGGCAGTTTCAGCTATTTTTCATTCTAACCCAGAGTGTTGGACAATTCCTATTGTAACCCGAGGGTTAAAAATAAAATACATTTTGCCTTGCTAGGCTGGGGAAGTAGGGTTGCCAACCGGCTGGTTTTCATCTGGTCTGGCCGGTTTTTCCGTGGCCAGGCCGGCTGCCGGCAGAAATACAAGACCGGCCCTTGAAAAGCCGTTTTTTTTGCTCAGGCAACGAGATTGGGAGTGGCCAGAGCAGAAAACCGGCTTTGCATCTGCGTTCCCCGGTCCCACCCTCCCCCGTGCAGCCACTGCTCCTGCTTCTTACAGAGCGGCGGCTGCAATGAAGCTAATTTTAAAACAAAAGGAAACCTGTGCAGAGCCCTCTGGCCCTATGAAACCCTTGCTGCAGCATTCCGCTCCCTGTACCATCACTTCTTTTTCAGCGCAGGTGCTGCAGCAGGGGTTTCATAGGGCCAGCGGGCTCCGCAAGGCTTCCTTTTGTTTTTAAATTAGTTTTATTGCAACTGCTGCTCTGTAAGAAGCAGGAGCCACAGCTGCAAGGGGAAGGAAGTGGCAGAAGGGAGTGACACAGAGGAAAGGTGAGGGCTGGAAGAGAGCTCAAAGGGGGGGGGGAGGAGGTGGCAGGAAGGGAGCTGACATGGGGGGAGAAAGGAGGTGGCTGGAAGGCAGCTGACATGGGGGGAGGAAGGAGGTGGCTGGAAGGCAGCTGACAGAAGAGGTAAGGAGGGGACCCGGAGTGATTCCTGGAGGCGTGAGGGGCTTGTAGAGGGCCCTGAGACTGTGGGAGCTGTGTACCTTGCTTGAGCACTTGCCATTCTTCCCGATTTCGGGCAGGCACAGTGGGGACATCTTCAACTTGCAAGGACCCTGCAGTGAATAAAATCTCTGTTCCAGCTACTCTCCGTGGACCCGGAGTGATTCCTGGAGGCGTGAGGGGCTTGTAGAGGACCCTGAGACTGTGGGAGCTGTGTACCTTGCTTGAGCACTTGCCGTTCTTCCCGATTTCGGGCAGGCACAGTGGGGACATCTTCAACTTGCAAGGACCCTGTCAGTATAATTGTGGGCTGTTTAGATGACCGCGAAGTGTGATCCGAAGGGGCGTGTCCAAAGGGGCGGGGCACGCCCCTTTGGCGCCCCTTCGGCGTCACAGCGGCGAACAGTGAGTTCTGTGGTTTATATTGCTTGTGTTATTTGTTTTATACTTATGGGTAAACGGAAAGCCAAATCTGGGCGTGGTGAGGAGGGATCGACTACCAGTGTTCCGGTTGTCGGTCCCTTAGATAAACATCTGGTCCCACGCCCAGTTACGCAGTCTTCTCCCGAGGGTGCCTCCCTTAGTTCTAGTGGGAGGACCCCTCCTCCTTGTCCTGCTGCTTGTTTGTCTTTGGTAGGGTCGTAGAAGTCCCCTGAATCGGCGAGGGCCGCCAGTCAGGCGACGGTTCAGTTGCCTAAACCTGTTACTTTGGCTGGTTCCGGGGGCGCTTTGTGCCCACCGGTTTCCTCTGTAGGATCGGAGATTACCCTGAAGGATTTGTGGCAAGTCTTGCAGTCTATTGATGCTAAAGTGTCCTCAACTTTAAGTTCATTGTGTGATTTTTTTCCTCTCAAACTGTTACATCCCTTCAGCAATTGGACAGTAAGATTTCTGTGGTAGATGCTGCTTGTGTTAAGCTTGAGCAGCAACTCCCCTCTTTACATTCAGCAAATATAGCTGGGATGAAAGATGCTTTGATTTTGCACGGCAAGGTGGAGGCACTTGAAAACACCTTGCGTGCTGCTAATTTACGTTTCCTTAATTTTCCATATACCTCTCTTCTTTCGCCAAAAATTCTCCTTGATAAATATTTCAAAGAAGTATTGCTTTTTTCAGATCCTGTCGGTGTCTCAGTTATTTTATATTTCCACTAGCTCTAAGCGTATCAACCCGGTCGAGGGCGGGTTGGACGTAATTGAGCCTTCCCTTACTAATTTAACCGATTTTCTGGAGGATTCCTCCGATGTAATTAATTCGCGTGCCACATTGGTAGTGACTTTGACATCTAATGAATGTAAACAGCGTATTCTTAAGGCCTTTTTCAGATGCAAGTCGACTGCCTTTTGTGGTCATAAGATAAATATATTTCCGGATGTCTCACGTAGCACCCAACTTAGGAGGAAGCTTTTTCTAGCATTAAAGCCTCGGGTTCTTAAG
This sequence comes from Ichthyophis bannanicus, assembly GCA_033557465.1. Lineage (NCBI taxonomy): Eukaryota > Metazoa > Chordata > Amphibia > Gymnophiona > Ichthyophiidae > Ichthyophis > Ichthyophis bannanicus. Next base: position 949,138,551 of record CM066034.1, read on the forward strand.
TTGGGTGCTACTTTCTTTCTCCGATTTCCCTGTAAGTGTGTTGTAAATTATGAGGGTGCGGGTTATATTTTTTCTGATGTTGCTCATCTGGAGAATTTTGTTTTGGAGCGACAGGGCACTGTTGAGGTTAGTCGGGATGAGTAAGTAAGTAGTATATGCCTCTATATTGTGGGTTTGTTACCCTTGGTTTTCTTTTTTTTTGTTTACTTTTACTTTTTCACATCCGGGTCCCAGTGATGTGGACTTAATCATATTTATGTTACTAATTATGTTGATATTTCTTATGTACTTGTTTCTGATTGTCTTGAATTGTATTGACTTCATTTGTTATGTTTGTTAAAACTCTAATAAAAAAAAAAAAAAAGAAGAGGTAAGGAGGGGGCTCGAAGGGAGTTGACATCTGGGAATGGTACTAGTAGGTGACTTGGTAATGGGAAGGAGGATGGAAGGGAGGGGACACTGGGACTGGAAGGGAGCAGACACCTGGGGATGGCACTGGGAGTGGAAGTAAGCTGATACCTGGGATGGTATTTGGAGTAGAAGGGGCTGGACAGTGAGGAAGGAGGGGGACTAGAAGGGAATGGACATCACTGACAGACCTGGGAATGCAAGGGGGTTGACAATGGAATGTAAAGGGGGCTGATACTGGGGAAAGTTACTGGGACTGGAAATAGGCTGATGGAAGGAAGTGAAGAAAACAAAAGAAGAGACAAGAAATGGCAGATGGACTATAGACCATAGAAAGAGAGCTAAGAGAAGACAGAAAAACGGAAGCCTCAGATTGGGACCAGCATGATCGAAGAATAAAATGGTGAGACAACAAAGGTAGAAGTAATAATTTTATTTTCAATTTAATGATTGGACTTTGTGCTACCTTTATATTTTACACAGTATGAGGAAATGCATTTATTATTTATCTGATGTTGCACTGCATGTAGAGTCTGGCTTCTTATTTATTTATTTATTTATTTATTTAACATTTCTTTTATACCGCGCTATTACAATCAGTGCGGTGTACATTGAACAAGAACATACTACAATGCATACAAGTAACATTGAGTTTACAATGAACAGGGAAATTTAACAGAGGACAACCGGGGGAACTATGTACAGATTAACTTAATGCTATATACAGTAATATAAAACTCGTTTGGATGTTGCATATGCTTTTTGGGTGGTTCGCCAATAGGACTAGAGAGAAGGTTGAACAACTAGCCCTTTTCTAGTTGTATTGAGGTGCTAGCTTTGCTAATGTCTAGGTTGTCTTCTGGGTAGCATTTTGTGACCAAATGGTATTTCAATGCTTTTCTGAATAGGATTAGGCTTTTGATAGCACGGATTTCATGGGGAAGCGCATTCCAGTTTAGAGGCGCAAATAAGGAGAAGGCCCTGTTGGAGGTGGCCTTCGTGCACTTCGTTATTATTTTCGGGACTATTAAGGTGTTCATTGATGTAGGTCTCCTTTTTCTGTTTTCCAGGGTGCCATGGATAAGCTTGTTGATTGGCGTAGGGGGGTAGTTATTTAGGGCCTTGAAAGTAAGGACTAAAGACTTATACTGGATTCTGGCATGTAAAGGTAACCAATGCAGTTCTTTCATGATGGGTGTTATATGGTCAGATCTTGATGAGCCGGAGAGGACTCTGGCAGCTGTATTCATAGCTAGGCGGAGCGGATTTAGAGTTGATTGAGGGAGACCATGGAGGATGATGTTGGCAAAATCCAGGTGTGGGAGGACTAATGCCTGGAAGGTTGTTCGGAAGTCTGTGGGATCTAGTAGGGGGCGGAGGTGACGTAACGATTTGATCTTATAATATATGTTTTTTGTGACATTCTTCACATGTGTTGTCATATCCAGGTGCTGGTCCAATGTGATGCCGAGGTAACGGATTGTAGCTTTTGATTTCAACTCTACGTTGTTGACGAGTAGTGATGGAGGAGGTATGAACTTACGGTTCCTCGTGACGAAAAGAACGTCAGTTTTGTTATGGTTAATCCGAAGGTTTTGTGATAGCAACCATTCGGCTACAGCTTCAAAGCAGTTGATTATTGGGGAGAATACTGGATGGTCAATTGTGAATGGCATATATAGGAGGATGTCATCTGCGTAAGCGAAAACCAAAATAACCACCTAACTAAAATTTCTCCCCACTATACAATTGTTGAAAAATAGAGAAATGTGTAACCTAAGTCAAAAAACTGACGTGTGTGAATCTGCAAATGTTGGAAATATAGCCTTGAGACAGCGTGCTATCTCTTGTAGCTAATGTTCCATTTTACTCAAATTATTGAGCTCATACAGAGCTTACGATAAATAAGGTTTAACACCACTTTAAAGTGTCACCAATAATATAATGTCATAAAATCACTGTAAGGTTTTGAGACCAAGGGCCAAAGCAATTCACTGTTAACAGGATACTTAACTGAAGCCTCTCCACCATACGGCCAAAGTCCCGTTGTATCAAAGTCCGCAAGTAGCCCCAATGCACTTCCTTTGGAAATTATTCAAGGGTTAAAAGTTGTAGAAAAGTTTCTTCAAAGTAGTAAATCAGCACATTTAAGTAGCCAAATAGCAGACACAGTACTGCGTTTCGGGCGAGTCAATGTCTTTCGCCCTGTTTCAACGCTCACCAGCTACATCCACTCCCTTCATTCTTGCTGATTCAAGAGTAAGATGCCAGCGCATGCTCAATAGCAATCAGAATCAGAAAACAGGAACTCAGTTTAAATAGCCAAAAGGCATGGGCTGTCCGATAGCTTTTAAAATGATACACACACTCAGAGTAAAGATGACCATTCTAGTTCTTTATTTAAACCCGAAGGTTGTACTGTTGACCAACGGAAAATCCATTGTTGTTCTAATAATTGGAGCTGCTGCTCACGATCACCCCCCCCCCCCCCGAGGGTGTGCAGGAACATGATCTAAAATTCTCCATAAAGAATCTTCAAATTTATGGTGATGATCCAAGCAATGTTGTACCAGAGGAGCAGAAAGGACCGAATGTTTTACTCTAGAAGCATGTTCGTTCAAACGAGTCCGAACAGGTCGAACAGTACGGCCAATATACAACATGTGGCATGGACAAATTAATACATATACTGCGAATGTAGTAGAGCAATTGGTATGCCATTGTGAAACATGAATAAAAGAGGTAGAAGGAACCTCCCACTGAATGCCCTGAATTGTCCGCGAACAATGAGAGCATGAATTACATGCATAATGTCCAGTTTCAACAGGTTTCTTCACTTGTCTGTCCAAAGGAGAAGAAGTAGCTCCCACCAGATCTCTCAAATTAGAGCCACGAGAATGTGCTATTTGTAAAGTTTTTGAAAACATGAATGCAGCTGTAACATGTGCCAATGTCTAAATAAAATCTGCTTAACACATTGGATGTGAGACATGTAAGGTAAAACTATTACAAATTTCTGAGAATCCTCCATAGCTGGAGTGTTAGTAGACAGTAACCACTCTCGATGAGTATATCTTGCCCTTAATAAAGCCTGACGAATGACCTTTCGGGGATATCCTCTCTGAAAGAGACGTTCAGATAATTCTTTTGCATGAGCTAAAAAATCTGTCAGAGTTGAACAAATGCGTCGAAGACAAAGGAATTGACCATATGGGAGCCCCTTCCGCATACTCGCAGGATGGAAGCTGGAATAAGAAAGTAATGTGTTTCTCTGAACAGGTTTGCGATACAATGTGGTCTGAAAAGTATCAGGTCCCTTACACACTGTGACATCTAAAAACTCAATCTGGGAAAAATCGTGTTGTAAAGTAAAAGATAAATTTGTATTAAGAGAATTCAACCATTCCACAAATTGGTATAGAGCGGCCTCAGTGTCTTGCCACAAAAAAAAAGATGTCATCTAAAAATCGGACCCATAAGATTACTTTTTTATACCAAGGGGAGGGATAAATGTGTGTAAATTCAAAATCTGCCATATATAAGGTGGCTACAGATGGAGCCACCGTTGCCCCCATCGCAATCCCCTGAATCTGATGATATATCTCCTGTTCAAACTTAAAATAATTACAAGTAAGTACCAATGTCAACATTTCCATGAAAAAAGACTGAGGGATACGTTCAGGCAAACCAAGTTCTAACTGGGTAATAACATTCAGTGCTTGGTCCTGATTAATGTAGGTATACATGGCAGTGACATCTAAAGAGGCTAACCACCATGAAGTCAAATCCCCTTCAACCTCTTGTAGTTTTTTTTTTTTTTTAATTCTTTATTTTCATTTTAGAACAACAAAGGAAAGGAAGACATACAGCTAAAAGACAGATACATACATAGAATGTGATACATACACCAAAGTAAACCCCTGCCACCCCCCTCCCCCCTGCTTCTTCTCTAGAAACTAATCATTCCCGAAGCGGGCGTGTACTGACATTATTGTGTTACAAAACCTAACGGTGATCTGAAACATGATGAGTGTACATTAAACAGACATGTCGGAGCAATGAGCAGATTGTACATAATCATTGAGCATCTGCCATTTAGACAAGCGAGAGTGAGTTTGGGTATGGGGAATAGCTCTCCGAGATATCTGCTCATATTTACTATATAAGCAGACGAGATTCCACCATTCATTGACAGTAAGTCGAGAGCTATCCTTCCAATTCCTCGTGATTAAACATATGGCTATACCCAGCATGAAATCAAGGAGAAAGCGACCCTTCTTAGGAAGAGAGGGGACCTCCGCCACTGAGCGGAGTCCCACAATCTTCCAAGAAAGAGGCTCGTGAAGGTGTAAGATAAATTGAATACGACCCCAGACCCGCCCCCAGTAAACCTGTAGTTGAGGACATTCATAAATAACATGAGCGAGGGTTCCCACAGCAGTATGGCAAGACCAACACTGGTCCCTAGCAGTTGTGTTCCATTTGGCTATTTTTTCTGGAGTATAAAAGCATCTATGTGCAAAAAAGAAGAGAGTTTGGGTAACTGAGGCAGATCGGGAAACCCGCACTACTTTGCTCCAGAAAACGCTCCATTGCACAGGGGTTAAAGTGGTTTGCAGTTCGCGCTCCCAGGCTTGTTGGGCTCTACAAGTGGCAGTATCTGTACCCTGACATAATAGTTTATAAAAGTTAGAGGCTACCCCATGTGTTCTACTAATAGAGTGAATTAGTTCTAATAGTCCGTCCTCAGTAGGGACAGAGGGCGGCATGATTTGAGCACTTTTGAGGCAGTGTTGAAGCTGCATCAATTGAAAGTAATGTTTCGCTGGTAACGCAAATTCCTTTTGTAAATCAGAAAAGGTTTTCCAACTAGCTGCAGAGAAGAGCTGTTGGGGTGTCCAGATCCCCCTAGAGTACCAGGGTTTCCATGCTATCGTTCTATTTAGGACTTGAATTCTGGGGTTATTCCACAGCGGGAGTCCGTCCTGAGGACATACGTTTGGGCCCAGTGATAGAATGAGAGTGTTAAAGGCCGCAAGAGTATCAACAATCATTGGGGGATGGCGGGTGTCTACTTGATGGGACATACCGGGGAGATGGATCAACGGAATTGGGCTACAAAGCTCCTCTTCTATGTCAAGCCAAACTGGTCTGCTGTCTGTTGAGGCATCTAGCCATCGGGCACCTTGTTTAAGTAGGAAGGCTTGATGATATCTGAGAAAATCAGGAAATCGGGTACCCCCTAGTTCCTTCGCAGACTGTAGTTTTTGTTTAGCTATCCTTGGTGGTTTGCCCTGCCAGAGATAGCGGACGAGAAGGCCCTCAATATCTTTGTAGGTGTGTAGCGGGAGTAAGCATGGCAGCATTTCTAAAATATAGTTCACTTTGGGGACTATCATCATTTTCACAGTTTCTAAGCGGCCCCACCATGTAAGGGATAAGGGAGACCAACGATTTGTGAGCTCACGGACTTTGGAGACTACCTCTTTGGCATTAAAACTAATAGTGTCTTCTAAAGGAGAACAGTAATGGACCCCAAGATATTTCACCATGCGGGATTGCCAAAGGAAAGGAAAGGCCTGCATGTCAGCCTCATGTACCCAGCGGTTCAGTGGGAATGCTACAGATTTGGTCCAGTTAATTTTATAGCCCGATAATTGCGAGTATCCATCAATCAGATCCAAGACAGCTGGAACCGAATCAAGGGATACGAAGAGCATAAGGTCATCTGCATATGCAGAGAGTTTAATCTCTCTGTGACTGAAGGGGACACCTCGAATACGTGCGGACTGTCTAATAAGGAGGGCGAGGGGTTCAAGAGCTAGATCAAAGAGCATTGGTGATAGGGGGCAACCTTGACGCGTGCCTCTTTGGAGATTAAAAGGCTGAGACTTAATGGCATTTACACAAATACTGGCAACGGGTTGAGTATACATGACTTGGAGGTATCGGAGGAAGCCCTCCCCAAAGCCATACCATCGGAGAACTGCAAATAAGAAGGGCCATTCTAGGCGATCAAAGGCTTTTTCAGCATCTAGGGAAAGACCCACCCATGGGTGGTCTAAATTGGCAGCACTGGATAGCACATGGCACAAGGTCCGAGCATTGTCAGCGGTGGATCGGCCGGGTATAAAACCGCATTGGTCGGGATGGATTAAGGTGGCCATCCTGTCAGATAGCCGGGTGGCCAAGATCGTTGCGAAGATCTTATAATCGGCATTAAGTAGGGAGATTGGACGGTAGTTGGCGGTTAGCAGCGGGTCTCTGCCTTCTTTCTCAAATACTACCACATTAGCTGCAGAAAAGGATCCCAAAGAGGATGTATCTACCGCAAGGGCAGTAAAATAGAGTTTTAAGTAGGGAACTAAATCTGCACTGAACGTTCTGTAGAATTCGGTCGGGAGACCATCAGGCCCTGCGGCTCGACCCGAGGCTGTTCGTTTTAGGGCAGATTGGATCTCTGAAGTAGAGAAGGGTTCATCCAGCGCATCCCTATCAGCTTCAGAAAGGGTCGGCCGCTGAATACCAGAAAACAATCGCTCGAAGGTCTCTGATGAGAACTCACATTCAGATTGATATAGACGGGTATAGAAATCCCGAAAGAGTTCTACAATATCGGAGTCTGTGGTCAGTATGCCCCCTCCCTGTGGGGCTCGAAGGGCCGCTACGCGTTTGGCTTCTTTTTGACCTTTCAAGGCGTTGGCTAAAAGTCGACCGGCTCGGTTGCTTTCACGGTAGTATGTCCCTCGTTGAAGCTCAATACTCTTAGAAGCTGCAGTTGAGAGGATTGCATTATATTGAAAACGGAGACGCTGTAAGCGAACTAAGACGCATGGATCAGTACGTGAAGTTAGAACTCGTTCGCCTGCTTTGATTTGTTGGTCTAGTATGAGTAGCTGCTGTTTGCGTTGTTTCCGCAGGCGAATTTGATAGCTAGTGATCGTTGCACGAATGGCCGCTTTGAAACCCTCCCACCAAGCCCAATTTGCAGTATCCTGGGGTAAATTGAAATGGAAGTAATCCTGTATGGCTGCTCGAATTTCTAACTGGAACTCTGGCTGAGTTAATAGGGCTCTATCAAAGAACCAGGCCCCCGAATTCCCTTGGGGTGCAGTAGTGTGTAATTGAAAAGAAATAGCAGCATGATCTGAAATATGTTGGGAGTGAATCTTTGCAGTGTCCACCTGAGGAACTAACAGTTTTGATATTAGAAAGAAATCTATGCGAGACTGGGATTTGTGAGGGGAAGAGAAGAAGGTAAAGTCAAGCTCATTGGGGTGTAGTAACCTCCATAGATCGACTAAAGCAAGATCTTTGATCACAGAGGTAAGCGTGGTGTGACTCTTGGGGGGACCACTTGTCCTAGGCGGCTGTTTGTCAATCAGGGGATCAAGAACTAAATTGAAATCCCCCCCTATTATCAATGAAGTATTAGCAGAGGCCTGCGCAACCTGAGCAATGGTAGCAAAAAAGGCAGGGTCATCCACATTAGGAGCATAAAGGCATATACATGTAACTTCAAGGTTACCTATCTTGAGGTGAACTCTGGACCATCTACCTGCTGTATCTGAGCTAGTCGCAATAATAGTAGCATGCAGAGATTTCCTAACCAGTATGGCAACCCCACATTTCTTAGAAACGGCTGGGGAATAGGCGGCCACCATGTAAGGTTTAATATTGAGTTTAAGAGTTTCCTTCGAATTTAAATGCGTTTCTTGGAGGAAAATCAGGTCCGCAGCTTCATGACTTAGATAGCTTAGGATTTTCTTCCGTTTTATCGGATTATTGATTCCTTTTACGTTCAATGAGAAAATCTTACATGGTGCCATCAATCGGTAATAGACATTTTAGGTAAGGGCGCTGGAAAACATACAACATAATCAGAATCTGTACAACAATGACATAATCACCGAGTATGCTGGCTAATACACCCCATATTGAAAAGTATGTACCAAAGTAACTTAGAGAAGAAGCAAAACCCCCAATGAATATGGCGACCATATGTCTGCGGGAGGAGGCCCTAGAGAGGAAGATAGAGACATAAAAAAAAAAGAAAAGAAACACCAGAGTCCATAATTAACACTGTCTCTGATACTCATCGAGGCTACTATGGGTAGATGGAGTCGGGTCACAGATATCATCAAAAATAAGGCAACAAACCGCCCTCGACAGACTCTTTGCTGAGCCGCGGCAAATCCAATATGGCAGGTACAGCGGAGATGAGAATACTGGCAGGAATATTCTGGAAGTCAGCGCATCAAGTCGGCTTCTTTAGAATCCAAAAACTCCGCTAGTAGATCAGGGTCCTCAAATGTTCTTGTCTGATTGTGAAGCGTGACTCGGAGCTTGGCCGGGTACATCAGGCCATAGCGTGCTTGTAGTTGTTGAAGCCTCGGCCGGAATTCCAGAAAGCGCTTTCGGCGGTCGACCGTGGGTTTAGCCAAGTCAGGATAGAAGGAGATCTTGTGGCTCTCAAACTCCATATGGCCCTTTGCCCGAGAGGCACTGAGAATTTGCTCCACATGTTGATATCTCAAAAGTCGAAAGATGATAGGCCGCGGGGTCTTCCTGTTGAGCGTTATGTTTGTGGGTACACGATGAGCGCGATCGATCTCCAATTCTTTGGTGAAGGTAATTTGGAGCAGGGAAGGGAGGATTTTACATAAAAACTCCTTCATGTCTCCCGATTCCGCTCCCTCCGGTATGCCCACGAGTCGTAGGTTGTTGCGGCGCGCTCTATTATTGCCATCTTCCACTTCTTTCTGTAAGGCCCGCACCTGACGTTCAACTTTGTCGAGTTTGGACAGCCGGACCGCATGGGAGTCTAATATGCTCTCCATTTTGTCCTGACGCGAAGAGAGCCCCTCGAGCCTGCCTTGCAGTACACCAAGATCTTCCCGCAGCGCTCGGAGTGCTTCACCGTTTGACTGCACGAGGTCCTTAACCCCTCTAATCTCTGCGAGGATTTCCTGCTGCATTTCGGGGCCCTCGCGCAAAGCCAGCCACTTCTGCGGGGACAGGGGTTCAGTTTTGGAGCGTTTGCCGTGAGAAGCCGCTGGAGATCCAAATTCCAGGTGCGTGGGTTTGGTCCCCGCCATCACACCAATGTGCCCCGGCAAGATCAGAGCAGAAATTCAAGTATGTCCGGTGTTAATTCAGGATTCTGAGTAGGCCTCTCGGGAGCCTCAGCATTATGCGACCATCCCGCTGGACATCGGGCTCCGCCCCCCTCAACCTCTTGTAGTTTTTTAAGGAAATGGGTAGTGTCCTTTATAAAAGAAGGAACACACTGAGCACATGGTTGTAGAAACTTGTCACAGAATTTGGACAAGGGTTCTAAAGCCGATCCTCGACAGGACACAATAGGTCTGCCCGGGGGTGCTATGATCGACTTATGTATTTTGGGCACAGTATAAATAAAAGGAATCTTTGGATATTTGGTCACTAAAAATCCAAATTCCTTCTTTGTGATCCAATTGTTGTTCAATGCCTTGGACATAAGATCTTGAATGGTCTTCTGCAAGCCAGGAAAAGGGTTCTCCGATATTTTGACATAATAAGTCAAATTCTGAAGCTGATCCAAAAGCTGAAGCCGATATTGGTCATAAGACTGTATGACCGTGGCACCCCCCTTGTCAGCCCGACGAATAACTAGATTATGATTATCCCGAAGTTGTTTAACCGCCGACCATTGAGATGCAGACAAATTGTAATAACGTGACCGGCAAGTTGATCGCTCAAATTCTTGTAAATCACGAAGGACTAATTTTTGGTGGTTAGCCTCTTTAGATGTCACTGCCATGTATACCAACATTAATCAGGACCAAGCACTGAATGTTATTACCCAGTTAGAACTTGGTTTGCCTGAACGTATCCCTCAGTCTTTTTTCATGGAAATGTTGACATTGGTACTTACTTGTAATTATTTTAAGTTTGAACAGGAGATATATCATCAGATTCAGGGGATTGCGATGGGGGCAACGGTGGCTCCATCTGTAGCCACCTTATATATGGCAGATTTTGAATTTACACACATTTATCCCTCCCCTTGGTATGAAAAAGTAATCTTATGGGTCCGATTTTTAGATGACATCTTTTTTTTGTGGCAAGACACTGAGGCCGCTCTATACCAATTTGTGGAATGGTTGAATTCTCTTAATACAAATTTATCTTTTACTTTACAACACGATTTTTCCCAGATTGAGTTTTTAGATGTCACAGTGTGTAAGGGACCTGATACTTTTCAGACCACATTGTATCGCAAACCTGTTCAGAGAAACACATTACTTTCTTATTCCAGCTTCCATCCTGCGAGTATGCGGAAGGGGCTCCCATATGGTCAATTCCTTTGTCTTCGACGCATTTGTTCAACTCTGACAGATTTTTTAGCTCATGCGAAGGAATTATCTGAACGTCTCTTTCAGAGAGGATATCCCCGAAAGGTCATTCGTCAGGCTTTATTAAGGGCAAGATATACTCATCGAGAGTGGTTACTGTCTACTAACACTCCAGCTATGGAGGATTCTCAGAAATTTGTAATAGTTTTACCTTACATGTCTCACATCCAATGTGTTAAGGAGATTTTATTTAGACATTGGCACATGTTACAGCTGCATTCATGTTTTCAAAAAACTTTACAAATAGCACATTCTCGTGGCTCTAATTTGAGAGATCTGGTGGGAGCTACTTCTTCTCCTTTGGACAGACAAGTGAAGAAACCTGTTGAAACTGGACATTATTCATGTAATTCATGCTCTCATTGTTCGCGGACAATTCAGGGCATTCAGTGGGAGGTTCCTTCTACCTCTTTTATTCATGTTTCACAATGGCATACCAATTGCTCTACTACATTCGCAGTATATGTATTAATTTGTCCATGCCACATGTTGTATATTGGCCGTACTGTTCGACCTGTTCGGACTCGTTTGAACGAACATGCTTCTAGAGTAAAACATTCGGTCCTTTCTGCTCCTCTGGTACAACATTGCTTGGATGATCACCATAAATTTGAAGATTTTTTTATGGAGAATTTTAGATCATGTTCCTGCACACCCTCGGGGGGGTGATCGTGAGCAGCAGCTCCAATTATTAGAACAACAATGGATTTTCCGTTGGTCAACAGTACAACCTTCGGGTTTAAATAAAAAACTAGAATGGTCATCTTTACTCTGAGTGTGTGTATCATTTTAAAAGCTATCGGACAGCCCATGCCTTTTGGCTATTTAAACTGAGTTCCTGTTTTCTGATTCTGATTGCTATTGAGCATGCGCTGGCGTCTTACTCTTGAATCAGCAAGAATGAAGGGAGTGGATGTAGCTGGTGAGCGTTGAAACAGGGCGAAAGACATTGACTCGCCCGAAACGCAGTACTGTGTCTGCTATTTGGCTACTTAAATGTGCTGATTTACTACTTTGAAGAAACTTTTCTACAACTTTTAACCCTTGAATAATTTCCAAAGGAAGTGCATTGGGGCTACTTGCGGACTTTGATACAACGGGACTTTGGCCGTATGGTGGAGAGGCTTCAGTTAAGTATCCTGTTAACAGTGAATTGCTTTGGCCCTTGGTCTCAAAACCTTACAGTGATTTTATGACATTATATTATTGGTGACACTTTAAAGTGGTGTTAAACCTTATTTATCGTAAGCTCTTATATGAGCTCAATAATTTGAGTAAAATGGAACATTAGCTACAAGAGATAGCACGCTGTCTCAAGGCTAAATTTCCGACATTTGCAGATTCACACACGTCAGTTTTTTGACTTAGGTTACACATTTCTCTATTTTTCAACATCTGCGTAAGCGAGGCATTGTACGTTAAAGGATCTGATCAGGTCACATATCGGCTGCATGTAGATATTAAACATCAGTGCCGATAAAGATGATCCTTGGGGTACTCCCTGTGATTGCAGGAATGGTTCTGAGGATGCGTGGCCTGTTTTTACTTGTTGCCACCTGTTAGATAGGTAGGATTTACACCATTCGAGTGCTGTGCTTTGAATCCCCTTATCTTTCAAGCGTTGTAGAAGTATGTCATGACTCACAGAGTCGAAAGCGGCGGAGATGTCCAGGAAGATGAGGACGAATCCCTGTTGTATGTTATTTATTCCTGTTACCAGAACATTGAATAGGGTTGTAAGGACTGTGTCGACTCCATGTGCTTCTCTGAAGCCGTGTTGAGATGGATCTAGTGGTGCTTCAGTGTCGATATGATGTTGGATTTGTTGTTGGGCGGCTTTCTCAATGATTTTTGCAAGCTGTGGGATGCTCGAGATAGGCCTAAAGGATTCAACCTTGGATGGGTCAAGTCTATTATTCTTCAGTAGGGGCTTGATGGAGGTGTGTTTCAGACTCTGCGGGAATGAACCTGTTGAGAAGGACTGGTTCAGTATTTTGCTCAATATTTGACTGAGGTCATGTCGCATGTCCTTGATCCAGCTGGCTATTTGATACAGTGGAGAAGTTGTGTAGTGGCATTGCATGGGATGCCTTAGGTGAAGTGGAGGCATTATTGACATTTATGTCTGTGTTGGTTTTAATCATCTTTGATTGCAGGTAGTTTGCGTAGTCCTGCGGCTGAGGCATAGGGGGTTGTGCTGAGACCGGTTCTCCTGTTATGGATTTTACTATGCTGAACAGTGCATGAGGTTTATTGATGGAGCGTTTTAATAAGTCTGTGTGGTAAGTTTTCCTGCTCTGTGTTATCTTTGCTCGGTGGGTAGTTAGGTATGAGTTGTATGCAGCCAGCACCTCAGGGGAGTGAGTTCGTCGCCACTGTCGCTCAAGTTTGCGTAGATAGTGGAGAGATGTACGAAGGTCTGTGGAGAACCATGGAGTATGTTCACGTTTTCGAATTCTCTTTTCGGTGAGTGATGGACAGGAGGCAGCTCTCAGGTTCTCATCCCATTTGGATATGAGATCATCTAAGTCCATGGTTGTGTTAGCCATGAGTGGTCTGAGATTCTCTAGGACTACGCTCTGGTTGAGTGGTCGAAAGCGGGTTGTGTGGGTTCCAGATGTGTTAGACGACTTTCGGCTCTTGCGGGATGTATTAATGGGTATATTGAAACTGAGAAGACTGTGGTCCGACCAGGGCACTGGTGTTACAGACAGTGCAAGAGTTAAGGGTATTGTAGTGTTGGAGAGAGGTGCGAAGATGAGGTCTAGTTTGCCACCCTTAGTGTGGGTGGGGGAATCGACAAGTTGATTGTAACCTAGGTCCTCCAGGGCATCAAGGAATGCTGCTGAGTGGCTGTCTTGAAGAGATGGGAGGTTAAAGTCACCGATTAACCAACTTGGTGAGCGTGAGGTGGATGTGGTACAAGCCTGCTCAATTATTGTTGGAAGATCATCTGGTGAGGGGGAGGGTGCCCGATAGAAAAGGTTGATTGTGCAGAGCTCATTAGCTATAGTGAGGTAGTCAAGGTGGGTTGAGCTAGAGGAGTTGCACATCTTGAAGTGTAAATCAGCTTTGGCCAGGATGAGGGTCCCGCCTCCTTTCTGACTGGATCTGTGGGATGTGTATATCACAAATCCTGGTGGCAGCATCTGATTCAGTAGTACGTTGTCACAATCGGATAGCCATGTCTCCGTGATCATCAGGATGTCGAGATTATATTGGGGTATCAGGTCAATGGCTGCGGGCCATTTTGATCATACTGATCTGGCATTTATCAGTGCACATTTTAGTAGGCGTTGGTGATGTTGCTTCTCGTCTTGTATCCTTTGGATGGTTTGGAGAGGAATGCTGAGTAAATGGGAATGGGATGTAAAGTTATTTTTTGCCGTAGTGTGGTGGGGGAATTCGGACCATCTCCTTCCATATGTGCGTAGGGTTGGTATATAATATGTATCATGGTTGAATGCATTTGAGGTGTGTCAGACGGCTGCCTAGGGTGAGAACTTACACAATCTTGACGATGCATATATTCATATGATTCTTGCAAGGTATTGTGGGTAATGTAGTTCTTTCACTCCAAACACAGCTGAAGACAATAATTGAGTTGTGAAACCAGTGGTAAGGCCAATAAAATACTTCTTTTATTGATGGGGTTTAATTCACCCAGCACAAATATGCTTGGTAGCAATATAAATGAGGTTACTTGCTTGCAGTGTTTAAATGGATAACATAAAGTCACAAAGCAAGTCAGAAAACAACCTTCAGCTTGTCAGGCAATTAGCTAATGTTTTCTTAGCAAATAATTACCAACTAAAAAGGCACAAAGAAATAAATGAACTTTGCTTGTTAGGTTAACTTCTGCTTATTTTCCACACAGATCCTGCAGTGATTCTCTCTTGCTCACACATACAATCAGGTGCAGCTTTAATTACTATCAATTGACCAGCTGAAAGCCTTTAGCTGGCTGGCTGCTACTGTGTGAACCCAAATCCTGCTTTAAGAGCTGTTTTGCAGTGGAAATAAGAACAAAGTTAGGTTTCTTTGTGATGGCTGATGTGTTTGCTCACAGAAAGCTAGCAATAGCATTTAGATAGAGAACAGTCCATGTAATTAATAGTTTCATCTGCTGTATCTCCCCCTTCATCAATCAGCATAGGGTCACTATCATACATTGGCACAGACGAGTCTTTCATTAAGGCACTATCATGAGAATACTTATTCCCTTGCTGCCATTCACTATTATAGATAGGGTCTGGATCAGTGTTCATACCTGAGCCTCTCCTGCTATCATAATTCCTCTCTGTATAGCCTGGCCAGTATGTAATCCAGTTCTGATGTCCAGCCTTCCAATCTTGATCCCTGGACACTGGATCTTTCCTCACATACCTTCTGGCATAGGTCTGAAAGTCCTTTCCACATGCAGTCTTCTCCCTTCCAGGTAGCCACTGGTGATTCCTATCTCTGCCATTCCATTCCTCTGGCTGACTCCAGTCCAATGGACTCTGCTGGCATTTGGAATACCTCCCAGTATGGGTACTGCCTTGGAATCTCCCAGACCTTCCAATGGCCTTTCTTCTCTTCCTTCCAGAGAGTTTCCTTCTCTCTCTATCCGCTTGGCTTGGCTTCTGCTTCTCGAGATGATGTTGGTGCTTGAGCTTGAAGCTGTTGCTGTATCTGTGTCTGAAGCTCTTTCTGTAGCTATTATCTGTAGAATAAGCTCTATTCTTATTCTGTCCTAATGTGTGCTCCTCCCTAACACAGCGCAGCTGTGTTGAATCAGGCCCTGCCCTTTGAGATGAGTGCTTAGGGATTACCTCACAGCTCTCTTGATTGCACACACGTTTTCTCACTTCAGCCCCTCTCATGGCTGCTGGAAACCTGGTGCATTCTGGGACTGGTAGTCTTTTATGTGAAAACTCTGTTTTCTTGCTTCTACCAGAACTGACAGGTTGCTTGTTCAGAGTCACATCATCTTTTCTATAGCTCCTACCTGAGCTATGATAAGCTTCCTTATCACAGGTGTAAGGGAGACCAAGGGTAAGGAAGGTCATGAATAAGAGCAGAACTTTGTACATTCTCTTGGTTGTAAGTAAAAAGAAGGATAATGGTGGAAATGTTGACCACAGTGCAGTGTGAAGTAGTATTAGCACTCAGGAGAGATTAATTGCAGCAGTACTGTGAATGCAAGGTGGTGATAGCAATAGTGGTAATAGTACATAAAGATTCAAATTACTGGTATACAGTAAGTTAATTGCAAGAAAAACAATACAGAGTATGCAAAAACGTTATCAATAGGTACAATGGTACAGGGGTATTGTGGCTAGTAGAACTTACAAAACAAAACAACTTCAGGATACCGCTAATGGCTCAAGTGACTGCTGGTTAATAGTCAAGGCAAAGGTTGATTTTTCAAAAACAGCTAGCTGTGAAAGACTTGCCTTTTCTTGGTATTGGTGGCTGGCTCTGGATCAGGTGTGAGTTGTGGCTTCGATTGTGGCTTGCTGGAGTGCCACCGCCTAAGGGCCACGCCAAAGGGCCCTCTGGCAAGGCCCTCAGGCGCAGGCCCGCCAGTCGCAGGCGCGCCTGCCGGCGCGAAACTTTAAAGGTGCCTTGAAGTGCCCCGATTGGGCAATGGTGGTCCGTTGGCCCCTCCCGCCGCTGGTAGCTCGATCCCCGGGAAGGGGAGAGCTGCTGGTGATGGCGGGGGCATGGAGAGGGTCGGCGCCTGCCGGCGCGAAACTTTAAAGGTGCCTTGAAGTGCCCCGATTGGGCAATGGTGGTCCATTGGCCTCTCCCGCCGCTGGTAGCTCGATCCCCGGGAAGGGGAGAGCTGCTGGTGATGGCGGGGGCATGGAGAGGGTCGGCGCCTGCCGGCGCGAAACTTTAAAGGTGCCTTGAAGTTCCCCGATTGGGCAATGGTGGTCCGTTGGCCTCTCCCGCCGCTGGTAGCTCGATCCCCGGGAAGGGGAGAGCTGCTGGTGATGGCGGGGGCTTGGAGAGGTTTTCTTGTGGTTTCAATTTAATTTTTGTCTATATATTTCTCTTTTTGTTTTGTGCTCATTTATAGATGAAAGCCTGTCTGTGTGTGTGTGTGTGTACAACCAATGGTGCGTATTTTGTCAGTATAGAATTTCTGTTTAAGAATGTGTAGGAAAGAGCGCATCTTTTAAACTAGATAATAGGGGAAAGCCGACAGTTGCCCAAAAAGTCATGGTTCGGAAGAATGTATCCTTGAAGGATACTACCAAAAGCAGAAAGGTTCCAAAAAAGAGTAAAGTAGCCCAAATGCCCTTGAGTATGGAGCAGACAGAGCTTAAAGATTCCAAATTATCCATGCCTACCAATAGCCAGATTAATATGAATAAAATAAAGTCTCTAAAATGCTTGTATGAAAATGCTAGAGGTCTAAAAAATAAGATGGGAGAGTTAGAATATATAGCACTAAATGAGAGGTTAGATATGATTTGGAATCTCAGAGACATGGTGGAAGGAGGACAACCAGTGGGACACTGTGATACCTGGGTACAAACTATATCATAATGATAGAGCTGATCAAATTGGTGGAGGGGTTGCATGTTGGAGAGGGCATTGAATCAGAAAGGATTAAAGTTTTGCAGGAAACAAAATTCGCTGTAGAATCTCTATGGATTGAAATTCCATGTAAAAAGGGGAAGGCAATGGCAGTGTGGGTGTACTATCGACTGCCTGGCCAGAATGAACAAATGGATGATGAAATGCTCAAAGAAATCAAGGAAACTAACAAACGTTACAGCACAATAATAATAATAATGGGTGATTTCAATTACCCCAGTATCGACTGGGTCAGTGTCATGGCAGGATACGCTAGGGAGATAAAGTTCCTAGATGATTATAGATTTAAACTAACAATGTATATATCTTCTAATATGTTATATCTGTAATGTTACAACATTCCTTGTAAATTATAATTATCTGTTCTATGTAAACTGACTTGGTATATTACATACCAATTAACATACTGTTCTATGTAAACCGCACTTGATACTAGGGAAAGAGCGGTATATAAATAACTGTTAAATAAATAAATAAATAAATAAAATAGATGAAATAAATGACTGCTTCTTGGAGCAGCTGGTTCATGATACAGTTGCATTGGCTACCCATTCAGGCTAGAATAGTTTTCAAGACCTTGATAATCACTTTAAAAGCTGTTAACAACCTCTCATCTGCATCCTTAACCTCCCTCATCCATATCACATCCCCAAATAGAGCACGAAGATCCACGTCTATAAACTCCCTAAAAGTCCCGAAGGCACTAACTGTTTGTACTAAATCGACAGCCAACAGAGCCTTTAGTCTCAGTGCCCCAAGATGCTGGAATGCATTACCCCCTGATATCCGGGCTATTAAGAGCCTACCACAGTTTGGGAAAGCCCTCAAATTCCACCTCTTCAACAAGTACCTTATAGAGCCCAACGACATCCCCTAGAGCCCAAAGACACCCAGTGATACCATTTCCAGACAAATTTATGGTATCTCAACAACACACCATGTTTGACACTCAGACCCATAGTGGGGTTTATGTTTCTATGAAACCTCTGTGCTTATGATTCCATGTAGTAAGTTTTGTAAATAGTTTACCCCTGTTATCCAAGTTTTTGTACCCTGTTACCTGTAAACTCATACGTGTTAACTGTACTGAACATTTTGTTCCATGTAAACCGCGCTGATGATGAATAGTGCGGTATATAAGAGACTGTAAATAAATAAATAATAAATAATGAACCAACCAGAGGGGAAGCCATATTAGACCTAGTCCTTAGTGGAACACCAGATCTGGTGCAAGAGATAAGGGTGTTGGGGACACTTGCAGTAGTGATCATAGCATGATCGCATTTGATTTAATTAGTGGAGGAGGGATGGTAAGGAAATCCACAGTACTACCTTTTAACTTTCGAAAGGGAGACTATGATAAAATGAGGAAAATAGTTAAGAAAAAACTAAAAGGAACAGTTGCAAAGGTTAAAGACTTACATCAAGCATGGGAGTTGTTTAAAAATACTATCTTGGAAGCCAGACCAGCTTTATTCCACGCTTTAAGAAAAGTGAAAGGAAGTCCATAAAACTGACAGCATGGTTTAAAGGTGAGGTCAGAGAGGCTGCTGTTGCCAAAAAAGCATCTTTCAGGAAATGGAAAAAAGAGCCAAATGATGAAACCTGGAAACAGTACAAGCACTGGCAAGTTAAAAGCAAGGCATTGTTAAGGCAGGCAAATGGAGGATTTGAGAAGAAGCTTGCTGCGGAAGAAAAAACGCGTAATAAAGACTTTTTCAAGTACATTCATAACAAAAAACATGTGAGAGAGTCAGTTGGTTCATTAGATGATAGAGGGGTTAAAGGGGCACGAAGAGGCGACAAGGCAATAGCAGAGAGACTGAATGAATTCTTTGCTTCGGTCTTTACTGAGGAAGATGTAGGGATGTTACCCATGACTAATGTGGTATTTAAAGGTGTGGAAGAATTGAAGGAAATATCGATACATCAGGAAGATGTATTACAACTATTTGATAAACTGAAGAGTAGCAAATCATCTGGACCAGATGATATATATCCAAGGGTATTAAAAGAACTGAAATATGAGATTGCAGACCTGCTATTAGTAATCTGTGAACTATCATTAAAATCATCTGTAATACCTGAAGATTGGAGGATGGCCAACGTAATGCAATTTTTAAAAAGGGTTCCAGGGGTGATCTTGGAAACTACAGACCGGTGAGCCTGAGGTCAATACCGGGAAAAATGGTAGAAACCATCATAAAGAACAAATTTGCTGAACATGTAGATAGCCATGGCTTAATGGGAGACAGCCAACATGGCTTTAGACAAGGAAGATCTTGTCTTACTAATCTGTTATGTTTTTTTGAAAGTGTGAATAAACAGGTAGACAAAGGTGATTCTATTGACATAGGGTATTTGGACTTTCAGAAAGCCTTTGACAAGGTAACTCATCAGAGACCTTTGGCAAAACTAAAGAGTCATGGGATAGGAGGCAGTGTACTATTGTGGATCAGGAACTGGTTAAAAGATAGAAAGCAGTGGGTAGGGCTAAATGGCCAATTTTCCCAATGGAGAAAGGTGAATAGTGGTGATCTGTGCTGGGTCCAATGCTTTCTGACATATTCAGAAATGACCTGGAAAAGGGAATAATGAGTGAGGTTATCAAACTTGCACATGACAGGAGTGGAGGAGTAGCCTAGTGGTTGGGGCAAGGTACTTCAGGCCGGAAGGTCGGGGGTTCAAATCCCACTAGAGGACAGCAACCTTGGGCCGGAAGGATTGGGGTTTCTAGTCCAACAGGTGCTCCTTGTGGTCTTGGGCAAGCCACTTAACCCTCCATAGCCCATGTTCCCTGTAACATAGTTATCTCCAAGTTATAATGCCCTGTTCAATGTAATTTCAGTTTGTTCAATGTAAACCGCACTGATGCAGAATAGCGCAGTATATAAGAGAATGTAAATAAATAAATGACATAAAACTATTTAAAGCTGTTAAAACCCATGAGGATTGTGGAAAATTGCAAGAGGATCTTGATAAATTGGAAGACTGAGCATCAAAATGATAGATGACATTTAATGTGGACAAGTGCAAAGTTATGCACCTAGGGAATAACAATCCAAACTATGGTTACACGATGCAAGGTTCCACATTAGGAACCATGACCCAGGAAAAAGATTTAGGCGTCATTGTGGATACCATGTTAAAACCCTCCGCCCAGTGTGCAGCGGCGGCCAAGAGAGCAAATAGAATGCTAGGTATCATAAGGAAAGGAATGGAGAATAAAACAAAGGATATTATAATGCCTCTGTATCGTTCCATGGTTTGACCGCACCTTGAATATTGTGTGCAATTCTGGTCTCCGTATCTTAGAAAGGATATAGCGTTATTAGAAAAGGTTCAGAGAAGAGCCATCAAAATGATAAAGGGGATGGAAAGATACCCATATGAAGAGAGGCTAAAAATGTTGGGGCTCTTTAACCTGGAAAAGAAACGGCTGAGGGGAGATATGATAGAAGTCTATAAATTAATCAACGGAGTGGAATGCGTAAATGTAGATTGATTGTTTACATTATCAGAATATAGAAAGACTAGGGGACATGCAATGAAGCTACAGGATAAACTATTTAATACAAATGAGAGAAAATATTTTTTCACGTAATGTGTAATCAAACTCTGGAATTTGTTACCGGAGGATGTAATAAAGGCTGTTAGTGTAGCTGGGTTTAAAAAAGGTTTGGACAAGTTCCTGGAGGAAAGGTCCATAAACCATTATTAAAAAGGGTCCCAGGATATCAATTCTTGACCCAGTACAAGCATTGTGGAACCTCCTTTCTTTTGGGGAAACTGCTAGGTACGTATGACCTAGATTGGCCACTGTTGGAAACAAGATATGCCATACTGGACCAGTATCCTATGTTCTTATGTTGCTTCTTCAATTTGCACATTGCGCCCTCTGCAATTTTTTTGGGATCAGGGGTGGAGCAAGGGTGTGGTAGGGGTAGACATGGGAGGAGCATGACTAGCCACAGGTGGCAAATTCTTCTCTTTCAAAAAGTTGACAACCCTATGGGGAAGTGTTGTCCAGTGTTATGTGTGGCAGCTAGATTTGTTTTATCTTCTGCTCCAGGGAAGTTTTGCAGACTCCTGAGCTGTGTGTTTATTTGGGGGAAATGCAGGGACCTAGGAGTGTGCACTTTTCTGAAAAAGAGAAACTGAAGAAGCTTAACCCTGGGAGTACCGATGGGGTCAAGTGACCCCATTGCAAGTTTCACAACGCGTATCTCGGAAACTAGTTTTTCAAGAATGCAATCTTTTTATGACTTTTCACATGTCAATATTCTCTTTATATTGCACCATGAGAGGAATAATTTTCATCTGCTAGTTGACGCTAGTGATGAATTGCAGCATAGAGTACCAGTGGGGTCATTTTTGACCCCAGTTGCTTACGTCCAGTTTGGATCATGATACAATTTGCAGTTTTTTGAATTTTTTGATCTGACAAAGGTATTTATCATTAATTATGCATCATTTATTTTTTGTACTCTTATTTTATGAAAATTACACATTTTCTGTAATTGATATCATACGTTCTCTCATTATTTCCGATGAAATCTAAAGGCTTTCAGCTCGTTTATCACGATTATTGTACACCTATAGTAAAACTGCTTTGCGTTTTATTCAACTTTATCTTTGTTTATTTATTTTAGGTTATTGTTTATGATGTCAAAACGAAAGTATTCAGCTGCCAAATAAGAGAAATATTGCAACGAGATGCTGACAGTGACGGCTCTGAGTCGTCTGATGATGCAGCATATTCAGCAAGCGAAGAAGCATATCAGCCAAGTTCGGGCGATAAATCTGATGATGACAGTCATGATTCAGATGGCGACAGCAGTTGGTCGCCAAGTGACTGTGAGACTGATGTTGAGCCGGTAACATCGCCTGCAGCAAAGAGTCAAGTTACAGGTCGAGGCAAAGGTCGAGGCTGTGCTGGACGGGAAAGAAGGCAGGAGTCCTCGGTGTCATTATCATCTGTGAGGAATCTTAGTTGTGGTCATAGAGGAGCTGAGAGGTCATCAACTATAAGCACAAATGTTGCCATTGAAGCCTATGTATCAAAGGATGCCACATCATGGAACTGGAAACCTATAAAGCAAGCTGCTGGAAAATACGCCAGAGCTAATGTCATGCCCGTACAACAAGGTCCTACAAAGTATGCTGTACGAAATGTTGATGGCCCTCTCTCAGCATTCCACTTGTTCATGAGAAAGAACTTATTGAATGAAATCATGATGTGGACGAGCAAACAAGGAAGACACATTTATGACGACACCTGGAACGATTTGACAGATGGAGAATTTCAACATTTTCTTGGACTTCTGATCCTCTCAGGCGTGTACAAGTCATGAAATGAATCCATAGTTCAGTTGTGGAACCTTGAAGATGGTCGTTCTGTTTTCGGCAAAAATATGGCCCGTAATCGTTTTCAGCAAATTTTTTGTGCTCTCAGATTTGATGATGCAACCAACAGACGTGAACAACGAGATGTGGATAGGTTTGCTCCAATCAGACACGTTTTTGATACCTAGGAAGCAACTCTAAGTGACGCCTTTGTTCCTGGTGAAAATGTTACCGTGGATGAGCAACTGCTTACATTTCGTGGCCGTGCTCTGTTCAGACAATATATTCCCAGCAAACCTGGGAAATATGGCATAAAGCTATGGATGTTGTGTGACAGTGCAACGTCATATGTTCTGCATCTTCAGGTATATACAGGAAGGGAACTCGGACAAAACAGGGAACAGAATCAGGGTGAAAGGGTTGTGCTGCAACTCACTGAAGGATTGACGCGATCTGGCAGAAATGTTACTGTTGACAATTTCTTCTGCAGTTTATCCCTGTCACGGAAATTGCTAGAAAAACAAATGACACTTTTGGAGACAATTCGAGAGAACAGAAAAGAATTACCTCCAGAATTTGTAACAGCAAAGGGCCGAGAGGTATTCACTTCACTGTTTGCCTTTCGCGATGACGCCACTCTGGTTTCCTATTGCCCGAAGAAAGGAAAAGTGGTTGTTCTTCTGAGCAGTTTGCATGATTAAGAAGAAGTAGATAACACACGTCCAGACAAAAAAAACCATGCATGATCTTGGACTATAATTCTAGTAAAGGTGGAGTAGATACGGCAGATCAAATGTTGCGCACGTATACCACAAAACGAATGACAAGACGCTGGCCAGTGACAGTCTTCTACAACATGTTGGACATCAGTGCTTTGAACTCCTTCATTGTTTGGATGTCACTAAATCCAGAATGGCAGTCCAATCAAAGCACAGACGTCATCTATTCCTCTTGGAATTAGGAAAGCAGCTGATTCAGAGTAATTGCAGCGAGACTTCTTCCAGCATTGAAGAAGCTACTGATGCTGTTTGCAATGTCGGGATCCCAAAGAAAAGGGCAAGGTGTCACTGTTGTTCCAGAGAAAAAGACAAGAAAAGCAACATAGTCTGCACCTCCTGCAAGCACAATGTTTGCAAAGAACATTCAGAAATTGTCTATGTCTCATGCAAATGACTGTAGTACTTTACTGTGTTCATCAAGTGCATGCAAAAACTGCTTTCATGGCAACTCTTCTTCATGTAATTTTATGATAAAGCATTAAATTTCAAAACACTTATCCTTCATATAATAAATAATTAATTCAGAATAATATTTTGTCTGTTTAGTTTAAATTTTTCATGGTTAACAATTAAAATTCGTCTCATTGTGGGGTCATTTATGACCCCAACGGTATTCAGTGTGTGCAAAAAATCTCGGTAATTCCAGGGTTAAGAGAGAGGGAAGTGCAACAAAAGCAGCCGTGTGGGGCAGGAGTACATAAGTGTAAAGGTAGGGCTGTGTATGTGTGAGCCTGATCTGAAGTTTTGAAGTACTGACGTAGAGAGGAAAATAGTTGAGAAGACATTGGCTGTCTTTAGATTGATTTTGGTGAGAAAAGTTGGGGTCGAACTGCCTGTTACAGGAACTGCTGCATGGAACATAATCCTGTTCATCCTGATTAAACTGAGAATTGTTGATGAGTGCTTGGGTTAGCCTTGAGAGCTTTTGTGGGAATATTTTGACTTGACTTATTGTTGGTAAAACTGAAATTCTAGCTGACTTTACAAAGGAGTCTGTGACATTAGAAAAAGACTTTGTGCTTTTAAAATTGCTTAACCTTTGATAAAAGAAAAAGGATTAAAAATTTTTCAGGTGACAATCCTGACACTATATCCTAGTGTCCAAAGGAGAGAATTGGTTGGAAAACTTGAATAATTTAGTTGGCGAGAACTAGAAGAGGCCCTCCATGCTTGTTGGGATTTGTTGAGGCTTGGAGATGTGGATTTTTTATTAGAATAACTTAATCATAGTAACATAGTAAATGACGGCAGATAAAGACCAGTGTGGTCCATCTAGTCTGCCCAGCAATATGACAGGAGTAGTTGCACCCTTTCCCATGTCTTCACCCCTCCCCATATCTTTGTTTCTTTAGGGGTGAACACACTGCCCCCCCCCCCTTCGCTCCATGTAGGACACAAATATTTTATGAATAAAACTAAATAAGTTTCAAATCCTGTCAGAGCTCTGACTAGGCTGAAACCTGAAGTAAAAGGAATGTTGATGAGTTTTGTGATTCTCAGAAGCTTTGAATTTAAAAGCAGGTGCTTTTGTCAGATTTCACTTACCAAAGAATAGCTTCCTCGCAGGAAAATATTAAGGATAAGGATTTCCCTTCAGGAATGGTAAATTGTTAGAATACCCAGGAGAGTGTTTGAGTGAGTGTGAGTGTCAGGGTAATAGGAAATAGGGAATTTTTAATTATCTTTTTATTTCCATCTAGTTAGGGACCATGCCTGGGTCTAAACACTTTGAACTCAAATACCTTCCAGGCTGCTGAGAGGTCCCCACCCATTTAGGATTGTGCTTTATTGATTCTGGTAAAGATAGGGAGTAGAAACTGAAATTCACTGAATCTGGGGAGCTGATGAACTGAATTGGACCCTGAGGAGTCTGCAGTCACTGAATTCCTTGGGCCCTGACACAAGAGAACGACGAGGACACGTGAGGCACATCGCACCAACACCTGGACTGAGGAAAAATTGTGAACTCATGACACTTAACTTCTTTTTAAAAATACAGAGTACTCTGATATAATGGAATACTTACCTGTTAAAAGGTGGTTTCTGTGAAAAGAAAACTTTGTGTGAAAAGACTTGTGAAACAGTAATAGAGAAGTATTGTCCTTGAATGTTAGTTGCAATAGATTTGGAGTGTTCTAGTGAAAGAATCCTAGGATTCATTTCTGTTAGTTGTAGCTAATTGGAACCTGTTAATTAATAGTTAATAACTTGTTTAGCAATAATAAGTTTAATCTATAACTACTCTTTGGATTGGGAGCTTGATTATTGCACTATATAACTAAATCGTGCAATGTGTGTAATGTCACCCTGACAGTGGGTCCTATATCTAATTTCTTTTTAGAAATTATTTTCCACTTATTGTTCTCCTCACTTCACAGTGGAGGAAGATAAAACGAGGTTAGTGTTTTTCTGTTCTTCCCTCACCAGAGAGAAAGAAATAGACTTCTCACTCAGCTACCAGGACTACACTTGAATTATATCTATACTATTGTAGGAGTCTGACAGTATAAATCCGCTCCCTCCTGGTTGGGGGGTTACCTTATCTGTAACTCCAAAAGTGAGAGCTTAATATGTTGTGGCTGCTAATCTCTGTGAATAACTTGTAGACTTTGCCCCCTTAGCACAGTTCTGCTCTATAATATGGCAATTTCACTAATAAAGCACAATATCATTTTGTTTGTAAGTACAGCTTGAGTTTGAGTACAGTTTGGGGAATTTCTATTCCCCCGAGCTCCCCCATGCTTCCCTCTTCTTCTGTCGTCTCCCTTCTCCATGCTGCCTGGGTCAGAGGAGATTCAGCTTTTCCTGACTTCTGAGCGGGTAAGATATGCTAACTGGCTTTCCTGTTCCGGGAGCATAAGGAACACTAGGAATGGAGTTCTGTCCTTTTATTCTGCCTAAGCCTGTCAGTGATGGATTTGGGGTTGGAAAGCCAAGGCGTACATTGGTCTTGTTTGCAATATGGCTTTCTTCTTTTGTGCTGTTATTCTATGTGTTGAGAGAAAAAAAAGGTATGCAATTACTTGTGTTTTCTGTAAAGAGAAGTTGGTGTTATGTACTAAGAAGCTTTTTCTAACTTCTGAGCCAGCTAATAAAATCCTGCTGATGTATGTGAACCCGGCGTGGTGACTGAGTGTGCATGGAGGAAGTGCTTCAGGGAAGACTAGGATTGCCAACTAGCTCGTTTTAGGCCGTTCTGGTCGGTTTTACTAGCTGGAGGTCAGCTACCGGCAGGATGGTAAAACCAGCCAATGAAGGGGTGGTTTCTTCCGACTGCCAATCGCTCCTATCCAGAGCTGGTGCCTGTCTGCGGTGATCCCAACCCCTGCGGGCAGAAGTACCTGGAGAGGCAGAAGTGCTGAGGGTCTGGCGTTAGCCGGGATAGCCGGTGTCTGCACAGCCTTCAAACAAGAAAAAAAGATTAGTAAGTTTGCTGCATAGACGACTGAATAAATTAATTTATTCAGCCATCTGTGTGAAAGGTTGGGGGTGGGGGGATTTAGGGTTTCCAACTAGTCGGTTTTTATATTGGCCAGGCCGGCTGCCAGCAGAGCCTTGAAACCTGCCATGCAAAATCCATTGTCACTTGAGGGGCAGCTGAGGAGGGGCACAGCAGTTGTGCATCGGGCCGCATTTTCCTTCTGATTGCTGAGTTTGAACCAGCGGGGCTCTATGGTGTCCCCTGCAATTAATACTCAGCAATTAGGGCTTTGCAGCCACTGTGCTGCTCAGTCAGTGCCGAGCTGCAGAGAAGGAAGACACAGACCGATGCACAACCACTGTCCTCTACTTGTACTTGTCAGCGCCAGGGAGGTGGAAGAGGAGAAAGGGGACAAAATGCAAGAGCTGCCAGAGGCCAGGGATCCCTGAAGCGAGGGGGTTGTGTGCTGTAGGAGAAAAGAGACCTAATTGCATCTCTGCTGGGGGTGGAGAGGGATTTGAAAAGGACAAGGAAGCTGGGATGATATATAGGAGGATTCAGAAAGGGAGCTAAGGAGGTTGTTGAGCTACTAGGGGTTTTGAGACCAAGCTGGAGGGCAAGGGAGGGTATGTATGTGGAGGAAGGAAGTTTGAAAGAAAACTATGGATGTCTCTTGGGTTGAGAGACAGCTATGGGTATGTGTGTGCAAGAGGGAAGGGTTTGAGAGAAAGGAATGGACAGAAAACTGGGGGTCTTGCTGGAGGATGGAGAAAAAGATAATTGAGTATCTGCCCTGGAGAGGGGGCAGAAAAAGATTGAAGACTGAACCATTGAAGAAAGAAAAAGAGAAGTCAGATCGTTATCTTGACCACCAGGTAGAAGGAGAAAGTAACTGTTAATTCCATTGCCTTTTTTTGGCGTTGTCAGGTGGGAGGTAGAGAGGGGAGTTTAGGGAGCAAGAGTGGAAAGAGAGAAGGGTGGCGGCATTGGGTCACAAAGAAGTGAATATGGGGTGGGGTTTGGTATTAGAATGATGAGCAAGAAGGAATGGGAGAAAAAGTGGGTAGAAAAGAGATGTTGGGGGTACAAAGGAGAGAGTTTGGAGTTGCAAGAGAGGAAGAGACGTGAATAGGGTGGGGGCAAGATGGAAAGAGAGGAGTGGGAGTAAAAGGAGGAGAAAAGAGAAGAGTGGAACAGTTGGTAGGCCGAATGAGGGAAGTTTAGGGCACGAGAAAGGAAGAGCAAAGGGATGGGACAAAGGGGACTATGGAGTGGGGTCAAGAAGAGAGTGGATATGACAAAAGGAGGGGGAGTGAAAATAATAGGGGGTTGAGAGGGTGGGTGTAAGAGAAAGGAGATAAGGGATCAGCAGGATAAAGGAGAATGTAGGCTGAATGGATAAAAGACAAAAGTAGAGAGAAGGGCAAGGGGTATGCGAGAAGGAAACTGTTGGATACAGTGTGCAGAGGAAAAGAAGATTGGGAAGGAATATGGCTGGTGTTTTTGTTGGAGTGGGAGGTGCAGTGTGGAGGCTGCCGAGCCCCTCTTGTTGTTTGGCATATTTACTGAATCCTCTATTGTAAATGTCACTGCACTCCACTGGTCACAACAGTGCCTGTCAGCCAGCCAGAGTTGTGACCCTACTGGTATTGGTATCTGTATTCACCCATTGCTATTGTGCTGAGGGCAATTAACCTGGTTGCATGTACTCCTCTCTCTCTTCCCACCCCAAACGCTGGCCCTAACATCTGGTGTCTTTATATCTTACACAGTACAGGAGAAAATGCATCTTTTTCTACTCTGGTGTTACACTCATGGCGCTAGGGTTTCAGTTTAATTTTTGTCTACATATTTCTTTTTTCCATTTGTAGTCACTTATTCTGTACTTGGTGAAGGTCTGCCTGTGTTCAGCATGTGTGAGGCCAAGTATTCTGTTAGCTGTGATTTTCTATGTAGCATTCCATACAAATCTGCCTTGTTCAGTTTTCCCAGTAGGTGTATTGATGTGTTCTAGGGCTCGCTGTTTAATGTACTGCCTTTTCCTAAGTAGAATATATATTTGGATATAATGTAGTATGGGGGAGAATGTGTATGGGTTGGAGGATTGAGGAGAGGGCTGCGATTCAGTGGGGGTTGAATAATGCAACCTGTTTTATTCCCCCCCCCCCATTCCAATTTATTTTATTTTATTTTTATTTTATTTAGCTGTATTTATATCCTGCTTTTCACTGGGTCAAAGCAGTCAATTGGGAGATACATTTAACACGAGGGGATATGACGCTCATACGCTAATACTTACAGGGAACATGGGCAGTGGAGGGTTAAGTGGCTTGCCCAAGACCACAAGGAGTGCCTATAGGTCTAGAAATCCCAGTCCCTTCGGCCTGAGATTGCTGTCCCCAGGTGGGACTTGAACCTCCGGCCCTCTGCCCCGAAGTACCTTGTCCTAACCACTAGGCCACTCCTCCCATTCCGATGTACCAGCGTTGCGGCTATCATCACTGCAGTTATTTTGGAAGGTAGGGCAAGGGGTGGGGCAGAGAGTATGGTAAGGGGTGGAGGGAAGGGGCAAAGCACAGGCATGACATGTGGCAGGTTTTTCTTTTTCAAAAAGTTGGCAAGCCTCAAGAAGACCCCATAACAAAAGCAGAAATGTTCAGACTCTACAGCTGTCAAAGAGAGGGATGGGAAGCAAAAACGTGGTCCCTTCCAAAATTCACACTTCACACAACTCAATATCCAGAGATGTTTCTTCCATGAGACAAAAAAGAATAATAAAAACAAAAACCGTACAGTAGGGGGCAACCACCGAGACTACAGACCAACCAAAATCCACATAAAATTCATATAGTCCTTGAGAAGTCGATAGCTCTTAAAAGGTTCAGTCAGCAGCAGTACAGCCATCTCAGCAGGCAATGCTGTAGCAAGATGGTCTTCGCCTCTACAGTGCCCTAAAGCAGGGCACAAAGAAATAGGGGCGCATTTGGGGCTGCTGGCCTCAGCTGCACCCACGCTGCCTGCCCTTGCCCAACCGCCGCTGCTTTTCCTGTTGCCTTGGCAGCAGCGGTGCTGATGGCAGCAGCAGAGAAGACATCCAATTTAAAAAAAACCAAATGCAGGTCTTTCCAACTCAGGATGACGTTTTCGGTTAAGTTTGGTGAATGCGGCCTGTGGCAGGAACTCGTTCGCACAAACAGGGCCAAACCGTCTGAATCCCACCACTGGTCTGATCCCTCCCTCCTCTGATGCATGCTCATGTCAGAGGAGGGAGGGATCAGACCTGCATGCAAACGTGGAGTCGGAAAGACCTGTGTGGGTTTTTTTTTTTTTAATTGGATGTCTGCTTTGCTTCTGCCACCGCCACTGCTGCTGCCAAGGCAACGGCATGCAGCACGGGGGAGGGGGGGCAAGATATGGAGGTAAGACAGGGAGATGCTGGACATGGGGCAAATGACAAACTGTTATGCTGGGGTGTGCGCCAAATGTGCAAGTCACACAGAGCACATTTACGGCTTGGTAGGTTCTACTCTTAAAAAAACAACAACAACAAACCCCCCCCCCCCCCTGTAGTATGATTGTGCTGCCAGAAGCATGCTTGGGTAGAATTCCCAGAGAGTCTCCTTATGTTTATAAAAGGTTATTTTAGCACGAAAAACACTTTTATGCACAGATATGCCTTTTAATATGACTCCCAAAACAGATGAAAAAATTGCAAAAAATGTATCCTAGTGCTAATAACAGCAACTGAAATTAGAAAATAGTTCATATTGAGGCAGCTATGTTTTTTCTTGCAAAATACCAGCAAAAATCCTGCAGAAATCATGCCTAAAATGAAGTCTCATATATCACGACTCCACCCAGACTCGTTCCCTGAATACACATACATCCAGGTCACATCAAAGCACACATGCTGTTGTCATCTTGTGTACTTTGATGCTTGAGGTAATTTTATAAGAGGCCTTTTATGTGCGAATACTGGCATGTACTCATGAAAATTACCAAGTTCTATTGCCTCCAATCACAGCACACGGGGCTGATGTCCCAAATCTTAGTGCCAAGAAGAAAACAGACTTTTGCTTCCTACTTTGGCCAACCCCTCTCCTTCCAGTCAGCAACCTGCAGAGATCAGAAGGGGAGGGGTAAGACTACATCACACAGAATAAATGAGAGATTCACAAACCTTTCCTTTTGACCCGACAGCCAAAAACATATGTCCTAATTTACTCAGATAATTCTTCAAGCCCAAATGGCACCAGCAATGGCACCCCTATCCAAAAATTCATGGCCAATCGCTATCCAGATAGTGGCATTGAATATTCAGATTTTTTTTTTTAGGGCATCGAGACTGTCATTTAAAAAGATCCCCGACCACCATTGCTGAATATAGGACTGCCTGTATCTACATATTTACTTCATGCATATTTCGGGGAAGTTTCTCCAAATGGGTTAGTTTTGCGCATACCATGGTGATGTTCTCCACAGAACCACGTCGGCTTATCACCTTTTCAGATGCCTCCACCTCAATGCACCCTAACAATGGATGCCTCCAAACTGGTTTGGGGAGCACATCTGAATGACCTAACCACACAAGGACTGTGGGCACAACAGGAATCTTCTTTGCTGTTCAGCCTCCTAGAACTACGAGCTCTAACAAATGTCCTTCAGGTTTTTCAACCCCACCTTTTGGGGCAGCAGGTATTAGTCAGGACAGACAACCAGGTTGCCCTATTGTATGTGAACAAACAGGGGAAGACAGGATCCTATCCCCTATGTGAGGAAGCACTTCGCCTCTGGTTCTTTGCCATCGTACACCGCATTCACAGAGTGGTGTACCTCCCGGGCGAGCTCAATGTCCTGGCGGACAGGCTAAGCCATATCCTTTGTCCACATGAGTGGACTCAACACTGGGAAATGGCTGCTTGCATCTTCTGAACATGGGGAACCCCACTCATAGATCTTTTTGCCACTCCGCAGTATACACAGCTTCCATTCTTCTGCTCAAGGTTTCCACCCCTGCACCAACAGTCCCCAGATGTCTTCCTTCTCCAGTGGGGACAGGGTCTGCTCTATGCATTCCCACCCATCTCCTTGATATCCAAAACGCTGTTCAAACATGATCCTTAGAGCCGCTTTTTGGCCTCTTCAATTGTGATTTCCTCTGCTTCTTCGCCTTGAGCAGAGGTGCACCCAAATTCCTCTCCCAGGACCAAGGGATGCTTCTCCATTCCAATCTTCACTCCCTTCACCTCACAGCATGGCTGCTGAAGGGACAGTGCTCACTGACCTTGACCTACCACAGGAGGACAAACATATCCTTCTTGCATCACACAAGCAGTCCACCAGGTGATGTTATTTTATTTATTTATTTAACAGGTTTTATATACCGCTTTATCATTTCAATCAAAGTGGTTTACATTGAAACTTAAACTTGGTAATGTACATTAAACAGGGACATTGATAACTTGGATTTTATACCTTCAAGTGGCAAACATTTGCTCTCTGGTACTTCTCAAAGGGTATCAACCGCTTTGCTTGCCTGGTGGAGTCCCTTCTACAGTATTTTCTCCTCTTGTCCTTGGCATGTCTTAAAACGAATTCAGTGAGAGTTCATCTTAGTGCCATTGTGGCCTCTCACACCCAGCCCATCTCCTCATACCCCTTAGTAGCATGCTTTATTCAGGGTCTCCTGCTCTCCAAGTCAAACATTAAGCCACCTCCGGTGGCCTGGGACCTCAATGTGGTTCTTGTTTAACTCCTAAAGCCTCCTTTCGAACCTTTAGCTACCACTTCACTGAAATTCCTATCCTGGAAGATAATCTTCCACATTGCCATCACGTCAACTCACTGCATCAGCGAATTGCAGGTTCTGGGGCAGATCTGCCGTACACCCGCTTCCTCCATGACAAGGTGGTTCTCTGTACTTATCCACATTGCCTTCAAAAGGTGGTCTCCCCCTTCCACCTAAACCAGTTAGTAATCCTACCGATTTTCTTCCCAAGATCACACGCATCTCGGGCTGAAAGCAGTGCTATACACCTTGGACTGCAAGCGAGTGCTAGCTTTTTTCTTGGATAGAACTAAGGCTCACAGAAAGTCCTCTCAATTATTCATTTCCTTTGATTCCAGTCAGCTTGGGATACCAATGACAAAACGGACTCTATCCACATGGATAGCGGATTGCATTTCATTTGTTCATGCATAAGCAAGACTTTCCCTATAGGGTCACGTTACTGCTCATAATGTGCGGGCTATGCCATCCTCCATAGCCAATTTCTGCTTAGTATCCATTGAGGAGATTTGTCACCCCCTATGCGAGTCTGGTACCTGGGAGCTAGTGAGTCACATATGTGAAGACTGCATTCCTGCTTGTTCCTGGAGATAGCGTAGTTACTCACCTGTAACAGGTAATCTCTTGAAACAGCAGGAATCAGTCTTCATAACTCACTCTCCTTCCCTAGGAGTTATAGGGTTGGTTTATTTTTCTCTTCCTCTCAGCTACAAATTAAACTGAGGAGAGGAGTTGGGAAGGCAGGATGACAGATGTGCAGTGGAGTGCCCCCAAAGGCTTTCCAATTGGATGCTGTGGAGCGTTCTTGCGCGGGCTCCGTCGGCAACAACGTCACCTATATGTGAAGGCTGATTCATGCTGTTCCAGGAGATCACCTGTTACAGGTGAGTAACTATGCTGCATCTGTATTGCATACAATTTTAGGTGAGGGCATTTAGACCAGCTCTAGGACTGGTCTAAGTGCATGTGCCTTAAATTAACATGCGTTTGCAACAACTTATGCACTAGTTTTATGAAGTATGGATGCACTTCACTTTATAAAATAGGACTGAAATTCAATCCTAAAAGCATGTGTTAATCTAGGCATGATTTATAACATTTTATTAGCTGTCTAGATCTATTGCTAATGGGTGGGTTAAAAATTCATTTTAGATACAATGGTAATTTATTTATTTATTTATCTATCTATTATACAAGTACATGCCATCCTCCATTGTGCATACGTTTAAGCATGACCCTGGAAGAAAGGCCTGGCAATTCACTTCTGGTCACACTGCCAAGAAAACCCAGAGGCTTCTGGATTGCCAGGAGTCAGCATTGACTCGAAGGCATACATTGCATTGCAATTAAGATTTATTTATATATGTAAAATGTCATTTTATATCCAGAAATGTTATATAAAATTACTTTCTAGACTTATAAGTTAGGCACCTAGGTGGCCTATGGAAATAGCAGTTTCAAGTTCTATGTGGATATTCAAGAGTGGTTTGAAACCATCTAAGTAAGACATTTCCAATTCTATGTTCTCCATCAGGCTGAGTAGCAACCTCATGATGCCCAGTTATAAAATTTTACAAGATCATGCTGGGAAACATGTGATTATTAATTTAATTATACAAATCTTAGGGGGGAAGGCTTAAGGATCTGTAAGATAACTGAGGGATTCATAAGTTTGAAGGTTCAGCAAGGGAGCTTAATATTCTTGCACTGTGTGGCTTTTCTCCTGTGGGAATTGGAGTGACATCTTCGACAGGTTGCCTGGGAGAGGTGCCAGTGGACCTGAGCATATTGGGGGTGTAGTTGTTTCCCGAGGTGCGAATTCCACCCCACTGCCACCTGGAAATTCAGCGGATCCCGGTGGTGTGCTTCTCCTGGGTTAGGCATCAAGTACGCTGGTACGGGGAACTGAAGAGGGCCCACTGGGTGTATTTTCCTCCCTGTCAGAGGCTGTTTGGGGGATTGGAAATGCGGCGGGACCAGCGTTTGGTGGAGTGAAATTGCCAGTGGCAGCTTCTGGAGGAGAGGATGCTCTGGGTGTTCAGGGTTGGTTAAACCCACAACAATAACATTGGATATTCTATGGGATGCTGTTCCTGCAATGAATAATTCCCTAATTCTTGTGACTGGAACTCTGAGTACAAAACTGGTTGCCTTTAAAGCTAAGTTTCATGAAGTTTCCTGATTCCAGGAAAAACAGGAAGGAAAGCTGTCCAAGCATACAGAAGATCTTCAGCAGCTATTTGGTATGCAGGATGCTAGGATTAAAGATGGGATTTGGTTCTCCAAATATTCAATCTTTTTGGAGAGCAAAGTTCGAAAAAATAACTTGAGACTGAAATTTTCCTAGGTCCCCTATTCAGTCTTTGGAGATGGTGTGCAGATATTTCCAGGAGGTGCTGCAAATCTCTGGGGATGATCTGCCCCCCCCCCTCCCCACCCCTTTACCAGGACTCAGTATCTGCCCCTGGGCTCTAGCGCTCCGGTAGCTGCTTCTGAGAATCCCAATGAAACCAAGGACCTTACGGGGTTCCTCGAGAGTTCATTGGAGGTGGTTACTGGCCACTCTACCCTCTTAATTACACTGGCTTTGGATTCTGATAAATCTTTAATTCTGAGATGTTATTTTAAAAAATTTGGAGTGCGTTTTTTAGGTTCTTACGTACGTATTTTTGCAGATTTAGCTCATGCAACCCAGACAAGGAGAAGAGACTTTTTGGGGTATAGACCCAGGGTTCTCTCTCTCAGTGGGTCCATTTTGCTTAAGTTTTCTTCTCAATGTCATCTTTCCTATAAAGGGAATAACTACTTGTTTTTTGAGTCGAAGCAGCTTCTGGAATTTTTAGTGGCTAGGGAAGATATTGTTGTGACATTGCCTTCTCATATGGCTGATGCGTAAGTCTCCAATCAGCTTATGTTTTTCTTAGTGAGAGAAATTATTTTCACTGGCTTTATTGCATTTCCTGACGCCGCTATGTGTTCCCTTTTTTTGTTGACGAATTATAAATGGTTTAATTTTCGTTTTTCTTTGTATTTCCTGATGGGTAATTGGACACCATGTTTTTCTGTCATTTATGTATATGCCTAAATGTCTTGTTTAAATGCAAACAATATAAAATTTAAATAATAATACTAATATTATTCTTGCACTGACCCTACTAACCAGCTGTATAAATATAGGGATTACTTTACAATAGAAGCTCCTCCAGACTGGGATACACATGCAAATGTGATTTCAGGAAACTGCTATTTAAACATAGATATACACATCATGTAGAGGTTTCAGGGGACGAGGTTTTGGAGTGACTTGAGTAGTCTCATATTACCAAGGGAATCCACACACACGTCTATTTTCACTCACTCCGAGGCACAGATAGATTTTGTTTTGATTTGCTAATTTCAGTCAGGGCTTTATACAAAAGATTTAGGGAGTTATTCTCTTCCTCTTTCAAAATGAAAAATAAGTAATGTTGCAGGCTCAATACTTCATTGACGGCAGGTATATGTATAGGTTTGCAAAATGGGCTGGCTTTCCATGGAAATGCCGGGATTTCTACTATACATGGAAGCTGCCATGCTGACTGTGATCAGTTTGCCATGCGTAGATTTATAAAACAACTCCTCAGGAAAACCAGGGCTGGTGGTAGACATGCCAGGCCCAGGGCAGAAACTGGTGAAGAGACCCCAAAACTGTCTCCTTTGGCTTGAGGCATGTTTGGGGTCCCCTGTGGCCATGGGGGCCCAGGGCCGTTTCTGTATTTGGCACTGCCTAATGCTGAGCCTGTGGTAAGCCTATGTGCAGTCCTGCACAGCATTATATGTATTTTGTAAGAAAGTTCCATGTTTGGCAGAGCCTTTTGTAAAATACTGCGAGAATTGAGCACGGCTAATTCTTTACATCTTGATTCCGATCTCATGTGAAATGGGCCTTCAGCTTTTTTTTAGCCATTGCAGAAACACTGGACGTTTGTATGCAGTTCTTCCAGTGAATGATCTATGATTTTTGAAGTTTGATGTGGTAATTTGGAATTCTGGAGGATGTTTCAAGAGCACATTTTGACGAGCATAGTAATAAATGTGGGGATAACTGGCTTTTCCTAAAGTCCCATGGCAAGAATCAGTATGACTGTGTTGTAGTATGCAGTATAAACAGGCCATAGGAAGTCCATGCTTCTTTCTACTTTTCTTCTATGGGTGAAATAGGCTGCTCTCCCCACTGAAGCTCCATGTTACCTTCGGTAAGGCACTCCACTCTCCATTGCCTCAGGTACAACTTAGATTTTAAGTCCCATTGGGCAAGAAAAATACTATATTACTTGAACCGTAACTCATCTTAAGTTTGAATTTGGGAAAAAAAAAAGGCAGGTAATGAAATCTAAGATCCAGATCCTAGACAGTTGATTCGTCATGATATTATGGCTAATGTAGCTGTACCTTTATGATATAATGATGTTATGTCAATTAATATATGTCTAGCAATTTAAAAAGGAGATTCAAGCCTCAGGACAAATGCAGTGGTAGCTTGAATCGTACCAATCCTGATGAAAATATAAAAACTTCGTAAACTTCAGTATTTTAATGTTGCCGCTGAAACTTAAACCCGAATATTCAGTGCTAGGGTCATATCCGGCCACCAGCATTGAAATCCAGGTCAGCTGGATAGCAAAGAGGTTAAGCAGGCAAGAGTGATATTCAGCTGCTGCCTAGTTAGCTTCTGCAGCAAATGTTAGACCAGACTTTCATGTGCCTAACTTCTGACGCTTTGTGATAACGAGGCAGCAGCTCGATATTGCCACTGCCCAGTTATCACCCTCCGGAATGCGCTGATGCTAGCTGTCTAGCATTGCACCCGGTCAGCGCGATTAATACAGTTGGCAGCACCCAGATAACAGCACCCAGTCAGCGCGATTAATACAGTTGGCAGCATTAATTGCTTTGAATATCCCCCCGCAATATACAAAAACAAAACCACAATTCAGTATTTACATCAGATCTTGGGAAATACAATGAAATTAGTTTTCTCTATAAGCTTGCTAAAACAAGTAGGCCTTCTCTGAAACCCTTAATATTGTCGCTGTATTGGAAAATCGCTGCATTCCAGTATTAGTGCGTGCCATAACTTAAGAGCCCTTTTTCTTGTCATTGACTTTCTAACAATTGCTGGGGAAAGAGGGAGAACATATAGGAAGTAATTGGCCCCCTATCCGTTTCTGTATCCAGTTCAGACTTCTCCTGCTTACCTATAAGTGCCCTCATTCTGCTGCTCCTCACTACCTTTCCTCTCTTTATCTCTTTTCAAATCCAGACTGAAAACTCACCTCTTCGCCACCGCTTTCGGATCTGGACTCACCTGATCTCCTTTTTTGTTTCCTTACCATTCCCCTACATGTATCCCTGTCCTCAACTGTTGTGTTGTTTTGTTCTAACTTGATTGTAAGCTCCGATGTGCAGGAGCTGTCTCTTATATGTGTCTGTACAGCACGGCATATGTTTTGTAGTGCTTTACAAATGATCAGCAGTAGTGGTAGTAATTTTATAAAGAATTGCATAAAGTTATACGGTATCAACATGCATAATTCATGCATTTCCCATGACCGATACGCACATATGGGTCTTTACAAGTATACTTTCTAAGTACGCACATCAGGTTAATAGCACGTATGTGTGGTGGGGGCATGCATGGGGGCGGAGCATGAGCAGAGTGGACATTTACACATATGAGTTCTAAAATACTATTATGTGCATTCTGGACAGCTCCAAACAGGATGGGCCCATCAGCGTCCGATTCTCCACCACTGGAGCAAGATGTTCCCAATCTATGTTATGGGGTCGGTCCCACCCATGTTCTGCCCACTCTCCGTCCCCATCCCCCGCAGCACGCAAGGCATAGCATACAATGCAGGCAGCAAGCGGGGATGGACGTCCCGCCAGGACATAAGGCCCCGCTATCCGCCTTGCAGAATCGGGCCCATAGTGTATTGTAAACTCAACTGCATTATAACTTGTTCTACCTCCTCCTATGTTACCATTGGGAATGTTAACCACTTCCCATTTAAATCCCCCTCCTTGTCACACAAAGATCTAACTGACTTTCATTTTCCTCATGTAGCGACGATAAAGAAGTCTTCACATCTAATTTTTTTCCTTGCCCATTCCCAGTGCAGTCAGCTCTTGATGTTAAATTTACAACTCTGTTTTATAAGAAATCAACATAATCCTGTGCATTGGTGAAAACTTCTAATTCTTTTCTCTGGGGGAGCTGTGGCAACTTCTAAACCATATAAAACAGCTCAGCTAGTCTATTGATAGCACAATCAATTTTATGTTGGACATAGTCCCTTTGTGCTTCTTAAACGCTGTCTTATGGTCTTTTAAGGCTTCTTTATACTTCCTTTTTATATCTCTCGTCTTAG
Organism: Ichthyophis bannanicus; assembly: GCA_033557465.1. Classification (NCBI taxonomy): domain Eukaryota; kingdom Metazoa; phylum Chordata; class Amphibia; order Gymnophiona; family Ichthyophiidae; genus Ichthyophis; species Ichthyophis bannanicus. The sequence continues at coordinate 949,177,691 of CM066034.1, forward strand.
ACTTTCTTCGTGCCCTCTCACTTCTACAGTTTCCTCTTGAGTATACCAAGCTCGCTTTTATACCCGGGAACCTTTTACTGCTGTACAACCATTTTATCTTTGATTTCAGGCAAAGTGCAACACTTCGAAATTAACTTTTCCCAGTAGTCAATTAAGCTAAATAAATTGATACTTTTAGGAACTTGTTCTTTAAATTCACAAGTCTTCTTTCAACTGGGAGAGGTCAAATTTTCTCTCACATCTAATATTATGTTTTACTCCCATCTTTTTTTATATAGTGTTGCATCACCACAGAAAACTTTACCAAAGTCATACTATGGTTAGGAGATACATGCCAAACGTGCCTGCAATTATGAACTGTTTTTCATCATGGGAGAAAAATAAAAGATCTATTATGTGTCCTTTATCATGTGTAAGTTCTGTAATCATCTCCTTAGACCCCAGTGCATCCATGATTCTCATAAAATTAATGTTTCCGCAGGGCTGCATATCATCAACATGCAGACTGAAATCTCTTAAGATCATTAATGTCCCTAAATCTACCTCAAGAGACATGTCATTCTATTAAACGCATTGATGCCTGAGCCAATCCTGTCAGGGTGATATGTACAATGCAGATCCCACAAGATCCTTTTTAAACAACCACGGCCTCAATTTGGTCTGTGTGCATTTTTGCAAATAGGTGAAAATTCAAATCATTCCAGGATACTGTCGGGCCCCCACCTCCCTGTTTCCTTTGACGATGGGAAAATTCTATTCATACATATAATATCTGCATCTGTTTGCCAGGTCTTAATCACATCTAGCACCTGAAATGAATTGTCCTGTATAGTATCACGAAGCATAGAGGTTTTATTTTGTTTTTATCATGTGAGTACTGACAAATGCTATGTGTAATCATCCCACATTGGTCCCTACCTTGTGGGCCATCATGGTCATAAGAATAAAAGAAATGCCATATTGGGCCAGACCAAGAACCATCAAACCCAGTATCCTGTTTCCAACAGTGGCCAATCCAGGTCACAAGTACCTGGCATGTTTCCAAAAAGGCACACAGGTTCCACAATGCTTGTCCCAACACAAGCAGTGGATTTCCCAGGTCCTCCTTAATAATGGTTTATGGACCTGTCCTCCAGGAACTTGTCAAAACCTTTTTTAAAACCAGCTGCACAGAGAGCCTTCACTATTGTCTATCTGAAGTAAGTATAAATAATGCACATTAATCCTAACAGTCGTTTTTGAAAATCTGCTATATAGACCTCTACCGATTATTATTTCTATCTAAAGTGTTTTACTAGGGAATCCATTTTCTTTGTGTGGGGCATCTTATGAATTATTAGAGAGCAACATATAATATAGATTTTGCAAAATAATAGGGCCACACCAGGGCCGCATGCAGGACACATAACGTTGCCAGATTGGCAGAGTTTACTGCTGCTACATTCCTATGCTTCACTAAGTGCATTATGTGGATGAAGCGCAGAGTTCAGTAATTCTTAAGCAAGGATACAGCAATTTCACTTAAAGTACAGATCAGATCTGATTTTTCTCCTCTGCCACACAGGAGTGGCTTTTTAACACTGCAGGATATTTGTCACCGGTTGGGCTGAACTTACCAGCTCCACAGCCCCATGTTGCATTATTTTGAATGCCGTATTTAGCAATTTGGATCATTTGCAAAATTCTGTTATCCAGTGATAAGTGCTTTTGGTAGCCATTTTTTATATGGTTGAACAGTGTCTTCTGAGCTTTCGGGAACACAGATTCTTCAATTCTTCTTCCCTTTTAAGCACTCCAAGGGGTATGTTTACTGAAGGATTTAACACGCGTTAATGAACTTAATGTGTGCTAAGTGCACAGAGCCCTTTTATGTCTGTGGACACAATGGCCCTTAATGCATGCCAACTTCATGAAAGCATATTAACCTTTATTTATTTATTTAATTCTTTTTTTTTATACCGCCGTATCTACCAGTCATAGCGGTTTACATGGAACTAATTGCAAACTTGAACATTACATGGAACAATATAAATTAAATTAGCTTAGCTGTACAAGTTAAACTCTCAAACACTTAGTGCAATATGACAGTAGAACATAACTAGTGCAATATAACATTAAGACATAATGTATAGGGGAACTATGACACGTAAGGTGATGGTACTGGGTGGAGTAGGTAAAGGGAAGAGCTCAGGGAAATTATTTGTAATGTGTTAGTGGGGTGATTGGGAACATGGGGTGGTTAAGTGTCTTATCCAAAGTAAGCCAAGAAAAGAAATGTCTTTAACCTTCGGCGGAATTCTCTGCTGTCTGTGAGGGAGCGAAGGTCTGGAGGAGCTTGTTGGAGCGTAGAAGCAGAATGCTCTGTTGCCGCCAAATCTTACAAAGATATCATTTCATTGACATTAGACAAGAACTTCTTGCAAGACCTGTGCATCATTTTGTATATTTTAGGTGTGTTTTACAAAGTATGGCCACCTGTTGTTGAGGAGCAGTCCATCTAAATGTCTGCCATTCAATCCACATGCCTGGAGGTGTTTCTGTCTGTATTACCTGAAGGTGCGCTGGTTGCAGCAGCAAACAATATGGCAGGGTGATGGGAAGACCTCGATTTGCCATCTGACAGAAAGAACTGGCAGTGCAGCAAAAACCAATGTGGCAGTAGGGACGCCATGCCCCCTCTACCCAAGGAGCTGCAGGAGCCAGGGTGGGGGGAGGGGAGAGGGATAAAAAGCAGGGAGTTGGTGGGGTGGCAAGGCCCTGCCGCATGATGGATAGGAGAAGCCAGCAGCTGCAATGGCACAAAAAACAGTGGCAGTGAGGTTAGGTCAAAAGATAGTGGTAGCCACAGGTTATGGTAACAGAAAAGGAGATACCAAGTTTGCAAGAGGGAAGGGAAGGAAAGGGAATAGAAGTAGAAGGGAGAACAAGAGAATTCAAAGGGGAAGAGCGAGAGAGGTGAATGGAAGAAGTGGGAAAGAATGCATATGCATACACACATCCCAACCAACCCCAACTCATCTACTCTACAGACAGATATATACACACATCCCAACCAACCCCAACTCATCTACTCTACAGACAGATATATACACACATCCCAACCAACCCCAACTCATCTACTCTACAGACAGATATATACACACATCCCAACCAACCCCAACTCATCTACTCTACAGACAGATATATACACACATCCCAACCAACCCCAATTCATCTACTCTACAGACAGATATATACACAAAAATAGTCTCCTATATTTCTTCAGATGTAGAAATATAGAAACATGATAGCAGAAAAAGACCACATGGCTATCTAGTCTGCCCTTCCATATCAACTACAGTAGTCCCCTTTTTACCTTTAGAGATCCTCTGTGTTTGTCCCATGTTCTTTTTTTAATTCAGATACAATCTTTGTCTACTACCTCCACTGGAAGACTATTCCAAGCATCTACCACTCTTTCCATAACATAGTAACATAGTAAATGATGGCAGATAAAGACCAGCATGGTCCATCTAGTCTGCCCAGCACGATGGTAAGAGTAGATGCACCTGCCGCTCCATGCAGGCCACCCCTCCCCATGTCCCTGTTTGGGGGTGAACCCACCACTCCATGCAGGACACCCCTATTTCTTGAGAAATTAGATTGTTCTGTTTATTTTTATTTTATCCTGTTGCTGTAAAGGTATCCACTGTGTCTGTCCCATGCCATTTTGAATTCCGTCACTGTGTTTACCCCCACCACTTCCATCAGGAGAGCATTCCAAGCATCCACCACCCTTTCTGTGAAAAAGTATTTCCTGACATTGCCTTTCAATTTACCCCCTTGCAGCTTTATGTTATGACTTCTAGTTTTACAGCTTCCCCGTCTTTGGAAGAGGTTTGTTTGTTCATTATTTCCCTTTAAGTATTTAAAGGTCTGAATCATATCTCCCCTGTCCCTCCTCTCCTCCAAAGCGTACATATTTAGGTCTTCAAGTCTCTTCTCATAAGGCTTCTGACGCAGGCTCCAAATCATTTTGGTCGCCTTCCTCTGAACAGTCTCCAGTCTTTTTACATCCTTTGCAAGATAAAGATAAAGAAGAATTTCCGCATATTAGTCCTGAGTCTATCACCTTTCACCCTCATCCTATGTCCCCTCGTGGCAAATGAAAGCGACTCTTACCTCCCCCATCACCGACAGACACACATGTCCCTACATCCTTCTGTTTCCCTTGCAGACACACATCCACCCACATACCTGTATGAAATTGATCTTCACCCCATACCTGTGGTCTTCCCCACACACATCTACACCTATTGATCCCTGGTGCCATCCCCCAATAACCCTGTTCATCTTCTCACATACATAGTACATCTACATATTTCTGGTCATCACCCCCCCCCCCCACACACACACACATACACCCTACCTTTTGTGGCATACACACACTTTTACCTATGCATCCTATTTGCACCCCTACAGGTGTAGAGGTTGTGGAGTTGTGTGTCTTGCTTGGTGAGACCCTTGTGTGGTGTTACAGGGCTTGCAGTGGAAGGAGGATTACCAAGATATCGATATCATGTGACCGCATGCTGGCTGTGTTGCGGATCCTTTCTTTTGGGTGTTTCCTTTCGAATTGGGCTTGTCTGACCTCAGAGTGTTTGTGTCTTGGGGATATGGTGGGACTCCTTCTTGGGTATGTGGGCCACTCCTAAGGGCCACGCCAAAGGAGAACAAGCAGATATCATATCACAACTTTAAACTATAATATCCATTTATTTTTGTCTCAAACATATGACCATTTCTGATCGATAGACAAAGTCAACCCCTCACACTTATCCCTTCTGTAATATAAATGATTTCTCTCCTTGTTCCTGATCCGCTGCTGAACCACTATTTGTTTTCCCTTTCCCATGGTTAACCCCATATTTACCTCAGTTATTTACCCCTATTTACTGTAAAACATATCTAATGAGATTATGTCATGTTGTTCTTTGTAAACCGCTTTGGACAAAGGCAGTTTAGAAAAACTGTTAAATATATAAAAATAATGGCTTTGAATAGAAGAGAGGGATCATTGCAGAGATTTTTCAAAGCTCCTAGGCAAACTTGGTGTGAGCTATTTTCCATTATTCCTTGTAGATATGATTTCACAGCCCAAGAATAAAGTCCAAACTGCAATGCTGTAGGTTGGCAGAAGACAATGTTCTCTATTTTAAGTGGCAGAAATTTGTTAATTACTTCTTGTGTTCTCCTGAGTATAAAGAGTCCAGGCAAATGAGTCAGCTCTGCTGCCCTTTCTTCGTCCAACTCCTTGTCTTCTTGATTGTCTTTCCCAACATCTGGGTTGTCAGCTCTCTTACTGACAATATGGAAGATGCTCAGGGTTCTGACAACTGTAATCCATTGCTAATGAATTCAGTTGACTTGCAAATGCTGGACTGTGTTACATTTTGTAAAAAAAAATAAAAAAAGCAACCTCATATTGAAGAATGAAACATTTCATGCTCGAAAGCCCATGACTATATTGGTATTCAATCACCGCATGTCTCAACTAATGTATATGACGAGGGAGAAAAGTAAGTATATAGGACAAGGGAATGCAGTCTTAAAGCACAGATAATAAATAAAGATCCAACAGGGACATGTTATCAGTCGCAATAATCCAATTTGGTCTGCCAGAGATAATGCACAGCACTATTTCTGGCTGCTCTGACATGTCTGGAAAAATGCAATAACACAAAATACTATATTTACGACATATGAAATCTGCCTGAACATTCATGTCACTGCTTGTCAGCAAAGTCAACAAAAGCATATTAGCGAATAATGTATTACCACAATGAAAAGCAGGACAACTGTATTTTATTGTCATTAAACTCCTCTTCCCTCAACTGGTAAATGGCTCAGTTAACTTCATTGGACCAATAGTCAGCTGATCGCCAATTGCAGGAGTTTTTGCATGAATATTTGGTAATCTTACCAAGTTAAGCTTCATGCTTCATATAACCAATTAAAGTTGTCCAGATACTGTATCTTTATTCTGCTGCTTTGGATATGGGTGTTGGATTTAGCTGGTGGCTTTTCAGTATCAGCTCAAGGTACATTACATTCAGGTATGGTAGGTATTCTCTGTCCCGAAGGGCTCACAATTTAAGCTTGTACCAGACAGCTTGGCTTAGCTGGTTAAGGTTAGATAAATAGCACTGAGTTGTCTTGCTGAACTCTAGGGAGTCTATTTACTAAGATGCTCGTCATGAGATCTGTGTTCAAATAACACATGTTAACAGTGAATTAGCGTGCATTAACATTTGTATATTTTAGTAACTAGACTCCTAATTGTGCTACTGGAGCACCTCAAACTCCTTGATCTCTTATTTGACAAAATTCTGGCTGTTCATGGAGTTGATGGGATAAAATACCAAAATTTGTTTGGTAACTCTCAAAGTTATCCGGATAAATCTTTTGAATATTGACCCCATAAAGAAAAGACTATGAGGACCTTGTCGATGAAAGCACAAGTAGTAACCAGCACTGACTAATAAGAATGATCACATCAGTATGTTCCTGGCAGTAAGTTCAAAAGCTATGATTTGTTCTTCCCTAAGGACACCAACATATACGTGATTTCTACATGTGCTTTCTTGTCCTTTGGATGCTATGAGTGTGCCATTAAGTCATTTTGAATGTCCTCTAATATACTGTAGTGTGCGTGGTCCAATATATACTTTAGGCCTGATTCCATCTTGCACGTACATGCCCTCTGTATGCCCGGTCTGAACCAGACGTACAGAGGGCGTCGTGATTCTGATCCCGCGGGGCACATCTAGCCCCATGGGTTCAGAATCGCGATCAAGCCTATACGTGCAGGCTGCGACTGCGATTCAGCCCATCCTGCACATACAGGCCCTGCCAGACTAACTCATGGCAGTTCAATGGAGCCTTGGCGCCATGGCATCCGGTTGCCATGTCACCAAAGCTCCATTGAAGAGCCACAATCCCTGGCCACTGGCACCAGCATCAATTTCCCCGCAACCCGATCCCCGATTTTGGCCTCCTAAGGCCATGGTCGGGCTGCGGGGAATGTCTTTGGCCCACTCCCTGCCTCGGGTCACTGATCCTCGATGTCTAGGGAAGTTATTCCACCTTGGAGGTTGCTGGGCCAACATTAGAATCGGCCCTGTATGTCCAGGGCCAATGACTGCCCATCGCCCGCCCTATCTCCACCACTGTTGGGATATCCATCCCCGCTATTCGCAGGTCGGAATGACTCTGTCCAAACATTCTACTTCTTTATCACTGTTTTGTCTGTGTTATCTGACCTAAATTCTTCTGGGAAACTTTTAGCTTGAGAAAGGAAGAAAGATGGGGGCTAAGAATTGTTCATTTCAACTCACTCTCTTTATCCCTTATCTGACAGCTTTATCTCTTTTTATTTTCTTAATGTTTATCTTTGGATTGAGAATGACATGCTTGACAGTTTACTCTGCTTTTGTATATTTGAAAATCTAGGGACCCATTTACTAAGCCGTATTTAACTGTTTAATGCAGGAATTCATGTCCACTAATAACATGGCAGCGCTGTAAGCAACTATCACAGAAACAGTCATTTTGGGATATGGAAAAAATGGGGACTGCTCTTTACAACTGTTGCAGATCTAACCCAAAGCTGCCTTTTCTGTTCTGCAGCCATTTAAAACCTACAGGTTCGCTGCTTTGCTGTGGATTCTGCTTCAACCTCTGGTTTATTTATGCCACTAAACCCCTGATCCAAAAACAAAACTGTTCCAGTTACCAAACAGCTACCAGAATATCTGTTGGAGTTTTAAACCAAAATAGGGCAGAGAAAAATATCCACCCCCCTCGCTGTAGTAGCTCCCTTTTTAATTTTAATTTTTTTCCATTTTCCATTTTTAAAGTGAAATAACATTTAAAATAGTCCAAAAACCACCCAAACAGCAACAATGTACCAACATGGACCATATTACTGGCCTGAAACATGGCACATTGTTGTTGTTTGGGTGGTTTTTGGACTGTTTTAAATGTTATTTCACTTTAAAAATGGAAAAAATTAAAAATTAAAAGGGAGCTCCTACAGCGAGGGGGCGGATACTTTTCTCTGTTCTCTTTAGGTTTGAAGCTCCGATAAATATTCCTGTAGCTGTTTTGTAACTGGAACCGTTTTGTTTTTGGATTAGGAATTTTGATCTGTTTGGTGTATCCCCCGTACACAGTATTTTGAAGAGAATCTGTTTGTGTATAGAAGAGAAGAATTTAGTTTTGGACTTCTTCGGAAAGGGTCTTTGGACAGTTAGAAGTAACACTTACAGGAGACAGGCCCTGAAACGCCTTAAGGGGACTAAAGGTTTCTGAAGCTTTGATATGCGTTCGAGCCCCTGGGAAATTTATAGAGTTCGAAGGTCTTGTATCAGATGTACTGATATTGGTTAACTCTAAATGAAATAGTGGGTTCTGAGCCCTATGATGCAATGGACTGTGTTCAAAATAAAAGCACACAGACAAATACTTGAAGCAAACCTTTTATTTTACTCTCATGAGCAAGAAACAGGTCACAAAGAAAAAAACAATACAGATAGAGTTGTGGTCAACATTATTGGCACCCTTGCAGTTCAACCACTTAATGTCCAATATTGCCTAAAAAAAAAGTGGCCAGTGAATGGCTTTGGACTATATATGCACACAAAATGGTATAAAAACTGGACATTGCCAGGACATGATTATTCACAAAATGAAGGTTAACATCTATTGATCTCAAACATTACATTAATGCTTTCTTCGTTCCCCTGATCAGTAAAAAATCAACTATTTTTTGTTGGATCACCTATCATGGGAGCGGATAAACTCTCCCTTGAGAGAAGTCCTCCATTTTAATCATTTATAAAGCAGCCAAACGTGGCTGTAAAAATAGGGGATAAATGTCCAAAAGATCAAATCCTCTTAAAGTAAATCAGGATACTGGTAAGTATGAGAACCAAACATATTTTTAGCATCCATTACAGCGTAATATGAATTGCTGAATATCTAAAACCTGCTCAAAATGAGCTAAGTAGAAGGAGTGTATATTATCCAAACGGTATTATCTGACGAACACTCACACCATGCTTGCCCACTATATGAATGTTTAAAGGCAGCAATCAACTGTTCAAAACTGCCTATTCTGTTCTCTTATGCCAATATTGCAGTCTGAAAAAATGGAAACGCTCCCATAATACTCATCTAAAGTCCAGATGTAGTTAGGCAACAAACAATCTGTTTGTGTACTGCAACACAGACATTGTGTTTCAAGCCTGATCAACTCACGGCTCTTCCTCAAGCAATGCTATCCAAACATCCTGTTCCGGTATATATGTCCTTAAATCACGTGGAGCTGTAATCTCCCTTAAGATCATTAATGATCACGATGACATCATTTCACACAATATCAAATACATACAGATATGTAAAAGGTCATGGAAGACTTGAAGACAATGTAGGGGCCACCACTCTGTTTCAGTATTCAACCCTAACAGGCTAGTAGAACGTGATCATTAATGGCATAAGAGAACAGAATAAGCAGTTTTGAACAGTTGATTGCTGCCTTTAAACATTCATATAGTGGGCAAGCATGGCGTGAATGTTCGTCAGATTATAATACCATTTGGATGATATACAGTCCTTCTACTTAGCTCATTTTGAGCAGGTTTTAGATTATTCAGTGATTCATATTACGCTGTAATGGACGCTAAAAATATGTTTGGTTCTCATACTTACCAGTATCTTGATTCACTTTAAGGGGATTTGATCTTTTGGACATTTATCCCTTATTTTTACAGCCATGTTTGGCTGCTTTATAAAAGATTAAAATGGACCTATCTCGAGGGAGGGTTTATCCACTCCCATGATAGGTGATCTGACAAAAAATAGTTGATTTTTTTACTGTTCAGGGGAACGAGGAAAGCATTAATGTAATGTTTGAGATCAATAGATGTTAACCTTCATTTTGTGAATTTAATGTGGTGACATAGTATAGGCTTTTTGAGGTTAGGGCATGATTACTGGCACTCTTATAAACAATTCAAATCAGTTTGAATAGAAGAACCACATTCCCATTGCAGTAAAATTAGACACACCTGTGATCAATTTTCAGTACTCACATGTCTTGAATAAACCAAAGAATGATGGCTGTAATGTTTAAAATGGCCACATTCACTCCCTGTTCCATTTTCACAATGGTGAAGACCGTCAGAAAAAACACAGAGGTGCAAGGCCATCTTCAAAGACCTTGGAATTCTTGTGTCTACAGTTTGCAATGTTGTTAAGACATTTTCTGCTCATGAAAATATCAAGAACCCCTGAGGACATGAAGGGAAGAGGAAAATTAATCCAAGAAGTCTTCAAAGATTAGTGAGAACTGTTGGAAAAACATCACGTACAACATCCAAAGAGCTTAAGGCTGACCTGGTGCAATCTGGAGTAGTGGTTTTAACCCGCACCATACACTGCTCACTAAACAAAGAAGGGCTTCATGGGTGAAGGCCAAGTAGGACCCCACTGCTCAAAGACAGGCATAAAAGGCACACCTGATCTTTGCCCAAACTCACCTTGAGAAACCACAATCCTTCTGGGAAAATGTTCTGTGGACAAATGAAACCAAACTTGAGCTCTTTGGCAGTGCAGACCAGTGATACAATTATAGGCAAAGAAATGAAGCTTATAAGGGAAATAAAACACCCTTCCGACAGTTAAATATAGTGGAGGTTCCATAATATTGTGGGGCTATTTTTCTGCCTCAGGAACTGGAGCCCTGGCATGTATTAAAGAAATCATGAAGTCAGAAGACTACCAAGGTATTTTGGAGTGAAATGTGTTAACTAGTGTCAGAAAGCTAGGTCTGGGTCATAAGCCATGGGTCCTCCAGCAGGATAATAATCCAAAACATATATCAAAAAGTACAAAAGGATGGTTAAAAAGAAAAAAATGGATTGTTTTAAACTGGACAGCAATGAGTCCTGATCTCAGTCCAATCAACAACCTTTGGAAAGACCTGAAATCTACCATTGGAAAAAGGAATCATGGAAAAATTCATGACCTGGAACAAATCACAGTTGAAAAGTATGAGAAACTACCAGCAGACATCTATGAAACTTATAGATGGCTACAAGAAACATTTGAAGACTATCATTACTGCCAAGGGTTGTGCAGCCAAATATTAGTGAAGGGTGCCATTAATCCTGTCCAGGTCATATTTTGTTTTATTCTCAGAAATTACTACTCTAAGTTGCACAGACATTTTTTCTTGTTGTATACCTTTGACCATACTGTAGAAACGGACAGATAAATGGGATACCAGAATCCCCAATATGTAATTAAAGATAGATGAATTTCTTGATGCAAATCTCTAAAAATGTGCTCAGAATTTTGTCCTTTTACCTACTTCCTCTTAAATAGAATAGGATATTATGATCATGAGTTCTGTGTAACTGTCTTTTAAAATAGTTTGGGAACATTGTTAATACAAGCATAAAGAGTAAACCTAGGCTATGAACTGCACAACCATAGTTCATTGTACAATCAACTATAGGTCCCTGCTGACACAGCATAATTTTTGCAACTTTGCAATTATAAACAATTCTGTCATAATCAAGTAAATTGTATCTAATACAATGTAATCAGCTCTTACTCTGTAGAAAGAACTCTAGCGACACCTTGTGTTATGATTAATGACTGTTACTAAAATATTATGATGACATACAGTTGGAATATTTCCAATTAATTCTCAAGATATTATACACAGAATACCTAAAATGCAAACGTGCCAATAATGTTGACCACAGCTGTATTTATCAAAGCAAACCAAAGACTAAAATAGAATCATTAAATAGCAATATCTACCAAAATAAATAAGCAATTAAGGTAAACTAGTAGAATTATATAATTGAAACTTTTGTGCTGCTGGCTGGCAACCAAAACCAAAGCATTTTGTTTTTTAACCCAGCTAAAGTACTCAATTTGATAATTGAAACCCAACAATTTTAAGAATGTTGCACAAGTACAATAAATTCTCTTTGAATCCAAACGCAGGGCCAGTCCCATCAAAATCCTTACTGCATTTCTTGCTTGAAAATTCTTCTTTCTTTAGTTTATTTATGATTGGATGACAGTTCAATGTGTTCACTGGCAGTTTCAATGCTCAACGTTTTCCCAAGGGAACCTTGGAGTTGTATGGTTGTCAGGAAATGCAGTATCTTTTCCTTCTAAACTCTGACCCAGGGCTGGGGCAGAATAAACCCTTGATCTTTTTTAAGTCTGAGCCCAAGGCTTAGAACTCTGGAGGAGAGTTGAAGCTCAACTCCCAGATTTGTCTCTCCCAAAGCTAGAAGCATCGTCTTGATGCTTCCTAGCCAGCAACAGATTCCCTAGTTCATTAAAATATCAGGAGGTTTCAACCAATCACAGAAGGATGCAGTCTGATGCAAGAGCCAACCCCCCTGATGCTGACTAAAAAGTCAGTCCAACACTTTCTGGCAGTTTAAAATGTTTTCTCATTATAATCAATTTTGGGATTTGCTGTTAACAGTCTGTATGCTCAGGTTTTTAATTCCCAAAGCTTGTAACAAGCATCTGTGTCAAGATTTGTGTCCTTAAACACACAAACCTCTAGAAAGGGGCACATCTTCGGCAAATTTTAAATATATACAGGGGCTAGAGCCTCTGTTTTAGTGAAGTCCTCACACAGAGATCATTATAACATAATAAAAATCAATGCAGCTGATAACAAGGTACACTTAGGGGTCTGTTTACTAATTGGCTATATTTATTTATTTATTTATTTGACATTATTTATATACCACCTTTCAGGTTTATCAAGGCGGTTTACAATGAACTGAAGGTTTTACAATGAACATGTTCTTCAGAACTATTTACAACAGCAGTAACATCCCTAGACTGTAGCTAGTTAACTGTGTAACATTGTATAACTATTTACAAAGTAGCGGTAAGCTATAGGTTTGTGGTTTATTTCTATATATTTGGTATTTTGCTATAGTGCTCTATGAACAGGTGGGTCTTCAATTCCTTTCTGAAATCGGCTGTGTCTGAGATAGCTTTTAGGTGGGCAGGGAGTGAATTCCAAAGATGCAGGCTGTAGAATTCGAACACTCTCTAGCTTGCTGTTTGTGAGGTGCTAGTCTTGATGGAAGTGGTTGATAGTGCATTATGATGCAGGCTCCTCTGCAATCTGGCATCAGGCTTTTTTTAGATCAGGTCACTTAGGCATTCAGCAGACTGGCCATGGAGGATCTTGAAAATCATTAGAATTGCTTTGTAGCATATGTGTGATCGGATGGGGAGCTAATGAAGAGAATGCAATGTTGAAGTGATGTGGTTGTATCTTTTTGTAACTGTTATTAGCTGAACCGCAGTGTTTTGTGCTATTTGTAGGATCCAGGTGTTACTTTTGGGTAATCCTTGTAGAAGCAGGTTGCAGTAATCCAGTTGTGGTGTGATCATGGCCTGGCATACGGTGCAGAAGTGGTTGTGATCTAATAGAGGGCGTAAGTTTTGCAAGATCTTCATTTTATAGTACGTTTTGGCAGTGGTGGGCTTAACGTGTGCTTGAAAGTTGAGCCTATGATCAAGGAGCACTCCAAGGTATTTTACTTCATTCCTTACAGGGATTGACCATTTTGCTATGCTGAGGTTATCTGGTGGTTTGTATGTGGCGTCTTTAGTGATAGTCAAAGCTTCGGATTTGTTGTAGTTGATTGATTGCGGTTTGTAAGCCATTCTGAGATTGATATCATGCAGTTGATGATGGTGGAGTAGTCAGGCTTTCTTGAATCGAATGAGGTATAGACCATCAAGTCACCAGCATAGAAGTGGTAGTGTATGTTGTGGTTTTGTATAATTTTATAAACCGGTTGAATATATATGTTGAATAAGACTGCTAATAGTGCGGAGCCCTGTGGTATGCTTTGGTGGATTTGGAAAGGTTAGGAAGTTCTGTTCTTTATCTTGACCTGTGACTGGCAGCCTGAGAGGTAGGAGGAGAACCATGTGAGAGGGGTGCCACTGATGCCTATCTCAGCAGGTCTGTCTAGTAGTATGGCGTGTATTATTGAGTCGAATGCTGATGATATGTTGATGAATATGAGGATGAAACTCTGCTTGGTGATTTTGATTCCTTTGAGGAGTATGTTCATTAGAGAGGTCAGGAGGGTCTCTACCCTCTGGTATTGATGGAATCTATGTTGTTGTGGGCCTAGGGGGCATTTATGTCAATGTGGTCTTGTAATTGCCTTTGCACTGTTTTCTCGATTAATTTTGCTAGCAGTGGTATGCTGGAGATGGGCCGATATGACGCTGGAGATCTGGGGTCAGAGTTGTTCTTTAGATGAGGCCTTATAGAGAAGATCTTTAGTTCTGGGGGCATGAGACCTTGCGTTAAGGATAGGTTTATGATTTTGGATATCACCGGTGATAACTCTTGCAAACTCGACTTTATCCAGGCTGTTGGACAGGGGTCGAGAGGTGAGGTAGTAGTGTTTTAAAGATTTTTGTAGTGTGCTACAGTGCTCATCAGTGATGGAGAGGAATGCTGACCATTTATTTGGGTGGTCTTGGTTTATCATAGGCATCAGTGTTTGTTATGTTGAGTGGTTTGGGCTGGCAAGTGTGCTCTGTAGATGGGTTGTGAATGCCTTAGGAGAAAGTTGTTCAGTTGTCTGGGGTTGTGAAGATTCTGTAAGGTTCTTTACTATCGCAAAGAGCTCTCTTGAGCGATTTAAGGATTTCATAATGGTGTTTGTGTAATATTGTTTCTTTCTATTTTGTATTAGCTCATTATATACGTTTTGTTTAGTCTTGTATTCCAGGAGGTATATTTGATTTTTTTGTTCTTCTCCATTGTCTCTTTAACTTTCTCAAATCCATCTTTGCTTTTCTTATATGCGTGGAGTACCATGGGGCTGTATTAGTTTGCAGTGGTGGTTTTGTTTTTTCTGGTGCGGTAGCTATTGAGGATATAGTGTTATTCCAGCTTTCTATTAAGGTTGTAAGGTCTGTGGTGTTGGTGTCAAGGTTGGAGCGTATATGTTCTAATAGACTGTCTTTATTGAATTCTCTAAAGCGACGTTGGGAGGTTGTGTGAGATTGTCTATGAAGTTGGGGTTACAGTGGGAAATTGAAGGTAATCATATGATGATCCAACCAGGTTACTGGAGTCACACAATGGGGGATATTTGAAGTGTTATATTGAAGTCTTGAGGGTACAAATACGAGGTTGAGGTTGAGGATGTTTCCTCCTATGTGGCCCATGTGGGTCTGAGTGAGGTCATGGCATCCATGAAAGCGGAGGCTTGAGTGGGGGAAGCTGAGTTCAGGTTAAAGTCGCTTAGGATTATTGTAGGTTTTCCTATGCTGGAGTGTTTACATGCTTGTTTAATTATGGTTGAGAGATCTTCTGGGTCAGGGATTGGGGACCTCTATATCAGGCATATTGTTTGTTCTCTAGTGTTAGGGTATTTAGTGTTGGGGTTGACATGCGATCTGTGGCTTTGAGGTTTAGTTGTTTTGTTTGTTAGGGCGAGGATTCCACCTCCTTTGCATTGTGTTCTGGGACAGTAATGGAGATCCATGTTTGGTGGGGTGACTGGTTTATCAGTACAGTGTCCGTGTCAGTTATCCATGATTCGGTTATGCACATTACTTCAGTCTTGTGCTCCTGGAGGTAGTTTGAGATGGTGTGTATTTTGTTGCGAATGGGTCTGGCATTTATAAGGACAAATTTAGCCATTTTTGCCTGTTGTAATGGTGTTGTGTTGTAATGATGTTGAAGTCAATGGGGCTGTGGCTCCGATATCGCATGGCAGCCGCTACCGCCGATTAGTAAACATACCGCTTAGTTGCAACATAAGAGATGTAGCTACCTGCATTCTACATTATCTGCCATGCTGTTAATGCACAGTAGCAAACTTTGCTCTGCGTTCATGGCATGGGAGCCCTCCCAAAATACATGGCACTCTCAACAGTTGCTACAGAGATCTTACATAAATGTAAATGAGCCCTTAATAAAGTTATTTACAAAAAACATGTCTCCATAAGCAGATACCAAGGATTCAGTTAATCTGTTTAAAAGGCAAACATTTTTTTCTATACAGATTTACAAGAATTTTCCTCATTCTGGAAATGAAATAATGAAAAAAAAATTACATTTTAACAGGAAAAATATACAGTATTTGGGCAAATCTTCTTGATATTCCTGACAGTTTTTGAAAATTATAATAACCACCAGTGTGAGTGCTACCTGCTAGGAAATTGTGTTAAAACTTGGAGATCTGGATTAAACTTGAAATTCTGAGTCTCTTACAAATTTTCTGAGGCCTGTTTTTTTAAGAGCTTAAGGGGGGCAAATTGAACAGTGATAGCTAGCTCTATTAAAGTAGCTGGACGTCGCCACGTTAACTTTTGCCTGGATATTCAGTATTCGGACCATATCTGATCAACAGCACCGAATATCTGGTCTGGCCAGATAGTGTCAGCTATCTAACCAGCCATGATACTCAACCGCTGGTTGGATAGTAAAACAGCTAACGACAGGAGAGTCTTTATTTAGCCATTTTAAGTAGCTAGTCAGTGTCTCAATATTGCCCTGACCCTGCAGCGCCCCTGGAACGCCCCAACACTAGCTGGTTAGCGTTGGGGCATTCATGTGGCCCAGGAGGGGATATTCAGCTGTGTGTGTCGCTGAATATCCCAGTTAGTGGGAGTAAAGTGGTTTACAGGTCTGTAAACGGCATTAAGCCTTTTGAAATTGTTCCCCCAAGCTCCTAACTTTGAGATCTGGGGGCCAGTTACTAATGTGTGATAAGGGAATGATGAACAAATTTTGGCTTTAAATGCATGCTGATTTGCTGCAGCACGAGTTGCATAATAATGAGATGGAAAGCATGCAGATGCACACTAAACCTCATGATTGTACAAATCTAATAATATAGCTTGTGTACAAGGGGCATCTTTACTAAAGTGAGCTATCAGGGGTAGCATGGGCCTAGCATGTGGTGTTGGTGCCACGCTAAGAAGTACTGCGGTGCACCCATGCTAAAAAGCCCACACTACATAGAGCAGGGACTGGGTGGGACACGGTCATTCCCGGTACATCACGACTAGCGCAGGCATTAGTTGTCTATACTGACTGCGGTTGACAATGGGTAGCATTAAGAACATAACATAAGAAATGCCATACTAGGTCAAACCAAGGTCCATTGAGTCCAGTATCCTTTTTCCAAAAGTGACCAATCAAGGTTACAAGTACCTGGCAGGTTCTCAAAAAGGTACATAGGTTCCACAATGCTTGTCTCTGGGTAAGCAGTGGATTTCCTGGGTCCTCGTTAGTAATAGGGCTATGGACCTTTCCTCCAGGAACTTGTCCAAATCTTTTTTTAAACCCAGCTACACTAAGGGTTTTTACTACATCTTCCGGTAATGACTTCCAGAGTTTGATTACACATTGAGTGAACAAATATTTTCTCTTATTAGTCTTAAATGGGTTACCTTGCAGCTTCATTGCATGTCCCCTAGTCTTTCTACGTTTTGATAGCATAAACAATCAATCTAGGTTTACCCGTTCCACTCCATTCATTAATTTTGTAGACCTCTATCATACCTCCCCTCAGCCATCTCTTTTTCAAGTTGAAGAGCTTTAACCTTTTAAGCCTCTCCTCTTAGGGATATCCTCCATCCCCTTTACCATTTTGATGGTACTTCTCTGTACCTTTTCTAATTCCACAATATTCTTTTAAGATATTGCTACCAGAATTGCACATAATATTCAAGATGCAGTCATATCGTGGAATGATACAGAGGCATTATAATATCCTTTACTTTATTTTCCATTCTTTTCCTTGATTCCTAGCATTCTGTTTGCTTTCTTGGTCGCTGCTGCATACTGGGCGGAAGGTTTCAACGTGTTATCCACGATGATGCCTAATTCTTTTTCCTGGATGGTGGTTCCTTTTTTTTCCCAAGTTAATTTAATTTACATAATATAACACAGCAAATACATACATGTTTCCAGAAAGCTATCCCCCCCCCCCCAATAAAATAAATAAAAATAGACCAACCAGGGGACCAATCTATGAACTATTAGGAGAAAGAATGGAATTACATATTTGCTAAGTACAAAACCAAAGGTCTCAGCACTCTTTCTATTTTATTAATACAATTTGTAGACACTGAAGCAGCACCCTCTAACTTTGTCATGCAAATATCATGTCACCAAAAGGTTATATTCAACAACGAACTGTCCTTCCAATTACACAGGATATGCTGCACAGTTGTTGAAATCATAATATAAAATAATGTTTTCTGCGTTCAGGTTATCCCAGAGACATAGAGACCTGAATGTAACTAGCTGTAATGGTATTGCAGATTCAAGCTTAAAACATATCTTGTATGTGGGCTGCCTCTTGTAGGTTAGCTGTACAGCACTGCGTGCGTGGCGCTCGATAAGTGCTAAATAGTAGTAAATAGTAATAGTGGTCCAGATGGCCTATGGGCTACAAAAAAAGTAATTATGCCAGACTGCTCAACCTGATGGGATGCACAATGCATGTCCAAAAAAGATCCCACTTGATTTCATCTTGAGGGATGACCACATCGTGCTCCCCATGTTCTGTGAATACCTATCAGGGAGGTATCATCATTAGAAATTAATACCTTGCAGAACTGAGATGTTAACCTGCTATTGGCATTAACCTTTCTAAAGCTGTCTACTAAATCCAAAGAACTACTAGGTCCATTAGTCCAAAGAGAATTCTGTGTCAAGCTATGACCGATACTATCAAATTTATTTGCTTGAGCCCCTGATAACCCATAGGTGTCAATTAGAAAAGCTTGGTTAACTAACACTGCACTTCTAAAGAGTTGCCCAATCCTAAATATACCTCTTTCCAAAATATT
The DNA here is from genome assembly GCA_033557465.1 of Ichthyophis bannanicus. Lineage (NCBI taxonomy): Eukaryota > Metazoa > Chordata > Amphibia > Gymnophiona > Ichthyophiidae > Ichthyophis > Ichthyophis bannanicus. Next base: position 949,196,627 of record CM066034.1, read on the forward strand.
TTTCATCTATTTACTGTAAAAAATGGTTGTACCAGACAGATGAAAATTCAGAGCCTGAATAGGGCTTTTCAGAACCACTATCAATTGCTTTTACAGCTTTGATCATACTATTTATTAAGAGTACCCTCAACTTGGAGACAGACAAACTCATCGTGGTTAAAACTGACAATTGGAAAGGATAAGCTAATGCTTTTCCATTTCAAGCCAGGGGCGATGTCTCACCCAATATCCATTTTATCTCACATATAATAAGGGAAGCAGTATCATAAGATTTGAAATCCAGAAAGCCGACTTCCCCTTTTTTCCTTGGTAATTTCATTTTTTTCAGAGCAATTCATGGCCTTTTCCCCTTCTAAAGAAAGGTAGTCAAAATCTTATCTAATTGAACATAGAGGTTTGGCAAACAAGACCCAGGAAGCATCCTCAGTTTATATACAATAGAAACATAGAAATATGATGACAGAAAAAGACCACATGGCCTATCTAGTCTGTCCTTCCATATCAACTACAACAGTCCCCTTTTTACCTTTTAAAGATCCTCTGTGTTTGTCCCATGCTTTTTTGAATTCAGTTACTGTCCTCATCTCTACCACCTCCACTGGGAGACTATTCCATGGATCCACTACTCTTTCCATAAAGAAATATTTCCGCATATTACTCCTGAATCTATCTCCCTTCACCCTCATCCCATGTCCCCTCATAGCAGAACTTGCTTTCAATTGAAAGAGGCTCTCCTCCCTGAACATTTATGCCACGGAGGTATTTAAACATCTCAATCATATCACCTCTATCCCGCCTTTCCTCTAAGGTGTACATATTAAGATCCTTAAGTCTGTCCTCATATGCTTTATAATGAAGACCACTAATCATTTTAGTTCTTAAACTAGCTTTTGCATCCTTCTAGCTTTTGCCGTCGCCTTTTCTACCTGTTTAGCTACTTTAAGATCATCAGACACAACCACGCCTAGGTCCCGCTCTTCTTTAGTGGACAAAAGTACTTCACCCTTATACAATATTGCTCCCTTGGATTGCTGCAGCCCAAATGCATGACCTTACATTTTTTAACATTAAATCCCAGCTTCCAAATTCTAGACCATTCTTCAAGCTTGGCTAGATCCCTCCTCATGTTATCTATACCTTCCTGGGTGTCTACCCTATTGCAGATTTTGGTATCATCCGCAAAGAGGCAAACCTTACCCGACAGCCCTTCCGCTATATCACTAACAAAGATGTTAAAAAGAATCGGACCAAGGACAGATCCCTGGGGCACACCACTGGCAACATCCTTCTCCTCAGAGTGAGCTCTATTTACCTGTACTCTTTGTCGCCTCCCACTCAACCAGTTTCTAACCCAAGCAGTAACTTTAGGGTCCATCCCTAGGGTGCTCAGTTTGTTTATAAGTCGCCTGTGAGGAACAGTGTCAAAAGCTTTACTGAAGTCTAAATACACCACATCTAGGGCTCTCCCTCGGTCCAACTCCCTGGTCACCCAGTCAAAGAAATCAATCAGATTTGTCTGGCAAGACCTGCCTCTGGTGAATCCATGCTGCCTCGGATCCTGTAATCCGCTGGACTCCAGAAACCTCACTATTTTCTCTTTCAGCAGCGTTTCCAATAATTTACTCACCACCAAAGTTAAACTAACTGGCCTGTAGTTTTCAACCACATCCTTACTTCGCTTTTGTGTAAAGGCACCACATGAGCCTCCCTCCAGTCCTTTGGCACCACTCCCGACTCCAACGAGGCATTGAAAAGGTCAGTCAGTGGAGCTGCTAGAACGTCCCCAAGTTTCCTCAGTATTCTAGGGTGTTTTCCCATCCGGTCCCATCGCTTTGTCTACTTTAAGTTGAGCTAGTTTCTCACGAACACAGTCTTCTGAAAATTGTTCAAGATGTCCCTCGCTTCTGTTCCTGTTTGTGGGTGTTTTCTGAGGTCCTGCTCCTGGTTGTTCATCTGTGAACACAAAACAGAAATATTTGTTAAGCAATTCCGCTTTATCCTTATCAGCTTCTACATATTCCTCCCCTGCACCCTTGAGTCTGACAATACCACTTTTGCCCTTCCTCTTCTCACTAACATATCTGAAAAATGTCTTATCCCCCCATTTTATTGCATTGGCTATTTCCTCCTCCTTTTGAATCTTTGCCTTCCTGACTACTTTGCTAGCTTCTCTAAGTTTTTCCAAATACAGATGCTTGTCTTCCTCTCTCTGTGATCTCTTGTATTTCATGAAGGCCTCCCTCTTTTTCTTCACTTTTTCAGCTACTTCTTTCGAAAGCCATAGCCGTCTCCTTTTCCTTTTACCTTTATTTACCATTTTAACAAAAAGGTTGCTTGCTCTTAAAATATCCCCTTTCAGTTTTGCCCACTGTTTTTCTACATCCCCCAGCTGTTCCCATCCCACTAACGACTCCCTGAGGTATTGGCCCATCTTGGCAAAGTTAATCTTCCTAAAGTCTAAGATCCTCACCTTTGAATAGATTCTAACAGCCCTAGTCCTAATACTGAACCACACTATCTGGTGATCACTGGATGCAAAATGATCTCCCACTACAACATCAGAAACACTTTCACCATTGGCAAGCATCAAGTCCAGTATGACCCCTTCACGTGTGGGGTCTGTTACCTATTGCCTGAATAGTTCTCCCTGTAGAGCAGGGGTTCTCAACCCTGTCCTCGGGACCCACCTAGCCAGTCGGGTTTTCGGGATAACCACAATGAATATGTATGAGAGAGATTTGCATAATTGCCTCCATTATATACAAACCTCTCCCATGCATATTCATTGTGGTTATCCTGAAAACCCGCCTGGCTAGGTCCCGAGGACTGGGTTGAGAACCCCTGCTGTAGAGAATCGAGGATCTCCTTACTTCTAGATGATGCTGCAGCAGGAATGTGTCAATATCTGGCATATTGAAATCTCCTATCAGTAGCACTTCCCCTTTCCTAGCAATGCTGCATATGTCTTCAATTAACTCTCGGAAGAAGCATCATTTTTATGGATCCATCCTTCCCCACCAAGAAATTCTAAGGGTGGTCCAGCGCTGAAGCGCACTCCTTAATTCCTTATGATAAAAATTAAGTGTAACAATATCCTTATCAGTCACAGAGGGATAGAACTGCATACCCAAGTATTTAATACCATGTGCCCATTGGAAGGAAAAATCAGCCATATCATTCTGCGAAACAAGATCATTAAGAGATAGAATTTCACTTTTCTCCCAGTTGACCTTATAGCCGGAAAAAGCAGAAAAACTACCAACTAAATCCAAAAGTCGTCTTATGGATATCGAATGATTTTCTAGATAAACATCATCCACATAGGCTGATAATTTCCAACACCTATCATATCCTTCAATACCAACATCCTTTTTGTTATATTTCAATAAGGGCTCTAGTGCTGAATCAAATAACAGTAGGGAAAGCAGACACCCCTGCCTAGTGCCTCTACCCAGACAGACAGCCTTTGATAAGAAACCATTAACCGTAAATTCAGACTGAGGAGGTGCATAGAAAACCTTAATTCATTCTATAAAGGGTATAGCACAGTCAAACCTACTACTACTACTACTGAATATTTGTATAGCGCTATAAGACATACGCAGCACTGCACAGACACATGTAAAAGACGGTCACAGATCATCAGAGCTTACAATCTAGTCAAGACAGAAACACAATAGCTGTAGATATGGGATGAAACCACCAGGACAAGGCGAAGTATGAATCAAAATTGTTTTATTGAATAATTCACCCCAAGGGGGTCTGCAAATGGCCACTCGACGCGACCGTGTTTCGGCACTGCCTTTGTCAGGGGCTTGGCCAGTGTAGGCATGCTAAGGTGCTTCTGCCAGATTTTAAAAGAATCACTTTCTTACTCCAACTAACATGAAGCTGTACCTCTATAGCTCAACGCATGCTCCGCATCAACATCAAGAAATGATTTGCACTATTCTTCCTTGACATTGCCGCTGCATTTGACTCTGTCTGTCATACTCAACTCCTCACACGCCTCCAGGAGAAGGGAATTCAGGGCTTGGCGTGGGATTGGTGTAAATCATACCTAGCTGACCGATGGCAACATGTAAGGATGGGAGCCAACTCCTCTGAGCCGTTTCAACAAACCCAAGGAGTACCGCAAGGCTCGTCCCTATCTGCACTATTATTTAACATTTACATGCAGCCTATATGTGAGATCATTTGATCCTTTGGAATCTCCTGCTTGATCTATGCAGATGATGTCCTCCTGTTTACACCATTCGATGTCATGCATCCCGACTTCACTGCCTTAGTTAACTGTTTCAACATGATCACGGACTGGCTCCTCAAACAGAAACTTCATATAAACTTCAAGAAAACGGAGGTATTGTTCATCACAAAGAACAGAAACCTTTCCCCACCTAAAACATTAAAGGTCAGAAACGCGGAGCTCCCAAGTAAACCCACGATACGCTACCTGGGTGTTACAATTGATCAACGTCTTGACTTTAAAGCGCATATAAGCAACACCGTCAAGGCTATATATTTCAAGATTAAGATGTTACGTCACCTAAGACCAATGCTGGCACATGAAGACTACCAGACAGTATTCCAAGCCCTGTTAATTCCACACCTCGATTATGCGAACATCATTCTGCACGGGCTCCCCAAAAGTTCCCTTAACCCGTTGCAGCTTGCGATGAATGCTGCGGCACGTGTCCTCTGTGGAGTATCAAGAAGAGACCATATAACCCCTACCTTTAAGAACCTTCACTGGCTACCAATAAAATGCAAAATCACCTACAAGGCACTACTCCTTACGTTTAAAGCCATCAATGGAATATCCCCCTCATCCCTCACTGCACTCATTACCCACACCCCCGAAAATAGGTCAAGAAGGTCAGTAGGCGCCAACACACTAGTAATCCCGATTGAAGTGATGAAATGCATGCAAACAACTAGAAGCAGAGCATTCTCCTTCTACGCTCCAAGGTGTTGGAATAATCTCCCGTCCAGTATCAGATCAATCAAAGATCTCACACAATTCAGGAAAGCCATTAAACATCATTTATTCCTATTATACTTCTTGCAATCCAACTGCATCCCTACACCTTGTACTAACACAACCACCCAACAGCATTAATAATGTAAAAGTGACACTAGTAATCTGTCATTGTTCAGATGTAAATAGTTCAATGTTATTAATCCAAGTTATTATGTCCTGTTCGATGTAAGCACAAGGCACCTCCCCCTGTCCTGTGCAAAATTGTTAACTGTAAACTGCACTGATATCAAATAGCGCGGTATAGAAAAGCTAAATAAATAAATAAATAAAATTATGAAAAAAAAAAAAAGAAGAAAAGAATCGGACCAAAGACAGATCCCTGAGACACAACACTGGTAACCATCACCTCCTCAGAGAGAGCTCCACTTACCTCTACCCTTTGCCGCCTCCCACTCAACCAATTTATAACTCAATCAGTAACCAAAGAAAGATGTATGTGCAACTTAGACATAGTAATTTTTGAGAAAAAAACAAATATGACCTGGAGAGGATTAATGGCACTCTTCACTAATAACACAGGTACACTAAAAATTTTTTTTTTAAACTGCCTCTAATGTTTCGATTGATTTTTACGTTTTTTGGTGTGCTGAATCCAAATCTGGTAACCAATTTAGAAACATAGAAACATAGAAACATGACGACAGAAAAAGACCACATGGCCTATCTAGTCTGTCCTTCCATAACAACTACAACAGTCCACTTTTTGCCTTTAGAGATCCTCTGTGTTGGTCCCATGCTTTCTTGAATTCAGTTACTGTCCTCATCTCTACCACCTCCACTGGGAGACTATTCCATGGATCCACTACTCTTTCCGTAAAGAAATATTTCCGCATATCACTCCTGAATCTATCTCCCTTCACCCTCATCCCATGTCCCCTCGTAGCAGAACTTGCTTTCAATTGAAAGAGGCTCTCTCCCTGAACATTTATGCCACGGAGGTATTTAAACATCTCAATCATATCACCTCTATCCCGCCTTTCCTCTAAGGTGTACATATTAAGATCCTTAAGTCTGTCCTCATATGCTTTATAATGAAGCCCATTAATCATTTTGGTAGCAACCCTCTGCACCGACTCCATCCTGTTCACATCCTTTTGAAGGTGCGGTCTCCAGAATTGCACACCATACTCCAAATGAGGTCGCACCAAAGACTTATACAGAGGCATTATCACCTCCTTTTTTCTGCTAGCCATTCCTCTCCGTATGCACCCAAGCATCCTTCTAGCTTTTGCTGTCGCCTTTTCCACCTGTTTAGCTACTTTAAGATCATCAGACACAACCACGCCTAGGTCCCGCTCTTCTTTAGTGGACAAAAGTACTTCACCTCCTATACTGTATTGCTCCCTTGGATTGCTGCAGCCCAAATGCATGACCTTACATTTTTTAACATTAAATCCCAGCTGCCAAATTCTAGACCATTCTTCAAGCTTAGCTAGATCCCTCCTCATGTTATCTACCCCTTCCTGGGTGTCTACTCTATTGCAGATTTTGGTATCATCCGCAAAGAGGCAAACCTTACCCGACAGCCCTTCCGCTATATCACTAACAAAGATGTTAAAAAGAATTGGACCAAGGACAGATCCCTGGGGCACACCACTGGTAACATCCTTCTCCTCAGAGTGAGCTCCATTTACTTGTACTCTTTGTCGCCTCCCACCCAACCAATTTCTAACCCAAGCAGTAACTTTAGGGTCCATCCCTAGGTTGCTCAGTTTGTTTATAAGTCGCCTTTGAGGAACAGTGTCAAAGGCTTTACGGAAATCTAAATACACCACATCTAGAGCTCTCCCTCGGTCCAACTCCCTGGTCACCCAGTCAAAAAAATCAATCAGATTTGTCTGACAAGACCTGCCTCTGGTGAATCCATGCTGCCTCGGATCCTGTAATCCGCTGGACTCCAGAAACCTCACTATTGTCTCTTTCAGCAGCGTTTCCAATAATTTACTCACCACCGAAGTTAAACTAACCGGCCTGTAGTTTTCAACCACATCCTTACTTCCGCTTTTGTATAAAGGCACCACATGAGCCTCTCTCCAGTCCTTTGGCACCACTCCTGACTCCAACGAGGCATTGAAAAGGTCAGTCAGTGGAGCTGCTAGAACGTCCCCAAGTTCCCTCAGTATTCTAGGGTGTATCCCATCCGGTCCCATCGCTTTGTCTACTTTAAGTTGAGCTAGTTTCTCACGAACACAGTCTACTGAAAATAGTTCAAGATGTCCCTCGCTTCTGTTCTTATTTGTGGGTGTTTTCTGAGGTCCTGCTCCTGGTTCTTCATCTGTGAACACAGAACAAAAATATTTGTTAAGCAATTCCGCTTTATCCTTATCAGCTTCTACATATTCCCCCCCTGCACCCTTGAGTCTGACAATACCACTTTTGCTCTTCCTCTTCTCACTAATATATCTGAAAAATGTTTTATCCCCCCATTTTATTGCATTGGCTATTTCCTCCTCCTTTTGAATCTTTGCCTTCTTGACTACTTGCTAGCTTCTCTAAGTTTTTCCAAATACAGATGCTTGTCTTCTGCTCTCTGTGATCTCTTGTATTTCATGAAGGCCTCCCTCTTTTTCTTCACTTTTTCAGCTACTTCCTTCGAAAACCATAGCGGTCTCCTGTTCCTTTTGCCTTTATTTACCATTTTAACAAAAAGGTTGGTTGCCCTTAAAATACCCCCTTTCAGTTTTGCCCACTGTTTTTCTACATCCCCCAGCTGTTCCCATCCCACTAACGACTCCCTGAGGTATTGGCCCATCTTCGCAAAGTTAGTCTTCCTAAAGTCTAAGATCCTCACCTTGGAATGGATTCTAACAGCCCTAGTCCTAATACTGAACCACACCATCTGGTGATCACTGGATGCAAAATGATCTCCCACTACAACATCAGAAACACTTTCACCATTGGTAAGCACCAAGTCCAGTATGGCCCCTTCACGTGTGGGGTCTGTTACCAATTGCCTGAATAGTTCTCCCTGTAGAGAATCCAGGATCTCCTTACTTCTAGATGATACTGCAGCAGGAATGTGCCAATCAACATCTGGCATATTGAAATCTCCTATCAGTAGCACTTCCCCTTTCTTAGCAATGCTGCGTATGTCTTCAATTAACTCTCTGTCCACCTCTTCCTCTTGTGAGGGAGGTCTGTATATCACTCCAATGCAAATAGATTTCTCTTTCCCTCTTTCTAGTTTAACCCACAATGCCTCCTCTCTCCCTTTTAAGCTCTGTAATTCCAAAGCTTTAATAGTAGTTTTTACATATAGTGCCACTCCTCCTCCTCTTCTTCCTACCCTGTCCTTCCTGAATAAAGTATAGCCAGGTATAGTTACATCCCAGTCATTGTTTTCTGTGAACCATGTTTCTGTAACTGCCACTAAATCCAAGTCAGCCACTCCCACCAAAGCTTTAACCTCAGGGATCTTATTTCCCATGCTACGGGCATTAATACACACTGCTTTCCATATGTTACCCCTGTTACCCATTTCCATAAAGGTATTTAATGTATCACCTACCTGGGGGCTTTCACTTACCTGGGGGCTTTCTTCACCCATCCCCAAGGAATCTAGTTTAAAGCCCTCTTCAGTAGATTAGCCAGTCTACTACCAAAGATGCGTTGACCTCTCTTGGACAGATGGATGCCATCTCTGCTTTGCAACCCTTGGAAAAGCATCCCATGGTCTAGGAAACCAAAACGCTCTTGATGACACCATCCACGCAGCCATGCATTTGTCTCCAGGATGCGAGCCTCTCTGCCTTGGCCTTTACCCTCAACAGGGAGGATTGAAGAGAACACCACCTGTGCACCTAACTGCTTCACCCTCTGTCCGAGAGCCATGAAGTCACTTTTGATACGTTCCGAGGTATACCTGGCAGTATCATTTGTTCCAACATGGATTAGCAACATTGGGTAATAGTCTGTGGGCTTGATGAGTCTCGGCAAACTCTCCGTAACATCTTGGATTTTGGCACCAGGCAGACAGCATACCTCTCTGGACATCTAGTCTGGTCGGCAGATGGACGCCTCAGTACCCCTCAGAAGAGAGTCTCCAACCACCACCACCCTTCGTTTCCTTCTGGAGACTGATTCCGCAACTTTGGGGTACTTGAACTCTGGTTCTTCCCTTTCCAGGGATGCTTTCACCTCCTCCACTTCCAGGGCTGCATAATGGTTCTTCAATTCAAGGGATGGAGAAGTTGGATTGGTGATTTTGCAGGCCCTGGTGACTTGTGTCCAACCATCGACATTCTGTTGGCACCCATCTTCTCCGGAGCTGGAGAGCTTGGTTGCTGCAAGTAGCATCTCATCAATGTACTTCTCACTGTCTTGAATGCTCCTCAGCCTCGCCACCTCCTCTCTGAGTTCCTCCACCTCTTTCCTCAGAGCTTCAGCATGCAGGCACCCTGCACATGGAACCGGTCCTTCAACCGGCATTAGGACCTCTGTCTGGACCGAGGCAGAAGCTGTAACGGGAGCAACAGCTTTAGCAATACGATTTTTCCCAGCCATTGTTCTTTTCGTGGAGCTTAGGTATCTGTTAGAGCAAAAGAGAAAGATCTACCAAGTACCAGCCGGTTTCGCAGCTGTCTTTATAGAGAAAAAGCAGTTAAAACACTTTAATTACATACAAATGTGCTGGTCCAATTCACTGTGATTTGTGAAAGGGGAGGCGCCCTATAAAGCAAGGCTGCTCACTAGGGGTGGGTGGGAGTCGGGGTGGGTAGGGCGGGAACTAACACCTGATTAGGTGTTAGCAGCTTCTAAAGCTGAGGAGGTCACTGGAGTCAGCAACCTACTGTGCTCAATTAAAGTTCCCCTAAAACAGCAAAAATGAAGTAACCTTGCTTTTAAAAATATACACAAAACCCTTTTAAGTCAGAGAGCTAGCAATGTAATAAAAACAAACCAAACAAAGAAACCCTCAAAACCTTACTTACTGTTTGATGTGTGGAGCCCTGGTTAGAAAAGCCTCAAAGGGGCAGGGCACAGGAGCCTATTTATGCAGGCTTCAACTGCACTCAGGAAACAGGCCCACTAACACCTGATTAGGTGTTAGCAGCTTCTAAAGCTGAGGAGGTCACTGGAGTCAGCAACCTACTGTGCTCAATTAAAGTTCCCCTAAAACAGCAAAAATGAAGTAACCTTGCTTTTAAAAATATACACAAAACCCTTTTAAGTCAGAGAGCTAGCAATGTAATAAAAACAAACCAAACAAAGAAACCCTCAAAACCTTACTTACTGTTTGATGTGTGGAGCCCTGGTTAGAAAAGCCTCAAAGGGGCAGGGCACAGGAGCCTATTTATGCAGGCTTCAACTGCACTCAGGAAACAGGCCCACTAACACCTGATTAGGTGTTAGCAGCTTCTAAAGCTGAGGAGGTCACTGGAGTCAGCAACCTACTGTGCTCAATTAAAGTTCCCCTAAAACAGCAAAAATGAAGTAACCTTGCTTTTAAAAATATACACAAAACCCTTTTAAGTCAGAGAGCTAGCAATGTAATAAAAACAAACCAAACAAAGAAACCCTCAAAACCTTACTTACTGTTTGATGTGTGGAGCCCTGGTTAGAAAAGCCTCAAAGGGGCAGGGCACAGGAGCCTATTTATGCAGGCTTCAACTGCACTCAGGAAACAGGCCCACTAACACCTGATTAGGTGTTAGCAGCTTCTAAAGCTGAGGAGGTCACTGGAGTCAGCAACCTACTGTGCTCAATTAAAGTTCCCCTAAAACAGCAAAAATGAAGTAACCTTGCTTTTAAAAATATACACAAAACCCTTTTAAGTCAGAGAGCTAGCAATGTAATAAAAACAAACCAAACAAAGAAACCCTCAAAACCTTACTTACTGTTTGATGTGTGGAGCCCTGGTTAGAAAAGCCTCCATCACGTACAGAATTTTTGCTACATTGGGTTAGCAGTTTGAGGTGAACGTTTCAGATTGAGTGCGATCGAGATAAAAGTTTCTTGGATGAATTCTTTATACTAATTGTTTAGTAGTTATTCAAATAAGAATAAAGAAAATTGTAACAAGGCAGCACATAAGAATAGAGTAATGTCAACAAAACACACTGTGATGGTAGCAAAATTGTCTGCACTTAAAACAGCCACATACATGTGCACAAACATTGAGCATATAAGAGCGAGGTTAGACACAAAGCAAAGCAAAGAAATGTGCAAAAAAATGTTGTACAGGTATGTATGTAAGAATAGAAAACGCAAACCGCACCATTGCAATACATGAAGACAAACACCCGATGGTGTGAAAATAAAATTCTAATAAATGAGATCCGACACTGTGGTAATAACTAGCAAATTTTTATTTCAAAGTTTAGTAAAAACACGATATTTGTCAACACAGTTTAGATTTTAAAGTCATTCTTGGGTCAATCAATCTCCTGGTGGGCCCGTTTCTTCTTCCCCCGAATGCTTCTCTTGGTGCGCTGCTTGGCGTATTTTTCATCTGGGGTTTCCCGCAGCAGCAACCAGCAGAAATCAGCCATCATAGTGGTGTTCCATCTTCCTTGGTACCTTCTCTCTGCGTCCTTGATGTCCTGGTGAAACCTTTCACCTTGTTCTTCACTGTACGCCCCCAAGTTTTCGGGAAAGTAGTTCACATGGGAGTGCAAGAAATGGACTTTCAGGCTCATGTTACAGCCTTGTTCTTTGAAGGCATTGAGCATCCTGGCAACAATATCCTTATAGTTCTCATCCCGCCTGTTCCCCAAGAATTTGAGAACAACATCCTTGAAGGAATCCCAGGCTTCTTTTTCCTTCTCAGACATCGTTTCAGCGAATGCTCCATCTGAAATGAGTTTCCTTATATCAGGGCCAACAAACACTCCTTCCTTTAGCTTTGCTTCAGAAAGTCGGGGGAACTTTGAGCAAAGGTACCGAAAGCACTCACCATCTTTTGGAAGGGACTTGATGAATTGCTTAATGAGACCCAACTTAATGTGGAGAGGTGGTAATAGAATTTTATCACGAGGTACCAAGCTCTCATGAAGAACATTTTTCTCACCGGGTCTCAAATACTCCCGAATTGGCCAGTCTTTTTTCCCCCAGTGTAGGTCGCCGGCCCGGCTATCCCACAAGCAAAGGAAGCAGGGATATTTGGTGAAACCGGATTGCTGCCCTAATAGCATGGATAGAATTTTAAAGTCTCCACAAATCATCCACTTATGCTCATCATAACAAATCTTCTGAAGAATCAGGGCCAAATTCTCGTATTTTTCTTGGAGAATAACAGAGTGAGCAATAGGAACTGAAGCGAATGTGTTGCCATTATGAAGAAGAACACCTTTTATGCTGTCTTTTGACGAATCAATGAAGAGCCGCCATTCAGCAGGATCATACTTGAGTTTAAACTTTTCCATCACTCCGTATATATCGTTGCAAAATACCAAATCTTCCTCTTTGCTGAAATACTTCAAAAATTGTGTCTCACGGTTGCGGTACCAATAAAAAGTTGTTCCTGGTGACAATAGATTTTTCTGTTTAAGCCGAGAACCTAGCAGTTGGGCAGCATCTTTTGGGAGTCCTAAATCCCGGACTAAATCATTCAATTCAGCTTGAGAGAAAAGTTCAGGTTTCGGATCTGGTTCAGTTTCAAACTCGGAAGTACTGGACTCATCGGGAAAAGCCATCTGATGAGTCTCATCATGATCAGAACCGTCCACACAAATATGATCCAAAGATTTTGGTGGTTCAGGCACAGGTACTTCGTTGCTATGAGGCATAGGCCTAATTGCTGAGGGAAGGTTGGGGTAACTTATTACGTTCTTATTTTTTAAGTTGTATCCCTTCACAATGCAAGAGCAAAAATAGCAGTCACTGCTGTGGTCTCTTTGTTCACACCACATCATAGGTATTCCGAAACGAAATGCTTGCTTTTTACCTTTCATCCATAAGCGTAGATCTTCCTCACATGTCTTGCACACTTTGTGAGGAGCCCACGGTTTGTCTTGATCGCCTAACTTCAAACCGAAATAGGCAAAATATACTTTTTTAATAAATGCAGAAATGTTCCTCTGCCGCTTTTTCACGGTATATTCCCCACAAATAAAACAAAAACTGTCCGGAGAGTTGACGCAACCTCTGGCTCTGTGAGCCATCACAAATACACAGCACTGCAAACTACAACTGTAGTGAACCACTTCGGAATAAAGCTGGATTACGACTGAGCAAACAAAAGGTAATAATGAACTTGCAAGAAACTGAAATTTGACAGGAACGTTCATGTCGCAACCACCGTGTTTGAGCGACGAGCGAGCGAGCGAACGAGGCGAGGCAAAGAGGAAAGAACATGCGCCAGCGCGAGTACTGGATTTAGCCCCCCTCCTCCCAATTGTCCTGTTAATGTATAAAATGAATACAAAACACTCTAAAATATCATGAGGGAGTGTTTCTAGTTAGTTAACTATTACAACCTCTATTTTGGGCCAAGAAAATAAACTGCAGTCGGCTAAAAAGAAATTATGTGAACATTCCTTATATGGGTAAGAAATCTAATTTTGCAAGAAAACGTGATGTGATGGAACATTTTGGCTATTTTTCCTGGATTCAGCACCCCAAAATCTATAGGAATCAGTTGTAAAACTGGAGGCAGTTTTTTGGTAGTGTACCTGTGTAATTGGTTGCACAACCCTTGGCAGTGTTGACAGCCTCCAAACGTTTCTTGTAGCCATCTATAGGTTTTGTACATCTGTCTACTAGTAGTTTCTCCCACTTTTCAATGGCAATTTGTTCTAGCTCATGAATGTTTCCAGGATTCCTTTTTGCAATGGTAGATTTCATCTTCTTTCCAAAGGTTCTTGATTGGATCGAGATCAGGACTCATTGCTGGCTAGTTTGATGGTCCGTTTTTTTTCCTTTTTAACCATTCTTTTGTACTTTGGGATGTATGTTTTGGGTCAGTGTCCTACTAGAGGATCCATGACCTTCGACCCAGACCTAGGTTTCTGATGCTAGGTAGCACATTTCGCTCCAAAATACCTTGGTAGTCATCTGACTTCTTTTAATCTTGATTAGATTGGAAGCCCTTTGAGAAGGGACTGTCTTTTTATGTGTTTGTACAGCGCTGCATACTCCTTGTAGCACTTTATAAATGATAAATAGTAGTAGTAATACATTCCAGGCCTCCAGTTTGAGGCAGCAAAACAGCCCCACAACATTATGGAACCTCCGTCATAATTAACCATAGGAAGGGTGTTTTTTTTCCTTATAAGATTAATTTCTTCACCTGTAAATGTATCATTTGTCTGCATTGCCAAAGAGCTCAAGTTTTGTTTCATCTGTCCACAGAAGATTTTCCCAGAAGGCTTGTGGTTTCTCGAGATGGGTTTGGACAAAGATCAGGCATGCCTTTCTATATCTGTCTTTGAACAGTGGGGTCCTCCTTGGCCTTTGCCTATGAAGTCCTTTGTTTAGTGCTGGATGTATGTTGTAGGTTGAAACTACCACTCCAAATAGCTCCAGGTGAGCCTTCAGCTCTTTGGATGTTGTACCTGGTGTTTTTCCAACTGTTCGCACTAACCTTCGAAGACTTCTTGGATTAATTTTCCTCTCCCCATCACGTCCTGCAAGGTTCTTGACAGTTCCATGAGCAGAAAACTTCTTAAAACATTACAAACTGTAGACACAGGAATCCTAAAGTCTTTGGAGATGGTCTTGTACCCCTTTGAAGTTTGATGTTTGGTGATAATGGCTTTTATGATGGTCTTAGGCGGTTCTCCTTTGTTCACCATTGTGATAATGGAACAGGGACTGAATGTGGCCATTTTAAACATTAGATCCATCATTCATTGGTTTATTCAAGTCATGTAAGTACTGACAATTGACCACAGGTGCACCTAATTTTACTGCAATGGGAATCTAGTTCTTCTGTTCAAACTGATTTAAATTGTTTATTAGAGCGCCAATAATCATGTCCTAGCAATGTCTCAGTTTTTATACTATTTCCTACTCTTTCCTATTTTATTTGATTCTTTTTTGTGTCAAATGTGTGTGCATATATAGACCAAAGCCATTTCACTAGCTACTTTTTTTTTTAGGAGATATTGGACATTAAAGGGTTGAACTGCAAGGGTGCTAATAATGTTTTCCACAACTCTAGTGTGACAAAACAATATGTTTTCCCCTCCTCCCTTTGCAAACTCATACATGCCTTGGGGGGGGGGGGGAGGGGGCGGACAGGGCAGGAAATGAAGAGAAATGATAGGGTTTCCCCTCAGGACAGCACGGGCTGTGGAGCTGTATGAGGCATCTTTTAGACTGGTGGCTTCAATGTATTTGTGTCTATCTTGAGATAGTGTGTGTGGTGCAGGTTTGGGGTGTCTGTGTGAGTGTGGGTGGTGCGAGGTGGGGTGTTTATGTGTGTGATGCAGGGATGGAGTGTGTAGCCTGCTGCATTCTCTCTTCATAAGCATAGATTTGTTTTCACATAGAAAGTTATACATGTGGACAGACACAGATGGATTGACCCTCAACAATTGGCAATTTCACCTGATGTGAAACATGCCTAAAAAGACGTTTCAAGTCACATGATTATAAATTAATGAGAGAGATAAATGGAATGTTAGTGCCTTAGCTATTTGGCAATATCACTGTCCATATATAACGTACAGTGAGTATTTTGTATTTCAGGAGATTGGTAGACCCATGGCCATCTATAAGGAGAGGAGCTTTATATAAAAAGCATAAAATGGATGGTTTATTTTTTAAAATCCCACATAAGCACCTTAATAAAATTACCCTCATACTGTGAACACTTCATTCTTCAAAGTTCAGCTATACTTGAAGAGATAGAGGAGCAGAGAATACTTCAATTCTCAAAAATGCTAGCAGCTCCATCAGATCATCTCTTATTGGTCTGTTGGGCCATTGATGTTGGTACAGTGTTGAGCTCATTAAGGGTGGCCTGTGGGAGGTATGTTGTTGTTGTTAAGTGCCGTCGAGTCGGAGTCGACTCATGGCGACCCTCTGGATAGCTATCCTAAATTGTGTTCGGTCTTCAGTCAGGCGGCTCATTGTTGACAGACTGGTACCCGTAGCTGCTGTTATTGTAGCGATCCATCTCATTGCTGGCCTTCCTCTTTTGCGTTGACCTTCTATCTTGCCAAGCATGATGTCTTTCTCTAATGATCTCTCTCTTCGCATGATGTGTCCGAAGTATGAAAGTCGAAGTCTTGTCATCTGAGCTTCTAAAGAAAGCTTAGGTTTGATCTCCTCTAGTACCGACTGGTTTGTTCTTCGGGCAGTCCATGGTATACATGGTATGAAGGGGTGTTTTAGTCCATGTGCAAAGACTCTTCGCAGAGCCTCCTCTGCATAATTCAGTACAGGCTAACATGTGGGACCATGTGTGAAAAACAGTTACTCAATGGTAGATTTGGGCCTAGTACACATTGCAGTTGTAATTGGGTTTTTTTGTTTTTTTTAAATTTGCTGTGACAATGCACTGAACTGTTACGAACAAAAGCTCAAAACTCAGCCACAAAAGCTGCGATCTGAGGGTGTGATTAATAATTGCTGATCATTTTTGACTACCTTAATGATCATGTTAAATTCTGCTATGCCTAGAAGATGAGGGTAGCTGAAGGCTGTGATGTACAGGCTCGCACTATCATTCCCTCCACTGATCTCATGCATGATTCATGCCTCTGCCCCTCTAGGCTTTTCTCTGCAATTTGAGCTCACTTTTCTGACTCAGAATTCTCCCTTTGGTAGTACAACAAGTAATATCTCCCACAGCTCCACCTCTGCACATGTTTTCTTTCAAAAATTGGGCATATGCTGAGAAAGTTGAAGATGAATTGCCTTTTTCCTTCCAGTGTTTCCTCCTAGCACGGCTTGTCTCTGTGTAGCGTTCTGAGGCTTCTTAGGAGAAATGCAATGTGCAGAGAGCAGATTTTTCAGGGATTCCAGCTGTCAAGCTTTGCTTCAATGAATGCAGCTTTTCAAAAACAATTCGTGAAAGTGAGAGGAAGTGTAAACAAAGCCGGATTAAGGCACAGGCAAACTATGCACGTGCCCTGGGCCCAAATGAGGGTGCTAGTTCAGTGACTCCCAAGGCAGATTTTCGCCCTGGTAACTTAACTGCTGGCAGAAAGAAGAGAGAGAGGAGGGAGGGGAGGAGCCAGCAATACCTGCAGAGGTCTGTGTACTGTCTTCCTGTAAGCAGGAGGAACACTCAAGCAGAGCTTATTCCCTGCTGCTTCCTTTTTTGCCAGTTTTGCTCTGCAGTCACAGCTGGGGATGTGTATTCATTTGAAACAAAATGGGAAATGTTAACGATAACTCTCATTTCGTTTCTTATTGTTTACAAACAAAAATCAAACAGGAAGCACCAAAGTGTTGTCACTTCCTGTCTTTTATTAACTGTGCCCAGTATTATTATTATTAAGCATTTATAAAGCGCTGCAAACATACGAAGCGCTGTACACACAAATAAGAGAGACAGTCCCTGCTCATCAGAGCTCAAATCTAGTCAAGACAAAAAAATTACATAATACAAATTACAGATCAACAGGACAAAGTATACATCTAATGTTAGAGAGAGCAAAGACAGCATATATAAAATAGTCATATCATAACACAAGAGTCAAGAATGAAAAGCAATAGTGAAGAGGTGGGATTTCAACCTGCACTTGAAGATGGCCAGGGAGGACGCCTGGCGCACAGAGACAGGAAGGCTGTTCCAGGCGAAGGGTGCAGCAAGGTGAAAGGAGCGAAGTCTAGAATTAGCAATACGAGTGAAAGGCATAGATAAACAAAGACTATTAGAAGAGCGAAGTAACCGAGAGGGAGTGTAAAGAGAGATAAGAGACGAAAGGTACTGGGGGGCAGAAGAGTGAATACATTTATAGGTCAGTAGGAGAAGCTTGAATTGGATACGGAAATGGATGGGGAGCCAATGAAGTGACATGAGGAGAGGAGTGATGTGGGAAAAACGAGACTGGCGGAAAATCAGACGAGCAGCAGAATGTTGAATAGACTGAAGGGGAAAGAGGTGGTTTGCATGGAGGCCGGCAAGGAGAAGGTTACAGTAATCAAGGCGGGATGTGATTAAGGAGTGAACATAAGAACATAAGATATGCCATACTGGGTCAGACCAAGGTCCATCAAGCTCAGTATTCTGTTTCCAACAGTGGCCAATCTAGGTCACATGTACCTAGCAGTTTCCCCAAGAGACATAAGTTCCACAATGCTTGTACTGGGTCAAGCATTGATATCTTCGGTCACTTCTTAATAATGGTTTATGGACCTTTCCTCCAGGAACTTGTCCAAACCTTTTTTAAACCCAGCTACACTAACAGCCTTTACTACATCCTCCGGTAACAAATTCCAGAGTTTGATTACACGTTGAGTGAAAAAATATTTTCTTTTATTAGTCTTAAATAGTTTACCCTGTAGCTTCATTGCATGTCCCCTAGTCTTTCTATATTCTGATAAGGTAAACAATCAATCTACGTTTACCCGTTCTACTCCGGTCATTAATTTATAGACTTCTATCATATCTCCCCTCAGCCGTCTCTTTTCCAGGTTAAAGAGCCCTAACCTTTTTAGCCTTTCTTCATAGGAGTATCCTTCCATCCCCTTTACCATTTTGGTGGCTCTTCTCTGTACCTTTTCTAAAATCGCTATATCCTTTTTAAGATACGGCGACCAGAATTGCACACAATATTCAAGGTGCGGTCTCACCATGGAACGATATAGAGGCATTATAATATCTTTTGTTTTATTTTCCATTCCTTTCCTTATCATACTTAGCATTCTATTTGCTCTCTTGGCCGCCGCTGCACACTGGGCCGAGGGTTTTAACATGGTATCCACAATGACGCCTAAATATTTTTCCTGGGTGGTGGTTCCTAATGTGGAACCTTGCATCATGTAACCATAGTTTGGGTTGTTCTTCCCTAGGTGCATAACCTTGCACTTGTCCACATTAAATTTCATCTGCCATTTTGATGCCCAGTCTTCCAATTTATCAAGATCCTCTTGCAATTTTTCACAATCCTCTGGGGTTTTAACAACTTTAAATAGTTTTGTGTCATCTGCAAATTTGATAACCTCACTCATTATTCCACTTTCCAGGTCATTTATGAATATGTCAAAAAGCAGCGGACCCAGCACAGATCCCTGGGGTACACCACTATTCACCTTTCTCCATTGGGAAAATTGGCCATTTAGCCCTACCCTCTGCTTTCTATCTTTTAACCAGTTCCTGATCCACAATAGTGTCCCACTGGTTGTCCTCCTTCCACCATGTCTCTGATATTCCAATCATATCTAACCTTTCATTTAGTGCTATATATTCTAACTCTCCCATCTTATTCTTTAGACTTCTAGCATTTGCATACAAGCATTTTAGAGAATGTATTTTATTCATGTTAATTTGGCTATTGTTAGACATGGGTAAATTGGTATCTTTAAGCTCTGTCTGCTCCATACTTAAGGGCATTTGGGCTACTTTACTCTTTTGTGGAACCTCTCTGCTTTTGGTAGTATCCTTCAAGGATACATTCTTCCGAACCATCTGCTCTTGGGCGACTGTCGGCTTTCCCCTAATATCTAGTTTAAAAGCTGCTCTATCTCCTTTTTAAAGGTTAATGCCAGCAGCCTGGTTCCATCCCGGTTAAGGTGAAGCCCATCCCTTCGGAAGAGCCCCTCCTTTCCCCAGAATGTTCCCCAGTTCCTAACAAATCCAAAACCCTCATCTCTGCACCATTGTCTCATCCACGCATTGAGACTCCGGAGCTCTGCCTGCCTTTTGGGTCCTGCGCGTGGAACAGGAAGCATTTCGGAGAATGCTACCCTGGAAGTTCTGGATTTCAACTTCCTACCTAAAAGCCTAAATTTTGCCTCCAGAACCTCCCTACCACATTTTCCTATGTCATTGGTACCGACATGTACCAAGACAGCAGACTCCTCCCCAGCACTATCTAAGACCTTATCTAGGTGGTGCGTGAGGTCTGCTACCTTCGCACCAGGCAGGCATGTTACCAGGTGATCCTCACGTCCACCAGCCACCCAGCTATCTACATGCCTAATGATTGAATCACCAACTATAACGGCTGTCCTAACCCTTCCCTCATGGGCACATGGCCCTGGAGAAACTTCCTCGGTGCGAGAGGGTTTTACATCACCTGGAGGACAGGTCCTAGTTAAAGGATCACTTCCTGCCACACCAGGGTGATGCTCTCCTGTCACGTGACCTCTCTCCTCCATGGCAACAGGGGTGCTGCCAGACTGGAGGTGGGACTTCAGGACTCTATCCCTGTAGGTCTCGTCTATGTACCTCTCTGTCTGTCTTATGTTTTCCAAGTCTGCTACTTTAGCCTCTAGAGAACGGACTTGTTCCCTGAGAGCAAAGAGCTCCTTGCACCTAGTGCACACGTAAGACCTCTCACCAACTGGGAGAAAACATGGGAGTGGACAATCATTTTAGTAGTGTTAACAGAGAGGAAGGGGCAAATTTTACAGATATTGTAGAGAAAAAACGGCATGACTTAGCAATGAGTTGGATATGTAGAGAGAAAGAGAGAGAGGAGTCAAAGATAATACCAAGGTTACGCGTTGAGGAGACAGGAAGAATAAAAGAGTTATCCACAGAGACAGAGAAAGGGGAAAGATAAGGCATTCAGTCTTGGCCATGTTCAATTTTAAGCGGCGGAGGGACATCTAGCTAGCAATGTCAGAGAGACAGATGGTTATCTTAGCCTGGATTTCTGGAGAGATAACAGGCATTGAGAGGTAGATTTGAGAGTTGTCAGCATAGAGATGATAGTGAAAGCCATGGGAAGAGATAAGGGCACCAAGGGACTGGGTGTAGAGAGAGAAGAGGAGCGGTCCCAAGACGGAACCCTGAGGAACACCTACAGGTAATGGGATGGAAGAAGAGGAGGAGCCACCAAAGCACACGCTGAAAGAGCGATGGGAGAGGTAGGAGGAGAACCAAGAAAGTACAGAGTCCTTGAAACCTAGTGAGGACAGGGTGATAAGAAGAAGGTTGTGGTCAACCGTATCGAAAGCAGCAGAGAGTTCAAGAAGGATGAGGACAGAATGGAGGCCTTTGGATTTTGCCAGGAACAAATCATTAGTGACTTTGGTAAGAGCTGTTTCAGTGGAATGTAGGGGATGGAAGCCAGATTGTAAAGGATCCAGGAGAGCATGAGAGGAGAGGAAGTCGAGACAGTGGTGATAGTATCACTTATTAGTGCCTGCTATTGAGAAATATTGCGCAGTATAGACAAATAGTATGCACTATTGAGCCATAGTGCTCCCTGTTATACAATAATTCAACAAATGTGAGGCAAAACCCCCCAAAATCTTTCATAGGCCCTTCAACAACTAAGAATTTTCAAATTTTTATATACATTAAAAAATTTAAGAACCACTTAGCTGAAATACAGGATAATCCATTGAACACTGTAGAACTGCTAGCTGAGAGACAGTAAGTTGACTTATTTTGCCAATGATTTCAAATGTCTGCCTCACGACTCGTCACATTGTGCGACAAATCCTGAGGCAGTCAATCGACCCCATAGTATCTAGACCATCCTGAATTGTTCTTGCATATGCTTGCTTTCATATATACTGCTTGTGGGGGTCAGAGCCGGCCCAAGAGTTTCTGCCACTCTAGGCAGAAACCCCGGCCACGCTGCCCCCGCCAAGCCATGTTGCTGGCCCCCCTCAGCTGCCGCTGATTCCATCGCGGGAGGGTCGGCAGCACCTTATTTCAAAAGGCGGGGGCTTTCTGCTTCTGCTTTCTTCTCTGGGCAGGCCATGTCCTTCAGCACACATGGCCTGCTGCTTCTGATTCCTTCAGCAAACATGGCCTGCCCAAGGGGATCAGAAGCGGCAGGCCATGTGTGCTGAAGGACATGGCCTGCTGCAGGGAAGAAAGCATCAGCAAAAAGCCACCGCCTTCTGAAATACTGCTACTGTTGTCTCCTCTCCCCGTGATGGAACTTGTGGCAGCTGGGGGGGGGGGGGGGGTTTGGCACAGCCAGTCGTGTGTGTTGCCGCTGCCGCCCATCCGGGCTGGTTGCCCTAGATGGCCGCCTAGCACACCTAGTGGACATGCTTGTCCTGGAGGGGGGTAAAGATCCTTAGCTGCAGATACATGAGAAGAAAGCCTGAGATCAATTGATGACTATGGCATTGCAAAGGAAAGTAATTTAGGCATACTGGGCCCAAAATTCAAAGGCGTTTATATGGTTTGCAGACATGCCTGTAAGAATATTTCTTAATTCAGCTAATCATTTCTCTCTAACTCTCCCCTTTCTTTAACTTATTTCTTGTATTTATTTATTTTAAAACATTTATTAACTGCCATGTGCAGCACCATTCAAGGTGGTGTACATCAAAGTATAAGACACAATTTACCAAACACAAGTCCACTCGGTACAAGCTTCCCTTGTACTGAGTGGACCCCCCTTCAAGCACCGTAAACTAAACATTGCAAATAACAATGGCGTATTGAAGAGGGAAGGCATCCATTCAGTGGCATAAATTCTTCCCAAGCAACCCCCACAATGTGGGGGAGCCTGGGCAGAAAGGGAGCCCATACAGCGGTGGTGGTGACTGCAGCATCCGTCAGCATCGCTTTTCCCATATCACTCCTTTTCTCAAGTCCCTTCATTGGCTTCCCATCCACTTCCGGATCCAATTCAAACTCCTTCTCTTGACCTATAAATGCATTTACTCTTCAACCCCCCACTACCTATCATCTCTTATCTCTCCTTACATCCACTCTCGCATTCTTCGCTCTTCGAACAGCCTTCGTCTATCTATGCCCTCCACTCGAACTGCTAATTCTAGACTTCGCTCCTTTCACCTGGCTGCACCCTTTGCCTGGAACAATCTACCTCTGTCTGTGCGCAATGCGCCCTCTCTGAACCTCTTCAAGTCCAGATTGAAAACCCATCTCTATTGCTTTCTGTTCTTGATTATTCTTTTTGCTCTTCTTGTTTATTGTATACTTAGGCTTACTTGATTGTATTTGTATTTTGTGATCTTCTTGACTAGATTGTGAGCTCTGATGAGCAGGGACTGTCTTTTCTTCATGTATGTACAGCGCTTCATACTTTTGTATGTTAAATAGATAGATAGAAGTTTACTTTCATGTATAATGCGCTGGCTCTGCTCTCATAAGTCTGCCACCGGCCCAGCGGCTGTTCCTCGATGGGCCGAAGTCTTTCAATAAGAGCCACACTGTGAGAAGGGGAGCTGTACAGCGGTCCATGAGGGTGGGAGGAGGGGGCACAAAATTTAGCTTGGAGGCCCCTCATTGTAACTTATGCCAATGCAATGCCAAGTTTTGTGCACTTCTGCAATTGATTTCTATTCATGGAAGGTACATGCATATTCAATGCAATGGTCTCCTTTCTCTCACATAAGTATAATAGCAGTTCACACATTAATGAAAATATTCATGTACCAAAAATGCTTTAATGTGATGTTCTAAAATCTCAAGGTGAGGATATCAAGGTGGCGAAGCAGTATGACAAGGCGGTGGCTAAAGCCAGAAGGATGCTGAGTTGCATACAGAAAGGAATTACAAGCAGAAAGGAGAGGTACTAATGCCCCTGTACAAGTCGCTGGTGAGGCCTCACTTGGAATATTGTGTTCAGTTTTGGAGACCATATCTCGCAAAGGATATAAAAGACTGGAAATGGTTCAGAGGAAGGAGACCAAAATAATTTGGTGCCTGCTCCAGGAGACATATGAGAAGATACTTGAAGACCTAAATATGTGTATTCTAGAGGAGAGGAAGGACAGGGGAGATATGATACAGACCTTTAAATACCTAAAAAACACTAATGAACAAACAAACCTTTTCAAAGATGGGGAAGCTGCAAAACTAGAGGGCATAACATGAAACTGCAAGGGGGTAAACTGAAAGGCAACGTCAGGAAATACTTTCTCACTGAGAGGGTGTTGGATGCTTGCAATGCCCTACCAATGGAAGTTGTAGGGCAAATACAGTGACAGAATTCAAAATGACATGGAACAAACAAAGTGGATCCCTTTATAGCAACAGGATAAAATAAAAATTAACTTAACTATCTCTTACATCTCACAAATAGGGGTGATCTGCACGGAGTGGCATATGCACCTACGTTTGCCACCTTGCTGGGCAGACTAGATGGATTATGCTGGTCTTTATCTGCCATCATATACTATGTTACTACTGTATGTAAATGTTGGGAAATTCTGAATTACAGCAATGTATTAACAATTTTTCATCAAGGGCTTCTTGCCAGCTCTGCTCTGCTTGGCGAGATATTCTTCATGAAGATAATTTTACCAGTAGCTCATGAGACCACAGAGAGTCTCCACCAGCATATTACTGCAGAAATGAAACCATTATGGCAAACAAAACTGTATGTGTTTGCAATGTCATCGCATAGCAATGCCATCACTAGGGCCCCAGGACTCAGCACTGACTTGATAGCATACAAAAATAAAAGTTTATTAATGTGTGTTAAAAAGTTTTAGCATATATTAAAATATTTTTGTATGAATATGTGGCATTTTGCAGCTTGTCGTGCTGTGAGGGCTTGCGTGCATCAGTGATGCTGAGAGCTAAACTATCGGTAGTTTAACTACTGGCAGGGTCTCCCAAGATGGACAGGTCTCAGCTGAGGTGCCAGACCAAGACAAACCACCCATCTGGGCAGCAGCAGAATGGGATAGTGTTGACGGCGGAGGATCACGTTTTTGTGACAACAGCAACAACACCAAACTTAAACTGCGCAGAAGAAAGGCCCGGCAATCTACTTCTGTATCTTGCCATGAAAACCCAATGAATAGTTACAACAAAACAAATTGTGCTATGGTGCTGGAAGATGAGACCTCCAGGTCAGAAGGCACTCAACTAGCTACTGGGGAAGAGCTGAAAACGTTTCAGAGTAAAGCCAGCATTTATGACATGGTTGGATCAAAGCCCTCGGGAAGTCTGACTGCTGATTTAGCTGTGCACGAAATGAGAGTCAGAAGCTGTAAAGATGTCTTACACATTGGAACATGGAACGTACAAAGCATGAACCAAGGGAAGTTGGAGGTGGTCAAGAATGAAATGGAACGTGTACAACTTGATCTGTTGGGTGTCAGCGAACTGAAATGGACTGGCATCGGGCACTTTGCATCAGATGATCACATGGTCTACTATGCTGGAAATGAAAGACAAAGAAGAAATGGTGTTGCATTTATAATAAAGAAGAAACTTGCAAGAACTGTAATGAAATACAATGCAGTCAGCGAACGCTTAATCTCTATTCGTCTACGAGGATTGCCTATCAACACAACTATAATTCAAGTAAATGCCCCAACAACAGCTGCAGAAGAGAATGAAATTGAAGAGTTCTATGAACAAGTACAAGCTGAAATTGACAGAACATGCAAACAGGATATCCTGAGTCTTGGGTGACTGGAACGCAAAGGTTGGCAACAAAGAAGAAGGCAAAGTAGTTGGAAAATATGGACTTGGCAACAGAAATGAAGCTGGAGAAAGACTGATAGAATTCTGCAAGACCAATGATTCATCTCAAACACCTTCTTCCAGCAACACAAACGGCGACTGTACACATGGACTTCACCCAATGGATTGTATAAAAATCAAATAGACTACATCTGTGGAAGTCAACAATGGAAAAGCTCTGTAACATCAACAAAGACAAAACCTGGAGCTGACTGTGGTACAGATCATCAACTACTAGTATGCAAACTCAAGCTAAAGTTGAAAAAGAGCAAACCACTCATGAATGCAGCAAAATATGACCTTGAGAATATACCACTGGAATTTAAAGACTGCCTGCAAAATCGATTTGCTTCTTTAGATACAATTGACAGAGCTCCGGAAGAGTTATGGAATGACATCAAGAAGGTTGTGTTGGAAGAAAGCGAGAAGTCTCTACAAAAGGTGAAGAAGCAAAAACGGCCAAAATGGATGACAGAAGAAACTCTGAAAATTGCCCAGAAATGCAGAGAAGCTAAAACGTGCAGCAAAACAGGACAATGAAAAGTACTACAATGACACTTGCAAGGAAATAGAAGCAGAAACTATTAGAGGAAGAACAAGATCGGCTTTCCTAAAGCTACGAGAGTTAAAGAAAAAGTTCCAGCCTTGAATTGGAATGTTACAAGATGCTCAAGGTTCTATGTTGAATGATGCTGAGAAGATCAAGAAAAGGTGGAAGGAATATACAGAGTTTTTATATGATAAAGATCAAGTGGACCAATAGCCGTTTCAACCTGTAGCTTATAATCGGGAACCATTGGTGATGAAATAAGAAGTTGAAGCAGCATTGAAAGCCTTATCAAAGAACAAAGCACCAGGCATTGATAGCATTGCCATAGAAGTATTGCAGCAATCTGATGCAGCTGTTACCATACTTACAAGGCTCTGCCAAGAAATATGGAAGACAACATCATGGCCAACTGACTGGAAAAGATCTGTGTTTATACCAATACTAAAAAAAGGTGATCCAACTGACTGTGGAAATTATCGCACAATCGCTCTGATCCCACATGCCAGCAAGATTCTACTGAAGATTATTCAAAAGAGACTACAACCATACCTGGAACAAGAACTACCTGAAGTGCAAGCAGGGTTCAGGAAAGGGCGAGGAATGAGAGACATCATTGCGGATGTGAGATGGATCCTTGAAAAGACTAAAGAATACCAAAAGGATATCTATTTGTGCTTTATCGACTATAGCAAGGCTTTTGACTGTGTAAACCATGAGAAACTCTGGGCTACATTAAGAAGCATGGGTATACCAGAACACCTGAACGTTCGCTTGCGCAATCTGTACATTGATCAAGAAGCAACAGTTCGAACGGAACAAGGAGAAACAGAATGGCTTAAAATAAGCAAAGGTGTAAGACAAGGCTGCATACTTTCCCCCTACCTGTTTAATTTATATGCAGAACAAATCATCAGAGAAGCAGGATTGTATGAAGACAACAGAGGTGTGAAGATTGATGGAAGACTCATCAACAACCTTCGCAATGCTGATGATACTACATTACTCGCTGAAAGTGAAGATGATCTGAAACATTTGCTTCTCACAATCAAAGAACATAGTCTCAAAATGGGCCTGCACCTTAATGTAAAGAAGACAAAGATCATGACAACTGGCATAATCAACAGGTTCATCGTTGAAGGAGAAGAAATTGAAATTGTGAACAACTTTAACCTACTTGGATCAACTATCAATAAAGAAGCAACAAGCAGTCAAGAAATCAGATGACGCACTGCTCTTGGCAGAATGGCTATGAAAGACCTAGATAAGATTCTCAAGAGCAGAGATGTCTCTCTCCATACAAAGATTCGACTTGTTCAAGCTATGGTATTTTCAATAACATCATATGGGATGTGAAAGCTGGACAGTGAAAAAGACAGACAGGAAGAAAATTGATGCCTTTGAATTATGGTGCTGGCGGTGAATACTGTGTATACCATGGACTGCCCGAAGAACAAACCAGTCGGTACTAGAGGAGATCAAACTTAAGCTTTCTTTAGAAGCTCAGATGAGAAGACTTCGACTTTCATACTTTGGACACATGATGCGAAGAGAGAGATCATTAGAGAAAGACATCATGCTTGGCAAGATAGAAGGTCAACGCAAAAGAGGAAGGCCAGCAATGAGATGGATCGATACAATAACAGCAGTTACAGGTACCAGTCTGTCAACAATGACTGCCTGACTGAAGACCAAACACAATTTAGGCTAGCTATCCAGAGGGGCGCCATGAGTTGACTCCGACTCGACGGCACTTAACAACAACAACCTAATAAATTTCCATCTTGGATAAATAAGTGTGGAAGCCATGTTAATCCCTATGATGGGGTCTTATAGAGTTTTGCCTGTCCCTTGCCAGAGAGATTATCAACAGACCCCTTTAAGGGAGCCTGCTGTCCAGAGTTCAAGGCTGGGAGAGGGAGAGACTCCGGTGATTCAGAAGGGGGGATGCCAGTAATTCAGAAAGGGGGGGGGACTCCAGATAAAAAAGAGCCCTCAAGCCCACAGAGGTTCCCCTATCGGTTGAAGGATCTCTCATGGAATTGGCTCACAAGGAGAAGTTAAAACCCAGGAGGGATACAGGCCTGTGGAGCCAGGAGTCTTTCCAAGGCAAGCCAACTTGCACTAAACACCATATTACCTTAATTCAACCAGAAAATGGTTAAGCTCCACGATAGCTCCACACCCTCTCTGTTGATTCGCGCCTCCTACATAAATTACGCAGATAATCTCCACTTGAGCTAACATATTTATATAGTAAAAACATATACATATATGATGTTGACTGTACATAGTTTTCCCTGTTAATCCATGTTATATATTCCCATGTTCTATGTAAACTCAATGTTACTTGCATACATTGTTGTATATTTTGTTCAATGTACACCGCACTGATCTTAATAGCGCGGTATAGAAGAAATGTTAAATAAATAAATAAATAAATAAAGCCGCACAAAGGTAGGAATTTTAGCTGGGCAAGGTAGGAATTTGAACTAGGGTGAAAGAAGGGCCAGGGCCAGCTTTGTGAAGGTGTAACAAACTGGGTCTGAATAAAAACATGTTCCGTTTTCCCTGAACTGCTGTCTGTTTGGTGTTTGAACAGAAAACCCCTTCCCACCACATACCACACTACCACATATGATGGCAGCTTGGGAATTTTCTCTACTACGTAACTGAGGGTAAATCCATGTTCCTCCAGGGTTAGGCATCTACAACAGGTCAGGTCAGGGTTTTTTGTTTGTGTGGGCTAAGAGGGCTAGCCTCCCCTTAGTTAGGGAGCTTTCAGAAGCTTTAGTCAGTGCCAGACAGGCAAGCTTTGGTTTAGCCACTAGAGGTTGTTAAAAATTTATTGGGACTGGAGGAGTAGCCTTATGGTTAGAGCACTGGCTTAAGAACCAAGAGACCAGCATTCAATTCCCTCTAGCACTCCTTGTGGCCTTGAGCAAGTCATCTAACCCTCCATTGCCTCAGAAAAATCCATGTTATCAATATTAATCCAAATTTAAGTTGCAATGTAAACTGCTTTGACTGAAATGACAAAGTGGTAGAAAAAAACCTGTTAAATAAATACTGCAGGCTTAACTTGGCTGCAGAAGGGGAAGCTGTGGTAATGTTGCACGTGAACAATGACAAGTCAGGATGGAACAGCTCCTCCAGATTCTGGCAGAAGGTCAGCAGCAGTTTCAACACATCCTGTTGGAAAGACAGCAACATCAGGGGTAGCAGATACACGATCTTATGCGAATGCAGCAGGAGCTACAGAAGAGTTCCCTAGCTCAGTTGACCCAGGCCCTGCAGAGACTGCAACTCCTCTCTCCAGTTGAAGTGCTTTTTAAAATGACAGCATAAAATGAACTGGACCATTTCCTGGTGAACTTTGAACAAACCGCCTGTCTGACTAAGTGGCCAGAAGCAGAGGGGAACAGCGGAAGTAAGACCACAGCCTACCAGATGATAATTATAATTCTTTATTAAGGACCCAACTTAACAAGTTTCGGCCGCAGCCTTCGTCAGGGGTCTAAAAAACAGAAATACATAAAATAAACAATAAAAGAGAGATAAACAGATAAAAGAGAGCCCTCAGAGGTTCCCCTTTTGGTTGAAGGATCTTGCATGGAAATGGCTGCAACAGGAGGGAAAGACCAGGCCCAAGACAGCCAAGACAGTGCTGTTGGATCAGTTTTTGGAGGGCTTGACCACCCCAATGAAACAGTGGGTATATCAGCACCCCAAGCTTATACTCGAGAGTGCACTGGAAATAGCAGAGGAGTATTATGAAGAACAGCTGGTGACTGAAGCGGACAGTGAGACGGGGAAGAAGTCACCTGTCAGCCCAGAAGGATGGTAGGGGAAGCTGGAACAGATGTTGGCTCCCATGTTCCGACCCCCCAAAGTCATCTCCTAAGTGAGTGTATGGCCCCAGCCATGACCCGTTCACCTGTTTTAGGTGTGGAGTCTGGGGACACTTTGCTCAGAAATGTCCCCTGGGTGCGGAAGAGCCCATGGAGATCAGCCTAGCCACCTTGCACACCTGTGCTTTTTGTGAACAGTGCTC
This sequence comes from Ichthyophis bannanicus, assembly GCA_033557465.1. Classification (NCBI taxonomy): domain Eukaryota; kingdom Metazoa; phylum Chordata; class Amphibia; order Gymnophiona; family Ichthyophiidae; genus Ichthyophis; species Ichthyophis bannanicus. The sequence continues at coordinate 949,226,742 of CM066034.1, forward strand.
ATCCAGGGGCACAGAACTTTGTGATTCCTGTTGAGCTCAAGGAGACTTGCCTCCAGGCCTCAATAGACTCCAGAAGAGTGTGGATCCTTATTCACCAGGAAACCATAACCCGATTTCAAATGGACTATGCAAAGACGGTAACACTGGCCTCTGTGCATGGCACGGGTGTCACTTTAAACTCCAGAAGAGCAAGTCATAATCCAGGATGTGGTGCTGCCCTGGCTACCATATCCAGTGGTGATCATCCGAGACTACCCAAACTTTGGAGCGATAAGGGCCTGGTTGACTAATGGCTCTGCTAAATTGAACCAGGAAGATTTCCCATGGATCTTTCCTCTGGAAGATCCGGATATATATGTCAAGACTCCCAAACCTGCTAAGTCCTGGAGTCAGTGTTGCCAAGAAAACCTATGTTACCAACAGAATCTGTGGGTGGCTTTGGAGGTGGGATCTGGGGAGGGAGTGCCTAGGGACATAACCCCTGAGGATAGCTTAGGGCTCAGTGGTAGTGAACCAAATACAACTGTCCTCTTCCCAGCATGGGGGTTGGGGGAAGACCCAGGGAGATTCAGGAGGGCCCAGTAAGAGGACGAGTCCTTTAAACATGCCTGAGAGCAGTTTTTGGAGGTGGAGGGGGTTCTAGTAGGTAACAGAGAGTCTCCTGCATGAGCCTTCCCTTATTTTGTGCTAAGGGGAGATTTACTGTATTATACTGAGTATCCAAGGGGACCCTAGGGGGAGAAGAAGTAGAACAACTGATAGTTCGCTAGCCCTATCATTCAGCAGGTATTATTGTTGGCTCATAGCCATTTATTAGGAGGACACCTGGGGGTGGAGAAAACACTAGAGCGTGTTTTGGCCTGATTTTTCTGGCCCAGAGTCCATAAACAGATGCAGTGTTATTGCCAGGCGGTGGAGACTTTGTAATCTCAAGGAAAGAACTAAACGTCACCATTATCGAGTCAACCTGCACCTCAGGTTTGGATACTATTAAAGTCTCTAACAATACACTCTCACTGTGTCTCATATATAGAGTTCCCCAAACTGATACTCTCCACCTTTCCACAATATTTGAGTCAGCTTGCGCTCCCCAAACCTCCTCACACCTTCTCATCATCCTAGGTGATCTTAACCTTTCCTCAGCATCACAAAAACAGGCTTCTTCCTTAAAAGCCATGGAAGCCTTACATTTCTCTCAGATCCTCAAATCCCCAACCCACAATAAAGGTAATATTCTTGACCTGATTTTTATTTCACAAAACATCTTAGCTAACACATAAATCTCACATTCCATCCACCCTGTACCATGGTCAGACCACTCATTGATACTATTCTCATCCCCCCCCACCACCAAAAAAGACCCTTACCCACTGCACCTCTGCCAACCCGTAAATTCAAACAATTTGACGTCAACATGTTCCTTAAACAGGTTACACCTCAACTAGAAACTCTTACTAACAGCAAATCTAACCTTGCTTACCAAATAGATAAATGGAACAAGATTATGATCTCTGCTACCCAAGCACCTCCAAGGCCACCTTCACATAAACACCGCAAAAGAGCCTTCTGGTTCTCTATTTTCCTACATGAGATAAAGAAAGAACTTAGGTGGTTGGAACGCCTCTGGCAATGCTCCCTTGGCATCCATACTAGCTCCCTTGGCATCCATACTAGCTCCCTTGGCATCCATACTAGCTACACAGAAAAACTCCGCTCCTACTGCACCGAAACATTAAGATGGAAGAGAGAATACAAGAAAATATAATAATGTATTCTATAAACAAACCCAAGGAGCTATTCTCTATAGCTAAATCCCTATTAAATGAACCTTTAAAACAAGAGCTGGATGCAAAAATATCTCCACAGGCCATAACAAACCACCTCTGCTCCAAATACTGCCCATCCCCATCTCAAAATAGCCTCCATTCAGAGTCCCTTACCCCCAATGCACCCTGTATAGCAACCTGGCATGAGTTTGACCCCCTCCCCCCCCCCCCATCTCTTGATAACATAATCACTGTCATCAAAAAACTCAATGCATCTACCTCTGCCCTCGATCCATGTCTGGTCTCATGGATAAAAGGTACCAAGGATACTCTTAGCTCCGACATCTTATCCATAGTACAAACCTCCCTCCACACTGGTATTATGCCAATGCCCTTGAAAAAGAGCTCAATTCGTCCCATCCTAAAAGGAAACAAACTCCTATACCCGCTATACCCGCATCCTACAGACCAATATCAAGTATCCCCCTCCTGGTAAAAATAATGGAAAAGATTGTTAAAACTCAACTGCAGAACTTTATCAATGACCATGCCCCCCTTGACTCCCTTCCAACATGGATTCAAAAGGAACTATGGTGTGGAAACTCTAATCACGTCCCTTTTAGACTCAGTCATCTCCTATACACAAATTCCTACCCAAGGTTGTCTACTAATTTTCCTTGATATATCATCCGCTTTTGACTCCCTCCCCCATGAACAGCTCCTGAACAGACTACATGACATCAGTCTTAGAGATACTACACTAAACTGGTTCCACTCCTATTCTGGTGCTGTTTGCTTTAGAGAGAAGGGAGAGTAGACAGAGGGCGGATTCATTGTGTGTGACTTTGTGTATCAGTGTGATGGTTTTGAATTTTATTCTGGCCAGCATGGGGAGCCAGTGGATGTCCTGAAGAATAGGGGTGATGTGTGCTCGTCTGGATGTGTTGGTGATTAGGCGTGCTATTGTATTCTGGGCCATTTGGAGTGGGTAGATACTATGCTTAGGGAGTCATACACAACGAATCCACCCTCTGTCTACTCTCCCTTCCCTCTAAACCAAACAGCACCAGAATGCGTTGACACAACATTGCAAATATCTTAAACATACCATCGTAGAAGAAAAGAGCAAACAATCCAACTGCAACTGAGCCTTCTCCCTCTATGCCCCCTCTGAATGGAACTCCCTCCCTTCTGACCTACGAGGTTGCTCCGACCACTCTGAATTCTGAAAAAGGCTCAAAACCTTCCTCTTCCAAAAATACTTTGCCCAGCCCACTTAAACCACAACCATACTAATGTAACTTAAACCGTCACACAGCACTCCCCATGCCTTGTCCCCTCCCCCTTCCTCTTTCATCTTCTTACTTGCCCTCCCTTGTCTGCTCAGTTTCCTCTTGACCTACCCCACTGTAAATATGTAAAATGTTAACCATTGAATTTGCCTATTCACATTTATGAAATTTGTGATAAGGAAGCTTATCAAAGCTCAGGGAGTAATGACAAAAGAGGAGAATTTACTCTGATCAAGGGACATGTGCTGGCAGGTTATAGAAATAAGACAGCTTGTTTCCCTAAAAGACTACATGATCCAGAATGCACCAGTATGCAGAAAGTCCCTAGGGGAGCTAGAGTGGAAAAGCATGAGTCTAATCAGAGAAAGCATTATGTCATCCCTGATCAAATAGCCTCTAGGAGAGTGCTTAATCCACAACACCTGAAGAATGCAAGGGAGGAGTTGCAATCTAAGCCCTTTAAAACTGGAGGGGAATCTTCAGGAAGACAGACAGAGAAGGGAAATCAGAAGAACAGAGGGGGCGAGAACCAGAACAGAAGGAAGAACATCCAGAACCTGAAGGAACAAGGACAAGGAAGAGACGGTCCAAGAGAGGAGCTCAGAGAAGTACGTATGCCTGGAGAGATACCTGGGGGAAAGAACCTTCAGAGGACTGGAGAAAGCCAGAGGTCTGGAGATCCACAGCCAGGGACCCTCAAACAGTACCTAGGAAGAGGTCTGTTGCAGCTAAAGAGAAAAGGAGCCCAAATACCTCTTGGAGGACGTCTGAAGAAAAGATCCTGAGGTCCAGAGGTACCAACTGGAGGACAGGACACAGAAACTCTATTGCATACTGGCCAGAATACCAGAAGAAGCAGCCTGACGCTTGCCTGGATTCAGGTATGAACTGTGAACATTTCTCTAGCTTTGAGCAATGCAAACAGCAGGGAAACAGTTTCTCTCCGTATAGAGGTCAGTTCCTAAAGCCCTCTGAGTCAGACGGAGAAACTGAATCTATGCAATTTCAAGAGCAAAGTTTAATATTTATTTATTTATTACAGGCTCTTATATACCGCACTATTTGAGATCAGCGCGGTTTACAATATAACAATATACCAGAACAACAGGTTGTTTGGTTTTACATATAACAGGAACAAGAACTTGGATAAAACAAAGGGGAACATGTTGAACTGAAACTATTTACATATGTAATTACATGTACATACAATATCTGATGCAGAGGATATTTATATGGACTGTTCTTTGAGTAGGTTGTTATTTTAGGAAAATCCTAAATATAAGAGCAAACATCAAAAGGAAACATTCTAAATATTGGCTTCCCACAAAGTTTTGTTGAAAAGAAAAAGCTTTTGGGAAAGTCTGCACATGTGCTGGAATCAAGCTACTGATTGCAGTTAATTGTCACCTGTTGGTAGAGGAGAGCCCAGCACAAGCCGTGCACACGTGGGATTTAAAAGTTCTTTTCTGTATGGAGAAAGTGAGGTATGTTTTTGTATAAAGAAGTTTTCCTCTTTGATTTGTTTTCACCTCAGCACTGCTCAGGAGTTTATTAGCAGTGGCTGTAAGAAAGCCTTTCTGTTCCATAAAGGACTTTGATACTTATTTGCATACGTTTTTCACTTGCCTTATTTATGTTGAATAAACCCTGGAGAAGTAATCTGGATGGTGTTACCAAGCATATCTGTGTGTGGGATATTCATCCCATAAATAAACTAGAATTTTGCCTTATACTCGACCAACTACAAGAGTTTTCATTTATTTTAAAAGGCAAGCTTTGTGTGAATGGACTTCAGTAACCACAATCCTTTGCAAGACAGTTAATTTACATACTTGCCAAGATGGTGGTACCTTCATAACAAGCACCCCCTTTTACAAGTTACTGTTCTCTATACAACAGCTGTGTCTACTGTCAGACGGCTGCCTGGGTGAGAATCTTCACAGTCTTGACAAGTGCCTATATCTATATGATTTGCAAGGTATTGTGGGCAATGTAGTTCATTCACACCAGACACAGCTGCTGACAATAATTTAGTTGTGCTCTTGGGTAAAGCCAATAAGATTTTTATTTATGGGGTTATTTCTCCCAACACAGATATGCTTGGTAGCACATAAATTAGGTTACTTGCTTTCAGTGTTAACTTGGAAAAACAAAGTTAAAATCAGGAAAACAACAAATGAAAAGCCACAAAGCAAGAAACAAACTGTTCTTTTCAGGTTAACTTCTGATTACTTCCCACATAGATACAGAAGTGATTCTCTCCTAGCTCACAAGCAATTAGGTAAGGCTTAATTGCTAGCAGTTACCAGCTGAAACCCCTTAGCTGGCTTGCTTTGTACTGTGTGGGTCAAATCCTGCTTCAGGAGCTTTTCTGAGTAGATTAAAGAACAAATTTGTATTTCTTTGTGATGGTTGCTGTACTTTATAACAGAAAGTTACCAACGGAGTTTAGATAGAGAGCAGTCCATATAAACAGGATCCTCATCTGCTATTATTCCCCCTTGTTCAACAAGCATGGGTTCAATATCATGGATTGGCACAGATGAATCTCTCAATGGAGCATTTTCAGGAGAATACTTGTTTCCCTGCTGTCTTTCAAGGTTATAGCTAGGGCATAGATCAGTGTTCATACCTGAGCTTCCATTGCTGCTAGAGTTCCTCTCTATATAGCCTGGCCAGTATGTAGTCCAGTTCTTATGTCCAGCCTTCCAATCCAGATCCCTGGACACTGGATCTCTCTTCACATACCTTCTGGCACGGGTCTTAGGGTCCCTTCCACGTGCAGCCGTCTCCCTCACAGGTAGCCTCTGGTGATTCCTAGCTCTGCAGCACCATTCCTCTGGCTTCCCCCAGTCCAATGGTGTATGCTGGCCCTTGGAATACCTCCCAGTATACGTACTGCTTTGGACTCTTCTAGACCTCTCAAAGGCTTTTCTCTCCTCTTTCTTCCAGAGGGTCTCTTTCCCTCTCTGTCCGTCCGGTTTGGCTTCTGCTTCTGATGATCCTTCAGATGAAACTGATGATCAAACTCAAGCTGATTCTCAGGATACTGAGGACAATTCTCTGGATATCCAAGGTGATCATGAAGATGGTCATCTGTAGAATAAACTCTACTCTTATTCTGCTTAGATGAGTGATCCTCCCTAACACAGCGCAGCTGTGCTGAATCAGGCCCTGCCCTTTGAGATGAGTGCTTAGGGATTACCTCATAGCCCTCCTGATTGAACACACGTTTCCTCACTTCAGCTCCTCTAATGGCTGTTGGAAACCTGGTGCATTCTGGGACTGGTAGTCTTTTATGGCAAAATTCTGTTTTCATATTTCTACCAGAACTGACAGGTTGCTTGTTCAGAGTCACTTCACCTTTTCTATAGCTCCTTCCTGAGCTATGATAAGCTTCTTTATCACACTACACTGTTATTTTAGTTCCATGTAAACCATCTTGAATCAAAGAAAGATGGTATATAAAAAGCTTTAAATAAACAAATAAATAAAATGTCATAATCCTTCCAGAGTCCAACCTGCCCCTCTAGTGCCTATGCCTATCATTGAAACCTCATTTGAAAGAGTGGCCATGGGCCTGGTAGGTACCTTGGAGTGCACTACCTGAGGCAACAAATCTATTTTATTTTATGCCTCTCTCTACCCAGAGGCTTTTGGTCTAAGGAATATGAAGACTACTACAATTGCAAATGCTCTCTAGGAAGTATTTTTGCAGGTGGGAATCCAAGGTAAGAAGCAAGTGTGTGCCTTGGTGAAGGTCAAGATGCTGTGAATATCAGTATATCACTCACAGATAGATGGCCCCATTGAGCGATTCAATAAACCTCTAAAACAGATGTTTAAAAAATTCATGCAGGAGGATGGGAAAGATTGGGATATTCTCCTACCCTATTTGATGTTTGCCATCCATGAAGTACCTCAGAGTTCCATGGAGTTTTCGCCTTTTGAGTTGCTCTTTAGAAGACGGCAAAGAGGCATATTAGATGTGGTGAGGTAAACCTGGGAAGAAGAATCCCGTGCCGGGTATAATTTGGCAGAGTATGTTATACAAATGCAAGTCTGGCTGAAGAAAGCCAGAGAGGTGGTCAAACTCAGTCTGGAAAAAGCCCAAGCCGAGCAGGCTAGGAGCTACAATCAAGCAGCCATATACCACACCTTCCACCCAGGAGACAGCATTTTATTTGATTCCAATGCACCACTGGATCCATGCCAACATGGATTTAGAGAAGCCCACGGGGTTGAAACCCTTCTTACCACACTCTTCAGCAGCATAATATCAGGCATTGACAATGCCCGCCAAGGCTTTGTCCTTGTCTTCCTTGACATTGCGGCAGCATTCGACTCCGTGAGCCATGAACGCCTCCTAGAACGCCTCAAAGAGAAAGGAATCTCCGGTAAAGCACTCGAGTGGTGCAGGTCCTACCTCTCGGACAGATGGCAGCAGGTACGATCCAGAGACACATCATCAGATCCATTCCACCAAAGCCAAGGTGTCCCACAAGGATCCTCCCTCTCCGCCTTGCTATTCAATATATACATGCAACCTATCTGCAACCTGATCCGGTCTTTCAACGTTAACTGCATGATATATGCAGATGATGTGCTATTATACACGCCTTTTTCAACAGAAAACCCCGACCTCTCATCAATAACATGCTGCATAAATGAAATATCCAATTGGCTACAATCCCAAAACCTCCGGATTCAACACAAGAAGACGGAGGTGATGTTCATTACAAGGAACCGCAACTTCACAGCACCAGCAGTACTAAAAGTGAAGGACGCAGACCTCCAGATCAAATCCGCGATCAGGTACCTCGGCGTCACACTGGACCAGAACCTAAATATGCAAGCGCATATAAGGAACACTGTAAGGGCAGTATATCATAAAATTAGATCCCTTAGATACCTGCGATCTCTGCTTGAGCCTGATGATTTCAGAACCATCTATCAGGCACTAATCATTCCGCATTTTGATTTTGCGAATGCAATACTACAGGGACTCCCTCAAACCACTCTAAACCCACTGCAAATGGCAATGAACACCGCAGCAAGAGTTCTACACGGAGCATCCAGGAAAGACCATATCTCACCCATTATGAAACAACTCCACTGGCTTCCGATTCAAGGTAGAATTACATTTAAGACCTTGCTAATCACCTTCAAAGCCACCAAAGGTCTCTCGTCAACATCACTAACTGAGCTAATCCAGACAACACCCCACAATAGAGACAGAAGGTCAGTAGCCCAAAACACCTTGATAGTCCCAAAATCAATAACTCAATGCACCAAGTCAACATCCAGCAGAGCCTACAAATTTTATGCACCAATGATCTGGAATAACCTCCCTCACCACATCCGAGCAATCACAGACATATTCCAATTCAGAAAAGCCGTGAAACACTACCTCTTCCTCCTATATTACCCTGAAACCAATAGAAGCTCAGTACAAACTGCTGAATCCACCAAAATCTCCACTGACTGAAACCATACGAACACATGACTATTCTGTGATTTGTATATATTGTTATTGTATATAGTTCCCCTGTTAGCCAAGTTGAATCTCCTGTTCATATGTAAACACAAAGTACTATTGGAAATGTGTGTGTTCATTGTTTACTGTAAACCGCGCTGATGCTGAATAGCGCGGTATAGAAAAGACTATAAATAAATAAATAAATAAATAAAATAAATAAATTTTAGTCTTGCTGCCCTCATCTGAAAGCCAGTAAAATGGCCTGTAAATGGCAGGGGCCCTATGAGGTTGAAGGGAAAGTAGGACCTGTTAGCTGCAAAACTGCTACACCAGATAAATGGAAGAAAGCCAAAATTTTATCATATTGACCTATTGAAAAAGTGGACTCCAGTGTCAGCTATGATGGTACATGGAGATGATTTTGGACCAGAAATTAGTCCTGTCAGATCCAGCTCAAGTTTCAATTGGAGACTCAGAGAAGAGATCTAGAATGGTTGATCCACCGGAATATGAAGGTCTTCTCCATCTGCCAGGGATGAGCCCACTTCATTTGTCACAATATCATTACTGACCCTGGGGTGGATATTCGACAATGACCCTATAAGATTCTGGGGGGCTAGCAACAGGCTGTCACCAAGTTGCTGGAAGAGATGCTTAACCTAAGAGTTATAGAAGAATCCATTAGTAACTGGTCATCACCCATTCTCTTGATTCCTAAACCCAGAGAAGCATCAGATTCTGCATTGGCTTCTGGAGGGTCAATGCAGCTTCTAAAATGGAAGCACATCCAATATCCAGAGTACATAAGTCAGGAGTCCTTTCAAGGCAAGACATATAAAGGAAAGAACCTAAATGGGGCTGGAGGAAGGGCCAGGACGAGCATTGTGAAGGTGTTATAAACTGAGTCTGAATAAAAACAAGTTTTGTTTTCCCTGAACTGCTGTCTGTTTGGTGTTTGAACAGAAAACCCCTTTCCACCGCACGCTACACTACCACAGTCCTCTATGATGGTAGTTAAATAAAAAAAGAAAATAACATCATACCTTTTTATAGGACTATTTTGTTTATACCAAAATATATACCGGAATCTATACAGCAATACACAGGCAGGAGAGAAGGGGGGAGGGTGCGTGGGGATGGATGGTTGATCAAGAGATGACCAGGCTATAAAAGTTTATAAACTCAACATTTATTTATACATTTCTTATATACCACCTTTCATGATTATCAAGGTGGTTTACGTTGAACAGAGCATGATAACCTGGAGATAACTATTTTACAGGGGACATGGACAATGGAGGGTTAAGTGGCTTGCCCAAGACCACAAGGAGAACCTGTGGGACTAGAAACCCCAGTCCTTCCAGCTGAAGATTGCTGTCCTCTAGTGGGATTTGAACCCCTGACCTTCTGGCCTGGGGTAACTTGCCCCAATCACTAGGACGCTCCTCCCCTGTACTTCCCAGTATTAGGCTACTCCTCCCCTGTACATTTCTTTAGAACTTGGTCACTCTCTGATCGACCATCTATCCCCTCTCCTCCCCTCTGTGTAATGCTGTATAGATTCTTGTATATATTTTGATATCAAAATTGGTGGTTCATACTGTCCGCACCTGAAGAAGAAGGTTTTATCTTCAAAAGCTTGCCTACAATTGTATTAAGTTAATCCAATACAGTTATCACTTTAGTTTCCTTTTTCTTTTCTTCTTTAACTACTAATACATTTCCAAAAATGAAGACAAGGTTTTGAAATTGAACCAATTTATTTTTACATGGCCGCTCCTAGACTTTGCAAATAGCTGTGATCTGAGAATTATGTGTAATTTAAAATGTGAACAACTCCACTTATGCAAAACAAATAAGCAAGCCCAAAACAAGGGATCAACTAGACAAACATTTGAAAAAGACTTCAGGGAGAAATCAACAGGTGTCAAACAGGGCTTACCACAATAGGCTTAGTGTACCACCATAAATTCATCACGTTGTCTCCTGTGCTAAACTATATCAATGCAGTGTTCTATTATTCATTTTTTTTTTCTTGAATACATTTTTCTAGCAAAACAGTCAAAAAGCAATCAGCACAAGCCTCCTTTGTCCTTTGCATTGGCTTCCACTGTTTAAAATTTGGATGTTTCTGTTTCAGGCATTGGCTTGGAAGGAACCTTGTTATATTTCTTCTCCGTTGACACACTATATTCACAGATTTTAGACAGAGCAGGATGGAAGTGTTTTAAATAAATAAAATAAATACATCGGAACATTTGGTGATATTTCAGTAGTGTGTTCAGAAAGGAATTTTACTAATGTTATAGAGAATGAAACAATACGTTTTAGCTATATGTTGGTGATGAGACATTGTTAATACATTGCTGTAATTCAGACTTTCCCAACATTTCTTCATTTATGTTGGAACATAACATTAATGTGTTTTTAGTAAATTAATATTTTCATTAATGTGTGACCTGCTAGTACACTTAGTGTGAGAAAAAGGAGACCATTGCATCCAAGATGTATTTACCCTGTGAATAGCGCTCTACTTCTCCCTGTTTCCTGACTCATAACCTTGGGGTCACTTTTGACACTTCTCTCGCCTTCTCTGAGCATATCCAGCAGATAGCCAAAACCTGTCAATTCTTTCTCTATAACATCAGTAAAATCCGTCCCTTCCTTTCTGAACACACCACTAAGACCCTTATCCACTCTCGTCACCTCCCATATACAAGTAGACTATTGTAACCTGCTGCTCAGAATCATCTCTCCCCCCTTCAGCGTGTTTAAAACTCAGCCACATGGCTAATCTTCCACCAGTCTTGCTATGCTCATATAATGTCTCTTTCCGAGTGACTTCACTGGCTCCCTATCCGTCTCCGCATTCAAGTCAAATGCCTCCTACTGACTTACGAGTGTATTCATTCTGCAGTTCCTCACTTCCTTTCCTTTCTTCCCACTTCCTACACCGCTCTTCGGGAACTCTGCTCCTCTAGCAGGTTCCTTTTATCTGTGCCCTTCTCTGTCATTGCCAACAGACTTTGCTCATTCCATCTTGCTGCTCCATATGCTTGGAACAAACTAACCAAGTTAGTGTGCCATACTCCTTCTCTGGCCCTATTCAAATCCATAATATTTTAGGTCTATTTTCTTTTAAAGAGGAGACAATTCCTTGTTTAAAATACAAACGTTCCTCAAAACTACCACCTTAGATTCAGTATCATGACTGTTGTAAATTCTTCAACACATTTATTTCATCTTATATTCTTAACTTGGAACCGGGTCTCAGACTGTTTTCAGTACTTATGATGGGATTCAACCCCGTAGTACTATTTGCATCAATGACCACGGTCCTACGGTTAGTTCCCTTCCTTTTGTCAACCTCTTAACATTATAAATATGAGCATAAAGCTTCTGCTTTTTATAAGAGTATAGCTGGAGGAGTGGAACTTAACTTATAGATGATTTTGTAGAAGTAAATTATGCCCTTGATTAGACTTTCCCCGACGCCGTCTGTCGGCACCGCTTCCGCGTTTCACAGAGTGTTTCTTCAGGGGTTGAGCTTCATCAATAGCTGGAAAACAACACATTCTGAATATAATTCCAAGGCCTACTAGCATGATCAATAACAGACTGTCCAGTTCTCTCATTCCTACCTTAATGTAATGCCACTTTTTCTCTTTTTTTCTTTTTATTTTCTCATTTTCAATTTCAAGCGCATAGCCTGCTCCTTTCACAACAAGCTCTCTGGCCCTAGAATGCCGCGCATGCGGGCCAATGTATCTCAGGGCCATTCAAATCCAGGCTAAGAGCCCACCTCTTTGAACATAAGATATGCCATAGTGGGTCAGACCAAGGTCCATCAAGCCCAGTATCCTGTTTCCAACAGTTGCCAATCTAGGTCACAAGTACCTAGCGGTTTCCCCAAAAGACACAGGTTCCACAATGCTTGTATTGGAGCAAGCAATGGATATTCTGATCCCCCTTATTTTTCTGCTTATCACCTATCTGCATCTTGCATTCCCCTTGAGTTACCCTAGTCCCCAGCTGTGTGTGGTCTGTCTTGATTAGATTGTAAGCTCTGATCAGCAGGGACTGTCTCTTACTTGTACATGTACAGCGCTGCATATGCCTTGTAATGTTATACAAATGATACGTAGCAGAAGTCATCAATACTGCGTTACTTATCCTCACCGCCTTTAGAAGCAGCATCAGCGTTCGCTTCAATAAGAACTCATCAGTACTCTAAAATCCACTGTTTTAATTAGCCCAGCACCAGCGTTTCAGCAAGAACCACCGCTGCATGCTATCAAACAAAAAGAAAATGCTATTAAAAGTCTCCGCCATCTTTTCCACTTTTTACTATTACTACTACTGATCATTTCTATAGCACTATAAGGTGTACGCAGCACTATACAGGCACATGTAAAAGATGGTCCCTGCTCATCAGAGCTTACAATTTAGTGAAGACAGACAATACAACAGCTGAGGATAAGAATAGATCTAGGGGTATTATAAGGAAACACATAGGAGACCAAGTGGATAAGGATCCAAAAGCAACTTCGAAGAGTTGAGTTTTCAGTCTGGATTTGAAAAGGGTCAGAGATGAAGCCTGACGTACAGACTCGGGTAGTTTGTTCCAGGTATAAGGAGCAGCAAGGTGAAAGGATCGAAGTCTGGAGTTAGCAGTAGAAGAGAAGGACAGAAGAGCAGAGTTCCCAAGAAGGAGTGTAGGAAGAGATAAGAGGAAAGGTAGTGAGGAGCAGCAAAATGAGGGCACTTATATGTAGTAGGAGAAGTTTGAATTGGATACAGAAATGGATAGGGAGCCAATGAAGCAACTTGAGAAGAGGGGTAATATGAGCATATCGAGGCTGATGGAAGATTAGCCACACAGCTGAGTTTTGAACAGATTGAAGGGGAGAGAGATGATTCAGAGGGAGCCCAGTCGAGATGAGAGGTGACTACAGAGTGGATAAGTGTCTTAGTAGTGTGCTCAGAAAAGAAGGGGTGAATTTTACTGATGTTATAGTGAAAGAAATAGGTTTTAGTTATCATTTGAATGTGTGTGGAAAAGGAGGGAGAAGAGTCAAAGACATCCCCAAGGCTGTGAGCCAAGGAAAGAAGGTGCAGTAAAGTGTTATCTACAGAGATTGAGAAAGAAGGAAGGGGGGAAGTGTGTTTAAGGGGAAAAATAAGAAGCTCGGTTTTGGCCATGTTCAATTTCAAATGGCGGTGAGACATCCAGGCAGTCTTGTCAGATAGGCAGGCAGAGATCTGGGCCTGAATTGCCAGAGAGATTTCAGGTGTAGAGAGGTAGATCTGAGAGTCATCAGCGTAAAAATGTTATTGAAAACCACGGGAGGAGATGAATGCACCAAGGGATTGGGTATATAGAGAGAAAAGGAATGGACCCAAGACAGATCCTTGGGGTACACAACTGAGAGTGGGATAGCAGCAGAGGATGAACCAACAGAACAAGCACTGAAAGTAGGATGGGAGAAATAAGAAGAGAATCATGATAGCATAGAGCCCTTTGAACCAAGTGAGGACAAAGTATCAAGGAGAAGGTGGTGGTCAACTCTGTCAAAAGCAGCAGAAAGGTCAAGAAGGATGAGAACTGAATAAAGGTCCTTGGATTTTGCCAGAAACAGGTCACTGGAGACTTTGGCAAGGGCCGTTTCAGTAGAATATAAAGGACGAAAGCAAGATTGCAGTGGTTCCAGAGGGGCTTGAGAGGAGAGAAAGTAAAGGGAATAGCTGTGAACTGCACATTCAAGTACTTTAGAAATGAAGGGGAAGAAGGAAATGGGTCGATAATAGAAGGACAGGTAGAGTCTAGTGAAGAGAATGTGACCACAGCATGTTTGAAGGCTGCAGGAACAGTTGCAGTGGGATAAAAGGTGATAAAAGACCCCATCCCCTAATGACAGGCATTCACATTGAGGCACATTCCATTCTGCATGTCTTGGCCTCTGTGTGTCTGGTCTGAACCAGAAACACAGAGATAGACCCGATTCTGATCCCACGAGGCACGTCTAGCCCCCGCGGGATCAGAATCGCATCTAGACCTGTATGTGTAGGCCGGGACCCAATTCACATTGGCCTGTACATACAGACCCCTGCCCGGCTAACTCAGTCAGGCTTCTGAATGGAGCCATGGTGCCATGGCATCCGGTCTCCATCGATCCCCAGCTGCCGACCACTTTTGCCTTTCCCCGGAGCTTGACCCCAATTTGGCCTCCCATTGCCAGGGTCAGGCTGCGTTGAATATCCTTCACCCTCTCAGCTTTTTGCTCCCAGCTGGGTCTCCCGTCCCGCGATGTCTAGGGGGACTTATAAGTCCTCCATCCAGTCTGCTGACCCCAGACATACAGGGCCAACTTCAGAATCAGTCCTGTACATCTGGGGCCACAGACCGCCTACTGCCCACCCTAACTCCGCCTCTGCACCACCCCCTCCCTATCTAAGCCTCCCCATACTAACTCTTTGTTTGTATGGGGAGGTTTAGTTGGAGATGACAAGGGGGAGGAATAGACCCCATTGACAATTGGCTCTTCAATCACTAATGAAAAAACACACAAAAGACTTCATACAAAAAAAGAACCGTTTAGCATATGAAACGATTCGATAAAAAACAGTCCATTCCATATCTGAATTGAGGTCATCGATATCTTGGTATGTAAACAGTACATTCCAAATTGATCTCTTTATGGTAAAATCTGATCAGTGTTGCCATCCTAATCAGACTTTATTTGTTCCAATGCTGCATATCTCAGCTGGGAAAATGGCAATGTAAAATCAAAGGCATGTCCTCCATTCTTTTCAAAATTTTACTTTTATGTTTTGTCATATGCATGTGTGGACTCCATTGTGTCTATCATGATATACATCACTGATGTATTGTTACAATTTCCACTGAACTTCAAAAAAATCAATTCTCCATTAGGTAGTACCAAAGGATTCCCTGAGATAAGTTGATCACAAAATTGACAGTGAGTACTGAACATGGAGTTAATCCAATCTAAGAAAATTGATCTTGTCATCGGGATGATATACTGTATATGAAGGAACTAACATGCCCCTCAAATTTCAAACTCTCTTGAAGGAAAACAGGTAAATCTATGATCGCTGGATGGCAATGCAACAAAATTATGGATGGTTGTTTATGCAATCATACTTAAATCGAGAAAGATAAGGGGAAAGAGACTGAATATCACTATACTCCATTTATCTTTAGCCCCACCCTTGGAACATTATTATTGGAGTAAAAAAAATTAACCTAAGCAACTATGTTTTCTATTATATAAAACAAAACTAGAGTCCTCTTTGGTAAAGCAATATCCACAAAAATAATACAGGTGTTCTTTATTTTGAAATAAAACGAATGACACGATGTGAAATAAGTCAGTTTTTATGCCACATTTTCTTGGTCTCTGACACATTTCTTGGTACTTGAAGATCTCCCTTAACGTGATTCACAGAATAGTCACTTGGGACTGACACCTCTATAATCAATGCCATTATGGTGTTCTCCTTTACCACTATGTCCAGCTTCCTTAGATCCAGCTTTTTAGCAGTCAGAATAGGAGTATCCCAGATTATTACTCTTTGGGAATTTTTAGTTACTGTTTAGATTATTAATTGTTTTACGAGTGTGTGTCATTGAACTATTTATGTGATTATATACTGTTGGGTGGTCATTTTATAAGGAGGTGCTTACTTTAAATGTGAAAGTAGGTGCCTAAATGGGGATATTTTAGTCATTTACATTGTTGCAAGGGGTTTCATGTCATTTTCAAAACAAAATTGAAAGAAAAGCAAAAAACTTCATTTGTTTTTTTTTTGTGGTTTTAGTATTCAAATCTGGAGTTGGCCCCTACCGTCGCGAATCTCGTCCTGGCCCTTTTATCACTCTTCCCTGCCCCCTCCCCCCCTTGATCATGTTTGATGACATACTTTGCCCTATCCAGATGCCAGTAAGTTTTTCATGGAGGCAGGAATAATTCCCAGCCATTGCTGTTCTACCAATGCGCTAGTAGAAATGGCTGTGGCTGGTTGAAGCAGAGCCATTTTATAATTCAGCCATAAAAGAATATGCCAGTGGCCAATGACCGATGTTCAAAATGGTGCCAACCTCTGGTCAGCTGGTGCCATTTCCATTAGTAAGTCTATGAGGCAAGAGTGATTATGGATTGCTCCTGGCCCATGCAGAGCTTAGAGACCCTTGAAAAACTGAAAACAAAAATGAAACAGAAAAAAAATCTGTCTATGCACAACCCCATACAATAAAAAGGCATTTGTTCTTGGGCAGTCTTGGGCAAAAACTGATAGATGGACAGATTACAAAGAAAAAGGTTTAGACTGGCAACTGGCTTCCAATATCTGTCAAATCAGCTCTATCTGTCCTGCAGTAGAAGCTGCCATCTCATCCTCTTACATTTCCTACAGAATACGGACACTGTGTGGTTTGCTCGAAGGCCTGGAAAGGCCATAAGATGTGAGAGTTGTTTTAATTTGTTTGCCATGACCACTCCACATGCAGTTCCTACATTTAGAATAGCCAGGGTTCAGCCAAGATATGTTACTATGTGTAACTTTCTTAGATATGAATTAGCAAAATCTGCAAAAAATTTACTAAAGCCGTTCATGTATTTTGATAAAGTCTTTACTGTTGAAACAAAACAAAGCAACTATTTGATGCACAAAGCAAATATTTGATGCTCTAGCCACTTTAGGACTTGATAGCCATATATTCTTAAACGGAAATTTGTTACACATCTTATTCAACTGTGCATACAGTTTACCTCCAGTCTCACTACTACCTTCTCATCGATACTCTGTTCTTGTTTGGATTTAGGGACTCTGTTCTGTCCTGGTTTTCTACCTATCTTCCATTATACTTTCAGTGTATATTCTGGCAGATCTTCCTCTGCTGCCATCCCGCTTTCAGTCGGTGTACCTCGGAGCTTGTCTTGGGTCCTCTTCTTTTCACTTGATCAATCCCTGATCTCCCATGATTTCAGTACCATCATTATACTAATGAATCTCAGATGTCTGTCTGTCTGATGTTGTTGACTGCTTGCCCCATCACAAAACTGAACATGGCTAAGATGGAGCTTCTTATCTTTTTCCCAAACCCAACTTCCCCTTCCTCCTTTATTTCTGTGGATAACGTGGTTATTGTCATTGTCTCCTTGTCTTGCAACTTTGGGGACATCTTTGACTCTTCTTGCTCTTTCTCACATATTCAACTGTCTTTTCTTGTTCTTATTCCTTTCTGAATACACTATTAAGAACCTTATCCATCCTCTAGTTATCTCCCATCTAGACTATTGCAACCTGCCCCTTGTTTGGTCTACCACTGAATGATCTCTCTCTTACCTTCAATCCATTTAAAACTCAGCCATGTGGCTAATCTTCCACCATTCTTGCTATGCTCATGTAACTCCTCTTCTTAAATCATTTCACTGGTTTCCTTTCCCTTTTTTATCAGTTCAAACTTCTACTGACCTACAAGTGCTGAGTACTTTGGAAATTCAACTGATGAAATTAATACCAACTCAACATAAACTGGAAACAGGCTGCTATCATTCTACCCTATGACTTTATTGTAAATGATTATTTTGTTTAATGACTTCTTTGGCTTAAGTTCAATGTTTATGATTAAAATTGCACCTAATGTTAGATATATACGGTTCTGTTCCTATGTAACTCACTTTGATTTCTTGATAAGGCGATATATAAAACACACAAAGTGCATTCATTCTGCATCTCATTACCTCTCCTCTCTTATCTCCCACTATACCCTTCTTCACAAACTTCGCTCATCAGGCAAATCACTTTATTAGTGCTCTTTTCATCTATTGCCAACTTCCAGACTGTTCATTTTACCTTGCTGCGCCTTATGCCTGGAACAGACTACCTGAGTCTGGATGTCAAGCTCCAGCCCTAGGCCTATTCAAATCCAATCTAAAAACCCGCCTCTTTGAGGTTGCTTTGGGATCCTGACCCTTATTTCCTGCTTAACACCTATATGTGTTTTAACCTTTCCTTTAGTGACCTGCCTCAGTCCTTTCTTTGTCCTGTCTGTCTATCGTGTATCGATTGTAGGCTCTCTGGAGCAGGACTGTCTCTCATGTGTTTGTGTACAGACCTGTGTATGCCTAATAGCACTATATAAATGCCAAGCAATAAAAGTAGTTTTAACCCACTTTTATCTCAAGGCCTTTGCATTAACCAATTCTGTCCATGTACATGTTCCTCTTCTAGCTATTAAGATGTTTCACTTGCATCCTGCTGACATTGTATCATATTTCTGTTGATACTGTATCATATGATTGCTATTGCTATAATTCAATTTGTCTGTTTCCAAGAACAGCTCATTGTTCACCAGTTTCTCAGTTTACTTTAATTGCATATAATGCTGACATTTGGTCTTTTTATTATACAGTCGTGGTCAACATTATTGGTACCCTTGCCGTTCAACTCCTTAATATCTAATATCGCCTAAAAAAAAGTGGTCAGTGAAATGGCTTTGGACTATACTGTTTATGCACACGTATTTAACACACAAAAGAATCAAATAGAAAAGACCAATTAAAAAAGGAAATAGTATAAAAACTGGGACATTGCCAGGACATCATTATTCCTACAAAAGAAGGCGCATATAGACCACTCAAATGTTAAAGGATTCTAATTTGCCAAGATAAAATGGACAGAGTGTATTCACTATATTTTTTTTGTCGGATCGCCTGTCGTGAGGATGATAAATCACTCTTGAAACAGGCCCTCCATTTTAATTAATTTTAAAAAACAGCCTACCGGCCTAAATGCGTGAGGCTATATGTTCCCCAGAACCAACCACCGCATAAATCATATAGTGCTTTTATAAAAAAGCTAAATGTCATTCACGGTCTTGCTTAATATGCCTAAATACTTAGTGCAAGCACACCCACAGCACTCTTATACTCATCTGGAACAACTCCAGGGCGGAATGCGTAAACAATGTATCACGCTGAGAATACAATCCTTCACATATTTATCATCCTCATGACAGGCGATCTGACAAAAAAATTAATATAGTGAATACACTCTGTCCACTTTATCTTGGGAAATTAGAATTGTTTAACATTTGAGTGGTCTATATGCGCCTTCTTTTGTAGGAGTAATATAGCGGTGGCATAGGTGGGTTAGTGATTTATTGCAATTAGGACATCATTATTGGCACCCTTATAAACAATTCAAATCAGTTTGAACAGAAGAATCACATTCCCATTGCAGTAAAATTAGATGCATCTGTGATCAATTCAGTACTCACATGACTTGAAATCAACCAATGAATGATGGATCTAATGTTTAAGATGAAGATATTCACTCCCTGTTCCATTTTCACAATGATAAAGACAAGAGAGCTGCCTGAGACTGTCTGAAAAGCCATTATCACCAAACATCAAAGAGGTACAAGACCATCTCCAAAACCTTGGGATTATTATGTCTACAGTTCACAATATTATTAAGACGTTTTCTGCTCATGGAACTGTCAAGAACCTTCTAGGACGTGATGTGAAGAAGAAAATTAATCCAAGAAGTTTTCAAAGTTTTTAGTGTGAACTGTTGGAAAAGCAGAGCTCCGGAGTCTCAATACGTGTATAAGACAATGGTACAAGGATGAGTGTTTGGATTTGTTAGGAACTGGGGAACATTCTGTGGAAAGGAGGGGCTCTTCCGAAGGGATGGGCTTCACCTTAACCGGGATGGAACCAGGCTACTGGCATTAACGTTTAAAAAGGAGATAGAGCAGATTTTAAACTAGATAATAGGGGAAAGCCGACAGTTGCCCAAGAGTGCATGGTTCGGAACAATGTAGCCTTGAAGGATACTGCCAAAAAATGAAGTTAGGGCACATCAGCAGAGAGATTCCAATAAAGACAAAGGTAGCCCAAATGCCCTTGAGAACAGAGCAGACAGAGTTTAAAGATTCCAAATTGCCCCTACCTACCAATAACCAGATTAATATGAATAAAATACAGTCTCTAAAATGCTTGTATGCAAATGCTAGAAATCTGAAAAATAAGATGGGAGAGTTAGAATATATAACACTAAATGAGAGGTTAGATATTATTGGTATCTCAGACATGGTGCAAGGAGGACAACCAGTGGGACACTGTGATACCTGGGTACAAACTATATTCTAATGATAGAGTTGATCAAATTAGTGGAGGAGTTGCACTCTATGTTAGAGAGGGCATTGAGTCACAAAGGATTAAAGTTTTGCATGAAACACAATTTTCTGTAGAATATCTATGGATTGAAATTCCATGTAAAAAGGGGAATGCGATGGCAGTGGGGTTGTACTATCGACCGCCTGGCCAGAATGAACAAATGGATGATGAAATGCTCAAAGAAATCGGGGAAGCTAACAAAAATTACAGAACAGTAATAATAATGGGTGATTTCAGTTACCCCCGGTATTGACTGGGCCAGTGTCATGGCAGGACATGCTAGGGAGATAGTTTCTAGATGAAATAAATGACTGCTTCTTGGAGCAGCTGGTTCATGAATTGACAAGAGGGGAAGCCATTTTGGACTTAGTCCTTATCTTTATCTTTATCTAAGCATTTTATATACCACTCACACCACAGGGGCACCAGAGTGGTTCACAATAACAAAAACAAGGCCGCTAAGAAAAGGAAAGGAACGCCATAAAAAAAGAAAGTAAGAGATAGGGCAGTACAGGGAAAGAATAAAGCAAACAAAAAAACGGAGCAAAATAATGCATTAGAGCAGAGGGTTGGGAGACAGCACATTCAGTGAGGTGGGGGAGGTAGGATAGCAGGGGGGTGGAAGATGAAAGGCAGAGGAGAATAGATGGATCTTCAGCATGGTCTTGAAGGTTTTGTAGGAGGGTTCAAGGTGGAAAGCGAGAGGAAGCGAGTTCCAGAGTCGGGGGCCCAAAAAGAAGAAGGCATAGGAACGGGTGCACTCAAGATGAGCCTGTGATGGGGAGGGGAGGGACAAACGGTTCAAATCTACCGATCTGAGGGAACGGTGAGAGGAGCGAAGGTGAATTTGATCTGCAAGATAAAGAGGGACACCGGTATGAATGGTTTTATGCACATGGATGAGAACTTTGAAATGAATATGATAGGCAAGTGGAAGCCAGAGTAGGTGAATTAAGATAGGGGTGATTTGATCAAAGCGTGAGGCATGCACCAGGATGCATGCTGCTGTGTGGTGAACTAGTTGCAAGTGCTTTAATTAAACTTGAGGAAGGCCGGTGAGAACAACATTGCAGTAGTCTAGACGAGATACCACAAGAGATAAGAGCAGTGTAGTCATTGAAGAGGGAGAGATAAAGGGGCGAACTGCACGAAGTTGTCTTAAAGTGAAAAAGGACCGTTGTACCACAGAAGAGATATGTTCTTTGAAAGATAGGGCAGAATCCAGGATGACCCCAAGGTAACGCAGGGAGGAAACAAGTGGAAGTGGAGAGGAGGACAGAAGAGGGGCAATGGGGGGGGGGGGGGCTGGGGCACCGAAAGTGAACCCAATAGCAGAGGTTTTAGAGGAGTTCACATGCAGAAAGTTAGAAGAAAACCAGGTGGCCACTGATGCCAAGCAAGAATTGAGGGGGGTGAGATCTGGGGCAGAGGGGTCTGTGTGGTGAAGAAGAAGAATATCATCTGCATAGTAATGGGCTGTGATACTGTGGTGTTGAATCAGAAGGGCAAGAGGGGCCATGAAGACATTAAATAGGAGAGGGCCAAGGACGGAACCCTGGGGAACAGGGTTCCTTAGTGGAACACCAGATCTGGTGCAAGAGATAAGGGTGTTGGGGCCACTTGGTGATAGTGATCATAGCATGATCATGTTTGATTTAATTAATAGAGGAGGTATGGTAAGGAAATCCACATTACTACCTTTTAACTTTCAAAAGGGAGACTATGGGGCTTGTTTACAATGGGGCCGTGGCTCCGATATAGGGCGGAAACCGCTACCGCGGCTTTGTAAACAAGCCCCAATGATAAAATGAGGAAAATAGTTAAGAAAAAACTAAAAGGAGCAGTTGCAAAGGTCAAAGACTTACATCAAGCTTGGATGTTGTTTTAAAATACTATCTTGGAAACCCAGACCAGCTGTATTCCACGCTTTAAGAAAAGTGGAAGGGAGTCCAAAAAACTGCCAGCATGGTTTAAAGGTGAGGTCAGAGTGGCTGTTGCCAAAAAAGCATCTTTGAGGAAATGGAAAAAAGACAGATGACGAAAATGGGAAACAGGACAAGTACTGGCAAGTTAAATGCAAGGCATTGATAAGGCAGGCAAAGAGAGAATTTGAGAAGAAACTTACTGTGGAAGCAAAAACGCATAATAGACTTTTTCAAGTACATTCGTAGCAAAAATTCTGTGAGTTAGTTGGACCATTAGATGATAGAGGGATAAAAGGGGAAGTAAGAGGGGACAAGACTATAGTGGAGAGACTGAATTCTTTGCTTTGGTCTTTAATGAGGAAGATGTAAGGATGTTACACATGACTGAAGTGGTATTTAAAGGTGATACTGCAGAGGAATTCAAAGAAATATCGATACACCGGGAAGATGTATTACAACTATTTGATAAACTGAAGAGTAACAAATCACCTGGACCGGATGGTATACATCCAAGGGTGTTGAAAGAACTGAAATATGAGACTGCAGACCTGCTATTAGTAATCTGTGAACTATCATTAAAATCATCTGTAATACCTGAAGACTGGAGGATCGCCAATGCAATGCCATTTTTTTAAAAAGGGTTCCAGGGATGATCCGTGAAACTACAGACCAGTGAGCCTGTTGTCACTACCGGAGAAAATGGAAGAAACCATTATAAAGAACAAAATTACTCATGTAGATAGTCATGGCTTATTGGGAGAAAGCCAACATGGCTTTAGACAAGGAAGATCTTGTCTTCTAAACTGTTATATTTTTTTTGAAGGTGTGAATAAACAGGTAGACAAAGGTGAGTCGGTTGATATAGTGTATCTGGACTTTCAGAAATCCTTTGACAAGGTACCTCATCAGAGACTCTTGGAAAAACTAAAAAGTCATGGGATAGGAGGCAGTGTACTATTGTGGATCAGGAACTGGTTAAAAAATAGAAAGCAGATGGTAGGGCTAAATGGCCAATTTTACCAATGGAAAAAGGTGAATAGTGGAGTACCCCAGGGATCTGTGCTGGGTCCGCTGCTTTTTGACATATTCATAAATGACCTGGAAAAGGGAATAATGAGTGAGATTATCAAATTTGTAGATGACACAAAACTATTTAAAGTTGTTAAAACCCAAGAGGATTGTGGAAAATTGCAAGAGTATCTTGATAAATTGAAGACTTGGCATCCAAATGGCAGGTGAAATTTAATGTGGACAAGTGCAAAGTTATGCACCTAGGAAAGAACAACCCAAACTATGGTTACACGATGCAAGGTTCCACATTGGTAACCACTACCCAGGAAAAAAGATGTAGGTGTCATCGTGGATAACATGTTGAAACCCTCCACCAAGTGTGCAGCGGTGGCAAAGAAAGCAAATAAAATGCTAGATATCATAAAGAAAGGAATGGAAAATAAAACAAAGGATATTATAATGTCTCTGTATCGTTCCATGGTATGACCGCACCTTGAATATTGTGTGTAATTCTGGTCGCCGTATCTTAAAAAGAATATAGCGTTATTAGAAAAGGTGCAGAGAAGAGCCACCAAAATGGTAAATGGGAAGGAAGGATACTCCTATGAAGAGAGGCTAAGAAGGTTAGGGCTCTTCAACCTGGAAAAGAGACAGCTGAGGGGAGATATGATAGAGGTTCATCAATTAATGAATGGAGTGGAACGGGTAAACATAGCTCAATTGTTTACGCCATCAGAATATAAAAATGCTAGGGAACATGCAATAAAGCTACAAGATAACCTATTTAAGACTAATAAGAGAAAATATTTTTTCACTCAATATGTAATCAAACTCTGGAATTTGTTACTGGAGGATGTAGTAAAAACTGTTAGTGTAGCTGGGTTTAAAAAAGGTTTGGACAAGTTGCTGGAGGAAAGGTTCATAAACCATTATTAAAAGGGACCCAGGATATCACTGCTTGACCCAATACAAGCATTGAGGAACCTGTGTCTTTTGGGGAGACTGCTAGGTACTTATGATCTAAATTGGCCACTGTTGGAAACAGGATACTGGGCTTGATGGACCTTGGTCTTACCCAGCATGGCATATCTTATGTTCTTAACATCCAAAGAGCTTAAGGTTGACCTGGAACAATCTGGACTGGTGGTTTCAACATGGGCGATGGCCAAGGAGGGACCCCACAGTTCAAAGACAGACATAAAAAGGCATGCCTGATCTTTGCCATAACCCACCCTGAGAAACCACAATCTTTCTGGAAGAATGTTCTGTGGACAGATGAAACCAAACTTAAGCTCTTTGGGAATGTAGACCAGTGATGCATTTACAGGTGAAGAAATGAAGCTTATAAGGAAAAAACACCCTTTGTGCAATTAAATATGTGGGAGGTTCCATAATGTTGTGGGGCTGTTTGGCTGTCTTAGGAAATGAAGGCCTGGAATGCATTAAAAGAATCATGAAGTCAGAGGACTACTAATTTATTTTGTAGTGAAATGTGTTACCTAGTGCCATAATCTAAAATGCAAGGATGCCAATAATGTTGACCACAACTGTAGCTATAGTGTTACTAGAATGCAAGTTGCACATGTTGAGGCAGTTAATATACTGTATCTTTGTAAATAAGTAAAATCTATGAAGCCATTTCCACATGGGGCACGTCCACCCCGTTTGGACGTCCAAAATCTGGACAGGCCAGTTGTGCACCTGATTCTGCACCCGTGGGAGCTGGATGGGCCTGGACGGGCAGGACGTCCCCTAATTCTGGCTCACTGCACATCCAGCCCCCTCCCCATGCAAACCACCCAATGTTTCTGCATGGAGCCTCGGTGCTGTGGCGTCCCATTACCATGGCACTGGGACGCCATGCAGGAGCCCCGATCGGCATCGGCCGCAAAGGATCAAATGTGCCTTTCCCCACTGCCTGAACCCCTTAACAGGCCTGCTAAGGCCGGGATCGAGCAGTGGGGAAAGCCATGGTGCTGCTCACCTGTTTCGGTGTTCCCCCTACTCCCCGGCAATGTGAATAAGTGGTGGAATAAGTCCCCTGTCTAACTCAGCAGCCCTGGACATACAGAGTCGAGACTGGAATTGATCCTGTATGTCCGGGGTCGGGGTCACGCTCCCAGCCCACCCATGCTCCACCTCCAGCCCATCCCTGTCCAGAGCACATCTCCTCTATGCATGCGGGGAGCTTAGGATAGTGAATCGACGCCTGGCATTTAGCGGGGGATATATGTCCAAACAAGATGTATATCCCTTCTAAACATCGCGCAGAATTACCTCCTATATGTTTGCAGGGTATGTGGCAGTGTACCCTTTTTTGTTTATCACAAACAATTAAATATCCCTGGGGTTCAGATGGTAATGGCAAAGCAGAACAAAATCTACCTGGCGTAAGAAGTTATCCCACAAAACAAGAAGATAGCAGTAATTAGTCTGGCCTTGACCTTCAAGTCCTGCAGGTAGCTTGACCCATGAGGTTTGCAGCAAGAATGAAAGTGTAATGACCCAGGTTGTTTCGTTTTAATTATTGTCTAATAACTAATTTCCCACAGAGCTCTATACCAGGGTTTTTTTTTCTATGGACAATTTGTTCATCCTATAAATGCACAAGTTTTCATAATAAAAACTAATATGCATGGTTGCTTGTTACAATCAACCCCCCCCCCCTCGAATGCTTCCTTTGTGTTTGTGGCGGATACGGTGACTTACTGTTGCTGTGAATATCTGTACTGCTCTCGTAACCTTACTAACCATGTAAAGTTGGGGTTTTAGGTCAGCCCTGTTGCCTAGGCAATAGGAATTAATGGAGCTGCATTCTTTCAGTCATGGCAAGAAGTGTTAGCTTAATACCTTGGTGATAGGCAAGGTTAATGTTAATATTCACATTAACAGCTAAAACTACTAACTTGCTCTGCTGTGTTAGTGCACGCTAATGCTATTAATGTGTGTTACTAACTTCTAAGGGCCCCTTTTACTAAAGTTCATTAAGACTTTGTACTTAATGCACCAAAAAATGCACTTTAAGTGCAAAGCCTCCATTTAAATTGTTGGGGCATGGCAAACATGTTCCTGGTAGCTAACATACGACGGGCTATCCTGCTGTATGCTCCAGTAATGCATGTTCACCTATCGCCTCCCACAGAGGCGTCATTAGATAAACTTGTCTTAGAAGTCACAGCGCCACTGAGCACGTGGCATTGCCTTGGTGCTAGCGGTAGTGCATTCTTCATGCGAACACTCTGCCGTTTCCCTGCCCCATCCCGCAGTGGCCAATTACCATGCATTTAATCATGTGCTGGTTGGCATGATTGCACATTAGTCTTCGCAGCTGCCGGTTGTCGTACATAGAAACACATTTTAACGAGCTACAGGGCTTTAATAAAAGGGGCCGTACATCTCATTGCAGAAATGTGATCTGTGGTAAAATATGTGTTACTAACATGCATTACCACATTAGCACCTTTAGCTGTAAGTGACATTGTCCATGAGCATGTTAAGCAGTCCGCATTAGCATCTATATTAACATTCATGTTAAATTTTAGCTCTGCTTATGGGTAATTTTTTGGCAGAATTCCCAGGTTGAGGGGGCAAGAAGATGCTTATTTAAGCCAATTTCATAATGATGCATAGGCATCTTCATAAAGTACTAGTACAAGTGTTGCAGAAACACAGGTCTGCGACTAAAAAGCTGTTTGATTATTTTCATCTAATTTCCATGTATTTTGGTGTGCTGAAAACAAATAAAATATTGAAAAAACTCCTAGACGTCATGATTTGACACAACATGCAAAATTGTCTTCAAATTTATCAATTTTTTTCAAATTACTATTAATTAATTCAGATTACTATTAATTAATTCACATAAGTGCATTTAAGATATAAAATGCCAAAACAACCTTAAAGGGGTTGTCCGAGTTATGTAAAAAAAAAAAAAATAGCACTGTAAATCTGATGGTCAGCAATATATACATAAGCTAAGCAAGTTTTAAGTCCGTGCTTCTAATGGTAGAAGGTGTTAATCTTTCCTGAAGAATCCAGTGGGAGGGAGACACAGGGCAGATAGCAGCAGCTCCGGTCAGTGCAGGGGGGCGTGGCCAGCACTGTGAAGTCTCGTGTACAGACAGAGCTGCTCTCTCCTGCATGCCACACTTGTGCACGAATCATCATCAGGTTCTTGGTTCTAGGCTGTTCACACTTTTTCATCGCAATTTGTGTGAGCTCATCATTCTTCATCCGTTATGTTATGGCTCCGCGAAAGTGTATTAATTCGCCAGACAGTTTCTGTTTCATCTGTGGTGAATATACAGTGTTGAAGCAACAGCAGAATATTACAGGCTTTGTGAAA
Source organism: Ichthyophis bannanicus (assembly GCA_033557465.1). Taxonomy (NCBI): domain Eukaryota; kingdom Metazoa; phylum Chordata; class Amphibia; order Gymnophiona; family Ichthyophiidae; genus Ichthyophis; species Ichthyophis bannanicus. The sequence continues at coordinate 949,254,769 of CM066034.1, forward strand.
AAAGTATACTTTGCATACTTTGGACTAAAAATTGGAGATCAAGATAAAGTCTGGGCGCCTCATAAAGTATGGAAATGGTGTGTTGAGGACCTCCGAAACTGGTTCAAGGGTAAGAAAAAAATCTTTCCGTTATGGGATTCCTATGGTATGCTGAGAGCAAAAGAACCATAGTGACGACTGTTACTTTTGTTCATGCGATGTGAAAGGGTTTAATTCCAAATGGAAGCATTCCATTTCATATCCCAATCTTCACTCGGCAATTTGTCCCATCCCCCATGGCACAGATATACCAGTACTCAAGCCCCCTGCTACCTTGGAAGAGATACCTAGCTCCGATGAAGGTGAAGTCATACCTGAACCAGATGACGAATCAAGTTCTGACTTTGAAGATGATACAAGACCAAAATTGTTTTCTCAGGAGGAGATGAATGATTTGGTAAGAGACTTGAATCTTCCCAAAGATGCCGCTGAGTTACTCGGATCAAGGCTGAAAAGCAGGAATTTATTGTTGCCAGGAGTGTCATCTTCATGGTTCACCAAAAATAACCAATAACTAAACACTCTATGGTAACAAAGTCCCAAAAGCAAAAATAGAACCAAAAAACCAAACACATTAAGCTTGCATATGTGAAGATAAATTATTGTCGGAAGAGAAGGCGTGAGGTTAAAACAAGTTTAAACAACCTCTTAAAGCTACTCTTCCATTTTACTCAATTTTAAATCTTTTTTGAGCCCACTTCGGAGCTATAAAATATAGGTAAAAACACCCAAAACTAGTGCCACCTAGATGAAATAAAGAAAAGACAAATATTTATGTCAAAAAGCCCAAAGAAGAAACAAAAACCAACGCTTATCTGAATGGAAGTTGTTTAATCTTCTGCGGCATCCAAAGGAGAGAAGAACTCCCTATACCGTTCTTCTCAGGAATGACTTCTGATAAATCTTAGAGCATCATGATTTAAATTTGCTGCAGTTGTAAACCAAAAGACGCAGCACTGCGTTTCAGGCAAAAAAACAATTAATGCCCTGTCTCAACTCTTAAAGACTGTGTAGAAATCGGTCCAAACAACAGTAGTTAATCTGTCTCCAGTGCCGTTAACCTCGGAACAACAATCACTTTTGGATTTGGGACTCTCCTTTGTACCGGTGACTCGTTATGATTCTTTTCAAATGCAGACAGCTTTGCATCGATTTTTTAGAAAATTATTGGTAACCCATTTCTGCTCTGTGCACTATATGGGCATTGATGTTTTGGTGGTCCGAGCTCCATCTACGTGGGTCCCTCATGATCATACAGACCCTTTTCTTCAAACTTATCAACAATTGGTTCTTCAGGATTTGGCATTATTGGAAATATCTGATTTAAGACCTTGTTTTCACAACTTGACTAAAAAACAGTGGCAGGCTGTAAAGGACTTACGAAATAATCGGGACTTGGTAGTACGTAGAGCTGACAAGGGGGGGTGCCACTGTAGTCCAATCATATGCCCAATATCGCTCCCATCTTTTGGAGAAATTGGGGGATAAAAATTATTATGTACAACTATCTTATAACCCTTTCAGTGAGTTGCAGTCTCAGATCCTTTCTATTATGCAACAGGCGTTATCTAACAATTGGATTACAAAGAGGGAATTCAGATTTTTGGTTGTTAAACATCCTGTCATTCCCATTATATATACAGTTCCCAAAATCCATAAATCTATGGAGTCACCTCCGGGGAGACCTATTGTGTCCTGCCGTGGTTCAATTTTAGAACTGCTATCTAAGTTCTGTGATTGTTTCTTACAACCTTGCGCTCAATCTGTGCCATCTTTTTTGAAAGATACTACTCATTTTCTCACTAAACGTCAAGCAGTGACTGGTTCATTGGAATCCTGGTGGTTGGTTTCCTTAGATATCATGGCGATGTATGCTAATATTGACCAAGATCAAGCATTAACAACAATATCTCGCCTGAATGTATCGTTACCAGATCGGATCCCTCGGTCATTTTTTCAACAATTGCTGACTTTAGTTCTTACGTGGAATTATTTTCAGTTTGAGCAACAATATTTTCATCAAGTTGGGGGGATAGCGATGGGGGCCACAGTAGCTCCATCGGTAGCTACATTGTACATTGCTGAGTTTGAATCATCTTTGATCTATCCATCTTCATGGTTTCAAGATATAGCTTTGTGGGTTCGTTTCCTTGACGATATCTTTTTTTCTGTGGAGGAGTTCTGAACCTCGATTAAATTTGTTTTTACAATGGTTGAACTCATTACGACCGAATATCAAATTTACTATGCATTATCATTTTGATCAATTAGAAGTTTTGGATGTTTTAGTGATTAAAAGATCCAATACTCTTCAAACAACACTATTTCGAAAACCGGTTAAACAGAATACTTGACTTTCTCTAGCTTTCATCCTGTGTCTTTAAAGAAAGGTCTCCCATTTGGACAGTTCCTTCATATTCGACGTATCTGTTCTGATTTCACGGATTTTTAAAACATACACAGGACTTATCGATCCAATTAGCCCAGAGAGGTTATCCCATCAGAGTCATAAAGCAAGCTTTTTTGAGGGCTAAATATGCCCATCGAGAGTGGCTCCTCTCTTCGGTTTCCAGGGGACAATCTTCTTCGGATTCAGGGATTTCAACAAATACATTTGTGGGAGTTTTACCATATACGACACATACCAATCAAATTCGGAAGATTTTGATTCGACATTGGCACATTTTACAGTTGCATCCATTTTTCCAAAGGACATTACAGATCGCGCACTCTAGAGGCCCTAATCTTCGGGATTTTATGGGCATCACATCATCTCCTTTGGACAGGTTTACCCCCACAGCAGCTTCTGTGTTGGGTCATGTTGCCTGTGACTCTTGTAATTTTTGTTCGCGTTCCATTACGGGTCTAGAGTGGCGTGTGCCCCACAAGGATCTCATTCATAAAGCCAGATGGTCAACGACTTGTTCTACGTCTTTTGTAGTGTATCTCTTAATGTGTCCCTGCCACCTTCTGTATATTGGCAGGACTATTCGACCTATTAAGGTTCATTTGGGAGAACATGCATCACGTATTCGCACTGCAACACTGTCTGCTCCGATTGTTCAACACTGTCTGGACTTTGGTCACATTTTTGAAGATCTGCTTTGGAGGGTGCTTGATTGGGTGCCTCAAAACCCGCGAGGTGGTGATCGTGAACGTGCTTTACAAACACTAGAACAACGTTGGATATTCACCTGGTCAACGGTGGAACCAATGGGACTCAATAGAGATCTGGATTGGACCAGTGTTCTTTGAGTTTTTGGATTCTGGTTTTTGTTTTTTGTTGTAATGATTTCTTTTTTCATAAGGTCATTTTTGATTGGTGGATCAGGGCCATTTAAATCAGCCCTTTGATGATGCAAGTTCAGTTTGCCAATGAGCATGCGCTAGCGTCTTGTAAAGTTGGGGGAGTTCGACTTCATTTCTACGCAGTCTTTAAGAGTTGAGACAGGACATTAATTGTTTTTTTGCCTGAAACGCAGTGCTGCGTGTTTTGTTTTACAACTGCAGCAAATTTAAATCAAGATGCTCTAAGATTTATCAGAAGTCATTCTTGAGAAGAACGGTATAGGGAGTTCTTCTCTCCTTTGGATGCCGCAGAAGATCAAACGACTTCCATTCAGATAAGCGTTGGTTTTTGTTTCTTCTTTGGGCTTTTTGACATAAATATTTGTCTTTTCTTTATTTCATGTAGGTGGCACTAGTTTTGGGTGTTTTTTACCTATATTTTATAGCTCCGAAGTGGGCTCCAAAAAAGTTTAAAATTGAGTAAAATGGAAGAGTAGCTTTAAGAGGTTGTTTAAACTTGTTTTAACCTCACGGCTTCTCTTCCGACAATAATTTATCTTCACATATGCAAGCTTAATTAATGTGTTTGGTTTTTTGGCTCTATTTTTGCTTTTGGGATCTTCATGGTTCAGACATCGTGAAAAGGAGTTTGTTCCTTACTTCGCCCAGGAAGACAAGTTGGTTTATTGCATCGATGTCGAAGGTCTGATGGGTCAATTTAAAATCCAATATGATTCAGAGCAATGGCATCTTTTTATAGATTCTTCAAAAAAGTCTCAAAGCAGTTTTACTCCACAACGGATTTTACGCTTCCATACCTGTAGGTCATTCCGTACACTTGAAGGAAACCTATGAGAACTTGGAATTGGTTCTTCGTAAACTTAAATATGAAGACCATGGTTGGCAAGTGTGTGGGGACTTGAAGTTCTTGTGCATGCTGCTCGGGCAACAAGCTGGGTATACCCAATATCCTTGTTTTCTGTGTCTATGGGACAGTCGAGACCGACAAAATCACTGGACCAAGAAGAGTTGGCAGCCGAGGGTGCTAACAGTCGGTGAAAAAAATGTCCTCCGAGAAACTTTGGTACCTTCCCATAAAGTTCTTCTACCACCTCTCCACATAAAATTGGGATTGATGAAGCAATTCGTAAAATCACTTCCAAGAGATGGAGAATGCTTCAAATACTTGGTCACCAAGTTTCCAGGCCTGTCGGAGGCAAAATTGAAGGAAGGTATGTTCGTCGGACCAGACATTAGAAGGCTTATAGTTGATCAAGAGTTTGTCAATACCATGACGGATCCTCAAAAAGAAGGGTGGATTGCATTTAAAGAAGTTGTACAGAAATTTTTAGGCAATAACAAAGATCCTCACTACAAAAAGATCGTCGGACGAATGCTGAAAGCATTTCAAGCTTTAGGTTGCCTGATGAGTTTGAAAGTGCATTTCCTCCAGTCCCACCTTGACTATTTTCCTGAAAATATGGGAGCTGTGAGTGAGGAACAAGGTGAATGATTCCACCAAGACATTAAAGAGATGGAAAGGAGATACCAGGGAAAATGGAGCATTACAATGATGGCAGACTACTGTTGGATGCTTCAGAGAGACATTCCAGATGCTACTCACAAGCGTAAATGCACCAAGAGGAGCCTCACAAGGAAGAAGAATCGAGTATAGTGTGTATAGGTGAGCTCATTTCAGTTCAAAAAAGGATTTTCATGAAAATGTTGTAATAAAACTTTAATTTTATAAGTCTATTTCCATTTATTTTGAGGTATTGCCTTATTTAACATAGTTACCTAAATTGTCAGGAAACGTGATGTCCTATGACAAAATGGAGGTCATTTTTGGATTCAGCACACCAAAAAACATAAAGATTACGTGGAATAACCAAAACAGTTCTCGAAAAATTTTTTTTGCAGACCTGTGAAATCATTCCTAGGTCAGAGGCGTGGACATTACCCCTTGAGGACTTTCCATACACATGCACATATTTTATAAAATACATGTGTGAATCATGACTCTACCCTAGTGTATACCTACAATGTGAAGATGTGCCAACTTGCATTGTTTGTGCCTGACCTAATTTTATAGAAGCCCTTTTATGCGCATTAATGGCTGTGTTACATGTGAAAATGTTTTATGAAATTACCCTCCATGTGTTCGGATTGCATTTCTACATACAACTGTTTTAGATCTTGTAGTACTATATTCTGCAAGCCAGGTGATCTGTGCTTCACTCCCCATCAATCAGGCTCTTAACATTCCCTGAGACGAATGACTTCTCTACTTAGTATATTGAACTGCATTTAACATCTTTAAATTGAAATCCAATGATGGCTGATGATTCATCCTAGCTATTAATGCAAAGAATTTGCATGTATGCACAGTCTTGCTCAGGTAATGCCTTATGATACTTCTGTAGTCGAAAGAGATGAATACAGTTATCTTGCAAGTGACTGGCATTCTCACAGATCAGTATGATGACAGTTTGACAGTTTCCAAGCCAAGGGAGAGAAAAAGAGCTCTGTTATAGATTAACCCTTGTTTGATTTATCTAGGCATCTGCTGACACTTTGGTTAACTCTCACAACTGGAGCCTCTCATTAGGAAATCTGTAATACTTCTAGTCACTTCTACCTATACCAAAATACAAATTGGCTTAGCCTTGTTTTCTGAATGCCAAGCCAGCCTTAAGTTGACTGTGATTCTCACTTCTGACTTAGCCTGAAATTCTTGACAAGGGTGACATTATGAGCTGGAATCTCAGTAAATCTCTTACTGCTGTAACATGGCTTCAAAAAGCCACAGGCAAAGTAGTTGATGTGCTGAGATCTGGAGAAATCTTACTGTTCATCCCTTTCCTGGAGAATTGGCAAACCTTAACCAAGTTGCATCATACTCCTGAACTGAACTGAAGGGAGAAAAGGACACATTTAAAAATTTTGACTTTGGTATAAACTAAATTAGAACCAGTTTGGAGAACCAAAAAAAAAAAAAAAAAATCTGAGTCCTGCCACTGAGACAAGAAGCAGTCTGTTTACCCAAGTTCATAGAAATCCATTTCTGGCAAAGATAATAGATAAACTAGTCCTACAACAGCTCCAATTCCACACTGACACTCATGTGCCACTGGACCCGCAGCAGCATGGAGTCAAAACACTCATTGACCTCCTTACTTGACAGCCTCATAAAAGGCATAGAGAATCTAAACATAGATTCATTTTGATCTTCATGAACTTTGCCTCAGCATTCCACTCAATATCCCACAGCATCCTATTATGCCAATTGCAAGAAATCGGAATACAACATTCAGCCTTAAACTGGATTCAATTATACCTTATAGGATGTCAACAACTAAAAATAGGACTACACACCTCAGCCACATATGAACAACCACAAGGAATCCCACAAGGATCAGCTTTATCTCCAACGGCATCTGCCCTGGTCTGGGCCAACCCCAGAAACACTAGCAGACTAATTTTGACAAAAGTTCAGTCACTCAAGGCTATGCTATCCTCACCTCCGCCTTTCTCTCCACTGGATGAAGCCGGAGGTACTTTCTCTCTACCACTGCACTCCTGGTCACATTTTACCCCTGTGTCCCTCACCCAATTAGAGAGGGTATCCACAATCCATTTATAAAACTACTTCCTCCTTAGACCCAATTCCATCAACATGGCTAAATGAGCCCAGTTTGGGACGACTCCTGATCTTGCTTTCACTGGTCAACCAAAGTCTATCTTCAGGAATAGTACTTGAGGCCTGGAAAAAAAGCTATATTCCATCCGTTAATAAAGGATCAGCATAGGGATTGGTCTGATCCGCCCTATTTAAAACTTAGCCATCATGTCGAAGATAGTTGAGAAAATCGTCTTTTGTCAGCTTGCAGATCATGTGGACCAAATTCATTTTCTCCATCCTTGTCAATCAGGGTTTCGCCCATACCATAGTCGTGGTAGCAGTCCTTAATGATATTTGTAGGTCACTTGATTGTGGGAATTATACTCTCGCAGTTTCACTGGACTGCAGCCTTTGATTGGGTGGATCACAACCTACTTTTGGCCTGCCTATATGAGGCAGGGATCCGAGGTACAGTGTTTGACTGGGTTTGTTCCTTCCTAAATCATAGATCTTTCCAAGTTCATATTCAAAGAGAGGTCTCTACCCTCCTGAGACCTTTTGTGCGGTGTCTCCCAAGGTTCTATTTTATCACCTTTAATATTTAACATTTTCCTCAGCCCATTAATTACTTAAATAAGGGGATTAGGCATTTTCTGTTATGTCTGTGCAGATGATATCTTACTGTTATACTTTACTGATGATTTTGTAATAGATTTGGCCCCTCTAAACAACTGTTTAATAATATCCTCCTGGTTATTTGAACACTCTCTTAAAGTAAACCCTACTAAGTCGATAGCCATCTGGTTTACTGGTTCAAATTTTGAGCCTACACTTGCCCCTACGATAGATGGTCAGCCTTTAGTATTACATATCTCCCTTTGATATCTTGGAATTGTGTTAGATTTGACCCTTACTTTCTCCCCTCATCTGGCCTAGGTAACTAAATCAACTTTCCTGGCCTTACAGCATTTTCATAACATTCATTCATTTTTGGATCACCTGGTCCAGATGACTGTGCTTTTACACATTGTGATACAGAGACTTGACCATTGCAATATTATTTATCTAGGCCTTCCACAGGTCCATCTCCATCACCTCCAGACCATCCAAAATACAGCTCTTCGCGTACTAGTTCACGCACGCAAATTCGATCATATTACACCATTATTCATCAAATATCATTGGTTACCTATAAATTCTCAGATCATTTTCAAGCTTCTTACCTTGACACACAAATTTATTCATGACACAGTTTTGGATTACTTGTCTACTATTGTCTCCCTATATGCCCCAGCAAGATTTCTTTGCTCACTCCATGATTTTCGTTTATACCTCCCCTCCTTGCGGGAAATAAAGTATGACTCTACAAGAACATTAGCTTTTTCTGCTGAGGCTCCGACACATTGGAATGGCTTGCCAGGCCACCTCCACGCAGAATTAAATTTCAAGTGCTTCAAAAAATCTCTGAAAACCTTCCTTTTAGGACTACTCTTAGCTTACCTGAATAGCTATTCTGATACGACGGCACCCTTTGGGCATGGTAAAGACAGCACTATAGTCAAAGGGAATTGTGTGTATTTCTCTTTATATCTTATTCCATTTGCCTATCTTTTCTATGCTGCCTCTCTCTGTCCTATACTGTCCTGTCTATACTATGGAATTCCTTTTACTTCTTTTCTTTTTTAATTGTACACCACATAGACTGCTATGCAGTGTTGCTGTATATTAAATAAGATATAACCTTAACCATAACCATTATGCTCTCTACTTTGTAACATCTATATACAACCAATATGTACCATAATACAATCCTTCAACATCTACTATCACGTGTATGCGGATGATATAATGATATATGCACCTTTCTCAATAACTAAACCCAACCACATTACAATAGTTAACTACTTCAACATGATCACACAATGGCTTATGAATCATAACTTCACAGTCAACTACCAGAAGACGGAAGTAATGTACAAAACCAGAGACCTGGTATTCACCTTACCATCAACCTTAAAAGTAAGAAATGCAGAACTAGAGGTAAAACCTAAAGTTCGCTACCTTAGAATCATGTAACTCCACATCAATAAAACCACCAAATTAATATACCACAAAATCAGAACACTTCACCATCTTCGCCTTGACACACATGATTTCTACACTGTGTTCCAGGCTTTCATATTTCCACAGTTTGGTCACTATAACCTCGGTGGGTTCTCGGCAGTCCTCAACGTGGAACCCCTCTAGTGGTTCAAGTCACTGGCCTCAGCGGTCAAAGAGTGCTCAAAGTGCCTGTCTTGAACAGCTTATGATGGCTTTGGATGGCTGCAGTGGGCATCGAGGCCCAACGGCAGGCATGGCTGCAATCATCTGACCTCAAACAGTGCGTTCAGGATAAATTTATTGATGTCCCCTGCATTGGAGAGAACCTCTTTGGGAAACCCATGGCAAACAAAACAGCAGAGATTGAGATGGAGTTCCTGATGAGGATCAGACTCTCAAAAAATACCTTGGCGCAGCCCTGTAAGCAGGCCCCAGGAAAGAAGCCCTTCTTCTGGAGGAAAAAGGGAGGCTTTGGCAATGCCTCACAGTTCCAGGCCTTCTCGGCCCCACAGCACAGCCACCACCCAAGGGACAGGGGCATGGCCCCTGTAAGCAAAAGATCCTCAAGTTCCAGGCTCTGGCCCCAGCTCAGCCTGGGGGGGAGCTTTTGACACCCTTGGTGTAACCTCCTTTCCCTCAGGAGGTCCCGTACATCCCACAGGGGGGCAGCTGGCCCTGTTTGTCCACATGTGATCCATCATCACCAATGATACCTGGGTCATACAAGTGGTCAAGGATGGCTACCTCCTCCACCTACAGCAGATGCCACCCTCATTCTTCCCAGGAGACCTGTAAGACCTCTCCTCCACCAGACCCTGCTCCTCACCGAGCTTGCAGGACTCCTCAAGGACAAGGCGGTAGACCCAGTGCTAAAACATCTCTGAGGCACTAGCTTCTACTCCAGGAATTTCCTTGTCCTCAAGAGAACAGGGAATTCCAGACTCATCCTGGATCTGCAGGACTTGAACAATTTCCTGATAAGGGAAAAGATCAAAATATTCTCCCTTGCAATATTGATGTCATTCTTCCAGCAGAGAGATTGGCTGTGCTCCTTAGATCTAAAGGATGCCAGCAAATACATCCTGATCCATCCCAGCCACAGAAAATACCTCCGGTTCATGGTGGGAGGAGAGCACTACCAATACAGGCTGCTATCCTTCAAGCTGGCCTCATTGCCAAGGGTCTTCACTAAATGCCTCGCAGTGGTCGCAGCCTACCTCTGTCTCTAAGGGGCCTTTGTCTTTTTCTACCTGGACGACTGGCTCATAAGGGGAGGCACAGTTGCAGAGGCAAAATTTGCCACAGGGTGCACCATCAATGCATTGCAGCATCTGGGGTTCGTCATCAACTAGCCCAAATCCCACCTCTCTCCAGCTCAATACCTGAAGTTTATAGGGGCTCAGCTAGACATCCTCCAGACCAAGGCCTTCCTCTCTCAGGAGAGGTCAAAATGCCTCAAGGGCTAGCCACAGAGGAACAGTGATGCTGGTTGCTATTTGCCAACTTCTCCTCCTCCTGCTGGGCCACATGGCCCTGTCCTTCAGTCTGCAACGGACACAAGGCCACCGCAAAGCACCTCAACTTTTCGTATCTTATGATCCCAGTAGTCTGGGACTCCCAGTGACTAAGCAAACTCTGTCCACTTGGGTGGCGGACCGCATTATTCTTCCTATGAGCAGGTGGGGATCTCACTGGACCAGAGGGTCACGATGCACTTTTGGCAAATCTGCGCTCTGTCCCCATGATGCAAATCTGCCGGGCCGCTGCTTGGTCTTCATTCCATACCTTTGTAGCTCACTACTGCCTGGAGAGGGAGTCCTGACAGGACAGCGCCTTTGACCAGGCCATACTCCATAATCTCTTTGGGGTGTAGGCAACTCCTCCCCTCTGGCCCTTCTGTGTTCAGGCTACTGGAGTGCTGGTTCTCTGCCAGATACTTGGGTCTTGCGAGAGTCTCTCAGGAGGGACTCAACTGCTGCTGCTCACAGCTCACCCTTTGCAGGTCACTGTGGCATTTTTACAGGCTCTCAGTAGCCTGTAGCTGGGGAGTCCCATATGTGAGGACTGACTCCCTGTTTGTTCCCAGAGAAAGCGTAGTTACTCACCTGTAACAGTTGTTCTCCAGGGACAGTAGGAATCGGTCCTTAAAATCCTCCCTCCTCTCCTTTGAGTTGCTTCTTTACCATATTTTAATTTTATTTTTGCCGTCTTAGCTATGTCATAAGACTGAGGCAAGATGCCACCCTTGTGGGGGGGAGGGGAGTAGACCACACATGCGTGGTGCATCTCCCAAAGACTTTCTTTGAAAACTGGGGAGATGCTTCTGTGGATGTTCTGTTGACGCCGACGTCACCCATATGTGAAGACTGATTCCTGCTGCCCCCGGAGAACATCTGTTTCAGGTGAGTAACTATGCTATAAACATCCATGCCCCAAGTATTTGTAGTGAGAATGTACTACTACTACTACTACTACTACTATTTAGCACTTATAGAGCACCACGCACACAGCGCTGCACAGCTAGCCTACAAGAAGTGGCTAACATACAAAAGACAGTCCCTGCCTGTCAGAGTCATGCTCATCGGAGCTTATAATCTAGTTAGAACAGTACAGAGCATTAGTCAGTTCTGTGGAAGGTACGGTGTGGTACAGTTTGGTACAGCTTGGTCTAAAGTTTGGTCATAAATGTTAATGGGGGTTAGGGTAGGATGAGAATGGAAGTCAGGATCTAAATGCAATGGTGAAGAGGTGGTCTTCAACCTGGATTTGAAGAGGGCCAAGGAGGGAGCCTGATGCACAGACGCAGGAAGGCTGTTCCAGGCGTGTGGTGCAGCAAGGTGAAAGGAGCGCAGTTGGGAGTTCGCAGTGCGGGTGAAAGGCATTGAAAGAAGCAATTTGTTAGCGGAGCGCAAATTTCGAGAGGGGACGTAGGGAGAGATAAGAGATATGAGGTATTGAGGGGCCATAGAGTGAATGCATTTATAGGTCAGCAGGAGAAGCTTGAATTGGATGCGGAATTGGACAGGGAGCCAGTGAAGTGACTTGAGGAGAGGAGTAATGTGGGCATGGCGAGGCTGGCAGAAGATTAGTCGAGCAGCGTGATTTTGTATAGATTGAAGGGGAAGGAGGTGGCTCACGGGGAGACCAGCGAGGAGTAGGTTGCAGTAATCGAGGCAAGAAGAGATTAAGGAGTGGATAAGCATTTTGCTAGTATGTTCAGAGAGGAAGGGGCGGATCTTGCTGATATTGTAGAGGAAAAAGCGGCAGGTCTTAGCTACAAGCTGGATATGAGCGGAGAAGGAGAGAGAGGTGTCAAAGAAACTCCTAGATTGCGGGCCGAGGAAACAGGAAGGATAGTAGATCCATCCACATGGACTGAGAGAGGAGGAAGTAGGGGGGGGGGAGTTGGGTGGAAAGACAAGGAGTTCAGTCTTGGCCATGTTCAGTTTCAATCGGCGATGAGATATCCAGGCAGCGATGTACGAAAGACAAGCAGAGATCTTGGACTGGGTTGCCGGAGAAATATTAGGTGTAGAGAGGTAGATTTGGGAGTCATTGGCATAGAGATGGTACTGAAAGCCATGGGAAGAGATAAGTGCACCAAGGCCTTGTATATAGAGAGAGGAGGGGCCCAAGACAGAATCCTTGGGGTACACCTACATGGAGCGGGGTAGGGGAGGAGGAGAAGCCACCAGAGCATACACTGAATGAGCGATGGGAGAGGTAGGAGGGGAACCAGAATAGTACAGAGTCCTTAAAGCCAAGTGAGGAGAGGGTGGTGAGGAGAAGGTCGTGGTCAGTGGTGTCAAAGGCAGCAGAAAGGTCAAGAAGGATGAGGATAGAATAGAGGCCCTTAGATTTAGCCAGGAACAGGTCATTGGTGACTTTTGTGAGTGCCATTTCAGTGGAGTGTAGGGGACGGAAGCCTGATTGTAGTGGGTCCAGGAGGGCCTGGGAGGTGAGGAAGTTGAGGCAGCGATGGTGCACTGCTCATTCTAATAGTTTGGATATGAAGGGAAGGAGGGAGATGGGTCGATAGAAGGGCATGTGGGATCGAGTGAGGGTTTCTTGAGGAGGGATGTGACAACAGCATGTTTGAAGTCAGCGGGGACAGTTGCAGTGGAGAGTGAAAGGTTGAGGATATGAGTGATGGAGGGGACAATGGTGAGGGAGATGGAACATAGGAGATGGGTAGGGATAGGGTCTGATGGACAGGTGGTGGGTTTGGAGGAGGAAAGAAGAAGTGTGATTTCCTCTTCATAGATCTGAGTGGGGGAAGGAGGAGAGGGTGGCAGGGGGAGTATGGATGGGGGAGGAGAAATGGGGGGGGAGGGGAGGTAGATGAGGAGGTAGGGAATTGGAGGGTAATTTTGAGGATTTTGTCATGGAAGTAGTCGGCTAGGATTTGGGCAGAGAGGGAGGGCGGGATCGGGGGTGGGGGGACCTTGAGGAGAGAATTGAGGGTGTTAAACCGACGGCAAGGATCAGAGGCAAGGGAATTAGTCAGATGGATGTAGTAATCTTGTTTGGCACGTGCTAAGGCTGATTGGAAGGAGCCAAGCATGAATTTGAAGTGTAGAAGGTCTTCCGGGGAGTGGGATTTGGACCCGGCTCATTCAGCAGAACGGGCACAGATGTGTAGGTAACGGATTGTGGGTGAAAGCCAGGGTTGGGGAGTAGATCGTTTTACAGGACGTGAGGTGGGAGGGGCAAGAGTGTCAAGGGCTGAGGATAGTATAGCATTATATGAGGATAATGCTACGTCAACGGACTCGGAGTATAAAATGGAGGAAAGAGATGGAGAAATGGTGGAGGAGAGAGTCAGGGGATGAATATTATGATGGTTTCTAAATAGGTCGGAGGAGACAGGACGAGGTTGGGATGGCGGGAGCTGAAGAGTAAATGTTAGTAGGTGATGGTCAGATGAGGGAAGGATTGATTTGCGGAAGTTTGAAGGAGAGGAATTGGAGAAGAGTATTAGGTCAAGGCAGTGGCCGTGTAGGTGTGTGGGGGCAGTGGAGCAAAGTTGGAGGTCGAACGAGGAGGTAAGAGCGAGGAACTTTGAGGCATGGGAGTCGGAGGGGTTGTCGATGTGAATGTTGAAATTGCCAAGAATAATAGTGGGGGAGGAGGGATCCATAAAGGCAGAAAGCCAGGCGTCAAAGTCGGTGAGGAAGGTTGATTTGGAGTTATCGGGTGGATGATAAATAACAGCTACATGGAGGGGAAGTGGTGTGAGGAGGGCGAATGGAGTGGACCTCAAAGGAGAGGGGGGAGTGTGATTGGGGTGGCAGGGGGGGTTGGAATTGGCAGGAGGGGGGAGAGTAGGAGGCCAATGCCACCACCGCGACCAGTAGATTGAGGTGTATGGGAGAATTGGTAGCCCCCATAGCAGAGAGAGGCAATGGCTACGGTGTCATCTGGGGGGAACCAGGTCTCGGTCAGGGCAAGAAGTTGTAGGGCATTAGAGATGAAGAGATTGTGAATAAAAGTTATTTTTTTAATAACTGAGCATGCGTTCCATAGGGCGCAAGTAAATGGGAGAGCAGAGGGGGGGAGGAGAGGGATGTGGATAAGGTTGGATAATTTACATGTGAATTTCCTGTCAGAGTAGCGTGGGGGGTCTATTTCTAGGGTAGTACCGAGATTTAGAGGGAGTAGAGTGTGGGTGGGTATGTCTGGGTGTACGTGCTCTCCAAGAGGGACATGAGGGAGGGGAAGTGAAGGATAAATTTATGGTATCAGATAGGTTATGTGAGGAATTATATTTGGGGGTAGGGTTGGAGTTGATGTCTATGGTTGAGTGTTTGTGGGATGAATGGGGGAGGGTGGAAGGAGGGAGGAGCGGGATGTGGATGAGATTAGATAGGGTACGTGAGGAACTTTCTTTAGTGTAGGAGAGAAACCAGGGGGGGGGGCAGGGTTGGGGTTGATGTTACCTGATGAGAGAAGGAGGATGAGTATTAGAGAGCGAGATAAAGTAGAGAGAGTATGGCGGAAGGGAGGATGAGGTTGCATAAGAGAGAGGGGGGCTGGTTGAATGTGGGGGATGGTGTGAAGAAGCTCAAGAGCAGGTGCTAGGCTAGGGGGCATAATGGAGGGAGAAGTGAGAAATGTAGAGAGGGGTGCTGATTGAATGCGGGGGATGGTGAGGAGAGGCTCCAGAGCAGGTGCTAGGCTAGGGGGCAGAGTGGAAGGAGAAGTGAGGAGAGTAGGGGGGAGGGTAGGGGGAAGAGGAGGGAGGATGTTGATAGGAGGGGAGGCAGTTGGGATGAGGAAGAGAAGGAAAATGAGATGTGGGGCCATGGTAGTGGGCAGCAAGGTCTGAGCAAGCAATGGGTAGCAGTTCTAAGCAACAATGGATAACAGTTCTACGCAGACAATGGCTAACATTTCTAAGCAACAATGGGTAGCAGTTCTATGCGGGCAATGGATAACAGTTCAATGCAGACAATGGTAGCAGTTCTAAGCAGGCAATGGTAGCAGTTCCATGCGGGCAATGGATAACAGTTCATTGCAGACAATGGTAGCAGTTCTATGCGGGCAATGGTAGCAGTTCTATGCGGGCAATGGATAACAGTTCAATGCAGACAATGGTACCAGTTCTATGCGGGCAATGGTAGCAATCCTAAGCGGGCAATGGTAGCAGTTCTATGCGGGCAATGGTAGCAGTTCTATGCGAGCAATGGATAACAATTCAATGCAGACAATGGTAGCAGTTCTAAGCAGGCAATGGTAGCAGTTCTATGCGGGCAATGGATAACACTTCAATGCAGGCAATGGGTAGCAGATCTAAGCAGACAATGGGTGGAGGAGCGATCGTGCTTACTCAGATCCAGGGGGCTGCGGTGTATTGGAGGAGCAGGATAGATGGACCACACCAGGGCGCCCCCGGGCCCACACCGAAGGGCAACGCCAAAGGGTCTTCTGGCGAGGCCCTCCGGTGCGGGCCCGCCCACTGGAGCACGCTGCTTAAAGGGCCGATCGCCCTTTGATCTTCGGTGTCGGCGTGAGTGAGAGGCTCCCGCTGGAGCACGCCACTTAAAGGGCCGGTCGCCCTTTGATCTTCGGTGGCAGCGTGAGTGAGAGGCTCCCGATGGAGCTGATCGCCCTTATGTAGGTGCAAGCATGGACATCTACGTTTCTATAATCAGGCTGAAACATGGATGTCACTGGCATTTTTCTGCAAGTTTAGCCCTGGATGTCCCAGATTGCACTTGGATGCCCTATCTAAAATGCCACTTTTAATGTGACCAAACTTCAATCTGAATCCTATTTGCTATTTATACCACAAAACTTGGTTTCCAGTAAATCTTGATTTTATTCTCTCTTGATTTTGGAACTTCTATGAATAAATAAATCATAGATTCTTGTAGAAATTAGAACACTATTTATATACTATCCTTGGTGTGCATAGCATTGAATTGGATAATTCACATGGTTTCGGTATTGGGGCATCCCTACTTGTGCAGCCTGTCAGAATAAGGACGTGCTCCAGTGCACCCGATTCTGACCCTTCGGGGTCTACAGGTGCTTGTGGGATCAGAATCGGGTCTGTCGGCTTGGACATGCAGGCCATGCCCCAATTCTGGCCACCCTGGTGTCCAGCAACTCCCCAGCTAACTCAGCCTGGCTCCTGCGTGGAGTGGCGGTGGCATGGCGTCCTGTTGCCATGACACTGTGGCTCCATGCAGGAACCATGATCCCCGAAAGATCCCAAAGAGTTGTTTTTCCTGCAGCCAGACCCCTGATCAGACCGGCCAGGGTCGAGCCACGGGGAACCCCCTGCACTCCCTCACCTTCCTTTCCGAGCCTGGTCACGCGATCTGACTCCATCTGGGGGGACTTATTCTACCACCTCGGAATCAGTCCTGTACGTCCGGGGTCTGGTTCCCGCCCACAGCCCGCCTTCGCTCTACCTGCGGCCTACTCCCTCCTGCCACAAACAGAGCTCAGACCCAGTAAACGCTTGGCCTGCGTCCGGATAAGAGAGCTCAGCTCTACATGCAGAGAGCTCTCTTACCCGGACGCAGGCCAAGCGTTTACTGGGTCTGGATGCATCCAGACCCTCTGTTCGTGGTTCGAATAGATTCCAAAGTCTCTAATATCAGGAGTTAGTTTCCTGCTTTCCTCTTATTTGTGGATTTGGATTTGTTAGGAATTGGGGAACATTCTGGGGAAAGGAGGGGCTCTTCCAAAGGGATGGGCTTCACCTTAACCAGGATGGAACCAGGCTGCTGGCATTAACCTTTAAAAAGGAGATAGAGCAGCTTTTAAACTAGATATTAGGGGAAAGCCGACAGTCGCCCAAGAGCGGATGGTTCGGAAGAATGTATCCTTGAAGGATACTACCAAAAGCAGAGAGGTTCCACAAAAGAATAAAGTAGCCCAAATGCCCTCAAGTATGGAGCAGACAGAGCTTAAAGATCCCAATTTACCCATGTCTAACAATAGCCAAATTAACATGAATAAAATACATTCTCTAAAATGCTTGTATGCAAATGCTAGAAGTCTAAAGAATAAGATGGGAGAGTTAGAATATATAGCACTAAATGAAAGGTTAGATATGATTGGAATATCAGAGACATGGTGGAAGGAGGACAACCAGTGGGACACTGTGATACCTGGGTACAAACTATATCGTAATGATAGAGCTGATCAAATTAGTGGAGGGGTTGCGCTCTATGTTAGAGAGGGCATTGACTCAGAAAGGATTAAAGTTTTGGAGGAAACAAAATCTGCTGTAGAATCTATATGGATTGAAATTCCATATAAAAGGGGGAAGGCAATGGCAGTGGGGGTGTACTATCGAGCACCTGACCAGAATGATCAAATGGATGATGAAATGCTCAAAGAAATCAAGGAAGCTAACAAACGTTACAGTGCAGTAATAATAATGGGTGATTTCAATTACCCCGGTATCAACTGGGTCAGTGTCACGTCAGGACATGCTAGGGAGATAAAGTTCCTAGATGAAATAAATGACTGCTTCTTGGAGCAGCTGGTTCATGAACCGACCAGAGGGGAAGCCATATTAGACCTAGTCCTTAGTGGAACACCAGATCTAGTGCAAGAGATAAGGGTGTTGGGGCCGCTTGGCAATAGTGATCATAGCATGATCGCCTTTGATTTAATTAGTGGAGGAGGGATAGTAAGGAAATCCACAGTACTACCTTTTAACTTTCGAAAGGGAGACTATGATAAAATGAGGAAAACAGTTAAGAAAAAACTAAAAGGAGCAGTTGCAAAAGTTAAAGACGTACATCAAGCTTGGGTGTTGTTGAAAAATACTATCTTGGAAGCCCAGACCAACTGTATTCCACACTTTAAGAAAAGTGGAAGGAAGTCCAAAAAACTGCCAGCATGGTTTAAAGGTGAGGTCAGAGAGGCTGTTGTTGCCAAAAAAGCATCTTTCAGGAAATGGAAAAAACAGCCAAATGACGAAACCTGGAAACAGCACAAGCACTGGCAAATCAAATGCAAGGCATTGATAAGGCAGGCATAGAGAGAATTTGAGAAGAAGCTTGCTGCGGAAGCAAAAACGCGAAATAAAGACCTTTTCAAGTACATTTGTAGCAAAAAACCTGTGAGAGAGTCAGTTGGTCCATTAGATGATAAAGGGGTTAAAGGAGCACTAAGAGGCGACAAGGCGATAGCGGAAAGACTGAATGAATTCTTTGCTTCGGTCTTTACTGAGGAAGATGTAGGGATGTTACCCATGACTGAAGTGGTATTTAAAGGTGCGGAAGAAATGAAGGAAATATCGATACATCGGGAAAATGTCTTACAACTATTAGATAAACTGAAGAGTAGCAAGTCACCTGGGCCGGATGGTATACATCCCAGGGTGTTGAAAGAACTGAAATATGAGATTGCAAACCTGCTATCAGTAATCTGTGAACTATCATTAAAATCATCTCTAATACCTGAAGATTGGAGGATCGCCAATGTAACACCAATTTTTAAAAAGGGTTCCAGGGGTGATCCGGGAAACTACAGACCGGTGAGCTTGACGTCAGTACCAGGAAAAATGGTAGAAACCATCATAAAGAATAAAATTACTCAGCATGTAGATAGTCACGACCTAATGGGAGACAGCCAACATGGCTTTAGACAAGGAAGATCTTGTCTTACTAATCTGTTATGTTTTTTTGAAGGAGTGAATAAACAGGTGGACAAAGGTGAGTCAGTTGATATTGTGTATCTGGACTTTCAGAAAGCCTTTGACAAGGTCCCTCATCAGAGACTTTTGGCAAAACTAAAGAGTCATGGGATAGGAGGCAGTGTACTATTGTGGATCAGGAACTGGTTAAAAGATAGAAAGCAGAGGGTAGGGCTAAATGGCCAATTTTCCCAATGGAGAAAGGTGAATAGTGGTGTACCCCAGGGATCTGTGCTGGGTCCGCTGCTTTTTGACATATTCATAAATGACCTGGAAAGTGGGATAACGAGTGAGGTTATCAAATTTGCAGATGACACAAAACTATTTAAAGTTGTTAAAACCCAAGAGGATTGTGAAAAATTGCAAGAGGATCTTGATAAATTGGAAGACTGGGCATCAAAATGGCAGATGAAATTTAATGTGGACAAGTGCAAGGTTATGCACCTAGGAAAGAACAACCCAAACTATGGTTACACGATGCAAGGTTCCACATTAGGAACCACCACCCAGGAAAAAGATTTAGGCGTCATTGTGGATACCATGTTAAAACCCTCGGCCCAGTGTGCAGCGGCAGCCAAGAGAGCAAATAGAATGCTAGGTATGATAAGGTAAGGAATGGAAAATAAAACAAAAGATATTATAATGCCTCTATATTGTTCCATGGTGAGACCGCACCTTGAATATTGTGTGCAATTCTGGTCACCGTATCTTAAAAAGGATATAGCGATTTTAGAAAAGGTTCAGAGAAGAGCCACCAAAATGGTAAAGGGGATGGAAGGATACTCCTATGAAGAAAGGCTAAAAAGGTTAGGGCTCTTTAAGCTGGAAAAGAGACGGCTGAGGGGAGATATGATAGAAGTCTATAAATTAATGAACGGAGTGGAATGGGTAAACGTAGATTGATTGTTTACCTTATCAGAATATAGAAAGACATGGGGACATGCAATGAAGCTACAGGGTAAACTATTTAAGACTAATAAAAGAAAATATTTTTTCACTCAACGTGTAATCAAACTCTGGAATTTGTTACCGGAGGATGTAGTAAAGGCTGTTAGTGTAGCTGGGTTTAAAAAAGGTTTGGACAAGTTCCTGGAGGAAGGGTCCATAAACCATTATTAAGAAGTGACCGAAGATATCAATGCTTGACCCAGTACAAGCATTGTGGAACTTGTGTCTCTTGGGGATACTGCTAGGTACATATGACTTAGATTGGCCACTGTTGGAAACAGAATACTGGGCTTGATGGACACTGGTCTGACCCAGTATGGCATATCTTATGTTCTTATGTTCTTAAGGGAAGTTTGTTTGAGATGTGAAAGAGGTGGCCATGAAATGGTATTGGATTGGCAGAGAAAACCAGCAGTAGAGGTGAATGCATGACTATGGCTAGTTATCTTAGAGTGGCTGGTGCAGGCTTTAGAAGAGGGACAGAAAACAGAGGTACTTGCTAGGAATTGAGAGAGGAAAGGTGGTAATGGAATGGAGGGAAACTGGATATATGAGTTTGAAACACATTTTCAAAATCTAGACTAAAACTTCCAGTAAGGACTGAGTCAAAGGAGCAAAACTGATTACCCAATTTTAGTTAGCCATACATATTAGGCGTCCCAATCCTATGGAAGGATACCGTTTCCTCTCTGCGAGTTATGTTTGGCAGATGGCTTTTCTTTTCCTTTTCTATCTATGTAATAGGCAAAAATCATTTTGTGCACTTAGATCGATAAGGTCACTTAGGCCTTTCCTTGACTAGAGAGCACTAAAGGCATTACTTCATGTGTTAGTGATGAATAGGATTGATTATTGCAAATTTACTTTTGGCCTCTGTTACCCAGATCAATTTAAGGCAGATCTAACTTTTGCTGAACACTGCTGTTAGGCTGTTTTGCAATGCAGGGCATTATAATGCCATAACGTCACCTTTGTTTTAACAGCATTGGTCACCAAACAACAAAAGGATAAAATTCGAACTTCTGATGTTAACCATTGATTTTTCTATACCAGACTTCTGGCCTACTTATTTCCTTTCTTGATCACTTATCAGCCTAGCTACTTCCTAAGATCTTCACAGGCAAATTTTCTGGTCATCCTCTCTGAAATGGAGGCTTGGAACCAGTCGGAGGGTAAGGTTACCAGATGTCCCCAATTTTAGGGGATTGTCCCAATTTTTGAGCTATGTCTCCGACTCATACCTGTTTGCAGCCTCCTGTCTCTGATTTCACCAATGAGTACAGACGGGGTAGAAATAATTATTTTCAATTTTCAGAATTTACATTCACTATATTTATATTTTGCAGAGTAAACGGGACATGCATCACTGTTTCTAGTTCTCTCTTGATTTGTCTGCTTGGAAGTGATATTGTTGCCGCCATAGGATAGAGGGGGGGGGGGGAGACAAGGTAATGATTCCTCTTCCCACCTCTAAAACTTGTTGCTGAAACCTGGAATTAAGGTGTCCGTTCTTCCATCCCACCCCTTTCCTATGTGTCTTAGATTTGCCTGCAAAAAAATCTAATAGCCTTAGTAGGGGGCATTTTTTTGCTTAGCTCATGCTTTCGGAATGCATTGCCAGTTGACTTAGGGTTGGATAGTTCTTAAAAGAAGTTTATAAAAGGGTTAAAAACATGGCTGTGCATATTCTAAATTGCTGTGACAAGGATTTACCTTAGACTTTCTTTTTCCCTGTTGTTTATCAGAGGAATTCAAGGTTTTCAGTTTACTAATGTTGTTCATGTTGGCCCCTCCTATAGTCGTGCTTAATATTTTATAATGTATGTTTCTGGGATTTGTAAACCGTTCTGATGTCAATTTTTGTTTGAAGGCCTTATTCTGAAATATAATACAATAAATAAATATCTAAAAAAACATATGGCAGATACTTGGGGGGGTGTAATTTTATTACCCCCCCCCAAGACGGGGAAGCTGTAAAACTAGAGGGCATAACATGAAGCTGCAAGGGGGTAAATTGAAAGGCAATGTCAGGAAATACTACTTCACTGAAAGGGTGGTGGATGCTTGGATTGCCCTCCTGATGGAAGTGGGGGCAAATACAATGACAGAATTCAAAATGGCTTGGGACAGACACAGTGGATCACTTTACAGCAACAGGATAAAATAAAAATAAACGTAACTATCTAATTTCTCAACATACAGGGGTGTCCTACACGGAGCGGTGGGATCACCCCTAAAACAAAGACATGGGGAGGGGTGACCTGCACAGAGTGGCAGGTGCTCCTACTCTTGCCATGTTACTGGGCAGACTAGATGGACCATATTGGTCTTTATCTGCTGTCATTTACTATGTTACTATGTTACTATGAGCACCTGTGTGAAATTAAAAAAAAAAGAGCCTATTGTATTACTGTTTTATTAAGGCAACCATTCAATAATCCCAAAATAATGTAAAAAAAAACCTGTACCTCTAAATTCCTTGTGGTGGATGGGGATGCATTTATTTATTTATGTAACACTTAGGGGTATGTTTACTAAACCGGGCTAACGGTTAACCCGGGCTATCTGCAACTAGCCCATTGAATAATATGGGATTTAGTGGCAGATAGCCCGGGTTAACCGTTAGCCCGGTTTAGTAAACATACCCCTTAGTTCTATACCACTCTTCTACAATTCAGAGCGGATTACATAGTACAATAACAAGCCATGGCAAAATCATGCAATCTGTTGCTCAGTACATGGAACGGTAAAACATGGCAACAGAACTATGTACAGGGGGTGGGAACGTAACTATGTACAGGACATATGGGGATTGAATGATCTACAGCTGGGAAGAGGGAATTCCTAGGTAAGTCTAGGGAGGAGTCCAGGGATGAGTTTTGATGCTGCACTCTGATCTAAGTTTCTGCTATTGTATGTGTGTTATAGCTGTCATGGAAGAAGTATGTCTTTAATTTATTCCAGAATAGGCTCAGGTCACTACAGGCCCTTATGTCTGGCAGTAGGGAGTTCCACAATGTGTGTGCAACCAGGGTGAAGGCCCAATTACAGGTGAACGGTTTATTCTTGGTCCTCTGAGGGAGGATATAGAGGAGATTGTTGGTGCAGTGACATCATAATCTCCCATTTTCAGGTCTGGTTAGTCTGTAGACAATCAGCAGATACCTTGAGTAGGACTTTGAAGGTTAATGTGAGAGCCTTGAATCTGATTCTTGCAGCAATACGGAGCCAATGGAGTTGTAGTACACTGGGAGTGATGTGGTCATGATGGGAGGCTCCATAGATTAACTTGACTCTGTGTTTTGGACCATTTGTAAGGAATGGGGAGATTATTACATAATCATATACCAAGGTCTTTCAAACAGTCGAGAATAGGTATAGTCATGGCTTGTGTGATGGTTCGGAAGAAACCTGGTGATAATAGAGTTTGGAGGTTCTTCATTATTCTTAGTTTGTGATAGATGGAGGAGGTGACCTTTATATGGCTTTGAAAATTCAGTTGCTGATCTATTATTATGCCTAGGTATCTAACCTCTGCTGAAACTCTGATGTCTATGTTGTGCAGTTTCAGAGTAGACGGTGGGGGGAAGGATGGATTAAGGAAGATGAATAAGGCTTCTGTCTTAGCCATATTGATGTGAAGATTATGTGACTTGAGCCATCTTTTCACTTCTGCGAAGCAATTCTGTAAGGTTGTGAAGTCTGGGGATGAGGTAGTGAATGGGGTAAAGAACATGGAATTGGCATAGAGTTGGTAAAGCATTTTGTGTGAATGGAAAATCTTGGATATTGGCTGAATGAATATATTGAATAGGAAGGCCGAAAGATATGAACCCTGGGGTACTCCTGTACATTGGATGAATGGAAGTGATGAATTCTGTCCGATTTTCACTGTCCAATTTTTAATTCTGTCCAATTTTCACTTGACTCCAATCTTGGAGGTAAGAGCAAAACTAATAATTGTAGTGTCCCAATATCTGAGAGTCACTGCAATAGTAGGTGATGAGGGAGGGAGTCAAAGGCAGAGGATATGTCAAGGAATTTGAGTATGAATCCTTGAGAGATGTTCTAGGTACAGGTTAAGACTGTGTTCAGAAGAGAAGTGATGAGTGTATTGACTCCGTGATTCTGACAGAACCCATGTTGGTGGGAGGCCAGGGGGGCGAAGGATGAGAGATAGTCCTGGAACTGGAGCTGGACTATTTTCTCGATTATTTTTGAGATGAATAGTATACTGGATATTGGCCTGTAGGAGTTGGGCAATGTGGGGCCCAGATCAGTACCCTTCAGGACTGGGCAGATTGAGCTTCATTTTAGAGATGTTGGCATAAGGCCTTGAGTTAGAGACATGTGGACAATGGCCATCAAGTAGGGCTAAGGTGTACTCTGGCTATCTTGATCCAAGAGACTGGACAGGGGTCCAGAGGGGAGATAGTTGTGTTAAGATTCTTTATTGGGTCTTCAATATTTGTCGGGGAAGGTAAGTAGAAGTGTGACCATGAGACGGGGCCTGAGGAGTCATAGGCAATGGGAAGTGGCTTTTAGGGTGGGGTGGCTTTTGTTTAGAGAGAAGGTTGTTAACTATACTCTGTGGGCAAATTTTGTTCAGAGCTTTTAGATGTTGCCAAATCTCTGCTTGGATCTCTGAGCAGAGATTTGGCAACATCTAAAAGCTCTCTTGGCTTATTTATTGCGCTTATGATGAGGTTGCTGTGGTGTTCTCTCTTGCACCTTAGGGTTTCTTCAGAGTATAATCTAAGTTGCTCCATGTAGGTTGCATGTGTGCTTGGATCCCTGGAGGTTCGCCATTTTTCTTCAAGTTGGCATAGCTCCATTCTTCTGCTTTTGTAAGGAAGCAGAGGACCAGGGGGCAATGTTTTGGAGTCTTTTTTAAGGCATCTTAGGGGGCACAAGGGCCACCTTAGACAAGATGCAGTTTGATCTGTTTACCCTGTCTTCGAGGTCTCCATCCTTGGTGGAGGTGGTATTGAGTTGTGAAATGACCTCCTATAGGAAGCAGTCCAGCTTATATTTGCGGAATCTATGAGTTAAGGGTGGTTTGGAAGGTAGGGTTGGTTGGTAATTGTCATAGGGAATGGGGAAGAATATTAGCTGCATGATCAGATCAGGGCACTGGAAGAATAGTATGGGGTGAATAGCTGGGGATGTTGGATAGCTGTTGAATAGCTGGGGATGTTGCTAGGGATAAATATGAGGTCAAGTGTATTTCATTTATTGTGAGTTGGTCTGGTTACAACCTGGGTGTATTCCAGGTCATTCATGGCTGTCTCCCAATTTCTCAAGGTCCTATTGTAGTTTTCACAATCCTCTTGCATTTTAACAACTTTAAATAATTTTGTGTCATCTGCAGATTTGATCACCTCACTCATTGTTCCCATTTCCAGATGGGAAGATGTTAAAAAACAGTGGGCCCATCACAGATCCCTGGGGTACTCCATTATTCACCTTTCTCCATTGCAAAAATTAGTCATTTTGCCCTTCTCCTTGTTTTCTATGTTTTAAGTACTTCTCAGTCCACAATAGTACACTGCCTCCTATTTCATGACATTTTAATTTCCTCAAGAGTCTCTCATGAGGGACCTTGTCAAAGGCTTTTGAAAATCCAAATAGATTATGTCAACTGGCTCACCTTTATCTACCTGTTTATTCACACGTTCAAAAAAAAAATACAACAGATTATTAAGACAAAACATTCTTTGGCTTTATCCTATGAAACCATGACTATCTATTTGTTCACTAATTTTCTTCTTTATAATGCTTGCTACCATTTTGCCCAGTATTGACATCAGGTTCACTGGTATGTAGATTTCTGGATCACCCCTGGAACCTTTTTAAAAAATTGGCATTACGTTGACCATTCTCCAATCTTCAGGTAATACAGATGATTTTAATGATAGTTCACAAATTATTACTAGTCAGCCTGTAATCTCATTTTTGAGTTCTTTCAGCATCCTGGGGTGTATACCATCCAATGAAGGTGATTTGCTAGTCTTTATCAAATTTCTGTATTACATTATCTTGGTTTATTGAGATTTTGTTTCAATTCCTCCAATGCATCACCTTTAAATATCATTTCTGGTATACATAACTTCCCTATGTCTTCAGTAAAGAATTCATTCAGTTTCTCCGTTATGGCCTTGTCCTCCCATACTGCCCCATTTACCCCACTATCATCTAATGGTTAATGGTTAACAGTTTTAATTGTTAGTTTTTCTTTCCAGAGCAAGCTTCCTTTTAAATTCTCTTTGCCTGCCTTATCAATGCCTTGCATCTAACTTTCCAGTGCTTATGTTGTATTTTGGTTTCCATTTTCTTTAAACCATGGCTTTCCTTCCACCTTTCTTAAAGCATGGGATACATCTGGTCTGAGCTTCCAAGAAAGTATTTTTAAACAATGCCCAGGCTTGATGTAAACCTTTAACCTTTGCAGCTGTTTCTTCTAGATTTTTTCTTAACTATTTTTCTCCTTTTTGTCATAATTTCCATTTGAAAGCTAAATGCTAGCGCCATGGATTCCCTTCCTGTCCTTTCTCCATTTATTAAATCAAATGTGATCATGTCACGATCACTACTGCCAAGTGGCCCCAATACCATTATCTCTCATACCAGATCCTGCATTCCACTAAAGACCAGGGCTTAAATAGCTTCCCCTCATGATGGTTCCTGAAACAACTGCTCCATGAAGCAGTCATTTATTTAATCTAGAAATTTTATCTCCCTAGTATGTCATGATGTGACATTGATCCAGTCAATCCCAGTGTAATTGAAATCACCCTTATTACTGTGTTGTAGCTTTTATTATCTTCCTTTACCACTATGTCTGGTTTCCTTGCATCCAGTTTCTTATTCGTTGGAATGGGAATGTCTCAGGTGATCATAACCTCTTCATTCTCTGTAATTCTCTTAGGGTCATGGTTCCAGTCCTTTTCAGGGACAGTGGTGTTGTAGTGTTTACAGAGTTTCCAATGGATAAGGCATGCTACTTTGTTGCGCCTTTCTGTTGGTCTGTGTACTTGTATGTATGTGCAATGTTGTAGTAGCCTTTTTCCACATGTAAAACTTGATGTAATTGGAGAAAGATTTTATAATATTCCCATGGAGAGTAATTTTATAACAGGTTGCCTAGGTTGGGAAGATAAATAGGTGCCTATTTTAAGTTTATTTTATAAAGATGTGGGCCCCCATGGAGCCCTTTTATATCAAGTAAAGTAGGTAGCTATTAGTTTGTTTAGGATGTTTCTGTACTGTGTTGACAAATAACATAAGCCATACTCATAAATAAATAAACAAACAGATCACAGATACAATTAACATAACATTAAAGATATCACATAGCATACAGTCATAACAAAATGATGCATATTTCCAGAAATAACACTTGAGCCACAATCTAATATTCAAACAGCTCTGCATAAGGTGCGAAAACTCACTGACCCATAACTCAAATTGTTTACCAATACCCTCACAGAAAGCCTTCCTTCAGGAGTGTGATAAGTTACTGCATGGCCTCAGCACCTCTTTTTGTTAAATGCCATCGACTTGGTGTCAGCTCATGGTGACCCTCTGGATAGTTGTCCTAAACTCTATTTGGTCTTCAGTCTGTTGGCTGATTGTTGATATCTGTTGGCTCATTGTTGATAGAGTGGCATCCATAGCTGCGGTTATTGTATCGATCCATCTCATTGCTGGCCTTCTTCTTTTGTGTTGACCTTCAACCTTGCCAAACATGATGTCTTTCTCCAATGATATCTCTCTTCACATGATGTGTCCAAAGTATGAAAGTTGAAGTCTTGTCATCTGAGCTTCTAGTACCGATTCTAGATTCTTTGGGTAGTCCATGGTATACACAGTAATCTCCAGGAACAAGCAGGAATGTAGTCTTCACATATGGGTATCATCAGTGCAGACGGAGCCCGCGCGGGAACGCTCCCCAGTGTCCAATAGGAACGCTTTTGGGAGGATCCCACAGTGCCTACATGCTGCCTTCCCACCTTTCCCACTGTCCCTCTTCAGTTCTTCGTTTTCTGCGGAGCCGACAGGTCACATACCATGTCGCCGCAGAAAATTCCTTCTTTATTCTTTATTTTTTGTGGTTGCATCTGCCTTCATTCGATGCCTACTGGTACTGCCGGTTCTTCTTTCTTATTTCTTCTTTTCTTTAAAAATAAATAAATAAATAAATAAATATAGTTCTGAGGTATTTTTCTTCAGAAATTATTTTTTGCTAGGTGCCATTTTGGGCACTAGGCCCATTTTCCTTAAAAATGGAAAAAACAGCTACTGGTTTTAAAAAATGTTCTAAGTGTGGCGGTACCATATCCGTCACTGACACCCATGACTGGTGTCTTAAATGTTTAGGCCCTGACCATTCTCCATCGGAGTGCCTCTCCTGTAGGAAGATGACTAAAAGGGGCCTGCAGAATAGAGCTGTAAAACTCGGTAACCTTTTTGCTTCAGATGCGATGTCCATTGCATCGACGTCTTCCAGGGCCTCATCTTCCTCCCATGTATCTGAGGTAACTAAACATAAATCTAACCAGTCCTCAAAGGGTAGATCTCTTTCTAGGCATTGAGAGGCCATTGGCATTGCCCTTGAGGAAACTTCACCAGCAAAACAGCCCCAGTGGGAGGCTTCGGCTTCCAAAGCACTAACGGGGCTCCAGGATGTTCTCGAGGCCTCCACCTCGGTAGAACTACTGGTGACATGCTCTGGGGTTCCGGCTGTTTCTACTGGTACCGACACCCAAGCATCAGCAGCGTCGATAGATCAGAGGTTTCTCGCTATCGAATGCAGTCTGGCAGCTCTTCTCATGGCTTCGGTACCATTGAGACCGCTACCGACGGTTCAACAGGCACCAGTACCGATGGCACTGGCTTCGGTGGGTATACTCCCCCATGCCGAGTCTTAAGTCTATCTCCAGCATCGACAGATTGGTACCAAGACACCTCGATACCAACTTTGATCGATACCGGTACCGTGCTCTGCATGAACACTGGGATCAGAGATATTTCGAATCTTCCGATTCCGATGATTCTAATGACTCTGCCGATACCAGAATAGTTCTTCCGGAGGAACCATCTTCTTCTCCCCAATGCAGATTGTCTCCTCTAGAGGACATGTCTTTTCAGGATTTTATTCATGATGTGGCTCGAGGCCTTGCAATCATGGTAACTCCTGAAAAGGAACCTAGGGAATAGGAATTGGAAATCCTTCAATACCCTAAAGCTCCCAAGGAAGCAGCTACTCTGCCTATTCATCAGATCCTACATGATCTTATGCTGAGGATGTGGAAAACACCTTTAACCACATCTCCTCACTCTCGGAGGCTCGATACAATGTATCAAGTTCCACCTTGTCCTGGCTTCCAAAAAACTCAGTTACCACACCATTCAATGGTAGTGGAATCGGCTATGCGTAGGATGAAGAGTGCAAAGAGGCATGCTTCCAATCCTCCAGGCCTTGAGTGCAGGACTATCGATGCCTTTGGGCGTCAATGCTTCCAAGCTTCCATGCTTTCAGCCAGGATCAGCTCCTATATCCTATATATGGGAATGTTCCTCAAAGAGGTCACAGGAGACTTGGAGCTTATGAGCCCCCTTCTTCCTGATGATAAACGACAAGACTTTCTTAATCTTGTCAGATATGCTCAGGGTGTTTCCAAATTTGTAAATCGGGCAGCCTTTGACTGCTTTGAATGCATCAGCAGAAGCTCTGCAATTCCCATTGGTGCACGTCAGATTGCCTGGCTTCAGGCATCTGACTTCAAACTTTGGGTACAAGATAAATTGGGAAATATCCCTTACACATTAGAAAATCTCTTTGGCAAGAATTGGCAGAAAAAGGCTAATGAAATAGATACTGACAATATCACCCTGGATAGATTGTCAAAATCTACAGCCAACCCAGCCAAAAAGAAATCCTATAAAAAACCCTTTTTTAGCAAAAAAGGAAGTTTTATCCTTCTTATGCCCAGCAGGGGCACGGTCCAGTTCAGGCTGCCCAAAAGGGACAACAGCAACAAACTAGACAACAAATGAAGCCAAAAGGGCCAAGAGCTCAGCCAGCTCCACAGGCTTAGCCTCCTCAGGGGCTTTGACTCCTACCTAGAGAACTTAGCTTTCCTGCCCCTGAATGGTCCAGAACCCTTAGCCATCCCTGGCAGGTTGTATCATCTTGCCAACAGATGGCACCAAATAAGAGCAGAAAATTGGACTCTGTCCATTGTACGGAAGGGGTACAAGCTTCATTTTCACAGCATGCCCCCTCCTACAATTGTAAGACATTTCAATTCTCAGACCCCTGTCAACAATCTCTTAGGTCAGGAGGTCACAACATTCCTTGCTCAAGGAGCAATAGAAGAAGTACCCATTCTACAACAGGGTACAGGGTTCTACTCCCCCTATTTTCTTATCCCAAAGAAAACAGGAGGACACAGACCCATTTTAGGCCTCAGGGAATTGAACAAATATCTGTTCCAAGGGAAATTCAAAATGATCTCTCTAGGAACTCTTCTTCCATACCTTCAAAGTCAGGATTGGCTTTGTTCTCTAGTTCTAAGGGATGCATATACTCATATTCTCATCCATCCAAATCACAGGAAATTCCAGGGAAAACACTTCCAATACAAAGTTCTTCCCTTTGGTCTGGCTTCGGCACCAAGAGAATTCATAAAATGCATTATGGTAGTAACTTCATTTCTGCAAACTCTAGACTGGCTCATTCAAGCCCCCACGGCTCCAGAAGCCAGCTCTGCTCTGTCTCGGACAATGCGAATCCTTCACTATTTGGGATTGGTCATAAACCTCCCAAAATCCCATCTTGCTCCTACTCAGTCCCTAAAATTCATAGGAGCTCATCTAGATACCAGACAGTCAAGGGCTTTCCTTCCACAACCCTGCTGTCTGCGCATAGTGCTGCTAGCTTCCCAAGCAGCAGTGAAGACTTACCTGACTGCTCAAGAAATGCTCCAACTACTGGGACATATGGCATCCACTGCACATGTGGTTCCCTGTGTTCACCTCCACATGCGAGCAGCCCAGTGGACCCTATCCACTCAGTGGACACAGGCCACAGGTCACCTGTCGGACAAAATCACAAACTTACAACGTCTTGTTTCGTCCCTCCAATGGTGGCAATCACTGGAGAACCTTCTGGTGGGGTCTTCTTTCCAACAACCCCTATTCCAGGCCACTCTAACAACAGATGCATCACAGGTGGGATGGGGGACCCACCTGCATGATCTCTCTACCCAGGGTACCTGGATTCCACAGGAGGCTTGTCTTCACATAAACCTCCTGGACCTCAGAGCAATCTTCCTTGCTCTTCGAGTATTCCAAGCCCAGCTCAGCTACAAGACAGTCTTAGTCCAGATGGACAATCAAGTAGCCATGTTGTACATGAACAAGCATGGCGGAACGGGCTCTCTGTCATTATGCAACGAAGCTTTACGACTATGGGCCCTCGCCAGAGAGCTCAAATTCACCTCCTCGTGGTATATCTTCCAGGCATTCAAAACCTTTGGGCAGATAAACTCAGCCAAGTACTGCTGCCACACGAATTGTCTCTCCACTCAGACCAGTTTGCCCAAATATTTCAAATCTGGGGGACACCAGACATAGACCTCTTTGCAAGTCCACTGAATGCCAAACTTCCCCGGTTCTGTTCCAGAATTCTGGCTCGAAATTGTCAGGCAAGGGACGCCTTCCTCCTTCACTGGGGTCAAGACTTCCTCTATGCCTTCCCACCCATTCCCCTCATCCTCAAAACACTATTCAAGCTTCAGAGAGACAGAGGTTGTATGATCCTCATAGCTCAACGTTGGCCATGGCAAACGTGATATCCTCTGCTTCTACATCTCTCTCAAGCTGCACCTCGGGAGTTAGGATGTGCTCCAAATCTTCTCTCCCAAGAGAATGAGACGCTATGGCACCCAAATCCCCAGTCCCTGCATCTCAGGGCCTGGTTGCTGAAAGCCTAGAACTTCAGGATCTCAACCTTTCTCAACAGGTAAAAGATATCCTACAGGCTTCTAGAAAACCTTCCACAAGATGATCATACGCCTTGTGGCAAAGTCAGCTATCCTGAGAGTGTAGGAGGTGAGAAGCATAACAAATTCACCCTAGTTAATGGTCCCCTTCTAGGAGTGCAGGGAGAGAAAGCCACAGTCAGGTTTCAAAGACAGAAAAACCCCAGCTGGAACAGGTTTCAGCCAATGACTGATAAAGTAAGAAAGAGGGATTGCAAGCACGAAGACCAAAGCCCTTACTTTAACGAGTGCACTGATTATTCTAATATCAGGAGGCAGGGGGATTACCAACACCTGGGAAAGAAAGAGGTGGGGTTAAGACCCTGGAGGTATAAGCCTGGGTTAGATTATGCAGAAGGGGGGAGATGAGAAGGAGAGCAGCCGGGAGAGCAGCTGAGACAGAAGCAGAGAGAAGGAGTGGATTCTTGGAGAAGAGCTGAGCTACCCAGAGCTGAGAGAGCTGAATTCCCTGCAACAGGTTGGCAACAGAGGTAGGGACCAGGAAGTGGAGAAGCTTTCAGACCACCAGAGAGGTTGTCAGCTGAGCAGTCTGATCAGGTCGGTGAGTCAGAACCCATGCAGTTGGGAGAACCAGTGTCAGAGCTGGGGGAAGAAGATTGCTTTATGGATTGCTCTCTATGCCAAGCTCTAGACAGGAGGTCTTGAGGAAAAGATAGCCCTGAAAGAAGTAATTCTCCTTGGAAGTTAACCATATGGCAGAAGCAGTGTGGAGGTAAATTCCTGTCTGTTTTAAAAGGGAAATTTACTGCAATGTAAGCCTGATCAGGCAGCTCTAATTCATGCTTGTTTGTCACCTGTGTTTGAACTGTGCAATGGCAAGAAAAGCCAAGTTAGCTGCTATAAGAGTTTTTGCTTGCTCCTCTCCTATATGAAAAGCCTGCTAAGAGTTTTGATAACAGCTTGGAATGTTTGTTTTGTTCTAAGTTTGGTTTCATGTAGAAATGCAGCCTAGAGAGATTTTTGAGGCTGGCAGAAACCAAACTGCTGTAGAAGAATTAAGCCTGAATTTTTCTTTATGCTCTGATTAACAAGGACTAAAAAGGAAAGTGTCAGCCTAGTTTCTAAAGGCAATTGCTTCTGCCTCCTAGCAATTCTGAGTTCTTTTGGTTTGTTTGCCATTTTTTGCTGTACCTTAAGCAAATCCTACAGTTATAATCCTGTAAATGATACCTTGAACCTGCTGTGTTTTGTGTTATGAAAATAAACTTTCTGTTGCAAGCCTTACCCTCGGTTACCTCAACTACAAACCTTCTACTTAAGGCACCAACACATTTTAGCAGTACTACACTTCCCAGAAGCCAACACAGAGAAATAGGCTGCTAGGAGCTGATAGAAGAAGGAATCCTCAACCACCACGCCCCTCGACCACTAGAGGCAAGTGGCTTCGGGCATTGTGCTTGTGACAGCCTTTAAGTGGAAATGCTTTACCATATGGTGTTCTCAAAAGGGACTTAACCCCCTTGCGATACCTCTGGAATCGGTACTGGAGTACCTCCTTCATTTATCATCTTAGTGCTATTGCATTTTCCTACAAGCCTCTAAATGGGCAACCTATTTCCTCTCATCCACTTATAACAAGATTTATGAGAGGTCTTCTATTAATAAAACCTCCCTTTAGACCAGCAACGGTGGCATGGGATTTGAATCTTGTTCTCGGGCAGCTCAAGAAACCGCCCTTTGAACCTTTAGCCACTACATCTCCGAAATTCCTTTCCTGGAAAGTCATCTTCCTAATTGCAATCACCTCCACACGCCTCATTAGTGAGTTGCAATCTCTAGTGGCTGATCCTCCTTATACGAGATTTCACCATGATAAGGTTGTTCTTAGGACTCATCCACACTTTATGCCAAAGGTGGTTTCCCCTTTCCAAGCAGTTTACCTTCCTGTATTCTTTCCGAGGCCTCGTGCCTCCAATGCAGAAAGGAACCTTCATACCTTGGACTATAAAAGAGCTTTAGCCTTTTACCTACAAAGAACACAGCAACATCGAAAGTCTTCTCAAGTCTTCTTTGTTGCTTTTGATTCTAGTCATTTGGGACTTCCAGTTTCCAAAAGAACTCTGTCTAACTGGATTGCACAATGCATATCCTTTACCTATGAGAGTAAGGGTCTTCCTCTTGAATGCCATGTCACAGCTCACAGTGTGAGAGCCATGGCAGCCTCTGTGGCTAAACTTCACTCTGTATCTATCGACGACATTTGTCAAGCAGCCACTTGGGCTTCGGTACATACCTTTACAGCCCACAACTGCTTAGACAAGGACTCCTGCCGGGATGCCTTGTTTGGCCAGGCTGTTCTTCAACATCTCTTTCAGACTTAATCCAACTCCTACTCACCATCCCTGGTGGGATGCCAGAGATCCATGGGAGGAAGCATGGCCCATCTCACAATGGGTTGCAGCTTCCTGGGGCCATCTCCCTGGCATCTTCAGCTAGGGAGTCCCCATATGTGAAGACTACATTCCTGCTTGTTCCTGGAGATAGCGTAGTTACTCATCTGTAACAGGTGATCTCCAGGAACAGCAGGAATTTAGTTTTCACAACCCACCCACCTCCCCTAGGAGTTGTCTCTCTTTCTCTCTCTCTTTCTTGCTCTCCCTATCTCTTGTCTCAGCTATAAACTCAACTGAAGAGGGACAGCGGGGAAGGCAGGAAGGCAGCACACAGGCACTGTGGGATGCTCCCAAAAGCATTCCTATTGGACGCTAGGGAGCGTTCCCACACAGGTTCCATCGGTACCGTAGATACCCATATGTGAAGACTAAATTCCTGCTATTCCCGTAGATCACCTGTTACAGGTGAGTAACTATCTTTTCTTCGCCAACACCATAATTCAAGGAATTGACTTTCTTCCTGTCTATCTTTTTCACTGTCCAATTTTTGCATCCTTGTGATATTGTAAATGCCATGGCTTAGACAAGTCAAATTTTTGTATAGAGAGGTGAGACATCTCTGCTCTTGAGAATCTTGTCTAGGTCCTTCATAGCCATTCTACCAAGAGCAATGCATCGACAGATTTCTTTATTGATTATTGATCCAAGTAGGTTAACGTTGTCAACTATTTTAATTTCTTCTCCATCTACGATGAACTCAGCACTTACAACATGCTATTTCCTGTGATAATGTCTTGCCATTGAAGGCAGTAGGAAATGGGTGTAAAACAGGCAGACTGTGAGTATGGACAGTGTTTGCAATTAGCACATAAGTTACCATGTGCTGTCTCCACTGTTAGAGAAGGCAGTAAGTGCACCCGTGTTATCAGCATGCAATACAGTGCCTGTTGTCCGAAAACAATGGCTTATCCCCTCTGAACAGCATCACATCCCTCCCTCCCAATCAGTAGCAGTAGCATCCCCCCCCCCATCAGTAATAACGGTGGTACAGTGCCAAGGTAGGAGTAATGCCCAAATGCCTAGGATCAAAATGATGGCTCTGCCCCCTAGCGGTAGAGAACCAGTCTATACTAGGCAGACTAGGTAGACCAACTACAAATACTTTTATTAACAGCATTTGATTTCTTATGTGGTGCCTTTCATGCATGCCAAGGATGAGCACTCTTTTGTCAGATTGTCCACCCTGGCTACATACGCTTAGCTTTTAGCACTGAATGGCCATGAATATTGGACTCCTCTTTGTACAGTTCCTATATAAATCCATCTTATTGTATACAGTACTAACCACTGAGTATTTAGATGGACGTGGGATTGTCTGTTCTGTAGTAGGATGAGAGGGCAGGGGACTTGAAGGTGGCTATATGAGTCAAAGGAAAGAAAAATACCCAATACAACTATGATATTCATTACATTCAGTCTGTTTCGTGACGTGTGCACATTTTGAGTAGATTGTAGGAAGACCTGTTCCTGAAGCATTATGGAAATACAATCAATGCATCATAAGCTTGTTTTACAACTAGGACACAAATCTTCTCCATGCCTCTGTATGTCAGGAGACTAAACATAGCCTTCTAATTTCAATAATGGAAGGATGAAAGCACAGCATAATTCCATTCCCTGATTAATAAAAGACAGGGGACGAAGCCTTTAAAAAGTTCATTAAACTCTATCCAGCAACTAAAGCATTTGATACTCTTAAGCGTGAGTGACTAGTGATTGGTTCTAATTAGGCAGTGTACCTATAGCTTGGGTATTAATCCAGTATTGATTTAGATTGGTATCACTCATGGGAAATTGCATAAGATGATGGGTTACCCATAGATTTATTTGTGCCTGATACTCTTTCTTTGCAAAACTGCTTTTTGAAGTATGATTCATACCGTCACAGTAAAAGCTCAGAGATGAATGGGCATTTTTGCCTCCATTGCATACTTTGAAAACATTATGGAAATGGATGCATTTAGATTATTAGATTTTATTGCAAAGGTAAATAGAATAAAATATGGAAAAGATTTCACTGAATCGTACAGCAAATTAATTGTTAGCACCATTAGCTGAAGAATTGCCAAGTCTTTGCAAACATGTGGCCTGATTCTTATAATCACAGTCTAGTTCGCTGTTCTGGATATGCTATCCACAATGCCAATTTCATGTCTGAAAAAAATAATATATAGCTCTAGCAATTCCAGAGATAGCCCACTAAAGAATTTTAAACTTCTGCCACAAAACTCTCAAAATTCTGATAAATATTAAAGAACAACAGAGGAATTATTTCTTTGGCCTTGCAAATACATGCTGGATGCTGTGAGGTGGATCCCATTAAAACTATCACAGATCTTAACCAAGTCCGGTCACTTCAGCGGTGACTTATAACAAAAAAGGGGACAGCAGGGTGATAAGTAAGGTCATGGTACTCCTCAGACTCCTGGGGAGTGATGGGGGAGTGGCCCAGTGGTTGGGGCAAGGTACCTTAAGCCAGAAGGTCAGGGGTTCAAATCCCACTAGAGGACAGCAACCTTAGGCCAGAAGGACTGGGGTTTCTAGTCCCACAGCTGCTCCTTGTGGTCTTGGGCAAGCCACTTAACCCTCCATTGCCCATTTCCCCTGTAAAATAGTTATCTCCAAGTTATAATGCCCTGTACAATGTGATTTCAGTTTGTTCAATGTAAACCACCTTGATGATATGAAAGGCAGTATATAAGAAATGTTAAATAAATAAATAAAATAAAAATGGGCAACAAGTGGCCTACAGAGTAATTTTAGTCTTGAAATCAGCAGAAACCATGCCAACAAATTAAAAAGAAAACATGGCTTGGTACTGGGAGGATGGGTACAAAGGAATAGTGAGAGAAAATAAAAAGATTGAGAGAGGTAAGGAGGGGAAGGTGGCCAAAGGTGGTTGTTCAATATGCATTTCCATGAAGACTGTCCTAAAGATAGCCATATAATTTTCCAAATAACATACTCAATATTGCATCTATCCAGACAACTCCAGCGCTGACCGCATTCTATATAGATTCAATGCCACCCACTCTCTAAATAGCGGTGTTGAAGATACATATTTTATTTAAACGCCGTAGTTGATGTTTAAAAAAATGCCGACCATGGAGTTTAAATATCGACCCGAAAACATTTTTTTTGGAAGTCCAGTTACTTGCATTTACAACCGTGAGCAGCACTTTTACTCTGATGAGGGATCATATTTAACAAACCGGATTATGCATTTCCTAAATCGTTTTGTTTGCTCGACAACAATAGTATCCATTCATCTACACTGCCATCCACTCCAGTTCGTTCATTCTGCCTATGACCTCCTCTAAATTCAGCGTTAGATGTTTAGGAGGCATACTGCAAAACCATGCGGGCAATTGCAAGGTCTGGGCATCTTTAGTTTCAATTCTTAAAGGGGACGTGTGCAGATGTTTGTTTCCTTTAAAATTTCCTAAGAAAGAAATTTATTTATTATTTATTTATTTATTACAATCTCTTATATACCGCACTATTCGACATCAGCGCGGTTTACATGGAACATAACGATCAGAACAACAGGCTGTTCTGTTATACATAGAACAGGTGTATAGAACTTGGATAACATAGGTTAACTATTCACAGGTAATATTTACATATCGGCATCATGACAAGGTTCATAACATAGAGGTTCATAACATACCAGCAGAGATAAGCACCTGTGTTTTTTGTACCTATCTTTTCAATAGAAAACTACATATATTGTTGCCTCCCCTGACCCCCATCTCTGAGCCCACCTATTTGTCACACAGGAAAAAGTACATGCATTTTTGATCTCCATGCATATTTTTACTAGGGAAAAGCAGGCGATTTCAAACAGCAAATTTTGAGGTCGGTTTACCAAGCTCCGTTATGGTACTTGTGTGTGTTAAAGGGTAATGAGCATGTTGCAATCGTATAATATGTGCTAATTGTTTCTAAAGTGTAAAAATCTGGACAAACACACATTAAAAATAATGAGCTACTGTAGGTTGCAATGCAAATATATACAGAACAGCTCGTTATTATGCAAAAAGAATAATGCAGCTAGTGTTAAACTTCCTAATGCACGTTAAAAAAAAAATCCTCCCTATCCCCTTAACTCTTTTATGAACATGTGCAGCACCCCCAACCCATCCAAATCCTTATTCCTTGTAACACTAAAGGGTGCCACCACTGGCCGCTCACTGTAAATTTACATGCCTAGATACCCTTGAAGACCAAGATGATGCCTCCCATTCAACCCTTCTTAAAAGAAATGTGGGCTCACCCTGCACATATCCACCCCCAAGGAACCTACCAGGTAGCGATAGTATTGCTTGGAGCTGGCACTAACATTTTTGAAGTGGTACCCATTGGGGCTACAGCAACCTAGGATTATTTCTGTCTGTACTGCCCACCAGGGAGCCCTGGTAGGTGCCAAGGGAATGGGTTCAAGGGGAGCCCACATTTTTTTTAACAGGGTCCATCATATTAGCCTTCAAAGTTTAGGGCGTAGGAAGGCTATGGAGAGGCAGCCAGTGAAGGAGCAGCCTTTTTTTAAGGGATTGGCTATTGGAAGTATGAACAGGGCTTGGGGGGAATCTTTCATGGTTGTAAAGGGAAGGAGGCAGGAGATCAATATCTTTTAATGGGTGGTCCAACCCTTCCAAAGTTAACGATTCTGAGCTGAAATACACTGCCTTTGTGTTGCTGTGAGTAATGCGCCATATTTCTGGCTGCATCAATGCAAAACCAATTTTATTGTGAGATTCACTAGTCTGCAGTCAGAACAGCGCTACGTGTTTAAAACTGCAGGCAGACATATCCATATCTATACTTTTCCCTTGGCATGAATAGGAATTTGAAAAATGCTCATTTCGGCCAGCTTTCAACAGTAAGGATAACAAGGGTATTCCCTCTTTTTGCCAAAATAATTTGTTCCCCCTCATAGAATAGCAGGTGAAAATCAAGGCCTCTTTGCATACCGCTGTGACGCTACACATTCAGGTTTCTGAAATGGCAGGATAGGACGTGTATGGTGTAACCCATGCAAGTGTATGTTTTCACATGCCATCATGGACACGTATCTATTGCCGAATGCGGCACTGTACATATTTTGCATGTGCACTTTTCTAAAATTGGCCATCTCCCTGCTTGTGTCTTGACCATTACTTTGCATGTTTATCTTCTGGGGCAGAGAGAGGCCAATTTTTGAATGGATTTACACGTGTCCACCTTCTCTGCAGCTCCTCCCATGGAATTTCAGATATTTTAACTTAGACGTCCCAGGGGGCACCTAAACAGCCTTTCTAAAACGTGCCTATGTATGTATAATTTTAAATAATTCCCAATTGGCTTTTGCACCTCTCACGAGGCCTACATAAATTTCTACTTGTTTTGACCAGGACTTGAAACGAGTAACGGAAGAGGTAACTGTGCTTGGAATCCCATGCCTTTTTTTTTTTTAGCTTTTAAAATGTAAAGATTTACATTTCAGGGATGCTCAGTTGGTTACACTTATATATATGAGCGTTGAGTGGGGAAAATCATGATTTCCACTTATAATTACTGGCAATTCTACATGGAAGATGATGATTGATGCCGCTCTTTTACTGCACGTATAGGTTTTTAAACTCGCCACTCCCTTTGTAAGTGCCAGGAAGCATTTTTGTAAAATACCGAGGGAATTGTGAATGACCCAGCCTGATGTTCCAAAGTCGTTCTCAAAGTCCTATGCAAAATGGGTCTTCTAACCAGGTAAAAAGTCATGTGCAGGATAATTTTAACAGGAGGCCTAGGATAAGAGGGCCAGCAGGTGCCTATTTTAAGCTTATTTAATAAAGACACACAGATACCGATTTGTCTTTATGAAATAGAGGCCTAAGTGGCAGCAATCGCATCTTAAAAACAGGTGTAAATATACGTACATCAAGTATGTAGCTATGACTCTTGATTAAAGTATTTAAATAATCAATGCATGTATTTTTCAGCTCCACACAGACCATATCCCCAGGTCCACCTCCCAGCAAAGTACAGGCATTCATGCCAATGTCTATACTTGTACGTCAGTCGGTATTTTATGAGAGGCCATTAATGCACTTCCGAGTCACGTGCACGCAAAAAAGGACTTTATAAAATGTCCCCCTTACTAGGGTAAATTGCTTATGAACATTGCCCTCTAGGTTGCCATTTATCTCCCCGTCACATTTCAAAAACATCTGATGCATAGTTGCTTTCATTTCTGACAGCCACCAGTCTATGTAATGTCCCTATGTTAGCATGAAGGACTTTGCTTTCCATTAAAAGATTCAATCTCAAAACAGCGTTTCATTAATGAAAGCCCTAGTGATAGCTGCCCCATTGAATTCAATGGGGCCGCGGCTCCAATATCAAGCGGAAGCTGTTAACGCGGCTTTGTAAAAAAGCCCCTAAGTTACAATGTAAACTGCTTTGACTGAAATCATAAAGCAGTATAAAAAACCTGTTAAATAAGAACCTACTGACTGTCATGCTTTAAGGTTTTATAATGGAACATTTGGCATCTTAAAAAGTGTCTGCTAATGTGGACTCCATCACCCTACTGTTAGAAGAGTGTGCAAGGCCATGACTGCCACTAAAACGCTCAGTGCCTGCCAGCAGGGACCCCATCTCCCATCAGAAGAGGTGTGCATGAGGCCAAGGCGGCAGGCAGAATCCTCAGTGCCTTCCGGTAGGGACCCCCATCCCCTGCTGGCAGAGGAGAGCTGCAAGACTGGCTAAGGCCAAGAACAGCTGATTCCATACTGTAGGTATGTGTTTTTAAAGACTGATGGAAGAGGAGGGGAAGGGCCAGATTATAGAGGGAAGAGGAGAGGAGGTTAGCAGAGGGGCAGAGTGGTATAAAGGGGAAGGGGAGGCAAAAGGCTCAGAATGCAAGGAGAGGGGAAGGTAGATTGGGGCTGAAGGAGAGAGTGGAGAAGCGATGGAATAGAGGGAAGAGTGAAAAAACGTGGGAGGTTGAAAATTTCACTGTATGGTAGAAAGGGGGCCTGTGTGCCAAAAGGAACACACAGCCAGACCTGCATACACACCCACAACCCCTCAACCCACCCCTCTCTACCCCACCTCACACGACACCACAACCACACCTTCTCATGCAATTGTGCATGTGCAGACACACACACACACAGATCCTCAACACACTCCACCTGACCCCACAAATACACACACTCACCCACACACTCCCAGTCTTTTACCCCACCCTCCAAGGGTAGATGCACATGCACCCAGCGCTCCTCATTCCACAGTCCATGGGGGTGCACATACACACGCAGTGCCTCTCACCCTACTTCCCAAACCTCACAGTTAAGCCTACATACACACAGAGCCTCTTATTCTATCCCCCCCCCCCCCCCCCGATGAGTACGCACACACATACAGCCCATCATCTCACTTCTCCCACTGCCCATGGATCGGCACACACACACACCCACAGCCTCTCACCCCATCCCATCTTCACAATAATGCACACAGACACACAAGCCCAGCCCCACATCACCCCCATCCTCTACCCTCTCATACATAGACAGCCCCTTACCCGACCCATCCTACTCCCACCATCCAGCCTCTCTTTCATGCATTCATACACCCATCTCCTCATCCCACTCCTTTCAACCATGTCTCACTATACTGAAGCCACCCACATCCTCTCATACTTTCACGCACCCACCCCCAGCCCTTCACTCTACATCCTCCCTCTCCCTCTCTCACACACACGCACACGCACCCACCCCCAGCCCTTCACTCTACATCCTCCCTCCCCCTCTCTCACACACACGCACACGCACCCACCCCCAGCCCTTCACTCTACATCCTCCCTCCCCCTCTATCACTCACACTCACACGCACCCACCCCCAGCCCTTCACTCTACATCCTCCCTCCCTCTCACACACACACACGCACACGCACCCACCCCCAGCCCGTCACTCTACATCCTCACTCTCCCTATCTCACACACACGCACACTCACCCACCCCCAGCCCTTCACTCTACATCCTCCCTCCCTCTCTCTCACACACACGCACACACACCCCCCCCCAGCCCTTCACTCTACATCCTCCCTCCCACTCTCTCACACACACGCACACACACCCACCCCCAGCCCTTCACTCTACATCCTCCCTCCCTCTCTCTCTCTCACCCGCACATGCACACGCACGCACACCCATCTCTTCACTACATAACCACACCCTCAACAGACACAAAACCATTAACAAGGGAGCTATGCAGACCTTACCACTTCAAACAGACAGACTTTATCATATGTCCTCACACACAGTTCCTCCACCAACATGAATGTGTTTGCAAAGTGAGAAAGCGGAAATGCACCATTTTGTCACAGTATATGTGTGCACTTTTCAACTACCTGTATGTTCACACAGTCCATTAATCCTCAATGGGGCATTTCCAGAGATATTTCTATAAATAAATAGGCGCTTATCCATGGAAATGTGTCTTTCAAAATACTCCTGGGCCTTCACTGAGGAAACACGGTGAGCTAGGGTTGTGATTGAAGCAAACCCAGTAAAGCAAGCCTCATGATTTCAAAATGCTTTTGTCCACTTTTCAAGGATTTAACCAGCATACGAGTGTATCTGAAAAGTGTATGGCTTAATAAAGAACGATGGTGCTGCAGCCCACAGGATTTTCAAAGGGAAAATCTGCAGCCTGTCTAACAATTTGCTGTATATAGAATTTCAGAATGGCACGGTCGTTGGGCCAGCCAACGGCATGGTCTGCTAGTTCACCAGCAGGAGAAGAGCACCTGGCGATCATTCCTGCTCCATAGACACAGCAGATTTAGAATAAGAGGATGGGCGAGAAGGCCCAAGGAGATTATTTTGTAGGAGGGGTGAGGTTTGATTAAAGTTTGGTATATGTTTGTTTCATTTCCCATTTTGTTTCCAAGGAAGGTGCATCAAATAAAAATGACTATACCTATCCAAAATGAGGGTAATTTTCAGAGCCACTTCTATGGGTAAAGCAAAACTTTACCCCCG
The DNA here is from genome assembly GCA_033557465.1 of Ichthyophis bannanicus. Classification (NCBI taxonomy): domain Eukaryota; kingdom Metazoa; phylum Chordata; class Amphibia; order Gymnophiona; family Ichthyophiidae; genus Ichthyophis; species Ichthyophis bannanicus. The sequence goes on from CM066034.1 coordinate 949,298,419, forward strand.
TCCTATGAACAGGTAAAGGTTTGTTCATATAGCCTTATGGGTTTGATTTTATAATGGGGCTTTTTATGTGGAATGTCAAAAAGACAGTTATTTTAATGTAGTATATGATGGCAGATAAAGACAAGTATGGTTCATCTAGTCTGCCCAGTAGGGTGGCTAGAATAGGTGTACTCGCCACTCCGTGCAGGTCACCCTCCTCTATGCCTTTGTTTTGGGTCGTACCTGCTGCTCCGTGCAGATCACCCCTCTCTATTTGTTGAGGTATAAGAAATAGTTAAGTTTGTTTATTTTATCCTGTTGCTATAAAGGGATTCACTGTGTCTGTCCCATGCCATTTTGAATTCTGTCACTGTATTTGCCCCCACCACCTCCATCGGGAGGGCATTCCAAGCATCCACCACGCTTTCAGTGAAAAAGTATTTCCTGAGGTGGCTTTCAAGTTTACCTCCTTGCAGCTTCATTTTATGCCGCCTACTTTTACAGCTTCCTCTTCTTTGAAAAAGGTTTGTTTGTTCATTAGTACCATTTCCCAAAACTCTTGGGATCCACAATTCTGACTAAATATTCCTATCAAATGGTATATAATACATGACCATAGCAGAAAGAAAATCACTGTAAGAACATATTGAATAAGACGGGTACAATTTTCCTGAAATATGCAAAAATTAACCCGGCTGCAGAATGTGGCTTAAAAATTTAAAGTAAGCCTTCAAAGGGTTAATATAGACCTTTAAAAACCTAAAGGGTATCACATCTCCCTTATCCCTCCTCTCCTCTAGAGTATACATATTTTGGTCTTCAAATCTCTTCTCATGCATCTTCTGATGCAGGCTCCAAATCATTCTGATCAACTTCCTCTGAACCATTTCAAGTCTTTTTATATCCTTTGTGAGATATGGTCTCCAAAATTGAACACAATACTCCAAGTGAGGCCTCACCAAGAACTTGTACAGTGACATTAATATTTCCTCCTTTCTGCTGGTAATTCCTCTTTGTATGCAACCCAGCATCATTCTGGCTTTGGCCACCGCCTTGTTGCATTGTTTTGCCACCTTGAGATCTTTAGAAACAATCACTCCAAGGTCCTTCTCCTGGTCCGTGCACACCAATGTGAGATGAAGGCTGATGTACAAACTCAGGTGGTTTGTTCCAGGCATAAGGAGCAGCAAGGTGGAAGGATCGACATCTGGAGTTGGCAGTAGAAGAGGAGGGCACAGATAAAAATGATCTGCCAGAAGAGCGGAGTTCCTGAGGAGGAGTGTAGAGAGAGTTAAGAGAGGAAAGGTAGTGAGAAGCCACAGAATGAATGCACTTGTAGGTCAGTAGGAGAAGATTGAACTGTATATGGAAGCAGATGGGGAGCCAATGAAGCAACCTGAGAAAAGGGGTTATATGAGCATATTTATTTTATTCATTTATTTAACAAGTTTGCATTTATTTATTTATTTGTTGTTGGGGTTTTTTTATACCGTCTTTCTACAAGTCAAGACGGTTTACAAGTAACAGCAAGATAACAGGAAACATAACAAACAATTGTGCACATTACATCGAACATATTGAACCCATTGTAACAGAAACTATTAACAACTTCTGATAAGGTTAACGAACTATGTACATATTATTGTGAGATGGTATGAGCTGCATATTGCCAAGAGTGTGTATTAAGTGTACAGGTTTCTGTGCAGGTTAATTGTCTATTGCTGCTTGGCCATAGTGTTCTGTGAATCAGTTGGTTGTCAAGCATTTTCTGAAGTCTTGCAAAAGATGAATGTCTCTTATGTTTGGAGGAAGTGAGTTCCATAATGCAGGGGCATATAGCGAAAAGGCCCTGTTATTGGTTTGCTGGCTACATTTTGTTCTTTCTGTTGGTATGCTTAGTGTGTTGGAAATGCTCTGTCTTGTGGGTCTATCGCAGCTGCGGATTGAGATTAAGGCATACAGATTGAGAGCAGAAGTATTGTGAATGATTTTGTGTGTTTTGAAAGGATATTATATTTGATTCTTTGTGATATGGGTAGCCAGTGAAGTTGTTTGAGGAGTGACGTGATGTGGAATTGACAAGCTTGTCCCAGGATAATCCTTGCAGCGGTATTTTGTGCTAGTTGCAGCGGGTACAGTGAGCTCTTTGGAATAACATGGTATGTTGAGTTGCTGTAATTGAGCAATGGTATTATAACGGTTTGACATACAGATCGGAAGTCAGTTGGTGAGAGGAATGGGCATAAATTCTTTATTATTTGTAGCTTGTAATATATTGCAGTTGTTGTGTGTTTTATGTGTGGGAGGAGAGAGTGAGCTGCTGGTCCAGTGTTATGCCGAGGTATTTAATCTCAGTCTTGACTTCGATTTGGGTATTGTCCAGCAGGGGCGGTTCTATTACTAGGCCAATTGAGGTGGTGGCCTCAGGCGGCAATTTCTAGGGGGCGGCACTCTAGCAGGGTTTATTTCTGATTTGTCGCTTCCTAGAAACTGCCTACGATAGAAACGCCAATCTTCCAGCAAGAGCAGGGCCGGCGCTACCCGGAAAGCCGGGTAAGCATGGCATGAGTGCACCAGCAGGAGGGGCAAGGTTGAGGTCTCTGCCGCTTCTGCTTCAGCCGCTGCTTCCACCACTGCTTCCGCTTCCAAAAAGAAAGCAGTCGCGGGAACATTTCCCTGTTCCCGCGGCTCTGCTAACTTTTAAACTGCTGGATCATGGAGTTTCTAAAGGCCTTTAGAAACTCCACGACCCAGCAGTTTAACCCTGGGAGTACCGATGGGGTCAAAAGTGACCCCATTGCAAGTTTCACAACGCGTATCTCGGAAACTAGTTGTTCAAGAATGCAATCTTTTTATGACTTTTCACATGTCAATATTCTCTTTATTTTGCGCCATGAGAGGAATAATTTTCATCCGCTAGGTGATGCTAGTGATGAATTGCAGCACAGAGTATCAGTGGGGTCATTTTTTACCCCAGTTGCTTACGTCCGGTTTGGCTTGTGAAACAGTTTGCAGTTTTGTGAATTTTTTGATCTGTCAAAGGTATTTATCATTAATTATGTATCATTTATTTTTTGCACTCTTATTTTATGAAAATTACACATTTTCTGTAATTGATATCATACGCTCTCTCATTATTTCCGATGAAATCTAAAGGCTTTAAGCTTGTTCATCACGATTATTGTACACCTATTGTAAGACTGTTTTGCGTTTTATTCAACTTTTTCTTTGTTTATTTTAGGTTATTTTTTATGATCTCAAAATGAAAGTATTCAGCTGCCCAAGTAAGAGAAATATTGCAACGAGATGCTGACAGTGACAGCTCTGAGTCGTCTGATGCAGCATATTCAGCAAGCGAAGAAGCATATCAGCCAAGTTCATGCAATAAATCTGATGATGACAGTCATGATTCAGATGGCGACAGCAATTCGTCGCCAAGTGAATGTGAGACTGATGTTGAGCCGGTAACATCGCCTGCAGCAATCAAGTTACAGGTTGAGGCAAAGGCCGAGGCTGTGCTGGATGGGGAAGAAGGCAGGAGTCCTCGGTATCAGTATCATCTGTGAGGAATCTTAGTTGTGGTCGTAGAGGAGCCTGTGTATCTAAGGATGCCACATCATGGAACAGGAAACCTATAAAGCAAGCTGATGGAAGATACGCCAGAGCTAATGTCATGCCCGTACAACAAGGTCCTACAAGGTATGCTGTACGAAATGTTGATGGCCCTCTCGCAGCATTCCACTTATTCATGAGGAAGAACTTATTGAATGAAATCATGATGTGGACAAGCAAACAAGGAAGACACATTTATGACGACACCTGGAATGATTTGACAGACGGAGAATTTCAACGTTTTCTTGGACTTCTGATCCTCTCAGGCGTCTACAATTCACAAAATGAATCCATAGTTCAGTTGTGGAACCTTGAAGATGGTCGTTCTGTTTTTGGCAAAAATATGGCCCGTAACTATTTTCAGCAAATTTCTTGTGCTTTCAGATTTGATGATGCAACCAACAGACGTGAAGAACGAGGCATGGATAAACTTGCTCCAATCAGACATGTTTTTGATACCTGGGAAGCAACTCTAAGTGACACCTTTGTTCCTGGTGAAAATGTTACCGTGGATGAGCAACTGCTTACATTTCGTGGCCGTGTTCCATTCAGACAATATATTCCCAGCAAACCTGGGAAATATGGCATAAAGCTATGGATATTGTGTGACAGTGCAATGTCATATGTTCTGCGTCTTCAAGTATATACAGGAAGGGAACTCAGACAAAACAGGGAACAGAATCAGGGTGAAAGAGTTGTGCTGCAACTCACTGAAGGATTGATGCGATCTGGCAGAAATGTTACTGTTGACAATTTCTTCTGCAGTTTATCCCTGTCACGGAAATTGCTAGAAAAACAAATGACACTTTTGGGGACAATTCGAAAGAACAGAAAATAATTACCTCCAGAATTTGTAACAGCAAAGGGCCGAGAGGTATTCACTTCACTGTTTGCCTTTCGCGATGACGCCACTCTGGTTTCCTATTGCCCGAAGAAAGGAAACGTGGTTGTTCTTCTGAGCAATTTGCATGATCAAGAAGAAGTAGATAACACACGTCCAGACAAAAACCACGCATGATCTTGTACTATAATTCTAGTAAAAGTGGAGTAGATATGGCAGATCAAATGTTGCGCACGTATACCACAAAACGAATGACAAGACGCTGGCCAATGACTATCTTCTACAACATGTTGGACATCAGTGCTTTGAACGCCTTCATTGTTTGGATGTCACTAAATCTAGAATGGCAGTCCAAGTCAAAGCACAGATGTCGTCTATTCCTCTTGGATTAGGAAAGCAGCTGCTTCAGAGTAATTGCAGTGAGACTTCTTCCAGCATTGAAGAAGCCACTGATGCTGTTTGCAATGTTGGGATCCCAAAGAAAAGGGCAAGGTGTCACTGCTGTTCCAGAGAAAAAGACAAGAAAAGCAGCATAGTTTGCACCTCCTGCAAGTTCAATGTTTGCAAGGAACATTCAGAAATTGTATTTGTTTCATGCAAATGACTGTAGTACTTTACTGTGTTCATCAAGTGCATGCAAAAACTGCTTTCATGGCAACTCTTCTTCATGTAATTTTATGATAAAGCATTAAATTTCAAAACATTTAACCTTCATATAATAAATAATTAATTCAGAATAATATTTTGTCTGTTTAGTTAAAAATTTTCATGGTTAACAATTAAAATTCGTCATGGGGTCATTTATGACCCCAACGGTATTCATTGTGTGCAAAAAGCTTGGTGATTCCAGAGTTAAAAGTTAGCGATGGAGGAGGGAAAGGTGTCAGAAGGGAGCAGGCATGGGGGGACCTGAAAGGGAGCATAAACGGGGGGGGGGGGGGGTGCTTCAGGTAGCAGACAGGGGGGCCGGAAGGGGAGCAGAAATGGGGGGGGGAGCTGGAATAGAGCAGAGCAGACATGGCGGGAGCGGGAAGAGGGGAGAAATGGGGGAGCTGGAAAAGAGCAGACGGGGGGGGGGGGGCCTGGAAGGGAGCAGACATGGGGGAGAGCTGGAAGGGAGCAGACAGGGAGTGAGGCCTGGAAGGGAGTAAACATGGGGGAGAGCTGGAAGGGAGCAGAAACGGGGGAGCTGGAAGAGAGCAGACAGGGGGCCTGGAAGGGAGCAGACATGGGAGAGAGCTGGAATGGAGCAGACAGGGGGGCCTAGAAGGGAGCAGACATGGGAGGAGCTGGAAGGGAGCAGACAGAATACTGGATATGGGTCTGTAAGATGTTGGATTTGTTGGATCGAGGTTGGATTTCTTGAGTTGGGTCATATGGAGGATTGTTTGAGGTCTGGTTGTAGGTTTCCATGTTTTAGGGTCATTAACCATGTTGAGTATGAAGGGTATGAGGCAGTTTCTTGCTTCGTTGATCCAAGACACTGGACAAGGGTCAAGAGGGGAGGTGGTGGTATTCAAAGTGGATATAACATTATCTAGTTGTTTGATGCTGATGGGATTGAATGAGGTCCATTGGTTAGTGTTTTTATGATGAGTGGCTATGTATCGGATGTCTATTTCACTGTCTGCTGCAATGTTGTTTTTTTCTATACTCAAAGGGTTTTACAGAGAACAGTGATGCTATAACCCGAATGAGTTAAGGTCAAAGAGTTACATCAAACTTAAGTGATTACAACAAACTTAAGAGGTGGGTTTACACAGAACTATGCAGTAACATGAAACTAGGAAGTAACAAATGAAACATAGAAACATGACGACAGAAAAAGACCACATGGCCTATCTAGTCTGACCTTCCATATCAACAACTGCAATAGTCCCCTTTTTTCCTTTAGAGATCCTCTGTGTTTGTCCCATGCTTTTTTGAATTCAGTTTCTGTCCTCATCTCTACCACCTCCGCTGGGAGACTATTCCATGGATCCACCACTCTTTCCGTAAAGAAATATTCCCGCAAATCACTCCTGAATCTATCCCCCTTCACCCTCATCCCATGTCCCCTCGTAGCAGAACTTGCTTTCAATTGAAAGAGGCTCTCTCCCTGAACATTTATGCCATGGAGGTATTTAAACATCTCAATCATATCACCACTATCTCGCCTTTCCTCTAAGGTGTACATATTAAGATCCTTAAGTCTGTCCTCATATGCTTTATAATGAAGACCACTAACCATTTTAGTAGCCACACTCTGCACTGACTCCATCCTGTTCACATCCTTTTGAAGGTGCGGTCTCCAGAATTGCACACTATACTCCAAATGAGGTCGCACCAAAGACTTATACAGAGGCATTATCACCTCCTTTTTTCTGCTAGCCATTCCTCTTCGTATGCACCCAAGCATCCTTCTAGCTTTTGCCATCGCTTTTTCTACCTGTTAACTACTTTAAGATCATCGGACACAACCACGCCTAGGTCCTGCTCTTTTTTAGTGGACAAAAGTACTTCACCCCCTATACTGTATTGCTCCCTTGGATTGCTGCAGCCCAAATGCATGACCTTACATTTTTTTAACATTAAATCCCAGCTGTCAGATTCTAGACCATTCTTCAAGCTTAGCTAGATCCCTCCTCATGTTTTCTACACCTTCCTGGGTGTCTACTCTATTGCAGATTTTGGTATCATCTGTAAACAGGCAAACCTTACCTGACAGCCCTTCCACTATATCACTAACAAAGATGTTAAAATCAGACCAAGGACAGATCCCTGGGGCACACCACTGGTAAAATCCTTCTCCTCAGAGTGAGGGAGGAGGGTTAACTTGGACTGGGCATGCTCGTTGAGATAGATCTCAGAGGTTTATAATTAGGTGATCATGTTTTCTCCGTAATGTTTGGTGAAGAGGAGAGTCTTTAGCTTCATTCTTAGATCCTGTATATTCTAGGTTGATCTGATAGGTTCAGGAAGGGTTTTCCAAATTGTAAGTGCAAAGAAGGCAAAGGCTGTATTGCTGCTGTGTTGTGTGCATTTTGTCTTGAGTGTTGGGATTGATAGCAGGTTCTTGAGTTCCGATTTAATGTGTAGAAATCTAGAGGTCCCTGTGAGAATTCTAGTAGTGGTGTTTTGTGCTATTTGCAGCAGGTACAGTGCAAACTTTGGAAGGCCTTCATAAAGATTCCTAGTTTAGAAGGGGTGTGATGATGACTTAAAATACCATTCTGAAGTCATTATGCTCAAGTACAGGGTATACGTTTTGGAGAGATCACAATTTAAAGTATGCTGTGTTGGCTATTTTCTTTATGTGTGACATAATGTTTTGGTCTAATGTGATACCTAGATATTCAACTTTGTCTTATATTGAATTCTCAGTGTGGTGTAAATTTAACTTGGGTAGAGGAGTAAAGTGGGGGTTTCTTGTTACAAGTAGCACTTTGGATTTGTGATTGTTTACTGTCAAATTTAGGTTGCCAAGACATTTAGTGATAGCTGAGAAACATTCTGAGACAGTTGAGTAATCAAGGGCACGTATGCTAAATAGGGAGTAGAACATGATATCCTCAGCATATAAATGGAAGTGAACCTTGAATTTTCTAAGAATATCGCAAATGGGTTGAATATAGATATTGAAGAGTAGGGCAGATAGGGTGGAGCCTTGAGGGATGCCTTGTCATAGGTTGAAAGGGTTTGAGAGATGAGTTCCAATTCTAACTTGTTGATGGTCAGAAAGATATGATGTAAACCATTTCAGTGTAGTGTTACACAGATCTATTTCCTTGAGTCTCACTAGGAGCATTTGGTGAGAAACAGAATCAAAGGTAGCAGAAATGTCGAGGAAAACATTAAAGGCCCAATATTCGAAGGCCCTTACATGGGTAACTTCCTTAGTTACACATGTAAAGGCCTTAACCGTGATTTTCAAAGGGCACCTACACGGGTAGTATCCTTCAAATATCCAAGCTAAATCCCTAACGTGCCCTGATGCTATCCGCATAGCATTGGGGCATGTTAGGGGCATTCTGGGGCGGAGCAGGGGTGGAGGAAGGGGCTACATGGGTAGCAGAGATTTTCATTACTACCCATGTAGCTCTCTGCGCCTTAAGAAACGTGAGGAAAAAACTTGCCTATCTTTAAAACACAGAAGCTATGCGGGTAGCAACAAAAATCGCTGCTACCCATGTAGCCTCTGCAGCTGCCGGGGCATCCAGGCTAACCCAGATATTCAGTTCCAGGTTAAGGGAGTCAGCGGCGCATAGCCTGCCCAACTCAATATCAGGCCCAAGAACATAAGACATGCCATACTGGGTCAGACCAAGGTCCATCAAGCCCAGTATCCTATTTCTAACAGTGGCCAATCTAGGTCACAACTACCTAGCAGTTTACCCAAAGGGCACAGGATCCACAATGCATGTATTGGGACAAGCAGTGGATTTTACGGGTCCCCTTTAATAATGGTTTATGGACCTTTCCTCCAGGAACTTGTCCAAACCTTTTTTAAACCCAGCTACACTAACAGCTTTACTACAACTTCCAGTAACGAATTCCAGAATTTAATTACATGTTGAGTGAAAAAATATTTTCTCTTATTAGTCTTAATTAGGTTACACTGTAGCTTCATTCATAACATTATTAATCCTTATCAAGGCTGGGGGAAGACTAGCCGCACAGTTGAGTTTTGAATAGATTGAAGAGGAGAGAGATGATTCCAAGGGAAACCAGCAAAAAGGAGATTGTGATAGTCTAGAGGGGAGGTGACTAAAGAGTGGATAAGTGTCTTAGTAGTGTGTTCAGAAAGAAATGGGTGAATTTTGCTGATGTTACAGAGAAAGAAACAGGTTTTAGCTATCAATTGGATGTATGTGGGGAAGGAGTGGGAGGAGTCAAAGAAGACCCCAAGGTTGTGAGCAGAGAAAACAGGGAGGAGTAGTGAGTTATCCACAGAAATAGAGGAAGGGGGGAGGTGGATTAAGGGGGGAAGATAAGACGATGACATTTTACTTACCAGATAATGTCCTTAAGTCCCACTAGTCCCAGTCCAGGCAAGTGGTCCATGTTCCCCCACAAAGAACCAATGAAAAGCCTAGGCCCTAACAACTTCTGTGCTTCTGTCTGTCTTAGCCACCAGAGGTCCCTGCCTGCTTATCCGACATTGCTACTTGGATGTCTCACTGCCATCTGAAACGAAAAATGGCCAAAACTGAGCTCCTTATCTTTCTCCCTAAACCCACCTCCTCCCTTGCTCCCTTCTCTATTTCTGTAGACTAACCAGTCTCCTCCCTGGCCACCAGAAAATCCAACAATTTACCAGGCTCAAAAAACAGAAAAACCTTATCTTTATAGGTAATTATGCAATGAGAGGGAAACCTTAGAACAAAAGTCCACCCGTCCCCCCGAGGAAAAGGACCCTAGGCCGAAGACCAAGGAACTCCTTTCTCAGTTAGGTAGGCCATGATTTTTAAGCAATGCTTTGACAGCATGGTAGAATGGTCGATAGTGTTGATAAACATTTCCTTCCAGGAAAGGGTGGTGCATGTATGATTAGAGAAGCAGTAACATCACCTTTCCTAATCGTAACTATAGGCCAGTCCACCTACGCATGGGTTGTCGCCCTTATTCAGCAGCTGAGGACTGAGCATGTCAGAATTCTGATGTGTCGTACAAGAACTCCTCCTTCCGCTCCTGGCACCAGTCTTTCAGTCCTCAGCAGCTAAAGGAAGAGCTCTTGGTTTTGGACTGGCCTGAAGGCATGTGTATTTGGCAGTGACTCCTCACCAGTTAAAAAAAGAAGACAGTCAAAGTTAAGACAAACAAAAAAAGATTAATTAAGGCAGGTAAGGCTCAGTTAGCCAGAGGTTGCTCTTTGGTGATAGTTGGGCAGAGTGAGAGCTAGCAGAGCTTCAGGGCCTGCAGAGCGGCCTGTCTGTGGCCACAGAGTGGCAGAGCCTGGGGTTAAAATACTGGAAGCCCTAGTCCCTCCCCCCCCCCCCAGCTAGGAGCCACCAGACCCTGTAAACTATGGGCCCAATTTTTGAAGGCATTTTCATGGGTAACTGCCGTAGTTACTTGTGTAAATGCCTTATCCAGGATTTTCAAAAGGCACCTACATGGGTAGTACTCTTAAAAATCCTGGATAAGTCCCTAACGCGCCCAGATTCTATGCGGTTAACATAGGGGCGTGTTAGGAGCGTTCCGGGGCAGAGCAGGGGCGGAGGAAAGGGCTAAATGGGTAGCACCTGCTTCGATGCTGCCTGCTTAGCCCTCTATGCCTTAATGATAGGTGAGGTTTTTCCTCGCCTATCGTTCAGGTGCGGGGACTAAGCGGGGAGCATTGAAAATCGGTGCTACCCGGCTAGCTCCTGAGGCTTCTGGGTTATGCGGCGAGACCCGGATTTTCAATGCTGGGGCTGCAGATGAAAATTGGGCCCTACAGGTCTCTGTTTCTCCCTTCTGTCTCTCTATCTCCCTGTCTCTCTCTGGCTTCCCCTTCCTTCTGGTGCAGGCTGTATTTTATAAAACTGACAGCTCCGGGGCCGTTTTCGAGGGAGGCAGTTGGCTGATGAGCCTCCTTGTCCAATGGGGTTAAAGTTGATTTTCTCCACTGTTTCTGCCATGCCGGGGGTGTTCATGAATCAAGCGCTGTGTGTGCCGCACTTCTGAATGGAATCCTTCATTCGGTTATTCTGGCAGTGCGTCAGAAAGAGTTCTTGTTGGCCCTGGACTTAGCGGAAGCATATCTGCATATCCCTATTTGTCCGGACCATCAGCGGTACCTTCATTTTGCGGTGCCCGATGGTCATTTTCAATTCAGAGTGCTGCTGTTTGGCTTAGCTAGCACGCTGCGCATATTTATCAAAGTTATGGTAGTCATAGTGGTGGCTCTGCAGCAGGAAAGAGTAATGGTTCATCCCTACTTGGGCGACTTGCTCATTTGGGCGAAGTCAGAGGCCGAAGGACACTTGGCTACGCAGCAGGTGGTGGTATTCCTTTAGAGCCTGGCATGGGTGGTGAACCGAGCCAAGAGTCAGCTCTGGCCAGTCCAGTGGATAGTCTATCTGGGGGACCAGTTCGATACGCAAGCAGGAGAGGTCTCCCTCCTGACGGACAGAGTCCAAAAACTGCAGGCACAGACCCACTGTTTTTTGCAGAAGATGGCACCGGCTGCATGGTATATTCTGCAATTGCTGGTGTCGAAGGCAGTGGCATTGGACTTGGTGCCATGAGCTCAGGAGTATATGAGACTGCTACAGCAGGTCTTGCTTTCCCACTTGTCTCTCTCACAGAAGTTGCCGAGTCCAGACCCGGAGAAGCAGAATCTGGACTGGTGGTTATGGAGAGCAGCCTCACAGCGGAGGTTCCACTTGATCTGCTGCAGTGGATACTGGTCACGATGGATGCTATCCTGTCAGGCTAGGAGGCACACCATCTGGTGCAGAAGGCTCAGGGACATTGGATGATGGAGGAAAGTGGCTAGTCCATCAGCCTCCTGGAAATGAGTGGGGTTTCTCTGCGCTCGGGGCCTTCCATCCATTAGTGGTGGGGAAGGCGGTTTGAGTGTGTTCTGACAATGCGACAATGGTGGTGTACATAAACCAGCAGGGCAGCATGGGCATGATTCTGCTGGACGAGAGCCAAGAATCATTGAGGTGGCCGGAGGAGTTCCTCATGGCACCTTCTGCAAAACATGTAGCAGGGTGCGACAATATGCAGGCTGACTTTCTCAGCCAGCATCATTTAGATCCTGGAGAGTGGGAACTGAATGCTGTGATTTTTTTATGACATCACGCTCCATTGGGGAGTGCCAATAATGGGTCTTATGGTGACATTGGGAAACACAAAGGCAAATCGCTTTTTCAGCAGAGAGCACATGTCGGAAGGTCTTGATGCTCTCGCACAGCCTTGGCCAATGGACGGTCTTCTGTACGTCTTCTTTCCATGGGCACTTACTGCACAGGATCAAGGCTCATGGGAGTCCGAGGGTCCTCATCACGCCGTATTGGCCTCAGAGAACCTAGTATGCGGATCTGACTCGGCTATTGAATACCAGTCCCTGGCAGTTGCCGGACTGGGTGAATCTGCTCTACAAGGAGCCAGTACTGATGTGGCAGATGGATCGATTCTCGCTTACGGCTTGGCTCTTGAAAGGGCAAGGCTGAAGTGAAATGGATAGAAACATAGAAAAATGATGACAGAAAAAGACCACATGGCCTATCTACTGTGTCCTTCCATATCAACAACAACAGTCCCCTTTTTTCCTTTAGAGATCCTCTGTGTTTGTCCCATGCTTTTTTGAATTCAGATACTGTCCTCATCTCTACCACCTCCACTGGGAGACTATTCCATGGATCCACCACTCTTTCCGTAAAGAAATATTTCTGCATATCACTCCTGAATCTATCCCCTTTCACCCTCATCCCAAGAAAAATGTAAAACAAAAATATGTATATAGTTAATTGTACATAGTTCACTATTGTTAATTGCTATTTGTTAACTGTAATTACCTAACTTTAAACTTGTTATATGTAAAAACAGATCACCCTGTTTATTGTTGTTATATGGAAACCGCACCTGATCAAATGGAAGGAGCGGTATATAAATAACCTGTTAATTAAATTAAATTAAATTAAAAATGTATCCTCATAGCAGAACTTGCTTTCAATAGAAAGAGGCTCACCCCCTATGCATTTATGCCATGGAGGTATTTAAACATCTCAATCATATCACCTCTATCCCACCCTTCCTCTAAGGTGTACATATTAAGATCCTTAAGTCTGTCCTCATATGCTTTATAATGAAGACCACTAACCATTTTAGTAGCCACCCTCTGTACAGACTCCATCCTGTTTATATCCTTTTGAAGGTGCGGTCTCCAGAATTGCACACAATACTCCAAATGGGGAGCTCGGTGGAAGACAGGCAGGTGCATTGCTAGACTTGCGCAAAGTCTTATGCAGGTACCTTAAGAAAACGGAGCCCTTTTGGGCATCAGATCATTTGTTTATGTTTATTATTATTGGCTCACGTAAAGGGGCTGCAGCCTCTCAGCTTGCTGGGTGAAACAGGTGCTCACTTCTGCTTATGAAGCACGCGAGCTCATTCTGCAAGGTTGCTGGTGGCATCCTGAGCTGAGTGCAGTCTAATGCCACCAGTGGACATTTGCAGGGCAGCAATATGGTCCTTGTTGCATACCTTTGCGCGGCACTACCATTTGGATGTCCAAACAACAGGAGATGCGTGATTCCGGGGCATCAGTTTTGCGAGCTGGACTCGCTGGTCCCTCCTGGATGTAGATACTGCTTTGATACATCCCATGCATAGATGGACTGACCTGGAGGCATGATTAGGAAGGTGGAATTAGACCTTACCTGCTAATTGTATTTCCTTGAATAACTCCAGGCCAGTCCAGGATCCTCCCGGCTGGGTGTTTACTGTTAGGGCGAGTCCTTGGCAGGAGGTCTCAGTCTGTTTTTAAGGACAGTGATGGGGGGGGACTAGTGGTTTCCTGTTAGGTGGGGCGTTGTGGTCTGGAATGGGCCTGCAGCTCAGATTTTAGTCCTCATTCTGTGCATAGTTCCTAGGTGGTGGTGATCCCAGTTTTGTTTTTCTTTGGGTTTCTGTCTGTATTGTCACCCTAGCTCGGTGTTCCATGAGAACGAATTAGTAGGAATCAATGTTAGTTTGGAGGCTGCTTGGTCAATAGGAGACTGGTTCCAGGAGGTGGAAGGAGAAGCTCTTGTAGTGACACATCAGAATTCTGACATACTCATTTCTCAGCTGCTGGAGGAGGGCAACAACATAGCTGGACTGGCCTGGACGTACTCAAGGAAAGGCAATTAACAGGTAAGGTCTAATGTCACCATTTTAAAGAAGGAAGGAGCAGATAGATCTGTTTGAACATTTTTGCTCAATCTCAAATTTACCTATGTTAGCTAGATTGATGGAAAAGGAGGTTTGTAGTCAGGTGAGTATGCTTTTGGAGGGTTATAATTTAGTGGATGACATCAGGGAGTAATACAGAGACCATACTGGCAGTTACGTTAGATCAATTATATTGCTACTTGGATAATGGAATTTCAGTATTATTGGTATCACTAGATTTATCAGCTGCATTCAGCCTCATGGAGGTGGAGGTTTTGGTTGACTCCTGAGAACATATTGGTATAGGGGGCATCACAATAACATAGCTAAAATCCTTTCTAGAAGGAAGGGATTTTAGAGTAAGATATGGAAAATATTGAACCAAAAAGCATTATTGGAATTGGGGAGGGGGAAAGGAGGGTGCCACAACGTTTCCTACTTTAACCTGTGTTATTTAATATTTGTATCCAGCCGTTAGGAAAATTGATATGTGCATGTATAATTAAAATGTATGCTTATTCTCTTGATATACAGAAATTAGCCCCACTTGATGAAGATAAGATCCAGGACCGGTGCAAAGATCAGAGGCGCTCTAAGTGGGCCCTCCAACTTTCTGCCCCCCATTGCCACCCCTTTCCGGGTCAGCAGGGGCAGCAATGCAATGCAACTGTGCTGCAGTTCCTGTCTGCTATTATCTACCACTTTCACACCCTGTGACACAGATTTCCCCAGTTTTGTGATGTCATTCTTCTTGATTAGATTGTAAGTGCCAATGAGTAGGGATTGTTTCTTACATCTATATGTGCAGCACTGTGTACGCCTTGTAGTGCTATACATATGATAAGCAGTAGTGGTAGTGGTTTTGCATAAACCAGAAGTCTGCGTCAGAAGGGTTGGAAATGGCAGGCAGGACCCGTGATGCAGCGCTGAAGGTTGGTGATCTAGGTGACCACCTAGTTTGCCTTACGGTAGCATCAGTCTTGATAAGCTTTAGAGGCCTTTACTGAGTGTTTTGAAGAGTTTAGGTATTTGTTATAACAGAGTGACTTGGTTTTAAACATAAAGTTATGCACTTAGGGAAGAACAACCCAAACTATGGTTACACAATGCAAGGTTCCACATTAAAAGCCACCACCCAGGAAAAGGATTTAGGCGTCATGGATAACATGTTGAAACTTCCTGCCCAGTGTGCAGCGGCGGCCAAGAAAACAAATAGAATGCTGGGAATCATAAAGAAAGGAATGGAGAATAAAATAAAGATATTATAATGCCTCTGTATCATTCCATGGAGTGACCACACCTTGAATATTGTGTGCGATTCTAGTCACCATATCTGAAAAAGGATATAGCAGTATTAGAAAAGGTACAGAGAAGAGCCACCAAAATGGTAAATGGGGTAGAAGGATATCACTATGAGAAAAGGCTTAAAAGGTTAGGGCTCTTCAACTTGGAAAAAAGACGGCTGAGGGGGAGGTATAGTATGATAGAGATATATAAAATAACGAATGGAGTAGAATGGGTAAATGTTGGTCGGTTGTTTGCTCCTTCAAAATGTAGAAAGATTAGGGGACACGCAATGAAGCTGCAATGTACCCATTTAAGACTAATAACAGAAAATATTTTGTCACTCAATGCGTAATCAAACTCTGGAATTTATTATTAGAGGATGTAGTAAAGGCTGTTAGGGTAGCTGGGTTTAAAAAAGGTTTGGACAAGTTCATGGAGGAAAAGAAGGCCAGGGAAATCTATTGCTTATCTCAGGATAAGCTTTGTAGAACTTGTGTATCTTTTTGGGAACCTGCCAGGTACTTGTGACCTGGATTGGCCACTGTTGGAAACAGGAAACTGGGCTTGATGGACCTTGTTCTGACCCAGTATGGCATATCTTATGTTCGTAACATAGTAAAAACAGTTTGTATGGGTATTGGGTGGTGTGGAGAAGGGTGACTTTTAGACACTACCTATTGTCACTAATGTACAAATCTCCTGGGTTCAAGCAATTTGCTCCTTAGGAGTTGTGATTGAGAAGGAAGGGATAGGGTATGGACAGCTTACCAATATGATGAGTGTGGAATTTTTAAAATTAGGCAGCTTATACTGATGCTTAGGGGAGAAGGAATTATGGGTAGTAGCTCAGTCAGTATCTTGGATTGCTGCAATGTGGTATATAACACACCATGGTATTCTAATGAAATCAGAGAGGCAAAGCATTTGCTAAGAAAACTTGAGTGTAAATAAAGACTAACTAAATCTCAAGATGTAAAATTCCTATTTAATGTAAAACAAATGGAATATAATAAGTTAATAAATGACCGTAAACAACAATATCATACACATCTAATAATGAAAACAACTAACAAACCAAGGGAACTATTCTACATCTTGAAGGGAGGAGTGGCTCAGTGGCTGGGACAGGTTACCTCAGGCCAGAAGGCCAGGGGTTCAATTCCCACATGGGAAAAGCAACCTCAGGCCGGAGGGACTGGGGTCTCTGGTCCCATGACCACTCCTTGTGGCCTTGGGCAAACCACTTAACCCTCCATTGCCTCAGGTGCACTTAGATTGTGAGCCCTTCAGGGACAAGGGAATAAAAAGTGCCTGTTAGTATACATGTAAACCACACTGATTCTAAAAAAGCATGGTATAATAAATAAACTGTTCAACAACTTACAAAAATGACCACTTTATATGGTGATCCTCAAATAGACCCCCAAAAATTTGCAAATTTCACTGGTCAACAA
Source organism: Ichthyophis bannanicus (assembly GCA_033557465.1). Lineage (NCBI taxonomy): Eukaryota > Metazoa > Chordata > Amphibia > Gymnophiona > Ichthyophiidae > Ichthyophis > Ichthyophis bannanicus. The sequence continues at coordinate 949,315,438 of CM066034.1, forward strand.
ATTTTTACAAAAGTCATGTTACTGAAATAAAAATAGTCATTTCTTATCAATTTTTAAATGCTGAACACGAATATGACAGTGAAATTGCAAAGTTGGCTCTAGTTTTTTTGTAATCTACAAGAATTAGTGTTTACATCACAAAATGCATGTCAATAGTAAATATAATAGGCCTTCGTTAATACCTGTAAAAAAACAAGTCATAGACTACTTCTTAGATTTTTTTTGCCTGTCTCTTGTACAGCTGTACGAGAGCTTCTCTGGGGAGTGTCCAGCAATAGTCAGCCATCATTGTAGTGGACCATTTTCCCTGGTATCTTTGCTCCATCGTTGCGATATCCTGGTGAAAACGTTCACCCTGTTCATCACTAACCATACCACAGTTGTCAGGAAAGAAATTAAGATGGGAATCAAGGAAATGGATCTTTAGAGACATATTGCAGCCAAGCTTCTGATACTGCATCAGCATGTCTTGTACTAGTTCCTTATAGTTTTCTGCTCTAACATTCCCGAGAAAGTTTGTTGACACTAGGCGAAAAGCATTCCATGCTTGTTTCGCATCACCCTGCAGCAAGTTGTTGAACCGATCATCTTTGAAGAGCTCTCAAATCTGAGGACCTACAAAAACTCCCTCTTTAGTCTTTGCTTCGCTGAATCGAGGGAATTTTTCATGCAGGTATCAGAAAGCTGGCGAAGTGCGGTCCATGGCTTTCACAAAGTTTTTCATCAAACCTAGTTTGATGTGAATGGGTGGTAGCAGGATTTTGTGAGCCTCAACCAGAGCTGGGTGCTGGATATTCTTCTCTCCAACTGTTACATTTTGTCTGCGATTCCATTCTTTCCGCAAGTAGTGCCAATCCCTTGCTCGGCTATCCCACTCACATAAGAAACACGTATTTTATATATCCCTGCTGCAGTCCCATTAAAAGGAAAACCACCTTCAAGTCACCACAGAGGTGCCAGCTGTACTTGTTATAGTTAATGGAAGTCAGTAGATGCTTTAAGTTATCGTATGTCTCTTTCATGTGGACGGCATGCGCTACTGGAATAGATGGAAGACGGTTTCCATTGTTCAAAAGCACAGCCTTCAGACTCAGTTTCAAAGAGTCTATAAATAGTCTCCAGTCTTGTGGGTCATGAGTGATTTTTAAGGCATTCATGAGGCTTTCAATATCGGAACAGAATACCAGATTACTTTCCTTTCCGACTGCATATAGTACACTACTGACGTCAGAGGGCTTCAGCAGCCATCTGGCAGTAGTATTGCATTGGATCAGAAAATGATGCAATCAACTCTGGATGATGTGTGCATGCTGGTATTTTGCAATGTGATGCAATAGTACATCATTCAAGGCTTATTTGGGATGTATTTGATGTCCTACTGGATAAATTTACACTGTGAAACGTCAAAAATGAACTAGATGCAATATCTTCAAAATGAGAGCCAATACATTTTTTAACGTTATATTCATGTTCAGCTCACCAAGATACTACAGATTAGGGCCTTTTAAAGTCAGTAACGATTTCACTGTTGACCAGTGTTACCTGATAAGCAAGAATGCTATTTCGTCAAACAACATATCTACATCACAATTCCACCAACTTTGTTTTAAACCTTGCAGTCATTCCACAAAAGTCTGGAAGGATTTTTCTTTACCAACTTTAAAACAGATTGAAAATATAATCAGCACACTAAATACAACAACTTTACCAGCTGACCCATATCCAGCAGAATGGATTAAAAGTACTAAAAATCATATTAGCTTTTACATTGTAAATTTTGTAAATAATTCTTTAAAACAAGGTTACTTACCAAACAAGGTTACTTACCAAACAATAGTGGCCTCCTTTTCCTTTTATATTTATTTATAACAAAAAGGTTTGTTGCCCTTAAAATATCCTCTTTCAATTTTGCCCATTGCTTTTTTATATCCCCCAGCTGTTCCCATCCCGCTAACTACTCCTTGAGGTATTTTCCCATCTTGGCAAAGTTACAGTAATTTCCCTAAAGTCTAAGACTCTCGCTTTTGATTGGATTTTATCAACCCTAATCCTAATACTGAGCTACACCATCTGGTGATCCTGAATGCGAGATGATCTTCCACTATGTCATCAGAAACACTTTCCCCATTGGTAAGCACCAACTCCAGAATGGCCCCTTCACATGTGGGGTTTGTTACAAGTTGCCTGAAAATTTCTCCCTATAGAGAATCTAGGATCTCCTTACTTCTAGATGACACTGCAGCAGGGAAGCGCCAATCAACTCCCGACTTATATATGTACAGGTCAGGAGTCATAGAGTACAGAAAGGAGTACTCTTGAACTGTGACAATAATGTTCTTTCTCAGAATGTATGTATGATTTACTTATTTACAAAGTTCTAAGTCTTCATCTTTCTGCTCATGCCCTTACCTTCTGTAATTTGTCTATTCTTGTCTCCTTACTGTATGGCTACCCCTTTCTTCCATAGATAGCACACATATTTCAGTAACAGTTTGTGGGTGAAGGAGCAGTGTTTATGCTTCTAAAGCCATACAATCAGGGCTGGCTTCATAGTTGGAGCACCTAGGCAAGGTGTTGGAGCCCTAGGCAAACCGTAAATCTTAAGCCCCCTTGTCTTTCAGAATCTGTTGGAGTGCCCTGCTCTTTGCCGCCCCCTGAAGCTGCGGTTGCCCCCTCCCCTGTGTATAATAGGTTACTAGTGATACTGTTTGAAAGTGTGGAGTGTTGGATCCCCTGGTTCAGTGAAAACTGCAGCATTGCTCTTTAGAAGCCATTAGCTCCAACATGCCTGATCCAGATATTGACTTCAGATTTCATACTTGTCAAAATGAATATTGCAACTGACCCACTATGAAAGGATTAATCATAAAACATCTGCATAATAGGGGGAAAATACCTCTTGCATTGAAGCTGATTGGGAATTACTGACCTACTGGAACGTAGTGAAAAGAAAAGAATTCAAGCTAATATTTGCTTAACCTGCTATATCTATTTATCTGCACTTGCTTTGAAAAAAAATCCTTTTATATTACCTTTACAGAAAAGCGGCATCTCCAAAAGAAGACAGCCGCCTCTTATCTATAATGTTTACTTCCATAGATTTCAGTGGCATCATCCCATTAAGTATCACAGTGTCTCTCTGAAATTGAAAGCGACACGAATCTCACTTATTTATGTTCAGTAGATTAAGAGGCATGCAATGAGGGACCAAAGCCTTTTCATCTTGTATTAGCATCAGTCAGTCCCTGGTGCTGTGGTCGCCCTGATGATGACCTGAGTGGAAAGAACATTGCACAAGGTTTTATGAAAAAACAAACAAACAAAAAAAAAACCCCTGTTCAATCTATGACAAAGGAACTGTATACAAACAAAAACAGCAAAAACTATCATGATTGCTACACAGTACTGAACTCTCTTCTAGTTCTCGACAGCCACAAACAGGTCAGATTTTTATGATGCCAGTAATGAATATAGATGAGATATATCTGCATACATTGGAGGTAGTATGCATACAAATCTATTTCTTGTATATTCCTTAGAGGTAGTTGAAAAGCCCAACCTGTCTGCAGCCCCTGAGATTAGACAGTGAATACCAGTGAACGGAGTCTATTTTCATTAAGGCATCTAACTGCAAATTTCTGCACAAACAGAAATACGCAATTTTCAAACTCAAAGTACCTGTGGGAATTCAATTTGAAAGGCAGGTTGTGGCAGGATAAATGTGCAATGTATACCTGAAAAGGGAAATTAATACTTTTCATCTTCCCTCCCAAATATCCCTTGAGTGTGCCCCTTTTCTAATAGAGTAAGTCTGTGTGTGTCATGACAATGAGCACCTATTTATTTATTGAAAATATATAAATAGCGATGACTCAATCCCTCAGTGTGATGCATAATAATAAATATTTTAAAATACATAAATATTTACAAATATAAGTAAGTGCACTGCATCAGCAAACAGCTGAACATCATAAAAATTACCTGCTTTAGGTTGCCCCATCATTTTCACCTAGAATTAGTTTATGATGTTAGAAATGTCCTGAAACATCAAGTCTTTGTCCTCCTCAGAACCATGTAATCTTCCCCCAGGAATACTTCATCAATTAATGCATTCCCTAGTTTTGGTGCAATAACCGGAAAAGCACAATTGTGGATCCATTCTAAATATGCCTCTGCTCTCGTCGGGACTACTAACAGTCCACTTTAGGCCACTGAACATCCACATATTTGAATATAGCTGACTTACTTAAATTAGCTCTTCTTTCACCTTTAGAACAGGTGACCAAATGACCTATGCAACTTGTAAATCAGTAAACATCTCACAGACACATTAAAAGACGATTAAAGGTGTCATAGAGGGCCTGTTTATTTGTTTTTAACTCAGACCTTTCCAATAGTAGTTCATGGTGAGTTATATTCCAGCATATTTGGCATTTCTCTGAATCTGGAGGACTTACAATCTAAATTGGTACCTGAGACAATAGAGAGTTAAATGACTTATCAAAGTCCACAAGGAACAGCAGTGGGATTTGAACACAGATCTCTAGTTCCTAGGCTGCTCCTCCATTAAATCCTTTTTTTTTTACGTTTTGAGTTTCAAAATCCTTTATTAATAATAAAGTAGGAATTACATAAAGTATCCATCAAGAGGGAAACTGAGAATATTATTCACTAGTGCAAAGCAAAAACAATCATGGATCCCCATAGCAAAACAAAACAAACAAACAAAGGAAATAAGTTGAATAAAATCAACCATTTTCTTTCCCAGATAGAAAAGCCTCCACCTGAACTGGATCGAAAAAAGCATATTTAGCATCTTGATAACCTAATACACACTTACACGGATATTTAAGGAAAAACAAAGCCCCAGTATCCAAAATCCTCAGCTTTAAAACCAAAAATAACTTCCTGCGTTTTTGAGTAAGTCTACAAACATCCGAAACAACTGCTGTTAAATCTTACCCTCGATAGTGTGCTCACCCAACAAAGAGGGGAATTTACTAAACTACAGTAAAATACTGCATTTTACCACAACTTAATTTACTGCTGCAGTCACTAACTCAGTACCGCAGGTTAATAACTCCCATGGTACGTGAATAAAGCAATTTCCAATCAAGCACCTAAACTGTGGTGTTTTTAATAATCATACTTTATTTTGCCATAATGCACATCAGTTTAACGCAACACATTATTCAAAGCACTTCATTATTATGCAAATCAAATAGCATAGCTTGCATTGAACTTCATCAGCTGCCTTATTTGTGGATCAATGACACCAGCTTTGAACTGCCATTTTTTTTTCTCTCCAGAAGCATCAGGCCACTGGCACACAGCCTGATTCTCTGGGAAGCCTTCTTCAACAGGCTGGAGCTAATGGGTGTGTCTACCTCCCTCCTCACCCAGCAAATATCCCCCTCTTCCCTAAAAGAGACACCCATTCCCCTGAATACACATCTCCTCAGAAGACCTCCTCATGAACCCTATACCTCTGATAGTAGTCCTTGGATCTTCCACCCCCAAACCTACTAGAGGTTTCCCTTATTTAACAGCTTAGTCCCTAGCGGACGTAGAGCAAGACTACCACTAGGGATCAACTGGTACCATTTTGAACCCAGAGCCTGAAATGGTAGAAGTAACTAGGGACTGCTCTTTTCCCTGCCACTAGACACCAGGGGGATACCCAGTAGATCCTGGCTGTGCCTTCGGGGGAGGGTGCAGGGCCTTCAGGGGGACTCTGCCACTAAACCCTCCTCCTCCCTTCCTGCTTTTTCTGTTTCTGTTGACAGCACTCTTCTGCTTCCTGTTTTCTCGGCCCGCAACCTTGGGGTCATCTACGACTCCTCCCTCTTCTCCACCTATATCCAACAGATAGCTAAAAACTTGTTGTTTCTTTCTCTATAACTAACAAAATTTGCCTCTTCCTCTCTGAACACCCTGCTAAAACTCTTTGGTCACCTCCCATCTCAACTATTGCAACCTTCTCCTTGCTGGTCTCCCTCAGGGCCATCTCTCTCCTCTTTGATCTGTTCAGAACCCTGCTGTGAAGCTAATTTTCCCCCAACCCCAATACACTCATATAACCCCTCTTCACAAATGGCTTCACTGGCTCCCCTTCTGTTTCCGTATTCAATTCAATCTTCTCTTTCTGACCTATAAATGCATTCACTCTACTGCCCCTCACTACCTTTCTTCTCTCCTTACACCCCTCGTCGTGAACTCCACTCTTCCTCTGGCTTTCTTATGTATTTATTTTATTATTTATTTAATGTCTTTTCTATACCGTGCTTTTTAAAGTCAGCTCGGTTTACAGTTAACAGCAGGTTTGTACAGTACAGACGGCTCCCATACTGGACTTACAAGAAACAGGGTGTGGCAACTTGGACTAACTGGGGTAACTATGTACAAAATGTGCTGTAGCTTGGCTATTCATTTAGGTAGTTAGAATACAGGCTAGGCAGTAGGGCCAATGGCAGTACAGAAGCGAACATGCTGCCTAGCTACTATTTACAGGTTAAGTGACTATATACATGTGCCTGACCGGGAGTCTGGTGGTGCTACTGTGCCAGACTGGGGCTGTGCGTTGTAGGTATTTTTGGGCGGTTGCTTTGGTGATTGAGGGTAGATGGCTGTTGTCCGTCCTCATTATGGGAGTAGTGCTGGAGGAAGAGGTGGTGTTTCAGTGCCTTTCTGAACTGGGTAAGGTCTGTAATGGCCCGGAGTCCAAGCAGGAGGGCATTCCAACAGGTGGGTGCATAGTACACGAAGGCTCTGTTTCTTGTAGCTTGGGAACACTTCGTGATCTTGCTATGGATACTTAGTAAGTTGGCTGCGACTGACCTTCTAGCTCTGTTTGGGGAGTGGGGGCGAATGAGGTCCGTGATGGAGGAGGAAGTGATGCTGTTGATGACTTTGAAGGTCAACAGTAGGGTTTTGAAGGTGAGTCTGCAATGTACTGGCAGCCAGTGGAGATGCTTCAGGATTGGGGTTATGTGGTCCCTCCTGGCGGCTCCATGTAATATTCTGGCAGCTGTGTTCATTGCCAGCTGCAGTGGGTTCAGTGTGGTTTTAGGTAGGCCCTGTAGGATGGCATTGGCATAGTCGAAGTGGGGGATGACCAGTGCCTGGAAGATTGTCCTGAAGTCGTCTGGTTCCAGTAGAGGTCGTAGGTGTCGAATTGTCTGTAATTTGTGGTATATTGCTTTGACCGTATTGTTTATGTGGGCTTTCATATCCAACTGTTGGTCAAGTGTGACCCCTAGGTAGCGGATTCTGGGTTTGCTTTGGAGCTCCGTACCTCTTACTTTTAGTGCTGCTGGTGGCGAGAAGTCTTGGTTCCTGGTGATGAATAGTGCCTCAGTTTTCTTGAAATTTATTCTGAGGTTCTGCGTGTGGAGCCAGTCGGTGATAGCGTTGAAACAGGTGGTTAGTGGTGATAAATCCAGCTGGTCAGTTGAAAATGGCATGTAGAGTAAGACGTCGTCTGCATATACGAGGCATGAGGTGTTGAAAGAGCAGGCAAGTGCACAGATGGGCTGCATACATATGTTGAAGAACAATGCCAATATGGAGGAGCCCTGTGGAACCCCCTGCTTCTGCTGGAACTGTTTGGAGGCTGTGGGGCCGGTCAGTACGTGCTGCCATCTGTCCGACAGGTATGATTTGCACCAGCTTAAGGCCATGTCCTGGATCCCTTTCTCTGCAAGGCGCACTATGAGCAAATCATGGTCGACTGAGTCGAATGCTGCGGCAATGTCTAGAAAGATTAGTGCGTATCCTTGTCTGCTGTTGTCCAATCCGGTGGTTAGTTTGTTGAAGAGGGTGATTAGGAGTGTCTCAATTCCGTGCACTTCCCTGAACCCGTGTTGGCATGGTCTAAGGGTGCGATAGCCTCAATATGGTGTTGGATTTGTTGTTGGACAAGCTTTTCAATTATTTTGGCCATTAGTGGGATGCTGGAGATTGGTCTGTATGAGTCCACCTTCTGGGGTCCAATTTGCAGTTTTTTAGGAGTGGTCTAATGGACGTTTGCTTCAGGCTTTGTGGGAATGAACCCGTTGAAAAGGAGAGATTGATGAGTTTGGCGAGGAAGGGGCTGAATTCCTTTCTCAGTGTTTCTATCCAGAACGCTGGGCAGGGGTCGTTTGGTGCTGTGGTGGTGTTAATCGTAGTGATAGTGTCCTTGATGTTTTTCTCTGGTGTAGAGAAGGTGGTTAATGGTGTTGGGTGGTGTAGTCCGTTCTCAGGGGTGGGTGGTGCTGGTCTGTCAGTTTGAATTATTTTCGACTGTAGGTAGTCAGCGTATTCTTGTTGCTCTGGCGTGCTTAGCTGGGTGGGGGATGGTTCCTTTGTGAGGGTCCTCACCAAGTTAAATAAGTCCTGTGGTTTGTTCAGGGAGCGCCGCAGTATTTCTGCGTGGTGTCATTTCATTCTCTCTGAGACTTCCTTACGGTGTTCACTCAGGTGGGAGGTGTAAGTGCCCAGGTCAACGGTGGATCGTGAGGGTCGCCATTTTTTTTCAAGCTTCCTCAGGTGGCGGAGAGATGTTCGTAACTTGGGAGAGAACCATGGGGCGGTCTTCCTTCTTCTTGGTGATGCGTTCGCGGATGGTCAGTTGGCAATGGTGTTAAGGCTATTGTTCCAGGTGGAGAGCATACCCTCAAAGCTAGGCTCTGTGAGGTCAAGGAGAGGTAGGGTTTTGCTGAGTATCTCTTCTCTGTCAAAGGGACGGAATTTTGCTTTGTGGTAGGCAATGGTTGTGGGGTGGCTGCTTGTGTGAGCCTGCTGAGTGGGCATTTGGAATCTTAGTAGGCTATGGTCAGACCATTGGACCGCCGTGATGGATGGGGTAAGCATAAGATTCTGATGTGTGGCTGACTGTGGGGCGAAGATCAGGTCAAGCTTGTTTCCTTTTGTGTGCGTGGGTTCATTTGATCATAGCCCAGTTCGCTGAGAGCATTAATGAAGGCATTGGAGTGCACTTCTGGGAGAGCAGGCAGGTTGAAATCTCCCATGATCCAGTTTGGTGTGTGTGTATTCTTGGTGTTGCAGGCAAGGTCGATTATCATTGAGAGGTCATCTGGAGAGGGCGACAGGGATCTGTAGATTAGATTGATGGAGATGTGTTTGTTGGCTAGGGTGATGGCGTCCAGGTGTGTGGTGCTGCTATCTGCGGTCTGTTGGAATTGGAGCTCTATTTTTGTGAGGGCGAGGACTCCTCCACCCCTGCGGTTGGCTCTATGGCAGGTGTGGGCTGAGAAGTTGGGTGGGATGAGTTGGTTCAGTATGACTGTGTCGGAATCAGTCAGCCATGTCTCCGTGACCAGTAGGATATCTAGCTTGTATTAGGTTATCAGGTTGGAGATGATCGGCCATTTCTTTCGGGCTGAGTGAGCGTTTATGAGGGCGCAATTCAGATAGCTGGGTTGAGGGCACTTCTCAGGCTGCGATTTGCATAGAGATTTCTATGCAATTTCTATGCAATCTTTATGCAATCTCTATGCAAATCAGGCTGATATTTGCATAGAGATTTCTTCTCTCTATGTTCTTTTCTTCCACGGCCAACTCCAGATTTCGATCTTTTCACCTCGCTGCTCCTTATGCCTGGAACAAACTTCCTGAATCTATATCTTCTCATCTCTGCCCCTTTTCAAATCCATGCTAAAAGCTCACCTCTTTGAGGCTGCTTTTGGATCCTAATTCCCTTGTTTTCCTTGTGCCTCCTTTTCCTCTTTGAACCCCTTGTTTCGCTTATATTGCACTATCTATTGTGATTAGATTGTAAGCTCTAATGAGCTGGGCCTGCCTTCTATATGTTTTTTTACAGCACTGCATACGCCTTGTAGCATTATATCAGTGGTTCTCAACCCAGTCCTCTGGGGTCCCCAGGTCAGTCAGGTTTTCAAGATATCCACAATGAATATGCATGAGAGCGATCTGCATGCATTGCTTCCATTGTATGCAGATCTATCTCATGCATAATCGTGGATATCCTGAAAATCTGACTGGCCTGGGGGTCCCAGAGGACTAGCTTGAGAACCACTGCGCTATAGAAGTGATTAATAATAGTAGTAGTAGTAGTAGTAGATTAGGAGTAGAAAGTGGGCATGGTGACCGCCTTGCAGACAGTGCACGCTGACAGTCACGGATGCAATTACCATAGCAATAGAGCCATGCCTTACGGTACAGCGCTGTACATTAACTGCTGGGAACATACTGTCCATGCACCCGGCTGTTAATGTGGTGACTTTGCATTTGGCGCATGTGAATTTTCACATAATTCAGGCATTAGGTGCAAAGCCATAGCACACTTTAGCAAAAGGGCCCATAATGTGAACCTGCACAAGAGCATGGTAGAGAGCATGGTACTGGATCAAAGAGGAAGGGGGATGGTTACAGTGGGGCCAATGAGGACCACATTTGGGGACACTGGGGAGTGCTGCTGGATTAGTGGAGAGAGTGAAGAGAAAGGGAGATTCTGGATCCCATGAGGGCAGGGAGAAGAGGGGGAGATTCCGAAGGGGAGAAATAGAGAACAGATAGTGGACCATGGGGCGAGAAGAGAGAGCAAAGAGATGGTGGATCACTTGGGGAGGAAGAGAATATGAGAGATGCTGCATCATCATGTAAGAGTGGAGGGAAAAGGTAGGGGAGAGGCTGGAGCAGTGTGCGAGGGTAGGGAAGTGAGAAGAGGGGTATGATGGATCAATGAGCGATAGGGAAGAGAGGATGAGATGCTGGATCATAGAGAAAGCAGCACTCTGCAATAAGTCAAGCTTGATTGTTCTCCAAAAGCCTTTTCAGAAAATTGCCGCTATCATCCTGCGGACACTCGAACAAAACAGTCATCGCCTATCAGCTTCTTCAACAAATCAGTAAATCACACCGCTACACGGTACCATGTTTCAGGCCACCACTCTTTTCACGGCCCTTCTTTAGGTGAATTGGAAACCTCAATTTTGTAGCGTGTGATTTAGTGATTTCTTCAAGAAGCGGATAGGCAATGACTGTTTTGTTTGAGTGTCCGCGGGATGATAGCGGCGATTTTCTGAAAAGGCATTTGGAGAACAATCAAGCTTGCCTTATTACAGAGAGCTGCTTTCTGCACTACAGACCTTAACAATTATGTCTTCATTGCTTCAGCTGACATATATTTATTTTATTTTTTTATTTACATTCTCTTATATACCGCGCTATTCTGCATCAGTGTGGTTTACATTGAACAAACTGAAATTACATTGAACAGGGCATTATAACTTGGAGATAACTATTTTATAGGGAACATGGGCTATGGCTTGCCCAAGATCACAAGGAGCACCTGTGGGACTATAAACACCAGTCCTTCTGGCCCAAGGTTGCTGTCTTCTAGTGGGATTTGAACCCCCGGCTTTCCGGCCTGAAGTACCTTGCCCCAACCACTAGGCCACTCCTCCACTCCACATATAAGGTATATACGAGGGGATTGCATTGTGCGATTTCCCTTGGGTTTTTATCTATTATTTCTAATAGTTTTGAGCTGTGTATTAGACTCATAATAAAGAATAAAAGGGAGTCTTTGTATAGGAGGGATATTCTCTCATGGCAAATGGTCTGGCAAAAGTTATGAACTGTATGTTTCTTTAGTTTAATGCCTATGAAGGGTTTTTTGAATGATTTTTAAAGGAGGGATTTTTTTGGTGGTATAAAAGTACAGATAGCACAGCTTTAGCTGCAAAAGTTGTGTGTTGTCTATTGGGGGCGTGCACAGCATTTCCTCAGTAAATAACGCACAGAACGTGCGGAGAACGTGCTTGGCAGCATTGTGGATGCAGCTTAACGCCACCCACTGAGGTGGGGGCGTCCTTTGGAGCTCATCCAGGATGGCCACATAAACTATGAGCACTGTTTGATTACTACTCGCTCTCTCAAATATTTTTAGTTTGGAAAGCGCAGCAATGGCTAGCCATAAAAGCCACAAAACTGATCTCCACGTTTTGTTGTTGCCCAGCATTAAGCACCATAAAACTGACCCAGCAATGCTAGAAAAATCAGCAGTACCTAAGCAACAGGGATCTGTGAGTGACACAGTTCTCATCAAGCTCTAGGGCTTGGAAAAAAAATGACGTGAACTCTATTGGATGCTGCATTCAGAGAGGTTTGGAAGTAATGGCGCCTTAGCTTACTGCTTTTCAGCAGTGGCTGGAGATTCTGGAGGACAAAATATTTAAGCTAGACAATGTAACTGACCAGGATTTAACCAGTAGAAACAGGAGAAGTAATAGCCATATAATTAGCCTGTTGAAAGGAACTAAAGGTACTGATGCAATATCTTTGTGGAGAGCAGGATGCCATAGCTGTTAAATAAAATGGGGGGGGGGGGGGTCATATTCAGAAGGATGAATGTGGTTACCAGACCTCCTTAATCCCAGTGAGCAGAATATTCAGCGGCACATATCCCCTCCTAATGCTGCTACATGCCCTCATTCTAACCACATAGCGTCGGGGAGTTCCCAGGCAGCGCTCGAGTTAGTCGATCAGTGACGATATTTAACTGCTGGCTGGTTAAATTAAAGCGCCTAAAGTTAGGCACAAAAAGAAGCTGCTCTAGCTTTAGATGGTTTAGTTATCTGGCCAGTGGCTGAATATCATTTCTGCCCGATTAGCTAAACCACTAATCGGGCAAACTAGATATTCAATGTCTGTGACCAGATATGACCCCAACTGTACAAGTTTTGGTTGCCACCATTGAATAGCAGCCCCAGACTTTGCAGAGACCTTTGTGATCAGAAGAGATACTGGGTATCCTCTCAGCACCCAAAGTCTAATTTCCCCTGGTCTATCATCGCTAAACTATTGAGGCCCGCCCCCCCCCCCCCCCCTAAGCTCGGACCACATGAATTTTAACATTGTATGTCCAAGGTCCAAACCTGGAAGTAAATATGTATGTGCAAAAGAAAAAATATATAAATGAATGTAAAAATAAGGCAACAGAAAGGTTAACAAATGACTCAAATCAGGTTGGAAGGTCATGTTAAACCTTCAGAGGCAGTTTTTAAAGAAAAAGTAACTGAAATGAGAAATAAATAAAAACAAGTGACTGCAGCATTAAAGATAAATAAAAAGAGCCAAAAAGTTTAAAAATAAAAGAAATAAACATATAATAATAGTAAAATGTAATAAATACCTGTGTGTGTGTTTATGCGAGTGTTTATATAATGTGTACATGGGCTATTGTCCACATGCAGGGTGTTGCTAGTTGCCGAAGGAGGCAGACAAACATCAGACTGTAGAAAGCATGAGAACAGCTCACAGGAGACTAAAAGCATGATGTAATTTAAATAAATAATACAGATACTGAGCAAACTTTAAAGAAAACAGCTTATAAAATTAATTTTATGTGTGTAAAGGTCTGTTAGGTGCTTTAAAGCAAAGCAAGTGTGCTGTATGAGTTGAAATGAAGCTAGTAGAAGGGGACTATTTTTAAAAGGCGCTAGGTGGAAGAACACTTTTACAGTGAGGAAATAACACTGGTGAAGGAACATTAGAAAAAGTTAGGAGAAGACTCTGATGGGGTAAGATGCGCCAGAGTGAATGTCTATGTGAAAGAGCTGTGAATGGAATTATTTAGTGTCAGGATTGTAAGTAATTGAGAATTTATTAGAGAAGTGTACAAGAAGCTTGGATGAAAGCTGAAGGAAAATTGAAAGCTTATTTGCAGGAGTCCTGGACCCCTATGAAATTAAGGAGATCTGAAATCTAAGGGGGATGTTTACTCAGTTGCGCTGTAAAGCGACAGATAGCATGCGCTATCAGGCTGCGTTAACAGATAGCGCAGTGAATTTTAGCGCTATCTGCAGATCCCACCCTAACTATAGAGTGGGTGGGATAGTTGCGGGGAGTGGGCGTGTCTTCAATGCGTAGTTATAAGCATTGTGGAACCTATGTACCTTTTTAGGAACCTGCCAGGTCCTTGACCTGGATTGGCCACTGTTGGAAACAGGATACTGGGCTTGATGGAACTTGGTCTGACCCAGTATGGCAGATCTTATGTTTCCTTCTTGAAAGGAACCATCATGCAGATAAGTAGAGTTCCTTTGGAGGTTAGTGTAGAAAACTATTACTCAGATGTTAAATTTGGACATGAATATCTCTTATGCTATGTTTATTCTGAAGTCAGTGTGAATGACCATTTGTTTACCTTCAGAGCATAAAAAAGTTTGACATCCTGATATCATTAGCATTGTAAATGATTCTCTGTAATTGGAACATGCTTTTGTATGAAATTATCATTTTTATTGGAATACATTTTTTCTTGTTCATAAATATGAATTTTTTTGCAGCAGAAAAGTCTAATAAAAAAACCCCAGTTTCAGAAACTGATTGTGGACTACATGAGCAATGTAATTCATGTTCTCTCTCATGAATAATTTCCTCCTTGATTTTGAAATAACCCCCAGTAAGTCAGCACTGAGCATTATTGCTTGTTCAGATTAGTTTTGTTTGCTTTATGTTAGTTGCACTTTTATATGTAATTGTAGTAAAGAGATTTTAACTCAGAAACAAAATACTAAGAGATGTCTGCATGATTAATACTTCTGAATTATGTACCTTTCCCAGGATGCACTTTAACTTCTTCACCCTGAGTTAAAATATATAGTTGGAAAGTATATTAAGCAACTAGAATATTAAATAAAGCGCTATGTGCTTCCTTTTTCTTATTTAATTTATGCATTCTTATGAGGCTTTTTTATATTTTTAAATTTTCTGAACTTGACTGATGAATTTCCTGGTTTGATCCTGATGCTGATAGGAGCAGGAACGACTAGGGATTGCTCCTGCCCCATGACCACTGCACCACCATTGACCACTTCAGATAGGCCCAGGGAGGCCTTTGCAGTGGGTGGGAGGTCTTTTTTGGGAAGGAGGGCTTCATGAACGTATTGAGGGGGGGAGGGTGTGTCAGGATCATGACCTCAGGGGTGGTGACTCAGTCTTTTGGGGGAGATGTTCTCGGCGGTCTGGGGGACTCAGAATTTTTATGTTGTGCCGGTATCTTTAAGATGGTGGCTGAGAGCACCAGGCTGCATGTTAGCAGGCCAGTGTTCTGGGCCAGGAAACATAAAGCCGGCTTTAAGCTGCCATTAGTTTTCCCCGAAATAATGCGGCTTGGGTGGTTGATTGCAGAGTGCGTTGTTCCTTTACCAGAGTACATTAAGCCGCAGTAAAATCTAAAGGCCTGATATTCAAAGGCATTTACACTGTTTTCAGACCTGCAAACCGTGTAAATGCAGCTCAGTGGGGTAGTCGGTGGCATTAGCACGGTTGACGTCACTGAATATCCATGGGTGCCATCGCTGCGTGCCCTGATGCTAACCATGGGGGTGTTCTGGAGGTGGGCCGGAGCAGCAACTGGCCACTGCCCAGTTATGGCTATGCAGCAAAAGCAAGACACAGCAAAAGTTGACCTTACTTTTGCCATAGAAGCTAACCGGCCGAATATCGCCACTGCCCGGTTAATTTCCTGGACCTGCGGCTGACACGGATATTTAATGCTGATGGCCGGATATGGTTGTAGGCGTGCTAGTCGCCGATGCTGAATATAGGGCCCTAAGATTTTACTGTAGCTTAGTACAGTAATTGCCTTCTATTTATAGACTGAATTTTGTGCTGGACGATGTTGTATCCTGGCTGTCTACACGTAAACAGAAGGTTAACTCTTAAGAAATCTGAGGCCTTGTGGTTTGAGCACCTCCACAATGCCTATTTTTGATGTTTGGGCCTGTGACTGATAGTATTAACCTTCAGGATTAACAGAAGATTAATTTCTTATTAGACTCGGTGCTTTCTTTGGAGTTGCAAATTATGTCCATCTCAAAAACGACTTTCTAATAAATGATCTCTGCTGTAATTGCAGCCTTTTTTGGATCTTAGTGATTTCAAGATAGTTATGCAGACATCAGTCCAGAGTAATTTAGATTTCTGTCATACTCACGATTCAGGTTTCCAAAGAAACAATGACTAGTGAACAATGACCACGATCATACAAAATGACCACAAACTGTAAATAGTTTACTCATGTAAATAAGTTATGGAGACATACTGCTATGACACTCTGTCTCCAAGTTATAGAGTTCTCAAAACTCCTTGTTACAATGTAAATGGTAGAGTTCAGTGATGGAGTTTAATGCAAACTACCTTGTTCACAAAGTAAAAATTGAGTTTAATGTAAACCACCTTGATTTACGGAAAAGGTGGTACAGTATATAAATACTCTTAAATAAAATAAATAAACTACTTTGTAGACCCCATATTACAGTCAGCTGTGCAGATACTTTTCTGTAACTGTGTTGAAGATTAGGCCATGCAACTTTCGCAGGCCCTTCATTAGCTGTCGGTGGCTAGGTACATTGTGGGGCCCTTTTACTACCATAATTAATGTAACTGTTTTGGCAGGAAGGTCATAGGGTGACAACATATCCTGTTATGGGGAGGGAAATGGACATGGACTGCACATTGAAGCTGACGTACATGCTGTCACTGTGGCAGATAGCGGGAATTCACGTTCTGCTCCTATATAGCAGGCAATAAGTGCTTCTGTGCTGACGCTATACTTACCATGCTATAAAGGGGAACACGCTGGGAACACGGTCAACATTTGCTGCAGAGGTTCTGAACTTTCTGCACAATAAGTGCAAACCTTTACCACAACATTAGCTAAAAGAAGATTTATAATTCTTGCCCTGACATTTAGGGGATAATCTTATAGATCGATTTCTTGTGCATGTAAAGCATGGTTTATATGTGTAAAATGGCTATCAGAAAGTTGTTCCGGAGTATACACCTGTAACAATTGTGCAAACTGAAAGAACACCCACTTGTACACAGTCTGTAAGCAAACATTAAAAAGGCACAGTTTGGGTGTAGCTGGGGGGGGGGGGGGGGGAATTGCATGGACTTTACTCCATGCATATAGATAAATATTTTATAAACTCATATATGCACATGTTTGAGAACAGCTATGACTTTGTACAAGAGCATTTGTACTTTTTTGGGAATAGTGCTGGGAGTCTGCTTGATATAGGTAGGCACCTATGTTGCTTTTTAAAAACTCTGGTGCTCCGACTCCAAAGCAGGCAGGACTGCCAAAACACGGGTCTGTAGAGGCAGTGCTTTTGAATTCAGCTAAATAGTCTTTTTTGTTGGATATTTTCGAATTATATGGTGAAGATTTATGATGGAATATGCTTGCACCTCAGGGACATTTGAAGCTTTGTTGAATGGTATTTTGGGACAAATGAGATGAAGGAACCTTATAAGCTTCAAACGGTGTACAGGATTGGCATCCAGTGGTTCCGTTGTTTTGATAACCCGTTTTATACAGATGGGGAATTTAACATTGTTTCAAGTCTGGTTTTGAGCGTTAAGATCAGAGGTCATTGATACTGAATTTTGAATATGTTTAGCAGTGTACCATATGATCTGTGGGGAAGGAGGTGTTTGAGCAGTTTGGCCATGTTTCTTGAATGATTTTTGATAACAACAAATAATACATAAGAGATAAGAAGTTTTAAGATCAGCAAGGAGTTTTTTAGGACCACTGATGTCATGTTCAGTAGGTTAGCCAGTCTTCTTGGACAGATAGTAACATAGTATATGATGACAGATAAAGACCAGTATGGTCCATCTAGTCTGTCCAGCAAGGTAACAAGAGTAGGTGCACCTGCAGCTACGTGCAGGTCAACCCTCCCCATGCCTTTGTTTAGGGGTATACATACCGCTCCATGCAGGTCACCCCTATTTGTTGAGATATAAGAGACAGTGAAGTTTATTTTGATTTTAACCTGTTGCTATAAAGAGTCAACTGTATCTGTCCCATGCCATTTTGAATTCCGACACGATTTGCCCCCATCACTTCCATCGGGAGGGCATGCCAAGCATCCCCCACCTTTTCAGTGAAAAAGTATTTCCTGATGTTGCCTTTCAGTTTACCCCCTTGCAGATTTGTGTTATGCCCTCTAGTTTTACAGCTTCCCCATTTTTGAAAAAGGTTTGTTTTTTCATTAATACCCTTTACGTATTTAAAAGTCTGTGTCAAATCTCCCCTGTCCCTTATCTCTTCTAGTGTATACTGTACATATTTAGGTCTTTGAGTTTCTACTCATGTCTTCTGGTGTAGGCTCCAAATCATTTTGGTCGCCTTCCTCAGAACCATTTCAAGTCTCTTTATATCCTTTGTGAGATATGGTCTCCAAAACTGAACACTGTACTCCAAGTGAGGCCTCACTAGCCTTGCACTGTGGCCTTAGTACCTCCTTCTTTCTGCTGGTAATTCCTTTCTGTATGCAACCCAGCATCCTTCTGGCTTTGGCCACTGCCTTATCATTCTGTTTCAACACCTTGAGATCCTCAGAAACAATCACTCTGAGGTCTTTCTCCTGCTCCATGCACACCTACCTCTCGCCCCCATCACATACAGTTCCCTTGATTTTCTACATCCCAAGTGCATGACACTGCATTTCTTCATATTAAATCTTAACTGCCAAGCATTAGACCATTCTTCCAGCTTTTGTAGATCTTCCCTCCTGTTATCCACTCCCTCAGTGAGCCCACAATGTTGCACATTTTCATGTCATTTTGAAAAAAGGCAGACTTTTCCTTTCAGTCCTTCAGCAATATCTCTCATAAATACATCAAACAGTACCAGTCCCAGGACCGATCCTCGGGCATGCCACTGCTCACCTTCCTTTCATCCGACTGAGTTTCCTTTTACCATCACCTTCTGTCATTTGTCAGTCAACCAATTTCTTTTTTTTTTCCATTAAATGTTTATTGAAGAATCAACACTTCAAACACAACAATAATACACAGTTTCTTATGCATCCATAAGCCCAAGTTCACAAAGCTCAATTACACAATAACACTTATACATGATTAACCATCCCCAACAACCTCCCCCCCTCATCCCCCCATCCCTCCCTCCCCCCACCCCACTCCACCTCTAATAATAATAATAATAATAATAATAATAATAATAAATCAAAAACTTTTATACCGGCATCACTCTTTATCTTCACCAGCCACCCTTCTACCAATAATCACCATACATAGAATACCCAGCGACTATAATGCTAGCCCTGTGACAACTACACTTTTGAGGTCACCTCTCCCCCCTGCCTTTCCGGGTCTGGAGATGTCACCCGCCCTTCAATCCACCGAAAATAAGGGCCCCATAGTCTCTGAAAGCTCACCAGCCTCTGTTGCCTAAGAGCTGTGAGGCGGTACATCAAATAAAGATGTGCAACTCTCTGCTGGACCTCCCCTAAAGTGGGTGGATTGGCTGCCCTCCATTTCCTCGCAATCAACTGTCTCATTGCCCCACACACAACCTTACACCACTTCAGCCCCTCCCCCACATTTAGTAAGCCCAGACAGGGGCCAAAAGTTATACATTCCCCTAAAACCTCATTAATCCACTCCACCACCTCACCCCACCTGGGCTGAAGTTTGGAGCAATCCCACCAGATATGCATGAAGGATCCAGACTCCTCACATTCCCTCCAACACAGACCCAACCCCCCTTGCCATTTTTGCAGCCTATGGGGCGTCAAATGCCACCTATACAGCACCTTATAATTGTGCTCCAAAATAGTACTGGAGAGTACCCCTTTAAACATCCCTTTACAAACTACTTCCCATTGGTCTTCATCCCAACACACATGTAAATCCCTCTCCCACACTTTCTTATGAGCCCACTCTCCACTGTTCACTGATTCCATTAGCCCGTACAGCCTTGAAACTAACCCTTGAATCACCCGACCCTCAACCAACCCATCAATAACCTCACCTTTCTCTCCCCTTCCCCTCCCCCCGAAGCTCTTACAAAAGTGACATGCTTGCACATATTGATACCTATCCCCCTCCAGCACCTGAAATTCCCTCTGTAAGTCTTCAAATCCCACCCATTCCTCTCATTCTTTAAATTGCCCTGTGTGGCTCAACCCCTGGCGTGCCCACCTTTTAAACGTGGGGTCATATATCCCCAGAAGAAATTCCAGATTATCTATCAGGGGTGTAAATTTTGAGCATCCCTGGTTACCATACCACCTAGTATGCCATTTCAACCAGTAACGTAATGTGAGCGATACAAAGGGATTCCCCTCCCCCTTCCGCACACCTCCCACATCTTTCACCCATACAATATTGGATAAGCGTCCCTCCATCCCTACCTCCTGAGACTCCAGTTCCACCCACTCCGCCTTATCCCGCAATATCCATTCAAATACCGCCCACACCCTTGCTGCCTCATAATATCTCCCTAACTGAGGCATTCCCATACCTCCCAAGCGGTGATTCGCATACAATATGCTCCTGGCCACCCTAGGTCTCCTTCCCTTCCAGACAAATAGCATAAGCTTATCTTGCAACCTTCTCAGGAACGCTGCAGGAACCTCTACCGGCAAATTCATAAATAAGTATAAGAGCCTGGGAACCAGTATCATCTTTATTAAGTCAATCCTACCTAGCCAAGAGATCTCATATGTCCCCCACCTCTCTAGCTCTTAGTACCTTACCCTTAACTGGTATATAATTCTCCGAAAATATAGTTCCTCTCTGGGCAATGATCTGCACCCCAAGATACCGAATGCTATTTTTTGCCCACCTAAATGGGAAATCCTGTCTCAGCCCTTCCACTTTCTCCCTGCTAATGGTGATATTCAAGATTTCTGACTTCATGGGGTTCATGAGAAACCCTGACAAGTCTCCATATTTGGCCAATTCCTCCAAAATCGCTGGAAGAGATCTTGACGGTTCTGAAACAAAAACCAGAACATCGTCTGCAAATAAGGAGATCTTATGATGTGTCCCACACACTACTATCCCCCGCACTTCCTCACACTCCCTTATCCTCTGGGCCATTGGCTCCATTGCGATTATAAACAGCAATGGGGATAGTGGGCAACCCTGCCTCGTCCCCCTTTGCAATTCAAAAGATTGTGTAATGGAACCATTAATTTTTAGGCAGGCTAGTGGCGATTTATACAAAATTCACACCCAGTCAAGAAAAGGCCCGACTATCCCCACCCGCTCTAGCGTCATAAAAAGGAAGGGCCAGCTCACCCTATCAAATGCTTTCTCAGCATCCACCGCTAACAGGGCCATCTCTGCCCTTATTCTACCTCCATGCCATACTAAATTCAACACTCTCCTAATATTATCCGAGGTGTATCTCCCGGGCACAAATCCGGACTGATTGGGGTGCACCAGCTTCCCCAGATATGGGAGCAACCTATTGGCTAATACTCTGGTAAAGATTTTAAAATCACTACCCAAAAGGGAGATAGGCTTATAGCAGCCACATTCTAAGGGATCCTTCCCCTCCTTATGCAAAATACTGATCCCCGCCAATCGCATAGAGGCTGGCATTATGCTGTCACAATTAAAAGAATTGTACATTCTCACTAGAGGCTCCACCAAGCACCCTGCAAAAGCTTTATAAAATTGATTGGTAAACCCATCCATCCCCGGGGCCTTGTGGACCCGAAGGCCTTTAATTTTTTATTTTATTTATTTTTATTTTTATTTTTTATATACCGCGCTATTGAAATCACTGTCAACACCTCATTCTCCCCAATAGGAAGTGATAACCCTGCTGACTCCTCACTATTCAAACAAGGCAGCCTGACATTATCCAAAAATCCCCTTATAGCCTCCTAGGACACTATGGTCCCCGGTGTATACAACTCTCGATAATATTGAACAAACCGCTCTTCTATCTCCTTCCCCAACCACATCAATTGGCCATCCTTCCCTTTCACTTTCACTATAGTGTTCCTAGCAGCCATTTTCTTGACCCTACGGGCCAATAACCTACCCGCCTTATTACCAAACTCGAAGTGTCTCCGCTGCATTAAGTTAAATTTATGCCGGATCTCCAGCATATGCAAATCACTCAATTCCATCTGTACCTTCTTCAACTGCCCTTTCACTGTCACATCTTGGGACCCTCGCTTCAACTCACCAATCGAGGCCAATAGTTCCGTTTGCTTTTGCAATCTCAATTTTTTTCTTATGAGCCCCTATAGCTATTAGCCTCCCTCGCACCACCGCCTTCAGGCAATCCCACACAACCCCCGGGGAACACGCCCCATTATCATTCAATAGCAGATAGTCCTCCACCTCTCTCCATACCTGTTTCACTACTTCCCCATCCTCTAACAAGGATTCGTTCAACTTCCACCAAATTTTTGTTGGACTTGGGCTCCCTATTGGTAAAGTACAGGTGACGGGAGCATGATCCGACCACGTCCTCTCTCGGATTTCACAGTCTTCAACTTCCGCCA
Source organism: Ichthyophis bannanicus (assembly GCA_033557465.1). Lineage (NCBI taxonomy): Eukaryota > Metazoa > Chordata > Amphibia > Gymnophiona > Ichthyophiidae > Ichthyophis > Ichthyophis bannanicus. Next base: position 949,337,754 of record CM066034.1, read on the forward strand.
TCAAAGTTTTATCAATAAGAAACAAATCAATCCAGGAGTGAACCCCATGCACGGTGGAGAAAAAGGAATAGTCCCGCCAACCATAATGCACCTCTCGCCATACATCTACCACCTCTAGGCTTTCCATCAAGCGCTTCAATCAGAGTCTATGCTGTCTGGACACGGACACTGCCCCCCTAGAGGTATCCACCAAGGGGTTAAGAGCCACATTAAAATCCCCCCCAATATTAACTGTCCCTCCCCCATACGTGCTAAGATATCCTGTAAATCTCTAAAGAAATCCGCCTGATCAGTATTGGGGGCATAGACGCTAACCAAAGTGTACAACTTTTGTCCCCACCTTAATTTGACAATCACATAACGCCCTCCCCTGTCTTTAATCACCTCTTCAACTTTCCCCAACATCTTACTAGACATCAATATCCCCACTCCCCCTTTTTCTTCTCCACTTTATTGGAGGCAAAATGCTGTTGAGGAAACTGGGGGTGCCACATGCGTCCTTCATCTCTGGTGAGCAAATGTGTCTCTTGTACAAAAACGACATCCCCCTCCAATCTATTACATTCCTTAAAGAGCATTTGCCTCTTATGGAAGGATTTCAGACCCCTGGCATTTATAGTCACCAGTCTAAGCGCAGCCATAATCTTTTTCCCACTTTTCCAAGATGCCAGATCCACCTCCACCCCCCCCCCCCCTCACCACCCGATCCATCAAGCAGATCGTTTCCAAGTCACGTCAGACCAGGACAACTCCCCTTCACACCACATATAATTCCCCGCAGAATAGATATACTCAATTCCCCACTCTTCCACTCAAAATTCCAACCCCTCACCCAACTCAGCCTCCCAAACTCCCGCACTCACCCCAAGCTCCAAACCTGCAATAGCAACAATTTCTTTAACCCTGCATAAACATATTAGCAACGTATTAGCACACAGTAACAGTAGCAGTAACAACCCATCAGGCACCCTCACCACCAAAACCTCACCCCGCCCTTCCTGCAGTCCCGGCATTATTGCCCGTGACTAATAGCCAGTCCTTCAAACCAGTAGACAGTATTTCAGGTGGCCGCCTCTCCATTCTGCAGCGCTGGCCTCGGCTTCCGCAGTCTCCGCTGTCCGCCCGACACTCTACTGCATCTAGACTGCGAGCTTTTAGGGAAGTCCCCCACCTCTCTCGCTCCCTGCTCTCTCGGTAGGGTTGTCGGGAGGTCTGACCATCCGGCTTGTTGCAGGCCCGAGATCGCCGCCTCCACCGTATGAGCCACATAGGATTTAGTATTTATGGTGAACTGCAGCCCCACTGGAAACAACCACCTGTACTGCACATTTTCCTCCCGGAGGCGACGCGTCACCATCTGATATTCCCTACGCTTTTTTATTGTTATGCTGGATATTGTCCGCGAACACTTCCACGTCGGCCCCGTGCCAGTTTATTTTCCCCAGCTTCCAAGCTGCCTTGGTCACTAGCTCTTTTGACCGATACTCATGCAGACAGCAAACAATGTCTTTTGCTTTATTTTCCCTCCTCGGGCCCAGAGATCTGTGGGCCCTGTCCACTCTGAGGCACACCCCCTCCACTTCCATATCTGCAGCCTTCAGTACTGCACCACAAAACTCTTCCGCCAGGGTGACATAATTGACTGCCCCTTCCGGGAGGCCTCGTATCCTAATGTTCGAACAGCGGGACCTATTCTCGAGGTCTTCTAGCTTCTGCAATATGTCACCATGCACCTCCTCCATAGCGTTGGTTCACTGCACATTAGCGCTGAGCTGTTCCTCGTGCTCATCGACTCTGTTTTCCAGCTCCTCCAAACTAGCACCGAGCGATACCATATCCCTCTTCAGCTCCTTGAACCAGCTCTGAACCTCCATCTTAAAGGTAGTTCTCTTGCTTCGTTGAGTCAAACCAGCTTTGCAGGTCTTCGCACAGGCTCTGGATCTCACTGGCGTTACCTTTCACGGCTCCCCCTGCTCCTGCCTCTCCGGCCTCGCCGCTACTCGCTGCCATCTTGCTGGCCTGGGATTTTGCTCCTACTCCTGCTTTAAAGGAGAAGGTTTTTAAGTCCACTCCCGCCTTCTTTCCTGCCATCCGATCGCACAGAATTCTGCCCGCCACTCACGTCGCTATAGCGGTTCTGGTCAGGTTGCTTTTCAGGGCTTACTCCTTCTTTCCGGGGCTATTTTAACGCTGTCCCCATCGGAGCTCACTTAGGCAGCCATCGTGGTGCTGACGTCCCAGTCAACCAATTTCTGATCCAGTTCACCACCTTGGGACCAAATCTCCAGGCTATTCAGCTTATTGGTAAGCCTCCTATGAGGAAGAGTATCAAAGCTTTTGATGAAATCTAGGTAGATCACATCTATCGCATGCCCCTGATCTAGTTCTCTGATCACCCATTCAAAGAACTCAATCAGATTTGTTTGGCATGACCATCCTTTGGTAAAACCATGTTGCCTCGGATCATGCAATCCACTGGTTTCCAGAAAGTCCACTATTTTTTCCTTCAAGAGCTCCTCCATTACTTTTTCCACCACCAAGGTAAGGCTTACTGGCATGTAGTTTGTCACTTCTCCCCTATTACCACTTTTGTGAAAATATACTACTTCAGCCCTTCTCCAGTCCTGTGGAACTTCTCCCACCTCCAAGGATCTATTTGTTGTTGTACGTCCTTCTCTATTATCTTGGCCAGTAGGGGAATGCTGGAGATTGGATGGCAGGATTCCGCTTTTTTGGGGTCGAGCTTGTTGTTTTTAAGGAGGGGTTGTATGGAGGTCTGTTTTAGGGCTGATGGGAACACCCCAGTTGGAATGGGCTTAGTTCAGTGTGCAGTGATTTTATCCAGAATGCTGGACAGGGGTCATTGGGGGCTCTGGTGGTATTTATCGACGTAATGATCTCTTCTATTCTCCTCGTAGATGGAGGTGTGAATGCTGTCAATGGTGTTGGGTGGTGCTGCTTGGGTTCTTGAACTTGGGTTAAGTTGGTGTTGGATTGGTTGGACTTTGCTTGTAGGTGGTTGGCAAAATCCTGGGGGTGTAGTAGGTCCAGTTGGGGGGGGGGGGAGCAGACTCCTTCATCAGAGACCTCACAATGTTGAACAGGTCAAGGGGTATATGATCCTGAAGTTGGTTTTGGACAATCTTTCAAATTATTTTTGCTATAAATGGAAGGCTTGAGATTGGTCTGTATGAATTAGGGCATGTTTTGTCTAGTGAAGCGTGTTTTAGGATGGGCTGGATGGTTGTTCTTCACTGTTTTGAAAATGGAATCTGGCAGGAGAGGAGCAACTGGGTACGGAGACCCCATGGGATGGATCAAGTAGTATCCAGAGTGGTAGGGGAAGAAAGGAAGTACAGGGATAGGGAAGCATAATATTTTTATTTTTTTTAATATAATCTTGCTTTTTGTTTCTAAAATGAAAGGAAATAATTCCCCCCAGAAACATTTCTGAGGATTTTTTTGGATTCTAACAAAATGGAATGAGACAAGAATTGTATTTTTTTTTTCATTTCATTAGAAAACAAATGCACATCCCTATAATTATCTTGTTTAATATCTTCCAAGTCTTGTCTTCTGTTCTTATTCATCGGGATATGAATTTGATTTTTATCCCTGCTTCCATGGAGAGTCCTGCCATCTAATTCAGGTATCTGCTTCTTATCAAAGAACTATTACAAGTTTAGCTCAAGTGAGCAAGCCACTTGTTGTCTTCATACAAATTGTTTTATTTTTATTTATATTCTCTTATATACCGCGCTATTCTGCATCAGTGAGGTTTACATTGAACAAACTGAAATTAAATTGAACAGGGCATTATAACTTGGAGATAACTATTTTACAGGGAACATGGGCTATGGAGGGTTAAGTGGCTTGCCCAAGTCCACAAGGAGCACCTGTGGGACTAGAAACCCCAGTCCTTCCAGCCCAAGGTTGCTGTCCTCTAGTGGGATTTGAACCACCAACCTTCTGGCCTGGAGTACCTTGCCCCAACCACTAGGCCACTCCTCCACTCCACTTTTAGCAAGGAACTCCTGGGTATTCTCACATTAGTGATAAGAGCATTTGTTTGACATTGCCCAAGCATCTGGCTTGGCTGTGGAGGGAACCATTTTTGCCCTTTCCTCTTTCAGCTAGCTTCTATGCCTGTAAAAGACAAATATATCAGTACTTTAATAAGACTGAGGGATATTTCTGCAGTTCTAATCTAATTTTACTCTTATTTCAACCTTATCAGTCCCATAGGACTGCCCAAAGTGGCTTAGAGCATATGAAAATACAATACGTAATTACAAAAATATTAAATACAGCATATTAAAATAGAGTTCATAACTACTAATTAGCTATAATTCAGAAAAAATAAATTTGACCCTCTTCATAATTCAACACAAAATTGCAAAAAAAAAATAAGAAACCATGATAAAATTTTAGCACTGAACAAAATCTCATTTCCTACTTTTACCAGCTGAGTTACAGTTTATAAATTTCACATTAAAAAATTAATTATGATAAATCAAAACCTAAACATGGCTGGGACAAGTGAACACAGTTCAGTCTAAAGCTTCTAGTAATTCATGCATTCAGTTTATAATCTGCTCCTCTGAGGCTCCGAGTGGAGACAAAGAAATAAAAAGGGGCTACTGTAAATAAAACAGATGAAGCAATAATGGGCCTGATATTCCAAAGGAAGTTCATTAGAACTTCCTTTGGAAGTTCCCCTGAGCTGTGGCTGTCCTGGGTTATTTCGTGGCACTGGGAGGACAGTGCGGTGAATAGCCTCTCTGAATAGTGCCAGGGTGAACCATAGGTAGCATTCACCATTATCCGGTAAGCAGCGATATTCAGCCCACTAACTGGAGGATTATTTGGATAAAGTTAGGACAGCACTATCTCCAGGAACAAGCAGGAATGAGTCTTCACATATGGGTACGTCGGTACCGACGGAGTCTGCGCGGGAACGCTTCCCAGCGTCCAATCAAAGAGCTTTTGGAAGCATTCCAGCACGCCTGCGTGCTGCCTTCCCGCCTTTCCCAACTGCCTCTCCTCAGTTTTCGCTTTTCCGCGGAGCCGGCAGGACGTCCTCCTGTCACTGCAGAAAATTCTTGTTTTATTTCTTTAGTTTTCTTGTGGTCGCGGCTGTCTTCCCGACGCCACCGGTACCGCCGGTGTTTTCTTTTCTTTTCTTTTCTTGTAAAATCTTCCTTTTCCACGGGATATTTTTTCTTTATAGTGTCCCACGGTTTCTTAGGCCTTTTAGGCCTCTTCTTTTTCCTTCATGGAACCGCCAGACACTTTCTCCAAGAAATGTTCAGACTGTGGCGGTACAACTTTATTTTTAGACCCTCAAAGTTGGTGTCTAACCTGCTTGGGTCCTGACAACAGTTTGGTGAGAAGAGGTCTTCAACATCGAGGTTCCCTCGATACACGGTTGCCCTCCAACTTCGGGGCACCGTCCCCTTCTTCTTCTACACGTGATCAGGTAACCCACAAACAGTCTGTTAAGACTAGCCAGCCCTTGAGTGGTAGGTCTCATGCACAGCATGTAGACGGCTCTGGCCTTGCCCTCAAGGGCCCACTGGCTTCAAAACCCCGGCGGGAGTCTTCAGTCTCCAAAGCATAAAAGGGGTTTCAGGTTGTTCCTGGGGTTCACCCCCCACAGAACATACCTGAGCCGTGTCCGGTGGTGGCATCCGCTTCGAGCGGTACCGATACCCCGACATCGGCACTGGTGTTGGATGAAATACTCCTCACCAGGGATCGTCATCTGGCGGCCTCGGTGCCTTCGGGACCTTCGGGACCGGTGGATACTCTCCAGACTGACTTTCCATTATCGGTACCAGCACCGATACTACCACCGATGTCGGTACCCTCCAGACGTGCATCGATAGCCTCGCTTCTTTCGATGCCGAGTCTGGAATCGATCTCCAGTCTGGAAGACTGGGTACCGACTCGCCTTGGTACCGGCTCTCAGAGGTACCGAAGGCTCGGTTCTGATGATTCGGATCCGCAACTCTCGGTTCCCTCGAGGCCGATTGAACTGCCCTCGATGCCGAGTTTGGAATCGATCTCTAGTATGGAAGACTGGGTACCAATACGCTTTGGTACCGACACCGATCGATACCAGTGGCTCGGTACCGAGGATAGCGACCGGAGGTTTTCGATTACCTCGGTACCGATTGAACGGCCACTGATGACTGCTCCGATGTCTCTGTCGGATCTGACTCCGACATCGGTACCGGTATCCACAGTAGCATCATGGCCAACTCCTGCCATGCTTTTTTCAACAGGATCGCTCCATTCTATACCAAGCTTGGAGTCGATACCTGGCATGGACAATGTGGTAAGGACGGTCGCTGCTCCTGGCAGCCTGTACCGGTGACCATCCCTTAAGCATTCCACACTGCACTCTGCAGGATCTTCTATTCCTATATATTTGGATAGCTCTGTGGGTGCTCAGGCTAGTTCTTCAGATCTAACTTGTCCAAGGGAGATTCCTGTTGGGGATCCCTCTTTTCAGAGTTTCCTCCTGGATATAGCAAGATCCCTTGCCATTCCTATCCCAGGACATGATCCTGCACAAGGATCTGTTTCTACCAAAGCAAAGGAGAACACAATGCTTCCTTTGCATCATTCCTTCCAGGGCAACTGATCTCTTATATCAGGTGCCCCCCTCTCCTGGTTTTCAAAAGACTCAACTTCCTCATCATTCCATAGTAGTGGAATTAGCAATGCGGCGGGTAAAGAGTAAGAAAAAGCACTCTTCTTATCCGCCAGGACGTGAGTCTAAGACACTAGATGCCTTTGGATGTCAAACCTTCCAGACATCTATGCTTTCTGCAAGAATTCTCTCATATATTTTTTATATGAGTCTATCTCTTGAGGAGGTCACAAAGCAATTACATCTTTTGACTCCTTCCCTTCCAGAGTCCAAGAGTGCAGACTATTCTTCACTGCTCAAGCAACTTCAGAATATCTCTTGGTTTCTTACTCGTGCTTCCCTAGACTCTTTTGAGTCTGTTAGCAGGACTTCTGCTATAACTATAGGGGCACGATGTAGAGCCTGGCTCCAAGCTTCAGACTTGGACAAATGGGCACAGCAAAGACTGGGACATACTCCTTGCACTGGAGACAATCTTTTCAACAAGGAGTCTTTACATCAGGTTACTCAGTTGTCCACTGACTTACCTGTTCCTAGGGGCTGTTCTGCACCTTCTTCGGTCCCAGTAGGTAGGAAATGTCCTGCCAAACTTTCTTCCTGTAGGAGAAGAGGGTTTTTGCATCATCTGCCCATCATACAGATGTTCCCAAACAAGGGAAGCATCGTCCTGGTCTACAGAATTCAACCTCTCACCAGGCTCAGCAAACCCAGCAACCACAGGGTTTCTGATCAATCTCCATCAGATGCTTGTGACTCTGGGGGTTAGAATCTGCAGTTGCTTCTTCTCAATAGGGGCAATACACTGCTGTCATTCTAAATCCTAGACATGGATCTCTTCCCGAAAGACATCCATTCTTTCTAGGTTCTATGAGCTGTCAGGATGTTCATGCTTCTAGGTCACAGGGTTCTCCTCTTCCTCCTACTAGGGCAAGAGGTCTAACTACTATCAAACGATAGTTTCCTCTGCCAGCATGTCTTTTTTCCTTTTTATAGACTTACTACTTTGTAAGTCTTCTTCAGCTCCATTCTCTTTACCCTCTTACCAGGTTTTTTCCCTCTGTAAGAGCAGTATTGCTTCACTGGAGGGCTTTTTCTTCAGCCTCTCTAGTTTTGTTACTTTTCCAGTGCGGAGTTCTCTTCTCTGAGTTGACTCCTCTTTTTCAATCTTGCCTTGAAGCAGTTCATCAGACATGTCCAGAGTTTTCTACTCTTGTTCTGTCTGTTCTTTCTGTTTTTTTTAAACAGTAACATTCTTTCTGCTGTCTGGCAAGCAGCTGCCTATGTAGGAGCCTTAATGTTTGGACCACTGGTTCTTGTTCACCAGCAACCAGATTTGTCCTCCACTAACATTCTGTCTGGTCTTAGTAGTGGATCCAAGTCAGTGCTATCATCTGTCTTGGAAATTTTTTCACTACAAGCTTGTTGGATTGTCTTCTCTTTCTGCCATCTCCATTCCCCTGGGTTTGGCAGCATAGTTGACATAGGTACTGGCTCTTCAGCAGCCAGTTCCTTCTCCTCATTCTCCTGCATCATGCTCTCTGCAATTCTACAGAGAAGCTCTCCACTATGGGCCCTTGCTAGAGAGCATGAGGACTTTTTCTCCAACAGCTATCCTAGATGGTTGAAAAAGGCTTTTTCAGTCATGTCTCCCATGACTAGAAAGGTTCTCCTTTTTAATATAAAGGACATAGGCCTTCTCTTCCGTGAAAGCTTAAGGAGTTGCCAATTCCCTGCTTGGTCCATAGTATTTCCAATCGGGAATATGCTTTTCTCCTTCCAGCTCGTCCTCATGGTAATAACGCATGTTACCTTTTTGCCCTTAAGCAGGTCAGCATGGTATCTCATTTTTATGCGTCTTCTGTTCACTTACCATGCTAGAGTTCTAAAATACTCGGGACTTGATGGCTGCAGACTGATATTATCCTCTGCTTTTCACGTAACTATCCTGGTTATTCCACTACCTAGCATCCCTGTGGCTCATAACCAGTGGGAATTGATTCTCTATATATCTTCTCAAGCAGGTTCCATCTTCTTGTTGTTAGATGAATCTTCCCTCTCCACATTTTCCTATGTGAATACCATTTTTGTAGGCATATCTCTGTCTGCTTCATTGCAGACTCCCATATAGAGGCCTATATATATCATATCTATAGCATACATCTTACAGATGTCTGTCTATCATTTGTGTGTATTTTATGCCCTTCATATCTCACTATAGATATATTCTCATATATCTATCTATCTATATGATATATATATATGTATATATATCTATATATATGTATCTGTTGAGATATTTACTATCGGTAGATAGGTATCCTGCATTTATCTACCTGACTGTCCAGGATCATATAGCTATATGATTCTGACAGATGGGCTTTACCCATACCTATGCTATCCAGCAGGTTTGGGGTTCCACACTCACAACCATTTTTCTGGTAGTTAACAACTTCCACCATAACCTTAAAGTTTAGGTACCTCTGAAGCTCTCCATGTTCCAGTATCTCTCCTAGCTGACCCCAGTTAGGAGAGACATTGCGGATCTTCAGGTAATCACAGGCTCTAACGACTCAGGCGTTTGTCCTTTCTTTTGGGATACAAGGGGTTTCCATACCTTTTTCTCCCACAAGGACTGTGCCTGTTTCTACAATCCGGTCGGCCTTCTCTTTTTGCTCCCAAGGGTGAGCCACTCTGTCGCCAAAGAGTTTGGCTTTTATCATAAAGCCTTCCACTGAAGGCCCACCATTTTTAGTACTACCCCAGTTATTACCGGGGTCCCCTCTTACCTTTCAGGATTCTGACCTCCACTGTTTTTTCCTAACAGGTTTATTACCTCCACTTCACAGTGAGGTCCTCCTTGAGGTTCCTCTACTGGGTTCCCCAGTAGATCCCATGAACCTCCTTACCGCTGTGTAATCCTGTTAGGGGAGGTCCATATTGCAATATTTCTTCAATATCATTGATGATAATTATCATCCGCACACGGACTCCTTGTCTGCAGTCCTATGCTAGGTTAGCTGTTCCACAGCACCTTCTTTCTTTAACTCCTACCCTCCATCCTCAGGATGCCTGGTGTTGTGCGGGATAGCATGTTCCAACCTATGACATGCTAGGACTCCAGGCATCTCAGCTTCGGAGTCCCCATATGTGAAGACTCATTCCTGCTTGTTCCTGGAGATAGCACAGTTACTTACCTGTAACAGGTGATCTCTGGGAACAGCAGGAATAAGTCTTCACAACCCACCCACCTCCCCAGGAGTTGTATCTCTATCTATCTTTCCTTTCCTCTCTCTCTCTCTTTGTCTCAGCTTTAAAACTTAACTGAGGAGAGGCAGTTGGGAAAGGCGGGAAGGCAGCATGCAGGCGTGCTGGGATGCTTCCAAAAGCTCTTTGATTGGACGCTGGGAAGCGTTCCCGCGCAGACTCCGTCGGTACCGACGTACCCATATGTGAAGACTTATTCCTGCTGTTCCCAGAGATCACCTGTTACAGGTAAGTAACTGTGCTTTATCAGGTTGATTCTAGATAGTGGCACCAGTTACCACCGGATCCGGATAGTTGTCGTCGACCAATGGATACTGGAGCTGAACATCTGGCTATTTTATAGCCGGAGTGGTCAGCTGACCATCAAGGCTGAATATCGGCCCAGTACAGATAAGCATGAGCAACATTTAAACAATGAGACAACCAAATCTAGAGACTTTGATAAGACAGAAATCCAGTGAAGGCTAAATCATTAAGAAAAGAATTCAAGACAGAATTGGTTTCATTTGCTCAAAAAGTCCCTAATTATACTACGGAGGCTCTGCCTCAGGCTGTGTATGGCTGGAAAGGACATGAGTTGCAATCAACAATAAAACTTGACCTCCTCTACCAGAGCAAAAGTATGAATAGAACCAAATCCCTCATGACTGAAGACACTGTGGCTAGTGCAGAATGTGGTGTACATGCTGACATGGTGTGGTATGTGGTAGGAAAGAGCATACGAGACTCCCTCATCACAACAACAGCACCTGCACACGTATTTTATAAATAATGCACTCTGCCCAAACTCCAACCCTGAACATGCCAACACATGGATCATGTAAAAATAGGCAACATTTTGGTGCTGCATATGTTTTTCATCCTAAAATCCTTTATATAATTACCTCCAAATAGACCGCCTTCCTAGACAAAGAGACTGCCCAAGAGGTGTACAATAGATGAAAAATGGAGGGCCCGATATTCAAAGAATGCTGAGCTCCTAAATCTAGGCTCCTAAGTTAGACTCCTAAATTTGTGTCTTATTTTCAGTCACACTTAAGTTTTCAGCTAAAAATTCACACTAATTTAGGAGCTTACAAATTATGCTCCTGAATGTAGGCCTGCCATTCATTTTGCCTAGATTTGTGAGCCTAATTTAGATGCCTAGTGCTCAAAATCAGTGCTAAACTCCTAATTTTTTTCCATGCTCTAAATCCACCCCCATGGCCACCCACTTTTTATGCTCCTAAATTTAGTTTAATGAAATTTTAAGAAAAAATGTAGACACTCGGCCCTAGTAAATTTTCAAAGAGGCCAATTTAGGAGTATAACTCTCAAAGTTAGCATTATCGGGCCCACAGTACATAAAACAGATAAGCAGCAGAAATAGTACTTTGCCATATCAAGAGTGCCGGGTACCACAATATGCACCTATATGTAGGGAAAATTTCCATCAACAACAACCTTACCTCAATTCCAGTCATTTGACTGAATACTGTTCCCCTGCTCCTACTGTTGCAGCATTTAACTATACTGGAAAGAAAATCACTTTCAAGAGGGCAAGTCTTTGCAGATAATATTCTGTACACACTCAGCAACTCTGAGGCAATATTTCTGCCTCTCTTATTAAAGATTAAAAATCTCTGCCACTGTGATTGAATTTTTTTTTTTTGTTTATCTGCTTTCAGTAATAATGTCCCATAATGTTCCTGTGCCTTGGCAGCCATGGAGATGATATCTGTCGAGTGGCCTTTCTGCTGATGTACAATTGCATATTTCTGTTTTTCTGCATGCAACAGGCTGTCTTTTGACACTCCATGATTGATTTCAGTTTGGCATTTTCGACAAGTCTTCCAATATTTATATTCATTTCTCTTGCTCCTATGGGAAGGTTTCACATATAGCATTTCACCAGCCACAAAACAACTATGGAATTTGAATATTTAGGAATCTTCAGTTCTAAAAGTTAAACCTATGCAACTTCATCTATATTTGCTTGGAGTTCCCACCAGAACAAACAGATCTTGCTTTTTCTATGGGAACCCCAAGCAAACGGAGGTAAATTTGCATAGATCTGTAGTGAAGCATTGAACATTGTCAATTCTTAGCAGGTGTGGGTTAAACCAATGGATTTGTTGGTTCCTACCTCCAGTTGGTTTCGCCATTAAGCCAACATTTGTTTTGGGATAACAGCCTCTTCTTGGCTCGTGATTCAAAGTTCATCTTAAGTTGATAAGTGTACACTAACAGTGTGACATAATGGTGTGTTCCCCCCATTTCCAGAATTAGGCATGTTGAGGGCTCATATGTATGTCTCATAAGAAATGTTGGGGAATACACAGATGTGTGAGTGTCAGGAGGGGATCAGAGGCTGGGTGGGTGCCCGTGTGGGTGTGTCATAGGGTAGTGTCAGGGGCTGCGTGTGTGTGTATTTGGGAGTGTTGGTTGCGTGGGTCTGTGTATGTGTGTCGGGGACTGCGTGTGCAATGGGGAATGTCAGAGACTGCAAACATGTGCGTGTCTCTCTCTCATGAGCCTCCCCTCCGAAGCTTCCCCCAGTCTCTCGCTCTCTCTCTCTCTCCTACCCCTTCTCCTCCAAGCTTTACCCAGCCTCTCTCTCTCTCTCTCATATATCTGCCTCTTTCCCTTCATCCAGACCCTCTTTCCCTCACTGATGCCCTCCTGCAGCTCCTTAAAACGTGAAAGTTCACACTTCCCTCAACAGCTCTTTGCATGTTGGAGCCATGCAATGCTGAAAGTTTGAGCTGATCTCCTGGTTTCAAGTCTTGTGAGACTTCTAACCACAAAATCATCCAGAGCTTCTTCCATTGTGCAACTCCAGCATGGAGCTGACTGTGATGACGGAAGTTGAACCACACAGTTTTGTGTCAGACTAGTACATGTTTGTTTCCACATGCTTCTGTATGCACAAACATGTATACAGCCAGACCCAATTTGCCTGTCTCTTGAATTCTCGACAATAGGTGCTACACCTAAGCAAAATGCACCTAAAAAGACTCTTTGCGGATGATACCAAAATCTGCCTCTTTGCGGATGATACCAAAATCTGCAATAGACTAGACACCCAGGAAGGGGTAGATAACATGAGGAGGGATCTAGCTAAGCTTGAAGAATGGTCTAGAATTTGGCAGCTGGGATTTAATGTTAAAAAATGTAAGGTCATGCATTTGGGCTGCAGCAATCCAAGGGAGCAATACAGTATAGGAGGTGAAGTACTTTTGTCCACTAAAGAAGAGCGGGACCTAGGCGTGGTTGTGTCTGATGATCTTAAAGTAGCTAAACAGGTAGAAAAGGTGACAGCAAAAGCTAGAAGGATGCTTGGGTGCATACGGAGAGGAATGGCTAGCAGAAAAAGGAGGTGATAATGCCTCTGTATAAGTCTTTGGTGCGACCTCATTTGGAGTATGGTGTGCAATTCTGGAGACCGCACCTTCAAAAGGATGTGAACAGGATGGAGTCGGTGCAGAGGGTTGCTACTAAAATGATTAATGGGCTTCATTATAAAGCATATGAGGACAGACTTAAGGATCTTAATATGTACACCTTAGAGGAAAGGCGGGATAGAGGTGATATGATTGAGATGTTTAAATGCCTCCGTGGCATAAATGTTCAGGGAGAGAGCCTCTTTCAATTGAAAGCAAGTTCTGCGACGAGGGGACATGGGATGAGGGTGAAAGGAGATAGATTCAGGAGTGATATGCGGATATATTTCTTTACGGAAAGAGTAGTGGATCCATGGAATAGTCTCCCAGTGGAGGTGGTAGAGATGAGGACAGTAACTGAATTCAAAAAAGCATGGGACCAACACAGAGGATCTCTAAAGGTAAAAAGTGGACTGTTGTAGTTGTTGTTTTGGAAGGACAGACTAGATAGGCCATGTGGTCTTTTTCTGTCATCATGTTTCTATGTTTCTAAGACAGATTTCCTTTCAAAATTCACTTGCCTGACCATGCCGAGGGGGGAAGGAAGAGGGTCTTTTCCTACATGCTTTATAGGGATAAAATAAGGGAGGAAAACAGGACAAAGCAGATGCCAGTTTACCCAAGCCCAATCTCTGAACATAGCCCTTTATCCCCACCACGGGCCTGAGTTAACTTTCAAAGTGGGGTTTTCTGGTGGCAAATGGAGGTATAGCTGCAGAAATTTCTTTGAAAATTGTACTCAGACTGGACAGTCCTTATTCCATGGTGCTTACAAACTAGTCAAGATGAACAGACAAGACACTCAACAAGAAACGATGAATCTTTGAGTTAAAATATTGGGTGGGTGATAAGTGAAATTAATTGGGGGAGGGGATTAAATTACTTTCGCTACCCTTTGGGCTCCAAATTCCCAGAGTTTGGTGTATGTATGTGAAATTGGTGGGAGTCAGAACATCATAGTTACAACTCAGTATTTTGTTTTACTGTCTCTTTTTGGGAATTAATGTATAATTTCCAGAATTATCGCACAATTTGCTTTAAATTTTCCAATATATATGTAGTTGGCATCCTTGCATTTTAGGTATTTTGTGTACAATATCTTGAGAAATAATTGTGAATATTCCAACTGTATGTCGTCATAATATTTTAATAGTATGTTCACAGATATACAGCAAAAAAAAAAGATGTCTGTGTTACTTAGACATAGTACTTTCTGAGAAAAAAATATGAACTGGACAGGATTAATGTCACCCTTCACTAATATTTGGTTGCACAACCCTTGGCAGTGATAAGAGCCTCCAAACATTTATTTTAACCATCTATGAGTTTTGTACATCTATCTGCTGGAAGTTTCTCCCACTCTTCAACTGAAATTTGTTCCAGTTTATGAATGTTTCCAGGATTCCTTTTACCAATGGCAGATTTCAGCTCTTTCCAAAGGTTCTCAATTGGATTGAAATCAGGACTCATTGCTGGCCAGTTTAAAACAGTCCACTTGTTCCTTTTAAATCATTCTTTTGTACTTTTGGATGTATGTTTTGGGTCATTGTCCTGCTGGAGGACTCATGACCTTCAGCCCAGACCTAGCTTTCTGACACTAGGTAGCACATTTCACTCCAAAACACCTTGGTAGTCCTCTGACTTCATGATTCCTTTAATACATTCTAGTCCTCCAGTTCCTAAGAAACCCCAGAGCATAATGGAACCGCCACCATATTTAACTGTAAGAAGGCTGTTTTTCCTGATACGCTTGATTTCTTCACCTGTAAATGTATTGCTGGTCTGCATTGCCAAAGAGCTCAAACTTGGTTTCATCTGTCCACAGAGCATTTTCTCAGAAGGATTGTGATTTCTCAAGGTGGGTTTGGGCAAAGATCAGACGTGCCTTTTTTATGTTTTTCTTTGAGTAGGGGGGTCCTTCTTTGCTTAGTGTGCGGCATATGGGGCAGGTTGAAACCATCATTTCAGATTGTTCTAGATTAACCTTAAGCTCTTTGAATGTTCTAAGTGGTGTTTTTCCAAAAGTCTTGAAGGACTACCAAAAGGGACTGCTACAAGTGGAAGTAGATATACACTTGTGAGTATAATCTTGTAGAATAAACTCTAAATCTTGGGGTAAAAGGGATTTCTTGGAGTTAGAGCTGATAAATCTGTGTATTTTAGAATTCATTGTTTTTGCTAAGTCAGTCAGGTCTTAGTACCACCAGTGAGCTTTGTATTTAAGTCAAAGAAGAGTAAAGCTTAGCATAGAACATAAAATAAGAGTAAATAGACTTTTAAATAAATTTGTTTCTAGAAAGCTTTTCATTTAAGTCAAATCAGAGTTTAGCTTAACCTAGAAGTAAATTGGTAAGCCTTTACCTTAGATGCACAGGACAGGGCACTGTGTAAGTCAACTTTTAATAAGTCTTCTTTCCCTTACTTCCTCCCGGACTCCCACCCACTCCTGGGATAATCATAGCTTTATAGGTGCTTAAACCTCTTAAAGGAAAGGTGGTGCCCATATTCACTCTCAGATGCAGCTGTTTATCCTCATCAGGCATACATTAAGGACCTGAGATTATTTAATCTTGAGGTAAACAAAGTCCGTTAAACGTATTAGGTATAGTTTTAATAGTATAAGTATTCCCAGCAAAACCTAAGCAAGTAAACAACTTAAATATCGAAAAACAATCTTAAAACTAATATGCAGACAGCAGTCCAGCAGCGAGATGGGGGATTTCCAGTCTTTTGCATTGAGTGGCACATGTATGATTTTCTCCCATTTGGAGAGGGGTCCAAAGTGTGCACTAGGTGAAAGGAGCTCTTTGTTCTCATGGAACGAGTCCAATCTCTAGAGGCTAGAGTAGCAGACTTGGAGAATATAAGGAAGACAGAAAGGTACATCAATGAGACCTACAGGAATATAGTACTGAAGTGCCACCTCCAGTCTGGCAGCATCTCTGTTGACATGGAGAAGAATGGTCACGTGGCAGGAGAGAATCACCCTGGTGTGGCAGGAAGCGATCCTGTAGCTAGGACCTGTCTTCCAAGTGATGTAAAACCCTCTCACACCAAGGAGATTTCTCCAGGGCCATGTGCCCACAAGGGAAGAGTTAGGACAGTCGTTATAGTTGATGATTCGATCATTAGGCATGTAGATAGCTGGGTGGCTGGTGGATGTGAGGATCGCCTGGTAACATGCATGCCTGGTGCAAAGGTAGCGGACCTCATGAGCCACCTAGACAAGGTCTTAGATAGTGCTGGGGAGGAGTCTGCTGTCTTGGTACATGTTGCTACCAATGACATAGGAAAGTATGGTAGGGAGGTTCTGGAGGCCAAATTTAGGCTTTTAGGTAGGAAATTGAAATCCAGAACTGCCAGGGTAGCATTCTCCAAAATGCTTCCCATTCCATGTGCAGGACCCAAAATGCAGGCAGAGCTCTGGAGTCTCAATGCGTGGATGAGATGACGGTGCAAGGAAGACGGTTTTGGATTTGTTAGGAATTGGGCAACATTCTGGGGAAAGGAGTGACTTTTATGAATGTAAGGGCTCCACTGGAACCAGGTTCCTGGCCATTAACCTTTAAAAAGGAGATAGAGCAGCTTTTAAACTAGATAATAGGGGAAAGCTGACAGTCGCCCAAAAGCGCATGGTTCAGAACAATGTATCCTTGAAGGATACTAGCAAAAGACTGAAGTTAGGGAATATTGACAGAGAGGTTCCAGTAAAGACAAAAGTAATCCAAATGCCCTTAATACAGAGCAGACAGAGCTTAAAGATTCCAAATTACCCCTGCCTACTGATAACCAGATTAATATGAATAAAATACAGCCTCTAAAATGCTTGTATTCAAATGCTAGAAGTTTTAAAAATAAAATGGAAGCGTTAGAATATATAGCACTAAATGAGAGGTTAGATATGATCTCTATCTCTGACATCGTGGAAGGAAGACAACCAGTGGGACACTGTGATACCTGGGTACAAACTATATTGTAATGAAACTTCAAATCAAATTGGTGGAGGGGTGCACTCTATTTTAGAGAGGGCATTGAGTCAGAAAGGATTAAAGTTTTGTAGGAAACAAATAGACTGTAGAATCTCTATGGATTGAAATCCCATGTAAAAAGTGGAAGGGGAAAGCAATGGCAGTGGGGGTGCACTATTGAGCACCTGGCCAGAATGAACACATGGATGATGAAATGATCAAAGAAATCAGGGAAGCTAACAAAATCAGTACATGCCCGGGAGATAAAGTTTCTAGATGAAATTTCTTGGAGCAGATGGTTCATGAACTGACGAGGAGAAGCCATTTTGGACTTAGTCCTTAGTGGAAGACAAGATTTGGTACAAGAGATAAGGGTGTTGGGACCACTTGGCAATAGTGATGTTAGCATGATCATGTTTGATTTAATAAATGGAGGAAGGACAGCAAGGAAATGCACAGTACTACCTTTAAACTTTCAAAAGGGACACTATGATAAAATGAGGAAAATAGTTCAGAAAAAACTGAAAGAAGCAGTTGCAAAGGTTAAAGATTTGCATCAAGCATGAGTGATGTTTAAAAATACTATCTTGGAAGCCCAGACCAACTGTATGCCACGCTTTAAGAAAAGTGGAAGGAAGTCCAAAAAACTGCCAGCATGGTTTAAAAGTGAGTCAGAGAGGCTGCTATTGCCAAAAAGGCATCTTTCAGGAAATGGTAAAAGAAGCCACATGATGAAAAGTGGAAACAACATAAGCACTGGCAAGTTAGATGCAAGGCATTGATAAAGCAGGCAAAGAGAGAATTTGAGAAGAAGCTTGCTGTGGAAACAAAAATGCATAATAGACTTTTTCAAGTACATTCATAACAAAAAACCTATGAGAGAGTCAGTTGGACCATTAGATGATAAAGGGGTATAAGGGCACTAAGATGGGACAAGGCCATAGCGGAGAGACTGAATGAATTCTTTGCTTCGGCCTTTACTAAGGAAGATGTAGGGATGTTACCCATGACTGAGATGATATTTAAAGGTGAGTACTGACAATTGATCACAGGTGCATCTAATTTTACTGCAATTGGAATGTGGTTCTTCTTTTCAAACTGATTTGAATTGTTTATAACAGTACCATTAATCATGTCCTTGCAATGTCCCAGTTTTTATTCTTTTTCCTGCTATTTCCTTTTTTAATTGGCCTTGTTTTATTTTATCCTTTTATGTATCTCATATGTGTGCATATATATAGACCCTCTTTATTTTTTGTGAGATATTGAACATTAAGGAGTTCAACTGCAAGAGTGCCAATAATGTTGACCACAACACTAGAACATAATATTTCTTAGTCATAAAGATCCTTTTGGTCTGCCCAGTCTACCGATTTGTCCCAAACTACTGAAACACTGTAGATCCCACTTGATCGATTTATCATCCTCCCCTTTGTCCTTACCGATGCTTTCTGTTTCTGTCCCAGGCATTTGGATACTACCATCTCTGTTGGTATGTAATTTGAGACATCTACAACTCTGAGCTTCTTTCTTTCAACTTAATGACTCCTTGCACTTCAAGGTCCTCTTCTGTAGAAAATGTTGCCTACTAATTTAGAAACAAAGGTTATTGCTTTCAAATGAGCTATTCTAAGAACACGGAATTTTGTTTTTAAGTGCCATTGAGTTTGTGTCGACTCATGGCGATCCTCTGGATAGTTGTCCTCAACTGTGTTCGGTCTTCAGTCAGGTGGCTCATTGTTGACAGGGTGGCTGCTGTTATTGTATCAATCCATCTCAACAACATGGAATAGAGGCAAAAAAAAGAAATGAAAGAGATATAAAATGCAAAGTGGCCTAAATGAAGTGATGGAAGACCTACTATCACGCTAGCAAAGGCCTTTACTGCGTTGCTAGTGGCATCGTTGCAATATTAATAAGACTGTGTCACCTCTGTGGCTTCTCATATTTATTATAGTCATTACTTGTTAGGCTCATATGAATTAATTTTGAAATCCTAATTAAATCAATTACAAGTTTCCGACTTGCTATTTGCAGTTACAGTTTAACTTATTATTGTACTGTGAATCTGGAGGGCTGATTGTGAATCATTAGCTTTTGTGAAAGTTGCGTTGGTATCCAGGGGAGTGCTCAATGAGATTTACAAGCAGCTTTCACACAATACATTCTGTGTGTGGCAGGCAGTACTGCAGGGGTGTCCATCTCCAGGACAACTGGGCCACAAAACATTTGGCCGTTCAGGATATCCATACTGAATGCACATGCAACAGATTTGTATATAGTTAACATTATGCATACAAATCTATCTCCTTAGAAATATCCTGAAAAACCTAATCAGATTAGAGCCCTTGAGTACTGGAGCTGGATACTAGCAAGCCTGTGAGAAATATTCATGTGCAAATATTTTCCATCTTACCCCTTTTTAGGCATGTAACAGAGGGCCCTATATGTTTGAAACAAAAGTGTTCAGTATTCTTATCCTGGGTTTTCTGCTGCTTTTCAGATTTGGTATCTGAACGGATGCGTTTTTTGGAAACCCTTCTGTGTCAAATGTAACTTTTAATTGGCCACTTAAAATGCAGCTTGCTTTCCTTGCCCTGCTTATCTGGCCAAGGATTCTGATGTGAGAACAAAGATGATGGACAGCTTTCATTTTATAAATAGAACTCATTAGTGGCAGAGGAAGTGTACACAATGCAGAGCTGACTCGTTGCATGTCGCAGTTTACAGTATATCTCTCAGACTCAATATAATCAATAGAAGCAACTGGATTCTTCAAGCAGTTCTGGAGGAAAAGATAGATTGTTTGACCCCTTACTTGCATTAAAACTATTCCATGTGGTCAGAGCTGGAAAACCTGAGGCCACTTGAGCACCTAAAATGTGATGCTTATCTAGAACGACCTTCACTGGGCCTGAAAGAACTTAAGTAATACCTAGAGATTGGAGGGAAGATGCTAAGGGTGAGAGAGAGCTGCTGAGGAAGAAGGGAAGTGGTCAGAGGAAGGGTAGAACAAAGAATGAAATGTATAGATTAGGAGAGACATTATAATATGCTTTGTTTTATTCTCCATTCCTTTCCATTATGATTCCTAGCATTCTATTTGCTTTCTTGGCCACTGCTGCACACTGGGCGGAGGGTTTTAATGTATTATACATGATGGTGCCTAAATCCTTTTCCTGGATGGTATTTCCTAATGTGGAATCTTGCATCATGTAACCATAGTATGGGTTGTTCTTCCCTAAGTGCATAACTTTGCACTTGTCCACATTAAATTTCACCTGCCATTCGAAAGTGCTTTCGGAGGGAAAGTGTCTGTCTTCCTTTCCTCTGTCTGACAAGCTGATGACTAGGAGGCAGAGCTCCAAGTGTTAGTGAGGGTTGGGTTCTGACCAAAATCCATAGCAATGAAAAGAAGAGAAATGTGCATGCTATTCTAGTCCCAAAGCCTTAAAGAAAAGTTGTTTTAACTGTGGTCCAAGTCTAAGATAAAGCTGTCTTAGACTTGTAGTCCCAGGAGCAGGGCCAGTGCAAGGAGATAAGGCATCTTGGGCAATGCTCATCCCTTGCACCCCCTCCCTGGCCCTTGGACCTGCAGCGCTGGCAATGGTCTCAAACAGCCCCACAGTGCTTACCTCAAACCTCTGGTGCTACAAGGCTGTTTGACTCTCGCTCTCTCTGAGGCCCAGACAGGAAGTCTGTATTGGGTCTCAGTGGGGGTGGGCGTCAAACAGCCATGCAGTGCCAGAGGTTTAAAGTAAGTGTTAGGGACTGTTTGAGACCATTACTACGACTGCAGTTTCTAGAGAGGGGTGGCAGTGACAATAATGGACCACCCGTGACCACTGGTGCTATGGGTAGCCACTAGTTTGCCTTATGGTCGTTCTGGCCCTGCCCAGGAGTGATGTTTCTATATCTGAAAGAAGCAGGCTGAGCTTAGAGGAGTAAAGCCAGGGATCCTCTGAGAGTACAGAAGAACCTAAGGGCTTATGTTCATGGGAGAGTGTCTGAGAGGACACAGGAAGAGTCCTTATGTCATTTGCATTTTCTTCCACTTAGCAGGAAACTGCTTGCAAGTATGTAGAGCTGCATGGGAAACTGGCTTAGCATGGACAGATGAGGGGCATATAGTCTGCCCACTGACAATTCAAGAGAGGAGAACCTTTATTCTAAGGAGGCAGTGACCTAAGCCTGTCTTCCAAGGGAAGAAGGGAGCTGACCGCTGTGAGAGACCGAGTGGAGCACTATGAGGGTAACTTTATAAAAAGTCGCCCATGTGTGAAGGACAAGAATCTGTAGCTTAATTCATAAAGACACACAAATACCAATTTTAGCTAGGTTGTTGAGAGGGGGTTAGAGACATCCAGGTCAGATCTGTAATATGAAGGGGTACATGTAGAAGCAGAGGAGGATAGCTGATAGCACATGGACATGGCCTGTCAGATGAAAGAAAGACCTGATAAAGACAGATGAGCCTGATGGGAGTGAGAAAGTAAGACTTGAGGGAGGGGAAGAGGATCTAGAAATACTTTTATTATTGGAAACCGTGGTGCTACTAGACAGATGTCCAGTCTGGGACATGTTCAGTTCCCACTGTATATAACAAAAGGCAGGAACAGCAGCAGTTCTAAAAATGGACATACTGCTTGGTGAAGTTTCATGCAGGACGTGATGAATTTCTTATAGTTTAAGTTCAGTGTTGTTTTGTTAATGCATATTCCCCTGATGAAGCATTAAGCAAAACGCTTTGGGGACGTCCTGTGGTGCATTGGGATACTGAAGTGATACTGCATGGTGGAAGCAGCTGTCAGCAAAGTGAAGTGCGTTGATTGTGATCATGAATGAATATGGGCCACTGCAGATGAGGGATGCTAAGTGATGCTAACTGCAGCTAAGTGATGCTTCCTGTGGTTCACTTCTTGCCACTAAATGGTTTATATTTATTAAATTTGTGAAGAAAGAATTACAACATTGATAATTCATGTGGTAAAATATATAATAGTAAAATATATTGAGGGGGGGAGTTTTTTCGGGTCGTTGATGTGATGGGAAGTTGAGGCAACGTGAACATAGCTAAAGCTGCCTACTCCCTAATAGTTCTGAGACCCGTTTTTCTCCTCTTTTCCTTCTTCTTTTTTCTTTTTGTTTTTTCTCCTGTGTGAACATTTTTTGGCTATAAAGTCTGGTGAGGATATTAGAGTGTTATAATATCTACATTGAGGGATCAAATTGCACTCTAGAAGTGACCATTATTTTTGTTGTATACAGGAAATAAGGTCATTGCCATTTAACACCTTTGCATTGCTTCAGCCATGAACCTTGCGGACTCCTGGCTGCAGCAATCCAGATAGCAGACCCTGACATCTACCATATTCCTCCTCCAACATGTTGACACCATCACTAGACTGCGACACCCCCACCACCGAAATCTTGACAACTCCTAACATGATTTCAGCTCATGCCCTCAACTTCTGACATGTTCCCCAGCAATTACCAGGGGTCTCCCTGGTAATCTACCAGAAATCTGGAGCTTAAAAGATTAGAGCTCTTCAGCTTGGAAGAGAGATGGCTGAAGGGAGATAATATAGAGGTCTATAACATGAGTGGAGTGGAACAGGTAAATGTAGATTGGTTGTTTACCTCTTCAAGAAGTAGAAAGACTGGTGGACTTACCATGAAGCTACAATGTAGAGTAGCATGTTTAAGACTAATTGGAGAAAATATTTTTTTCACTCAAAGCAAAATCAAACTCTGGAATTCATTGCTGGAGGATGTAGTAAAAGTTGTTAGTGTAGCTGGGTTTCAAAGAGGTCTGGACAAGTTCTTGGAGGAAATGCCCATTGACCATTATTAAAGTGGACTGGGGAAATCCACTGCTTACCTCTGGGACAAGCAGCATTGTATCAATCTACTTTTTGGGAACCAGACCGGCATTTGACCTGGATTGACCACTGTTGGAAACAGGATACTGGATTTGATGGACCTTTGATATTTATTTATTTAGACAGACTTGTATACCACCTTATCCTACAATCAGAGTGGTTACATGACATCACAGTTGGGTTACATTTAACATTTGGGTGCTTTCCAACATTAACATGAGGGTATTTAACAACATTAATACAACACAATTTGAGGGTTACATTTATCATAATGGTGTCATGGGTTTAGCTAGTTTGGTTAGGTATTGATTTTGCAGGGGAGTTTATTTTGCAATCCCGCTCAGGTGTGGGCTGTTGTGTATCTGGTGGGGTCTGCTGTCTATCAGCTCATAGGTTTCTATGAAGAGCAGGGTTTTAAGGGCCTTGCAGAAGTCTGTGTTGTCCTCTAATTCCCTTAGGCACGTTGGGAGGGAGTTCCATAGTGTAGAAGCCATTAATGATGGAGCTCTTCTTGACGTATTTTGTTTAGTCTTGTGATATCCTGAAGGTGTGCTGATCGTGTTGTCATAGTTATTCCTTCTTGGTCTATTACTGATGTTTCTTGCTACGATTTCTTTTAGTGTGTCTGCTGAAAGATGGTGGATGATTTTGAAAATGATCATGATTATATTAAATTTTGTTTTGGCCACCATTGGGAGCCAGTGTAGTTGCTGTAAGATAGGGGTGATGTGTTCTGATCTTGGCGTGTCAGTGATGATACGTGCTGTGGTGTTTTGCACCATTTGAAGTGGTTATAAGGTTTGCTGGGGGAGGCCTTGATATAAAGAATTACCATAATCAAGCAGAGGTGTAATGAGTGCTTGGCACACTGTGCAGAAGTGGTCCTGGCTGAGTAGTGGCTTGATCTTGCATATGGTCTTCAAACGTTGATATGCCTTGTTTGCGGTTTTGGCGATATGAGATTTCAGGTTCAGAGCTCTGTCCAATCTGATGCCCAAGTACCTAACTTCATCTTTGGCTATTATGAGTTTGCTTAGAATGCTGATATTCTGTAGCGGAATAAAGGTAGGGTTCCTGGTGATGAACATTGCCGCAGTCTTATCATAGTTGACTGTCAGGTTATTGTCTGTGAGCCAGACATTCATGTCCTCAAGGCATTTAGTTATTGTTGTGGTGTTAAGTGCTAGTAGGTTGATTGGAGCATACACCATGATGTTGTCAGCATATATGTGATAGTGGAGTTTGTATTGTCTGATTATGTTGCATATGGGTTGGATGTAAATACTGAAGAGCATAGATGACAGGGCAGATCCCTGAGGTATTCCTTGTGTTGCAGGGAATTGCAATGAGTTACTTTGTGCGCATTTGACTTGCTGCATTCAATCTTCAAGGTACGAAGTGAACCATTTCAGAGTGTTCTTGAGCAATTCTATCTGTTGCAGGCGCTGTAGTAGTCTAGCGTGGGACACTGTGTTAAAGGCTGGCGATATGTCTATGAATACCAGTAGGAATCCATTCTTTAAATTATCTGTACCTCTTATGAGGTTATCAAAGTGATGTAAGTAGCGTTTCTACACGGTGCCGGGGTTTAAATCCATGCTGATGAATGTCCAGTGTAGCATTCATGTCAATGTGGTCCTGCAGTTGTTTTTGCACTGTTTTTTCAACTATTTTTGCAAGGAACGGTAAACTGGAGATTGGACAGTATGATTTTGGATCAGATGGGTTTAGGTTATTGCTTTTAAGTATTGGACGTATCATGGCGTGCTTGAAGGACTGTGGCATGAGTCCTTGTTGGAGTGAATCTTTGACAATTTTATGAATGTGCTGGGATAGCTGGCTTCTTGTGACTTTTATCCAAGCCACTTGGCAAGGGTCTGATGGTGAGGTTGTTGTGTTGAACCCGTGTATTATGTCCTCTACTTGATATTCTGACGGTATGCTGAAATCCTCCCATGTATGCTGTTGCTCTTTCGTTTCATGGTCGTCCATTTGTAATGTGATGGAGCATGTCTGGGTTGGGTTTTTCGCTCTCATGTAGTCAGCAAATTCCTATGGGTGATTAGCACAATGCTGCGAGGTATCCCTAATGAGCTTCTGGACAATGCTGAATAGCTCTCTCGGTTTGTTGACAGATTTCATGATTAGATTGGTTTGCTGATGTTGTTTGCACTCATTTATCAGATTGTTATATTCCAGTAGCTTAGTTCCATATAGAGTCAAGGAGTAATGTGATCTGTTGCGCCTCCATTTTCTCTCCAGTCTTCAGAGAGTGCACGTTGCATCTCTTATATCATGTGAGTACCACGGGGCGTTGAGTCTCCTTCGTGCTTTTGGGGCTGATGCTGCATTAGATATTATGGAGTTCCATTTCTCAATGCTTAGATCAAGGGTGTCGCATTCTTGCTGGAGTTGTGGGGTGATTTCATCTATAAATGAGTCTTTATTGAAGGCTCTAATATCGTCTGATAATGCTCTCATCTTCTGTGTGTTGGGTGGAGTTGTTTAGGACCAGGGTGAACTCTGTAACGTGATGATCTGACCAAGGGACTGGTGTGATTGTTGGTGTTGTGATTATGCCCTGTTCCACCAGGTGCATTGGAATAAAGACCATATTCAGTACTGTACCATGCTGGTTCATTGGGGCGTTGATTGTCTGTTTATATTCTAGTGACTCCATGGCTTTTAAGAATGTTGCAGCTTCCTTGGTGGGTGCAGAGATCAGATTGTAGTCTCCTAGTACAATGAGGGGTTTATGTTTGTGTTATGTGCACATATTGCTTCAAGAACCGTGGCGAGATGTTCAGTTGTGGCTCCAGGAGGCCTGTAGGTGAGGGAGAAGCTTAGGTAATTATTAGCTATAATGATTGTGTTAGATTCTCTTGTATTAGTGCTAGAGATTGTCTTAAATCTGTACTCCTTTCTGGATAGTATTAGCACACCTCCTCCTCTCTTACGTTCTCTGATGCAATCGAATGCACAGTACTCTGTAGGGATTACTTGGTTTAATATTACCTGGTCAGAGTCATCCAACCAAGTCTCGGTAATGCAGACTATATCCAAATTTTTATCATGGATGAGGTCTAGGATAGTGTTTGGTTTATTCCTAATTGATCTCACGTTTATCAGGGCACACCTAATTTTATCTGTTAATATTGGGTTGGTATGTACCTTATTTATGGAGTTATTGGGTGTAGTATGTGTGGCTTTATGCGGTTTGTAAGCTGGAGGCTTAGCATACTTATTCTCTTTAGGGTTGGAGGAGCCTAGTGCCCCTGCAGTTTGGTTGGTATATAGGTGGGGCAGGGGGAATTGCTGATTGGGTCCGATGCTCTGTGAGAAGGTTGCGAATGCGTGGAGGAATGAAAGATAGGCAATGAAGTAGTAGGGAGTGGAGAGCATTTTGTGGTTTATTGATTTAGGGTCTTCTAAATTGTGTCAAAGTAGAGGTAGGTGTTTGGTCCTTATCTTGTATCTTTAACTTGCCTGTTTTCTTTAGTTGGTGTCCCTTCCATCCATGAGGCTCAAGACAGGTGATAGGTTCTGTTTGCTGTGTGATACGTTATTATACAAATAGCGAAGTATTAAAAGGCATATAAGCAATGGATTAGGGTAGCAATGGCATTAAAAAACTAAGTAGCATATGTTATCTACGGTGGCTAAGCAGTATTTGTTAGTCACAGCATGTGTTATTTACAGCACATGTTATCTACAGTAGGTTGAACATAATACAGGTTAAGCAGTATATGTAATTTACAGTACATGTACATACATTTATAGCAGGTTAAACAGCAATGGAATGTCAGTTTAAGCAGCAATTGTTAACCTACAAGCATTGAGGGAGCAATGGAGTGTCCTGGCAAAGCCGCAAAGATTAACCTACAAACAATGATGAGGCAGCGATGGAGTGACCAGGCACAGCAGCAATGTTGCCTTATATGGTCATACCTTATGTTCTTAATTCTCAGTCACTCTGTTGCTTGTCCAGCATCAAAATGTCAATGATGAGAGTATTATTTATGTTGGGACATGTTAAATGCAGGACTTTTTTGAGGGTGTACTTGGTGGTACTGAGTACTGACACCTTCTTTTTTTATTGCCTGTTAAAACTGACCCAGTGACCTCATGAAGGAGCCCTGCAGATGAATACAGGCACCTTTTTTGCTAGGAAAACTGCCCTGGTTAAATCTCATTAAGTTATTATGTTGGACTTTGGAGAGAATTTAATTTTTGGATGTTTAGCATTGTAAAGTAGCTTGTTATAACAGAATATTACTGTATGCTAAGATTTTGATAGAGTGGAGGAGCAGCCTAGTGGTTAGAGCAGCTGCCTCATACCCAGAAGATCAAGGTTTCAATTCCCCCTGGCACTCCTTGTGACCTTGGGCAAGTCACTTTACCCTCCATTGCCTCAGAAGAAAAGGCTGGCAATCTACTTCTGGTGATATGTTGCCAAGAAAACCCAGAGGTAGCTGGGTCACTATGAGTCAACACTGACTTGATGGCACTTTAAAAAAAAAGATTTTGATGTAGAGGTTTTTTTTTTTTTTTTGCCATGTCACCTTCCCATCGACTCCTTCAGTGACATAGTCAGCTACATTAGAGATTTTGTATTATTTTATTGTGTTCTTTGATGTATATATCTTTATTAATGTTCTGTACTATATTGATTCTATTTTTAAAAACTGCAAACTGCTTTGGGTCCCCTTTTTGGATTGTAAGGTAGCATGAAAGCCTGAAATAGAATCAGAAAAGGTAACGCTTATGTTCCTTTATTTTCATTAAATTCAAAAGAAGTTTTCGTACCATTTCTATTTAGCTGAACATAATATTAATTCATCTGGGACGTTACTGGCACCATATTGTTCAACATACTTTAATAATACAACAGAAAAAGGTTGCATTTGCAACATCAGATAAATAGGATCAAATTCACTAAGGGACACATTTACTAAACTGTGCTACTGGGTAGTGCAGGGTTCAGCACATGTCCAGCGTGCCACCATAAACTTTACGCATGCCAAAAATGCAGCCATGCTAAAAACTCCAAACTACCCAAATAACGCAGGTCAGAGCAGAGACTGGGTGATTCAGGGGCAGAGCATGTACACCACGGTTAGCTCGGGCATCTTTCATGCACGGTCACCGGCAATGTTGCAGTTAGCGAGGGTGCACATATCACCATCTCAATAGGTGGCGTTAAGCGCACTTTCACTGATCGCTACAAAGAAAAGGAGCATGGGGATGGTGCAAAACTAATGCTTGATTCATAGGGGCATGCTTCCATTTTGTAGCATGGGTCAAGCATCACCCTCATGGGACAAAATGCACGTTAGGCACCCACATTTTAGGAAACATGCCCCTAAGAGTGCATAAATTATCCATTTATTTAGTGGGAATTACATGTATATATTCAGTGACAGACTTGTCCAGATAAGTGGTGCAAGGTATTCAGGACCCACTGTCCTCAACTACAGGCATTTCTAAGTAAAAACCACCCAAGCTCTGGTCTAGGCTAATGTTACAATGTGAGCTGCTGAGTTAGTATGTAGCAATGAGCATAATATATCATGGATCCCGTTTAGGGTTGCCAACTTTTTGAAAGAGAAAAACCCGCCAACTGTGGCTAGTCACACTCCGTCCATGCCCACCCCAACCCCACCCTTTCCCAGCCCTGCTCTGCTCCCTTGCCTGCCCCCACCCCACCCTTTCTCCATCTCCTGTCCCCAAAAAAATTGCAGAGAGGGCAATGTGCAACTGAACGAGCAAGAAACAGAAAATCTCCAGGAACAAGCAGGAATGAGTCTTCACATATGGGTATCGTCGGTACCGACGGAGCCTGCACGGGAACGCTCCCCAGCGTCCAATAAGAAAGCTTTTGGGAGCATCCCACAGTGCCTGCGTGCTGCCTTCCCGCCTTTCCCAACCGCCTCTCTCCAGTTCTTCTTTTCTGCGGAGCCAGCAGGTCATGTTCCTGTCACCGCAGAAGAAGTTCTTTATTTTTTCTTAATTCTTTTGTGTTGCGTCTGCCTTCTTCGACGTCGGACCGGTACCGCCGGTCTTTTCTTTTCTTTCTTTCAAAAAAAAAACAAACAATTTATCTTTTCTTCACTGTGCATTTTCAGTTTTTGGGCCTTAGGCCTAAAAATATTTTCCTCATGGAGAAGCCCGCCTCCGGGTTTAAAAAGTGCACAAAATGTGGCGGTACTATTTCTGTCACCGACACCCATGACTGGTGTCTAAAATGTTTGGAGCCTGACCATTCCATTACGGATTGTATGTCCTGTACCAGGATGTCTAAAAGAAGTCAGCAGAACCGAGCAGCCAAGCTCAGTACCCTGTTTCCCTCTGATGCAGCTTTGGTGGCATCGACGTCTTCCAGGGCTTCTTCCATGGATCTCAGGTAACCAAGCATAAATCTAGCCGGTCCTCGAAGGGTAGATCTCCCTCCAAGCATTGAGATGCCTCCGGGCTTGCCCTCGAGGATTCCGCACCGGCAAAATTACCCTGGCGGGAAGCTCCGGCTTCCAAAGCATTGTCCATGGGGTCACAGGTTGACATCGATGGCTCGGCCTCGACAGATCACCTGTTGCCGTGTTCTGGGGTACCGGTGGCTCCCACTGGTACCGACATCCAGACATTGGTGGCGTCGATGGATCAGAAGATTCTGACCATGCAGTGCACCCTAACGGCATTCATACAGGCTGCGACGCCTCCGGTACCGCAACAATCCCTGTTGTCGGTACCGGCTCCGGCACCGGCATCACTCCCGGTACCGATTGCATCGGCATCGGCTTCGGTGTCGACTGCAACGGTACCCTGTCCTATGATGCCCATCGGTACCAAACCGGTACCGGTTACTCCCGATACCGATCCTACTCGGTACGGCTATCGGGCTTTACAGGAGCATCCAGACAGGCGATACTTCAATTCCTCTGAAGACTCTGATGAGTCTGAAGGTTCTGTCGAGACATCGATACTTCTTCCTCAGGAGTCATCTTCTCCTAAACGAAGAATGTCTCCTCCAGAAGACTTGTCTTTTCAAGACTTCATTAGGGAAGTGGCTAGGGGCCTCTCCATCACAGTGGCCCCTGAGTCAGAACCCAGAGCCAAGGAGTTAGATATTTTACAATATCCTAAAACTCCTAAAGAGGCAGCTACTTTACCTATCCATGAGATTCTGTATGATCTCATGTTGAGGATGTGGGAGACACCTCTTACCACCTCTCCTCATTCTCGCAGGCTAGACACCATGTATCGTGTCCCTCCTTGTCCTGGATTCCACAAGACTCAGCTTCCTCACCACTCTATTGTGTGGTAGAGTCTGCCATGAGAAAGATAAAGAATGCAAAGAGACACTCATCTAATCCTCCAGGACGTGAATGCAGGACCCTAGATGCTTTTGGCCGAAGGGTTTTTCAAGCTTCTATGCTAGCTGCCAGAATCAACTCCTATAGTCTCTATATAGGAATGTTTCTAAAAGAAGTCACAGATCATCTGCAGACTTTAACCCCTTTCATTTCGGAGGATAAAAGGCAGGAGTTTCTCACTTGGCTCAAACATGCCCAAGATGCCTCCAAATTTTCCAACCGTGCAGCCTTTGACTCTTTTGAGTGTGTAAGCAGAGCCTCGGCTATTGCCATAGGGGCACGCAGAATTGCTTGGCCTCAAGCTTCTGATTTGGAGCTCTGGGTCCAAGATGAATTAGGGAATATCCCTTGTACAGGTGAAAACCTTTTTGGTAAGGATTGGCAAGCAAAGGCTAATCAGATGGATGCTGAAAACTCTGCTTTGGATCGACTTTCAAAGTCTACCTCTGCCCCTGTTAAGAAAAGATTGTTCAAAAAGACATCTTTTTCCAAAAAGGGAAGATACTATCCTGCTTATGGTCAGCAGGCATCTTCTGCAGGTCATTTTGCTGCAAAGCGTCAGCAACCACCTAAACATGCCAAATCAAAGGCTGCTAGGCCTTCCATGACCCAGCAGCCTCAGCCTCCTCAGGGCCTTTGACTTGCAGCTAGAGAACTTAGCCTTTCTGGCTCTGGAGGAACCAGAGCCCCTTACCATTCCAGGAAGGTTGACTTACTTTGTTCCCAGATGGGAACAAATTACAGCAGAGCAATGGACACTCTCTATCATAAAGGAAGGGTACAAGCTTCATTTCTTAAGCCTTCCCCCTCACACCATAGTGAAACAGTTCAATTCTCCAACATCTCTCCTCAACCTTCTGGGTCAGGAGATTGCCACCCTTCTTGCCCAAGGGGCAATAGAAGAAGTAGCTCTTCTTCAACAAGGCACATGGTTCTACTCCCCTTATTTTCTTATCCCAAAGAAAACAGGGGGCTACAGACCCATCTTAGATCTCAGAGAATTGAACAAATTTCTATTCAAGGAGAAATTCAAGATGATTTCTCTCAGTGCTCTGCTTCCATACCTTCAGAGTCAGGACTGGCTTTGTTCTCTAGATCTCAAGGATGCGTACACCCATGTCCTCATCCATCCAACACACATAAGGTTCCTTCGGTTCCTTTTTGGAGAAAAACACTACCAATACAGGGTGCTTCCTTTCGGTCTGGCCTCCGCACCAAGGGTGTTCACGAAATGCATGGCAGTAGTAGCTGCATTTCTACGCACTCTAGGAATATTCGTTTTCCCATATCTGGATGACTGGCTCATTTGAGCTCCCTCTCAGTCAGAGGCCAAGACTTTTCTAACCTGCACAATGCGTGTCCTTCAGTATTTGGGACTGGTAATAAACATCCCAAAATCCAATCTCACCCCTACTCAATCTCTGGAGTTTATAGGGGCTTTGCTGGATACCACAACTGCAAGGGCCTATCTTCCTCAGGCTCGTTGCCTACGCTTGGTGCAGTTAGCCTCCCAAATACAGTTATGTCCCATTTAACTGCTCGGGAAATGTTACAACTCTTAGGCCACATGGCATCCACCGTGCATGTGGTTCCATATTCTCGCCTTCACATGAGGGCAGCTCAATGGACTTTGTCCACCCAATGGACTCAGGCATCAGGTTGCCTGTCAGACAAAATAGCAAACTCCAATCGCCTTTTTTGGTCTCTCCAGTGGTGGAAGTCCTCTCAAAACCTGTTGCTGGGGTCCCCTTTTCAGCAGTCACTACCCCAAGCAACCCTTACAACAGATGCCTCTCCAATGGGTTGGGGAGCTCATCTGCAAGATCTCTCCACCCAGGGCATCTGGTCTCCACAGGAGACTTCTCTACACATCAATCTCTTGGAACTCAGAGCAATATTCTTAGCTCTCAGAGTGTTCCACTCCCTGCTCAGCTACAGGACAGTCCTCATCCACACGGACAACCAAGTAGCCATGTTCTATGTGAACAAGCAGGGAGGGACTGGCTCTCTGTCGCTTTGCAACGAAGCTTTGCGACTGTGGGCCTTCGCCAGAGAGCATCAGATTCATCTTATGGCAGTATATCTTCCAGGCGTTCAAAACTCTTGGGCAGACAGACTCAGTCGAGTTCTGCTTCCACACGAGTGGTCCCTCCACATGGACCAGGTAGCCAGGATTTTTCGAATTTGGGGAACCCCGGACATATACCTCTTTGCAAGTCCGTGGAATGCCAAATTTCCCCGGTTCTGTTCCAGAATTCCGTGTCAGGGAGTTAAGGCAAAGGATGCCTTCCTTCTTCACTGGGGTCAAGGCTTCCTTTATGCCTTTCCACCCATTCCCCTAATTCCCAAAACACTTTTCAAGCTTCAGAGAGGCCGAGGTTCCATGATCCTCATTGCACCACATTGGCCATGCCAAGTGTGGTACCCTCTACTTCTGCATCTCTCTCAAGCTCCCTCCCTGGAGTTGGGTTCTGCACCAGATCTTCTATCCCAGGAAGATGGAACGTTGTGGCACCCAAACCCCCAGTCTCTCCATCTCAGGGCCTGGTTGCTGAAAGCCTAGACCTTCAAGTTTTTCATCTCTCTCAGCAAGTCAGATATTCTTCATGCTTCTAGAAAGCCTTCCATTAGACGTTCTTATGCTTTCAAATGGAAAAGATTTACCATTTGGTGTTCAGAGAAGGGTCTTAATCCTCTTGCAATACCTTTGAATTCTTTACTAGAGTATCTTCTGCATCTATCCCATGCAGGCCTTAAAACGAATTCAGTAAGAGTCCATTTGAGTGCTATTGCAGCGTCCCTCAAGCCTCTCAATGGACACCCTATTTCCTCTCATCCTCTTATAGCAAGATTCATGAGAGACCTTCTTTTAACTAAACCTCCCATTAGACCACCTCCAGTGGCATGGGACTTAAATCTGGTTCTTGGCCAGCTTATGAAGCCAGCCTTGGAACCTTTAGCTACCACCTCCCTGAAATTTCTTTCTTGGAAGGTTATCTTTCTCATTGCAGTCACCTCAGCATGCCGCATCAGTGAATTGCAAGCCTTGGTGGTTAACCCTCCTTATACAAGGTTCCATCATGATAAGGTAGTCCTCAGGACCAATCCACACTTTATGCCCAAAGTGGTCTCGCCTTTTCATCTGAACCAAGAGGTATACTTACCTGTCTTTTTTCCAGGACCTCATGCATCAAGTGCATAGAGGAATCTTCATACTTTGGATTGTAAAAGAGCTCTCGCCTTTTATTTACAAAGAACACAGCAACATAGAAAGTCTTCTCAACTCTTTGTTGCTTTTGATCCTTCCCATTTAGGACTTCCAGTTTCTAAGAGAACACTGTCCAACTGGATTGCTCAGTGTGTTTCTTTTGCCTACCAGAGTAGGAAGCTTTCTCTGGAGGGCCATGTCACAGCTCACAATGTGAGGGCCATGGCAGCCTCAATGGCTCATCTAAACTCTGTGTCCATCGACCAAATCTGTCGAGCGGCCACCTGGGCCTCGGTTCATACCTTCACAGCCCATTACTGTTTGGACAAGGACTCCCGCTGGGATGCCTCGTTTGGTCAGGCTGTTCTCAAACACCTGTTCCATTCCTAATCAACTCCTACCCACCTACCCTGGTTGGATGCCAGAGATCCATGGGGGGAGGTAGAGCCCTTTTCAAGGACACACAACTCTGGGGTCTCTCCCTGGCTAGGGAGTCCCCATATGTGAAGACTCATTCCTGCTTGTTCCTGGAGATAGCACAGTTACTTACCTGTAACAGGTGATCTCTGGGAACAGCAGGAATAAGTCTTCACAACCCACCCACCTCCCCTAGGAGTTGTATCTCTCTATCTATCTTTCCTTCCCTCTCTCTCTCTCTTTGTCTCAGCTTTAAAACTCGAACTGGAGAGAGGCGGTTGGGAAAGGTGGGAAGGCAGCATGCAGGCACTGTGGGATGCTCCCAAAAGCTTTCTTATTGGACGCTGGGGAGCGTTCCCACGCAGGCTCCGTCGGTACCGACGATACCCATATGTGAAGACTTATTCCTGCTGTTCCCAGAGATCACCTGTTACAGGTAAGTAACTGTGCTTTCTATACTGACAGAATAAGCAGCATTGGTTGTACACACACACACACACACACACACACACACACACAATACAGACCTGTTCTTCATCAATAAATGAGCACAAAACAAAAAGAGATATATATAGACACAAATTAAACTGAAATCCCAAGAAGACGCACTCTGCATGCCGTGCAATATCAGATAAATAAGAGATGCAGTTCCCCATACTGTGTAAAATATAAAGGTAGTACAAAGTCCAGTCATTAAATTGAGAATAAAATTATTTTTCTACCTTTGTTGTCTGACCATTTTATTCTTTGATCATGCTAGTTCTGATCTGAGGCTTCCGTTTTCCCATCTTCTCTTAGCTCATTTTCTTTGGTCTATAGTCCATCTGCCATTTCTTGTCTCTTTTCTTTTCTTTTCTTCACTTCCTTCCATCAGCCTATTTCCAGTCCCAGTAACACTCCATCAGCCTCATTTCCAGTCCTCCCCTCCCATTACATTCCAATGTCAATCCCCTTGTGTTCCCAGGACTGCCAGTGGTGTCCATTCCCTTCTAGTCCCCCTCTTTCCTCACTGTCCAGCCCCTTCTAGTCCAAACACCATTCCAGATATCAGCTGATTTCCACTCCCAGTGCCCTTCCCCATGTCATCTCCCTTCCAGTCACCCTACCCTCTGTCCATGCCCCTTCCAGTGCCATCCCCATGTTTCTGCTCCCTTCCAGTCCCAGTGCCCCCTCCCTTCTAGCCTCCTCCCCATTACCCAGTCACTTACCAGTACCATTCCCAGGTGTCAGCTCCCTCCTTATGCCCTCTGTCAGCTCATTTCCATCCACCTGCTCCCCCCCTTTCAGCTGTCTTTTTGCCACCTCCTTCCCCCCTCTTTTAACTCTCTTCCAGCCCTCACCTTCCACTTGTCAGTCCCTTCCGCCACCTCTTTCACCTTGCAACTGCTGCTCCTGCTTCTTACAGGGCAGTGGCTGCAATAAAGTTAAGTTAAAAACAAATTTAAACCTGTGTGGAGCCTTACACCCCCCCCCCCCGTGCAGCTTCACCTCCCCCTCAGTGCAGCTTCATCTCCCTCCCTAATGCAGCTTCACGTCCCCCCCCCCCAGTGCAGCTTCACCTTCCCTCCCCAGTCAGCTTCACTCCCCCTAGTATAGCCTCACCTTCCCCCCTTCCCCAGTGCAGCTTCATCCCCCAGTACAGCTTCACCTTCACCCCACAGTGCAGCTTAACCCCCCCCTCAGTGCAGCTTCACCCACTCCCCCTTATTGCAGCTTCACCCTTGCAGCCACTGCTCCTGCTTCTTACTGAGCAGCGGCTGCAATAAAGTTAATTCAAATAGAAAAGACAACCTGTGAGGAGCCCTCCGGTCCTTTGAAACTCCTTCTGCAGCACCCGGGCTGAAAAGGAAGTAATGTTGGAGGGGGCGGGTGCTGCAGAAGGAGTTTCATAGGATCAGAGTGTTCCTCACAGGTTTCCTTTCCTTTTAAATTAACTTTATTGCAGCCGATGCTCTGTAAGAAGCTGGAGCAGCGGCTGCATGGGGGGCCGTTACAGCAGACCAAAAGCCGGTTTTCTGCTTTGGCTGCTCCCGATCTTGCGGCCAGAGCAAAAAAATGGCTTCTCAAGGGCCAGTTTCTCTTCTTTGCCAGCAGCCGGCATGGCCATGGGAAATCCGGCCAGACCGGCTGAAAACCGGCCGGTTGGCAACCCTAATCCCGTTTTGTATAAAGGGACTGATGACACATACCGTTTGTGAACGCAGGACTGCATGTTATTACATTGGGCTATATATCCTTAATATTCTTAATCTTTCCCATCCAATATTGCTCCTCATTGTTTTTACATTTTCTCTGTATGGAAAACCCCAAATTTATTGAGGGCAATTTTATAACAGGTTGTCCAGGTTAAGGCAAGCAAAACATTCCTGTTTTAAGCCTATTTTATAAAGAAAAGTAGGTGCCTACTTTCTTTATAGAATACTAGTGTAAGTGTCCCAAAATGTGCCTTAATTTAAGGCACGGTCATTCACACCAGCCTTAGCGTTCATATAAAATGACCGCATCTACAGTTGCAAATACGCATGTAAACTATAGTGTTCTATAAATCATCACAGTAATTGCATGTTCCACCTATGCTCCACCCAAACCCCACTCCTGTGCGCACTCCGTCAAAGTATGCACCATGCAAGCAAGACGTGTACTTGTAAGCTAATCGTTATTCTAAAAGAGGTCATTTATGCAAGTAAGTGGTCAGATAAATGATTAAAATACTGACATTTAGCTTCCTACTTACCACTTAAATCTAAGTATAAAACTACCCTCCCTTTATGTTCCCGAGCACTAGGCCTGGAGATACTTACCAGTGTTCAGGCTTCCCTATGAACAACAAAATACTGCTGAGGGGCATCAAAACCTTTAATGACTTGCTCTAAAAAAATATAGTCAGTTATATTTAGTTAGATATCTTGTATTTAATTTGGTTATTGTATATGACTAAAAAATCTCAATAAAAAAAAAAAAAAAAATATATAGTCAGTTACATAGTAACATAGTACAGTATATGATGGCAGATAAAGATCATCATAGTCCATCTAGTCTGCCCAGCAAGGTGGCAAGAATAGGTGCACCTGCCACTCAGTGCAGGTCACCCCTCCCCATGCCATTGTTTGGGGGTGTACCCACCACTCTGTGCAGGTCACCCCTATTTGTTGAGATAGCAGAGACAGTTAAGGTTATTTTGATTTTATCCTGTTGCTATAAAGGGATACATTGTGTCTGTCCCATGCTATTTTGAATTCTGTCACTGTATGTGCCCCCACCACTTCCATCAGGAGGGCATTCCAAGCATCCCCCACCCTTTCAGTGAAAAATTATTTCCTGATATTGCCTATCAGTTTACCCCCTTGAAGCTTCATGCTATGTCCTCTAGTTTTGCAGCTTCTTCATTTTTGAAAAAGGTCTGAAAAATGTTTGTTTGTTCATTAACTCTTTAAGGTCTGTATCATATCTCCCCTGTTCCTTCTCTCTACATACTTAGGTCTTCAAGTCTCTTCTCACACGTCTCTGGCACAGGTACCAAATCATTTTGGTCGCCTTCCTCTGAACCATTTCCAGTCTTTTTATATCCTTTGTGAGATATGGCCTCCAAAACTGAACACAGTATTCCAAGTGAGGCCTCACCGGTGACTTGTACAGTGGCATTAGTACCTCCTCCTTTTTGCTGGTAATTCCTCTCTGTATGCAACCCATCAGTCTTCTGACTTTGGTCACCACCTTGTCACACTGTTTTACCACCTTGAGATCCTCAGAAACAATCACTCCAAGGTCCTTCTCCTGGTCTGTACACACCAACCTCTTGCCCCATATCGCATACAATTCTCTTGGATTTCTGCATCCCAGGTGCAACTTCTTCACATTTAATCTTAACTGCCAAGCATTAGACCATTCTTCCAGCTTTTATAGATCAAGGTGGCTGCAAAAAGATACAAATGAGATACAGACAGAAAGATAGGAAGAGCAAGGTTTTGGGGTTTTTATGGTTTTTTTTTTTTTTTTTTCTGCGTTTGTTCCCCTTCTTAGCATTTGATTTGCAAATTTCTGGTATATCTTGCATTGAGTGAATATTAATTTTGACTGTTATGTACATGTAATTCCTTAAGAGGAGCCATTTAATTAACCCTTCACCACACACGTGGGGTCATTTTGACCCTAAGCCTTTTGTTATGTCAAATTGCTAGCTTATTTATTTCAGCCATGACTTAAAACTTCCGGTAGCTTCTCAATATTGACAGCCATTGAATTTCCCGTAGAGTGTTATCATTTAATCATAACAGTAATATTTTGTTAACGTTTTTATGGTGTATATACTTATTATACACACCTGGGGTCAAATTGGCCCCAGCTTAGCGAAACCAGTGTTGTCAGAATTCCTGTTTCAGGTTCATGTTGTAGTTATTATTGTTAATGTGACATTGCTAGGCTATTTCATCTGTAGGCTACTGTGATCTTCATGTGAAATTAAGGCGACATTTTTTAGCGTCTGAGTTCATACCAGGCATGTGTTCGTATAGACCTATTCATTGCTGTTATAGAAGTAATGCCGCTTTGCCACCAACATTCTTTCTTTTTTTCTGAGATATATTTGATTGGTAATGACAGTTATTTATTATGATTTCAGTTATTTTATTGTTCCATTGAACTGTTTTCATCACAGTTTGTTTTTTGCAAAGAGATCACACTAGTGAGTTATGTTCCAAAGAAAAACAAAACGGTCATTGTTTTGAGCAGCATGCATCATGACAAGGCGATAGACGACAAGAATGAAAAGAAGCCTGAGATGATTTTGCACTATAATGCTACTAAGTCTGGAGTAGACACTCTGGACAAGCTTGTGCGTACATATACATGCAAACGTGGCACTAGAAGATGGCCGTTCTGCCTGCTGATGAACATGTTTGATGTCGCTGGTGTGGCAGCTTACATAATTTGGATACAGCAAAAACCTGAATGGCAAACAGAGGTGTCCCACAAACGGCGACTGTTCCTAACAGAACTGGCAAAGGAGTTAGTTCTGCCACAGCAGACATTGCGATTGCAGAATCCAAGAACACTTCAGAAAGGGGTGCAGATCTGCATGCAACAACTTGGATTCAGCTTATCTGGTCCTACAGGCTGTGAATCCAGAGGGGCACTATCGCGTTGCCAGCTTTGCACCAGATCATCAGATAAGAAAACATCAAAATACTGCAAGCAATGTGGTATAGCCATATGTCCAGAACATTGCCAGCTGTTATGCAATGAATGTGCTGACTAAAAGACGCCTAGATAGATGATTATACTAGGGGTGTCGAGACTTAATTACAATTAAGTGATAAACTGAAGTTAATAGTTGGACTACTTTTATATCATAAACACTGAACATTTGTAAACAGCAAAAACTGAGAACTATTTTTAATAAATGCATTAAAATACCAATCCTATGTGGATGAAATTGTTCATGGTTTCTGGTCATTTACTGATGGGGTCAATTTGACCCCAGGTGTGTATAGTCGTCGGTAATTTATGTCACACTTCACCACCCTCCGATATATATAGGCGGTTGCCTAGGAGGGGTTGGCAGGCGAGACAGGAGAAGAATACATATGTTTAACCTTATAAGTGCTGCAGCCTGGTATCCGTTGTAGTTGTGAACCAAGTAAGTACAGCGAAGGCTTGAATGGGGTAACAATAACTTTTATTGTTGTACAGGAGTTTTTACTGAACTACTTCCCCAAACACAAACATAAGATGTGGCTACTAGATGGTGTCAAATAAAAGTCCAAGGATCTCCTGATACTTCTCAGGTACTAGATTAAAGCAAAACATACAGCTTTTCAAACTTCTTCCAGCTTCAAATACCACTGCAGCTTTCCATACATAAGCCTTACTTTCAGGTACAAGCTTCAATAAAGGAAAACTTCCCTGCGTTGCATTTTTACTCTTCCAGCTTTCAATTACAACAGCTGTTTCCCCACATAGGCATTGCTTTCAGGTACATGCTCTAAATAAAGGAAAACTTCACAGCGTTGTACTCCTCTTCACAGCTGCTTAATTAGGCTTGAGTTTTCACACAGGCAGAACGCTGCCTTTCTCCGTGCAAAACGCAGGTTAGAACAGTTAGGCTTTCTCAGCACTTCTACAGGATACATTTATACAGCTTTCACTCCCTTTGACAAAACCCACAGTCCATATCTGAACCACTGCTATCACTTAGAGGTGCTTCAGTTTGCATTTCCTCAAGCTCAGGATCTGATACGTCCTTATGACCGGGTTTAATGGAGTCTACAGATTGCCACTGCTTAATCAGTGCTCTAAGCTGCTTCCGTTTGTTATCCTTAAAACTCCTAGGCACTTGCAAGGATTCCAAATCACCAGCACCTTTTAAAACATCATAAAAAGGGCTCACCTTCCTTCTGGTCTGCCTAGTACAGGGGTCTCAAACTCAAATTGCTTTGAGGGCCAAATGAGGACTTGTAGAGTAACCCGGGGGCCGCACAAGACGCAGGCCTCATTTGCATAAGGGCATCATTTGCATAAGGGCATCATTTGCATAAATATTTGCATAATGTTACCATACACTAACTTTTAGTAAACATGCCTCTTAATGAGTGTATGGATAAAGAAAGACTAAAAGATTTCTACATTACTATAAACCAGTGCCAACCGCCAGGCACATTAGGAACTACTAGAAACACTGCCCATTTAGAACCCATAGCAAACCTGCCGTGTCCTAACAGCACTACCAGGACTCACAGAGCACCATACCCTAACTATCAAAAGGCAACACTGCAAATATTAAATCAACACATTTCAGAGAATAACAATACATGACCTACTCGGGAAAGAGAACAAGTGGCAATGTCAAATAGGAATTACATAAACAGAATACCTCAGCTCAGTTACACATGCAGAACATACACCATCACCAAACAAGGAATCACAATTTAGAAACAGGAAGACAATTAAACTGGGAACCCCAAAAGCCAAACTTAGAATGTACAACACTGTAGAAATAAAACTATACATTGATTTCCTCTTGTATTAAATAAAGTGCAGACGTTAAAGATGCACATTTCCAAGAGCTGACATATTTCAGTTAATAAATTCAAAATAAAGAGATATTTTTCTACCTTTTGTGCATTTTTTTTTCAGTTGCAATTGTTCCAGTCACTTTCTTCTGGTTTCTTTGTGTCTTCTGCTAACTCTCCATCGTCTGCTGTCCATTTCTCCTTTCTTCTTTCCTAGTTTTTTTCCATTCTCTCTACATCTGCTTTAACATACTAATCATTCTCCTTTTGCTCTTTCCTCATTCCTATTTCATCCACTCAAATTTTACCCCTCCATCCTCAATCCCCACTTACTCTCCCAATACCCGGCCAATTGTAGATTTTTCTTCCCTCCCACACAAAATATATTTCCCCTCTCCATTTCACTCTCCCAGCCCCATCCCATTCTAATCGTCCCCAACATCAACTCCCTTCTAGCTCCTGCCCAACCCAGCATCCGCTCCCTTCTAGTCCCCGCATCATCAGCCCATTTCCAGTCCTAGCTCCCTCCCCTCACAGCCCATTTCCTTTCCAAGCCCCCCTCCCCATCAGCCCATTTCCATTCCAAGCCCCCTTCCACTCAGCCCATTACCATTCCAAGACCCTGTCCCCATCAGCTATTTGCAGTTCAAGCTCCCCCTTCTACTCGGCCCATTTCCAGTCATAGCACCCCCCCCCCAGTCCATTACCAGTTCTAG
This sequence comes from Ichthyophis bannanicus, assembly GCA_033557465.1. Lineage (NCBI taxonomy): Eukaryota > Metazoa > Chordata > Amphibia > Gymnophiona > Ichthyophiidae > Ichthyophis > Ichthyophis bannanicus. The sequence continues at coordinate 949,379,666 of CM066034.1, forward strand.
CCCCCCCCTAGCCCATTATCGGTCCTAAGCCCCCCAACAGCCCACTTCCAGGCCTAACCCTTCCATCGCCCCATCTTCATTCTTAGCCCCCCCATAACCCCATTTTCAGTCTTAGGCCCCCAGTCAGACCACCTCCAGTCCTAACCCCCATCTGTCCATTACCAGTCCTAACCCCCATCACCCCATTTTCAGTACTACCCCCCCCCCCCAGCCCACATCAAGTCCTGCTCCCCCCCTACATCAAGTCCTGCTCCCCCCCATCAAGTCCTGCTCCCCCCCTACATCAAGTCCTGCTCCCCCCAACATCAAGTCCTGCTCCCCCCATCAAGTCCTGCGCCCCCCCCACATCCAGTCCTGCGCCCCCCCCCCGCCACACATCAAGTCCTGCTCCCCCCCCATCAAGTCCTGCTCCCTCCCCCCCCCCCGGGAAAATTAAACTTTAAAAAAAACCCGGCTTCTGCTGCTGCTGCCGCCGCTGCCGTGGCCGGCAATAGCAGCAATATCGCAAGTCCCGCGGGCTCCCCCCCACCCGGCAGATCCCTTCCTGCTTGCCTGCCAGTTCTCCGCTTTGGCTTTCAGAGCCGCGAAGGGAGAACTTCTCCCTCGTGACTCTGTTAAGCCCGCTGGGGCAGATGGGAAATTTCCCATCTGCCCCGGCGAGCTTAACAGAGTCGCGAGGGAGAAGTTCTCCCTTCGCGGCTCTGAAAGCCGAAGCGGAGAACTGGCAGCATTGGCAGGCAAGCAGGAAGGGATCTGCCGGGTGGGGGGGAGCCCGCGGGACTTGCGATATTGCTGCTATTGCCGGCCACAGCAGCGGCGGCAGCAGCAGCAGAAGCCGTTTTTTTTTTTTCCCCCCAATGCTTCGCGGGCCGCACAAGGGTCTCTCGCGGGCCGCATGCGGCCCGCGGGCCGCGTGTTTGAGACCCCTGGCCTAGTATATGCTTTCTGGTTGAGAGGCAAATATTTCTTTTGATACTGCTTTACCAGGTCCCTTAAAACAGCTTGCTCTTCAGGGTCTGACTCTAGCCCTTGGCTGTGATACCTGCAATTAGTAGTTTGCTTAGTGGCACCTGGGCTATACTCTGAGCTAGAACTCCTGTCACGTTCTCTGTAGTGGGAAAACTTTTGCAGTCTTTTGACTGGGACTTTCTCTCTGCCCAACCTCTCCTCTGTAATTATGGCTTCAAGAGAAGGTTCCAGAGAACTACTCCTGTCTCTTCTAGGCAAGGTATCTAACCTTTTCCCCTGAGGTTTGAAATAGTTTCTGACCTGTTTCTGTTTGCTGTGCGGCTCAAGGTAGTTCCTTCCTGGAAGCTTTTTTAGACACCTCTCCTGAGACCTGGCTGTCTCTCTGAAGTCTGGCCAGCAACTCCCCAAGCCCCTTGTGCTAACCGGGTACCGGTTGCTCTTGGCTTTGCTTCTCCTGGTCCCCAGATCTCTCCCTGGATCTGACTCTCTTGGACCTTCCTGGAACTGCTCTCCCTCCAAGGCTGAATCCAACTCCAATGCTGAGTCTCTTCCGGATTCTCTTCCACCCTTGGATGCCAGCTCTCCCTTGGCTGCTTGCTCTCTCTTGACTGCCTTTTCTCCCTTGAGGGCTCCTTCTCCTCGACCAACAGTTGCTTCCTGGTTATGTGAACAGGGCTGCCCTATCAGGGGTGACTCCGCCCCTTTTCCTCCCACGTCAGCTCCCTGAGTTTGTCTGGAGCTCGGGTGTGGCTCTCTTTCTGCTTTCTTGTGCAGAGAAGCTTTCAGGGCTGGATCCTTAACCCTTTCCTGACCTGTTTTATTGACAGCTTCTGAGGACAAAGTGTTTTAAACCCCTATTTTTAGGTTCTGCAGCCTCTGCCTTGTCACATTTAACATGTGTGATGAAGGGTTAAGAACTTTTTTGTAAGTGCTTTCAAGTCAATGCTGACTCCTGGTGATCCAGCAGGCCCTGGGTTTTCTTGGCAAGGTATGACTGGAAGTAGATTGCCAGGTCTTTTCATCTAGGGCAATAGAAGTGGAGGAGTAGCCTAATGGTTAGATTGCTGGCTTAGGAGCCAAGAGAGCAGGATTCAGTTCCCACTAGTACTCATTGTGCCCTTGAGCAAGTTAATTGACCTTTCATTGTCTCAGAAGAATCCAAGTTATCAATGTCCCTGTTTAATGTACTTTACCAAGTTTAAGTTACAATGTAAACTGCTTTGACCATATGATAAAGCAGTACAAAAAAACCTGTTAAATAATAAAGTGACTTGCCAAAAGTCAGAAGGAGTGCCAGTGAGAATCAAACCCTGATTTCCTGAATACTAGGTTGCTGCTCTAACCCTTAGGCTACTCTTCCACTCATTTAAGAACTTACTAAGTTAAATTGTCTCTTGCAAGGTGTCGTGAAGTACAAGGTTCAGAGCCGATGGAAACAGAGGATTCACTGCAAAGTGAAACCAGAATTGACAGATTTGAAACAAGCATGGAGGGTTGGCATGGAAACCCCAAACAAAAGACGTCACAGTGTGCTAGGGAACGCCCAGCCCCTGAGCTAGCTCCTGCTTCATCAGGGAAGAGGGAACAGCTGGTGGGAGGTGTGGCCAGGCCCAACGGAAAAAGAAACACAGATAAAAACTCTTTAGTTAAGGATAGAGAGAGCACAGGAGGGAGCACAGGAGGAGTGGAGAAAACTGAAGGAACGAGGAGAGCAGAGAAGGATAGATATCCCGAGGGCAGCCAAGGTTTGTGGCTGGGAGAAGAGAAAAGGGAAGGGAATCCCAATCTCACTCGGAGAAACTTCTCAGAGGAAGAGAGCTGTGAAAGACATACAATTCCAGCTCACAGAGAGCAGTGCTCAACTACCAAAAGCACTGGGGATTTTTACCACTCTAAAAGCAAAGACGTTTATTCTGGGAACCAGAGAAGACAGCCATGCTGTGCTCATTACAGTCATCCTGAAGGTAAAGCTTATTTCCCTGATACAAAGCTTTTATCAGAAAGGAGAGAAAAGTTTTACCTACCATTTTGTAGCCAAAGGAGATTCCTGGGGGAAAGCAGTTTAAAAGGCAGACATAGAACTTCCCATAGCCAAGCAGAAGAGGGAAGCGTGTATCCTTTCAGTTACCGGGAGCTGTGTGCACAAGAATCCAAACACCCAGACTCCTCTAGCAGGTTGGGGGAAGGGAATCCTTTGATTGAAGCAGAGAGGTTTGCACGGCAGACAGATGAACCCTCTCTAAGAGACATTGAAGGAGAAGGTGATCCTATGCAGTGGGATTCTTATCAACCCCCAGTGTCTGAAGTGTATATGGACTGCTCGTATATGATAGCAGACAATGTGCAATCCCTTTGTTAATATTGCTGAATTTTGCTAAAGAAGAAAACAGCCAAAAGGAGCATTTTGGAGAGAAACACTGTTTTATTCTTTTGTGCCTTAAAAGCTGAGAATAAGCATTTATCTGAGTTACATATTTTTGTTCACACCAGAAGCATGGTTTCTTTGTTAATATAACCTTCTGTTCATGGTCAACAATATCCAACCCTGGGAGGGGAAATAAATCCTTATTTAACCTGAACCACTCGTGTACAACTTGGAATCATTTCAGTGCTGTGGAACTACGTTACCCAGGAGGCTCTTCCAAACCTCCATTAAGTAGTTTTCAGCACAAGAAGCACAACTGCCCACTCGCCTTGCTCATGCTATATGCCTCTGGGAGGGTGAGTGGTGACAAAGGTCATAAGCTCATTTTCTTTCATACTTGATCCAGTGTCCATATACTCAGTTTTTATTACCCAGCCAATTAATGCAAGAATTGTACATTTTAAATACTGGGTTATTTATTTAACATGTTTTCTATACCACCTTATCCTAAGGTCAAGGTGGTTTACATTGAAACATAACTTGATACATTGTAATAGGCTAATGAACTTGGATAAAACTTATTACATTGTAACAGGGCAGAGAATTTGAAGAGAACTTAAAATTAGGGAGGATCAGAGGCCATGAAGGTAGGAGGTGGGGGGAAGGGGGGTGGGGATGGGATGACAGGGGACAAGGGACAGAGGCTGTTGCATGAAGGAATTATGTTTTGTCCTCGGTGAAGTAGGCTGTAAATCAATGAGTCTTCAGGGCCTTTCTGAATGTTAATAGGTCCTTTGTGGCCTGGAGTTTGCATGGGATTGAGTTCCAGTAGGAAAGTGCATATAGGGAGAACGCTTTTCTGGATGTGGTGGTGCTGGATCTGATGAAGGATGCTGGGGTAACTAGGGTTCTACTGAAGATATATTTTGATAGTTTATTTACAGTAGGAGCATTTTAGCTTATGCCTTTCTAATATTTCTTTATTTTACCAGTTTTATGTACCGCCTTTTGAAATATCAAGGCGGTTTACATCGAACAGTAAGTGGTTTACATCGAATGGTAGCAATGGAGTTAACAGTAAATTGAATAGAAGCAATGGGTCATACATAGAAACATAAAAGAGAAACACTGAACCTTCCTGGCCACATGAAACTTAGATAACTATATACAATAGTATGGGAAGGGTTGGTAGGGGGCATGCAAAGGGGAAGGAATCGTTTGGGAGGCATAGTTAGTCAGGGACAAGGAAAAGTGCTCAGGCACTTGGTAGGCACAGTCACTTAGTGGGCCTAGTTAGTCTGGTTCCATGGCAAAATGTTCGAGGAATAGGTACATTTTTATTCTCTTTCAGAAGTCTTTGAGATCTCTTAGTGTGTGAATCTAAGGTGTTCCAGAGGGCAAACAGAAAGCCCTGCTTGAGGTTCGCACATTGTATTTCCTGTTGCCTGTAGGGATGGCAAGAGTGGATTGTGTGCTGGTCCTTCTAGGTCGATTGTCTGCTGGTCTTTTTATAAGAATTTCTAGATAGTCTGGTGATAGTTGGTGGAGTGCCTTGAAGATAGTGACCAATGCTTTGTATTTAACATGGGCTCTTATAGGAAGTAGTTTGATAGTAGTTTGAAGGAAGTTACAATATGATATAGTGAATATTTCCCTGTCCCCAGAGGAGTTACAATCTAAGGAGGATGTTTACTGAAGTGCGTTATCTGGCATTGTGGCACTAATGTGGGAAAGTTAGTGCCTCGGTGACAGTTAATGCAGTCGAAATGCAGATATCTCAAGCAATTTTATGTGATATCTGCATTCTTCATAGTAGAGAGGGGAGGAGACGAGATCAGGATGGGAAGAATGTGTGCCAGAGTTAGGTAGCTGCAGCACAAACAATTGTTGTGTAATGGCTGCCTAAATAAGCCCAATCATGGCTGCAGATACCTGCAGCTATGTTGTAGGTGCCATTTGGCAGTAACAGCAAAGCAGCAGTGGTCTGATCAGACTGCCATGTCCCACTGGCCCCCGTTCTCTAGTAAGCAAGTGCCATTGCCTTGGATCTGCTGATACAGAACACTGGCACCAGTAACCTGCCTTATCTCATTCCCCATCCAGCACCACCCATCCCCAGACATCACCGACCTGTTAGTGCTGCCATTCAATGGGCCTCGGGACACTCCCCTTCACCCTTAAAATATTTAAAAACATCCCAGCTAGTCAGTCAGTCTAACACCCACCCAAACCCGCTTCCTTCCAGTGTGGAAAAAACATCCCAGGTAGCCAGTTGGGCTACCACCCACACCCCCCTACTCCCTTCCGTTCTCCAAAAATATCCTGGCTAGCTAGTTGTGTTCACTCCCAACAGCCCCCTCCCCGGCCCCCCTCCCAACAGGCCATCCTGGCTCCCTTCCCCACTGATGGTCTAGCATCAAAGGGGCAGGAGCAGCCCTCTTCTGATCCTACCCCCTTCTCTGATGGCTTACAACATGGCAGTGGTTTTTCAGTGATCGTAGTGATAAGATGTTCTCCATAATCTACTTAAAGATAGCATTCCGAAAACAAGTATATCCAACCAAATAACTTGCAGTCCGTATATAAATAAACCGTTCTACTGAATTATTCCCTTGGGTCATAGCACTATTATAGAAAGATAGTTAGCTTCAGTCCTTAATTCTAATGATAAAAATTCTGCAATTCTGGTACTTTATCTGTATCCATTAGAGGATGGGCATGTGTAGGCTCTGTCTTTTCCATGTGGGTGACTATGGGATCCTGTGATAATCTGCTGATGCAGCTTGGTGTGTTGCATGGACTTCTCTCATTCTCTTCTTTGGAGTTTGTTAGAAGCTTGTTTTTTAATAATTTGTGCTTCAGACTGGGTAGCTTTTGGAAGGCCAATATGCAGGGAATATCTCTTTTAGTGTCATATCCTTCAGGAGCAATGGTTATAAATCTTTTATGATTTTTCTCTGTTTTGTCAGCTCTGGATTTTATATCACTATTAGGAATTATCTGTCTGTGGTTTTCATTTCTTTGTACTGCAGTGCATTTGCCCTGAGTGTTTTAAATGAAGAAGCAATGTTCATGGAGTTGATTTTGGGATTGGGGCACTGTTGATTGAAGGATTCAGTCAGGACTTTGATGTAGTTATCCCTATCTCTTGGCTAGGGCTGGTGCAAGGATCAAAGGTTCCCAGAGGCAACACTCCATCCTGCCGCACCCCCGGCCCTATTGCTGCCACGGACACCCCTCTCTGGGACCAGCAGCAGCAGACACTTTGAAACTGTGATGCAGTGCTTACCTAAAGTATCCGGTGCTGGTTCCTGGTTTCTGCCTTCTACGTCCCCTCTTCTTCTGCCACCTTCCAATGGAAGTCTTCCTCAGAGTGAGGCAGCTGCGGCAGCAGGACACCCTGGGATGCTGGTGCTCTATGCCAGTGATTCTCAACCCAGTCCTCGGGGCACATCTAGACCAGTCGGGTTTTCAGGATAACCACAATGCATATGCATGAGAGAGATTTGCATGCACTGCCCCCATTATATGCAATTCGATCTCATGCATCTTCATTGTGGTTATCCTGAAAACCTGTCTTGCTAGGTGTGCCTCTAGGACTGGGTTGAGAACCACTGCACTAGATGACCACCTTGTTCACTTAATGATAGCACTGGCCTTACTGTTGGCACAGAACGTATATGGTGATATGGTGTGGCTTGGTTGTGTATAGTGGACTTTTTATTTGTGAAGGGTGTAAATGGTGGACCGAACCACTCTTCCCAATTAAAGAATTCTTCCCTGGAAATACTTCCTATCATCTGCTCCATGATTCACACCTTCTGGAACCGAGAAGGGAGCTTGCAGCTCTCGACCGACAGAGTGCATCCGAAGTTTTCTTTCCGAATGCTACATCATTGCACATCTCGCACTAAGAGCCATGCATGCTGCATCACGAAAGGGATCTTCCCTTCAGCAAAATTGGTGTGAATCATGGAGCAGATGATAGGAAGTATTCCAGGGAAGAATCCTTTAATTGCGAAGAGTGGTTCGGTCCACCATTTTCAGGTTGTTTGTTTGTCCATCCATGACCCCTGAAGAAGGCCTCCGGCCGAAACCGTTGAGTTGGGTCTGCTAATAAAAAAATTTTTTTACCACTCCTCTGTGTTTGGCCGTGGTCCTTAGCTTCCGCTCTGCTTAGCTGTTATTGTATCAGTCAATCTCATTACTGGCCTTCCTCTTTTGCATTGACCTTCTACATTGCCGAGCATAATGTCTTTCTCTACTGGTCTCTCTCTTCGCATGATGTGTCCAAAGTATGAAAGTCAAAGTCTTATCATCTGGGCTTCTAAAGGAAGCTTAGGTTTGATCTCCTCTAGTACTGACTGGTTGTTCTTCGAGCAATCCATGGTATACACAGTATTCGTCACCAGCACCATAATTCAAAGGCATCAATTTTCTTCCTGTCTATCTTTTTCACTGTCCAACTCTCACATCCATATGATGTTACTGAAAATGTCATGAGCTTGAACAAGTCGAATCTTTGTAAGGTGAGAGACATCAGTGGCCTAAAGACTTAAATATAAGGTTCTCTCATTAGTGCATAAGGTTCTTCATACCAATACCTGTTCCTACTTATCCTTGGTCATTATTCCTTTTTGTGCAGGACATACATTGAGGTCATCCCAATCCCATCTTTTGACCATTTTGCCTCCTTTGTATTTTAAACTTGAGCGGACCCGAATAACAGCCTTTTGTTTTGAGGCACCTACTTTATGGAATGTGCTGCTGCTTGACATACATATTGAGAAATTATTAGAACAATTTAAACTGGGCTTAAAGCACTGTTTTATGTATCAAGCATTTAATAAATCATAGTTTTGGCAATGGGTGGATGTATAAACCCCTGTTTTTCCTTTTGTGTTGCAGAATTAGGCATGTAGTCAAAAGTTTATTATTGTTGTGCTATTAATTTCCTTCCTATTGTGTTTGTATTTCTAATCTCAGCTCAGATTAAATGGTATTGTTTGTAAACCGCTTTGATGACCATTGGACTGAATGACGGTATATGAAATCTAAATAAAATAAATAAATACATAATACAATTGAAGAGTCTTTTCTTCCTCAGCCTGTTTAATAAAAATGTCATCAACATACTGGCACTGTCTGAAGGGTTTAGCCTGATGTTTATCCAAAAATATCCCCTCCAATTCTGTCATGAAATGACTGGTATACTATGGGACCATGCTGGTACCCAGGATTTGTGGATCTGTAGAAGCCAAAGCCATTGTGGATCAGGACTGATTTGATTACTTTTGTCATAGTTTCCTGCGTGTATTCATGGTCCAGGGTGACCTTTAGAATTTTGTCATTTTCATTGCTCTTGGATGCTTTACTTTATTGGTAGTGATGGTAAGCTCTGCCCCACACAAATGACATTAGCAGGATTGATGCCAGGTAGTGTTGAAACATAGAAACATAGAATCACGCTACTCAACTAAGCACAGGTCAGTATGCATAAACTATCTTATCACATAGTTTATGTAGATGACTAATACCTGGCCTATGCTTAGTTGAGTAAAGTGATTTTTTTGTTTTGTTGGACTGAATCAGTTTCACTCTGGAACTGAGGATTTTGAGTTGTGGTATCACATAGGCCATAATGTCTTTTTCTGCTGTTATCTTTCTATCTAGTCTGCCCTTCCATATTGACTACTAAAATAGTCCCTTCTTTTCCTTTAGAGATCCTCTGTGTTTGTCCCACGCTTTTTTGAATTCAGATACTGTCCTCTCTCTACCACCTCTACTGGGAGACTATTCCATGCATCTACTACTCTTTCTGAAAATAAATATTTCTGCATATTACTCCTGAGTCTATCCCCTTTCACCCTCATCCTATGTCCCCTCATAGCAGAACATCTCCAGGAACAAGCAGGAATGTAGTCTTCATATATGGGTATCGTTGGTACCGACGGAGCCTGTGAGGGAACGCTCACCAGCGTCCAATAGGAAAGCTTTTAGGAGCATCCCACAGCACCTGCGTGCTGCCTTCCCGCCTTTCCCAACTGTCCCTCTCCAGTTCTTCATTTTCTGCGGAGCCGACAGGTCGCACATCCTGTCACCACAGAAGAAATTCCCTTCTTATTCTTCTTTTTTGTGGTTGCGTCTGCCTTCCCTCGACGCTACACCGGTACCGCCGGTTCTTCTCTCTTTTTTTCTTAAACCCCCCCCCCCCCAAAAAAACCTTCTTTCTTTCTGGAGCCTTTTCCAGTAATTTTCTCCTCAGGTGCCAAGCGCCATTTTGGGCACTAGGCCCAACTTTTTCCCTCAGGATGGAAAAACCCGCTTCGGGTTTTAAAAAGTGTTCTAAGTGTGGTGATACCATCTCCGTCACCGACACCCATGAGTGGTGCCTCAAATGTTTAGGTCCTGACCACTCTATTTCAGAGTGTGTTGCCTGTGGGATGATGTCGAAAGGGGGCCAGCAAAGCTGAGCTGCTAAACTTAGCACCCTTTTTCCCTCCAATGCAGCCTCTGTGGCATCGATGTCTTCCAGGGCTTTGTCTTCCTCCCATGGATCTCAGGTAACTAAACATAAATCTAGCCGGTCCTCAAAGGGTAGATCTCCTTCTAAACATCGAGATGCCTCTGGCATTGCCCTTGAGGGACTTTCACTGGCAAAATTGCCCCGGCGGTAGGCTTTGGCTTCTAAAGCAGTAACGGGGCTCCAGGATGTTCTCGAGGCTTCAGCCTCGGCAGAACTACTGGTGCCATGCTCTGGGGTTCCGGTCGCTTCATCCGGCACCAATACCCAAGCATTGGCAGCGTCGATAGACCAGAGATTCTTGGCTATTGAACGCAGTCTGGCGGCTCTTCTCACGGCCTCAATGCCCCTGAAACCGCTTCAGATAATTCAACCGGTACCGGCACCAACTGCATTGACATCGGCAGGTATTCTACCGGTGACTGAGTCATGCGTCTCTATCCGGCATCGACAAGTCGGTACCGGACCACTCCAATGCCGACTTTGATCGGTACCAGTACCATGCCTTGCACAATCACCCGGGTCGGAGATACTTCGAGTCCTCAGATAAGTCTGAAGACTCTGAAAGCTCTGCCGATACCAGAATACTTCTTCTTGAGGATTCCTCTCCTCCTCAGCATAGGATGTCTCCACCAGAGGATATGTTCTTTCAGGATTTTATCCAAGATGTGGCCCGAGGTCTTTCCATCACATTGGCTCCTGAAAAAGAGCCTAGGACAAAGGAATGAGAAATCCTACAATACCCCTAAAGCTCCCAAGGAGGCAGCCACCTTACCTATTCATGAGATCTTGCATGATCTTATGTTAAGGATGTGGGAAACACCTCTAACCACATCTCCTCACTCTCGAAGACTCGGCACCATGTATCGAGTTTCTCTTTGTCTTGGGATTCAGAAGACTCAATTACCACACCATTCCATGGTGGTGGAATTAGCCATGAGATGGATAAAGATTGCAAAAAGGCCTAGACTTCCGGTGATGCGGTGAGCCCGAGCGGTCGCACGCCGCTCGAGCTCTGGGCCCCCTTGCTCCCCCGGCGCCGTGCAATGCTTGATCGGGGCTAGATTCGGGGCTCCCACGCACCCCCCGAGCAGCCTTACCCAGATCGCAGCCTGGAGGGATGCTTCGGCGCTCCCCTCTCATCTACATCCGAGGATCGGTGGAGGCGGCCTGGAACCACACGGCTCGCGCTGCAGGCGCCGCGCTGGGGTGAGTGCCACGTGGCGGGGTAGCTGGGCCAGCCGGCGAGTCTGGACGTCCTGCTCGGGATATGGCTGCGGCTCCACGGATGATGCTCATCCCCCCTCTCTTTTCCTGCCTCCAGCTTGTGCCCGGAGTGGCTGCCTGACACGAGAGGGACCAGGGGAGGCTGTGATCCCATACTAGGCCCGGCTGTGGGCTGCCTCTTGTTCTGCCTGCTTCCACCCCACCCCAGGGGACCCGCACAGGACTGAGTAGATTTGACTCCAGCCCTCCTCTTACCTCCGTAGGAGACAGAGACCTGTGCCTTCTTCTGCCCGATGGGAGCCTTCTTGCTTCGAGGCATGCAGGACTGACCCTTGCCTCCCTGCCTCCTGCATCCTGGAACCTCTGACCGGCGCCCTGCTTTCACTAAAGAAGAGCCTATGACCTGTGCCCTGCACCCGGCCTCCGGTACATAGGAGCCCGAGACTGAAGCTGTACTCCCCCCTGCGTGCAGGGGCCTGGGACTGGTGTTCTTTCTTCAACATACTGCCCCACCTTTGGCACCTCGGGGCCCCAGATCCGTACTTGATCCAGGTGCAACAGAGCCTGTGCCTAGGCCTTCTCTTCAGCGCTCGGCTGACCGGGATCCTTGCCTCTCATCTAGCGCCTCAGAGGCCTGAATCTACATTTTCTCTCCTGTGTACAAAGGCCTGAGCAGCCCAGGAGACGCCTGAGGCTCGGATCTGGGGACTGTGCTGTGAACCAAGGAGGCCGACGACTGAGGCCCTCGTCGCCCGGCGTGTGGAGCGGGGACGGGTGAGTGACCTCCCCTCCCCCTGAGTGGACTATAGAAGTGGCCCTGGCGATGGCGGCAAAAGGAGGCCGCCGGGTGGAGAAGGAGAAGACCCCCTTGCCGCCTAAGGGGGGAGAGCAATCCTCGCCGCTGAAGGGGGAGGCTAAGACCACAGCAGGGATGGTGGATGAAATCTCCCTAGCCGTAGCGGGGGCGCTGTCGGCTCAGTTCGAGGACTTGTGGGGACGTATGGACCTTGTCCAGACCTCAGTGGAGGCCTTGGGCGGCCGACTACAGGAGGCGGAACACTGGATAGAGAAATCAGAGGAGCACGTGCTGGAGCTACAGCGGGAGATGGCTCGGGTGAAAAAACTACTCCAGGGGCAGGAAGCCAAACTAGATGACCTAGAAAACAGATCCCGCCGCAATAACTTGAGGTTTCTTGGGATCCCAGACACCGTCGAGGATCGGGACTTGCAATCCTACTTAGAAGATCTGGTGAAACAACTCCTGGCGACTGATCCAGAAGGTGCCTCGGTGCAGATAGAGAGGGCGCACCGGGTTGGACCTAGGAGGAATAACGACACCCGACCCAGGGTGACAATAGCACGGTTCCTGAGATTCCCACAGAAAGAAGCGGTTTTGCGTGCAGTGCGAAAGCAAGGGACCATTCAGAAGGACAATGCCCGGATACGTATTGTTCAGGATTACTCAGCAGCACTGGGGCAGCGGCGGAGAGATTATGGACCATTGTGCCAGACCCTGATAGATAATCATATTAAATTCATGGTGCATTACCCCGCCCGATTGGTCTTCACCCATGATGGGATTCGTCGGACTTTTGACTCCGCGGCAGCAGCAACGCCCTACGTGGAGGAGATACGCCGGAGGGCCGCAGTGGCAGCCGAGTCCTGAGGATCGGGGGAGAAGACTATGGCCCTGGTGCACAAGTTCAGAGCATTTTGCGTTGGACAGTAAAGTGATGGTGATGGTAATTGGGGTGGGGGTGGAGGGTTGCTGGGGTTGTTTTGACTGTCTTTGGGTAGAGATGTTGATGGCTTCCTCTGGGTGTGGGGATGGGCGGGGAGAGGCCCGGGAGGTGACTGTGTCTTGGGGGGGGCCGGGAGGGGGGGGCGGCCTGTAGCGGAATCGGGGCGCTGGAGGAGTGGGGGGTACCACACGCATCTAGGAATTCACGGAAGAGGAGAAGAGGATGGTTGTAGAATTAAGGAATCGAAGGGGGGTGGGGGGAGGGAGGGGGAGGGAAAGGGAGGGAGAGGGAGTAGCTCAGGGGGGGGGAGAGGGGAAGAGGGGGGATAGGGGTTGGGGGGGAGATAAAATGCTGTATTCCTGGGGACCAGTTGAGGTAGGGACGGGCCAAGGACTGTCTTTGAGGGGCGGTGGGGGGGGACCCCAGGCTGGGGGGGTGTCTTCCCTATATTCTGTATGGTACATAACAGATACTTTGGTGCCCAATTTAATAATGCATGCCACTTAAGATAATTTCCTGGAATGTTTGTGGCCTGGGTAGTCCGATCAAGCGGGCAAAAATTTTGCAGGCCCTGGCTAGGCAGGGAGCAGACATCGCTATGCTTCAGGAAACCCACCAGACTGCTGACGAACACTGTAAACTCTGCCGGGAGTGGGTGGGACAGGTCTGGGGGGCCCCAGCCCTTGGTAAGAAGGGCGGGGTAGTGCTGTTGATACATAAACGTGTAAGGATGGAGGTGGTGAAAGACCTCGTAGATCCGATGGGCAGATTTGTACTGGTGCAGGGAGTCCTGGAGGGGAGGCCGGTAGTTCTTGGTAGCGTGTACTGTCCCAATGTACTGGATTTGTCCCTGTATGCGCGCATTGCCTCCACACTTGAGACGTTGCCGGAACTACCCGTTATTCTGGGGGGGGACTTCAACGGGGTCATGGACGTTGACCTCGATACCTCTAGCGCGGGGGAGCACAGAGAAAGAATGGCGACGGTTCGGGCAATGCGACGTTTCTGTTCTAGGCTGGGGCTAGTGGATCCCTGGCGATTATTACATCCGGTCGAGCGGGACTATACACACCAATCCCGGGCCCATGGCACAAGTGCACGTATAGACTACTTGTTGTTATCCGCAGGGCTGTTTGCCAAGGTGGGGGACGCCCAGATAGGGCCTCTGGAGATATCTGACCATGCATTTGTGTGGATGGAAGTCTTCTGGACTGGGAGTACTTCACGGACCTTTCAATGGCGTTTTCCATTGGAATTATATAGAGACGCCCAATTTCGCTCGTTCATTCAGCGGCGGTGGCAGGAATTTGAAGCTGATCATAGGGGTCATCAGGATGACCCAGAATTGCTTTGGGAAACAGCGAAGGTCGTATTGAGGGGGGATATAATTGGGTTCCTTGCCAGAAAACGACGAATACGGGCCGAACGTATTATGGCTTTGGAGAGATTGGTGACGAAAATGCGACGCCGCTGGGCTCACAATCCCACTGCGGGCTTGAAAAAGCAGCTATGGGATTCTCAAATGGAATTAAACGAACTGTTGCACCAGAGAGCAAAGAAGTCAGTATTGTATTATCGCTATCAATTGTACCGCTATGGGGACAAGCCGGGGAAGCTATTGGCTCGGTGCCTTCGCGGACCCCGGGGCTCAAAATTGGTGCCCGCCTTGCGAGATGATCTTGGGACCCTACAAAGGGAAAGCCCGGCGATAGCACGGGTTTTCCGCACCTTCTTTCAGACTCTCTACGCTGCGGAGGCAACTTCTCCCACGCGGATGGCGGATTATGTGAGGGGACTGGATTTGCCTCGTCTCTCCATAGAGCAAAGAGCTCAGTTAGATCAGCCAATTACGGTGGCTGAGTTACAAGGGGCTATTTCCAAGGCCATTTGCTACAAATCCCCAGGATCCGATGGTCTAGGTGCCGAATTCTATAAGATACTCAATGCACAGATTTCCCCAACGCTGGCTGCCGTACATAATCGGAGAGCACAGCAGGGCTCATTTCGGTGGGGGGCTAACCATGCTCATATTGTTCTTATCCCCAAACCGACAAAAGACCCTCTTTCGGCGGCCTCATATCGTCCGATTTCCTTGCTTAATTTTGACCTTAAATTAATGGCTAAGATCTTGGCGGACCGTTTGGCGGAGTTTTTGGGGCAGCTGGTCCATGAGTCCCAGGTCGGTTTTGTTAAGGGGCGATACGCGGTCCGTAACTTACGCAAGATTATCGCGTCTTTAGAATGGGTTCAGCATAGACACCTGCCCTCTCTCTTGATTAGTTTCGACGCAGAAAAAGCCTTTGACAGGGTGGATTGGCAATACCTGAGATTTATCCTCCCTCAGTATGGTTTGGGGATGTCGTTCTGTAACATGGTCGAAAGCTTGTATGCCAATCCCACCGCTGCGATACTCTGTAACGGGGTCATATCAGAGCCTTTCTCGCTGCAGAGGGGAACCCGTCAGGGTTGCCCCCTCTCTCCTCTCCTCTTTGTTCTTTCTTTGGACCCTCTTCTACGCCGTGTGGCGGATCTGTGGGCAATCCGGGGAGTAGGTATTGGGACTCAGGTATTTAAGATCTCGGCCTTTGCCGATGACTTGTTGGTGCACTTGCTTTCCCCCGAGGACTCCCTACCCCTTCTTTTGAGGGAGTTCCACGCCTTCGGGCAGTTTGCGGGGTTTAGTATCAATAGGGATAAGTCTGAAGCCCTCGACGTCTCTGGACGACTTCGGGGCAGTTGGGTGGGCGACTTTCCCCTTCGATGGGCGGAGCACCAGTTCCTCTATCTGGGGATTGTACTGGCCTGTCACTCAGGTTATCTATATAGAGCTAATTTGCGACGGATGTTGACCAAGGTGAGGACCCAACTGCAGGCGTGGCTACCCCTCCCTCTGTCTCTTATGGGGAGAATTGCGGCGATCAAATTGGTCCTCCTGCCACGGATCTTATATTGGCTACAGACCCTCCCTGTTTGGATCCTTCGTCGGGATGTCGGGCGCTTTGAGGCGGAATTTCGGGGCTTTCTATGGAAGGGGACGAGAGCACGTATCTCTTATCGTAGACTAATGGGGAGGATCCGTGGGGGGGGATGGGGGCTCCCAGATCTTGGTGCTTATGCTTTGGCTTGTCAAGCCCGCCATCTGGGGGACTGGCTCGGATATACCGATCATTATACCCCCCGGGCATTTGAGGAGGCCTACGTGGCACCCCACTCTTTACGGGCCCTTCTGCACCTGGAGGCAAGCAAGTGGCCTACGCATCTGGCGGACAGCGTGTTACTGGTCCCGGTTTATAAAACATGGCGGAAATTGAATGCCTATTGGGGCCGCCGGTGGCAGGTGTCGAGCTGGCTGCCTATTCGGGGCAATGCCAATTTTACCCCAGGCACTGAAACCGCAGCGTTTCGTCTGTGGGGGGAGAGAGGAGTGCTAACTCTGGGCCATGTGGTGGACCTGGCGGGCAAACCTAAGCCCTTTCGCGTGCTATCCCGCGAATATGAATTGGGGCCCCTACATTTCTTTGCATATATGCAAGTGGCCCATTACGTGGCTTCCCTTCCCAGGTCGGAACTCTGTGGCGACCGCTCGGCCCAGATAATAGCGTTTTTTGGGTTTGGCGAAGTTGAACGGCCGTCTATTCGGACCTTTCATCTTCGGTTGGAACAGTTTCGACCACAACCAGACTATAGCGGTGTGGAAAGAGCCTGGGGGGCGGAACTGGGTCGGGAGATTCCCCGGGGCACTGTCTTGGTGGCCCTCCGGAGAGTAGCAAGCTTGGCAGATGGTGTTCGCTGGCGAGAAATTCAAATTAAGTGTTTAACTAGGGTTCACTTCTCTCCGCGGCGAGCCCTTCGCTGCCATTTGACAGCGGATGGCAGCTGTCCACGCTGTGCGGAGCCCCTGGCGACCTTGTATCATATGTGGTGGGGCTGCCGACGCATACGCCCCTACTGGCACAGAATCGCCCTATTTATGGCCGACCTCCTTGGACAACCTGTTCACTGGGATGCGGCCTTGATCGTCTTGGATCTCCTGGGTCTCACCTCTCCAAAGGGGAAATGGAGTCGTTGGCTGGTGCGGAAGGCATGTCTGGTGGGTAAGGGCCCGATCCTCCGGGGGTGGAGGGACAGCCACCCTCCCTCTTTTTGGGAGTGGCGGAACTCCTTCCATCAACTTATGCTCCTGGAATGTCGGGCTGCGCGAGGTCATGTGAAGCGATGGTCTGCGTTCTGGTTACTGTGGGAGCCCTACATCCAAAAGTTGAGCCCTCGGGCACGTAATGTAACCCTGCAATTAGGCTGTTGATAGCCCTGTTTGTATGTGGAGACCTACTGAGGCTCGGTAATGTTATATATATCCTGGTCCGGGTGGGTACTGCCTTAGGTGGGGGGGGGGGAAGGGTTTATTGGGGGGGAGGAGGGGTGGGGGGGGGACGTAGGGGTATTATTCTCAAAAACTATGTAACCATCTATGTATCGCGCACCTTGGGGATAAGAGTCCACCCCAGGGAGCGATTGTATTATGTTCTGTATTTGCTGTTTTGTTTGATGGTTCAAAATAAAATATTGAAAAAAAAAGAGTGCAAAAAGGCATGCATCTAATCCTCCAGGATGTGAGTGTAGGACACTTGACGCCTTCGGACGTTGATCCTTCCAGGCTTCCATGCTTTCTGCTAGGATCAGTTCCTATATCTTGTATATGGGAATGTTCCTTAAAGAGGTCACAGGAGATTTAGAGCTTATGAGCCCTCTCCTTCCTGATGATAAAAGGCAAGATTATCTCGCTCTTGTCAAACATGCACAGGATGTTTCCAAGTTTGTGAATCGTGCAACCTTTGACTGCTTTGAATGCATAAGCAGAACCTCTGCCATTGCCATAGGTGCACGTAGGATTGCCTGGCTCCAGGCATCTGACTTGGAAATTTGGGTACAGGACAAACTAGGGAATATTCCTTGCACAGGAGAGAATCTCTTTGGCAAGAATTGGCAGGAAAAAGCTAATGAAATAGATGCTGATAATATCACTTTGGATAGATTGTCTAAATCTACAGCTGATCCTGCGAGGAAAGGATCCTCTAAGAAACCATTCTTCAGCAAGAAGAAAAAGTTTTATCCCTCCTATACCGAGCAGGGGCATCGTTTAGGTCAGTCTGCCCAAAAGGGACAGCAGCAACAACCTAGGCAAAGGAAGCCAAAAGCAGCTAAGCCTCAATCGTCTCAGCAGACTCAGCCTCCACAGAGGCTTTGACTCCTATCTAGAGAACTTTGCCTTCCTGGCCCTGAACGGCCCCCCAGAACCCTCCAACATCCCAGGAAGGTTGTCATTTTGCCCCCAGATGGGGTCAGATAACAGCAGAAAATTGGACTCTGTCTATTGTAAGAGAGGATGCCCCCTCCTACATTGGTAAGACAGTTCAATTCTCAGACCTCCCTCAATGACCAGTTAGGTCAGGAGGTCACTGTGCTCCTTGCTCAAGGGGCAATAGAAGAGGTACCCATTCCCCAACGGGGTACAGGGATTTACTCCCCCTATTTCCTTATTCCAAAGAAAACAGGAGGACACAGACCCATTCTAGACATCAGAGAATTGAACAAATTCCTGTTCAGAGAGAAGTTCAAAATGATTTCTCTAGGAGCTCTGCTGCCATACCTTCAGAGTCAGGATTGGCTTTGTTCTCTAGATGCATACACGCATGTTCTCATCCATCCAGCTCACCGAAAGTTCCTTCGCTTTCTGTTTCAAGGGAAGCACTACCAATACAGGGTTCTTCCTTTTGGCCTGGCCTCTGCACCAAGGGTGTTCACAAAATGCATAGCTGTGGTGGCAGCATTTCTCCGCACCCTGGGAATATTCGTCTTCCCTTACTTAGACAACTGGCTCATTCGAGCCTCTTCAGAGCCAGAGGCCAGGGTTTCTCTCTCTCGCACGATGTCTCCCAAAATCAAACCTTGCTCCCACTCAATCACTAGAGTTTATAGGAGCTCTGCTAGATACCAGACAGACTAGGGCTTTCCTTCCACAGCTCCGCTGCCTTCGCATTGTGCAGTTAGCTTCCCAAGCAGTGCTAAAACCTCACCTCACTGCTTGGGAAATGTTACTGTTGCTAGGCCACATGGCATCCACCATGCATGTGGTTCCTTATGCTTGCCTCCATATGAGGGCATCCCAGTAGACTTTATCCACTCAGTGGAATCAGGCGTCAGGTTGCCTGTCACACAAAATAGCAAACTCAGATTGCCTTATTTTGTTTCTCAAATGGTGGCAGTCACCCCAAAACCTTCTGGCGGGGTCTCCTTTTTAGCAACCCCCACCCCAAGCCACTCTAACAACAGATGCTTCACAGGTGGGTTGGGGAGCCCACCCACAAGGCCTCTCTACCCAGTGTGCCTTGACTCCACAGGAGGCCTATCTCCATATCAATCTCCTGGAACTCAGAGCAATCTTCTTTGCTCTTCGAGTATTCCACACCCAGCTCAGCTACAAGACAGTCCTAGTTCAAATGGACAATCGAGTAGCCATGTTCTATGTGAACAAGCAGGGTGGAACAGGCTCTCTGTCACTCTGCAACAAAGCTTTGCGACTATGGGCCCTCGCCAGAGAGCATCAGATTCATATCCTTGCGGTGTATCTTCCAGGCATTCAAAACTCTTGGGCAGACAGACTCAGTTGAGTTCTGCTTCCACGCGAATGGTCTCTCCATGCAGACCAGGTGGCCAAAATCTTTCAAATTTGGGGAACCCCGGACATAGACCGCTGAATGGCAAACTACCCTGGTTCTGTTCCAGAATTTCGGCTCAGGGTTGTCAGGCCAGGGATGCTTTCCTCCTCCATTGGGGTCAGGACTTCCTGTATGCCTTTCCACCCATTCCCCTAATTCCCAAACTCTGTTCAACCTTCAGAGAGACAGAGGTCATATGATTCTCATAGCTCCACGTTGGCCACGGCAAATGTGGTACCCTCTGCTCCTACATCTCTCTCAAGCTCCGCCTCTGGAGTTAGGATCTGCTCCAAATCTCCTTTCTCAGGAGGACGGGATGCTGTGGCATCCCAATCCCCAGTCTCTGCATCTCAGGGCTTGGTTGCTGAAAGCCTAGAACTTCACGGTCTTAACCTTTCCCAGCAGGTAAAGGATATCCTTTATGCTTCCAGGAAGCCTTCCACAAGACACTCTTATGCATTAAGTGGAAAAGGTTTATCATATGGTGCTCGCAGAAGGGTCTTAATCCTCTTGCAATACCTTTGAAATCATTACTGGAGTATCTCCTTCATTTATCAAATGCAGGGCTTAAGACAAATTCAGTAAGAGTCCATTTGAGTGCTATTGCAGCTTCTTTCAAGCCTCTAAATGGACAACCTATTTCCTCTCATCCTCTCATAGCGAGATTTATGAGAGGCCTTCTTTTGACTAAGCCTCCCATTAAGCCACCACCGGTGGCATGGGACTTAAATCTGGTTCTTGGGCAGCTCATGAAACCGCCCTTTGAACCATTAGCCACTACCTTTGAAATTCCTTTCCTGGAAGGTCATCTTTCTTATTGCAATCACATCAGAACGTCACATCTGTGAATTGCAAGCGTTGGTGGCTGATCCTCCTTATACAAGGTTCCATCATAAGGTAGTCCTTAGGACTCATCCACACTTTATGCCAAACGTGGTGTCGCCTTTTGATTTAAACCAAGCGGTTAACCTTTCTGTATTCTTTCCAAGGCCTCATGCCTCAAATGCAGAAAGGAATCTTCATACTTTGGACTGTAAAAGAGCTTTGGCCTTTTACTTGCAAAGGACACAGCAACATAGAAAGTCCTCTCAACTCTTTGTTGCTTTCGATCCTAGTCATTTGGGACTTCCAGTCTCCAAAAGAACACTGTCCAGCTGGATTGCACAGTGTATATCTTTTGTCTATGAGCGTAAAAACCTTTCTCTTGAAGGCCATGTCACAGCTCACAATGTGAGAGCCATGGCAGCCTCTATGGCTCATCTTCACTCTGTGTCTATTGACGACATCTGTCGAGCAGCTACTTGGGCTTCGGTTCATACCTTCACAGCCCATTACTGCTTAGACAAGGACTCCCGCCGGGATGTCTTGTTTGGTCAGGCTGTTCTTCAACACCTGTTCCACACTTAATCAACTGCTATCCACCATCCCTGGTAGGATGCCAGAGATCCATTGGGGGATGTGGAGCCCTTTTACAAGGGCACACAACATTCTGGGGCCATCTCCCTGGCTTCTGCAGCTAGGGAGTCCCCATATGTGAAGACTACATTTCTTCTTGTTCCTGGAGATAGCATAGTTACTCACCTATAACAGGTGATCTCCGGGAACAGCAGGAATTTAGTCTTCAAAACCCACCCACCTCCCATAGGAATTGTATCTCTCTCTCTTTCTCTTTCTCTCTATCTCTTTCTCTTTTGTCTCAGCTTTAAACTCAACTGGAGAGGGACAGTTGAGAAAGGCGGGAAAGCAGCACACAGGCGCTGTGGGATGCTCCCAAAAGCTTTCCTATTGGATGCTGGGGAGTGTTCCCATGTAGGCTTTGTCGGTACTGACGATACCCATATGTGAAGACTAAATTCCTGCTGTTCCCGGAGATCACCTGTTACAGGTGAGTAACTATGCTTTGCTTTCAGTCGAAAGAGGCTCTACTCCTGTGCATTTATGCCATGGAGGTATTTAAGCGTGTCTATTATATCACCTTTATCCCACCTTTCCTCTAAAGTATACATATTAAGATCCTTAACCCTGGGAGTACCGATGGGGTCAAAAGTGACCCGAAGGCAAGTTTCACAACGCGTATCTCGGAAACTAGTTGTTCAAGAATGCAATCTTTTTATGACTTTTCACATGTCAATATTCTCTTTATATTGCACCATGAGAGGAATAATTTTCATCTGCTAGGTGACGTTAGTGATGAATTGCAGCACAGAGTACTAGTGGGGTCATTTTTGACCCCAGTTGCTTACGTCCGGTTTGGATCGTGATACAATTTGCAGTTTTGTGAATTTTTTGTTCTGACAAAGGTATTTATCATTAATTATGTATCATTTATTTTTTGTACTCTTATTTTATGAAAATTACACATTTTCTGTAATTGAAATCATACGTTCTCTCATTATTTCCGATGAAATCTAAAGGCTTTCAGCTCGTTCATCACGATTATTGTACACCTATAGTAAAACTGCTTTGCTTCAACTTTATCTTTGTTTATTTATTTTAGGTTATTGTTTATGATGTCAAAGCGAAAGTATTCAGCTGCCCAAGTAAGAGAAATATTGCAACGAGATGCTAACAGTGACGGCTCTGAGTCGTCTGATGATGCAGCATATTCAGCATGCGAAGAAGCATATCAGCCAAGTTCGGGCGATAAATCTGATGATGACAGTCATGATTCAGATGGCGACAGCAGTTGGTCGCCAAGTGAATGTGAGACTGATGTTGAGCTGGTAACATCGCCTGCAGCAAAGGGTCAAGTTACAGGTCGATGCAAAGATCGAGGCTGTGCTGGATGGGATAGAAGGCAGGAGACCTTGGTGTCAGTATCATCTGCGAGGAATCTTAGTTATGGTCGTTGAGGAGCTAAGAGGTCATCAACTATAAGCACAAATGTTGCCATTGAAGCCTATGTATCTAAGGATTCCACATCATGGAACTGGAAACCTATAAAGCAAGCTGCTGCAAGATATGCCAGAGCTAATATCATGCCCATACAACAAGGTCCTACAAGGTATGCTGTACGAAATGTTGATGGCCCTCTTGCAGCATTCCACTTGTTCATGAGGAAGAACTTATTGAATGAAATCATGATGTGGACGAGCAAACAAGGAAGACACATTTATGGCGACACCTATAAAGATTTGGCAGATGGAGAACTTCAACATTTTTTTGGACTTCTGATCCTCTCAGGTGTGTACAAGTCATGAAATGAATCCATAGTTCAGTTGTGGAACCTTGAAGATGGTCGTTCTGTTTTCGGCAAAAATATGGCTTGTAACTGTTTTCAGCAAATTTCTTGTGCTCTCAGATTTGATGATGCAACCAACAGATATGAACAGTGAGGTGTGTATAAGCTTGCTCCAATCATACACCTTTTTGATATCCGGGAAGCAACTCTAAGTGACGCCTTTGTTCCTGGAGAAAATGTTACTGTGGATGAGTAACTGCTTACATTTCATGGCTGTGTTCCGTTCAGACAATATATTCCCAACAAACCTGGGAAATATGGCATAAAGCTATGGATGTTGTGTGACAGTGCAATGTCATATGTTCTGCGTCTTCAAGTACATACAGGAAGGGAACTCGGACAAAACAGGGAACAGAATCAGGGTGAAAGGGTTGTGCTGCAACTCACTGAAGGATTGACGCGATCTGGCAGAAATGTTACTGTTGACAATTTCTTCTGCAGTTTATTCCTGTCACAGAAATTGCTAGAAAAACAAATGACAATTCAAAAGAACAGAAAAGAATTACCTCCAGAATTTGTAACAGCAAAGGGCCAAGAGGTATTCACTTCACTGTTTGCCTTTCTCGATGACGCCACTCTGGTTTCCTATTGCCCGAAGAAAGGAAAAGTGGTTGTTCTTCTGAGCAGTTTTCATGATCAAGAAGAAGTAGATAACACACGTCCAGACAAAAAACATGCATGATCTTGGACTATAATGCTAGTAAAGGTGGAGTAGATAAGGCAGATCAAATGTTGCGCACGTATACCACAAAATGAATGACAAGACGCTGGCCAGTGACAATCTTCTACAACATGTTGGACATCAGTGCTTTGAACGCCTTCATTGTTTGGATGTCACTAAATCCAGAATGGCAGTCCAAGTCAAAGCATAGATGTTGTCTATTCCTCTTGGAATTAGGAAAGCAGCTGCTTCAGAGTAATTGCAGCGAGACTCCTTCCAGCATTGAAGAAGCCACTGATGCTGTTTGCAATGTCGGGATCCTAAAGAAAAGGGCAAGATGTCCCAGAGAAAAAGAGAAGAAAAGCAGCATAGTTTGCACCTCCTGCAAGCGCAATGTTTGCAAAGAACATTCAGAAATTGACTGTGTCTCATGCAAATGACTGTAGTACTTTACTGTGTTCATCAAGTGCATGCAAAAACTGCTTTCATGGCAACTCTTCTTCATGTAATTTTATGATAAAGCATTACATTTCAAAACATTTAACCTTCATATAATAAATAATTAATTTGGAATAATATTTTTTCTGTTTAGTTTAAAATTTTCATGGTCAACAATTAAAATTCGTCATGGGGTCATTTATGACCCCAACGGTATTCAGTGTGTGCAAAAAATCTCGGTAATTCCAGGGTTAAGTCTATCCTCATATGCTTTATAACAAAGACCTCTAACAATTTTAGTAGCCACCCTCTGTACTGACTCCAACCTGTTTATATCCTTTTGCAGGTGCAGTCTCCAGAATTGCACACAATACTCCAAATGAGGTCGTACCAAAAACTTATATAGAGGCTCTATCACCCCCTGTCTTCTGCTGGCCATTCCTCTCCTTATGCACCTAAGCATCCTTCTAGCTTTCGCTGTTGCCTTTTCTACCTGTTTAGCTATTTTAAGATTGTCAGACACAATCACGCCCAAGTCCTGCTCTTCTTTTGTGGACAGAATTCTCTCCTTGATTGCATAGTTTTGGAGCAAGTCGTAGAAGCTGTTCCCACTGAATTAAAATCCTTCCTGATCCTCCAGGACTGTAAAACCACCAGAGAAGCAACCTCGCTGGCGGAACGTTTTCTTGAGGCCAGGTTGGTCGGCCAGATGAAGGTGGGTGTTGTAAACAGTCCTGAGCCTGGAGTTTCAGAAAGGGTAGGGAACACTTTGTCAGGAGAAGTCATAGGTGTAAAACCCAGGAGAAAATTTATGCATGCTCAGGGTAAATGTTTTACCTGTGGGGAAGTGGGGCACTTTAGTAGGGAGTGTAAGGCCAGGACAGCACTGGTATCCACCCATTGCAAGGACGATGGGGAGGGGTTCCTACTGACTGTGGAGGTCGAGGGCATTCCCACCGAAGCTCTCCTAGACTCAGGGGCAGAGCAGTCCATGATATCAGCCAAACTGTGGACTGATATACGAGCACATAGTGAGCAGGCCCCAACCCAATCTGAGCAAGCTGTTAAGATAAAGTGTGTACATGGAGCCACGTCAGCTTACCCCTTAACCAAGGTGAAAGTGAAGGGCTTAGGCTTGGAGCGAGAAGTAGTAGTCGCTATAGTTCCTAAGCTCCCTCATCCCTTAGTGCTTGGGAAAGACTGGCCCCAATTCAGGTCTGGCCTGGAGAAAAGAATTCAGCCACGGACAGGGCTGGTGTCTACCAAGGCCAATGCCAACCCAGAGATAGACGTTCATGACCCAGAGGAAGGACCCCTGCAGGGCTTGCCATCCCATGAAGACTTAATCACAGCCTCTTCTAGTAGAGATAAAGAGGAAAGGGCTAATAAGTAGAAGGGTAAACAACTTAGGAAGCAGAGTAGAGTGGAACTGTTAGCGGGGCAGGAATTGACTTGGGCACCTGCAGATCTAGTAGCAAATTTTCCCACGTTTCCTGAAGAACAGAGAGCTGACCCAGTTCTATCGAGAGCCTTTACCTATGCAAATGTAGAGACAGAAACCCTACCCCGGTTCTTCCTGGAGGAAGGCTTATTATATCGGGAGAGTGTGGTCCCCCAATTAGGACAGACGCGAAAACAGTTGGTGGTGCCCACCACCTTTAAAAACTTGGTTTTGAAACTGGCCCATAACCACCCAGTAGGGGGGCATAAGGGTGTCCACAGTACCCTGGATCAAATTTTAACCCGTTTTTATTGGCCGGGAGTTTATAGGGAAACTTCAAGGTTCTGTGAGTCCTGTCCCCAATGTCAAAGGGTCACCTCTTCTCACCCAAGGAAGGTGCCGTTAGTTCCGGTACCTCACATATCCAAACCTGTTTATAAGTTGGCTATGGACATGGTAGGTCCATTGAAGAGGACGCCCCGTGGATTTCAATATATCCTTGTCATAATAGATCAGGCTACCCATTTCCCGTGGGCGATCCCCTTAAGAAACACATCAGCTAGAACCATTGCCGTGGAAATAGTAAAATTATTTTGTGAAATTGGGTTTCCCCAAGAGATATTAACGGATAGAGGCAGTAACTTCCTCTCCAAATATCTAGCTCAGGTATGGGATGCCTTTGGCATTTGTCACATAAAAACAGCCGCCTACCATCCTCAATCCAATGGATTAGTGGAAAGGCTTAATCAGACAATAAAGAGAATGTTAAGAAGAAGCCTAGGGGGTGACATGTCGGATTGGGACATAATGCTCCCGTTCGTACTGTACGCGTGCCGGGAACGCAAGCAGTCTTCCACCGGGGTTTCCCCCTACGAGTTGATGTATGGGAGACCTCCAAGGGGGGTGCTAGACATACTGCAGGAACAGTGGGTGGAGCCAGCCCTTGAAGAAAGGGAAGTCCCAAACTTTTTAAGGGACCTAAAAAGACGCTTACAGCGTACCACTGAGGTGGCGGAAGAGAATATCACCACCAGTCAGAAGCGCCAGAAAAAACATTATGACCTAAGGTCACGACCCCGTCAATTGGAAATTGGGGAGAAGGTGGTCGTAATGATAGAAGGCGCCAGTCCAAAGTTTGAAGCCAAATGGAAAGGTCCTTTTAGGGTCGTCAAATGAGTAGGACCAGTCTCCTATATTGTAGAGACCCGGAAAGGAAGGCAACAAACCTTCCATATAAATGTTTTACGCCCATGGCATGACCGGGTGGTGTTAGCCAGATTGGCGGTTATCAAACCCGATCAGAATAATTGTCAGTCAGGTCAGGGCCCCTTTCTGAGGATTCCGTGCTGTGCCGACAGTTGTCTGCCAGCCCTAAATATCTTAGGGGGGGGGGGGATCTGTGATGGCGCAGCAAGCGGAGAGCATAAGGAAAGAGGGAAAAATCAGGCAATTTCCCCAGATAGCAGAATAAAATCCAGAAGTTTAAGGGTTAAAGCTCCTGGGTTAGAAAAAAACTCTCCACAGAAAGCTGGTAGTAAGGAGACACGCCCCAGCTCCATGGTTACCAACCCTGCTCACAAGGGACAGTCAGGGGTGGGGCCTGGAAGTCCAAGGGGAAAGCACAGATATAAACTGCTAGAGAGTGAAGAAGGAGAGAGAGGCAGGAACAAGGACGGAGACAAGAAGAAACAAGAGAGACACAGAGGCAGAGAGAGCTGCAGGCAGAGATGCAGCCAGAGTCCAAGGAACACTGAATTCAGAGGGAGGTCTGAGGATGGTGAGAGGAAGTGCTTCACGAGGATTCCTAGTTCTGATTCCAGTGCAGCTTGGAACAGGTCAGAAGGTCCCAGAAGGGGAGGAGGCCATAGAAGCTCTGGAGAACTAGTCAAGGAAGGTACCCGGAGAGTCAAGGGAGCTTCATTAGAAACCTCTTGGAGAAGGGCAAGGCCAGCCAGAGGGATTGGAGCTAACCCAGTGACCTGTGAGAGAGACGGGAAACATACCTATAGAAGGGAAGCTTACCCAGGGGAGTTTGTCAGCCATGTGGGCAGCAGAAACCTTTCCCTTGAAGTTTTTATGGAAACTGAGTCTGCAGAAGTAAAGCCTGTTACGTGCTTACTTCCTAAAAGTAAGGTGAGCAGTTTTAAACCTTCTACCAACCTCATAAAAGCTAAGAGACTTCCTAAATGTCATAGTATTCCTCAGAGGAGGGAGGACTCTGCCTTAACTCAGGTATTAGAAATCCTGAGGGGATTAAAACAGGATAGCTTTGAGTCTGAATCTTATGCCTCTCCAACAGACTCAGATATAGAAAGCATGGAACTAGAAATGCCTAGATTAACAGAAGAGAATTCAGATATGGAAATGGAATGTTCTGTAGCCTCCAGATATTAAGTAAAGGCTAGACCATTTCCAGAACCTTTAAAACTTGGCAGCTGTTTTTCAAGAAAGCACGGCTGTAGGAAATATGCAAATGAGCTTGCTGAAGTTCTAAGCCGTAACTCTGTATCCTAGCAGCTACCTGCTGAAAATATATAGTTTGAAATATAGCAAGTGGAAACAATTGTTTGAGGAGAAGAAAGAAAACAATTTGTAACAGAAGTTTTACCCTGTTGGAAAAGTTACAACTTCTGTCTGTTTAAAAGCCACGTGGGAAGCTGGTTTTTGTGTTCTTCTCTGCACCAGAGTTCAGTGCTGTGGTTTAGTTATGGTATGAAGAAATACTATGTTTTCATTTGAGTGCCGAAGCTGAAGTAGAAGCCTTTTTGGTTTGATTATTCTGGAAAATATCCTTACCTTATGTCCTGATATTTTGGAACCTTTTTATAAGAAGTTCTGTTGGCTGAAAATAATAAAAATCCTGCGAGTCTATATATATTCTCGGCTGAATCATTTCACAACTACACAAATATAGGCACTTATCAGAAATAAATATATTGACTGCCCACATCCAAGTCCTAGGCAATTGCCTTGGGCAAGGGCGCGGTGACAACCCCCATAGCCCATTAGCAGTCCTAAGCCCCCCCAATAACCCATTACCAGTCCTAAGCCCCCATCAGCCCACTTCCAGTCCTAAGGCCCCCCATCACCCCATTTTCAGTCTTAGCCCCCCATAGCCCATTACTACTCCTAACCCCCCATCAGCCCATTTCCACTCTTAGCACCCCCATAGCCCATTACCAGTCCTAAGCCCCCCATCCACCCACTTCCAGTCCTAAGGCCCCCCATCACCCCATTTTCAGTATTAGCCCCCCCATAGCCCATTACCAGTCCTAACCCCCATCAGCCCATTTCCAGTCCTAGACCCCATAGCCCATTTCCAGTCCTAGCCCCCCCCCCATAGCCCATTACTAGTCCTAACCCCCCATCAGCCCATTTCCACTCTTAGCACCCCCATAGCCCATTACCAGTCCTAGCCCCCCCATCAGCCCACTTCAACTCTTAGCCCCCCCATAGCCCATTAACAGTCAACCCCCCCATCAGCCCACTACCAGTCTTAGCCCCCCATAGCCCATTACATCCTAACCCCCCCTCCATCAGCCCATTTCCAGTCTTAGCCCCCCCATAGACCATTACATCCTAACCCATCAGCCCATTTCCAGTCCTAACCCCCCATCAGCCCACTTCCAGTCTTAGCCCCCCCATAGCCCATTACCAGTCCTAACCCCCCTCTCCCCATCAACCCACTTCCAGTCTTAGCCCCCCCATAGCCCATTACCAGTCCTAACCCCCC
Organism: Ichthyophis bannanicus; assembly: GCA_033557465.1. Lineage (NCBI taxonomy): Eukaryota > Metazoa > Chordata > Amphibia > Gymnophiona > Ichthyophiidae > Ichthyophis > Ichthyophis bannanicus. The sequence continues at coordinate 949,408,722 of CM066034.1, forward strand.
TCCCCCCATCAACCCACTTCCAGTCTTAGCTCCCCCCCATAGCCCATTACCAGTCCTAACCCCCCCTCCCCCCATCAGCCCTGATAGATTTTTAAAAAAAAACGGCTGTCGCTACCACCGTGGCAGCGGCAGAATCAAATGTCCCGCCGCGGGGCCCCGCCTGCCCGGCAGAGCCTCCCTGAGCTCCCGAGTCCCTCCTAATGCGCGGGCTTTCAGAGCCGTGAGAGTTTCCCTTTCTTCTCGCGGCTCTGTTAATCTCGCCGGGGCTGATGGGATTTCCCATCAGCCCCGGAGGGCTTAACAGAGCCGCGAGAGGTCAGAGAAGCTCTCGCGGCTCTGAAAGCCCGCGCATTGGGAGGGACTCAGGAGCTCAGGGAGGCTCTGCTGGGTAGGCGGGGCCCCGCGGCAGGACATTTGATACTGCAAATGCCACGGCTGCAGCAGCAGCAGCAGCCGTTTTTTTTTTAATGTGCTTGTGCTAATGTAGAATGTTTTTTGCGCGGGGCCCCCTGAAACGCGGGGCCCTGTGCAAAAAACATTCTTGCTCGATTCAAGAGCAAATAACTATTAGGATGGTAGTTTATTGCCAGGTCACAGGCGGGTTGATGGGTTAGCAAGGATGGACAGAGTACGAACAGCACATGTTTGGGAACAACTTTCCCTGGTGAATAATAACAATCTTGAAAAGGTGATAAGAAATCTATACCTAACCTACTGTAGCAAAGATTCATGTCCATCATTATTGGTTAGAGGAACTGACCTGCTGGCTCTTGGAAGATTAGAAGTGATAAATGCAATGCACCCCTGCAGAAAGGCATATGGACCCTGAGGAATTGATAAACTATCAGCTAGTGTCAAACCTCCTGTATCTGGGTAAGGTGACTGAAAAATTCATAGCAAGTTAGTAGTTATATTAATTTTGATATGGAGCATATATTAAATGACAGTCAGGCAGAATTTAGACAATACCATGGTACAGAGTCAGTATTATTATTAGTGATAGAAGACCTCTATAGATGGATGGATGATGGGAAAAACCTTAAAGTGCCTCTAACTGACTTATTTACCTTTTATATAATATATCAATCGCTTGTTCACAATTGTACAGTCAGGATTTGGGGCACTATTACATTGACTGATGTCATCCTTGCAGCAGAAATTTCAGATGTTTTATTTATTCCAGATTCTTAGATCCTAACTTGTGGAGTTCTGCAAGGATTGACAGTTTCTCCTTTCTTATTTAATATACATCTGGTCATATGTTCACACATCAAATTGAACACATAAGAAAAGTCCCTTGCCTAAGGAGACAGAATTCTGCATCAAACATGTGGGTGGAAATATATGGGATGAAACTACCTTGATCCCAGAAGGTGAAAAATTTAGATGTGATGTTAGATTTGGAAATGCCTTAGGGACTGCATTTAATGATGCTTGTGCATTCACCATATTACAAATTTAGGCTGCCTGTGTATATCTAGTGCAGAAATGGGTACACTAGACCATGCATTTGTTCTGTCTAGAATGGACTCCCTTGCTTGGTTTGCGGCTTGTCATGCCATGAATGCTTGTGTGCATCAATGATGCTGAGAACTATGCTATCTTTAGCTTAACTACTGGCAGGATCTATCTATCTATCTATCTATCATTTATAAGCACTTCAAACGTATGAAGCGCTGTACATACATGAAGAAGAGACAGTCCCTGCTCATCAGAGCTCACAGTCTAGTCAAGAAGATCACAAAATACAAATACAATCAAGTAAGACAAAGTATACAATAACAAGAAGAGAAAAAACAAGAATCAAGAACAGAAAGCAATAGAGAAGAGATGGGGTTTCAATCTGCACTTAAAGAGGTCCAGAGAGGGCGCTTTGCACACAGACAGAGGTAGATTGTTCCAGGCAAAGGGTGCAGCCAGGTGAAAGGAGCGAAGTCTAGAATTAGCAGTACGAGTGGAGGGCATAGATAGACGAAGGCTGTTCAAAGAGCGAAGAACGTGAGAGGGGATGTAAGGAGAGATAAGAGATGATAGATAGTGGGGGGCTGAAGAGTGAATGCATTTATAGATCAAGAGGAGGAGTTTGAATTGGATCCGGAAGCGGATGGGAAGCCAATGAAGGGACTTGAGAAGAGGAGTGATATGGGAAAAGCGATGCTGACGGAAAATTAGTCGAGCAGCAGAATGTTGAATAGATTGAAGGGGAAAGAGATGGTTCACGGGAAGGCCAGCAAGGAGAATATTGCAGTAATCAAGATGGGAGGTGATTAAGGAGTGGACAATCATTTTAGTAGTGTCATCAGAAAGGAAGGGGCGGATTTTGTTGATGTTATAAAGGAAGAAACAGCAAGTCTTAGCTACGAGTTGGATATGAGTGGAAAAAGAGAGAGAGGAGTCAAAGATAACACCCAGGTTATGGGCCGAAGAGACAGGAAGGATTAAAGAGTTATCCATAGAGACTGAGAAAGGGGGTAGAGGAGGGGAGGCATTGGGGGGAAAGATAAGGAGTTCAGTCTTAGCCATATTTAATTTCAAGCGGCGGTGAGACATCCAAGTAGCAATGTCTGAAAGGCAAAAAGTGATCTTGTCATGGATTGCTGGAGAGATAATCAGGCGAAGAGAGGTAGATTTGAGAGTCATCAGCATAGAGGTGGTAATGAAAGCCATGGGAAGAGATAAGAGCACCAAGAGATTGGGTATAGAGAGAGAAGAGGAGCGGTCCCAGGACAGAACCCTGGGGAACACCACCTGGGAGCTGGGTGGCAGAGGATCTCCCACAATGGACAGGTCTCAATCTGAGGTGCTAGACTAAAACACAACATCCATCTAGGCGGTATCAGCTGTATGGGACAGTGTTGATAGCAAAGGGTCATATTTCTGTGACAAAGGCAGCAAAACTGGCATTACCTGTATGGAAGAAAGGCCTGGCAATCTACACCATGAAAACCCAATGGATAGTCACAATAAAACAAATTGAGATATACTGTAGTGCTGGTTGGAAGACACGTGGAGCCTGATCCCAGTTGTGGTACGTCCAGGCTATCTGGATGGCCCCAACCAGGAAGGGCCCGTCCGTGCCTGATTCTGCACGTGGGAGCAAGACAGCCCCGCTAGATCAGGATCTGGGAAATAGCCTGGCATACCCCTGCATTGCTGCAGGGACGTCCTCCCCACAGCACAACCTGCCCGCTGCCTTGGAGCCCCTGTTTCCCCACTGCCTGACCCCAGTAGGGGCAGCCAGGGCCCAGATCGGATGGCGGGGACTCATCTTGCCTGCCGCGGTCACAGTTGGTGGATGGCCAGCTGAGACAGAGGGGTGACCAGGGCTTATTCTACCTCCGAGGTGGAATAAGCTGGCCGTCCCCCTGGTGCTCCTCAGATGTACAGAGTCATGACTAGAATTGGCCCTGTACGTCTGGGGGTCGGTCCCACCCACACTGCACCCACTCTCTGCCCCCGTGCTGCCCCATCCTCTGCAACATGCACAGCATCTCTGTTCATGCATGGGTGCCCAGAGGCGGCATACGGTTCAGGTGGCTAGTGGGGCTGGATGTACCGCTGGGATGTACAACCCCGCTAGTCACTTAACAGAATAGGGCCCTAAACAGGCTACCGGGGAAGAGCAGAAGACTCTTTAGAGTAAAACCAACGCTTATGATATGTTTAGAACAAAGCCTCCGGGATGTCTGACTTCTGATATAGCTGCACATTAAATGAGTCAGAAGCTGCAGAGATGTCTTACATATTGGGACATAGAATACACAAAGCATGAACCAAGGGAAGCTAGAGGTGGTCAAGGATGAAATAGAATCTGCACACTCAGTCTCTTGGGTGTCAGTGAACTGAAATGGACTTGTATCAAGTACTTTGAATCTGATGATCACATGGTACTGTATATTATGCCAGAAATGAAAGACAAAGAAGAAATAGTGAGGAATTTATAATTAATAAAAACTTGCAAGAACTGTAATGAATACACTGTAGTCAATGAATATTTAATTTCTGTTTATCTAAGAGGAATGCCCATAACACAACTATTCAAGTATATGTGCCAGCAACAGATGCAGAAGAGGACACAGTTGATCAGTTCTATGAGCAAGCACAAGCTGCAATTGACAGATATACTGATAATCATGGACACAAAAGTTGAGAAAAACAAGAAGCCAAACCAGTCGGAAAATATGGGCTTGACAATAGAAATTAAGCTGGAATAAAACTGACTGAATTCTGCAAGACCAGCAATCTGTTCAACTCAAACACCTTCTTCCAGCAACACAAGCGTTAACTATACACATGGACTTCACCCAATGGATTGTACAAAAATCAAATTGACTACATATGTGGAAATGAACAATGGAAAGTCTCAATAGCATCAACAAAGACCAAACCTGGCACCGAACATGGTACAGATCACCAGCTAGTAGTATGCAGACTCAAGCTAAAGCTTCAGAAAGGCAAGCTACTCATGAATGATCTTGAAACTATACCATCAGAATTTATTTAAATCATCTTTATTGCAACAGATAAACAGATCAACCCTCCTCCGGCCTGTGGGAAACTTACAGGTGTGAGAGGCCAACATTATCAATACTGAAAGCAAAGATTTTCTTGAACTTCGCCCTCCTCTCTCTTCCCTCCCCCCTCCCCTCTGCAGGAGTATCTCACAGCAACAGCACTGCCTACGAAACTGGGGGAGCGGTTATATTTCTGGTCACCCGTTAATGTGCAAAATGGATTTAAAGTGCATCAACCTATGTTTTAACACCCGTGAAGTCAATTTCCATGTGTTAAAAAAATTCTAATATGTTAAAATTGATTTTATTAAAAAGAAACAAAACCAAATCTACCAAATGTGAGCTGAAAATGTGAACAAGGGAGTGAGTAGATGGTAGCTGGCATGCATGTGCATTTGCATTCACTGCTGCCAGTTTCCGCACACCAAGACACATGTCAATCAGCAGCATTTAGTAAAAGGGCCCCTAAATTAAGCCATATGGTGCTAAATATCTGTATTTACTGTTTAGGAGATAATCTGATCAGTTTTTCCGGTGCGTGAAAGAGCTATTATAAAAAGTATGTATAGTTACAAGATGTGTACTGTTATGCATCCTGGATGTGCCATGTTCTGGGACAGAGTATGGGGCAGAACTCAGGTGGAGTCAAAATTTACTCACATATGTCACAAAATTCACCCATATGCACATACTTTATGTGCTAACATTTACATTGAGTCACGAGCCAGTGTAAACGTTTTCAGCACCCACTTGGCCTCCATACCTAAGTGACAAGTTATTAAATGTCACCTGACTTCTCTTGTTGCAGCATGTAGAGATGGTGAGCCACATTTGCTGTAGACTATACTCTATGTCATGATATTGTCAAACATATTCCTGATGCAGTTAGAGTTTGCAAAACGCAGGCCTCATCGAGTGTGCTGAACAGTAGATGATAGAGCAAACATATAGGTTTTTCTTGAAGACAAAAAATATCTTTAAAAATAATACATATATCAATAGGGTTTTATTTCACAGTAAAGTGTCACAAGAAATATAATTTCACTAAGGTGATGCAAAGAGGTTAGTCCTATTAGCCAGTTGAAGACTGTGAGGGACATCTTATGGGTAAAAAAGAGAGAGGGATGCAATCTGAGGTCTTTCCTCCCCCTCACAATAATCTGTGAATTCATTTCTTTTTCTCTGTGAGTGATACAATGTGAAGAAGATTTAGACAGTGTTTTTAATATATGATCCATTTTTGTGTTATACAGAACTGTGGACAAAAAGTAGTAGGCTCATCAAGACAGTGCAGTCTGTATCAATAGGAAAAAAAAGCAAGTCTAGACAAGGTGACTCTAAATCATCCTAGTATCTAACCACAAGCTACACAAGGAGAATAATGGATTGCTTTTTTATTAACTATGCATTATTTATGTATTTATTTATTTAGATTTAGCTCATCCCTTTTTTATCAAATGTTAAGGAGGCAGACTGGGCAGTTATGTACCCGTGAGGTTTGCAAACAAAGCCACATAGCCTAGTCTTGGTCAAATGTCACTGTGGTTTATACCGTGACTGTCACCTATGATGTAGGTGACCCTGCCTCAGAAACCCAATGCTTTCTCCACCCACCTTGACTCCCCCTCCCCCCCAATGAGCCCTCATTGGTTGAATACCAGAACCCAGGACTACACTGATTGGCAAAACATCATTACCAAAACCAGTGCTCCAAAATCAGCAGATAAACAATGCAGCAGGGAAGTACAATTCAGGTCTCTCTACAGTCCAGATACTATGTGGACTAAGACTTCATGAAGACAACAAAAAGAGGTGTACAATCTGGCCACTGCACCATTTCTAAATTTCCTTTGATCAGAGAGGAATCAGCTGTAGTATATGGAAGTACACATGACTGTTCACTGATGAGAATATTTTATTATTTATTTATTTATTTATTTATTACAGGCTCTTATATACCGCTCTATTCAGAATCAGCGCGGTTCACAATATAACAACATAACATAACAACAAACTGTTAAGGTTTTACAGAGAACAAGGTCAGAGAACTTGGAATAAAACATGGGACGTCATTACTGCAACTATTTACAAGAGTAATAATATAGATATTTACAATATAGATATTTACAGTCAATATTTAATCTAAATAGACAGTGTTTTTTTTAAAACACCAGCTGTAGCACTTAAATCATTCACATATATTCAGCATCATATATACAAAACCGGCAGCGCTGAATAAAGATATGACTGCTGAGCTATATGTATAGCGATGATATTCATCTAGTATCTCTATAGCTAAGTGGTTTAATTTAGGACAACTTTTGCTAACCAAATAAACCTCTTTGCTATATGGATAGTGGCTGAATATCACTGGCTCACCATATAGTTGAGTGGAACACTGACACTCTGTCCTTTCTCTGCCAAATACTACTACTACTACTATTACTGATCCTTTGTATGGCTCTACAAGGCATACGCAGTGCTGTACAGACACATGTAAAAGACGGTCTTGCTCATCAGAGCTTACAATCTAGTTAAGACAGACAACACGACAGCTGAGGACAAGAAAATATTTAGTGGAATGGTAAGGAAACACATAGGAGACTAAGCAGATCAGGATCCAAAACCATCCTCAAAGAGGTGAGTTTTCAGCCTGGATTTGGAAAGAACCAGAGATGAAGCCTGACACACAGACTCGGGTAGTTTGGTCCATGAATAAGAAGCAGCAATGTGGAAGGATCGAAGTCTGGAGTTGGCAGTAGAAGAGAAGGGCACAGATAGAATAGGTCTGCCAGAAGAGCAGAGTTCCCGAGGAGAGGTGTAGGGAGAAATAAGATAGGAAAGGTAGTGAGGGCCAGCAGAATGAATGTGCTTATAGATCAGTAGGAGAAGTTTGCACTGGATACAAACACAAACATAGGGAGCCAATGAAGTGACTTGAGAAGAGGGGTTATATGAGCATATCAAGGCTGGCAGAAGATTAGCTACACAGCTGAGTTTTGAACAGATTGAAGAGGAGAGAGATGATTCAGAAGGAGACCAGCAAGGAGGAGGTTACAATAGTCTACATGGGAGGTGACTAGAGTGGATAAGTGTCTTAGTAGTATGTGAAGGGAATAATTTTGCCAATGTTATAGAAAAAGAAGTGACAGGTTTTAGCTATCTGTTGGATGTGTGCAGAGAAAGAGAGAGCAGAGTCAAAGATGACCCCAAGGTTGCAAGCTGAGGAAACAGGGAGGAGTGTAGCGATATCCACAGAAAGAGAAGGGAGGAAGAGGGGAGACAGGTTTAGAGGGAAAGATAAGGAACTCAACTTTGGCCATATTCAGTTCCTGAGCGGTCCTCCAGTTTAGTCCTCCACATCCGGGTAGTGCACCTCCTCCTGCAGCATGGAGACTGGACCAATCAGAATCCTTTTCTCATGACATATCCTGCTGGAGCTTCCCTCAGCCCCCCAGTGTGTCCAGTCTCCGTGCAGCAGGAGGACTTGTGAGCCTGGTGCTGGGCTCACTTAGTGCTTTTGGATTACCCTAGTTAGTGTTTAGGGGGTTTCTATTTTATTTTATTTGTTTTTTTCTGGGATATAACTTTGTTTTATTTTGTTAGCTGCCCCTTTAAATTGTCACATTCAGTGTCTGCGGGGGGGCCGATTGAGGAGCCAAGCCTGCACGTTCCTTCTCCCGGCCGGCTGTACGGGGGCTGAAGGCAGCGACTTTTGTAGATCTCCCTCCTGGACTGTACGGAGGTGAGATCTTCATTTGGCAGCCCCATTTCTGACTCTGCACGCTGGCTGTAGTCTGCTCACAGCTCTAGCGTGCTGCCGCTTCACATTCGCTTTCTTCCCGCGGCTCGGGGCTGTCCTGCATTGCTCCCTTCACTCGGCGGTTCATCGCCGATCGGCCCTCCGGTGTCAAGGGGTGAGTTTTAAAGTTGTATTTACTTTCGCGGGGTGCGGATCGCGCGGTGCCGCTTGTTATTTTTCCCGCCGTTTTATTTCTTCACTCTGCAGTGCCGGCGGCCATTTTGTTATTTTTTCCCGCTGGTTTTCTCGTGGTCCTGGGATCTCATAGTTAAGGGTTTCAGTGGGGGTCGACTTGGTCCTTGTTCCTGTGCCTTTCTTTCGTGAGGCTGGTGGTGTAAAAAAAAAAAAGACAAGATACCCTTTTCACAGGTCTTTGCCCCATTTTCTTGGTTGGGTTGGTTTTTTGTTCCTTAAGGCCTCGTGACTCCTTGTCTCCATGTCTTCAAGGCCACAATGCTTAGTCTGTGGGTCCCGCAGAGGGGCTCTGTCGGATTCAGGAGTTTGTAAAAGTTGCGCGGCAGTCACCCCTGACCTTGATCCGCAAATGGAAGGCAAGTCTCTGCAGGGATCTGATACTCCTGCCCAGCAGATTGACATGGAGGCGTCCCCGGGCCCTCCGGCTCCCCTTTCCCCGGTGGCGTCCAGGGGACAGGGGATGCCCTTGTCCAAGACTATCTCAGCGGCTTCCTCGTTTGAGTTTTCACCTGATTTTGTCCTTTTGATGCATCAGGCATTTTGCTTGGGCCATCTGGGCAAGCTGCCAGACGCAGGACCTTCTCAGTCGTCCCTACTCTCCTGTTTGGGTGAGGAGGGCCAACGACCGGTCCCCAAACCTACTAAACGCTCTCGACTCTCCTTTGAGAGTGACGACGTCGGCTGGCCAGACCCGGAACTCGCGGTAGGTGCCGAAGACGTTGTTGACGAGTTGGAAGAGGGGGAAATCCCCGATCCCGAGGACCAGGCTCGGATCATTCGCATGTTTCGCAGAGAGGAGTTAGTTCCGTTGATTACGGAGTCTCTGCAGGCACTCAATCTGGCCTCAGTTTCTTCAGCGGAGGAGGAAGGTCTAGAGGATCCTCTCATACAAGCCGTCCGTGATTCTCAGGTAGTTTTTCCTGTGCATCGCGTAGTAGTGCAGATGATTCAGACTGAATGGGATCAGCCCGAGGCTGGTTTGAAGGGCATTCGTACGATGAACCGCTTGTATCCTTTAGCGGACAAGGATAGGGATAGGTTTAAGTCGCCGCGCGTTGATGCGTTAGTATCCACGGTTACCAAGAAGACGACGATTCCGGTTGAAGGGAGTGCGGCTTTGAAGGATTCTCAGGATAAAAAAGTGGATGGCTTGTTAAAGCAGGCCTTTGAAACTAATGCCTTGGCTCTGCAGGCATCTATTTGTGGAGCCTGGGTGGCTAGAGCCTGTTTAAGATGGGCTCAGCGTTTAGGCCATGAGCCCGGCTTAGACCAGGATAAGTTGTTGGAAGTGACCCGTTTGGAATCTGGATCGGCGTACTTGGCGGATGTTCATTATGATTTGATTAGAACATTGGCTAATAGTATGGCTTCCTTGGTTGCGGCTCGCAGGTCGATTTGGTTGAGAAATTGGGCCGCTGACGTTTCCTCTAAGTCCCGCCTCAGTAAGTTGCCCTTTAAGGGAAAGTTGTTGTTTGGCGAGGATCTGGATAAGTTGGTGAAAGATCTGGGGGACTCGAAAGGGGGACGCCTTCCAGAAGACAAGCCTACACTTGGTCGGTTTTCTTCGGTCCCTCGAGATCCGTCTCGGGACTTTCGTAGGTTTCGATCTTCCCGTTTGTGGAGTTCCCAGCGTGGTAGATTTGGGTACCGCTTTCAGGGGTTTCGCGGCTTCCGGGGAGCCGGCAGAGGGTTCTCCTCTGCCGCCTCTTCGCCTTCTTCCTCTTTCTCCCGAAAGCCGCAATGACGCCAAGTGAATTCCCGAGGCCTGTCCAGTTATCGGTGGTCGGCTCCGGGATTTTCTACCTGCCTGGACTCGGATAACTTCAGATCAGTGGGTGTTGGAGGTAGTCTGGGAAGGCTATGCCCTGGAGTTTGCTCGTCCCCTTCAGGATTCCTTCGTCCTGTCTCCCAGCAGAGGTCAACTCAAGGAGGCGGCGATTCGATTGACTTTGGATCGTCTTCTAGCCTTGGGGGCGGTAGTTCCCGTTCCGGCGGCAGAGCGAGGGCTGGGGCGCTATTCCATTTATTTCGTGGTGCCAAAGAAAGATGGCTCCCTCCGCCCCATTCTCGATCTCAAGGGCGTCAATCGTTGTCTCCGCGTGCCTCATTTCCGCATGGAAACACTGCGGTCTGTCATCGTCGCGGTGCGTCAGGGGGAGTTTCTAGCTTCTCTGGATCTTTCCGAGGCTTATTTGCACATTCCTATTTGGTCGGTGCATCAGCGTTTCCTGCGTTTCGCGTTCCCATGGGGGACTTTCAATTTCAAGCCCTGCCCTTTGGTTTAGCTACGGCTCCGCATACTTTCACCAAGGTCATAGTAGTGGTGGCCACGGCCTTGCGGAAGGAGGGCGTTCTTGTCCACCCCTATCTAGACGATTGGTTAATTCGAGCGAAGTCCGAGGAAGAGAGCGAGCTGGCTACCAAGAGAGTGGTGTCTCTTCTGCAGTCTCTCGGTTGGGTGGTCAATGCGAAGAAAAGTCAGTTAGTGCCGACGCAGTGTCTCGAATATCTCTGGATTCAGTTCGACACCGCAAAAGGCTTAGTTTGCTTACCACCCCGGCGTGTCCAGGTCTTGCTCGGGCTCGTGCGCTCTTTCCTCGGGATTCCCGCTCCTTCGGCTTGGTGGTACCTGCGCCTGTTGGGGACGATGGCGGCTACTCCAGAGGTGGTTCCCTGGGCCAGATTTCACATGCGTCCGCTCCAGCGAGCCCTATTGCGTCGTTGGTCAAACCAGACGGAATCGCTCAGCAAACGGTTGCCTTGCTCGATCCGTGTTCGTCGGGCGCTGCAGTGGTGGCGGTGCCCCCGCACATTGCAGGCGGGTCTTCCCCTGGAGCAGCCTCGGTGGGTTCCGGTGATAACGGATGCCAGTCTGCTCGGCTGGGGGGCCCACTGCGAGGGTTGTTTTGCGCAGGGGACATGGTCAACCCAGGAAGCCTCCTGGTCGATCAATCGGCTCGAGCTTCGGGCGGTGAGGAGAGCGCTGGAGGCCTTCGAGACAACTCTACAGGGTCGAGCGGTCCGGGTGCTCTCAGACAATTTGGAAATGGTAGTGTACATCAACCGGCAGGGCGGAACAGGCAGTGTGGCATTAGAGGATGAGGCCGAAGTGTTATTCCAGTGGGTCGAGCTTCGTCTGTCGGCAATTTCGGCGGCGCATATCGTGGGAAAGGACAATGTCATGGCAGATTTTCTCAGCAGGGTGCAGGTGGATCCTGGAGAGTGGGAGCTGCACCCGCAAGTTTATGCGCAGATAGTTCGCCGGTGGGGTCCTCCACTAATGGACCTAATGGCGATGTTTCAGACGGCAAAGACAGGTCGGTTCTTCAGCAGGCGCAGAGAACACATGTCCGAGGGGTTAGACGCCCTCATTCAGCCGTGGCCGACGGACGGGCTTCTCTACGTTTTTCCACCATGGGCCTTGATTGGCAGGGTGATTCAGCGCATTGAGGCGCATTGCGGTCTGGTGCTCCTCGTGGCTCCGGACTGGCCCAGGCGTCCCTGGTATGCGGATCTGGTTCGCTTGCTCGACGGGCTTCCCTGGAGGCTTCCAGTCCTGCCGGATCTGCTGATTCAGGGACCCCTGCGGATGCCTCATGTGGATCGATTCTCGCTTACGGATTGGCCATTGAGAGGGCTCGTCTGAGGAAGAAGGGCTATTCTTCAGCGGTTATATCTACTTTGCTACGGGCTCGCAAATCGTCCACTTCCCTCACGTATGTGCGCGTGTGGCGCGTTTTTTAGGACTGGTGTTCGAGCCGTGGGATTCGGGCGGCGAAGGCTTCTATTTCCATGATTATCAGTTTCTTGCAAGATGGTTTTGATAAAGGGTTGGCAACCAGTTCCTTGAAGGTTCAGCTAGCGGCTCTTGCGTGTTACAGAGGTAAGGTACTCGGGGTTTCTCTGGGGATGCACGCTGATGTCCAAAGGTTTCTGAAGGCCGTTTTCCACCTTCGACCATCACGCAGGGTTGTCATTCCTCCTTGGGATCTCAATCTGGTGCTACAAGCTTTGGTTTGTCCGCCCTTTGAACCGCTGCGGCAGGCGTCGGTCAAGGATCTGACCCTCAAAAATGTCTTTCTCGTGGCCATTTGTTCGGCAAGGTGCCTTTCGGAGCTGCAAGCGCTTTCCTGTAGGGAACCATTCTTGTCTTTTTCTAGAGATCAAGTAGTGTTGAGACCTGTTCCGTCTTTTCTTCCAAAAGTGGTGTCTCCTTTTCATCTGAATCAGTCTGTTTTTCTGCCAGTGTTTCGTTCTGACTCAGCGGGAACTTCAGAAGCAGGACTGCATCGTCTAGACGTTCGACGAGTTTTGAGTCGTTATTTGAAGGTTTCGGAGCCTTTCTGCAAGTCAGATCGATTGTTTGTCCTTCTTGGCGGGCCCCGGAAGGTGGAAGCTGCGGCTAAGTCATCTATTTCTCGTTGGATTAAAGAGGCGATTTCCTCCGCTTATGTGGTACAAGGACGTGCGGTTCCCTTGGGTTTGCGGGCTCACTTTACCAGAGCGCAAGCGACGTCGTGGGCTGAACATTCTCTGGTTCCTCCGATTGAGATTTGCAAGGCGGCTACTTGGTCCTTTCTCCATGCGTTCAAGCACTACCACTTGGACGTGCTGGCCGCTCGGGATTCTTGCTTTGGGTCGGCGGTTTTGCGTGCCGGTTTGCAGGGTCCCGCCCATTCCTAACTGCTCTGATACATCCCGGATGTGGAGGACTAAACTGGAGGACCGCTCAGGAAATGATAATTACACTTACCTGGTAATTGTAGTTCCTGGAGGGTCCAGTTTAGTCCTCCTTCCCTCCCTTTTCGTTCTTACTGCCTTTTCCTCCGGCGCGCTCTCGTATGGGCGGCAGTGACTCCTCTAAGTCATTTTAGAGAAATCCTTCCGGTGAGGGTTTCGAGGACTTCTCCGTATTACTCTGTGACGTCGGTTCCTTCTAGTTGGTGGACTGCTTGCTGCTGTCTCCGGTGGCCGGCAGAAGCAATATGCAGGGTATTGGCTTCCTCGTTTGGGGAGGGGGTCATTGTATCTGTTGGGGAGTTTAATTATGATAAGGTTTACTATCTTTAATATTTATACTTCTTTAAGTCTGCTTTGTTACTAGTTCACTGGGGGGCTGAGGGAAGCTCCAGCAGGATATGTCATGAGAAAAGGATTCTGATTGGTCCAGTCTCCGTGCTGCAGGAGGAGGTGCACTACCCGGATGTGGAGGACTAAACTGGACCCTCCAGGAACTACAATTACCAGGTAAGTGTAATTATCATTTTCAGATGGCAGTGAGACATCCAGACAGCAATGTCAGGTAGAGATTCAGACCTGTATTCCTGAAGAGATTTCAGGCACAGAAGGTAGATCTGAGAATTATCAGCATAAAGATGATATTGAAAACCATGGGAGGAAATAACTGCACCAAGGGATTGTGTAGAGAGTGAAAAGGAGAGGTCCTAAGACAGAGGCCTGAGGTACAGCAACTGAAAGCGGGTAGAGGAGTAACCACCAAAACATACACTAAAAGTGTGATGGGAGAGATAAGAAGAAAACAGGACAAAATAGAGCCCCTAAATCCAAGCAAGGACAAGGCATTGAGGAGAAAGTGGTTGTCAACAGTATCAAAGGCAGCAGAAAGGTCAAGAAGGATGAGAATCAAGTAGAAGCCTTTGGATTTGGCGAGGAACAAATTGCTGGAGACTTTGGCAAGAGCCGTTTCTGTGGAATGTAGAGAATGAAAGACAGATTGCAGTGGGTCCAGAAGGTCTTGAGAGGAAAGAAAGTCAAGATAGCAGTGGTGAACTGCTCGTTCAAGTAGTTTTGAAGCAAAGGGCAGGAAAGAGAGAGGTCAATAACTTGAAGGACAGGTAGGATCTAGTGAAGGCTTTTTGAGGAGAGGTGTAACCACAGCATGTTTGAAGGCCACAGGAACAGTTGCAGTGGAAAGCAATAAGTTAAGGATATGACAGATGGAAGAGATGATGGCGGAAGAGATAGAGCTTAGTAGACGGGTGGGGTTGGGATCAGAGGAGCAGGTAGTCAGTTTGGAGGAGGAGATAAGATTTCAGTTTCCCTCTCAGTGATTTCAGAAAAGGAAGAAAGGGTGAACGAAGGTGAGGGAAGGATTTTGGATTGAAGATGGGGAAGATGAGGTGGAGGTGACCCTGTAGAGAATTCAAGGCTAATCTTCTGGACTTTGTCATGGAAGTAGTCAGCCAAGATCTGGGCAGACAGAGAAGGAGGGAATGGGGGAGGAGGGACCTTGAAGAGATAGTTGAGCATAGCAAAGATATGGTAAGTGTCAGAGGCAGGACAGTTAGTCAGATGGACATAGTATTCTTGCTTGGCGAGTGCTATGGCTGACTGAAATGGGTTTAGCATGACTTTGAAATGTAGGTGGTCAGTAAGGGTATGTGATTTAAGCCAAAGGCACTCAGCTGAATGAGAACAGGAACTTAGGTTGAGGACAGCCAGGGTTGAGGTATGGTATGTCTCACAGGGTGTGGAATGGATGGAGTATGTGCATCCAGAGCAGAGGATAGTGTTATAGGAGGATACTGCCCCATCAATGGTCTCAAATGACATATTGGAGGAAAGAGGTGATAAGACAGCAGTGGAGAGAGCTGAAGGATCAACAGAGTGAAGATTTCTAGACATGTTGGCGGAGATTGAGTAGGGCTAGGATGGGGGTGGTTAAGGGTGAAGGTTAGCAGGTGATGGTCAGATAAAGGCAGAACTGAGATGGAGAAGTCTGAAGGCGAGCAGTCGGAGGAGAAGACAAGATCAAGGCGGTGGCCATGCTTGTGAGTAGGAGCGGAAGAGCAAAGCTGGAGGTTGAAGAAGGAGGTTAGGGAAAAGAACTTTAAGGCATAAGAGTCAGAAGTGTCATCAATGTGAATGTTAAAATTCCCAAGAATAAGGGAAGAGGAAGATGCATCTAGAAAGGAAGAGAGCTAGGAGTCAGTCGGTGAGAAAGGTAGAGGTGGACTTGTTGAGGGTTCGATAAACAACAGCTACCCAGAGAGGTATTGGAGAAAATAGGCGAATGGCATGGACTTCAAAAGAAGCAGAGTAATTAAATGAAGGCAGAAGGAGGGACTGGAATTGACAGGACTGAGAGAGTAGAAATCTAACACCGCCACCATGGCCAATGGGCCGAGGCTAGTGGCGGGATCTGAACCAGTCAGGAACCGGTTCGGTCCATCCTGCCTACAATCAGGGAGCACAGCTGGCATCATTGCATAGTAGCATTGCGGGAGCCACACGCCCTGACCACTGCCATGCACCCGACACTGGATTGACGGCATCGGAGACATCTCCTGATGCCACAATTTCTCCCAATGCCATCAATTGAGTGTCGGGTGGGGGATTCCCAATATCGCAGCACCAGCATTGCAATGCCATGTTCGTCCCAGTTCGGGGAACTCGGGTCACGGCAGGAACCGATTTGCCTGAACCAGG
Source organism: Ichthyophis bannanicus (assembly GCA_033557465.1). Taxonomy (NCBI): domain Eukaryota; kingdom Metazoa; phylum Chordata; class Amphibia; order Gymnophiona; family Ichthyophiidae; genus Ichthyophis; species Ichthyophis bannanicus. Next base: position 949,424,682 of record CM066034.1, read on the forward strand.
CCAAACCGGCTGAATCCCACCATTGGCCAAGGTGTATGGGAAAATAGGTAGCCTCCATGACAGAGGGCAGTGACTGAAGTTTAATCTTCAGGGAGAAGCAAGTTTCAGTAAGAGCCAGGAGATATAGATTACTGAGATGTAGAGTACCAAGGCAGGCTGTTAAGATTCTTCAGTGGCACTATGAGGGTAAATTTATAAGGGGATGCCTAGTTTAAACATGTTTTTGGGTGCCTATATTAAAGCAATTTTATAAGGGCAGGCTTGCAGATGCTCTGTTTTTTCCTTTCATATGGCCCCTGATGATCACATGAGAATGGGAGGGACAGGGTCGGATGGGCTGTGTTTAGCCTTTGAATATCTCGTGACATAGAGAATTGTGTATTTTAATTTGCTGTAATATGGTTTTCTCTTTTGTTTGTATTTTGATGGAAAATATAAATCAAGAAATTAAAAAAAAAAGAACATCTTGTTGAAAATGTACCCCAATAATTTTTCCCATACACACAAAATGAGATAAAACCTTTAAGACAAATGACCCTACATGCCAAAACTAAGCCAGGGGCAAGATCCACAACAAGCCAGATTTTCCTCTAACTCTCAGACAATCCCAGTTAAAACTAAACATTTCCAGTGACTTTTGCCATTTTGATAATGGTGCATTGGGAACTGGGCCTTGACTAGACCCATTTTGTGTAAGTCACTGAATGACTAGTCAGAATGGCAACACCTTTTGTCGATTAGCTAAAATTAAATTTAAACCATTGAACTCTTTTTTTAAGGGAAGTGATATATAACTATACCATAATACTGGCATGATATTATGGGCGTAATTTGACTGCTTTATTTGGGGTGGAGAGGGAAGGGGGCAACATATTTGCATATTTATTTGAATATTTGCATATGCATTATGGTTATCCTTAAAAAATTACTAGATGGATAGGAAGCCAGCATAACAAACAGGTGTGGGATGAGCTGGTGCCCCCAAGATTCTCAAAGAGGAGGCAGAGGCTCTCATTCAGTGACCTTGCCAAAAAAAAGGGAAAACAACATATTCCCAGGCTATATAATTAAAATGCAGAAAAATTGTAGCTGTTCAGTTATTTAGCCTGGCATTGTAAGACTAAAAACTACTGTCACCTGTAAATATATGCTCTGCAAAAAACAAAGGATAGTGAAGATGCTCTCACACCAAGCGACAAGAAGAAAAAGAGAACCACAGCATAGTTTCTAACACCAAAATAAATTATAATTAATTTTATTTTGATGTTACAAAGTGTGCTGTGGTTCTCTCTCTTTCTTTATGAACATCTATTTTGTATCGAATGAAACCCCTCCTCCAATAGTAGGTACAGAGCAGAACTAGGACATCTCTGAACAAGAATCACCGGGATCGAGGGAGGGGGCAAACGATGGGGAGAGGCAGTGTTATCTGCATGTGGGATCAGAGAGAACTGTGCCTCATGTTACTGCTAAGCAAATGTAAAAGCAGCAGAGAGGTGCACATGGTGATGGGACTTTATTTGTGCAGTCTAGATATGGTACCAAAATTCCAAATGTGATATGCTTATATTACAGGACTTGACAATTTTTGTGTGGATTTAGGAGCCAGTGCTTGTAACCTCCTCGTGCTTACCTCCCCCTCATTGTCTTTAACGTTGGTCTCATGTTCTCATGAGACCAGTGCTAGAGTTCCTATATTGTGTGGCATCTTTAGATAAAAATACAGATAGTAACAGTCATAGCTTCAGATATTAAGGACCCGATTCACAGACGCAGGTTGCTGGGCTGTAAGTCCCGGTGGAGCTTGCAGCCCTGCAAGCCATCTTGGCCTGATTTCCCCCTCTGGCTCTCCCTGCACGTCCAGAGCAGCAGGACGGGGAGAGCCGGCAGGGGGTGGAAGGGGAGCAGGTTTGGGCCAGCCCGGCAGGACGTACAAGACCGATTCAGGTCATGGCCCTATATGTCTTGACAGGTCAGAGGGGACAGGCTGATTTCATCTCAAAGGTGAAATAATCAGCACTGACTCGGCAGTCAGGCCTGGAGATCCCCCCCCCCCCCCCCACACACACACACTTTCCCGGGGCCAGGTTAGGTGCAGGGCAGTCCCTGCTGCCCATTCCAGGCTCCTTGCTGGCCAGCCATGAGTTGGGTGGTGGGGAAGAGGGGTGGTCTAATTTGCGAGAGTTGGAGGCGCCTGCGGGGAGGCCATCCCTGCAGGCAGTCAGGAGCATGCCGGGCTGTCATTGGACCCGATTCTGTGTACCACGGGAACATTTTGTTTCCACGGTCTAGAATCGGGTCTTAACAGGCCCATCCTGCATGGGGATGTCTGGATGGCTCGGACGCGCCCTTTCAGAATATGGCTCCTCGTGTCTTTATGTGTGTCTGGTGCAACTGTGGTGTGCCTGCCTGTATGTATGTGGGAGGAGATGTGATCAGCGTCTTTGTATGGGTGAGGTGCTGGGCATCTTTACGTGTGGGGCAGAGGTGGGGTGCCTGTATTTGTGTATGTGGTACAAAGATGAGGTGCCTGTGTGTGTGTGTGCGTGCATGTCTGTCATACAGAGGGAGAGTGCCTGTGTGTGTGTGTATGTATCTACTGTGCAGAGGTGGGGTGCCTGTGTTTGTGCATGTCTGTCGTGCGGAGGAGGGGTACCTGTGTATGTGTGTATGGTGTGAAGGTGAGGTGTCCATAGAAACATAGAAACATGATGACAGAAAAAGACCACAAGGCCCATCTAGTCTGTCCTTCCATAACAACAACTACAACAGTCCACTTTTTACCTTTAGAGATCCTCTGTGTTGGTCCCATGCTTTTTTGAATTCAGTTACTGTCCTCATCTCTACCACCTCCACTGGGAGACTATTCCACGGATCCACTACTCTTTCCGTAAAGAAATATTTCCGCATATCACTCCTGAATCTATCTCCCTTCACCCTCATCCCATGTCCCCTCGTCGCAGAACTTGCTTTCAATTGAAAGAGGCTCTCTCCCTGAACATTTATGCCACGGAGGTATTTAAATATCTCAATCATATCACCTCTATCCCGCCTTTCCTCTAAGGTGTACATATTAAGATCCTTAAGTCTGTCCTCATATGCTTTATAATGAAGACTACTAATCATCTTAGTAGCAACCCTCTGCACCGACTCCATCCTGTTCACATCCTTTTGAAGGTGCGGTCTCCAGAATTGCACACCATACTCCAAATGAGGTCGCACTAAAGACTTATACAGAGGCATTATCACCTCCTTTTTTCTGCTAGCCATTCCTCTCCTTATGCACCCAAGCATCCTTCTAGCTTTTGCCGTCGCCTTTTCTACCTGTTTAGCTACTTTAAGATCATCGGACACAACTACGCCTAGGTCCCGCTCTTCTTTAGTGGACAAAAGTACTTCACCTCCTATGCTGTATTGCTCCCTTGGATTGCTGCAGCCCAAATGCATGACCTTACATTTTTTAACATTAAATCCCAGCTGCCAAATTCTAGACCATTCTTCAAGCTTAGCTAGATCCCTCCTCATGTTATCTACACCTTCCTGGGTGTCTACTTTATTGCAGATTTTGGTATCATCCGCAAAGAGGCAAACCTTACCAGACAGCCCTTCCGCTATATCACTAACAAAGATGTTAAAAAGAATCGGACCAAGGACAGATCCCTGGGGCACACCACTGGTAACATCCTTCTCCTCAGAGTGAGCTCCATTTACTTGTACTCTTTGTCGCCTCCCACCCAACCAATTTCTAACCCAAGCAGTAACTTTAGGGTCCATCCCTAGGGTGCTCAGTTTGTTTATAAGTCGCCTGTGAGGAACAGTGTCAAAGGCTTTACTGAAATCTAAATACACCACATCTAGAGCTCTCCCTCGGTCCAACTCCCTGGTCACCCAGTCAAAGAAATCAATCAGATTTGTCTGACAAGACCTGCCTCTGGTGAATCCATGCTGCCTTGGATCCTGTAATCCGCTGGACTCCAGAAACCTCACTATTTTCTCTTTCAACAGCGTTTCCATTAATTTACTCACCACCGAAGTTAAACTAACCGGCCTGTAGTTTTCAACCACATCCTTACTTCCGCTTTTGTGTAAAGGCACCACATGAGCCTCTCTCCAGTCCTTTGGCACCACTCCCGACTCCAACGAGGCATTGAAAAGGTCAGTCAGTGGAATTGCTAGAACGTCCCCAAGTTCCCTCAGTATTCTAGGGTGTATCCCATCCGGTCCCATCGCTTTGTCTACTTTAAGTTGAGCTAGTTTCTCACGAACACAGTCTTCTGAAAATTGTTCAAGATGTCCCTCGCTTCTGTTCTTATTTGTGGGTGTTTTCTGAGGTCCTGCTCCTGGTTCTTCATCTGTGAACACAGAACAAAAATATTTGTTAAGCAATTCCGCTTTATCCTTATCAGCTTCTACATATTCCCCCCCTGTACCCTTGAGTCTGACAATACCACTTTTGCCCTTCCTCTTCTCACTAATATATCTGAAAAATGTCTTATCTCCCCATTTTATTGCATTGGCTATTTCCTCCTCCTTTTGAATCTTTGCCTTTTTGACTACTTTGCTAGCTTCTCTAAGTTGTTCCAAATACAGATGCCTGTCTTCCTTTCTCTGTGATCTCTTGTATTTCATGAAGGCCTCCCTCTTTTTCTTCACTTTTTCAGCTACTTCCTTCGAAAACCATAGTGGTCTCCTGTTCCTTTTGCCTTTATTTACCATTTTAACAAAAAGGTTGGTTGCCTTTAAAATACCCCCTTTCAGTTTTGCCCACTGTTGTTCTACATCCCCCAGCTGTTCCCATCCCACTAACGACTCCCTGAGGTATTGGCCCATCTTCGCAAAGTTAGTCTTCCTAAAGTCTAAGATCTTCACCTTGGAATGGATTCTAACAGCCCTAGTCCTAATACTGAACCACACCATCTGGTGATCACTGGATGCAAAATGATCTCCCACTACAACATCAGAAACACTTTCACCATTGGTAAGCACCAAGTCTAGTATGGCCCCTTCACGTGTGGGGTCTGTTACCAATTGCCTGAATAGTTCTCCCTGTAGAGAATCCAGGATCTCCTTACTCCTAGATGATACTGCAGCAGGAAAGTGCCAATCAACATCTGTGTGTGTGTGTTTGTCTGTGCATGTCTGTTGTGTGGAAGTAGTGTGCCTATGTGTGTGCATGTCTATCGTGCAGAGATGGGATGCCCATGTGCGTGGTGTGGGGTTGGGAATGGGGTGCTTCTGTGTGTTCTAGGTGAGGAGAAAGTATCTTTTGGCAACACCTTGCACTCTTCCCTCCCCCTTCAACCTCTCTCCTGCTGACTCCCCTCCTCTGTTACCCTATTGGACTCTCCCCCCTTCACCAACTCCCCCTAGCACACTCATCCCTTGCCTTAAAAGACCCCTGCCCCGTTTAAATTGTCCCTGCTTTTTCTACTTCACTTGAACTCCTCCTCCCCAAACACACATGCAACCTATTGTGTTGCAGGCCACTGGGCCTCCCTCTTCTCTTCTGCCCACAGGAAATTGGATACCCATGGACAAGCTGCTTGTTTCTGGACTGCCCCTTCTGCCCTCGGGGGTCTGATCTCCCATGGGCAGAAGAGAATGGGACTTTGCCACAATCCCCTTCTTTTCTGCCCACAGGCATTGCTCCCCCCAAATGAGTCGCCTCAACAATGCCCGTAGCACTTGTCTGCCCACAGGGATCTGATTTCTACAGGCAGATAGAAGGGGACTTTGTCACGATAACGGCCTGCAGAAGATCACATCCCTGCAGATAGACAAGCGTCATGGCCATCATCAGGGACATTCATTTGGGGGGGGGGGGCAATGTCCCTTCTCACCACCTCCCAAACTATGCCTATGCACGATGTAGATGGAATGACTCTGTATTCTGTTCCCATAAACCAGTTCATTTCTGGTCTCCTCACATTGCTGAACACTATTTCAAGTGCTTTCTGCCTAAAGCAGGGGTGTCCAACCCTGTCCTGGAGGGCCACAATCCTGGCAGGTTTTTGGGATAGCCCTAATGAATATGCATGAATATATATGCATTAGAGATATCCTGCCAACCTGACTGGTGTGTGGCTCTCCAGGACTGGTTTGGAGACCCCTGCCTTACACCTCTGTCATTTAAGATTGTGAGTGGGCAAGGTACAGATGTCCTAGACATCAAAAAGGGTAGATAGAATTTGTCACATCCCTCCTCGATTCTCACCACCACCAAAAAGTTGTCTAATGCATATTCATTAGGGCTATCCCAAAAACCTTCCAGGATTGCGGCCCCACAGGACAGGGTTGGACACCCCTGGCCTAAAGCAATCTGTATAAACCAGGGGTTCTCAGTCCAGTTCTTGGGACACACATACTGTACATGTCAGGTTTTCAGGATAGCCATAATGAATATGCATAAGAGAGATTTATTTAACATTTCTTATATACCACCTTTCAGATTTGCATACAATTGAGGCAGTGCATGCAAATCTCTGCCATGCATATTTATTGTGGTTATCCTGAAAACCTGACTGGCTAAGTGTGTCCCAAGGACTGGGTTGACAATCCCTGCTACAAGCAAAAAGAAAGCCATATCTTCCAGACATAAACAAACACGTAAGTTACGTGATACTGCTTTCTTTGTGTAATACAGGGTTTCAGAGTTTAACATGGTGTTGGCAACAAAATAATACTGGAGGGTGGGGAAGGGGAGAATAAATTTAAGATAAGCAATCTAAGAAATTGCTATTCAGTGGAATTAATAGAATCAACTATAAGGCAGGCATATGCTTTTGCTTGCTTTGACAGAAATTTCAATGCAAAAGGTGGCCTTTTTTTTCTTTAATTAGAAGCACTCAGGATTGTTAGTGACCCTGGAGACCTAACCTAAATATGCAGTCCATTTTGCATTTGGATAAAGGCAAGGTAGCACAGGCTTATGATTTTGATGGTGCATAATTATAATCCAGCATTATTTAATGAGCCTGACACATCATCATGGTAGGTTCCATTGTAAACTGGGACAGCTGGATCAACCTCATCATTCCCTCTGACTTCTTCCCATCATAATTTAAGCTGATAGAGCATAAACGAAACTGGTATAGAGCTGTAGGCTGTCATGGACGCTGTTAGGTCTCGTACTGCTCTAATAAATGCAAGAACGATGGTGTCCACGATTTACAGCAAAGTCCTCATTTAATTTTCCCCTCAAATGAGTGTGAAATAGAGTTTCCATTTGGATCTGTTCTATGAAGATATGTCGACCCAGTCCTTATTTTGCCTCATTGCATGTATGGAGTCGTAGTTCTGATTTTCCTATTCACTTTCTTCAGAAAATCAGAACTATGATTCCATGCACCCATAGGTCAAAAACAGGCCTGCATCAAGTTTTCCTGCAAAAATGGAGCATAATACAAACTAGAGTTTGAAAACAATTCCATTTATGTTCAAAATCACATTCATTGTATTCACTTTGAAACCTATCTGTGGTAGGGATATAAAGAGAAAATAAATATTCAGTTTGCTTTTTTGATTAATTTTCAAACGTTTCCTGCAATTTTCAGTCATTTTCTGGGGTTCATTTCACATATGCATTTTAATAAAAATTTAGTGTTCATGAGAAACTAGCTAAACTAAAAGTAGACCAAGCAATGGGACCGGATGAATATTGAAGAAACTTAGCGACAATCCCACGGCTCCAGTGACTGACCTTTTCTATATTTCTTTAGCGTCAGGAGTGGTCCCAGAGGACTGGAGAAAGGCACATGTGGTCCCTTTACACAAAAGTGGAAGTAAGGATGAGGTTGAGAAACACAGGCCAGTTAGTCTGATCTCTGTGGTGAGTAGATTAATGGAAACGCTGCTAAAACAGAGGCTAGTGAGGTTTCTGGAGTCCAATGGATTGCAGGATCCGAGGCAGCATGGGTTTACCAGAGGCACGTCTTTTCAGACATATCTGATTGATTTCTTTGACTGGGTAACCAGAGAATTGGACCAAGGGAGAACCCTAGATGTGGTTTGCTTAGATTTCAGTAAAGCCTTTAACACTGTTCCGCACAGGTGACATATAAATAAATGTGGACCCTAAAGTGACTGAATGGGTCAGAAATTGGTTAAGTGGGAGGTGACAAAGGATACAGATAAAATGAACACACTCTGAGGAGAAGGATGTTACCAGTGGTGTGGCCCAGGGATCTATCCTTGATCCAATTATTTTTAACATTTTTGTTAGTGATATTGCAGAAGGGCTGTTGGATAAGGTTTGCTTCTTTGCGGATGACACCATAATCTGTAATAAAATAGACACCCATGGTGGAGTAAATAGCATGAAGAGGGATCTAGCAAAGCTTGAAGAATGGTCTAGAATTTGGCAGCTGAGATTTAATGACTTCCTAAGGCTAGGGTTGGGCTGCAGGGAATAAACCCTGGCTCCCCCTGTCCCTTCTGCACCCCAGGCTGTGAGAAAAAGCACGTCCAGGGAAGTTAGTCCACCTCAGACGTGGAATAACTTCCCCAGCCATTTCGCCGGCCCTGGGCATACAGGGCCAACATTAGAATTGGCTCTGTATGTCCAGGGCCGGTGACCGCCCAATGCCCGCCCACTCTCCGCCCCCGGGCCACCTCTTCCCCACCCCCAACTAATTTCCCTGCACAACCGGCAGGGAAGTTAGTCGGGGGCTGCAGCCTGCACGAATAGACCCCAAAGTGGTGAGTCTGATGTCAGTTCAGTGCAAAATGGTAGAAACCATTATAAAGAACAACATTTCTGAACATATAGATAATCATGGTTTAATAAGACAAAGTCAATATGTATTTAAAGAAGAGATGTTTTGTCACAGCAATCTGCTGCATTTTTTAAAGACATGAGCAAACATTTTGATAAAAGAGAGCTGGTTGAAATAGTGCATCTGGATTTTCAGAAAACATTTGACGAAGTCCCTCATGAGAGACTCTTGAGGAAATTGAAAAGTCATGGCACAGAAGGCAGTGTACTATTGTGTATTAGGACTTGTTTAAAAGACAGAAAACAGAGAGTGGGGAAAATGGTCAATTTTCTCAATGGAGAAGGATAAATAGTGGAGCACCCCAGGGATCTGTGCTGGACTCACTGCTATCAAAACATATCTATAAATGACCTAGAAATGGGAACAACCAGCAAGGAGATCAAATTTGCAGATGAGACAAAATTATTCAAAATCACAAGGGGATTGTGGAAAAATTGCAAGAGGAGCTTGAGAAATTAGGGACATCAAAATGCAGATGAAATTTAATGTGGACAAGTGCAAAGTTACGCAGATAAGGAAATAACAAATGCAAGGTAGCCCATGAGGAGTCACTGCCCAGTTAAAAGATCTAGATATTGTGGAAGTATATTGAAATATTCTGCTCAATGTGCAGTGGCAGCAAGAAAACAAATAAAATGTTAGGGATTAAAAGGAAGGGAATGGAGAATAAAACAGAGAATATCATAATGTCCTCTTTATCAATCCATGGTGTGGACCATACCTTGAGTATTGTGTGCTTTTCGGGTCCCACATCTCAAAAAATATGTAGTGACATTAATAAATATACAGAGTGGAGAGCAGAGCAAACCAGCTGCAGAGATGAGAGTACCTGAAGGTGTGCAGGCTGCTTGGAGGACCTCCCTTGACGTCAGCAGGGGCCCTTCCAATTTGAGCTACTCCTAGATGCTTGGCCGTGGGCATTCGGTTGTGGTGTGCTTTAAGGGGCATGCCACAATAGGTAGGTAGGTAGGCCCTTGGGAGCTCCTTAGGAACCACATAAAAGCTCTCTTGACTCTCTTTGTGTGGCGCGTGTCTCCATGGGAAAAGGAAAAAAGAAGATGGTTTCCTCGGAAGTTGTCGTCGGAATGATGGATAGACATCTCCAACCTAAAGAGGATCAAACAACAACTGTAGGTAGTGTGCCCCTCGTGGCATCTCCACTGGGAGCTACTTTAAACTCTCCAGACCGCACACTACCTCCTCCCCCATCATCAATGACTCCACCCATTTTGGCTGAGAGTGGTCAGTTGCTACAACAGAATATTCCATTATCTTTGCCATGTTCCTATAAAGCTGAGACCTGGTCTCCACCCCTGGTTGACTCCACAGATATGCCTGAGTCTCAGGTCTCCTTGGCTGACATCTGGCAGATGGTGACCGAACAGAGAAGACTCTGGTGACCACTGCCTGCCAGCTTTACAGTTTTTCACAGAAAAATGTGACAAGGCTGGGAAGAGCTGAGGAGCATGTGGAATTTCTTTCTTTCTAACCAAATCTTGAAATGTGAGACTCAATGTTCCTCCTTTCAAGCAGTTAATGCATCCACTGCCAAGGACAGTTTGATTATCTGCCGCAAATTAGAATTGTTTGAGAATTCCCTTAAAGCAAAAAATATTCAGTTTCTCAATTTTCTTTTTATTCATTTGTTTGCTCTCAAAATCTTATTCCATAAATATTTGAAAGAGATTTTGTCTTTGCCAAATGCTAACCCTTACCCCTGTCTTACATTTTTCTCTATGTTGTTGTTGTTTCCCCTTTGTTACCCGTCTTTACCCCCACTCTGTTTCTCTGTTTCTATCCCTTTTCTTTGATTTTATGGCGTTCCTTTTCTGGCTCTTTTTCGCAGCTCTCTCTCTTTTTTTTTTTAGCAATTTTAATTGATTTTATGTATTGTGAACCGCCCAGATGCTAATTGTATTGGGCGGTATATAAAGTTTTAATAAACATAAACATAATTTCATTCTCCAAATTGTTCTGTCTTGCCGGTCGGAAGGTTGCTGATGAGTCTCTAGGAGGTTTTGATATGTTACAGTAACAACATAATTTTGATTTTACCCAGTTCCTAGAAGACTCACAGGACAACAATCCTACGCAAGCCACCTTAGTGGTCTCTTTCCTTTCTGATCAGGATTTGGTATTTAAAAGTTACTTTAAAAATAAAAATCCTCTGTTTTGTGATGGTTATGATTTAATTGTTTCAACACAGTTGCACAAGAGGGCCTGGTGTCTCTTGATGCATCTTTCGTTTTCAGGTACCCTTGTAAATGCATCGTCACTTATCAGGGGTCTAAGTTTATTTTTCTTGAATCCTTGTAGTTGAAAACGTTTCTGTTGGACAGGGAGAAACAAGGGTAGTGGTCGGTGAAAGTATGAGTGGTTTAATAATATAGGCTGTAGTATTGGAGTTTTATCCTTAATTTTCTTTAGATTTTCTTTAGATTTCTTTAGATTTATTTTTCTTTAGATTTGCTGACCTTTTTGGTCTCTCCCCTTGGTATTTATTTTATTTTATTTATTTATTAACAATTCTTATATACCGCACTATTAGACATCAGCGCGGTTTACATTGAACAGAAAACATCCGACAGTTTACATATGTCTGGTCAGTTACATTTGTGGGCTACATTGATTTTGTATTTGTAATTATGTTGGTTTTCTATCACATTTGTGGTTATTTCTTCCATGTTTCCTATATGCTTGCTTTTGTAAGTGTTCAAAACTATTATAAATAAAAAAAGAAAAGATACAGAGAAGGGTGACCAAAACGATAAAGGGTATGGAATAACAGGCCTATGAGGAGAGACTAAAGAGGCTAGTTATTTTAAAGGCAACCAACCTTTTTGTTAAAAAGGTAAATAAAGGTAAAAGGAAAAGGAAGCCACTATGGTTCTCAAAAGAAGAAGCTGAAAAGATGAAGTAAAAGAGGGAGACCTTCATGAAATACAAGAGATCACAGAGAGAGGAACTCAGGCATCTATATTTGGAAAAACTTAGAGAAACTAGGAAAGTAGTCAGGATAGCAAAGGTACAAAAAAGAAGAAGAAATACCCAATGCAGTAAAATTGTGTGTGTGGGGGGGGGGGGGGGAGGAAATAAGACATTTTTCAGATATTTTATGTTAGTGAGAAGAGGAAGGGCAAAAGTGGTATTGTCAGACTCAAGGGTGAAGGGGAAGAATATGTAGAAGCTGATGAGGTTAAAACGGAATTGCTTAACAGGTATTTCTGTTCTGTGTTCACAGATGAAGGGCCAGGAGCAGGACCTCATTAAACACCCACAAATAAGAAAAGAAGCGACAGGGATCTCAAACGATTTTCAGAAGACTGTGTTTGTGAGAGACTAGTTAAACTAAAAGTAGACAAAGCGATGAGATCGGATGGGCCATGTGGTCTTTTTCTGACATCATGTTTCTATGTTAGGGCTCTTCAGCTGTTTCAGCAGATATAGTGAGGTAGAGGATATGGCCGTCAGGTGTTTGGTTGGTTGGTGGGTTTTGCTAGCTTTGCTCTGTTTTTTATCTTGTGCACCACCTTGAATGCCTTTGGGCACTTGGTGGGATATAAATGTTTTTAAACAAATAAATATATGATAAATGATATAAAATAATGAGTGGAGTGGACTTGGTAAATGGGAATCAGTTATTTGATCTTTCAAAAAGTAAAAAGGGGCATGTTTGCTAAAGTGAGTTAAGCGCGCGTACTGCATCTTAGCATGCAAAGTTAAAGTGCGGTAAGTACAAAGTTTGTGTGGTAAATGCAGAGAGCATTCCCAGCATCTGCCCTGCATTTATGGCCCACAGGGCACAGGTCTTTTGGGTTGACCCGATGGCTGCTAGATCTTTGCTGCTTGAACTTAAGATCTATGGTGAGAACCAGTAATAGAAGAACTCTGAAGGAGACAGAAAACGCATGCACAAAGCACTTACCAAGGAGGGGCAAGGCAGGAGAAAAGCCGAGGCCCAGCTGGAACTGATACAGGATCTAGGAAATTCCAACAAGGTAAATCAGCAGGGAGTTACGCATTAGGTGACACTAAGATGTAGACCAAAGTCTAGAAAACGTCTAGCCAGGGATGGAGTAATATACAGATCCCGGATAGGAACAAGATGGCCTTTGAAAGGACGTAGCAGGTGGAACATCACAATCATATGCTGCTAGTATGGACCAGGGTTGTACCAAAGGCTGTGCGAACAGTATGACTGTACAAGGTGCAAGTATGGAAGGGGAGACAATGTCATCACTGGGCTTCCAGGAAGCCTGACCAGAGCAATTTTCTGCACACATATGGGTGATGAGGGGAATCAGATTCATAATTCACACAGGGCACATTTCTAGCTTGATAGAGTCCTGGTGTGGACATCCAGTCATACAGAAAACTGCTGAGGTTTTGATAATCTGCTATACATAGGTCAATGATTTAGGAAGTCAGATAGTACTAATGACTACTAATGACTGAATTACAGAACAAAACTCATTTATAGGTAAAAAGAAATCCCATAATGTGGCATAGCATACATAATTTGAATAGGCAGCCTTAGCAGGTTTTCTAGCCCTATTACAACCTCGAATGGAGACATGGAAGATAGCTTGCATGAAGTGACTCTTACAAACTTAATTGCATTACTTGTCACTATGTGCATTCAGTTTTTAAATACATGCATGCTGTTTTACCCCCTGCTAGGCTTCTCCCACAAATAGCATATCAAAGACTGGAGCAAAAAAGCACTTGGGGCCTACTGGTTCCATTTTATAAAATGGCACCAGATGAGCAGAAGTGACTTGGGTTCACTCCTGACCCGTTAGACTAGGGATGTCTGAGTAGGCAGGGGAGAGGCCATGAGTGGGGACATATTGAGGGGAGGAGACTTTGTATTTAATCAATTTATTATTCAAAACTTGGTCTACTGCCTTCCTGCTTCATAAAGGATGTTCCAAGCATTATGTTTCATGTTTATTCAATAGATGGGGGTGTAAGAGAGGGGTATGCTCCTCATTATTACCCCATCAGGCTTTTTTTTCACAACAAAGAAGTGAGTGGACTTTATTTAAACAGGACAGTTTCTTTAAAAGATGGTGAGCTTAGGATGGGGCCCACCATCCTGTGCTGCTGTGACTGGGAATGTGTGAAGTTCCTGGACAAGGCAATGTAACCAGTATTACCATGGAATTCACTGAACTGTAACACTCAGTTCTTGAGGACGGTGTACTGAACCAAAGCAAGAATGATCATGCATCAAAACTCGTAATGCAAGAAGCAGTCTTAATTAGGATACATCTATCAGATGGTACAAAGGACAATGCTATCTCTTGGGATATGCAGAAGTTCATTTGTGCCTAGCATTTATGGTGCACAATTATATGTGATATTACATTTCTAGTACAGACTTTATTTATTTTGGGAGGGAAGGATGCTGTTCTCACTCATAAATTCATTTAAGTAATTAAATGCCATGAAAATCTGAAATGAATTTTAAGGAATTCTTTTTTTCATGCCTCCAGAGTTTTTCCGGTTTTCTTCTGCATTGTCACTAATATACAATTGACAAAGCAAAACTGAAACCTCCCACTTTGTACTTTTTGTAATATGGGAAGCTCTGGAAAGAATAAATCTTAAAACACATCAGATAAAATGACTAACAGATAAAATTAGCCAAGCATCTGAATCATCTCCTCCCTCCTTATCCCCCTTCCCCACCACCATCCTCTCTTGGCTCCTGTCGTTCATGCCCCCTATTTAACCTGGGCTTTTATGGCTTAGCAAATCAGGGTTCAGGTTACCCAGTTACTGTAGTGTAAACAGAAAGTAGAATGTACTCTTATAGTGCCCGGCACTTCCTCTCTGCTATAGCAGGGAAACGTTTTTCAAGGCAGAAAGGACAGAAGGCCATAAGATATGCCATAGTGGGTCAGACCAAGGGTCCATCAAGCCGAGTATCCTGTTTGTAACAGTGGCCAATCCAGGTCACAAGTATCTGTCAGGTTCCCAGAAGGTAGACAGATTCCATGCTGCCTGTCCATTGGGTAAGCAGTGGATTTCCTTGGTCCTCTTTAATAATGAGTTATGGACTTTTCCTCCAGAAATCTCTTTTAAATCCAGATCCACTAAAGCTTTTACTACATCCTCTGATAATGAATTCCAGAGTTAGATTATGCATTGCATGAAAAAATATTTTCTCCAATTAGTCTTAAATGTGCTACATTGTAACTTCATTGCCTGTCCCCTAGTCTTTTCTACTTTTTGAAGTGGTAAACCATCAGTCTACATTTACCTGTTCTACTCTATTCATTACTTTATAGACCTCTATCATTTCCCCTTAGCTGTCACTTTTCTAAGTTGAAGAGCCCAAACCTTTTAAGCCTTTCCTTATAAGGATATACTTCATCCCCTTTATCATTTTGGTTGCTCTTCTCTGTACCTTTTCTAATTCTGCTGTATTCTTTTTAAGATATGGTGACCAGAATTGCACACAATATTCAAGATGTGATCACACCATAGAGCATACAGAGTCATTATAATTTCCTTTGTTTTGTTCTCCATTCCTTTCCTTATGATTCCTAGCATTCTAATTGCCTTCTTGGCTGCCGCTGCACACTGGGCGGAGGGTTTCAATGTATTATCCACTATGACGCCTAAATCCTTTTTCCTGGGTGGTGGTTCCTAATGTGGAACCCTGCATCGTGTAACCATAGTTTGGGTTGTTCTTTCCTAGGTGCATAACTTTGTACTTGCCCACATTAAATTTCATTTGCCATTTGAACATCCAGTCTTCCAATTTATCAAAGTTGTCTTGTAATTTTTTAGAATCCTCTTGTGTTTATCATTTTGGGGTCATCTGCAAATTTGATCACTTCACTCGTTATTCCAATTTCCAGGTTATTTTATAAATATGTTAGAAAGCAGCAGACCCAGCACAGATCTCTTGGGTACTGCACTACTCACCTTTCTCCCTCGAGAAAATTGGCCATTTAGCCCTACTCCTTGTTTTCTATCTTTCAAGAATTCCTAATCCACAATAGAACATTGCCTCCTATTCCATGGCTTTTTGATTTCCCCAAGAGTCTCTCATGAGGGACTTTGTCAAAGACTGGCTGAAAATCGAGATACAATATATCAACCAGCTCACCTTTATCTAACCGTTCATTCACATCTTCAAAAAAATATAAGAGATTGGTGAGACAAGACTTTCCTTAGCTAAATCCATGTTGGCTTTCTGCCATCAAAACATGACTTTCTGCATGTTCATTAATTTTGTATTTTATAATGGTTTCTGCCATTTTGCCCAGTACTGATGTCAGACTCACTGGTCTGTAGTTTCCCAAATCACCCCTGGAACCCTTTTAAAAATTGGCGCACATTAGCCACTCTCCAATCTTCGGGTACTACAGATGATTTTAATGATAGATCACAGATTACTAATGGTAGTTCTACAATCTCATATTTCAGTGACGTGCAATTATTCTCACCATCCTCTTCGGTATTATTCCCCAACCCATAATCTAGGTGGGAATGGGCCAGTAGATTTATAAAGCTGACATGGAAAGGATGGGATTTGGTAAAGATGGAAGGAATGAGAGTGAGGGGAAGACAGAATCATGAGAGGAAGGTATATAAAATGGGAGACAGGGAGAAGGAGGTCCGTTGAGGGTAACACTAAAAGAGTGTGAGGTAGATAGGTTATGGAGGAATAAGACGTGAGACAGAGAAGGAGAAGATAGTTGAAGAAGAGGATGAGGTGCATGAAGGAAAAACAGGGCTTTCCCAGCCACTAGGCCAGAGCTACTCAATTCCAGTCCTGGTGGCCCGCAACCCTGCAGGTTTTTGGGATATCCCTAATGATATGCATGAGATATATATGCATTAGAGATAGCCTGCCAACCTGACTGGTGTTTGGCCCTCCAGGGCTGGATTTGGAGACCCCTGCCTTACACCTCTGTCATTTAAGATTGTAAGTGGGCAAGGTGCAGATGTCCAAGACATCAAAAAGGTTAGAATTTGTCACATTCCTCCTTGCTTCTCACCACCACCAAAATATTGTCTATTAGACAACTTTTTGGTGGTGTTGAGAATCTAGGAGGAATGTGACACATTCTATCTACCCTTTTGATGTCTAGAACATCTGTACCTTGCCCACTCACAATCTTAAATGACAGAGGTGTAAGGCAGGAGTCTCCAAATCCAGCCCTGGAGGGCCACAAACCAGTCAGGTTGGCAGGCTATCTCTAATGCATATATATCTCATGCATATCATTAGGGATATCCCAAAAACCTGCAGGGTTGCGGGCCACCAGGACTGGAATTGAGTAGCTCTGCACTAGGCAAACCAGGCAGTTGCCTAGGGCATCAACTTCTGCAGGGGGGGGGGGGGCAAAGAGTAGGGCATTCAAAGCTAAACAATAAATTCTGATAGCTGTGTGTGTGTGTGTGTGTGTGTGTGTGTGTGAAAGACTTAAGGTTTGCCTAGGGCACTAACACCTTGAACCAAGTCAGGGCCGGCCCTGGAAAAAACAGAAGGAAAGGAAGAGAGACGGGTCAGAAAGAAGATGGGAAAATGAACGGGCTGGGGGGGGGGGGGGGTTTATGGAAGATATTTAAATTTTTAAATAGGAAGGAGACATCCTTATAGGAACAAGATGCAAGAAAAGAAGAATACATGAAAAGAGGAACCCAGACAAAAAAGGGAACAAATAAAATGGAGAGATAAAATGAACACTTCTTTGCATTAGTTACGATTTAATGCAAAGATGTGCAGAGCAACTTGGGATGCAGAAATCCATAGGGGGAGAGAGGTTGGTGTGCATGGATCATGAGAGGGACCTCGGAGTGCTGGTGTCTGAGGCTCTCAAGGTGGCAAAACAATGCTACAAGGAGGTAGCCAAAGCCAGAAGGATGCTGAGCTGCATACAGAGAGGCATAACCAGCAGTGAGGCTTCACTTGGAGTATTGTGTTCAGTTTTGGAACCCACGTCTCACAAAGGACATAAAAAGAATTGAAACGGTTCAGAGGAAGGAATCAAAATGATTCAGAGCCTGTGCCGGAAGACATATGAGAAGAGACTTGAAGAATGGCGAGGCCACGGGGCCCATGTGCGCGCGGCCGGCGGTAACTGGGGGGTGGCCGCACGTGTGCCCCCTTTTGTCAGCGGCGTGGAGCTGTGGGGGCGGGACATGAGTGTCCTGCGGCGTCATTGGCTCCCGCGGGCCTCAGAGAGGTGCAGGAGCCAATGGGAGGCCAAGATGCCGGGCAATGGCGGGGAGTAAAGCGGGGACGCGGCGTGGCTCTGGCCTTTCTCGGGTCGGAGCCAGAGCTGTCGGACGTGTGGTGAGCTGCGGCATCGGGACGGTGGGCCTGGGATTGGCAGACGGGGAGCGGAGGACGAGGAAGGCGGCACACGTGGCGGCCCGAAGCAGGCGAGTGGGCAGGCGGCTTGTGCAAAAAAAAAAAAAAAGCCAGAATCAACGCAGTGGCTGCGGGGTCAATAAGGCTTTTAGGGCTCTATTAAAAAAAAAAAAAAAAGAGGAGACAACAAGGGGAAAATGAAAAAGGGGAGCAGCGCTGCGATGCACTCACACAGGGGGGAGGAGAGGGGTCAAGGGAAAGGAAAACGGGGAGGCAAAGGGAGAAGGGCGAAAAGGGGGGCACGAGGGGAGGCTCAGCTAGGGTCAGCTCCCAGAGGGGAGCAGGTGGGCAGAGGGAGCACCGGGCGGGGTGATAGGCCACAAGGGGTGGATACAAAAGGAAAAAAGGGGCAAGGAGGGGGTAGGGGCAGAGCAGCTAGCCGGGGTAAAGGCGCGAGGGGGGGCCTTAGACCGGTAGGGGGAGCAGCGCCGGTGCGGAGCGGGGAAGCGGGGGATGTGCGGGGGGGGGGGGGGGTGAGCCAGAAGGTGATGTTCGGGTTGCTCGGGGTGGCCGGGGTGGAGGGGGAGGTGGACCTGGAAGGGGTCCTATGGGACAAGGGGCAGGGCGGGGGTCCCTTGGGTGCCCGAGCATAGGGTCAGTTCCCCTAGAGGGGGATGTGGGTGCGACGGGAGCGATGGGGGGAGGGGATTGGTCGGGCGTAGCGGGTACAGGGGGCTGGCTGGGGGTGTCGGGAGGTGGTTACTCGCCAGATTGGGAGCATTGGTAGGGCGGTGGTCAAGGCTCCTCGTGGGCGGAGTGGCTAGGGGCATGGCAGCCACCTTGGGCTATGGCGGGTGCCCCTGCACCTTTTGCTGTCTTCTCTCCGCAGGTACCCCCCAGATGGCAGTAAACGGGAAGCCCCTGGAGTGGTTCGAGACAACTGGATGGAAGTCACGTGGTTGGAGGATTGGTGGGAGAGACGGAGGCAGCAGCGCAGACGGTGACTGAGCGGCAGGAGACTTGTGCGACTACAGAAGAGGCTGCGGGCGCAGCAGGTGAGTTGGCGGAGGATCAAGGTGCAGCCAGGGGCGGCAGAACAGTGACGGCCGAGGGGGGCATAAGAAGGCGGGGAGAAAGCGGAGACATGCTTGTTGTCGGCGTTGGAGGTCGGGGTCCTCTTCCACTTCGTCTACTACTTCGTCATCGCGTTCGTCTTCGGCGGAGGGGAGCAGGAGTAGAGGAGGGGGGGGGGGTGAATGCAGGAAGGCTGGAATCAGGCGGGGCAACGCCTATGGTGGTAGCGTTTTCAGAATTATAGGAGAGCGTGCCACAGAAGTTGCGGCGGAAAATTCAGAAGAGGCGCTATATAGACATTTTCCGGTTTTTGGAAGGTCGGAAATGGTCGGGGGACAGTAGAAGGAAGAGGAAGGAGGATGAGAAGGCGGGTAGGGTGCGGAGAGTGGCATGGAACGTGGTAAACTGGACTCGGGCTTTTCTGCGGCTGGCTAGTGTATGGGGGCATTTGCATCCGGAGCAGTATGGGATGCTCCTGGCCTACGCGGACTCCATATTAGAGGCGTCGCAGATGCATGACGGTTGGGCATGGCTCAACTATGATGAGAAGTTCCGTGATAAGATGGAAGAAAATCAGATGCTGTCATGGGGGACGCAAGATATCAATTTATGGTTGATGCAGATGGCAGTCAGACCGGGAGGAGGGGGGGCGAGCAGGCCGAAGGGAGGGTTGGCTGGTAGATCGGGTGCGGGGTGGCCCTTTCGAGTGGGCGGGCCCTCAGCAGTGCCGAGAACAGCAGGGGGGGGGGGGCACTGGAGATGTTTTTTGGCGATTCAACAAGTCTTCATGCCCCTTTCCGGATTGCAAATTCCGGCATGCTTGTTCCATCTGCAATCGGGGCATTCTGCCCTCAAATGTGTTAAAAAAGGGGCGGTCGGAGCCATTGCACCCCCCCCCCCCCCAAGCAGTAGGAGCTTGCGGAGTTTGGCTCCGACCTATTAGGATCGAAGCTATGCGACCGTGGTTGAGGGAGTATCCTAGATGGAGGGATAGAGTAGTATTATTAGAGGGATTTCAGGGGGGGGGGGGTTCAGATTCCTGTTGTGGGTAGAGTGGCTGCGAGACAAGCGAGGAATTCGCCCTTGGTTAGACAGTTTGCACATATTGTGAGAGATAAGTTGGCTGTGGATTTTGGATTGGGGAGGGTGGCAGGCCCCTTCGCGGAGCAGCCCTTTGAGGACTTTGTCGTGTCCCCGTTGGGAATAATACCCAAAAAGGAGCCGAGGAAGTACCGCTTAATCCATAACTTGTCCTTCCCCGCGGGTTCTTCGGTTAATGACCATATCCCGAAGGAATTGTGTGTAGTGCGCTATGCATCATTCGATGGGGCAGTGGAGCTGGTGCGGAAATGTAGTCCGGGGTGCTTGATGGCAAAGGTGGACATCGAATCGGCATTCCATTTGTTGCCGGTGCACCCGTCGGTGTTTCATTTGCTGGGGTTTTGCTTTGAGGGTAACTGTTATTTTGATAAGAGCATGCCAATGGGTTGTGCGATACCCTGCGCTTATTTCGAACAGTTTAGCACATTTATGCATTGGGCTTTTGTGGAGCAGGTGGGTTGTGGTAATGTGGTTCATTACTTGGATGATTTTCTGTTTGTAGGGGCTGCGCAGTCTGGGCAGTGCCAGGTGTTGCTGGAGGGATTTGGGCAGTTGGCTCAGGTGTGGGGTGTCCCGTTCGTGGCTGGGAAGATGGAGGGCCCGGCGACAAGTATTACGTTTCTGGGAGTGGAGCTGGATTCGGTGGCAATGGTAGCACGGCTGCCGGTGGACAAGGTACTGTAGCTGCGAGTTTTGGTGGCGAACGTGATGGTCTCAAGTAAGATGACGTTACGTGGGATGCAGGCGTTGATTGGTTCCCTTAATTTCGCATGTAGAGTAATCCCCATGGGGAGTGTGTTTTTGCGATGGCTTGCGATGATGGGGGTTACTAAACCTCATCATCGGATCAGGGTGTCGCTGAGCATGCGGGCTGACTTAAGTATATGGGATGAGTTTCTGCGGGATTTCAATGGTACTACGGTATTAATGGAGAGAGAGATATCCAGTGGGGATTTGCAATTGTATACCAATGCGGCAGGGGGGTTGGGCTTGGGGGTTTACTTCGGGGGCTCTTGGTGTGTAGTGGGGTGGCCACAGGCATGGCGGGATGCAGGCCTTACTAGTAATATAACCTTCTTGGAGTTGTTTCCGATTCTTGTGGTGCTGGCAGTGTGGCCGGATAGGCTTCGGAATCGTAAGGTCATTTGGTGGTGTGACAATGAGGCGGTAGTCAGTGTGATAAATAATTATGCCCCACGATGCAGGCAGGTGGCTGATTTAATGCGTCAGGTGGTGTTAGCTTGCTTTCGATTGAATGTGGTGGTTAAGGCTCGTCATATTCCTGGGTGTACTAACAAGATTGCCGATGCTCTTTCCCGTTTCAAGTGGGAGCTTTTTCGGACATTGGCGCCGGAGGCAGAAGAAGTGGGGGCATCGATCCCAGAGCACTTATGGCAGATTGGCCTCGGGAAATGTCGGAACTGCTGTAGAACTCAGTGTCGGCGGCGACGTGGGCTGCGTACCAGAGGGGCTGCAGCAGTGTGGTGACTTTCCTGGTGGAGCAGGGATGGCGGCAGGGTTCGGCATCCGATCAGCTACTGGGTCAGTATGTTTTGGCAGCGAAGGCCGCAGGATTGTTGCGGGCGACGGTGCGGAGGCATTTGGCAGGGTTTTCATTTTTTGTGAAGGCGGTGGGGTGGGGGGCTGCTCGGGGGGATTTTTTAACGCGTAGGCTGCTGCAAGGTTGGGAGCGGTCCTGTCCCTCACTGGGGGACGGGCGGCGGCATATAACGCATGACCTGCTGAGATGTTTGTGTGTTGCGTTGTTGCAGGTGGTATCGTCCCCTTATGAAGGCATGCTTTTTCGGGCGGTGTTTTCGGTAGCTTTTTTCGGCGCGTTTCGGGTGGGTGAGTTGGTCGTGGAGTTGGGTCGGGGGACAGGGGGCGGGGGCTTGCAAGTGCACCAGGTGCAGTTGGTGGGGGGTGGGGTTCGTATCCGCCTCGCGCGTTCCAAGACAGATCAGACAGGGAAAGGAACGTGGGTGGTGTTGAGAGAGGTGGACGGGGCCCTCTTGTGCCCAGTTACACTGCTAAAGGCGTACTTTCGAGTGCGGCCGGGCGGCGAGGGCAGTCTCTTTATACATGAGGATGGGAGGGTGCTTTTGTGATATCAGTTTACGGTGGTGCTGCGGCTGTCATTGCAGCGGATTGGTGAGGATCCTGGGCGTTTCGCTCTGCACTCCTTCCGGATCGGGGCAGCTACCAGTGCAGCGGCGGAAGGACTGCCCAAGCACGAGATTCAGCGGATCAGTAGATGGAAATCACAGGCGTTCCAAAGCTATGTGCGTTTATAGGGGTGGTGGGGGTCACTAACTGTATCATCTCTTTAATTTGCAGAAGTGTGACAAGGATTGTGTCGCTGTTGGGTGATTGGTCACTCTTTTGTTTGCTGGGCTGGTCGGCGAGCAGCAACACGGCTGGTGGAGCCGAATATTGGTCTGGAGGCTTCAGGAGTGACCGTCTCATGGCTGGGCAAGCGCGGACTTCGGTGGATCCAGCTCTTGCCTTTGCTGTGGCACTACAAGCGGATGAGAGGGGCTCCATACGTCTTGCTGATACACCTGGGAGGCAACGACTTGGTGTCTTGGACTTGCCGGCAGTTAATTCGGGCAGTTCATAAGGACTTGGGGGTGGTGTTAGCGATGTTTAAAGGCATAGTTTTGGTCTGCTCGGACATCATTCCAAGGCCAGCTTGCAGGGATCAGCGGCGGCGGTGGTCGAGAGGATTGATGAAAATTAATCGCCAAATTGGCAGATGGGTGGGGGAGCATGGAGGGTGCCAAATTTTGCACCCATGGGCTGACATCGAAAGTGCTGGCCTGTATAGGTCGGATGGGGTGCATCTATCCCCGGTGGGGATGGATTTACTCCTTAACGATTGGCAGGAGGCCTTGGAAGGTATTATGTAAGGGAGGAGGGCTGGTCGCAGCTGAACCTTGGGGGTGGGGAGCGGCTCAGGACAGTGGTGACCTGAGCTGGTGGTGGGATCCCGGAGGTTTCCGGGGTCCGGAGCTGGAGGCAAGCATTAGGGTGGGGTGGGGTACCCCCGACCCGGACAATCCCTCAGGTTTTTGCTAATAATATGGCGAAGCCGGACGAGGGAGGGCTAGGCAATTAGTCGGGGCCTGGACCCGGCGGAAGCGGAAGCGGCATCACCTTGCTACTCACATGGCTGGTGAGGGCTCGCTTTGCGGGGGGGGGGGGGGCAATTATAATGTGTTGGAATGAAGTTTGGTTATTGTTAAAAGGTTAATAAAGCTGCGACCAGTTTAAGTCCCAAAAAGGTGTTGTGTGTGTCATTGGAAAGGAGAGGTGATGTGAAGAGTGCGGGGGGGGTAGGTGAAGGGGAGGGAAGCGTCGTGTCCGCCGTACCCGATTATGGTGAGGCCGCGGGGCCCACGTGCGCGCAGCTGGCGGTAACCGGGGGGCGGCCACACACATGCCCCCTTTCGTCAGCGGCGTGGAGCCGTGGGGGCGGGATGTGAGTGTCCCGCGGCGTCATTGGCTCCCGCGGGCCTCAGAGAGGTGCAGGAGCCAATGGGAGGCCAAGAAGCCGGGCAATGGGGGGGGGGTAAAGCGGGGATGCAGCGTGGCTCCTGCCTTTCTCGGGTTGGAGCCAGAGCCGTCGGACGTCCCGCCCGCCCGCCCTAGCTTGGGGAGGGTCGAAGGCTTCGGGGGTGTCGGGGTGTTGCAGCTGGAGGGGGTGGCGGGATCCCGGAGGTTTCCAGGGTCCGGAGCCGGAGGCAAGCATTAGGGCGGGGGTGGGGTACCCCCAACCCGAACAATCCCTCAGGTTTTTGCTAATAATATGGCGAAGCCGGACGAGGGAGGGCTAGGCAAATTAGTCGGGGCCTGGACCCGGCGGAAGCGGAAGCGGCGTCACCTTGCTACTCACATGGCTGGTGAGGGCTCGCTCTGCGGGGGGGGGGGGGGGTAATTATAATGCGTTGGAATGAAGTTTGGTTATTGTTAAAAGGTTAATAAAGCTGCGACCAGTTTAAGTCCCAAAAAGGTGTTGTGTGTGTCATTGGAACGGAGAGGTGATGTGAAGAGTGCGGGGGGGGGGGGTGAAGGGGAGGGAAGCGTAGTGTCCACTGTACCCGGTTACTAAATATATATACCCTAGAGGAGAGGAGGGACAGGGGAGATATGATACAGATTTTAAATATCAAAACAAACAAACCTTTTTCAAAGCAGAAGATGTAAGACCAGAGGGCATACGATGAAGCTGCAAGGTGGTAAACTTAAAAGCAACATCAGGAAATACTTTTTCACTGAAAGGAAGGTGAATGCCTAGAATGTCCTCTGGATGGAGGTCATGGGAGCAAATACAGTCATAGAATTCAAAATGGCATGGGGCAGAAACAGTGGATCCCTTTTATAGCAAGAGGATGAAATCAAAGCAAACGTTTTATTTTTATTTAACATTTCTTTTATACGGCCTTTCAACGTATCAAAGCGATTTACATTTAACAATTGGGAATAGCTGGTTTACATTGAACGTTAACTTAATTTATGCACATTATTACTTAACAATGGTATTTCTTATTACTTCACGAATGAAAGTATTTACAGAGGACAGTTACGGATTTTGTGTTTTTATTAAACATTATTACATTTGGTTATGTGTCTGATGCAAATACCTTTTGAAAGATATACGTTGTCAGCTTTCTCCTGAAATTGGTTATGTCTTCGGTGGTCCTTAGATTGCTCTGGAGGGAGTTCTGTCCTTTATTTTGACTTGTTGGTAGCAGTCAGTCAAGCATGAACGGAACCAGTCTAGAGGAGTGTTAATAGAGAGGGGATGCCCTGCATGGAGCAACAGGTACAACCCTAAACACAGGCATAGAGAAGGGGGGGGGGGGTGATCTGCATGAAGCTGCAATTACATGTAAATGCCTTTTATCGGGATATTCAACGGCACTTACATAGTTAGCGTCATTGAATATCCCCTTCAAAGCCCGCTACATATCCTGTTGCTCAGCAGTTAGCACTAAGGTGTGTTGGGGGCATTCCGGGGTGGAGCGGAGGCAGAGACTGCTGCTAGCTGGGTAGCCGTGATATTGCACTTCTATCTGGTTAGTGATCCATGGCTAAAACTAGGCCAGCATTTGACTAGTCTAGTTTTAGCTACGGATGCTAACCGGATAGTGGTGCAATACCGCCACTACCCGGTTAGTCTCTGCTCTGGGGCATGTGTGGCAATGCCAGATATTCAATGCCGTCACTGCGGCATTGAATATCTGGTGTTAAGGGTCAGCGGGCAAGGCTATGCGCCGTAGCGGTGCATAGACTGCCCAGCTGAATATCGGACCCTATGTTACTATGTAAGAAAGAAGCAGAAAGCAAATTTTAAAAAAAGGAATCAGTCACATGCAACAAAGGTGGGAAACCTGTCTTTTGAAAGAAAACATTAAAAAGGTCACAATAAGTCTAGACAGCTGACAAATCAAAGCTAGCTAATGCCACTGCATGGGATATGTTAATCACCTGAAAAATCCACACTAAAGTGAGCACTGCACTTTGTGTCTGTGCATGCATAGACCTAATAATATGCAAATAACACAACCCTCTTTCTGCTTCCACACACTGAGATACAAATGAATAGAGAGAATTCTCTACTAAGTGGGCGAGAGAGAAGGCAACATTACTCTCAGGGCGACCATCTGCAAGACACATCAATGACCTGCATTTACCTTTTTGTTTATTGGACAGACCTGCAACATTCTTTGACAGAACAGAATAAATGGACTATGACAGACTTCCTAGGCTGTCTACAATGTGCTCTTAAATTCACTCCTTCCACATTGTCACCCCAAACGTTGGCCATTGTATATTGAAATGGTTTGCCGAGAGTATCTTATGCTTTATAGATGTAAACTCCTGCCTGTGTATATCTCTTGCAGCATCTGTACCCGCTGCTTGGCAGATAGTGGTCGCAATCATCCTATCTCTACTCTTGGGAAACATTAATGGGTTCTTTGAATAGGACCAATATTTATTAGGAGGCCTTGGTTTTAAAAACTCCTCTCGCTCCTCTTCCTTTCTCAGAATAATTGAGTCTAGGCCAGAATGTGTATTCCGAACCTAATGGTTTACTTAAAGAACTTTAAGTAACTTTGACAACAATTGAAGCAACAATAAAGGCAGAAGCGCAAAATTGGTAACTATTTTACAAGCAGTTTAACATTGGCTACTCTTTTCTTGGTTCTGGAAATTAATCCCAAGTCTCTCCTTGCTTTACTTTCTCCTTGAACTTACTCTGAGAAGTAATCCCTTCCTTCTGAGCTACTTGGTTTCACAGCATACCTCTGAGCTGGTGGCTGCTGTTCCTTACTGGGTTCTGAGATGGGGGCTGTAGCTGCTGCCCAAATGAAAAAATGGTTGAAAGGTTATTAGAGGTTTCTAAGCACAAAGGTTAATTGCAGCTTTTACTTAGACATGATTTCGCAGAATTTCTGAACTGGATCATTAATTGGACAGCCATGATATGGAGCGGGCTTGGTAAAGGGCAGATGAAATTTAATGTGGATTAGTGTAAAGTTATGCATGTGGAGGCCAATTCCATCTTGCACGTCCTGGTGGGCAGAATTGGGGCGTGCAATGGTAGCACCTGATTCTGATCCTGCAGGGGCTAGGTGTGGACATGCAGGCCGGGCCCCGATTCTGATCGGCCACATGCCCAGCCACATACTCTGCTAATTCATCCAGGCTCCTAAATGGAGCCACAGAGCCATGGCATTCCCGGAGGTGGAATAAGTCCCCCTGGATATCAGGGGAGAGCAGAGCTGGGCCACAGACAAGAGGTGAGGGAATGCAAGGGATTCACCGCAGCCTGACCCTGGCCATGGAAGGCCGGATCGGGGGTCGGAATGTGGGAAATAACATTGATTTTCTCTGGCTGGGGATTATGGCTCCTGAATGGAGCCACGAGGTGGAATAAGTCCCCCATCTACCTGGCCGACCCCAGACGTACAGGCCAACCTTGGAATCTGTCCTATACATTCAGGATCACGTTCCCGCCCACCACCCGCCCTCGCTCCTTCCCCCGCCCACGAACAGAGCTCACCACACAAGTCAGCTATACAGCACGATTCAGACATTTAGCAGATCTAGATGGCCAGATTGGATGTCCAGACCCACTAAATGCAGATTGGAATGACCCCCTTAGGAAAGAACGGCCCAAAGTAAAGTTATACAATGCAAGGTTCCAGGTTAGGAGTCACCACCCAGGAAAGGGTGTGAAACCCTCTGCCTGGTGTGAAGAAGTGGCTAAGAAAAAAGATAGAACGCTAGCCATCGTAACGACAGGCATAAAGGCTAAAACCAAGTATATTATAATGCCTCTGTATCACTCCATGGTGCAATCAAACCTCAAACATTTTATGCCATATCTTAAAAAGGATATTGCAAAGTTATAAAAGGTACAGAGAAGAGAGACCAACATTATAAAGGGGATGGAAGGATACCTCTATGAGGAAAGGCTTAAAAGACTAGGACTCTTCAGCTTCTAAAAGAGATGGCTGAGGGGGATATGATAGAGGTCTATAAAATAATGAGTGGAGTGGAACGGGTAAATGTAGATCGGTTGTTTACTCCTTCAAGAAGTAGAAAGACCAGGGGACACACAGTGAGGCTGCAATGCAGCACATTTACGATTAACTAGAAATTTTTTTTTTCACTCAACACGTAATCAAACTGTGGAATATGTTGTTGGAGGATCCCTGGTGTGCATCGCCAACTGTAAAAAGTGGCTTTCTAAAATCATATCTACACATGTATTCCAACTGATACTATACATGCCACTGTTTGCTTGTGGCGATACTTCTAAAATACTGTATGTTCCTTAATATGCTGGTTTCTATGAAGGAGATTTTCATATTTCCAGAAAGTTTGTTGCTCATTGTCTCACAGTTGATTCTATCACTCTGCGAACATAACCAATTTTACCTGTGTGCTTTCTTAAATATTCAACTACAGGGCTGTCGGGAGGGGGGGGGAGGGCGGGGGGTAAAGGGATGATCATCTAGGGTGCTAATATGCTTAAAGTGCTAACTATCCTGAGCTATCATATGGCCAGGGGCCACATTATCCAAAGGAATCCCCTCCCTTCAACAAGCTTGCTGGCTGGAAGTTTGAATGGAGAATCCCCAGTAACCAGTTGAAACTTCAAGGGACCTCACTCAGACTGTCTGGAGTAAACATTGGTCCTGTGACAAGCTTGGTTGTTCCTGAAGGAAAGCCAAGGATTATTTTCCTTTGTCTGGGAAGGAGAGGGTTGGCTTGGTAGTTTCTTCTTTCTCCTTTTTGTTCCAGTATTAGTATCATGCTGCTATGAGCCTTCATTAACAACTACCCAGAGGATTTTCCTCTGTTTGGATAGACTTGCCCTCTCTCTCTTTCTAGTCTGGTCATTGTCGCAGCAGTCCCGAGGCTGGGAGCCATGCACCAGGCCGCCTCCTGGCATGGAACAGGTGTTTCTCTTAAGAATGACCATGAGTCCCTCCTTCAAGGGATCCGAACACTGTCTCCACAGCACTCCCAACTCATGGCAATGCAGATCCACCAAAACAGCCTTTGATTTACTTTTACAAGTACCAGATTTAATGAGCAATACAGTATTTATAAGGTCAATTTTAATATCTCAAAGCCTCTAACATGAAATCATAGTGTGTTTTGTGAGACAGCGCACACGCAGATGTACACCTATATTACTTAATAGATAAGAGTCTATTCCTGTCTTTGATAGCTTTTATCTGCCTCTCTGAAAAAATAAAGTGTTTGCTTAATGAACGTCTGCTGCATTAAAGCCTGTATTAAACAGCTGCAAAAAGGCAATAGCGAAACCCCCCAGTTGTGCAACATATTTAAATAAGCAGGATTATTAGAGTGCGCCTAGTAGAATGCCGGGTCACAGAGTAGATTTCACTTGCCTGATTGCCCTCTCTGACAGTTCCAGCACACACTGCAATTACAAAGTGCCGACGGCACCAATCAAAATGTTCATCTTCATTGACCTACCTTTGCAAGGATATATTTGAGATACTTATGCTCATAATTTAATTTTAAAATGTATATCCAGGGCTTGCCCTATTTGTTCTTATATTTTTATGACAGAGAAATGATGGAAGCGGGCGTCTGCCATTGTCCTTGACTTTAATGTTCTAATTAGATGAAACAGCTGTAATGCACTGCAGATGAAGGGCAAAAAAGGGGTACGATACCCAAAGTCCAGCCTTGTTGCAGTCCTGCTGAGGCCAGCAGGTTCTGAACTTTGATGGTTTTGCTGTTCAGCAGTCACAATAGCTTCAAAAGTCCGTGTGCAGAGAATTGTGGATGCCACGTCAGCCCACTTGCATATTTGGAAAGAAGGGTCAACAAACGAATTGATACTTTTATTATTGGCCCTACTTAGTGTATCTTTGACAAGTTTTAGAGTTATTCCCTCTTCACCAGGTCAGTGTAGAAGCAATTCCGATAGACAAATTATTGCTATTTAAATGCAGTGTAAGTAATAGGCTATCGGCATTTATCATTACGGCTCAGTGATAGGAGGTGGGGGAACAGTCAGAAGTGCTGATACAGTGACACTTTATAGTTCAAAGAACTTTGTCTGATAATGGATAAGAAAGCCAATGTCTCTACTGAGTCTCTTTGTGCGAGCTTTAAAGTGTTTGATCATTCTAATTTCAAATGTGTTCCAATCCTGTGTGTTTCTGAAGTTTCCATTCAGTACTTTTATTGTCAGCTCATTAAGGGAGTGATCCTTCTTTGAGAAATGGTCACCTATTGAGCTGACATTCTATATTTTTCTGTAATAGTTTATGCTATTTCTATAAAGATTGATGTGTGCCCTCAATTTTTGTCCTGTTTCTTCAGTGTGGCACCCCTTCACATTTTCTCATTGGATCACATATACTACATTTATAGAGAAGCATGAATGTGAGCCTTTTATTTTGAATGTCTTTCCCATATGGGTACTGTAGCTATAGGGTCCTGTGATATGTGCTGGCCTAGCCTACATCATATCATCTTGCAAGGTTTTGGAATTCGGTTTTCTAGTTATCATAAGCAGTACGAGTTCCATGGTTTCCCTTGTATTTGAATGAGGTTGTAATTTTCTTGAAGATGATTTTGGGATGATAGTCTTTTTTTTAAGGATTCTGCTAGAGCTTTAAAGCGTTTATTTCAGTTTTATGGGTCAGAGCCTCATCCCCCATAGAGTTGGCATAGCAGCGTGTTACAAACTCCTAAAGACAACTTTCTTGGACCATGAATATACAGCAGAAACATCTGGAAAACAAATTGAATTCATCCTAATCCACAATTACTTCAGCTTCGGTAATGATCTCTATCTACAGATTATAGCGGTGGCCATGGGTATCAGAATGCCACCACAGTTTTCCAGCCTTTATATGCCAGAACTGGAGGACACAAGCAGGAAACCAGATAATAGAGGCGACTACCTTCACAGCTTTAGTTTCCATCCTGCACAGATAGAACAATCTGTTATCTACAGCCAAGCTACAAGATATCACTGCATTTGCTCTGACCTACAGTACAAGATCTATATTGTTTCTTCATTGACCGAATGAAGAGAGGATAACTCTTGAAAGCTTGTCAAAGATATATTAAGTTATTCAACTAAAAAGGTTTCACCTACAATTTGTTTGCTGATCCTTATGTGCACATGGTCATCGTGGACACCTGAGAACATTTTCTCCACCCTCATCCTTTTACTTTATATCCATTTATGACACAGAAGACAAATAATGATGATTTGTATGTCAACATCCTCCTCTGTTTGCTTATTCTCAATTACTGTGTAAACTCCTGCTGCTTAGATTCACATCAACTTGGTAACATATTTGTGGTGAACCATCAGAAACGTTATGGTGATTTTATACTGATTTTAACACTTACTATACATCATGAATGATCATTTGGTCCTTTAAAATGCATATGAAACTACTCAGCTCTCTTGGATCATCAAGGTTCCTCACACTGCAACCAACACAGTCCCATGTTTCAAAAGACTAACTTCTCTAGACTACTTCTTTCCACCTGATATTGCTGATGTCGTTTGCTTTACAATTAGGCAGCCTCTAAAGAGAAAGTACAGCATCAACTGGATTTAAAAATGGTAAATGGTCAAATCCACCGGTCTCTGGACATCACGTAGCAATATCTATAGTGCGATGAAATCTTCACTGGCAATTCACCACAAATGTACCTTTCTACTATGGCATTCATGCCGCATCAAGTAACAGTGCTAGAAGTAAATATCCAATATGCTTTTGGTAATAATGATAGAAGTCTATAAATTAATGAATGGAGTGGAACGCGTAATCGTAGATCAGTTGTTTACACCATAAAAATGAAGCTACAATGTAATCCATTTAAAACTAATAAGTTTTGACAAGTTCCTGGAGGAAAGGTCCTTAAACCATTATTAAAGAGGACCCAGGAAATCCACTGTTTGCCCCGTGGAACCTGTGTGCTGTTTTGGGAACCTGTCAGGTACTTGTGACCTGGATTGGACACTGTTGGAAACAGGATACTGGACGTTTGATGATCTTATGTAATAAGGTGCATTGATCCTTATTTGGCAGTTTGACCCCTAGCAGTAGCACCATGAGGCTACCATTAGGGGATGACCAGTACCATTTGGACTGCAGCAGTCCATGAGACAGAAGCAACTGTGGATCACTACTGTCCACCACTGCTAGACACCTGCGATTGTGGCAGTAGATCTGAGGGTGCCTTCAGGACATGTGGGTCCTAGGTGGTTGTTTGGGAGTATGTCCAAGCAGGTATGAGGGGGGACTAATAAGTCTCTGGCCTTGTAATGAAATAGAAAGCTATGGGCACAATTTAGTGGTACCAAATTAAACAAAACTGCAGGAGATCATTCGGATGTCTGGTTAACTTAGTAGGAGCAAGTGGGCATCATTTCTGCTCCTACCAAGCAACAATGACCCCTGGTAAGCCTGGGGATGTGAGCTACTGGCTTTCCAGGGGAAGCTGACTAGTCACCTTGAGTTTCTGGGTGTGGTAGAGGAAACTTAGTTTGGGGGACTCTTAGAGGGGACTACCCCTTCCATCCCCCCTGTGACTGTGTCCTTTAAGAGGGAGTGGAAGGGGGATCAGGGATGGGGGATATGAAAGTGCACATACTTTACTGTAGACGTTGCCAGGGGTGCAGTCTAAGCAAAGCGTGGGTAGAGTCGCAAAGTACACATATTAATTATAAAATAAGATAATGTGCACACACTTGCATACTTATACCTTCTCTCAAGCAGGAATAATGTATGTGCCTTCAATTTAGGCACAAATGCTGCAGGATATGTGCTAGTATTTTATAGACAGATAGGCACTTCTATGGGCCCGATTCTGGGATAGCGGGATGTGCTGGCCCGCATGCCGTCCAGGCCCGATTCCCCCAAAATTATAATTTATAACTCCCCGTTACAAAAAAGTATCTCCCCTGAATACGATATCATGAACTTTTCTCTTCTGGCCTTGTTTTCAATTTTTCACACACTCTAACTATTGATAATATCATTCATATACAAACAACCCCAACTCTCCCTTCCCCTCCCACCAGAATTCAGTGATACCGTAACCCTTCTCTACTCACTCGATGGGCTCTTTGCCATAACTTACATGAAATTTGTTTGATCATTGCCTTTACATCAACTACACTGACTTAGATTTATATCTGTAACTTTTGAAGCTTGAAAAAGCCTTCATCTTACATTCACGCTCCTGGAAAGAAGATCCATCCTCACTCGTCCAATATCTTAAAATCACTCTCTTCTATCTGTATAACTTTCTCCTTTGCAAATCCTGATCTCTTAGGGATTTGGCAGTACAAGTTATATGTCCAGTCAGTCTCTAACTCGCTTACTTCCTCTGTGTCCATGCTGACTCCTGCAATCCAAAAACCTCTGGGTTTTCCTGATAAGGTGTGACTGGAAGTAGATTGTCAGTCCTTCCTTGGGAGGCAATGGAGGGTAAAGTGACTTGCCCAAGGTCACAAGGAGTGTCAGTGGGAACCAAATCCTGGTCTCTGGGTCAGCAGGCCACTACTAGGCTACTCCTCCATTTAGGGTTGCCAACTGGCTCCAGATGTGCCCGACAGGGTCAATCCAGTCCTGGGTTTACCCCATTGCATGCAGGGATATGTAGTTCTAATTTCTCCATTGCACTCCATAAGAAATGGAAAACTATAAGTCACTGCATGCAATGGGGTAAACCCAGGACTGGATTGACCCTGTCGGGCGCATCTGGAGCCAGTTGGCAACCCTACCTCCATTCCTACTGCCTTTATCATTCTCAATATTTTGTCCCATAGATCTTTTAAACTTATAGACTCCAAAAAGCAGTACAATTTACATTTCAGTCACATTGCATCATCCCACATCCTCAATACTTTACATTTAACTCTGCTGACATAGGCTTTATGTAATTCAGGGGTACTCAAATCCAGTTCTGGAGGGCCACAAACCAGTCAGGTTTTCGGGATATCCCTAATGAATATGCATGAGATATATTTGCATGCACTGCTCCTTTGTATGTGACTCTATCTCATGCATATTCATTAGGGATATCCCGAAAACCTGACTGGTTCGTGGCCCTCCAGGACTGGATTTGAGTACCCCTGATGTAATTATTTACATCACATTTCTTGAAGGTTCATGCCTCTCATAGCTTTCACAAGGCCCACAAATCTTTTTGCTAAATCTACAGATGATTATCATTATCATACATCTGAGTGGTGTACAGTTGCTAAAATAAATGAATATTGGAAAGGAACGCCAATTAAAAACAGGAACTAAAGAAGACAAGACAGTAGAGATCACAATATAAATAACTCACCACTCTAGGTCGGAGAGTTCCTGAAGGCCTCCTTAAAATAGTAAGTTTTCAACAGGGTTTTCACATTAGGAATCACCACCCAGGAAAAAGATTTAGGCGTCATTGTGGATAACATGTTAAAACCCTCGGCCCAGTGTGCAGCGGCAGCCAAGAGAGCACATAGAATGCTAGGTATCATAAGGAAAGGAATGGAAAATAAAACAAAAGATATTATAATGCCTCTATACTGTTCCATGGTGAGACCGCACCTTGAATATTGTGTGCAATTCTGGTCACCGTATCTTAAAAAGGATATAGCATTATTAGAAAAGGTTCAGAGAAGAGCCACCAAAATGGTAAAGGGGATGGAAGGATACTCCTATGAAGAAAGGCTAAAAAGGTTAGGGCTCTTTAACCTGGAAAAGAGACGGCTGAGGGGAGATATGATAGAAGTCTATAAATTAATTAACGGAGTGGAACGGGTAAACGTAGATCGATTGTTTACGTTATCAGAATATAGAAAGACTAGGGGACATACAATGAAGCTACAGGGTAAACTATTTAAGACTAATAAAAGAAAATATTTTTTTACTCAACGTGTAATCAAACTCTGGAATTTGTTACCGGAGGATGTAGTAAAGGCTGTTAGTGTAGCTGGGTTTAAAAAAGGTTTGGACAAGTTCCTGGAGGAAAGGTCCATAAACCATTATTAAGAAGGGACCCAGGATATCAATGCTTGACCCAGTACAAGCATTGCGGAACCTGTGTCTTTTGGGGATACTGCTAGGTACGTATGACCTAGATTGGCCACTGTTGGAAACAGAATACTGGGCTTGATGGACCTTGGTCTGACCCAGTATGGCATCTCTTATGTTCTTATGTTCTTATGGGTCTTAACATTCTTGAGGGCAGACTCCACACATGTGGGAAAGGGAGAGTTCCAGAGAGAAGGAGCCAGAAAATAAAATGCTGCATTCCGAGATGCTTACATGTGAGCAGCAGAGACTGATGGAATTTTATTTACCGTATTTTTCGCACCATAAGACGCACCGGACCATAAGACGCACCTGGTTTTTCAGAGGGGAAAATAGGAAAAAAAATATTCTGTTTTGATTGCCTTATGCATCCTACGGAAAATAGGAAAAAAAATATTCTGTTTTGATTCCCTTATGCATCCTACCTATTTGCTGTGAAAGTGCTTATTATTGCTAGTAATATTGATGTTAGAATACCCCCAAGAGCCTCTAATTTTTAACCCTAGCATATGAAGTCAGGAAACTGGGCTGGAAAAAGAGAAACGATGATTTCCAAGTCTTCCCCAATCCCTGCCAGAAGCCACTTACAGGAAGCTGTGTTCTGCTCAAGTGTAGCTATCGTACGTCCTGCTCTCCTATTACCTCATGATATCAGTGGCTTCTGGCAATCTGGGAAGCGCTGGCACCACCACAGAAGATCTCCTCCTTAGACACTCACCGACTCCTTCTTCTGCAGCCGCGGCTCCCTGCCTCGTAGGGAACCGCGGCTGTGCTTTTAAAATCATCTCGGAGCCCTTCCTGTCTTGACGGGCTCCGTGCAGCATTGTCCCGCCTCTAAAGGAAGTTGTTTACCACTTCCTTTGGAGGCGGGACAATGCTGCACGGAGCCCGTCAAGACAAGAAGGGCTCCGAGATGATTTTAAAAGCACAGCCGCGGTTCCCTACGAGGCAGGGAGCCGCGGCTGCAGAAGAAGGAGTCGGTGAGTGTCTAAGGAGGAGATCTTCTGTGGTGGTGGCTGGCACTGGTAAGCCTGAACACGGGGCGGGGGAGGAATGATGCAGTCCCCAAGGACACGGAAGGTCCCGGGGGACCCGCTGCCGCTCTGCAACTTCTTATATTCGCACCATAAGACGCAGGCACTTTTCCTCCCACTTTTTGGTGAAGAAAAAGTGCGTCTTATGGTGCGAAAAATACGGTATTTATTATACATTTGTATACCGCTACTTCCAGCAATCAGCAGCGGTTTTTGATTACAGATTGGAAATTGTCAAATCATGACAGGAAATTTTTGAGGTATAAACACATTGATTAGACAGGAAAGCACAGCACACAGAGACCTATTTTACAGGGAACATGGGCTATGAAGGGTTAAGTGGCTTGCCCAAGACCACAAGGAGCACCTGTGGGACTAGAAACCCCAGTCCTTCCGGCCCAAGGTTGCTGTCCTCTAGTGGGATTTGAACCCCTGACCTTCCGGCCCGAAGTACCTTGCCCCAACCACTAGGCTACTCCTCCACTCCTTAACAAGGTGATTAGTGAAGGTGATTAGTGAAGTGGTGAGTTTTCAGCCTGGATTTGAAAAGGGCCAGAGATGAAGCCTGACATACAGACTCAGGTAATTTGTTCCAGGCATAAGGAACAGCAAGGTGGAAAGATCGAAGTCTGGAGTTGGCAGTAGAAGAGAAGGGCACAGATAGAAGGGATCTACCAGAAAAACAGAGTTCCCGAAAAGGGGTGTAGGGAGAGATAAGAGAGGAAAGGTAGTGAGGAGCAGCAGAGTGAGGACATGTATAAGTCAGTAGGAGAAGCTTGACTGCTAGTGGTGGTACCGAGAGATTAGGTGCTAGTTTGAAACCCAAAGCCATAAGAGTAGGAGCAAATGGGGATTACTTCTGCTCCCACTAGATACAAGGGTCCCTGGTAAGACCTGGGCTGGGGATTGGGGTGGGGTGGCGGGGATCTTCAGTGGTCCCTGGGGAGGTGGGTTCATTGCTGCCAGGAGGGTTAAGCAAGGAGGACTTCATGTTGTGGTGTGTGTGTGTGTGTGTTTGGGGGTGTGTGGAGGGGGGGGGATCAGATGTGTTGGTGGGATTGGGTTTGTTGAGGAGATCAGAAGGTTGCCAGGAGTGATTAGGGGTATGGACTGATGTTGGAAGGGAAAAGATGCTGCAGGGGTGTGCTGTGGGTGGAAAGCAGGAGCAGCAATTTTAAGGGGGGGG
The DNA here is from genome assembly GCA_033557465.1 of Ichthyophis bannanicus. Taxonomy (NCBI): domain Eukaryota; kingdom Metazoa; phylum Chordata; class Amphibia; order Gymnophiona; family Ichthyophiidae; genus Ichthyophis; species Ichthyophis bannanicus. Next base: position 949,461,803 of record CM066034.1, read on the forward strand.
GTAGTTGCATGTTGTTCACCATATGTAGCGTTTTAAAAATTGCTGCTCTCATTGCACATGGAGAGACATCAATGTGCAGCCTGGCATCTATTTTACAAGAGGTTTTACATTTATCAGAGCCTCTTGTAAAATACTGTGGGAATTTTCCACATCCCGACCTAGATGTATGAATTCCCTTCTCCGTGTCCCATCTAAAATCTTCCTTTGTGGATGAATAATGAGAAAATAAACCAGAGTAGTAGACTTGCTCTTTCCTTGAACTGACTCACAAAAAATTGTTTTACTCAATGGACTCCATAAAGAAATCAGAACGTACTGCATGATAAAGTCTGGAACAAATACTAGATGATTTCAAATTGCATTCACCAGTTGTAGATTAGGCCATGTATATCTGAATGTATCAGAATGTCACAGTGTCTGCTCACTGGAATAGAGTCTAAAAAACTCAGGCGAGAAATAGCGTAATTGTAAAACCCCTGCCCACTTGACCCATTAAATCAAGAATCAGAAATAAAATGTGACAAGAAATAAGAAAAAGAATATGCAATGGGAAGCACAAGAGAAGGCCTCCAAATCTATCAAATGGGGAATCGGTACCAAGACCATTGTTTTATATAAATATAAAACTGTTTTGTAAGTCCTTGTTAGATAATAAAAAAAGTCCTAAGACAAAATCTTTTGTGGTTTTGTTTTTTGAGGCAGGATGAACATAGAATTTTGCATCATGTTTATGTTTATTTAAATTTGATATACTGCTCAGACCAAAAGGTATTAGAGCGGTTTACAATGCTACATCATTTAGGGAAATATGAAAGGAACGCCAATTATAAGATAGGACAGAGTAGAGGACAGAAACAGTCAAACAGATAAAAGGAGAAGGACACCGAACAGCAAGTTACCCTGATAAATACGCAGGACATCAATATAGGCTCCAGAAACCAACAGCATGGTCATGGTGATCTTTACAGCACTTCTGGATAGAGCCATTCCTGAAGCTGTTAAATTAGGGGTATTCGCCAGGGTCCTTTGAAGACTGTAACTAGGTCATGTTTCTTTTTTTTCTACCTGAATCCTAAGGTTGATAGAATAAGGTGCTCCAGAAGAAGGGATCAGGTTCTCCTGGAATAGGGATCACGATATAAAGTTGAAAGGAGAGAGGAAGGGAGAATATGGGAGAGAATTATCTTTTATTCAGAGTAGTGGATATTTGGCATAATCTGTCAAGAAATGTAGTGAAAAGCAAAACAGTGCTGGAATTCAAGTAGGCTTGGGAAATTTACAGACAGGCTTGAATGTACAGGCCCACTAGACTGGTGCCTAGGGTGAAAACAATTGCCCCAGATAATAATTTAATATACTGTTTCTTTTCCTATCATTTGTTCTTACTACTAGAACAAACACCCATCATGGAATTAGAGGAAATCAAATACATCCTGTCTCCTGCTTACTCACTTAAAAAGGAGATAGAGCAGCTTTTAAATTAGATAATAGGGGAGAGTCGACAGTCGCCCAAGAGCGCATAGTTCAGAACAATGTATCCTTGAAGGATATTACCAAAAGAATGAAGTTACGGCATATCAGCAGAGAGTTTCCAATAAAGACAAAAGTAGCCCAAATGCCCTTGTGTACGGAGCAGACAGAGCTTAAAGATTCCAAATTACCCCTGCCTACCGATAGCCAAATTAATATGAATAAAATGCAGTCTCTAAAATGCTTGTATGCAAATGCTAGACATCTAAAAAATAAGATGGGAGAGTTAGAATATATATCACTAAATGAGAGGTTAGATATGATTGGTATCTCAGACACATGGTGGAAGGAGGACAACCAGTGGGACACTGTGATACATGGGTACAAACTATATCGTAATGATAGAGCAGATCAAATTGGTGAAGGGGTTGCATTCTGTTAGAGAGGGCACTGAGTCACAAAAGATTAAAGTTTTCCAGGAAACTAAGTTGAAGATTTTTTGTAAACCACCTTGATTAAATGATAAGGTGATATATAAAAATTGTTAAATAAATAAATTCCATGAAAAAAGGGGAAGGGGAAGGTGATGGCAGTGGGGGTGTACTATCGACTGCCAGAATGAACAAATGGATGATGAAATGCTCAAAGAAATCAGGGAAGCTAACAAAAGTTACAGCACAGTAATAATAATGGGTGATTTCAATTACCCTGGTATCGACTGGGTCAGTGTCACGGCAGGACATGCTAGGGAGATAAAGTTTCTAGATGAAATAAATGACTGCTTCTAGGAGCAGCTGGTTCACAAACTGACCAGAGGGGAAGCCATTTTAGACCTAGTCCTTAGTGGAATAGAAGATCTGGTGCAAGAGATAAGGGTGTGGGGCCACTTGGCAATAGTGATCATAGCATGATCACGTTTGATTTAAAAATGGAGGAGGGATGGTAAGGAAATCCACAGTACTAACTTTTAACTTTCAAAAGGGAGACTATGATAAAATGAGGAAAATAGTTAAAAAACTAAAAGGAGCAGTTGCAAAGGTTAAAGATTTATATCCTGCATGGGTGTTGTTTAAAAGCACTATCTTGGAAGTCCAGATCAGCTGTATTTCACACTTTAAGATAAGTGGAAGGAAGACCAAAAAACTGCCAGCATGGTTTAAAGGCGAGGTCACAGAGGCTGTTAACAAAAAAACATCTTTCGGGAAATGGAAAAAGGAGCCAAATGACAAAAACTGGAAACTACACAAACACTGGCAAGTTTGATGCAAGACATTGATGAGACAGGCAAAGAGAGAATTTGAGAAGAAGCTTGCTGTGGAAGCAAAAATATGTAATAAAGACTTTTTCAAGTACATTTGTAGCAAAAATCATGTGAGAGAGTTAGTTGGGCCATTAGATGATAGAGGGGTAAAAGGGGCACTAAGAGGGGACAAGGCCATAGTGGAGAGACTGAATGAATTCTTTGCTTCGGCCTTTACTGAGGAAAATGTAGGAATGTTACCCATGATTGAAATGTTATTTAAAGGTGATGCCGTAGAAGAATTGAAAGAAATATCAATACATTGGGAAGATGTATTACAACTATTTGATAAACCGAAGAGTAGTGGTATAGATTCGAGGTTATTGAGAAAACTGAAATATGAGATTGCCAACCTACTATTAGTAATCTGTGAACTATCATTAAAATCATCTGGAATACCTGAAGATTGGAGGATGGCCAATGTAACGCCACTTTTTAAGAAGGATTCCAGGGGTGATCCGGGAAACTACAGGCCAGTGAGCCTAACATCAGTACCAGGAAAAATGGTAGAAACCATTATAAAGAACAAAATTACTGAACATGTAGATAGCCATGGCTTTTTGGGAGACAGCCAACATGGTATTAGCTAAGGAATGTCTTTACTAATCTGTTATGTTTTTTTGAAGGTGTGATTAAACAGATAGACAAAGGTGAGTCAGTTGATATAGTGTATCTGGATTTTCAGAAAGCCTTTGACAAGGTCCCTCATGAGAGACTTTTGGCAAAATTAAAAAGTCATGGGATAGGAGGCAGTTTACTATTGTTGATCAGAAATTGCTTAAAAGATAGAAAGCAGAGGGTAGGGCTAAATGGCCGATTTTCTCAGTGCACAAAGGTGAATAGTGGAGTACCCCAGGGCTCTGTGCTGGGTCCACTGCTTTTTAACATATTTGTAAATGACCTGGAAATGGGAATATCGAGTGAGGTAATCAGATTTGGCACAAAACTACTCAAAGTTGTTAAAACCCACGAGGATTGTGGAAAATTGCAAGAGGACCCTGATAAATTGGAAAACTGGGCATCCAAATGGCAGATGAAATTTAATGTTGACAAGTACAAAGTTATGCACCTAAGAAAGAACAACCCAAACTATGGTTAAATGATGCAAGGTTCCACACCCAGGAAAAAGATTTAGGCGTCATCATGGATAACATGTTGAAACTCTCTGCCCAGTGTGCAGTGGTGGCCAAGAGAGCAAATAGAATGCTAGGTATTATAAGGAAAGGAATGGAAAATAAAACAAAGGATATTATAATGCCTCTGCATCGTTCCATGGTGCGACCACACCTTGAATGTTGTTGTTGTTAAGTGCCGTCGAGTCGGAGTTGACTCATGACGACCCTCTGGATAGCTATCCTAAATTGTGTTCGGTCTTCAGTCACCTTGAATATTGTGTGTAACTCTGGTTGCTGTATCTTAAAAAGGATATAACATTATTAAAAAAGGTATGGAGAAGAGCTACCAAAATGGTAAAGGGGATGGAAGGATACACCTATGAAGAGAGGCTACAAAGGTTAGGGCTCTTCAATCTGGAAAAGAGACGGCTGAGGGGAGATGATAGAGATCTATAAAATAATGAATGGAGTGGAACAGGTAAATGTAGATCGATTGTTTATGCCATCAAAATATAGAAAGACTAGGAGACATGCAATGAAGCTACAGGGTAAGCTATTTAAGACTAATAAGAGAAAATATTTTTTCACTCAATGTGTAATCAAAGTCTGAAATTTGTTACCGGAGGATGTAGTAAAAGCCGTTAGTGTAGCCGGGTTTTATGTTTCTATGTTTCTATGGTGCAGAGGGTTGCTACTAAAATGATTAATGGGCTTCATTATAAAGCATAAGAGGACAGACTTAAGGATCTTAATATGTACACCTTAGAGGAAAGGCGGGATAGAGGTGATATGATTGAGATGTTTAAATACCTCCGTGGCATAAATGTTCAGGGAGAGAGCCTCTTTCAATTGAAAGCAAGTTCTGCTATGAGGGGACATGGGATGAGGGTGAAGGGAGATAGATTCAGGAGTGATATGCGGAAATATTTCTTTACAGAAAGAGTAGTGGATCCGTGGAATAGTCTCCCAGTGGAGGTGGTAGAGATGAGGACAGTAACTGAATTCAAAAAAGCATGGGACCAACACAGAGGATCTCTAAAGGTAAAAAGTGGACTGTTGTAGTTGTTGTTATGGAAGGACAGACTAGATAGGCCATGTGGTCTTTTTCTGTCATCATGTTTCTATGTTTCTAAAAAAGATTTGGACAAGTTCCTGGAAGAAAGGTCCATAAACCATTATTAAAGGGGACCCAGGATATTCACTGCTTGACCCCATACAAGCATTTTGGAACCTGTGTCTTTTGGAGAAACTGCTAGGTACTTGTGACCTTTATTTGTCACTGTTGGAAACAGGATACTGGGCTTGATGGACCTTGGTATGACCCAGCATGGCATATCTTATGTTCTTATGTTACATCTCTTTCTCTAAAGCTAGTTTCCTAAAAGGTGGTGTTTTATAGGACTTCCAGGTAATGATACATCTACACTTGCGGTCTTATGGGTAGTGGGGCTGCATTGACAAGTGCAGTATTTGTGTCTGCTTGCATGGCTGGGGTGTGAGTGGATGAAGTACATATATAACTGTAGGTAGGTGGGGTATGCCTGTGCATGGGGGCCCACTCTGCCCTCTCCCATGCTATTTGCTCCCCGGTGTTGTAACTCTTTTCCACCTTTATGTTGCTTCCTTCATGACTTGTAGTCCCATCTCTTTTTTGGATGCTCCTCTGCCATGGTGGTTAACGAACCTGGTCTTTCTGATGGTCGAGCTGCACAATACTGCACCTTCCTGGGCAAGTGGATAGCACTATGCATGACTGGTCTGAAATTCAAAGGGAACAGATGGGGATATTTAGCGGCACTATCCAGATCCTGCCATTGAATATCATGCCGTTATTTTAATGGCACTGCTGACCAACATGGTGTTTGAAAATTGGCAATTTTGAAGAATGGGCTCTATATTCTGTCATAAGAACACAAAACATGCCATATTTGGTCATGCCAAAAGTTCATTAAGCCTGGTATCCTGTTTCCAACAGTGGCCAATCCAGGTCATAAGTTCTTGCCAGGTTACCAAAAGATAGACGTAATGATGTTACCAGTAGTGTGCCGCAGGGATCTGTCCTTGATCCAATTCTTTTTAACATCTTTGTTAGTGATAAAGGGATGGGCTGTTGGGTAAGCTTCGTCTCCTTGCAGATGATACCAAAATCTGCATTAGCGTAGATACCCAGAAAGGAGTAGATAACATGAGGAGGGTTCTTGTTAAGCTTGAAGAATGGTCAAGAATTTGGCAGTTGAGATTGAATGGTAAAAAATGCATATTCATGCATTCGGGCTGCAAAATTCCAAGCGTGCAGTACAGTGTAGGTGGCAAAGTACTTCTGTCCTCGAAAGAAGTGCAGGACCTGGGTGTGATTGCTTCTGATTATCTTAAAGTGGCTAAACAAGTAGAAAAGGTAATGGTGAAAGCCAGAAGGATGCTTGGGTGCATAGGAAGAGGAATGACCAGCAGAAAAAAGGAGATGATAGTGCCTCTGCACAAGTCTCCGATGTGACCTTTGGAGTATTGTGAGCAATTCTGGAGACCACACATTCAAAAGGATATAAACAGAGAGTCAGTGCTACTAAAATGGCCAGTGGTCTTTATTATATACTATAGGGGAACAGACTTAATGATCTTAATATGTATACATTGGAGGAAAGGCGGGATAGAGGAGATATGATAGAGATGGTTAAATACCTCCATGGCATAAATACAAAAGAGGAGATCCTCTTTCGATTGAAAGTAAGCTCTGCAACGAGGAGACATAGGTAGAGGGTGAAAGGGGATAGACTCAGGAGTAATATGCAGAAATATTTCTTTATGGCAAAAGTGGTAGATGCGTGGAAAGGTCTCCTAGTGGAGGTAGTAGAAGTGAGGGCAGTATCTGAATTCAAGATAGTATGAGACAAACACATGATCTCTAAAGGAGCCATAATAGTTGATATGGAAGGGCAGACTAGATAGGCCATATGGTCTTTTTCTGCTATCATGTTTCTATGCAAATAGCTCACACCTTTCCAATCATAGTTTAATGCAAATCATTTTCAGATGTCCCCTGTCCCCTGAAAAATTACAAATTAAGTTGTGCACCTGAGGATCAAGTGTCTTGGCCAAGAAAAGAGACATGAAAACATAAGGATATCCCTATGAGGAAAGGCTTAGAAGCTTAGGACTTTTCAACTTGGAAAAGAGATGGCTGAGGGGAGATAAGATAAAGGTCTATAAATTAATGAATGGAATAGAATGGGTAAATGTACATCAGTTGTTTACGCCATCAAAAAGTAGAAAGACCAGGGGACACGCAATGAAGCTACAATGTAACCCCTTTAAGACTAATAAGAGGAAATATTTATTTCACTCAACGCATAATCAAACTCTGGAATTTGTTATCGGAGGATATAGTAAAAACTGTAGCTGGGTTTAAAAAAAGTTTGGAAAGTTCCTGGACAAAAGGTCCATAAACCATTATTAAAGGAGACAAAGGAACTCCACTGTTTGCCCCAGGACAAGCATTGTGGAACTTGTGTGCCTTTTTGAGAACCTGCCAGGTATTTGTGGCCTTGATTGGCCACTCTTGGAAACAGGATACGGGGCTTGATGGACCTTGGTCTGATCCTGTTTGGCATTTCTTATGTACTGTGATGAAGAAGCCCATACTAAACATATGGAAATAGAAGAAAAGGATGATTTTACCTTTAAACAAACCGACAGTCAGGCTGCACACACGTTTCAGAGTTTGCAAGAGAGAGGCAAGCATAGGGAAACAGGAGCTAAGCTGACACATCCAAGCTCTGACGTAACTGCAAGCCTGGAACATAATTACACGCACCTGTTCAGGAAGGCAGACCCAAGGCTCAGGGAACAGGAATATAAACCCTGGCTAGGAGAAAGCAAGGGAGGAGTTGGTGATGGGAGTCTCGCTGAGAGAGCCGGTAATAGTGTTGATGAGAGTATTGACTGGAGAGGTGGTTGGAGAAATGGTTGGAGAACAGCTGGGAGGAGACCTTCGAGGAAACCCAGCTGCAGTTCTGGAATTGAAGCAGACAGAGCAGAAGGAGAGAAGGGACAGACTGCTGTCAGGAACCTGCCTAGAGGGAGAGAGCAGAGAGACCTTCAGACCTCATTGCCAGATAAAAAGCTTCAAGGAGCTCACAGGTGGGAACCTAGCACTAAACCCAGGAGTTTGCAAAGCTCAGTTTGGGACTGGGAACCAGAGCAGTACTCCAGACAAGAAATCCAAACAGGAAATCAGAGAGCATTTCCCTACAGCTGGAAAAAGCTAGCTGAACCAAGCCAGAGAGGAATCTCCACAGCCTCAGGTATTTCCAATCCTTACCATATAGAACTGTGCCCAAAGGAAGCACCAGAGGTCTAAGGGGGAAATTATCCTAAGCCGTATAATAACAGCTTAAAGCCAAACTCCTTAGTTCCAGAGTTTGAAGAGATGCAACAGGACTTTAATAAGAGTGACTCAGCAGAAGTGCCTATGGACTGTACACTATGTTTGGCAGATGATATAGAATCCCTTTGCTAAATGTGTATGAGGGAGCTGAGTGTGAACAAAGGGAAAGAAGATATTTTTCTTTGTGAGAAGAAGCTGTTATGTTTTCTATCTGTTACATGTGATATGAATTGCACGATTGGTGAGCAAAGAATGTGAAGCTCAATCAGTTTAAGTTCTGTAAATATCCTCAAGCAAACACCTGAAGAGTATCCTGATTTAATCTGCACTGAATCTTTTGGTTGGGGAATAAATTCTTGTCATTTTGCCTTACCACTGGTCTCACAACTATTTCCTTATCAGAGGGCAAAGGAACTATCACTCCCAGCAGGCATAGCGGGAGCAAAAAGGTTTTAACTCACCTTCTGCAAGGAGCGTATAATGGCAACCCCAACCCTCTGAGCCCTAGGCGGAGGGCTGGGGCTTGACAAGTGGCGTAGTCTTTAGGATTATTTTTGCGGAACATCAGGATTTACAGAAGAAAACTCCAGGATATACGCCAGATAATTTTTTTTCCAAGATCCAAAACTGTTGAGCTCTTGGTGGATGGCAGAGTGGACAATTGCTGGCAAGGGTCGGCCAGAGTGACTGAGGACCAGTGAAGGACTCCTTTTCAATGCATGAATCAACACCATGCTCAGGTAAAGAATATTTGGGCGTGGGTGTCTAAGGATTCAAGTGAAAAGGATAGCCGTTGCTAGGCAGTCCCGTTAGACTGAACGGCTAGGAAGAAAAAAAAAAAAGAGGAGAAAAAGTTTTGTAGTGCCGCACTTGGTGGGCTTGTGTTTCTCTTTTGTTTTTCTGCAGAGAAAGCTATGGAGATGGATCTAAAAGTGTTTCTATGTTGGATGGCATCTCAATTTGAGAAACAACGTGAGATGGCTCAGTGTGCGCAGGAACAGGCTGCTGCAGCCATACAAGCCCAACAGAAACCAATAGTGGACTTGATGGAGGCATTGCTTGCCAGCCAGAAGGTGACGGAGGGAGCAATACCATCTACTCAAGAGGTGAAGATGCACACATGTGTGGTAGGACCACAGGCTGGTGGAGCTTTAGCTTTTGGACAACTTGCAGCAAATGATGATATTGATGATTTCATGGAAGCGTTTGAAAGAGTTGCCCTTACAGTGGGGTGGCCATTAGAGCAATGGGCAGTAAGGCTTGCTACATCCCTTATGGGAAAGGCCTTAGCAGCCTACAAAGCCATGCCAGCCGCACTGGCTACGGACTATGATGAGCTTAAAAAGGCTATCAGAGACCAATTGGGTCTAACGCCAATGGTTTACCGTAGAAAGCTGAGAGCTACAAAGTTAAGACCTAATGAGACACCTAAGGCTTTGTTCCACAGGGTCCGAAGCTTAACTTTGAAGTGACTAGCTCCACAGGGAAAAACCATGGAGTCCGTAATAGACATGATTGTGTTAGAACAGTTCATGGAGGCGGTCCCCAAGGAAATTCAGTCTTTCTTGATTTTACAAAACTGACAGAACACTGCAGAGGCGGCCTTGCTGACTGAATGGTATTTGGAAGCCGAGGTAGCTGGACAGCCAAAAGGGGGCACTCTGAGAGTGTCAGCGGAGGCAAGTTTTGGAAAATCAGGAAAGGGACCGAGGCCAGAGCTGAAATGTATGAACAGCTATTTGCCAAAGCAAGAAAGCAGATGGGCAAATAGGAAATGTTTCCAATGTGGGAAAATCGGTCATATACAAAAGGAATGTATAGCACGTACCGCATTGTTAACTACTAATGTAAAACAGATACAGGAAGGTTTCCTTTTGAATGTAGAGGTTCATGGTGTGTCAACTAGTGCGTTACTCGACTCAGGTGCTGACCAGAGTATGGTTTCCAGGAAGCTCTGGCGGGCCATAGAAGCCCGGAGTGGGTCAGTCCTGAGCCGACCGGAAGGAAGGGTTAAAATCCAATGTATTCACAGAGCATCCTCCTACCCTCTGTACAAGCTCTTAATAAAGGGTTAGGAATTTGGAAAGAAGTTCTAGTAGCCGTAGTCCCTAAGTTGCCCTATGACCTAGTGCTGGGTAGGGATTGGCCCCAGTTCAGAAGAGGGATGGAGAAGGCCTACATGCAAAGGCAGGGCTGGTCTCCACTCGATTCCAGTCAGTAACCCCAGAGAAGAAGGATGAACCCCCAGAGGAGTCACTAGGGGAACTACCCGCACACGATGACCTCATAACTGCCCCTTCTGATAAGATTAAAAAGGGAAAGGCAGGGAAACACCGAGAAAGACAGCGTAGGGCTCAAGGGAGGGCCGAAATGGAGGCTGGACAAGAGTTGCCTTGGGTTCCAGCTGAGGTGGTAAAAAAGTTTCCATCCTTCCCCAAGGAGCAGCAAGCGGATCCCGTGTTAAAACGGGCATTTGAATATGCCCAGGTTAAGAGGGATATTCTCCCAAGATTTATATCGGCTAGGGGAATATTATATCGGGAGAGTCTTGATCCACAGGCAGGCACAGTCAGGAAACAATTGGTAGTCCCGGCCGCTTTCAAGACAGTGGTTTTGAGGCTGGCCCATGATCACCCTGTAGGTGGTCATAAGGGAATACAGGGGACTTTAGAGCAAATTTTGGCCCATTTCTACTGGCTGGGGTTTTTTAAAGAAACCATCCATTTTTGCGAGTTGTGCCCTTCCTGTCAACGGGTTACCTCTTCTAGGCCACCAGGGGTGCCCATGATTCCTACTCCCACTATATCAGAACCCATACGACGAATGGCCATGGATATTGTAGGACCTTTGCTGAAGACACCCAGGGGATTTCAGTATATTTTGGTTATAATGGATCAGGCCACCCGGTTTCCGTGGGCTATCCCCTTACGGAACATCTCTGCCAGAACCATAGCCCTAGAGTTAATAAAACTCTTTTGTGAGGTGGGATTTCCCCAGGAGATGCTCACAGATCGGGGGAGCAATTTCGTATTGAAATATCTGGCCCAGGTATGGAATGCTTTCGGGGTACACCACATAAAGACTGCCACCTACCACCCCCAATCCAATGGACTAGTGGAAAGATTAAACCAGACGCTTAAACAAATGCTAAGACGTGGTTTGGATGGTAACATGTCCGAGTGGGATGTTCTGCTCCCATTTGTGCTGTATGCCTATCAAGAGCGTACAAAGGCATCCTTAGGGGCATCCCCATCTGAGCTGTTGTATGGCCGTGTCCCGAGGGGAATTTTAGACATTTTGAGGGAACAATGGGTGGAACCCGGGGTAGACGTAATGGGGGTACCTCAATTTTTGAGGGATTTGAAAGAACGGTTACAAAGGACTTCCCAGGTGTCCGGAGAAAACCTACAAGCCAGTCAGGAGTGCCAGAAGAAGTACTATGACCGAGGAACAAAACCTTGCCAGATAGCCATAGGGGAGAAGGTTGTAGTGATGGTAGCCAACAACGGACCTAAATTTGAGGCCCAATGGAAAGGACCCTACAAAGTGGTTAAACAAGTGGGTCCGGTTTCCTATGCAATGGAGAACAATAGGGGCCGCCAGCAGGTTTACCACGTAAACGTCCTTAAACCCTGGCGTGAGAGAACAGCGGTAGCTAGAATATCCAGAGTGGAAAAGCATATCAAGGCCCTATCGAAGATTACGTGCTGTGCCAGTGATGGGTCGCCAGCCCGTAATATCTTTCGGGGGGGGGGGATATGTGATGAAGAAGCCCATACTGAACATATGGAAATAGAAGAAAAGGATGATTTTTACCTTTAAACAAACTGACAGTCAGGCTGCACACACGTTTCAGCATTTGCAAGAGAGAGGCAAGCATAGGGAAACAGGAGCTAAGCTGACACACCCAAGCTCTGACGTAACTGCAAGCCTGGAACATAATTACACGCACCTGTTCAGGAAGGCAGACCCAAGGCTCAGGGAACAGGAATATAAACCCTGGCTAGGAGAAAGCAAGGGAGGAGTTGGTGATGGGAGTCTCGCTGAGAGAGCCGGTAATAGTGTTGATGAGAGTATTGACTGGAGAGGTGGTTGGAGAGACGGTTGGAGAAGAGCTGGGAGGAGACCTTCGAGGAAATCCAGCTGCAGTTCTGGAATTGAAGCAGACAGAGCAGAAGGAGAGAAGGGACAGACTGCTGTCAGGAACCTGCCTAGAGGGAGAGAGCAGAGAGACCTTCAGACCTCATTGCCAGATAAAAAGCTTCAAGGAGCTCACAGGTGGGAACCTAGCACTAAACCCAAGGGTTTGAAAAGCTCAGTTTGGGACTTGGAACCAGAGCAGTGCTCCAGACAAGAACTCCAAATAGGGAATCAGAGAGCGTTTCCCTACAGCTGGAAAAAGCTAGCTGAGCCAAGCCAGAGAGGATTCTCCACAGCCTCAGGTATTTCCAGTCCTTACCATATAGAACTGTGCTCAAAGGAAGCACCAGAGGTCTTAGGGGGAAATTATCCTAAGCCGTATAATAACAGCTTAAAGCCAAACTCCTTAGTTCCAGAGTTTGAAGAGAAGCAACTGGACTTTAATGAGAGTGACTCAGCAGAAGTGCCTATGGACTGTACACTATGTTTGGCAGATGATATAGAATCCCTTTGCTAAATGTGTATGAGGGAGCTGAGTGTGAAAAAAGGGAAAGAAGATGTTTTTATGTTTTCTATCTGTTACATGTGATATGCATTGCACGATTGGTGAGCAAAGAGTGTGAAGCTCAATCAGTTTAAGTTCTGTAAATATCCTCGAGCAAACACCTGAAGAGTATCCTGATTTAATCTGCACTGAATCTTTTTGTTGAGGAATAAATTCTTGTCATTTTGCCTTACCACTGGTCTCACAACTATTTCCTTATCAGAGGGCAAAGGAACTATCACTCCCAGCAGGCATAGCGGGAGCAAAAAGGTTTTATCTCACCTTCTGCAAGGAGCGTATAATGGCAACCCCAACCCTCTGAGCCCTAGGTGGAGGGCTGGGGCTTGACAGTACTTATGTCCATATTGGTGGGAGTTGAACATTGGTTTTGCTAGTTTTAGCCCGCTGTTCTAACTACAAGGCTAGTCCTCTGTGCATATGGAAACAGGGCCACTGAAACATACAAACCTGGCCTGCACAACCAGACTGTATTTTATATGTAGGGTATAATTTTATTTTTAACTGATTTCCACGCTAGTTCTTCTTCCGTTGCCTGTATGGATGCCCTGAAAATGTAAGGGCAAAAAGATGAACATACAGAATGTACAAAGAATCTCAGAAAGAGGAGCATAGGCAAAATATCTGGTAAGCTCCATTAGTAGCACTTAGATCCCTTTGAGGACTATCACCTACATAAAATGAACTGCAAAGGAAATTGCTTTATCTGCTATCCCACTCTCAGTTGCTGTACCCCAAGGGTCTGTCTTGGGTTCATTCCTTTCCTCTCTCTATACCCAGTCCCTTGGTGCACTCATCTCTTCCCATGGCTTTCAGTACCATCTTTATGCTGATGATTCCCAGATCTATCTCTCTACACCTGAAATCTCTTCAGCAATCCAGGCCTGGATCTCTGCCTGCCTTTCTGACATTGCTTGGATGTCTCACCACTGCTTGAAATTGAACATGGCCAAAACTGAGCTTATTTTTCCCCCTAAACCCTCCACTATCCTTCCTCCTTTTTCAGTCTCTTTGGATAACGCTCTACTCTTTGTTTCCTCAGCTCACAACCTTGGGGTCATCTTCAACTCCTCTCTCTCTTTCTTCACACACATCCAACTGATAGCTACAATATCACCAAAATTCGCCCATGCCTTTCTGAACACGCTACTAAGGCACTTATCCACTCCTTAGTCACCTCCTATCTAGACTAATGTTACCTACTCCTTTCTGCTCTCCCTCTTTATCATCCCTCTCCCCTTCAATCTGTACAACACTGTTGCGTGGCTAATCTTCCATCATCCTTGTCATGCTCATATTACCCCTCTTCTCGAGTCACTTCACTGGCTCCCTATCCGTTTCCACATCCAGTTCACACTTCTCCTGCTGACCTTTAAGTGCATTCACTCTGCAGCATCTCACTACCTTTCCTCTCTTATCTCTCCCTACACCCCTCCTTGGGAACTCTGCTTCTGGCAAATTGTTTCTATATGGGCCCTATTGGCAACTCTAGACTTTGCTCCTTTCACCTTGTTGCTCCTTACACCTGGAACAAACTACTTGAGTCTGTACGTCAGGCTTCTCTAGGCCTTTTCAAATCCAGGCTGAAAACTCACCTCCGCTGCCACTTTTGGATCTTCATTTGCCTAATCCTCTTTGTGTTTCCTTACCATTCCCCCTAGATGTATTCTATGTCTACTACTGTGTTTATTTATTTTCTCTTATATACCGCGCTATTCTGCATCAGTGCGGTATACATTGAACAAACTGAAATTACATTGAACAGGGCATTATAACTTGGAGATAACTATTTTACAGGGAACATGGGCTATGGAGGGTTAAGTGGCTTACCCAAGACCACAAGGAGCACCTGTGGGACTAGAAACCCCAGTCCTTCCGGCCCAAGGTTGCTGTCCTCTAGTGGGATTTGAACCCCCGACCTTCCGGCCTGAAGTACCTTGCCCCAACCACTAGGCCACTCCTCCACCCCTCCACCTCCACTCCACTATGCCTACATTGCAGGTGTGAACATTTATATCTGCTCTTGAGCTAATATCCTCATAAGTCAACCCTCCCCATCACCACTCAAAGAGCAATATATTGAGAAATCTGGAATTTCCTTACCAGCTTCCAGCGCACACCAATATATAAAATGCATTGCAAAATAGACGACATCATGCCAAAGCATGTATTTGCACACCGATCTGTATTTTAGAAGAGGCCATTTAGAATGACTTAAAAAAATTACCTTCAAAGGCGCTAATATTAAGTGGGGCCAAATCTGCTTAACGATATCTGGAAAATGTCTCCAGATATCTTTAAGCAGATACTGAAAGAAGTACTGCAAAAGAAAACAAAACCAGCCTTTTCCTCATCACAGTAGCCCTGTAGAGACATTTGAAGAAGAGGAATGGATGACCACATGCATTGCTAAGAACATACCAGTCAAGCATGGCACAAATGTACGAATTAATATATTACCTAAAGGGCAACTTGAGAATCTGAAGAAGAAATCCAGAGTTTTCATATAATTAAAGGAAATGCATGGAACAGGGAATGCACATCCAGTCGATGGATCTACAGACTTAACACAGCAGCACAATGATCATTCACTTGCAGATTCAGCAATATGGTTTATTGTTTATCGTTTATCATTTATTCCGTCTTGATATACTGCCCTTTGTAGGGCATACAGAGCAGTTTAGAAATATCATTCAAAAACAGAGCAGAAAAAAATGACATCATAATACAGGAAATGAAAGAAACGGGATGTACATAGGGGAAGGAGAGGAGAAAAAGAACCAAACAGGGGACACTAAGGGGGTTATTCTGAGCCATGAATAGCAGGGATGGATGGCTCAATGGGTGGCTTCTCTTGCTCCCGAATAACTTTCCCGCTGGTTGTATGAGGAGGTTAGATGGGGCGGGGAATAGGCGGCCCAGGGGTGGAGAGTGGGTGGGCAGTGGGCAGTCACCGGCCCTGGACGTACAGGGCCGATTCTAATGTCAGCGCTGTACGTCCGGGGCCGGCGAAATGCCCAGGGAAGTTATTCCTCCTCCAAGGTGTAATAACTTTCCTTGACATTTTTTTAAGCTGCTGGTGCGTGGATGGGGCGGGGGGGGGGGGGGGCAAGGGTTTATTCCCCGCAGCCTGACCTGGTCTTAATTATTATTTTATTATTTATTATTTTATTATTATTTTATTATTTAGCTGTATTTATATCCCGCTTTTCACCGGGTCAAAGCGGTCAATTGGGAGATACATTTAACACGAGGGGATATGACACACATACGCTAATACTTACAGGGAACATGGGCAATGGAGGGTTAAGTGGCTTGCCCAAGACCACAAGGAGTACCTATAGGACTAGAAATCCCAGTCCCTCCGACCTGAGATTGCTGTCCCCAGGTGGGACTTGAACCCCCAGCCCTCCGGCCTGAAGTACCTTGTCCTAACCACTAGGCCACTCCTCCCCCCTTAAGAGGCTGGATCAGTGGTCGGGCTGCGGGGAATAAATACTTTAACTGGGTGGCCGGCATCACATCTTTTAAATGGAGCCTCGGTGTCGTGGCAACATGATGCCATGGTGCCGCAGCTCCATTTAAAAGCCCTGACTGAGTTAGTTGGGCTACTAATGTACGTGCAGGCTGGGACTGAATCGCAGTCCTGGCCTGCACGTACATGCTTGTTGGCGATTCTGATTCCGCGGGGCTAGACGTGCACCGCAGGATCAGAATCGTGATCCCCTCTGTGCTTCCGGTTCAGACCGGATGCACAGAGGGGATCTACGTCCAGGACAGAATCGGGCCCTAAGGTAACACAGCTACAGTGGCAGCAGAACACAACTGAGAGGTAGCAGAACTTGTGCCAAAGTCCATAAGGGACAACTATTTATATACAGACTTACATACAAACATACAGAAATACATACATATAGACAACCAGCTCACTCTTAGGCTGGTGGAAGGTTAAAAGCCCGTTTGAATAAGTGGGATTTCAGAAGGGAGTGAAACAAAAGCCCCAGGCTGTTTGCCGGCAAATCCATGATAAAGTCCTTCAAGAGAGATATGAATTACTTTGATATATGATTCCACCATTAAGACGTCTGCAGTATTTATCTGGATTTAGCTCATGCCTTCCATTGACAGCTCAGGTATTACAGCACTTCACTCAGTCTATCGCTTCTGTGCACTCCTGTTTAAAGGCTACTTTGAAAACAGACAGCAAAAAGGAACATATATGGACTGAAATATATAAATTACTAGATTCTAAAAATAATGGACAGAACCAAGGTATTTGATTTGTGACTCATGATAAAGAATTCATGTTCTTCCATGACTCATATGGTTACCATACCGCTGTAGCCCACCATGCCAGTAGTACTGGGGAGAACCTTTAACACTAGAAGCCCCAAAGTGCGTCAATTGATGCAAATGCATCTTCGAAGTTGTAAACCAGCGCCACTGCTAGAACCATGTCAGTCATGTTCCATGACTTTGTTAGCAAGGTCAAGATGTTCAAATATGTGCATCGAAAATTAATGACAGATGCACCACCTAGCGGGAAAATGAATTTATAACTAGAAGTCCCAAAGTATGTCAATTGAAGCACTCAATTGTCTTGGATGCATCAATTGACGTACTTTGGGGCTTCTAGGTATACATTCATGTTCCCACTAGGTGGCGCATCTCAATCACTGTTTACAGTTTTACTCCAACATTACAAACAATAAACACACGATGACGTCATGCTATGATGTCACATACTGCACATATTTAACAAATAAGTAACTTCACATTAATTCACATCTGCATTTCATGCTAAACGCAGTCATCATGATAATGCGTCAATTGACGCACTTTGGGGTTTCTAGGTAAAATACCTTTTGGGGCTTCTAGTGTTAATGCTAGATGAGGCCATGTGCAAGGGCTCAGAGACTTCAGCAGGACCTAATGCTGATGAGAATGCATGAAGAAACTCATGTCTCTAAAACCTAATGAAGGGTCTGAAGCATAGGGTTCAGTTTTTAAAGGGTTTAAGTGTCTAGCATGAGCAGTTATATGCCTAAACTGTTATTCTTAAAATTAACACGAGCTGTGTTCCTAAAGTGATATTCCTATTTTTACTAGGATCCTAAATTTAGGTACCTCATTGGGTGGGCCTGGGTGGGGTCAGGATGGGGGAAAGTAAGTTAGATGACTTCTGATGCTTTTCAGAACTAGGGGTTTGACTGTATAACAAGATGCCTACACGAGAAGTCCAAAAGGTAACCTATTTAAGCCTATTTTATAAAAGCAAATGTCTCAAATTCGGGAAACCAACAGCGACAATATAATTTTTTATTTATTGTATTATTTTTATTTTATTTAGGTGTCTTTTATACCACCCTATCATGTAGTCAGGATGGTTTATATTATCAACAACAGAAATACATTTTAACATGGTGAAGAATTACAAGTTACACATGTGAAAGAGCTAAATCACTGCTATTTACTCAATTAGGTTATTGTTATTTTTGGTATAACTTATTTACAAAGTAACATGTAATAGATTTTTAATATATATGTTGTTGTTGTTGTTAAGTGCCGTTGATTCGGAGTCGACTCATGGCGACCCTCTGGATAGCTATCCTAAATTGTGTTCGGTCTTCAGTCAGTCATTGTTGACAGACTGGTACCCGTAGCTGCTGTTATTGTATCAATCCATCTCATTGCTGGCCTTCCTCTTTTGTGTTGACCTTCTATCTTGCCAAGCATGATGTTTTTCTCTAATGATCTCTCTCTTCGCATGATGTGTCCAAAGTATGAAAGTCGAAGTCTTGTCACCTGAGCTTCTAAAGAAAGCTTAGGTTTGATCTCTTCTAGTACCGACTGGTTTGTTCTTCGGGCAGTCCATGGTATACACAGTATTCGCCGCCAGCACCATAATTCAAAGGCATCAATTTTCTTCCTGTCTATCTTTTTCACTGTCCAGCTTTCACATCCATATGATGTTATTGAAAATACCATGGCTTGAAAAATATATACAGCTAATTTCTTATTTTTATAATACCTAACATATGTTCCAAAAACACTTACGATGAAAATACTCCTATGATGAGAAAAGGATGTCCTCTAGTGGGATTTGAACCCCCGACCTTCCGGCCTGAAGTACCTTGCCCCAATCACTAGGCCACTCCTCCACTGTCTTGACTAGATTGTAAGCTCTGATGAGCATTTATATGTGTCTGTGCAGTGCTATGTACATCTTGTAGCAGTATACAAATATTCAGTAGTAGTAGTAGTAGTTAATGATATTCGGATGGGTTGTATTCCAGTTATAGCGGAACATGACTTGAATACCTTTGGTGGATTGGAGGACAGTGTGAAAAGAATACAACCAATTCCAATAGCATCAACTGCCAAGGCCAATTCCTTTGCAATCATTTGATGTAGGGGACAGTCTTCAAAGGGATCTAGGCACTACTCTTGGGATCACTAATGGATGATGTTGTCTCTTCCTGTATGGGGACTACTATTTCATCTGTGGTGGGATACATAAGACATGTTTATAGATATGAACAACGGATTACTATAGCCCAAGTATTGTAGTATAAGAAAGGTCACCAGACATTAGAGACCAGAGGAGGAGAAATGACTTGGGGTGTTAAATGGTGTGCATTTTATGTTTACTGCGCCTTCTGTAAATACGTATAGGACAAATTCTCCAGGCCTTGATTGAAGATAATCAGGTTGATTTTGGGAGGATCATTGAAACTTGGTACCAGTGATTTTGAACCATGTGCCTTATTTGTTTTGATTGAATGCATGGTCCAAAGCAAGGAAAGAAGTACGGTGGAATAGTGATGATGTATCAGAACCAATTTTGTGTTACTTAGGTGATGTTCTATCAGGTGAGACAGGTAGAATACATTTTTTTTAAAGTAAAGGGGAAAGAAGTGTTGAGATTTGCATTGGCTTAATGGGTGATTTGATAAACTTGTGAATTTGATTGTAAAGGCTGCGATGATGACTAGGGACACTCGGGGGATATTCAAAGGCATTTACATGCAGACCTGCCCTGATGCTACTGATGCTATTCAGACCTGCCCTGGTGCTACTCAGACCTGCCATGATGCTACTCAGACCTGCTGTGGTGCTACTGATGCTACTCAGACCTGCCCTGATGCTACTGATGCTACTCACACCTGCCCTGGTGCTACTGATGCTACTCAGACTTGCCCTGATGCTACTCAGACCTGCCCTGGTGCTACTGATGCTACTCAGACCAGCCCTGATGCTACTCAGTTAGTATTGCGGAATTCTGGGGCAGAGCACAGGTCCACGGCGACATTGAGCCACTGCCTGGTTACAGCCTGTGAGTACTGATGCTACTCAGACCAGCCCTGATGCTACTGATGCTACTCAGACCAGCCCTGATGCTACTGATGCTACTCAGACCTGCCCTGATGCTACTGATGCTTCTCAGACTTGCCCTGATGCTACTCAGACCTGCCCTGGTGCTACTGATGCTACTCAGACCTGCCCTGATGCTACTGATGCTTCTCAGACTTGCCCTGATGCTACTCAGACCTGCCCTGGTGCTACTGATGCTACTCAGACCTGCCCTGATGCTACTGATGCTTCTCAGACTTGCCCTGATGCTACTCAGACCTGCCCTGGTGCTACTGATGCTACTCAGACCTGCCCTGATGCTACTGATGCTTCTCAGACTTGCCCTGATGCTACTCAGACCTGCCCTGATGCTACTCAGTTAGTATTGCGGCATTCTGGGGCAGAGCACAGGTCCACGGCGATATTGAGCCACTGCCTGGTTTACAGCCTGTGAGTATATATAGGCCAGCTTTTGCCATGCCTATCTTTATCCATGGGAG
Organism: Ichthyophis bannanicus; assembly: GCA_033557465.1. Lineage (NCBI taxonomy): Eukaryota > Metazoa > Chordata > Amphibia > Gymnophiona > Ichthyophiidae > Ichthyophis > Ichthyophis bannanicus. Next base: position 949,482,627 of record CM066034.1, read on the forward strand.
CTAACCGGGTAGCGGCTCAATATCAGCTCCCAGTTAACTTCCATGCTATGCAGCACCCCAGATATTCAATGCCAGTGGCTGGATATGGCCCCAGATTGAATATCCAGGGTTAGTATTCAGCAGCAACAGCTATTCACTTTAGAAGCACTAATCACCGCTGCTGAATATCTCTACCCCCCCCCCCCTTTGCTCCTTTGAAAATGATTAAAGTTGCAAGAAAATGGTCAAATCCACGGATTTCTGGGAGATTGAGGAAGGGAAAATAAAAGCTATTTGTGGAACCTCACGTTTATTTTAAAATTCTTTGCCTTCTCTTTCAAAGTTTATATGATGATGGATTAGCTTCCTTGAGGTAATTGTTACACTTTTCTATACCCTGAAGAAATCATAGGTCATTAGTGTAGTTTTTGATCTCCTCTGGAATTTGTTTGCAGTGTACATCTCATAGAGCCTTTGCAAGTTTTGGGGGAATAGATGTTTTATATATTTTTTATTGCAATGCAAGAGCTAGGCATAGGCAGCTGCTTGGGGTGCCAGTTATGATGCCATGTAATGCCTAATCGATTTGTGATTCTCTGTATGTTTTGTCAGATGAGGGATTATTTTAAATATAGCTAGAGCAGTTGTTATGCCCAGGAGGGTTCCAGGTGGCGCACTGCTTTTGACTATTTGAGTTACACTGGTCACCTGTTCATGCAAGGGTTCGGTTTAAACTGATGTCACTGATTTAAAATGTTATCGGGATTGGCTCCAACATGCATGTCTAACTTGATTTTGTATTATACTCCTGGAAGGCAATTAAGTTCTACTGATAAGTTTAGATTGGCATTATTACAGACTGAAAATGTTTTGTCCAAGGGTACAGGGAAAAGAACTATTATGGGCACTGTCCCATCATTATGGAAAGTGCTAGCGTTGTCAACTTGATTTTCTGCAGTTTATGTGCACTTTAGAAAGTCTTTAAAATGTGGCTTTTCCATAAGTTTTATGATTGATTATTCTGATATATATTTTATAATTTTTATCAGCCTTGAGCTCTATGGTGGATTATGTGCAAAATATAAGAATTTGTATTAAATGAAATTATACTTCAGGGCAGGGGTTCTCAATCCAGTCCTTGGGACACACCTAGCCAGTCCGGATTTTCAGTGAATATGCATGAGAGAGATTTGTATGCACTGCCCCCATTGTATGAGATCTCTCTCATGCATATTCTTTGTGGTCATCCTGAAAACCTGACTAGCTGGGTGTGTCCTGAAGATTGGGATGTGAACCACCCTGCTTTAGGGCCTATGAATGTTCTGCTTCAGAAGGGCACCACTGTGACCTTCCTCTTTTTCTCTTCTGATTCTCCAATCTTTTGGGATCTATGGAACCAATCATCTCCCCCAACCCCCCTCCACTCTTCAGGATCTGCTGTCTGGTCTTATCTGTGGGCCCCAAAATCGTATAGTCACCCCTGAGGTTACAATGAGGTGTATACATTAAATAAGGGAAACTAAATATGCATTTACAGCTAGTCAGAAGGTGTGTTTCTGGCCTTTAAATACAGTAGTTTTCCCTGGACCCTGCAATATGGAGTCATTATACACCATTGTCTAATTTGCCTTTCTCAGGGAAAGTGATTATAAAAGGGTTTCTGTTGAACTGGTTGGTTTTTGGAGAAAGAGAATACAACTCAGCAATTATCATTCTGGTTTTCAGATGAACTGTGATATCAAAAGTTTGTGAGTTGCATTTTTTGATGAGATCTACCAAGGTTTCTAATGTGATGGTGATTTTCTTTGACCTGGCATTTGACATGTCCATCATGAGTTGCTGAAAGGTCCTCTTCAAGAAGTAGGTATGGGAGGAAAGGCTTCTGGATGGTTTGCTTTCTTATAGGACTGTAAATGCAATCAGTGAAACGGGGACAAATAATTTTTACCCCATGGGAGATGCGGTGTAGGGTGAAAGAACAATTGTTTCTCTTACCTTTTTGATTCAACATATTTTGGCTCCAATGGAGGAAGTGATGGTAGGTCTAAGATTTCATTTTTCAGATAATATACAGATTTTTGTACCCAATGGGAGAAAGTAGTGGGATGTTATAGAAAAGGTGCGTGTAGCCATGGGGGGTATGGCTCCCACCTCTTGGGAGTCAGGCCCACCTAGTCAGTGGCAGCAGCATAGCCCAATAAGGGGAGAATTGGAGGTAGTGCCAACATCTGCACTACCTAGTGCCCACCCATGTTAACTTTGCGCCTTGCCAAAAAAAAATCAAGAAATGTTGAATATAGGGTTAGCCAAGGGGCCATCTTGGTTGAAAGCTAATAAACTGAAAATAAACATTAGGAAATCTGAGGGATGGATGAACCCGGATTCACAGCCGACCTGATCATCAGGCAAACTAGGCAGTGGCCATGGCATCAGCTTCTGGGGAGCAGCAGAGAGCAGGGCATTCAAAGCTAAACAATTGATTTTGACAGCCGGGGAGGGGGGGGGAGGGAAAAAGGTTTAAGGTATGCATCAGGCTTAGGTTATAAAGTTTGAATTGATGGGGAACAAATACAGTTCCCCATATTCCTCACAGATTGCGGGATTTGGATAAACTTGATACTTATAGTGCTAAATTGTTGAGTTATAGATACCTGAAGAAGTTGCATATGATGGTGAAGGGCAGGTCTTGATTTTGTCACATCTTTACTACTGAAATGCATTAAGGCACCTATTTACTAAACTGGGTTATCTGATAACATGGAAGGTAGCATGCACTAACAATTAAGACGGGCAGCCATGTTAACAGTTAATGTGGTGCCTTAGCAATTTGTGCACAATAATTTTTACATTAACAACTTATGTGGAAAGGGGCAGAGAATGGATAGAGAATGGATGGTGAATTGACAGGAACTCTGCCATACAGTTAACAGAGGTGGTAACCACACATTAAGTGTTAATATACCCAGTGGCATTCCCAGCCCCCTCGGCACCTGGGGCAGGCAGCCCCTCCCCCCATGTGGCATGATACTGTGTGCCACGATGCTTCGGCTGGGCCCATGGTGGCAGCACGGCAAACTTAACATAAAGCTGGCTTGCCATGTTGTCCTGCTCTTCTCTTCTGCCTGAAATCTCGTGAATCGCCTCTGTGAGCCCGGCAAGGGTGCACGCCCTCCCAGCCAGCACCCGCAATGGGATGCACCCACCACCCCACCCTTGGTATGCCACTGAATATAACTGATAGTGCAGAGCAGTTAACTCCACCTTCAATTGGGGTAGCTAACTGCATTTCACTATCTGCAATGGAGTTAATGCTTGGAAAAACATTTCCTCTGCATTAACTATATGGGAAAATACTGACCCCAACAGTTAACACAGAGGTTTTGCAGTTACCATGCAGTAATTCTGGCTACTAGTGCATGATAACGCCAGGATCCTCTGCCCAGTGTGCAGTTGCGACCAAGAAAGCAAATAAAATGCTAGGAATCATAAGGAAACGAATAGAAAATAAAACTAAGGATATTATAATGCTTCTGTATCGCTCCATGGTGCAGCCATACCTTGAATATTGTATGCAATTCTGGGCACCATGTCTTAAAAAGGATATAGAAGAAGTGGAAAAGGTACAGAGAAGAGCAATCAAAATGGTAAAGGGGATGGAGGATACCCCTATGAGGGAAGACTTAAAAGATTAAGGCTCTTCAACTTGGAAAAAAGACAGCTCAGGTTAGATATGATCGAGGTCTATAAAGTAATGAATGGAGTGGAAAAGATAAACATGGATCAGTTGTTCACTCCTTCAAAAAGTGGAAACACAAGGGGGCATGCATTGATGCTAAATGTGACACATTTAAGACTAATTGGACAAAATATTTTTTCTCTCACCACGTAATCAAACTCTGGAATTCATTACTGGAGGATGTAGTAAAAGCTATTAGTGTAGCTGGGTTCAAAACAGCTTTGGATGAGTTCCTGGAGGAAATGTCCATAAACCATTATTAAAGAGGACCCAGGAAATCCACTGCTTACCCCCTGGGACAAGCAGCATGGAATGTGTATATCTTTGGGAACACAACAGGTACCTGAGACCTGGAATGGCCACTGCTGGAAACAGGATACTGGGCTTGATGGATACTTGCTGGATCCGCTGCTTTTTGACATATTCATAAATGACCTGGAAAGTGGAATAACGAGTGAGGTTATCAAATTTGCAGATGACACAAAACTATTTAAAGTTGTTAAAACCCAAGAGGATTGTGGAAAATTGCAAGAGGATCTTGATAAATTGGAAGACTGGGCATCAAAATGGCAGATTAAATTTAATGTGGACAAATGCAAGGTTATGCACCTAGGGAAGAACAACCCAAACTATGGTTACACGATGCAAGGTTCCACATTAGGAACCACCACCCAGGAAAAAACGTAGGCGTCATTGTGGATACCATGTTAAAACCCTCGGCCCAGTGTGCAGCGGCGGCCAAGAGAGCAAATAGAATGCTAGGAATGATAAGGAAAGGAATGGAAAATAAAACAAAAGATATTATAATGCCTCTATATCGTTCCATGGTGAGACCACACCTTGAATATTGTGTGCAATTCTGGTCGCCGTATCTTAAAAAGGATATAGCGATTTTAGAAAAGGTTCAGAGAAGAGCCACCAAAATGGTAAAGGGGATGGAAGGATACTCCTATGAAGAAAGGCTAAAAAGGTTAGGGCTCTTTAACCTGGAAAAGAGACGGCTGAGGGGAGATATGATAGAAGTCTATAAATTAATGAACGGAGTGGAACGGGTAAACGTAGATCGATTGTTTACCTTATCAGAATATAGAAAGACTAGGGCACATGCAATGAAGCTACAGGGTAAACTATTTAAGACTAATAAAAGAAAATATTTTTTCACTCAACGTGTAATCAAACTCTGGAATTTGTTACCGGAGAATGTAGTAAAGGCTGTTAGTGTAGCTGGGTTTAAAAATGGTTTGGACAAGTTCCTGGAGGAAAGGTCCATAAACCATTATTAAGAAGGGACCCAGGATATCAATGCTTGAACCAATACAAGCATTGTGGAACCTGTGTCCCTTGGGGAAACTGCTAGGTACGTATGACCTAGATTGGCCACTGTTGGAAACAGAATACTGGGCTTGATGGACCTTGGTCTGAGCCAGTATGGCATATCATGTTCTTATGTCTTCTGGGTATGGCAATACACATTTTACAACTGATAAAGGGAAAGGGAACTGGACTGAGCTCATGCCTTTTCTCTGAAGTTCAAGGTGAGTTACATTCAGACATAGTAGGTACCTAAAGAACACAACGGCCTAGATAATTATTGGCAGGGCCAGCCTTAGAATTGGTTCAAAGTCTTGTTGCCCAAGGCAGAACTCAAGCTTTACACCTCCTCTCACTGTCAAAATCTATTATTTAGCTTTGAATGGCCTGCTTTTGCTGCCTTTTAGAAGTTGCGGCCCTAGGCGACCGACTAGTTGACTTAGTGGTTGGGCAGGCCCTGATTAGTGGGATGGGTACCACGGTGCATATAAGTGCAGCACTGAGAAATCATAGTTGGTCACCAGATGAGTTTTGAGGAAAATGTTACATTTTGATAATTCTCTTCAAGGTGAAGGGAAGAAGGCAATGCAGTGTGTGCCTTTGAGTCAATGCGAACTCCGGGCAACCCAGCAGCTCCTGTGTTTTCTTGGCAGTGTGACCAGAAGCAGTTTGCCAGACCTTCTTCCAAGGCAATGGAGGATTAAGTGATTTGCCTGAGGCCACAGAATGCCAGTGGGAACTGAACTCTGGTCCTTATCAAGCCATTGCACTAGCCACTGTGCTCCTTTTCCAATGAGGGGGAGAACAGGATCCCAGTATTTAAAGGACTGCATTAAAGCTTAGTTATTAAGTTCTGTTAGCTGTTTAAGTGAAAATGGTATGCAGCAATTAGCATGTAAAAGAGGGGTATAAAATGGGTGGGGACTGTGCCCTGCAGTTAATGCCGAGGTCATTATTGCTCAGTTACTGTTAATATGACAAAAAATGTGTAGTAAGCTATGCCCCGAGAGCTGGCGCTAAGTGCATTCTGTGTTATCTGCTCTGTCATTAACACACGTTACGGATAATTCCCCTGTGTTGTGCTGGTTGGCATCAGGGTCCTGGGGATGGCGCCTGGGGATAATAGGGCAGCAACAGTAGTCAGCCACCGCCCGGTTATCCCTCAGCAGCGAACGTCCAGCACAGCATAGGCTGTCTTAACCCTTGCTGCCAAAGTAAACCGGGCAGCCGTGGAACATCACAGCTGCCCAGATAGCTTCCTGTCTATCCGGCTGACCTGGATACTCGCTGCCAGTGGCCAGATCTGTGAGGAAGTTCAAACCGGTTTCTTTTTTAATTTCCACCAAGCCTACGGCAATGAATAATATAAAGATCTAATATGTGGCATAGTGGTAATTACAATTTTATGTATTTTATAATATGATTGAAACGTTGTTTTATTGGATTTTAATTGTGTTGTACATCACCTGGAGTGGTTTGTGTGTATATGGGGGGTGGAGGGACTGAATAAATGGAGATAAACAAATAAATACATTCCTTCATAGAAATCAATGAACTGTGCCTGTATTAAATTGCTCCATCCTAAAAGCATAGCCTGACAGGTTGGTTGTTAACTGGTGTTGCTAGCAGCTGCTCAAATTACCGTATGTGAATTCTAAGCTCATAACAAATTGCCGTGGTCTGGAGCAGCAGTGCAGCACTCTTGCTGGGTACCTAGAAGCTGTCCTAAAATAGACAGCATGAGCCAGGACCTTCCACTAACGACATGATGGAAATACTTGGAGGAATTCACTCCACATGTTCTGCTCTTGCATATAGAGCTCGTGTCCCAAAACCCACTGTGTTCCAGTTCACTGACTAGAATGTCAGTTTCTCTCATTGCAAACAAGATTTAAGTATCTGTCTGGGATTCAGCCCAAGGGCAACGTATCAAGAGGAAATTGGTCAGTGATCTTTCCTTGGGATTTTATAGTTGAAATGATTTAATTCCCTTCACTTTTCGTAATGAATTTTGGATTTAAGATTGAGATCACTGCCATTAGTTTATTCTCTTCAGTTGAACAGGATGTTGGAAAGAAATTATACATAAGAGGTCAAAAAAATGTCTGTCCGGGGCAAAATAACTCTCCAAAAATTAAATGGAATGGAACCCAATTTAGCATAGAGAAAAAAAGTCAAAAGACACACTGAGTTTCACTGTTCAACAGCCAAAATGCTTCGGACACAAAAGCAGCTGTTCTAAACTAATTTAAGGCTGCTGAACACAGAAATCATAATGAAAATGGCTGGTTAGGTCTAGTTGCTAAGATATATGCTATTAATTAGTCATTAGGGACCATTAACTGTGTATTATGCAACATTTGCGTGAGATTGTGTAATCTCTACTTGCAACCAATAGAAATATCTGTCCAAAACCAGATGATGCAATCATTATTTAAATTTGCATCACTTGACAGTATAAATCTTAAGGTGTATTAGTCACAGAAAAATGAAAAATTAATTATTTTGCATTATTTTATGCCGATAGGTCAATCATAGCATATTTGGCGATGCATCGTACTTGTGTTAATAATGTAGAAAATTTCTGCTATATTTGTGGTGAAGTGACTTTTACATCACAAAAACGGAATATGACTGCGGTGGTTAAGAAAGCCTACAACTTATATTTTGGCTGCAGAACAGGAGATCAGGATAAGAGCTGGGCGCCACACATGTGCTGCAATACATGTGCAACAAATCTCAGGCAATGGATGAATGGGAAAAGGCAATCAATGCCTTTTGCAGTTCCAATGATTTGGAGAGAGCCCACGGATCACGTCAGCAATTGCTACTTCTGCATGGTTCCTCCAATTCAGAAAGGCATATCCAGAAAGAGTAAGTGGACCATGCAATATGCAAACATTCCATCTGCAATACGCCTAGTTCCTCATGGAGAAGGGCTGCCGATTCCCAAAATGTCAGAATCATTATATCATTAGAATCAAGTGAGGAAGAGGAAGAAGTTTGTAGTCATGAACCATCAACCTCACGTGACCCAGAGTTTCTTCTGGCCACTGCTAATGAGCCACACCTCATAACGCAAGGTGAATTGAACGACCTTGTCAGGGATTTGGATCTCCCGAAGAATAAAGCTGAGCTTTTGGGTTCCAGACTACAGCAGTGGAATCTTCTGGCTGGTGGCATTCTAATTTCCTTTTTCCGGGACCGTCAGAAAGACTTGGTGTCATTCTTTTTCAAAGAAGGTGATCTTGCTGCATGCAACAACATAAAAGTTTTAATGGCAGCTCTCAATATCAATTACAATGCAGATGATTGGAGGCTCTTCATTGATTCATCCAAAGCAAGTCTTAAAGCTGTATTGCTGCATAATGGAAACTTGCTACCATCAATTCCTATTGGCCATGCAGCTTTTATGAAAGAGACTTATGACAATATGAAATAACTTTTGAACTGTATAAACTATGATCAACATCTATGGTCAATCTGTGGTGACTTCAAAGTGGTCACCCTCTTGCTTGGTCTTCAGGGTGGATACACCAAGTACTGCTGCTTCCTGTGTGAATGGGATAGTCGTGCTAGAGATTGTCATTTCATCAAAAGGGACAGGCCACTCCGTCAGTCACTGGATCCTGGAAGCAAAAATGTTCTGTTTCCAGCACTTGTAGACAGCAACAAGATTTTGATGCCTTCCTTGCACATCAAGTTGGGACTAATGAAAAATGTTGTCAAGGCGATGGATAAAACTAAACCTGCTTTCAGGTATCTTAGTGGTAAATTTCCTAGACTGAGTGATGTCAAAGTTAAGGAAGGAGTTTTTGTTGGCCTCAGATTCGTGCCCTTCTTCAAGATGACAAATTTATTCGTTTATTGCTTGGAAAGGAAAAGGCTGCATGGATAGCATTTGAATCAGTGACACAAAACTTTCTTGGAAACAACAAAGCAAATAATTACCAAGAGATTGTTCAAGATCTTCTCAAGGCATACAAAAACCCTGGTTGCAACATGTCCTTAAAGATTCATTTTCTACACTCTCATCTAGATTTTTTCCCACAAAACTGCAGAGCAGTAAGTGATGAACATGGAGAACGGTTTCACCAAGACATTGCAGCCATGGAAAAGAGGTATCAGGGTAAATGGAGTCCATCATTGCTTGCAGACTACTGCTGGACAGTGACAAGGGATATTCCGTTGCTTCAGTACAAGAAACAGATCAGGAAGAGTCGTGAAGTCACTGAATGAGAACAAAAATTGCTAGAATGCACTTACAAATGTTCTTAATGAAAGTTAAATTGCAGACAAAATTACTCCTCTGTTTCTTCTAAGTATGTTTATGCACTTTATTTTATAAAAACATGCTTGTTATTGTGCAAAGTTTCATTTGTAATACGATTTTGATTTACATCTAAGGATTTAGTCTCGATTTTCACCATACATAGTGGTAAAATGTACATTCTTCAACATATCATAGAAACAGGAGCTAATTGACCAATTTCACTATCATATTTGAATTCAGCGTATCAAATTCATTAAGAAATAGCACGTTTAATTTCTGAAGCAAATAATTTTTGAAAATTTGTAGAACAGTGAAATAGACTAAATTGGATTGGGGGTTCCAGAGAAATAAAGCCTCCCAAAAAGAGAAAAATACAGTATGAAAGAAACAGTTCCAGCAGCTGCAAAAGACAAGCACAGATTTCCTGTGACTAGACAGGAAATTGTGCCTTTTCAAACAGCCTTTTTAGCCAACACAGATACAGAACAGACAGACAGACAGACAAACCTGCTCACAGAGGGTTTGGAAATAATTCCTGAGGCATGCCTACAACCCTTCTATTTCTTAGTTATCCAGATGTGCATATCATGTTTGTACACACACACAAACTCATGCACACAGACATATCATACACACAAATACACACACTTAGAAGCACACAGACACTTGCACATAAAAAACACACACACATAAGGGACTGAAATAATTCCATAAGACAACCTCCACATGCGTTTCCTACCCCACCTTGTCTCCATTGCCATGACCTTATCCCTGCTGGGTAGACTCTTAATATTCAGATGTATTTCATTTTCTTTCTTTCAAATTCTACTGTGAAACCTAGTGACTGAAGCATATATATGGTGATATTTAATGAATGAAATGTATAGCTTTATTAGTGGTTGCTATGTTCGGTGACACCTAGAGACATAATCCTGTAAATTCCCAATGGTTATTATGCGTACTGCTATCTAATGGTGGAGAAACAAGACAATACATTTTGCCTTGCAACAGCAGTATCCTATTGCTTAAATATATAGGGCCTGATATTCTTCTGGGCAGGCTATGCGCTGCTATGGCACATAGCCCTGCCCGCCGACCCTTAACCACAGATATTCAATGCTGGGGTCATATTCAGTCCTGGCATTGAATATCCAGGGATTGTCACACATGTCGGAAGCCTCATTACGTTACCATTCAGCAGCAATATTGTATGCTGCCGGGTTAGCTCCTGTGCCAAAAGATAGGTGAGGGTTTTCTTCGCCTATCTTTTTGGCATGGATTGCTAACCTGGGTTGCGTGTAATATTGCTGCTGCACGGTTATCATTTGTCGCCACCTCTGCTCTACCCTGGAATGCCCCGGGACACACCCTGATGATAACCGGATAGCACTGAGGCGCTAGGGGAGTTAGAAGGGTATATTCAACGGCACATGTAAGTGCTATTGAATATCCCAATTTAAGGCATTTACTCAGTTTAGTAGACAATGTAAATGCCTTATGAATATTGGGCCCACGATGCATTCTTTGAAATCCGTTGATGGTGACATCTAATGAATAGCTATATTAACACACTTTCTTTCATTTTACTATTCTTTCCAAAGTAATGGAATGTTTGGGTACTGTTCCTTTCAAACTGGCTCACCCCTCTCCTCCAGGTCAGAAACACACTAAGGGGTATGTTTACTAAACTGTGGTAATGTCATTTGCGGTAGGTTCCGCGGTAAAGGTAGAGATGCCCATATAAAGGCATGGGCATTGCATCGTTACAGCAAGCTGACAGCTAACGCGTGTTACAAGGCACCTTAGCCTAACGAGCGTTGCAAGGCGCCTTGTAAGGTGCCTTGTAAGGTGCCCTGTAAGGTGCCTCATAAGATGCCCTATAGGGCCTCCTAGGCTAAGCGCCATATTAGGCACCGCAGAAGGCACCCTGGGCTATGGAACCATAGGTTAAGGTGGCCTAACAAGGTTATGGTGTCCTAGGTTAGTGTGCCCTAGGGACTGCAAGGTGCCTCAGGATGACATGCATGACCTGTGCGGAACAGAGAAAGATGTAGCCCTAACACTAGATAGAGCACTCAGGAAAGGCAATGAACAAGTGAGTGAAGGAGGGAGAAGTGGGAGCCGCTGGACCTGCCATATCTGTGGACATCCCATGTGCCTGCCAGTACTGATGACAAACATGGTGGGGCAGCTGTACCACAGCACAGGGTGTTGGCAATGTAAAGTACCAGAAAAACAGTTGGTGGCAGACAATGGGATTACGTGTCCCCCAGTGGAGGCAGAGGTGGCAGGATAGTTACAATGATGGGTGGACAGAGGAGTGGTGGTGCCATGTAGATCAGGCACAGGCGAGGCAAGCATGAAGAGGCGCAATGCAGGAAAGGGTATGACATAGGGTGGCAGCCTGCACTGGCAGACAGAACTCTACACAGCTGACAGACGCAGATAGACAGACCGAGGGAATGTTGGCAATTGTGGCAAGGGTATTATGAGCTGGAAGCACAGATCTGCAAAAATATGACCTCTACAGGCATGCACACTATATGAGTAGGACAGGCATGAGAGGGGGGAACAACGAGGAACTGAACCCATGAACACTGCCAAGAATGGCATTGTATTAACCAGTAGGCTATACCTCCATGGTGTATGTCACAGTAATGTCTGGGTACAGAAGGACTGCAGGTCACCACACAAATTGTCTGCTCTGAGTGCCAGGATAGGGTAACCCCACCATACCCATGATGCAATGCACATGCTGAATAGCAGTCTACAGCTGATCACCAAATGGGGTCTGCACCTCTCCGGTATCTCAGCTTGGAAAGACAAACTGACAGTGTGTGATACTGGCACAGAGTAGCTGCAGACCATGCCATTGTGCAGGTTCTGTGGTCACCCTGAGGGATAGGATTGGTGCCCAGCAATAGGTCCGCAGTACATGTGGTGCTAGAGATAGGTCCTGCTGTACATCCCCATCACTACCAGTGTGTGACATGTGTTCCTTGCACTCCAGCTGAGGGTAATTTGGTGTCCATCTGTATCCTGCAGTCAAATGTCGCCCTGTGGGACCAGACACCAGTCAGATTGGTGTGTACCCTGTGTTAGTGTCTGGCTGACATGGGCAGCTGTTATCAGGGCAGAGGGGTTCCAAGAATTGCATGAGGTGTGTGTAGAAGTGCCTTTATAGGTCGCAGTGGAATATACTACATACCCCAAAGGGCCCACATCACCCTTTTTGTAGGTAAATAACAGGTGCCCCTGCCCTGGGGAAGCAACCTCCATCCTGTTTGTATGAGACAGCCCTCCAGGGTTGGTGGGCCAGAGCTATACCTATGACTGCAGCAGTGGCAGACCAGCAGCAATGCTGGGGTTAGGTCTGGAAAACCCCAACTGCCTCCCACCACTGTCTGCAGTCACCAGCAGACAGCAGTCAGACTGGCCCTTAAAGGTGTTCTGACAATGCACAGTCTAATTGCAGACAGTCTACCAGCCTGCGCACAGAGGCACTATGTGCAGCAAGCAGGCAACTCAGTGATTGGGACCCCAGGACTGGGGAACACAAATATATCACTGGAGGCAGATAGTGTAGAGCGCTATGTGGGAACCTAGACCTGCCATGGTCACTGCTTGGTCAGAGTGAGTGCCCTCCCAGCATGCCATGCTGTGGCCACCCTGTCCATGCAGGTGGTGGTCAGGCACTACAGTGTCCCCGCCATTGCCCCACACCCTGTTAAGATGCATCCTGGCCAATCTGCCCTGTCCGGGCCATACCCAAAATACCTTGCTCCTCATTATGCACCTATTCAGGCTAACACTGGTAACAGTGGGACATTTTGGGCCCAGTGAAGGGTGGGCAGCCACAGAACAATGGATAGACATACACACTGCTCACTCCTATTGCAGCATTGTACAAAGATAGGGGTGGTTGGCAACCCTGCCCGCCACACTGGTCCTACTCACAGTGCTGGCATTGCTAAACTGTGCAGGGGGTAGAAGTAGTGCTCTGGTGATAACTTCAGCTCAATGCTGGGGCCAACAGCCTGACTTTCCATGCATCTTTGGATTGTGGAGCCTGTGTAGGTGGGTGTTTGTACCCCTGTTCGCCGCTGCTTTGGGCTTTGCACATGTTGCTGTTATATCTGCATTGTAGGGTAAAACATAGGGACATGCTCTGCAGGAACCACAGGTGGGGCTTGAACCTGTGATCCTCTGCTTCTGGACACACTGGCTGGGTGTACTCCACCACACTGTTGCCATAGATGCACAATAGTCTCTGGGGCTACCTGTACTTTTCCTCAGCCAGACTTTGTATGTTGCACTGCACACCACATACTGATGCAGGGCATAGCCTAGGTCCACTTCAAGGAGGTGGCACCCCCCCCCTGTCAAGCTGACATGGCCATTTGCTGTCAGTGCTGGTAGTGCGCAGTCCCAGGCCATCCACTGTGTAGGTAGGCGTCCACCTAGGGAGCGGATCCCAGGGTGGGGGGCCATACATGGACATCCTCACATCCCCCCATCACTGCCTACCAATATTATGTCCCTTCCACATGGGGGCGGGATGGCTGGGGGGATGTCAGGTCTGTGCCCTAGCAACTATTGGCTAGGGTGAACCAGATAGATATAGGTGGATTGTGTTTGGCCTTGGTCAGCTGCTGTCTTGCTGATTTCCAGTTTCTATGTTCCTATGTGCCACCTAGGTGCCCGCCTGGTCCACCCTGTGCCCCAGCTGCCCATGCTACATGTCCCGCCTGCGGCCCCCTATGCCCCATTTGCACCATCACCATAGTGGGCATTCATACTTTGGCACTATGGTGTTGCTGAACATGGAGCACTACTATCACGTTTCTTGGGCTCCCTGCCTTGGCTGTACATTGCTGACACTTAAATGTTTTCTCTCTCCTACAAATGTGCATCTAACGGCAGGTTTTCATTCGCGGTAGGATTCAGCCCTTCATTTCAGTGCGTTAGTGTGAAAGGGGCCTCTCCCCGCCCACTCTCCGCCCATTGACCCCTTCTCTCCGCCCTCTCTCCACCTTCTGCAGTGTTTACCGCGGCCGGGGACGTTAACGATCGTTAAGTAACGTTAACGCGCATTAATGTTACATAATGCGCATTATGTAACGTTAATGATCGTTAACGTTACATAATGTGCGGTATGTAACATTACCACAGTTTAGTAAACATATCCCTAAGACACAGCATAAGCATATACATACACAAATACATGCATAGAGGCAACATGGGTACAAACACAGAGCGACAACAAAGATTCAAATACAGAAGCGCACAAACATGCACAGATTCTATGAGCAATGCTCCATATGCTTTTGCTTCCTGCTTTAGATGAAATCTTTGTTTTGATTTCAAGATAATATAATATGTATACTGTATAGCATCTGTTGTTGAGTGGCTTTACATGGAACGGGTTGCATGTAAGCTTTCTCATGACAACTACGTAGTTTTGAATTTAGATAGATTGTTCATAATGATTAATGAATTATTGTACTGTATGTTGAAATACATGAACCATCTTGAGTACCAGTGGAAAGGCAGGTAATAAACCAAGACCAGTGGCGTACCAAGGGCGGGGTAGTGGGTGCAACCCATCCTGTGTACCAGATGGGAGGGAGTGCATCCCCACCGGACCTACACACACAGAGGCAGTGTGGCAACCTTAACTCTGGCTTGGAAGAGAAGTGTCGCCGGGCCTGGAACGAAGGTAATGCAGCAAGTAAGTTTGCCATGCTGCCTCTTCCGTGTGTGCCTCGTGGGGGGGGGGGGGGGTTCACCACGCCATACCGCAAGGGGACTGGGAATGCCACTGATCAAGACCAATCAATAAATAAAGAATTTAGGCTTTTGATGACTCTCTGATCTTAGTGCTGTTGGAATCCTTTTATAATCAACTTGACTATCGTCTTAATCTTGGACCTTGGTCATGGCAGACAAAGAGATTCAATCCCATTTGGTTTGATTTATTTGTGTTTTGCATATTGCTTATTAAGGTAGCAATTTTCATATTAAATGCATTGGGAACCATGGATTTTTTATCTTTAGGTTTTGCACCAATTTCCATAATACATACATATTTATGGTTTGAAACCAGACACAGGTCCCGGTATACACAATCATTTGCAGTTGGTTTTTTGAGGGTAGATTTTGATTCAAAAGCATTTTGTGAAGATTTCAAAATTCCATCTATGTGCATCCTTTTCCCATCCAACCCAAACACTTCCTCAGGAATACCTCCTTTGAGTGTGCCGAAAGGTGCCTGCATTCACAACATGCAAACTGTGTCACGTTAATTTAATTTAATACAATACAGCCATTTATAGCCTGCCTATACTATGCAAGTGGATTACAAAAATGTTTGAAAGGCTCCTGCACAATAACATAATACATACAACTCCATTTAATTACAATTTCTGTCTAATGAAAACCTCCCAAATAAATTTGTTTTAAGAGTGGTGAAACATTATATAATTGGAAAAATTCCTAATCTCATTGGGCATGCAGTTCCATTCAATAGCAGCAGCAGAAGCAAATAATCTCTCCAACATATGCTTAAATTTAGATTTCTTTACTGACGGAACTGCCAAAGAGTTGCTGTTGGTCAATCGAGAGACTCTTGAAGAACCATTAAACAAAATGTCCGTGAAAGGTATAGCGGAATACAACCATTTAAGATCTTAACAATAAAACATAATTTAAAAATAATCCTCCTGGCAGTTATTAGCAGCCAATGGAGCTGCCTGAGCAAAACTGTAGCCCTATCATGCCTTTTTCCATAGCAGCTGTTTTTTTGTAATTTCTGCATATGAGTCAGACATTGCTTTGCAATGCCCAAATAAGTCATGGAGCAATGATCCAATTGCAATATGATAGTTGCTTGTACCAGGAACTTCAAATGATCAGCATCAAAATTTGATCTGATTTGTCTTAAGATTTTTTTATTTATTTAGTATACTGTGCTCTTTATAATCACTGTGGTTTACATGTATACTAACAGGTACTTTTTATTCCCTTGTCCCTGAAGGGCTCACAATCTAAGTGTACCTGAGGCAATGAAGAGTTAAGTGGCTTTCCCAAGGCCACAAGGAGTGGCCATGGGACTAGAGACCCCAGTCCCTCTGGCCTGAGGTTGCTTGTCCCCATGTGGGAATTGAACCCCCAGCCTTCTGGCCTGAGGTAACCTGTTCCCACCACTGAGCCACTCCTCCCTTGTTGGTACAATACCTTTCCTGTTAATGTATTCACGCGTTCTTCCGTAGATAAAGTGGCATCTACTACAATCCCCGATATTGTCACTGTTTTTAATAATGGAATTTCTACACCTAATGATGCTGGAAAAATAGTTGAAAAGAGGGTTAAGTTATGACCTACCCATAATAACTTTGTTTTTTTTTCTGGGTTTAATTTCATCAGTTGCCAACTCATCCACAATTCTATAACTTAGAAACAACTTGGCAACTTCTTATAGGTAAACTTTAAATTGCCTTGAAATGGAAGAATAACAGTAATATGATTTGTATATATGAATATAGGTGGATTTAGGCTCAGTGGGGGGATATTCAGTGGAGGCGGCAAGCATTTGTTAAGCGGCTAGTTGTTGCTGCTGAAGTTTGCAGCCAAATATTCAGTACCAGAGCCATACATGTATCCGACCACTGGCACTGAATATCCGGGTTGGCCGGATAGAGAATTAGCTAACCAGCTAGCAGTAATATTCAGCTGCTGCCTGGTTAGTTAAAGTGGTGAAATTAGGCGAGCCTTTCAGTGCTTAATTTTGCCGCTTTGGGATAGTTGGCTAGCAGCTGAATATCCACACTAGCCGGTCATTCTATTCAGCTTTTGGGAGAATCATCCTTTGGGAGACTCTTTCATAGTCACTCTGCTTGAGGAAGAGCCTTGAGTTATTAAGGGCTCAAAATACGATGCTGTGTAATGTATGGACTTATAAGATCTTTGTGATCGCCAATACATTATTGGGGATCTGTGAGTTAATGTTGACTGACAACTACAGCCACTGGAGAAATAACATTGGCTGTTCCTGAGCCGCCAGTGATTCTTATTCTGGTATTATGGATGTTGCTCCTGAAGTGGAGAGTTCTTTCTTCAATCAAAATTCATTGTTGGAACAAGATAAGTTAAAGTGTGGGTTTCACTGTATGCGTTATCCCACACGGTCTTTCCTATGATATAGGCATATTGTGTCTTTTAAATGGAGAAAACAGGAGGGTTTGTCGCGAGAAAGGTTTTCCTTTCAAGACAAACAATCCAACAAAAATTGTAGGAATTGGGTTTGAATGTTTTTCTGTGAGTCATAAAAAATATATAGGGTATAGATGGTTTGGGGTCTTACTCTGGCAATTGGGATTTATTTTGAGTTTTGGACCTTTCAGTCTTTTTTTGTATGTATAGGTCATTCTATTCAAGCATTTATATACCACCTGTCTGCAAACAGATTCTAGGTGGTTTACAAGCAGGTATTATATATATATTCTCTTGTCCCTGAAGGACTCACAATCTACCGAGGGTTAAGTGGCTTTCCCAGGATGTGTAGGAACTTGAGACCCCAGTCCCTCCTGCCTAAGGTTGCTGTCCTTGAGTGGGTATCAAATCCCTGACCCTCTGGCCTGATGCAACTTGTCCCAACTGCTAGGCCACTCCTCCCTCCATCCTTGGGTGCCACCTCTGCTCCACCCCTGGAACGTCCCAACACCAGCTGGCTAGCATAGGGGCATTTAATGGAACCCAGGGATATTCAGTGGCACTAAACACGTTAATGCTGCTGAATATTCCACTGAGCGCCATTTAGACAGTTTGCAGACTATCCCTACAGTACTCATATACACATTAAAAAGTATAGGCAATAAAGGTGAGCCCTGTGGCACCCCGTATTTCATTCTCCCTGATGATAATTCATTTTCCCACGTAGCCCTCAAAGATCTATCTTGCAGAAACCCTCTCATCCAGTTCCAAACATGGAGACATGGTTCATGGACAATGATGACTAGGATGTAATTATACCGGGCTATATTTTATTCAGGAAGGACAGGGAAGGAAGAAGGGGAAGAAGACTAGCACTATACGAGATGTGACAAAAAAGAAACAAGAAACAAGACTGTCCCATAAATATTTTATTATAAAATCTACAGAGAAATTATGCATTGTCCCCTTCAAAATAACCCCCCCCCCCCCGAGTTAATGCACTTCTGCATTTTCTTCTGCCACGTACGGAAGCACTCGGTAAAGTCCTCCTCCTTGAGGTCCCTCAGCTCCCTCATCACAATGGCCTTGATCTCTTCTACAGAGGTGAAATGAGTTCCTTTGAGCACAGTCCTCAGCCTGGGGAAGAGCCAGAAGTTGCACAGTGTGAGATATGGGGAATAAGGAGGATAGTCGAGAGCTGTGATCTGTTTGTTGGCCAAGAACTGTCTCACACTGAGCACGGTGTGTGTGGGCGCATTGTCATGGTGGAGCAGCCACAACTTGTCTCTCCACAGAGTCTGCCTGCTGCACTGAACCTGGTCATGGAGGCAATTAAGGACCTGCTGGTAGAAGTGATGGTTGACTGTCTGACCCTCAGGCACAAACTCATGATGGACCACTCCCTTCTGGTTGAAGAATGCGATCAGCATGACCTTGATCTTGGGTCTGGGTGACAGTCAGGTCTTCCACTGTAGGCTTTGTCTCTTGCTTTCAGGGTCATGCTAGAAGACCCAAGTCTCGTCTCCTGTGATGATTCGGCCAACAAACTCTGGATCTTCTCCGATCTTCTCTAGCAAGTCTCGACAAACATTGACCCAGTGCTCCTTCTGGTTGTCCGATAAAAGCTTGGGCACCATCTTGGTGCATACCTTCTGCATCCCCAGCTCCTGCATTAAGATGGTCCGCACTGACTCCCTGTTCAGGCTGAGCTCCTCAGCTATCATCTGCACCATCAATCTGCAATCACTCCACACCAGCTGTTTCACTGTGTCAATGTTCTCAGCCGTCTTTGTCGTGGAAAGCCACCCTGACTTGGGGTCATCCTCCACCTCCTCACCACCAGTCTTGAAGCATTTGTGCCACTCAAAGACTCACGGCCTTGACATTGCATCTTCTCCATACGTCTTTTGGAGAAGTTGGAGACACTCAGTTGGGCCCTTCTCCAACTTAACCAGAAATTTCAAGTTGATTCTTTGCTCCATATTTCTGCCACCTCCAGTTGCGTGACGAAGCGATGGAGCAGTGTGCTACAAAAAGAAAACCTGAAAAAGAAAAAGAGTGAGAGAAGAAAAATATTATAGCAGAATATTGGTGAGATGTTGCACAACACAGTGACATAAGTGGCTAGCCAATTGGCATTGAGTCATGAGCGTGGCTGCCACAGTCTTGTTTCTTTTTTGTCACACCTCGTATGTAAAAAAAATAATATCAATGCTAGAGAATTACAGGGCTTAAAAGGGAGCAAGGGGGCACTGTGGGTTAAACGAGAAAGAGGGAACAAGAAATCCATTTGTACCAGAGTGACATACAGATCTCCTTCACAGGGAGAAGCAGTGGAAGGAGATTTAATAGAAAACATATTCAGTATTGCCAGGAAAGGAGAAGTGCTATTGATAGGTGATTTCAATATGCCAGATGTTGATTGGCATATACCTGCTATTGTGCCATCTAGAAGTAAGAAGATCCTGGATTCTCTATAGGGAGAACTATTCCAGCAACTGGTAACAACACACATATGAAGGGGCCATACTGGACTTGGTTCTTGCCAGTGGTGAAAGTGTTTCTGATGTTAGAGTGGGAGATCATCTCGCATCCAGTGATCAACAGATGGTGTGGTTCAGCATTAGGACTAGAGCTGACAAAATCCGTTCAAAAGTGAGGGTCTTCAATTTTAGGAAAACTAACTTTGATGAGATGGGACAACACCTCAAGGAGTCGTTAGTGGGATGGAAACAGCTGGGACATGTAGAAAAGAAATGGGCAAAACTGAAAGGGGACATTTTAAGGGCAACCAACCTTTTTATTAGGAAGATAAATAATGTAAAAGGAAAAGAAGACCACTATGGTTCTCAAAAGAAGTAGCTGAAAAGGTAAAGAAAAAGAAGATGGCCTTCATAAAATACAAGAGATGACAGAGAGAGAAAGACAAGCATCAATATTTGGAAAAACTTAGAGAAGCTAGGAAAGTAGTCAGGAAAGCAAAGACACTAGCAGGCCCATTCTGAAGGTGCACGCCCGAGCCGTCCATATGCCCAGAAATTTGGATGGCCTAGACACCCTGGATGTCCAGCCACATCCCTGGCTAGCTCAGCCAGGCTTCTACATGGAGCCACAGTGCTATGGCGTCATGTTGCCATGGCACTGTGGCTCCATATAGAAGCCATGATCCTCTGCAGACCCCGAATTTGCGCTGCAATGAGGGGGCATAGGATGAGAGTGAAAGGGGATAGACTCAGGAGTAATATGCGGAAAGAGTGGTAGATGCATGGAATAGTTTCCCAGTTGAGGTAGTAGAGATGAGGACAGTATCTTAATTCAAAGCATGGGATAAACACAGAAGATATCTAAAGGGAAAAAAAGGGACTATAGTATTTGATATGGAATGGCAGACTAGATAGGCCAAATGGTCTTTCTGCTGACATGTTTCAAACTCTTCCAGAAACACCACTCTCATTTAATTATTCTAGCAAAATATCATGATCCTAGAAAACTAATGCAGAAGCTAGATCAAATTGCATCACAATAGCCTGACCTCCCTTTCCCTCTGTTTGTTGTAATCTGGACAATATCGTCAATAATGCAGTGTCTGTATTATGTTGACTGCAAAAAGCAGATTGTGAATTATGAAGGATATTATAGTCTTCCAAATACCATTGTAACTGAAAGGCACCTAGTCCATCACATAATTTCATAAGAATGGGAAGACTGGCTATTGGTCTGTAATTTCCTGGAATCTCTAAATCACTAGTTGTAGTTATCGCAATAGGTGTCAATATGCAGTAATAGTGCCAAGTAAACAAGAGAAAAATTCACGTTTTCGTAATCCACTGATCATCAAATCAAAGTATGCATTTACCTCCAGCTGTGACAATGATCTAGCATACTTGAACTAGAGAAAACATTTTTTTTTATAAGTTTAAATACTTCTGCAGACAAAACTGGAACAAATTCCATATTGCATCAACTCTAATGAATTCATCATAACCCATTTGGAGAAACTGCCCTGAGACAAAATTTGTACAAAACTATCTAATTTGGAGAAATTGCCCTTAAAAGCAGAAACACCAACAATAGCCACTTAATATTAATATTAAGCTTATGTCTTTCCAATAGTAATTCAAAGTGAATTATATTCAGGTACAGTAGGTATTTCCCCATCCAAGCAGATCTTTTCCAATGAGTCTAAAAAGAAAATGCTGGTGCCATTTTCTTCTTTTTAGACGCTTTGGAAAAGCTCCTTTTGGAGAGGGGACCATGCAGAAATGAAGCTCCCTCAGCAGAAGAGATTTTTCTTTGAAACACATAGCATGTCGGAGGACAATATTTATTTAGCATTTTTCATATAACACATTTCCTAAAGTCAATGTGATTTATATGTAACAAATTGTAATTTTTACAGTTTACAATGGACAAGAAATATGAAACATGGAACAAAGCATTTAACAGTTTTAGTATTTAACTTATATTACATAGTTATGCTTGAATGATGTGGTACATGGAAATATAATATGTTTGTTTAACAGCAAGTATGTTTAACGGCGGGGCTGAGGTCCTGAAAAGCTAAAGGAGATTATCCAACATTGTTATAAGTGTGAGAAAGTGCGAGAAGATTATCAGCTGCTGTAAAATTGTTCATGTTATGTTTTTCATCAAAATGGCCTTTAAAGAGCAGAGCTTTTACTTCCTTTCGGAAGTGAGTGATATCATCTACGTTTCTAAGTTTTCTAGAAAGACTATTCCAGAGGCCTGATGCGTTTGTGAGCAAGGCGTTTGGTTGAATCTTTGTTTTTCAAGGTGTTCTGAGCACATGTTCTCCTATGTGAAGTATTGAATAAGATAATTTGACTTTATGAATTTACTGTAGCAATACCATAGAAAGATTTGACTTGTCCAAGCCATGGTTTTTTCAAGAAAAGTTGGATAGTGAAGAAGATAGACAGGAAGAAAATTGATGCCTTTGAATTATGGTGCTGGCAAAGAATACTGTGTATACCATGGACTGCCCGAAGAACACACCAGTCAGCACTAGAGGAGATCAAACCTAAGCTTTCTTTAGAAGCTCAGATGACAAGTCTTCAATTTTTACATGTTGGACACATCATGTAAAGAGAGAAATCATTAGAGAAAGACATGCTTGGCAAGGTTGAAAGTCAATGCAAAAGGGGAAGGCCAGCAATGAGATGCATTGATACAATAAATGCAGCTATGGGTACCACTCTATCAACAATGAGCCGTCTGACTGAAGACCGAACATAGTTTAGGAGAAATGAGGCAGAGGGTCGCTATGAGTCAACACTGACTCAACGGCACTTAACAACAACAAGAACACAAATAATAAGTACTGCATATGAAGATGAAATAAGTAGATGTGGACTGATGATCATATTTGCAAGAGCTTGACAGTATGTGAGCTTGCTCTCTTATGAATTTTAATGGTTCTATTATAAAACTTTTCTTTGAACATTTCTGGAAATCTTCTAGGGCTGTTTATGGTTAATATTGTGAACCTAGCAGCACAGATAGTTCTTTATCTAATCTGTCTTTATAAAATATGCATAAAATAGGCACTTTTTGGACATTTCACATAGGCACCTTTTTATAAAAATAACCCCCATTTAAGTAGAAATAACATTTTAAATTTTGGTTCAAAATGTAAATATGTTCAAGATAATTAAATACCTTTCAGTCTGCACAAATGCTATTCATAGGCAATGAGTCCAAGTATGAAAGCAAACTCTGTAAATATTATAAGAAGGTGCAGATGCTCTTCACTCTTGTTCACCACTTATATGTATCTTACTATACTCTAGTCCCCATTTTTGTGATGTTCATTAAACTGTAAGCTCTGAGAAGCAGGGACTGTCTCTTACATCTATATGTACAGTAATGTGTATGCCTTGTTGCGCTATACAAATTATAACTAGTAATAGCAGCAAAAACCTGTGGTCTATTGACAGCCTTCTCATTCTTCACCATGGCAGATCCCAGCCTATAAGAACATAAGATATGCCATACTGGGTAAGACCAAGGGTCCATCAAGCCCAGTATCCTTTTCCAACAGCATCAATCCAGGTGACAAGTACCCAAAACAGTACACGGATCCCATGCTGCTTACCCCCAGAAGTAAGCAGTGGATTTTCCTTTAATAATGGTTTATGTACTTTTCCTCCAGGAACTTGTCCAAACCTCTTTTAAACCCAACTACACTAACAGCTTTTACTACCTCCTCTAGTAACAAATTTCAGAATTTAATTTCACGTTGAATAAAAAACTGTTTTCGCCAATTAGTCTTAAATGTGCTACATTTCCTCTAGTCTTTATACTTTTTGAAGGGGTAAGCAACCGATCTATGTTGACCCATTCCACTTCATTCATTATTAAATAGACCTCTATCATATCTCCCCTCAGCC
Organism: Ichthyophis bannanicus; assembly: GCA_033557465.1. Classification (NCBI taxonomy): domain Eukaryota; kingdom Metazoa; phylum Chordata; class Amphibia; order Gymnophiona; family Ichthyophiidae; genus Ichthyophis; species Ichthyophis bannanicus. The sequence goes on from CM066034.1 coordinate 949,506,547, forward strand.
ATCTTTCTGTCAATGATAGATAAAATATGGAATTTCACTTGCCTGTCAAGTAAGACATTGTCCTTTCTGCAAATCAGTGCATGGCTCATAGTTTCCCATAGACTTGCAATAGTGGCAGAGGTATCATAGACTTGATTAGGTTTCAGTCTGGGATTAAAACATGTAGCATCTTACCATTGCATCCTATCACTGACAGTCATGTTGTATACTGTTATTTTTTTGAAAAACACACACCACCAGATTAGAAGGCTATTATCAACGCTACTAGATTAGTTAAAAAGACTGGACCTCACAGCCCTGAATTCAATCTCTGTATTTCTGCAGTTTCCTTGAGTAATAAGGGCAGCAGAAAACCTTGCCTTAGGTGTGCATGCGTCAGCAGATTTTGTGAATCAGTTTGTTCCCAGAAGACACAGTAGAGGGTAGTTCAAGAACTCCCACGGACATTGCTTGTCCCTTGGCAAGAACAAAAACTACTGTAGCTCAGGCCACAGGGATTTTCTTCATTAGGACAGCAAAGAGAAATAAAAATGCAGCCTGATGGAGTTAATGCCTAAAGTGCAAGCAGTGCAATATTATTACAGTTGCCTGGCAACTTGGAGAAGGTAGGCCACAGAAATAGAACAGCCTGTACTAAGTGTGTGAAAGAGAATGAGTAACCCGTTTTCACTCCAATATACTTCTTAGTTACTAATTGTCTTTCTATGCCCCTGCAGGTTTCCTTGTAGTCAAGTAAAATATTGACAAAACTGATAGAAACAGGGTAAGAAACTACTCCGGAAACTTTGCCCATCTCTTTACCTACCGTTCTCAACCTAGTGTCTTGATTTTCAGGTCTTTCTGTCACTTTGTTTTATAAATGGACTTTCAAGTTATACCACTGGGCACTGATGTCTATGCTTCTTTATAAAATAGGCATTCTTTGAAATTTCACATAGATGTTTTATCCCCAAGAAGGGTAGAAAGAACGTTTTTCTATGTTAGTCCAAAACGTAAATATGTTCAACATTGCTGGGATCAAGGTAGAGCAACCATTAGATGAACTAGGTGGTTGTCTAGAGCGCCAGTGGTCACCCATTGCCCCTGCTGCTGGCCCTCACTGGGATATGGAGCAATGGCGATACATTTAAAAAGGCAACCTGGTGCTGGCGCTACCTTCTCTTCCGTCACCATGGTGTTGTTCATGCCTCCGCCCCCTTCTGATTCCACTTTAACAGTAAGTGGAATCGGAGGGGGCAGAAGCATGAACAGCATATCAGGGCTCGAAGAGAAGCTAACTTTGGCATTACAGTGAGGGGCAGCCCAAGGGGGGTGCGGGGCCATGTGTGGAGACTCGGTGTGGGGCCTCATTTGCATAATGGGTCTCATTTGCATGAATAGTTGCATAATGTTACCATACGCTAACGTTTTGTAAACATGCCTCTTAATGAGTGTATGGATAAAGAAAGTCTAAAAGATTTCTACATTACTATAATCCAGTGCCAACCGCCAGACACATTAGGAACTACTACAAACACTGCCCATTTAGAACCCATAGCAAACCCGCCATATCCTAACAGCACTACCAGGACTCACAAAGCACCATACCCTACCTATCAAAAGGCAACACTGCAAATATTAAACCAATACATTTCAGAGAATAATAATACATGATCTACTTGGGAAAGAGAACAAGTGGCAATGTCAAATAGGAATTACATAAACAGAATACCTCAGCTCAGTTACACATGCAGAACATAGACCATCACCAAACAAGGAATCACAATTTAGAAACAGGAAGACAATAATTAAACTGGGAACCCCAAAAGCCAAACTTGGAATGTACAACAACACTGTAGAAATAAAACTATAAATTAATTTCTTCTTGTACTAAACAAAGCACAGACGTTAATGATGCACATTTCCCAGAGCTGACATATTCCAGTTAATAAATTCAAAATAAAGAGATATTTTTCTACCTTTTGTGCCTTTTTTTTCAGTTGCAATTGCTCCAGCCACTTTCTTCTGGTTTCTTCGTGTCTTCTGCTAACTCTCCATCGTCTGCTGTCCATTTGTCCTTTCTTCTCTCTTCTATTTTTTTTTCTTCTCTCTCTACATCTGTTTTAACATACTAATATTTCTCCTTTTGCTCTTTCCTCATTCCTATTTCATCCACTCAAATTTTACCCCTCCATCCTCAATCCCCACTTACTCTCCCAATACCCGGTCAATTGTAGATTTTTCTTCCCTCCTACACAAAATATTTTTCCCCTCTCCATTTAACTCTCCCAGCTCCATCCCATTCTAACCCTCCCCCAACATCAGCTCCCTTCTAGTTCCAGCCCCACCCAGCATCCACTCCCTTCTAGTCCCCGCATCAGCCCATTTCCAGTCCTAGCCCCCCATCAGCCCATTGTACATAGCTCAAACTAATCTCGCACACATCACAACATACACTCAAGTCAAAGTTTCTCCCTCACTGCATGAATAACACGCTCACTTTACCCGATTGTTTGCTGTGATACCACCTTGATTAATAAGATAAGGCGGTTTAGAAATACTGTTAAATAAAATAAATAAATAAATTTCCAGTCTATCAGAGTCCCTCCATCAGCTCATTTCCAATCCCAGCCCCCCATCAGCCCATTTCTAGTCCTTTCCTAGCCTCACCATCAGCCCATGTTAAATCCTAGCTCCCCTCCACTAAGCCTATTTTCAATCCAAGCCCCCCATGAGCCTACTTCCAGTTCTAGCCCCTACATGAGTCCATTTCAAACCAAGCCCCCACCACAGCCCATTTCCAATCTTAGCACCCCCCATCTCCAGTCCTAGCTCACTCCCCTCCCAGCCCATTTCCATTCCAAGCCCCCCTCTCCATCAGCTATTTGCAGTTCAAGCCCCCCTTCCACTCAGCCCATTTCCATTCAAGCCCCCCTCCCCATCAGCTATTTGCAGTTCAAACTCCTCCTCCCACTCAGCCCATTTCCATTCCAAGCCCCGTCCCCATCAGCTATTTGCAATTCAGGCCCCCTCCCTTCCACTCAGGCTATTTCCAGTCCTAGCAACCCCCCCCCCATAGCCCATTACTAGTCCTAGCCCCCCCATAGCCCATCACCAGTCCTAAGCCCCCATCAGCCCACCTCCAGTCCTACCCCCCATCACCCCATTTTCAGTCTTAGCCCCCCATAGCCCATTACCAGTCCTAACCCCCCATCAGCCCACCTCCAGTCCTAACCCCCTCCCCCCATCAGACCAGGGAAATTAAAAAAAAAAGAAAAAAAACTGGCTGGTGCTGCCGCTGCCGCCTTAGCAGCGGCAGAATCAATTGTCCCACGGCCCCTCCCCCTCTGCCTGCCCGGCAGAGCCCTCCCTGAGTCCGTCCCCTCAGCGCGGGCTTTTCAGAGCCGCAAAGAGAAGAATTGCCTGTTTCCCATTAGCGTCGGCAGGCTTAACAGAGCCGTGAGAGAGAAACTCTTCTTTCGCTGCTTTGAAAGCTGGCACTGAGGGGACTGCCTCAGAGAGGGCTCTGCCAGGGCAGCCGGGGGGGAAGGGAGGGGGCAACAGGACACTTGATTCTGCTGCTGCCACGGTGGCAGCGGCAGCAGCAGCCAGTTTTTTTTCTTTTTTTTTAATTTACCTGGGCTGATGCAGAATGTTGTTTGCACGGGGTCCCCTGAAATGCAGAGCCCTGTGCAAACAATATTGTTGCTCAATGAATGGGCCGGCCCTGACTACAGTGCCATTTTAAATGTATTGCCACTGCTGCACATTCCACTGCACTGATGGGCCTGCAAAAATTTGTTATCAGCCGTAGAAGAGCTGTTAGCCATACTTTCTGGGATTTCTGATCTACTACATCAAGCACAGTCAGTCTGCATTTGTTGGCCATCACAGGTTTGTGGTACCCATTCACATCCCAACTGTGCCCAGTCTGCTAGCTATAACACACTGCATGTGCACAGAGCGTCCATGTATATCCTGACTTGGTACAAATAGCATGGACAGCCAGCAGCTTGGGAAATTATTGAAATGCCAAGGAAAGAACTGCATCCATATAAATGCAACTTTCCACTATATAGCACAATGTGGATACATAGCCATGACATGGTCACAGCTCGGTCAGAGTGAGAGTAGCTAGTACAGCACAGGCACTCACACACATAGCAGACACATTGGACAACTCCCCAAGTGCACATGGGAGCTTGGCAGCTTGTATATGCAGTCTCACACTGTATTTAGAGTTGCTGAAGAGTTGACCAGCTGCATGTTGTGCACACAAACATATAGCCTGGGAAGTCACTGCATGGACACTGCATTGCTACAGCTCACAGTCTTCTGGGGACACACACCATGCATGGCTCTACTATCCAAAAGTGGTGTACGTTGTCGTTGTTACCTGCCCCTTAGACCTCCTGTAATGCTCTTCCATTGTCAATGACTGCTTAGTGTGCAGGCATTATCAGTGTCCTCTCAGTGTGCTGGTGCAGTTGCACAGTTTGACAGATGGGTGTGAAGACCTGTACTGGACGAAGTATGGGGGGGGTTGAACCCGATGCTTCTGTTCTGGAAAGATATGATGAAATTTATACACCAGGACATGGCATTCCTGATCCTCTGGCTGGCCTTGAAACCATGACCCCTTAGTTATACACACACTGGACTTGCATTTGGAGCTACAGAGCAGCCATGTATATTTATCAGTCCATGGGTTTATAGGTGGTCATTGTCAGGGGCATGAGGGCACGACTTGGTGTGTGCCTATGTCTGCTTAGCTGTCTGCTGGCTCTGGGCCATACATGTCTGACGGGGTCTGTTCTGCAGGTATGTGAGAGGGATGTCCTTTGAGGTCTATATGTTGTTCAGCTCTACTATACTGCTGGTGCAACTGTCATGCTTGTTCTAGTTCTGGGATATGTCCAGTGAAAGGGGACGGCCATGCTACCTGAACATATATTCCAGGCCATGGGTGTCCTAGCAGAATGTCCAACATACCAATTGCATGGTGTGTGCTTGTATGCGATTCCTGTACTACTCTCATGTGGCAGGCCACAATGGGTAATGTGGATTCACATGTGGCTCAGATGATTCTGTCCGACTGTGTACTGAGTTCTGGAGGGGTCACCAGAGCACTCACAGATTCTGGTTAGTTTTTGGCAGGTGAGGGAGCAGGGTGCTCATGTTTTCCTCCAATATTGGCTGCTCTCATATTGCATAGTATTCCTGACTCTCTGAACTCTTTACGCACCACTGGCACATTTCCACTCAAAGTGCGCAGGTGTGGGTATCCTGATCCAAGGTCCAGCCCATTGACTAGACACACAAGCTGTGTCCCAGGTTTCACAGCTGGTGGGAGGCAGCATGCCAGCCAATCCCTCCCTCCCTGCAAGTGTGCCCCAGCTGCTGCCACAGTGCTGCCGGTAATCTTATTTTGGTAGCACACATGCAACTAATCACACCATGATGCTCCTGCCCCTCTCTACCAGGGATTGTGGGCACAGGTACCACTGCCGTAGACCTCAGAAGGGAGGGAGCAGGATGTGATCCACTGTGTCCACTGCTAACATGCTTGGCATCCCACTGACAGTAGCAACAGCTGTGTCGCACGTGTCAAACAACACCAGAACACAGATCCCTCCAGCTGCAGGTTGCAGCTGCTGCATTGTCACCCCCACCCTTGCACACCACTGACATGGCAGCATAGTGGCAGTGGAGGTGGCAGACCTCCCTTCTGACTGCGGCAGCATGTATGTGTGCTGCTCGTGTCACAGCAGAGTCATGCCAGCCATCATAGATGTTCTCCCTAAGCAGCTGCCTTGTCTGCCTAGTGTACATGCCTGCCCCACAGCATCACCCACATGATGCCTCCTTTACCACAATGGCACCATCAACACAGTGCCCTGTCATTATAGGGTACTCTGCTGTCGCTACTAATGGAGCACTACTATCACTTACTTGGGATCACCTGTGTGTGCAGACATTTAAAAAGGTCTTTCACCTCTAAAGTACCCCTTTCCATGAAGTGTTACTTGGCGTTAGGGTTTCCAGAGCTGAGGGCTCTAACATGTGATTGCGCAAACCATGGTAAAGGAACACACTCCATCAATACCCACTGTTCTCCCCATTAACCCCCACTCTCCACCTCCATTTCCCTTAACATTGCAGGCACCTCTAAAGCTTGTTAATGTGGCATTATCGGCCCTTTCCGCAGCGTTAAGACTGCAAGGGTGCTGATAACAGGCGTTAATGGCACACTTGCTCCCTTAACGCTCTTTAGTAAACATACCCCTTAGTACACCTGAATGTAGCTCACCTTGAGATACTGCTGGTGAGCTATTGTAAATCCAAATCCCAATCCCCCTCCTCTTAGTGAGACATGATTTAAGAGGTGCTTATATTGGCCCATTAAAGTTTTGCAGGTTTTTGTTTTGCAGTGAACAGAATACTTAATGGAAATTACAGTGATCAACACATAAAACCTTAGGACACCCGTCAACTGCAAAGTAATAACAGTTGTACAGTATCTTATGTTAAATCATGATAAAATTCTTTCACATTAGTGTGGTTAAAGTATAAGTTGACACATGACTCTATAGATGATTTTTGGTGATTGAATTTTACAGTTCTGTGCCTCTAGAAACATTCTTTATGGCATAAGGCCCAAGCCAATGTATTTCCAACAATTCCTAAAGGAGTTTTATCTTAAGTGTATGTGCACAGATTTCCTCTTAACACATGGCGTGGTTTTTACTACATCTCTTTCATTCATGACTTAGAAATTTAAACCATAATTTCATCATAGCTCGGTAATTGAGAACCACATTGATGGTAAATCTAGGCCAAACAAGCACTACCATTTACTTAGATTAAAGGAAAAAAATGCCAAACTTAAGGTGTGTGGTTTGAAGCAGTTTGACCACAGAAAGCATTTAAGGAACCATCAGTGCTTGTTGGGATCCTTGACTGCAACTATGATTTATTGCATTATTTCTTTCTCTGGTAATAGCAAAATTTAGCTTTTACATCAGTGGCTCCTGGATTCTAATTCCTTCCTGGGATTCTTGCTAATGGTGATTATTAAAAGGGCTCTTGCAGACTGCATCAAGCTCACAGGTTTTCATTAGTAAAAGGATACCTGATATTTATTCTGAGATTTTTAGCATTACTCATTCCTTTGCAGCTGAAATTGGCTTCCTGATGGCATATATGAAATCGTGCGTTGGGGATTAAAAATGTGTAGCAGCACGCTGCAATTTGCATAACTATAGGGTTTTTCAGCTAAGGAAAAGGTGGCTTATGCTTTATCTGAGCCAGAGCTATGAGTTTCAAGATTTTTCCGTGAATATAAGATTCATTTTTGTGCCTTCCCAGTTTCATTAAACACTTTGCCCTATGAATAGTTTCATTTTTTGCTATTTACTATTCCAACTGCCATGTTTGTCATCAGAATGGCATGCTGGAAAGCGACTGCATTATCTGCAAGCGATGGTAGTGTGCTGTAGGTAGATGACTGTGTTCAACATTATAAAATGTTCTTGATTTTATATTCCCAGAACTGGATCGAATGGTTGGTGCCCATAGGCAGGACTGAAGAACAGTGAGGAAAGGAGTTTTCTCCCCTAGAGAGCCTAGAGTGTAGTCCTAAAGCAAGTGGAATCAGGTTTCTGCTTAGCCCAGGTATTCTGTGTCTCCAAAATTTGATGCCCTGTTTCTATCCATTCATAGTTAACTGTTTGAAGCCACTAACCTCATCAGGCATTTGAGGCCCTTGATTAGCTTGCTAAGAAGCTAGGCAGTTCTGTATAAGGGTCTACAGGGCCTTTCAGGTATTGGCATTCCTGACAGACTCCACTGAAAGCAAGGTAATACTTTGCCTGAAAGCTCTCAAAGGGGTTTTGCTGTTCGCTTTTAAAAGCTAAAGGGTCTATTCTGTCCCACGAATTGCGGGGATGGACGTCTCATTGGGATGTCCATTCCCACATTAGTCTCCTTTGCCGTCCCCGACTAAGTCTCCCCATACAAACAAGGAGTTTGTACGGGGAGGCTTAGTCGGGGGTGGGAGAGGGCGGTGTAGATGTGGAGTTAGGGCGGTCAGTGGGCGGTCCATGGCTCTGGACATACAGGTCCGGCAGACTGGACAGGGGATGGGACGCCCGGCCAGGAGCAAAAAGGTGAGGGGTGTAGGAGATTCCCCGCAGCCTGATCCTGGCCATGGGAGGCAAGATTGGGGGTCAGGCTGCGGGGAAAGGCAAAAGTGGTCAGCGGCTGGGTTAGTGGCTCCATTCAGGAACCTGACTGAGTTAGCCGGGCAGGGGCCTGTACATGCAGGTCAATGGGAAGCACAGAGACCAGGATGTGCAGAATGGAATGTGCCTCCATGTCTTTTTTCTATAGTACAAGGCGGCGGGGTTCTTTTTGTTTGTCGTATTGGGCAAAGCTTTGTTAGAGTTCATTGTCTTTGTTCCAGCTACCCATTTACAGCTAACTCTTTGAAGCCATTGACCTCATCAGGTGTTAGATCCCTCCCTACCTATCCCGACACCCACCCACTCCATGTGAGTATTCTTGCTTTATAGGGCAACTCCCCAGTTAGCTACACACAGGGACATTGAACAACACTGTTAGAGCACACTTACAAGAGAGTTTAACAGCTTTTTCTGTTAAAGGACTGCTGAGGAATAGGTAGGAACTTTGGTAGGGCTCTCTCTTTTACTTTAACAGGTACCAAAACTCCATCAACTAAACAATGGCAGGGAAAAATCATATTGCTAAAGCTCTTGCCCTCGTTACAGCTTGTCCCTCTGTCCAGACAGAGATCCCAATGCCAGCTGAAGGACTGGTTCCATGTGCAGGATGCCTATATGCTGAGGCTCTCAGGAAAAAAGTGGAGGAGCTCAGAGAAGAGGTGGCAAGGCTGAAAAGCATGCGAGACAGTGAGAAGTACATTGAGATGCTTCTTGAAACATCTAAGCTCTCTGCCAGAAGTGAAGATGGGAGGCTACAGAATGAAGAAGGTTGGACACGAGTCACCAGAGCCTGCAGTATCAACACTCCAACTCCTCCAGCCCTTGAATTGAAGAACCAGTATGCAGCCTTGGAAGTGGAGGAGGTGGAAGCATCTAAGGAAGAACCACAGCTTGAGCACCCCAAAACTGCAGAATCAGTCAACACAAGGAAGCAAAGGGTAGTGGTGGTTGGTGACTCTCTTCTGAGGGGTACTGAGGCATCCATTTGCTGACCAGACTTGATGTACAGAGAGGTGTTCTGTCTACCAGGTGCCAAAATCCAAGATGTTAAGGAGAGTTTGCCAAGACTCATCAAGCCTACTGACTATTATCGGACATTGCTCCTCTGTCAGCACAAATGATACTGCTGGGTATCCCTCTGAATGTATCAAAAGTGACTTCATGGCTGTAGGACAGATGGTGAAGCAGACAGGTGCACAGGTGGAGTTCTCTTCAATCCTCCCTGTTGAGGATAAAGGCCCAGGCAGAGAAGTTTGCATCCTGGAGATGAATGCATAGCTGTGTGGATGGTGTCATTGAGAGCATTTTAGTTTCCTGGACCATGGGATGATATTCCAAGGGCTGCAGAGCAGAGATGGTGTCCATCTGTCCAAGAAGAGTCAAAGTGTCTTGGTCATGATAGCAGTCAGTGTGGCGCAACTGCAGATAATGCAATAATTTTCTGTGTTATTTACAGAACACGTGTTATCTATAAGATTGGGCAGGATTAAGGTGGAGAGTGAGCAAGTCTGGATAACATACAGACAATACAAATATGTTTTTGAAATCATGTCACACTATCTGATGAGTGTCTCAAATGCAATACTGAGTGGCAGATAACACAAAATATTGACAAATACCTTTATTTATAAACTTTAAAAATCCAAATGATATTATTAAAGGGAATCTCCGACATAGCTGACAGGGCTGAACTAGTATACTTCCCTTTATTACTCACCATAGGAAAAATGGAATTCTTTTATTCCTTCATTAGGAATAACCCAAATCCCCTCTATTACTGGACACTTTGTGATGGAGCACAGAACTCTGTGGAAGTGTCACTCAGAGCCCAGGCATCGTACCTGTCATGCCAAAAAGCAAAACTGTCCTATTTATTTATGAATTTATTAGCATGTGCTTGATACCCTGCTTATGTTTGATAAAGAACGCAAAAAAGCTTACAATCAAATTATTAAAGGAAACCCATCACAAATACAGTCGATGAAACAGAAGTCAGTATATTCACCAGGCAAAGAATCCAGTTAGCATTTTCCATAGAGCTCCATACCAGACAAACTTTGGGCCACTCAGGAAACAGGACTGTGAGTTTGTGGAAGCCGGAGCAAGTGGCAAAGTGAGTGATCCCAGGGGCTAACAGTCTCCCAGCCCTAGCTGGTCCTGTATATTCCAATGGAGGTAGTACTAAGCAGAGAATGCTGCCTTCCCTGAAGTATGTGACCCAGGTCTCTCTGAACAGTGAAGGGGCGCCAATTCAGGGGACTTCAAAAATATACAGAAGGTTTCCGCTTATGCATAGTTTATAGATATATCCAGGACATTAGTTTAGAAGCAGCTCATTCCATGAGGTAAAGCCCAGTTTTGTACATGGAAAGCTTTTCTAAAATCATCTCCAGTGTTCACCATTTGGTGTGTGAGCATGCAACATGAAATTTCACATGCAGTATTCCATGCAAAATTGTATCCTCATTAATAATGTTGCAAAAGTATGTCCTGGAGCTCATTAATTATAAAGGTGTCCTGGACCAAATTTTACACCCACAAAAAAATACCCCTACCTCTTTATGCGAAGTAGTAAAATTTCAGGCATATATTTTTTTACCTGGATTTAGAAACATTATATATGTAATTTCACAAATAATACCTGCAAGCTTTTGTTCAGTCATGCATGACGGGCCTGATATTCTGCAATGGCATTGAATATCTGGTGATTGCTGCCAAAGCCGGAAGCCATCGAGGCTAACCATGCAGCAGCGATATTGGATGCTACCCAGTTATCTTCTGCACCTTAAAGATAGGCGAGAGTTTTCTTCACCTGTCTTTAAGGCACTGATTGCTAACTGGATAGCATTGAATATCACTGCTGCACAGTTAGCACCATTCACTGCCTCTGCTCTGCTCCGGAAGGCCCCCAACACACACTGATGCTAACCGGATATCATCAGGGCGCGAAGGGAACTTAGATCGGGATATTCAATGGCACTAACCGTGTAGGTGCCATTGAATATCCCATCTTAGGCATTTACACAGTTTACTGGGCTTTAACCAAGTAAATGCCTTGCGAATATCAGGCCCGAAGCTCTTAATTTGGGTGTCTTAGCTGATTGTCAGTCATCATGAAGCTTTTCCGGCCTAGAACAGGTATCCCAAAATTGTCTCCTGCCACCGTAACATTTCTGTGCAGTCTCCATGGTTTTAACGGTTCCAAATCTCTCCAGGTAATAGACTCAGGTCTCCAGTTGCTTGGTCTGCCTTCCATCTCCCAAAATGGTCAAAGCCACTTCCACCCCTTGGCAGGCCCCACCTGGTGTTGGCTGCGGAGACATCCATGGCCTCGGATATTGAGTCCTCCTTGGGACATGGGCCTTCTCGCTCCCACTCCATCTCACAAGAGTCTTCTGGAGAGAGGTTCATTTCTATGTCCTGGTTAGAGGCAAGAGTTCCCTCCCATACTGCCAGTTCCATAGGGGTTGTTTTTGGGGGCTCTACTACCCCCTCACTTTGGTTCCATGGGGTTTTCCCCCTTCCTTCCCCCCCCCCCCACATGGCCTAAACCCATGGACATAACACAAACTACAGGGTGAGGCACAAGAGTAATCTCTTCTCCTTCTTTTGTAGTGACACGATTCCTACATCATTGGGGATAAAAGTGTCTTTACATTCCAAACGGCACTTTAGTGCATAGTTAGTGAGTAGCTATCTATGATTTGTAATGCTTTGATTTGAATTCAATTTTTATCTGCCCTGCGTCTATATTCATGGTGTTTTTAGTCATTTTTTAATCCTTTTTTAATTATTTTTTAATGGTTTTCATTTACAGTTTATTTGATACTTTTTGCTTTGATTAACTTATTATGTTTTCCATATTTAAGTTTTTTAAGTGCTAGATATACATGTATTAATTATGTTTTTAATTTTGAACTTTTATTGTTATAATGTATTTATATGTATTTATTTCATAATGCCCTGGTTGCCTTTGATACATATATTTTGACATATATAAGTGTTTTTAACATATTTGTTTCTCTATTTTTATGTAAGTACCCCTCCCATTGAAAAAGGCGTCAGCCGAAACGCGTTGGGGACTCCAATAAAGCACCCTTTCAAGCACTTTGTGGTCATCCCTTGCTTCTGCTTGTTGTGCTCCCCATAACACAAACTACCCCTTCCCTCCTGCGGATTCCAACCTTGTAAATAATTCATGATGCTTATATTGTAAAAGTTGTTCAAACTGCCATGCATGCCATTGTTGTTAAGTGCCGTAGAGTCGGAGTCAACTCATGGCAACCCTCTGGATAGCTATCCTAAATTGTGTTCGGTCTTGAGTCAGGCAGCTCATTGTTGACAGACTGGTACCCGTAGCTGCTGTTATTGTATCGATCCATTTCATTGCTGGCCTTCCTCTTTTGCGTTGACCTTCTGTCTTGCCAAGCATGATATCTTTCTCTAATGATGTCTCTCTTCGCATGATGCGTCCAAAGTATGAAAGTCGAAGTCTTGTCATCTGAGCTTAGGTTTGATCTCCTCTAGTATCGACTGGTTTGTTCTTCGGGCAGTCCATTGTATACACAGTATTCGCCGCCAGCACCATAATTCAAAGGCATCAATTTTCTTCCTGTCTATCTTTTTCACTATCCAGCTTTCACATCCATATGAGGTTATTGAAAATACCATGGCTTGAACAAGTCGAATCTTTGTATGGAGAGAGACATCTCTGCTCTTGAGAATCTTATCTAGGTCTTTCATAGCCATTCTGCCAAGAGCAATGCGTCGTCTGATTTCTTGACCGCTTGTTGCTTCTTTATTGATAGTTGATCCAAATAGGTTAAAGTTATTCACGATTTCAATTTCTTCTCCTTCGACGATGAACCTGTTGATTATGCCAGTTGCCATGATCTTTGTCTTCTTTACATTAAGGTGCAGGCCCATTTTGAGACTATGTTCTTTGATTGTGAGAAGCAAATGTTTCAGATCATCTTCACTTTCCGCCAGTAATGTGGTATCATCAGCATAAGCGAAGGTTGTTGATGAGTCTTCCACCAATCTTCACACCTCTGTTGTCTTCATACAATCCTGCTTCTCTGATGATTTGTTCTGCATATAAATTAAACAGGTAGGGGGAAAGTATGCAGCCTTGTCTTACACCTTTGCTTATTTTAAGCCATTCTGTTTCTCCTTGTTCCATTCGAACTGTTGCTTCTTGATCAATGTACAGACTGAGCAAGAGTACGATCAGGTGTTTTGGTATACCCATGCTTCTTAATGTGGCCCAGAGTTTCTCATGGTTTACACAGTTAAAAGCTTTGCTATAGTCGATAAAGCACAAATAGATATGCATGCCATAGCCACCTCTTAAAACTGTTGAATGTAAACTGTTCTGACCTGTAATCATCTTCGACTCCTCTATCTCCTTTTCAGAACACATATGAAACACTGCTAAAATGTGTCTTCTCTTTCGCTAAAACAACACCAAAATAATTAATTTTCTTTCTGAACACATCAGATCCTTATCCACTCCATCATCACTTCCTGCTTAGACTACTTGTGGCCTGCTTCTCACAGGTCCCCTAGTTAACTACCTCTCTCCATTACAATCTATTCAACATTCAGCTGTGTTATTGTTCTTTTGCCAATGTCACTTAACCCATATAACCCCTCTTTTCAAGGCACTACATTGTCTCTTTATGTGCTATTGCATAGAGTTCAAGCTTCTTTTGTCTACAAGTGCATTCATTCTTCAGCTCCTCGCTATCTCTTTTCTGGTCTTGTCCCAATGGCTCTCCATACGAATGCCACTCATTGAGCAAATAACTCTTCCCTTTTCCTCCATTGTGCTTTCCAATTTATATGCTTGGAACAGACTTCCTGACTTACTTCATCATACTGCCTCTCTTTCCTAATTCAAATCCAGTCTCAAAACCTACCTTTTTAAATCTTTTAAAACTGAATCCCTGTTTTTCCTATCATAGTCTTGTAGGTTTCGTTTTTAACCATGTTCTTAATAAATGAAACTCTGAAAGTCTGTTTTGTCTTGTATGTTTTTCTTGATTAGATTGTAAGTTCCACAGACCCTAGTCCCCTGTTTGTTTGGTCTGTCTTGAACAGATTATAAAGTCTGTGGGGCAGGGACTGTCTCTACAGTGCTGCATACATATGCCTAGTAATACTAGAAATTAGTTTATAAAGAGAAGATTCATTTCAAAGGGTCTTTCCTGTTTAGAAGTGAGAGAGAATTGTGATGTTGTTTGAATGGGTGTTAGCTAAAGCATACTGACAGATAAAAGGGACAAGTTGAAAGGATCCCTCGTCAAAATAATTGTAGTATGAATCACCAAAAGAAGATATTGCCTTAGAAGCACACATATATTTTTATTTATTTACATTCTCTTATATACCGTGCTATTCTGCATCAGTGCAGTTTACATTGAACAAACTGAATTTACATTGAACAGGGCATTATAATATGGAGATAACTATTTTACAGGGAACATGGGCTATGGAGGGTTAAGTGGCTTGCCCAAGACCAGAAGGAGCACCTGTGGGACTAGAAACCGCAGTCCTTCTGGCCCAAGGTTGCTGTCCTCTAGTGGGATTTGAACCTCTGACCTTCTGGCCTGAGGTAACTTGCCCCAACCACTAGGCTACTCCTCTATCTAGTTGAACAACTGCCCTGTTACCCTCAGTCCTAAAAAAGTGCTGAGAGAGGACCTGCTGCTAATGGGAAGGGATCTGCATTTGTGAGTATTTGTTTTTGTTGTTAAGTGTCATCGAGTCTGTGTCGACTCATGGCGACCCTCTGGATAGTTGTCCTAAATTGTGTTCGATCTTCAATCAGGTAGCTTATTGTTGACAGACTGGTACCTGTAGCTGCTGGTATTGTACCTATCCATCTCATTGCTGGCCTTCCTCCTTTGCGTTGACCTTCTACCTTGCCAAGCATAATGTCTTTCTCTAATGATCTCTCTCTTTGCATGTGTCCAAAGTATGAAAGTCGAAGTCTTGTCATCTGAGCTTCTAAAGAAAGCTTAGGTTTGATCTCCTCTAGTACTGACTGGTTTGTTCTTCAGGTAGTCCATGGAAAACACAGTATTTTTCATCAGCACCATAATTCAAAGGCATCAATTTTCTTCCTGTCCATCTTTTTCACTGTCCAACTTTTGCATCCATATGACATTATTGAAAATGCCATGGCTTGAACATGAGTACTTACCTGTTGGGTATTACCTTAAAACTTGGGGGGAAAGAAGAGTTTAGGATAAAATGAAATCTGTGATTACTGGAAATTCTGGGCCCGGTATTGAACTAGGCTCATTTTCGAAGAGCTATGCACCACGTCCCCACTGACCTCTAATCTGGCTATTCAATGCTGTGGCGACGGCCTTGAATAACCAGAGATCACAACACACACTGGAAGCTGCCGAAGCTAACTGGGCAGCAGCGATATTGCATGCGCCCAGTTAGCTCCTGCGCCTTAAAGATAGGTGGGGCTTTTCCTTGCCTATCTTTTTGGCACAGGTCACTAACCAGGCAGCATGCAATATTGCTGCTGCCCTGATATCGCTTGTCGCCACCTATGCTTCATCCCGCAATGCCCCTGACATGCCACAATGCTAACCAGATAGCATCAGGGCACCTTGAGGAGTTACAAGGGGATTTTCAACAGCACTAACCATGTGAGTGCCGTTGAATATCCTGATTTAAGACATTTACACAGTTTACTGGGCTGTAAACCATGTAAATGCCTTTCAAAAATCGGGCCGTCTGTGTTTATTTATATAGTCAGTAAAGACATAACTTAGCTATAAACTTTTGTGTTAGAGTTTTAATTAAAATTAGAACCTATCAAATTTACTTCTCACCCTCCCTCCTCCTTCAGCCTCTCCACCATCCCAGACTCAATCTTTGATTTATAGGATGTCAAGCCAATTAAGAAAATAGAGGGGATTTTTTCTCTTTTTTTCACTGCCAGGTTTAATTGGGAAACCTCTTTAGCACTTAGTCAATAATTCCTAATAATTAAATAAATGCTATCTTTATGAAGAGATTCCTCCAAAGTGGTATCCAACAGTCAACTTGCAATAGCAAAATGACCACCATGTCAGCATAGCAGACAATTAGAACAGTGAGATACGGGGGGCGGAGCTAGCCGCGGAGAAGAGATGGCCGCTTAGTTTGTGGCTCCCTCCCGATTTAACAGAATCCGGAGTTTCTCCCTGTGCCGGGAGGTCAGTGAGCGGACATTTTTAGTGGAGTGGAGTCTTAGAATATGTCGACTTTGAAACCTGCAAGATTGGAGTTTCAGTCGGCGCCAGGTCAAGCTAATAAGCGAGCGAAACCAGAGCCTCCCTCTCCTCAAAAAATGGCGGCAGAAAAAGCCACAGCCGATGGGGTGCGCGAAATATTACAAGAACTGCGCACGGTTAAAGATATGATCTCTACTAACTCGGTGACTCTAGTCCAGGTGCAAGAAGACCTTCATGTGGTAAAGGAGAGGCTGGGGGACATGGCGAAACGCATGGACGACGTCGAAGCAGAACTAGACAGGCAATCTACCATGATAGCGCAGTTGGGCCCGCTGGCGGAAAGGGTGACAGCCTTGGAAGCGCAAATGGAAGATCAATCCAACCGAGCCCGGAGGAACAATCTGCGAATCATGGGAATCCCTGAAGGCCGTGAGGGGATGGATCCGGTGGGCTACCTGGAGAAATTAATTCCGGAGCTTTTAGAAACCACCTTTGTGCGCCCACTGGAGCTGGAAAGGGCCCATCGGACTCCGTCACAAGCTAAGCATACCTCGCAACGACCACGCCTGTTCGTAGTTAAAGTCCTCCGATACCAGCATGTCTTGCAGATCATGCAGGCAGCCAAGCGGCGAATGGGGCTGCAGATCGACGGCCAGAAGGTTGCCTTCTTCCCAGATCTCTGTAAGCAGACGGCTACACGACGAAAGGAACTCCTGGCATGTAGGCCGATGTTGCAGCAAGTGCAGGCCCGATATGGGCTCTTCTACCCCGCGCGTATGCGCGTGACTCTGGATAACCATACTAGGACCTTTGTAGATGGGCAAGCCCTTCGATCCTTCCTACAAGAGCGCACACGTATGGAGATGGGAACTTGAATGGGTCTGGGCCTTTATGTAATGTAATCCTTAAATGCTGCTTACTCTCTGTCATGCCAAGAAGAGATGTTGTATGGTAGGAGGGGGTAGACATTGTAGATCTGCTCTTTTATATCATCTATCTGTGCTTAGTATGGATATACAGTAACCTCAGGGATATCTGTCTGTCTCTTTAAGTAGATAGAGTCAGATAACTTTGATGATGTTTTCTTTTTCTTTTTTGAAGGCTGTTAAGCCCGGTCACTGTGGGAAAGCTCATAGAATTTAATTCTTGTGTTTAGAATTTAGGGGGGGGCGGGTTGGGCGGGATAAGATGGGCGGTGGAGGCTTCACCGTATATGTTTGGGAAGTTAATGGCTGGGGACAGGTAGGGGGTTATGGCCTTGATTTAGAGAATTGTTTATGTTTGTATCTGGTGCGATTGACTGCGAGTGCTACTATCCAGGGGCTGTACAAAGCTAACTATGGCTGACTTTAAATTGCGGGTGTTATCCCTAAATGTTCAAGGCATCTCCAACCCGATTAAGAGAAAGAAAATCTTGACTTACTGTAAACACCAAAAAGCTGATGTTATTTACTTGCAAGAAACCCATCTTTCACTCTCTGAATCTTGTAAAGTCACTGATACCATCTACCGAAACATATTGTCAGCTCCTGCACCCAAAAAGAAGGGGGGGGGGGGTCATCATCTTGGTCAGGAGGACCCTCCCGATAGCAATTCAAGAGACCAAAATAGACCCAAATGAGCGGTGGGCCAAAGTGTTTGCATGATTCCAGGAGGGTGACTTAACCTTTATGACGTTGTATGGCCCTAACTCTGATGATCCGCAGTTCTATGCGCAGATTACCCAAGAATTAATGGAAGCGGGCTCATCACAAGTAGTGTTGGGAGGAGACTTCAACCTCATACAAGACCCGTTACTGGACCGGACTCCATATAGGCCACAACATAAACCTATGTCCAGTAAGACATTGCGGGATATGGTGGAAACACTGGGACTGGTAGACCCTTGGAGACTCCTCTATCCTAAGGGTAGAGAATATTCTTTCTACTCCCTACCACATAACACGCAAACACGTATTGATTATTTTTTGGTCTCTAAGACGCTGATACCCAAGATATTCAAGGTTGATATGATGGCCAGAACGGTCTCGGATCACTCAGCAGTGACCTTGGAGTTTGAAGCGGAATCGTCAAAGAGCGATCAGCAGCGCTGGTACTTTGATAGGCAATGGCTGGGGGATGAAGAGTTTTGTAAAGATGTTGGGGTGGCCATCGGAGAATACTTTGCCCATAATAAGTTTAAAGACACCCCCACATGGGCCTGGTGGGAAGCCTTCAAGGCCAACATCCGGGGTCATATAACGTCATTTCGGATTCGCAAGAACAAAGCCGATGCCCAGCGCAGGGTGGAGTTGGACCGGGAGATTCACGCTGGCGAGCGCCTTTTAGCGAGGCGGGCTGATCCGATGATCCTGGTCCGGCTACAGAAGCTCAGATTTCAATATAATGCTCTCTTATATGAGGAAGCCAACAAGGCTATTAAAGCGCAGCAGGGACGGTATTATCATGAAAGTAATCGGGCGAGCACTTTGCTTGCCAATATGTTGAAAACCAAAAGAGCGGTGACCCGGATAGCCGGTTTGAAGGACCCAGCGGGCCAGTTGAAGGTGGCTGATGACGGCATACTGGCATTGTGCGAAGCATTCTACTCTAAGCTATACCAATTGGAGGTTGATTGTGAAGAGATGGCCTTTAGTAACTTCGTATCCAATGTAGCAGGGCCTAAACTAGCAGAACATCAACGGCGTGTACTGGAGGCAGACTTTACTTGCAAGGAAATTAGAACTGCCATGCAGCAACTAGCGAAAGGGAAGGCTAATGACCCAGATGGCTTGCCTGTCGAATTCTATGAGACCTTTTTGGCACAGTTACTGCCCGAATTACTGCTATACTACTCGGGACTTCATGAGGAAAGCCCGGCGGTAGGGGCTCTAGCGGCTGCCACGATTGTAATCCACCCAAAACCCGGTAGGGACCCGCAAAGGGTTGAGAATTACAGACCGATTTCCTTGTTAAATGCGGATTATAAAATCTATGCCAAGATATTGGTCAATCGTCTGGCGCAAGTTATGGGGACCTTAATCCACCCGGATCAATGCTGATTCATGCCCGGTAGGTCAACGGTTGACAACGGTCGTCTGCTGGCCCACGTCCTCCGAAGAGCACAGCATCTAGACCAGCCGATTGTGGGCCTCGCGTTGGATGCAGAGAAGGCATTTGACAGAGTGGAGCTGTCATATCTCTTTCATGCTATGCGCTGGTTCGGTATACCGGACAATTTCTTGCAGAGTGTTCAGCTGCTCTATGCCAAACCGACAGCGAGGGTGTTGGCAAATGGCGCACTATGACAGGAGTTTCAGCTCACACTGGGCACCAGACAGGGTTGCCCCCTGTCCCCCTTGTTGTTCAATCTGGCCTTGGAACCCCTCATCTTAAAAATTCGTCAGCAGAAGGATATCTGCGGAATTCAACTTGAGGGATATCATTGTAAGCTATCAGCTTATGCTGACGATCTCCTGTTGTTCCTGGAGCTCAATTCGGTGGACCCAGCTTTGCAAGTTATCAAAGATTATTCAAGCATCTCGGGATACAAATTGAATCTGTCAAAAACCACAAGCATTCCCCTTACGGCCTCTGTTACAGATAAGGAGCTGTCACAATATCCGTTCCTGGTGGAAAAAACATCTTTCAAATATCTGGGTGTCATCTATGGGGTCACACTGCAGGACACCATGACTTTTAATATAGCCTGCTGTAATAAAGTGCTCCAAGAGTATGTGAATAAATGGTCCCCACTGAATCTGACTTGGTGGGGCAGGTTGGAAACAATAAAAATGGTCATTGTGCCCAAGATCACCTATATTTTAAATATGGTCCCACTACTGTTTGATCGGAAGTTCTATGCTAACATGGAGAAAATCTTGCTGGCTTTCCTGTGGGGGAAGAAAACCCCAAGAATAGCGTCTTGGAAGTTGAAGCTTCCTAAAGCTCGGGGAGGGGTACACTTTCCAGATTTTTATTGGTATCATCTTGCCGCTTTAATGAAGCAAGGATCTTGGTGGGCGGAAGAAACGTTGCCACCTGAGGTCCCGATCTGGCTATTAATAGAAGGTAAAGTAAGTGAGTCGATTCCGCTTAGATTGCGTATAGGTGCTGATGATACACATGCTGCGACGGATACGATTCTCAAGGCCACTCAACAAGCTTTTGCATATGTCCTGCCTCTAATGAAGATTGACCTGAACTACACGACGGGCACTCAGCTATGGCTTAATCCGCGCTTTAAAATTGGTGGAAAGAGTGTGGTCTGGACTACGTGGCTACAGCACGGTATCTACTACTTGGGTCAACTGATTCATGGAAGGAAGTATAAATCTTTTCCAGAACTGTAACAAGAATATCAGCTCCCCCAACGCTGTCTTTTTCAATGGTGTCAGCTGCGGAACTGTTTATCCAAGGCGGGAGTATCACCAATATCTCTTGGGACTGGCCAACCAATACATATCTCAATACTGGAATTCAGATCTGGGACGCGTCTCGTATCGAAGTTTGTGGAAGCTATTCGTAGTGCAGGAGATCATCGGCCTAAAGGAGCTCAATTGGTCTGTGAAGCTGAAGTCGGAATCTTAATAACCACAGAGTTGTGGAATACTTTCTGGGATTCGCAGATACGGATCACGAGAGCTGCTTCTCTTACGCAGATGTCTTA
Source organism: Ichthyophis bannanicus (assembly GCA_033557465.1). Lineage (NCBI taxonomy): Eukaryota > Metazoa > Chordata > Amphibia > Gymnophiona > Ichthyophiidae > Ichthyophis > Ichthyophis bannanicus. Next base: position 949,527,657 of record CM066034.1, read on the forward strand.
TTTCCTTGCCCATCGAGCATATCTGACACCCGTAAAGATAGCCAAATGGCAGGTGCAGGAGAGGGATAGCTGTTGGTCTTGTGGAACCAGTACTGGAACGTTGGCGCATATGCTTTTTTACTGTCCCCTGTTACAGAAGTTCTGGCAGCAGGTTTGGGAGCGGCTTACTCAGTTACTTCGGCTGAGTTCACCACTAACATACCGCATAGTCATATACAAGTCGCTGGCTGGGATTCCAGATCTGGACAGGAGATTTTATGCAGTTTTCAATCTTCTATTAAGCATAGCACCGAAAGCAATATTAAGTCACTGGAAAACCTTTGGATCCTTGAATGTGGAATATTGGTGGAACCTGGTGTGTTATCATCACTCTTGTGAACTAGCGTATGTGAAGCAGAATCCCACCTCACGCAAACTCCTGAATAAGTGGGATACCCTAATATTGCCTTAGTTTACGTCACGCCTTGTGGTAGTCCGACACTCTGGAGATGTAGCACTCGCGGTCGCACCCCCCCCTCTCAGACTGATAGTCTTTCTTATTTGACATGATTTTCGTTAACCTGTCTCTGCTATCTTGTTCTTGAAGTTATTGATTGTTTGGTTTTAATGGTTGTTGTTTGAAAATTGACAAATAAAGACTTAAAAAAAAAAGAACAGTGAGATACACTTGGAAGAGGCAATAATAGATACCAATATGATATAATGTCAGTAATGTGTACCATAAAACAACAAAGAAGAACATTTAAATAACAGAAATAATATACAGTGTCTTCAGAATACATATGGTATACCTTAATAGGCAGCTGGGTAGAACACTCAATGTTAGCACAGTACAAATGATGTACTATAAGCGACAATATGGTAGAACATTCATAAATGGTATATTAACAATGTTGGACCATACAATTAAACATCCCAATGGGCAGAAGAGAAGACAGGTGCAGATAAGATGGGCAAAGACAAAGGAATAGGGACAAACAAAAATGGGTAACCATAGAGTGTAAACTACATAATAAATGAAAAAAGTATGCAGATCTGGTCTTAGCTTCAGGGTGTGCAGCAAGCTAGTCCTGAAGTAGTATCAGCCATGAAAGGATTGGGAGAAGAGCCAAGCTCTTATGTGCTTCCTGAAGTAGAAGTAGGTTTGAATTAGATGTCATCCCTCTGTGAGTGAATTCCAGTGTGGGGGCAACTCCTGTGAAAGCCTACTGGTAGGTATCACAACGTGTGATTGTCTTTTGCAAGGATACAGTTAAGGATGCTCCTTGAGGTGACCTTAGAGGCCTCAGAGGTATGTAGAGGGATGTTATTCTTTAAGAAAACTGGTCCATTTTGTCTGAGGGCCTTGAAAATCAGAGATATTTTGGCCCTGTAGATTACCAGTAGCCAGTGCAGTTTTTGTAGGAAAGGTATGATGTAGTCGTGATGGTTGCAACCCTCTATCAGTTGTGCTGTAGCATTCTGAATTAGTTGGAACTGGTGCAGACTTTGTGGCCTGACCAATATACAGGGCATTACAGTAGTCTATCTGTGACATTATCACAGCATGAGCCACTGTGTCCAGACTCATCCTCTCGATATAGAAGAGAGATTTTGTAGTTGCCACAGGTGAAAGGAACAGTTTTTAAAGGTTATATCTGAATTTGTGCATTCAAAGTTAGTAATGAGTATATCAGTATTCCAAAATTCCTGACCTGCGATTTTAGGGGGAGTTCATAATTTCCATAAGGGATTTTATTTATTTATTTATTAAACATTTTTATAGCACGCTTTCCCAAGGATCAAGTGCGGTTTACAAAAAACAAAGGTATGAATAGTACAATTAGAACAAGTACTTATTCAGTTACATGGAACTTGTAGAACTATTTACATTGTTGCATTGGTTACAGGCTAACAAGGCGTTACAAGCATGAGCTATACTATGTTTGCTTCTCTGTTTGCACTGTTGTGAGTGTGTGATATGTTGTTGTCTGTTTGTGTGTCAGTGTTTGGTTGTGAGCCATAGTGTATAGTAAAAAGACGTGTTTTTAGTTTTTTGTGGAATGTCTTTATGTCAGTTCTCTGATGTTTTCAGGTAGATCATTCCAGAAGATTGGGGCAAAGTGTGAGAAAGATTGGTTGTTTGTTGATTTTTTAGCTTTTCTGAAGTCCTTCGGTATTTCAAGTTTATGTTTGTTTTTACTCCTTTGGTTTCAATTTGATGTTTTCTTAGTGATTAGGGTGTTAAGGAATGATGGAGCTAAATTATTGATTATTTTGAAAGTGGTTACTAGTATTTTGTAGCTTTTGCGGCTATAAATTGGTAGCCAGTGCAGTTGAGATAGAATGGGAGTAATATGTTCAATGGTGCGGACATTCAGAATTGATCTGGCTGCTACATTTTTGTGCTAACTGGAGCCTTCTACGATTTTGTTTTGAAATACCCTGAAAAATGGTGTTAGCAAAGTTGAAGTGGGATGTGATGGTTGCCTATATTACAGATATGAAGTCATGTAAATGGATCATAAGATGGAGCTGTTTTAGTAGCTTAAGTTTATAATGTATTTTTCTTGCTGTGTTCTTGATATGGGATTCCATACTGAGGGTCTGATCCAGTATAACCCCCTAGGTATTTCACCTCCTTTTTTTTACTGCAATGTTGGAATCCTGGAGCACTATTGATATTGGTGGTACATAGTTTTGATTTCTAGTGACATATAATATGTCTGTTTTTGAGAAGTTGATGTATAGGTTGTGGTTTTTGAGCCATTGCAATATTTAGTTAAAGCAGTCTGAGAGCAATTGAGTTGGGGGGTTTGGAATCGTGAATGGAAGGTATAACATTATGTCATCCGCGTAAATGTGGTAATTTACGCGGAACGGTTTAAAGATTGAACAGATAGGTTGCAGATAAATATTAAAAAGGAGGGCTGAGAGGGCGGATCCCTGAGGGAGACTTTGTTCCTGCTTGAATGTCAGGTACCAGTCTGCTTGTGTTAGGAATCCATAGAATCTCTGTCTTACATTACTAGGGTTCAGGCAAAGCTTGTTGTTTTTTTGCCCATTCTTGTGTTTCTGTTAGAACGGCAGTCAGTTTCCTGAAAGCTGTAGGTAGATCTGGTTCAATGGGTATGAGTAACTGTACATCATTGACACAGATATAGAATGTTGTGTCCATGAATTGAAGTAGTTCATCTAGAAGCTTGAGGTAGATATTAAATAACATAGGAGATACTATGGATCCTCATGGGCCCCACAGTTCAGTGCTCAAGGTAATTATTCAGTGTTGTTGAACAGAACTGATACAATTTCAGTCATTCAAACGCTCTGCCACTGATGTCTGTTTCCACCAGCCATGTAAGCATGATATTGTGGTCCACAGTGTCAAAGGCTGCTGAGGAATCATGCCTGCTGCAGCTTCTATAGAGATCATCAAGCAGGGATACAAGAACTGTCTCTGTTCCATACCCAGATCCTTAAATCACTTTGAAATATTGAAGATGATACAGAATACAAAGTTTTAAATAAACATAAATAGACCTATTGGGGTTATTCTGTCCCCCGGGACGTCCATCCCCACTATTCATGGGTCTCCCCATCAATGTCTAACTTCCCCGCCAGTTGTACAGGGAAGTTGGGCGGGGAGGGGGCGGAATTAGGGCAGGCGGCAGGCGGTGGAGGTCTAATGTTGGCCCTGTACGTCCAGGGCTGGCGACTTGTATGGGGAAGTTATTCCACCTCTGAGTTGGAATAACTTCCCTGGACTTAGTGGATCAGCGGTCCCAGGGCACGGATGGGGCAGGGAGGGCCGAGGACATTCCCTGCAGTCCAACCTTGGCCGTAGGTGGGCTGCAGGGAATTAGCTGTAGGAGCCAGCGGCCTGGATCGTGGCTTTTAAATGGAGCCGTGGTGCCGCAGCTCCATTTAAAAGCCCTGAGTTAGTCGGGCATGTCCTGAACATGTAGGCTGGGCTGAATCGCAGTCCCGGCCTGCACGTTCAGAACTGTTTGTGATTCTGATTCCGTGTGGCTAGACGTGACCCCGGGATCAGAATCGCGACGCCTTCTGTACGTCCTGTTCAGACCAGACGTACAGAGGGCTTCGATGTCTGGGATGGAATCGGGCTAATTGTTTTTTGGCAACTGTTAATGCTTGGTGGTACATTGCCATGTGTTTCCTACAGTTCAGCATGTTCTCACCCAGATGTGATTTAGACCATTTCCTTGGGGAGTGTTTGTATGTAGGGCATAAGATCTTCTTTTGTGGGACTATTTTTATTAAGATTTTGCTAATTGTGTCTGAGAATACATGACTGCACATAGCCGACAGAGGCTGATGGATGGGCTGAAGGAAGGATGGCAGTAGACGAGAGTGTGTATGGGCTTGCAGCACCAATGTACCTTATTTGCCATCAGCAATGCAGTTGTAGTGTGTGGAAAGAAAGTGTGCCTGTGCCACTTGGAAGCCCCAATACCAGCTATGTGGGTTTACAGCTGCCCACCCTCCCAACCACCATTCACCACTCCAGACAATTTGGGCATACAACAGCTTGACAAGAGTCGCTTATACTGGCCATATGGAGCAAGTAAGGAAGTGTGCTGATCCCTGCAGGTGGCCATCCCAGGGATAGGATGTGGCTGCATGTAATGCATACATTTGATGGAGGCAAAGCTGTACAGCCACAGTGATGATGAAATAGTCGAATTGTGTTTGTTATGTATTGTAGATATGTACTTATTAATGTGGTCTATTTTATAGTGGTGCACATTGTTGCCTGAACCTGGAAATGTACATTAAAAACAGGGCCACTGATAACTTGGATTATTCTGAGGCAATGGAGGGTTAAGTGACTTGCCCAAGGCCACAAGGAGTAGAGGTCATTTTATAAAGGAGGTTTCATACATAAAAAGTCTCTGTAAAATCTTTCCACAAGGAGTGCTAGTGGAAATTGAACTTAACCATTAGGTTACTCTTCCACTCAGATGCCATAGACATGTCTGACCCTCTGCAATGGCAGGTGGCAGAGCCAATACGGTCATGGTCACAGAAGGGCATGATCTTGAACAGCATGTGTACAGACCAATGTGCTATTGGAACACATAAAAAAAGCATAAGAATGTGTATCTCCCAGTCAAAGCAGACTCTGGATTGTTCCTGGCATCAAAATGAACTGAGTATTCCCCAGCCACAAAGAGAACAAGTGGGAATCAAGCCCTTGCCCTTGAACCAGTATTCTAACCATTAGGCTACACCTCCACACCATCCTGGGCACCAATATCTAGAATCAAAGAGACTGCAGATCCCTGCCTGCAATGGGTAAAATCCAGGACATGAAATAACATAACTGGCACATTATGAGACTGTGGTACACCACACCTAGGGCCTGCCTACAGAAGCTAACAAAAGTCACAACAGAGTAGTAATAATGGGTGATTTCAATTACCCCGGTATCGACTGGGTCAGTGTCACGGCAGGACAAACTAAAGAGATAAAGTTTCTAGATGGAATAAATGACTGCTTCTTGGAGCAGCTGGTTCATGAACCGACCAGAGGGGAAGCCATACTGGACCTAGTCCTTAGTGGAACGCCAGATCTGGTGCAAGAAATAAGGGTGTTGGGACCACTTGGCAATAGTGACCATAATATGATCATGTTTGATTTAATTATTGGAGAACAAATAGTAAAGAAATCCACAGTACTACCTTTTAACTTTCAAAAGGGAGACTATGATAGAATGAGGAATATAGTTAGGAAAAAAACTAAAAGGAGCGGTTCCAAAGGTTAAAGACTTACAGCAAGCTTGGGCGTTATTTAAAACTACTATCCTCGAAGCCCAGACCAGCTGTATTCCACGCATTAAGAAGAGTGGGAGAAAGTCCAAAAAACTGCCAGCATGGTTTAAAGGTGAGGTCAGAGAGGCTGTTGCTGCCAAAAAAGCAACCTTCAGGAAATGGAAAAAAGAGCCAAATGATGAAAACTGGAAACAGCACAAGCACTGGCAAGTTAAATGCAAAGCATTGATAAGGCAGGCAAAGCGGGAATTTGAAAAGAAACTTGCTGCGGAAGCAAAAACACGAAATAAAGACTTTTTCAAGTACATTCGTAGCAAAAGGCCTGTGAGAGAGTCAATTGGACCGTTAGATGATAGAGGGGTAAAAGGGGCAGTAAGAGGAGACAAGGCTATAGCGGAGAGACTGAATGAATTCTTTGCTTCGGTCTTTACTGAGGAAGATGTAGGGATGTTACCCAAGACTGAAGTGGTATTTAAAGGTGATACTGCAGAGGAATTGAGAGAAATATCGCTACACCGGGAAGATATATTACAACTATTTGATAAACTGAATAGTAGCAAATCACCTGGACCGGATGGTATACATCCCAGAGTGTTGAAAGAACTGAAATATGAGATTGCAGACCTGCTATTGGTAATCTGTGAACTTTCATTAAAATCATCTGTAATACCTGAAGATTGGAGGGTCGCCAACGTAACACCAATTTTTAAAAAGGGTTCCAGGGGTGACCCGGGAAATTACAGACCGGTGAGCCTGACGTCAGTACCAGGGAAAATGGTAGAAACCATCATAAAGAACAAAATTACGCAGCATGTAGATAGTCATGGCCTAATGGGAGACAGCCAACATGGCTTTAGACAAGGAAGATCTTGTCTTACTAATCTGATATGTTTTTTTGAAGGTGTGCATAAACAGGTAGACAAAGGTGAGTCGGTTGATATAGTGTATCTGGATTTTCAGAAAGCTTTTGACAAGGTCCCCCATCAGAGACTTTTGGCAAAGCTAAAAAGTCATGGGATAGGAGGCAGTGTACTATTGTGGATCGGGAACTGGTTAAAAGATAGAAAGCAGAGAGTAGGGCTAAATGGCCAATATTCCCAATGGAAAAAGGTGAATAGTGGAGTACCCCAGGGATCTGTACTGGGTCCGCTGCTTTTTGACATATTCATAAATGACCTGGAAAAGGGAATAACGAGTGAGGTTATCAAATTTGCAGATGACACAAAACTGTTTAAAGCTGTTAAAACCCAAGAGGAAAGTGGAAAACTGCAGGAGGACCTGGATAAATTGGAAGACTGGGCATCCAAATGGCAAATGAAATTTAATGTGGACAAGTGCAAAGTCATGCACCTAGGAAAGAACAACCCACACTATAGTTACTCGATGCAAGGCTCCACATTAGAAGCCACCACCCAGGAAAAAGATTTAGGAGTCATCGTGGATAACATGTTAAAACCCTCCACCCAGTGTGCAGCGGCGGCCAAGAAAGCAAACAGAATGCTAGGTATCATAAGGAAAGGGATGGAGAATAAAACAAAGGATATTATAATGCCTCTGTATCGCTCCATGGTACGACCGCACCTTGAATATTGTGTGCTATTCTGGTCACCGTATCTTAAAAAGGACATAGCGTTATTAGAAAAAGTACAGAGAAGAGCCACCAAATTGGTGAAGGGGATGGAAGGCTACTCCTATGAAGAGAGGCTAAAAAGGTTAGGGCTCTTTAGCCTGGAAAAGAGACGGCTGAGGGGAGATATGATAGAGGTCTATAAATTAATGAATGGAGTGGAACAGATAAACGTGGATCAATTGTTTACGCTATCAGAATATAGAAAGACTAGGGGACATGTAATGAAGCTACAGGGTAAACTATTTAAGACAAATAAGAGAAAATATTTTTTCACTCAACGTGTAATCAAACTCTGGAATCTGTTACCGGAGGATGTGGTAAGGGCTGATAGTATAGCTGGGTTTAAAAAAGGTTTGGACAAATTCCTGGAGGAAAGGTCCATAAACCACTATTAAAAAGGGACCCAGGATATCAATGCTTGACCCAGTACAAGCATTGTGGAACTTGTGTCTTTTGGGGAAACTGCTAGGTACGTATGACCTAGATTGGCCACTGTTGGAAACAGGATACTGGGCTTGATGGACCTCGGTCTGACCCAGTATGGCATGTCTTATGTTCTTATGTTCTTACAGCAGCAAACATGCAGTACAGTATGCACAGGAAATGCAGTAATGCAGCTGAACAACAGACACACCGCTGCAGGATACATCTCTTGTCCAAAGGCCAAGGCACATGTGAAGTCAAGATGTCCGTCCCTCCACTGTATCTCCAATGACAAACAACACTATCACCCATGGGTCCACTGTGCCACAGTTTGGCACTTAGCCCAGCACATGTGCAAGGCGTGCAGTCCCCTGTGACCTACTGCATATGGTGAGATAGATACACCTGCACACACTTGGAATGCAAACCACATTACTGACCCATGTAATCCCTTGCAGATCATCCTAGCCTCCCCGGGGGGCCATGCACATGTCTCCCAACATCATAGATGACAAGAAAGTACTAGGCAATGCCCCTGTGATCACAGTCGCCACTATGGCTGCAATTCTTTCTCTGTGTGCCAGTATAGGTTATCCCCTCCAATACCCATGATGCACTGCACATTCTGAACACCAAATGGAGAAGGCTGTGATCCATCATATCAGGCCAGAACTATGCAGGAAAGCTGAGTGCTTCGAGCACATAACAGCTGCAAACTTTGTTACTGACCGGTTTCTGGGGTCAACCTGAATGTGAGGGGGGGGGGGGCACACCACCTGGTCCCCAAAACCTACACTGCAATGGCTGGGCCCTCCAGGTCCTGGAGTAGATCCATATCACTGCCAGTGTGCTGTAGGTATTGCCTGCAGTGTGTGCTGCTAGTCAATTGTCTGCACAATTAAAGCATGCTGGAGTGTCCTGTCATATCTGGGCCTTGTGTCTTGCACCTATAATATCTCATGACAGTCTTCCAGATTGCAAAAGCTGTTTCCAAGAACCTGAATGCAGTGTCCTATTTGTAGGCGGGCGGGGGGGGGGGGGGGGCAGAGTGCTGACATCAAAGTACTGGGCCTGCAAAGACCATAGTTATCAGCACAAGAAGAGCTGCTAGCCTTACCTTCAGGGACTTCCAATCTATGGCAGCAAGCATGGCCAGTCTGCATGTTTCAGCTATTCACATCCCACCTGTTCCTAGTCTGCTAGTGATCACACACTGCATGTGCACAGAGTGACCATGTACACCCTGGCTTGGTAAAAACAGCCAGCATCTGGTGCAGTGAGAGGGTTGGCAAGAAAGGAACTGCACGCACATCACTGCTGTTTTATACATTATAACACTATGTGGATACATATTTGTGACATCATCATAGTTCGGTCAGAGTGAGAGTGGCTTCTCAGCATGAACTGATGTGTGTAACCTATCCATGCTTGTTGCAGACACATGATAGGATGACTCTGCCATTTAACTAACCTCTGATTCATATACATCCTATGCAACCAGCTCTGTTTCTGACAATACCCAGAATCCTCTTCCCTTCATTTGCTTACCCTTTGACTTTGAACTTGTGTAATGCTAATGCAGTGCAAGGTACACTAGAAACTGGGCCACAGACAGGCTGTGAGTGCATGTTGGGCCACTGTGGCCTACGTCTAACACATCCCCAAACACAGTGTCACCCTACACAGCTTATGGCAGTGAGCATGGCACATAGTGCCATATTTGTATATCCATATAATCTTATGTCCCTCGCCATGGACCTTGCCGAACTAGGCCAGTGCAGCACATGCACTCAGCCAAACTGCAAACACAGTGGACCCCCCCTCCAAGAGCACATCTCAGCATGACAGCTTGTTCATGTGGTCTCACACTGTATGTAGAGTTGCTGAAGAGCTGACCTGCAGCATGTTGTATGCACAGACATAAAGTCTGGGCATCACATGCATGAACACTGCATTTCTGCAGCAATCCTCTGGGACGCACACACACACACACACACACACACATGACTCTGCTATCCAAAAGCGGTGCATGTTGTCATTGTTGCCTGCATCTTAGACCTTCTTTAATGCTCCACCATTGCCAGTGGCTGCTCAGTGTGCAGGCATTATTAGCGTGCTTTGCAAAGTACAGGTGCTATCAACGCTTGCTCACTGTGCTGGTGGTGTGCTCTGCCATCCAGCCTTACATTGTCCTGTTTCTCAGTGTGACAGCCGAGTGTGAGGACTCATGCTGGACGAAATATGGGGGGGTTGCACATGATGCTTCTGTTCCAGACAGGTATGATAAAGTTAACACACCTGGACAACACATTCCTAATCCACTGGCCAGCCTTGAACCTGTGCCCCCTTGCTCAAACACACATGCGGACCATGTATTTGGAGCCACAGAGTAGCTGTTTGGATGCATCAGTCCATTGTTATATAGGTGGTTGTTGTCAGGGTGCAATGTGACCATGACTTGGGGTGTGCCTGTGACTGCTTAGCTGTCTGCTGGCTCTGCGCCATACTTGTCTATTGGGGTCTGTTAGGCAGGTGTGTGAGAGGGATGTCTTGTGAGGTCTGTATGTTGCACAGCATTGCGATGCTGCTGGTGCAACTGACATGCATGTTTTGCATATGGGATCTGTCCAGTCAGAGGGGCAGGCCATGATACATGAACCCACACATTCCAGCCCATGGGTGTATTAGCAGAATGATACATGTAACCATTGCATGCTGTGTGCTTGTGGGCCAGTTACGGACTACTCTCATATGTTGCAGAACACAAGAGGTTATATAGATTCACATGTAGTCCAGATGGTTGTGACCGACTGAGTACTGAGTCATGGAGGGGTCACTGGATCACGCACTGGTTGTGGTCATCATTTGGCAGGTGAGAGAACAGGGTGCTCATTTTTTCCTCTAACATGGGCTGTTCTCATATTGCTCAGTGGAATCTTTATGCACCTCATGCACATATCCACTCAGTATGAGAACGTGGGGGCCATCCTGATCCAAGGCCCAGCCCATCAAGTAGGCAATACCTCCCTCCCTGTAAGTGTGCCCCAGCTGCCACCTCAGTGCTGCCAGATGTTCTCCCTAGGCAGCCACCTTGTCTTCCTAGGGGACCTGCCAACCTCACAGCATCATCCATGTGACACCTCCTTTGCCAAATCTGCACCATCCACATAATGCCCTGTCATAATAGGGCAGTATACTAGTTGCTGCTCTCACCTTCCTGCGATCACCTGTGTGTGGAACATATTGTGAACAATGAAATATGCTCTCTCCCCTCAAAAATACCCCTTACCATGAGGTTTTACTTGGTTTTAAGGTTCCTAGTGCCGAGGCCTCTAACACGTGATTGCGCAACCCAGCAGTAAGGGAGCACATGCTGTCAACACCCACTCTCCGCTCCATTATCACCCACCCTCCTCTTCCTTTTTCCCTTAACTCTGCGGGCCCTCTAGCGCTCATTAATGCTGCGTTATTGGCGCTTTCCTCAGCGTTAACTGCTCATGGGCACCAATAACAGTTGTTAACGGCAAATTTGCTATGTTACTACCCTATAGTAAACCTACCCCTAAGGTTAAACAGTGGAGTGCCCCAGGGATCTGTACTGGGAATGGTGCTTTTTAACATATTTAGAAATGATTTGGAAATGGGAACAACATGTGAGGTCATTAAATTTTCAAATGACACCAAATAATTCAAAATTGTTATATTGCACACGGATAGTGAAAAGTTGCAGAAGGACCTTTAGTGACTGGGCATCCAAATGACAGATGGAATTTAATGTGGATCGGTACCAAGTGTGGAGTGGAGGAGTAGCACAGAGGTCTGATGACCAACAGACCGAAGTTCAGTTCTCTGTGGCATTCCTTGGGCAAGCCACTTTATCTTCCATTGCCTCAGAAGAAAGGCCTGGCAAGCTACTTCTGGTCACATCTTACCAAGAAAACCAAGGGGCTGCTGGGTCAGCAGGAATCAGTACTAACTGAACAGCACATTTTGCAAGTGCCAAGTGATGCACATAGGGAATCAAAACAAATGTAAATAACTTTTAAATGGAGAGAGGGTAACCTGCTTGGAACAGCACATTCAATTCTACAGTTCTGGCACCTTACTGGGCAGACTAGATGGACCATGCTGGTCTTTAACCGCCGTCACTTACTATTTTACTATGTTAGGAAAGAATAACCAAAGTATAGTTACATGATGCTAGGTTCCACATTAGGAGACACCACTCAGGAAAAATATCTAGGTATCATTATGGGCAATACATTAAAATCTTCTCTCCAGAATACAACAGCAGCCAAAAAAGCAAACAAGGAATTATTAGGAAAGGAATAGAGAATAAAACAAAAACAATCATATTTTCCCTGTATCCTTGAATATTGTGTGTAATTCTAGTGCTACATCTCAAAAAAAAAAAATAGCAGAATTAGAAAAGGCACAGAGAAGGACATCTAATTGATAAAGGGGATGGATAAGCTTTCCTTTGAGGAAAGGCTAAAGATGTTAGGATTCTTCAGCATGGAGAAGACATCGCTGAGGCGAGATACGATAGAAGTCTATAAAATCCTGAGTGGAATAGGATGAGTAAATGGAAATTGTCTGTTCTTTCAGAAAGTACAAAGATGGGGACAAAGTAGTATATTTAAAATAAATAGGAAAACATATTTTTTTCTCAGTGCATAATTAAGCTTAGGAACTCATTGCCGGAGGCTTAACTGGATTTAAAAAAGGTTTGGACAAATTCCTGAAAGAACATCCATAAACCATTACTAAGATAAACCTGGGGAAAAGCATTGCATATCCTTGGGGATAAGTAGCATGGGATCCATCTACTTTTGGGATATGTTTGGCACTTGTGACTTGGTTTGGCCACTGTTGGAAACAGGATACTAGGTTTTATAGACTTTTGGTCTGGCTCCGTATGGCAGTTCTTATGTTCTCCAGGAACAAAAAGGAAGTCAGTCCTCAAATATGGGTGACGTCAGTGCCGACGGAGCCCTTGTGGAAGCATCTCCCCAGTTTCAAAGAAAGCCTTTGGGAGATGCACCATGCATATATGGTTCCCTTTCCGCCCAAGGATGCCATCTTGCCTCAGTCTCCTTTTTTTGATGGAGTTCTTCAGATGTCTGTCCAGTTTCCCCTGGAAAAAGTGCCTTTTTTATCTTGTTTTATCTGATATGCATACCATTTCCTTTGCTGCCCCTGAGCCAGCTCGCCTGAGCCAGTTGCTTCTCGGGTTCATCCTTTTTTTTTCTTGAGGTGTCTCTCAACTGGCATTCATGCCCTTTTTGGCCACAGGCCTTGGATCCGTGCTTGGGCGGCAAGGCCCCCTTTTTCCCAATGGCTTCCTGCAGTTTCAAAAAGTGTAATTGTTGTGGTAAGATGATGTCCCCCACTGATCCATATGACTCCGTTGACTTGGGCTGGACTACGACAACTTGGACTGCAAACTTTGCAAGGTGATGACCACAAAGGCTATCAAGAGACGGCAGCTGCAGCAGGAAAAGATTTTTCACAAGTCTGATTCTGCGCCAGAGTCTCAAGTGATACCGTGCTCCAGGGCCCCCTTCGGTACATAAGTGCCCTGTAATTCCCAGGCTGCCTCGGAGACCCCTGGCCCTGGGTCCTCTGAGGGAAAATCCCTGGAGGTGGAATGCAAGAAGTTGAAACCCTCGAAGACCGCCTTCCTCGACTTTGTGTGAGACATGGCTAAGTCGCTTGCCGTTGAGATCAAAATGGAGGAGGACCCAGCACGAGGAACTGGAGATTCTCTAGAGGCCCCTCTGAAGGAGACCCTCACAGTGCCTGTCCCTCCGATCTTCGAGTGCCTCCTCCTCCATATGTGGGAAACACTGGCGTCAGTGCCCATAGTAAGCAGATGGCTCGACGCCATGCACCAAGTATGCCGAAAACCCGGATTCTGGAAGAAACTACCCCAGAACTCAATGGTCATTGAATCCGCCATGCCCAGACTCAAGAGTCAAAAGACCCATTTGTCGGTGCCCCCTGGTAAGGAGGCCTGGACCCTCGACGCCTTTGCTGAAAGGCCTTTCAGGGCTTGATGCTTGCCTGCCAAGTCCAATCCTACAAATTATACATTGGCATGTATCTCAAAGAGCTGGCAAGGGAGCTCACCAGTTTATCGGTAGGCATTGACAGGGAAACTCTCCAATGAGGGAGGGAGGGAGGAGGCCTAGTGGTTGGGGCAAGGGTACTACAGGCTAGAAGTCGGTGGTTCAAATCCCACTAGAGGACAGCAACCTTGGGCCGGAAGGACTGGGGTTTCTAGTCCCACAGGTGCTCCTTGTGGTCTTGGGCAAACCACTTAACCCTCCATTGCCCATGTTCCCTGTAAGTATTTGTGTATGTGTGTCTCATATCCCCTCGTGTTAAATGTATCCCCCAACCGCTTTGACCCAGTGAAAAGCGGGATATAAATGCAGCTAAATAAATAAATAAATAAATAAATAAATAAATGGTTCAAGTCATTGGCCTCAGCGGTCAAGGAGTGCTCAAAGTTTTTATCTTGAGCAGTATACAACGGCTTTGAATCCTTGGCCAGGGTAGCCACCGCGGGCATCGCAGCCTGACACCAGACCTGGCTACAGTTGTCTGACCTCAAGCAATGGGTGCAGGACAAGCTCATCAATGTCTCCTGTATTGGAGAGATTCTCTTTGGGAAACCTATGGCAGACAAAGCGGCTGAAATAGAGTCTGAGTTCCTGACAAGGACCAGACTCTCTAAAAGGACTTTGTTGCATCCCCACAAGAAGGGCCCGGGGAAGAAGCCCTTCTTCCTGAAGAAAAAGGAGGGTTTCGGTAATGCCCCACAGTTCTAGGCCTTCTCTGCTCTGCAGCAAGGCCAGTAGCACAAGGGGGAAGGGCACGGCCCCCGCAAGCATAAAACCCCCAAGACCTAGGTGCTGGCCCTGGCCCAGCCTGGAGGAAGATTTTGTCTCCCTGGGTGTGACTCCCCCCCCCCATAAGATCCCTTACAGGGGGGCATCTGGTTCTGTTTGCCCACACCATCACCACTGATTCCTGGGTACTGCAAGTTGTCAGAGAGGATTACTTCTTTCACCTGCAACAGGTGTCGCCGCCTTACTTTTTGATAGAGCCTGTCAGGCCTCTCTTCCACCAGGCTCTGCTCCTCTCAGAGCTCGCAGGCCTCCTTAAGGAAAAGGCAGTAGACCAGTGCCCAAACACCTCTGGGGCAAAGATTTCTACACCAGATATTTTTATTATTACATTCTCTTATATACCGCGCTATTCTGCATCAGTGCGGTTTACATTGAACAAACTGAAATTACATTGAACAGGGCATTATAACTTGGAGATAAGTATTTTACAGGGAACATGGGCTATAGAGGGTTAAGTGGCTTGCCCAAGACCACAAGGAGCACCTGTGGGACTAGAAACCCCAGTCCTTCCGGCCCAAGGTTGCTGTCCTCTAGTGGGATTTGAACCCCAGACCTTCCGGCCTGATATTTCTTTTTTCCCAAATGAATAGGGGGCCTCAGGCCTATCCTAGACCTGCGGGACTTGAACAGATTTCTGGGGAAGGAGAAGTTGCTCTCCCTTGGAACACTGCTGCCATACCTCCAGCAGGGAGACTGGCTATGCTCCTTAGATCTAAAGGATGCTTATACACACATCCTGCACCCCAACCTGGAGTCCCTGTCACTCACGGCTTGGCTGCTGAAAGGGTAGCTCTCGTTCCCTTCTACCTTCCACAAGATGAGGAGGAAATCTTTCTGGCCTCCTGAATGGCCTCCATTAGAAGGGCATATGCCTTTAAGTGGCACTGTTTTTCGGTGTGGTGTGCTGAGATACGGGCAAACTCTTTCTCCTGCTCTGTGCAGCTAGTCCTCCAGTACCTACTTCACCTGTCCCAGATGGGAATGAAGTCCAACTCAGTCAGGGTGTACCTGAGTGCTATTGCAGTGCACCACCACTCTGTTGAAGGGAAGCTGCTCTAGGCTCAGCCCCTTGTTTCTCATTTCCTATGGGGCCTCATGTTGTCTAATCCCCCCATCTGCCCACCAGTGGCAGAGTGGGATCTGAACATGGTGCTCTCACCGCTCACTAAGCCACCATTTGAGCTCTTGGCTACCTGCCATTTACGATACCTCTTCTGGAAGGTTGTCTTTCTCGTGGCACTCACGTCACTCGCAGGGTCAGCGAGCTCCAGGCTCTGATGGCAGAATCTCCCTACACAAGGTTCTACAAGAACAGGGTGGTGCTCTGCACACACCCCAAGTTTCTGCCAAAGATAGTGCTCCCCTTCCACCTCAATCAGGAGGTGCTGCTCCCCACCTTCTTCCTGAGGCCTCATGCCAGCAAGGCGGAGACCATTCTCCATACTCTGGACTGTAAGAGGGCCCTATCCTTCTATCTGCAATGGACTCAGGGCCACTGAAAAGTGCCTCAGCTTTTCATTTCCTATTACTCTAATTGACTGAGGCTTCCAGTGCCCTTGCAAACTCTGTCCACTTGGGTGGCGGACTGCATTACCCTTGCCTATGAGAAGGCTGGGATTTCACTGGACCACCGGGTTATGGTGCACCGCGTCAGGCCATGACTACTTCTGTGGTCAATCTGCATTCCGTACCTGTGATGGAAATCTGCCGGGCTGCCATCTGGTCTTCTTTCCATACCTTCGTAGCTCCGTACTGCCTGGAGAGGGAGTCCCAATGGGACAGTGCCTTTGGCCAGGCCATACTCCGTAATCTATTCAGGGTGTAGGCAACTCCTGCCCCCGACCCTTCTGTGTTCAGGCTACTGCAGTGCTGGTTCTCCACCGGATACTTGAGTCTTGTAAGAGTCTCCCAGTTGGGTCTCAACTGCTGCAGCTCACGGCTCACCCTTTTCAGGTCATCATGGCATTTTTTACAGGTTCTTGGTAGCCTATAGTTGGGGAGTCCCATATGTGAGGACTGACTTCCTGGTTGTTCCTGGAGAACGTGTAGTTACTCAGCTGTAATAGGTGTTCAGGAGACAGCAGGAATCAGTCCTCACAACCCTCCCTCCTCCCCTTGGAGTTGCTTCTTTACTGTATTTTAATTTTGCTGTCTTAGCTATGTCAGTAGACTAAGGCAAGATGGCATCCTTGAGCGGGAAGGGGACCACACATGTGTGGTACATCTCCCAAAGGCTTTCTTTGAAAGCTGGGGAGATTCTTCTATGAGGGCTCCATTGGCACTGACATCACCCATATGCAATGACTGATTCCTGCTGTCCCCAGAGAATACCTGTTACAGATGAGTAACTATGATTTCTCAATACATCTGATTTCACTATAGAAATGATAAGTAGTAGCAGTATGGTGTGTTTATGGGCGGTACTGTGTTTATCAGCATAATTGTTAAGCAAAAGTGCTTACCTGTATCAAGTGTTCTCTATGCGGTAGATAGCAGAGTCAATCGGGCACACTATTTGAACATGTCATGTGATATCACCAGGATGGAACAGCTCTCCCAGAGCTCAAAACTAGTGGAACTAGTGTGTGAGCAGGCTATTCAATAAGGCTTTAAGTTTATGACTAACTCTCCAGGCTTCAGGTAGCATTGTGTGCCCTATTAATCCTGCTATTTAAAGAGAGCATCTGTTACAAGTAAGCACTTTGCATTCTCTGTTGACAAGCAGGATTGAATCAGGCACACAAGTGGGATGACTCTCAAGCTCAGGGTTGCTCTAATTTCTTAGATAAATGTTCCAATGTCAAGGAGCAACCCATTCACAAGAGGATGCGAGACCTGAATACATCACAAAGACAGATTGTTCAGTACTCTCCCATTTCAGATGCTGGAAGGCTCACCGATAAGGACTCAGCCACAGCATTAATTGCTGATGTTACTTGGACGAACCTTCCCTTCACCAGGTGTTCACAATCAGGGCACACAGTAGAGCACAGCTGAGGAACAAGAATGGTAAAAAGCTCTTTCTGGTATCACCACAACTCTCTTCTACTGTATACACTTTTTTTTTCAATATTTATTTTATACTATAAACTACCTCAATGTCCTAACAGGGGTGGCCTGAGGGTCATGCAGGGCCATATGTGGAGACTCATTGCGGGGCCTCATTTGCATAGATATTTACATAGGGGTCAATTCTGATTAGCGTTTAGCAGGGCTGGACATCCGGTTCAGACGTCCAGTCCTGCTAAACACCTGGGTGCCAATTCCACAAACAGAGCTCCCCACATGTCCATGCAAGATGTGTGGGGAGCCCTGTTCCTGAGTGGGAGGAGGTAGGCCTGAGGAGGGGTGAGGGCAGGCCAGAGGCGAAACCGGTGCCCCGGACATACAGGACTGATGCCGGTGTCGGCCCTGTATATCCAGGATCGGCACTCTAGATGGAGAACTTATTCCATCTTATAGGTGGAATAAGTCCCCCCAGATGACAGCAGACAATGGATCTGGGAGCAGAAACGGAAGTTAGCAGGAGCCCCCAGCCACGATAGACCCGATCGAGGGTTGGGTGGCGGGGAAATCAAATTTTCAGGGTCTGCTGGGGATTGTGGCTCCTGCATGGAACTGCAGTGTTATGGCACTGTGGCTCCATGCAGAAGCCTGGCTGGGCTAGCTGGGAAATGCCTGGACATCCGGGGTGCCTGAATCGGGGCAAGTCCTGGACATCCAGGCCTTATGCCGTAATTCTGCTCCTGCAGAGCTGTCTAGCCCCCAAGGGAGCAGAATTGGGTACATCTCCGGGCCGTCCAGATTTCTGAATGTCTGGACAGTCCAGACATGTACCTACGGAATTGGCCTCAAAGTCATTGGACCTCATTTGCATAAATTCAATTAATTTTAAAATGTATATGCTGCTCATCTAAAACTATACATACATATACAATTTATTGAAACAGCTATTGCAATAGTGCCCAGGCTGGATTGGATCTTGCGCGAGCTGAAAAAGCCCAGAAATCAGCAGCAGTGAAGCTATCAGGCTGCAGAACAAAATTAAACAGAGACATTCTCTTAAAATTTGAGATTTCCTCGACTCTGAAGTGACTAAATATTTTAAAATTTCAGATTGTCAGCATCACGATTACCAATCTCAAAGACAATCCATATTGCAGTACCAACCACCAACACCCTACAGTTGACTACACACCAAGAACCCACAGTTCAGGACCTTAAGAGCAAATCTACCATTCCATAGCAGGAGGGAGGAGTGGCCTAGTGGTTGGGGCAAGTTATCTCAGGCCAGAAGGTCAGAGGTTCAAATCCCACTAGAGGACAGCAACCTTGGGCCAGAAGGACTGGGGTTTCTAGTCCCACAGGTGCTCCTTGTGATCTTGGGCAAGCAACTTAACCCTCCATTGCTCATGTTCCCTGTAAGTATTAGTGTATGTGTCTCATATCCCCTCATGTTAAATGTATCCCCCAATTGTGTTGTGACCACTTTGATTGAAGGATAAGGTGGTATACAAAACTGTCTAAATAAGTAACAGCACAAACTTCCAAAACTCCCACAAAGAGCATACCAAGAAAAGGGTGGCACTATAAATACTCCCATAGAACCTAGAACAGAGTGGAGAGGTAACCTCATGATTAGAGCAACAGCTGTGTATCCAAGAGATCAGGGTTCACCTCCCACTAGTACTCCTTGTGATATTGGGAAAATGACTTTACCTTCCTTTGCCTCGGAAGAAAAGGCCTGGCAACCTACCTCTGGTCATACTTTCCCAAGAAAATCCAGATGTTGCCAGAAGTCAGTCTTGACTTTAAGGCATAAAACAAAATAAAAAGCTTAGAATATCCATGCACCTACTGGGAAAACTGAATAAGTCAGTTTCCTGTAAGGAAACTCCATACTAACAGAATACCTGGCCTGCCACACACTTTAGAATATAGGAAGACCTTCATCAAGTACAGAATAAGCACCCGCAAATTACAAAATGAAATATGTTGACAAAAATTTGACTGAAATCCCGAGAAGCAAGACTCCACATGCAGTGCAGCACCAGAGAAATAGATAGTGATGCATTTCTGCCTGTACTGTGCAAACTATAAAGACAGCAGAGTCAAAAACTTACACAGACCAGTCACTAAATTAAAAATAGAATTCTTTTTTCTACCTGTGTTGTCTGGTCATTTAATTTTTCTATTCATGTTGACCCCGGTCTTTGGTTGCTGTCTTCTTCTGTCTTCTCTTAGCTCTCTTTACAAGGGCTTCTGTCCATTTGTCGTGTTCTTCTCTCTTCATGTCATCTTTGCTGCCTCCACTAGATCCATCTCAGACAATATACTTTACTTTTAGTTTATTTCCATTTATTTTTCTGCCTCTCTATCCACTCAGATTTCATTCATTCTGACTATCCAGTCCTCACTTTCCCTCTTTTTATTGCATCTATCTACAGCTCTTCATCTCCTTCCGTCACCCTGACTATCCCCATTCCCCTTGCTCTTATTCCCCAGCCTTTAACTTAACTTCCAATCACTCTGTTCTTATCCAGTATCATCTCTCTAGGACACCCTACTCCCATTCCTGTTTCTGACCCAAAGCCCTCGTGCCCCCTTTCTTTCCCCTCTCCCCTCTCCCATCTGCAATCCAGCACCACCTCCTCCTTCCTCCCCCAGGCCCTGCACTTTTATTGCATATCTTCCCTTAAATAACATCCCCCCCCCCCCCCGGCCCAGCATTTTTCTCCAATCCCTCCATCCTCTGCTGCCGCTTTCCAAGATCGGTCCCTCTGAGGCAGAAGCAGCGTCAAAGGAAAAAAAGCACATCACAAACAGGACTTTTAATTTAAATTTAAACCTCAGTCAGTAGCCCCAGAGAGCTTTTGGCTGAAATTTAAACCTCAGTCAGTATCCCTATGCCACAGGGGATCCCAATCCTGCCTTAAGCTGGCCTTGAGTGCCACAATGTATACATCTGTAGGTGGAAAAAGTAGCCTTAAAATTGAAAATGCTACTCTTTGAATTTTGAGGCTGAGCATGCATCATTTATCCTTGGTAGCAGTTCTTTAAGCCATGGTCCATGCAGTAACGTGGAGTAAAGGTATGGAGCGAGGTCCAACAGGCTGCTTTGCAGATGATATCTAGGGGAACAGCTTTATTTATTTTATTTATTTAGTTTACACTTATATACCGCTACTTCCAGCGATCAGTAGCGGTTTGATTACAAATTTGGGAGATGTCAAATCAGGACAGAAAAATTGGGATAATATATACATAGATTTGGGGTCTGTCACACCACGCAGGATTAGGCACTTCAAGGTTAGGTTTACATATTTACATATTTACAGTTATACAATAATTACATTTATACAGATCAGCTTCGTGATTCCACTTTGGTTTACATCTTGATTCCACTTTGGTTTACATCAGGTTATAGTGACATTTGAAGAGATGGGTTTTTAGTTTCTTTCTGAAGGCATTTATGTCTTTTATAGCTCGCAGTTCATGTGGTAGATGATTCCAGATTATTGGGGCAGAGAATGAGAAAGCTTTATTGCTAGTACTGGCTTTTACTGATCTGATGTTATTGGGGACTTGTAGTGTGTCAGAGTTGATAGTTCTTCTGTCTCTGTTGATTGGTTGCTTGCTGACCAGGGTTGAGAGGAATGATGGTGCTAGGTCATGTATGAGCTTGAAAGTGGTTACCAAAGTTTTAAGAGAGCTAAAGTAGCAGCAGTAGCTCTGATTTGATGAGGCTTGCCGGGATGGGTAGAGGAATTATCAGTTTGTTCATAATAAAAATGAGTGGTTTATGGTTTATTGGTATTTAATATACTACCTCTAAGGTAACAGCAAAGCGGACACTAGCCAAATTGTTAATGTATGCTTTGTTACTGGAATACTAGGCCTGTAGGGGTCAATGGAGATAAGAAGCTGTATAGATTTTCTGAAAGAATCTGCTCTTTTAAGAGAGTAAGCAAGAACACATATACAGTCTAGAGAATGGTGGGTGTTCTCACATTCACACTTATTGAGTTGTATGATAGAAGGTAGGTAGTACCATTTCCTCATTCATGTGAAAGATGTGGCAGGAGGTTTGGGTGAGTTCACAGGACTAAATTATCAAGTATTCCAAGGCAAAAGCATTAGATGTGTGACACACACGTTCAGCCTCATTCACACGCCCTTAAGCTCCTTTATTACACATTTTCCGATGGTCCTGTTTTGTTCTCTGCTACTGTTCAGCTCCTTACCAATCCCCATGCCAGTGCCCATCTCCATTGCTGCTGCTGCTACCCAGGACCTGTGGCAGCGGCAATAAAACTCAAAATGTGGAGCCTGCAAGTTCCTGGTGCCGCTGACAGCTCTGCAGGTTCTGCCCCTCAGAAACAGGAAGTTTACATCGGAAAGGGCATGACCTGTAGAGTCGTGAGTGGTGTGCATGAACTTGCAGGCTCCGGCCTTCTTTTGTGTTGCGTTTTATTGCCGCTGTTGCAGATCCTGTGAAGAGGAAGAGGGAGCTGAACATCATGTGAGGAAGAGGAGAGGTGGAATCAATGAGGGGAGAAGATGGTGGCATGGGAAACACTGAAGGAGTAAAAGGGGATATTCTAGATTGGGCTGGAGGGGGCAGGAAGAATAGGGACACAAAGGAGGTGATGCTGGACATGAGTAGGGGGTTTAAACAGAGAAATTAGGGTGACAGTGGAGATGTTGGAGACAGATGCAGAGGGGGATGCTAAACATGGTGGGAAGAATAAGGTGACAGGAGGATGCTGCTACGTGCAGCTGGAAGAGTAGGAACACAGAAGGGGGTTGACAGAGACACAGTGAGGGATGCTAAACATGGAAGGGGGAATAGGGTGACGGGGCAGAGGGCCTAGGGACACAGATAGGAGTATTGGATGCAGGGGGGGGGGGGTGGAGAGGTGAAATGCTGGAAGGAGAGGGAGAGAAAGAGATGAGATTTGGGGGGGGGGGGGGGGAGGAGACTGGGGAATAAGGGGATATGGAATGGGAGAGCCAGGGTGAGGAAATGAGATGTAAAAAGAAGGCGACTGAAATTTGAGTGGATAGAGATACAGAATAATAAATAGAAGAAAGCTGAAAGGAAAAGATCGGTGTAAGAGATGGATAGAGAGGAGGAAATCAAAAAGACAGCAAGAGAGAGAAGTAGGCAAATGGTGTGGAAACCCTAGAGAAAAAATTAAGAGAAGAGTCGGAAAGCAAAATTCAGAGACTGGGACTAACACAAATTTAAAAAAATGGCTAGACAACAAAGCTTGAAAAAAGATTTTTATTTTTAATGTAGTGATTGGACTATGTCAGTTTCTGGAGCTTATATAATCTGCTATTTTAATATTTGGCACAGTATGGGGGAAATGCTTTGCCATTTCTATTTCTCTGGTGTTGCACTGCATGTAGTCAGGCTTTTTGGGGTTTCGCTCTAATTCTATCTACATATTTCTGCTGTCAGTTTGTGGTCATTTGTTCTATATTCAGTATTGGTGAGGGTCAGTTTATGTTTAGAATGTGTGACTAAGGCCAGGTATTCTGTTAGCAGCGAGTGTTTGTATAGGGATCTGCAGTAATCTGGCTAGTTTAATTTCATCAATAGCTGGTACTGATGTATTTATTGTACTGCCTTTCCTAGGTAGGTCCTCATTGGTGCTGTTACGGAATGGTACATTTGTTCTATCTAGACTGACTTTTGTAGGGTTTTGTCATACTTCACAATACTCCTGGTACTGGAGAAGGTTTATGTTGTTGTTACTGTCAGACTTTTTTTTTTGCATGGTGAGTTCTATAGGGAAATGTCCTAGTTCTGTTCTGTTCTGGAGAGAAGGAAAATTACAAGTTAAACTAAAACCATAGAAAGCTAAATATCATTTTATGGTTTTCCTTTCATTTACAAAGGAATGCAACATGCAGCTTTCTTCAGAATGCATACTGTGAATGCACTGTGCGAAAACCTCATTCACTGGCCATCAATCTCACACGTGGGAGTCATATATCGCACTCTTTGAGATGGATCATCCTTGGCATCTCTGCATTCTTATGATGAAACTGTCTAAGGCTCATATGTGACTAAGTCTTGAAGTGACCACTACCAGAAAAAAAGTACTTTCCAGGTTAGATTCTGGAGGCACAAGGATTCCAACACTCAAATGGTGGTTTCATAAAAGATGACTTTCAGGTTCTATGGTTCTGGAGGCTTCCAGATTGGTGATTTGACATGAAGAAGGCTTCTCATAAATTTAGAGAGAATGGGACATTGGGGAACTGGAGCTTGATCTGTTATGATGTGATAGGATGAGAGAGCTGTGAGGGCATCTATAGTTCAAGGTGGACACTGGTAGTGATGGTACAGTATATGGAGAACACCAAGACAGAGCCTGGCCATTGGTGAAGCACCAGATGGAAAACCTCTTCTGTCTGAAACTATGGCCCTCATTCTAGAATGTGGATTGTGGAGTTGCAGATCCCACCAGGACGTACAGCCCTGCAATGTGCCTAAACTCTATTCCCCACTTGCTCTCCTCCTATGTCCTGTGTTTCAGGATGGGGAGAGATGGCGAGGGTGGACTGCCCGACAGCACGTACAGTGCTGATTCAGGTTATGGCCCTGTATGTGCTGCCGGGCCTGCTGGGGCATACTGCTTATAACATCTCAGAGGTGTTATAAGCAGCATTTTAGGAGAATCGGGGCATGGCAGCCACCACTGGGGCTGGGTGCGGGGGAGTCCCCGCCACCCAATCCAGGCCGTGGGAGGCCAGCTGTGGGTCGGGCAATGGGGGTTTTGGAATCCAAAGCCATGGATGTCTGGGGTGCCTGCGGGAAGGACGTCCCCGCAAGTAGGAGGAGCATTCTGGGTCATCCTCGGGCCCGATTCTGGCTCCCGCTTTAATGTTTTCTTCCTGCGGACCAGAATCGGGTCCTAACAGCCCCGTCTTTATTTATTTTATTTACATTCTCTTATATACCACGCTATTCTGCATCAGTGCGGTTTACATTGAACAAACTGAAATTACATTGAACAGGGCATTGTAACTTGGAGATAACTATTTTACAGGGAACATGGGCTATGGAGGGTTAAGTGGCTTGCCCAAGACCACAAGGAGCACCTGTGGGACTAGAAACCCCAGTCCTTCCGGCCCAAGGTTGCTGTCCTCTAGTGGGATTTGAACCCCCGACCTTCCGGCCTGAAGTACCTTGCCCCAACCACTAGGCCACTCCTCCACTCCAGCAGGGATATCCGGATGGCCCAGACGTCCCGCTCCCAGAATCGGGCTCCACATGAGCATGATATGGAAAGTTTTAAGTCTACTACTAAAATGTCTTGAATTAGATATTACAGTCACAAAGAGGCAACTAGACACTGCTCAGTTTCCATGCTGTCAGAGCCAGGGAGCTGAGTTTGGAATGCTAGAAGGGGCCCCATCCTGCATTATTAATGATAGAAACTTTTTGAGTAATGATGTGCATTAGTTTCATTATTTATTTATTTCAATCATTTGATATACCATACAAAGGTCAGAAAGGTCATCACCGCATAGCATCTGGGCACGTTAGAGATTTAATCGGGATTTTCCAAAGGCACTACCCTAGGTGCTTTTGAAAAATCCCGGTTAAGGCATTTACATGAGTAACATGGGCAGTTACCCATGTAAATGCCTTCAAAAATTGGGCCCACAGGTTTTATCTGCTTAAACCCAAAGAATTCCCTTTACCTCAAGAGTCTGAGAATTTCCTGTCAGGTAAATACTTACAAGTTCAGATTCTTTCCCAGCAGTAGCAGCTCCTCTCAGTAATCCTTCTCATGCTGAACTGATTGCTCAGAAGTAGCTGTGAACATCTTGCACTTCAGGGTAGTGCCCTGACTCTAGTCTTCTGTAATGTGATGATGACACTTTGTGGTCATACAGTTTAGCAAATTCCTCCTGCTCAGAACTGTGGAAAGTGCTGAAGACATCTACTCTTTAAGCCAAGAAGTCTCAGGCAAGATTGGAGCCATCTCTGAAGACTTATGGCATTGCATTCCTCTCCATAAGCCCCTTCATTCCTCTCCACACTTATCAGCACGCAACCAACAAACAGGGACAGGAGAACTAACAACTCAGGCACACTACAAGTCCCTACCAGCATCAGATCTGTGAAAGCAAGTACTAGTCGCAGGGCGTTCTCATTCTCTGCACCAACTATCTGGAATCAACTACCATTCGAGCTGCGATCAATCAAGGACATTACTGCTTTCCGGAAGGAACTAAAAACTCATCTATTCAAAAGTCACTACAATCAGCGGTGACTCTCAGTACAATATAGATGAAGCAAAGCAATCAATTAATCATGCTCTGTTGAATCGATAAATGTATAAATATGTATAAATGTAAAAAATGTAAATATGTGTAGTCCAATCTCCAAGACACTAATCCTGTGTGCTGTGCCTTACCCCCAATTCTATGTATATATTTGCCCCACTTTTCTGTCTTGATTTGACAACTCCCAAAGATGTAATCAAACCGCTGCTGATCGCTGGAAGTGGCGGTATATAAGTGTGTACTAAATAAATAAATAAATAAAATTTTTTGTGATAGACTTTTGAAACCACTGCATGAAGGAACAGAGGTAGTTTATCAATAGGAGAATTTATTAGACTATACCGTGTCAGTTAATCTTCGCACAGAAGTTTTCATCTTCAGCTTTACGAGCTTCTGTTCTTTCTTGTAATTGTCTCGGAGCCAATTGAGGTGTGTTTTTTTCGGGCTCATGTGGCCATATGTCTGCAGTCCTTGCAGTTTGGACAAGGCTTGAAGCCTGGCTTTGCTTTCACTGTGGTTCAGTGGCAATTCCAAAACCAATCAAAAGCAATAAAACTATATATTTTTTAAATAAAGTAAAGAAAATAAACAGATGAAAACAATGTTGGTATAGTAGAATAGGAAAAAAAACACTTCAAGAAAAGTTGGGCGAGTTTTGTTTCATGTGTGTTTTGAAGATTGGAGAAAACATAGCTTAGGGGAGTATTGCACATGAGGAGGGCGACACACGTTCAGACCTTTCTACTAGAATGGAGTTCTAGGAGTGCTCTGCAATCTTGGCACTATTGGATGGCACCACCCACTTGTGTGCCTGATTCATTCTACTTGTCACCAGAGAAGATGCATTCCTACCCTCTAATAGTGCCCTTTACTCCACAAGGGTAGTAATGGACCACAATTTTAGTCTCTGAAAGAAATGCTTTGCTGTTTTAACTCCACTGAAGACTTTCAGCACCTGACTTTTGTCATTGTGCAAAATGTTTTGGGTGCACTGCATCTCGTAGATAATGGAGGCAATTTTCAAATTTCTTAGCGCTGTCTGTCATGGGGCAAAATACCTTCAGAATGTTCTCTTAACTTTTTTTTGAGAGAGGGTGGCAAATTTCTATGGAAAATCATTTAATTAGTTGTGAAAATACAATGTACGTGCTATTTTCCAGTCCTTCCCAAAACACGTCTTCAAGAACACTTTGCCTCAGTTTAGCTAGACTTGAATTGGAGCATCTTCGTCTGGAATGAGTAAAGGAATTTTTCAAACGTCCTATTTGCCCTGATAAAATGTTTTTACCCACTTACTGTAAATAACTTTGAAGATTCACTGTGCAGGCACCATTGTCTACTGTACCACGGCAGAAGGAACAACCTATGCTAAGGTCTATGATTTCATTTTTGGTATGTGTGAAATTGTATAGACTAGAATGTTGTTTATACATATTTGATCTGAGTATGAAATGCCTTATTCCGAAGTGTGTCTTGTGTACTTCAAGTCACGGATTATTGAAGGCTAAGAATATCTCTGAGGCAGACAAGCATCCTTTTCTCCATTCCCTACTCTTCTCTATCTAGGCTGTACTGTAAAGACAGTACCGAACTATCGGGGCATACTATCCTACTAGGGGTGGAGTGGAGACTGAACCATTAGTAAAAGCGGGTATATGTTTATGAAAACGATTGTGTCTCTTTGGTATGCTGTGATAATGGCAAGGGAGTAAGGTTAAGGAAAAGTGTGTAAGGCTTTTTAAGAACATAAGACCCGTCATGTTGCGACAGGCCAAAGGTCTATCAAGCCCAATATACTGTAGGGCCAGTCCAATGTCATCGATTTTCTGTAATGCATATGTGTCTTCTCATATTTTCATGCTGCATTCTTTTTAATTATGACATTATCTATTACCTGAAAGGATATATTTTCTTTTGGGTTCCTTTTCCCCATTGTTGTACAAGCAGAAGAACTGCATACGTGCCTTTGACCCTGTTCTCACAAACAAGAGTGAGGACTGAAGTCTGAGGAAATAGTTAGTTTTCTTTTGCTAGTAGCAAAGTTGAAATATGCTCGGTGGGTTTCTGTCATCCAGCTTCCAATGTTGGTATCGTCATGCTAGTGAATACATGCTGGAAAAAAGAAGATGTTAGCAAAGTGTTACATGTTTCTGGCTGGGAGCTAGGTCTGAAAGCTCACAGGAAAGGGTGCATTCCGTTTTCTTGAGTTAGGCAGGACGTCTGGGTCAGATTTTTTAAATATAATATGTGATTAATTTTTCTCACCGAATGTGACATTTGTGTTTGCTTAACCTATATTATTCTCTGAACTTTTTCCTCTTCCAAGTTATGAATTGACGCTTCTACTGTATGCCAGGCACCGGTTGTGGTTGACCACATATACATCTGTGCTCTGTGGCTGAATGAGCCATTCCTTCTGGGTGTGCTCTGAATGCTATCAGAGTGGGCTACCATAGAAACAGAGGATACATTTATTACTGTTTATGGTCTCTAGGTTTGTGTATCTCTACTTAGAGCCAAAATGAAACAGTCAATCAGTGAGGAATCGGCCTGCTGTCATGACCCGAATCTTAATGTCTCGTTTGACAGAATCCATGTAGTGTTTCAGCACAGGCTATTTTACTGGACTCCCGACGAGAGCCCTGATGAGCTGTTTATTTAAAGATTCTATTCTGGCCAAGTCAGCTTGGTGCATTTGGGTTGTAACAGTGAAATATGTAGAGTTCATTTTCTCAATTAATGTCACATCAGTACCTGCTGAGGGATTTGTACAGAGATATCTTTAACGGGCACAGCCAGTGCTGTGTGCACCTGGGAACACACATATTTAATAAAACTTTATCTTTAAATGACATTTTACCATTTATTTTAAGCAGCCAGAATTCCCTGGCTTGCTTTAGTCATCTTCCATAGAAATGAATTTATTACTCAGCTCTGGCTGTAGCTTTGTTTATGCGACTGCAACATACAGTGTTCATTGTTACGGCAGATCGACATGATCAGAAAAACAATTATACAACATGCTCATCTTCAGATACCACAAGTATACAGCCCGAATTTTGTAACAGTCTTGGCTCATTGATCAGCTTTTAAACATGGACAATAAAGTGACCTGAAAGTGAATCTACAGATTTGGCAATTGAGCACGTGATCTCCGAGCAAACTCTAAATTCATAAATGGGAAGAAAATACACAGAACAACCAGAAGAGGGAGAACAGAGAACAATATGGAGCTGGCTAACTCTCTTTTCTTTCTTCTTATATCTAGACATCTTGGAAAGTTTTGTCTTGTTTCTAATGAAAACATCTTGTTTTAGTAGTTCTTTATGATAGGAAGCAAGAGTGTCTTATGAGGAGATTTCGTCTATATGTTTGTGATCAGTGGAGACACCAGCAAGTGAAATTAATAAATGAAATTCAATATTTGACTTATTCTGGGAAAACAATGTCAAAAGTGATACTGAGGCTGACATACAATGCATAACCACATTTGCAAGTATGATTTTACATGTCAAAATCATTGCCGGAGTGCATTATTACATTAATGCATTATTAGTGCATTATTACATTAATGCACGTTGTCAGTGATTTTTGTATGCAAAATTAACTGCAATTCTGCTGTGGTGTCTATACAAAGCAGATAATGAACGGCACAATAATGCAAATTAGCTCCTTAACTATGTTCACATAGCTAACTTCAACACCCAAAGAAGTACAAAATTGCATCCTTGTCTGAAACTTAAACTATATCTTCAAAAGGTTCTTGTCCGAATCCTCGACTGCACATGTACTTTGATGCCAAAAATCATTACAAAGTCAGCTTCCATAATAAAAATAACTTTCATCTTTCAAAGTCCATGGCTACCTTTTATCCACAAACATTTCTGCAGATTTTCAAACTGAAAGCACATGCATACTTCCATTATGGAAACTGCCGAATGAGAAAATACCCACAGACACCTTAATCAACTGCTGGTGCTTTTTCTTATGAAAACAACACACATACAGTATTTTTGAAAAAACCAAAAACATGCATGATGTTTCAATCCATGATTATCCCAGTGCCAGAGAAGGCCTCTTCTCAATGCAAGTAAGAATATGCCTGTTTTGGAACAACGCATGTAACTTATTTGCACACAGGGTGGAAAATTTTCAAACAGTCCATGTCTACAAGTAAAATATTGTTGGGCTGATTTTTAAAAGGTATAATGCATTGTCCAACAGGCAGTCAATGCACAACTCCCTTACTATAGCATCTAAGTTGCTAAACAGTTTGAACCTCCCCATATTATTGTGGGCCAGATTAGAGGTGAGTTGGGAGATAGCCATAAATATTATCAGGATAGCACCAGTATTCAGCTGCTATCCAAATAAGCTATTGTTTACTTTAGGCCTGCTATTTACTGGATAGTGCTGGTGCAGTCACCAGTAGTGGTATGCAGGTAAAAAAAAAAAAAATCGTATTTGTCATTTTCCTGTGTCATTTGCACATTTTTTTGTTTCATTTTAAATTTTCCCCCTAAATTTTCATTTTCTTTCATTTTATTTTTAGAAATTTTCATTTCAGGGCAATTTTTTTAAAGACAGACCTTTCCATTCAGTCTTTCAGCAATTTCACTCACAAATACATAGAACAGTGCCGGGCCCAGGACTGAACCATGGGGCACCCCACTAATCACCTTCCTTTCATCCGAGTGAGCTCCATGTACCATCACCTTCTGTCGTCTGTCAGTCAACCAATTTCTAATCCAGTTTACCATCTTGGGACCCATCCCCAAGCTACTGAATTTATTGACAAGCCTCCTATGAGGAACAGTATCAAAGGCTTTGCTGAAATCCAGGTAGATGACATCCATCGCATGCCCCTGATCTAGTTCCTTGGTCACCCAGTCAAAGAACTCAATCAGATTTGTTTGGCAAGGCCGTCCTTCAGTAAAAACATGTTGCCTTGGATCTTGCAACCTGTTGGTTTTGAGAAAGTTCATTATTCACTCTTTCAGGAGCGCCTCCATTACTTTTCCCACCACCGAGGTAAGGGTCTGTAGTTTGACACTTCTTCCCTGTCACCACTTTTGTTATAGGTATGGCATCAGCCATTCTCCAGTCCTGAGTAACCTCTCCTGTTTCCAAGGATCTGTTGAATACATCCTTTAATGACCCTGCAAGAACCTCTCTGAGCTCTTTCAGTATGCTGGGATGTATCCCATCCGGTCCCATGGCTTTGTCCACTTTCAGTTTAGCAAGTTGTTCCAACACCTCATCTTCTGTGAATGGTGTGGTATCTACTTCATTCCCATTTTTATATTTGGGAGTCACAGCTGGTCCATCTCCAGGATTTTCTTCAGTAAAAACAGAGCAGAAGTATTTGTTTAGCAATTTCGCTTTTTCTATGTCACTTTTCATGAGTCCTTTCCCAGCACTTCTGAGTCCTGCAATTCCAACTCTGATCTTCTTCCTTTCCCGAATATACCTGAAGAAAGTTTTGTCGCCACCCTTAACATCCTTAGCCATCTTTTCCTCTGCCTTTGATTTTGCTATCCTTATTTCTCTTTTTGACTCTTTGAGTTTGATCCTGTATTTATTTCTGTGTTCTTCTGTTTGCAAGCTTTTGAATTTTGCGAAAACTGTGTTTTTTGCCTTTATTTGAGCAGCCACTTCTTTGGAAAACCAAATAGGTTTCCTTCTCCTATTGTTTTTACTTACTTTCCTTACATATTTATCTGTTGCCCCTTTTATTGCCTCCTTTAGTTTAGCCCAATGCAATTCCACTTCCCTTAGCTCCCTCTCTGGCCCTATTCTAATCCAGGTTAAAGCCCTGCCGAAGCTGCTTTTGGATCCTGTTCCCCTCATCTATCTGTATCTTGCCATTCCCCTAGATCTCCCCTTGTCCCCAGTTGTTGTATGGTCTGTCTTGATTAGATTGTAAGCTCTGATGAGCAGGGACTATGCCTTATTTGTACATATACAGAGCTGGGTATGCCTTGGAGTGCTAAACAAATGAAAAATAGTAGTAGTAGAAACATGTTGACAGAAAAAGACCATATGGCCTATCCAGTCTGCCCTTCTATATCAACTACTATAGGCTCTTTTTTCCCTTTAGAGATCCTCTGTGTTTGTCCCATGCTTTCTTGAATTCAGATACTGTCCTCGTTTCTACTACCTCCGCTGGGAGACTATTCCATGGATCCACCACTCTTTCCGTAAAGAAATATTTCCGCATATTACTCCTGAGTCTCTCCCCTTTCACCCTCATCCTTTGCCCCCCTCATTGCAGAACTTTCTTTCAATTGAAAGAGGCTCTCCTTCTGTGCATTTATGCCATGGAGGTATTTAAATGCCTCTATCATATCTCCTCTTTTCACCTTTCCTTGAAAGAATACATATTGAGATCTTTAAGACTGTCCCCATATGCCTTATGACAAAGCCAACTGACCATTTTGGTAGCCACCCTTTAAACTGACTCCATCCTCTTTACATCCTTTTGAAGGTGTGATCTCCAGAATTGCATGCAATACTCCAAATAAGGTCTCACCAAAGACTTAAACAGAAGCACTATCACCTCCTTTTTCCTGCTGGCCATTCCTCTCTGAATGCACCAAAGCATCCTTCTGGCTTTAACCATCTCCTTTTCTATTTGCTTAGCTACCTTAAGATCATCAGAAACAATCATGCTAGGTCCTACTCTTCTTTCATGGACAGAAGTACTTTATCCGCTATATTGGATTTTTGTCTCTCTCTTCTCTGGGAAGAGAAACGCTCCATTACAACCTCTGCTTGGCACAGTGAATCTACTTGCTTTGAGTCCTGTCTGCCTCTCTATATATATCTATTTATTTATCATTGTTAGTGTGCTCTTTTACTTCATTTGTTCTTTTGCACTACTGTTCAGCTTTTCTCAGCACTCTCTTGCCCTCAACATACTAATTGCAATTTTGCTTCTACTATCTGTTCTGTCTATGGAGCCCAAGTTAATATTTAATTCAATACCTATCTCCTAACTCTTGTCTCCATTGCTACAGAGTTTTAAACTTTCCTGTCCCTGCTCTAATCTACCTGAGTGACTAACCCCGCCCCCCCCCCCTGCTGAGGCATTGTATGGCCCCCAGATCTACCTCTCTACACCTGAAATCGCTCCAGCAATCCAGACCCGGATCTCTGCCTGCCTTTCTGACATTGCTGCTTGGATGTCTCGCCGCCTCTTGAAATTGAACATGGCCAAAACTGAGCTTCTTATTTTCCCCCCTAAAACCTCCTCTTCCTCCTTTCTCAGTCTATGTGGATAACTCTCTACTCCTCCCTGTTTCATCACATCCAACTGATAGCTAAAACCTGCCATTTTTTCTCTACATCAACACAATTCACCCTTTCCTTTCTGAACACACTACTAAGACACTTATCCAAGTCACCTCCCATCTTGATTATTGTAACCTACATCTTGCTGGTCTCTGAATGATCCCTCTCCCCTTCAGTCTGTTCACCACTCTACTGTGCAGCTAATCTTCCGCCAGCCCCATCATGCTCATATTACCCATCTTCTCATGTCACTTAATTGACTCCCTATCCGTTTCTGCATCCAGTTCAAACTTCTCCTTCTGACCTATAAGTGCATTCACTCTGAAGCTCCTCACTACCTTTCCTCTCTTATCTATCCCTACACCCCTCCTTGGGAACTCCACTCTTCTGGCAAATCACTTCTATTTATTTATTTAACAGGGTTTTTTTATACCACTCTATCCTTCAATCAGAGTGGTTTACATTAAACAATAACTTATGCAGACGGCAAGGGAGATGATCACAGTGTTGACTGCTACATTAAACAGAGTCAATAACATAGTAGCACACTTGTGAAACTCATAAAACTTGAATAAAGGAGAACTATACACAATGCAGAGGACAGGCATGGGAGGGTCATAACTGAGCTTAGATTAATTAGGAATGTAGAGTGTAATGTTGGCCTTTACAGTAGTATGCTGGTGTGATGTGAGGTCCATTGTTTATGTATAGTTTATGTGATGCGACCAAATTGTTCAGTGTAGAGGTGCATGTTTAGTTTTTTGCGGAAGTCCTTGATATCCATGGTCGTTCTGATGTCATCCGGTAGGGAGTTCCTTAGCAATGGGGCAGAGAGGGAAAGTGCTCTAGCAGAGGTAGTCTGGTTGGATTTCTTGTATTCAAGATGGGTGATGATCATATTTTTATTGTTGGTTCTCCTGAAGTGGTTGCTGGTGTCTTGATTGATCAGTTCCTGTAGGATATTTGCAGAGGATTTGTGTATGATCTTGAAGATTATGAGTATTGTTTCATACTTGCATTGGGAAGCAGTGGAATTGGTTAAGTGTGGGAGTAATGTTTTCTTGTTTGGGGATACCAGTGAGTATATGGGCAGCTATATTTTATGCCATTTGTAGGGGGTAAATGGAGCATTTGGATAAACTCTGGTTTATCGAGTTGCAGTAATCTATCTGTGCTCTTCTCTTCTATTGCTAACGCCAGACCTCACTCCTTTCACCTTGCTGCTCCTTATGCCTGGAACAAACTACTTGAGTCTGTATGTCAGGCGCCTTCTCTGGCCCTTTTCAAATCCAGGCTGCTGCTTTCAGATCCTGACTCACCCGATCTCCTTTGTGTTTCCTTACCATTCCTCCTAAACGTATCCCATGTGTACAGCTACTGTGTTGTCTGTCTTGACTGTGTTGTCGGACTTGACTAGATTGAAAGCTCTGATGAGCAGGGACTGCCTCTTACATGTGTTTGTGCAGCACTGCGTACGTCTTGTAGCGCTATACAATTACTCAGTGGTAGTAGTATTTTTGCAGTCCAAATGCATGACCCTACATTTTTTAGCATTAAATCTCAGCTACCAAATTCTTGACCATTCTTAAAGCTTAGTTAGATCCCTCCTCATGTTATCTACTCATTCCTGGGTATCTACTGTATTGCAGATCTGCAAAGAGGCAAACCTGACCTGACAGCCCTTCTGCAATATCTCTAACAAGGATGTTAAAAAGAATCAGACCAAAGAATGATCCCTGCGGCACACCACTGGAACATCCTTCTCAGAGTTAGCTCCATTTACCAGTACCCTTTATCGCCTTCCACTCAACCAATTTCTAACCCAATCCGTCTAGGGTCCATCCCTAGGGTGCTCAATTTGTTTGTAAGTAGCCTGTGTGGAATGGTATTAAAGGCTTTACTAAAATCTAAGTACACCATATCTAGGGCTCTTCCTTGATCCAGCTCTCTGGCCATGCAGTCAAATAAATCAATCTGATTTGTCTGACAAGACCTGCCTCTAGTAGGTAACTTGTGAGCTCTGTAAATGCAGCTTTTATTTGCTTAGACATGATTTCACAGAATTTCTGAACTGTATCGCAAAGAGGTCAATTCCATAGCATACACATCCAGGCTGTAGACACATCCAAATCAAAAACGGGCCCGATTTTATCCTGAATCCACAGCAGCAGATATAGACACACACATTGTTCCAGGATCAGGGACATAGACGTTTCCACCGCGGCACAAGGAAACCAGTATGGAGAAACACGGGTCCCGCTGTTAAGACGAGACACAGGTATACGCAACAAATGGTGTGGATGTCCCCATGCTCACCATATTCTGAAAAGATGGACGTTTCTGATCCTGCCTGTCTCTGCCACATACCTGTGGAAGTCTCAAATGGCCATGCCTCCTCTGTTAAAACATGCATCTCGTAAGCTGCTCCTCACAGACAGTGTTGTGCAGTTGCAAACTACACATAAATACTGAGGGTACATAAATGTTGATGCAAACTAGACTACACATACTAGTCTGTTGCATGCCTAGAACAGTGCAAGGTGCTCTTGGTGCACTCAGAGATATAATAACAGCAAGTAGAAAGTGATATGTTTGTCATGACATACCTTGCATTAAAACAGTAGAAGAAATCTGTAGTTCTTCTTTCAATGGTCATCTCTAAAAACTGTCTTTACAAAGCCAAGTATGGACCCTTACCAACCTCACACAATATGGTGCTTTTGGGCATGTTTCAGTGCTGTTTGCACTGTTAAATGCTCTTATTCTGAAGGTCTCTTATTATTGACATTTAGCTATGGAGAACCTTTTGTGATTTTTCTGCTTTATCACACTGGTATCTGGTGACGCTACAGTCACCGGTATGCTCCAGGTACTGGCAGACATTCATGTCCCCCGTGAATTGCTGGTGAGCATACCCGATCTTCCCGTGCAATCTTCAAACCACACACACTCACGCACTCTCACTTTCAGTCACAAAAAACATAGTTCTGCTAAAAAGAAGCCCTGAACCTATACATAACAACTGGTATAACATAATAGCATGGAGTCCCAGGACTCAAAAAATGATCTCCGTTTCTCACCCAAACATGATTCCTTCCCATAACTCACTCGCATACTATTCCTACATCAACAGTCCCACTTTTCAGGACACAGGAATTGTTAGGTTCCTCTATATTAGTTCCTTTAGCACAAACAGCAAATGTCAGCATGGCCAGAATAATCATTATTGCTCTTCTTAATATTTCTTTCACAGTAGTTATTAATGTCACTTTAACTTACAAAATTCGCACACTTCTGATTTCTATTCTTTATAAATGCATCCGTGGGGCTATGTACTGGAATATGCTTGTAGATGTTTTTGTGAGATACACGACCCTGGCGCACGTACAAAGCCTTATTCACTTTCGGGAATGACCTCCAAATTGAACAACTAGGATCTGGAGTAACCAAAACAAATTTTTTAGTTTATTTCCCATGTTTGTCCAGTACCCATCTTTACTAATTGAAGCTGCTACTTTCTTAGGCACGGTTTTACAGAATTTCTGAACTGGATCATTAATTGGACAACTGGGATCTAGAATAGGCTTGATAAATGTCTCTGACAGTAAAATAGCATAGTAAGATAGTACATGACAGCAGATAAAGACCAGCGTGGTCCATTTAGTCTGCCCAGCAAGGTGGCAAGAGTACGAGCACCTGACAATATTTATTTATTTATTTTTATTTAGCTGTATTTATATCCTGCTTTTCACCGGGTCAAAGCGGTCAATTGGGGGATACATTTAACACGAGGGGATATGAGACACATACGCTAATACTTACAGGGAACATGGGCAATGGAGGGTTAAGTGGCTTGCCCAAGACCACAAGGAGTGCATATAGGACTAGAAATCCCAGTCCCTCCGGCCTGAGATTGCTGTCCCCAGGTGGGACTTGAACCCCCAGCCCTCCGGCCTGAAGTACCTTGTCCTAACCACTAGACCACTCCTCCCTCATTCCGTGCAGGTCAGTCCTCCCCATGCCTTTGTTTCAGGATGTACCCACCACTCCGTGCAGGCCACCCCTATTTGTTGAGATATAAGAGATAGTTAAGTTTATTTTGATTATATTCTGTTACTATAAAGGGATCCAATGTGTCTGTCCCATGACATTTTGAATTCTGTCACTGTATTATCCCGCACCGCTTCCATCGGCAGGGCGTTCCAAGCATCCACCACCCTTTCAGTGAAAAAGTATTTCCGGATGTTGCCTTTCAGTTTACCCCCTTGCAATTTCATGTTATGCCCTCTAGCTTTACAGTTTTCCTGTCTTTGAAAAAGGTTTGATTTTTCATTAATATTCTAAGTAACTGGGAATTCCAAATAAGAATTCAGGACTGTAATTCTACAAATTCATTAAGGAAACAATTGTAATTAAAGGCTCCAGGATACTTTTCCCAGAACTTGCAGAGGGTTAGGAACATAGAAGTCTCTAGATCAGGAGTTAATAGATTCACAAGGCAATAAATCCAGGAAGGGTTTTCCATGGAGCTCAAGACTAGATAGGAAAGCTTTGGGCCACAGGAAATAGGAACTAAGATTACCAGAAATATAAGAAACAGCTAAGAATAGACTGACTAGAATCAGCTCCTCAGGAGGCAGAATAGCTCCTCCTGGAAGAATAGAGATTTCCAGTACAAGCGTCATTTGTTTGAGGCCAGCTCAGGACTTCTATTAATGATGCTTGAATAGAAAAACAAAACAGAATTGTTGTTTCTCTCCTGTTGTTTCAAATGAAAAATGATATGATAGGACATGGAAAATGTTTATATTTCCTATGTCATTTCAAACAAATGCGCATCCCTAGTCACCAGTCAGTTGATATGTTCAGCAGCACAAAACCAAACGGTAAGAGAAGAGGGTCTTCTGCAGGAAACACAGTGAGACAAAGCGGAAGCCAAGGACCACAGCCAAACACAGTAAGGTGTTTAAAAACTTTATTAGCAGACCCATGAGACAAAGCGGAAGCTAAGGACCGTGGCCAAACACAGTAAGGTGTTTAAAAACTTTATTAGCAGACCCATGAGACAAAGCGGAAGCTAAGGACCGTGGCCAAACACAGTAAGGTGTTTAAAAACTTTATTAGCAGACCCATGAGACAAAGCGGAAGCCAAGGACCACGGCCAAACACAGTAAGGTGTTTAAAAACTTTTCTAACCCTAGCTAGTATCTATTTTATTAGCGGATTCCCCACGGGATCGAATGACTATAAACCAGGCTGCAATGCCATTCCCATACTTCGGAGCAATGGCAAGATAATCCATACCATTCCTCAATGGAAACTATTCGCATGCCTCACTCACACCTACTCCACATCTCCTTACAACAATGTAAAAAACATCAACCAGCCAAGCAACAACCTCCACTTAAATGCGCTCTCATCAACGCCAGATCGATACGCTCAAAATGGCCGGCAGTCATCGATCTAATACCCATCCACGACCTAGATATCTTGATGATTACAGAAACCTGGCTATCTGAATGCGATAATGTCCTGCTCAATCAAATGCTACCCCCCGGCTTTTCAATCTACAACTGCCACAGAACCAATAAGAAAGGAGGTGGCGCTCTCATTATCGCAAGGACCAAACTACAATTCCGTCTGAATAACGCCACCAGCACAACCCACCTTGACACAATCACAATAGAGAATGATCGATACACAATCAATTTATTATATAGAGCACCAATACCCTCAGCAGACGATCTTTCACTAATAATTAACATAGCTTGCAGCGCAAACAAATCAAGATCCCAAAACTGTCTCTTGGGTGACTTCAATCTACCTACCCTACAGGAATCTCATGCGACCGCCTTCCTCGAAGCACTAGAGGAGTTGAGATACAAACAATTAGTAAATGAGCCTACACACATAAAAGGAAACATACTAGACCTAATATTCGCCCCGCATATGGCACCAGATTCAACTCCTGACTTAGCTTTATCCATAACCCCAGTACCCTGGTCTGATCATAGTCTACTCATATTCCAGATGCCCAGCAAGCCACCCTGTCAGAATGCTAACAGAGCTGTAACCTCCCAAAGAATGCCTCCAAAGAGACTTAGAACGTTTGTCAAAGAAGAAATACTCGAGCAAGTACTTCCACTATTTGACAGCACCGTCTATAACCTAGATGAAATGATCGACAACTGGAATAACAGCCTCAATGCCACTTCTATCCACCCGACTACATGCGAAAAACTGAGGAAATTGGAACATGCAGCCTGGTACTCCAAGGAACTCCGATCTTCACTAATCCACCTAAGTAAACTGGAAAGACGCTGGTGAAAATCACGATTCCCCGAAACTCTCAATGAATATAAGGCTCACCTAGCAAAACACCATTCTACAATAGATTAGAGAAGGAAACAATTCCATACAAACCTACTGAAACGATCAATGAATAAACCTCATGACTTATTCAACATCGTAAGGACACTAGCGAAAGAACCAACTCTTGACCAGTCCGACTTGCTTCACCCACAGGCATACTCTGACTATCTTCAATCAAAGATGATTCTAACCGACAAATGCTCAAACTGCACACCCAGCACCCCTCAGCACCACTCATCCCCCCTGGCCACCCTATCCAAATTTAGAACCATTTCAAACAAGGAGATAGAAGACACCATTGCCTCCATCAACACATCCACAGCACCTAGCGACCCGTGTCCGGCACACTGGATAAGAGAAATGTGTCATGAACTAAGCCAATTCATAGGAAAAATTCTCAATCAGTCTCTCTCAACTGGTGAATTTCCACAAAAATTAAAAAACATATCCATCAGACCATTACTGAAAAATAACAAGATGGACCCCTCAAAAGTAGAATCCTATAGGCCAATATCAAGCATTCCTATGCTTGCCAAAATAATCGAGAAGGTAGCACAACAACAAATACAGCAACACATTGACATGGAAGCACCTCTAGACCAAGCCCAACACGGATTTAGGGAAGCTCATGGTGTGGAAACCCGCCTCGTCACCCTCTTCAACACACTAATCTCAGGAATCGATAATGCTCGACAAGGCTTTATCCTCATATTCATGGATATTGCAGCTGCGTTTGATTCCGAATACTTATTGAGCATCTTAAGGAGAAAGGAATTGAAGGATCGACTCTGAAATGGTGCAAATCTTTTCTATCTAATAAATGGCAATATGTAAGAACCTGTACCGCAACCTCTGAACCATTCATGCAGAAACAAGGGGTACCCCAAGGATCATCCCTCTCTGCACTGATGTTTAACATCTACATGCAACCCATCTGCTCCCTAATACGTTCGTTCAACGTACAATGCTTAGCATATGCAGATGATATCCTTCTGTTTATGCCATTCACAATTCAGCAACCAGACTTCTCCCCAATAACAAAATTCTTTGGTTATACACACAAAATCTCAGGATCAATCATACCAAGACAGACGTCCTCTTCGTTACAAAAAACCAAGCCTTCATCCCCCCAATTACATTAAAAGTCAAGAATGCAGAAATGACAACCAAATCTTCAATCCGCTACCTCGGGATCACCTTAGACCAGAGACTGGACATGAAAGCACATATAAAAAACACGGTAAAAACAATATATCACAAAATCTTGAAAGACTAGAAAAGGGGACTGTTACGAGTCTTGAAAGACTAGAAAAGGGGACTGTTACTTCTGGAGAGAGATCTGCAACTGTGAGTATATACTTCTGGGAATTTTCTGAAAGGAATTCTTTTTATTAAAGCTAATTAATCTGTGAACCCACTATTTTTTGTTAAAACAGTCAGGGCCTAGTAGCAGAGGTTTAAGTTTACACTTAAAACACAGAAGAGAGCTTTCTGGTTAAATTTCATACCCAGCAGAGAGCTTGTAGTTTAAATTCAATAGTCATTCAGGGCCTAGCATCAGCAAAGTACTTTTAGTTTAAATTTAAAACACAGAAGAGAGCTTTCTGGTTAAATTTAGAACGCAGCAGAGAGCTTGTAGTTTAAATTTCATAATAAGTTAGAGACTAGCAGCAGCAAAGAGATATAATTTAAATCAAATAAGAATATAGCTTACCTCAGCAGCACAGGACAGGGTACTGTGTAGCAGGCCCAAACACAGTAAGGTGTTTAAAAACTTTATTAGCAGACAACAAGGCTTTATGCTAATAAAGTTTTTAAACACCTTACTGTGTTTGGCCGTGGTCCTTATGTTCAGCAGACAACCTATACAGATAGCAGCAAGAAAAATAGGAGTAATATTAAGCACTGATGCTTAATTTGGTGATTGTGCCAGCAGAAAATCGCCCCTGTATTAGAAGTGGAAGGGACTTTGAAAGTTCCTATAACTGTAAATGGCTTGAAATCGCAAAAAAAAATGTTCCGCTGCTTTTTGACATATTCATAAATGACCTGGAAAAGGGAATAACGAGTGAGGTTATCAAATTTGCAAATGACACAAAACTATATAAAGTTGTTAAAAATCCAAGAGGATTGTGGAAAACTGCAAGAGGATCTTGATAAATTGGAAGACTGGGCATCCAAATGGCAGATGAAATTTAATGTGGACAAGTGTAAAATTATGTACCTAGGAAAGAACAACACAAACCATGGTTACACAATGCAAGGTTCCACATTGGGAATCACCAACCAGGAAAAAGATTTAGGCGTTATCGTGGATAACATGTTAAAACCCTCCGCCCAGTGTGGAGTGGCGGCCAAGAGAGCAAATAGAATGCTAGGTATCATAAGGAAAGGAATGGAAAATAAAACAAAAGATATTATAATGCCTCTATATCGTTCCATGGTGAGACCGCACCTTGAATATTGTGTGCAATTCTGGTCGCCGTATCTTAAAAAGGATATAGCGATTTTAGAAAAGGTTCAGAGAAGAGCCACCAAAATGGTAAAGGGGATGGAAGGCTACTCCTATGAAGAAAGGCTAAAAAGGTTGGGGCTCTTTAACCTGGAAAAGAGACGGCTGAGGGGAGATATGATAGAAGTCTATAAATTAATGAACGGAGTGGAACGGGTAAACGTAGATCGATTGTTTACCTTATCAGAATATAGAAAGACTAGGGGACATGCAATGAAGCTACAGGGTAAACTATTTAAGACTAATAAAAGAAAATATTTTTTCACTCAACGTGTAATCAAACTCTGGAATTTGTTACCGGAGGATGTAGTAAAGGCTGTTAGTGTAGCTGGGTTTAAAAAAGGTTTGGACAAGTTCCTGGAGGAAAGGTCCATAAACCATTATTAAGAAGGGACCCAGGATATCAATGCTTGAACCAATACAAGCATTGTGGAACCTGTGTCCCTTGGGGAAACTGCTAGGTACGTATGACCTAGATTGGCCACTGTTGGAAACAGAATACTGGGCTTGATGGACCTTGGTCTGACCCAGTATGGCATATCTTATGTTCTTATGTTCTTATGTCTCTTTTGGGGAAACTGCTAGGTATGTATGACCTAGATTAGCCACTGTTGGAAACAGGACACTGGGCTTGATGGACCTTGGTCTGACCCAGTATGGCATATCTTATGTTCTTATACCAGGCTTTTCTTGTGGCATCTTCTAGATATAAATATGGCAATCTGTTTTAAGAACTCATGAAGAATGTAGTTAGCATGTCTTTGTACAATCGGTGGGAGCACACTAAGCCTCCTTTTTTTGTTGTTGTTGTTGTAAATCGTATTTCCAAAAGCCCTTTTTCAGATTTTAGGTACTGGTTGCTTTTTGCTCTAGGAGGGTATTATTGATAATACTTTTCTGACTATAAACTTCATATTGAAGGAGTCATGTTGTTGTTCTTAAGTACCGTCGAGTCGGAGTCGACTCATGGCGACCCTCTGGATAGCTATCCTAAATTGTGTTCGGTCTTGAGTCAGGCGGCTCATTGTTGACAGACTGGTACCCGTAGCTGCTGTTATTGTATCAATCCAGCTCATTGCTGGCCTTCCTCTTTTGCATTGACCTTCTATTTTGCCAAGCATGATGTCTTTCTCTAATGATCTCTCTCTTCGCATGATGTGTCCAAAGTATGAAAATGTAGTGAGAATGAAAAAATAAGTCCATCAACTTAGCTTATTATGCAGAGCACCGCCAGAATGCCATTAGTAAGTGGACTTACTAATGGCATTCTGGCGGTGCTCTGCATAATAAGCTAAGTTGATGGACTTATTTTTCCAAAGTATGAAAGTCAAAGTCTTGTCATCTGAGCTTCTAAAGAAAGCTTAGGTTTGATCTCCTCTAGTACTGACTGTTTTGTTGTTCAGGCAGTTCATGGTATACACAGTATTCGCCGCCAGCACCATAATTCAAAGGCATCAATTTTC
The DNA here is from genome assembly GCA_033557465.1 of Ichthyophis bannanicus. NCBI lineage: Eukaryota > Metazoa > Chordata > Amphibia > Gymnophiona > Ichthyophiidae > Ichthyophis > Ichthyophis bannanicus. The sequence continues at coordinate 949,571,348 of CM066034.1, forward strand.
TTCCTATCTATATTTTTCACTGTCCAGCTTTCACATCCATATGATGTTATTGAAAATACCCGATGGCTTGAACAAGTCGAATCTTTGTATGGAGATCGACATCTCTGCTCTTGAGAATCTTATCTAGGTCTGTCATAGCCATTCTGCCAAGAGCAATGTGTCGTCTGCTTTCTTGACTGATTGTTGCTTCTTTATTGATAGTTGATCCAAGTAGGTTAAAGTTGTTCATGATTTCAATTTCTTCTCCTTCAGCGATGAACCTGTTGATTGTGCCGGTTGTTATGATCTTTGTCTTCTTTACATTAAGGTGCAGGCCCATTTTGAGACTATGTTCTTTGATTGTGAGAAGCAAATGTTTCAGATCATCTTCACTTTTAGCCAGTAATGTGGTATCATCAGCATAGCGAAGGTTGTTGATGAGTCTTCCACCAATCTTCACACCTCTGTTGTCTTCATACAATCCTGCTTCTCTGATGATTTGTTCTGCATATAAATTAAACAGGTAGGGGGAAAGTATGCAGCCTTGTCTTACACCTTTGCTTATTTTTTTTTTTTTTTTTTTTTAATTTTTATTAACTTTTGTAACAGTTACATTAGCATGTGCTCAACAGCTCCAAGGCATCAAGGATTCAGCAAACAACAACATAAGAGACAACCCTTCAACTAACACACAGTCCCTAATACCGGAATCCCATCCCTGACCCCCCCCCCACCCAACCCAATCTCCCCCCCCCTCCCCTCCCCCAATGCTCTAGCTCAGGCTATGTAGCGACCAACTGAGAGGGCCCAACAGCGTACCGCCTATGCGGCCCTCTCAATAGTCAGCTTTCCCTAGTCATATCTCCTCCTATCTGCCATCCCCCCACCCCCTCTCTATTTCCACCCCTCTTCCCTCAACCACCTCCAAACCCCTGCCCACCGCTTCTCCATTTGCTCCCCTCTCCCTCCCCGCTCCCCGGTCAATTTATACATGGCATAAAGATGCGACACCCTGCGTGCATAGCTCGCCATGGAGGGTAGAGCTGGTCTATTCCAATACCATGCAATTTCGCAGCGGGCCGCTGTGACACAATACCAAATAATTTTCCAATCCCCCTCCCATTTTCCATCTGGTCTATGCAGGAGACACATCTCAGGGCCAAGCTCGAGGTTCGCCCCCATCATTTTGTTGATGTTTTCCCCTATACGGTGCCAGTACTCTCTCACTACCGGGCACGTCCACCACATATGCAGCCAGGAGCCGCGCTCCCCACACTTTCGCCAGCAGTCATCCGTTTGCAACACCCCCCGCTTTACACAACCGCTCCGGTGTGAGATACCAGCGACTCAGCACCTTAAACCCATTCTCTCGCAGTGTCGTTGCAATGGAGAATCGTGCTATTCCTAGTGCCACTGTCTCCCACTCCTCCACCCCCCAGCTTACCCCTAAATCCTTCTCCCATGCTTCCATGTATTTCAACTTGCCTTCTCCCCTCGCTGTCAACCCTCTATAAATCCTGGAGAGCATCCCCTGACGTCCCAGGGATCACAGACAGGCTCCCTCAAACCATTCACCTCCCCCCCATCCCCCTTGCTCCCTTCCCTTTGTACTCACTACCGAGCATAGCTGCCTATACGCGAATCTATCTACCTCCCCCAAACGATAAAGGTCCCGGACCCCCTCAAAACCTCTACAGTGTCTCCCTACCACAATCTGGGACACCTGGGACAATCCTAACGCCGCCCATTTACGGAGCACTGTGGCTCCCGGTCCCCCGCTCTCCGCACAGCATGCTTGTAGTGACATGGTGGCCGACCATCGTTTGTCGCCCACCAGCCGCTTCCTGTACTGCTGCCACACTTGCAAAGTATGCCCCACAATGGGATTCCTCCCCTTCTCTCCTTTCCCCTCCCATACTATCCGTTCAAGTGCACCCGGCCTGAATTCGGCCATCTCCAGCTGAACCCACTGCTTCTGGGGTTCCCGCAACCACGCGTAGACTGCTCTCAATTGTGCTGCCGCATAATATAGTCGGAAGTTGGGAACCCCCATCCCTCCTTCCCGTACCGAGACTTGCAGCGTCCTTGCCGCCACCCGTGGACGCCTCAACCCCCAGATAAACCGCTCGACCTGTTGTTGGATCTTCCTCAGCACTTTCGGGGGGATCGGGATCGGCAAAGCTTGAAACAGAAAGAGGAACTGGGGGAGAAGCATCATCTTAACCGTCGCTATTCGTCCAAACCACGAGTAATACCCCCTGCTCCAGCCTTGTAACCGCGCCTCTACCTGCCCCACCAATTTTTTGTAATTTAGATCATACAACTCCTCCAAGGTTCTACCGAGGTGAACCCCGAGGTACCGGATCGATGTCTTTGCCCATTTGAATGGGAAATTCTGCTGCCAGTCACGCTGTTCCTCCCCCTCCCCCCCTACACTCAAAATCTCCGATTTCCCCCAATTAATCCGGAAGCCCGCCCTTTCACCATAGTCTTGAATCTCTCTCATCACAGCCCTCAGAGATTCGCTGGGATTCGTAAGTGTCAGGAGTATATCGTCTGCAAAGAGGGACGTTCTGCATTCCTGACGTCCCACCCTAACCCCCGTGATATCGGGGTTGCTGCGCAACTTAGCTGCCAACGGCTCTAAGGATAGCACAAAAAGTAGGGGGGACAGTGGGCATCCCTGCCGCGTCCCCCTTTCTAAGGGGAAGAACCCAGAGTACCCCCCATTCACGCGAACACATGCCTTCGGCCTAGCATAAAGAGCCCTTATCCACTGTGTAAACCCAGGTCCAAACCCCTGGGCCTCCAACACCGTGTACAGAAAGTCCCAAGACACCTGATCAAAGGCCTTCTCTGCATCCAGTGATACCAACAAGGCCCCCGCCCCCTGCCGCTGTGTCGACCACATCACATTTAACACTTTGCGGATGTGATCCGCCACTTGCCGGCCTGGCACAAATCCAGCCTGGTCCTCATGCACCAATTTGCCTAACACTCCATTGAGGCGCACCGCTAGTACTTTCGCCAGCAGTTTCGCATCTAAGTTCAGCAGCGAGATCGGACGGTAGGACGCACACTCCTGCGGGTCTTTCCCCTCTTTGTGGATAAGCGTAATACCTGCCCAACCCATTGATTCAGGCAGGGCCTCCCCCCGCCCCGGTCCATTAAATACCCTGGTCAACGGGTTCAGCAAAAGGCTCCCAAAGCGCTTATAAAACTTTGCCGTCAGACCATCAAGCCCTGGGGCCTTGCCGTTTTTCAATCCCCTGATGGCCTGGCTGACTTCGTCAGCTTGTATTTCCCTGTCGAGCCCCTCTTGTTCATCTCCCGTCAGAGTCGGGAGCCCTGCTTCCCTCACATATTCCCGAATGTCCTCCCCCGACCTCGCAGCTTGGGCTGCATACAAGTTACTATAAAAGGCCACAAATTCCTCCCTTATTCGTGGGGCCTCCCGCACTACCCCCCCTGTACTCCTAATCTGTGTAATCCTATTCCACTCCCTCCGCTTCTTCAGTTGTCTCGCGAGGAATTTCCCCGCTTTGTTCCCCCCTTCAAAGAACCTCTGTTTTAACAGCTGTAGGCGGAATTGTATCTTTTCCGCTTCAAGAGCATTCACCTGGGCCCGTAGTGCCAGCACCTCTCCCCGGACCTGGCCAGTTCTGTCCTGTCCATCTCTTTCCTCCATCTCCCACAATTGCCGGCGTAACCGGTCCTCCCTCTCCGCCCTCTCTCGCTTTAGACGGGCTCCCCACTTAATGAAAACCCCCCTAATTACAGCCTTGAAGGCATCCCAGACTGTGCCATCCCTCACTTCCCCACCTCCATTTTGGTCAAAGTACTCCGGGATGAGCCTTTCGATCTCCCGCACCACCCTCTCGTCCTCCAGGAGCCCCTCATTCAACTTCCAGAACTGACGGCCCCTATCTTCCCCTTCCACCCGCACCCGTACCACCACCGGGGCATGGTCGGACCAGGTAATGGGTTCCATCTCACCCCCTAGGAGCCGTCCTGTTATCTCCTTCCCTACCCATATGGCATCCAACCGGGAGTAGGTGCCATGTGCTGCAGAATAAAAGGAAAATTGCCTCCGCCCCGGGTTTAGGGTCCGCCATACATCTATCAGGCCGTTCTCCCTCACAAAACTATGGTAGTGTTTCCTATCCGTACCTCTCCCCTCCCTGCGCCCGGTCGTGTCTCTCCCCACCTCCCATGCCACATTGAAATCCCCACCACAGATTAGGGCCCCATCCCCCATTGCCGCCACTTGCTCACTCAATGCGTCCCAAAATTCAGTTTGCGGACCCGTAGGGGCATACACATTTACCACGCAGAACCACTCCTCACCTATCTTTACCCTCAGCAGGAGATACCTCCCCCCCCTGTCCCGGGACACTACTTGGACCTCCATGGGGCCTGTCTCTCTAATGAACACCCCCACCCCGCCTTTCTTCTTCTCATTAAGATTAGAGGCGAACATACGGTGCTTATACCCCCGGGGTTGCACCAATGCCTCATGTTGTCTCAATAGATGTGTCTCCTGCAACAGCACTATATCCGCTTTATGTCTTGTTAACTCCTTATATAATTTCTGTCTTTTCATTGGTGAATTTAGACCTTTCACATTTAAAGTGAGAATTCTTAACTCCTTTCCTTCCCCCAGGTCCCTACCTCGCCCCCCTAAGTCCCTCCGCCCCCACTTCCCACTTTGCCCCCCTCTTCCCCCCCCTACCCACCCCCTCCTCCCCCCACCCCCCTCCCCCTCCCGCGGCTCCCACCCTACCTCCCTCTCCCCCCCTTGCTGCTCCCTCCCCTCCTCCCTCTCCCCCCCTCGTAACTCTCCTCTGCGGAGATGCGACTTCCAACTCGGTGACCTTCTCTCCCTCCCCACCTACCCACCTCAACCGTCCCCTAGCCCCCCCCCACTCCCCTGCCTAACCCCCCCCCCGCTTCCATCTCTCCCCCCTCTACACCCCCTTCCCTCTCCATCCTCCCTCTCAGCCTGGTCCCCACCTCCTCCCCCCTCCCTCTCCCCTTGGCCCACTACCCCTCTCTCCTTCCCCCCCCCGCCCACAGCCCAACTTATTCAGAAATACCAGTCCTTTAGAGAGGTGCTTCAGCTCAACCAGTCTCTTGTTCTATGGTCCGGCTCTGGTGCGGGTCCTTGGTGGTTCTTGCCAATCTCCGTCCGCTTGCCCTCTGCCATTTCAACTGTGCTGCTCCTCCGGTCCTGGATTCCGTTCTTGGCGAAGTGGAGGAGCCCCCGGCCTGCTCCGGTAGATGCTTGGCACCGAGCTCCCGCAACGCTCTCCACGCCTCCACACTGGATCTCACCGTCCTCGAACGTCCTTTCACCCGTAATAAAGAGACCGAAGGGGAAGAGCCACTTGTATCGCAGGTCGGCATGTCTGAGATATGCGGTAACTTCTCTTATCTCCCTCCGTCTTTGTAGCGTACCTTGGGACAGATCTTGGTACAGCTCCACCGTATGCCCCTCCCAGCGGAAATTTTTCAGTTTGCGGCTAGCACCCAGCAAGAGTTCCTTACTCTTAAAGGAGTGCAGGCATACCACAATGTCTCTTGGCCTATTGTCCCGGATGGGCCCCAGACCCCTGTGCGCCCTTTCTATTTCGAGGCGGGTCTCCTCTGCAGGTCTTCCTGGGCCAGCTGCTACTAGTAGGTCTCGGAAGATCCGCTGGACTACTTCCTCACAGTTCTTATATTGTGGTTCCTCCGGCACCCCTCTCACCCAGAGGTTACATCTGCGCGAACGGTCCTCCAGGTCTTCTGTTTTAGCTTTCAGGTTCTCCTGCGCCCTCTGGAGCTCTTCCCAGCTGCTCTGGACCTGCGTCAGGGTCTCCTCTTGACTCTCCAACCTGGTCTCCACCTCCTCCATACGTCCCCCCAGCTCCAGCAGATCTTGGCGCATGGTCTGCATTACTTCTTTGATTTCATTTTTAACCCCACACATCTCCATCTTCAATTCCTCCTTTAACTCATGGAGCCATTGTTTAATCTGTTCCGCTGCCGACAAGCCCTCCTCTCCTCCTTCACTCCCCTCCGGGCTCTGTGGGGTCTCTGTCACAGGTTTCCCTGCTTTTTCCGCCTCCTTCCCTCCTTTGGTAGTTGCATATGGGGATCAGAACTCGGCCAGCTTTTTTTTTGCCAGAGTCTCTTTTTTATTATTTTTTTCCATTTTGGGCTGATTAACCCCTTTCTCCCCGATCTCTCCGGCTAGTGGATCAGGTAGGGCGGCCACTCACTGCTCTACAGCCTCTGCTGGGTACAATTCTCGTGGCTGGCAGTTCTCTGCCTCTGCTCCTCTTTTTAGTGCAGCTGGGGGGGTGTGAGACTCACCACTGCTGGCTACTTCTGCACTCTGCTCCTTGTGGGCTGCAACTTGGCACAGGTCCCTGCCTCCAACTTCTCCCAGCCACGTGCTAGGCCTTCCCGGCCTCCTCTGCCTCCGGATGCACCTTTCTGCTGGCGACCCTCTTCTGCAGCCTCGTGGTCTGTGAGGATCGGCGGCGCGGTGTCCTCCCGCTGGAGCCCTCACTGCCTCTGTTCACCGGCCAGCCTCTTATGGCCCTGTGGATACTCTCCCAGCAGGGCCTACTCGGCGCAGCCACCGGCCAAGAAGCCCCCTGATGGTCAGGCTATCTCACCCGTTCGGCTCCCGCCAGATTCGCTGCACCCGCTTGTTTCGCCGCCGCCGCGGTTTGCCGGCACACTCCGCTTACACCGCCGCTCCTCGGACCGCTGCTCCGTTGCCCGTGGGGGCTAAAAAAGCATGAATTATTGCGGGTTGGTGGCGGAGCTCCTCCGCTACGCCGCCATTCCAGTAGGTGACGTCACCGGAAGTCCTTTGCTTATTTTAAACCATTCTGTTTCTCATTGTTCCTTTTGAACTGTTGCTTCTTGATTAATGTACGGATTGTGCTAGAGTACGATCAGGTGTTCTGGTATACCCATGCTTCTTAATGTGGCCCAGAGTTTCTCATGGTTTACACAGTCAAAAGCCTTGCTGTAGTCGATAAAGCACAAATAGATGTTGTTGTTGTTAAGTGCCGTCGAGTCGGAGTCGACTCATGGCGACCCTCTGGATAGCTATCCTAAATTGTGTTCGGTCTTCAGTCAGGCGGCTCATTGTTGACAGACTGGTACCCGTAGCTGCTGTTATTGTAGCAATCCATCTCATTGCTGGCCTTCCTCTTTTGCGTTGACCTTCTATCTTGCCAAACATGATGTCTTTCTCTAATGATCTCTCTCTTCGCATGATGTGTCCGAAGTATGAAAGTCGAAGTCTTGTCATCTGAGCTTCTAAAGAAAGCTTAGGTTTGATCACTTCTAGTACCGACTGGTTTGTTCTTCGGGCAGTCCATGGTATACACAGTATTCGCCGCCAGCACCATAATTCAAAGGCATCAATTTTCTTCCTGTCTGTCTTTTTCACTGTCCAGCTTTCACATCCATATGATGTTATTGAAAATACCATGGCTTGAACAAGTCGAATCTTTGTATGGAGAGAGACATCTCTGCTCTTGAGAATCTTATCTAGATCTTTCATAGCCATTCTGCCAAGAGCAATGCGTCGTCTGATTTCTTGACTGCTTGTTGCTTCTTTATTGATAGTTGATCCAAGTAGGTTAAAGTTGTTCACGATTTCAATTTCTTCTCCTTCAACGATGAACCTGTTGATTATGCCAGTTGTCATGATCTTTGTCTTCTTTACATTAAGGTGCAGGCCCATTATGAGACTATGTTCTTTGATTGTGAGAAGCAAATGTTTCAGATCATCTTCACTTTCAGCCAGTAATGTGGTATCATCAGCATAGCGAAGGTTGTTGATGAGTCTTCCACCAATCTTCACACCTCTGTTGTCTTCATACAGTCCTGCTTCTCTGATGATTTGTTCTGCATATAAATTAAACAGGTAGGGGGAAAGTATGCAGCCTTGTCTTACACCTTTGCTTATTTTAAACCATTCTGTTTCTCCTTGTTCCGTTCGAACTGTTGCTTCTTGATCAATGTACAGATTACGCAAGAGAACGATCAGGTGTTCTGGTATACCCATGCTTCTTAATGTGGCCCAGAGTTTCTCATGGTTTACACAGTCAAAAGCCTTGCTATAGTCGATAAAGCACAAATAGATATCCTTTTGGTATTCTTTAGTCTTTTCAAGGATCCATCTCACATCCGCAATGATGTCTCTCGTTCCTCGCCCTTTCCTGAACCCTGCTTGCACTTCAGGTAGTTCTTGTTCTAGGTATGGCTGTAGTCTCTTTTGAATAATCTTCAGTAGAATCTTGCTGGCATGTGGGATCAGAGCGATTGTGCGATAATTTCCACAGTCAGTTGGATCACCTTTCTTTAGTATTGGTATAAACACAGATCTTTTCCAGTCAGTTGGCCATGATGTTGTCTTCCATATTTCTTGGCAGAGCCTTGTAAGTACTGTAACAGCTGCATCAGATTGCATCAATACTTCTATGGGAATGCTATCAATGCCTGGTGCTTTGTTCTTTGATAAGGCTTTCAATGCTGCTTTAACTTCTTCTTTCATCACCAATGGTTCCCGATCATAAGGTACAGGTTGAAACGGCTGTTGGTACACTTGATCTTTATCATATAAAAAAACTCTGTATATTCCTTCCACCTTTTCTTGATCTTCTCAGCATCATTCAACATAGAACCTTGAGCATCTTGTAACATTCCAATTCGAGGCTGGAACTTTTTCTTTAACTCTCGTAGCTTTAGGAAAGCCGATCTTGTTCTTCCTCTAATAGTTTCTGCTTCTATTTCCTTGCATGGGTCGTTGTAGTACTTTTCCTTGTCCTGTCTTGCTGCACGTTGGAAATCTCTGTTGAGTTCTCTTATTGTCTTTCTTTCTCCTCTGGCTTTAGCTTCTCTGCGTTTTTGGGCAATTTTCAGAGTTTCTTCCGTCATCCATTTTGGCTGTTTTTGCTTTTTCACCTTTTGTAGAGACTTCTCGCTTTCTTCCAACACAACCTTCTTGATGTCATTCCATAACTCTTCTGGAGCTCTGTCATTTGTATCTAAAGCAGCAAATCGATTTTTCAGGCAGTCTTTAAATTCCAGTGGCATATTCTCAAGGTCATATTTTGCTGCTTTCATGAGTGGTTTGCTCTTTTTCAACTTTAGCTTGAGTTTGCATACTAGTAGTTGATGATCTGTACCATAGTCAGCTCCAGGTTTTGTCTTTGTTGATGTTATAGAACTTTTCCATCATTGACTTCCACAGATGTAGTCAATTTGATTTTTATACAATCCATTGGGTGAAGTCTATGTGTACAGTCGCCGCTTGTGTTGATGGAAGAAGGTGTTTGAGATGAATAGATCGTTGGTCTTGCAGAATTCTATCAGTCTTTCTCCAGCTTCATTTCTTTTGCCAAGTCCATATTTTCCAACTACTTTGCCTTCTTCTTTGTTGCCAACTTTTGCGTTCCAGTCACCCATGACTATCAGGATATCCTGTTTGCATGTTCTGTCAATTTCAGCTTGTATTTGTTCATAGAACTCTTTCAATCTCTTCTGCAGCTGTTGTTGGGGCATATACTTGAATTATAGTTGTGTTGATAGGCATTCTTCGTAGACGAATAGAGATTAAGCGTTCGCTGACTGCATTGTATTTCATTACAGTTCTTGCAAGTTTCTTCTTTATTATAAATGTAACAGCATTTCTTCTTTGTCTTTCATTTCCATGTGATCATCTGATGCAAAGTGCCCGATGCCAGTCCATTTCTGTTTGCTGACAGCCAACAGATCAAGATGTACACGTTCCATTTCATTCTTGACCACCTCCAACTTCCCTTGTTTCATGCTTCGTACGTTCCATGTTCCAATGCGTGAGACATCTTTACAGCTTCTGACTCTCATTTCATGTGCAGCTACATCAGCAGTCAGACGTCCAGAGGGCTTTGATCCAACCACATCATAAATGCTGGCTTTACTCTGAAAAGTCTTCATCTCTTCCCCAGTAGCTAGTTGAGTGACTTCCGACCTGGGTTCTCATCTTCCAGCACTATAGCACAATTTGTTTTGTTGTAAATATCCATTGGGTTTTCATGGCAAGATACAGAAGTAGATTGCCGGGCCTTTCTTCCATGCATTTTAAGTTTGGTGTTGTTGCCGTTGTCACAGAAATGTGATCCTCTGCCGTCAACACTATCCCATTTTGCTGCTGCCCAGATGGGTGGTTGTCTTGGTCTGGCACCTCAGCTGAGACCTGTCAATCTTGGGAGACCCTGCCAGTATTTAAACTACCGATAGTTTAGCTTTCAGCATCACTGATGCACACAAGCCCTCACAGCACGACAAGCTGCAAACCAAGTGAGGGGAAGGAGTCATACAGTTTATAAAAAACATTTTGAACTAAATTGTGCCTGATGGAGTCATGAAAATAGTTCAGAATGAAGGGTATTATTATCTTCCCACTGGGTAAAAAAATTATAGGAACAACTGGGGTTCCTGCGGTTGAAGAAGAAGTATTAGATGTTGTAAATCTTTCAGAGATCTTAAATACCTCTATATCTGATAGTGTGGTCCCTGCGACTGTTGATTTCATTGGCTCTAGTGTCCGACCGTGAGTGGTTATTAAGAATGTATTTCAAGAAGCGTACTATCCTGTTCAAAGGGTTGACTATCCGAATGTTTCCTGATTTGTCTCGGGATACGCAAAAAAGGAGAAGAGAGTTTTTGTTGTTTAAATCTGGGGTGATTCATATGGGTGGTTTATTTTTCTTAAGTTTTTGTGTAAATGTTTGGTTAATCTGCAGTCTGTATCTTATATTTTTTATGAACCTACTAAGTTAGTCTCCTTTATTAGTGCTCGTTTATCTGCCGGTCCTTAGGTGAGCGGGTTTATTTGTAGGATATATGTATACTGGATCTCTTGTGGGTTCTCCTATTCCTATGAGTTTATTTGGTTGTATTTTCCTTATTCATTCTGGGTCTCTTTAGTGTGAGGATTAGTAAGACTGGGTTTAAAATAAGTTTATGCATGTATATTGCTTGGTTTGTTACTTTTTACTCATGTCTTTTTTCTATATCAAGTATGATTGCTCGTACATTTTTTTTGAAATCTTATAAATAAAAAATAAAAATAAAAGAATGAAGGGTATTATTAATAGTTCCACAACATTTCTTTGAGCAAATTATATAACATGGAAAATTGCAAGTCTCCTAAATGTGTTCTTAAAACTTTCACAAGTTTTGAAATGTGGGATCAATTTATAAAGAGTTTCAATACATTTTGAACAAAAATCAGTTAATATTAGTTGAAAGTCATGTAGCACTTTGAGTCCTATCAATTTGGAGGGAAAGAAGGTCATTTTGGAAGCCCTATTCGTGCTTTGGGTGTCCAAAAATGGGCATAAAAATGTCCAAAGCACAGAGAAGTCTCAAGAGCCATTTAAAAAGCCAGGTCTGTGAACATCCCCAGTGTGAGGGCGTCCAAGCCTGTTCAGGGATGTGGTAGAAGCGTGACTGGGGCATTCCCAGAAACCTGGACATCCTCCCCCCCTCCCGATCCAGGGCGCCTGGCACAAGCCCACCTGGAATCCACCCGTTCCTCGGCTTTCTACTTCTTGGGTCCCCGACTTTGGAATTCACTCCCTCTTTCCCTCCGCACTGAAACATCCTTCCACCATTTCAAAGCAAAGTTAAAAACCCATCTATTCACCACGGCATTCAACCTTTCCCCATAGTCTGCCCTTTGTTTGTCTGTCTCTCTTGCTCTCCTCCTGTCCCACCCTTGTAGTCATGTCCTTGTTTTATTCTTGTTTCTGCCTTCTTTCCTCTTTACTATTTTAATAATGGCGTTCCTTTCCTGTTTTCCGCAGCCATGTAATTTTAATTGTAAACCACCCAGACACCTTTTTTGGTATGGGTGGTATATCAAATTTTAAATAAACATAAACATAAACATAAACACATCTAGTCCTACTTCAGGCAGAAAAAAAAACATTTGAAAAGTGCTTGTTTTATTTATTTATTTAACATCTTTTATATACCGTGCTATTTGTTTTCAGTGCGGTTTACAAGTAACAGAAGCTGCACAATCAGAAGACACTGGTGTGCTTACATTATAACAGGACACTTAAACTTGGAACAACAGGTGTAAGAACTGTAACTATGTACAAACATATTGGATTCTTACATGTACAAACACCTTGGACCTGGTGTGCTTACATTATAACAGGAAACTTAAACTTGGAACAACAGGGTAAAAACTGTAACTATGTACAAACATATTGGATTCTTAGTTTTGGCTGAAAAACATCCAGAAGGTGTAGAGGAGAAAGCACTCCATCATCCCCAGTACTCAGCACAATCTCGGCGATAGCAGCGGTGGGATTATGAACTCTGGCTTCCCTAGTCCTAACCCATTACTCTAACCATTAGGCTGTTCCTAAACATCCAGGGTCTGAGATACTATTCTGGGGATGTCTATGTAGACGCCCCCTCAGACATCCATATCGGGCATGTCCACGTTTGTGAAATCATGTTTGCAGCTGAACATGCCGCCTCGTTTTTTAGATGTTCTGGCTTAGACATCCCAGATTGCACTTGGACATCCACGTTAAAATTCCCCTCAAATCATGCAAAAAAAACTGCCCACTAGGCAAAGTTGGTATTCATGTCTTTCACAACATGGATACTTTTTCACGCATAAACAGATTGACAGAAGCAGGCTGGAGGAAAGGTCTACATGGAGCTTCCATTTTCAAAGCCCTGGCAAAATTTCTGTCCATACATTTGCACCAGCTGCAGTCCCTCTTCTTCCATTTTTCTCCCAATTGCACTGGCACCTGTATGGGCTGCTTCCTGTCCCCAGTGAGGAGGAGGCACAGGAAGGGGAGAAGCTGCTTTGGAGAGAGAGTATACCATTGCTCTTTTGGGAGTATCCCTACCACATAGTGGTGCCTCACTCTACTGGTTGGCCAGGATCAGGGATTACCATGTAGCCAGACAAGACACTCAAGCTTTGTCTGTTCATTCTTCTTTGAAGTGGTGCTTGCTAAAGGAGGTCTGACAGTAGTTCTGGGGAGCTAAGAATTGAAATATGGGTGGTTTGGAGGATTAATTTTAATTGAGAGAAGAAGAGGAAAGGAAGGCTTGGAGAAGGCAATGGTAGCTGAAAGAAAGGGATGAAGGCAGGTGCTATGAAGGGGTATGGACACTTAGGGAGCCCTTGGAGGCTGAATGGGAGAGTTAGTGCTCTGGACAGCTGAGGATGAGAATAGTACTAGAGAGAGAGAGATGGAAGACTGGACAGTGGTAAATGAAGAATCAGAGAAAGGAAGAAGAAAAAGAGGGGGTAGGCACATTTTTTTAAAATTGTGTTTATTTATTCATACTTATATACCACTCATCATACGGTTTAAAAGGCGGTTTAAAAATTCACATAGACATGTTTTATATCTAATGTTCTGCTGTGGGTAAAACAGCATGCATTGTTTTGAACGCCAAATGTGAGTGCACTGTTTTCCTGCCATGATCTTAACACCCTCCCAAGAATACTCTTTTAATCCAGCTAAAAATACCCAGATTGTGAGAGCCGATATGCCATTGTGTTTAGCTGCAGTAAGACTAGCACTTTTCAACCGGGACAACCTACCCAGATAAATTTTAGCTTTTGAAAACTATCCTTTTAATAATAGCATTAAATGCATTTTTAGTTTTCTTTGTTGTTAAAATAAATTGCTATAAATCTTCCATTGTATTGCTTTTCAATTCCCAGCAAATGGACACTGAAGGAATATGCATTTTATTTAGGATCTTCCCATGAAAGCTGATCATTTCAAAATAGGCATCATTTTGTTTTTCTTCCCTTCAGTCTTCCTCTTCATTCATATTGATTTACAGCAAGGTAGAGTAGCAACACTATGTTATAATAAAATGTTACAGACACAGCAATAAATCAAAGCCTTCCTTATGCGACTCAGGATGGTGTGTCATAAACAAATATATTGTATATTATTGAATTTCTCACGCTTCAGTATAGTACAAATTAGATTTGTTTTGCTAAGGTGTATTGCCTATTGGAGGTTCAGCGGCAGGGAAATTGTCCGTACACATGTTTGTTTGCACATGCATAAGTATGTCTAAACAAACATGCGCATGTCAGCCTAGTCAAAATGCCACAGTACTGATGCGTTTAGCATGCCGGTAACGCTCTGCTGCGGCCACGCCCACCTGCTGGTACTGCAGCCACTAAGCTCTGCTAAGTTAATTTCACATGCCAACAGCGTATTAGTTGCACCACTACCAGTGGTCCTTTAATAAGCATACCCCTCTATCTTGGCCATGTTCAGTTTCAGATGATGGTAGGACGTGCAGGCAGCAATGTCAGACATGCAGGCTGAGATTTTGGCATGGATTCCTGATGCAATTTCTGGTGCACAGTGGTATATCTGGAGCCATCAATTTAATACTGAAAATCATGGAAAGAGATCAGAGCATCAAGGGAATGAGTATAGATAGAGAAGAAAAGAGGTCCCAAGTCAGGTCCTTGAGATACAGTGACTGATAGTGGTATAGCAGTTGAGGACAATCCATCAGAGCATACTCCGAAAGTATGATTGGTTAGATAAGAAGAAAAGCAAGAAAGAACAGAACCCTTAAATCCAAGTATAAACAGTACATCAAAGAGAAGGTTGTGATTTACAATGCCAAAGCAGCAGAAAGATCAAGAGGAATGAGAATCAAGTAAAGGCTCTTAGATTTAGCCAGAAACAGGTCTCTGGAGACTTTGGCAAGGGCCGTTTCTATAGAATTTAGCAGACAGAATATAAATTGGAGTAGATCAAGAATGGTTTGAAATGAAGGAAACTTGACAATGGTGGTGAACCACATATTCAAGTAGTTTGGATTCAAAAGGGAGTAAGGAAATGGGACAGTAATTGGAAGGACAGTGAAGGCTTTTTGAGGAGTGGTATAATCACAGCATGCTTGAAGGCAGCAGAAATAGTCAAAGTAGAAGATATAACAGATGGAAGGGATGACAACAAGGGACATAGAGCTGAGTAATTGGATAGGAATGTGATCCTAGGAACAGATAGTGAGTTGGGAGAAGGATAGAAGATGTGTAGTTTACTCTGTGGTTTTAGAAACGGAAGAAAGGCTGGCAGGATTGAAGGAAGCATGTGAAAATGAAGTGGGGGAAGGGGATATCGAGGTGACTTGGTGGAGAACTCAAGATTAATCTTGTGAACCTTGTCCTAGAAGTGGTCAGCCACAGTTTTGGTAGAAAGTGGAAGGAGGGGGGGGGGGTTGGAGGTGTAGGCATTTTGCGAAGAGAGTTGAGTTTCGCAAAGAGACAGCAAAGATTAGCTCAAGAGAGTTTGTCAACGTTTGTCAAATAGGCATAGTACTATTGTTTGGCAAATGCAGTAGTACACTGGAAGGAAGTTAGCAAGAATTTGAAATGTATGAAGTCTGCATTGCCACAAGATTTTAGCCAAAGACACTCTGCAAAGCAGGCACAGGAGCATAGAAGATTCTGGGTGTCAGCCAAGACTGAGGTATGATACGCCTTACAGGACATGGAATAGGAAGATGAGAGCGTCTAAAGCAGAGAGTATATTATTATAAGAAGAGACTGCCTTATCTAGATTTTCATAATTAAACTAACAATCATGATACACCACCCATCCCACAACAGCCCTGTAAAAATGCATACCTGTACATCATACTTTAAATATTAAAATATGTATGTTTGCAAGCTGAAAAATAATACAAAGTCCCGTTGATGATCTTCAAGATTTCCCACAATGTATCCTCAGCATATCTACAATCTGTCTTGCATAGGGCACCAAATAACAGGACCAGAAAAACAAACAACCAAAAGAGCTAAGAGTAACCGGTCGATCTCAAACTGAGCCTTCTCACTATTTGCGCCAACCATCACAAACAACCTCCCCAACAGTTTATGTTCAATCTTCGACCTAATGGACTTTTGCAATAGCCTCAAAACCCACCTTTTCAAGGAACACTTTGACAATGCAACCTAAAACTCTTCCCCGCCCTCCTAAGACTCAAGACTATGTAACTCTTCTGCCTTACTAGTACTTCGAAAGTATATTTTGTTCTACCTTCCAAGTTTGATCCCCTTGTTCCATGTAAAATTGAAGTTCATTTAACTGTAAACCACTTTGACTTTGAGATAAAGTGGTATATAAAAATAGTTACAAGTAAAAAAAAAATGTTCTGATGGGCCTTTGTGTGGCTGTCAGGCTCTATGGGTTTCCTTTGATTCCTGCTGCTCTTTGCTGCCCCTCAGAAGCTGGCACCCTAGATGAATGCCTAGTCTTGCCTAATAGTTGGGCCAGCCCTGGTCCACAGATAAAGATTCTTTTTTACACAACTAATTTTCATGGCTGATTCTACCTACCACATCACTGCAGAGCTTGCTCCATCACTTGTTTTCAGGGGTAGCCTAATAATGAGAGCAGCAGGCAGAAATGCAGGGCAGCCCGGGTTCAAATTCCATTGCTGTTCCTTATGCTCATGGAAAGTCACTTAACCCTCCTTACCTTAGCTATATGCTTAGGGAGCTAGTTACTAAAGTGGTTAGTCCACCATACCGTGCTCTTTTAGTGCAGGTCCCATGTTAGTTAAAGCCGAATCCCTCATGAAACAGGTGGAGGAGCTGAGAGAAGAGGTGGCAAAGCTGAGAAGCATTCATGATAGCGAGAAGTGCATTGATAAGATGCTTCTTGAGAAATCCACGCTTTGACATAGGTGAAGATAGTATGCTATGGGTCATTAGAGCCTGCAGAATCCAACTCCAACATCACCATCTCTCGAATTGAGCAACCAGTATGAAGCCCTGGAACTGGAAGAGGAGAAAACATCCCAGGAAAAGGGAAAAAACAGCTCAAATACCCTGAAGTTGCAGTATCAGTTACCACAAGAAAGCAAAGGGAAGTGGTGGTTGATGACTCTCTTCTGAGGGATACTGTGGCATCCATCTATCAACCAGGATTGATGTCTCAGGACATGGGACATCAATCCTGTCTGCCAGGTGCCAAAATCCAGAAATGTTATGGAAGGTTTGCTGCAATTCATCAAGCCTACTGACTGTTATCCCATGCTGCTCATCCATGTTGGCACAACTGATACTTCTAGGTATCCCTCCGAGCATATCAAGTGTGACTTCATGGTTCTGGGAAAGAGGGTGAAGTAGATAGATACCCAGGTGGTGTTCTCCCCTATCCTCTGTTGAAACTAAAGACCGAGGCAGAGAAACTTCACCCTAGAGATGAATGCATGGCTGAATGAATGGTGTAATCAAGATTGTTTTGGTTTTCTGGACCATGGATGATTTTCCAAGGGCTGCTGAGCAGAGATGATGTTCACCTATCCAAGAAGGGTCAAAATGTCTTCCGCAGCAGGCCAGCTAACCTGCTAAAGAGGACTTTAAACTAGATTTGTTGGGGATGGGTGAAGAAGGCTCCCAGGTAAGAAAAAGCCATCAGGTAAGCAAAACATTAAATATCTCTGTAGACATGGGCAAAAAGGGAAATATCTGGACAACAGTGTGTATTAATGCCTCTAGTATGAGAAAATAAGATTATGGATGTTGAGGCTTTAATGAAAAAGGTAGATTTAGTGGTACTTACAGAGACATCGTTCACAATATATACAGAGATTTTACATTTGTGTCAATATTGCCAGACAAAATTACATTAGTGGGGGGAGGGGTGAAGGTGCTATTTACATCTAATAGAATTTTCTTGTGCTATCAGGTTAATCAGGGGAGGAATTTCTAAGGTGTATACCTCTTTGAAGGGGGGAGGTGGGGAGAGAACTAGGTAATGCTGTTGAAGTAGTCTTTGAATAGCAGGGTTTTTAAGTCTTTCCTGAAGTCTTTGATATCTTTTGATTCTCTCATGTTGTGAGGTAAGGACTTCCATAGAGTGCGGGCTGCCAGAGAGAGTATTCTCATGGAAGTAGCCTTTTTGCTTTCGAGGTAGGTGTTAGGTGTTTGTATGGTTTCCTTTCTGCAGCATCTCTTTGGCCATTCGCTTTTGTCAACACTGACTAGGTTTTTTTAGGACAGTGGCTGACAGGTCATGTGTGATCTTGACGATATTTAGTGTTTTGTAGTGGATCTAGGAGGCAATTGGAAGCCAGTGTAGCTGCTTGAGTAATGGGGTTATGTGTTCTTGCTTGGTTGACCGAGTAATGGTGGTGGCGGTGGTGTTTTGAGCCAGCTGAAGGGGTCGTATTGTCTGCTGAGGAATTCTATTGTATATGGAGTTGCAGTAGTCGAGGATGGGAGTTATGACAGCTTGGCAGACTGTTCTGATGTGATCCTGATTGAGGAGGGGCTTCAGTCTTCTTATGATGGCCATCTTGAAGTATGCTTTTCTGGTGGTTATTTTTATTTGGGCCTTAAAATTCTGGTTGCTGTCCAGGATTACTTCTAGGTATGCTATTTCATTCTTTATGGGGATTGCTTGGTTGGGTAGTATGAGAGATTAGGGTGGGGTGAAGGATGCATTTCATGTAATTATTAGGGCCTCTGTTTTTCTATAGTTTTATTTATTTATTTACATTCTCTTATATACCACACTATTCTGCATCAGTGCGGTTTACATTGAACAAACTGAAATTACATTGAACAGGGCATTATAACTTGGAGATAACTATTTTACAGGGAACATGGGCTATGGAGGGTTAAGTGGCTTGCCCAAGACCACAAGGAGCACCTGTGGGACTAGAAACCCCAGTCCTTCCGGCCCGAGGTTGCTGTCCTCTAGTGGGATTTGAACCCCCGACCTTCAAGCCTGAAGTACCTTGCCACAACCACTAGGCCACTCCTCCACTCCAGTTGATTTACAGGTTATTGTTAGAGAGCCATAGTTGATTTACAGGTTATTGTTAGAGAGCCATTTGGTCATCTCTTGTAGGAAATTCATTATTTCAGTATAGTCTGGGCTGTTAATGTTAATAAGAACATAAGATATGCCATACTGGGTCAGACCAAGGTCCATCAAGCCCAGTATTCTGTTTCCAACAGTGGCCAATCTAGGTCATATGTACCTAGCAGTTTCCCCAAGAGACACAAGTTCCACAATGCTTGTACTGGGTCAAGCATTGATATCTTCGGTCACTTCTTAATAATGATTTATGGACCTTTCCTCCAGGAACTTGTCCAAACTTTTTTAAACCCAGCTACACTAACAGCCTTTACTACATCCTCCGGTAACAAATTCCAGAGTTTGATTACACGTTGAGTGAAAAAATATTTTCTTTTATTAGTCTTAAATAGTTTACCCTGTAGCTTCATTGCATGTCCCCTAGTCTTTCTTTATTCTGATAACGTAAACAATCGATCTATGTTTACCCGTTCCACTCCGTTCATTAATTTATAGACTTCTATCATATCTCCCCTCAGCCATCTCTTTTCCAAGTTAAAGAGCCCTAACCTTTTTAGCCTTTCTTCATAGGAGTATCCTTCCATACCCTTTACCATTTTGGTGGCTCTTCTCTGAATCTTTTCTAAAATCGCTATATCCTTTTTAAGATACGGCGACCAGAATTGCACACAATATTCAAGGTGCGGTCTCACCATGGAACGATATAGAGGCATTATAATATTTTGTTTTATTTTCCATTCCTTTCCTTATCATACCTAGCATTCTATTTGCTCTCTTGGCCGCCGCTGCACACTGGGCCGAGGGTTTTAATATGGTATCCACAATGACGCCTAAATCTTTTTCCTGGGTGGTGGTTCCTAATGTGGAATCTTGCATCGTGTAACCATAGTTTGGGTTGTTCTTCCCTAGGTGCATAACTTTGCACTTGTCCACATTAAATTTCATCTGCCATTTTGATGCCCAGTCTTCCAATTTATCAAGATCCTCTTGCAATTTTTCACAATCCTCTTGGGTTTTAACAACTTTAAATAGTTTTGTGTAATCAGCAAATTTGATCACCTCACTCGTTATTCCACTTTCCAGGTCATTTATGAATATGTCAAAAAGCAGCGGACCCAGCACAGATCCCTGGGGTACACCACTATTCACCTTTCTCCATTGGGAAAATTGGCCATTTAGCCCTACCCTCTGCTTTCTATCTTTTAACCAGTTCCTGATCAACAATAGTACACTGCCTCCTATCCCATGACTCTTTAGTTTTGCCAAACGTCTCTGATGAGGGACCTTGTCAATGGCTTTCTGAAAGTCCAGATACACAATATCAACCAACTCACCTTTGTCCACCTGTTTATTCACTCCTTCAAAAAAACATAACAGATTAGTAAGACAAGATCTTCCTTGTCTAAAGCCATGTTGGCTAACTCCCATTAGGTTGTGATTATCTACATGCTGAGTAATTTTGTTCTTTATGATGGTTTCTACCATTTTTCCCGGTATTGACGTCAGGCTCACCGGTCTGTAGTTTCCCGGATCACCCCTGGAACCCTTTTTAGAAATTGGTGTTACATTGGCGATCCTCCAATCTTCAGATATTAGAGATGATTTTAATGATAGTTCACAGATTACTAATAGCAGGTCTGCAATCTCATATTTCAGTTCTTTCAACACCCTTGGATGTATACCATCCGGCCCAGGTGATTTGCTACTCTTCAGTTTATCTAATAGTTGTAAGACATCTTCCCGATGTATCGATATTTCCTTGAATTCTTCCGCACCTTTAAATACCACTTCAGTCATGGGTAACATCCCTACATCTTCCTCAGTAAAGACCGAAGCAAAGAATTCATTCAGTCTCTCCGCTATTGCCTTGTCGCCTCTTAGTGCTCCTTTAACCCCTTTATCATCTAATGGACCAACTGACTCTCTCACAGGTTTTTTGCTATGAATGTACTTGAAAAGGTCTTTATTTTGCGTTTTTGCTTCCGCAGCAAGCTTCTTATCAAATTCTCTCTTTGCCTGCCTTATCAATGCCTTGCATTTGACTTGCCAGTGCTTGTGCTGTTTCCAGGTTTCATCGTTTGGCTCTTTTTTACATTTCCTGAAAGATGCTTTTTTGGCAACAACAGCCTCTCTGACCTCACCTTTAAACCATGCTGGCAGTTTTTTGGACTTCCTTCCACTTTTCTTAAAGCTTGGAATACAGCTGGTCTGGGCTTCCAAGATAGTATTTTTCAACAACACCCAAGCTTGATGTACGTCTTTAACCTTTGCAACTGCTCCTTTTAGTTTTTTTTAACCGTTTTCCTCATTTTATCATAGTCTCCCTTTTGAAAGTTAAAAGGTAGTACTGTGGATTTCCTTACTATCCCTCATCCAATAATTAAATCAAAGGCGATCATGCTATGATCACTATTGCCAAGTGGCCCCAACACCCTTATCTCTTGCACTAGATCTGGTGTTCCACTAAGGACTAGGTCTAATATGGCTTCCCCTCTGGTTGGTTCATGAACCAGCTGCTCCAAGAAGCAGTCATTTATTTCATCTAGGAACTTTATCTCCCTAGAATGTCCTGACATGACACTGACCCAGTCGATACCGGGGTAATTGAAATCACCCATTATTATTACTGCGCTGTAACTTTTGTTAGCTTCCTTGATTTCTTTGAGCATTTTATCATCCATTTGGTCATTCTGGCCAGGCGCTCGATAGTACACCCCCACTGCCATTGCCTTCCCCCTTTTATATGGAATTTCAATCCATATAGATTCTACAGCAGATTTTGTTTCCTGCAAAACTTTAATCCTTTCTGAGTCAATGCCCTCTCTAACATAGAGTGCAACCCCTCCACCAATTTTATCAGCTCTATCATTATGATATAGTTTGTACCCAGGTATCACAGTGTCCCACTGGTTGTCCTCCTTCCACCATGTCTCTGATATTCCAATCATATCTAACCTTTCATTTAGTGCTATATATTCTAACTCTCCCATCTTATTCTTTAGACTTCTAGCATTTGCATAGAAGCATTTTAGAGAATGTAT
The DNA here is from genome assembly GCA_033557465.1 of Ichthyophis bannanicus. Classification (NCBI taxonomy): domain Eukaryota; kingdom Metazoa; phylum Chordata; class Amphibia; order Gymnophiona; family Ichthyophiidae; genus Ichthyophis; species Ichthyophis bannanicus. The sequence goes on from CM066034.1 coordinate 949,593,276, forward strand.
TTTATTCATGTTAATTTGGCTATTGTTAGACATGGGTAAATTGGGATCTTTAAGCTCTGTCTGCTCCATACTTGAGGGCATTTGGGCTACTTTACTCTTTTGTGGAACCTCTCTGCTTTTGGTAGTATCCTTCAAGGATACATTCTTCCGAACCATCCGCTCTTGGGCGACTGTCGGCTTTCCCCTAATATCTAGTTTAAAAGCTGCTCTATCTCCTTTTTAAAGGTTAATGCCAGCAGCCTGGTTCCATCCTGGTTAAGGTGAAGCCCATCCCTTCGGAAGAGCCCCTCCTTTCCCCAGAATGTTCCCCAGTTCCTAACAAATCCAAAACCCTCATCTCTGCACCATTGTCTCATCCACGCATTGAGACTCCGGAGCTCTTCCTGCCTTTTGGGTCCTGCGCGTGGAACAGGAAGCATTTCGGAGAACGCTACCATGGAAGTTCTGGATTTCAACTTCCTACCTAAAAGCCTAAATTTTGCCTCCAGAACCTCCCTACCACATTTTCCTATGTCATTGTTTATGTTGTCATCTGCATAGAAGGCATATTGGATGCTTCATTTTCTGATGATGTCACAGAGAAGCCTTATATATAGGGCAGATAGGGCAGATCCTTGTGGTACTCCTTGTTGGGAGGAGAAGGTAGAGGAGGTAGCATTTCCAACATTTACTTGTTGTTGCCTGTTGCTAAGGTATGAATAATATCAAAGAATGCATTATTACTGTTTGAGGTGACTCTTTTCAAATTCTATTTTCATTCTTCCACTCCTGTTTTAAGCCAACTAATTGGTAGACATAAGTCTGATTTATTTTAATAGTTATGGTGTTTTAAAACATTGAATACAGCATGTCCTGAATGGATTTCATGCAAAACTGCACTGACACCCCATTTGCACCCAGCAGAAAGAGAGCAGCTTTAAATCATAGTGAAATAGGAAAGTAGATGAATAAGTGTATAGAATGACATGTTGGACTGCATGACTTGAAATGAAACATGAAACTAAAATAAAAAAAAATAGGAATTTAAACCTTTCAGACTCTTTGTTAATGCATTAATGACTGTTAAACCACAAATGAAAGCCCTATTAAATGTAAGTTATTGTACATCATCAGTAGCTCCCTAATTAATTGCAAAACTTAGTAGCAAAAGAACTGCAATCCATAATGACGTCCCACTATTGGTTGACATTTATTCTTGTGCTTGTTAAGGGCAGAGTAAGATCCATACTTCACAGTATGTCACAGCAATGTGGTCTGTCGAGAGAGGGGAACTTTTCAGTACTCATCTACAACGTCCCTCTCCCAGAATTCTACTATATGACAACACACCCAGAAAGGGCTATAAATGAAAGATCTTCTTTAACACTTCATTTATTTAAGCAAACAAGAATAAAGAAGCATGTCTAAAAAAAGAAATGCAATACTTACCTCCTGCAGGCTACAATACTTAAGGAACTACTATGTTTTTTTGTTTATTTATCCAGTCCCCTCTGGAACCCTGCAACCAGGGACCCTAAATCCAGACACTAGATGTCACCCTTTAGCAATAACTATGAGTTGCTCCTTCCTCCCTCTCCACCGAGGGCTGTGAATGCTGCCTTCACAGTAACATCCAGTGGTTTCTTCCTTTGAATTCCCAGCTCATCTGGAACCAGTACTGTGCATACACAAATACTCAGGAATTTGATGACAACTTCATCTACCCGCAAACCTCCGCCAACATTCATTGCAGTCACAGTGCAATCTTTCTGGAATGTGCAACCAAGAATTTTACATCGAGCCACTAGATGTCACCCTTGAGCAATGACTGAGTCACTCCTTCCCCCTCTCCACCCAAGGGCATGAATGTTGTTTCCATGGCAATGCTCCCACAAAGCTGTGCAGGAATAGGGTTGCCAACATTTTGAAAGAGAAAAAAACACCACCTATGGCTGGCCATGCCTCACCCCTGCCCCGCCCCTGCCCCACTCATAAAAATAATTGCAGAGAGGGCAATGGTGCAGCAGGCTTTAGCATCTACAGACTATATCAAGGGGGGTGGGGTACAAGATGTTGGAGTCGTCAGCAGCTATTCAGCTGCAGCTATTCAGCCACAGTCCCCTTCTCAGGTCCCTCCAACACATATTGCACTCCATATGGCATTAAATCCTAACATATATTCTGCATCCATTGAACCCATCTCCTGGCCCATTTCCCAACAATCTGTGCAGAACAGAGCTAGAATCTTCCCCATAAAACTTACCATATGAGAAAAAATCTCTCTCAATACCAAGCATATTGTGAATTAATCAGTGCCAGCCCTCAAGTTGATTCAAAGTGGTGGCACCCTAAGCAAATCTTAACCCGTATGTCCCCCCTGGCTGTCAGAATTTATTGTTTAGCTTTGAATGCCCTACTCTCTGCCGATTCTCAGAAGCGATCGCCTAGGTTGCCTGATAGCTGGGTCAGCCCTGGAATTAACAGAAGAACAAATCTGCCATGCCAGTAGGCAGCACCGTACATATTGCAATGTCAGAATGTGTAGTAAGCCAGATTACTAAACATCCTTAAACAGACATTCCATGCTAACACAATGCCCAGTCTTCGTCACACACACACACACACACACACACACACACACACACACACACTACAGATAGGCCGTCTCCAATAAGTGACCACAAAGTGAAAATAGACATATGTCGATAAAAATAAACTAAAACCGCAAAAAGCCAGATGCTCCATCCAGTGCAACACCAGAGAAACAGAAAGAAATGCATTTCCCCCTATATTATACAGAACAAAAGACAGCAGATTTATTTATTTATGCTTGTGATCAATATTATTGGCACCCCTGCATTTCAGGTATGTTGGGCCTGATTTTCAATTTGGCAGGCTATGCGCCGCGGTGGAAGTGAATATCTGGGTTTGTCCGGACGCACCGGCAGCTGACGAGGCTAAACAGGTTGCAGCGATTTTCAATGATATCCGCTTATCCCTCTGCACCTCAAAGATAGGTGAGGTTTTTCCTTGTCTGTCTTTAAGGCACAGAGGACTAAGCGAGTAGCATCGAAAATCGCTATTAACCGTTTAGCCCTTTCCTCCACCCTGGAACACCGCTAACACACCCTGATGCTAACCAGGATTTTTGAAGGGCGCTACCTGTGTAGGTGCCCTTCAGAAATTCTGGATAACATCTTTACATGGGTAACTAGGGAAGTTGGCCTAATATTATATATGCTTGTCCAGTCCATAGTATCCCATGGTACGTTTTGAGTCTCTTTCCCAGTTCTTGTATTGTTTGGGCTGATCTTCTGGGTTCAGGAAGTGAATTCCACATTGTGGGAGCGAAGAGAGAGAAGGCTCTGTTGCAGGTTTGTTTTGTGGGCATTGTTTTGAGAGGTGATATGCAAAGCAAATTCTGGTTGAAACACCTTCTTGATCTATGTTCGGGAGCCATCAGGCAGGTGGCTGATTGAAATAGTAATATCTTAAATATAGTGGTGATGGCCTTGTGTTTTGCTCTGAGATATATCGGTAACCAGTGGAGATTTTTTAGGATGGGTGTGATATGTTCAATTCTGGATGCACCAACTAGTATTCTGGTGGTGGTATTTTGTACCATCTGTAAGGGGTACAGAGCATGATTTGGTAGGCCCAGGTATAGAATGTTGTCGTAGTCTAGATGGGGTGTGATAATGATCTGGAAAACTGTTGTAAAGTCATTGTGCTCCAGCAGTGGATGTAAGTTTTGTAATGTTCTCATTTTAATATATGCTGTGTTAGCTGTTTTCTTTATATGTGAGGGCATATTTAGGTTCTGGTTGAGTGTGACACCCAAGCATTTGACTTCAGATTTAACCATTAACTCTGTATGGTTGATTCTTATTGTTGTAGTGGGGGGGATGAAGGGGGGGGTCCCTTGTTATTAGGAGCACTTTGGATTTACTGTGGTTAACCCCTACGTTCATGTTTGTGAGGCCTTGTGTGACAACAGTGAAGCATGGTGATATAGTTGTAAAGTCAAGGGATTTTGTGACGAAAGGGGTGTAGCACATAATGTCGTCAGCATATAGATTGTATTGGACTTGAAATTTTCTTAGTATTGCACATATAGGTCAGATGTATATGTTGAAGAGCAGGGCAAAGAGTGCAGAACCTTGTGATATACCTTGTCATTGTTTGAAGCTGCTTGATAGGTGTGTGTCAACTTTAACTTGTTTTTTGCAGTCAATGAGATAAGATTTGAACCATTCCCATGTTGTGCTAAAGAGGCTAATTTCCTGCAATCTAGTGTGTGATAGTTTATTGAATCAAAGGCGGTGGAGATGTCCAAAAATATCATGATGAAACCTTGCTGGGATTCCTCAATTCCCCTGATTAGTGTGTCAAAGAGAGATGTGAATAGAGTATCGGCACTATGGTTTGGTTGTAAACCATGCTGTTGGGGGTCCAAAGGTGCATGAGTAATGATATGATTTTGGAGCTGGTGTTGTAGGACTTTTTCTATTATTTTGGCAATAAAAGGGATGCATGAGATGGGTCTGTAGGAGCTAGGAAAAGATGGATCAAGTGTTGATTTCTTTAGTATGGGTTTGACTGAAGCTTTTTTGAGGGAGGAGGGCATGTATCCTTGTGAGAGGGAGGTATGGACTATTTTCAGTATGAATGAGGAAAATTCAGATCTGAGGATCTTAATCCATGAAAATTGACATTGGTCTAGTGGTGATGTAGTGGTATTGATGTTGGAGATGATGTTACTGAGTTCCACGTAAAAAGGGGAAGGCAATGGCAGTGGGGATGTACTAACAACTGCATGTCCAGAATGAACAGATAGATAATAAAATGTTGAAAGAAATCAGGGAAGCTAACAAATTACAACACAGTAATAATGGGTGATTTCAATTATCCGAGTATCAACTGGGTCAGTGTCACAGCAGGACATGCTAGGTAGATAAAGTTTTGAGATTAAATAAATGATTGCTTCTAGGAGCAGCTGGTTCATGAACCAACAAGAGAGGAAGCTATTTTGGACCTAGTCCTTAGTGAAACACAAGATCTGATGCAAGAGATAAGGGTGTCGGGGCCACTTGGCAATAGTGATCATAGCATGATAGCATTTGATTTAATAAATGAAAGAAGGATGGCAATGAAATCCACATTACTACTATTTAACTTTCAAAAGGGAGACTATGATAAAATGAGGAAAATAGTTAAGAAAAGACTTAAAGGAGCAGCTGCAAAGGTTAAAGATTTACATAAAGCGTGGGCATTGTTTAAAAATCCTATCTTGGAAGCCCAGAACCGATGTATTCCACGCTTTAAGAAAAGTGGAGGGAAGACCAAAAAACTGCCAACATGGTATAAGGCGAGGTCAGAGAGGTTGTTGCTGCCAAGAAAGTGTCTTTCAGGAAATGGAAAAAAGAGCCAAATGACAAAAATGGGAAACAATGTAAGCATTGGCGAGTTAGATCCAAGGCATTGATAAGGCAGGTAAAGAAAGAATGTGAAAAAAAGTTAAACATGGAAGCAAAAATGCATAATAAAAGCTTTTTCAAGTACATTTGTAGCAAAAAAACTGTGATAGAGTCAGTTGGACCACTGGATGATAGAGGAGTAAAAGGGACACTAAGTGAGGACAAGGCCATAGCAGAGAGACTGAATGGATTCCTTGCTTTGGTCTTTACTGAAGAAGATGTAGGGAATTTACCTGTGCCTGAAATGGTATATAAAGGTGATATATTGGAAGAATTGAAAGAAATATCGATAAACCAGGAATATGTATTACAACTATTTGATAAATGGAAGAGTAGCAAATCACCTGGAACGGATGGTATGCATGTGATGGTATTAAAAGAACTAAAATATGAGATTTCAGACTATTACTAATCTGTGAACTATCATTAAAATCATCTGTAGCACCTGGAGAATGGCCAATGTACTGCCAATATTTAAAAAGGGTTCCAGGGGTGATCCGGGAAACTACAGACTGGTAAGTCTGACATCAGTACTAGGTAAAATTGTAGAAACCATTATAAAGTAGAAAATTAGTGATCATCTATATGTCATGGTTTAATAGGAGAAAGTCAACATGGATTTAGCCAACGGAAGTCTTGTTTTAGTAATCTGTTGTATATTTTGAAGGTGTGAATAAACAGTTTGTCGATATAGTGTATCTGGATTTTCAGAAAGCCTTTGACAAGGTCCCTCATGAGAGACTCGGCAAAATTAAAAAGTCATGGAACTGGGGGCAGTGTCGGGATTGGCATTAGGAGGGAAACAACCAGGACGATTGCATATTTCAGGCACATCTGGCACAAGAAAATGCAAGAGCACTGCGCGGGGCCTACGTTTAGGCCATGCATGTGCTAAGATGGCTTTGCCACCTCCTACCCCATCCGATGACATCTGACGTTAGAGGGAGACGGGATGTGGCAGAACCGTTTCAGTGCGCACACATGGTTAAACAAAGCCTTGACAAATTTTCTTGGAATCTACAGTAGGAACCAGCCTAAAAAAGATCTATTGCAGTTACCTTTTCAGGTTTTAGGGACTGATTTACTAAGACTGTTTCCCATTTTCCATGGTAACAAGCTTAATAAATCAGACTGTTAATGGATCACTGCACAGTGCCAGCAAAAGGCAGTGGCCCCAATCCTCCCCCTCCTCCCTCTCTCACCACTAAACCCATTACTGACCCATTAAACTATACCTGTATTTGTGTGTGGTGTGGTGATGGGATGCCTGCGTGTGTGTGTGTGTATATGGTATGGAGGTGGGGGTACCTGCGTGTGTGTGTGTGTGGTGTGGAGGTGGGGGTGCCTGTGTATGTGTGTGTGTGTGTGTGTGGTGTGGAGGTGGGGGTGCCTGCGTGTGTGTGTGTGGTGTGGTGATGGGATGCCTGTGTCTGTGTGTGTGTGCGTGTGTGTATATGGTATGGAGGTGGGGGTGCCTGTGTCTGTGTGTGTGTGCGTGTGTGTATATGGTATGGAGGTGGGGGTGCCTGTGTATGTGTGTGTGTCTGTGTGGTGTGGAGGTGGGGGTGCCTGTGTATGTGTGTGTGTGTGTTTGGTGGGGGTGTGGGGGTGAGTGTGTGTGTGTGTGTGTGTGTGGGGGGGAGGTGGGGGGGGCTGTGTGTGTGTGGGTGTGGGGGTGGTGGGGAGGTGGGGGTGCCTGTGTATGTGTGTGTGTGTGGTGTGGAGGTGGGGCGCCTGTGTATGTGTGTGTGTGTGTGTGGTGTGGAGGTGGGGGTGCCTGTGTATGTGTGCGTGTGTGTGTGGTGTGGAGGTGGGGGTGCCTGTGTATGTGTGTGTGTGTGTGGTGTGGAGGTGGGGGCGCCTGTGTATGTGTGTGTGTGTGTGTGGTGTGGAGGTGGGGGCGCCTGTGTATGTGTGTGTGTGTATGTGTGGTGTGGAGGTGCCGGTGTATGGGAGCGTGTGTGTGTGGTGTGGAGGTGGGGGTGCCTGTGTATTTGTGTGTGTGTGGTGTGGAGGTGGGGGTGCCTGTGTATGTGTGCGTGTGTGTGTGGTGTGTAGGTGGGGGCGCCTGTGTATGTGTGTGTGTGTGTGTGGTGTGGAGGTGGGGGTGCCTGTGTATGTGTGTGTGTGTGGTGTGGAGGTGGGGATGCCTGTGTATGTGTGCGTGTGTGTGTGTGGTGTGGTGGTGGGGGCGCCTGTGTATGTGTGCGTGAGTGTGTGGTGTGTCGGTGGGGCCGCCGGTGTCTGTGTGTGTGTGTGGTGTGGAGGTGGGGATGCCTGTGTATGTGTGTGTGTGTGGTGTGGAGGTGGGGGCGCCTGTGTATGTGTGTGTGTGTATGTGTGGTGTGGAGGTGGGGATGCCTGTGTATGTGTGTGTGTGTGGTGTGGAGGTGGGCGTGCCTGTGTATGTGTGTGTGTGTGTGTGTGGTGTGGAGGTGGGGGTGCCTGTGTTTGTGTGTGTGTGTTGTGTGGTGTGGAGGTGGGGGCGCCTGTGTATGTGTGGTGTGGAGGTGGAGGTGGGGGTGCCTGTGTATGTGTGTGTGTGTGTGTGGTGTGGAGGTGGGGGTGCCTGTGTATGTGTGTGTGTATGTGTGGTGGGGAGGTGGGGGTGCCTGTATATGTGTGTGTGTGTGTGTGGTGTGGAGGTGGGGGTGCCTGTGTATGTGTGTGTGTGTGTGTGTGGTGTGGAGGTGGGGGCACCTCTGTATGTGTGTGTGTGTGTGTGGTGTGGAGGTGGGGGTGCCTGTGTATGTGTGCGTGTGTGTGTGGTGTGGAGGTGGGGGTGCCTGTGTATTTGTGTGTGTGTGTGTGTGGTGTGGAGGTGGGGGCACCTCTGTATGTGTGTGTGTGTGTGTGGTGTGGAGGTGGGGGTGCCTGTGTATGTGTGTGTGTGTGTGTGGTGTGGAGGTGGGGATGCCTGTGTGTGTGTGGTGTGGAGGTGGGGGTGCCTGTGTATGTGTGTGTGTGTGTGTGTGGTGTGGAGGTGGGGGTGCCTGTGTATGTGTGTGTGTGTGGTGTGGAGGTGGGGGTGCCTGTGTATGTGTGTGTGTGTGGTGTGGAGGTGGGGGCGCCTGTGTATGTGTGTGTGTGTATGTGTGGTGTGGAGGTGGGGGTGCCTGTGTATGTGTGTGTGTGTGTGTGTGGTGTGGATGTGGGGGTGCCTGTGTATGTGTGTGTGTATTTGTGTGGTGTGGAGGTGGGGGTGCCTGTGTATGTGTGTGTGTGTGTGGTGTGGAGGTGGGGGTGCCTGTGTATGTGTGTGTGTGTGTGTGGTGTGGAGGTGGGGGCACCTCTGTATGTGTGTGTGTGTGTGTGGTGTGGAGGTGGGGGTGCCTGTGTATGTGTGTGTGTGTGTGTGGTGTGGAGGTGGGGGTGCCTGTGTATGTATGTGTGTGTGTGTGGTGTGGAGGTGGGGCTGCCTGTGTATGTGTGCGTGTGTGTGTGGTGTGGAGGTGGGGGTGCCTGTGTATTTGTGTGTGTGTGGTGTGGAGGTGGGGGTGCCTGCATGTGTGCATGTGTCCTTGCTCATACACATGGGGGTCTATTCTGTCCCATGAATATCGGAGATAGACTTTCCCCTTCAACCTCCCACCTTGCAGTCACTGCTGCTCTCCAATCCCAGAAGTGCTGAGGTGGCCGGAAGAGCTGATGACTGACCAACCTGCCCAAAAAAAAAGGTTACCAAATTTGCTGCAAAACAGCTGAATAACTTTATGCAGGAAAATTGGTAACCTTTTTTGGGGGGCTCAGGCTGTGCAGTCACTGATTGCAACCAGGAGAGAAGTGACTACCCACAGGCAGTCACAGGCTCTCCCAGCTGTGATCGCAGCTGTTTCTGCACTTTTGCTCTTGGGGTGTGGAATCTCCACAGGCAAGTCACCAGCTCTCCCACCTGCGATCCCGCGGCTGTTTCTGCACTTCTGGCTGCGGGGGTTGGGATCCCCGCGGGCAGACATAAGAGCAATTGGTGGGTGGCAGAACATCGGCCCTTCATTGGCAAGTTTTACTGTCCTGCTGGTGTCTGGTCTCCAACATGTAAAGCCGGTTGGGCTGGACTAAAACTGGTCGGTTGGCAACCCTAGAAGGAATCCTCTACCTGCACTGCTGCTAGTGGGGAGAGCTGCTGCAATACAGCTTTTTTAGATATGAGGGACAGGTAGTGCCTGCTCCTTGTGACTAAAACACTGAAGGGGGTTCATCAAATCCAATAAACATTAAAAAACAGCTGGGGTAATTTTATAACAGGAAGCCTATGCCAAAGTTGGAAATAGACGCCTATTTTAAGCTTATTGTGTACAAATAACATAGCTATCTATGTGCTTTTATAAAATAGACACTTTGTTTCAAAGAAGGTGCAACTGTGAGCATATTCTTCAATATTTTATAAAATACATGAGCTCATTTCAAGACTGCCCCAGTTTCATCCAGAATATGCCCCAAAAAAGCTATGTGCAATCTTGTCAAATCATGTACTTCTGTGCACACATCTGGTCATGCAATTTTATGAGAGCACATTTTAGCATGTAAATATGTTTTGCACATGGAAAATGCTTTAGAAAAATCACCACCCAAATTCCAGTGCTGTCAGATAACTTTAATCACTGAACTCAGACCACTTAAATACAGGGTCTAAGTTAACCAGATAAAGATCTATTTATTAACTGGAACTCGGGAGCTAATGTGGAGAGTAGGTGGGTAAGAGTCAGAGCGTGGGTGCGGAGAGCACTTTAGTGCATGAGTGAAATTAATGCAACAATTAGCATGGATACTCCAAATGAAACCTCTGTTGGTGTCAGATACACATGAGTTAAGTGTGTCAGTCGTTACGATACTCAATTGTACGTTAGAATCCGGGCACATGCTGGTAATGCCCCCAACAGCTAACGCAGAGGCTTTGCACTTAATGTGCATTGGTAATACATTGGTCATTTTAAAAGGCTTACATGCAATTTGGATGCCCAAATCACCAGGGCATCCTCAGAGCCATTTTACACCTATTTCCGTAGGTTTATATTTTCTCTTATGGTTTCACCTCACTTTCTCCTCCTGATATTAACTCTCCTCAGTCTTCTTCTTTCCTTAGAACACCTTCAAACTTTAAGGCCACACTACCCATTCTCTACTTTCTTCACCTTTCAGCTATTTTATCTTTCACACTGTCCCCTGCTCTTGAGTTTCAGTGTTTTCTTCCTCTAATTCAGCCATCTGAACGTGTGAATAAACAAATAGACAAAGGTGAGTTGGTTGATATAGTGTATCTGGACTTTCAGAAAGCCTTTGATAAGGTCCCTCATCAGAGACTTTTGGCAAAACTAAAAAGTCATGGGATAGGCGGCAGTGTACTATTGTGGATCAGGAACTGGTTAAAAGATAGAAAGCAAGAGGGTATGCCTAAATGGCCAATTTTCCCAATGGAGAAACATGACTAGGGGAGTACCCCAGGAATCTGCGCTGGATCCGCTGTATATTTGCAAAGTACCTGGAAATGGGAATAACGAGTGAGGTGATCAAATTTGCAGATGACACAAAATTATTGGAAAATTGTAAGTGGACCTTGATAATTTGGAAGACTGGGCATCCAAATGGCAGATGAAATTTAATGCGGACAAGTGCAAAGTTATGCACCTAGGAAAGAACAACCCAAACTATGGTTACATGATGCAAGGTTCCACATTAGGAACCACCATCCAGGAAAAAGAATTAGACATCATTGTGGATAACATGTCGAAACCCTCCGCCCTGTGTGCAGCGGCGGCCAAGAGAGCAAATAGAATGCTAGGTATCATAAGGAAAGGAATGGAAAATAAAGCAAAGGATATTATAATGCCCCTGTATCGTTCCATGGTGCTACCGCACCTTGAATATCATGTGCAATTCTGGTCGCTGTATCTTAAAGAGGATATAGCATTATTAGGAAAGGTACATAGAAGAGCCATCAAAATGGTAAAGGGGATGGAAGGATACTCCTATGAAGAGAGGCTAAAAAGGTTAGGGCTCTTCAACCTGGAAAAGAGACGTCTGAGGGGAGATATGATAGAGGTCTTTAAATTAATGAATGGAGTGGAAAAGGTAAATGTAGATCAATTGTTTACGCCATCAAAATATACAAAGACTAGGGGACATGCAATGAAGCTACAGGGTAGGCTATTTAAGACTAATAAGATACAATATTTTTTCACTCAACATGTAATCAAACTGGAATTCATTACTGGAGGATGTAGTAAAAGCTGTTAGTGTAGCCGGGTTTAAAAAATTGTTTGGAGATGTTCTTGGAGGAAAGGTCCATAAGCCATTATTAAAGGGGACCATGGATATCAATGTTTGCCCCAAAACAAGCATTGTGAAACTTGTGTCTTTTAGAGAAACTGCTAGGTAATTGTGACCTGGATTGGCCATTGTTGGAAACAGGATACTGGGCTTGATGGATCTTGGTCTGACCCAGTATACTGGATCTTGGTCTGACCCAGGATACTGGGCTTGATGGATCTTGGTCTGACCCAGTATGGCCAGTATGGCAAGGAACACTTAGATTGTGAGCCCTTCGGGACAAGGGAATAAAAAAAAGTACCTGTTAGTATACATGTAAAGCACTCTGATTCTAAAGAGCACGGTATAAATAAATAAAATTCATGTTCTTATCTCAGTTCTCTCTCAGATCATCTCACACTTGTCACTGTCACACTTCCTTGTCTTGCCCCCACATTCTCCTGGTCCTTCTCCATCTCTCAGATCAATCCCAATCCTGACCCTCCAAGAAAACTCTCACCCCACGTCCAGTCTTATTTGCATGCCTTTCCTTCCTTCCTTCTTTTCTCTCTTTCTCAAATGGAATGTCCACTTTGTCTCCAACAAACTTGTCTACAGTCATGACTACTTTATTTATTCTACTCTGCATCTTCTTGCTCAGAGAATATCCAGACACTTTTAACTGTAAAATCAGCGGTCTTAATTGGCTAAATCCTGCCAATGAATTTAACCAATGAAAGTAAATCAGATAAACTTTTATGGATAACCGTAGGCCTGTTATTTCTGTGATCTGATTTAAAGGGTCAGGCTTAACTGGACAGCGTTAAATGTAAACCACAGCACATTCCAAGCACCACTCATATTTTCCTAAATAGATTTTGTTTGGCCGACGACTTGCCCGAACAAGATACATAAGGTCAGTGAAAAGGAGGGCGGAAATTGTGCAAAGATTTGTCCAGGTGATTCCTGAAGTTCCCTGAACAAATTGTTTGGATAGTGGTCTCATGGTAATATTACTAAGTTCCATTAATGAGCAATATTTTCTTCCTGTCACAGATAGAAAATAAAATTGTGCATGTCCTTAAGCAATCCTTAAGGCAGCCAGTGTCCAGTACTGCAATGAGCCAGTACAATAGTAGGGATATGTTCCCTTAGTCTACTTTAAAAACTTTAATGCAGGCAAAATCAATGTAGCACATGTTACCTGTGAATTAAATTCATTAGTGCGTCTTAAGTTTTAATGCATATTACATTCTTTTTATTAAAACAGATGCATGAAACAAGCATAAAAAATCAGGGGAAAAAAGGCTAGAAACTGGAAGCCAACCAATAATTTTTGTCCTTTGCACATTTCTCTATAATAGCCCCCCCCCCAATCCCCCTGTTTTCAAAATAACTGTTACAGGCACTGAATTGGGGTAAAGTTTTGATAAGTCACATATAAGGCCCGAGAGGACTCAGAGATAAAATGAACCGTAGAAAATGTACGGTTTTGTTCCTCTATATCCTGTAAGCTGGTTAGTAAAGCTTTCCTTATGACATGAATCCCGGCTGTCCTGAGATAGATCCAGATCTTGACTGTGGATAGTGAGAATGAGGAAGAACGATGTGCGCAGCCCCTCTGTGAGGTAAATTTCCTAGGGCCCTGACTGCGATTTCTCAGTAAATGAAGGCTTGGGAGATTATGAACTGACAGTGGTTTAGTGAATCAATAAAAATATTGAGTTCTTTTGCTATCAAATCAAGACACGATAGAAGACATTTCACAATATGAGAAAGCAGAGAGATTGTTTATATTCTACTGTATTTGGTTACACCTCTGGCTGTGGTATCTGCAGCCCATGAAATGAGGCAGTCACTGTTTTCATAAGTCCTGTTGCCTCATCCCCTTTATAAAACTTGATTTCTTTCGTATATATTTTTATAATAATTTGAGATTCAGTCCAACTGCATTATGTCCCTTATAATAATTTCAAATCCAGAAGACGCCATGTGGATTTCCATAATCTTTCTAATAAAAGTGAATATTTCCTGGTAATAATAGATAGTGTATTCTTCACGTATATTTGAAACCCAGTTTCCAATCAGTGTGAATACATGCCACTGGTGTTGATGTACAAATGAGCTTTTATCATTATCATGCAGAAACAGGTTCTCAAAAAAATGTGAACTGTATCTGATGTGCACATAAAGGCATTGCACACCTAGACAAAACATAGAAACACGATAGCAGAAAAAGACCACATGGTCTATCTAGTCTGCCCTTCCATATCAACTGCTATAGTTCCCTTTTTACCTTTAGAGATCCTCTGTTTTTGTCCCAAGCTTTTTTGAATTCAGCTACTGTCCTCGTGTCCACCACCTCCACTGGGAGACTATTTCACGCATCTACCACTATTTTCGTAAAGAAATATTTCCGCATATTACTCCCGAGTCTATCCCCATTCACTCTCATCCTGTATCTCCTCGTAGCAGAGCTTGCCTTCAATTGAAAGAGACCCTCCTGTGCATTTATGGTATTTAAACGTCTCTATCATATTTCCTCTATCCTGCCTTTCCTCTAAAAGTATACATATTAAGATCTTTAAGTTTGTCCTCATATGCTTTATAACGAAGAAAGCTAACCATTTTAGTAGCTACCTTCTGCACCAACTACAACCTTTTTATATCTTTTTGAAGGTGCGGTCTCCAGAACTGCACACAATACTCCAAATGAGGTCGCACCAGAGACTTATGCAATGCAATGCGTGCCTTCGAGTCTCTGCTGACTCAGGAGCTCCTGGGTTTTCTTCGCAGCGTAACCAGAGGTTTATTACCAGGTCTTTCTTCCAAGGCAATGGCGTATTAAGTGACTTGCCCCAGACCACAAGGAGTGCCAGAGGGAACTGAAACCAGGTCTCTCGGTTACCAATCCAGTGCTCTAACTACTAGACAACTCCTTATACAGAGGAATTATTACCTCCTTTTTATTGCTGACCATTCCTCTCCCTATGCACACAAGCATCCTTCTGGCTTTGCTGTCGCCTTTTCTATCTGTTTAAGATCATCAGACCCAATCACACCCAGGTCCCGCTCTTCTTTTGTGGACAGAAATATTTCACCCCATATACTGTACCGCTCCCTTAGATTTTTGAAGCCCAAATGCATGACCTTGAATTTTTTAGCATTAAATCTCAGCTGCCAAATTCTAAACCATTCTTCAAGGTTAGCTAGATCCCTCCTTATGTTATCTACTCCTTTCTGGGTGTCTACTCTATTGCAGGTTTTGGTATCATCCACAAAAAATCAAACCTTACCCGACAGTCCTTCCACAGCATCACTAACAAAGACGTTAAAAAGAACACTGGTCAACAAATTTTTACAAAAGTCATGTTACTGAAATAAAAATAGTCATTTCTTATCAATTTTTATATGCTGAACACAAATATGACAGTGAAATTGCAAAGTTGGCTCTAGTTTTTTTGTAATCTACAAGAATTAATGTTTACATCACGAAATGCATGTCAATAGTAAATATAATAGGCCTTCGGTTAATACCTGTAAAAAAACAAGTCATAGACTACTACTTAGATTTTTTTCGCCTGTCTCTTGTACAGCTGTTCGGGAGCTTCTCTGGGGAGTGTCCAGCAGTAGTCAGCCAGCATTATAGTGGACCATTTTCCCTGGTATCTTTGCTCCATCATTGCGATATCCTGGTGAAAACGTTTGCCCTGTTCATCACTAACCATACCACAGTTGTCAGGAAAGAAATCGAGATGGGAATCAAGGAAATGGATCTTTAGAGACATATTGCAGCCAAGTTTCTGATACGGTATCAGCATGTCTTCTACTAGCTCCTTGTAGTTTTCTGCCCTAACATTCCTGAGAAAGTTTGTTGAAACTAGGCAAAAAGTATTCCATGCTTGTTTCGCATCACCCTGCAGCAAGTTGTTGAACCGCCATCTTTGAAGAGCTCTCGAATCTGAGGACCCCAAAAACTCCCTCTTTAATCTTTGCTTCGCTAAGTCGAGGGAATTTTTCATGCAGGTATCGGAAAGCTGGCGAAGTGCACGGTTTTCACGAAGATTTTCATCAAACCTAGTTTGATGTGAAGGGGTGGTAGCAGGATTTTGTGAGCCTCAACTAGTGGAGAAGTGGCCTAGTGGTTGGGGCAAGGTACTTCAGGCCGGAAAGTCAGGGGTTCAAATCCCACTAGAGGACAGCAACCTTGGGCCGGAAGGACTGGGGTTGCTAGTCCCACAGGTGCTACTTGTGCTCTTGGGCAAGCCACTTAACCCTCCATAGTCCATGTTCCCTGTAAAAACAGTTTTCTCCAAGTTATAATGCCCTGTTCAATGTAATTTCAGTTTGTTCAATGTAAACCGCACTGATGCAGAATAGCGCGGTATATAAGAGAATGTAAATAAATAATAAATAAATAAATAAACTAGAGCTGGGTGCTGGATATTCTTCTCTCCAACTGTTACATTTTGTCTGTGATTCCATTCCTTCCGCAAGTAGTGCCAATCCCTTGCTCGGCTATCCCACTCACATAAGAAACACATGTATTTTATATATCCCTGCTGCAGTCCCATTAAAAGGGCAACTACCTTCAATTCACCACAGAGGTGTCAGCTGTACTTGTTATAGTTAATAGAAGTCAGTAGATGCTTTAAGTTATCGTATGTCTCTTTCATGTGGACTGCATACGCTACTGGAATAGATGGAAGACAGTTTCCATTGTTCAAAAGCATAGCCTTCAGACTCAGTTTCAAAGAGTCTATAAATAGTCTCCAGTCTTGTGGGTCATGAGTGATTTTTAAGGAATTCATGAGGCTTTCAATATCGGAACAGAATACCAGATTACTTTCCTTTCTGAAGAAAGGCTCCAACTGCTGGTGGCGCTTTCGATATGAAGTAATGTTGACATCTTCTAGAAGATTTCATTGTTGGAGTCTTGATCCTAGCAATTCTACCTTGTACTTGGATAAGTCCAAATCACGAACCAGGTCATTTAGTTCTTCCTGTGTTATTCTGTGTGGAGTTAATAATGCATCCCAGTGAAAATCTGGGTCACTGCATGTTGATGGACCAGGAGAACAGGTCAGCTCACCCTTGTCCTCATCAGATGAATCAAGAGAATATTCTGATGGAGGTTCTGGAATAGGAAGTCCCTCACCATGTGGAACTGGTCTCAATGCAGACGGAATGTTTGGGTAGACTATGCTCGACTTCTTTTGCTTCATTATTCCGCTGGAAAGAGGAGGAACCAAACAGAAGTAACAGTCATTTATGTGGTTGCTTGGCTCTCTCCACACCATGGGGACTGCAAACGGCATTGATGGTCTTTTGCAATTCAACCACTGTGAAAGCTGTGTTGTACATGTAGCGCAGCATATATGTGGGGTCCAAGGCTTGTCTTAGTCACCAATCTTGCATCCAAAGTAAATATGATATGCCTTCTTCAGTTGAGAAGTGATACTTTTCTTTTGGTTGGCAAATGTCACTTCCCCACAAATGTAGCAGAAATTGTCAATGGTATTAACGCACTTTCGCGGCATTACTGTTCTGTATTGTAGCTAAATGTCTAAAATTATATGATTAATAAAAATTACATGTAACAGTAGCTTAAACTGTCTCGCACACAGTCTGAAATATTTTAAATGCTCAACCTTTCCGACTGCATATAGTACACTGCTGACGTCAGATGGCTTCAGCAGCCGTCTGGCAGTAGTATTGCATTGCATCAGAAAATGATGCAATCAACTCTGGATGATGTGTGCATGCTGGTATTATGCAATGTGATTCAATATTACATGATTCAAGGCTTATTTGGGATGTTGTTGATGTCCTACTAGATAAATTTACACGGTGAAACGTCAAAAATAAACTACATGCAATATCTTCAAAACGAGAGCCAACACATTTTTTTAAAATGCTATATTTGTGTTCAGCTTACCAAGATACTACAGATTAGGGCCTTTTAAAGTCAGTAACGATTTCAATGTTGACCAGTGGAATCAGACCAAGGACAGATCCCTGGGGCACTCCACTGTTAACCTCCTTCTCCTCAGAGTGAGCTGCGTTTACCTGTACCCTTTGCTGCCTCTCACTCAACCAATTTCTAACCCAGTGAATAACTTTAGGGTCCATCCCTAGGGTGCTAAGTTTGTTTATAAGTCACCTGTGTGGAACGGTGTCAAAGGTTTTACTGAAATCTAAGTACATCTACGGCTCTCCCTCAGTCCAACTCCCTGGTCATCCAGTCAAATAAATCACTCAGATTTGTCTGACAAAACCTGCCTCTGGTTAACACATGCTGTCTCGGATCCTGCAATCCATTGGACTCTAGAAACCTCACTATTCTCTCTTTTAGCTGCATTTCCAATAATTTACTCACCACAGAGGTTAGACTAACTGGCCTGTAGTTTTCAACCTCATCCTTACTTCCACTTTTGTGTAAAGGGACCACATGTGCCTTTGTTCATTCCTCTGGGACCATTCATGACTCCAAAGAAGCATTGAAAAGGTCAGTCAGTGGATCCACTATAACATCCCCAAGATCCTTAAGTATTCTCGGATGTATCCTATCTGGTCCCATCGCTTTATCTACTTTTACTTTACCTAGTTCCTCATGAACACAGTCTTCTGAAAATCATTCGAGCTCCCTGTCACTTCTGTTCCTATTTATGGGCGTTTTCTGATGTCCTGCTCCTGGCCGTTCATCTGTGAACATAGAACAGAAATATTTGTTATGCGATTCTGCTTTATTCTCATCAGCTTCTACAAATGCCTCTCCTTCACCTTTGAGTCTGATAATACTACATTTGCCCTTCCTCCTCTAACATGTCAGAAAAATGACTTATCCCCCCATTTTATTGCATTGGCTATTTCGTCTTCTTTTTGTATCTTTGCTTTCCTGACTACTTTGCTAGCTTCTCACACCCTTTTTGTGTGTTTCTTTACCCAAACTGAATCGGGGAATTCCCAGAGCACATACTTTTGAAAATATGTATGCTTGTATGTAAAAGAACCCAGAAAGGTACGCACTAAACAACAAGTATCTGGGACGGTGCTACCATTAGGTAACCTAGGCAATGGCCTAGAGTGCCAGTGGTCAGAGGGTGGCCCATTGGTGCAGCTGCTCCCCCTAACCAGGACCTATAGTGGCAAGAATTACTTCAAATAATTCCATATTGCTTACTGAAACATTTGGCACTGCAGGGCTGTTTGTGCTTCCGCCACCTCCAATGCATGATGCTGACTTCCCATTTGCAAGGGGGCTAGCGCAAACTTTACATGCAAACATGCATGCTTTATAAAATACACTTGTAAATTGCTACTCCGCTCATGCTTCTCCCTAACGCCTCTCCTGAGCAGCCTGCTCTACAGCATGCTTGCCCCAAGCCTGCTTTTAGGCATAACTTCATTTTATAAATGGCCCGCTCTGTGCTTAAATCAGTGTTTTATATGCAGAAAACGTTTACAGAATTACCCCCATAAAGCATTGCTTTATGTGCAGAAATGGTGTTTAAAATGATCCTTCCTGTATACACAGGAAAAATACTTAGGGGCCTGTTTACTAAGCATTTTTCCCATAGACACAAAATGGGAGAAGACCTTTAGTAAACAGGGCCCTTAGTGCCTACTTTGGTTTTAGGGCTCTTCACGTTACAGTCAACTTATCCAGAATCATTTGACCTTCGGAGCACAAATAGTGGGAACAAGTCTGATGAACAACTGTTGTAAAAAGGGTTCAAGTGATAACAAGCATCACAATCTGAAAAGATATGCAGACCATGGAGCGCTCACAGCTGTATTTCATAAAGCAGTGTGATTGCTGCGTGAGTTACAGAGGTGCTTTCGGTGGAAATAAAAATTCCAGTGAAATTTTCTGATTTTATTACATGTTTGAAATAAAACAAAACAGGAAATGAACAGTTTCATTCCTTTTCATTTTAAAAGGTCAGACTTTGCTTCCATTGTGCAAAACAGAACAGTTCTTGGCCCTCTTCCCATCCCTCCCAGCATCTTACTCTGTTCAAAAGAACAGAACATAAGAAATTAAGAGATGCCATACTGGGTCAGACCAAGGTTCATCTAACCCAGTATCCTGTTTCCACCAGTGGCCAATCCAGTACCTAGCAGTTTCCCTAAAAGGCACAGGTTCCACAATGCTTATATTGGGGCAAGCAGTGGATATCCTGGGTCCCCTTTAATACACAGGTCTGCGACTAAAAAGCTGTTTGATTATTTTCATCTAATTTCCATGTATTTTGGTGTGCTGAAAAGAAATAAAATATTGAAAAAACTCCTAGACGTCATGATTTGCCACAACATGCAAAATTGTCTTCAAATTTATCAAATTTTTTCAAATTACTATTAATTAATTCAAATTACTATTAATTAATACACATAAGTGCATTTAAGATATAAAATGCCAAAAAAACCTTAAAGGGGTTGTCCGAGTTATGTAAAAAAGAATATAGCACTGTAAATCTATATGGAAATGGAAAAAAGAGCCAAACGACGAAACCTGGAAACAGCACAAGCACTGGCAAGTCAAATGCAAGGCATTGATAAGGCAGGCAAAGGGAGAATTTGAGAGGAAGCTTGCTGCAGAAGCAAAAACACGAAATAAAGACCTTTTCAAGTACATTCATAGCAAAAAACCTGTGAGAGAGTCAGTTGGTCCATTAGATGATAAAGGGGTTAAAGGAGCACTGAGAGGCGACAGCGGAGAAACTGAATGAATTCTTTGCTTCGGTCTTTACTGAGGAAGATGTAGGGATGTTACCCATGACTGAAGTGGTATTTAAAGGTGCGTAAGAATTGAAGGAAATATCGATACATCGGGAAGATGTAGTACAACTATTAGATAAACTGAAGAGTAGCAAATCACCTGGGCCGGATGGTATACATCCAAGGGTGTTGAAAGAACTGAAATATGAGATTGCAGACCTGCTATTAGTAATCTATGAACTATCATTAGAATCATCTCTAATACCTGAAGATTGGAGGATCGCCAATGTAACACCAAGTTTTAAAAAGGGTTCCAGGGGTGATCCGGGAAACTACAGACAGGTGAGCCTGACATCAGTACCGGGAAAAATGGTAGAAACCATTATAAAGCATAAAATTACTCAGCATGTAGATAGTCATGACCTAATGGGAGACAGCCAACATGGCTTTAGACAAGGAAGATCTTGTCTTACTAAACTGTTATGTTTTTTTGAAGGAGTGAATAAACAAGTGGACAAAGCTGAGTCGGTTGATATTGTGTATCTGGACTTTCAGAAAGTCTTTGATAAGGTCATGAGATAGGAGGCAGTGTACTATTGTGGATCAGGAACTGGTTAAAAGATAGAAAGCAGAGGGTAGGGCTAAATGGCCAATTTTCTCAATGGAGAAAGGTGAATAGTGGTGTACCCCAGGGATCTGTGCTGGGTCCGCTGCTTTTTGACATATTCATAACTGACCTGGAAAGTGGAATAACGAGTGAGGTTATCAAATTTGCAGATGACACAAAACTATTTAAAGTTGTTAAAACCCAAGAGGATTGTGGAAAATTGCAAGAGGATCTTGATAAATTAGAAGACTGGGCATCAAAATGGCAGATGAAATTTAATGTGGACAAATGCAAGGTTATGCACCTAGGGAAGAACAACCCAAACTATGGTTACACGATGCAAGGTTCCACATTAGGAACCACCACCCAGGAAAAAGATTTAGGCGTCATTGTGGATACCATGTTAAAACCCTCGGCCCAGTGTGCAGCGGCGGCCAAGAGAGCAAATAGAATGCTAGGTATGATAAGGAAAGGAATGGAAAATAAAACAAAAGATATTATAATGCCTCTATATCGTTCCATGGTGAGACCGCACCTTGAATATTGTGTGCAATTCTGGTCGCCATATCTTAAAAAGGATATAGCGATTTTAGAAAAGGTTCAAAGAAGAGCCACCAAAATGGTAAAGGGGATGGAAGGATGCTCCTATGAAGAAAGGCTAAAAAGGTTAGGGCTCTTTAACCTGGAAAAGAGACGACTGAGGGGAGATATGATAGAAGTCTATAAATTAATGAACGGAGTGGAATGGGTAAATGTAGATCGATTGTTTACCTTATCAGAATATAGAAAGACTAGGGGACATGCAATGAAGCTACAGGGTAAACTATTTAAGACTAATAAAAGAAAATATTTTTTCACTCAACGTGTAATCAAACTCTGGAATTTGTTACCAGAGGATGTAGTAAAGGCTGTTAGTGTAGCTGGGTTTAAAAAAGGTTTGGACAAGTTCCTGGAGGAAAGGTCCATAAACTATTATTAAGAAGGGACCCAGGATATCAATGTTTGACCCAGTACAAGCACTGTGGAACCTGTGTCTTTTGCGGAAACTGCTAGGTACTTGTGACCTAGATTGGCCACTGTTGGAAACAGGATACTGGGCTTGATGGACCTTGGTCTGACCCAGTATGGCATATCTTATGTTCTTATGTAATCTGATGGTCAGCAATATATACATAAGCTAACCAAGTTTTAAGTCTGTGCTTCTAATGGTAGAAGGGGTTAATTTTTCCTGAAGAATCCAGTGGGAGGGAGACACAGGGCAGATAGCAGCAGCTATGGTCAGTGCAGGGGGGCGTGGCCAGCACCGTGACATCTCGTGTACAGACACAGAGCTGCTCTCTCCTGCATGCCACACTTGTGCACGAATCATCATCAGGTTCTTGGTTCTAGGCTGTTCACACTTTTTCATTGCAATTCGTGTTAGCTCGTCATTCTTCAACCGTTATGTTATGGCTCCGCGAAAGTGTATTAATTCGCCAGACAGTTTCCGTTTCATCTGTGGTGAATATACAGTGTTGAAGCAACAGCAGAATATTACAGACTTTGTGAAAAAAGTATACTTTGCATACTTTGGACTAAAAATTGGAGATCAAGATAAAGTTTGGGCGCCTCATAAAGTATGCAAACGGTGTGTTGAGGACCTCCGAAACTGGTTCAAGGGTAAGAAAAAATCTTTCCGTTATGGGATTCCTATGGTATGGTGAGAGCAAAAGAACCATAGTGACGACTGTTACTTTTGTTCATGCGATGTGAAAGGGTTTAATTCCAAATGGAAGCATTCCATTTCATACCCCAATCTTCACTCGGCAATTCGTCCCATCCCCCATGGCACAGATATACCAGTAGGAAGAAAAGAAGAAATTCTTCCGCAAATGGACAACCAGAGAAAAACAGCGGAAGAAATGACCACGGCCTACCAGATGATATATAAAATTCTTTATTGAGGACCCAAAGTATATTTTTGTTCTTCTTGAATCAACTTATGATCCAAGTCTCCTCCACAGGGGGAGGGGAACAGTTTTTTAATCACAAAAAACCTTATATCGTTGATATTATGATGGAGTTGAATCCAATGTGATACCAGCGGGGCTGTGATAATCTGTCTTTTGACACAACTTTTGTGCTCCTGAATCCGAGTTCTGACAGCACGTATAGTTTTACCAACATACAGAAGGGAACAGGGACAGATAATGACATACACAACATGTGTAGACAGACAGTTGGTATAGGCTCGTAATGGGTATGTCAGAGACTCAGCTGACATTATCAATTTTTTGAACACTTTTAGTGGAAATCTTACAAATATCACCCTGGTGTCCTTTGATATTTGGTCCTCAATAAAGAATTTTATATATCATCTGGTAGGCCGTGGTCATTTCTTCCGCTGTTTTTCACAGATATACCAGTACCCAAGCCCCCTGCTACGTTGGAAGCGATACCTAGCTCCGATGAAGGTGAAGTCATACCTGAACCAGATGACAAATCAAGTTCTGACTTTGAAGATGATACAAGACCAAAATTGTTTTCTCAGGAGGAGATGAATGATTTGGTAAGAGACTTGAATCTTCCCAAAGATGCCGCTGAGTTACTCGGATCAAGGCTGAAAAGCAGGAATTTATTGTTGCCAGGAGTGTCATCTTCATGGTTCAGACATTGTAAAAAGGAGTTTGTTCCTTACTTCGCCCAGGAAGACAAGTTGGCTTATTGCATCGATGTCGAAGGTCTGATGGGTCAATTTAAAATCCAATATGATTCAGAGCAATGGCGTCTTTTTATAGATTCTTCAAAAAGAAGTCTCAAAGCAGTTTTACTCCACAATGGTTTTTACGCTTCCATACCTGTAGGTCATTCCGTACACTTGAAGGAAACCTACGAGAACTTGGAATTGGTTCTTCGTAAACTTAAATATGAAGACCATGGTTGGCAAGTGTGTGGGGACTTGAAGGTCTTGTGCATGCTGCTCGGGCAACAAGCTGGGTATACCAAATATCCTTGTTTTCTGTGTCTATGGGACAGTCGAGACCAACAAAATCACTGGACCAAGAAGAGTTGGCAGCCGAGGGTGCTAACAGTCGGTGAAAAAAATGTCCTCCGAGAAACTTTGGTACCTTCCCATAAAGTTCTTTTACCACCTCTCCACATAAAATTGGGATTGATGAAGCAATTTGTAAAATCACTTCCAAGAGATGGAGAATGCTTCAAATACTTGGTCACCAAGTTTCCAGGCCTGTCGGAGGCAAAATTAAAGGAAGGTGTGTTCATCGGACCAGACATTAGAAGGCTTATAGTTGATCAAGAGTTTGTCAATACCATGACGGATCCTCAAAAAGAAGGGTGGATTGCATTTAAAGAAGTCGTACAGAAATTTTTAGGCAATAACAAAGATCCTCACTACAAAAAGATTGTCAGACAAATGCTGAAAGGATTTCAAGCTTTAGGTTGCCTGATGAGTTTGAAAGTGCATTTCCTCCAGTCCCACCTTGACTACTTTCCTGAAAATTTGGGAGCTGTGAGTGAGGAACAAGGTGAATGATTCCACCAAGACATTAAAGAGATGGAAAGGAGATACCAGGGAAAATGGAGCATTACAATGATGGCAGACTACTGTTGGATGCTTCAGAGAGACATTCCAGATGCTACTCAGAAGCGTAAATGCACCCAGAGGCGCCTCACAAGGAAGAAGAATCGAGTTTAGTGTGTGTAGGTGAGCTCATTTCAGTTCAAAAAAGGATTTTCATGAAAATATTGTAATAAAACTTTAATTTTATAAGTCTATTTCCATTTATTTTGAGGTATTGCCTTATTTAACATAGTTACCTAAATTGTCAGGAAACATGAAGTCCTATGACAAAATGGAGGTCATTTTCGGATTCAGCGCACCAACAAACAGAAAGATTATGTGGAATAACCAAAACAGCTCTCGAAAACAAAATTCTGTGTAATGGTTTATGGACCTTTCCTCCAGGAGCTTGTACAAACCTTTTTTAAACCCAGTTACACTAACAGCTTTTACTACATCCTCCGGTAATGAATTCTAGAGTTTGATAATACATTGAGTGAAAAAATATTTTCTCTTATTAGTATTAGATGGGCTACATGGTAGCTTTGTTGCATGTCCTCTAGTCTTTCTACTTTTTGTTGGCGTAAACAATCGATCTACGTTTACCCGTTCCACTCCATTCATTAATTTATAGACCTCCATCATATCTCCCCTCAGCCGTCCCTTTTCCAGGTTGAAGAGCCCTAACCTTTTCAGCCTCTCCTCAAAGGGGTATCCTTCCAGCCCCTTTATCATTTTGGTGGTTGTACTCTGTACCTTTTCTAATTCTGCTATATCCTTTTAAAGATATGGCGGCCAGAATTGCACATGATATTCAAGATCTAAAAATGAGGCAGGGGCAATCCCCAGCTGCCCCTGTCCTGCTAGCACTGTGCGACAAAATTATGTCCTTTTTGTCATAAGGCATGGATGGGGTAGAAACATCCGAGCATTGCTGCTTTCCTCGTGTGGGTCATGGATGTGGGTAAGTTGCTCGGTTGGGGTCATGAATGGCGCAGCAGCAAGTCTGATGGAGAGCTATTTGAATATTTTTGCAAGATCATTTTTTGGAGTTTTATTGTGACTATTGAAGAATAATATGTAAAACAAAACAAAGTACAAAAAAAAAAAAGAAAATGAAAAAACTCTCCCAATAGAACAATAAAAAGCCCTGCATTCCCCTATTGCCAAGTCATACAGAAATATTCCACCTTGAGGCAACTAAACATGGGTCTATGCCCTGGGTCACTGCTTTTCATTCTCGCAGTTTGCAAACTCATTTATGACCGAGGCTGTTTGCATTGATTCTACTTATTGATTATGTGACAACCTAATGAATGTAAGTACACTAATCTTCATAAGTTTAGCTTTTTTGTAACCTTTCTGATATTAGCAGACATGTAAAAGCTTTCTATCATTAACGGATGTTGCCACTGCTCCATGGGTTGATTTAAAGAATCACCTATTTGGAAAGGATCCTTCATCTCTACATCCTCTCTGACTAGAGATGTTTTCTCCAAAATCTAGAGCTGTAGTTTATACTTTGCCTACTGTTCAGTATCAGTTTATGCCATACATCTATAATAAAATAGTTGGCTTGTCGCTTTATTTTTTTGTAGGTGTTTACAGAGGATAGGTGTTTCAGATAAATAGCACTGGCCTGTGGCTGAACATCAGAGGAGTTCACTACGTGGCACAAGCAGGAGGTGGACCTAATTTTTAGGCGGGGCAGGAGGTTTTTTCCTCTGAGTTTGAAGCTCTGTTGAACCAGGGCAGGGAACTGGGGACATGATCCACTTTTGCAACTTCCTCAGGATTTCTTCTCATTTTATATTGCTTCCCAACTTACTTAAATGCATAGAAACATAGAAACATGATGATAGAAAAAGACCACATGGCCTATCTAGTCTGTCCTTCCATATCAACCACTACAACAGTCCCCTTTTTCCCTTTAGAGATCCTCTGTGTTTGCCCCATGCTTCTTTGAATTCAGATACTGTCCTCATTTCTACCACCTCCACTGAGAGACTATTCCACAGATCCACCACTCTTTCTGTAAAGAAATATTTCCGCAAATCACTCCTGAATCTATCCCCCTTCACCCTCAACCCATGTCCCCTCGTAGCAGAGCTCGCTTTCAGTCATAGCTGCAACTGTCTTTGGCAAGGGTAATACATCAGGGCTCCTTGTAAAGTACTAGAGGCTTAGCTCTGGGAAGCTAAGTTAAGCTACTTCCACATCCCATGGATACCAATCCATTTGGGTGTTCTGAAACTCCTTCAAAAAGTAGAATGACCAGGGTACACACAATGAAGCTGCAATGCAACACATTTAAGACTAATAGGAGAATATTTTTTCATTCAATGCATAATCAAACTCTGGAATTCATTACCAGAAGATGTAGTAAAAACTGTTAGTGTAGCTGGGTTTAAAAGAGGCTTGGACAAGTTCCTGGAGGAAAACTCCATAAACCATTATTAATATGGACTGGGGAAATCCACTGTGTACCCCTGAAATAAGCAGCATGGAATCTGTCTACCTTTTGGGAACCTGACAGGTACTTGTGACCTGGATTGGCCGCTGTTGGAAACAGAATACTGGGCTTGATGGACCTTTGGTCTGACTCAGTATGGCATATCGTATGTTCTTATCTTTTCATATAAATGGATGTCTTGTCCATTTTAATTCATGAGGAGACTGCAACACTGAAACAAGACCTCAATTCCTATGCTGTTTCAAAGATAATGAACAGAAAAGGCAGTGCAAGTTTTGTCACACTGCCAATATCTCAACTCCTACAAAATACAAAAAATTATAATCCCAGTGTTGTCTAGTTTTCCAATTAGGCTATGCATCACTATTATATTTAATTTACCCTGATCATTAGAGAAAGACATCCTGCTTAGCAAGGTAGAAGGTCAGCACAAAAGAAGAAGGCCAGCAATGAGATGGATCGATATAGTGCGGGGAGATCTGGACAGAGGCATCACGGGGGGGGGGGGGGGGGGCGGAAAGAGTGGGCGGAGCAAGAGCAGGCCAGGCACCCGGACATACAGGGCTGATTCAGGTCATGGCCCTGTACGTCCAGCGGGAGGAAGATGGCTGTGCTGCTTATTCCACCTCGGAGGTGAAATGACATCAATCTAGATTTCAGCAAAGCTTTTGATATGTGCCTCATAAGAGACTTATCAATGAGCAGCCTGGTGTTGGGTCCCAAGATGGTGAACAGGATCAGAAATTGGTTGGCTGACAGATAACAGAAGGTGGTGGTAAATGGAACTCACTCAGAAGAAAAGAAGGTGAGTAGTAGTGTACCCCAATTCAGTCCTGGGACCGGTACTATTCAATGTATTTGTGAGTGATATTGCTGAAGGATTGAAGGGAAAAGTCTGCCTTTTTGCAGATGACATGAAAATTTGCAACAGAGTGGACTCCTCTGAGGGAGTGGACAATATGAGGAAAGATCTACAAAAGCTGAAAGAATGGTCCAATGCTTGGCAGTTAAGATTTAATGTGAAGAAGAGAAGCACTTGCGATGCAGAAATCCAAGGGAATTGCATGTGATAGGGGGTGAAAGGTTGGTGTGCACGGACCAGGAGAAGGACCTCGGAGAGATTGTTTCTGAGGATTTCAAGGTGACAAAACAATGTGACAAGATGGTGGCCAAAGCTAGAAAGATGTTGGGTTGGTATACAGAGAGGGATAACCAGCAGAAAGGAAGAGGTCCTACTTAAAGCCGCCCTACTTACCCATAAAGCTCTCTACCAGACTCAGACCTCCCAACTCCGCACACTACTACCCCAACCAGCTCACAACAGAACAACCAGACAAACTTCCAACAACTCCCTCACCATCCCCCATAAACGAACCAAATGCAATCAACGGACCTGCAACAGAGCCTTCGAACTATATGCACCAACCCTCTGGAACTCTCTACCAAGTCACATCAGATGCAATGGAGACCCCTCATCATTCAGGAAACAACTAAATACCGCCCTATTCCAGGAATACCTCGGACCAGAAGCAAGCACCCACCACTGACCCCTCCAACCCCCCCTAGTTCACCCCCATGAACATATGCACTAAGAGACTGTAACATAACGTCTATGTCTATGTCACAATTATTTGTTAAAATCATTAATGTTGGACACCTGGTGATAGCCCCCACCCACAGAAGCTGATTAGTGTCCACCCCCCCCCCTCAATGTTGCACCGCTTTGACCCGGAGAAAGGCGGGATATAAATACAGTTAAATAAAATAAATAAATAAATAAAATAAGGTATTAATGACCCTGTACAAGTCATTGGTGAGGCCTCACTTGGGAGTATTGTGTTCAGTTTTGGAGATCATATCTCACAAAGGATATAAAAAGACTTGAAACGATTCAGAGGAAGGCAACCAAAATAATTTGGAGCCTGTGCCCGAAGGCATAGGAGAAGAGACTTGGAGACCTAAATATATATACCCTAGAGGCGAGTATGAACAGGGGAGATATGATACAGATGTTTAAATACTTAAAGGGTATTAATGAAGAAACAAACCCTTTTCAAGAAGGGATAGCTGTAATACTAGAGGGCATAAGATGAAGCTGCAAGGAGGTAAATTTAAAAGCAACGTCAGGAAATACTTGTGGGTGCTAGGAATGCCCTCCCGATGGAGGTGGTGGGGGCAAATACAGTGACAGGATTCAAAATAGCATGTGACAGACACAGTGGATTCCTCTATAGCAAGATGATAAAATCAAAACAAACAACTATTTCTTATTCCTCAACAAATAGACAGGGATGACCTGCACAGAGCTGTGGGTACAACCCTAAGCAAAGAGGGGGGGGGGGGGTGACCTGCATGGAGCAGCGGGTACACTTACTCTAGTCACTTTGCTGGGTAGAGCAGATAGACCATACTGGTCTTTATCTGCCATCATTACTATGGGGGGCATTCTGAGGCACTAAAAACAGGGTTGTATGCCCTGCCTGGATGTACATCTCCACTATTCGTCCCCCTTCCCATCCCCGTGCAAGGCTGTATGAGGAGACTTAGATGGGGGCGAGAGGGGTTGGGCGGTGCGTAGGCAGGCTGTCACCCCCAACATAGAGGGACGATTCTGAGGTCGGCCCTGTAAGTCCTGGGTCAACCTTCTAGATGGGGGACTTATTCTACCTCGGAAGTGGAATAAGTCCCCCTGGATATCAGGAGACAGCAGAGGCCAGCGACGGCAGGATGCTGAGGGTGTAGTGGGTTCCCCGTAGCCTGATCCTGGGCAAAGTAGCTGGATCGGGGATTGGCCTGAGGGGAAAAGGGGATTCTGTCCCGTGGTCGGCAATCACAGCTGCTGGATGGAGCCACGGTGCCATGGCTATGGGATGCCATGGCATCGCGGCTCCATTGAAGAGTCTGACTGAGTTAGCTGGGGGTCTGTAGAGCGTGCGGCCCTTCAGAATTGGGACCCATCTTGCATGTACAGGTCGGTAGACTCAATTCTGCGTGTCCATATAGGGGCTGGATGTCCAGAAGGGAATAGGTCTCCACATTGCTATATTGGATTTTCAAAGGGAAGCCCATCTGAATGAAAAAATGCTAACAATTTCATTTTGTGTCATCCTGTCACTCAAGTGCAAACTGAATTTTTGCAACATGCATTATTTTCCAAATAGCGTGCTCCTTCCTTGCCAGTTAGTCCAACTATTACACTGTTTGCAGAAAGGGTATGTATCTAGTTAAAAGACAATAAGAAAATCTGTGCTCCACATTGACAAGTAAATTCTACTGTAGGCTTATCCTGCCATCTTTAAAATACCTTTTTTTGCTAATTAGAGTGTTTACTCTCAGACAACTGATTGAAAAAACATTAGGTTGTCCCAGAAGAAATACTAAATTAGCTAATAGGTATTTTATGTTATTAGCTGCTCCAACTTCTTAGAATGAACTTCTTAACTTGCATACATGTTCAGCTCCAAGCTGGGAATCTACTCTACACCAGTGATCCTCAGTCCATTTCTTGGTATACCCCAGCTAGTCTGATCTTCAGATTATGCACAATGAATATATATGGGATAGATCTATATGCACTGCCTCCATTGTATGCAGATCTATCTCTTGCATATTCATTATGGGGTCTGATCTGTATCGCGAATATCAGGGATTGACGTACCGTTGGGACGTCCATTCCCGCTATTTGGCCCCCTTCCGTCCCCGGCAAAAGCCTCACAGTATGAACAAGGAGTTTGTATGGGGAGGCTTAGATGGGGGCAGAAGGGGGCATTGCGGAGGAGGAGTGAGAATGGACAGTGGGAGGTCTGAGGCACCGGACGTACAGGGCCGATTCTGAAGTCGGCCCTGTATGTCTGAGGCCTTGGATCTAGATGAGGAACTTATTCCTCGGAGGTAGAAACAGTCCCCCTGGACGTCGGGAGATGGCAGGCCCGGGCAGTGACAAAGAGGTGAGGGAGTGCAGGGGGTTCCCCGTAGTCTGACCCTGGCCATGGAAGGCCAGATCGGGGGTCAGGAGGCAGGGAACGAAGATTATGTTCGGTGGCTGGGGATCGCAGCTCCTGAATGGAGCCGCGGTGCCGCTGCATTCAGGACACTGACTGAGTTAGCCAGGATGGGGTATATACATGCAGGCCAATCTGAAGGGTCCTGGCTGCACATACAGGCCCAGACCCAATTCTGATCATGCAGGTCCTGCACGCACTCATTGGAATGTGCCTCCACATGTATACTGAAGATCTCTGAGGACTAAGTTGAGAACCACAATGCTAGGTAAATAAGTGGCATTATTCAATGCCTCCCTCCCCCCCCCCCAGCTGAAGTTTCACCAGGATAGAATTTGGGCTAGTCCTGTACTTAAGTTAGTGCACAGGAGGTTCTAAAAAGCTTAGTCTGTGAAACGCTTAGAGGTTCTAAGCGAAGGTAAGATACTGTGCATCACAAGATGAATTAAAGAATTTGAATTAGTTAGACAGCAACGAGGGCTATGATTTCTTTTTTATTAGGCAGTTTAGATGCTGCATGAAGGAGTGGGGCTGCTCAAATCTGAACATCTATATCTGCATCAAGTCAATGAAGTGCTAAGCGACTTCAGTTCCAATTAGTGTCCTTTTCGGAGTCCTCCACACGGCACATGTTGCTCTATCATGCCGCTCCAGCCCACAATTTGTGTGCATCATTGCAGTGATCCAGAGTGTGGATTTGGTGCAAAGACAATTACAGTCTTTCAGCTCTAGTGTAGGCTGTACTGTGTATGTGCGTAAATTAGCCATCAACAAACAACGCAGTGAAATGATACTAAACGATCCCTTCTGCTTCTCTGCCCATGCCACTTCACTCCAGTTTCAAGCCGTTCTTCCAGTCTTACATACGCCAGTTGAGGAAGGAAGAAACTCCTAGCTATTTGTTGCTGAAAGCACCACTGTCTTTTGCAGTATGAGTTAGGCGACAAAGAGCAAAGAGTGGGGTCACGGTGTGCTCCCTGGGTGTGTTCTATTTGATCTCTTTCAAGGCTATGATAGTGCCTGATGAAACAGGACGTCAGAGTGAGGTGACTGCTCTTTCTTCTGCTTCCGGACATCTTCCTCCTTTTCTTTTTATTGCTTTCTCTGATCTGTTTAGATTTTCTGCCTCATGGCACCTTGAGTGAGAGCCTTGCATCTGCTTTTTTTTTTTTTTAATATAGAGGAGGAAAAAAATTAGCCAATTCACAAAAATATAAATTACCTGCAGCTTTACTCAATAAATGCTGCCCCTCCCCTCCTTTCCACTTAAAGGAGTAATAAAGAATCCTTCCATGGGGCTCCCAAGGGGCCTGTCACGCCCCTTGTATCTAGCCCCTTAGATCGCTGCCCCAGACTCGCGCCTCCGGCTGCGCCGGCAAGATGGGCTTTTAACAAGGCCCCCTGATGACGTCGGGGCCAACCGGAGCAGGAGCCTGTTCCCTCTCAATCGGGCGCTGTTTCCACTGGCTCTCCCAACTGCTCACCGCACCTCCCAGGCTTTAACGAGGCCCCCTGATGACGTCAGGGCCAACCGGAGCAGGAGCCTGTTCCCTCTCAATCGGGCGCTGTTTCCACTGGCTCTCCCAACTGCTCACCGCACCTCCCAGGCTTTAACGAGGCCCCCTGATGACGTCGGGGCCAACCGGAGCAGGAGCCTGTTCCCTCTCAATCGGGCGCTGTTTCCACTGGCTCTCCCAACTGCTCACCGCACCTCCCAGGCTTTAACAAGGCCCCCTGATGACGTCGGGGCCAACCGGAGCAGGAGCCTGTTCCCTCTCAATCGGGCGCTGTTTCCACTGGCTCTCCCAACTGCTCACCGCACCTCCCAGGCTTTAACGAGGCCCCCTGATGACGTCAGGGCCAACCGGAGCAGGAGCCTGTTCCCTCTCAATCGGGCGCTGTTTCCACTGGCTCTCCCAACTGCTCACCGCACCTCCCAGGCTTTAACGAGGCCCCCTGATGACGTCGGGGCCAACCGGAGCAGGAGCCTGTTCCCTCTCAATCGGGCGCTGTTTCCACTGGCTCTCCCAACTGCTCACCGCACCTCCCAGGCTTTAACGAGGCCCCCTGATGACGTCGGGGCCAACCGGAGCAGGAGCCTGTTCCCTCTCAATCGGGCGCTGTTTCCACTGGCTCTCCCTTGGAGAACCGCAGGAGAAGTGTTGTCGGGACCCGAGGCTACACAACATTTAGATGGGCAAGAGGAAGAAAAAGATTGCGCCTGCTGCTACGGCTGCGGCTCTTGCGACAGTGGGTCCTATGGACAAACATCTTAAGGTACTGTCTACTGTTGATGTGCCCTTGGGCCCTGACTTTCTGACTTTGGGGTCGTCTGCTGCATCCCTTAGTTCCCCCGATCGCACTCCTCCTTCTCCGCCATGTATAATCTCCCCTGTACCCTTGTCTCCTCTGGAGGGTCAGTTTCAGCAGAGTACCCCAGTGTCTCTGGGGGACAAGCTGAAACCTGTTACCTGGTCAGCTATAACAGGTGCTGCAGGGGATATACCTGATGATCGGGTTACCCTTGCAGACATCTGGAAAGCTGTTAACCGGATTGAGAATGTCCTTGTTCCAACTGTTAAATCGTTGTGTGAGTTTTCCTCTGAGATTTCTAGTAAGATTAGTGAGGTAGAAGGGTATGTGGGAAACATTTCTTCTCGAATATCAGTATGTGAAAATCAATGTCTCTCCTTAAAAGTGGTGCATTCCTCTACTATTAAGGATAGTTTAAATATCCACCACAAATTAGAATCGTATGAAAATTTATTGAGGTCTAAGAATATTCGTCTTTTAAATTTTCCTGTTTGCCATTTACTCTCTCCTGAAATTCTTCTTTTGAAGTATTTTAGAGAAGTGTTGGGATTAGCTACTGCTGATTCAATTGCTATCTCTAAATTATATTACCTGACGGGGCGTGGGGTTGTACCTAACTCTTCGGGAGAATTTGATGTGGTTCAGGCCCGTCCTGAGCTTGAGCTCACCAAATTTCTTGAAGACTCTCAGGATACTATAACATCACGAGCTACTCTGATAGTGACCTTTATTTCTGATAAGGATAAGGTTTTGGTACTACGTAGTTATTTTAAGAAAATGTCTTCTTTATTTTGTGGTGAAAAAATACAGATATTTCCAGATGTATGTAGGACTACACAGGTTAGGAGACAGGCCTTTTTGGCATTGAAACCTAGAGTGTTAGCCCTTACTGCTTCTTTTTTTCTTCGTTATCCCTGCAAATGTTTAATTACTTTGCAGGGTTCTAAATTTACTTTTATGGAACCTTCACAATTGGAATTATTTTTGGTTGGTAAGGAGAGTCAGAGTAAAGGGTAGGGAAGGTTTTGGAGTGATTGTTTAATTGCTGTTTAATAACTAGAGTGACTCAACTCTTAATGTTTTTTCCTTATTTTTATTTCTTATATTCTTTGTATCTCCCCAGTATAGAGGGCTAGAAATAAGTGATGTTAGTTAGTATGGATTTCCTTTAATGGAATGTATTGTAATGTTTTTTTACTTGTATAATGCCACTTCAAGTTGCTTGTACTTTGCTTTTGTAAGTCGGTTGAAAAATTTATTAAAAAAAAAAAAAAAAAAAAAAAAAAAGAATCCTTCCATAACCGAAATCCCTTGGTTTATTTATTCATTACAGCTGCAAATATCACCTGCAGTTTATGTCATTACTTTCTCTGAAACCAAAATGAGGAGTTCCAGGAGGCAAACAATAGAGCAAGAATCAAACAATAGAGCAAGAATTAAACCATTTGTATGCTGCAAACATTCCCACTCTTGTCCATCTGAGGGAGAGACTTGCAGGGGTGTCTCAGAGGCAGGTAGCTCCTTAGCTTATGGAGCATGTCTAGGTTCCAAAGACCTTCTTAGGCGTTCAAAGCTTGAACACTGAATATTGTTTTTAGCCAAAGATTTTCCTGCTGACTCAGCTAATTGGGTAGGGCAGTTGTCTTCTTTCAGTTAGACTCTGCACACTATTTGACCCTATCCACTCTTCCCCTTTCAACTGCCTGAAAAGGACTGGTCTACCTTAACAGACTGTAAGCTCCAAGAAGGAGGGACCGTCTACTATAGGTTTTGGGCCTGATATTCAAAGGATTTGATGTTTGTTGTTAAGTGCCGTGGAGTCAGTGTCGACTCCTGGCGACCCTCTGATAGTTGTCCTAAACCGTGTTCAGTCAGGCAGCTCATTGCTGACAGAGCGGCATTCATAGCTGCTGTTATTGTATCGATCCATCTCATTGCTGGTCTTCCTCTTTTATGTTGACCTTCAACCTTGCCAAGCTTGATGTCATTCTCTAATGATCTCTCTCTTCACACGATGTGTCCAAAGTATGAAAGTTGAAGTCTTGTCATCTGAGCTTCTAAAGAAAGCTTTGGTTTGATCTCCTCTAGTATTGACTGGTTTGTTCTGTAGTCAGTCTATGGTATATACAATGGGGGGTCATTCTAAGGTACAAATAGCAGGAATAGAAGGGGCAGCACAGGGGCGGAGAGTGGGCAGGCAGTGGATGGTCGCAAGCCCTGGATGTACAAGGCCGATTCTAATGTCAGCCCTGTACGTCCAGGGCTAGCGAAATGGCCGGGGAAGTTCCACCCCCAGGGTGGAAAAACTTCCCTGGACATTTCAATTTTGCTGCTCTGGGGGGTGGAAGGGGCTGGGGGGGGGGCAGTGTTAATTCCCCACAGCCCAATCCTAGTCTTAAGAGGCCGGATCAGGGGTCGGGCTCCGGGGAATTAATATTTTGGGCACTGCGACTCCATTTAAAAGCCCTGGCTGAGTTAGCCAGGCAGTGCCTGTACGTGCAGGCCAGGTCTGAATCACAGTCCCAGCCTGCATGTACAGGCTTGATTGCGATTCTGATCCCGCGGGGCTAGACATGCCCTGCGGGATCAGAATCGTGATCTCTTTTGTACGTCCGGGTCAGCCCGGACATACAAAGGAGATGTACATCGGGATCGGGCCCAATATTGAATTGTGATCGCTATGCAGGGGCGGCCCAAGGGGGGTGCGGGGCCATGTGCGGAGACTCGGTGCGGGGCCTCATTTGCATAAGGGACCTCATTTGCATAAATATTTGCATAATGTTACCATACACTAACTTTTAGTAAACATGCCTCTTAATGAGTGTATGAATAAAGAAAGACTAAAAGATTTCTACATTACTATAATCCAGTGCCAACCGCCAGGCACATTAGGAACTACTACAAACACTGCCCATTTAGAACCCATAGCAAACCCGCCGTATCCTAACAGCACTACCAGGACTCATAAAGCACCATACCCTAACTATCAAAAGGCAACACTGCAAATATTAAACCAATACATTTCAGAGAAGAAGAATACATGACCTACTGGGGAAAGGGAACAAGTGGCAATGTCAAATAGGAATTACATAAACAGAATACCTCAGCTCAGTTACACATGCAGAACATAGACCATCACCAAACAAGGAATCACAATTTAGAAACAGGAAGACAATAATTAAACTGGGAATCCCAAAAGTCAAACGTGGAATGTACAACACTGTAGAAATAAAACTATACATTAATTTGCTCTTGTACTAAACAAAGCGCAGGCGTTAATGATGCACATTTCCCAGAGCTGACATATTCCAATTAATAAATTCAAAATAAAGAGATATTTTTCTACCTTTTGTGCATTTTTTTTCAGCTGCAATTGCTCCAGTCACTTTCTTCTGGTTTCTTTGTGTCTTCCGCTAACTCTCCATCGTCTGCTGTCCATTTGTCTTTTCTTCTCTCTTCTAGTTTTTTTTCCATTCTCTCTCTACATCTGCTTTAACATACTAATCTTTCTCCTTTTGCTCTTTCCTCATTCCTATTTCATCTACTCAAATTTTACCCCTCCATTCTCAATCCCCACTTACTCTCCCAATATCCGGCCAATTATAGATTTGTCTTCCCTCCCACACAAAATATTTTTTCCCTCTCCATTTCACTCTCCCAGCTCCATCCCATTCTAATCCTCCTCCAACATCAGCTCCATTCTAGTTCCAGTCCCACCCAGCATCCGCTCCCTTCTAGTCCCTGCATCAGCCCATTTCCAGTCCTAGCCCCCCATATGCCCATTTCCAGTCCTATCCTAGACCCACCATCAGCCTATTTCCAGTCCTAGCTCCCCCATCTATTTCCAGTCCCATCTGAGTCCCTCCATCAGCTCATTTCCAATCCCAGCCCCCCATGAGCCCATCAGCCCATGTCAAATCCTAGCTCCCCTCCACTCAGCCCATTTCCAATCCAAACCCCCCATGAGCCTACTTCCAGTTCTAGCCCCTTCATGAGTCCATTTCAATCCAAACCCCCACCACAGCCCATTTCCAATCTTAGCACCCCTCAACAGCCAATTTCCAGTCCTATTCTAGCCCCTCCATCAGCCCATTTCCTGTCCTATCCCCCCCACTCACCCATTTCCAGTCCTAGCTCCCTCCCCCTCACAACCCATTTCCATTCCAAGCCCCCGTCCCATCAGCTATTTGCAGTTCAAGCCCTCCTTCCACTCAGCCCATTTCCAGTCCTAGCAACCCCCCCAGCCCATTAACAGTCTTAGCCCCCCCAGCCCATTACCAGTCCTAACCCCCCATCAGCCCATTTCCAGTCCTAGCCCCCCCATAGCCCATTACTAGTCCTAACCCCCCATCAGCCCATTACGTCCTAACCCCCCCCATCACCCTATTTCCAGGCCTAGCCCCCCCATCAGCCTATTTCCAGTCTTAGCCCCCCATAGTCCATTACCAGTCCTAATCCCCCATCAGCCCATTACCAGTCCTAACCCCTCCCATAGCCCATTACCAGTCCTAACCCCCATCAGCCCATTAACAGTCTTAGCCCCCCCCCCACATAACCCATTAGCAGTCCTAAACCTCCCCATCAGCCCACTTCCAGTCTTAGCAGCCCCCATGGCCCATTATTAGTCCTAACCCTCCCCCATCAGCCCACTTCCAGTCTTAGCCCCCCCATAACCCATTACAAGTCCTAAACCTCCCCATCAGCCCATTTCCAGTCTTAGCCCCCCCCCCCATAACCCATTACCAGTCCTAAACCTCCCCATCAGCCCACTTCCAGTCTTAGCACCCCCCAATGGCCCATTACTAGTCCTAACCCTCCCCCCTCAGCCCACTTCCAGTCTGAGCCCCCCCCTAGCCCATTACCAGTCCTAAACCTCCCCGTCAGCCCATTATGTCCTAAACCCCCCATCACCCTATTTCCAGTCCTAGCCCCCCCATCAGCCTATTTCCAGTCTTAGCCCCCCATAGCCCATTACCAGTCCTAACCCCCATCAGCCCATTTCCAGTCTTAGCCCCCCCCCCAAAACCCATTACCAGTCATAAACCTCCCCATCAGCCCATTTATTTATTTATTTATTTATTTAGACAGTTTTGTATACCGCCTTATCCTTCAATCAAAGGGGTCACAACACAAGTGGGGGATACATTTAACACGTGGGGATATGAGACACACACACTAATACTTACAGGGAACATGGGCAATGGAGGGTTAAGTGGCTTGCCCAAGACCACAAGGAGCACCTGTGGGACTAGAAACCCCAGTCCTTCCGGCCCAAAGTTGCTGTCCTCTAGTGGGATTTGAACCCCTGACCTTCTGGCCTGAAGTACCTTGCCCCAACCACTAGGCTACTAGGCTAAACCTCCCCATCAGCCCACTTCCAGTCTTAGCACCCCCCAATGGCCCATTACTAGTCCTAACCCTCCCCCATCAGCCCACTTCCAGTCTTAGCCCCCCCCCATAACCCATTACCAGTCCTAAACCTCCCCATCAGCCCACTTCCAGTCTTAGCATCCCCCCGTGGCCCATTACTAGTCCTAACCCTCCCCCATCAGCCCACTTCCAGTCTTAGCCCCCCCATAACCCATTACCAGTCCTAAACCTCCCCATCAGCCCATTTCCAGTCTTAGCCCCCCCATCGCCAATTACCAGTCCGACCCCCGCCCACAGCCCACCTCCAGTCATAGCACCCCCCCATGGGCCATTACTCGTCCTAACCCTCCCCCAGCAGCTCACTTCCCGTCTTAGCCCCCCCCCATAACCCATTACCAGTCCTAAACCTCCCCATACTCCCTTTTCCAGTATTTGCCCCCCCATAGCCAATTACCAGTCCTAACCCCCATCAGCCCATTTCCAGTCTTAGCCCCCCCCTATAGCCAATTACCAGTCCTAACCCCATCAGCCCACTTCCAGACTTAGCACCCCCCCCCACGGCCCATTACTAGTCCTAACCCTCCCCGATCAGCCAACTTCCAGTCTTAGCCCCCCCCCATAACCCATTACCAGTCCTAAACCTCCCCATCAGTCCATTTCCAGTCTTAGCCCCCACCCAGAGCCAATTACCAGTCCTAACCCCCCCATCAGCCCATTTCCAGTCAGCCCCCCCATAGCCCATTACCAGTACTAACCCCCCCCATCAGCCCACTTCCAGTCTTAGCACCCCCCCATGGCCCATTACTAGTCCTAACCCTCCCCTATCAGCCCACTTCCCGTCTTAGCCTGCCTCCCCCCCCAGCCCATTACCAGTCCTAAACCCCCTTCCCCCCTATCATCCCAAATTAAAAAATAAAAAAAAACTGCTGCCACGGCAGAATCAAGAGTGCTGCCGCGGGGCCCCCCCCCTGCCTGGCAGAGCCTCCCTGCATCGTAGGCTAGCGTTGAATCCCCGAACGCGGGCTTCTTTCAGAGCCGCGAGAGTTTCCTTTCTCGCGGCTCTGTTAATCTCGCCGGGGATCCCCTGCGGGATTAACAGAGCCGCGAGAAAGGAAACTCTCATGGCTCTGAAAGAAGCCCGCGTTCTTGGATTCAATGCTAGCCTACGATGCAGGGAGGCTCTGCCGGGCAGGGGGGGCCCCGCGGCAGCACTCTTGATGCTGCCGCGGCAGAAGCAGCTGTTTTTTTTTTTTTTTTAAACTTGGGATGATGAAGAATGTTTTTTGCGCGGGGCCCCCTGAAACGCGGGGCCCTGTGCAAAAAACATTCTTGCTCAATGGACGGGCCGGCCCTGTGGCTATGCACCACTATGGTGCATAGCCGTCTGCACTAACCCTTAACCCTGGATATTCAATGCTGGGGTCATATGCGGCCCTGGAATTGAATATCTGGGTTTGCCACACAGCATCCCAGCTGCAGTAGCTAACCAGACAGCGGTGATATTGCATTCTGCTTGGTTTTCCCCTGTGGCTAAAAGATAGGCAAGCTTTTACTGTTGTTGCTGTTAAGTGCCGTTGAGTTGGTGTCAACTCATGGCGACCCTCTGAATTGTTGACTAAACTGTCTTCAGTCTTTAGTCAGGCAGCGCATTGTTGATAGAATGGCACCCATAGCTGATGTTATTGTATTGATCCATCTCATTGCTGGCCTTCCATTTTTACGTTGAGCTTTTGCTATGCCCATCTTTTTGCCACAGGTCACTAACTGGGCATCATGAAATATCGCCACTACCCAGTTAATGACTCCCTGGAATGCGCACAACACGCCCTGATTGTAAGCGATCAGCATCAGGGGGTGTAGGGGAGAAGATCGGGGAAATTTAGCAGCACTAACCATGTTAATGCCGCTGAATATCCCGCTGAATCGGGGAAATTTAGCAGCACTAACCATGTTAATGCCGCTGAATATCCCGCTGACTGGCATTTATACAGTTTACAGGGCTGTAAAATGTGTAAATGTTTTTCGAATATCAGGCCCAATATTCTTTGCCAGAAAGTCAAGGGCAGTCAGGCGTGCACGGGGCCCTTCATGGTGTGGGAGAGCCACTGACACTGTAAGAGAATGGGAAGCTAGAATGGGAATGGGCTAACATAGGGGATGGGGAGACTGCTATTGAAAGGGAGTTAATACTGGGAGGGGCTGGGACTGGAGGGGGGCTGAAACTGAGGGCCTAGTACTGGGAATGGTTACCTGTTCATTGTTCATAAGTTGTTTTGTTCTTTGTAACCACTTTGACTCATGAAAGATGGTATATAAATCCTGATAAATATATAAATAAATAAAATGGGATGATGCTGGGGGATGGAGGGACTGGAAGGGAGCTGATGCTGGGAGGGACTGGAACTGGAGGAAGATTGATACTGCGGGGCTAGTACTGGAAATGGGATGATGCTAGAGGAAGGGGACCCTGGAATTGGAAGGGAGACGATGCTCAGAGGGACTGGGACTCGAGGGGGACTGATACTGGGGGAGCTAGGACTGGAATGAGCTGATGCTGGGGGATGGAAGAACTGGAAAGGAGCTGTGGCTGGGAGGGACTGGGAATGGGGGGGAACTGA
Organism: Ichthyophis bannanicus; assembly: GCA_033557465.1. Taxonomy (NCBI): domain Eukaryota; kingdom Metazoa; phylum Chordata; class Amphibia; order Gymnophiona; family Ichthyophiidae; genus Ichthyophis; species Ichthyophis bannanicus. Next base: position 949,634,640 of record CM066034.1, read on the forward strand.
TACTGGAGGGGGCTAGAACTAGAAAAGGGCTGATGCTGGGAGATGGAAAGACTAGGATTAGAAGGGAGATGCTAAGAGGGGGCTTGAACTAGAAGGGAGCTGATGCTTGGGGAGGGCTGGAAGGGAGTGGAGCTGTGGCTGGTACTGGGGGAGAAAAAAAGAATCTGGGGAGTGAGGATAGAGAGGGGGCCAGATATTTTGTGTTGGAGGGAAGAAAAAAGATCATACAGCAGGAACAGTTGAGAGGGAGGGGCATAAGAATGCTTATTCATGCTTTCTGCCATTACTGTGGAATGGAATACCAAAAATTTACCATTCTATGGACAATCTGTTATATTTTCAGAAGGCGATAAAAAGATACATTTTTCCTGAGACATGATGGACATTGTATAATTTTGGAAATTAATTGCCTTGGTTTTTTTTTTCCTTTTTTTAAAATTCTATGAAGAATAGATATTATGGGCCTGTTATTCAAAGGGCAGTTACACAGTTTACAGCTCTGTAAACTGTGTAACTGCCGCTGAGAGGGATATTCAATGGCACTAACGCAGTTAGTGCCCCTGAATATCCCCGATTATGGCCCTTATGTGCCCCGATGCTAACCGGTTAGCATCAGGGTATGCTGAAGGTGTTACGGGGTGGAGTGGAGGTGATTGATAACCGGGTAGCAGTGATATTGCATGCTGCCCGGTTAGCAACCTGCACCAAAAAAATAGGCGAGGAAAGCCTGACCAGGGTACATGCAATGAGAAAAATGTAGATTGTAAGGGAAGAGAAAAAGAGGGAAAATGTAAGAAAGAAATGCAGATTTTGGGTTTTCAAATGTGTGCAAAGTTAGTTCAGGTATATTCATTGTGGCTATCCCGTGGGAGCCACTGGGACAGGTTTCGAAGCCCTTCTTTAGGACGTTTGCATGGTGTATAGATATTTTGTAAGAGTTTTGAGATAAGGGGAAGGGAACAGGGACATCATTATTTATTTAGATACACTGGGGTGTGAAGAAGAAATACAGTCTACAGAAGGTCTCAGGCAAACTCAGGAAAGCTGTAGAGAAACCCGTGAAATTTGTTGCATTTTATCGATGATTTATATAGAGAGGTTATGCAAATATTTTAATTAATAAGATACAGATTGAAAAAGTGGAGTGGTGGGAGCAATAAACATGGGTAAACTGAAGAAGTAGCCCACAGAAAGGAAATGCGATTTAACACACAAAACTATAAAGGCGACAAAAATGACGCATGCCGTTTTAAAATTAGAAACATACAAACCAATATTTTAAAAGGTTTATATGTTTAGTGGTGTCCACTAAGAGGGTCATTTTATAACAGGGACCTAGATTAAGGCAGTCAAAATACACATGTTTAAGCCTAATGCTAAGATTTAACACAAAGAAGTGCAATGTGATGCAATTGGGATGCAGAAATCCAAAGGAGCTGTATACAATAGGGGGCAAGAGACCAACGTGCACAGCTCAGGAGAGGGGCCTTGGGGTGATAGTGTCTGAGGATCTCAAGGTGATGAAGCAAGATGACAGGGTGGTGGGCAGAAGGCTGCTAGGCTGCATACAGAGAAGCGTAACCAGCAGAAGGAAGGCGGTATTAATGGCCTTGTACACGTCATTGGTGGGGTCCGATTCTCACTTGGAGTATTGTGTTCGCTTTTGGAGAACATACTTTGCAAAGGATCTAAAAAAATGTTAAAGTGATTCAGAGGAAGGTGACCAAATTGATATGCAGCCTGCTCTAGAAGACATACACTAGAGGAGAGGAGGGAGAGGGGAGATATGATACAGATGTTTATTTATTTATTTTATTTTATTTATGTGAACTTTTATATACCGCTTTTCCGGAACCAAAGCGGTTCACATTGAACTCCATAAACCATAAAGCCATAAACCTATATGGAACGGTGATAATAGTGTGTGCCTAGTAACTGTACATATGACATAAATCATGTTATTTACAATTAGATTCCTTGACCTTATTTACATCTGTTTAATCTAACTAGCCTATTATAACAATCACTTCGATTTACAGAGTAATTTCTTGAACTTATTTTCATGTTTTATTAAGCATCTCTAAATGGTGTACTAGTAAACAGTATTGTACTGTGAACTAGAATTGGTCGTTAGATGATTTGAATCAGTTTACCGAGTCCCCCAAATGGTCTTTAAAGAGGAAGGTTTTTAGGAGTTCGCGGAATGCATTCGGGCCCATGGTAGATCTTATATTTTCTGGAAGTGAGTGCCAAAGAGTTGGTGCATAGAGTGAGACTGCTCTTTTGGATGTTGATGTGTTGCTTTTCCTATACTTCAGTAGTAAAACTAATGTGTTTCTTCCGCCACTTCTTCGTGTTCTGATTTCTGGGGTGGTTTGGATGATCAGTCTCAAATATGTGGAGGATTTGTTTTGTAGAGTTTTGAACATTGTGTGCAGTATTAAAAGACTTTAGGAAGAAGCTGAAAACCTTCCTCTTCATGGAAGACTTCAATGAGCTCTCCGAGCACACCACATGCTGGACTAACCTCATAACTTAATCCCCCCAGATTCATGTCATATGATGTCCTTTAAATGTATATACAGTACAAGGTAAATAAGTTATGCTTGCCAGCATTTCCCGCATGCCACCCTTACCTAGTCCACAAGTTCTCTGTAAAGTTTTGTTGTTATATTGTAAACCACTTTGATTTTAGGATAAGGCAGTATAAAAAAAAACCTGTTAAATAAAATAAATAAATACGTTTTGAACTTTATCCTGCTTTCTATTGGTAACCATGACATTGCTTTAATACCGGGGTGATATGCTCCTGAAATGGTGCTTGGGTAATGACTGTTGCTGCTGTGTTTTGAGCCATTTGCAGACGGTGAATGGAATGCTTTGGGAGACCCATTAGAATACTCTTGCAGAATTCTATATGTGAGAAGATCACTGCCTGCACTGTTCAGAAATCTCCTGTTGATAGGAGGGGCGTTTAGATGTTGAAGCAACTTCACTTTTGAGTATATTGCTCTGATGGTATTGTTTAGGTGTTTAGTCATGTTGAGATGTTGATCCAATGTGACACCTAGATATCTCACTTCACTTTTCACCTCCAGTATCTGGTGGTCTGAATGATTTGTGCCTTGAAATAAAAAGTACTTCCATCTTTTTGTAATTTATACTTAAATTATGCCCAGTTAGCCAGGTGGTGATGTCGTTTAGACATGCCACTATTTTTTTAAGGCTGGGTTGTTTCATGATAATGAATATTGTTTCCCTGAATTACCTTGCATATGGGTTGTATGTATAAATTAAACAATAGAACCAATAGAGTAGAACCCTGAGGAATTCCTTGCTTTTGACTGTAGGGAATAGATGTGTTACATATTTTTATCTGCTGTCTCCGGTCAGTTAAGTATGACTTGAACCACGTCAAGATTTTATCCCTAAGACCGATTTCTTGTAACCTGATTAAAAGGAGTTCATGGCTTATGCTGTCATAGGCTGCCATAGTGTCCAGGAATATTAGGATATAATCTAATCTTTGCTGTTCTATCCCTTTTATTAGCCTGTCCATTAGTGTTAGGAGGAGGGTTTCCACACCGTGACCTGTTCTGAACCCATGTTGCTGTGGGTCTAGAGGGGCATTACTATCGACGTGGTCCTGAAACTGGAATTGTACTGTTTTTGCTATTATTTTTGCCAAAAATGGTAGACTGGATGTTGGCCTATAAGTGTTTCGGCCTGAATTGTCTAGAGATTTATTTTTTAAAGTTGGTCAGATAGAGGTGTTTTTTTTATTCTTTGGGCATGTACCCTTGTTCTACTGAGGAATGAACCATCTTGAGAATTATGTGTGAAAGCTCCTCCCATGACATTCTGATCCATGCGAATGGGCATGCTAAATACTTAAAGTTTATTAATGAATCCATGCAAAGTACTTAAAAGGTATTAACGAACAAACAAACTTTCAAAGATGGGAATCTGTAGAACCAGAGGACATGCAATGAAGCCGCAAAGACATAAACCTAAAAGCAACATTGGGAAATATTTTTTCACGGAAAGGGTGATGGATGCCTGAGATGTCCTCTCGATGGAGATGGTGGAAGCAAAAACAGTGATGGAATTCATAAAAGGCATTGATCCCTATACAGCAAGAGGATTCCTATAACAAGAGATGGAATCAACATAAACTTAAATAGCTTTCGTATTTCAAAAAATAGAGGGGGATAACCTGCGTAAAGTAGCGGCTATAACCCTAAACAAAGAGAGTGACAGGTCCAACCCTGGCCACCTTACTGGGCAGACTAGATTGACCATGCTGGTCTTTATTTGCCACTAACTACTATGTCAACATGTACAGGGAAAGTGTGTACCTACTGTTATAACTCTGCATAGGAATTTCTAGAGACGTAGTTTGGCTGATTTTGTAAGGGGATTTGACTGGAGCAGTGGTAGAGGTGGGGTGGAGGATGTCTGCATTGGAGAGGGGCAGAAGTGACAACTAGTAAAAGGCACAACACCAGAGCCCTAAGGCAGGGTCAGTGCTAGAGTTTCTGGCCCCCTCCTGCAACCTATAGATCGGTGCCCTTCCTCCCTCATTATTGTTAATGCTAGTTACACACCACCTCCCCTTTTTCCCCAAACTTCTTTCTCTTTCAAATCCAATGCTGTAAGAAAATTACAGTTAAGGGGCAAATGCAAAGCCAGAATAAAAATAACTACTGAGCAGTAAATACTTAGCATCATATGAACAGGCTGTGATAGTCAAAGAGCATACTAAATTTTAGATATAGATCAAAAGAAAAATACTCAGTTGTATGGAGAGCTCAAAAATATTTTACTCATTGAAAAAATATACAAGAGAAAGATTTTGTATAGAATGTAGGAATCAAAAACATGATAACCATACAGTCAATGCACATCTAGAAATTATAAGCAACATTGGTATAATGTTGATGCAAAGAATAGTCACAATATATGAAGACAGTGATTGTTCCATGTAAAAAAGTTAGAAAGTTTTTTCTGTTCAATGTAACGTATACAGCAGTATACATAAGTTGTTGAATTGTTCCATGTAAACCGCCCCTGATCTCTGGAAGGGGCGGTATAGAATAAATAAATAAATGGCATTAATGCACTGCTGATTCAAACCACATGTATTAAGAAGGTTTTAGTGACAAGCCAATAAATCCATCCCTTCCCCTTTCTGGATCACAGGATGTGTTTGAATTTCTTGATAGAGCATGTGTTATTCTGGCTTTCTCTCACTCTAGCTTCACTTCCTACTGGCAGTCATGCAGTCAATGCACTGGCAGTAGGAAGTGAAGCTGGAGTGAGAGAAAAGTGAGAATAACATGGCCACTTTCCAGCTGAGCCAAGGAGCAACTTCCATGCTTTTTCAATTTCTCTTAGGTTTTCAGGATTTCTTTCCCAAAATTATACATTCCTCCAAAGTGAAGCGAGAGAGAGAGCTCTCACACTCAGGCCTCTGCATTGTTGGCAGAAACTAACACAATGGCTCAGTGCAAGTAGAATGGGTGCAACTAATGCCATCTCAATGGGTGGCCTTAGTTGCAGCCATTTCGCAACATTGAAATGTAACTGCAGGGGGATGTAACTGTCTCCCTGAAGTTAGCCTACCGCCCTGCGCTGGTAATGTGACCCACACATGTTACCAGCACAGAGCTTTTGAAACATGCTGCTAAATGTGCCCAACAACAAGAGGGGCTCAACAGCACCAATGCAGGACCTCTCATTTCCACAAAAACAAGAGCGACTTGGCGGCCCCAGCACAGCATTTTCCACCTTCACACAAACAAGAGAAGCTCAGTGGCACTATACAGAACTTCCCATCCTCCCACTCCAATATAAACATCAAGAGGGGCTTGGCAACACTAATATAACTCTAAACTTCACACTGGACCAGCATAGTGTTAATGGAAATATATTTTCTACAAAATACAAAGGAAATGCAAGATGCTTGCACACCAAGGAACTAAGAGAAAAAGTGAGAACCACAGCATAGCAGTGGCAAAAGCCAGGAGGATGTTGGGTTGCATACAAAGAGGAATTACCAGCAGAAAGGAAGAGGTACTAATGCCACTGTATAAGTCACTGGTGAGGCCTCACTTGGAATACTGTGTTCAGTTTTGGAGGCCATATCTTGCAAAAGATATAAAAAGACTGGAAACTGTTCAGAGGAAGGTGACCAAAATGATTTGGAGCCTGCGTCAGAAGCCTTATGAGAAGAGACTTGAAGACCTAAATATGTACACTCTTGAGGAGAGGAGGGATAGAGGAGATATGATTCAGACCTTTAAATACTTAAAGAGAAATAATGAACAAACAAACCTCTTCCAAAGACGGGGAAGCTGTAAAACTAGAGGGCATAACATGAAGCTGCAAGGGGGTAAATTGAAAGACAATGTCAGGAAATACTTTTTCACTGAAAGGGTGGTGGAGGCTTGGAATGCCCTCCCGATGGATGTGATTTGGGCATATATAGTGACAATTCAAAATGGCACGGGGCAGACACAGTGGATCCCTTTACAGCAACAGGATGAAATCAAAATAAACTTAACTATCTAATTTCTCAACAAACAGGGGTGTCATACACAGAGCAGTGGGTTCACCCTTAAAACAAAGACATGGGGAGGGGTGGCCTGCATGGAGCAGCAGGTGCACCTACTCTTGCCATCTTACTGGGCAGACTAGATGGACCATACTGGTCTTTATCTGCCGTCATTTACTATGTTACTATATATTCTGCATCTACAGAATGTCCTTCCTCAAAAATTAGAGCAGAGCAGAACTAACACAGTCAGCTACAGAACTCAATATCTAAAAAAAATAATCTTAGTCTGGTCTTCTCAGTACAGTAATAGGCATATTATGAACTAATGTAAAAACCTACAAAAGTCACTGAAGATCTACAGAGCAAATCTACCATACCATACCAGCACCGAATTCTGAAACTCACACAAGGAGCCTACTGTCATGATGTGGGTATTGATAAAGTTGAAAACTTGAAAAGAAATCCTGTTTCTTTTAAGAATCTAGATGTACAATTACCTCCAGGCACAGCTAGAGGGAGCAGGAAGGAACATTCAGGAGCTAATGAGCTTGAGAAGCCTAATGACTTGCACCTGGAAATGAACCCGGAAGTCAGGCAGGAAAGATTTCCTTATAAGCCAGAACTGAATGTTTGCCGAGGAGGTCCAGCTGCATTAAGGAAGAGATGCACGGCTACACAGGGGTGCCCGGATGCAGTAAGGAAGAGGTGCACGGCTACACAGGGGTGTCCAGCTGCAGTAAGGAAGGAGTGCCCAGCTGTATTAAGCAAGAGGTGCACGGCTGCACCAGAGAGGAGAAGCACGGCTACACAGGGGAGCACGGCTTCACCAGAGAAAGGAAAGGACCTGAGAAGGAACCGAGACAGAGGGACGTCTTCCCAAGGGGGAACAGCTCTATCAAGAGATTCATCTCCAAGAGAAGGAGTAACTGAAGAAATCCTAGAGGAGCAAGCCCACAGGTACAGGGTTCACAGGGGTGAAATCCAGAAGGGCCAGGCTGACTGGGCAGCTGTCCCAAGAAAGTTTGTTAGAGCCAGCTCTGAAGTTAGAGGCTGTGCCACGCCCTGTTCTCACAGCATTCCTGACTCCAGAACAGAGAGACCTAAGCAAGGAGCCAAAGGGAATGGTTTGGAGAGAAGCTTAGAGTCTCTGAGAAATAATTATTCAGTTTTACCAAGCAAGAAAGGAAAGGCAATTTATAATAAACCTGACTTCTTACCAAGGGAGAGAAGAGAATTCATACCAGGTTTCACCAAACTGCCAAGAAGCACAGCCCTGCCTAATGCTGACAGGCAGAGAAATTGCTACAGCAGGAAAATTGCTAAAAGGGAAAACACTGTGGATTCAAGCCAGCAAAGCTCCAGGTATGGAACCTTTATTGATGATATTGAATGTTTGAATCCTAAAGTCCCTGTTAAAATAAGTCCTCGCTCTACAAAGAAGGAGAAACTATACTGGTTTAATAAAATCCCTAAAGCCCTGAGAACAGACTGTTATGGGAGACAAGGCCCTAGAGGCATAGCACACCGACCCGAGTCAGACAGGGACAGTGTTTATTCCCCTGTTGATTCTAGTGAAGAAGATTGCATGGAAACAGAATGCATAAATACAGTTTCCCTATCTCCACCAGAACAGATGGAGTGTGACCTGTGCACAGCCTCATGTCAAGAGTCTGTAGTCTCTGAGTAACATAGAAGAGTTTATAGAATGTTTATGCTTTTGGAATGAACTGAATTTCTGTTATCCAAGCTCTGCATTAATTGCGAAGTGTAACAATTAAGCACATGTTTATGAATACTGGTACCTTTTGCAACAAAGGACTTTCTGTTTCATTATCTATCTCTTATTTTTGAACCCTTGCTTTGACGGGGAATAAAAGCCTTAATTCCCTCCACTTGGTCTTGTTACTGAGTTCTTTTAGGCAGCCGGAATTGGTAAGGCCATTTTACTACGTCGATGAACCTTATGTTCCCTGTGGCTCTCTAAAAATAATCTTTGCCGTGGATTGCCCATAGGCGTAGGGGGCGCTCCCCATGACACTACCCAGAAAAAACAGCACTGTACATACTGCAGTGGGCTCTAGAACATCCATAAACTATTTGAAGAGCTGAACAAGTCAGATTATTACAGTGCAGATCCCTACGTACAAACTCCATGTTAACAGAATACATGGCCTCGGCCACCTACTCAGAACACAGACTCTCACTGAGTACAGAATAAGTGATCACAACTTAAAAACAAAATATGTAGACAAAAATGAACTAAAACCCCAAAGGTCAGACGATATGCCATGCAACACCAGACAAATAGAAAGAGATGCATTTCCTTGTACTGTATAAAATATAAGAATATAGCAAAATCAGATGCCCCCGACAGAAAGTGACTCCCTGGTGGCCCAGTGGCCCCAATCCCCCCATCCACCCCAGTAAAATAATCCATGGTGGCCCAGCAGCCCCGATTCCCCCTCAACAGTGTTTTGATAGCATCGTGGGCTTTTCCTAATGCCTGAATCATCTTTGAGATTTCTCCTCAGATGAACCAGGCATCGGAGAAAGCACCCAATGGCATCAAAATACTGTCGGAGGGGAAACACTAGATGTTTAAGCCACCTCAGAGCCAGGCGTAGAGAGATTGGCACTAAGGCTGGTTGCAAAATCCTCTGCACGTTTGTGTGTATGGAGCACAGCCAATATTTACACACCAGTTTATTATGTGCAACTCATTTGCCTATAATTTAAATACATTTAAATACTCTTGGTGTTAATTGTGCGCTAGTATTTTCTTTGCTGTTTATGTGCGCGGCTGTCTCTTTTCTGCATTTGGCGGCAGCAGTAAGTGTACTTAAAAGTGGCATTATTTGTGCTTAAAGGCCGCACTAGTTTTTTGCATTGGCCTGTACGACTGTGCAATTTTATAAAAGCCATCTTCCACATTATAAAACAGGCTTTACGCTCGGTTAAATCTTTTTAAATGTATTCCCCACATGGTTATATTATCTGTGTAAAGTTATGCGGGCATTTCCAGCAGTGGCACACGGCTAAAAATACACATAAAACTGTATGGTTCTATAATCTATATATCGTTATGCATTTGCTGGCCCCCCAGGATATTTACCTCTTTCTTTAAGTCAGGCTTATCCATCTACCATGCTTGTAGGTGTTTAGCTAATAAATATTTGCACAGCACTTATAAATGTCACATAGAAAGAAAACAAACCTTTCTCTTTGTGTTATGCATTGTGAGCCTGTCGGAGTTTTAATATGTCATGGAGGTTAAGTGGCAGGGCACAGTCTTCTAGTGATTACTTGCACTCCATAAATATGTGGCCCTAGCTGCTGAATCATCTTCCTCTCGGTGCTGATAAAGCAGGTTGGCTGAAATGAGAAATGAATTGAACCATTGTTCAGTTGTGGCTTTATGTCTGACTGCCTGAAGGGATCATGTATATCTCTCAAATCTGTCTCGCTCCTTGGTGCAAGAGAGGTAGTGCCTTTCACTTGACACTTTTCAATCCTCCTGAAGTTTGTAGCAAGCCTCTGATGGAAATTAATGCATTTGTGCCTTAATTTGCAGGAAACAAAGAACACGCATATCTCATGTGGTGTATGCAAAACACTTCACCAATTTAAAGTTGGCAAGATCTACTGAAAGGTTTAATGAACTGAAGTAATTTTCCTTTATAGTAAAATTTTATAGCCCTGAAAGGTCTTTGCACCATTGAATATGCCCACAGACAGAGGAGAATTTCCCTGATTTATGGATTCTAGAATTTCTATCAACTTTCTTAGACCACAAGAATTCCCTCAAGATTTGCATTAGCCTCACATGATGGCCCAGAGGAGAGAGACTTTGATGCACATAGGGGCATTTTATCAAAATCTGAAACATTTTTGCATTTGTTGCATCTTACCTGTAGGTGCAAAGCCTATGCAATAAATGTTGATGGCATGGCCAGCTTCTGCCTCGTATTAACTGCACAGGACAGACACTGGCTGCACACAGGCTTGTGTTAAATGCATCCGCAGTTTTAAATAGAAACGAAACCGGTGCGGAGCCTTCTCACCTCCATGAAGGACCCCGTGCATCTTTGTCCCGCCCCTTCCTTTGGAGGTGGTACAAAGCTACACAGGGTCAGTCCTTCACAGATGCGGGAAGGCTCTGCACTAGTTTCGTTTCTATTTAAAACTGCATATCACAGCACAGCCGCGGTTCTCTAAGAGGCAGGGAGCTGCAGCTGCCTGGAAAAGGAGGGTGATTTTGCCGCTGCCGAGAAGCAGACTTGGCAGCAGCAGCAACTTTTGCACTTGTTTTTTTGTTTTAAACTTTTGAAGGGCACTGGAGGCGTTTTTCTTCAATGGTTCAGTAACTGAATCATAGTTCATTGTTGTCTAGGAAGCAGCGAGTGTTATTTGGAAACTTGCAATATGATGTCCCTCAAGGTTCAATATTTTCCCCTATTTTTTTAGCATTTTATTACTTCATGTGGAATAATGGATCATTCGGGTTTTAGTTATTATTTGTGGATAGCATTCAGATCCTTGTCCAGTGGATAAACAATGAAAGGATGGTTTGAGAAGGATCAATGCTGGTTTGAGAGGAAGGGGGCTTATTCTCAGTGTTGAGATATCTGACATTCTTTTGGATGGGAAAGGGGGAAATGGAAGCATATTTTTAAGAGCCACATAGGGGGCAGTTCAATCCTGGTAAGATCTGATGTGTTGAAGCTGGGCATTTGGCTAGATAGAGATTTGTCCTTCTATGCCCATATAAGAATATTGGAAAACAGGGCAGAGAAAGATGGCTTGTACAAGAATGCAGATGTGCAGCTCTAAATTTTCCCTTTTGTTCTGGTTATTTGAGCTATGCTTACTGCCTGACAGGTAGACATCATGTAATTGATTAGGTGTTATCTAATTAATTCTATGTAATTAATGACTCTTTGATTTTTCTGTTGCTCTGTATTTTACCTTTTCTATCATGATTGTAGTTTCTTTCATTTTAATTTTTTGTACAAGTACTTTACTGATGTAAACCGCTCTGTCTGCTATTGCCAAGGGCAGTATATTAAATATTAAATGATAAATGATAAGCAGAAAGTGAGTCTGCAGCAGGGGAGCTAGCATGGGGGAAGGTGGGGGCTGGTAGTGGGCTGACACGAGGAGGGGGCTGGAAGGGAACTGACATGAGGGGAGGTGAGATCTGCAACAGGATTTACATGGGGAGAGGAGGAGGCAGGAAGGGAATTGACATGACTGGAAGGTGGGGTCTGCAACTAGGTTGACACTGGGGGAGGAGGAGGCTGGAAGGGAACTGACAAGGGAAGGTAGAGTCTGCAAAGGAGCTGACATGGGTGGAGGGGGCTGGAAGGGAGCTGACACGGGAAGGTGGGGACTGGAAGGGGGCTGACATGGGGGAGGAAGGGACTGGAAAGGAACTGATACCTGGGGATGGTACTAAAGGGGGACTGGAAGGATGATGATACTAGGGAAGGGAGGAGAGTGATGGGAGGGAGCTGACATCTGGGGATGGGCTTGAGGGGGATGGAAGGGAGCTGACACGTGATGGGACTGGTAACTGGCTGGGTAATGGGGTGGGGGCTGGAAGGGAGGGGACACTGGCACTGGGATGGTATCTGGACTAGAAGGGGCTGGACAGTGGGGGGAAAAGGGGGACTGGAAGGGAATGGACACAAGTGGAAGTCCTAGGAATGTAAGGGGGTTAAAATTTGAAGTTACTGTGAGGGGAGGACTGGAAAAGGGGGCTGATACTGGGGAGATTTATTAGGACTAGAAATAGGTTGATAGAAGGAAGTGAAGAAAACAAAAGAAAAGACAAGAAATGGCAGATGGACTATAGACCATAGAAAAAGAAGACAGGAAAGCAGAAGCCTCAGATCAGGACCAGTATGATTAAAGAATAAAATGATCAGACAACAAAGGTAGAAAAAATAATTTTATTTTCAATTTAGTGATTGGACTTTGCACTATCTTTATAGGGAACTACATCTATTATTTATCTATGTTGCACTTCATGCGAAGTCTGGCTTCTTGGGGATTCAGTTTAATCTTTGTCTACATATTTTTTCTTTAGGTTGTAGTCACTTATTCTGTACTTGGTGAGGGTCTGTGTTCTGAGCGTGTGACTGAGGCCATGTGTTCTGTTAACATGGAGTTTGTACATAGGGATCTATACAGTGCTGTAGTAATTTGACTTGTTCAGCTTTTCAAAGAGGTGTATGGATGTTCTAGGGATTACGACAGTATTTATAGTGCGTCGTTTTTCTGGGTAGGTTCCTTATGTGAGTTTTGGAAGTTTATCCTGGTATAGTATGGCAGATTTGGCCTTGTAGATCTTCAGTGACTTTTGTAGGGTTTTGTATTAGTTCACAATATGCCTGGTAATGGAGAATGTTTGTTGTTAGTGAGATGGTCTGAATCAGATTTTTTTTTTAAAGATATTGAGTTCCATGGGTGAATGTCCTGTTTCTGCTCTGCACACATTGTTGAGGGAGGGGGTTCTATGGATGCAAAATATATATTCAAAAAGAAAAAAAAAGCAAGAACCATAATGCAGTTTATAACAACAAAATAAAAATAAAAATGAGTTATAATTTGGTGTTATAAACAATGCTGCGGTCCTTGCTTTTTCTTTTAGTTCCTTGGTGTGCAAACATCTTGTATTTCCTCCACATTATCTAATCGGCTTTTTGGTTTGGTTCAGTCCCTGACTGGAGTTTTGAGAAAGACAACCCCCAGCTCCGGTGGGGGTGGGGGTGGGAGAGGGGTGGGAAGGGGGCGCCATCTCATCCCTCACCTCAGGCAGCAGATTGCCTTGAGCTGCCCCTGGGGGGATTGAACTAAGGGACTTGCCTGTGTGGTAACTGCTGGGCACATGCTGGCCACAACCCAGCAATTACCACAATACGATTGCAATAGACAAACATTGATTTTGACTCACAATGCATGTTAGGGGCAAAGAAAAACTGCACTTTATTAACTTTATTAAAAGGGCCCCTTAATGACTTATATAGCAACACAAGTGCTTTGTTCTTCCTAGCACAATCTATTAGCTTTTATTCCACACTCTAGAATACGACTAGAGATCACCCAGTGTTCTACCTTTGAATTATTTGACACTAGTATTGTGGAATTTTTCTCTTTCTGGTTCTGAGAAATGAGCCCTGGTTTCTCAGATTTAAAGCTGGTATTATTGCTTGGCTTTTTGCTCAGATTTTTTGAAAAAACAAATGGATCATAGGTAATAATATCTGCAATAGAAGAGTTAATCCACAACCAAGGAGCAAAAAGAGACCATGGAATGTCAACAATCCTTTATTGAAGTATAGCCCAACTTAGCCATGTTTCGTCTATAAGAGCCTTCATCAGGGATCAGACTTCAAATATTGATGAATTTCTCCTGCTGTTCCTATGTCACAGACTAGATGTTCATGTTTATTAAAACTTTCTTAATCGTCCTTCACAGAAGCAGTAGAGCAGTGTACAATATAAAACAAAATGTTAAAAGAAAACAGAAAAGGAACTCCATAAATCATAGGACAGAGACAGGAACATTCATACAAGAGGAGGAGTAAGTAGTTCTAAAGTAAAGAAAGGAGTTTCAGGAGGGCAAGGAATGAAAAGGTGAGTCTTGAGATGGGACTTGAAGGTAGTGTAAGAGACTTCAAGTCTGAGGTTAGGGGGGGCAGGGAATTCCAGAGAGCGGGAGCAAGTACATAGAATGCAGCAGAACGAGTAGAGCCTGTGAAACAGATGGGATATGCAGGCGGTTGGCATGAATCTCTCTGAGGGTGTAGTGAGGGCCATGGGGAATAAGGAAGTCAGAGGTAACAGGGGAAACCAGAGTGAAGGGCATGGTGAACCAAAATAAGTAGTTTAATTTGGAGTCTGAATCGTGCCGGAAGCCAGTGGTGATATATGAGCAGTGGTGCGGTGTGGTCAAATCTAGATGAATGGGACAAAATGTGAACAGCGGTATTTTGAATTAGTTGAAGGCACTGAAGCTGATATTGAGGTAAACCCAAATAGACGATATTGCAGTAGTCAGTTTTGGATATGATAAGGGTAAGAAGCAGGGTGGCAATGGACTGAGGCAAGAGAAAAAAATGTATTACACATATTTGCCTGAGAGACAGAAAGATGGGCCTGAAACGTCAATGCTGAGTCCAGGGTGACACCAAGATACCAAAGGGAGTCAACTAGGGGAAGTGGAGAGCCCGGGAATAAGGGGACCAGGGAGGGGATAGGACTATTGAAGGTAAACCAAATAGCTGCAGACTTAATGACGTTTAAGTGAAGGAAGTTATTGGATAGTCAATTAGAAACAGCTGAGAGACAAGTGTTAAGAGGAGCGATACTAGGACCATGATAGTCTTTATCTGCCATCATTACTGCGTTAAATAGTAAATGCAGTTTGAATTTCTCTTTGCAAAAGCAAGCAATGTGTGCCATTGAGTCATTGCCGACTCTGGTGACCCAGCAGCCCCTGTGCTCTCTTGGCAAGGTGTGAACAGAAGTTGATTGCCAGGCCTTTCCTCATAGGCAATGGAGGGTTAAGTGACTTGGCCAAGGCCACAAGGAGTGCCAATAGGAATTGGACCTTGGTTTTTTGATAACCAAGCTGCTGCTCTAACCACTAGGCTTCTCATCCATTCCATTTTAATTTTGAGGGGAGTATAATTTCATTTGATATATTAAGTCATTTCCTTCTAATTTATTTTTTTTTGGGGGGGACAGGTTATTTAGACTAAATCTGTAACTAACCTGGGCTTCTCTTAATGGCTAATATAATATCTAGCATCTGTCTCTCTCTCACACACATACATACTCAATAGTCAGGTTACAACAAGACTTTTGTTATCAGAGGCCAATTCGGCTGGATCACACAGAAGAACTTGGAGCAATGTTTAATGATCTTTGATGTAGTTTGGTTTCATTTTTCCACTCTAGAGCTGCACCCTGTTGACATCTGGATTGATCCATGTTAATACCGGGTCATCGGAAAGAAGGCGTATCATTTATGTTGCAAGAATCAACTGTCAGGTTTTCTTTCACTCCAATGTTACTCGCGGGAATTGAAGTTGAACAGAGAAAGGAAGCCTCTGCTTAAGAAGCAAATTATTGATACTTCTGTTAGGCATCTTGGGGCTTTTTTCTTCAAGATACACCATTTTTTGTGGCCATTCCACCGATCTCACTTCTGCAATATATTGCCAATAACTCAGCATTCTGCATGCCACTTACTATTGGTTTATTAGTAGAAACCATGGGCTATTATATATGATTGGAAGGACAGCTCAGGAGTAATGCAAGGAAGCATCTCCGCACAGGAAGGGTAGCGAGTGCTTCACACACTCCCATTGCTCCTAGGAGGTAGTGGGAGAAAAACTGTACAGGAAATCAGGGTGAAATGGGGAAAGGACAGAGGCCCTTGGTAATGGAGAAATGAGAAGAAATGTAGGGAGTAATTTGGGTCTATGATATCGCAACAGGAAGGATTTTTATCTGAGATAATGGGCCTCTTTTACCAAAGCCTGCTAGCTGGTTAACGGGCACTTTAACGTGAAACTACAGGCAGTCAAGAAAAATAAATGCCCAATAGTGTTTGCCTTCACATGCAAAATTTGTCATCATAAGATGGGGCATGGAATGGGCGATGGCTAACAAAAGGCAATTGCCACAAGCTCAGTGGCAACACAACTCTTCATGTGGGTTCACGTTGGGAAAACCCTTCACGCATTAACTGCTGGGGACATAATGAACATGCCCCAACAGCGAACATGTGGCCTTTGTCATTAACGTGTGTGAGATCGGCACGTTAATGACAGTTCCTTAGTAGGCTTTAGTGAAAGGGGCCCTATATTTCATTGTGCTTCAAAATCGGTAAGGGTACCCTACTTTTCAGCAATAACAGCTTGCTGTGTATTTTCTAGGAACTTTGTCAGTGAAGACAAAGCACGGGCGTGCTATGGTTTGCATGTTTTATACAATGCTTACATGACTGTGCTTCAGACCATGAATAACTGCAGCTGTAGGGAGGCGAATTAGCAATGTTTAATTGATTTCTTTCAGCAGGATGTATTTCAAATGCAAAATACCTTGAGGATTAAAACAAAAGCTGCTAGTTATAAGGATGTTTTCAACTAATGATTTCTTTTTTACCCCTTGATCTTCTATAATTCCTTCAGCTTTAATGGTTGAATGCTAAGCTTTCCATTGGCTGATTTCTGATATAGGGTACAACATTGAAACAAATAGCTAATACGCAATCCTTTCCTCTGTTTCTTAATTTTCTTTAGGTGATTCTCATTCTGACAAAGCTGTATGACTTCAACTTGGGGAGTGTCACTGAAAGCTCACTTTGGAGGTAAGAGGAGTCGGTTGGCTTAGCAATTAAATGGAATGTATATCTCATGTAATCCAAAACTGTGTGCCTTGCTTGCAAACGACTGTGTTAGAAATTGTTGAGAATTTGAATTGATTATGCTTCTACTAGAAAACTGCTGTAAGCGCTCAAGAGTCCACAGGCACTGTAGGCCCACATGGTTTTGTATTTAATTCTCAGGCTCACAATAACATGATCCAGGCTTGGTTTGACCCATGGTGGGCAACATTTGTGGTCTAAGTAGTGTCTTATGATGCTTCAGAAATGTTTAGGATCACAGGGCAAAGCAGGTACTGAGCATATCAGAGATGAAATGGAAAGATCTGAGAGAAAAGCGGTGAAGGTAAAGGACAAAGACATACATTTCACGTATATTAATTCACCTAGTTAAGGTTTAGGACTCTGACCATAATGCTTTGTGGGATATAGTGTATATTGGAGTTGCATGGTTTCTCATTTAAATATGAATGTAGTCTCTGCATAAATAGCAGGAAGATGACAAGGTCCTGGTGTAGACGGCTGTCGCACTATTCTTTTGCATGCATCACTGAAAATAGCTGCACTGGTGTTCTTTTTGGGGGACGGGATTATGTAGGTGCGACAACACTGGGAACATATTCAAAAAAGTGTTTAGCAGCTGGTTAGCATTCAGCAGCACTATCCGGATAGTGCGGCTAAATATCCCCACAGACCGCAGACATGACACCCGGTTAAAATCAGCGCAGTCTGTAGGCAGAGCAGGTGTGGTCCCAGCAGTTCTCTGGTTAGTGGCAATATAAGCTGCTAACTGAAGAGCTAAACCACATAAACTGAGGCGACGTCCGTGGCTGTTCTGAGTTTATCCACTTTCTACTATCTGGTTAGTGGATGAATAGTGCCAGTTACTGGATAGTAAGTGCTCTGTCTGGTAAAACCAGATTTTCAACACCAGATAAGCTCCAGCGCTGAATATCCCGTTTTAATTGAAAGAAGAGCAACATTTCCTAGCTGTTTCTCACCTGACCCCATATTGGGAGGAGAGGGGCTCTAAGGGTTAAATAAGTGGAGGTTATTCTAAGTTGGATGTCCCAGTCTCTGTGCATCCGGTTGGAACTGGACGCACAGAGGTAGACGGGATTCTGATCCCACGGGGCACATCTAGCTCTCGCAGGATCAGAATCCCGTCTAAGCCTGTATGTGCAGGCCTGGACCCGATTCCTGGTCAGCCTGCACTTACAGTCACCTGCCCGGCTAACTCAGTCAAGGCTCCTGAATGGAGCTGTGGCAACATGGCGTCTGGTTGCCATGGCACCGGGGCTCCATTCAGGAGCCGCGATCCCCGGCTGCCAACAACTAAATTCATTCCCCACAGCCTGACCCCTGATCTGGCTTCCCAAGGCCAGGGTCAGGCTACGTGAAATCTCCTGCGCCCCCTCCATCCTTTGACTTGCCCCGGGCCTGCCGTCCCCTGCCATCTAGGGGAACTTATTCTACCTCAGAGGTGGAATAAGTTCTCCGTCTACTCTGCTGGCCCCGGATGTACAGGGCTGACATCAGAATCGGCCCTGTATGTCCAAGGCCGAAGGCCACCCACTGCCTGCCCTATGTCCGCCTCCATGCCACCCCTTTCCTGCCCCGACTAGCTTCCCCATACAAACTTCCTGTTCGTAGGACAGGGACATGAAAGGGGGCGAATAGCGTCCATTCCCACTATTTGTGTCTCAGAATAGACTCCATAGTCAGTAATCTGTAATCCAACTGCTCTTACTCTCTGCCTTTTTGTCTGGTCACACCAGGGCAATCCTTATACACAGTTGCAAGGTTCTGTATATATGTTTCCAAAGTAAAATATATCTGCATACAGGCATGGGTCATTTTCTGCTTCACACCAAGTGTTTCTTTTAAGAGCATGGTGGTCTTCAATGCCTATACCTAGTTTTTACCCCCAAAACAATTCAAGGAAGGCTGCAAAGAAATAAGAAATAAAGAAATTGTGCCAGAGTGGTCTATTCTGCCAACTACAATCCAGGGAAGATGCTCTGACACCAGCTAAATTGATACAGAGAGAGCAAACCTTTCTGGAAGAACTTTTGTTCCCTTTGCTAGAAGAGTTGGTTCAAAGTGTTGACACCCTAGCAAACCTTCAGACTGATGCAGAAAACTAGTGCGGCCTTTAAGCACAGATAATGCCACTTTTAAGAGCACTTGCTATTACCTCCAGATGCAGAAAAAAGACTGAAGCACACGTAAACAGCACAGGAAAAACTAGCGCACAACTAACATCAAGAGTATTTAAATGTATTTAAATCATAGACAAACGAGTTGCATATAATGAAATGGTATTCAAATATTGGCTACACCCGATGTAGAGAAACGTGTGGTGGATTTCGCAACCAGCCTTAGTGCCAGTATCTCTTTGTCTGGGTCTGAAGTGGCTTAAACATCTAACGTGTGCCCCCGGCAGTATTTTGATGACACTGGGGGCTTTCCCTGATGCTTGGATCATCTAAGAAGAAATGTCAAAGATGATCCAGGCACCGGGGAAAGTCCCAATGCCATCAAAATACTGTCTGGGATCTGAATCCCTGGTGGTCCAGCGACTGCAATCCCCCCACCCCTCCCAACTAAAAATAAACCTGGGAGCCCAGCAGTCCCTGACCCCTCCACCCAACTAAAAATAAACCTGGTGGCCCAGCGGCCCTGAACCCCCAACCCCTTTCCAACCAAAATAACCCTGGTGTCCCAGTGACCTCAAACCCCACCCCCTTCCAGTACCTTAAGAAATGAGTGGGAGCACTGCCCACATGCTATCACTCTTGCCCTGCCATCTTGAAAAATGGAGGTGCCTGGCCCCGCACAGTGCATCTTGGTGAGGTCAGACTGCCATATAAGGCATATTCTACCTTATATGGCAGTCTGAACCCACATAGTGCATCGCAGGATGCCTTTCATGGGGACAGGCACTGTCACTTTTCAAGATGGTGGGGCAAGAGCAGGAGCACAAGAGCAGCGCTCTCACTTGTTTCTAAAGGTACCAGGAGGGGGGGTGGAGGATTTGAGACCACTGGACCACCAGGGTTATTTTTGGTTAGATGGGTGTGAATGGTGATGAGGCCGCTGGACCATCAGGTATATTTTCAGTTGGGTGGGGGTGAGGGGTATGAGGCTGCTGGGCCACCAGGTATATTTTAGTTGGGTGGGGGTTGTTGGGCCACCAGGTTTATTTTTAGTTGGATAGGGCCACTAGGCCATCAGGGATTCGCTTTCTGTCGGGATCACTGGCCCCGGACAGCATTTTAAAGGCATCGGAGGCTTTCCTCAATCCATGGATCATCTGAGGGGAGTTTCTCATTTCCCCTCAGATGCTGTAGGCATCAGAGAAAGTCCCCGATGCCATCAAAATACTGTCGGGGCTCATATGAAAATTAGCCACACGGTGTCCCTGTTTATCTGGGACAGCATGCCAAACTAGCGCCAACTTCTTTGCACATGTGTTTGGCTTGCTCTCCCAGTTTAACGTGTGGCTCATTTGCATAAGAACCCCTTTCTGCATGCTGGTGCTGAAGTTGAGCACCATCGGTGTGCTGAAAGTAGGCGTAAAATGTTGATAGAGCATCACTTCAGTGCAGGCTTTCTGCAATGGCCTGCTTAAGCTTTAAACCACCCCTGACTATCAAAATATAGTCTTTAGCTTTGAATACTCTGCTTTTTGCACACCCCTCCAGAAGTTGCTGTCATAGGCGGCCACCTCGTTTGCTTGATGGTTGGGCCAGTGCCGTTTGCCAGAAAACAAACATAAGCCGAGGACTCCATTTCTACTAAGTCTATCAGCAAGAAAGGGAGCAAGCAAAACAAGCCATGACTATGCAAGCAGAGCAACCTTCTACTTTTGGACTATCCTCTGTAGGGGTTCAGGTATTTAGCTTTTTTCGGCAATGGGAACGGATTACAACAGATTCCTGGGTCCTCATCCCATAAAAATGTGCCATTACCTCAAATTTTAATCTCTGTCACCAGATCAGTCTCTGACATGGTATCAGCTACCTTAAGCCCATACCAGCTGCTTCAGGAAGATGCCAAATGCCCTCTGCAGTCAAAAGCAATAGAGTCATTGCAGTTCAGGAAAGGAATGAAGGTTTCTACTTCAGTAATTCCTGACCGAGCGCGCAAGAGAGAGAGAGAGAGAGAGAGAGAGAGAGAGAGAGAGAGAGAGAGAGAGAGAGAGAGAGAGAGAGAGATTGTAGAACGTTTAACGTATTCCTCTGCAAGGAAAACTCAAGATGAGTTTCCCTCTATCATCCCCTAATTGAAGAAGAGAGATTGACTGCACTATCTGGATCTCAAAGATACTTATACACACACATTCTGATTCATCCATGTTACAGAAAATACTTCTGCTTCCTTCTGCACAACAATCATTATTTTTTTATTGAAATTTTAATAGCAATTCACAATAGAAATACATTACGCAGTTATTGAAAACCCCAAAAGAAGAAATAAATACAAAAATATTGCAATCATCGTCTCGCATTTCAAAAAGCCCACATCACCGAAGGAACAAAGCAATCGATGAAAATTTCCAAGCAATTCCAACGAAGAGAGCCAACTTAACTTAAACTTCCAATTTACTCACCCAAAATATAGCATCCAACACAATAATACAAAAATAACCCCTAAAACATTTTTCCCTTTAAGAAAGTACTATAATTGTATAGGCCCTAAAAAGATAATCTATCCCCATTTAGGGAGACCAGGCATCAAATTCAAAGTTAACAAAAAGTAGTACTTCTAGCCGCTGCACGGTTAGAGGCCAATTCTGTACGTTCGGGCTGTCTGGACATCCAGAAATCTGGACGACCTGGAGATGCACCCAATTCTGTTCCCACGGGGGCTAGATGTCCCTGTGGGATCAGAATCAAGGCATAGGGTCTGGACATCCAGGACATGCCCTGATTCAGGCACACCAGATGTCCAGGCACTTTCCCGGCTAGCCCAGTCAGGTTCCTGCATAGAGCCATAGAGCCATGGCGTCATGTTGCCCTGGCACCGCGGCTCCATGCAGGAGCTGTGATCCCTGGCAGACCCCGAAAATTTGCTTTCCCCTAAGCCCGACCCCCAATCAGGCCTGCCGTGGCCAGTGTTGGGCTGTGGTGAACCCCCTGCACCACCTTGCCTCACTTTGCGGCCCCGGCTGCTACATGTCCTGCTGTCCAGGGGGACTTATTCCTCAGAATCGGCCCTGTATATCCGGGGTCAGGTTCCCACCCACTGCCTGCCCTCACTTCACCTCCAGCCTGCCTCTCCTGCCCACAAACAGAGTTCCCCGGATATTCAGTGCTGGTGGCCGGATATGGCCCTGGATTCTGTATCCGGGGTTAAAGTTTGGTGGCAATGACTATGTGCCTCAGAAACACATAGCCATTGCAAATGAATATCGGGCCCAACATCTCCAACTTTCAAGAAGAGTCTGAGAAGCCAGTCGTATATATCCCATGCTGATAGCTCAAAGCAGGGAATCTCTTCCACATCCAAATTTCGAATTGCTAGCCCTGATAGCATGGACATTGAGCAGCATTTAGTTTCCATCTTGGTTGTACCAATAAAGTCCTCTACCAGGCAAATCTATGCCTTTAAGTGGAAGAGGCTCTCCATCGGGTGTTTCGTAATACCCTTCTTGTTCCATTTCTATTAATTGGGACTGCAGATATCCTCCATCAGAGTACATCTCAGTCTATCATATCTCTATGAACAGGTTCTTGGCTTCACAATAGCCATCATTTCTTGATTCACGAAAGAGCTTCTTCTTGTCAAGCCAACATTGCATAAACATCTTGTGCCATGGATCTTAATGTTGTCATTATCTTTCTCATGAAGTTACCTTTTAAACCATTGGAATCCACTTCACTCAAGCATGTCACCTAGAAATGTTTTATTCTTGGAGTGGTTAGTTCAACTAGAAAAACTTCAAGCCTTGGTCATCTAGAGGTTCAATTAATCAGAATATTGTAAAGCTAATGATTGTTTGTTTGCACTCATTCACCTGTTCTAAGTTAACTTGTTTATTGTACCAGTTCTATTGTAAACCGTTATGATTAACCAAAATGGCGGTATAAAAAAAATCACAACTCTATTAGCCATACTCTCAGTTTTCACATCAGTGAGGAAATAATGCTCCCCACATTTTGCCTAAATCTCATAATGATCCATATGAGAAATCCTCTCATACTCTGCATTGCAAGAAGAGTCTCACAACCTTAAAAGATGAATCAATCATAGTATCTAAACAGCTACTTGTCTCCTTCAACCCTAACAGAATTGGTTTTCTAGTAGCCCAATTGATTAGCATCTTCCATCACTTCTGTTATGAACAAACTGGTAATCTCCTAACCAGTAAAATGAAACCTCAACAAATCAGATTCACTTCACCTGTTGTGGCTCACTTGAAATCTGCTTTGCTGGACACCATGAGGGTAATTTTATAACAAGGTGCAATGGGTAAGCACCAACATAGGCACCAACGACATTACATTTTATAAAGATAAGTCGTGCCTCCTTGTCTTGTTAAATACCGGTGTATGTGGAAGACTTTATACAATTACCTCCTGTTTGCAAAGCAGCAACATAGCTGAACTTCTCATTACTACTTTCACTAGCCTATACTCAGACAATGCATTTGGGTGGGCTGTGCTAGACAAATCTGTTTTTGTAACACTATCAACTCTCTAATCTTTCTTTATGACCAGATTGCTCCTGGTCAATGCACAAATTATAGATAAACAGAGCAACCCTGAGCTTGGGAGTCACCCACTTTTATAGCTGACTCATTCCTGCCCATTGATGGAAAATACATTGTTTGTCACCTGTAGCAGGTATTTTCTATAGATAGCAGATTGATCAGGCACTCAGTCCCTCCCCCTTCCTTGAGAATTGCATTCCTTCTTAAACTTTGGAGTTGACCGAGATACTGAGCAGACTGCTGCACACAGGAAGGACCGCATGCTGCTTTTGGATCCTGGTCCCCTTATTCCCTCCATGTTTAACTCCTTGTGCGTTTTAATTATTTCCTTCAAAGAATTACCTTAAGTCTCTGTTAGTTCTTTTTCTCTGCCTTGAATAGGTTGCAAGCTCTGTCAAGAAGGGACTATCTCTTATGTGCATATGTACAGTGCTCTGTATGCCTTGTAACATGATACTGTACCACAAATGATCATAAGTAATAGTAGTAGTAATAGCTGTTCTATCCCAACACCATTGGATGACATCACCTACTTGTATGCCTGATGAATCCTTCTGACTATGGAAAACACCTGTTAAAGGAGAGAAACAATGCTATACCCTTGGCACAATATTTTAATCATGATTTCTAGACTTTTTAGTGTAAGTAGATACAGTGCACTAATTTTCCTTCAGGGGTGAGTGACTGCTGCCTAAATTGTACATTTTACTCTTGTGCTTACAAAATTGTAATCTAAATTTTCAAATGTAATCATACTTGGAAATTTTAATTTGTAGCTTAGATCCACCAGTAGAGATAAAATGAGATGACTAATGTTTTAATTACAGTGTTAGGTAATATTTATGAGAAAATCTGAATTACTGTAAATAGAAACATAAAAGCATACAACAGAAAAAGACTACATGGCCTATCTAGTCTGCCCTTCCATCAACTACAATATCATTGAAACTTTAAAATATGTATAGCATATAGAGTCCTGCAGCTCACAATGAATCATCACAGGAAACCATATTTAGTTGAAACTTTTAGAGAAAAGAAATATGATTGATTTTCCTTTAATGCCTCTAACTTATCTCTTAACACTGACAATCTTTGGGGACTGTGTACTAAGACTGTTCAATGCAAATGTGGAATAGTTTACTATGCACTACTGCTGTTGTTAAGTCTCAGTGAGTCAATGTCCTAAACTGTGTTTGATCTTCAGTCAGGTGGCTAATTGTTGATAGAGTGACATCCATAGCTGCTGTTATTGTATCGATCCATTGCATTGCAGGTCTTCCTCTTTTGTGTTGACCTTCAACCTTGCCAAGCATGAAGTCTTTCCCTAATGATCTTTCTCTTCACATGATGTGCCCAAAGTATGAAAGTTGACATCTTGCCATTTGAGCTTATAAGGGCAGCTTAGGTTTGATTTCCTCTAGTACTTATTTATTTGTTGTTCAGACATTCCGTAGTATGCACAGCATTCTTTACTAGCACCATGGTTGGAAGGCATTGATTTCTTCCTGTCTTTTTTCTTCACTGTCTTTCTTTTGCATTCATATAAAGTTAATAAAAATACCATTGCTTGAACAAGCCAAATCTTTGTACACAGAGATACATCTCCACTCTTGAAAATCTTATCCAAGCCCTTCATAGCCGTTCTGCCAAGAGCAATGCAATGCCTCATCAGATGTCTTGACTGCTTGTTTTTTCTTTATTGATTATCGATCCAAACAGGTTAAAGCTGTCTACTACTGTATTTCTATTTCATCTCCATCAAGGATGAAATTATTGATTTTGCAAGTTGTCAGTATCTTTGTCTTATTCGCTTTAAGGTGCAGACCTATTTTAAGATCATCTTCACTTTCAGCCTGTAACGTGGTATCCTCAGCAAGCCAAAGGTTGTTGATGAGTCTTCCACCAATCTTCACACCTTGGTTGTCTTCATACAGTCCTGCTTCTCTGATGATCTGTTCTGCATATAAATTAAACAGCTGCGATGAGAGTATAAAGCCTTTTTGTATACCTTTGCCAATTTTAAACCATTCTGTTTCTTGTTCCTTTTAAACTGTTCCTTCTTGATCAATGTAACGGTTGTGCAGAAGAACTATCAGCTGTTCTGGTATACCCATTCTTCCTGAGAAGCATCAGTTTGTCAGGTTTTTAGGATATTCGCAATGAATATGCATAAGATAGATTTGCATACATTGCCTCCATTGCGTGCAATTCTACCTCATGCATACAGTAGTCGTCATGGATATCCTGAATACCTGACAAGCTTATGCTCCCGCAAAAAAGATTTGAAAATTGCTGCACTCAGCATGAGCGCTAAACTATTTCTATTTATTTATTTGCATTCTCTTATATACCGCGCTATTCTGCATCAGTGCGGTTTACATTGAACTCCGCTGCAAGAATACTTTCCGGAATATCTAGATCGGAGCACATAACTCCAGTGCTGATGAACCTACACTGGCTGCCTTTACAAGCTAGAATTGTCTACAAAGCCCTCGTACTAACCTTCAAGGCCTCAAGAAATCAGCCCACCACCCCGCTTACCAAGCTCATCCAACATATACCACCAAACAGATACAGACGCTCATCATGCTTGAACAAACTAGAAGTGCCTAAAGCAATCACAAAATGTTCAAAGACAACATCCAATAGAGCCTTTTCACTATTTGTACCAGGAGCATGGAACTCCCTCCCCCCAGAAATTCGTTCCATTATCAATATCATCTCGTTCAAAAAGGCTATCAAACACCATCTGTTCCTAAAACACTATTCCGATCTCATCCCCCCTAGCCAACCCCGACATAATACACGTACTCACCAAGATTCACAATTAACACAACCCCAACTACAAAAGCCGTTAGCCTGACACTCCTCCTGTTACCTATCCACTCTTCACATTACAACCCTTAACCAAGCCCTCATTTGATCTTTAATCCTCCACTTCTATAACACTGTACATAGTTTTTCCCCTGTTTATCCAAGTTTGTATCCCATGTTTTATTGTAAACCCAATGTAACTGCTACATTGTTGTATGTTCTGTTCCAATGTAAACCGCACTGATTGTAATAGCGCGGTATATAAGAGATGCAAATAAATAAATAACAAACTGAAATTACATTGAACAGGGCATTATAACTTGGAGATAACTATTTTACAGGGAACATGGGCTATGGAGGGTTAGTTGGCTTGCCCAAGACCACAAGGAGCACCTGTGGGACTAGAAACCCCAGTCCTTCTGGCCCAAAGTTGCTGTCCTTTAGTGGGATTTGAACTCCTGACCTTCTGGCCTGAAGTACCTTGCCCCAACCACTAGGCCACTCCTCCAAAGTAATAGTACATGCATGCTAAAATTAGTACATGCATGCAATGAAAGCATTCTAGATGCAGATTGTGGTTTAGGTGAAACAGGAAGACAACCTAGTATGCTGTCGTGTATGAGCTCTTTATCATGAGCTCACTAAGTTCTGGAGATGTAAGATGGCTACTATGACTTTTGCCACTAAGAAGAAGGGTATGAAAAGATTGCACCATTGAGGAATGTGTCTTCCCATGCAGAAGCAAGATGGAACAGGTGATCACTCATCAGCCAGTGAAGAGCAGTGGAGCGCCAGTGTGTGAGATAAATGTTGAGGTAGCCAAAGCGCATGATAGAAATGTGTTCGGTTCCAGAATGTCCTGAGATCTGCCCACAGAAAAGCACAAGGAGGCCTTACGATCTGCACTGCCCAAGACCTGAAGCCTAGAAAATACTAGCGTCATTTCAGAGGTAGAACCAGTATTTGGGAGGGATGATGCCACCTTCTGCCATACCAAGTGTGTTATAATCTAATATGGTCAAACCGGGATGGAGATGAATGCAGAGCCTGCCATGCTAGGCTGAGAAGTATTCCAGTATCTTTGTGGTGTCAGTTCTGCCAAGAACGTCTGTTTGAACAAGAGATAGAGAGTAGTTTGTTGATGGCAACCGAAGAGTGACTGGATCCTGCACAGCCACTACCAAATCAGCAAAATGCACATTCAAGAGGACAGAAGAGCTGCACATGCCACTGAGCATCCTGCACTCTTTAGACTATGAAGGCCTTGCCTTGTTCAGAACAGGAAGCGAGGGAGGTGTCCTTGACATAATGCAAGTCAAATCACAGAAGTCAGATGAGACTGAGTATACCTGGAATTCTATCATCTCTCGAAATGTCCAACTTGTAAGCACATTCTGTGAGTGAGATATCTAGGGAAGAGAGACTGACCTGTAGTTGCCTGGGCTTCATAAGCCATCGAAGGGGTGAGAGTCTGAGACAAAGAAAGCCAAAGATGGGAAAAATAAGTTCCTGGCAAAATGTACCTGGATCAACCCTCCAGGTGATCACTTATGCTATCCATCTGCAAATTGTGTCCCATAGAGTGATGCAGGAGCACTTTGAGCTAGCCAATGATGAGTGAATACTTATGAAATGGCCCCGCTGTGCCAGTAATTGAAGTATTGAGAGGGTATATGCTGATGACTTTAGAGAATGATGTGCCTAAGCTACAATGGAATTTTTTGCCTCTGGCTTGTGAGTGTTGCCAAGCACTGCTATACTCCTATGTGAACTGACTGATGGGGTAACCTCCTACAAGGTCAAAATGGTCATTCCCACTTTCCTAAGTTACTACAGTAATAAGAAGCTGAACCAGCTGGAAAGTATGGGTCTTAGAAAAGTTCTCTGAAGCAGAAAGGAAGGGTGGTCCAATGGATTAGGCACGAGTGTGGACTGTGCATCCCAGTAGAGATGGATACCTGCACCAGGAACGCCTGGAAAAAAGTTAACTTGGACAAATTCTTCTGACTTTTCTTGACCAATCTATTAGTCAAAGATCCTCTAAAGACTTACATTCAGATGTGGAACTGAGGGTCATAGCATCAGAATGAATGAAGTCAGGATTTTCCAAGGTGGTGTAACTTTGGAGGTCATAAAAATGTGAATATTACCCAGAGGAGTGATTGTTTAGGTACATGTAGTGTAAGTGGTATAGGCACATGTAAGAGGAAGAACAGGACTGAAAATGGGACACTTTTTCTCTTTAAATGGTATCCATTGTTTAGCTATCTGCCTTCTGTTTGGTTTTTTTTTAATGTTGTATTTTTGTAGGTTCCCTGAACAGTCCAGGTGATTGAAAGGTGTGCGCAGGCCAAGCAAGTCTGTTTTATGCTTGTTTGAAATTACATTTCCTCAGTCTTCAGGCATTTTTTGTGTCTGTTATGTCTATTCGTTCTTTGCATGGGTATTGCGTGTGCTAGAACTTTTTAAACATGCAAATCCATAGTGCATGTGTTCATTTATAGGTGTATAGCCGCACAAGCAATTTGTGCGTACTTTAAAGTTTAGCCAAAGGCATGCTAATAAATGCTCATCCCTGTATGGCTGCAGTTACACTTTGGACTCATAAGTATCATATGATTCAGTATAGGCCATAAGAAATATACATTTCTGGCTGCTGATAGGTATAATTTTAAAGTGAGTCATATCCTGCACTATTAGGAGTAATAAGACTGTATTTCTAGGGAGTAAGATAGATATACCAGTTGTTGCCATAAT
The DNA here is from genome assembly GCA_033557465.1 of Ichthyophis bannanicus. Classification (NCBI taxonomy): domain Eukaryota; kingdom Metazoa; phylum Chordata; class Amphibia; order Gymnophiona; family Ichthyophiidae; genus Ichthyophis; species Ichthyophis bannanicus. The sequence goes on from CM066034.1 coordinate 949,663,884, forward strand.
GAGAGAGAGGTTCTATATCTTTAAGTATGAAGTGAGAGTTAATGTTGCTTATCGGGTAATCATGTATATCTTAGATGACAGATTTTCATAGGTATTTGTAAAGTTTTATTTGCTTTCAGCATTTGACCACAGGGTGGCACTGTTGTTTACCAATGCTTACTATACAGGTGTACAAGTACCTGCTCATTTAATACTGTGAAGTTTATTTTATTTCCTTTAGCTTAACAAGTGTGGAAAGCAAGCAGAGAATGACTCATGGAATTTTTCCCAATTTGTGTGTGTGTGCGCATGTGCATGCGTGACCTTCTGTTTGTATCTATCTTGCCTGTATGTGTGGGTGTGCCTTATGTATGTGGCATCTGCATATGTATCTCTGTTTTGTATGTTTGTGTGTTTTTTATTATGTATATTTGTGTTTAGGTTTTTCTGTGTGCGTGTATATTTATCTTTGTGGGATGGCATGTCTGTGTAATTTTACATGAATGTGCTTGCATTTCTGTGTCATTTCATATCTGCTTGCGTGTATGTGTGGGGTGGATGTGTGTGCTAGTGTATTTATATCTGTGTTGTTTCTATGGTAGGGAGAGGAGATGAAGAAACACTGCTTTGACAGGTTCAATTCCGTTATGTTTTATAGTGCAGCTGTTGGAACCGGTGATGGTCAACTGGTGAACAGGTTGCCTCAGGGGGCGACTGCATGTTAGGTTCCTCTTGCACAGTCACCAGCGGAGAGAGGCTGTTACTGCTGCATTTAGGGGGATGCATGCGCTTAGGGGCTGTGAGTGTTGGCTCCAGTGTGTCCGCATGAGTGGATGCCGCCATGTGGCCCAAAAGGCGGGCAACGCTCAAGCGGTCGTAGGGCCGTTCGCCAAGACGCACTGTATCAGACTGATGGCGTTTCATTCAGTGAAATAAGAAAAAAAAAGAAAAAAGAAACACCTCTTTATCATTCCACAATAAAGGAAAAAGAAAGGGGACCCAAGAAAAAGGTAATATATCATATCAATTAATAAAGTTATCTAAGGGCACAACCTCAACAGCAGCACCCTGAAACCCTTACGGTGGAGACTGTGGGGTAGACTCAAGGACCGACATCCCATCCCTAGCTAAGAGAAATTCAACTGACATTTTTGGCTCAAAAAAGTTAAGGGCCCGATTTTCAGTTGAGAAGGCTATGTGCCGCGTTGGCGGATAGCCTGCACACCAACCCTCTTAACCCAGATTTTCACTTCCACAGCGACGGACACACTGGCAGCCTATCTAAGGTGCAGAGAGCTAAACGGGTAGCATCAAAAATCGCTGCTACTCACTTAGCCCTTTCCTCCATCCCAGAATGCCCCCAACATGCCTTGATGCTAACCATATAGCATTTGGGCGCATTAGGGATTTAGCTGGGATTTTCCAAAGGCACTACCCATGTAAGTGCCTTTGGAAAATCCCAGTTAAGGCATTTACGCAGGTAACTAGGGTAGTTACCCATGTGAATGCCTTCAAAAATGCCTCCCTAAATGTTTTACCATTAGACACAATTATACAAATACAAGGAAAACGAACCAGATATTGCAGCCCGAGGGCCAAAGCTCTAGAATGCAGAGCGAAGAACCCCTGGTATCGTTTCTGTGTGCATCTTGAAAAATCAGGAACCATATGTATAGGAGAGATAAAAAAATAACTTATCCATGAAGCAAAAATACATTTTAGGCACCAGGTTATGATCAACTTCCAAGGTAAATGTTAGAACCAGGGTACACCGCTGAGTCACAACCTCTAGGGATGATTCCAAAAACTCCATCAGGTTATCCCAGTGGAGGCTCCCTGACCTGATGTTGGACACCCAGCACCAGGGGTGAGATATTGAGCTTTCACCAATTGAGGTAGATTCCCAGAGTCCATCCCAAGAACCTCAGTCAACTACGTCTTCACCATTTCTGTTGATAAAAGTGGGAATTTAGGAAAATTGGCAGACGCAAATTATTATGTCTAGCCAAATTTTCAAGATACTCCATTCACCTAGCAGAGATGGTACTGTCTTTTACCAATGTATCACTAACCACTTCGATGTCATTCATTTCTGACTCAAGAGCAGTCATTCTGGAAGCATTGGTCTCTAATGTCTTGGATTGCTCCATCACAACATCGGCCACAAGTGCCAGATCCCCCTCAAAGCGACCCAAAACTGATTGAAGAGAGAAATTGATACATAGAAACATAGAAACATGATGACAGAAAAAGACCACATGGCCTATCTAGTCTGTCCTTCCATAACACACCACAGTGACTCCAAAGTCATAGCCTGTGGAATCTGCACCTCACCCAATTGTCAACCAGAAGGTGTCTCACCCTGCACCCAGGCAATGTCCTCCAGAGTTCTTAGAGGACTCTCCTCCCTCTCTAAAGTTCCAGTCATCAGGGGACATGAAGCCGCTGCCAGAGTTCCTCCCGACTGAGGCAACAGATCAGGCACCATGGTCCATGTGTGCCCAGGACGCCAACAGCTGAAACACTTCCAGGATTGGGGGGTGGCGTACACTAAATGGGGATTAGCGAAGCCCTTTCACTGCTGTCCGAAACATTTCCCAACACCTAGAGGATATTTAGTAGTATCTAGTATCTACCAAGACCTGTGTTTATGTGAGTGCTATCCTATTGATGATATCCTCTAGGTTTTGGGAAATGTTGTTTGGGAACAAATAGTTTGCCAGGTTCAAGTAATAGAGATAAAATAACAAAAAAAAAATTCCAATTGATTTTTGAAAAGATTTAGAGGAAACTTGGACAGTTCATTTTGTACATGCATAGAGAGAGAATCAACGTGTTTTAACTATATGTTGGATTGTGCAGAGAAAGAGAGAGAAATGTCAAAGATGACTCCAAGACTACAAGTTGAGGAAACAGGGAGGATGAAGAGAGATGGGTTTAGGAGGAAAGATATGGAGCTCCGTCTTGGCCATGTTCAGTTTCAGACAGTGGTGGAACATCCAGGCAGAAACATCAGACAAGCAGGCTGAGATACGGGCCATGATTTCCAGAGAGATTTCAGGTGCAGAGAGAAAGATGACACTGAAAATGAAGGGAGGAGATAAATGCACCAAGGGACTGAGTATAGAGTGAGCAAGGAGAAGTCTCAAGACAGACCCCTGAGGAACAACAACTGAAAAATGGATGGCAGTAGAGGAGAATCTACCAATATATACTGTACACTGAAAGTGCAATGGGATAGATAAGAAGAAAACCAGAACAGAACAGAGCTCCTAAATCCAAGCAAGGAGAAGATGGTGATCAATAGTGTAAAAAGCAGCAGAAAGATCAAGGAGGACGAGGATCTCACTACCATCTGAAATTGAGCATGGCCAAAACTGAACTCCTTATCTTTCTCCCTAAACCCACCTCCCCTTCCTCCTTTTTTCTATTTTTGTGGATAACACTTTAGTCCTCCCTGTTTCTTTGGCTCGTAATTTTGGCGTCATCTTTGACTTCTCCCTCTCCTTCTCCACACACAGCCAACAGATAGGTAAAACCTGTTGCTTCTTTCTCTGTAACATTGGCAAAATCTGTCTCTTCCTTTCTGAACACACTACTAAGACCCTTATCCATTCGCTAGTCACTTCCTGTCAAGACTATTGCATTGCAACCTCCTCTTTGCTGGGCTTCCTCAGAATCATCTCTCCTCACTTCAATCTCTTTGAAACTCAGCTGCATAGCTAATCTCCCACCAGTGATGCTATGCTTACCTCTCTTCTTAAGTCACTTCTGTGGCGCCTTGTCTGTTTCCACATCCAGTTCAAACGTCTATCACTGACCTTTAAGTGCCTTCATTCAGCTGCTCCCCACTACCTTTCTTTTATCCTTCCCTACACTCCTCCTTGGGAACTCTGTTCTTCTGTCAGATCCCTTCTATTCTCTTCCACTGCTAAATCCATACTTTGATCTTTCTACCTGGCTGCTACTTACACCTGGAACAAACTGCCTGAATTACTATATTAGGCTTCATCTGTGGCCCTGTTCAAATCCAGGCTAAGAACTCACTTCTTTGAGACTGCTTTTAGATCCTGTTCCCCTTAGTCTCCTGTTCACCTCTTATGTGGTTCCTTACCATTCCCCTAGATCATAGGTTCCCAAACGTTTTTGCCCTGTAGATCACTTGCCGATTTTTTTTTGTTTTCTGTAGACCCCCCTGCCTGCCTAATATTGAATTTTCCTAAACTTATTAACTTCAAATGTGTTTTTGACAGCGGACACAGTGCTGCTCACTTTGATAGGGATTTTTTTGTAGAGTGGACAATTGTAAAAAAAAAAACCCATGTGCAAGTTTTATTCATATCTTTATTAAAAGACACAAAATGCAAGTAAATATTTGGATTTGAAATGAAACAAATCAGAACCTAGTAAAATTCTTACATAAAATTAATACACAAATAAGGCTGTTAATGAGAGGGATGAACCTAATGCTCTGATAGCAATTGTTCAATATTTGGCTTCAAATTAGTGTGGTATAGTCTTAAATCTCCACGTCCACTGATTTGCAATCGATTTCTTTTTTTCGTAAGAAGATTGGCAACCGCGCTAAAACCCCTTTCCACGAGGTATGAAGATGGAAAAGCTATCAAAAACTTTCTTGAGATAGTCCATAATGCAGGATAAGCAACAGGTATATCTTTTTGAAGCCAGAACTGCTGATACCCCTTTCTAACTGCACCTTACGTTCTTCGTTAGTGCTTATTCCGATCAGTTCTTCTTGTAATATGACATCCAATTCTTCAATGTCACCGTATGGATTGATAATCCACTGTGGGATTTCCATAGTCAAAACATCCTCAAACCTGGTTTTAAAGTCTGTGTGAAGAACAATTAAATGTTGAACGTAGACCAAAACATCATCATCCTGGACGTTTGTCAATGACAAGTTGGGTAACTGGGAAAATTCTCTCCGTCCAATGTTTTGCTTCATTAGATTCATTCTGGCAAGAAAAGCTGCAATGATGGACTTTATTTTTATTAAATTCAGACTTTCACCTTGTAACTGCAAGTTAACCTCATTAAATTTAGTAAACAAATCTGTTAAATAAGCAATGTCTGGTTTCCATTTCATTAAATTTTCTTTCAAAATGGGATGTTCAGCATCCAATAACTCTAAAATGGTCTCAAAAAGTGAAAAAAATCTTGTCAAACATAAGCCTTTCGAGAGCCAGCGTACTTCAGTGTAAAGGAGTAATCGATGAAAGTCCTTGTCATTTTCTTCACACAACTGCGCAAATAACCTAGAATTCAATGCGTTGCTACGATCTTGTTTACTGCGTTTATGATGAATTGAAGAGATTGATGCAATCTGGCACTCAGATTTTTAGCTACTAAATGTTGTCGATGAATGACGCAGTGAATTGCAAACACCCCGGGTACATTTTGTTTTAAATGGCTTATAAAACCGCGATAGTGCCCAAACATGGCTGGTGCTCCATCTACTGCTGCCGGTATTATATTTGATAAAGGGATCACTTTTTCCATGAAATAATCTTTCAAAACATTGAATATTGATTCGCCTTTAGTGTCTGTTGTCAAAGTTCTCGCAAAGAGCAGTTCTTCATGGATTTCTTGGTCCATAACAAAACAAACATATGCCAATAATAGTGCTTCATTACCAGATAATGTTGACTCGTCCATTTGAATATAGAAATGGTTCATTTGCAGATAATTACACAAGAAGCTTTCAACATCATGACTCATTTCGTCAATACGTCTTTGAACTGTGTTGTTGCTCAAAGGAATTCTTTTGAGTATATCATATGCAGGCTTGTGTAGAACAGTTTTTAAAACCTCTTCAATGGCTGGCAAAATCAGCTGTTCCCAGATAGTATGAGACTTTCCTGATTTTGCTATGAGTAGTAAGATGCCCGCAAACCATCACCGTCTCTTTTTGACGTTGAAGCGAACATACTGTACACCATGGTTCTCTTCTGAAGTTTTTCTTTTAGTGTTTTAAAGTATGTCAAATCTTTACTTGTTTTATCAGGGTGACACCTTCTCAGATGATCCTCCATCTTGGATGGTTTCATAGCGTCATTGCTTAAAACTCTGTTCACAAAAGGCACATGGGCAGATGTTTGTCCGACAGGGATGGAATGAAGCTGAACTTCAAATAATCAATGCTATACTGCCTACATTTCTTTTTACCTACAAAATAATAGGTACCCTCTTTTTACCCTCTAACGAATGACCTGTATAATTTGTAGTAATATATTTCTTTTTAGCCTTGGCTATGTTGGGTAGAAGTTATCTGTCGACAAAAATGAAGCTATATACATATGATAAGACAGAGCAATTCAAAATTGATTCCTGCCCAGACAGCACACAAATATTTTTAAAATAGTTTTTAGGAATTAAGGAAAAATCAGCTTCATCTAAAATCCTGATCAGCGTCTACGGCTCTACGCAATCGGATCGACTACAAAAATATGTATAAATTTTTTACTTACTTTTCTTAGGCACTCCTAAAGAAGATGATTTTGATTCACTTTGACTTGTACCTATTTATATTTTTGAACGTATTTTCAAACCACTTTTCTTCTCAAAACTCAGAAAACAAATGAACAGTGTTTGTCTCTAACACTCTTATTTATAATTGATGAATCAAACAAGTCCAAAAGCTTTGGTACAAGTCTGGACAAGTGTTATTCACTGCACATACGCACGCGATGTGTTGCTGCTGGTATGAAAACTTGTAAAATCTTGCACATGAATGTAGCACACCACAAAGCAGATAGGTACTGACGTACTCGAGAGTCGCTTCACTGCTCCGACCCTTTGAATTGGAAAAAGGTTTAAAAGAATTGTTGAACCCATATATTATTTATTCTATCAATTTTTATATTTATGCTTTTAAAAAGGAGTTGACCCTTTTTAACCTCCTTGTTTTTAATTTGGTGATTTTCAGCCATCTCAGTATCGCTGGAGAACTTTGGAATGATATGCTTCTCGCATGTTTCCTTTGTATATGAAGCCTCCTTTCCTCTGCTAGTTTTGTCTCCTATCATAAGGAGGTATATTAAATTTTACCAATTGCTTGTATGGTCTTTATACGACAGGTACTTAAACAATTTTATATATATATAAGTAACAATTACTTATATATATATATATAAGTAATTTCTATGTCTATTATAAGTATTATGTACACACAATCTGTGTTAGGTATAATAATAAAACATTTACGGAACGCCTAAATGTTGATGATGATCTGTCTAAATGGGGGTCCGCTCACATGGACCCCCCCATTTACATCTCGTGCATCCCCCAATTTTTTTTCTCGCTGCAATGGACCCCCTGCAAGTCAAAATAGACCCTTGGGGGTCCATATAGATCACTTTGGGAACCATTGCCCTAGATATATCCTTGAGTGGAGGAGTAGCCTAGTGGTTAGAAGTAGCCTTGCACCCAGGTAATCGGGGTTTGAATATCACTGTCAATCCTCGTGATCTTAGGCAAGTTGTTTTACCCTCCTTTGCCTTGGAAGTAAAGACCTGACAATCTACTTTGGTCATACCTTGCCAAGAAAACCTAGTGATTGCGAGGAGTCAGAATTGACTTGACAGCACTTTGTCCATGGTTGTCTGTTTTGACTATACTGTAAGCTCTTATGAGTAGGAATGGTCTCTGTAGAGTGCTGAGTATGCCTTTGTAGCACTATACAACTGATAGGTAATAGTAGTAAAGTAAAGGCCCTTGGATTTGGCCAGGAACAAGTCACTGGGGACTTTGTCAAGAGCTGTTTCTATAGAATATGGAAGATAAAAGCCAGATTGTAGTGGATCCCGAAAAGCTTACGAGGAAAGAAAGTCAAGACAGCAGCAGTGAACCATACATTCAAGTAGCTTTGATGCCAAGGGGATAGGCCGATAACTGGAAAGACAGGTAGGGTCTAGTGAAGGCTTTTGAAGAGAGGTGTAAACACAGTATGTTTGAAGGCTGCTGGAACAGTTGCAGTGGAAACCAAAAGGTTAAGGATATGACAAATAGAAAAGGTGATAGCAGAAGAGAAAGTTTAGTAGATGGGTGGGGATGGGCTCAGAGGAGAAGAGAGAGATAACAATGGAATAACAAGGAACAGGAGCTGGGTAGAGGACAGACAGTGGATTAAGACACATAGAGCCCAATTCTGGGAGGGGGACGTCTGGATATCCCTGATGAAGACGGGGATATTAGGACCTGATTCTTGTCCGCAAGAAGAAAATATTCCCGCGGTTGCCAGAATCAGGCCTGTGGAAGGCCCGTTGCGCCCCTTCTGCCTGTGGGGATGTCCTTCCCACAGGCACCCCTGACATCCGTGGCTCCGGCCCCTAAGATCCCCGCCGCCTGACCCATGGTTGGCCTGCTCTGGCCTGGATCTGGAAGCAGGGACCCCATGCACCCAGCCCCAGTCCTGGGGGGGGCTCCCTGGGCCCGATCATCCACAAAGTGCTGCTTATGCCACTTTTGTGGTGGTATAAGCAGCACGTCTCCATGGGCCCGGCAGGATGTACAGGGTAGTGACCTGAACCGTCCCTGTACGTGCTGCTGGATTGGTCTGCCCCCACTCTGCCCCATTTCTACCCCCTCCTGCCCCATGCCGAGTGTCCCTGTCCTGATGTACAGGACGTACAGGGAGAGCCAAAGCGGGAATCGGCTCCGGACGCCTTGTGGGGCTACATGTCCCGCAACCTGCATTCGGGAATGACCTCTATAATGGCAATATATAAATAAATAACACGCTATATTCTAAGACAGGCACAGGACAACACATGAACAAAGCATAAAAGTTAGCAGAGGTTGTAATGAGGGTGCTCTCACCAAGCAGGAAGCCTCCAAATGAAAGCTCGGTGTTTCAGGAGCTCACGGAGGTAAGCTTTTGCACAAAGCCCTGGCAGTGGGAAGGGGCTGGTCAAGCACAGACAGCAGGTAAATTCCACAGAAAATGCTCTAGTAAACTCAGGCAAGGTTAAACACTCTAAATATTCACAAGACAGACCTCAGAGAAGTAGAAGAAGGAAAAGCACTCCTAAACTCCTAAGCTGTGCAATACAAAGGCAATGAAGTCAAGTGTTGAGAAGGAAGAGAACAAGAGCTGGGTAAAGGATTGACAGAAGATTAAGACACACACTGACAATATATAAATCAATAAATCAGTACCAAGCTATATTCTAAACAGGCACAGGAAAATGCCTGAACAAAGCATAAAAGTTAACAGAGGCTCGCAAATAGGGTGCTCTCACCAAGCAGGAAGCCTCCAAGCTTGACTTTGCTCCTTCAATATGTATGGAGGCAAGGGGACATACGATGAAACTATAAAGTAGCACATTTAGAAGTGATTGGAGAAAATAGTTCTTGACTCAACACATAATTAAACTTTGGAATTTTTTGTCGAAGAGACTCCTATTTGTCGGATGATGAAGTAAAAAGCTGTTAGTGGAGCTAGATTGAAAAGTGGTTTGGAGACGTTCCTGGTGAAAAAGTCCATAAACTATTATTAAAGTGGACTAGGGACATATACTGCTTACCTCTGGGAAAAGCAGCATAGAATCCGTCTACCTTTCAGAATCCTGTCAGATATTTGTGACCAGGACTGGCAGCTGTTGAAAAGAGGATTCTGGTCTGATGTTTATGCTGTGTCCTGGAACTGTATGGATACTGCTGGGCATAGTGCTAGATGGACCCAGCCAGTGGCATTTACCTGGACAGCCGGTGCCCTAGTATCTCAGGGCTAAGCTTCATTGCAGTCTCCTTTATAATGGATGTGATGTATTTATTGAATTACATGGGTTGGCTAATAGTATAACTCATAGTGAACTTTCTTTTCCAACTGGCTCCCAAATTGGAAAGCCAGAGGAAGGATTAGATGAGTTAATAGAAATAATAGGAAAGATTTGGAGGGAAACTTATTGTTTGCATTTTTCCTGCTGAGCTGTCAGTGTGAGATACTAAGCTCTCGATTCAGTGGCTTCTGTGTAAAGTTGAGTGAGAGACTTTGAGCAGTTGGGGGATTTGTGGAAGAGGACAGACAGACTTGGCTTTGTGCCCAAGCGCTATGACTGGCTTGAGAAGAGATGAGAGAGGGAACTTGCGGCCAGAAGCAATTTGCTGGCAGGTTTCATGTCAAAGGAGGAGGAGGAGTAGCCTAGTGGTTGGGACAAGGTACTTCAGGCCAGAAGGTCAGGGGTTCAAATCCCACCAGAGGACAGCAACCTTGTGCCAGAAGGACTGGGGTTTCTAGTCCCACAGGTGCTCCTTGTGGTCTTGGGCAAGCCACTTAACCCTCCATTGCCCATGTTCCCTGTAGGTATTAGTGTATGTGTCTCATATCCCTGCATGTTAAATGTATCCCCCAATTGTGTTGTGACCACTTTGATTGAAGGATAAGGCAGTATACAAAACTGTCTAAATAAATAAAAAGGAGTCTTGATTCTTTCTTTTTTTTTGTTTCATTTGGTGGTGGGGGGGGGGGGTACTGTCAAATAGGAGTCTCTCTGAGTTCAGGAGCTCAGAGAGTGTCATTTCAGATTCCAGAGACAGAGAAATAAAAGAGGATTAATGTGGTCCTGTTATAGGATTTCCAAGAAGGTTGAGAGGAAGACTAGAACCTTGATCCATGGAGAACAGGAGAGCCAAGAGGAAACCTTCAAGCGACACAAGCCCATTGTCTATTCTTTGTGCTGGGGCTTTTCTTTTCTTTTTGTTTTTATTTTGATTTGCATCTGTGAAAATAACAGGTGAACTGCTATGATTCTGGATTCACCCAGTAAATTATCATTTTACCTAATTCTACTGGTGTGGACTGGCTGAGTGCTTGAGAGGAAGACTGAGAGATACTGAGAGACTATTGTCCAACAACTAGGGCATGGAAAATAACTCCTCCTCTTGCTCCCCAGGACAGAGGAAAGGAGAGGTCTCCTCTTGCACATATAGTTGCATCTGGAGCCGCACACATGGTCATCCATCAAGGGGCCTACTACACTACTAAGACCACCATCCCACTGAATATTAAGCTTGGTTGTTTTTACTATATTTTGTCTATATTAGCAGTATTGCACAGTATTTATGGATTATTAATTAAACATCTCTTAACCTGGTACTATTCTGGATATGTTAATCTTCTTTATGTTACATTGTAGCAGTTAACCTCAAAGCTGAGGGAGCTGACAGCGCCAAGCTATGGCAACGATTTATCATTTTTAATTGGCCACTGGCTAAGACTCAGAGCAACACATCGGATCCTGCTTTGTGAGATCATGAGGATGGTTTTGAAACGAAGGGCCTGATAAAAAAAAAAAAAGATTTCCTAAATTTAGGTCTCTAAATTTGTACTCTATTTTCCGCCAGCCTTAGGAGCCTAAGTTTTCAGCTGAAAATTCATCCTAATTTAGAAGCTTAAAATGTATGAGCCCAATATTCAAAGGCATTTACACGGTTTACAGACTTGTAAACTGTGTAAATGCCGCAGAGCAGGATATTCAGCAACATTGACATGGTTAGTGCCACTGACTGTCCCCGATTAATGCAGCTACATGCCCCGATGCTAACCACTTAGCATCAGAACATGTCGTGGGCGTTCCGGAGGTGTCGCCCATCGTTAACCGGGCAGCGGCGATATTGAACTGCTGCCTGGTTAGCGACCTGCAGGTAAAGATAGATGCAGCAAAAGCTGGTCTGTCTTTACCCTTGTGAGCTAATTGGGCAGCGGCTGTGTGACGACCCCAGATATTCAATTCCGGGGCTGGATATGACCCCAGCATTGAATATCAGGGTTTAGTGTTCAGTATTGGCAGCTAGGTGCTGTACCCACGCTAGCTGCCAGCGCTGAATATAAGGGGAATGTGCTCCTGAATTTAGGAATGCCATTCATTTGTCTAGATTTATAAGCCTAATATAGGTGCCTAGTGCTAAAAACCAGTGCTAAGTTCTTAACTTCTTTTCCCCACCCTGTATTCCGCCCCATTTCCGTCCACTTCTTATGCTCCTAAATTTAGAAGTTTAGGGAAACTTTAAGAAAATATTCGGGCACTCAGCCCTAGTACATTTTCAAAGAGGCCAATTTAGGAGCATAACTCTCAAAGCTACGAGCAGAAGTCCTTTGTATAATGGGCCCTAGATCTTCTTTATCATTATACAAGACTCTTACAACCAGCTTCACCTAAATATGTAGAGTCCATGGTCTGTGACCCCTCACTGACCATGGTTCTTGGTGGGGAGACCCAGGGTACATACTTAAAGGGAGGATTGGGTCTACCATCCTTGGTATACAGGGTTCTGAGATGGGACTGGCTAAGGCTGGGAAACCACAGTTCCCTAGGATCATCTACTCTGTCAGCTTCTACTTCCAAAAACTCAGAGTCAAGTACAGGCTTTGAGTTGAACCATTAAAGTTTATTTAAAGTATTTATATAGTGGAACAAGTGGAATATAGACGCAAAATAGAAAAACCGTTAAAGTCACAGCTCACTTTGTCTCTACTCCTTGGTTGAGAAGCCTTCTTTTCTTCATCACCTGGGATATTCCTAGGAAAATGGGGATCCTTTCCTCTCCTTATAAACCCTTCGAAATCCCTTTCAGCTTCTGGATAATAGACACAGAAACAGGCCCTTCTTTCCTGTAGAATCCTGACCCTCTTTATCTGAGGTTCTGGGGTTGTTCTCTAAATTCTCTTCTCTTCCAAGATTGGTGGTAATTCTCCTTCTGTCAAAGGCCTCCCTATGTCTCTAACTCTAAAGCAGCAACATTTCAAACAATTGGGAGTGCTAAACTCAACACAGGTCGCACCCCTCTGGGCACAGTGGAAGAGGTTGCTCAGAAATGTGGGCGCTCAACAACCCACTGCACCCACACAGCTGGCACCCATGATTAGTGGTGGTCTGGCATTACTAGCCAGAGCATGGAAGTCTGTGGTGGGACTATGACAGGAAACTGTCTTTGGACTGAATGTATATATCAGTTAGATTTACCTCCGATTTGTGGCCTGCTCCTACCATTACCTGACTAGTAAGGAGAACCCACCTAATTCTGTAAAGTACTGGCCGGAATAAAAAGGCCAGTAGGGTCTCTACAAATCCATACTCCACACTAACATTAACACAGTTGTTGCACATAAGACACATTTTAGAAAGGCCATTTAAGTGGTTGTATGGATGTCTACACTTCCGATGTAAAACTGACCATGGACATGTGTTTTAAATCAAAGAAAGAAGCACAGGAACTCACATGTAAGAGCATCCATCTACAGCAAGAGATGCCACTTCATAAACATACACATGGGACAAATTGATGTGATGACCCCGGCAACGTAAACGGACACATGTAAATGTCGACATTTACACATGCATCCAAGCCATTTTGCAACCACTCTTAATTGTAGAGCACTCCCTGTTAACCTTGCTTCAACTTTGAGGGGAAAATAATCATTGGACAATTAATGCCTCCCATAAAGGGTTTGGATGAAACTATCCATGCCAGGGAGAAGATCTAAGTCCAGACATGGACAATATCCCCTATATGAAATGGGGGGTACATGTGTACCTTCTGGTTCCTTTCGGACCATTCTCCAGCAACTCTCACCATGTAACTTAGCTGTGGTGTGGACAGTCATGTATAAATCGTGGTCTTTCTAAAATCATGTTTTACACATGAATGTGGCTTGCATGTCCATATGTAAAACACAAATAAGGCTTCTAAAACAACCTCTTTAGTGACTTATCTGCATTAGTAATAAAGATGTATGTGGCAATTAATGTATGTGTTTGTTTTTTTGTGCCATCAAGTCAATGTTGACTCAGCTACCTCTAGGTTTTCTTGGCAATGTATTACTGGAACTAGATTGCCAGCCTTTTCTTCTGAGGCAATGGAGGGTAAAGTGACTTGCCCAAAGTCACAAGGAGTGCCAGTGGGAATTGAACCCTTGATCTTCTGGGTAGTAGGCAGTTGCTCTAACCTCTAGGCTACTCCTCCACAATGTATATGTTAACCCACATAAATGTTGGCATCGATTATTATGGTTTAGTGACCAAGTCTCTGTTACTTTTAGAGGGACTTTCTTATAAGAACTTAATATATCACTGAGCAGGACAGTAAATATAGCGCCAACTCTCTTTGGAAAGTTGTGATGACACCCTGAGAATAGCCCTAAGGCAGATCCTAATGGCAACAACTATTTCAGAATCGTAAGCTATGCAGATCCATTTCTCTTTTAATGAAGAGTAATGGTGACGTCTAGAAATTTCCATAGGGTAACTATTTCTCTTCTACTCTTGATCACTCTGGCAAGTCAAGCTGACGACTAGGCCTTACTTGTTGAAGTCTAAAAGCTCTGCCAATAACCTTTATTGAGATGATGATTCTATAAAAGAAAGACCTTTGGAGTTATTAATTTTTATGTTTGCCAGAAAAGACTGATAATAAATAGCAAGACATCCCAGCAGATATTAGTTTACAAAATTTAATGACACTCATGATTTATTAATGTAATTCTCTACATCTGCTCTTTTCTATTCCTTGGTGAGATTCTTGCTGAATCCTACAGAATGGAATCCAGAACTGCAGCTTGTAATGACATTTTTGCTGTCTTGTTAATTAAAATCTATGGGTCTGTTCAGTAAACCTTTATTTTATACCTGTTTGGCACAGGGTGTGTGATGAAGACTAGGGGAGGAGGAGCACTAGGGTGTGAGGGTGGAGGGGAGAAGCAAAGTCATCATCAAAACCATGGAATTATGTTTCTTTTACTAAAATAATATAATTGTAAGTGCTTCTGCTCAGTATCTATATGGTAACTGTAGGTAAAGACATCTGGAATCCAACTAGCAAATTCTCTCCAACACCAACTGACCTCTTCAGAGACAGAACAAACCTTTAAATTGCTTTACTTTGTCTACAAAACGTTACCAATGTTACTCCTCTCTACCGACTGTCTGATTCTCATGACTGATAACATCGAGTGAAGAAGGAATTCAGAGCACCCAGGGACCATTTCAGTTGAATGCAATCAAAAGCAAAATCAGTATTTTACGATCAAGTGGTGACATTCATTAACCTCCTCTCATTGCATGCTGTACCATGGAAACTCGGGCACTGCTGGGAAGCCAGTTACTGGGTAGGGTGGTGATGCATTGTAAAATGACACAACATATTGTAGCATCCATAAAGGTAGTAACCTTACCACTAGAACACAGTAGGGAGTGGAAATTTCTGATGCCAGATCCATAAGGTGCTTAGCAAACAGTAAATTTGCAGGACTGTGAAACTAATGTCTAATATATTGATTTATACTGTGTTTCATGGTGCAATAAAAAAGATGTCTAGAGCTACCAGAGCAGATTACATTGGTAGCATATGATGATAAAGTCTCGATTTAAATAATGTTTCCTGTTACATGACATTATCCTTTCGTTTTATATGATAACTTCAGGTTCCCTGCTATAAAAAGATGTTTGGCCAGATTTGGAACTAAAAAAAAGTATGTTTCCTCTTTATTTTTTTATTTTAATTTTTAAATGTTGTCTATGTTTTAACTAATATGTTTTGTACTTTAGTATTGTATACAGCTTTGAACATGTTATGATTTGGGGAAAGAGTTTGTAAGTATTTTTTAACAGGTAAAATAAGTAAAATAAATGAACATGAGTTGGAAATGAGGTATGTATAATAATGAAATGAATACTTAAATGAATGTGTTCTATTCCTTTTATTAAATAGCATTCACATCTGGTATCTATAGAGGGACATGCTCAAATGTGTGCAGTACTAATGTGTGTGCAATCAGAATCAGGTCTACCAGCTTGTACGTTCAGGCCAGGCCCCGATTTTGAAGGGCCATATGTCCAAGAGATCCCCGGCTAACTCAGCCAAGCTCTGTAATTGAGCCGCAGTGTCATAGCTTCCTATTGCCATGACACTGTGGCTGCTCCATTATGGAGCTGCAAATGCCGGATGCCACCAAAATTGTCCTTTCCCTGCAGCCAGACCCCCGATCTGGCCTCCCATGTCCAGGGTTCGACTGCAGAAACCTCCTGCACACCTCCTGGTCTTGTTCCCGCTCGCCGCCGCCACTGCTACGCCATGTCCAGGGGGACTTATTCCTCTGAGGTGGAATAAGTCCCCCGTCTAATCGGCCTACCCCGGATATACAGGGCTGACCTCAGAATTGGCCTTGTACATCCAGGGTGACAGCTCGTCCATGTTCTGCCCTTGCTCTGCTTTCCACCAGCCCCCTCTTGCCCCATCTAAGGCTCCCCGTACAACTCCACTGTTCATGCAGGAAGCCTTGCAGGGGGATGCAAAGGGTATGAATAGCGGGGATGTATGTCCAGGCAGGGCAGACATCCCCACATCCCCACTATTCGTGGCTAGGAATAGACCCCTTACTGTTTTTAAAGTTTTTTTTCTCACATGGTTTTGTGTTCCTTAAATTTACAAGGCCCCCAAAAAGTGGAATTTCAAGGGCTGATCCTGGAGTGGGCTTATGACTCAAAGGGAAAGTTACATAGAAACATGAAGGCACATAAAGACCATATGGCCTGTCCAGTCTGCCCTTCCATACCAATCACTATAATCCCTTTTTTTCCTTTATAGATCTTTTGTGTTTGTCCCATGCTTTCTTGAATTCAGATACTGTCGTCACCAGGTTTGCCTCCACTGGGAGACTATTCCATGCATCTAACACTCTTTCCGGAATTAAATATTTCTGCAAATTACTCCTAAGTCTATCCCCTTTCACCTTGATCCTATGCCTGCTCCTTGCAGAGCTTACTTTCAATTTTATTTATTTATTTATTTGAACACATTTATATACCGCTGCTTCCAGCGATCAGTAGCGGTTTGATTCTTCTTTTGGGATAAGTCGATCAGGACAGTGGGGGAGTATATACATAGAGGAATGGGAGGTCACGGCACACATGGTTACTGTTTTGGGGGTAAACTTATTTACATTTACATTTACATTTAACATTTAAATACATATTTACAGATTACAGATTGGGGAAAAATCACATTTTACATGGCTTTACATGGTTATACAAGGCGGATCTATAATGTGTATATTTATCAGTTTACTTTGTTGTTTTCTGGGTTTTGTGAGTTATGGCTGGTTGTAATAGCATTTAAATAGGTGGGTTTTTAACTCCTTCCTGAAGCTCTTCATGTCCTGAGTTAGCCGCAGGTCAACAGGGAGCTGATTCCATATAGTGGGTGCAGCGAAAGAGAAGGCTCTGCGACATGTACTTGTTTTCACAGTTCGTATTGCGTTAGGGACTTGCAGGGTGCCCAAGTTGTTAGATCTTCTATTCCTATTTGCTGGCTGAGTGTTGATAAGGGAGGATAGAAACGAGGGTGCTATGTCGTTGATCAGCTTGAACGTTGTTACTAACATCTTGTACTGTACCCTAGCAGCCACTGGAAGCCAATGAAGGTCGATCAACATTGGGGTGATGTGGTCAGTCACTCTCGTTCCCATTATTATCCTAGCTGCGACATTCTGGGCCATTTGAAGGATACTTATTGATTTTTTGGATAGACCTTGGAGGATCGCGTTACAGTAGTCAAGGTGCGGCATTACTAGTGCTTGTGCCACTGACCTGAAATCGCAAGGTGCTATTATTTTCTTTAGAGGTTGTATCACCCTAAGTTTATAAAAAATGGCTTTGTTTGTTTTACGCAGGTGTTTCTCCATTCTTAGGTTGCAGTCTAGTGTGACACCTAGATATTTGATTTCTTCTTTTGCCTTGTATGTGTTGTTGCACAGGGTGATTGAGTCAGGTGACTTGAAGTTGGGTTTGTTGGATATGTACATTACCTCCGTTTTTTTGTGGTTTATCGTCATGTTATTTTTCCGTAGCCATAGCATCATCTCGTTCAGGCAGTTTTCTAGCTGTGCATATTTGGGGTCTGTGACGTCCAGTTGCGTGTAGAGCATAATATCATCTGCATAGATGTGGTAGTTGATGCTATGCTTTTTAAAGATGTCACAGAGGGGTCGCATGTAGATATTGAACAGCAGTGCTGATAGTGCTGATCCCTGGGGTATGCCTTGCATTTGAGTGAATGGAATAGCTTCTTCCCCATTGAATTGTACTTTAGGCTTTCTGTTAGATATATAGGATGATAACCATTTGAGGGGGGTTCCCTCAACTCCTATGGATTCTAGTTTACTAAGAAGTATCTCATGATGTACCGTGTCGAAGGCAGCAGAGATGTCAATGAAAATGAGTATGAACATTTTCTTTGTGTCTTCTAGTCCTTTAATTAGGTTGTTCATTAATGCTATTAGAAGAGGCTCTCCTCCTGTGCATCTCTGTCACGAAGGTATTTAAACGCCTCTATCATATCTCCTCTCTCTCGCCTTTCTTCCAAAGTGTACATATTGAGATATTTAAGTCTGTTCCCATATGCCTTATGACACAGACCACTGACCATTTTGCTATCTACCCTCTCCACCAACTCCATCCTGTTTATATCCTTTTGAAGGTATGGTCTCCAGAAATGCACACAGTACTCCAAAGGAGGTCTCAGCAAAGACTTACATAGAGGCACTATCATTTCCTTCTTCCTGCTGGCCATTCCTCTCCCTGTGCACTCAACAATCCTAGCTTTCACCATAGCCTTTTCTACTATTTACTACTACTACTATTTCTCATCTGCATAGCGCTATGAGGTGTACGCAGCTCTGTACATATAGATGTAGACAGCCCCTACTCATCAGAGCTTATAATCTAATCAAGATGGATATCACAAAACTGGGGACTAGAGTATGGTAAGATACACATAAGTGGTGGACAAGAGAATGAGGGGCATCAGGAACTAAAAGCAGCCTTGAACAGATGGGTTTTTAGCCTTGATTTAAATATCACTAGAGAAGAAACCTGATGTTCTGACTCTGGTAGTTTGTTCCAGGCATATGGAGCAGCAAGATGGAATGAACGAAGTCTGAAGTTGACAGTGACAAAGAAGGGTACAGATAATAGGGATCTGCCAGAGGATCAGAGTTCCCGAGGAGGGGTATAGGGTGAGATAAGAGAGGAAAGGTAGTGAAGAACTGCAGAATGACTGCACATACATTCATTCAGGTCAGTAGAAGAAGTTTGAATTGGATACGGAAACGGATATTGACCCAGTGAAGTAACTCAAGAAGAGTTACATGAGCATAGCGACAATGGTGAAAGATAAGCCATGCAGCTGAGCAGGGCCGGCCCGTCCATTGTGCAAGAATGTTGTTTGCACAAGACCCCACGTTTCAGGGGGCCCTGCACAAACAACATTCTGCATCTGCCGGTAAATTTAAAAAAAAAAAAAAAAAAACAACTTGCTGCTGCTGCCGCTGCCACCGTGGCAGCGGCAGAATCGAGCATCCCGCGGGGCCCCCCATGCCCAGCAGAGTCCTCCATGTGGCCTCAGCTCCCTAAGTGCCGGCTTTCAGAGCCGCAAAAGGAGAGAGCTTCTCCCTCGTGGCTCTGTTAAGCCGCTGGCACTGATGGGAAACAGGATTTCCTGTTTCCCATCAGCCCTGCGGGCTTAAACAGAGCCGCGAGAAAGGGAAATTCTCCCTTCGCGGCTCTGAAAAGCCCGCGCTGAGGGAGCTGAGGCCGCATGGAGGACTCTGCCAGCCCCGCGGGACGTTCGATTCTGCTGCTGCCACAGCGGCAGTGGCAGCAGCAGCAAGTTTGTTTTATTTTAAATCTACCTGGGCTATGGGGGGGGGGGGCTAAGACTGGAAGTGAGCTGATGAGGGGGGGTAGGACTGGTAATGGGCTATGGGGGGACTAGGACTGGAAATGGCCTATGGGGGGCTAGGACTGGAAATGGGCTGATGGGGGGGCTAGGATTGGAAGTGGGCTGATGGGGGTTTAGGACTGGTAATGGGCTATGGGGTGGGGCTAGGACTGATAATGTGCTGGGGGGTTGCTTGGACTGGAAATGGGCTGAGTGGAAGGGGGGCTTGAACTGCAAATAGCTGATGGGGAGGGGGGCTTGGAATGGAAATAGGCTGTGAGGGGAGGGAGCGAGCACTGGAAATGGGCTGAGTGGGGGTAGCTAGGACAGGAAATGGGCTGATGAATGGGCCAGGATAGGACTGGAAATGGGATGTTGGGGGTGCTAAGATTGGAAATGGGCTGTGGTGGGGGCTTGGTTTGAAATGGACTCATGGAGGGGCTAGAACTGGAAGTAGGCTCATGGGGGGCTTGGATTGGAAATGGGCTGAGTGGAGGGGAGCAAGGATTTGACTTTGGCTGATGGTGGGACTAGGAAAGGACTAGAAATGGGCTGATGGGGGGCTGGGATTAGAAATGAGCTGATGGAGGGACTCGGATAGGACTGGAAATGGATGGGGGAGCTAGGACTGGAAATGGGCTGATGGTGTGGCTAGGATAGGATTGGAAATGGGCTGATGGGGGGCTAGGACTGGTAATGGGCTGATGTGGGGACTAGAAGGGAGCAGATGCTGGGTGGGGTTTGAACTAGAAGGGAGCAGATGTTGGAGGATTATTAGAATGGGATGGAGCTGGGAGAATGAAATGGAGAGGGGAATAATATTTTGTGTGGGAGAGAAGAATAATCTACAATTGGCTGGGTATTGGGAGAGTAAGTGGGGATTGAGGATGGAGGGGTAAAATTTGAGTGGATGAAATAGGAATGAGGAAAGAACAAAAGGAGAATGATTAGTATGTTAAAGCAGATGTAGAGAGAGAATGGAAAAAAACTAGAAGAGAGAAGAAAGGACAAATGGACAGCAGATGATGGAGAGTTAGCAGAAGACACAAAGAAACCAGAAGAAAGTGGCTGGAGCA
Source organism: Ichthyophis bannanicus (assembly GCA_033557465.1). Classification (NCBI taxonomy): domain Eukaryota; kingdom Metazoa; phylum Chordata; class Amphibia; order Gymnophiona; family Ichthyophiidae; genus Ichthyophis; species Ichthyophis bannanicus. The sequence continues at coordinate 949,684,676 of CM066034.1, forward strand.
ATTGCAACTAAAAAAAATGCACAAAATGTAGAAAAATATCTCTTTATTTTGAATTTATTAACTGGAATATGTCAGCTCTGGGAAATGTGCATCATTAACATCTGCGCTTTTTTAGTACAAGAGGAAATTAATTTATGGTTTTATTTCTACAGTGTTGTTGTATATTCCAAGTTTGGCTTTTGGGGTTCCCAGTTTAATTATTGTCTTCCTGTTTCTAAATTGTGATTCCTTGTTTGGTGATGGTCTATGTTCTGCATGTGTAACTGAGCTGAGGTATTCTGTTTATGTAATTCCTATTTGACATTGCCACTTGTTCTCTTTCCCCAGTAGGTCATGTATTGTTATTCTCTGAAATGTATTGGTTTGATATTTGCAGTGTTGCCTTTTGATAGGTAATGGTGCTTTGTGAGTCCTGATAGTGCTCTTATGATACGGCGGGTTTGCTATGGGTTCTAAATGGGCAGTGTTTGTAGTAGTTCCTATTGTGCCTGGCGGTTGGCACTGGATTATAGTAATGTAGAAATCTTTTAGTCTTTCTTTATCCATACACTCATTAAGAGGCATGTTTACTAAAAGTTAGCGTATGGCAACATTATGCAAATATTTATGCAAATTAGGCCCCTTATGCAAATGAGGCCCTGCACCCAGTCTCCACACATGGCCCCGCACCCTCCTTGGGCTGCCCCTGCAGCTGAGGTTTTGAACAGATTAAAGGGAAGAGAAATGATTCAGAGAGAGACCAGCAAGGAACAGCAATAGTCAAGACGGGAGGTGACTAGAGATTAGATAAGAGAGCGTAGAGTGTTTAGCTACTTTATGATCTTCAAAAATAATCCCCCCAGGTCCTGCTCTTCTTTTGTGTACAGAGGTACTTCACTTCCATATATTGTAGAGTTGTCTTGGATTTTTGCAGCCTATATGCATGACCCTGCATTTTTTAGCATTAAAGTTCAGCTGCCAAATTCTAGACCATTCTTCAAGCTTAGCTAGATCCTTCCTCATGTTGTTTACTCCTTCCTGGGTGTCTACATCCGTAAAGAAGGAAACCTTACCCGACAGCTCTTCTGTAATATCATTAATGGGTGCCTACTCTATTGCAGATTTTTATACCATCCAGAAGAAGTCAAACTTTACCCAAAAGTCCTTCTGCAATATTACTAATAAAGTTGTTAAAAAGAATCGGACCAAGGACAGATCCCTGTGGCACACCACTGGTACCATCCTTCTCCACAGAGTGAGCTCCATTTACCTTGTCCTTTTGTTGCCCGGTTTCTAACCCAGTCAGTCACTTTAGTGTCTATCCCTAAGGTGCTCAATTTATCTATAAGTCACCTGTGCTGAATAGTATCAAAGGTTTAAACAGTATCAAAGGTTTAATCTAGGTCCAACTCCCTAGTCACCCAAACAAAGAAATTAATTTGATTTCTCTGACAAGATTTCCTTTAGTAAACCCATGCTACCTTGGAACCTGCAATGCACTGGATTCCAGAAACCTCATTATCCTCTGTTTTAGCAGTGTTTCAATTAATTAATACATTTGGGGTACTGGCTTGTAGTTCCCAACCTCATCCTTATTTCCGCTTTTGTGTAAAGGGACCACATGTGCCCTTCTCCAGTCCTCTGGGACCACTCCCAACTCTAAAGAAGCATTGAGAAGGTCAGACAGTGGAACAACTAGAACTTCCCTAAGTTCCCTCAATACTTTTGGAAGTATCCCATCCAGCCTATGATTTTGTCTACTTTTAGTTTAGCTAGCTCCTCATGGCTTTTGTTCCTATTTGTAGATGGTTTCTGAGGTCCTGCTCCTTCATCTGTGAACTCTGAACAAAAATGTTTGTTTAAGGAATTCCACGTTATCCTCATCAGCTGCTACATTTTAATTCCCTTCGCCATTGAGTCTGACAATCCTTGCACTAACATATCAGAAATATGCCCCCCTCCCCCATTTTAATGCATTGGCTATTTTTTCTTCCCTTTGTATTTTTGCTCGCATGACTACTTTCATAGCTTCTCTTAGCTTTTCCAAATAGTGATGAAGGCTACCCTCTTTTTCTTCAGACTGCAGCAAATTATTGCATTTTATTTTATTGTGGCTATATAGATGTCCCTAGTGCAAAAAACATCCATGGTGTACGGGGGCATAGTAGGGGCATGGCCTGGCTAGGCCTACAGAGCATCTGGCGGGGGGGGGGGGGAACAAAGAGTAATGAAGTCAAGGGAAGTCATACAGGCAGAAGGCGCAGGGGGACCAATTCTCCATTAGTGTCTGCAAGATTAGGAGGGGCAGCATCCCCCATGCCCTCACAAATTACACCAATGTTTCAGATAGTAGTAGTAGTTTCTGATGACACTACTAAAATGATTGTCCACTCCTTGATCACCTCCCGTCTTGATTACTTCAATATTCTCCTTGCTGGCCTTCCCCCAAACCATCTCTTTCCTCTTCAATCTATTCAACATTCTGCTGCTCGACTAATTTTCCATCAGCATCTCTTTTCCCATGTCACTCCTCAAGTCGCTTCATGGGCTTCCCATCCGCTTCCAAATCCAATTCAAACTCCTCCTCTTGACCTATAAATGCATTCACTCTTCAACCCCCCACTACCTACCATCTCTTATCTCTCCTTACATCCCCTCTCGCGTTCTTCGCTCTTCGAACAGCCTTCGTCTATCTATGCCCTCCACTCGTACTGCTAATTCTAGACTTCGCTCCTTTCACCTGGCTGCACCCTTTGCCTGGAACAACCTACCTCTGTCTGTGCGCAATGCGCCCTCTCTGGACCTCTTCAAGTCCAGATTGAAAACCCCATCTCTTCTCTATTGCTTTCTGTTCTTGATTCTTGTTTTTGCTCTTCTTGTTTATTGTATACTTTGTCTTTCTTGATTTGTATTTTGTGATCTTCTTGACTAGATTGTGAGCTCTGATGAGCAGGGACTGTCTTTTAGTCATGTACGTACTGCGCTTCGTACGTTTGAAGCGCTTTATAAATGTTAAATAGATAGATAGATAGATAGATTTACATACTCCTGCACAATTTCATAACAGCTCGTGCGCAGTGGTCCTGGCTACAGCGATGTCCAAGCCTAACCTGCTCCAGACCATGAACAAGTGATAGAAAAGTACTTGGTTTGTGGCAGAATCACTTGCAGGGGGAAAAGGGAAATGTGCTCTCTGACAATGCAACCTGCATGTTTAGAAGCAGCACTTTCATTTCACATATAGATATATATTTATCTCCTTTTGGTATTCTTTTGTCAGGTACTTACACAATTCTAAAATTGCTCCAATCTTACACTTGCTGACCTTTGTTTGGGGATGTTTTGGTTTGAATCGCCCAGATTGCACCTTGATGTCCTTTATAAAATGCCACTTTACTTGAATAACACAACTTGAGTTCAACCTCACAAACTGCATTATTCTTGGAAAAATAATGCCGGCTTTGAGCTGGCTTTTTATTTTAACTTCCTGGGAGTACTGGGCTGCCAGTAGATGGCCTGATACTCCCAGCCCCTGGTCCTCCACCCAGAACATCCCTCACCCTCTAATCTGCTCAGGTAGATCCCCAGCAGAAGACCCCCCCCCCCCCATGTAACTTACTGGGGATCTCCCCAGTTCTAGCAGGTAGGGCAGGGGAAATCCCCACTCATTCTTGCTCTGTTTGGTGCCTAGATGCTGCTTAATTCAACTTGCATAATAATGAGATGCACTGCATTCATTTGCATGGTTTGCATCTCATTATTATGTAACTTACAGAACAGTTATATAGCATCAATGATTTTGACATTTAAAGAACATTATTTGACAACAGCTGTGCATTATTTCCTTAATGCACATTGGTAATAACCTGCCTTACTTGGCTAGCACTCATTTTCAGCAGCAGTCAGTTAATTTTAGGTGACTAATAATTCACAGAACTAGAAGTCCTATGTCAAAACTGGATGAATTTTGACCTAGTTTAAGGTGAATTCTTAGCCACATTCTGTTGCATCTGAAAAAAAGCTTAAGATTATTGGCTACGTTTTAGCTGGAGATTTTAGGTGCCCCTTATCTACTGAAATCCTACCCCTTAGTTACAACACATTAAGCCACTTTACTGTGGTGCTGATTCATTGAAACCGGGTAACCCATGCTAACATTAACATGGTTTGTGCTATCTTACCGTGGGTAACAGCACATGGGTTATTAAACTGGTCTATGCAAAACGGAATCAGAGCAATTGAATGGTAACGGTAAGGTGACCTGGTAGAGCAGCCCACTGCTCTAACCAGTATTCCCCACTCTATTCTTTAGTAAATTAACCTATTCATTTCATACAATAAAACTATGCAAATAAAGGTCAACAACTAACTTAATATATTTTTGTCAAGCTTTCGAGAGCTAAATTCTCTTCATCAGGTCTATGAAGGGATAATACAGTTATACTGGTTTTAAGTAGTGCAAACTCATCTAGACTCTGGGTCGTCTGCATATGTCATTACATATCAAAGTAAAGTGCGGGATACAGTGACAATTTCCATCACACGTTATGTCTGAACTTAGACAGTCTGTCATTAAATTACAATGAAAGGCATAGGTGAGGAGACAGTAACCCTTTGCATTTCAATCTTTTATGTCTGGCAATGGGTAAGAAAACCAAAGTCTCTATTCAGTCCTTTTTTGTCAGTGTTGAAATATTTGATCATTTTAATTTCAAATGTTTTCCTTTCATGTATGTTCTTGAAGTTTCTTTCAGGACTTTGTGAGATAGTTAAGGGAGTCGTTTTCCTTTGAATAGTGCTCACCTACTGGGCTAATGTTCTATTTTTCTCTCTAGGAAGGTAGATATATGTCCTTAGTTTTTGGATTGCTTCCTCAGTATATCACCTCTCCTCACATCTTTTGCACTAGATCGTATGTATTACATTCATAGAGGAGCATGAAAGCAAGCATTTTATTATGAATGACCAGCCCATGTGTGTTAGTTATAGTTCTCCAGAGCCAAGCAGGAAGTCATTCCTCACATATGGGTGATGTCGGTGCCGATGGAGCACCCATGCGGAGCATTTCCCCAGCTTTCAAAGAAAGCCTTTGGGAATGCAGCATGCCTGCGCGGTCCCTTTCCCGCTCAAGGGTGCCATCTTGCTCAGTCTTTCTTTTTCTGCAGAGCCCGACGGAAGTGAGTTCGTGTCAACCGGGAAAAGTTGATTTTTTTCTGCGATTTTCGCGTTGTCTTATCCGGTTCGACGCCGGTTCCCCTTCCTGCTTGGGCTTGGTACACCGGTATCGAGTCCGGAATTTTGATTTTCGTTTTTTATCCTTTGTGACTAGCATTCGTGCTCTTTTTGTGTTTGTACTGGCAGCCTGGTCTTTTGACCTTGCAGGGGCCCTTTTTCCCCCGATAGTTGCCAGCGGGTTCAAAAAGTGTGATCGGTGCAAGAAACTTATGTCTCTCACCGACACACATGACTGCTGCCTCCGATGCCTTGGGCCCGACCATGACCCGCTGGCCTGTGGCCCATGCGGCAAAATGTCGTCGAAGGCGCTTCGGAGCCGTCAGCATCAACGTGAGAGAATTTTCTCTGACTCCGCATCCAGCTGGGCCCGGACTTCGTCAGAGACCTTGACATCTCGGGAGTCCGACCCCGAGCGCCGTCGGGGTTCCTCTGAAAGGGAATCTCCCACTCGAGAGCACAGAAGGAAGAAAAAGCTTGCGAGGGCGGCATCGGTGGAGGCTCCTGGTTCCTCGAGGGCTAGGTCGCATAGCCCTGATCGCCGCCCGAGCTCTCGGAGTTGGAGAGGCCTTCCAAGCTACCTCATGTGGAGCTGGAGTCCCCGAGTCACGTAAGTGCAGTTGTCCTCGTGGACTCTCCTCCGGGGGAGCCGACGTCAGGCCCGATGCTGTTGGGGCCCGAGTCGGGGGCTGCTGAGTCTCCTGAGCTTGGACTCAGGTTGACAGCCTTGGAGAGCAGCTTGGCTGCCTTCATGGAACAGCAGCGGGTGCTGATCACCGGTCTGACCAGTGCATCTGCCCCGACCACTGGGACCTCGACGTCTAAGTCAACCCCGGAGACCGAGATGATCCCCGATATGTGTCAGAGAGCAGCAGTAAACCCACCGTGAACAATGTTGCTGATAAACATGCTTTCCTTAAAGGAAAGGAGGAATACACATGTAGAATTTTGACCCACCCAAACCATCTCCTAACCATGCCCCCTTACAATTTTTACATATTATGAACAACCATGTGTACACTGCCTTTCAGACGTGGATGCTATTTCCACATGAAAATATCAGATCCCTCTTAGGGGTATGTTTGCAAAAATGTGATCGTTTACTATAAATTCAGCCCCAAAACTTAGTATAAGGGAGGTGCTGGTCCCACTCTAATGAATGGGGGCATGCACGACATGTCTTCTTGCAGTTAGAGTAGGTCCAAAGACTCCCCCATACTGAGCAGTTTGTCACAATTACCACAGGTGCAGTTGCTGCTCCCCACTGAGATGGTGGTAAGTGCACCTGCACTAACTGCAACATCGATGGTAAGCATGCACAAAAGATGCCTACGCTAACTGCAATGTTCACTCAACGCCCACAATCTACCCCTAACAGGCTCAGCCCCAACCTGCACTAAGCGGTTAGCATGGGATATTTACCACAACCACATTTATAACGCTTGAGAATAGTTACCGTGGTAAGCTTAATGTGCTATAAATTCCATCTAACCTTTAGCGCGGTTTGCAGGGCTGGCCTCAGAGTTGATTCAAGGTGTTGGCACTTACGCAAACCTTAAGCCTTATGCCCCCTGGCTGTCAGAATCTATTGTTTCGCTTTGAATGCCCTGATCTTTGCCACCCCCTGAAAAGCTGCCATCCTAGGCGGTTGTCTAGTATGCCTGATGGTTGGGCCAGTTCTGGTGGTTTAGCTGACATGCCTGTTAGTGAGAAAAAAATCACTTTAACACTTTCAACCTGCGAATTAATGCATATAAAGTTGATAAAAAGATCTAAGAGGCATTTAAAAAATTGTTTTGAAAATGAATATCGGGTAAAAACTTAAAGTTAAAGAATTGGAGAAAAAAGATCAAATGAGCCGAAAACTAATTGAAAATATTTCCTCTCTGCACATCCCTGGAGAAACCACAGGAGGATCTTGTGAGACTCAGTATCCAAATGGCAGATGAAATTTAATGTGGACAAGTTTAAAGTGATGCACGTAGGGAAAAATAACCCTAAGGGGATGTTTACTAAACTGCGCTAAGGGATCATATGTTGGGAGGTAAAAATTAGTGCAGGAAGGGAAATGGGCCCTCGCTAACAATCAGGGGCATGTTACCCTGCAGTTACTGCACTGAGAGGTACCTCACTGCGCTAACAGTGCGATTACAATTAACCACAATGTGCAGTCAATGCTCACTCTGGTCTCATAACCTGTGCATTTCCTGCCTCATCACAGGCAATAACAATAGCACAAGAGCTGTAGGCACAATGTATCAGTGAGTAGGCTAAAATGCTCCCTCCCTCCACAGAATAACAACATTCAAAACAAAAACTCAGTTGGAGGGTCAGGATTTATAAGGCCTCAGAATTGGGAGGCATGGCCCGCTGCCGTAAATGCACTCTGGCTTGTGCAGACTCACGCCAATGGTCCCCAACCTGTCATTCACCTGCCCGTAAGCAGTTTTGTATTTTTAAATGCATTTAAAACCAACCAAAACACACTTAGCTGTAAGAAGTAAACTCCCCTGAACTTTAGAGGTGCCAAAACTGTAAAACACGACAGTCGAATCGGTTTTTTGCCCATATATTCTAAGGATGGGCTTCAGGACTCGTCTAACAGCATAGAAAAACCTACTCACCTTTGTGGTGTCATCACTTACTAAGCAATTAGCAGAGGATTTTTTTTTATTGGTTTATTTTTGGTGGAGTACCCCAGGGATCTGTGCTGGATCCGCTGCTTTTTGACATATTCATAAATGACACGGAAAAGTGAATAACGAGTGAGGTTATCAAATTTGCAGATGACACAAAACTAAAGCTGTTAAAACCCATGAGGATTGTGGAAAATTGCAAGAGGATCTTGATAAATTGGAAGACTGGGCATCAAAATGGCAGATGAAATTTAATGTGGAGAAGTGCAAATTTATGCACCTAGGAAAGAACAACCCAAACTATGTTACATGATGCAATGTTCCACATTAGGAACAACCACCCAGGAAAAAGATTTAGGCGTCATCGTGGATACCATGTTAAAACCCTCCGCCCAATGTGCAGCCAAGAGAGCAAATAGAATGCTAGGTATCATAAGGAAAGGAATGGAGAATAAAACAAAAGATATTATAATGCCTCTGAATCATTCCATGGTGCAACCGCACCTTGAATATTGTGTGCAATTCTGGTCGCCATATCTTAAAAAGGATATAGCATTATTAGAAATGGTACAGAGAAGAGCCACAAAAATGGTAAAGGGGATGGAAGGATACCCCTATGAAGAAAGGCTAAAAAGGTTAGGGCTTTTTAACCTGGAAAAGAGACGGCTGAGGGGAGATATGATAGAGGTCTATAAATTAATGAATGGAGTGGAACGGGTAAACGTAGATCGATTGTTTACGTCATCAGAATATAGAAAGACTAGGGGACATGCAATGAAGCTACAGGTTAACCTATTTAAGACTAATAAGAGAAAATATTTTTTCACTCAAAATGTAATCAAACTCTGGAATTTGTTACCGGAGGATGTAGTAAAAGCTGTTAGTGTAGATGGGTTTAAAAAAGGTTTGGACAAGTTCCTGGAGGAAAGGTCCATAAATCATTATTAAAAGGGACCCGGGATATCACTGCTTAACCCAATACAAGCATTGTGGAACCTGTGTCTTTTGGGGAAACTGTTAGGTACTTGTGACCTAGATTGACCACTGTTTGAAATAGGATACTGGGCTTGATGGACTTTGGTCTCTCCGTATGGCATATCCAATATAAAAACTCCCAAAACAGAGCACTTACACTGGAAAGGAAGTTCTAGAACTAAAGGGTCATTATATGAAGCTCCAGAGTGGTGGGCTTAGAATAAGATCTAAAAATATGTTTCTTAATTTTTTTTTATTTATGCAGTTTCATCAATTTAATTGCAAGAATAAATCTTGCCCAGAAAAGGGCAGCAAGCCAAGCAAATGCAACAACAGAAAACATTGCACAAATCTGAAAAAAAGAAAAAAACCAAACAAACAGGCAATACAATAAAGGCTTGCACTCACCAGCCCACTATAATGGAGAGAAGGATGCAGAAATCAAAAGAAAATTTAAAGAAGGTTAATACAGAGATGAGCCAAGCAGGCTTTGTCGAGTTACTTTAACCTGCCGGAAATTCACCCTACCAAAGTAAGGTTAATTTAGGGAGACCCTGTAGGGACAGGGTGCTCACCTACAACTTTAGAAGAAATAAAGGCAGACAGCTGCTGTGGGTCCCAAAAAAGGTAATGAATCCCAGCCAACCTGACTAGACATTTACAAGGAAAATGCAGAAAAAATAAGCCATTCAGCTGCAGCACCCCAGGTTTAAGCACAAGAAATTGCTTCCGCCTTTTCTGAGTGGCCCTAGTCACATCAGGGAAGATCCTAATAATAGAATCCATAAACACCTTAGAAGATGACTGAAAAAACATTTGTAAGGCCCAATTATGGTCTATGTATAAAGCCAGGATGACCAACAAAGTTGCAGTCAATCCAGGATGAGACCCAGATTGCTCCAAGAATCTGGTTAAGTCTAGGCTATCAAAGGATAGGGCCAGAGACTGATTTTGGCCTTGACCCTGGCCCTCAACCAGTTTGGTCCTAGCAGAAGGCAATTAATGCAAAATGCAATGTGTGCCTTTGAGTCAATGCTGACTCCTGGTAACCCAGAAGCTCCTGGGTTTTCTTGGCAGTGTGACTGGAAGTAGATTGCCAGGATTTTCCTCAGAGGTAATGGAGGGTTAAGTGACTTGTCCAAGGCCACAAGGAGTGCTAGTGGGAACTGAACCCTGGTTGCTTGGTTATTAAGCCAGTGTTACTAACTACTAGGCTACTCCTCCAAGCTGAAGCTCTATTTATTTAACAGGTTTTTCATAGCGCTTCATCATTTCATTCAAAGCCATTTACATTATAACTTAGTAGAATCTACATTAAAAACAGGGGCATTGATAACTTGGATTTTTCTGAGCAGTGGACTTGCCCAAGGCCACAAGGAGTGCTAGAGGGAATTGAACCCTGGTCACTTGGTTCCCAAGCAGAGCTCTAACCATTAGGCTACTCCTCCACTTGGAAATAGGAGGTATTGATTCTGCAGTTATTTTCAATGCAGTGGTTAAAAACTTCTTGAAAAGTTCCAAAGGTGTAATGGAAAGGACCTTAGGAAAATTCAAAACCCTTAATTTCCTGCTTCTGAATGAATTTTCCAGGGCCTCCATTTTTCAATGTAAATTTTCTAAGTCCTTCATAAAAGTAGTAACAGAGTCCTGGACTTGATCTAACTGTGTTTCACAAGTAGAAGCCTTCACAGGAAGGGAACTTAACAGGGATTCATGTACCTCCAATTTTGGCCCAAAATTCACAAACTAGCTTCAGATAGACTGGAGCTGCCCCGACCAAGATTGTTCCAGTTTAAAGAGGGCTTCCCAAACAGTTTCAAGGGGAAAAAGCTTGAGGTCTCAGCAATACTGTCCGAATTTCTGAATCAGGGTCCTGCACACTCAATGAAGCTGACTGCACAATAGAAGGAACAGGCAAAGAGTTCTCAAGCCACAAAGATGACGACCGGTCCTCCTTGGCACCCATCTCTCCAGAAACACCAGGATGAACCTCTGGCACCTGGCTAGCACTTCTGGGGCAGAGGGGCTGCACTTTCAGCAGGGGAAACCCAGTGGCATCAACCAACAAGGTGTCCCCTACTGTAGCTATGTTCACCCTTATCACCGGCTGAACTGGAGGTATCTGGCACTCTGGGCTTAAAGACACATCGGGCCCAAGTGTAGGCGGTGGGTATCCTATCCCCTCTTCTCCCAGTGGGCTTCCCAAAGCGTCCCCTCCACTACTGGGGTCAGGAAAAGATCCATTGACACGGTAGCCTCTGAACACTCCAGCAGGAGCTTCGTCTTCCTCTTCTGAGCCAAATACGGCATAAGCAGGAAAAAAACAAAATCAAAAACAGGTGAGGAAGATGCCACTGTCGGAGACCATCAGAGACCATCTGCTGCCACTGCTGCCATATTCCTTCATATGAAAATATTTTTCGCAGAAAAGATGGTAGATGCCTGCAGTGCCCTCTCAGAGGGATGATAGAAATACAAATTCAAGAAAGTGTAGGACAAACAATAGATCCCTAGAGACAAGGGTTCTAAGGTATCCTAGAAAGAGCAGAAACTAGAACCCTAAAACTATTATCAAGCACTGGGAGTACTCCACATGGTGTGGCCCTTACAGCCCTATGGTGCTGCTTTGAAAGGTTAGATGAAGAGACATGCGGGAACGAGAACTGGGTATAAAGTTGGATATGGAAATCCATATGCCCATCTACCCAAAGTGGACAAATCACTGCTGGGAAGATTGGATGGACCACTTTTCTCTTTATCTGCCATCATTTACTATGGGTGGCATGCAGAGTCCCGAATAGTGGGGTTGAACATCCGGGGTGGATGTCCAACCTACACTATTCGTCGGGACCCAATTCCTAGTCCGGAGCTTCCGCATGTTCAGGGCTGTTGTACGGGAAGCTCTGGATGGGGGCGGGAGGGGGCGGGCAGGGGAGGAGACAGGGTGGGCTGGAAGTGGGATCCAGATCCCGGACGTACAGGGCTGATACCGGTCGCGGCCCTGTACATCCATGCTGGATGAAAAAGACAGATGACTTATTCCACCTTGGGGGTGGAAAAAGTCACCCTGAATTCAGCAGTCTGTGGCGGTGCACCCCCTCCCCCCGAAAGGTAGGGAGGGTACAGGAGATTCCCCAGCAGGCCCTTTCGGGTGTTGGGCAGTGGGGAAAGCAAGCTATTCTGGGCCTGGGGGAGAGCACAGCTACTGCATGGTGTCCCAGTGCCATGGCGATGGGACGCCATGACACCAGACTCCAGCACATCCAGATTTTCTATGCCAGGACGGGCCCGATATGCCCCTTTCTGCCTGTGCTCCATGTTACTATGGTACAACATCCTGATCCCAGTCTTCTGAGATGGGTGGCCAGTCCTGATTTTCTGTTTGACACCCCAGTGCAATCCACTTCTTATTTTCCTGCAGATGGGATGAGAATTATAAATAAAGATTGGACTAATGTTGCATGATGACATAGAAGATGGCAAATGGCTTCGTGATTGTTACAAGAAGGCATCCCTCACAGCCTTTTACAGAACATTCTTATTAGATTGATTCTTATTTCTAGAGGAAGGGTTCTCAACTCAGCCCTCGGAAATCACACCCGGATAAATCTAGATTTCAGATACAATATGCATGAGATGTTTACATCCATTGCCTTCATAGTATGCAAACTCTCTCATACATATATACTGGGTAGGCTCTATGATGAAGACCATCTGGTCCTGATGATGGGGTTGTGATCTACTATGCTAGAGTAATTCTTCACTTCATGTCATTACACACAATGAGGAAACATAAAACTCCCAATGGATCCTGCACCTGCCGCTGAAAGCTACATCGCTTCCATTTATACTGCAGCATATTGCTTTGTATGTAGGTTTTTCCTCTCTTTGCTCTATCTTATTTTTCTAAGAAGGCTTCTAAATAAAAAACAGCAATTGCAGATTATAGACTAAACCATCATCCTTACAATTCAATCTGAGTCTCATTATCTTCAGAGTGCATTCATTAGAATCCTGAGTAAATCAGTTAACCATTGCAAGTGGTCACTAGGAAAAACAATCATTGTAGTGGATGGAATGATACTTTGTGACATTTTATTGGGTTCTTTTGTTTAGAATGAATTTATAGCCTCTGGATTTTCTCCTTGTGAGAAATACAATGTATTCTCCTGAATCAGTTATGTCTTTACACTCTCCATAAATTCCCAGACTTCAGTGTAATAGGAAGCTTTTTTTTTTTACTTGCTAAATTCATCCTGTAAAGACTATAGAGACAGTAGTTGACGTTTTAATGGAAGGCTATCAAGGTTAGTTGCCGGCTACATGATGACTAATTGCAACGATGAAAGCATCTGAAAATGTTAATAGTTATCTCAATCACATTTCAGAGGTTTACTACCCAAGGGATATTTCAGGACGTATAAGTCTGGCAGATTGCTTCAGAGTTCAACAACTGTTTCAGGCTAAGTCCTGAAAAAAACATCCTATAGATGTTATATATTAAGCGCCGCTTCTAAAGCATTCTTTAACCGACCAAGTGCCACAGAATATGTGACTTCAACAAAGAAAACTGGATGAAATGTACAATGCACATTGCAGAAATTTAATGACTACCAGTACTGCTTATCATTTGTATAATGCTACAAGGCATATGCAGCGCTATACATATAGATGCAAGAGACAGCCCCTGCTCATCAGAGCTTACAATCTAATCAAGACAACATCACAAAACTGGGGACTAGAGTATGGTAAATTACACTTAAGTGGTGAACAAGAGGGTGAGGGGCATCAGGATCCAAAAGCAGCCTCGAAGAGGTGGTTTTTAGCCTGGATTTGAATAGGACAGTGTCAGAGAAAGGGCACAGATAAAAGGGATCTGACAGAGGAGTGCAGTTCCTGAGGAGAGGTGTAGGGGAAGATATCGGAGGAAAGGTAGTAAGGAGCAGCAGAATGAATGCACTTATAGGTTAATATGAGACGTTTGAATTGGATGTGGAAATAGATAGGGGAACAGTGAAGTGACTTAAGAAGAGGGGTTTGAGTTAGCTCCTCTGTTTCTTCACATGCTTCTCTTGACGTGGACTTTGACGTGGACTTTTTGCAGATGTCCGGTTGTTGTTTTTCTTTGTAATGGTTACATATTGCTATTGCTGGTATATTTGTATTTTCTCTAAAGTTTCTTAATAAATGGAAATTGAAATTGAAAAAAAAAAAAAAGAAGAGGGGTTACATGACCATACAAACATAAGGAGCCCATCAAAACTGAAGGGGAAAAAGGCATTTATATACAAACATTCACCCCCTGAGCCTTCTGTACTATAGGAACACCCCTTTTCTCCAAATTAGTGCAACTAATGCACATAATGTAAGGTGGCATGTGCTCTTCTCCCAGTGGAGAAAATAACTTGCGGTCTTACCCAGCGCAGGGGTATCATGTGCATAAGGGGTGGGCAATGTTCAGAAAGCTGTCTCACTTCATAAGTAGTATTTTTACCCCCAAGAAATGGGTGGAAATTGTCATAATTGTGCCCTAAGAGAAAATCATTTATGTTAGCTTTCAGTCCAGTTGAGATTGTAAAGCGGCATTTTCAGGTAAGGTACCAGGAGACCCTATGGAAATAAAAGGCGATGTTGAACAAGTTAAAGCAGCTATAAGTGACTAAAGTACAATAAGGTAACACAGAAACACAGATACATAGAAAATGATGCCAAATAAAGACCATACAGCATATCATGTTTTCTCAAGCATATGTACCAACTACTAAGCAACTAGCCACTAAGGAGCCAAATGACGAAAACTGGAAACAACATAAGCACTGGCAAGTTAGATGCAAGGCATTGATAAGGCAGACAAAGAGAGAATTTGAGAAGAAGCTTCCTGTGGAAGCAAAAATGCATAATAAACACTTTTTCAAGTACATTCATAGTAAAAAAAACTCTTGAGAGAGTCAGTTGGACCAATAGATGATAGAGGGGTAAGAGGGGCACTAAGCGTGGACAAGGCCATAGTTGAGAGACTGAATGAATTCTTTCCTTCAGTCTATACTGATAAAAATATAGGTGTGTTACCCATGATTGAAATGGTATTTAAAGGTGATGCCGCAGAAGAATTGAAAGAAATATCGATACGCCGGGAAGAAGTGTTACAACTATTTGAAAAACTAAAAAGTAGGAAATCACCTGGACTGGATGGTAAACATCTGAGGGTGTTGAAAGAACTGAAATATGAGATTGCAAACCTACTATTTGTAATCTGTGAACTATCATTAAAGTAAGCTATAATACATGAAGATTGGAGGGTGGCCAATGTAACGGCAATTTTTAAAAAGGGTTCCAGGGGTCATTGGGGAAACTACAGACCAGTGAACCTGACGTCAGTATTGGGAAAAATGGTAGAAACCATTATAAGGAACAAAATTACTGAACATGGAGATAGTCATGGCTTAATGGGAGACTGCCAACATGGCTTTAACCAAGGAAGGTCTTGTCTTATTAATCTGTTATGTTTTTTTGAAGGTGTGAATAAACAGGTAGACAAAGGTGAGTTGGTTGATATAGTGTATCTGGATTTTCAGAAAGCCTTTGGCAAGGTCCCTCATAAGAGACTCTTGGTAAAATTAAAAAGTCATGAGATAGGAGGTTGTGTACTATTGTGGATCAACAACTGGTTAAAAGATAGAAAGCAGAGGGAAGGACTAAATGGTAAAGTTCCCCAGGGATCCGTGCTGAGTCCGCTGCTTTTTAACATATTCGTAAATGTCCTGGAATTGGGAATAATGAGTGAGGTAATCAGATTTGCAGATGACACAAAATTATTCAAAGTTGTTAAAACCCAAAAGGGTTGTGAAAAATTGCTAGAGGACCTTGATAAATTGGAAGTCTGGATGTTCAAATGGCAGATGAAATTTAATGTGGGCAAGTGCAAAGTTATCCACTTAGGAAAGAACAGCCCAAACTATGGTAACATGATGAAAGGTTCCACATTAGGAGCCACCATCCAGGACAAAAAGATTTAGGCATCATCGTAGATAACATGTTGAAACCCTATGCCCAGTGTGTAGCGGTGGCGTTATTAGAAAAGGTACAGAGAAGAGCCACCAAAATGGTAAAGGGGATGAAAGGATACTCCTATGAAGAGAGGCAAAACCTTTAGGGCTCTTCAACCTGGAAAAGAGACAGCTGAAGGAAGATATGATAGAGATCTATAAATTAATGAATGGAGTGAAACGGGCAAACATAGATCGATTGTTTACGTCATCAGAATATAAAAAGACTAGGGGATATGCAATGAAGCTATAGAGTAACCTATTTAAGACTAATAAGAGAAAATATTTTTTCACTCAATGTGTAATCAAACTCTGGAATTTGTTACCGGAGGATGTACTAAAAACTGTTAGTGTAGCTGGGTTTAAAAAAGGTTTGGATGAGTTCCTGGAGGAAAGGTCCATAAACCATTATTAAAAGGGACCCAGGATATCACTGCTTGACCCAATACAAACATTGAGGAACCTGTGTTTTTTGAGAAGACTGATAGGTACTTATGACCTATATTGGCCACTGTCGGGAACAGGATACTGTGCTTGATGGACCTTGGTCTGACCCAGTATGGCATATCTTATGTTCTTATGTTAAAAAAATATAATGCTAGGAATCATAAGGAAAGGAATGAAAAATAAAACAAAGGATATTATAATGCCTCTGTATCTTTCTATGGTGCGACCACACCTTAAATATTATGTGCAATTCTGGTTGCCTTATCTTAAAAGGGATATAGCATTATTAGAAAAGGTACAGAAAACAGCCACTAAAATGGTAAAGAGGATGGAAGGATACCCCTATGAGGAGAGGCTTAAAAGGTTAGCTGTTCTTCAACCTGGAAAAGAGACGACTGAGGGGAGATATGATAGAGGTCTAAAAATTAATGAATGGAGTGGAAAGGGTAAAAGTAGATCGATGAATGCAATGAAGTTACAGTGTAACCTATTTAAGACAGAGAAAATATTTTTTCACTCAACGTGTAATCAAACTCTAATTCGTTACCGGAGGATGTAGTAAAAGCTGTTAGTGTAGCTGGGTTTATAAAAGGTTTGGACAAGTTCCTGAAGGAAAGGTCTATAAACCATTATTAAAGGGGACCTGGGAAATCTCCTGCTTGCTCCAATACAAGCATTGGGAACCTGTCTTTTTGGGAAACTGCTAGGTACTTGTGACCTAGATTGGCCACTGTTGGAAACAGGATACTGGGCTTGATGGACCTTGGTCTGACCCAGTATGGCATATCTTATGTTCTTCAGCTCTACAATCCATTCCTTTCCCCTAGGGTTCTTCTGTGCTTGTCCCATGCTTTCTTGAATTCAGATACAGTTGTTGTCTCCACTACCTCTGTTGGGAGGCTGTTCCATGTATTCACAACCCTTTCAGTAAATAAATATTTTCTCAGATTACTCCTGAGTCTATTCCCTTTCACCTTCATGTTATGCCCTGTCATTATAGAGCTTCCTTTAAGTTGGAAGAGGTCAGTTTTCTGTGCATCTATGACATGAAGTATTTAACTGTTTCTCTCATATCTCCCTTCTACTTTATTTCTTACAAGCATCATATTAGGACATATGGAGGCGCATTCCAAGTTGGCCGCCCAGGCCTCTGTGCATCTCATCGTAAGCGGGACACACTGAGGCAGACCCGATTCTGATTGCATGGGGGCTAGACATACCCTGTGGGATCAGAATCGGGTCTGGGCCTGTACGTGTAGGCCAGGACCCAATTCAGATCGGTCTGCACATACAAGCCCCTGCCCATCTAACTCAGTCAGGATCCTGAATGGAGCCCCGGTGCCATGGCGTCCCGTTGCCATGACATCGTGGCTTTATTCAGGAACCGTGATCCCTGGCCACCAGCCATTTTTTCTTTTCCCGGGGAACCCCCTTGCACCTCCTCACACCACTTCTGCCGCCCGGACCTGCCATCCCCCAATGTCCTAGGGGGACTTATTCTACCTCTGAGGTAGAGTAAGTCTCCGTCCAATCTGCAGGCCCCGGATGTACAGGGCCGACTTCAGAATCGAATGATGATACAGAGATCAATGACCACATTATGCTGCAGGAGTCACTTAATATTTTTTACATAGGTAGCAAAACAACAGAGATCTTTAATCACTAGAACTGGTGTTCTAATAAAGAAAAGGAGAGATGCTAATCTTGGAAGCTATAGGATAAAAACATCTGAATATCCTTTAGGATGTCCAATAGTCTCTGTAGAACTTTAATTCTTCAAATAGCAGTTGTTCTAGTAACATAGTATATGACAGCTGATAAAGACCAGTATGGTCCGTCTAGTCTGCCCAGCAAGGTGTCAAGAGTAGGTATGCCTGCCGCTCCGTGCAGGTCACACGTTCCCATGCCTTTGTTTAGGGGTGTACCCTCTGCTCCATGTAGGTCATCCCTATTTATTGAGATATAAGATATAGCTATGTTTATTTTGATTTTATCCTTTCCTATAAAGCAGGGATGGGCAATTCCGGCCCTCGTGCACCACAATCCAGTCTGGTTTTCATGATGTCCCTAATGAATATTCATGGACCTATTTCCATACAATGGAAGGCAGTGGATGCAAATAGATCTCATAAATATTCATTAGGGGCATCATGAAAACCAGGCTGGATTGTGGTGCACGTGGGCCGGAATTGCCCACCCCTGCTATAAAGGGGTCCACTGTGTCTGTCCCATGCCATTTTGAATTCTATCACTGTATTTGCCCTCACCACTTCCATCGGGAGGCCATTCCAAGTATCCACCACCCTTTCAGTGAAAACTTATTTCCTGACATTGCCTTTCAGTTTAATCCCTTGCAGCTTGATATTATGCCCTCTAGTTTTGCAGCTTTCCTTTCTTTGGAAGAGATTTGTTTGTTCATTAATACTCTTTAAGTATTTAAAGGTCGGAATCATATCTCCCCTGCCCCTTCTCTCCTCCAGATTGTGTACATATTTAGGTCTTCAAGTCTGTGATAAGGAAGCTTATCATAGCTCAGGAAGGAGCTATAGAAAAGGTGAAGTAACTCTGAACAAGCAACCTGTCAGTTCTGGTAGAAATAAGAAAACAGAATTTTCCCATAAAAGACTACCAGTCCCAGAATGCACCAGGTTTCCAACAGCCATTAGAGGAGCTGAAGTGGGGAAACGTGTGTTCAATCAGGAGGGCTATGAGGTAATCCCTAAGCACTCATCTCAAAGGGCAGGGCCTGATTCAGCACAGCTGCGCTGTATTAGAGGGGAGCACTCATCTAGGCAGAAAAAAGGTAGAGTTTATTCTACAGAGAATTATCCTCAGTATCCTGAGAATCAGCTTGAGCTTGATCATCTTCATCATCAGGAGGATCATCAGAAGCAGAAGCCAAACCGGACGGACAGAGAGGGAAAGAAACCCTTTGGAAGAAAGAGGAGAAAAGCCTTTGAGAGGTCTAGAAGAGTCCAGAGCAGTACGTATACTGGGAGGCATTCCAAGGGCCAGCATACACCATTGGACTGGGGAAAGCCAGAGGAATGGTGCTGCAGAGCTAGGAATCTCCAGACGGTACCTGTGAGAGAGACGGCTACACGTGGAAGGGACCCTAAGACCCATGCCAGAAGGTATGTGAAGAGAGATCCAGTGTCCAGGGATCTGGATTGGAAGGCTGGACATAAGAACTGGACTACATACTGGCCAGGCTATATAGAGAGGAACTCTAACAGCAATGGAAGCTCAGGTATGAACACTGATCTATGCCCTAGCTATAACCTTGAAAGACAGCAGGGAAACAAGTATTCTCCTGAAAGTGCTCCATTGAGAGATTCATCTATGCCAATCCATGATATTGAACCCATGCTTGTTGAAGAAGGGGGAATGATTGCAGATGAAGAATGTGTTTATATGGACTGCTCTCTGTCTAAACTCCTTTGGTAACTTTCTGTTACAAAGTACAGCAACCATCACAAAGAAATACAAACTTGTTCTTTAATCTACTCAGAAAAGCTACTGTGTAGGATTTCTGGCCACGCTGTAGAAAGCAAGCCAGCTAAGGGGTTTCAGCTGGATAACTACTAGCAATTGAGCCTTACCTAATTGCTTGTGAGCTAGGAGAGAATCACTTCTGAATCTATGTGGGAAGTTATCAGAAGTTAACCTGAAAAGAACAGTTTTTTTCTTTCTTTGTGGCTTTTCGTTTGTTGTTTGATATATGCTAAGAAAACATTAGCTAATGCCTGACAAGTTTGAATGTTGTTTTCCTGATTTTGATTTTGTTTTTCCAAGTTAAACACTGGAAGCAAGTAACCTGATTTATGTGCTACCAAGCATATCTGTGTTGGGAGAAATAACCCCATAAAAAAATATCTTATTGGCTTTAACACTTGAGCACAACTAAATTATTGTCAGCAGCTGTGTCTGGTGTGAATGAACTGCATTGCCCACAATCCCTTGCAAATCATATAGATATATGCACTTGCCAAGACTGTGAAGATTCTCACCCAGGCAGCCGTCTGACAAGTCTCTTCTCATAAGTCTTTTGATGCAGGCTCCAAATCATATTGGTCGCCTTCCTCTGAACCATTTCCAGTCTTTTTATATCCTTTGTGAGATATGGTCTCCAAAACTGAGCATAGTATTCCAAGTGAGGCCTCACCAGTGTCTTGTACAGTGGCATTAGTGCCTCTTCCTTTCGGCTGGTAATTCCTCTCTATATGCAACCCAGCAGCTATCTGGTCCCAGTTTTGCAAGCTGTTCTAACACATCATCTTCTGTGAATGGTGTGGTATCTACTCCATTCCCATTCGTATATTTGTCAGTCACAAGTGGTCCTTCTCCAGGATTTTCTTTAGTAAAAATAGAGCAGAAGTATTTGTTTAGCATTTTCGCTTTTTCAATTTCACTTTCCACAAATCTGTTCCCAGCACTTCTGAGTCCTGCAATTCCACCTCTGATTTTTGCCCTCTCCCAGATATACCTGAAAAACGTTTTATCCCCACACTTCACATCTTTAGCCATATTTTCTTCTGCCTTTGATTCTGCTTTCCTTATTTCTCTTTTTGTCTCTTTTAGTTTGATCCTGTATTTTCATCTGTGTTCCTCTGTTTGTGAGCTTCTGAATTTTGTGAAAACTGTGTTTTTTGTCCTTATTTGTGCAGTCACTTCTTTGGAGAATCAAATAGGTTTCCTTTTCCTCTTGTTTTTATTTACTTTTCTTACATATGTATCTGTTGCCCCTTTCATTGCTACCTTTAGTTTAGCTCACTGCAATTCCACTTCCCTTAACCCCTCCCATCCTGCCAACTCCTCCTTCACGTACTTGGCCATTTTACTGAAGTCAGTGTTTTTGAAGTCTAGGACTTTGAGCTTGCTGTGATTGGATTCTACCTTGGCTTTTATCTCAATTCACACCATGTGATGATTGCTGCTGCTCACATGGACAGCCTCCCAGATATTCGACATGCTATCTCTGTTGGCGAGCACTAAATCCAGCATCTTTCCCTGGTCGTTTCTATCAACATTTGTCAAAGTAATGCATCTTGGAAGGCATCCACAATTGTTTTACTTCTTTCCAGATTTGCAGAAGGAATACTCCAATTCACATCAGGTAGATTAAAGTCACCCAATATGATCACTTCTCCTTTCATGGCTATCTTTGCAATATCAATAATCAATTCGCTATCCATTTCTTCTTTTTGAGTTGGAGGCTTGTAGACTACACCAGTATGGATGACAGTGTCATCTTCTTTTTCCAACACCATCCACAGTGCTTCTTCTTTTCCCCACATCCCCTACAGCTTTAGTATTGCTTTTGATATATAGGGCTACGCTTCCTCCTTTTCTACCCTCTCTATCTCATCTAAATAGCCAGCTGTGCCTGTATCCCATTCATGCGACTCGTTTAAACCATGTTTCCATAATGGCCACAATGCCCAAGTCCATTTCCACTATTAAGGCTTCCGAATCAGGAACTTTGTTGGCTAGGCTTTGAGCATTTGTACTCATTACTTTCCAGCATTTGTTGACTGGCTTGCCTCTATTTTGCATGGATTTTGTTCTACATGCCTCTTCCCATTTGCCATTGATGTGTGGTTTAAACGCATGGCTGTTTCCAATGCTATTATGCTTTTGTTGGGAGTGATGTCCTGAACTTGTTCTTCTCCATCCATCACCCCCCTTCCCTAGTTTAAACGCCTGTACACATACTGCCTGAAATGTTCACTTAGGATCCTTTTCCCTGTGACAGAGAGATGTAGTCTATCAGTACAGTATAGTCTCTTGTTGATCCATCTGTTTCCACAGTCGTCTACATATCTAAATCCTTCTTGTTTGCACCAGGTTTGGAGCCATGTATTAAAGTTGTTTATGTGATGCAGCCTTTCTGCCCCCTCACCAAGAACAGGTAGAACTTCTGAGAATGCTATAGTGTTAGCAATGGGCTTGAGTTTCTCTCCCAGGGTCTGGAAGTCCCTTTGAACTGCAAAGGCACTGTTTCTAGCTAGGTCATTTTCAACATCTGTTTCTAGCTAGGTCATTTTCAACATCAATTTTCGAGTGCTCTCCTTCTGCACTAACTATACCAACAATTTGGTTCGTATTCCTGGTGTCTGAAGTGCCTGGGAGGCATTTGACCATCTTCTGTCCTTTGAACTGTGTTCCCAAGTTGGTGCCTCTGATGATGGAATCTCCAAGTAATAATTTTCTGTTTTGTGATATTTTTCTTCATTTTTGGTACATTATCAGTAGATTGGATATTGGAAAAAAGGAAATGGAAAAAAGAGCCAAATGATGAAAACTGGAAACAGCACAAGCACTGGCAAGTTAAATGCAAAGCATTGATAAGGCAGGCAAAGCGGGAATTTGAAAAGAAACTTGCTGCGGAAGCAAAAACACGAAATAAAGACTTTTTCAAGTACATTCGTAGCAAAAGGCCTGTGAGAGAGTCAATTGGACCGTTAGATGATAGAGGGGTAAAAGGGGCAGTAAGAGGAGACAAGGCTATAGCGGAGAGACTGAATGAATTCTTTGCTTCGGTCTTTACTGAGGAAGATGTAGGGATGTTACCCAAGACTGAAGTGGTATTTAAAGGTGATACTGCAGAGGAATTGAGAGAAATATCGCTACACCGGGAAGATATATTACAACTATTTGATAAACTGAATAGTAGCAAATCACCTGGACCGGATGGTATACATCCCAGAGTGTTGAAAGAACTGAAATATGAGATTGCAGACCTGCTATTGGTAATCTGTGAACTTTCATTAAAATCATCTGTAATACCTGAAGATTGGAGGGTCGCCAACGTAACACCAATTTTTAAAAAGGGTTCCAGGGGTGACCCGGGAAATTACAGACCGGTGAGCCTGACGTCAGTACCAGGGAAAATGGTAGAAACCATCATAAAGAACAAAATTACGCAGCATGTAGATAGTCATGGCCTAATGGGAGACAGCCAACATGGCTTTAGACAAGGAAGATCTTGTCTTACTAATCTGATATGTTTTTTTGAAGGTGTGCATAAACAGGTAGACAAAGGTGAGTCGGTTGATATAGTGTATCTGGATTTTCAGAAAGCTTTTGACAAGGTCCCCCATCAGAGACTTTTGGCAAAGCTAAAAAGTCATGGGATAGGAGGCAGTGTACTATTGTGGATCGGGAACTGGTTAAAAGATAGAAAGCAGAGAGTAGGGCTAAATGGCCAATATTCCCAATGGAAAAAGGTGAATAGTGGAGTACCCCAGGGATCTGTACTGGGTCCGCTGCTTTTTGACATATTCATAAATGACCTGGAAAAGGGAATAACGAGTGAGGTTATCAAATTTGCAGATGACACAAAACTGTTTAAAGCTGTTAAAACCCAAGAGGAAAGTGGAAAACTGCAGGAGGACCTGGATAAATTGTAAGACTGGGCATCCAAATGGCAAATGAAATTTAATGTGGACAAGTGCAAAGTCATGCACCTAGGAAAGAACAACCCACACTATAGTTACTCGATGCAAGGCTCCACATTAGAAGCCACCACCCAGGAAAAAGATTTAGGAGTCATCGTGGATAACATGTTAAAACCCTCCACCCAGTGTGCAGCGGCGGCCAAGAAAGCAAACAGAATGCTAGGTATCATAAGGAAAGGGATGGAGAATAAAACAAAGGATATTATAATGCCTCTGTATCGCTCCATGGTACGACCGCACCTTGAATATTGTGTGCAATTCTGGTCACCGTATCTTAAAAAGGACATAGCGTTATTAGAAAAAGTACAGAGAAGAGCCACCAAATTGGTGAAGGGGATGGAAGGCTACTCCTATGAAGAGAGGCTAAAAAGGTTAGGGCTCTTTAGCCTGGAAAAGAGACGGCTGAGGGGAGATATGATAGAGGTCTATAAATTAATGAATGGAGTGGAACAGATAAACGTGGATCAATTGTTTACGCTATCAGAATATAGAAAGACTAGGGGACATGTAATGAAGCTACAGGGTAAACTATTTAAGACAAATAAGAGAAAATATTTTTTCACTCAACGTGTAATCAAACTCTGAAATCTGTTACCGGAGGATGTGGTAAGAGCTGATAGTATAGCTGGGTTTAAAAAAGGTTTGGACAAGTTCCTGGAGGAAAGGTCCATAAACCACTATTAAAAAGGGACCCAGGATATCAATGCTTGACCCAGTACAAGCATTGTGGAACTTGTGTCTTTTGGGGAAACTGCTAGGTACGTATGACCTAGATTGGCCACTGTTGGAAACAGGATACTGGGCTTGATGGACCTCGGTCTGACCCAGTATGGCATGTCTTATGTTCTTATGTTCTTATGACTCTCTCCTATAAGGGCACTTCCGTTTCCACGGATTTGGCACCCTCATTATCCAAGACAGAGAAGGCATTATGTAGGGATATTTCTTAATGTATAGGGTGTCCTGCATTACAGGTTGCAAGCTACCAGAGCCCACTGTGATCCATTTGTTCCTGGGCTGTTTGATTTTTTGTGGGAGTGGTGGTGGATTTTGTTAAGTTTGTACCCTAGAAGAGATGTGTTTAATTGCAGCTACTTCTTCCTTTAGTAGAGTCAATTCTTTATGCATAGCAGCTAACTTGAGGCATATAGGGAAAGCTCTTAGGTTCCAAATGATTCTACTCAGAATGAAAGCACCACCGTTATTGCATTGAATACACAACGTGCTGATTAAGCAGCCCTAGGAAAAGGAGGAAAGGCAGGTATAACACCTAATTAAAGGGCAGATGTCAATGTATATGATGATTACACTGGTCAACATTGAAATCGTTACTGACTTTAAAAGGCCCTGATCTGTAGTATCTTGGTGAGCTGAACACGAATATAACATTAAAAAAAAATTATTGGCTCTTGTTTTGAAGATATTGCATGTAGTTCATTTTTTATATTTCACCGTGTAAATTTATCCAGTAGGACATCAACAACATCCCAAATAAGCCTTGAATGATGTAATATTGCATCACATTGCATAATACCAGCATGCACACATCATCCAGAGTTGATTGCATCATTTTCTGATGCAATGCAATACTACTGCCAGACGGCTGCTGAAGCCATCTGACGTCAGCAGTGTACTATACGCAGTTGGAAAGGAAAGTAATCTGGTATTCTGTTCCGATATTGAAAGCCTCATGAATGCCTTAAAAATCACTCATGACCCACAAGACTGGAGACTATTTATAGACTCTTCGAAACTGAGTCTGAAGGCTGTGCTTTTGAACAATGGAAACCGTCTTCCATCTATTCCAGTAGCACATGCCGTCCACATGAAAGACAATATACTAGAAAAAATTACTCCAGAATAATCAACTAATTCAGAAAAAGTCGGAGAGTTTCATTCAAAACACACTTTCAATGCACGGAAGTAGTCTCAGACTATTCGGCTGCAGAATGCTGGAGATTGAATACTCAGAATGACCAGCGGCGCCTGTTGGCATCAATGACTTGTTCCGGCATGACTTTTCAAATGTTCTCTACACCCTCTCCCAATGGTGCTTCACAGCAGATTATATGTATCAAACAACGTTCAAGCAAACACTTAGCTTTCCATGCAGAAAAACTTTTCTTTCTCTTCCTTCATGCTCCTAAAGCATATCATAAAAAGATAATGATTTGTTCTTTCTCCCAACGCCTCCCATACAACGTCGTGACTGCGTTTCTCTCAACTTCTTGAGGTTCTTCAGGGGATGTATCTGAATCAGCCAAGTGTTTAACTAAAAAAGAAACCATTATTAAAACATGTCAAGCTCCCCTCTTGAATACTGCATTAGATCCAATTGAAAGTGATAAAACTGTCAGCTTAATCAGATAGCATGGCTAAAATCATACCCAAACCTGGCCGAAGTGCTGCACAGCTTTCTCAAACAAACATACGTGCTTCTTCACTTCTTGTTTAACACTCTTTTAATCATCGTTCCCAAAAAACGCCGCGCATGGGCAATCCCTTCCTACCGGTTCTTCTTATGGCCCTCCCACTTCTCCAACATGACATTCTTCAGTCCTCTCGGATTATCAACCTAATTAGCAGATACCCCATTCAATTTCCACATTCAATCCTTTAGGTATTAAAGTCTGTAGCTGAAAGATCCAGCGTTGTTCTCGAAATGAAAGAGTTTGTGCTAATGATTTCCCAGTCATCGGAATTGTTACTTGTTCCACGCAAAAACAACGCAACATCTCAAAACTATGTTGGAATTCCTGGCAGTGAGGGACTAATGGTGCTTGCATCACCTTATGCTTTAAGTGGCTCTTGTGTTCTAATATACGGGTTTTAAAAGATCTACTTGTCTTCCCTATATAAAGAAGATCACAAGGACAAGCTATTGCATAGATCACATTCTGTGAGCCACAAGTTGTACAGTTGTATAAGCTGATCAATTTCAACTTAAAATGGATGAATCGAAGAAAAAACTTGATGCATTGAGAATTGAAGTTCAATTAGCGAAAACTAAAAAATTAAAATGTGATAACGACGATTATACCACAGGGTATGTCTATCCCTGGATGGATTCAAAAAGAAAAATTGTTAGGAGACAGCCTCGCAAACAAGTTTCATTTGAAACAACTTCAGATGAATTCAGTTCTTTGGACTCTAACACCTCCAAAGAGAATTTTCGCGAGGACAGCGACGACACCCGCAAAAAGAAAAAGAAGATGTGGGTTCAGACCCGTCAATCCGAATGGAAGGGGGATGCTCGGCGTTGACCGATTCGATATTTCATGAAGATCTAGTGACCAATGTCTCAGGCAAGGTGCTCTCAACTGATCAGCTACAGCTATTGAATCGGGGATTATCGTATGTTCCCGAGATCCGTTTTGACCCTTTTCAGTTCCGTCTCGATCTAGAGTGTTTAATTAGAAAGTTGAATTTAAAGATGTTTTTTTCTGACCAAGATAGATCCCGTGTGGAGCCGCTGGAATCCATTGTGAGTGACCCAGCTGAAGTATCTACACGTCAGGTTTCCCTCCCGTTGAAATCATCTTGGACTCCACCAGGTCCACTCCATCCGGCGTTGATAGTTTTTCGGGAATTAATATTAAAGAATGTAGAGGTATTGGAACGGTCATGGAGACCATTCTTCAACACGTTATCGAAGCAAGAAAATCAAGCTTTACGGGACCTTATGGAGAGACCAGATATTGTCATCAAGCGGGCTGATAAGGGGGGAGCAGTAGTGGTCCTGAGTAGAGATCAATATGTCCGGGAAGCCAGACGTCAACTTTCTGACATGTCATCATACCAACGTTTAGAGGTCGATCCTACCACAGAGCTTCAAAAAATGGTCTCCAGCATTACCACTCGAGCTTTGAATGATAAATTGATTTCCCATAAAGAATTTAAATTTCTCAATGTTGTCTATCCCACGACGGCATGTTTTTATTTAGTTCCCAAAATCCACAAAAATCTCAAGCAACCTCCAGGTCGACCCATAGTTTCGACGAAAGGGTCGTTACTAGAACCACTCTCCATGTTCATCGATTCTTTTTTACGTCCCTTCCTAATAGATATACCTTTGTATATTAGGGATACGTCCCATTTTCTACAGATTTTGGAAGATTGCCCCCAAAGGGCGGGGGACCCGAATATTATACTGGTCACTTTAGATGTTGTAGCTCTCTACACTAGTATCCCCCAGGCACAAGCACTAGAGACAGTAGTTCGGGCATTAAGGGGCAGAGGGGACCTGTCCGAATCCCAGATTCAATTTCTATCTGAATTGACGCAGCTGACCATTTTCCGGAATTATTTTAAATTTGAAGAAGATCTTTTTCAGCAAACGTCAGGTGTGGCAATGGGGGCGACGTTTGCCCCTCCATTGCCAACCTTTTTATGGGCCATTTTGAGAATCGAATATGGCTGTCCTCTCGATTTGAAGCCAATATTAAACTTTGGTCACGTTTCATTGATGACGTTTTTTTGTTATGGTTGGGTCCGATGGAAGATCTTTTTGTGTTTATAGACTGGTTAAATGTTCAGGATCCCCATATCCAGTTTACACATACCATCCATAAAACTGATATGGTCTTTTTAGATGTACAGATAAGTAAGACGGGCTCAGGATGGCAGACCTCAATATATAGAAAGTCTATTGATAGGAACACCCTGCTTCATTACCAGAGTGCACATCCGCTTCGATTGAAAGAAGGCCTGCCTTTTTCACAGTTTCTGCGATATCGCAGAAACTGTTCAGACGTTCAGGATTTTAAGATCAAAGCTAGAGCTCTAGCGAGTAATTTCAAGGCAAGAGGATATCCCACTAAGGTAGTGGCACAAGCGTATCATCGGGCGCTTTTCAATGATAGATCATCTTTATTGGATTCCACCAAAACTAGAGAGGAACCTGACCCCGATATGATAAATTTCATCACCCAGTATTCTCCATTCAGGTTTAAGATAAAAAAAATCGTATCCAAGCATATTGATGTCTTGAACACAGTGCCAAGTTTACGGAACAAAACCATTCGATGTGTCTGGCGTAGAAACAAAAATTTGAAAGAAAGGTTAAGCCCAGCGGTTTTGCGACCCCTTTCACTGGCATTAAGTGAGGAGATGATCCGTGGCCACTATAAGTGCGGCCAGTGTTCTATTTGTAATGTTACTAGAGAACTGCAGAAATTCACTTACCATCAAAGAGAATACGTTTTACGTCACCGTACAACTTGTGGCTCACAGAATGTGATCTATGCAATAGCTTGCCCTTGTGATCTTCTTTATATAGGGAAGACAAGTAGATCTTTTAAAACCCGTATATTAGAACACAAGAGCCGCTTAAAGCATAAGGTGATGCAAGCACCATTAGTCCCTCACTGCCAGGAATTCCAACATAGTTTTGAGATGTTGCATTGTTTTTGCGTGGAACAAGTAACAATTCCGATGACTGGGAAATCATTAGCACAAACTCTTTCATTTCAAGAACAACGCTGGATCTTTCAGCTACAGACTTTAATACCTAAAGGATTGAATGTGGAAATTGAATGGGGTATCTGCTAATTAGGTTGATAATACGAGAGGATTGAAGAATGTCATGTTGGAGAAGTGGGAGGGCCATAAGAAGAACCGGTAGGAAGGGATTGCCCATGCGCAGCGTTTTTTGGGAACGATGATTAGAAGAGTGTTAAACAAGAAGTGAAGAAGCACGTATGTTTGTTTGAGAAAGCTGTGCAGCGCTTTGGCCAGGTTTGGGTATGATTTTAGCCATGCTATCTGATTAAGCTGACAGTTTTATCACTTTCAATTGGATCTAATGCAGTATTCAAGAGGGGAGTTTGACATGTTTTAATAATGGTTTCTTTTTTAGTTAAACACTTGGCTGATTCAGATATATCCCCTGAAGAATCTCAAGAAGTTGAGAGAAACGCAGTCACGACGTTGTATGGGAGGCGTTGGGAGAAAGAACAAATCATTATCTTTTTATGATATGCTTTAGGAGCATGAAGGAAGAGAAAGAAAAGTTTTTCTGTATGGAAAGCTAAGTGTTTGCTTGAACGTTGTTTTATACATATAATCTGCTGTGAAGCACAATTGGGAGAGGGTGTAGAGAACATTTGAAAAGTCATGCCGGAACAAGTCATTGATGCCAACAGGCGCCGCTGGTCATTCTGAGTATTCAATCTCCAGCATATGGCAGCCGAATAGTCTGAGACTACTTCCGAGCATTGAAAGTGTGTTTTGAATGAAACCCTCCGACTTTTTCTGAATTAGTTGGTTATTCTGGAGTAATTTTTTCTAGTATATTATCATTATATTACTCTTTTAATCAGACCCATATTTCTTGTAAGTCCATATGAAAGAAACATATGATAACTTAAAGCATCTACTGACTTCCATTAACTATAACAAGTACAGCTGGCACCTCTGTGGTGACTTGAAGGTAGTTGCCCTTTTAATGGGACTGCAGCAGGGATATATAAAATACATGTGTTTCTTATGTGAGTGGGATAGCCGAGCAAGGGATTGGCACTACTTGCGGAAGGAATGGAATCGCAGACAAAATGTAACAGTTGGAGAGAAGAATATCCAGCACCCAGCTCTGGTTGAGGCTCACAAAATCCTGCTACTACCCCTTCACATCAAACTAGGTTTGATGAAAAACGTTGTGAAAGCATGGACCGCACTTCTCCAGCTTTCCGATACCTGCATGAAAAATTCCCTCAACTCAGCGAAGCAAAGATTAAAGAGGGAGTTTTTGTGGATCCTCAGATTCGAGAGCTCTTCAAAGATGACTGATTCAACAACTTGCTTCAGGGTGATGCTAAACAAGCATGGAATGCTTTTCGCCTAGTGTCAACAAACTTTCTTGGGAATGTTAGGACAGAAACCTACAAGGAAGTAGTAGAAGACATGCTGATGCAGTGTCAGGAACTTGGCTGCCATATGTCTCTAAAGATCCATTTCCTTGATTCCCATCTCAATTTCTTTCCTGACAACTGTGGTATGTTTAGTAATGAACAGGGCGTTTTCACCAGGATATCACAACGATGGAGCAAAGATACCAGGGAAAATGGTCCACTACAATGCTGGCTGACTATTGCTGGACACTCCCCAGAAAAGCTCCCAAACAGCTGTACAAGAGACAGGTGAAAAAATCTAAGTAGTCTATGACTTGTTTTTTTACAGGTATTAACCGAAGGCCTATCATATTTACTATTGACATGCATTTCGTGATGTAAACATTAATTCTTGTAGATTACAAAAAGGCTAGAGCCAATTTTGCAATTTCACTGTCATATTTGTGTTCAGCATATTAAAATTGATAAGAAATGACTATTTTTATTTCAGTAACATGACTTTTGTAAAACTTTGTTGATCAGTGTTATATAGGCAATGGAACACTGTGGGTGTTTTTCTTGCATACAGCTCAGACCATTAAAAAGCTTTAGATAGCCATGGCAATCTCTCACAAATCTGCATGGTATTGCTCCCAAAGATAAATGCAAAGAATGTAATACGAGTGCCTACCAGTGGCATACCAAGAGCGGAGTGGTGGAAGCAGTTCACCCCGGGTGCAGGCAATAAGGTGGTGCAGTGGTATAAATTCCAGGCCCACACTGCAACAATGGTGGCCTACTCATGCATGGAAAACTTACTTAAACATATTTTCTGGTTTGCCACAGCCTCTGCTCCAGGCCCAGTGCTGTTAGCTCCTGTAGTCTCACGACAACTATGAGACTTCAGCCCGGGAGGTAACAGCCACTGGATCTGGAGTAGAAACAGTGTGGAATGCTGACAAACAAGTTAAAGTAAGTTTGCCATGCCCGTGGGGTGGGTGGGTATCACATAAACTGTAGGGTTTGGAATCAAGGGAGGGGCATCAGGGTGTGTTAAAATGGGTATCAAATGGTTAGGTACTCTACTGGTGCCTACAGATCATGCAGGGAAAAATACAACTTAAATGCTGCCCTCCCTGTCTGAAAAAGTTACATCTGACCTTATGCATTATTCTTCAGGTTTGCTGCATAAATTAGAAGCCATATTGATCATTATACAAACTTGTCTGGGAACTGTAGACACTTATTCATTATAGATGAGTATTTGACAAATAAATGCCTTGAAAGTGATGAAAGCAGCATTAAAGCAATGTTCCCTCCTACCCATGCCAAGTACTCAATTTTTTAAAGGAGTTGAAAGTCCACCTCTAACAAGTAAACATTTCCTGCATGAAAACTAATTCTTTGGCAAGCTGGGAGGAAGCTATACTTAAATTATAAAAATGTTTGTGTCTACCTGTTCTATTCTAAAATTATTTAAAAGTGTTTTTGGAATAACGAGGTCAATCCCGTTGTCAACTAGATAGGCTATACAGAAAACGGGTAAATGTATGGAATGGGATTAGTTGGGGCCCTTATTTATCAGAAATTAATTTTTTATGTAACCACTCTTGGCTTGGCTAAACTCTTTAGGACGGTCCATATGTATGGTCTCTCTCCTCACATGCATGCTCGCACACTCATTCACTATGTGCAAAGGTTAACGGTCTATATCAGGCATTGGAAGCCCAGATCAAATGTATTCCACACTTTAAGAAAGGTGGAAGGAAGGCCAAATGACAGCCAGTATGGCTTAAAGGTGAGTTGTTATAGCAAAGAGAAAATTCTTCAGAAAATGGAAAAAAGAGGCAAATGATGAAAACATGAAACAACATAAGTACTGGCAAGTTAAATGCAAGGCATTGATAGGCAAGCATTATAAGAATTTGAAAAGAAGTTTGCTGTGGAAGCAAAAGTGCATAATAAAACATTCATAGCAAATCACCTTTGAGAAAGTCAGTTGGACCATTAGATGATAGAGGGGTTATAGGGCCAGTAAGAAAGGACAAGGCCATAGTGGAGAAACTGAATGAATTCTTTTGCTTCAGTCATTAGTGAAGAAGATGTAGGAAACTTACCCATGCCAGAAATGATATTCAAAGGTGATATATCAGAGGAATTGAAACAAATCTTGATTAATTGGGAAGATGTATTACAGTTATTTGATAAACTAAAGAGCATTAAATCACCTGGACCAGATGGCATACACCCCAGAGTGCTGAAATAGCTGAAATATGAGATTGCACACCTACATTTTGTAATCTGTGAATTATCTTTGAAATCATCTGTAGTACCTGAGGATTGGAGAGTGGCCGATGTAACACCCATTTTTAAAAAGGGTTCCAGGGGTGATCTGGGAACCTATAGACTGGTGAGCCTAACGTTTCTACCAGGCAAAATGGTAGAAACCATTATAAAGAACAAAATTTCTGAACATGTGGATAGTGTCACGCCATCACCACTCGCCTCTAGCTTAGAGGGGCGTGGTTAATAAAGGAACTTTCTGCTAGCCGCTTTTTCAAAGTATTTCCCTGCAGTGCCTTCTGGGAAATGTAGTCTTTGTTTAGCTGTATGAGTGCATCAGGCAAAAAATTGTAGTCAGGCTCAAAGAGGTAAGGCAAATGACAGAAATTTATTTTGTACACAATGGTTCGTTCATATCACATACAGGCTTGTTTGTTCAGGACTCTTTGAAGTAGAGCATTGTCCAAAAACAACCCAAACACAAAATGGCTGTTTAAAGGTTCTCTATAATTCAGGATACACAGTCTTTACCAGCAAGGATATTGCATTCCCTTTTTAGCCTTGCTGGCTAAAGCACAAAAACAAAAATCACTTTCACTGTCCGTGATAGTATAGCTTCTATTCAGCTTCAAATTCCTTCTTGGTTACCTTCCAAGTAAACAGTTATAATTCAGGGGCAAAATAAAGCTTTGTTATAATAGCTACTTTAGCTTACCCCAGTGTCCTCATTCCAGCAGCAGGTGATTAACAAGCTTAACACAGTTCCAGGCTTGCTCCTTAGTCCCTGTAAACTTCCCCTTTACAACGAGAAGGAAATCATAGCCACCCTGCTCGTGGGCTACAGGTACCTTTTTCCTGGAAGACTTTCTTTCAGGACTGGCTTGCTTTCTCTACGTTCCCAGGTTTAAAGTTTTGCAAAAGGAACAGTCCATGGGAGTGTCCTCATCATTCAGCTTTACCTCAGGCTCTCCCAGCTGCATAGGTTCTGACTCCCCATCCTGCTCACAGTGCTCAGCTACAAGCCTCCTGGGGGATCTTGGAGTTTCTCCTGTTCCTGGCTCCAAACCCTCTTGCAGACGTGCTATATGCCAATTAGCACTTTCCTCTCGTGGAAGCTTAGCTCCTCTGCTCTGCTCAGCATTCGTCAAGCTTCCCTGCTTGCATCTGTGCCTCTGCTCGTGTCAGCTCCACTTCCTGCTTCTCCTCCCATTCTCTCATACTCTGGCCTTGGTTTATACTTCCAGGGCTGTAGCTCCAACTCCTCCCTACCCAGGTGATGGCAATCAGCCTGACTTCAGGCACCTGAGTGCTTGGAGCATTCACTGCCTAAGGGGTTCTGGGCCCTGTATCCTCTCCCCTTCCTTCCACTAGGGGGAGCATGAAATGCTGGCCACGTGGAAGTTTTCTGATTCCTGGAGGTGTTTATGGCTTTCCTACCCTGATTTGAGTAAAGGGGGCCCTTTACTAGGGTGAATTCCCTGTCTCTTTGTCCTCCCCCAGACTCTGGATAGGCCTCCTTGCCACAATAGTCACATTTTAATGCAAGAAGCCAATATGAATTTAGCCAGAGAGAGTCTTGTCTCAGTAATCTATTATATTTTTTTGAAGTTCCATATAGGCCAGCTAGCTCCGGTGGAAACGTTTAAATCAGGCACAAGGAAGAAACGCGGTGGTGGGGGTGGAGCCTAGACAAGATGACAACAGCTGGCTGTTACAAGTAAGAGCGCTTTTCTTACATGGGTCGAAAGCATAAGGGGAAAGGAGGGTCGGTTCCCTCTCCCCCCTCTTGTACCTTGACGCCAATCTCTTTGGTCCGTGCAGAGTCGCGTGGCCCTTTAAATGCGTTTGTTCAGCGCTCATCTCGGGAAGAAGCTGAAACTGGAGGAATGTGTCGAGCTGCAAATTTACTGGAGCCGGGTGGCTCGGTGGTTTCGTCAACTTCATCTATCTCCCCAGTGAGCCCGCCATCGAAAGTTCTCCGGGGGCAGCCCCTGCCTGAGGGGTTCCTGAAGCTTCCTTCCTCTCCAGATCAGGAGGAAAATGGCAGTTTGAGAGGGGCAGGAACAGAGGGGTTGCAGGATCAGGCTAAGGGGCAGGTTAGCTCCTTGGCTACTTCGACGTCGAGTGGTGGAAGATATCCAGGGCAGGGAGTCCCTGTGCAACGTGGAGGTGGAACGTCTAGCGGAATAGAAGCTGTTATGCCAGCAGCAGACCCGGGTTTGGTATTTTTGCTTGAACGCCCTGTTAACTTTACTTTGGAATCTATTTGGCAAGCGATTGTATCCTTGGGGGAAGTTCTGGTTCCACAGATTACATTACTGGCCCAAAAGGTGGAGAAATCTGAATATACCGTGAAAGAAATGGAGCAGACTGTCATGAAAAACCAGTCAGAAGTTGCAGTGCTTCAGAGAAAAGTGGTTGACATTGAAGAGGAGAATGAAGCTTATCGAAAGAACTTTGCCTCAGTACAGGTCAAGTTGGAACATTTAGAAAATGCCTCTAGGGCTCATAATTTAAGATTGATAAATTTTCCGAGACTTTTAACGGTGTCTCCTAGAGATATGTTTTGCCAGTATTTGATGGAAGTCCTGGGGGGGTCTCTCAGGAATTAATTCCGCATTTAGTTAAAATTTATTATCTCCCTAGGGCTAAATTAGTTACTGGCGTGGTCAATGTGCGGGGAGAACAGGACCAGAGGAATACTTTAAATGTTACTGATTTGTTAGAGCGGTCAGATGATGAAGCTATTGTTCCATCTACATTATTAATAACATTTGCCTTATTATCAGATAAGGAATGGTTATTGAAACTTTTCTTTAGGAAATGCAATTTAGAATTTAAGGGATTATTAGTTCATATTTATTCAGATCTGTCTAAGGACACTCAGCGACGTCGTAGGGATATTCTTCTGCTACGTCCTGGTGTCCTACAGCTGGGGGGCTCTTTTTCCTGAAACACCCATGTAAATGTTTGGTGAAGTATAAATCTGTTTCTTATGTATTTTATGAGCCCTCACAATTAACCGCATTTATTAGCGCTAGACGTTTAGAGACCTCCATTGATGCTACACCTGGGCTCTTAAAAATTGATTAGCTGGTTGTTTAAGCTGGTTGTTTTTGGTTTCTTATATATAGGTATAGAAATTTTTTGGGATTCCCTCCCCCCTCCCTCCAGGTTTATTGTGGGCTGGTGTGAACCGATATGCTTTGTATTGCCTATTTTTTGTTCTTTTTTTTCTTCGTCTGAAGGAGGGCTCTTGGGCACTTATTGATGTTTCTGCATATTGGTACTATTGCTGCAGGATTGTGTTTGTAACATTCTTGTCATTTATTTGAAAACTTCATAAATAAAAAATAAAATAAATAAATAAATAAATAAATCAGGCACAAGACTAGAACAACGATATATTTATGAGCTTAATACCCTCACACCTTCAGGCTTGAATCAAGAAGTTGATCTGTCTGTTTTCTTATAAAGTTTTTTTACTCTGTGCTTGTCTGTTTTAGTTTTTAATTTTTATGCTCTCCCGCGTTTCTGTTCCTCTGTACAGTTATTTTTAATTGTTCCTTATATATTTTTTATTCTTAATTGTTCTTTTATTGTTGTTTTTAGTTTTTATTATATATTTTTATTGTTATTTTAATATTTATAATATATTTTTAATATAATTTATTCCTTATTCATATCATTTATTTTTATTTTTTATTTTTTTATGTTTTATTATTTTTTTAATGGGTGATTCGATATATCTTCAGCTGGATGGTTTTATTCCCTCCTTTGAGGGCCCTTATGAGTACTTTTTTCCCCTTTGGGATTTTTCACAAGATACAATTTAAACATTTATTTGATGTTTTTATTATGGTTTTATATGAGTCCCCCATAACATTTTTTATTCTTTTTATTTATTTTTAATTTTTAATTCTTCTTAATTCTTTTTTATTGGTACAGACGCTCTCTGTTCTCCACAACGGTTCAGTTTCGCAATAGATCATTTCCTTTTGAACAGAGTTTCCCTCATGAGGTATCCGATATGTTTTTGTTCTTACATTTAGTGCGTTCCATGTTTTTCTCATTATTATAATTTCTAAACCGGTATGATTGGCTCAGTTTCTTTATGGTAGTGATGATTCAGTTCTCCCCTAGTGCTGCACCAGCAACCTTTGTTCGGTTTTCATTTGCCGGTATCTCCTCTGTGCCCCAGGTGCACTTGTGTCATGCGCGGTTATCTGTCAATGTGTTAGCTACAATGTGCTTCAGCAATTTATGGTGTGTTCTACATATTTTTGATTCAGCTTTTGCTGGGATACGAGCATAGAACTCAACGTTCTACATCAATGACTTTTTCTTTGGTTTGCACCCGACATGGTCATTGATTTTTGAGGGGGTTTTTTGGGACTTTAATCAATGGGCTTTGGCAGGAAGACTCAGATACATAGTTCAAGATGCTCACACACAGCTCCAATCCCACTGACCACGACATGGCTGCAGATTTCATGGCTCAACGGGTAAGGCGTATTAAAACCTTTAAACTGTGCTGTCTTTATTTAGTTTGAACACTTTACCTGTTTTGACTGTATGCACAAGTGCTTTGGTGTTTTTCATTTGACTTTCGCCACTCATAGTTTGAGTTGTTTATTACTGTAAGCACTTTTTGGCGGTTTTGATGTGAGTATCTTCCCCCGTGCCACCCGGCACCTCTTATTCAGTTTTTAATTGTTGTCATGAGCCATGCATCTTTACATCCTTTTTGTGCCCTGGTAGCACTTGCGCGATGCGCGCTTACCTACCAATCAATGCACTTTGGCGGGAACACTCACAAAATTTAAAACGCTTACACACGGTCCGGTCACACTGATTACAATGTGTTTATGGTTTAGTGGGTAAAGTCATTTTTACATCCTTTATTTGTTCTGCATTTGGTCCGAATGCCTCACACATTTTGACTATATGCACAAGCGTTCTTGGTATCCTTGACTTGATTTTGGTCGCTTACAATTTGAGATACTTGCAGCTGTATGCAATTTTTAATCCTGTTGCTTTTTTAATACACATTGTTTCTCTGTTCAAGAGCTAATCGGTTAAAATGTCATCGCAGTATTATTGTTCTACAAGATTATCATAAATTGTTTTTATGTACCTATGCCACATTTTTTCCTCCAGTATATTCTTTGTGCTCTGCCACCCCATAGCATTTTTATAGCGAATTTGAGTGTCCACTCACAACGGTAACTCCCCTCTGTTCTGGCTCTCTTCTGTCCTCTTTATTTCTTTTCATAAGTAACTATATGCGTTTATGATGTTTTTATTTCTTCTAGTTTTGAGATATTTATTTGAAAGGGTTCTTTTTCAAGATCCTCAATCTCATAAGGTGCATAAGGTAAGTACCCTCTCCGTATTACCTCCTTGTTATACAATTTTTTGGTTTTAAACACCGCTCTTTATTACTTGGCTTCTTCTGATGTTTGATTGTATATTCATGTACCATATAGTTTACTTGTTCTTTGTATCTGTTCTGTTTTTATGGCTTTTAATTTATTTATGACCATTAAGATGAATTATTTATGTACTTCACTTTTTTATTTTTTATATACTATTTATTATATATATTTTTTAATGTTTTTAGTAACCGAGGTACCCGTAAGCCCAACCCCGCACTTGACAATCCCAATAAACCAATCCACACCAGATTATGGTAAACAGATGCTTGGTCGAAGCTTTATTAACAACAGTGAAATTCCGGCCCAACATGGGCCAACTTAATATTGCCCAACATTGCAAACATACCCCCCCTGCCCCCCCCATTTCCGGATGATACCCCACCAGCCATTTCAAGCAAAGTGGAGCACCATCCACCCCCCCATTTCCCTTCCGCCCGCCTCGCCGTTATTAGCAGAGGCAGGCTCCCGTTGCCTTCACCGGGTAGAGACCCCCAGCCGGGACGTCTCTCCCACCCCGGGAGCTGAACCGCTCCCACTCCAGGTGGCAACAGCCTCAAGTGCCCCCCGGGTCGACGAGCGCCCGCTCGTCACCCCGCCCCGATCAGCTAACCAGTGAACATACCCCCCCCCCCAGCTGCGACAACCACCCCCTTTATGTGAAAAGAGGGAGGGACCTTTTCTCCAGGCGAGCAGGACGAGAGAGGGCGAGTACAAGGCATGCACCTCTCTCGCAGCCTGCCGCCCCGCCTCCTACATCTTCACAGCCAATCAGGCTGCACGATCTCTAAGACGCGGCCCGCTCCTCTCCCTCCAGCAATCCCCCCCCCCGGAAACCCTACCCACGTGCAGGGTAGTCGGGCCCCGGGGACCCGGTTACAAGGCCGGCCTCGGGACCCGGCCCTGCGGCGACGGCGAGATTAACCGAGGTACCCGTAAGCCCAACCCCGCACTTGACAATCCCAATAAACCAATCCACACCAGATTATGGTAAACAGATGCTTGGTCGCAGCTTTATTAACAACAGTGAAATTCCGGCCCAACATGGGCCAACTTAATATTGCCCAACATTGCAAACATACCCCCCCTGCCCCCCCCATTTCCGGATGATACCCCACCAGCCATTTCAAGCAAAGTGGAGCACCATCCACCCCCCCATTTCCCTTCCGCCTGCCTCGCCGTTATTAGCAGAGGCAGACTCCCGTTGCCTTCACCGGGTAGAGACCCCCAGCCGGGACGTCTCTCCCACCCCGGGAGCTGAACCGCTCCCACTCCAGGCGGCAACAGCCTCAAGTGCCCCCCGGGTCGACGAGCGCCCGCTCATCACCCCGCCACCGGCACAAGGGAAAACTAACCTTGTGCCGCCCCCACCAAAGAATGCTGCGACCAGCACCAACCTTCCAAAGCTTCCTGCCAATCATTCAATAGCAGGTCCTGTCCAACCGGGGCAAGGTGCACCCCATCTAGCCGGTACAGTCCGGCACACCGAACATCCGCCCACGGATGTAACACCTGAAGCCCCCCAGACTGCTGGACCCAGCGCCCGATCTGCCTATTAATCTTGGTGAGGCCTCGGGACCAGCGCCGCTGAGACCAGCAGGCAGGACGTGGGATAATATCCGACCATATAATGGCCACGCCCGGGAGGAGCTCCCGCACCAGTTCAATGTCTCATTGCACAGTTCGGATGAACTGCAGACACGGCCAGCTCGCCAAGTCATTGCCACCCAGGTGTAGCAACAATCCGGCCGGGCGCTGCCGCTGAACCATCTTCGCCTGTAAACAGGCCAGTAACTGCCACCATCGCATGCCGCGGTGCCCCATCCAGTGCAGCTGTACTCCAGAAGATTCGAGACCAAGGTGGATGCCCAGCGGCCGGACTGCCGCCCGACGCTCCGCCCAATAGACGAAGGAGTGTCCAACGATCCACCAGTCTATCCGGTCCACACCATCTGAAAAAGGGAGAAGCTGCACTGCCACCAGTAGCCCACTCTGAAACAGTAAGGACAAACGTTAGGCACCCCCCCACCCCCCCCATGGCGCGCTACCGTTCCGCCGCCAGGAGGGTACCCCTACGGGCGAATATAGCCCTCGTACGCCCCGGACCGCCAACGACCAATTCGTTGGATAACCCGGGGATGGAGATCCGCCGCAGCCGCGCTCGTGGCCGCCCCGATCCGAAAAGAATGAGACGCGTAGCTGCGCTCGGCAAGGCCGAGAAACCGCAAAACCTGCCTCAGCACCGCAGTGAACTGAAACTGGGACGTTGGCCTGCCATCCGCATGCAGGAAAAATTTGCCCCGCGCCCCAGGCCGAAGCCGCACATAATGCTGCAGAGCGCGCACCGGGCATGACGGGACCGGGGCAATCGCGGTGAGGAGAACCCAACCCCCTTTTCCAGCCTGATCAGTCTTAGAACGCGAGACGTAAATACGCGCTACCGATTCTGTCACTGTCACATGCTCTAAATCGAGCCCGCCAACGGCGCCCTGCCGCGTCGACCGCGGGACAAGCTCACTAACCCGAAAAGCCCCGAAAAACGCGGTCACGAATAATGCACGAAAAAGACTGTACTCAAAATCTGAGGATGCGATGCGGGGTAACGCCTCGCAAATCCGTAACAGTAAGTCGTGGGAAACCGGCAGCCGCCAATCCCGCGGCTGAGGCTGCACTCGAGCCCAACCTGCCAGCAAACGCCTGACCAAGAAGGACACCCGTGGGTTTCCTCAACCGGCCGCCTTGCAAAAGAAGGAAAAGCCCGCCAACGCGGCGACAACCGCGGACCGCGCCCAGCCAGCACCCTTCGCCCACAACACAAACTGTCCTACAAGCCCGTCCGGAACCCGCCCGCCAACCCAGCCCCTGTCGCCCAAGAACACACTCACCTGGGCATAACCGCGCCGATACCCTGCCCAGGTACCACGCGTCACCGAAGCCGCGAGCAACGCCATCACTTCAGGGTCCCAACACTCCAAAGATGCTCCGGAACCCGCGACGCCAACTCCTCCGCCTCGGGCGCCAGGCGCCGAAACTGCTCCCACTGGAAACGGGACAGAGTGTCAGCAATGGAGTTCTGTGAGCCCGGCACGTGCCGCGCCCTGGCAGCCACATTCAGCCGCAGACAAGCCAGCACAAAAAGTCTCATCAAAGAGGCGACCCAAGGACAGCGAGGCACGTGCCGATTGATCACCTCGACAACCGCCGCATTGTCGCACCAAAAGACTACTCGCCGATTCCGCAAGCGATCAGGCCAGACCCACAGAGCCACCACTAGAGGAAACAGCTCCAGAAAAGCGACATTGCGTACCAAGCCCGACTGTACCCACGCCTCCGGCCAAGGTTCCGCACACCACGCCCCCTGGCAGTACGCACCGAAGCCGGAACTACCAGCCGCATCGGTGAATAAGTGTAAATCCCGGTTCAATATCTCCGGCAATTGCAACACCGAGCACCCATTGAAGGTGGCTAAAAACGAATCCCACACCCGGAGATCCTCACGCATGCCGACCGACACACGAATCCGGTGCTGCGGTAACCGCACCCCAGCCATGGCCAACGATAAGCACCGCGAGAACGGACGACCAATGGGCATCACCCTGCAAGCGAAATTAAGATGCCCCACAAGGGACTGCATGACTCGCAAGGTCGTCCTGGTCGCAGACCCCACGGACGCCACCAGCTCCTTCAACCTCTCAACCTTCTGGGCCGGCAAGCGGACAACCATAGCGACGGTATCAATCTCGATCCCCAGGAAAGTGAGACAGGTGACCGGCCCAACGGTTTTGTCGGCCGCTATCGGAATGCCGAACTCCCCCGCCAGGCGTTGGAAAGCCTCGAGCAAGATAGCGCAAGCGCGGTCACTCCTTGAGCCCATGAAAAGAAAGTCGTCGAGATAATGAACTACCCCGCTAAGGCCCGTCCTACGTTCCAGCACCCAGTGGAGGAAGGTACTAAAGGCTTCGAAATATGCGCAGGAAATGGCGCAGCCCATAGGCATGCACTTGTCGAAGTAAAACGCCGACTCGAAACGGAAACCCAGCAATGGGAAAGCAGAAGGGTGGACCGGTAACAGCCGGAAAGCGGATTCGATGTCAACTTTCGCCAACATCGCCCCAGCCCCAAACCGCCGGACCAGTAGCACGGCTGCGTCAAAGGAAGCGTAACGCACGGTGCACCGCTCACGAGGGATGCAATCGTTCACCGAAGCGCCCGGGGGGCAGGAAAGGTTGTGAATCAGCCGGAACTTACCCGGCTCCTTCTTGGGAACTACCCCCAATGGCGAAATGGTGAATGGCGAAAATGGAGGATCGCGAAAGGGCCCCGCGACCCTGCCCAACGCGCACTCCTCCGCAATCTTCCGACGCACGACCTCGACGTGAGCCGTAACCGAACTGGCGTTACGCGCACCCCCTCCCGCCGGGGAGCCCTGGCAGGGAATACGGAAACCCTCCGAAAAACCGTGAAAAAGCAGCCGCCCCACCCTACCCCGCCGCCCGCGCCCATAACTAACCAGCCAAGGCTGCATAGCAGACACCCTGACCGGCGTGGGGGCCATGGTACCGCAAACCTCCTCACTTACCCCCAGCGGGGGCACCCGCCACAC
This sequence comes from Ichthyophis bannanicus, assembly GCA_033557465.1. Classification (NCBI taxonomy): domain Eukaryota; kingdom Metazoa; phylum Chordata; class Amphibia; order Gymnophiona; family Ichthyophiidae; genus Ichthyophis; species Ichthyophis bannanicus. Next base: position 949,727,599 of record CM066034.1, read on the forward strand.
TTTTGCGACTGCACGTAAGGGCCGAGTGCCCACTCCCACACAAGGAGCAGACGTGTCTAAATTTACAGTCGGGGAACGGGCACGATGCCTTGTTGAAACGCCAACAGACGTCACCCGCCCCCGGCACCCCCTTTATGCATAGCCTGCGCGGGAGCAGGGGCTCGAAAGGACCGCGCCCCCCCCGCCGACAGAGACTCCCCCGACCTACCGCTCCCTCCCCCGGCGCCCCCTCCCCGCGGGCGGGCGGACATCTGTGTCAACCAAAGATTGATGTCCTTTGTTCCCCACGATAACTGCCCATTCTCCTCCATCATGTCCCGAAACTCCTCATCATAATTTAACCAAGCCCACCCGTCATGAGCCTGGGACGCCGCTAAAATCGCATCCGCATATGCCAACAGGGCCCCAGCTTGGTCTGGGAAATAGTGACCCCAGACACTAGCCAGACGCAGAAAGGCACGAGTCCAGTTCAAGGTGTTGCGAGACGCCTGCCACACCCTGCCCGCCTTCTCGTCCTCCTTGCGCTTCTTACGGCTTTCACCAGAACGCTTTCTGCCATCCAATAAGCGGAAAATATCAATGTACTTACGCCGCTTAATCCGATGACGCAGCTTCCGAGGCACGCCCTCCCAGAGTTCAGCACAGCGCACCACCGCGGGTCCCCTTCCGTCGCCCTTCTCGCCCACCGCCGCCCCCGAATCGCTGGAAGAAACCGACGAAGACGACGACGAGGAGGACGAGGAAGAGCGACGACGGCGACGCCCACGCTTGCGCTTCGATCTCGCCTTCGCAGCCGCGCCACCTCCCGCCTCACGGGCTAACGCCACCCCCTCCCCCTTGTCATACTCACCAGCGGTGGAGCAGGAAGCCACAGGAGCATCCCCGGGCCGGGGCGCCGCCGCCACATCGGACCGCACCTCCGAGGCGCCGGCCTGTCCCGAACCCGTCACCGTGCTCTCCATAGGCGCCCGATCCTGCGACGTCTGGTGTATCTGTCGGGGAAGAAGAGAAGAAAAACCAGCAGCCATATGCCCAGACGCGCCCTGTGCAGGGGCCGTCCCGCCTCCCCAGCCCCAAGTGGAGGAGCCCAGACCACCCGCTTCCCATGCCGCGGGGCCGCAAGGCCCGGAGCCGCCGGACCCACCATGCCCCGCAGCAAACCAATCACCCCAAGGACCCTGCCACGGCCCCATACCGAATGCCCACGGGCCCCAAGACCCGAAGCCACCCGGAGGCAGCAACTGCCCCGCAGAAAGCCCACTGGGGGGCCCAGAGGGACCCACAGACGCGGCAGTGTCCCCAACCGGCACCACGGCCTCAGATGCCCCCCCCGTCGACACACCCATAGCACGCACGCCCCCCAGAACGTCGAGCCCGGCTCCGCCCGCTGCCCCGGTAGACAACTGCCCTGGGCCACCCAAACCAGAATCCCCCTTTCCCCCCCGGGCACCCTGTCCTGCACACCCTCCCGCACGACCCCTTGGCCCCTCCCCCGCTTTTCCTTCCCCCTGCCCCGCTCTCTGCGCGCCATACCAGGGTCCCCGCCCGACCGGGCCCCCCCCACCAGAAGCCCTCACCCCGTTATACTCCGAGCCACAACCCTGAGCTGCCCGTGTCCCCATTCGCTTATCGCTGGCGCGCCCACTGGTCCGGTGCGGAGTAGCACCTCTGCCCATTCCGCTCAGGCAAAGAAGCAGCCCCCCAAACCCAATCCCCAAATTCAGTCCCCCACCAACCCCCGACCCGGCCACCCCTGCCCTGAGTAAACCGCACAGGCCCACAGCAGGAGAGCCGGCAAAATTACCCCTGTGGAGGTGAGGAAACCCCCCCCCCCGAACAGGCCGACGCCGACCGCGGGCCGAAAATGCTGCCACCCCCCTCCCAGAGGCAGGAGAACGGCCCAAACCCGCAGCTCCTGCAAACACCTCCACAGCCCGAAAACAGGCCGCCGCACGTGCAGCAGGCCCGCAAAGCACGCTCCCCCCGACGCCACGCACACCCCCCCCTCAAAAAGCCCAAAGGCACCGGGAGGAGGAGAAGGAACCGCTGAACAAACCGGCAAGAGCCCCGAAGTCTCCCCGCCAAACCGAATGGGCCGGCCGCAAGCAAAATTTCCCCCACGCAATCTAACCCACCTTTTCTCCAGGCGAGCAGGACGAGAGAGGGCGAGTACAAGGCATGCACCTCTCTCGCAGCCTGCCGCCCCACCTCCTACATCTTCACAGCCAATCAGGCTGCACGATCTCTAAGACGCGGCCCGCTCCTCTCCCTCCAGCAATCCCCCCCCCCCCAGGAAACCCTACCCACGTGCAGGGTAGTCGGGCCCCGGGGACCCGGTTACAAGGCCGGCCTCGGGACCCGGCCCTGCGGCGACGGCGAGATGACTAGTTTTACATATTTATGATGATTTTATTTATTAAAATTTATTGTTTTTAGATGCGTACCCCCTGATGAAGGCTTCCTGCCGAAACGCCTAGGGGATTACATAATAAAGTTGGCACCTGAGACCCCACACTGACCTTCGCCCTTTGTGTTTTCTTATGGCCAACATACTGTTCAGCCAGCATGTGCATGTATCCAGTGGGAGGCCCGCGCACAGGTGCAAGCACGGGTCATAGAATGTAGCGGAGAAATATGTCCCCGCTAATATTATGGGACATGGGAAAATGCTGCAATCATTTTGGACGTCCCAGTGCTCATTGTATTCTGGAAAGTTGCACATTTCTGATCCTGCCCATCTCCGCGATATACCCATGGATGTCTCCGAAGGCCACACCTCCTCAGTTAAACCATACATCTCTTAAGCTGCTCTTTTCACTGGCACTGTTGTACTGATGCAAACTAGACATGAATACTGATGATACATAAATGCTGATGCAAACTAGATTATATATACTTGTCTGTTTCATGCCCAAAACACTGCAAATTAATCTCAGTGCACTATAATATATTATAAGATCAAATAGATAGTAACATGTTTGTCATGACATACTTTGCATCAAAACATACATGGCAGTATAACAACTCCTCAGTTATTCTTGCATTGGTCATTTCTAAAAACACCCTTTAAAATGCTAAGTATGGACCCTTACCAACCTCACAAAAAGCTAAACTAGCTTTGCAATTCCCCAAAGAATGCATTGTATTGCTGAGCGACATAACTGTGCTCTTCTAATGGCTATGACTGTCTGGCTATAGTATCTGTTTCCCAAATATATGGGTACTGACATTTCTCACAGCAGATCCCTACAAGTGGCTACACCTGTCCTATAGAATGTCCACTCTCTGTCCTGTTTTATGTTGGTCTGTATACATCTGTGGGGCAACCCTGCCTGCCTTCCCATAGTCTGCTTTCTGGCCCTGCTCCTCAGGAAAATGATCTGGGCATCATCATGGATAGTATGTCAAAATCTTCTGCCCAGTGTGTAGCTGTGAACAAGAAAGCAAATAAAATTATAGGAATTATAAGGAAAGGGATAGAAAATAAAAATGAGGATATTATACTGTCTCTGTATTGCTCCATGGTGCGACTGCTCCTTGAATATTGTGTGCAATTCTGGTCACCATATCTTAAAAGGTATATATTAGAATTGGAAAAGGTACAGAGAACAGTGATCAAAATGGTAAAAGGTATGGGAGGATAATCACTTTGAAGAAAGGCTTAAAAGGTTAGAACTCTTCAACTTGGAAAAGAGACAGCTGAGGGGAGATATGAATAGAGTGGAATGGGTTAAACGTAGATCGGTTGTTTACTCCTTCAAAAAGTAAAAAGACTAGGAGACATGCAATTAAACTACAATGTGGCACATTTAAGATTAATCAGAGAAAATATTTTTTTCACTCAGTACATAATCAAACTCTGGGAATTCATTGCCAAAGGTTGGAGTAAAAGCTGTTAGTGTAGCTGGGTTCAAAACAGGTTTGGACGCATTCCTGGAGGAAAATCCATACAGTAAAGCATTATTAAAGAGGACTGGGGAAATCCACTGCTTATTCCTGGGGCAAGCAGCATGGAATGTGTATACCTTTGGAAACCCGACAGGTACTTGAGACCTGGAATGGCCACTCTTGGAATCAGGATACTGGGCTTGATGGACCCTTGGTCTGACATAGTATGGCATATCTTATGTTCTTCGGGGTGGGGTTTGGGGGGATAATTCTTTCTAGAGAACTGGAAGATGCGGGATATAAATGATTGTTAAATAAATAAATAAATAAATAAATAAATAAGGTATAGAGTTGGAATGATTTTATGTAAAATAATGAATCACAGCTGGAGGCTGGAATGGTATTTGAAAACTTCCGATATGTATTTCTTCATGTAGTTTGAGGTGAATACAGTGTTGCAAGATAAGGAATAATATCCGGATATGGTTATAGCCAGTCCAGTATCCAGAAAGCTTGACTCCTAAATGTTTTTTACCGGCATCCCTTAAATTTATTTCTGTACCTGAGAGTCAGTGCCTCTTCAGTGGTTCTTAGGTTACTCACAGGCTCTGTATATAGGGGACTCTTTAATGTTTAAAAGAATATCCCTTTTATACCTTGGATCCAATGCAAACTCCTCCACCAACTCTACGTTCTCATCTTCTTTTTCACTTTCACGTCTGAAGATGAGTTTGTTTGCTGGGAATCTCTGTATGTCCTCCTCCTCATCTTCAGGTACCACCTAGGCCACAAAATCTCTCTCCATACTCTGTACTCTCCATATTCTGCACTTTCAGCATACAGGGATCCATAACTACGAGGTTCTTAATATTCCTTTCGACATTTCTTTCCCTAAAAGAATGGAGGGTTAAGCCAACATCCTTTTTCTAGTAATCAAAGAAAATCTAAGGTTTCTAAACTACAATCCAGAAGCAAAATGATTCATCGAAGTCAGCAGGAGCTATCCATGTGTTCAAGCTCCATGAGCTAGACTGGCGTTGAGTTCCATTGATAAGGACTGGGATTTGGATCGTGCTGGGAAGATAAGGAATGGGAAGGCCTATACTGTGGAAATAGATATTCCTTTAGCAGCCTGGAGTGGAGGGATATTTTTGCAGGAGAACTGATGAGCTGGGAATAGGGCATAACTAGATGGGTTTCACATTTGGATCAGTTACCTTTAGTTGTGCAAACTGTATACCGGAGGGGTTAGACAAAAATCAGTTATGAAAATGAGAATCGCTGGCATCACACCCATGCATGACCACATTTGGAAAGGTTCAGTTTGCTGTTCAAAAGTGTTTGCTGCCATTGGCAGCAGATTCACATATGTACTTATTAAATCTGCAGTACACAGTCAAAATTAGACATACAGAAAAATGGCTTGGTTAGGGGCAGAGTGAATGTCCAGCAGCAATATTTAGCTACTAAATGTACAAATTCTGTGCATGTGACAACAGTTAATTGAGAGGGCTAACTCTAAACATCTAATCTTAAGCATGAAAGTTATATGTGGATTTTGAAAGGTAGCACTTAGATAGAGCCACTGGAGATACATAGAACTTGAAGCGTTTAAGTTAAATATTTCAATGGTGGCTCTGCTGTTGAATATTGTCTCCGTTTTACCTTTCTGTCTAGAGCGTGAACATGGACAGGAACAAGTTGTCCAGCTTTCCCTTCCCCAGGTCACTCCCAAGCATCCTTAAATAGAGGCCCCAGCTTTCTTTACTGATGTGGAACCCAATTTCATAACATGCATGTCTGGCCTACGGGCACATACAAATCAAAGAATGGCCCGATTTAAACGTGATTCCGCAACTGCATGTCTAGACGCATCTATGCTTCCGGAATCGAGGACATAGACGTTTCAGCATAGCCAGAATAATCACCATTGCACCTTTGACTATTTTTATAGGGGTGTTTATTAATGTGCCTTTACTATACAACCTTCCCTCAACTCTGCATTTTGATCTTTATAACTACATCTTGTGGTCTTTCAGACTGCAGACACACCAATTCAAAACATCTTTGTCACAGCCATTCATCAATATGGGACACATTGCAGAGCAGAAAAGTTTCTAAGTCCTAGCCTTATTCCACGTTTATGCAGGCATAATGTAGACGTCCGCGGGAAACGCACAGGACGTACACGGGCCTTTCCCGAATACTCATTGCATGTCTCTGCTGCTGACCATGCCCCCATTGTGCCCCCTCCTGGCTACGTTCTGAGATCCCCGTGCTAGAAAAATGTCTGCGCTGCACATCCAAAGAGCTTATTCGTGTTTTGGAATGACCTCCATAGCTACAAGTGCAATGTATTATCATCAAGCCAATGATAGTAATAAGCAGTGTAAAACACAGATAAAGCAAAATAAGAGCCTGGAATTCTGAGGTGAGGGCTGCTGAATAAAATGAAGCACTGTTTTATTCAATCAAGTTAGGTAGTGCTGCTGAATATATGTTTAGTGCAGCAGCTGTGTTACTGCTTCAGTACAGACGTTAAGACAGCTTTTTATCAGGCCTAACTTATGAATTTCCCCTCTCTATAAATAAGTTCTAGTTCAGGTCCTGGCATGTCTCCAGCCCACTCCTCCTCATACATACATAACCTTTATGTATTTACTAATTGTTAGTGTGAACTCAGGCCATTAATGTTGTCTACCATAGGGTCAATAGGAATAAATGGGCCCTGCACACATAAACCATGCTAATGGCATTAGAGCAGTGGTTCTCAACCTTTTATGTACCGAGACCTCTTTTACCATTGGTCAACTTGTGGCGTCCCCCAATGATAAAATCAAATGCGTCTCTCTTCCTTTACCGTTAACGCATTGTCGCTGTAATCATTTGTTGAATTATTAATATATTATAGGCCTTTGCAATATGTTTTATTTATAAAATTTACTTATTTAAACCACAATAATTAATCACAATAACAAGTAACAATATTTGATTTCAAAATTATGATGTTTTTGTAGTCAAATCACTAATATGAAATAAAATTATTTTTTCTACCTTTTTTGTCTGACCAATTTATTCTCTGATCATGCTGGTCCCGATCTGAGGCTTCTGCTTTCCTGTCTTCTCTTAGCTCTCTTTCTGTGGTCTATGGTCCGTCTGCCATTTCTTATCTCTTCTTTTGTTTTCTTCACTTCTTTCCATCAGCCTATTTCCAGTCCCCTTCTAGTCCAAATACTATGGCAGCCCCTCTCAGCATCCACTCCCTTCCAGTCCCATTCTCCCATCCCCTCACATTAGTCCATTTGTAGCCCTAGCCCCCAGTTTTCTTCCAAGGCCAGCAGCTCTATCCTCCTCTCCCCATCATCAGCCTATTTCCAGTTGAAGCCCCTCCAATCACCTCACTTCCAGTGCTAGTCCCCCCTCAACCCCATTACCAGTGCTAGCCTCCCCTAATCAGCCCATTACTAGTCCTACCCCCATCAGTCCATTACCAGTCCTAGCCTCCTCTAATCAGCCCATTTCCAGTCCTAACCTCCCCAATCAGCTCATTTCCAATGTTAGCCCCCCATCAGTCCATTACCAGTCCTACCCCCCTATCAGCCCATTACCAGTCCCAACCCCCCATTGATCAGTCCATTCCCAGTCCTAGCCATCCCTAATCAACCCATTACCAGTGCTAGCCCCCCGATCCGCCCATTACCAGTGCTAGCCCCCCATCAGCCCATTATAATCCTAACCCGCACTGTCTCTCCCCTCTGTCCAGCATTTATCCCCTGTTTCTCCAGTATGTCTCCCTGTCTCTCCCCTTTGTCTATGTCAGCCTCCCATCCCTCCATGTCAGCCCCCCTCTGTCCATGTCAGCCCCCCTCCCTACTTCCTTCCATCCATGTCAGCCCCCTCTATCCATGTCATCCCCCCTCTCCCTCCATGTCAGCCCCCCCCCGCTATCCATGTCAGCCCTCCCTCCCTCCATCCATCCCTCCATATCAGCCCTGTCCTTCTCCCATGTCAGCCCCATTGCAGGTTCCCTGCCCCCTCCTCCCCTCTCCCTGCTACTGCTCTGTTCTTCTGCAGCCATGGTTCCCTGTCTCTTAGAGAACAGCGGCTGTGCCTGTGAAGCTGTTGTGGAGCCTTCCCATCTCTCAACGGGGTCTGTGCAGCATTGTCCCACCTCCAAAGGACGTTGTTTACCAGTTCCTTTGGAGGCGGGACAATGCTTCACAGAGCCCGTCGAGAGACGGGAAGGCTCCGCAGTATTTTCACAGGCACAGCCACGGTTCCCTAAGAGGCAGGGAGCCGCGGTTGCAGAAGAAGGGAGGCGGTGAGTTTGCCACTGCCGAGAAGTGGACTCGGCAGCGGCAGCAACTTGTGCGCTTTTTTATTTTTTTTAACTTGGCGGAGTGAGGCGACCCCTGCTAAATCCTATGGTGACCCCCGTGGGGCTCGCAACCCAGAGGTTGAGAACCGCTGCATTAGAGCAAGCTAACCATTAGCTAATGACTCCCTTAATGACTTATCAGAAGAACAAATTATGCATCTAAGCAGTGGCAGTTTTCAAAACAAAAGATTTGCGTGTTTCACATCACTGCTGAATGCATGAATCCTTTTCAATATCGGGCTTAATATTCTACCAACAGAAACATTATTTCCACTGAAGAAAGGACTTATATTCTCTCCATGGCCTGCTGTCAAGCCCTGTTGCAGCTGATCTGCCTGGAAGGTGTCCTGCTGTTCTATCCTGGTCACTACCTGGCCTATGGGGCCACTAGACTGTGCATTTTCAAGATCATCGACTTTCACGGTTGTACGGCAAAACCATCAGTACTACCTATTGGGGGCTGGAGGGTACTTAGGTCACTGCCCCAGTTATTCATTGAAATGGGAAAAGCTTAGAAAATTCCTTCCCCCCAAGGTCAGACTGGGATGTTTTCGGATGCTGTTATTACGATTCTCGAAAAGCTCAGAAAGGATCCCGGTAATGTGGGAAATTATAGGCCCATTTCTCTTCTGAACGCTGAGTATAAAATATACGCGAGCGTCTTAGTGATACGATTGTCATCGGTTATAGGAGAGTTGGTGCACCCAGATCAATGTGGGTTCGTGCCCGGGAGGTCTACCTCGGATAATGCCCGTCTATTGTGTAATTTAATCGATAGGGATTCGGTAGATCCCAACCCTTATGTGGCTCTTTCCCTTGACGCCGAGAAGGCTTTTGATAGATTGGAGTGGCCTTTTTTGTTTTTTATTTTGAAATGGTTTGGGCTCGGAGAGGAGTTTATTAAAAAGGTTAGTGTGTTGTATTCCAGAGCAATGGCACGTATCTGTGCGAACGGCGTCTTGTCACGTTCCTTCTCTCTGCACAGAGGCACTAGGCAGGGTTGCCCTCTTTCCCCCTTGCTTTTTAATCTCGCATTGGAACCCCTGCTTATTGCTGTTAGACAACATAGCAGTTTAGGAGGTATTGCGGGAGGAGAGATAGTGGTGAAATTGTCGGCGTATGCGGACGATTTGCTCCTTTTTGCTCAGCCGTCGGAAATCCCAGAAGTATTAGACCTGATAGATTCCTACTCCAAAGTCTCTGGGTATAAGATCAACTGGACTAAGTCTGTGGCCTTCCCGCTTAATAATTGTTCCACTTCCGCGGAGATGGCTAGCTTCCCTTTTAAGTGGGAAGCTGGCTGTATTAGGTACCTGGGTGCTTGGTATTGCTCTTCGGTGGATGTTATGGTTCAAAAGAATGTAGAGGAGTTGTTGCAAGTGATTCGGAGGAAGACTTTAGCGTGGTCCATTCTTCATTTTTCGTGGTGGGGCAGGTTGGAGCTCATCAAAATGATTTTGGTGCCAAAAATTAATTAGGTATTAGGTATGCTTCCTTTTATATTACCGAGCAGTGTATTTGCCAAGCTGGAGAAATGTCTTACTAGTTTTTTATGGAATCTCTCTCAGCCGCGAATAGCGCTTCAAAAACTTAAGGCTGCTAAGGATAAGGGGGGGGGGGGTGCAGGTCCCGGATTTTTACTTGTATCACCAAGCCTTGCTACTGAAGCAAGGGGCTTTATGGCTTGACCTGGGGCTTCCGGCGCCGTGCCCTGTTTGGTTAGAGTTCGAGGCTGGCATGTCTGTGCCTTATCCTCTGGTTTACTTGTTAGGTGCCTTGCAGCCGGCTTGGATTAATGCAGGATGTGTCATTAAGGCAACACAGGATGCTTATTTAAATTTGGTCTGGAGGGTGGTAAATGATAACTCGCCCTCTGGAGTGTCTCCGTTATGGTGGAACCCATTGTTCCGAATTCGAGGTAAGATGTTTGCATGGAAGAATTGGCAAGAGAGAGGGGTGTGGACACTTGGGCAATTGGTTGGGTCGTGTGGCTGGAAGGATTTCGTTGTGTTAAAGTCAGAGTATTCCTTACCGGATGCCAGTTATTTTAAATGGATGCAACTCAAGCATTGTATTACAGCCTCTAACATTAATGTTATGGAGCTGATGGAAGAGGGTGTGCTGTTAAAGGGGCTCAGGGGCACAATTGGGCAGCAGGGAGCCCTCTCTAAGATTTATGCTTTGCTCAGGGAATGCGCTTCACAGAGGTTGTTAGGGCTGTCGAGAGTCTGGGAATCGGATTTATCCGGTCTGGTGCCCCTTGGTGCATGGAGGTTGTTATGGGGTCCTATAACTAGGGTGTCAAGGTCGGCGGCGATCACACAATCATTATACTTTTTCTTGCACAGGGCCTTCATCACCCCAGCGAAGTTGGCCAAGTGGGATAAGGGTGCTTCTGGTAAGTGTTGGTTTTGCCAGTCGGGTGTGGGAACATTTTCGCACATGTTTTTTGACTGTCCCTTTGTTCGGCGTTTTTTGAATCAGGTCTGGGGGAAAATTTGTTCCATATTAAAATTGTCCACTGTGATCACATGTAGAATGGTTTTCATGAGAGCCCTGGTGGTATATCCGGGCAAAGGGCAAGGGGGAAGCTTTTTGTTAAATTTCATGATGGCCATAGCGATTAAGCAGATTCTGGCAAATTGGAAATCTTTTCAGAATCTCAGCTTAGAGCATTGGTGGAATTTGGTGTGTCAGTATTCCAAATATGAGAAATTATATGGTAAACTTTATCACCCTGCGGATGAGGAGTTGAACTTTAAAAGATGGGAGTTATTGGATCAATATGTTGCACGCTCGCAGGTTGTTTAGTGGGTGTGGAATCAATGGCCGAATTAGTCCCTCGGCCGATGGGTCGGGGGGTTTGTATCATGTGGTCTGGTATGGAGTTAATATGCTGCCCAGAGAGCCGGGGGGGGGGAAGGGGGGAAGGGGGGAGGTAGGGTTTTTTGTGCTGTATTTGTTTTGTCTATTATTGTTGTAAGGGGTTGAATTGTTTATATGTTTTTATGAAACGATAAATAAAGTTTATTAAAAAAAATTCCTTCCCCCTGTGGTTTTCCATATTTAGAGGATGATTTTATAAACGTTTCTGGTCATAAAAGGCCTCATAAAGTCAGGCAATATCTAAAAGTACACATAAGGAAAGCCGGCACATACTTGCTCAGGGGAGGAGTTTGGATGGAGTATGGGCACAGTTGTGATTTGCACATGCATGTAATAAAATATGTGCACATGCTCGCAAAATAGGTGCTAACATTTACCCTGCTTTTGAGCAGATGTAATGCCCACACCTTCAGTGCAGGCACAATTACTGCCGAATTCCTGCACTGAGTAACCTAGGAGTCTTTATAAAATAGGCTAAAATAGGCGTCTTCATTCCCTATTAACCTAGGCACTGTATTATAGAATTACCCTCTTAAAACGTGTTTAAATATAGAAAAGACCTTTTATTGAATCATATGAGTGCATACGAGTGTACACACCGAAAGCCGGTGCCTACTGTTCCGCGATCTTCGTGCAGGCATTTCTAGGGACATCGTTTGGGCAAAGTGAAGCAAAGTTATAATATATGCATGTATTTTATAAAATACACAGATACGCATAAGGAGGGTTATTTTATAAACCATTTTCACAAGTAAAACATCGTTTTACTTATGTAAATGGGCTCTTTTAAAATGATGTCATGCCTAAAAGTACGCATGCCGCTAGACTGCCTGTACTTGTACAGTAGGCATGCTTGGGGCAGAATTTGGGCAGAGCATGGGTTATGTGGTAATCTATGTGCATATTTTATAAAATATGCATGTCTGCATGTACTTTACATGCTAGCATTTATGCCTATGGGTCATTTTAGAAGCCCTATTCATGATTTGGACATCTGAAAACTACCATTCAGATGCTGAATCACATCCACATCCCAATAGCTATTTTAGATTGCCCCAAATGTACATGTGCCCAGCGTGATCATGTCCATGTCACACAGGGATGTGGTGGAGGCATGTCTGAGGCATGCCAAAACAGATACACATGTGCGTCCGATTTATCCGCTGGCGGACATGTTCATGTCTACACCCGCTCATAGGAATGAATAGCCGTCTGAAAAGTGTTTGTTTCAGGAACCAAACAAATGTAGAGGGACGCGGAGACTCCTCCAATAATTTGCACACCTTCAAAAACCACGGAAATAAATAGAGGGGTCGTTGTCCTAGCTGATGCGCTGATGCTCATCTCCGTTGGCAAAATGGCAGACCAGGATGTGTATGTGGTGAGAAATAGACGTGTCCATTCTGGAGTATCATCATGGAAGCATCTATGTTGCTAGGCCCACAGCCATACATATCAAACACGTGTACATTTTGAAAATCGCCTCAAATATACGTGTGTCTGGGTGCAATCCTACATGTCCCCAGGCCTTTTCTATCTGATAGAGACATTGATCTTTTTGGATGGAAATGGGTTGATTTCACAAAACACACGTGCCCCTCCCAGTGAATTTCAGACCTTTTGACTTGGACATCCAAGTTGACATCTAGATAGCCTTTCTAAAATGTGCCTTTATAAAATAGGCTAAAAAGAGGTGCCTTCCTGCCTTGTTAAGCTAGGCGCCCTGTTATAAACATACCCCCTTAGAATACACCCCCACACACTTTTACCACCTTCAGAACAGGTATAAATGTGTGTGTCGGTGTTTGTACATTTTTGGGGAGAGTTCTGGATGCCTATTTTGTAGGTGCCTATGTTTTCTTCATGAAATATGCTTAAAATGGGCCCTTTTTTGGACTTCTAGACATTATTTTAAGAAATCTTTTAACTACAGATGTGAGGACTTAAAAACTGTGAATTTAATTCAGTAAGGGGTTTATTTTCTAAACCTTATTCACGTTTTACAAGTACATGTGTCATTACAGATATGTGTAAATGACATCTACGTGCAAATAGCCATTTTAAAGAAGGGCTCCGTTTACATGTGGAAGTTACACGGGGGAGGGGTGTGTGTGTGTCAGGATGTGGTTAGGGAGTGGCCAGGACGTGTCAGAAATCTACATGTGCAATCCATATTTCAGATAGACAATACATGTTTAAATAGTACAACATCAACTACAGGATCACATAAACACGCCCCGCTGAACCTCCATCAATATAGATTTAAACAAGATCACAGTGTAGAAAGAAACACTCATTACATCACTGATGGACACCCTTGTTACAGGCATAGAAAACATACTTCATGGTTTCATCCTAGGCTTCATTGATATCACTGCAGCTTTTGACTCCGTGAACTGCAGTCCTCTGCTACAAAGACTCCAAGATACAGGAATAAATGGTACAGTACTAGACTGTTTTATCTGTTACCTGTCCCACGTCCCACCGTAACCAACAAGTCAGAACCAAAAACAACCAGTCTAAATCTTTCACACAATACCAGGGTGTCCCACAAGGCTCTGCCCTCTCTGCACTGTTCTTTAATATATACATCCAACCAATCTGCAACATATTAAGATAATACAACATCCACTACAGAATATATGCAAATGATATCATGATATTCAGCCACATTAATATCAATCATCCAGATTATTCACAAATCACAACATGCCTCGAATCAAAGTCAAAATGGCTCAAAAGTCAGAACCTTTCCATTAACTTCAAAAAATCCGAATTGATGTATATCACTAGGAACACCAAATTCTCCTCTCTGGACTCAATAAAGATCCTAGATCACACCCTAATCAACAAGCAAGAAGTTAGGTACCTCGGAGTAACCTTTGATCAATATCTCAGCTTCCAACCGCACATAAAGCAGACAACCAGAACAACCTACCACAAGTTGAGAATCCTACACAAATTCAAACCACTACTATCCAATAGCGACTTCAGGATCATGTGCCAAGCCATAGTAACACCCATAACAGATTACTGCAATGTCATCTGCCATGGATTACTCAAGAAAACGCTACTCCCCCTCCAACTGGTGCAGAACACTGCTGCAAGAGTTTATTACTGGAACTGCAAAATACAGCCATATAACCCCTACTCTCCAACAACTACATTGGCTCCCTGTCAACTCACTCATTAAATCCAAGATCATCATAATAATCTTCAAGATACTAAACAACCTATCTCCACCGACCCTTCAACCATTGATCACAAAAGCACACCCAACCAGAAAAAGAAGAAGCTGCAGACAACACCATCTTGGTAACTCCACCAAGCTTCAGAGCAGCGAGACAATCCACCTGTAAAAGAGCTTTCTCCATGTACGCCCCTCAACTATGAAATGACCTCCCCACCACAATACGTGCAATTAAAGACCTAATGGACTTTAGAAAAGCCATAAAAACCCATCTTTTCCGTGAATACTATGGTCCCACCTCAGAAGAGTGAGTGCCAGAAACCAATAATACAACTTCATAACTTATACCTGTTATATAATTTTGCTATACCTCACACTGCTACAATGTACCTGTATATAGTTGAATGTACTAATTGTCCCTTGTAATCCTCCAAGTTGTAATACCGTGTTCTATGTAAAACTCGTTGCTATGATGTTCATTGTAAACCACTTTGAAGAAATGATAAGGCGGTATAAAAAAACTGTTAACTAAATAAATAAAAGTGTATAACTGCATTAGCGTACCTCCTGATTTACACCTGCTCCCTGTCACTTGCAGGTTTATAAAAAGTTTCAGCTAGCCCTTTACAGGAGGGATAATTCTTCACCACTAACTGTATTTCGCTGAAAACAGTGGCCGCTGCAGTTAAGTTTATAGTTTATGGTTTGTTCCTTGATATACCGCCATTCTTAACACAATCACGGCCGTTTAAAATACACAAGAGTTATGCGCTTATATCTGCACAATGGCTCAGCTGCATGTGTGAATACCGAGATTTATTCGAGCAGGTGGTGGAATGTCGGCACTTGCACATGTAAGTTGCAGGTTTCATGCATGTTAATTTGTAAAATGACTCTTCCCACTGCATATGATGTAAATACACATACGTTCCTACACCTCCTTATTCACAGTTTAGAAAAGGCTCCATGGTTACAGAGCCCTTTCTAAAATGCCATCAGGATTGAGTACGTTGCTTCCTCGACATCTCAATCCTGATCTCCATGTACTATCTAAAATGCACTTTTCAACCTGCAGAAAGTAGATAAATTCAGATACGGAGATCTACCCAGTTTGCCAGCTCACAATTAGTGAAGCCACTGCAAACCTGTATTGAGTCAAGTTAACTTCTTTCTGGATTTATTGGGAGAATTCTGAAGAATTCTGCATTAAGCTTGAAAAAAACATCCATCAGGTGCATTTCGAGAATGCCAGCTTGATGTTTCATACAGCTTTAGTTTCAGTCTAAATGTAGAGGTGGGATGGATAGCTCTGGGTCTATGGTATATATATCGGCAATGCTCCTTCAGAGCACCATGGCCCTGGTGCTTAGCTGAAGACTATTTGCAGAGCACAGACTTCATTAAAAGACCCAGCTGGGAAACAGAATGTCAAGGGATGGGAGCAAACATTATCTGGTGTGCACTAACTTAGAAATATCAAGGAAAATAACATTTAGATTGGCTGCTTCTTTAAAACCATTTACAGTATATGCCACCTTGCTGATCAGAAGAGCCCCCTGCTACGATGCAACCAAGCATGAAAACTAAGAATAACATATGACCCCAAATCTTCAACTATCACCACACCTAAAAAACAACAATTAAATCTATTATTGTAACTAATCTCATGGTTGAAATTCCACATTCCAGAGACAACATGATAAGCGATAAAGAAGCATGTCAACATTTTAAAAGTCTGGAGGTTCAGTGAAATTTAAGGGCTTGATGAATTTCATGTATTTATCAGATCTCTTCCTCCTACCTATAATCCCAAGCTCCCGAGCCCTGAATCCTGAAGGGCTATACTGTATAACATCTAGTTTTTCTGTCCTATTGCCCTAACCAAAGGGCCTACCCAGGACCTAATAATAAAAAAAGCAAGTAGAAATTAAAAAGCTCAGATAAATGCAACCTTGGAGTCACTAGGGCGGTGGCCTTGATTATGGCAGTGAGACACACGCAACTGCTCTAGTAGTACGGAGCTGCAGGTGATCTTTGAAGTGAGAGGGGGAGCCCTCTTTAAGGATCCCTCTTGGTTTCATCTGGGGGTACTCTAGTGGTGCCTTGGTCAGGCCTGGTGTCCTGAGCGCTCTTGGCATCTGGGCATCAGTTGTGGAGGATTTCTTGTATGGTGTAAGCAGGATCTCCCCTCAGTCAATCCATCAGTAGCTCTGATCTTGGTCTTGATCTGCAGAGACTGCATCCTAGCAAAAGCTTAGCAAGTTCACCTTCAAGGGCAGTTGTGATAGAAGTCCTTGATAAAGCTTACCCTTAAAGGTTCCTGGAGGATTGGGCTGGAGATTTCATCTTTGCCTAGGACTCAGTAGGGAAGCATGTTGATTGCTTGAGGCCGGGAGCATTTCTGATATTCTTTTTGGGGATTTCAGTGCTCTCAAAGGCCACAAGCCGTCTCTGACTTTCATGGATCCCTTCTGAGAAACAGGAGTCTGGACATCTCCTGCTGGTTAATTGAAATGGGTTCATATTGGCCCTTAAGTTCTAGAGGTCTTTGAACAACTCCATTCTCTGAACATTTCACCTTGCTGCTCCTTATGCCTGGAACAAACTACCTGACTCTCTGTGTCAGGCTTCATCTCTCTCCCTTTTCAACTCCAGGCTAAAGGCTCGACTCTTTGAGGCTGCTTTTGCTTCCTGTTCCGCTTAGTCTCCTATAAGTCTGCTTACTTTCCCTAGTTGCATCCTTGTCCTCACCTGTTGTATTGTCTATCTTAACTAGATTGCAAGCTCTGATGAGCAGGGACTGTCTTTTATATATGTTTCTGTACAGCGCTGCATACGCCTTATAGTACTATTTAAATGTTCGAGGGTAGTTCATTTTTTTATGGAGAAGAAATTCAAATAGTGGACAACTTCAACCTGCTTGGATCCATAATCAATAATGAAACAAGAAAAAGTCGAGAAGTTTGAATGCCAAAGCACATGGCCTGCCACTGCTGCCAAGCCGCCCCTTGACCCCTGTGGACGCAAACGTGCATAAATGGATTCTTATGAAATAGTGCCCAGTGTAAATGTGCACACACTGATTTGATGGTGCGTACTTTGCCCGTGAGGAATGTTCATTCGTGGAGTATTCAAGTGCATGCATAGATTAGAAAATGCTATAATTTATGCATATGCTTGCCAAGGGGTAGAGGAAGAGCCTAGTGGTTAGAGCAGCTACTTAGTATCCAGAAGATCAAGGCACTCCTTGTGACCTTGGGCAAGTCACTTTACCCTCCATTGCCACTTTGGATGATGCATTGCCAAGAAAACCCAAAGGCAGCACTGACTTGACAGCAATAAAAAGAAATGCTTGCCAAATATAGGCGTGTGCATTTACACCGCATCTAGTGCCTTCAGACACAATTTCTGCCACTTATGCTAGTATTTAAGAAAGAAAAGTAGATGCCAACTTTTTCTTTGTAAAACAGCACCTAGGTGGGCTCCTACTTTCCTGTTTAATGTAGATGCATCCTTATAGAACTGCCCTCCTAAATTCTAAGAGTAGCCAAATAGTTAGAACAGGGGCTAGAACCAGGGAAGCCGAAGCCTGACTCTCGCTGCTGCTCCTTCTGAGCTTGTGCAGGTTACTTAACTTGTTATTGCTTCACATACAGATTTAGATTGTAAGACCTTTGGGGACAGGAAAATATTGTCTGCACCTGAATGTAACTTGTCTTGAACGCCTGAGAAAAATTGTGAGCAAAACCCAGTTCTCTCCCACTTTAACAGTACGTGCAGAATAATAAATAGGTTCCTACGTGTTGTCCCTTACCTAAGTCTCCCTCATGGCAGCTCAGTCTTTAGACTGTTTACGCAGACCCAGTCTAAGCCTCTCATTGTCTTGGCTGAGTGATGGACGGAATCTACCGCAAGATGATGACCACTTCCAGGAGTTCTGTCATTATAGATGACATTCAGAAAGGTTAATAATTGGAACGAGTCCTGGCAGTTACTAATTAGTGTCATTACAAAATCAGCTCACATTCTGGCAGCATTAGGAATTCTTTGTCAGTCAATTATCATTGACCTCGGAAAATGTGGCTATCATGTTAGCATAAGGTGCCTTTGCAGGGTAGCCTTTACAGAGCAAACCTAGTCATGCTGCTTGAAACATATGTTTTTTTAAGAATCAGTGTCAAGCTTTTAATCACTGTGAATGGATATCATCAGTAACCTGGTGTTACAGAATTGCCCATTGAAGCAAGCCCCTAAATCGGTCTTGACAGAAACCTTTCACACATTTTAAATTAATGAATTTTCTCAAGCATGAAGTTGCACTGATCCTGTATTGTTTATTAGTGTTCCTCAATTTGTGCTGTGGTATTTGCTTTGGAAAGCTGGGTGAATAATTTGATCTAACAAATAATAGATAATATAAAATTATGTTTACATTTATGTTTATTTCTCTCTTGCTATGCCACAATTTGTGATAACATCAATGCAGTTTACAATCAAAAACAAATAAAAATGAAAAAAGTGACTTGTGAGATACACCATGCTCCATGGAGCAATATATGAATTGTCTGATATTCAAAAATACTTATCCATATGGGAGCAGCCAATGAGTGAATACGTAGATTGGTTGTTTACTCCTTCAAAAAGTACAAAGACTAAGGGACCTGCAATGAAGCCACAGTGTAACCCATTTAAGACTGATAAGAGAAAATATTTTTCACTCAAAACATTATCAAACTCTGGAATTCGTTACTGGAGGATGTAGTGAAAGCTGTTAGTGTAGCTGGGTTTAAAAAAGGCTTGGACAAGTTCCTGGAGGAAAAGTCCATAAACGATTATTAAAGAGGACACAGAAATCCACTCCTTCCTCTGGGATAAGCAAAGTGTAATCTGTGTATTTTTTTGGGGAACCTGACAGGTAGTTGTGACCTGGATTGGCCACTGTTGTAAACAGGATACTGGGCTTTGATGGACCTTGGACTGACCCAGTATGGCATATCTTATGTTCTTATTCGTGAATTTTCTTACAGAGTGCCCTGGAGCTGTCTGGATAGTGCCAGGGCAGGGTGTGGGTGTTTTGTGAAACTATTTGGAGAGTAACATCATTTGGTCTGCTATCCGTATAGCTATGTGTATAAACTTAAGCCGGCAAAAAAAGTTGTTCTAATGTAAACTGCATATCTATACAGATAGCAGCTGAATTTTGCCGCTATCCATAGAGCTAGTGACAGCCACTGTTCTCCGCAGACATTCACTGCCACAATATTTAAATAAATATATAGATTCAGCACCACTAAACATACAGGGCCTGATATTCATCTGGGCAGGGCTAAACGCTGCGGCGATGGAAGTGAATACCGGGTCTGGCCGCACCGCTCGGTAGCCCCCAAGGCTAACTGTGCAGCACCATTATTGGATGCTGCAGGGTTAGCGCTCGATGCCTATACGATAGGCAAGGTTTTTCTTTGCCTATCTTATAGGCGCCAAGCACTAACCGTGCAACATCCAATATCGGTGCTGCACAGTTACCACCAGTCCCTGCCTCCACTCCACCCAGGAATTCCCCCAGCATGTCCCGAAGCTAGCCAGCTAGGGGACTTGGGGATATCCAGCAGCACCGACCACGTAAGTGCCGTCGAATATCTGGTTAGCAGGCATTTACACAGTTTGAATATCGGGCCCACGGTTAGCAATGCTGAATATATGAGGTAATGCTGATTGACACAGTGGCTATCCGAATAATACTGCTGGGGTCTGTCCTTATTCCAACTTCCCCGCAACCTTCTACTATATGGACTATGCAGGATGGCTGGGCATATTTTACGCCTGGTGCTATTAATATATCCTTTAAGGAGTTGATTTGTAAGAGACTACGTAATGATATGCACCATTAACATGTATAAATCACTATTTTCAAGGACTTGTGTGCATATTTTAGACAGTCCCTATATTGTAAAAATGCATGTAAGTCCTATCGATTGTACTTACATTGTAGATGTACACGGGTAGAGTCTGGGAGGAGCAAAGGCGCAGCACAATTTACGCACCTAAGTTATAAAATACTATAACACACTCGGAGATGTTTGTGCCCACACGAGAGCAGACGAAAATAAGTGCGCACACCTAGATTTTTATGCCAAGCACGCCCCTGTTATGTAAAGTGCACACATACTTTGTTTTGCAAAATAGGCCTCAAATAAGCGTGTTAACATTGGAGGAGTTTATCAAATGACCCTCTATCTACTGCTACATACATTTATACATTTACCAGCAAATATTTTTTTAAAGGGATTGGATTTCGCTCCCACTTTCCTCAGAGTTGAAGATGAGTGAAAATCAGCTACATTTTCTGTCCCCAGAGGGCTTACAATCTGTAGCGTTAGACAGTTAAATGACTTGCCCAAGATCACAAGGAACAGCAGTGGAATTTAAACCCGCTTTGCTGACTCTTAGCTCACTGCTTTAACCATTAGGATTGTTTGAACATTGACCTGTAAATGCATAACTTGCATTAATGTGTTTACTGAATATTAATGCATAATAATAATAATATCTCATGTTAGCAGATGACACTCGTGAATCATATAAGCCAGTAACTTAGGCGGAAGGGCTAAGCATCCTAGAAATGCATAGTGACGGCATCCACTTAAAAAGCAAATAGTCTGTGAGGCTGAGCAATGCTGGATTTCCTTTTGTATGCCGCGAAGCAGTGTGGTACCAGATCCACCATGTCCTTAGAGAGATATAAGCAAAGGGAGTAATTCTGCTTGAAACTGAGTCCAGCATTAAACTCACCGAAACATAACAGTAAATTATAAGGAAGGATCTTTGCAGAAGCTGCTTATGATATATAAAATAGAAACAGGGAAAAACATTATAAGATTGTCCCTTAATTTTAAACCAGATTGATATGGATTCTTGCATGACCGCCCCTAAGTTTGTTTACTTTCAAAAAGAGATTGTTGAATTATAAGAGCATCTGCTTATTAAAATCAAGAAACATAATCTTAAAATGGACCTGTACCTCATAGTAAAGAAAGCAAAGATTCGGACAAGTGGCAGAATCAATAATATCATTTTTTTATGGAGAAGAAATACAAATAGTAGACACCCTCAACCTTCTTCGATCCATAATCAGTAATAAGAAAAGAAGAAGTCAAGAAATTAGATGAGTGCCGAAGCACATGGCCTGCCGCTACCGCTGAGCCACCCCCCTGACCCGGCCGCCAGAATCAGCAGTAGCATGGCTCATCATGAGGAAGGGGGTTGGCATGCCAGGGCTTCTGCCTAGTGTGGCAGAAACCCTTGGGCCAGCCCTGAGTAGTTGAATTTGAAAGAGTAAATATGCGTTCCCTATTAATTGTTCCATACCACTCATGATTTTATAAATCTCTGTTTTAGCTCATTTCTATAACTTCTTCTTCAGGATGAAGAGCCCAGTCCTTATGGTTAAAAATTGAACATAAAAACCATGCTCAGCTTATGCATAGTTGGTCATAATTGATCATCAGTAAGTACTGTATATAGTTCAATGAGATTATCAGAAGTGGAAACATACAATGTTACCTCAAAACCAGCAACTTTTCATGGAAAACTTTCAAGACTATCGTGACAACATCAACCAAAGGAAGAAGGATTATCACAAAGATGCATTATGAAATCACTAAACTACCCTAGGGAACTTTTTGATATTGTCAAATTCCTAATTTGTGTGCCTAACACAGAAGGAAAGCATACCATCAGTCCACAATCATTAGCCAACTTCTACATTGCCTCAGAAAAATACAAGTTACCAATGCCCTATTTAATATAAATTACCAAGTTTAAGCTATGATGTAAACTGCTTTGACTGAAATGAAAAACAGCCTGATAGATAAATAAATAAATAAATAAATAAAATACATGAGTAAAGTAACTATACCACTGGTGGTACCCCTTTATCAGACATCAACACCAATATCACATCCGCATCATGGCACACATTCACATAAATCAACGTAGAACAGCTGGAAGACATAATCATCAACCTTAACACTACTGCATCTCCATTGAACCCATGCCCTGTCATCTGGGTTAAAATTACAAGATCTGCAATGGCACCAACCCTCCTCAAAATAATTCAACTTTCACTAACTCTAGGCCACGTGTCTAGGGATCTCAAAACAATTTCAATATGACCTATACTAAAACATGTTTCACTAGACAAGACTAGCCCAAGCTCCTACAGACCAATATGAAGCCTACTATTTATAGAAAAAATAATTGAAAAGATAGTCCAACGCCAGCTCCAGGAACCCATTTACAAAAATGCCCCACTTGATCAACATCGATTTAGAACATGCAGTGGAGTCAAAAGCCTCATTACATCCTTGTTAGATAAACTAATAAGGAGAATCGAAAAACTGAAACAAGCATTCATACTCATCTTCCTAGATATCACGTCTGCATTTGACTCCATGTGCCATCAACTCCTACTAGCAGGACTTCAACAGATCGGAATTAATCGAACAACATTACTATGGTTTAAATCTTACTTAACAGATCATACTCAATAGATAAAAATATGCCAAAACTCTTCTACACCATACAAACAATTTCAAGGAATCCCACAATACTCGGCCCTCTCCGCCTTACTTTTTAATATTTACATACAACCAATCTGTAACATCATGCAGAAACACGATGTAAATTACTACATCTACGCTTATGATGTGATGTTATACCTTCCATACAACATATCAAAACCTAACCTCAATCAAATAGTCACCTGCTTCAGTGATGTATCCAAATGGCTTAAATCCCATAACCTGACAATAAACTATAACAAGACTGAAGTACTATTTATTAAAAGTATAAGACTTTTACCCTGTCAGTAACAATAAAAGTCAATGAAGCAACACTGGCAGTAAGCAAGAGGCAAGGTACCTGGGAATACTCCGGGACCAGAATCTAAGCCTAATCACCCATATAGCCAATACCACCAGAAGCAATTTATAATAAGATTAGGACCCTTCAACATCAAAGACCACTTTTATCTCACTAGAACTGCTGCACAATGCTTCAAGCAATGATTTTCCTTCATTTTGACTTCTGTAATAACATCCTCCAAGGGTCTGTCAAAACAAGCCCTAAATCATCTTCAGATGACCCAACACACTGCTGCTCACCTTATCCATAAAGCAGCAAAATCAGAAAGAATTGTATCTATACTATACATGTTACACTTGCTTTCAATAACAAGCAGAATGTAATATAAAGTCCTAACTATCACCTTTAAGGTCTTATCCGCAACACATCCAGAATCACTAATTCACACAGTCCCAAAAAGCAGAACAAGAGGCTGTACGGAGAATACCTTAACAATATCTACGTATTTGAGATGAAGTAATCAATCTACATCCAGTAGAACATTCTCACTCTATTCACCAACACATTGGAACTCACTACCAGAAGCAAAACGGACCTCACAACATTCTAAAAGCAGCTCAAGACACACTTATTCACATAGCACTTCGGTAAGAAGCTAGACTGCCTACTGTAGATATCAGCCCAACATAACTATGGCAAATGGTATCTCCTATCTATCCTAACTATTATAATGAGGCTATCTAGTATTGTCAACTTCATTGTCAACTGTTCAACTTTATTTTATTTTATTTTATTTTAATTTCTCTCAATCTCTGAGGGTCTCTGTTTAATATTTTGTAGTTGCAACATGTAAAGATTAATTGATCTAACATTGTTAATTGTGTTTTGCCTTTGTTAACTGTTGACTCATCAGTTTAAATTGCCTAAGTTATATGTAGATTTTTGTTTTTCTTTCCTGTAAACTGCTTTGATTTATTGATTATGACTCTGATTCTATGAGGCAGAGGGGCTGCCCCGCTACCCACCTTGCTGGTACTCTGCCTGCTGTTCCCCTTGCACACACAGAGCTGCTGCTTGTGCTGCGGGGGGATGTGGGCGGCATGAGGGTGGAGAGTGTGTGGGGCATAGGCAGGTCCGACCCCTGGACATATAGGGCCAATTCCAGTAATGGCCCTGTTCATCTTGGTCGGAGCCATCCTGATGGCCCAGGTGTGCCCCATAGTAAATCGGACTCTAAGCAGAAAATAAACATAAAAATAAATAGATTATTCATCTCTCTTTTGTTCCTCCTCACCAACCCATATCCAGCATGTCCGTCCCCTTCTTCTCTCTATTCCCACAGGTGCCTTTCTTCATAAGGGAACCTTTCTATCCCCTTAATGATTTTTGTCACCCTCCTCTGTACCTTTTCTAGTTCTGCTATATTTTTTTGAGATTGGGCAACCAAAACGCTATTCCTGCTGTTGTCTTGCTATAGGTCTATGCGGTATTTTGCTTTTCTCTGTTTTGGTTTCTGTTTTTTAACCACTCAAATCCAGATTTGAATCTGCAAATATAGAAATCATTCAAATAACCAGACTTGGTTAAAGGACATTTATTTTAAAATCTAGCTTTACAAAGAATGGGCTTATACAAATATTTGCAGTGTCAAAATATTTGAAGTATTTCAAGAGAGTGAAAACCTTCAAGTACTTGGAACACAAGCCTGACATTGCAAATATTCACATCTGAGCTAGGCCAAGTTATTTAAAATGGAGTAATGTGGTGTAAATTGAATCATGAATGGTCAGAATTTGTGTATGAGTCATATCATGTTTAATTAAAAAGTGCCTTCCTCTAATTTGAAGGGGCTGGGCAGATTTAAGCCAAAACAATTTACCCACCCCTCTATTTCTGAAATCTCATGGACAAAATGTCAAAGTTGAAAAACGGACAGTATGATATTTTGAACCAGTTTTTAATATGATATAATGCTTTTCAGTTTTGTGTAGTTATAAAATCTGACGTATAATCTTGTGTTAATAATACTTACTGAAGTGCCAAAGACCTCCTTGTAAGGACCTTTGAAACAACTGTGAAGGTCAGTTATTAATCAATTTATTTAGCAGTGCTTATATACAGCTTTTCACCATGTCAAAGCAGTGTACATTCAAGTGCGGTATATATTTCCCTTGTCCCTGAAGAACTCACAATCTATGTTTTCTACCTGAGGCAATGGAGAGTTAAGTGGCTTGCCAAGGCCACAAGGAGTGGCTGTGGGACTAGAAACCCCAGTCCTTCTGGCCTGAGATTGCTGTCTTCCAGCAGGATTCAAAGCCCTGGTCCTCCAGTCCAAGGCAACTTGTAGAATGAGCTGATCCAGTCTTTGGAAATTGTCTTTTGATGAGAGATCTAAATACCGGCTTAGCCGGCGGGCCCCAGTCCCGCGGCTGCCTGATAACCGGGTTCCCGGGGCCCGGTCGCGAGGCAGCCTCCTTCTCGGGGGTAGAGGTGGGGGGTTCAGTTGGGCTCGTGCTGGGCCCCCTGCGCGCGCATGGCAGCCCAGTGATTGGCTGTGCGGGCGCTCGCTGGGGGCGGGGCAACGCGAGCAAGGAGGGATCGCCGGTTGGCGATCTCCCTCTTCCTCCTTGCTCGCGGCTGGAGAAAGGTTCCCTCCCTCCCTCCCTTGTTTTCCGCATGGGTTGGGGGAGGAAGTAATTTGTCGCAGCTGGTGGGGGGGGGGTGGACTAGATCGGGGGCCTCTTGCGGGCCGTGTGAGCGGGGTGGCGAGCTGGTGCTCGCGGACCCGGTGGCTCATTTCAGCTGGAGGCCGCTTTCCATGTGAGCGGCGCGGCTATTCTGGTTGGGGGAGACGGCCCGGCTGGGGTCTCTACCCGGAAATGGCAACCCCTTCAGCTGGCCTTTGCTATCATGGCGAGGCGGGCGCGAAGGGGTAAGGGGGGGGGGTGGCTTGGATGGTGCTCCACTTTGCTTCAACGGCTGGTGGGGGGCATCATCCGGATGACGGGTGGGGGGGGGCATTCACCTGTGATGTTTTGGTTTGCGGAGTTGGCCCATGTTGGGCCGGTGTTCTTACTGTTAATAAAAGCTGCGACCAGCATTTGCACCAATGCCCGACGTCTGTGTGCTTTGTCAATGGTTAAGGGGAAGGAGGGGGGGTGTTGATGGGACGGGTGTTGGAGGGGGGGGGAGGGGGGGGTTTGGCCCATGCCGAGTAGGGCATCCGGATACCTCGGTTATAAGGCTACACCTCTGGTGGTGCTTACATTGGAGTCTAATAATAAACTGATTTTAAGAACAATTTTCTATTATATAGCAGTTTCGTAGGTTGTAATGTGTGGGTGTTTCCGGATGTGTAGCCTGGTGAGTCAAGCCAGACAAAAGAGATTTTTAGCTTTGTACAATGCAGTGCCATGGATTGGAGGTGGAGGATGAGTTTGAAATTTTCTTCTAGTATCTGCTCATTTATCTCTTGGTGGACTTCTTGATGCACAATTTTGCAATGTGTGCCTTCGATTCAGTCCTGACTCCTGGTGACCCAGAAGCTCCTGGGTTTTCTTGGCAGTGTCACTGGAAGTAGGTTGCCAGGCCTTTACTTCTGAGGCAATGGAGAGTTAAGTGGCTTGCCCAAGGCCACAAGGAGTGCTAGTGGGACTTGAACCCTGGTTGCTTGGTTACCAAGCCAGTGTTCTAACCACTTGGCTACTCCTTCACTCCTAAATGCATAGGGATCTTGATGCACAGGGATCGCTTAAAGAAAATATAACCATAAAGGGGATCATTTTAGAAACCTCACACAGCAGTTCAACATGTAAATAGCAATTTTAGACAGCTAACTTGTAGGTGAAATCTGGAACATCAGAGTTAACTAGGGCAACAGTGAAGGTGGGCCTATGTAAGTGTCTTCTAAAATTGACCTTCTCCACCTAAAAGTTAAACGTCTCCATCAAAACATAAAGAAACAGGGATGTGCTGAATAATGGGATGGACATGTACAAGTTGTTGCCGAATTTTAGAAACTTGCAAATGTCCAATATGAATGGCAGCAGAACAGATAACATAGATTTCTCTGCGATGGTATTTCAGAATGGGCACATAAATAGTTACAGAGATCAATGCAGAAAGGCCCATCCAGATGTCCAAAAACTGGATGGGCCGGATTAGACCCCCGATTCTGCAACCACGGTAGCCAGATATTCCCATGGGTGCAGAATCAGGCCCTAGATGAACTGGTCGTGTCCTAGACATCCATCCCCCACGCCAGCTAGCTCTCCTCATACTCCTGCTGGAACCCCATGCTGTGGCGCTCAGTCACCATGGCACCGGGACACTATGCATGAGCACTGTAAGGGCCGCCGCCATACCGTTCTTCTTTCCCCGCTGCCCAGCCCTCAGTGGGGGTAGCCAGGCCCAGGATCTGGTGGTGCGGTCTTACTTTCTGCTGCCCTATGCCTTGTGTTGCCCTGTGTGTCCCAATCTCCGCTATTCGTTGGACTTATTCCACCACTGAAATGGTGGAATAAGTCTTGCGTCCATTTTAGTACCACTGGATGTACAGAGCCATGACCTGTATGTCTGGGATCATAGGGCCACTCTCCTCCCTGTCACCGGCCCCCCCACCCCTGTCTGGAGCTCCCCATACAATGGCCTCGTACATGCGGGGAACTCTGGACCCAGAATCTGGTTCTACTGAATAGCAGGGGTTGGACATCCAGGTCGGACGTCCAACCCCGCTATTTGTATCTCAGCAGGCTGGCCATAGTATATGACAGCAGATAAAGACCAGTATGAGCCATCTAATCTGCCCAGTAAGATGGCTAGAGTGGTTGTAACTACCACTCCGTGCAAGTCATGCCCACACCATTTATTGAAGTATAAAAGATATTTAAGTTTGCTTTGATTTTATCCTCTTGCTATAAAGGGATCCACTCTGTCTGTCCCATGCCACGTTGAATTCTGTCACTGTATTTGCCCCCTCCACCTACATCTGGAGGGCATTCCAAGCATCCACCACCCTTTCAGTGAAAAAATATTTCCTGTTGTTACTTTTACGTTTACCGCCTTGCAGCTTCATCACATGCCTTCTAGTTTTAGCACTTCCCCTTTTTTGCGAAAAGTTTATTTGTTCATTAATACCATTTAAGTATTTAAAGGTCTGTATCATATCTACCCTGTTCCTCCTCTCCTTTGGGTTTCTGCATCCCAAGTGCATGACCCTGCACTTCTTTGCATTAAATCTTAATTACCAAGCATTAGACCATTCTTCCAGTGTTTGTAGATCTTTCCTCATGTTGTCCATTCCCTCAGAAGTGTCCACTCCTTTGCAAATTCTCATTTCATCTGCAAAAAGGCAAACTTTTCCCTTCAATCATTCCACAATATCACTCACAAATATATTGAACAGTATCTATCCCAGGACCAATCCCTGAAGCACGCCACTATGCGCCTTCCTTTCTTCTGAGTGAGTTCCGTTTACCACCACCTTCTGTCAGTAAAACAATTTTTGATCCAGTTTACCACCTTGGGACCTATCCCCAGGCTGCCCAGCTAAGAAACATCACAGACCTAACCATATTCAGAAAACACCTGAAGACACTCCTATTCACAGAACATTTCGACCCCATCACAGAACCTCTCCCCAAAAGAATATAAGAAGATGACTTCTTACATAGTCCACACATATATAGTTATGACGCCAAAGGTCATCAATTGCATGTTGTTCATAGTTTATAACAATAAAAAAGCAGGAAAGTAGGAACTTAATGTTCATTCACTTATTGTTCTCTGTAAACCGCCTTGACCTGGTGAAAGGCGGTATATAAATACAGCTAAATAAAATTAAATAAATAATAAACAAATATCGATAAACCTCCTATGAGGAACAGTTTCAAAGGCTTTTCTGAAATCTTGGCATATTACATTCATTGCATGCCCTTGATCCAGTTCTCTGGTCACCCAGTCAAAGAACTCAATCAAATTTGTTTGGCATGATCCTCCTTTGGTAAAACCATGTTGCCTCAGATCATGCAATATGCTGGTTTATAGAAAGTACTCTATTCTTTCAAGCGTGCCTCCATTACTTTTCCCACCACAGAGGTAAGGCTTACCGGCCTATAGTTTGTCACCTCTTCCCTATTATCACTTTTGTGAAGAGGTACCACATCAGCCCTTCTCCAGTCCTGCAGAACCTCTCACATCTCCAAGGATCTATTAAAAACATCCTTTAAAGGCCCTGCAAGAACCTCTCTGAGCTCTTTCAGTATCCTGGGATGTATCCCATCTGGTCCCGTGGCCTTGTCCACTTTTAATTTTGTAAGCTGTTCAAAAACATCATCTTTTATGAATGGTGTGGCATCTACTCCATTCCCATTTGTATATTTGTCAGCCATACATGGTCCTTCTCCAGGATTTTCTTTTGTGAATACAGAAGTATTTAGTATTTTAGCTTTTTCAATATCACTTTCCCCAAATTTATCTTCAGCACTTTTGAATCTTGCAGTTCCACCTCTGCTCTTCTTCTTCCCCCAAATATACCTGAAAATATTTTGTCTCCACGCTTCACATCTTTAGCCATCTTTTCTTCCGCTTTTGCTGTCCTTATTTCTCTCTTTGTCTCTTTTAGCTTTTCCTGTACTCTGTTCCTCTTTTTGTGATTTTCTGAATTTTGAGAAAGCTGTGTTTTTTACCTTTATTTGTACAGTCACTTCTTTGGTGAACATATAGGTTTCCTTTTCCTCATGTGTATCCCATATCATATACACATCTCAGCCTGCCGTTTTGCAAGTGGAGACGCGCATAGCAGTCATTAACCATAAACCATAAAGCTCTCTCTATGTACCTGCAGTTTGTTTTTGAACAATGAAAAGTAGTAAGAGATTTCTCCTCCTCTTTTGACAGGAATTAGATTGCTAAAAAGATGGGGGGGGGGGGGGGTTGTGCCTTGGATGTGTCCACTGGCAATTTCAGATGTGTGGTGCCCTTCTAACATTGGGCATACATGTATATATATTTGCAGGGACAGGCCACCACCTTGCCCCCATATGATCCGGATTTGACCTCACCAGGCACATGTAAATTTGGCCCTTTCTAAAAAGGGAGTCTAGGGACATCCATATGATTTCCAAGTGGAAATGATTATGAATAGGGATTCTACAAGGACCTCCTTATGCTGAAAAATTGAACATATAGACCATGTTCAACTTATGCACTGGTGGTCATGATTGATCGTCAGTAGGTGCAGTATAGTTCAGTGAGGTTACGCACCTCTCCTTTCTTCCTCCCCACCACCCCTTATCCAGCATTTCCCGTTCCTCTCCCCAGGAAGTGGCTCCTTCACTGAAGCTG
This sequence comes from Ichthyophis bannanicus, assembly GCA_033557465.1. NCBI lineage: Eukaryota > Metazoa > Chordata > Amphibia > Gymnophiona > Ichthyophiidae > Ichthyophis > Ichthyophis bannanicus. Next base: position 949,758,150 of record CM066034.1, read on the forward strand.
AGCAGTAGTAGAAGCACTTTAGTGCACCTTCTCTGATTGTGAGACTTGACTCTACATGGCAGGAAGAGAGAAGATGTGCATAAGAGCTTCTGCTATTGCTCAGCTTCATCAAGTGAGCAAGGATCAGAGACAAGTTAGTTCAGTGTCTGCCACACTGACCTCCTGGAGGGGAAGAGAAGGGAAGTATAAATGATGGACAGGGGGAGAGGGGTAGGGGGAGAGAAGCAAAAGGAGGAAAGGGGAGATGCTGGATACCTGATGAATCTTCCGTTTTTAACCTCGACTTATGCAAAGACCAGTGTTATATTGGAGGGGAGGTTGACTCAAAGACCACCTACTGACTTATAAATGAGATCAATTCATGCTCAAATATATATGGCACTTACATTGTTGCAAGATACACAGATTCAAAGGGGCATGGTCTGGATCATCCAAAAATATGTGTATTAACTATTTTGCAATGGGAATACATGTATATTTTTAAAATTTTCCTGTTGATATTTATATCTGCTCCGAGGCTGGTGTGTCAGCTACCTGCTTGTTGGACCAGGGGTCCTCACAAAGGATTGAAGGGCAGTTTTGCTTATCTCACTGGCATCTAACACCACCTAAAAAAAACCCCAGTTATTTCGAAACGTTGTGAGTGTATATGTATTCATCCCTTTTGCTATGAAACCCCTACATAAGACCTGGTCCAACCAATTAACCTCAGAAGTCACATAATTAGTTGATTAGGGTCCACCTGTGTGCAATAAGTGTCACATGATCTGTTACATGGTGCCTGTATAGATATACCTGTTCTGAAAGGCCCCTGGCTTTGCAACACCACTAAGCAAGCAACATGAAGACCAAAGAGCACTCCAAACAGTCAGAGACAAAGTTGTGGAGAAATATAGATCAGGGTTGGGAAATAAAATAAAAAAAATCCCAAATTCTGAATATTCCATGAAGCACCATTAAATCCATTCTAACAAAATGGAAAGAATATGGCACCACTATAAACCTAAAAAGAGAAGGCCGCCCACCAAAACTCACAGACGAGACAAGAAGGGCATTAATCAGAGATGCCACAAAGACACCAAGGAATACTGAAGGAGCTGCAAAGATCCACAGCAGAGATGGGAGTATCTGTCCATAGGACCACTTTAAGCCGCACAGTCCACAGAGGGGGGATTTATGGAAGAGTGGCAAGAAAAAAAACATTGCTTAAGGAAAGAAATAAGGAAACATGTTTGGAGTTTGCACAAGAGCATGTTGCGGACCTCAAAACACATGGAAGAAGGTTCTCTGGTCAGATGAGATGAAAATTGAACTTTTAGGCCATCGTGGGAAACGCCAACACTTCCCATCACCCCAAGAACACCTTTCCCACAGTGAAACATGGTGGTGGTAGCATCATGCTGTGGGGATATTTTTCATCAGCAGAGACAGAAAAACTGGTCAGGATTGAAGGAACGATGGATGGCAGTTCTTGAGGAAAATATTTGGTAAGTGTAGTTTCTGTTCATTGTAAACCGCGCTGATGTCGAATAGTGCGGTATAAAAGAAACTGTAAATAAATAAATAAATAAATAAATAAAACCTGTTGCAGTCTGCCTGAGATTTGAGACTGGAACGAAGGTTCACCTTCCTGCAGGACAATGACCCTAAACATACTGCTAAAGCTACACTGGAGTGGTTTAAAGGGAAACATTTAAATATCTTGGAATGGCCTAGTCCAGGAGTGGGCAATTCCGGTCCTGGAAGGCCGCAGATCAGTCAGGTTTTCATGATGTCCCTAATGAATATTCATGAGATCTATTTGCATCTACTGCCTTCCATTGTATGGAAATAGGTCCATGAATATTCATTAGGGACATCATGAAAACCTGACTGGTCTGCGACCCTCCAGGACCGGAATTGCCCACCCCTGGCCTAGTCAAAGCCCAGACTTCAATCCAATTGAGAATCTGTGGCATGACTTGAAGATTGCTGTACACCAATGCAACCCATCTAACTTGAAGGAGTTGGAGCAGTTTTGTCTTGAGGAATGGGTGAACATCCCAGTGGCTAGAAGTACCAAGCTAACAGAGACATACCCCAAGAGCCTTGCAGCTGTAATTGCAGTAAAAGGTGGCTCTACAAAGTATTGACTTTGGTGTGGGGGGGGGGGATACCTATGTACCCTCATGATTTCTGTTTTTTTTCTTACTTATTTTTGTGCCGCAATAAAAGATATTTTGCACCTTCAAAGTTGTAGGCATGTTGTGTAAATCACATGGTGCTTACCCCCAAATCTCCATTTTAATTCCGGGTTGTAATGTGACAAAACAGGATAAACATTGAGGAGATGAATACTCTCACAAGGCACTGTACATCAGCTCTAGGCTGATGCAAGTGATCATGCCTGGTGTGGCAGTGCTTTTTTACAGTACTTAAAAGGTGTGGCCTTGACTCCGATTTTATACATATAGTTCGGCTGTTACACTCCCTGCCAGTAGGCCAGCTGTCATAATGACACTTTTCAGCAGAACCTTTCCCTTAAAAAGAGGAACCCAACAGGGCTGTCCCCTATCATCTCTCCTTTTTGAATTAGCTTTGGAACCATTGGTTAGTTCCATAACAAGGCATGAAGGAATTCATAGCATTAAGGTGGCTTAATGTATTTGAGGGGCAATTACCATATTAATGGATTCCATCCAGGACAAAAATAGTGGGGACCAGCATGATACTGTTCCCTTGATTTTACACTGGGTCACCTCCATAATTTGCACTATTGTGACTTCTAAAATATCCTGAAAAAATATCCCCAGATAACGGAGGCTTCCAGCTGACCACTGAAATGGGAAGTTCTGCTATTTAATAAAGAAACATAAAGGATTAAGAGGCATACATTTGAACTTCCCACAATTGATTTTATATCCGGACAAAGGTGATAAATCATCAGTTAATAAAGACTTCAGAAAGCAGCTCAAAACTCAACTCTTCACCCTGCATTACGGAGACGACAACTCACACCCAAAAGCACAAGCACCATGGAAATAACATCTCATCACCTGACACAACTGGGACAAGGTCTGCCCAAGCCCAAGGCCACCCAGAACCAAACCCAGTCCACCCAAACCCAAAGAACTTCTGTATATAGTTAACCTGTACATAGTTACATTCTTAAATTATTGTTCTTAAATTCTTTGTTCTCAAGTCAAGTTATCTTGTAAAAGTTGTGCTCCTGTTCTATGTAACATGTTCTGAGTTCTATGTAAACCGCCCCTGATCTCTGGAAGGGGTGGTATAGAAAAATGTAATTAATAAATAAGTATATGACCTTCTCACTATATGCCCCCACGATCTGGAACTCTCTACCCAAAACCATCAGATCTACTCAAGCTATGAAGAAACTATTTAAAACACACCTATTCATAGAACACTTTGGGACTAATGACATTGCATAATTATATATGCAATATCCACCTCTGATTTGTTGACTCCATCATAATCCCCACGTTTAACCCCCATATTTAACTCCAAGTTGTTTACCCCCTTGTTCAACGTAAAACAAATCTTGTGAGATTATGTGCTGTTCATTGTAAACCACCTTGGAACAATGGCAGTATATAAAAAACAGTTAAATAAATGAAATAAATAAATGTTGGCATTGCAAATGATTTTAAAGGAATGGAAAATAGGACTGTCATTAGTTTTTATTTCTAGTGGAACACTTTCTGCTTGTGACCAAATATGAGACCATCCTTGCTGCTGGGACTGTTGGAACCTATGTAACAGTACAGTATGCTTTATTAGAAAATTCTTTATGCTCTTAATTCTTACTAGAAAATTCTTATGGTGCTTTGTTAAAAATACTTGTTGGCTCTAATGGGCTGTTCCAGGATCTGTAAGAGCAGCTGACTAAGAGAGGGTGGGGTAATGGGATTATTTTGTGGGTCCGTGGGATGTAAAAGTTGGCTGGGCCTTTTGTGTGCGTGTACTGTATTTGTGTTTAAAATTTATAAATGTATTGAACTAAAAAAGAATGTACTGTATCTGAACTTCCAAGACTGTTAAGAAATTTCCACCTTTCGTACAGACATTTAATTCTTGTAATTGTTCCTTTTAGTTTCCTTCTAGCTAGCTTTTCTCATTTTACTGTGATCTTCCCTTCTGCTTATATATTATTACAATAGTTTTATTTATTATTGTTCCTCCAATGATTAACTCACATTTGATTGCATTATGATCACTGGGACCAATATTCCAAGGCATTTGCAGACTTGTAAACCATGTACATGCCACTGAATATCCCTGATCAAGCACTTAGCATCGGGGTATGTAGTGGCATTAATTGGGGATATTCAGCTGTGTCGGTCTTTACTGTGCATCACTAACTGGGCAGCAGTACCATATTGCCACTATCCAGTTAGCAAATGGTGTCACCATGGAACGCCCCAGAAAGCCCACAACACGTCCTGATGTTGTAGGCATTCTGGGGAGTTCTGCGGTAATGAATGGAGTGGAACGGGTAAACGTAGATCAATTGTTTACGCCATCAAAATATAGAAAGACTAGGGGACATGTAACAAAGCTACAGTGTAACTTACTTAAGACTAATAAGAGAAAATATTTTTTCACTTAACGTGTAATCAAACTCTGGAATTCGTTACTGGAAGATGTAGTAAAAGCTGTTAGTGTAGCCGGGTTTAGAAAAGGTTTGGACAAGTTCCTGGAGGAAAGGTCCATAAACCATTATTAAAGGGGACCCGGGATATCCATTGCTTGCCCCAGTACAAGCATTGTGGAACCTTTGTCTTCTGGGAAACTGCTAGGTACTTGTGACCTAGATTGGCCACTGTTGGAAACAGGATACTTGACTTGATGGACCTTGGTCTGACCCAGTATGGCATTTCTTATGTTCTTAATTTATGTTTTTTGATGATAGACAACCTGCTTCTATCCATGCATTCTTGAGCAATTTCTGGCTTTTCTCCATGATGTAGATTAAAAGCTGGTTGATTTCTTTTTTAATACTTAGTTCCAGCAGCCAAGTTTTGTTTTGATAAAAGTGGAGTCTATTCTGCCAGAATAGTTTCTGCAGTCCCCCACTCCCCCCTCCACCCCCCCCCCCACACGTCCTAATGAATGTAAAGCCTTCCTCACTGTGCCATTGTCTCATCAATGCACTGAGACTCCTGAGCTTATCCCTGCTCTGGAGTCCTGTGTGTGGAACTAGGAGAATTTCCAAGAATGCCACTTTAGAGGATCTGGTTCTAGTTTTCTACCTAAATGTACAGTAGCCTCTAGCACCTCCTTCCTGCATTATCCTATGCCATTGATGATGCCCACACGGGCTATGATTGCCAGCTCCTCCTCAGACACAGTGTTCAAGCCGGGTCAGGTCTTCCACCCTCCAAGCTGGCAGGTGCTTTAACTGCTGCAGTGACAGTCCTCTTAGCCTCTCGTTGGAGGGAATCCTAGTCATTGTGTAATTGTGACATGTCATAATTGAACCTCATGATTTAGAGTTCTGGAGGCAGTGATAAATATGTGGTCCCTGACTGAAAACGGTTTCTGTAATGTCTTGGCTAAGTGAACTGGGAGCACATATAAAATGCGGTCAAATCCCTGGGTATAACAAATGAAGGCTTATGATGTTATAGCCCAGCGGAGGCCAATTCCATTGAGCTGGTAGCCCAAAAGATCAGGGGGAAACTGTTGGCTTTAAAAAGAAGTCATTTGTTTGTCAGTGTGCATACAACTGCTTAAAACCATATTATCTGAAAGAATACCTCCACTATAGAATAAATAATTAAGCAGTGAAAATGGCTAAATATCCTTGGGTAAATTACAAGTCAATTAATGCAGTTGTAAACAATCATATTAACAAAGTCAGTGATATATGATTACTGCTCAGCGTACAGAGAGTTATGGCAGTATTAATTGGATTTAGCCATTGCATCCACCCCACCCGCCCATGCCGTGCTGAGAATTTATTTCTTCTTATTAAAGACCCATTAACTAACCAGCTATTTTTTATGGATGCAGAATATAGACAAACTGTGCACATTGTGGGTTTTTTTTTTAGCAATTTGTCACAGTTCTGTGGATGCACTTGCTTTAGGGAGCATCACGTGCAGTATGAAATTCAGCTATATAAGGCAATTTGTGGCTTGGTCGTCTAGCAGAGAGTTTTCAGTGTCTTTCACTTCTTGATCACTGCTTTGTATCTCATTTTAGCTGTACATGGTAAAGAAAATCATTGTCATCTGCAAGCAATTCAGAAACTTATGTGAGACAAACCACAGGTAAATTGTCACCATTCTTGGGAGTCTCAGAAGAGAGACCTAGCGACTGAATTATGCTCTCAGAGTTGGAGGTGTGCGCCCTTCAGAGCAGTGTTCAGACATTGTCTCAACAGCATGGAGATGCTTATCCTAGCACTGCTTTGCTGTACCTGTTCGGTGGATGAATGTAGGATTTTGGACTCCAGTACTATTAATCCAGCTTCTTTTCATGAACTGTAAATTCACAAAAAGAGGAATACCCTCTCCCATAAAACAAAATGAGCAGTGGTTTTCTTAGTCATATATATTTTTGGTTATGATCCAGTTGAAGATAGAGTAGAAAGTCATTTGTAAGCACAAAAAAACATTTTAGATGACCTAATGAAGCGGGGATAACTCTCCAAAAACTTGTCACAGATAAAGTCATTCCAGTAAAAAGATCTCTCTTCTGACCTATATGTTGACCCTTGTTTGCATAAATTCTATTAAGCTGATACAATTATTTAGTCAAGGTAGACTTTTTCAAATGTCTCTCAGATTTTCTTCATGCTCAGTATTCTTGTTAGAATTCACATCACCATGGCACCACGCTCCTGTCTTCATAGGTAAAAATATTTTCTTTTGCATCCACCTGTTCAATGTAATTTCAGTAACTCTGGTAACCCGGAGGCCCTCCTCGCCTCCATCACCAGTCTTAGCATCCCACCATAATATTCCCCCACAAATTCACAAACAACTGTAGTTGGTACAAACATTTGGTCGCAGCTTTATTTACACCTGTAACAACCGGCCCAACACGGGCCTGAATATACAGCCATCCAACATAACCCAGCCCCCACACCCCATTGCCGGAGGATGCCCCCCCACCCGCCATCGTAGTAGCAAGGCGGAGCATCCTCCTCCCCCCCAAACCCCTCCGCCTGCCTCGCCCTATTAGTAGCAAAGGCCGGCTCCCACCCCCCCGCTACCGGGCCGAGACCCCCAACCGGGCTGTCTCGCCCCAACCCCGAGGAGCACTTCGCCCCCACTGCTCGTAAACCAGTTCAAGCCCGCGCCGCTCCTGCGAGCGCTGGCTCTGTACCCCGCCCCCGCCAGCTGCAACATTTCGAAACCACCTCCATAATGGGTGGGAGGGCGGGAACGCGTCCGATTCCCGAGGAGCCGCGGCCAGAAGGAGACGGCCACGCGGCTCCTCGCAGACACTGCACCGCCCCCCCTCTTCAGCCCGCGGCCAATGAAATCGCTCCGACATCATGACGGAGCGATTTCGAATGCCGCGAGCATGGCCTCCTCTCACTCACCCCCCCCGCCCCCCCGTCACATGCTGGAGGCCGAGGCCGGGCCCGGGCCCAGGTTACTGACGGCCGCGGGACCCGGCCCGCGGCCTCGAGCATTTTGTTCAATTTAAACCGCACCGATGCAGAATACCGTGGTATATAAGAGAATGTAAATAAATAAAATTAATAAATAAATCCATCCAGGAAAGGTCTGGAAAGGAAAGTCTGAATCTCATAAGAGCATAAGATATGACATATTGGATCAGTCCAAGGGTCCATCAAACCCAGTATCCTGTCTCCAACAGTGACCAATCCAGGTTACAAGTACCTATCAGGTTCCCAAAAAGGTACACAGATTCCATACTGCTTATCCTAGAGTTAAGCAGTGGATTTCTTCAGTCCTCTTGAATAATGGTTTATAAACTATAAAGTTATTCAGTGCATGACTCAGAGGTATTCAGTAATAGGAACTTCAGCTTGGTTTGGGTTCACTGAAATCCTGGGAGAATTCTTCTTTGTTGTCTTGTTCTTGTCCTATTTGTGGTATTTTCCCCTGTTATTGTATCCTACATATATTTTTTATTGTTAACCACCTTGATGTAAGGCGGTACATCAAATAATTTTAAATGTAACTGCAAGTGATATGAAGGAATTTGGAAATCAGTGGAAAACCAAAGCAGATTTTAATTTGATATACCAGCAGATTTTGGTGGATCCATTTCAAATGTTGCTAGTAATCGCTTTGCAGCTTTGGGAGGAAAAATAAAATACTTGTATACTGGTGCATTGAACCTACAGATCATCAGCTTGGCTCTGAAATAGAGTTTTGCAAAGGGAATAAGTAATCAGCTGGTTTTAGGGTTTTGATCATTTCTCGCAATTACTGATTTTTTTCAGTTTGTGTTATTAAAAAAAATTGTAATGCACATTAGAACATTTTAAAGCATGTAAATTATTTTTATATGTGTTATTTCATAGGCTAATGTGCGTTAAAACAATTTTGATGCACTAAATTTTTAAGGCATGCTAACAAGCTGAATTTACACTATACAAATGCACTTCTCTATTGTGAACCTCTTTTAAAGACGTTTACCCATCACTATCCAGTAATGATTTCCCAGTACAAGCAAATGAGTGTTTCAAGTGGCTTATGTAGAAGTTATACGAATTTCAGAGTCAGTTGGGTTTTCTGGATATCCACAGAGAGGGTCATTATAAGCCACATTTAGCGGATCTGTATGTCTGATCTGGACGTCCAGACCTGCTAAATGTCCCAATCACCCTGCCTGCGCCATCGGGCGCACGGCTGCACGCCGGGGATCACGTCGGGCAATCGGCCCTTTAAATCTGAGGGCGCCATCGGGCACACCCACGCCTGGCAGGCTTGTGCCTGAGGGCCTCGCCAGAGGGCCCTTTGGCGAGGCCCTTAGGTGGGGACCAAAGGGGCCCTGGCGCGCTGTCACTCCCAGCAACAGCTAATCTCCGGGAAGCATCAAGGAGCAGAGCAGGACCAAACGCTCCTCCTGACCCCAACCAGCTCCCATATGAAGTAAGCACCCACCATTGCTACCCACAGCCTAGTGACTCTATTGCTACCTATCGCTCCCTCACTGTCGCTACCCCATTACCTGCAATTAATTCTGTTGCATTGAACTTGCAATCCACTGCTTGCATTGAACTTGCTACCCACTGCTACACTGAACTTTGCTGCACAGGCTATAGTCTCCCCACTACGCATTGCTTGTATTTTAACCTATATTGCATAGCCTGTAGTCCCCACTTGTAACTCAACATAAACTGCATAGTGTGTAGAATCCTTACCCACCTCATTGCTTGTAGGATAACATACGCTGCTTAGCCCTACTACTCCTCTTCCATGGCCCCACATCACATTGTCCTTCTCTTCCTCATACTCCCCAACTGCCTCCCCTCCTACCAGCACCCTCACTCCTCTCCCCCCTACTCTCCCTCTACCTTCCTCACTTCTCCCTCCATTCTGCCTTCTAACCTAGCATCTGCTCTTGAGCTTCATTACACCCTCCCCCCTCATTCAACCAGCCCCCCTCTCTTTAAGGCAACCCCACCCTTGCTTCTGCCGTACTGCCTCTGCTTTAGCCCGCTCTCTACTACTCCTTCTCCTTTTCTCATCAGGTAATATCAACCCCAACCCTGCCTCCCCCCCCCCCATTTTGTCTATCACTCTAAGAAGAGTTCCTCACGCACCTTATCTAATCTCATCCATATCCCTCTCCTTTCCCCTTCTACCCGCCCTCACTCATGCCCCAATCACTCATCCAGAGATATCAACCCCAACCCTATCCCTTTTAGAGTTCTGTCTCACTCTAAAAAGAGATCCTCACGTAACCTAATATCATCAATATCCCCCTTCATTCCTCTTTCACTTCCCCTCCCTCATGTCCCTCATGGAGGGCACACTCATCCAGAGACACCCACCCATACCCTGGCCCCTCATGGAGGACACACTCATCCAGAGACACCTACCCGTACCCTGGCCCTTCATGGAGGGCTCACTCATCCAGAGACACCCACCCATACCCTGGCCCCTCATGGAGGGCACACTCATCCAGAGACACCCACCCGTATCCTGGCCCCTCATGGAGGACTCACTCATCCAGAGACATCCACCCGTACCCTGGCCCCTCTAGATCCCGGTACTACTCTGGAAATAGATCCTCACGTAACAGCCCACCTAGACCACTGTCTTACTCTGAAAAGAAATCCTCACGTAACTTGTCCAACCTTATCCATATCCCTCTCCTTTCTCCCTCCACTCTCCCGTTCTCATGTGCCTTATGGAACGTATGCTCAGGCTCTAACAAACTTGCTTTTACTCATGATCTCTTTATCTCTAATGTGCTACTCCTTCTTGCTCTAACTGAAACCTGACTCCCCCCAGACGATACCGCATCCACTGCTGCTCTCTGCCATGGAGGATATCAATTCTCCCATACACCTCGATCTACTGGCTGCGGTGGTGGAGTTGGGCTTCTACTTTCTCCCTCTTGCCAATTCCAACCCCTCCTACTACCCCAGTCACGCTCCTCCCTCTCTTTTGAAGTCCACTCCATTCACCTCTTCACACCACTTCCCCTCTGAGAAGCTGTTATATATTGCCCACCCAACAAATCCACATCGACCGTCCTTACTGACTTTGACTCCTGGCTTTCCGTCTTTCTGGATCCCTCTTCCCCCACTCTTATTCTTGGCAACTTTAACATTCACGTCGATAACCCCTCCGATCCCCATGCTTTAAAGTTACTCGTCCTCACCTCCTCATTCGACCTCCAACTTTGCTCCACTGCTCCCACCCACCTGCATGGCCATTGCCTTGACCTGATACTCTTCTCTAATTCCTCTCCTTTAAACTTCCGCAACTCAATCCTTCCCTCATCTGACCATCACCTTTTAACCTTTAATCTTCAGATTCCACCGTCTCAATCTTGTCCTGTCTCCTCTGACCTATTTAGAAACCTTCATAATATCGATCCCGTGACTCTCTCCTCCACCATTTCTCCAACATTTTCCTCTATTATGTCCTCCAAGTCCGTCGACGAGGCAGTATCCTTTTATAATGCTGCACTATCCTCGGTTCTCAAAACTCTTGCCCCACCCACCCCACGTCCCATCCGATGCTGTACTCCCCAGCCCTGGCTTTCTTCCACAACCTGCTATTTACGCATCTGTGCCCATTCTGCTGAACGTGCCTGGACCAAATCCCGCTCCCCGGAATACCTTCTACACTTCAAATTCATGCTTGGCTCCTTCCAGTCAGCCATAGCACTTGCCAAACGACTACTTCCATGACAAAATCCACAAGATTACCCTCCAATTCCCCACTTCCTTATCTACCTCCCCCCCTCCCCAATTCTACCCCCCATCCATACTTCCTCTATTACCCTCTCCTCCTTCCCTGCAATCTCCGAAGAGGAAACCACACTCCTTCTTTCCTCCTCCAAACCCACCACCTGTTCCTCTGACCCTATCCCCACCCATCTCCTACATCCCATCTCCCCTACTGTTGTCCCCTCCATCTCTCATATTTTCAACCTTTCACTCTCCACTGCAACTGTCCCCGCCGACTTCAAACATGCTGTTGTCACACCTCTCCTCAAGAAGCCCTCACTCGATCCCACATGTCCTTTTAACTATTGACCCATCTCCCTCCTTCCCTTCATATCTAAACTACTAGAATGAGCAGTCCACCACTGCTGCCTCGACTTCCTCACCTCCCAGGCCCACCTGGACCAACTACAATCTGGCTTCCATCCCCTACACTCCACTGAAATGGCTCTTACAAAAGTCTCCAATGACTTGTTCCTGGCTAAATCTAAGGGCCTCTACTCTGTCCTCATCCTTCTCGACCTCTCTGCTGCCTTTGACACTGTTGACCACAATCTCACCACCCTCTTCTCGCTTCCTCCCATGGCTTTCAGTACCATATCTACCTCTCTACACCTAATATCTCTCCAGCAATCCAGACCAAGATCTCTGCCTGCCTTTCTGACATCGCTGCCTGGATGTCTCACTGTCGCTTAAAATTGAACATGGCCAAGACAGAACTCCTTGTCTTTCCCCCCAACTCCTCCCCCATTCTCTGTCTCTGTAGATGGATCTACGATCCTTCCTGTTCCCCCGGCCCACAATCTAGGGGTTATCTTCGACACGTCTCTCTCCTTCTCCACATATATCCAGCTTGTAGCTAAGACCTGCCGCTTCTTTCTCTACAACATTAGCAAAATCTGCCCCTTGCTTTCTGAACACACTACCAAACCGCTTATCCACTCCTTAGTCTCCTCTCGCCTCGACTACTGCAACCTACTCCTTGCTGGTCTCCCCATGAGCCATCTCTTTCCCCTTCAATCTATACAAAACTATGCTGCTCGACTTATCTTCTGCCAGTCTCGCCATGCCCACATTACTCCTCTTCTCAAGTCACTTCACTGGCTCCCTATCCAATTCCGCATCCAATTCAAACTTCTCCTACTGACCTATAAATGCATTCACTCTGCGGCCCCTCAATATTTCTCATCTCTCCCTACATCCCCCCTCAGGAACTTTGCTCTGCTAACAAGTTACTTATTGCTAGGCCTTTCACTCGCACTGCTAACTTCTGACTTCACTCCTTTCACCTTGCTACTCCTTACACCTGGAACGGCCTGCCTTTGTCTGTACGCCAGGCACCCTCTCTGGCCCTCTTAAAATCCAGGTTGAAGACCCACCTTCTCACTGTCACTTTCAGATCCTGACTTCTATCCTTTATCTTAACCTTTATCCTGACTTCTATCCTTTATCTTAACAAAAGATATTATAATGCCTCTATATCGTTCCATGGTGAGATCGCATCTTGAATACTGTGTGCAATTCTGGTCGCCATATCTTAAAAAGGACGTAGTGTTATTAGAAAAGGTTCAGAGAAGAGCCACCAAAATGGTAAAGGGTATGGAAGGATACTTCTATGAAGAAAGGCTAAAAAGGTTAGGGCTCTTTAACCTGGAAAAGAGACGGCTGAGAGGAGATATGATAGAAGTCTATAAATTAATGAACGGAGTGGAACGGGTAAACGTAGATCGATTGTTTACGTTATCAGAATATAGAAAGACTAGGGGACATGCAATGAAGCTACAGGGTAAACTATTTAATACTAATAAAAGAAAATATTTTTTCACTCAACGTGTAATCAAACTCTGGAATTTGTTACCGGAGGATGTAGTAAAGGCTGTTAGTGTAGCTGGGTTTAAAAAAGGTTTGGACAAATTCCCAGAGGAAAGGTCCATAAACCATTATTAAGAAGGGACCCAGGATATCAATGCTTGACCCAGTACAAGCATTGTGGAACCTGTGTCTTTTGGGGAAACTGCTAGGTACGTATGACCTAGATTGGCCACTGTTGGAAACAGGATACTGGGCTTGATGGACCTTGGTCTGACCCAGTATGGCATATCTTATGTTCTTAACCTGACTCCCATCAATTTTCATGACTGAGTTGTAAAGACCATATTGTGCTTTGCACCAAATTAATGTTCTGTATTGTCTCGATTAGATTGTAAGCTCGGACGAGCGGGACTCTGACGAGCAGGGACTGTCTCTTGTTTGTATTTCTGTACAGCGCTGCGTGCGTGGCGCTATATAAGTGCTGTCACCCACCTACTCACTCTTATAGGCTGAGGCCTAGGGAGCTTCAGTGGGGCCTCGTCTTAATGAAGCTGGGACTTTACAATGCCCCCTGGGATCTGTAGTCCCACTAGCTAATCAAAAAGGTAGTTGTGAACGAGTAGCCAGGCTTTTCAAAAAGAGGTATTTTATTTCCCTTCCGGGTGAACTTTTGCACATAAGAATCAAAAGAAATAAACCATATTTTTCTGGTACAAATGAAAATGAACTACTGTTAACAAAAAGGTGCTTATCTTCAGCCAATCCAAAAAGGTAAAACAGTCCTTGTACTTTACACAAGTGAGTTTTTCAAAATCCGTTTCCCTAAACAGATTTCTGCTTTTAAACAGCTCAGCAGAGAGAGGAAATGTTATCTGAGAACATTAATGCACAATCCATTTGGAACTCATCAGGACTTTCCCCACAAAAGTCACATTCCATGTCCTCATAGTTTTCCCCGTAGCTATCTTCAGAATGGTTGTAACTCACATCATTGTTGCAAAAACCCTCCTCTCCTTTCCAAAGGCTTCTCTACCCCTCTCTATCAGGGTGAATTGGAAGGTTACCGTATATTATAGATTTTTCCTCCAGAGGGCCACACACTCCTGGCTGTGTGTATGGGAAACTCTCCCTTTCAAAGTTCCCTCTATTACAAGGAATTAGCCTATCCTTTGGCTCGGTTCCCCCGGAGCTTTCTGAGCACGGACACTTAGCGTGGCTTTTTCCCCAGGCAAGCCTTCTACTCCCTTTTACAGTAGGCTTCTCTTTGGGCAGGTAAGTATCCCTTTGATAATAGTTACTGCCCTCCTGGTACCTGTTCTCAGGGAGACTTCCTCTCACAGGTTCCTTCCGTCTGCCTGCATGAATACCTCCGTGGCACCAACCACCTGGTTCTTGTTCAGTGCTGCCCAGCACCCTGTAACCAGCCTCTGGTATTCTCTCAGCTATCTCCTGTGGAACACTGCTTGAACCTCTGTGGGAAGTTTTTCCTTTTGTTTCCAAAACAGCTCTGGCATGCTCCTGCTTAGCTCCTCTAGAATCCTGGTTAGCCCTCCTAGGATCCTGGTTAGCTCTACTACTGACAAACTCTGAGTGAGTTTTATCTGCGTCACTCCTAGTGTTCCGGTGAGCCTGCCCTGCCCTCAGCTGCCTCTCATAAGCTAATATGCTATGATGTAATCCCCTACTAGGGCGTGCTCCTACACCTGCTGCTTTTGTTTTTGCTGGTTGCTCATAGCAACCCTGATCCATGTGCTCTGAGCTGTCACTTTTAGACCTGCTCAGCTCTGTTTTTCCTATTTCCATAGGCATATTCTGATCTACCCCATGACAGTGCTAAATAGTAGTAGTAGTAGTAGAGCTTGCCACACATAATTCCGGTTTGTATGGGGAGCTCTGTTCGTGGGAGGAGCGCGGGCGGGTGGTGGGCAACGACTGACCCCGGATGTACAGGGCCGATGCTGAGGTCAGCCCTAGGAGGTGGAATAAGTCCCCGTGGACATCAGGGGATGCAGGAGCTGGGGGGGCGGTAAAGAGGTAAGGGGCACAGGGAGATCCCTGCAGCCTGACTCTGGCCATGGGAGGCCGGATCGGGATCAGGCTGGGGGGAAAGCGGCATCTCGTTTGCGGCCGGGGAGTGTGGTCCCTAAACAGAGCCATGCTGCCATGGCGATGGGACGTCATGGCACTGCGACTCTATTCAGGGGCCTGGCTGAGTTAGCCGGGTATGTGGCTGGACATGCGGCTGCTCAGAATCAGGGCCCGGCCTGCACCTCCAGGATGTAGACCTGATTCTGATCCCACGGGTACGTCTAGCCCCCTCGGGATCAGAATTGGGTCTACCTCTGTAGGCCCCGATTATGATCGGTCGCACAAGGAGCTGGACGGCCAGTGCAGAATCAGCCTCAGGGCATCTAAATGCCTTAATTTGCATATACCGGGTCTTTCAACTTATGCAAAAACATTTCATGAATATTCATTTCAGATATCCTGAAAATCTGACTGTGGTAGGGATCATTGCTTTAAAGCAGTGCTTTTCAAACCTTTGTCCATTATGATCCCATTTTAACAACTGAAAATTCACATGACCCCAGATGATAATGAAATCAAAAGAGCAGGTTTCCAGCCTCCTTCCTCTCCCTCCACTCACCTAAAGCAGGAATACATCAGTAACGGTAGTGACAACAGCAGCAGCAGTCAGCACAGGGGCCTTTGTGTGAGTGTGCAGTACAGACCCCAGTACACATCATGGATTTACGGTCTAACAGGAAGCTTACCCAGGAGCGGGCAAAGGCCTATGAATGTTCACTGGCTCACAGGCCACATGCTGACTGGTGACTGCCACTACTTGGTATAAGTCACAGTGAAAGTCCAGAGAGAAGGGGAAATAGCCACGTTTCTGTGACCCAGGGCTGGCGCATGGAGATGAGTCGCCCTAGGCAAACTTCATTTCTAAAGCCCCCCTCCCACCCACCCCCTCATTGCTGCCACTGTCACCCCACACCAGGATGCTATGATTGAAACAGCCTTGCAGCCTTACCTGCAAACTTTGGCGCGGCTGGGCTGTCTGCTTCTGCCCCAGTATGTCTTTCCGTAGTAGCTGAAGGTGAATTACAGTCAGATATTATATTTCCCTGTAAGTTAAATTACTTGCCAATGGCCATGAGAAGTGTCAGTGGGATTTGAACACTGGCTTTACTGGTCTCAGGCTACTACTCTTCCATGTTTTGATGTCCCCTCATATCTGAACTCCTTGAAAGTCCATCCGTACTTTATTTATTTATTATTTGTGCGCTTTTTTATACCGCCCCTTCCAGAGATCAGGGGCGGTTTACATAGAACATGTTAAAAACATTCAACATTATATATTGGTTTACATGGGACATTTTGAGCACTTGTGGAACTATCATACAATAACATTTAACTATAACGTTTAAAAACATTAACTATTTACATAGATTGAGATAAAAGTTTTACAGAATGGTAATAATTTTTTTTTTCTTCTCTCTTCCCTCTCTGAACCTCCTCTTGTGATCAGACTTGAAGGATGACTATATGGAGACAGAGAATACAGATGGTAGCCAAGATTTGGCAGCAAGTTTGACTGATGAATTTACAGAGTCAGAGAAAAGCTTTCATACACGGATAGCAATGATGCGAACATGAGATTCATTTTGCTGGAAATCATAGGCAAGCTGCATTGGATTTAGAAGGGAATGAAGAAAAACTTCCACAAACTCTTTTGCAGCAGACTGCCAGACTTCCTTTTGCAGGAATGTTTCACCCAGAATGAGCTTACCCATGTCTGAGGAGAGATATAGAAATAAACCTTCTGAACTTTGTTTTCAGCAGTTTAGAGGATTGAAAACAATCATCTTTTTTTCTTTTTTGTTGGAATACTGCATGTGGGCTGAATTTGCCTGTGTCTAGGGAGAGGTAGAGAAGAATCGCTTGAACTTGTTTGAACTATTAATGGAGATTTAAACTATTTTCAGAATTATTTTTTCCTTTCTTTCTGAGATGTTGTGTGCAGGCCATGCGTCTCTGTGTTTGCAGGAGAATATAGAGAAGAACCTCTTGTTTGAATTGGTATGAGTGATTTTAAAGAGAGCCAGAGTTTTCCTAGCTAAAACACAGGCTGTTTTAGCTAGGAAGAGGGATTAGGGAAAACCTTTGAAAATACACAAAACTATTTGCATGGCTGTTCTGAACTGTTACGAATGATACCTTGAACAATTACTTATGATTCTGAAATGTTGGTTTGATGCCGTATACGTAAGGAGGAGTTAATCAGGGCTGGTAAGCGCATCCTTTTTTAGGAAGTCACATTACCACAAAACAAACTACGATGTTCGGTTGAGGGAAATGGATTTGGCATGACAACTGTCAAGTGTATCACCACAAGGACAACCTTTATGGGTCTACCTGCAAGCCCTGCATGCAGGGGGTTAGAAGGAGGGCTTCCTCTTTCTCCCAAAAGCATCTCCAAAATCTTCTCTTCCAAAAGTTGTAAAGTAAAGCATTGAAACTATTCTTATAGGGTTTGTTTCTTATCAAACTGCTTCACACATTCATTTTGCCATCTGCGATATGTCCTTTCTAAAGGAGGCATATGATGCCTTGTAAGGGTCAAGTTTTTCCCTACATTAATTTGTTTATCCTAGTCAACCACCTCAGGACAAATGGGACTGTGGCACCAGAAAGGAAGGTAATTCCAGCGCCACAATATCCCAGGTGATCATAACCTCTTCATTCTCTTAGGGTCATGATCCCAGTTCTTTTCGGGCACAGTGATGTTGTAGTGTTTCCAGTGTTTCCAGTGGGTGAGGCGTGCTACTTTATTGTGTCTTTCCATATAGAAATTTCCTGCCATCAGAGCCTCACAGCCTGTTATAAGCTGAATCACTGTTTTCAGCTCTTTCGTACAGAATCAACATATGTCTGTTTTTTGCAGTTTTCTTCAATGCTCACTAGAAACCATCTCATTTATAATCTGCTGTCTTGGGCTGCAACTCTCAATCTCTTATCCTTGTTTCAGTTCACCTCTCCTTAACCACTCGTGTCCATGCATGATCAACAAAGGGTTCCTGGCATACTGAAATACTTTGTATTTCCCACTGTATTTGTGTATCTGCCACTTGTTTTTCTTCTTTGTTGATCTAATTCTTTGAAGAGTTTTTTCTCTTCTTTTGCAAATTCTGTTGCTTCCTTCCCTATTTGTGCTTGTGGATTCTCACTCATTCCTTCTAGTCATCGAAAAGTTTGTCCAAGTTTGATGATGGAGACAGATTCTGGACCTTTCATATTTCAGCACTTGTGCATTTGTATCTGATGATGTAGTTAGGTAGGCCTGGAGGCCTATGATAGTAGTGGTGTAGGTGTAATCAATCTCAATGGGGTCTAGCCCTCCTTCAGCTCTAGGGATGTACAGTCTCGGTATGCACTGATTCTTGTAAATTATTTCATGGACATGGAGGAGTTTTCTTGTTTGCTTATCCAGTTTATCAAGGTCTTTAAGAGGCCAGTTGACAATCCCAAAGCTGTATGAGAGTACGGGAATTGCCAACTGATTGTTGGCTTGTATCTTTTTTCCTCATTTATATAGTGGTACTGAAAATTGCCACTATCCGGATAAGTGCTGTCCCCTCCCCAGTTCCACCCACAGACTGTTCAGGCACTATCCAGATACTGCCATGCAGGGCCGGCCCGTCCATTGAGCGATAATGTTGTTTGCAGAGGGCCCTGCGCGACCTCCATTATAGCACAGTGGACGGCTTCAGAGGGAGTCAGGGAAGCCTGCACAAGGCCCCGGCTCCCTTTGCACAGCCGCCAGCGTGGAGAGCCTTTTCCTTCACGCTGGCGGCTGTTTCAGTGAAGCCGCGAATGCTGGGAGAGGTTAAAGGGCATTGCCTTTAACCTTTCCCAGCATTTGCGGCTTCACTGAAACAGCTTCCCGCGTGAAGGAAAAGGCTCCTCAAGCAAATGGGCTGTGATGGTGGGGGGGAACAGACTGCAAATGGGCTGTGATGGTGGGGGGGTGATTGGAATGCAAATGGGCTGTGATGGTGGGGGGGGCTAGGACCGCAAATGGGCTGTGATGGTGGGGGGGGGGGAACTTGGACTGGAAATGGGCTGTGATGCTATGGGGGGAGTTAGGACTGGAAATGGGCTGTGATGGGAGGGCTGAAATTGGAAATGGGCTGATGAAGAACTGGATTAGGACTGGAAGCGGGCTGAAGGGAGTTGGAATAGGGCTGGAAATGGCCTAATGGGGGAGCTTGGAATGGAAATGGGCTGATGGGGGACTCAAATGGAACTGGAAAAGAGCATATGGGGGGCTAGGACTGGAAATGGGCTGATGTGGAGGCTTGGGAGAATGGGACTAGAAGGGGGAGGATGCTGGGTGGGTCTAGAACTATAAGGAAGCTGATTTTGGGGGAGGACTAGAAAGGAATGGGGATAGGGAATGAGAATGAGAATGGAGAGGGAAAAAGATATTTTGTGTGGGAGGGAAGAAAAGTCTACGATGGGCCTTGTATTGGGAGAGTAAGTGGGGATTGAGAATGGAAGGGTGAAATTTGAGTGGATGCTAAAGGAATAAGGAAAGAAAAGGGGGAAAGAGCAAAAAGGGGAAAGATCAGTATGTTAAAGCACATATAGAGAAAGAAAATGGAAAAAAATCTAAAAGAGAAGATAGGACAAATGGATAGCTCGCAGAAGACATGAAGAAACCAGAAGAAAGTGACTGGAGCTATTGCAACTGAAAAAGAAAATGCACAAACAACAAAAGGCAGAAAAATACTTTTTTTTTTTCAAATTTATTAACTGGACTATATCAACTCTGGGAAATGTGCATCGTTAACGACTTTTGTGTTTTGTTTAGTACAAGAGGAAATTAATTTATAGTTTTATTTCTCCAGTGTTTTTGTATATCCCAAGTTTGGCTTTTGGGGTTTCCAGTTTAATTATTGTCTTCCTATTTCTAAATTGTGATCCCTTGTTCTTTGGTGACGGTCTATGTTCTGCATTTTAACCAAGCTGGGGTATTCTGTTCATGTAGTTTCTATTTGACTGTGCCACTTGTTCTCTTTCCCCAGTAGGAGATGCATTGGTATTCTCTGAGATGTACTGGTTTTAATATCTGCAGAGTTGCCTTTTGATAGGAATTGGTGCTTTGTGAGTCCTGGTAGTGCTGTTATGATAGGCTGGATTTGCTATGAGTTCTAAATGGTCAGTGTTTATAGTACTTCCTAGTGTGCCTGGCGGTTGGCACTGGAACATAGTAATGTAGAAATCTGTTGGTCTTTCTTTATCCAGACACTCATTAAGAGGCATGTTTACTAAAAACGCATGTTAAAATTATGCAAATACTTATGCAAATGAGGCCCCACAATTAATCTCCGCACATGGCCCCGCACCCCTCTTGGGCCGCGGTCAGAGCAAATATTCTACTACATTATCTGTATATATTTAAAAGTTTTCAATTTTAAAATGTTCTTTTATGTAATCGTGTCCTATTCACTTGCACTGTAAATGCCTTTCAGTTCAAGTTATTTGTAAATGCTTTCCAGTTTAAAGTTAGTTGTATGCCACTTTGACTTGTATAAAAAAAATTGTTAAATAAATACTGTGGTGACGAATCTGCTCCAGAGCCCGGGGAAATAGAAAAAACACAGACCTTTACCTCCAGGCAGAAAGAAAGTGCAGGGAGCCGTGACTTTAAAAGTTCAGCTGGAGAGAAAAAAAACATATCTAAAGCTGCTGTCCTAAGGCCACGCCCCAACACCATAGCAACTAAGGGAGGTAATGAGAGACAGCTGAGGGAGGAGTGGAAAGGTGCAGGGCATTCCCACTCATTTAAGCCCCAGAGAACAGGAAGTGAGAGAGACGGAAGGGGGAACGGAAGAGAAATCAGGAGCAAGCACAACCAAGAGAACAGCAGAGAAACAGAAGTAGAAGAAATCCTGAAGGAAACAGAAAGAAAGGATTCTAGCAGAGAGCCCAGAGAAAGGTACTCTAATGACAGCTTAAGGGAAGACTCTCCTCATAGCCAGCAACAGAGTCTTGAGCAGAGCCAGTGTGGTAGAAAGGCTACAGCTGGTCTAGAAAGCAGGAGGTTTAATCCTGAAGAGACTGCTGTCTATAACCCAGGTACGGGGACTTTCCAGGAGGAGCTGGGTCAAAGAATTTTACCTCAGGGAAGGCTGTTAAAGAGAGCTGTTAAAAGAAAGGAGCTGAATTCTTTAGAAGTTCTAAATAGCTTGCTACGGGATAAGGATTTCCGGTGCCCTGATAACACCCCTGAGCCAAGAGGGAGGTCTCATTGGGATCGGGTTGTTAAGCTGCTGGAAGAAATTAAACCCACGCTGTCCCAAGCTGTTTCCAGTCCGGAGACTGCAGAGTCTGACTGTGAGTGTATGCAAATAGATGAGGCTGATATTGAATCTGATTTCTCAGAATGTGAGATGGACTGTGCTTTTTCTTGGAGGGTAAAGTGAAAACCTATAGATTGTGAACCTGAAGAAAATCCTAGACTTATTATGCTTGAATGTCTGTGGTTAAAACAAGCCTAAGAAGATTTGATATGAAGTTGCTGCTGTGGTTTTAAAATGCATGAGACTGTCAGGACTGCATTCTGAATGTGTCTGGAGCAATTAACAAAACCTGTGATAATCCAAGTAAAAAGGAAACTTAAAGTATAAGTGCTGCAGTTTAAAGACCATTGTTTTGGCTTAAAGTATAAGTGTTGCAGTTTAAAGAACGCTGTTTTGAAGCTAAAGCTAGCCAGAGACTGTAACGTGATAATTTGTGGCGTGAAGAGATATTTACCTTGCTG
Organism: Ichthyophis bannanicus; assembly: GCA_033557465.1. Lineage (NCBI taxonomy): Eukaryota > Metazoa > Chordata > Amphibia > Gymnophiona > Ichthyophiidae > Ichthyophis > Ichthyophis bannanicus. The sequence continues at coordinate 949,780,187 of CM066034.1, forward strand.
AGGGAAGCAAAGGTAATTAGAGACTCTGGAAAAAGTTTTGTACAGAAGTTATCTTTCTTTTGAGGAAAAGTATCTTACCTTATATGATGTGCCAAGCTTCTATGGATGTTCCTTGAACAAAGGAGGCAAATAAATTTCTTGTGTTGCTTTCAAACCCTTGGCTTAATCATTTATTCACAACTACAACTCAGTGCAAGCAACTACAACTCCCAGAAGCCCTAGCTTTGGGAGCTCACATAAAGGGGACATTGAAAGGGCCCCCTTTCCCTTCTATAGGCAACCGCCTAGGCGGTGCAAGGAGGCCACAGGTGGCGTAGTTGACAGGATTTGCCTTGGCCACGTCTACACGAAACATCTGGAGCCTCAAAGAATAAAGGAGACTTCTACCGAAAGTGCTGAGGATACAGAGGGCCTGCTGAAGAGAAAGACCCGGAGTGGCAGCAGAAGGACCGGACTGGAGTGGAGTACCAAGCCGTGACCTGCTGATTGATAAACTCGAGTCTACACCTGCATAAGGTAATCCGTGTATAAGAAGGGTATAGACGGATACCGGGGCAGGGTGGGGATAGAGCAGTGCTCAAGAAGAGCAAAAGAGAGAGGGTTTATATTTGGAGCCGCACTTGGTGGTTTCTCTCTCTGTTTTTTCATTTCAGCGTCTACCGAGGATGGAGAGGACCGAGCTTCTGGGATGGATGGCGGAGCAATTCCAAAAACAACAGGAAATGTCTGCAAGGACTCAAGAATACACAGCCGCCATGCTCCAGGCCCAGCAGAAGCCGCTCCTAGATATGATGGCTGCTTGGCTAGGAGCGCAGAAGAAAGCGACGGAGTCCCTACGGACAGCACCAGGTTCCTTGGGAGCTATACCAGGGCTGGGGTTACCTGGGACTGGGACATTCTCGTTTGGTCAGTTGGCCAAAGGGGATGACATGGACGACTTCTTGGAAGCCTTCGAGAGAGTGGCTCTCCTAACGGGCTGGCCGAAAGACCAGTGGGCAGTGCGCCTTGCCGCCTCCTTGATGGGAGAAGCGCTTGCAGCCTACAGGGCCATGCCCGCGGCCTTAGCCGCCAATTATGAAGAGCTTCAAAAGGCTATACGAGACCGTTTGGGCCTAACCCCCATGGTCTACCGCCGCCTTTTGAGGAGCTGTAAGCTAAAAATAGGTGAAACACCGCGTGCCTTATGCCAGCGGATAAAAGGGTTGGCATTAAAGTGGTTGACGCCTGATGCAAGAACAAAAGATTCTTTGTTAGACTGTATTGTCTTAGAGCAGTTCATGGACGCAGTTCCAAAAGATCTGCAGTCCTTCCTGATCCTACAGGACTGCCAGACCACGGATGCAGCGACCTCACTGGCTGAGCGTTTTCTAGAAGCCAGTTTGGTAAGCCAGGCTAAGGTTGGTGGTCTAACCCGGGCAGTTGAAGTGGCTTCAGAAAGGAAGGGAAAAGCCATGTGGGGAGAAGGGACAAAGGTAATGCATGTGGATAAGATCCGTTATGTGCAAAGAAAATGCTTTTCTTGTGGGGAAGAAGGACATATGAGAAGGGATTGCAAAGCTAGGACAGCCCTAATCACCACCCATTCTAACGAAAGGGGAGAGGGATTCCTCTTGGGCGTAGAAGTGGAGGGTGTCCAGGTAGAGGCCTTGCTGGACTCCGGAGCGGACCAATTGATGATCTCACGAAAACTCTGGAGGGAGATAAAATCCCAGGTTGGTCCGGTCCCCGAGTCACAAGAAAGCAGCATAAAGATAAAATGCATTCACGGGGCAGCCTCGTCCTACCCAGTATACACGGTTTTAGTAAAAAGTTTGGGTTTGAAATGGAAAATACCTGTAGCTGTAGTTCCAAGGCTCCCACAAGCTTTAGTCCTGGGAAGGGATTGGCCTCAGTTCAGGCGTGGGTTAGAGAGGGTCTTCAGCATAAAACAGGCATGGTATCCACCCGGGCCCGCACAAAAGCTAAGGAGGGGGAACAAGACCCACCAGACGACCCGATGTGCGGGTTGCCCTCCCATGATGACTTAGTGACCCTTCCTACTGAGGGTGATAAAAAGACGAAGGCGGAAAAGCGCCGGGAAAGGCATAATTGATCACAAAATAGAGCTAAACTAGCCGCTGGCCAAGAGTTACCATGGGTCCCGGCAGAGCTAGTCGCGAGATTTCCCTCTTTCCCCAAGGAACAGCGGGCGGATCTCGCACTCAAACAGGCTTTTGAGTATGCTCGAAGAGGAACAGAAACCCTACCCCGATTCTTCCTAGATAGTGAGATATTATATCGGGAGAGTTTAGATCCTAGGATGGGGAATAGTAGGAAACAGTTAGTGGTTCCCACTGCTTTTAAAGCACTGGTTCTGCGGTTGGCCCATGATCACCCTGTAGGGGGTCATAAAGGGGTCCACAGCACGTTGGACCAAATTTTGGCTCGCTTTTACTGGCCGGGAATTTTTAAGGAGACTGCCAGGTTCTGCGAGTCATGTTCTTCGTGTCAGCGCGTGGCATCAAATCTCCCACCAAAAGTACCATTGGTTCCCATGCCTGTCATATCGGAACCTATACACCGACTGGCTATGGACATAGTGGGACCTCTTACGAGAACACCCCGGGGGTTCCAATACATTTTAGTTATAGTGGACCAAGCCACCCGATTCCCGTGGGCGATCCCTCTTCGTAATATATCTGCCAGAGGTATAGCGTTGGAACTGGTGAAATTATTCTGTGAAGTGGGTTTCCCCTGAGAAGTTTTAACAGATAGGGGAAGTAATTTCATGTCACGATACTTAAGAACATAAGAACATAAGATATGCCATACTGGGTCAGACCAAGGTCCATCAAGCCCAGTATTCTGTTTCCAACAGTGGCCAATCTAGGTCATATGTACCTAGCAGTTTCCCCAAGGGACACAGGTTCCACAATGCTTGTATTGGTTCAAGCATGGATATCCTGGGTCCCTTCTTAATAATGGCTTATGGATCTTTCCTCCAGGAACTTGTCCAAACCTTTTTTAAACCCAGCTACACTAACAGCCTTTACTACATCCTCCGGTAACAAATTCCAGAGTTTGATTACACGTTGAGTGAAAAATATTTTCTTTTATTAGTCTTAAATAGTTTACCCTGTAGCTTCATTGCATGTCCCCTAGTCTTTCTATATTCTGATAAGGTAAACAATCGATCTACGTTTACCCGTTCCACTCCGCTCATTAATTTATAGACTTCTATCATATCTCCCCTCAGCCGTCTCTTTTCCAGGTTAAAGAGCCCTAACCTTTTTAGCCTTTCTTCATAGGAGTATCCTTCCATCCCCTTTATCATTTTGGTGGCTCTTCTCTGAACCTTTTCTAATAACTCTATATCCTTTTTAAGATACGGCGACCAGAATTGCACACAATATTCAAGGTGCGGTCTCACCATGGAACGATACAGAGGCATTATAATATCCTTTGTTTTATTTTCCATTCCTTTCCTTATCATACCTAGCATTCTATTTGCTCTCTTGGCCGCCGCTGCACACTGGGCCGAGGGTTTTAACATGGTATCCACAATGACGCCTAAATCTTTTTCCTGGGTGGTGGTTCCAAATGTGGAACCTTGCATCATGTAACCATAGTTTGGGTTGTTCTTCCCTAGGTGCATAACCTTGCACTTGTCCACATTAAATTTCATCTGCCATTTTGATGCCCAGTCTTCCAATTTATCAAGATCCTCTTGTTATTCCACTTTCCAGGTCATTTATGAATATGTCAAAAAGCAGCGGACCCAGCACAGATCCCTGGGGTACACCACTATTCACCTTTCTCCATTGGGAAAATTGGCCATTTAGCCCTACCCTCTGCTTTCTATCTTTTAACCAGTTCCTGATCCACAATAGTACACTGCCTCCTATCCCATGACTCTTTAGTTTTGCCAAAAGTCTCTCATGAGGGACCTTGTCAAAGGCTTTCTGAAAGTCCAGATACACAATATCAACCGACTCACCTTTGTCCACCTGATTATTCACTCCTTCAAAAAAACATAACAGATTAGTAAGACAAGATCTTCCTTGTCTAAAGCCATGTTGGCTGTCTCTCATTAGTTCACGACTATCTACATGCTGAGTAATTTTATTCTTTATGATGGTTTCTATCATTTTTCCCAGTATTGACGTCAGGCTCACCGGTCTGTAGTTTCCTGGATCACCCCTGGAACCCTTTTTAAAAATTGGTGTTACATTGGCGATCCTCCAATCTTCAGGTATTAGAGATGATTTTAATGATAGTTCACAGATTACTAATAGCAGGTCTGCAATCTGATATTTCAGTTCTTTCAATACCCTTGGATGTATACCATCCGGCCCAGGTGATTTGCTACTCTTCAGCTTATCTAATAGTTGTAATACATCTTCTCGATGTATCGATATTTCCTTCAATTCTTCTGCACCTTTAAATACCCAAGTGTGGGACGCATTTGGCATCCGACATGTCAGAACCGCTGCGTATCATCCCCAATCAAATGGTTTGGTTGAACGCCAGAATCAGACCTTAAAGAAGATGTTAAGGCGAAGTCTGGAGGGGGTTATGAGAGATTGGGATGTGATGCTTCCCTTTGTATTATATGCATGTAGGGAGAGAAAGCAGACTTCTATGGGTATTGCCCCATATGAGTTATTGTATGGACGGACTCCGCGAGGCATCCTAGATATACTAAGGGAGCAATGGGTGGAACCAGACATAGAAGAAATTGGTATACCCCAATTTTTAAAAGATTTAAAAGGACGTTTACATCACACCTCTCAAGTGGCAGAAGCAAATATTGCAGCTAGTCAGTTACGTCAGAAAACCTACTATGTCCGGCGCGCAAAGCACCGTCACCTAGAGGTAGGAGAGAAGGTGATTGTCATGGTAGCCGGACCTAATTCTAAATTTGAGAGCAAGTGGAAGGGGCCATACCGGGTAATAAGACAGGTAGGTCCCGTATCATATTCCGTCCAGAACAGAAGAGGGCGCCAGCAGATCTACCATATTAATATCTTGCGCCCCTGGCACGAGCGAATAGCCTTGGCTCGGTTTGCCGCGATAGATGAGATGGCCAGTAGCAATTGGGTAGCACATAACACCCTAGCTCGAATTACGGGCTGTGCGGGGGTAGATACGCCAGCCCGTAATATCTTAAGGGGGGGGGGATGTGTGGTGATGAATCTGCTCCAGAGCCCGGGGAAATAGAAAAAACACAGACCTTTACCTCCAGGCAGAAAGAAAGTGCAGGGAGCCGTGACTTTAAAAGTTCAGCTGGAGAGAAAAAAAACATATCTAAAGCTGCTGTCCTAAGGCCACGCCCCAACACCATAGCAACTAAGGGAGGTAATGAGAGACAGCTGAGGGAAGAGTGGAACACAGCACTGTGCAGGTCTGGTTGCACTCTAAAATTGGAAAGTAGTTGTAAGTAGTGCGCCATCTCCATTAGTACTGAAATAATATTTAAAAGCCCTTATGTAGCAGCATTGGTTGCTGGCTGCATCAGCTGTTTTTTTTACATGCCAACACAGACCATGGCTAACTTTTGGGCATGTAAGTCACTATACAGTCAAAGTCTATCTGTTCAAAGCTGGGAAGGATGAAGGGCAGTCTGAGGACAGGACTAGGATAGATGACTGTTATATTGTTTGTTAGCCTGTTGTCTCCGTGAATATTATGTGTATATGTCCTTGCTACTATTGTTAAACTTTACCCACTGTCTATTTTGTTCTGTGTAAAAGTTCCAACACTGTTAATGTTCTTCTGCTTTAAGATAAAGCAGTCTATAAAATGGCTAACTAAATATATATGAAAGGCAGAGAAATCCAGTTGCTCTCCATATAACTTAGGAGGTCAAGTTTAAATGCAGAAATACCAGGAGTAACTGCAGCGAAATATAATTCTGCTGGCATTTTCAGTGTTCAGATTTTAATGCAGAGCATTGATGAAAATATGTATAAAGTTATATGGGTATATAATCTGTTTAACTTTATGCAGTTGCTGGAGCACTGAAAATTCACCTCGATATTCCTGTGCCAAAGTAATCTGATAATTCCTATCCTACAGTCTGTCATATCCATCCATGGATGTCCATCACATATTCTCCTAAATATAGTGACAAATATGTTGAGTAGATGTTACTAGGTAATAAATATTTTAAAAAGTACTTCTAGAATTATTAAGAATTTAGGGGTGGATATTCAAAGCCTTATCTGGTTGGCTGACCGCAATAGTCAAGGACACTATTCAGGTATTCAGTGCCCCAGATATTCAATGTGGGGTTATATTCATGTGCCTATGATAATTGTTCTGTATGTGTAATCAGTCGCTATGAGTCCCAGCCCGTCCCCACCGACCTCTAACCCCAGATATTTTTTTATTTTATTTATACTTTTCTTCTATACCGCTTTTTCCCAAGATCAAAGGCGGTTTACAAATAACATAATGAACAGTTTACAATTAACATAATGAACATTGTTTTACATAGAACATAGTGTTTTCTTTAAATTATGTACAATTAACTTTTTTATGAACAATAACATTAACTTTTCATGAACAATAACATGGCGCATATAATTATACATATGCTGAACTATTTACATCAGTCAAATATTTACATTAGTCAATTATTAATCATGGTTTCGAAGGGTTGTTTTTCTTATGTGTGTTGAGGTTTGAGGCTTTTTGATCTGTGTTTAGGGAGGATTTTTATGTAGGTGTGGTGAGGAGGATGGAGGGGGTTCATTAAGGTTTATGAAGTGTTCTTTAAACAGATATGTTTTTAGTTCTTTCCGGAATGTCTGAAGATCCTTTATTTTGCGGAGGTTTAGTGGGAGTTTATTCCATATGGTGGGGGCTGCATATGAGAATGCTCTTGAGCTTGTGGTTTTTTTTGTTTTTCGAATTGATTTTTTTATGTCTAGTGAGTGGGTTGCATTTTGTCTGCGGGTTCTATGTTCTTTTGGAGCATGTAGTAGAGTGGTTAGATGTGAAGGTGATATGTCGTTGATAAGTTTAAATGTGGTTAAGAGTATTTTGTATGATATTCTACTATTTATGGGAAGCCAGTGTAGTTCAGCGAGGATGGGAGTTATGTGGTCAGTGAGGCGGGCTTTTGCTGTTACTCGGGCACAGATGTTTTGAGCTCGTTGGAGTAAGTTAATATTTGTGAGAGGGAGGCCGATGAGTAGACTATTACAATAGTCAAAGTGGGGAGTGATGAGTGTGCTGATAACAGATCTGAAGTCATGTGTGTCTAGTATTGGTCGTAGGTGTTGAATGGTTTTGAGTTTATAGAATATGGTTTTCACGGTTTGTTTTATGTGAGGGATCATACTAAGTGTGTGGTCTATTATGATGCCTAGGTATTTTACTTCCTTTTTGATTGGGATTATTGTATCGTTAATTGTTATTGTTTCTGGGAGAGTAGTATCTAGTTTTCTTGTTACGAACATTGCTTCAGTTTTTTTTAGGTTGATGCTAAGGTTATTATTTTGTAGCCAGGTATTTGCTTCACTGATACAGTTTAGTAAGTTCTGGTAGTTGGGGTTATTTGTGTTTATTGGTTGAGTGAGCATGATGTCATCTGCGTATATATAGTGGTTGACTTTATGTTTTTTGAATATATTTGTGATGGGTTGGAGATATAGGTTGAAAAGGAGGGCTGATAGGGCCGAGCCCTGTGGGATACCTTGTCCTTGTATGAATGGCTCAGAGGTGTCTTGACCCAATTTAACGCGTATTGATCGGTTTGTGATGTATGATATAAACCATTGTAGAATTGTTCCTCCTATTCCTAGGCTTATGAGTCTGTTAATAAGTGTGTTGTGGTGGACATTGTCAAAGGCACCAGCTATATCAATGAATATGAGGATGTAACCTTGGTTGCATGTGTCAGTGCCCTTTATGAGGTCATCCATGAGTGTTATAAGTAGAGTTTCGACTCCATGTGAAGGGCGGAAGCCAAATTGATGTGAGTCAAGTGGTGCATGTGTGTCAATAAAATCTTGCAGTTGAAGCTGTATGATTTTTTCTATCACTTTGGCAATGAACGGTATGCTGGCTATGGGCCTGTAGGAGTTTGGGTCTGTAGGATTGAGTTTATTATTTTTTATTATAGGGCGTAAGGATGTGAGTTTTAGGGCATCTGGCATGATGCCTTTAGATAGTGATTGGTTTACTATATTTGTATATGTATAGCTAATTCAGTTTTAGTGTTTTTTATCCATGACACCGGACAAGGATCTAGAGGGGAGGTAGTGGTGTTGATCAGTGATATGATATTGAGGAGGTGTTTTTGTTCAATATCTTGAAAGGTTATCCATTTATTTGTTGGTTTTAATTCAGTGGGTATGGTTATGATTGTGCTGGATGATTTGTTTTTTAATTTGTTAGCAAAATGAGTTGCAAGTGTTTGTGCGCTTATCGTTGATTGTTCAGGCTCTGGAGTTTGGGTTTTTGTTAGTGTCCTTATAATTGTAAATAGTTCTCTTGGTTTATTGAGTGCCATATTTATGACTTTTGTGTGGTATTCTTTTTTTGATCTGTTAATAGTGTCTTTGTATTTGTTAAGGAGACTTAAGTATTGCGCCTTATTATCGCTTGTTTTAGATTTCCTCCACCAGATATTCAATGCTGGGGTCTTAATGCATTGAATATCCGGGATTGCCGCACAAATCCTTGGAGCCACAGAAGTTAACTGGGTAGTGGTGATATTACACCGCTGTCCGGTTAGCTCCCACAGGTAAAACTAGGCCAGCTTTTGCTTCACCTAGTTTTACTTGCATGTCACTAACCGGGTAATGGTGCAATATCACCGGTTAGCAACTTTCACCGCCTCAGATCCACCCCGGAATGTCCACGGCACGTCCTGAAGCTAAGCGGTTAGCATCGGGCCATGTAGGGAAGGTAATTGGGGATATTCAGCAGCATTTTGAATATCGGGCCATTAGAGTCTTATGCTGGCCAAAAGATGCTTTTTTTTTAATCTACAGAATTTGTGGGAAGCTCTCTTTAACAATGATTTATTATCTATCTTTTGAAACATGATGTTGATTTGGTCCAAGTTTAAACTGTCATTGTGACATGTATACATCTAGTTAAATTTAATATAACTGTATTAAACCAAAAAATAAAGCTTGGAGCATTTTTTGTTTTGTGAATGATTCAGTCTGATGTTTCATAAACTCTGTGCTGCTATCAGATTCCCATGTGGCTTTCACAAATTCTGTCATTTGCCGACATGTGAGCTGAACCTTAAATGTGACTTCCTTGAGAGATGAATGAGACTCCTTTGCTATATTTAATTATGCAGTCTTCTGTAAAGTGTCGAGGACGGGCATTCGCCTTCTTGGATAGTAATTATTCTTAGCATGCCCATCTGAGTGAGATTATACTTTAGAAATTGGTTTTGAATCCTAGATCCATTTTATTTTAGCAGACTCTTTCTTTAATCGTTTTTATCAGTTCGCAGGGTGAATGAGTCGTGCGCCTCTCATCGAAATCCGTTCCTTTATTAGGCTGCTGAGATGTTGTCCTGAGTTTCCAGGGGAAAAATCAAACTCTTTCATTTTCATTTGCTCCATCAACATCAAAAGGGAGTAAAATATCATTGTTAAAAGATATTCAAGTTGCACTGATGATTCTGTAAGTTTCTACTGAGTACATTTCCACCTCTTGATTTTCTGCAACATTTCTTCTCCCCTCTTTGAATCCCTCTGTCCCCCCTGCTTTCAAGCTAGAGTGCTTAGGCTGCACGAGGAACCCTTTCTGGCCCCGAGGGCAGGAAGGATCTCTTCTTTAAGATGATGCCTTTGTAATCTTCTTTAGAACCAAAGTGATTTATTTATTTAACAGGTTTTTTTTATATCACTTTATCATTTTAGTCAAAGCGTTTTACATTGCAGCTTAAACTTGGTAATTTACATTAAACGGGGATATTGATAACTTGGCAATGGAGGGTTAAGTGACTTGCCCAAGGCCAAAAGGAGTACTAGTGTGAGTCAAGCCCTGGTCTCTTGGTTCCCAAGTTAGTGTTCTAACCATTATTTATTTAATTAATGTTCTTATATACCGCACTCTTAAAAATCAGCGCGGTTTACATACAACAAACCTTGGTCTATTGTATGTAAACAACAGACCAAGACAACAACAGACCATTAGACAACTCCTCCACTCCAGCTGCTTGAGCTCTGTCCCTAAGACTGAAATTTAACTCACTTATTAAGCATCCCATTCAAAGTGTGCCTTCAAAATTTGCTATAATTTGAAGGGCAGTCCCCCATCAGTGTTCCTACCTTCAGGGGTATGCAGTGTCAAATACTGCAGTTTCAAATGTGCAGAACAGGTAATTTTTACAGGACGTTTCTGCAGGACTCCCAGGGATATTGCTGCCCTACCTCTAATTGTAGGAATGTGGATGGTGGATTACCACACAACTTAGAGAGAGAATACTGGTTAATCACTGCAAGAAAACATCATAAGATATGCCATACTGGGTCAGACCAAGGGTCTAATAAGCCCAGTATCCAGTTTCCAACAGTGGCCAATCCAGGTCACAAGTACAGTAGCATGCAACATTTTCCTTTGAAGTTATTTGTAAAATAAATAACTACACTAAGATAATGTGTGTTGAAAAATGTTTTGCAAAGTAAATTTTGTATTAAGTTTTATCATATGTTAATAGCTAATGTTGCTTTGTATTGCAGAAGCCTATTAACTACACAGGTACACTACCAAAAAACTGCCTCCAGTTTTGCAACTGATTGCTATAGATTTTGGGGTGCTGAATCCAGGAAAAATAGCCAAAATGTTCCATCACGTCATGTTTTCTTGCAAAATTAGATTTCTTACCCATATAAGGAATGTTCACATAATTTCTTTTTAGCCGACTGCAGTTTATTTTCTTGGCCCAAAATAGAGGTTGTAATGGTTAACTAACTAGAAACACTCCCTCATGATATTTTAGAGTGTTTTGTATTCATTTTATACATTAACAGGACAATTGGGAGGCAGGGGGCTAAATCCAGTACTCGCGCTGGCGCATGTTCTTTCCTGTTCGCCTCGCCTCGTTCGCTCGCTCAAACACGGTGGTTGCGACATGAACGTTCCTGTCAAATTTCAGTTTCTTGCAAGTTCATTATTACCTTTTGTTTGCTCAGTCGTAATCCAGCTTTATTCCGAAGTGGTTCACTACAGTTGTAGTTTGCAGTGCTGTGTATTTGTGATGGCTCACAGAGCCAGAGGTTGCGTCAACTCTCCGGACAGTTTTTGTTTTATTTGTGGGGAATATACCGTGAAAAAGCGGCAGAGGAACATTTCTGCATTTATTAAAAAAGTATATTTCGCCTATTTCGGTTTGAAGTTAGGCGATCAAGACAAACTGTGGGCTCCTCACAAAGTGTGCAAGACATGTGAGGAAGATCTACGCTTATGGATGAAAGGTAAAAAACAAGCATTTCGTTTCGGAATACCTATGATGTGGCATGAACAAAGAGACCACAGCAGTGACTGCTATTTTTGCTCTTGCATTGTGAAGGGATACAACTTAAAAAATAAGAACGTAATAAGTTACCCCAACCTTCCCTCAGCAATTACGCCTATGCCTCATAGCAACGAAGTACCTGTGCCTGAACCACCAAAATCTTTGGATCATATTTGTGTGGACGGTTCTGATCATGATGAGACTCATCAGATGGCTTTTCCCGATGAGTCCAGTACTTCCGAGTTTGAAACTGAACCAGATCCGAAAGCTGAACTTTTCTCTCAAGCTGAATTGAATGATTTAGTCCGGGATTTAGGACTCCCAAAAGATGCTGCCCAACTGCTAGGTTCTCGGCTTAAACAGAAAAATCTATTGTCACCAGGAACAACTTTTTATTGGTACCGCAACCGCGAGACACAATTTTTGAAGTATTTCAGCAAAGAGGAAGATTTGGTATTTTGCAACGATCTATACGGAGTGATGGAAAAGTTTAAACTCAAGTATGATCCTGCTGAATGGCGGCTGTTCATTGATTCGTCAAAAGACAGCATAAAAGGTGTTCTTCTTCATAATGGCAACACATTCGTTTCAGTTCCTATTGCTCACTCTGTTATTCTCCAAGAAAAATACGAGAATTTGGCCCTGATTCTTCAGAAGATTCGTTATGATGAGCATAAGTGGATGATTTGTGGAGACTTTAAAATTCTGTCCATGCTATTAGGGCAGCAATCCGGTTTCACCAAATATCCCTGCTTCCTTTGCTTGTGGGATAGCCGGGCCCGCGACCTACACTGGGGGAAAAAAGACTGGCCAATTCGGGAGTATTTGAGACCCGGTGAGAAAAATGTTCTTCATGAGAGCTTGGTACCTCGTGATAAAATTCTATTACCACCTCTCCACATTAAGTTGGGTCTCATTAAGCAATTCATCAAGTCCCTTCCAAAAGATGGTGAGTGCTTTCGGTACCTTTGCTCAATGTTCCCCCGACTTTCTGAAGCAAAGCTAAAGGAAGGAGTGTTTGTTGGCCCTGATATAAGGAAACTCATTTCAGATGGAGCATTCGCTGAAATGATGTCTGAGAAGGAAAAAGAAGCCTGGGATTCCTTCAAGGATGTTGTTCTCAAATTCTTGGGGAACAGGCGGGATGAGAACTATAAGGATATTGTTGCCAGGATGCTCAATGCCTTCAAAGAACAAGGCTGTAACATGAGCCTGAAAGTCCATTTCTTGCACTCCCATGTGAACTACTTTCCCGAAAACTTGGGGGCGTACAGTGAAGAACAAGGTGAAAGGTTTCACCAGGACATCAAGGACGCAGAGAGAAGGTACCAAGGAAGATGGAACACCACTATGATGGCTGATTTCTGCTGGCTGCTGCTGCGGGAAACCCCAGATGAAAAATACGCCAAGCAGCGCACCAAGAGAAGCATTCGGGGGAAGAAGAAACGGGCCCACCAGGAGATTGATTGACCCAAGAATGACTTTAAAATCTAAACTGTGTTGACAAATATCGTGTTTCTACTAAACTTTGAAATAAAAATTTGCTAGTAATTACCACAGTGTCGGATCTCATTTATTAGAATTTTATTTTCACACCATCGGGTGTTTGTCTTCATGTATTGCAATGGTGCAGTTTGCGTTTTCTATTCTTACATACATACCTGTACAACATTTTTTGCACATTTTTTTGCTTTGCTTTGTGTCTAACCTCGCTCTTATATGCTCAATGTTTGTGCACATGTATGTGGCTGTTTTAAGTGCAGACAATTTTGCTACCATCACAGTGTGTTTTGTTGACATTACTCTATTCTTATGTGCTGCCTTGTTACAATTTTCTTTATTCTTATTTGAATAGCTACTAAACAATTAGTATAAAGAATTCATCCAAGAAACGTTTATCTCGATCGCACTCAATCTGAAACGTTCACCTCAAACTGCTAACCCAATGTAGCAAAAAATCTGTACGTGATGGAGCAAATTGGTTACCAGATTTGGATTCAGCGCACCAAAAAACGTAAAAATCAATCGAAACATTAGAGGCAGTTTAAAAAAAAATTTTTTTAGTGTACCTGTGCTATTTATTTAAATACAAATTTTGCTCATTTAAAGCTATGCCCCAAATTTTACTTTATTTGCAAAGGAGAAAAACTTTTCATGTTAAAATGGGAAATTGTGTGTTTTACTAGCAATAACGTGCACTACTCTTTGTGATAGCGTGCAAAGCTGTTCTTGCAAAGTTTTTCTTCACTTAGAGGCCTATTTACTAACTTGTGCTGATGATTTGCACCTAACATACATTAACAGCCAAACGTAAGTTAAATTCAACATTAGGTGCAAACATCTGCGTAAACTGTTGGAGGCATTCCTAGCACTTTGGAAAAGACAGCCATGCAATTAATGCAGAACAATGATCCCTAGCACAGGTTAACAGCATGGTCAATAATGCAGAATGCAGTTAGCCATGCTTCTAACGATGTAACTAATTGTACCATGTTATCTGCCATGTTAGTAGGTAAGGTACAATAACGATCTCCTGCTGAATGCAAGGCACAGTTTAAGAATATAAGAACATAAGTAACATATGTAACCTGAACTGTAAATTCAGACACTGATAATACTCTGTTTGTATATAATTTGTATATAGTTTCCCCTGTTATCTCCAAGTTACCAACCCTGTTATAATGTAAGCAAAGGATTGTCCCAATGCAAAATTTGTTAACTGTAAACCGCGCTGGTACCAAAGAGCGCGGTATATAAGAACTGTAAATAAATAAATAAATAAATAAGATATGCCATACTGGGTCAGACCAAGGTCCATCAAGCCCAGTAGCCTGTTTCCAACAGTGGCCAATCTAGGTCATACGTACCTAGCAGTTTCCCCAAAAGACACAGGTTCCACAATGCTTGTACTGGGTCAAGCATTGATATCCTGGGTCCCTTCTTAATAATGGTTTATGGACCTTTCCTCCAGGAACTTGTGCAAGCCTTTTTTAAACCCAGCTACACTAACAGCCTTTACTACATCCTCCGGTAACAAAATTCCAGAGTTTGATTACACGTTGAGTGAAAAAATATTTTCTTTTATTAGTCTTAAATAGTTTACCCTGTAGCTTCATTGCATGTCCCCTAGTCTTTCTTTATTCTGATAATGTAAACAATTGATCTATGTTTACCTGTTCCACTCCGTTCATTAATTTACAAACTTCTATCATATCTCCCCTCAGCCGTCTCTTTTCCAGGTTAAAGAGCACTAACCTTTTTAGCCTTTCTTCATAGGAGTATCCTTCCATCCCCTTTACCATTTTGGTGGCTCTTCTCTGTACTTTTTCTAATAACGCTATATCCTTTTTAAGATACGGCGACCAGAATTGCACACAATATTCAAGGTGCGGTCTCACCATGGAACGATATAGAGGCATTATAATATCCTTTGTTTTATTTTCCATTCATTTCCTTATGATACCTAGCATTCTATTTGCTCTCTTGGCCACTGCTGCACTCTGGGTGGAGGGTTTTAACATATTATCCACAATGATGCCTAAATCTTTTTCCTGGGTGGTGGTTCCTAATGTGGAACCTTGCATCGTGTAACCATAGTTTGGATTGTTCTTCCCTAGGTGCATAACTTTGCACTTGTCCACATTAAATTTCATCTGCCATTTTGATGCCCAGTCTTCCAATTTATCAAGATCCTCTTGCAATTTTCCACAATCCTCTTGGGTTTTTTAACAACTTAAAAAACACAAGAGGATTGTGGAAAATTGCAAGAGGATCTTGATAAACTTTAGATAGTTTTGTGTCATCTGCAAATTTGATAACCTCACTCGTTATTCCACTTTCCAGGTCATTTATGAATATGTCAAAAAGCAGTGGACCCAGCACAGATCCCTGGGGTACACCACTATTCACCTTTCCCCATTGGGAAAATTGGCCATTTAGCCCTACCCTCTGCTTTCTATCTTTTAACCATTTCCTGATCCACAATAGTACACTGCCTCCTATCCCATGACTTTTTAGTTTTGCCAAAAGTCTCTGATGAGGGACCTTGTCAAAGGCTTTCTGAAAGTCCAGATACACTGTATCAACCGACTCACCTTTGTCCACCTGTTTATTCACACCTTCAAAAAAAAAACCATAACAGATTAGTAAGACAAGATCTTCCTTGTCTAAAACCATGTTGGCTGTCTCCCATTAGGCCATGACTATCTACATGCTGAGTAATTTTGTTCTTTATGATAGTTTCTACCATTTTTCCCGGTACTGATGTCAGGCTCACCGTTCTGTAGTTTCCCGGATCACCCCTGGAACCCTTTTTAAAAATTGGCGTTAGATTGGAGGATCGCCAATATATTACAGATGATTTTAATGAAAATTCACAGATTACTAATAGCAGGTCTGTAATCTCATATTTCAGTCCTTGCCCATTCTCTGTTGGTGGTTATTTAATAACAGGGCACCTAGGCAGGGAAGGCACATATGTCGCACCTATTTTATAAAGACAATATAAGCAGCAGTGTGCAGTTTATCAAACAGCTTAGCTTAAAGCTCCTGCACAGTGTTACACCTGCTCTGAGGTACGAGTAACTTTCTGTCTGTACATTCAGAGAGAAATCAATACATATGTATGCATTTTATAAAATACCTATAGACCTGCTGATGCCTCCCCTTCCTTCCTCATTCTCTAACTCTGGGGCTCCATGCTGTTAGATCACATAAAAGTAGGCATATTTAAACATCGTGGTTGGTGATGTTTTTTTAAAAGTATCGGCTATGGCATTTAAATATAATCCAGATATTTAACACCACTATCCACATTTCAGGTAGTGCTGAATATCTGTCAGCGTGGGAGCTATCTGGGTACCAGCAATATTGAGTCCACTATCCAGATAAATTGAGATCATATCTTTTTGTCATCCTAAGTTTAGCAAGAAGTTCGATACCTAGGGATCACCCTCAACCAACATTTGACAATGGAGCCACACATAAACATTACCAGAGCAATATATCTAAAATTACAAACCCTTCGTCAACTATGTCCCCTACTTGAAGCTGCTGACTTCCGTATAGTGTTCCAAGCATTGATCACCCCACATTTTGATTATTCAAGCATCATTCTCCATGGTCTCCCAGATTATGCAATTCACCCCCTTCAAATGGCTATGAATACGGCAGCACGAACACTGGTTGAAGCCTCAAGATAAGAACATGTTACCCCTATCCTGAGACAGCTATACTGGCTCCCCGTTGTTAGCCATCTCAGTATAAGGCTGTCATCATAACATTCAAGATACTACATAACCTCTCTGCTACTGCTCTTAACGATATTCTACAATGGACATCTGACAATAGAGTAAGAAGATCTACCATGGCAAACACTCTCTCAGTTCCTTCTATAATAAGAAAAAGTTACCAGTTTGCGAATAGCCGATTATTCAAATTATATGCACCACCTCTATGGAACTCTCTCCCGCCTCCCCAATCCGTGCCATCTCTGACCTAGCTACTTTCAGAAAACTTCTAAAGACACATCTGTTTCAACTATATTATGAACGTGTAACATAGAACACTGCACTTAACTAAATCCCACAGCCAGACCCTCAAGCTATCCTATGAAGATCAAGGTATATAAAGTATCCAATACTAATAATGTATATAGTTTCCCAATTACTATATACATTATTAGTGTTTACTCCCCACCTAACTTATAAATTGTTATATTATTAACCTCTGATGTTGTTGTTCTCTAAACCTGTACCATGTAATTTTTTGTTGTTCTCCAAACTTGTTCTATGTAATTTCCGTTCTCGTTCCTTCTAAACCGCACTGAATTCTAAATAGCGCAATATATAAAACCAAATAAATAAATAAATAGCACTGGCTAAGGCATTTTTCCTGATAACTGCTGTTGTCCTGATAAGTGCCTTTGAATATCAACTCAGTTGTTTTCTGAGGTCCTACATTTATGCGCATATATCCCTAGGCAATTTCATAAATGCCTACGTCTAAGAAAGGCCAGCTCACACCCATCCTAAAACATCTTCACTGGCTCCCTATACAGTCCAGACTATCTTTCAAAATTCTGCTGCTTACTTTCAAATCAATCAATGGGCTAGCCTCTACATCATTAGCAGAGCTTATCCATACCACACCATCCAACAGGTCCAGGAGATCGGCAGCTATCAACACATTAGTAGTCCCAATGGAAATAACCCAATGCACCCATGCTACAGTTAACAGAGCTTTCAAACTATGTGCACCGAGAAGCTGGAATTCTCTTCCACCCAACATACGAGCAATCACTGACTTGGTCCAATTTAGGAAGGCAGTGAAACATTACCTATTCCTTCAGTACTACAAGATAGACGAAGATACAGTAGTGTCACCCGCAGTCTAAGATAGATATTATGTCTAAACCTACCCTATAAGACACTCATAAGTATAGCCTGTATAATATGAAAATCCGATGTAAATAGTTACCCCAAGTTAACCAAGTTTTATTTCCTGTTTCCTGTAAGCACAGTTCATTATATGCAATGTGTATATTTTATGTTAACCACACTGATGTCGAATAGCGCGGTATAAAAAAATGTAAATAAATAAATATAAAATAAATAAATACTTGAGATGTAAGACATGCTTGCCATGCTCAAGCTGTTCATAACATGATCTTCTTTGTACACATACTTTAAAAAATGCAAAAATATGCATGTAACTGCAAAGCTGTCCATAAACCCACTCATTGTAAAATTATATGTATGGAGACTCTATGGAGTAATTTTATAAATATTTTCCCACATAGGCAACATGTTTTAGATAGCAAAAATGGATTTATAAAATTGCACAGGGGTATACAAGCGTAAGAAGAAGGTGCACTGCAAGATATTTGTATGCAATCTGCTGATTTGGGTAGGAAAGAGGCAGAGTTCTGACAGATTTTGCATGTTGTGTACATGTACAGAGCATCTGCGTGCACCTACGTCTTCTTTTAAGCAGGTGTGCGGTATATTTATGGAGCAGAATTTGTGCACTGCCGTCGGTCATTGTAGATGCCTATTTTATAGAGGCACATAGGCATGTATGCTGCCTTTATAAAATACAGGACAAAAGATAAACACACACTAGAAAACTTTTAATATATCTCTAGAAATGTATACATTTTGCATTCTCATATATTTTGTTGGACTTTTTATTTTGTTGGTCATTTTTGTGTCTTTCTTGAGAGGTATCAAACCAAGGTGTAAATTAGGCTAACTTGATAGGTCATAAACTTTCAATCCAAAATATCATCATATACCCCAAAACACAGATTAATAAAAATAAGAGTCAACAAGGAGTAGATTCGTATCATATCATCGCACTTAGGACTTCATATTCAAAGACCACAAACTTCAAAATACCACTTAAAGAGCTCTTATCTATCACTTAACTTCTAAAATCAATAAGTTCTTAGAGGAAAGGCAGGATAGAGGTGATATGATCGAGACGTTTAAATACCTCCGTGGCATAAAGGACAGGAGGAGCGCCTCTTTCGATTGAAAGCAAGCTCTACTACGAGGGGATGAGAGTGAAAGGGGATACATTCAGGAGTGATATGCAGAAATATTTCTTTACGGAAAGAGTGGTGGATCTGTGGAATTGTCTCCCAGTGGAGGTGGTAGAGATGAGCACAGTATCTGAATTCAAAGAAGCATGGAACAAATAGAGGATCTCTAAAGGAAAAAAAGGGGACTGTTGTAATAGTAAATATGAGAGGGCAGATTAGATAGCCCATGTGGTCTTTTTCTGTCGTCATATTTCTATGTTTCCATTGACCTTAGATTGATGTTTTGGCAGAAGCCTGCTTTAGGGATCAAATATGGTGTATTCATCTGGATATGCACCTGGAAAATCAGAGTATATTTTTTTAGACAAAGACTTTCAATATTCCAGATTAGCATTTGATGTCTTATTGGAGTGGAGGAGTGGCCTAGTGGTTGGGGCAAGGTACTTCAGGCCAGAAGGTCAGGGGTTCAAATCCCACTAGAGGACAGCAATCTTGGGCCAGAAGGATTGGGGTTTCTAGTCTCACAGGTGCTCCTTGTGGTCTTGGACAAGCCACTTAACCCTCCATAGCCCATGTTCCCTGTAAAATAGCTATCTCCAAGTTATAATGCCCTGTTCAATGTAATTTCAGTTTGCTCAATGTAAACCACACTGATGCAGAATAGCACAGTATATAAGAGAATATAAATACATAAAGGGATGAAGACTTCTCCCCTTTACCATACAGGCACCCATGAGAAAATTGGCAAACCATTTTCGGTATATTTTAAGCATATCACTGCATCTGAATAGAAAGACTGCTCATTTTATATCTGCTTTGGGACTATAGGGAGAAATACAATTCAAATATAAAACCCATCTTTGTACTCGGCATAACAATTTCAAATTTAAATTTCCTCCCCAAAGTAATTGTTGAATTTGACCAATGACTGCAAAAAGCAAATCTGCAAACAAATGTTGGCATTCAACACAATGTATGATCGGAGGAGCATCTTGTCTAACAATGCATCTCTTGTTCATTCATACGAATAGGAAATATTCTGTCGATCTGACCCACATACATCAGTGGGCAAAGGCACCACAATGACAGAGACCACTCTTGTAGTGCCACAATCAAAATGGAGCCAAATAATTTGTTTCCTTCATGAAAGATATAACGGATTATCAATCAATATTTGAGGATACATAGCAGAGTCAACACATGGTTGCTAACTACAATCACCTTTTTGCTCTTGTATTTCTGAAAAACACAAATGCTCTAGCATGTCTCTCAGATTCAAACCATATTTAAATTCATAGGTTTCTGCATCTATTCCAGCTTCCTGAGACTTTTCAAGATGCTTAAAACCTAGAGGAGACAAGCCCTGAGTCATCTTCTGAATACTAGTGATTTTTGGTGCTTATTTGCACACATCCTTGGAAAATACAGGGTCCAATGGACTTGTATTTGATGTTGTGAAATTTGATAACTCTAAAGGGGTCTTTTACTAATGGGCGTTAGCTGACAATGTGTTTTCTGGCCTGCACTCAATGTGCATTGGGACGTTCATTGCCAACTAGTGCAGGACTATGACAGGGCTTGGATGATTCCCATGCTAATTGTGTAATTTGCATTAGGGTTATGACTGGACGGGTTGGGGATGGAGAGTGAGCGTGGTGTGCTCTGTGTAATTAGTGCTGGGTTCATGCCATGTGCTAACTATGCAAAATATAATGTGTGCCTTTGAATCAATGCTGACTCCTGGCAACCCAGCAGCTCCTGGGTTTTCTTGGTAGTGTGACCAGAAGTAGATTGCCAGGCCTTTCTTCTGAGGCAATGGAGAGTTAAGTGACTTGCTGAAGGTCACAAGGAGTAGTTAGTGGAAATTGAACCCTTATCTTTTGGTTACCAAGCTAGTGCTCTAAACAGTAGGCTGCTCTAACCACTAGGCTACTCCTCCACTCCAAATATATTAGTGTAGAATCACCTAGTGCCACCTCAATAGGTGGAGTTAAGTGTACCCGCACTAACGTGCCAAGTGCTAAGGTACAGGGCTCTATGTTAACTGCCAGCAGGGCTATCCCATCCTCTAGGTGAGCTAGGTGGCTATGGCCCAGGTGACAGCAGTGGTGGCGGCAGACATAGGCGGCTGCTATGGCCACTCCCCAGCTGCTGCTGATTCCATTTGGGGAGGAGGTGGGCAGTGGCAGTATTTCGAAAAGCGGCAGCAAAAGCCGCCACTTTTGGAAATACTGCCACTTCCGCTGCCCACCTCCCCCTCTCTAAACGGAATCAGTGGTAGCTGGGGAGGGGGCGATATCAGGGGGGGGCAGTGAGGCTGAGGTCTCTGCCTAGGTCAGTAGAAACCCTTGGGCTGGCCCTGCTGCCAGGGAAATGCTTTCCACACCCAACAGTTAATGCAGTGGTATTTCATCTAACATGCCATAGTTTCAGTGCTTTTGGTGCATTAGGTGAGTGGAGCAGTAGCCTAGTGGTTGGGGCAAGGTATTTCAGGCCAAAAGGTCAGGGGTTCAAATCCCACTAGAGGACAGCAATCTTGGGCTGGAAGACCTGGGGTTTCTAGTCCCAAAGGTGCTCTTTGTGGTCTTGGGCAAGCCACTTAACCCTCCATTGCCCATGTTCCCTGTAAGTATGTGTCTCATATCCCCTTGTGTTAAATGTATCCCACAATTGTGTTGTGACCACTTTGATTGAAGGATAAGGTGGTATACAAAACTGTCAAAAATAAATAAATTAGGTACAACACCCTAGTGCCCATTAGTAAAAGAGCCCTTAAATGAAATAATGAGTACTGAGCCCTTTGGTGTAAAATGTGTTCAGAAGAACAGTACACAGAAAAATACTTGAACAAACCTTTTCTTGTATTATTTGAATAAGAAACAGCTCACAAATCAGAACTACAGATATTTACCAAAGCAAGCCAAAGACAGGAATTGAATCATTAAATAACAATATCTTCCAAAACAAATCATCAATTAAGGTAAATTGGATGAAATATGTAAATTAAAAGTTTGCACTGCTGTCCGACAACAGAAAACAAAACATTTTTTTTAAACCATCAAGAGTAGTCAATTTGGTAATTGAAACCCAATGGTTTTTGAGAATGTTGTACAAGTACTATAAATTCTTTGTTTTTCCAATTTCAAAGTTTATTAATCTCAAAATTACATTACAACTCAGAAAAAGAGAAATATGGTCCAAGAGAAAAACATAATCACAAACAGGATCCAAGAAGAAAAAAAAAAAAAAAAAAAAGCAAAGAAAGATGGCTTAATCAGTCGCTAGTTTATTCTAATTACAAAAATCTAAACTTCCAAAGTAGGTAGGATAACTTCCTCTTCCTCTTCATTTAATACTAAATCTTGTGAATGCGAAGACAAAAAAAATCAAGCAACTGTTCAGGCTCAGTGAAAATATTTAATTTTCCCATGACAAGGATATTGAACTAGAAACATTGCTCCCAGTCCCAGAATCCGAGACTTTTAAGCTAGAAATTTCTTCCTATGGTTTTGAGTTTCCCAAGCTAAATCAGGATAAATTCTCACCATTTGACCAAGAAACTTGCAATCTCATTTAGAAAAGAATTTTTTAAACAACCAATCACTATCAGATTCAGTAAGAAAAGTTACTATTAACACAGCACATTCCAGGTTTTTAGGTAATAGAGCTAGGGAGTCTTCCAACATAAATTTAAACCTCTTCCCTCCATCTTGAGGCTTAACCACAGACAATTCAGAAAGTTTCTCAAACAGAGTTCTAGTTGGTAGATAATATACTGATACAACCGGAGGAATAGCTGAAACTGGAATCTCCAATCTCTCCTTAAAATAGTTGTAAAACATATCTTTAGGAGTAACAGAAGTCACTTTAGGAAAGTTAGGTAGTCTTACTGCCCTCCGCCTAGCCATTTTTTCAAGATCTTCCCTACAACGTGATAGAGCAACCTCAGCTTTAGTAACCTGGTGAAATTTCTCTTGAACAGAATCTACAGCATATCGGATTTCTACCACCCTACCCTCCATCCGTTCCACCAGTTTCTCACAATTATCAATTCTATCTGCAAACTTAACAGCATTATGATGTATTTCAATTTTTGCCCAAACTACTGATTTAAGACTAGCAAAAGCCTGCAAAATAACTTGAACTGAATCACTTTGTGAACTGGAAAAGTAACTTGGCTGTGGGGAAACTTCTAAAGCAGTGATTCTCAACCCAATCCTCTGGGACCCCCCCAAGCCAATCAGGTTTCAAGATATGCACAATGCATATGCATGAGATAGATCTGCATACAATCATTACTTTAGAACTACTGTTCTAAAGTAATAAGATCTTTATTCTGAGTCCTTACATTATCAGGTGAAGAAGGAGAGGTAGGGGAAAATCGCAGAATCCACACCAATACCTTTAACATGCTCACATTTGGCCAGGGGGGAAACAGCAAAAGTCTCCTTAGAAAGTGAGTCCAAACAGTCCTGAGAAGAAACAACAAATAAGTCCTCATCCAAGATGGCAGCAGAAGGTGACATTGAAATAGTATTAAGTAATGGTACCAATTGAAGCTTATCAGGTTCATCAGACCGAGGAAGTGAAGTCGAAGAAACCCGATCAAAGGAGAGACATTGATGCTCCAAGGAGCTAAGTCTCCCTTCTTCATAAACTTGCGCCAAGACAATTCTTCATTTGATGCTGAAGATCTTGATAGCAATGCACGGGGGCTTAATGCTCAAGCTGGCTCACTTCTCCCAATCGAAGTGCGCTTAGATGATTGCAACAGTTCCGGGCTGGGGACCGGAGTCGTTCTGGGTGAAGGGGTTGCTGCGGCTCTAGCCCCTCCTGGAGTACTAGTGCTTCTCCCAGGAGATGCCCGCTTCACAAGGAAAAGGAGTATAGATGGCTGGCGAGTCTCCAAGACTGAAGGGGATGATTTTTCCTTTTTCGCCATGTTATAACTCTGGATACAAGTCCATTCCCATCCAAATCTTTGGTGCCTTTTCCTACTAGGAAAAAAATCTGTCTTTGGTTTGTTTATGGTTAGATTTCGCCATTTGGTCTCTAGCAGTTGCAAGGCTCAACCTATTCCCAAGAGAACCTTGAAGTCGCAGAGTTGTCAGAAAATGCAGAATTTTTCCTTTTGAATTCTGATCCAGAGCTGGGACACAATAAATCTGTACTGTATTTTTTAAGTCTGTGTCCAAGGCTGGGAACTCTGGAGGAGAGTTGAAGCCCATCTCCTGGGGTGCAGTTCTTTACTGCTACGTAGATCAAGGCTAGTTAGCAAGCAACTGACTCCTTCAATTCAAAAAACATCAGTAGGCTTTGACCAGTTACAGAGGGCTGCATTTTGATGCAAGAGCCAGTCCCCCTGTTGCTGACTAAAAAGTCAGTCCAGCCCTTCCTAGCAGTGTAAAATGTTTGCTCATTGTACCACACTTTGGGGTTTGCTGTTAGCAGTCTGTATGCTCAGGGTTATAAGTTCCAAACTGACAACAAGCATCCATGACACCTTTGAAAGGAGTACATCTTTATTGGTCAATTTTAAACATACACAAGGGTTGAGGCCTCTATTTTAGTGAGATCCTTACATAAAAAAACAACAAAATATGAGAATACAAAATATATAAATTTATAGACGTACCTTCAAAGTGTTCTAGTCTGTTCTATTCTATCAACAATTAGATGCCTGACAGAAGAGCAAATACAGTTTAAGACAACTATTCACATGGTTGCTATGAGTCAACATAGACTCGATGGCCCTGAACAACGACAGAGAAGGGAATTGTTTAAAAACCCATCTCAATAAGTTAAGTATTGTTTCACACTCAGAAATGGTTTTGAAAATTATTCTCCCTGGGGGAAATTTTAAAACTGATCTCTTTGAAACAAAGTCTGCAGATACTTTTACCTATGGACTTTGCCCTATATTTCAAAGAGAAAGTTAAGTATGTCCCTACTTTCACTATGAGATTGTCAGAGGAACAATAGACCTGGGAACATTTGCACTTGCTCTTTCTACAGGTTGATTTTCTTTGGCAAAGAACAAATGTAGACCAAAAACTATGCACGCTATTTTTCAATCCCACCAAAAACATACCCCTGGAAATGCCTCCCTTAAAAGACATCTAAAAGTAC
Source organism: Ichthyophis bannanicus (assembly GCA_033557465.1). Classification (NCBI taxonomy): domain Eukaryota; kingdom Metazoa; phylum Chordata; class Amphibia; order Gymnophiona; family Ichthyophiidae; genus Ichthyophis; species Ichthyophis bannanicus. The sequence continues at coordinate 949,805,332 of CM066034.1, forward strand.
ACGCACAGTGGGTCAACACCCATATTTGTAGATGTATACAAAGAGAACAGTTTTGAGACATCCAATTTAGGTTCAAAATTGATCTTTATTTACCTTAGGTACATGGTTACTAAAATGCAATGGGGTCGTGAATGTAGCACATAAGCCTGAGTTAACCTCAGGGGCGGAGGGAGGGGCATGTGTGTCTATCCTCCTGCCGTTAGTACATTGCAACCACATGACATTGCAGTAATCAGTGTGCAGGTGCACTCAACAGCTACAGTTTGTGCATTACCAAGATGCCTGAGCTAACCACAATGTGTCATCAATATCCACATTCCACCCCTAAATAACCCCGCCCCCACTCAATCGTGCTGCTAATTGGTTAGCGTGAGATTTTTGGCACGTGACCCTTGTTAATTTTATTTATTTATTTACCTGATTTTCTGTACTGCTTAGTCAAGAAATCAAAGCGGTTTACCTTTAACACTATAATTTGAAATTTGTTACATAGAACTTATAACTCAGTATAACTTCTGATACAATTACAGTTAAACATGAGTGATCAATAGTGAGGTGAATCACATCATAATTGTTAGCACTGTGAGCTTACAGCATGGTAAACCCCACACTAATGTTTAATGCACTTTAGTAAACATGCTCCTACATGACTTTGAAAATTATTTTTTCTTAATTTTTGAAACATGTTAAAATGCATAGCTTGCACAAGAAACCAACAAATATCTCATGACAACATTCTTAACATAGAAACACAGAAAAATGATGGCAAATGAAAAATCTCCAGGGCCAAGAAGGAATGCAGTCTTCACAGATGGGTATCATCGGTACCAACGGAGCCTGTGTGGCAACATTCCCCAGTGTCCAATAGGAGAGCTTTTGGGAGTACTCCACTGCACCTCTGCAGCTGCCTTCCCACCTTCCTCTTCAGTTCTTCATTTTCCATGGAGCCAGCAGGAAGCCTTCCTGTCACAGCCAAAAAAACTCTCTTTTTTAATTTTTTTTATTTCTGTTCTCTGCCTTCCCGTCGATGCCGGTACCCTCCCCAGATACCAGCTCTATTCTTTCTTTATTTTTTTTCTTTAATTTTATTATCTTTTTTCTTCAGGCAGTTCTACCACTATTTTAGGCCTCAGGCCTACATTTTTTTGTTTATCATGGGCAGACATATCAGTTGCTTCAAAAAATGTTTCAAGCACTTTGGCACTATGTCAGTCACTGATTCCCATGATTGGTGTCTCAAATGTTTGGACTCGGACCATAAGCCAGAAAACTGTCCTTTGTGCAAGCAAATGACCAAATGGGGCCTACAGAACAGGGCTAAGCAGTATGACTTTGGACTCCTCTAAGAAGAAAAAAAAATCTAAGAAGTCTTTCTATGCTAGAAAGAAGAGATTATCCTTTTTACCAACCATCTGCTGGATATCAGCCTCAGTAACTACAGTAGAGGCCTCAGGGTCCTCGTCAACCTAAGAAAGCCAAGCCTCCTAAACCACAACTAGCTCAGCCAGGCGACCCGCATGACAGCCACGGGTCGATAGCCCATACCCCCCTTCCCCCCCCCACCCCCCACTCCCAGCCAAATACAGTACACTTACAAAGTTTGTACCAAAAACCACTTTTATTATTATTTTTTTTTTGCAACAAGATTTGGAAATACAGTATAACTAACTGTTGGCCACAGCATAATCAACCAAAAACATCAAAACCTTATCACATCAAAACACTATAACATGATTCAATCCTACCCATTCTAAGCACGAGTTATACATTGCCCACCTTGGGCAGCTATTGTTCTATATATTGTACTTCCCCCCTTTCTTAAGAGGCACAGCCCGCCTTAATCAAGTCCATGATGCCCGTCAGGGATGTCTGGAAAAATTGCCGTTTAAGCGTTCTCCCCACTGCCCACAGTCCTGATTGGCATACCTTAGGTAAGGGGCGCCTGCCGTCGAAACAGGACTTTTATGCTCCCTTCCTATTCGCTCCTTGTGTTAGTCGTTTTCACAGAGGGTAGCTACAAGCAAAGTAATACAAATATCCCTCCAGTGAATTATCTGGGCTATGCACTTCTATTATTGCCCTTCTGGTTCTTAACTATTTATCTTCTTGAGGTCTCAGACTATAACCAGCGCTGGCTACAACGGACAAAGTCCTTAGCCTCAGCACTATATTGCATCAACGATCTCTATCCAGTAGTATAACAATGTATACAATCTTTTGTTCTATTTTTCTTTACGCTCAAATTGTACTCATCTTAACATTTATATACTCAAATTTTATGCTTATCTTAGCATTGGAGATGCCCCGACGCCACCATCCGGGTCCGTGCGTGCGTTTCACAGATGTGGGTTTCTTCAGGGGGAATTAAATATCCCAAGCACTGATTCCGATGTCATCTCTAATCCATTAGCGTCATCTAAATTTTAGAATCCAAGATTGCAGCACTGCCAATAAAACGGTTACAATTAACTCTGTTGCATGCCACTCATCAGTTCAGTTCCTGAAGTTCTTATTAATGTTTAAGGAATTGCCTGCCAATCTATACGAAGTCAAATTTGATTACCTTAACACACCATGCTGCTATGCTTTTCTCTCTGAGCTACTCGATCCCAAAAGACGCCGCCCATGCGGGTCTATGGTCCTACAGACTTATAAACGTGAACAATTAATAGGTGATTTAAAATATGCAAGCTGAGTCCTGGGAAAAGCTATTAGGAGGCTTAGTAGCTCCAACAGCTCAGATTACATATAAGACACGTGAAATCTGACCATCAGATATTGACAATACTATGCGGTTATAAACGTGATAAATATGCGCGACAAACGCCGTGCGAAGCTGTGATAAGTATCTGTAGAGATTCTATATCATCTTGAGTAATATGAAGATAGTAATAAGACAAACAGAATAGCTACGTAATCATCATAGTACGTATTGACGTAGCGTTTAGAAGTCTGTAGGACCATAGACCCGCATGCACGGCGTCTTTTGGGATCGAGTAGCTCAGAGAGAAAAGCATAGCAGCATGGCATGTTAAGGTAATCAAATTTGACTTCGTATAGATTGGCAGGCAATTCCTTAAACATTAATAAGAACCTCAGGAACTGAACTGATGAGTGGCATGCAACAGAGTTAATTGTAACAGTTTTATTGAACTGGTTGCACTGGTTTCTGTTCCACATGTGGGTGTTCCCTTGTGTGCTGCCCACACCCGTGATAACTGATTATTCCTTTTGGATTTATTATTTTTCTTCTTGAATGTTTTTAAAATAGTCTGCATCGCGTTCGCTAAGGATATTTCCCCCTCTGTATCTGAGGTAGATGCATCAGACGATGAAGACGATAGCCCAGGTGCCCCCCTTTCACCCACTGACTTACCGCTTGCCGAACTGGTGCTTGCCTTCATGTTGTTCACTGTTTGTGACCCCTCCAACCTTGTATTAGTCGCTTGCAGCTGTTGTCTGAAAGCGCTCAGGCCGTGTTGGTTCACCTGTTCACGTATCTCCCGAAATAGCTCGTCCAATTCCTGACTGGATGTCGTTGGCGTGGGCGGCTGGGACTGTTGTGTCGCAGCGCATGTACTCCGCCGTGTTGTCTTGTTCGCCTCACGTCTGCGCGACGCGACCCCGCCTTTTGTCTTTCCCTTTGCTGACGCTGTGGTTGCCCTTTTTGCCGCCCCGCGTGTCGCTCTGCCTTCTGCACTTAGCATGGTTCCCATCTTCTCAGCATGTGGGTTTCCGCTCCGCGTGACCTTCCGTGGCATAACTATATCTGGAAATAGTACTACAAAGAAGCAGTGAGGGAGAGAGAATAGACACATTAGTGCTTTGCCCTGCTTTCCATTATTGTCTTGGATCCTTTTCTCCTCCTATCCTCCGTTTTTTTTTTTTTTTTTTTTGCACTTTATTTATTAACTTAGTACAATAATATGCAGCAATAATAATCCTCTGTCGTCCCCCCTTGTTTTATTTATTTATTTATTTTTATAATATTCGCTCCGCACTGCTCCTTGATGCTCCCTGCGCGATTCATATAAATAGTACAGAGATATCATCATTCTCCTGTAATCTTTCGTATATAATGTTATTATTATTATCATTATTATTTTTTTTAACTTAATGCTTAATAGCGCATTGCATTTATTTATTTATTTATTTATTTATTTAACATCTCTTATATACCGCACTATTGTCATCAGCGCGGTTTACATGAAACAAACATATACATACAGATAACTGTAGTGCATTTTACAAGTAAACTGTAGTACATTTTACAAATTCCCTTAATAGTAGCACGGTGTACCCGCTTGCAATACCACTTATCCCTCACCAGATGGCGGCCTAGCCATATGCCCTAATACAGCGATGGCGAACCTATGGCACGCGTGCCAGCTGTGACACGCGAAGGCCTTGCAGCTGGCACGCGTGAAGGTCCGCAGAAAAAGAAAAAGCGGGCTCTGGCTGCTGCCGCGGACGCGGACACGGCAGCATGCAGTGTCCCGCGGGGCCCCCTCCGCCCGCTAAGCCCCTCTGCAAGGGCTTTCAGATTCGCGAGGGAGACAGCGTCTCCCTCGCGTCTCTGTTAAGCCCGCAGGGGCTAATGGGAAATTTCCCATCAGCCCCTTTAGACGCGAGGGACTGATGGGAAATTTCCCATTAGCCCCTGCGGGCTTAACTGACACGCGAGGGTGACGCTCTCCCTCGCGAATCTGAAAGCCCTTGCAGTGGGGCTTAGCGGGCGGAGGGGGCCCCACGGGACATTTCATTCTGGCGCTGCCGCGGCAGAAGCCAGAGCCAGCTGCTTTTTTTTTTTTTTTAATTTGCCATGGGGGGTGGGTTAGGACTGCTAATGGGCTGGGGGGGGTTAGGACTGCTAATGGGCTGGGGGGGGTTAGGACTGCTAATGGGCTAGGGGGGGTTAGGACTGCTAATGGGCTGGGGGGGTAGGACTGCTAATGGGCTGTGGGCTGATGGGGGCTGTCTGGAAATGGGGTGATGGGGGGTTAGGACTGGTAATGGGCTATGGGGGGGGGTTAGGACTGCTAATGGGCTAGAGAGGGGGGGGGGTTAGGACTGCTAATGGGCTAGGGGGGGTTAGGACTGCTGATGGGGAGGGGTTAGGACTTGAGGTGGGCTGTTGGGTGGGGTTAGGACTGGAAATGGGCTGATGGGGGGTTAACACTGGAGGTGGTCTGATGGGGTTAGGACTGGTAATGGGCTATGGGGGGGTTTAGGACTGATAATGGGCTATGGGGGGCTGGGACAAGAAATGGGCTGATGGGGAGGGGTTAGGACTTGAGGTGGGCTGATGGGGTTAGGACTGGTAATGGACTGTGGGCTGATGGGGGGGGTTAGGACTGGCAATGGGCTATGGGGGGCTGACTGGAAGTGGGCTGATGGGGGGTTAGGACTGGAAGTGGGCTGATGGGGGGTTAGGACTGGTAATGGGTTATAGGGGGGGGCTTAAACTGAAAATGGGGTGATGGGGGGTTAGGACTGGAAGTGGGTTGATGAGGGGGGGATAGGACTGGTATTGGGTTGGGGGGTTGCTAGGACTGGAAATGGGTTGGGGGGCTGCTAGGACTGGAAATGGGCTGATGCAGGGACTAGAAGGGAATGGATGCTGGGTGAGGCTGGATCTAGAAGGGAGCTGGTGTTGGGGGAGGATTAGAATGGGATGGGGCTGGGAGAGTAAAATGGAGAGGGGAAAAATATTTTGTGTGGGAGGGATAAAAAATCTACAATTGGCCGGGTATTGGGAGAGTAAGTGGGGATTGAGGATGGAGGGGTAAATTTTGAGTAGATGAAATAGGAATGAGGAAAGAGCAAAAGGAGAAAGATTAGTATGTTAAAGCAGATGTAGAGAGAGAATGGAAAAAAAACCCAAGAAGACAGAAGAAAGGACAAATGGACAGCAGATGGAGAGTTAGCAGAAGACACGAAGAAACCAGAAGAAAGTGGCTGGAACAATTGCAACTGAAAAAAAATGCACAAAAGGTAGAAAAATATCTCTTTATTTTGAATTTATTAATTGGAATATGTCAGCTCTGGGAAATGTGCATCATTAATTTTTGCGCTTTGTTTAGTACAAGAGGAAATTAATATATAGTTTTATTTCTACAGTGTTGTTGTATATTCCAAGTTTGGCTTTTGGGGTTCCCAGTTTAATTATTGTCTTCCTGTTTCTAAATTGTGATTCCTTGTTTGGTAATGGTCTGTTCTGCATGTGTAACTGAGCTGAGGTATTCTGTTTATATAATTCCTATTTGACATTGCCACTTGTTCTTTCCCCAGTAGGTCATGTATTGTTGTTCTCTGAGATGTATTGGTTTAATATTTGCAGTGTTGCCTTTTGATAGGTAGAGTATGGTGCTTTGTGAGTCCTGGTAGTGCTGTTAGGATACGGCGGGTTTGCTATGGGTTCTAAATGGGCAGCGTTTGTAGTAGTTCCTAATGTGCCTGGCGGTTGGTACTGGATTATAGTAATGTAGAAACCTTTTAGTCTTTCTTTATCCATATACTCATTAAGAGGCATGTTTACTAAAAGTTAGTGTATGGTAACATTATGCAAATATTTATGCAAATGAAGCACCTTATGCAAATGGAGCTTTAATTGACGTGCTGGCACTTTGAGGAAATTCTTTGGTTTTGTGCGGCAGTTTGGGCACTCGGGCTCAAAAAGGTTAGCCATCACTGCCCTAATACATAATAGTAGCGCATTGTCAAGCATGCCATCAATTCATTTAATACTAGCACAGTGTACCTGATTGTAATACCCGTTCCTCCCACCAAATGGCGGCCTAGTCACAAGAATGCAGTTCTCCATCCATTTTAAAGATACTGAACCGCAGCCAACCCCTTGCTAACACAGGCAAACGATATGCTATCCTGGCTCCCACGCAGTCCTCGGGTATCCCAATCCGCTCCCATAGCAGAGAGGGGGTGACCACGCTCTTTTTTTAAAATTATTGCTGCCGTGGTCCTCCCCCGTGCTCTTGATTCCCTCTGACCCCCGTTTACCAGGCCCATGTGCTCTGGGTTGCCTGGGCTCCCTTCCCAGCCCCCCCACGCGGTCGTCAGCAGCATGGGCATGGCCCAGCCGCACCGTAGACCCCCACATCGGATTCCCTGGTCTTCCTCGTTCGGGCCCCTTGTTGTGGCCGCAACCCGCTGCCCTAAAACAGAACATTTATTAAGGGGGGAGTTATTAGGCCGATCGACCGCGTCTGGCTTCCCTGCTTTAAGATCCCCCCCTTTACATGCGTGAGATCAGACTGGCATATATCACTTTTTTCCTGCCATACCTCGCTCCGAAAGAAGGAAATGAGGGTCGCTGAGGTGAGTGCTGCTTTGATTGATGCCCGCTTTTCGCTGCGATCCTCTGGGGGGAAAGAGGGCGAGCCACGGCCCGGCCAGCCTCTATATCCGGCCGCCACACCTGCCCACCCCATCCCCCCGAGCCCCTCCCCCTGCCAAGGTTAACCCTTGGCTTGTGGACGCCTGCCTGTGCCCGGCCGCGCCAAATCTCGGCCGGGACTGCTACACAACAGCAAGCACCTAGTTTTTGCTCCTTCCTAGAGAGCATAGCTATTTGACCTCTGCAGGGTTCCAGCCCTTCATCTTTGGTCCTTTGTAATTGCACACCACATCCACCTTCGAGCGGTGTGTCTGCTGGGTCACCTCAATGTCCTGGCTGACAGAATCAGCTGCATTCTACATCCACACAAGTAGACTCTGAATCAGCAGACTGTCTCTTGGATCTTTCAGATGTGGGGGACCCCCAGAATAGATATTTTTGCCACTCTGGAGAACAAATAGCTACTGATTTTTTACTCCAGAGTCCCCTCCCCCCTCAGTCAGGCAACCAATGCCTTTCTCCTCAATTGGAGACTGGGCTTGCTCTACGCATTCCCACCAACCCCTCTGATTCCCAAGACTCTGTTCAAACTGTAGGCCGACAAGGGCTTCCTTGATCTGGGTGGCTCCTTACTTTATTTATTTATTTATTTATTTATTTAACTATTTCTTTTATACCGCCCCTTCCAGAGATCAAGGGCGGTTTACATATAACAGGTTAACAGTCTTGTACACATTTGTATACATTCTTTACATAGAACAATAGAAACTAGCTATTTACATTGAACAATAAAATTTAACTTAGTGGGTATTAAAGCAGAACAAAACATCAAACTTTTTTACAAATGTATATTTACAGTGTGTGGTGTGTAGTGCGGGTATTTGTGTAGGTGCTGGAATTTAGTTCCTTTTATGTCTTCTTTGGGGCGTGTGTGAGGGTGGGCAGGCATGCGGTTATTGTGTTGGGATTAAGGGAGTTTGTGTAATTGTTTCCACGTTTGTAGTGGGGCTGGCTTTGGGGGAGTAGGGGATTTCAAAATGTTCAGTGAACAGGTAAGTCTTTAATTCTTTTCTGAATTGGATGAGGTCTTTTATGGTGCGAAGTTCAATAGGGAGGTTGTTCCAGAGTGTAGGAGCAGTGAATGAGAATGCTCTGGAGCTAGTGGTTTTCTTAGTCTTCCGGATGGCTTTTGGTATGATGAGAGAGTGGGCTGCGTTTTGTCTGAGGGTCCTTGTCGATGTTGGAGAGTGCAGTAATGTGGATAGGTGTGAGGGGGTTATGTCATTTATAAGTTTATAGGTTGTTAGGATAATTTTGTATTTAATTCGACTGTTTATAGGGAGCCAGTGGAGTTCTAGCAGTATTGGGGTTACGTGATCTGTTAAGCGAGCTTTTGCAATTACTTTAGCACAGATGTTTTGAGCTCTTTGTAGGAGGTATGTGTTTTTTTGAGGAAGGCCTATAAGGAGACTATTGCAATAGTCGAAATGAGGGGTGATCAGGGTACTTACTACAGATCTAAAGTCTTGTGTTTCGAGGAGTGGTCTTAGGTGTTGAATAGTTTTGAGTTTGTAGAAAATAGTTTTTACTGTTTGTTTTATGTGTGGTATCATGGTGAGAGTGTGGTCTATTATTACTCCTAAGTATTTTACTTGTTTTTTAACAGGTATGGAGGTTTTGTTGATTGTGATTGTTTCAGGGTAAGTGTTTTCAGTCATAGATGACCTCGTTACAAACATTGCCTCAGTTTTTTTGAGGTTGATGCTGAGGTGGTTAGATTCCATCCAGGAGGAGGTCTCTGCCATGCATTTGGATAGTGAGTCATATGTAGGGTTTTTAATGGTTATGGGGATAGCTAGCATGATGTCATCGGCATAAATAAAATGGTTAATCTTGTGTTTTTTAAATATGTTTGTTATCGGTTGGAGGTATAGGTTAAATAGGAGGGCTGAAAGGGCCGATCCTTGGGGTATTCCCTGTCCTTGTGGGAATGTTTCTGATGCTTGTTGGTCAATTTGGACTCGTATTAATCTATGTGAGATGTAGGATTTGAACCAGTTAAGGACCGTCCCGCCTATTCCTAGGTTCTCTAATCTGTTGATCAGTGTCGGGTGATTGATGTTATCGAAGGCGGCTGAGATATCTATAAATAGGAGTATTTACTGGCCTGGTCAGCCTTGTTTTCCTGTGCTACTTCATCTAGCACAGACTCCACCCCTCAATTTGGATCATGCCCCGACCTCCTTTCCCAGGATCAGGGACTACTCCTCCATCCCAATCCACAAGCCCTCTGTCTCACAGTGCGACTCCTGAAAGCATGACCTTCGATGACCTTGATCTTCCACAACCGGTCAAGGACATCCTGCTTGCCTCCTGCAAGCCCTCTATCAAGTGGTCTTATACCTTCAAGTGGCGACGGTTCACCCTTTGGTGCACCCTGAAGCAGGTGAATCCATCGGATTGCTCAGTGGAACTCCTTTTCCAATATCTTCACCATTTTTCCTCTGCAGAGGTTAAGACTAACTCTCTCAGAGTTCATCTCAGTGTCATTGCAGCTTATCACAGATCACACAATAAACTTTTTCTATTTCCTCACACTCCCTGGTGCAACGATTCATGTGGGGCCTTCTGCTTTCCAAGTCATCCATCAAGCCAGTGGTTTGGGACCTCATTGTGTTCTTAGCACAACATATCAAGGCCCCATTTGAGCCTTTGACTACCACACCTCTAAAATTCCTATCACGGAAAGTCATTTTCCTCATTGCCCTCACCTCTGCTTATCGCATCAGCGAGCTACAGGCTTTGGTGGCGGATCCTTCTTACACTCGTTTCCATCATAATGAGGTGGTTCTTCCTTCCAAAAGTGGTCTCCTCTTTTCATCTTAACCAGTCGTTAATGCTACCAGTCTTTTTCCACAGACCACATGCCTCCAGAGCTGAGGCAGCATTACATACCCTGGATTGCAAGCGTGCTCTTGCATTCTATTTACCTAGGACTAAGGATTTTAGGAAATCCTCTAAATTATTTAGGAAATCCTCTCAATTATTTCTTTTGACCCTGGCCACTTGGGTCTTCCGGTGTCAAAGCGTGCCCTATTCAACTGGATTGCGAGCTGCATTTCACTGGCCTTTGAACAAGGTAGTCTCTCTTGAGGTCCATGTTATGGCTAACAATGTGAGGGCCATGGCGACATCGGTGACCAATCTGCTTTCTGTCACTATACAGGAGATCTGCCAGGCAGCCACCTGGTTCTCTGTTCACATCTTTGCTGCTCATTACTGCCTGGATAGGGACTCCTGTCGGGCTGCTGTCTTTTGCCAGGCTGTGCTTCAGTATCTATGTGGGACCTAATCTCAACTCCTACCAATTCTACTCTGGCATCTGACTCTTCCATGCACTCGGCCACTGCACTCGAATCCACTGAGGCTACCTTGTGTCCATACCTACTTGTTTCCATTCTTCCTCCTCATGGACCTACTCAGTCTGGTACCTGGGAGCTACTGAGTCCCATCTGTGAAGACTGCATTCCTGCTTGTTCTTGGAGATAGCGCTGTTACTCACCTGTAACAGGTGATCTCTGGGAACAGCAGGAATCAGTCTTCACATTCCATCCTCCTCCCTAGGAGTTGTTGGGTACAATTTTTTCCTCTCTCTCTCAGCAACAAAGACAATTGAAGAGAGCTGTGAGGAAGGTGGGAAAGCATCTGCGCAGGCACAGTGGATTACTCCCAAAATCTCTCCTATTAGACACTGGGGAGTGTTGCTGTGTGGGCTTCGTCAATACCAATGATACCCATCTGTGAAGACTGATTCCTGCTGTTCCCGGAGATCGCCTGTTACAGGTGAGCAACAACGCTTTTATATGGCCTATCCAGTCTGCCCATCCATAAAAAATACTTAGCTCTTCAATCCCCTCCTGTCCCTTAGAGATGCTCTGTGCTCGGCCCATGCATTCTTGAATTCAGATACAGCCCTTGTCTCTGCCACGTCTGCTGTGAGGCTATTTCACGCATCCATCATTTTTTCTATAGAGAAATATTTCCTTAGATTACTCCTTATTCTGTCCCCTTTGTTGCAGAACTTTCTTTGAACTGAAAGAGGTTCTCCTCCTGTGCACTTATGCCACGGAGGTATTTGAATGCCTCTATCATATCTCTTCTCTCCTGCCTTTCTTCCAAAGTATGTTTAAGTCTGTTCCCATATTCTTTTTTTTTTAGCTTAAACAATTTTATTAGATTGTATGCAATAAACAGTTACATATACCAAAGAAAAAAGCTGCACACAAAATAAAGAAAACACAACATACCAGAGGGGGAGTTCTAACAATCAGCCCAAAATAACAAAAAATGGAAAACAGGTATGCTGGCGGATATGGATTCAATTTAAATGAACCAAGGGCACTAAGAGGGGTCCATAGAACCCCGAAGATAGGCTTCCAAGGGCGACCACATTCTGTGTAGGAAGGACATGTTCCAGGCACGAATAGCAAGATATTTCTAATATTTGTGTACGAAGTATAACAAATGTCACCAAAAGTGGAAAGAAATAAGAGAGATTTTTTCAGTGGGACATGATCTCCTGCAATGCAATAGCAATAAGCAAATTGAAAAGCTTATGCTGTGAGGCAGGTAGATGATCAGCCAGCTGAAGGGAATAAAAAAAGATCTTGTCCACTAATATGGGAACAGACATATGGAAAATCTTTTGCAGTCTCTCCCAAATAGCCTGCCAGTAAGACTGCAGCAAAGGACAGTCAAACAATATGTGCCTAAGGGTTCACTGAGCTGATTCACAGTACCAATAAGAATTCCTAGAGGACAGATGAGCTCACCATTTCCTCCAAGGCATCCACACTGCCCGATGCGCTACAAAAAATAATGACTGTACCAGGCTAACAGAGCGGGAGGGCCGGTTCACCTTTAGCCAAAAGTGTTCCCACTGTACCGGTCTAAGCCCACACCAAGATCACCTGCCCATACCTACATCAGTCTGATTCAGACTTTATAGTGGGCATCTCGAATGCAATGATAAATATGGGAATGGGTGGCCTCTCTCCACCACCCATTCAATAAAGCCCATGAGTCCTGGCTGATAGTGTAGAGTGGTTAATACTGAGGCTGTTTCTGATGTTATTATGGTTTCTTTGGGAGTGACGTCCTGAATTTGTTCTTTTCCATCCTTCACCCCCTTTCCCTAGTTTAAATGCCTATCCACATAATGCCTGAATATTTCACTTAGGATCCTTTTCCCTGCAACAGAGAGATGTAGTCCATCAAATGCCTTTGAATATCAGGCCCAAAGAATTTTATATTTATTTATTATTTATTTTATTTATTACAGGCTCTTATATACCGCTCTATTCAGCATCAGCGCGGTTCACAATATAACAACATACCAATGAACCAATATTGATTCTCTTGAAACGGGAGATACAAACCTTAGTATGTTTTATGATGAAAAATGTGTTTCAGCAATACAAGAGACTTGGAAATCAAGTTATTAATCTTCAATTTGCACCCACAGTCCTCAGATTCTCATAATTTTAGATTTAACTCAAAGACAATTAGGAGCATAGTGGAACAATTTTGCTCTAAGAAGCACTACATGGTCCTTGGAGCAGAATTGAAATTGTGCTATGGTTAAAATAATGCCATAATTTAAAGCTTACAAAAGATTTTGGTTGTTTCATTTTGCTAAAGGCCTTTTAAAAACACAGAAGTACATTGAAGGAAAAGCACAGAGGGATGCCTGAAACAGATTGGAATATCCTGCCTAGGGAAACTTATTATTTATTTTCTAACACTCCACTGTGAAGCCAAATGGCTTGCTAGCCTGTACAGGCTAAGTTTAATTAAAATCAATGGGGTGTTAGGCAATGAAGGGTACTAAACATGGGCTGTCTTATCATCTTAGGATGCTATGTGAGCTACAGTTAAGAGACATCACTGGAGAGAAGATGGTACCATGGTATTAGGCGAAAGTTCAAGTTTTGTAGTCTGTATTAATGGGTAGAATTCTATAAATCTAATTTTCAGTTTCTTCTGAGTGAATGCGCTATCAAAAAGTCTATTCTTCTAACCTAATCCATTCACATAAGAATCAGCCAAAGCTTTTTTCTGTTGTAGCAAGGCTTTCAAACACTGCATCTCAGCAAAATTCAAACCGGTCATGGTTTCGCTCATTGGCTGCCTTTGCTTTTTATTTTTTAGACAAAGTCTCTGATCTAAAGAAAGAGTTCACTTCTTCATCAGCAGAGCCTTCCTCTCCTCTAGATAATTTGCACTAACATAACACAATCCCAGACGTGACCCATCATTTCCTGGGCCACTGCAGTCACTTTAGAGAGGGCGCTGATGTCTATGAAATCATCCACATGATCCTAGGCTAGATCACCTTATTACAAATCCCTGACTTGTCTTGATGCCTTTTATTCTGCTAAAGGTTAATACAAGTCTCTCATTAGCTATAATTACCAGGAGCTGGAAACAAGCATTCATTCAACCATTGCAAAAAGGCAAAATCTAGATCCAGTCAAGCTACACCAGTTTGGGCCCTGTCTTGTCTCCCCTTTATGGCCAAACTCCTTGAGAAAGTTGTATTTCTTCAATTTCTTGACCATATTGTTCTATGTAATATGTTCTGTTACAGTGTTTGACCAGTGGATAAAGTGGGATAGAAAAATTGTTGAATAAATAAATATTGAAAAATCATGCACCCCTGGGTAAAGAGGTTTCCATGTTGACCACAATATGGAATCCCTATCAGAGGCTAGTTTTAGGCATCCCTAATGCACCTGTCTTGAGCCTATTTTATAAAGAAAAGCAGGCATGTACTTTTTTTTTTATAAAATAGGGGCATAACATATTAACATAGTAGCATAGTATATGATGGCAGATAAAGAAAGGATGGTCCATCTAGTCTTCCCAGCAAGGCAGCAAGAGTAGGTGCACCACCACTCTGGGAAGGTCACCCCTATTTGTTGAGATATAAGAGATAGTTATGTTTATTTTGATTTTATCCTGTTTCTATAAAGGGATCCACTGTATCTGTCCCATGCCATTTTGAATTCTGTCACTGTATTTGCCCCCATCACTTCCATCCGGAGGGCATTCCAAGCATCCACCATCCTTTCAGTGAACAAGTACTTCCTAACATTGCCTTTCAGTTTAACCCTTGCAACTTCATGTTATGCCCTCTAGTTTTATAGCTGTCCCGTCTTTGGAAGAGGTTTGTTTATTCATTAATACTCTAAGGGGCTTGTTTACAAAGCCGCGGTAGCGGTTTGCGATCGTAATCGGAGCCGCGGCCCCATTGATTTCAATGGGGCCGCGGCTGCAATTGCGATCGCGAACCACTACCGCGGCTTTGTAAACAAGCCCCTAAGTATTTAAAGGCCTGACTCATATCTCCCTTGTCCCTCCTCTCCTCCAGAATGTACATATTTAGGTCTTCAAGTCTCTTCTCATACATCTTCTGATGCAGGCTACAAATCATTTTGTTTGCCTTCCTCTGAACCATTTCCAGTCTTTTTTTATCCTTTGTGAGATATGGTCCCCAAAACTGAACACAATATTTTAAGTGAGACCTCACCAGTGACTTGTACAGTGGCATTAGTACCTCTTCCTTTCTGCTGGTAATTCCTCTCTGTATGCAACCCAGCATCCTTCTGGCTTTTGTCACCGCCTTGTCACACTGTTTCACCACCTTGAGATCCTCAGAAATAATCACTCCAAGGTCCTTCTCCTGGTCCGTGCACACCAATCTCTTGCCCCCTATTGCATACAACTCCCTTGGATTTCTGCTACCTAAGTGCATGACACTGTACTTCTTCACATTAAATCTTAACTGCCAAGCATTAGACCATTCTTTCCAGCTTTTGTTGATCTTTCCTTATGTTATCAACTCCCTCAGTGGAGTCCATTCTACTGCAAATTTTTGTGCCATCTGCAAAAAGGCAGACTTTTCCATTCAGTCCTTCAGCAATATCACTCACAAATATATTGAACAGCTCTGGGGCACACCGCTAATCACCTTCCTTTCATCCAGATGAGTTCCGTTTGCCATCACCTTCTGTCGTCTTATCAGTCAACCAGTTTCTGATCTAGTTCATCACCTTGGGACCCATCCCCAAGCTGTTGAGTTATCAAAGGCTTTGCTGAAATCTAGGTAGATCACATCCATCGCATGCCCTTGATCTAGTGCTCTGGTCACCCAGTCAAAGAACCCAGTCATATTAATTTAGCAAGATCGTTCTTTTTGTCTCTTTTAGTTTGATCCTGTATTCTTTTCTGTGTTCCTCTGTTTGTGAACTTCTGAATTTTGTGAAAACTGTGTTTTTTGCTTTATTTGTGCAGCCACGTTTTTGGAGAACCAAATAGGTTTCCTTTTCCTCTTGTTTTTATTTACTTTCCTTACATATGTATCTGTTGCCCCTTTTATTGCCTTCTTTAGTTTAGCCCACTGCAATTCCACATCCCTTATCTTCTCTTACCCTGCCAACTCCTCCCTCAGGCACTTGGCCATTTTACTGAAGTCAGTGTTTTTGAAGTCTAGGACTTCGAGCTTGCTGAGATTGGATTTTACCTCAGCTTTTCTCTCAAACCACACCATGCGATGCTCGCTGCTGCTCACATGGGCACCCATCCGGATATTTGACCTGCTATCTCTGTTGGTGAGTATTAAATCCAACACTGAGCTTTCCCTGGCTGGCTCCATCACCATTTGTCTTAGTAATGCATCTTGGAAGGCATCCACAATTTATTTTACTTCTTTCCAGATTTGCAGAAGGAGTACTCCAATCTACACTGGGTAGATTAAATTCACCCAATATGATCATTTCCCCCTTCATGGCTATCTTTGCATTATCAATCAATCTGCTATACATTTCTTCGGTTTGAGTTGGAGACTGTAGAATACACTAGTATGGATGACGGTGCCATCTCCTCTTTCCATCACAATCCACAGTGCTTCTTTTCTCCAGATTCCCTGCATTTCAGCAGCTTTAATATTGCTTTTGACATATAGGGCTACTCCTCCTCATTTTCTATCCTCTCTATCTCTTCTAAATAGATTTTAGTGAGCAATGGCTATATCCTATTCATGCGACTCATTAAACCATGCTTCTGTAATGGCCACAATGTTCAAGTCTATTTCCACCATTAGGGCTTCCAGGTCAGGAACTTTGTTGGCTAGGCTTCAAGCATTTGTGTTCATTGCTTTCCAGCATTTGTTGACCGGCTTGCCTGTATTCTGCATGGATTTTGTTTTGTATGCCTCTTCCCACTTGGCATTGATGTGTAGGTTAATACTGCGGCTGATTCCAATGTTATTATTTTTTTTTGTGAGTAACGTCCCGAACTTGTTCTTTTCCATCCATCCTCCCCTTTTCCTAATTTAAATGCCTACCCACATAATGCCTGCATTTTTCACTTAGGATTCTTTTCCCTGTGACAGAGATGTAGTCCATCAGCACAGTATAGCCTCTTGTTGTTCCATCTATTTTCCCAGTCACCTATATATCTAAATCCTTCTTGTTTGCACTAGGTTTGGAGTCATGTATTAAAGTTGATTGTGCGATGCAGCTTTTCTGCCCCCTTACCAAGAACAGGTAGAACTTCTGACCCAGAGGAGTTCTGTCATAGTAGCATCATGCTCCAATTTATTCTGGTATAACCACTTGCTCACTGCATGCAAACAACTGTAGATTGCCTAAAATAGGGGCATGTTTAATGAAGTATGCTAACAGCATGCACTTTAGCTCATACTTACCATTAGTGCTGGCCCACAATAACCATTAAAAAAAGAAAAGAAGAGGAGCAAGAACCCTCCGCAGAAATCACAGAAGTCACTAGAACAGCGCAGGGAGGACACGGCCACACCTCTTAAAACAAAGAAGCCTTTTATTTTGTAAAACCTTCAAAAGGTACAGACCCGACTTGGCCAAGTTTCGCAGTCAGCCTGCATCAGGGGTCAAAAAACAAAACACATGAATATTCAAAATACAATAATATTCTCTAAAATGTACAGTAAAAAAACAAATACAACCAGAAACATCATACAATACCAATTAAGATGCAATTGCATATATATTCCAATAGCAGTCAGGGCATTGTAACAAGAGTCCATAATAAAACATACATATGTGACCTAAAACGTGCATAGGAGGCAATACAAGTGCTACAGACAATAACATAAAATTCTGCAGCTAACTTTTTACGTGATCTTTTACATAAACATAAAAACACAAGAAAATAATATTAATAGCTAATACATATTAGACAAACAAAACAAATAGACCACACCTACTAACTGAGCTAAACCTTATACAAAGAGAAGGAGAAGGAGGAGGAGGGTGAAAAAAAGGGGAAACAAACTACTGCAGTCCTACCAGTAGCTGAAAGCTCAAAAAGCGCTTCTCAGATATGCCTGTATGACAGCAAAGGAAAAAAGATAAAACATAATACTCATAAAAAGCTGACTAGGTGATGTCAAACACCAGCAGGAACACAGCAGTACAACAGTGGAGGAGGGGGGGAAGGGAAAGGCCTACATCTTCCCATCTAACTCATAAGAAAAGAAAAAGCCTATTGAGGGGGACAAATATTGTGGATGCACACTTTAATTCATAACCCTATTGTATAACCACATAAAAGAGTGTACATCTGCCCATATCTAGCCTTATTACAACAGCAAAGACAGTGTAGAAAAACTTGGGGTCTAAATAATAAGGCACACAAAGGCCACACTATCTGTAAATCAAAAACACACAGAACAACTGATGGCCAGAAAAGGTCATAATAATAAAACAAAAAGGAATGTTGCAACACTGCAAAAACCTAGCACAAAACAGCTCCAAAATTAGCAAGTAACAGCTCTTACCTTTGGCATCTACTAAGAAAGTGAAAGTAAAAATCACTAGAGCACCTGTCCCCCCTTAAAACCTGTGCACTAATACATATGTAAATAAGCAAGTAAGCACATGACCTCCCTTAAGATCTGTGCACTAATACATATGTAGATTACCAGGAGAGCACATGACTTCCCTGAAGACCTGTGCAAGTGACCACATGACCTCCCTTATGACCTGTACACTAATTCATAAGTGGAATAGCAAGAGGGTGCTCCTAAAAGAACTAATTTGTAAGATAATAAATCTAGACACAGCACTAGAAAATATTATGATGTCAAACAAATCCACTGTCCCTTTAAAAATATAATAGCCAAGCCATGCCCTGACTGCTATTGGAATATATATATATATGCAATTACATCTTAATTGGTATTGTATGGTGTTTCTGGTTTTGTTTGTTTATTTTACTGTACATTTTAGAGAATATTATTGTATTTTGAATATTCATGTGTTTTGTTTTTTTACCCCTGATGCAGGCTGACTACCGAAACTTGGCCAAGTCAGGTCTGTACCTTTGAAGATTTTATGAAATAAAAGGTTTCTTTGTTTTAAGAGGTATGGCCGTGTCCTCCCTGTGCTGTTCCACAATAACCATTAACATATGCTAAATGCAAACAGCACATTAAAAATCCAGCTGTAATTGCTTAGTATGTGGCAGGGCAGTACCTAGGTGGGGGTAGACATGTTGGTCTGTGACAGCTAGCATGCAGGAAGGCAGTGTGCTCTAGTTGTCATGATGGCCGATAACATGACTGCACTTAATGCCACCATCCCACTGATGCTTCCAACCACTAACCCTGTTGTAATCCTTGGTGTGTAGTGCGGGGCAAGAGTGGTCTCCCTTTGAAAGGGGCTGGGGTGGGGGTGGGAGTAGACTTCTACAGTGGAAAAGGGATGTGAGCAGGGGATTGCAATGGCCACTCCATACTACTATCTTGACTGTGGGAGGGACAATGGGAGGAGTTCAGTTGTGGGATTTAATTGAGGAGGGGGAACGGATCGGGAGTTGTTGTTACTTGAAACACTAGGTTTAAGAAGTTGGGAAGGGTGTAAGCTGTCAGAGGTGCTTGCAGCTACTGATATTGTTTTGTCAGGAGGGGTGAGACCGTATCTGGTCCATGTTGCATGCAGCATTAGATAGCACGCATAGTCACGTGTTATCTGCCGCCGCATGTAATGCAGTGGCCTGTTTGGTATGCGTTTGCTCTGAGCAGCAAATACAGGGCAGATCGGGAGAGGAAGGAATTGTAGAGCATATGGATAGGCCTGTGATCTTTATCTGCCATCATTTTCTCTATTTCTGTGATAAGCCTCCTATAATTACAGAGTAACATCCCGAATCACAACAAGTAATGAAAAGAAAATCAGCACGGAACATTAGGCATACAGTAGAAATAAACTAGCCCTTGTGTGTATCTTAAAATATTTTTGATAAATTGCGAGAAGCCCATTACAGCGCTGCACTATTATTCAGTAATAGCTGCAGCAGCTTCGGGCTCTGGTTCATTACATACAGATCAGTAATGAAGGCTTATTATCTTTACCATAGCCAAGGGCAAAAAGACATTGTGGGCAACGGGGTCTTTTGCAAAACTGGCAGAATCTGGAAAGAAAGATTATTCCAATTAATGTATAGTATAAAATCCAAAAGTAAATAGAGCTGTTCAACCCAGTTATTAAACTGAAAACGCAGATTTTTCTCTCAGGGCTTGAGAGCACAAACATCCTCTGTCTTTATCGGCATGAAGATAACACTATAGAAGCTAGTTCAGTGCTGCTACAGAGCTATTACTTCTATGACACCAGACATCCAAAGATCTATCATATGAAATCCACCTTAATTCTACTTCTCTGATCCATGTGCCTGTAGCCAGCACATATGTCCCCCATATATCAAAAAGTTCCACACATTGAACAAATTTATCCAGCAAATCCACCTGCATATCTTGCATCAGCTTGCATACAGCACAGTAGGTTTCCTATATATACCAACTATAAGAGTCTGAACTGGGCTTTGTCCTTCACAGAAATCTGGAGAGACAAAACAGACATATCCCTATCTTATGATTTACATAAACATAAAATAAAGATGGATTTACAGTATAAACAGTCCCCCCAAATCTTTTAAATGGTAATGATTTTAACATAATTCAATTTGACGTTCTATCAGATTGTCCAGCATTCAGGACTTCGACTTAAAGGTGCAAATGCATTATAGTCAAGGGTTCAAACGTCAATACCGTTTACATTGCTAAGCCTCACAGAAGCCCTTGGGATGAATTCATAGGCATTGCACATATACACCAGTTATTTGATTGGAAAATAATGAAACTATAATAATATATACAGTATCATGTTATAGCATTACTGACAATATGCAGTGCTGAACTATGGTGATAAGTATTCAGGCATAACAAGACCTTTTCCCAAAGAGCTTACATTCTGAATGGCTGCCTAAAGCTAAAGGAGGCAATTAGTGTTATGCTCTGTTTGCACATATAAAAAACAGATTTCCACGTGTTAATTGGCACGCACATATAAGTATCGGTTTTAGAAAAGGTGCTCTGTGATGCATAAACCAGCGGCACGCAGAGATTTGAAGGAGTGGTGTGGGTGCGGTTTGTGTGAACCTTCAAGGGGCGATGCGTTCTCTATCTCAGAATGGCATTTATAACTGCTCTGACTCATGAGTCGCTGTAAACTAACTTCTCATTTGGGCTTGGAAGGAGAGCTTCAGAGGGGGATTGTAATTATCTCTTGAGAGTTCCCCCACATGTCAAAAAGATTGTTTTGGAGCTTGGCTACTTCATCCTTTCTCTATAGACAGACCCCAAACCCTACCCCCTTTTTGGGTGGTTAATTTTGGTCATATAACAATTTATACCTCCAAAATTCTTCATTCAGCCCCCAGACATTTGTTTTAAACAGCACTTGCGTGACTGGTGCTGCTGCCAACCACATAAGTGCTTTTCAGTATTGACCTCTCTCTAGTTATATTTTCGCCTCTAAGGAAATACATTTGACCACTTCAAGCAGTAGGTGTTTTGAAGGCTACTGTACTTATCAGTGTTCCCACAAAGATGCACGGGAGTCCTCAGTCTGCGCTGCTGCCACTGCGAAAAGGGGCTGTGATATCACATTTTTTGTTGTGAGGAGGAGACAGTGCTCATGACTAAAAGTCTGATGCCGCAGCAGCTCCCCCTACTGGCTGCAGTACAGATGGAGGACTCCTAAGAACATAAGATATGCCATACTAGGTCAGACCGAGGTCCATCAAGCCCAGTATCCTGTTTCCAACAGTGGCCAATCTAAGTCACAGATAGCTAGCAGTTTCCCTAAAAATCACAGGTTCCACAATGCTTTTATTGGGGCAAGTAATAAATATTCTGGGTCCCCTTTAATAATGGTTTATGGACCTTTCCTCTGTACCTTAGAAAAGGTACAGAGAAGTGCCACCAAAATGCTAAAGGGATGGAAGGTTACCCTTTTGAATAGAGGCTAAAAAGGTTAGGGCTCTTCGATCTGGAAAAGAGATGGCTGAGGGGAGATATGATAGAGGTCTATAAATTAATGAATGGAGTGGAACGGGTAAATGTAGATTGCTTGTTTACACCATCAAAATATAGAAAGATTAGGGGACATGCAATAAAGCTACAGGGTAACCTATTTAAGACTAATAAGAGGAAATATTTTTTCACTCAACGTGTAATCAAACTCTGGAATTTGCTACCGGAGGATGTAGTCTCCCAGTAGGGTTGGTAGAGATGAGGACAGTATCTGAATTAAAAGAAGCATGGGACAAACACAGAGGATCTCTAAAGGGAAAACGGGGACTGTTCTAGTGGTTGATATGGAAGGGCAGACTAGATGGGCCATGTGGTCTTTTTCTGTGATCATGTTTCTATGTTTCTTAATTAGATAGGGACAATGATTAGGATTAGGAAAAAGTCAAATGTAGAAGTTAAAAAGGAAAACAAAGTACAAAGGCTGGTGTAGTAGGAAGCTGCCTTCAAGGCAGGTACTTATGACCTGGATTGGCTACTGTTTGAAACAGGATGATGGACCTTTGGTCTGACCCAGTATGGCATATCTTATGTTCTTATAAGAAGAAGACCATTGCGTTCTATAAAGACAGCCTGACGTGGACCAGGACAGTGCAAGCACCTGAAGCTGAGCTAAGTGTGCACATGACATCACATCACGCCAATGGTAGGACAAACTGAAAGTACAGGTCTTTCTGGAGGAAGAGAGTTTTTCTTTTTTTAAAGGTGTGGGCAAGCAAGATACAAATGCTGAAACACACACCGAGCATACTTATCTGTGTTCCTGTAGAGAAAAAGTATCAATATTTCTAGAAAGAAAATCAATTGGGAAACAAAGTAACTCATTGGTAAATGTAAGATTTAATTGATACTTATCCAATGTGAATTGTCTGTATGTGCTTGCAACATTTTCAGTAGAGAACAGAAAGAAACTGAAAAAAAAATGCTATGCAAAGGTTAAATGTTTATTTGCTGCAAAGAAAGTAATTATTGAATTGCTTATCGATGTTTTAAAGAAACAATTACTATCTAAAGCAAATGTTCTCAAACCAGTCCTCAGGACACACCTAGCCTGCCAGGTTTTCACGATCATGCACAATAGAGATTTGCATACAATGGAGGCAGTGCATGTAAATCTCTCTCATGCATATTCATTGTGGTTATCCTGAAAACCTGACTGGCTAGACGTGTCCTGAGGACTGGGTTCAGAACCCCTAATCTAAAGTAAAGAAAAAACTTTGCTGTGTTCACCTGTAATTTGAAGAAATAAATTCAAATTTTACTTAACATAGTAACATAGTATATGACGGCAGATGAAGACCACTATGATGCAACTCTTCTGCCCAGTGAGGTGGCAAGGGTAGTTGTAGCCATCGCTCTGTACAGGTCACCCCTCTCTATTTGTTGGGGTATAAAAAATAGTTCAGTTTATTTTGATTCTATCCTCTTGCTATAATGGGATCCACTGTGTCTATCCCATGCCATTTTGAATTCTGTCGCTGTATTTGCCCTCACCACTTCTATCAGAAGGGCATTCCAAGCATTGTTTCAGTGAAAAAATATGACCTGATGTTGCTTTTAAGTTTATGTCCTTGCAGTTTCATGTTATGCCCTCTAGTTTACAGCTTCCCCTTCTTTGAAAATGGTTTGTTCATTAATATCCTTTAAGTATTTAATCGTCTGTATCATATCTCTCCCTGTCCCTCCTCTCCTCTAGGGCAGGGTTGGGCAATTCCGGTCCTGGAGGGCCGCAGACCAGTCAGGTTTTCATGACATCCCTAATAAATATTCATGGACCTATTTTCATACAATGGAAGGCAGTGGATGCAAATAGATCTCATGAATATGCATTAGGGACATCATGAAAATCTGACTGGTCTGCGGCCCTCCCGGACCGGAATTGCCCACCCCTGCTCTAGGGTGTATATATTTAGGTCTTCAAGTCTCTCCTAATATATCTTCTGGCTCCAATTTATTTTGGTCGCCTTCCTCTAAACGATTTCAACTCTTTTTTATATCCTTTGTGAGATATGTTCTCCAAAACTGAACATAATACTCCAAGTGAGACCTCACCAATGACTTGTACAGGGGCATTAGTACCTCACCCTTTCTACCGGTTATTCCTCTCTGTATGCAACCCAGCAACCTTCTGTCTTTGGCCTCAGTCTTGTCGCATTGTTTTACCACTTTGACATCCTCAGAAACAATCACTCCAAGATCCTTCTCTTGGTTTGTGCACACCAAACTCTTGCCCCCTATCGTATACAATTTTCTTGTATTTCTGCATCCTAAGTGCATGGCCCTGAACTTCTTCACGTTAAATCTTAACTGCCAAGCTTTAGACCATTCTTTCCTCATGTTATACACTCCCTCAGAAGAGTCCACTTTGTTGCAAATTTTCGTGTCATCTACAAAAAGGCAGACTTTTCCTTTTAGTTCTTCAGCAATATCACTCACAAATACATTGAACATTACTGGTCCCAGGACCAAGTCCTTGGGTACGCCACCACTCACCTTCCTTTCATCTGAGTGAGTTCCATTTACCACCACCTTCTGTTGTCTGTCAGTCAACCAATTTCTGATCCAGTTCACCACCTTGGAACCCATCCCCAGTTTATTAATAAGTCTCCTATGAGGAATAGTATCAAAGGCTTTGCTGAAATCTAGGTAGATCACATCCATTGCATGCCCTTGATCTAGTTCTCTGATCACCCAGTCAAAGAACTCAATCACATTTGTTTGGCATGATTGTCCTTTGATAAAACCATGTTACCTCAGATCAAGCAACCTATTCTCTCTTTAAAGAGCACCTTCATCACTTTTCCTGCCACAGAGGTAAGGCTTACCGGCCTGTAGTTGTCATCTCTTCCCTATTACCACATTTATGAAGCGGTACCACATTAGCTGTTCTCCAGTCCTGCAAAACCTTTCCAAGGATATATTAAAAACACCCTTTAAAGGCCCTGCCAGAACCTCTCTGAGCTCTTTCAGTATCCTGGGATGTATTTCATCCAGTCCCATGGCCTTGTCCACTTTCAGTTTTGCAAGTTGTTCAAAGACATCATCTTCTGTGAATGGTGTGGCATCTACTCCATTTCCATTTGTATATTTGCCAATTATAAGTGGTCCTTCTCCAGGAATTTCTTTACTGAATACAAGAGTATTTGTTTAGCATTTTCGCTTTTTCAATGTCACTTTCCATGAATCCATTCTCAGCACTTTTGAGTCTTGCAATTCCACCTCTGATCTTCCTCTTCTTCAGGAACAAGCAGGAAGTCAGTCCTCACATATGGGTGATGTCGGCGCCGATGGAGCCCTCAAGTGGAGCAATTCCCCAGCTTTCAAAGAAAGCCTTTGGGAATGCATCGCGCATGCACGGTCCCCTTCCCGCCCAAGGGTGCCATCTTGCTCAATCTTCTTTTTTTACGCGGAGCCCAATGGACATGGTCCTGTTTTCACCGTGGAAAAAGTAGAAAAGTTGATTTATTTTTTCAGCTACCCGGTTCGACACTGGTTCCCCTTCCTGCCCTTGGCTCGGTACACCGATATCGAGTCCGGTCCTATTTTTCATTTTTGTCCTTTGTGACTAGCGTTCACGCTCTTTTTAGTTTTCACTGGCAGCCCGCTTGTTTGACCTTGCAGGGGCCCTTTTTCCCCTGATGGCTGCCAGCGGGTTTAAAAAATGTGATCCGTGTAAGAAGTTGATGTCTCTCACCAACACACAAGACTGCTGCCTCCGATGCCTCGGCCCCGACCATGACCCGGTGGTCTGTGGGCCATGTGGTAAGATGTCCTTGAAGTCTTTGAGGAGCAGGCAGCAGCAGCAGCATGACAGGATTTTTTATGAGTCCACCTCTGGCCGAGCCCGGACCTCGTCAGAAACCTCGACATCTCGGGATTCGGAGCCCGAGCACCATCGTGGGTCTTATGAGCATGGGTCTCCCTCCAGGGAACACCGTAGGAAGAAGAAACTCATGAGGGTGGCGTTGCTGGATGCCTCTGATCGGCTTGGGCCCTCAGGTTTCAGGCTGTGGAGCCAGGACCGACATCACGGGTCCTCGGAGTCGGAGTGGCCAGCTAAAGAACCTCGCAGGGAGCCGGAGACGTCGGACAAGGTAACTTCTGTTGCCCTCGTGGACTCTCCTCCGGGAGAGCCGACATCGGTGCCCGAGCCAGGAGCTGCGGAGCCTTCTGAGCTCGGTCTCAGGTTGGCGGCCCTGGAGAGCGGCATGGCTGCCTTCATGGAGCAGCAGCGGGCACTGATGGCCGGTCTCGCTGGTCCATCCGCCCCGACCACTCGGACGTCGAAGTCGAAGTCGACACCGGAGGCTGAGCTGATCCTCGAGTCAATCAGGTCTCAAGTCGATCCTCAGCCAAGGTCCCCCTTGACCTCCCATTCAGGACCGAGGTCGTCAACACCGGTACCCTCGGCATCAGGGCGGTTGGGATCAAAGCCCTCAAGGCCGGAGCCCATCGAGTCCTCCTTGGAGGACTCAGTGTGGGAGACGGAGGAGGAAGACTCCCCAGACACCTTCCAGACCTGGTGTATCCCATCGGACTCTCCGGGTTCGGATCCTCGGAATAGGTCCCCTCTGGAGGACACTTTGTTCTCGAACTTTGTCAGAGACATAGCCAAGGCTTTGGCATTTCCTGTGGATGCCGAGGAGGAGCCTCGAGCTGAGGAGCTCGATGCCCTCCAGTATGACTCTCCCCCGAAGGAGGCCCTTACTGTACCAGTGCCTCCGATGTTGGAACGGCTGATGCTCCACATTTATTTATTTATTTATTTAATACTCTTATATACCGCTCTATTCGACATCAGTGCGGTTTACATGGAACATCAAAACAGTTTTACAGTGGGGTTACACCGTAAATTACAGATAACAGGGAGATTAACTTGGATAACATGTTAACTATATACACAAAGGCATAAGGTGAAAACCCTATAGCAATTTAACTATATACACAAAGGCATAGGGTGAAAGCACATGTGGGAGTCCCCGGCCTCGATGCTGGTGCTCAGCAATTGGGTCAGTTCCATCTATCGAGTCCGCAAGAGTCCTGGGTTCCAGAAAGTGCAGCTGCCACACAACTCCATGGTTGTGGAATTGGCCATGCAATGGCTGAAAAGCCAAAAACCGCACTCCTCGGTGCCTCCCGACCGGGAGGCCTGGAACCTGGATGCCCTTGGCAGAAAATGCTACCAGGGCTCGATGCTGTCATGCCGTGTCCAAACTTACCAGCTGTACATGGGTATGTACTTGCGGGACCTGGCAAAGGAGATTGCCAGGTTCTCGGCTGGTCTATCCAAGGAACCCTTGCAGCGCTTCAAGGCCTTGTCCACGGGGATCAGAGAGTGCTCGAAGTTCATGTCTCGAGCAGCTTATGACGGCTTTGAGGCTTCAGCCCGAGTAGCCGCAGCCGGAATTGGCGCATGCCGTCAGGCCTGGCTCATGTCGTCGGACCTAGAGCCATGGGTTCAGGACAAGTTGGTCAATGTCCCATGCCGAGGAGACAACCTCTTCGGCAAACTCATGACTGAGAAAGCTACAGAAATCAAGTCCAAGTACTTGACCCGGACAAGGTTGTCAAAGAAGACATCTGCACCTTCTCACAAGAAGAAGGCCTCAGGGAGAAAGCCCTTTTTCCCGAGGAAGAGTACGGCTTACAGAAACTACCCCTCTTACCAGGCCGCCCCAGCTCCCCAACAGGGGCAGCAGGCCAGGGGACAGGGGGATGGCCCATGTAAGCCGAAGACCCCCAAGCCTCCAGCTCTGGCTCCTACCCAGCCGGGAGGGGGTTTTTGACTCCCAGTGCATAGCTCCTCTACCACCAGTGGTTTGGCCCTGCACAGGAGGAAGTCTGGCTCTTTATGCTCACAGGTGGCCAGCCATTACTACCGATGCCTGGGTTCTACAAGTAGTCCAGCAGGGCTACTTACTTCAATTCCACCAGGTGCCCACCTCCTTTTTCCCAGGAGAGCCTCTCAGGCCCCCTCTTCACAGGAACCTCCTCCTGCGTGAGTTGGCAGGTCTGCTAAAGGATCAGGCAGTGGAACCGGTGCCCCACCACCTGCAGGGGCAAGGCTTCTACTCCAGGTATTTCTTCATACCAAAAAGAAAAGGAGGCCTATGCCCCATCCTGGACTTGCGAAATCTAAACAAGTTCCTAGTGAGGGAAAAGTTCAAGATGCTTTCCCTTGGGATCCTACTGCCTTACCTCCACCAGGGAGACTGGCTATGCTCCTTAGATTTAAAGGATGCTTATATTCACATCCTCATACATCCAGACCACAGACAATATCTCAGGTTTGTGGTCGGAGGAAACCACTTCCAGTACAAGGTGCTTCCCTTTGGCCTAGCTTCCGCTCCCAGAGTATTTACCAAATGCCTAGTAGTGGTGGCAGCCTTCCTCAGAAGCCAGGGAGTCTTTGTCTTTCCATACCTGGACGACTGACTCATCAGGGGCCAATCAGCACAGGAAGCACAGCAGGCCACTGCTCGCACAGTCACCCTGCTCCAGCACCTAGGGTTTGTTATAAATCACGAAAAGTCCACTTTACTCCCCACTCAGAACTTGGAGTTCATAGGGGCAAAACTGGACACACTTCAGGCACGGGCGTATCTACCTCTCGACAGGGTGAGGCGGTTGCTCGATACTGATGCACATAAGGAAATGGAGCTCCCGGCCGTACTTCAATCTTGACTGGGGAAATGTTGAGATGTCCAATGTCATTACCTGGTACAGCCCACAAAGTTGAAGGAAGGGTGTCCAAGGGTGGGATGGTCATGGCAGTCAGGGTCACAGCTACAGGCTGTTGGACTTGCAGGGGCCGCAAGGTTCTTCCTATGCCTCCTGGGCCACATGGCTTCCACAGTGCATGTGACTCCATATGCTCGATTCCACATGTGCACAGCTCAATGGAGACTCAGAGACCAGTGGGCGCAAGCCACTGGCCGCCTCAGAGACAGAGTAGTGATTTCCAAGCTACTGGTGACAGCCTTGCATTGGTGGCTTCACCCTCCCAACTTGCTTCAGGGAGTACCATTCCAACCTCCCTCTCACACCAGAGTGCTGATGACAGATGCCTCCTTGCTGGGCTGGGGTGCCCATTGCCAGGGTCCATGCAATCAGGATCTGTGGTCCTCGCAAGAGGCCGCACTTCAGATCAATCTTCTAGAGCTTCGAGCCATCCGCCTAGCTCTTCAAGCCTTCAGTCATCTTCTTGCACATCAGTCGGTGCTGATACAGACAGACAATCAGGTAGCGATGTTCTACATCAACAAACAGGGGGGCACAGGATCTTGCATCCTATGCCAGGAAACCCTGGATCTCTGCTCTTTTGCAGTGGCACATCACATGTCCCTAAGGGCAGTTTATCTGCCTGGTCAGGAGAACCACCTGGCCGACAAGTTGAGCAGGATTCTTCAGCCTCATGAGTAGCAACTGAACCGGGATGTAGCCCAGCGGATCTTCAACCATTGGGGTCTCCCATCTATGGATCTCTTTGCCAGCCCGCAAAACCATCAGTTGCCCCAGTTCTGCTCAAGGCAGCCACATCCGCTGAGAGTGGCGGCGGATGCTTTCCTGATCTCGTGGGCACAGGGCCTTCTCTATGCGTTCCCACCCATGCCCCTGGTGACATGTACTCTGTTCAAGATTCTTCGGAACAAGGCCTCGGTCATCCTGGTAGCACCCAGGTGGCCCAGACAACCTTGGTTCCCTCTTCTCCTTCAACTGGCAGTCGAAACTCCACTCCCTCTGGGGGTGCAGCCCGACCTCTTGACCCAGGAACAGGGTTCCTTGCTACACCCCAATCTCAGATCCCTCAACTTAATGGCCTGGCTGCTGAGAGGGTAGTACTTGCTCCTCTACTCCTTCCCAAAGAGGTCTGGCCTCTAGGAGACAATCCACTAGAAAATCCTATGCGTTCAAGTGGCGTAGGTTTGAAGGGTGGTGTGCCCAGAATAAGGAGGACCCATTCACTTGTCAAGTACCTCAGGTATTGCAGTACTTGCTCCACCTCTCGGAGTTAGGCCTCAAGTCTAACTCTGTCAGGGTCCACCTGAGTGTGCTATCAGCTCACCACTCTCCAGTGGACGGGCAACCTCTTTCAGCTCACCCTTTGGTATCCCGATTCCTCAGAGGCCTCCTACTCTTGAAGCCTCCAATTTGCCCACTTAAATGTGGTCTTGCAGTGGCTTACTTGCCCAACTTTTGAACCAATGGCCACCTGTCTTCTCTGCTTCCTTTCCTGGAAAGCACTCTTTCTGTTGGCACTCACGTCTGCTCAACATGTGAGCGAGCTGCAAGCTTTAGTATCGGATAGACCGTACACGGTTTTATAAAAACAGGGTGGTCCTACGTACTCACCCCAAGTTCCTTCCAAAAGTGGTTTCCTCGTTTCACCTCAACCAAGAGGTAGTTCTTCCAACCTTCTTCCCCAGGCCACATTCCAGCAGGGCAGAAGCGGTTCTGCATACCATGGACTGTAAGAGGGCGCTCGCCTTCTACCTGGAGCGTATGCTGGGACATCGGAGAGCTTCCCAACTCTTCATCTCTTATGACCGTAGTAAACTGGGTCTACCTGTCTCCAAGTGCATGTTATCCACCTGGGTGGCAGACTGCATTGCCTGGGCGTACAGGGCAGCTGACCTCCAGCTGCAGGGCCAAATTACGGCCCACTTTGTCAGGGCTAAGGCTGCATCAGTGGCTAACCACTGCTCTGTTCCATTGGCAGACATCTGCCGTGCCACAACTTTGTCTTCAAGCTAGACTTTTGCAGCCCACTACTGCCTGGAGAGAGAGAGTCCCAGCGGGACAGTGTTTTCGGTCAGGCGGTACTCCGTAACCTATTTGAGGTTTAAGCAACTCCTACCCTCCGACCCTTTGGTGTCAGGCTACCGTGGGGATTGCATTCTCAAAGAAAAATCCTATCACTGCTGCTGCGGCTCTTCTAGAGGGAGCCATTTTCAGCTATGGGTTCTCAGTAGCCTATAGCTAGGAAGTCCCATATGTGAGGACTGACTTCCTGCTTGTTCCTGGAGAAAGCATAGTTACTCACCTGTAACAGGTGTTCTCCAGGGACAGCAGGAATCAGTCCTCACGACCCTCCCTCCTCCCCTGGAGTTGCAGTCCTTGATTAATTTTTTTTCTCATTTTTGCCGTCTTTTTAGCTATGTCATCTGACTGAGCAAGATGGCACCCTTGGGCGTGAAGGGGACCGAGCATGCGCAATGCATTCCCAAAGGCTTTCTTTGAAAGCTGGGGAATTGCTCCGCATGAGGGCTCCATTGGTGCCGACATCACCCATATGTGAGGACTGATTCCTGCTGTCCCTGGAGAACACCTGTTACAGGTGAGTAACTACGCTTTCTCCTGAATATACCTGAAAAATGTTTTGTGTTCACACTTCACATCTTTAGTCATCATTTCTTCTTTGTTTTTGCTATCCTTATTTCTCTCTTTCTCTCTCGTAGCTTTATCTTGTATTCTTTTCTGTGTTTCTCTTTGTGATGTTCTGAATTTTGTGAAGGCTGTGTTTTTTGCCTTTATTTGTGCAGCCACTTCTTTGCAGAACCATATTGGTTTGCATTTCCTCTTGTTGTTATTTACTTTCCTTACATATATATCTGTTGCCTCTTTTATTGCCTCGATTCTTGTATTACCTGGCCCTTCTAACAGGAGGAAAGAAGGAACACCACACACAGTGATATTATACCAATCCAGAGCTCTAGAGGAAGATCATCAGAGAGGCCTAGACACGCAATGCATCTCTCCTGACAACTTTGGGAACCCCCCCCCCCCACCACCCCGAGTCCTGCCTTTTATTGTTCAGTTTACAGGGTGACTTCACCTCTGGGTCACAAGGAAAATCACAAGACAATTACAAATCTGTTAATACAGACACCAATAATTTGCCGATTTATTATAATTTTCTGTTAGTCATCCTGATTTCTCAAATTTTATAATACTTATTTCCAGTATATGTTATTACAAACAATCCCTAAATAGTCTTCTTTCAAGTACCAGTTCTCTTTTCTCAGAAAAGTCCTTAAGATTTCTGCTGAAGCGTGCAAGCCTAGGCCTAACCTTTGCAATTGTGCCTACAGTTTTAGTTTATTCATAGCATAAGTGCTTACAAGTACAATTTCGACATAGCATAACTCATGAGCAGCTGCTCATTCTTTTGCTTATAGCCTTGATAATATTTCTTCTAGGATGGGGCCCATTTTACAGGCCTGTTTCTCCTGATTCTTCATCAGTCTCAATAGTGATACAATAGTGGCATAAGCGATCTCGGCCATCTGGATATGGCCACCTTCACCTGGATCCTCATTCCCACAGTTTAGCTCACTGCAATTCCACTTCCCTTATCGCCTCCCAGCCTGCCAGCTCTTCCTTCAGGCACTTGGCCATTTTACTGATGGCATCATTTTTGAAGTCTAGAACTTTGAATTTACTGTGATTGGACGCTGTCTGGGCTTTTACCTCAAACCACACCGCGTGATGTGTGATGATAACTCCTATTCACTTGGGCACCCACCTGGACATTCAACACACTATCTCCATTGGTGAGTACTAAACCAGGGTAAGCATCAAACTTTCCCTGGTTTGTTCCATCACCATTTGTCTGAGCAATGCTTCTTGAAAGGCATCCACAATTGTTTTATGTGTTTCCATATTTGCAGAAGGAATACTCCAATCCACATTGGGTAGATTAAAATCACCCAATATGATCACATCACCATTTATGGCTACCTTTGCAATAAGTTGGGTCTCTTTAAGCAATTCATCAAGTCCCTTCCAAAAGATGGTGAGTGCTTTCAGTACCTTTGCTCAAAGTTCCCCCGACTTTCTGAAGCAAAGCTAAAGGAAGGAGTGTTTGTTGGCCCTGATATAAGGAAACTCATTTCAGATGGAGCATTCGCTGAAACGATGTCTGGGAAGGAAAAAGAAGCCTGGGATTCCTTCAAGGATGTTGTTCTCAAATTCTTGGGGAACAGGCGGGATGAGAACTATAAGGATATTGTTGCCAGGATGCTCAATGCCTTCAAAGAACAAGGCTGTAACATGAGCCTGAAAGTCCATTTCTTGCACTCCCATGTGAACTACTTTCCCGAAAACGTGGGGGCGTACAGTGAAGAACAAGGTGAAAGGTTTCACCAGGACATCAAGGACGCAGAGAGAAGGTACCAAGGAAGATGGAACACCACTATGATGGCTGATTTCTGCTGGTTGCTGCTGCGGGAAACCCCAGATGAAAAATACGCCAAGCAGCGCACCAAGAGAAGCATTCGGGGGAAGAAGAAACGGGCCCACCAGGAGATTGATTGACCCAAGAATGACTTTAAAATCTAAACTGTGTTGACAAATATCGTGTTTTTACTAAACTTTGAAATAAAAATTTGCTAGTTATTACCACAGTGTCGGATCTCATTTATTAGAATTTTATTTTCACACCATCGGGTGTTTGTCTTCATGTATTGCAATGGTGCGGTTTGCGTTTTCTATTCTTACATACATACCTGTGCAACATTTTTTGCACATTTCTTTGCTTTGCTTTGTGTCTAACCTCGCTCTTATATGCTCAATGTCTGTGCACATGTATGTGGCTGTTTTAAGTGCAGACAATTTTGCTACCATCACAGTATGTTTTGTTGACATTACTCTATTCTTATGTGCTGCCTTGTTACAATTTTCTTTATTCTTATTTGAATAACTACTAAACAATTAGTATAAAGAATTCATCCAAGAAACTTTTATCTCGATCGCACTCAATCTGAAACGTTCACCTCAAACTGCTAACCCAATGTAGCAAAAAATCTGTACGTGATGGAGCAAATTGGTTACCAGATTTGGATTCAGCGCACCAAAAAACGTAAAAATCAATCGAAACATTAGAGGCAGTTTAAAAAATTTTTTTTTTAGTGTACCTGTGTTATTAAAGGGGACCCAGAATATCCACTGCTTGACCCAATACAAGCATTGTGAAACCTGTGTCTTTTGGGGAAACTGCTAGGTACCTGTGACCTAGATTGGCCACTGTTGGAAACAGGATACTGGGCTTGATGGACCTTGGTCTGACCCAGTACGGCATTTCTTATGTTCTTATGAAAGAAGAGGAGTGACACTATCAAATCGGCAAGGACTGTGAAGCAATTTTACAGCCGTGTTCTGCACCCGCTGAAGACAAGAAAGCTGACAGTGGGGAGGACTGGAAAAGAAGGAGTTTGCATAATCCAACCTAGAAATCACAAGAGAAAGTAATAGTAGATAAAGGGAAGAATTGTCAAGGTACTTATGAAGGGAACGCAAATGGAGATGTGGGAAGAAAGGGAGAAATCAAAGTAAACTCCGAGAATCTTCACATGATTGTGCAGAGGAACGGGAACACCGTTTATAGAGGGAGCACAGGGAGTGATGGGGCAAGATGGTAGACACTGTCTTGAAGGGATTAAGTTTTAAACCATGAAGTAACAACTAATCAGCGACCTGCGTGAGCTTTGTAGAAACCTGGGATACGGCAGCACCAGAGTGGATGAGCAAGCAAAAAAGAAGCCGAATATCATCAGTGTAGCAGAAAAATGTTATGTCCAGAGAGACATTCTGGCCACTAGGCATGTGCAGGGCCAAAACTACTACTACTACTGAACATTTACATAGTGCTACAAGGCATATGCAGCACTGTATAGAAACATAAATAAAAGACAGTCCCTGGTCATCAGAGCTTACAATCTAGTTAAGAGAGACAATACAACAGGTGAGGACAAGAAAAAAAACAGAGAAGGTAAGTAGACTTATAGGAGACTAAGCGGTAAGCGGAACAGAATCCAAAAATAGTCTCAAAGAGGTGAGCCTTTAGTCTGGAGTTGGCAGTAGATGAAAAGGGGGCAGAGAAGCGATCCATGAGAGGAGCAGAGTTCACAAGAAGGAGTGTAGGGCGAGATGAGAGAGGAATGGTAGTGAGGAGCAGCATCATGAATGCATTTATAGGTCAGTAGGAGAAGTCTGAACTGGATAAAATGGATAGGGAGCCAATGAAGTAATTTGAGAAGAGTTATATGAGTATATCAGAGCTGGTGGAAGATTAGCTGCCTAACTGAGTTTTGAACAGATTGAAGGGGAGAGAGATGATTCAGACAGAGACCTGCAAGGAGGACGTTGCAATAATCAAGATGGGAGGTGACTAAAGGGTCAATAAGTGTCTTAGTAGTGTCTTCAGAAAGGAAGGGGCACATTTTGCTGGTGTTATAGAGAAAGAAATGACAGGTTTTAGCTATTTTATTTATTTTATTTTATTTATTGTTTTTTATATACCGCGCTCTTTAAAATCAGTGCGGTTCACAGGTAACATTTGAGCATCTCAATAAAAACTGATATGCTTTTACATTGAACAGGGGGTACAACTTGGATTTCAATTAGGGTAACTATTTACAACATTTACAATTCTGTACATTGTGACCATAGGTTGCCACCTGGCTTATTGTTTAGCTGGATGTGATGTGGCTGGTATTAGGTTGTGAGTAGTGTAATAGGAAGAGATGATGTTTTAGGACTTTTCTGAATTGGTTAATGTCGGTGATTGCTCGTATGGAAGATGGAAGCGCATTCCAGCATGTGGGGGCATAGAATTTGAAAGCTCTTCTCTTTGTTGCCTGGTTGCATTTAGTTATTTCACGGGGAATTTGGAGGGTATTGATGGAGAAAGATCTTCTCGCTCTGTTTGCTGGGGTAGGGTGAAGCAGCTCTGTTAGGGAGGAGGAGGACATGTTGTTGATGGCTTTAAATGTCATCAAGACTATCTTATATGTGGTATGACAGTAGATAGGCAGCCAGTATAAGTCCTTTAGAATCGGGGTAATATGGTCTCCTCTGGATGCTCCATGCAGGAAGCGTGCGGCGGTATTCATTGCTAGTTGTAACGGGCTTATAGTACTCTTGGGTAGGCCATGAAGAATCGTATTAGCGAAGTCAAAATGGGGGGTCACAAGGGCCTGAAAGACTGTTCTGAAGTCACTTGGTTGTAACAGTGGTCGGAGATGTCTCAGAGTTCTAATTTTGTGGTGGATCTGTTTAATGATGTTATTGATGTGCGTTTTGAACTCCAGCTGCTGGTCCAGTGTGACACTGAGGTATCGGATGGTGGGTCTGCTTATGAGCTCGGCGTCTCTCGTCTTTAGAGCCGGTGGGGGTGGGGGGAGAAAGATTGATTTCTTGTAGTGAAGAGTACATCTGTTTTGCTGAAGTTTATTTTGAGGCCTTGTGCTTGGAACCAGTCTGTGACAGCCTTCCAAGCACAAGGCCTCAAAATAAACTTCAGCAAAACAGATGTACTCTTCACTACAAGAAATCAATCTTTCTCCCCCCACCCCCACCGGCTCTAAAGACGAGAGACGCCGAGCTCATAAGCAGACCCACCATCCGATACCTCGGTGTCACACTGGACCAGCAGCTGGAGTTCAAAACGCACATCAATAACATCATTAAACAGATCCACCACAAAATTAGAACTCTGAGACATCTCCGACCACTGTTACAACCAAGTGACTTCAGAACAGTCTTTCAGGCCCTTGTGACCCCCCATTTTGACTTCGCTAATACGATTCTTCATGGCCTACCCAAGAGTACTATAAGCCCGTTACAACTAGCAATGAATACCGCCGCACGCATTTAATCAGTGGAGAGAAATCCGGTTTGTCAGTCAAGAATGGTATGAAGAGTAGGACGTCATCAGCATAGATCAGACATGAGACGTTGAAGGATCGGATTAATTCACATATGGGCTGCATGTAGATGTTGAATAATAAGGCAGAGAGTGAGGAGCCTTGTGGTACGCCATGTTTCTGCTGGAAAGGTTCCAAGGTTGTGGTGTTTGTACGAACCTGCTGCCATCTCTCCGTTAGATATGATTTACATCAACTTAATGCTTGACCGCTGATTCCCTTATCTTGTAGTCGTACCATGAGTTGATTATGGTTTACAGAATCAAAGGCAGCAGCTATGTCCAGGAAGATCAATGCAAAACCTTGTTCAATGTCATCGGTTCCTGCAATCAGTGTGTTGATTAGAGTGGTTAGGAGGGTTTCTACTCCATGAGATTCTCGAAAGCCATGTTGGGATGGGTCGAGGGGAGCTGTGGAATCGATATGGTCCTGTATTTGGCGCTGGACGACCTTCTCGATTAGCTTTGCTAACAGCGGGATGCTCGATATTGGGCGATAAGATTCTACCTTCTGCGGGTATAGTTTGTTGTTCTTCAAAAGGGGCCGGATTGATGTCTGCTTGAGGCATGATGGGAATATACCTGTGGAAAAGGATAGGTCCATAATCTTGCATAGTATAGGACTGATTTCCTTACATAATGCTCTTATCCAGAATGCTGGACAAGGGTCGTTTGGAGCACTGGTGGCATTCACGGTGGAGATAATGTCCTCAATTTCTGTCGGTATTGGTGTTCTGATGGTGGTTAGTGGCTTAAGTTGTGTTGGGTTGCTGTTGGGGCTGGATAGTGTGGTTTTTCCAACGCTATTGATTTTGGCTTGTAAGTAATCTGCATAGTCCTGTGGGTGAATTGTGGCTAGTTGGGGGGGTGAGGGTTCTTTTGTTAAGGTTTTTACTATGTTAAAAAGTTCATGGGGTTTGCTCAGAGCATGGTTCAGGAGATTTGAGTGATGATTTCTCATTGTTGTGGATATCGAATCTCGATGCTTCTTAAGGTGGGAGGTGTATGCTGTCAGGTCTGATGTGGACCGTGTACGTCGCCAATTTCTTTCTAGTTTTCTTAGTAGGAGTAGAGAGGTTCTTAGTTCAGTGGTGTACCAATGAGCTGTTTTCATGTTTCTCGGATGCTTGCCTGGGGCGGGCGGATTGGTTTGGGCAGGTTTGCGGGCAAAAGAGCTCAGGCTTATGTTCCATGAGGCCATGATCCCTTCAAGGTTTGGTGGTGCATTATTGATGTTAGGTAGGACTTCCTTGATGATTATCGCCTTGTCAAAGTATCTGAATCGTCCGGTGGATGATGTTGGATTTGTAGTTAATTTCTTTGTACGATCACTATTCTGTTGGGGTGGTATTTGGAATTGTATTAAGTTGTGATCAGACCATGGGACGGGTGTGATAACTATGTTGTGATTGTATTTTGAATTCCCATCAGGTTGGGGGCAGAAGATGAGGTCTAGTTTGTTCCCTTTTCGATGAGTGGGGGCATCAACTAGTTGTTCGTATCCTAAGTTGTTGAATGCTTTGAGGAAGGCATTGGCGTGACTGTCCTGCAAGGTTGAAAGATTGAAATCACCCAGTACCCAATTTGGCTATGTATGAAAAAGGAGTAAGAGGAGTCAAAGATGACCCCAATGTTGCGGACTGAGGAAACAAGGAGTAGAAGAGTGTTTTCAACAGAGATTGAAAAGGGAGGAAGGGGGAAGTGGGTTTAAGGGGAAAAATAAGCAGCTCGGTTTTGGCCATGTTCAATTTCAAATAATGGTGGGACATCCATGCAGCGATATCAGAAAGTCAGGCATTGATCCGGGCCTGGATTGCCAGAGAGATATCAGGTGTAGAGAGATACATCTGAGAGTCATCAGCTTAAAAGTAGTACTGAAACCCGCCATCCCCCAATGATTGTCGATACTCTTGCGGCCTTTAACACTCTCATTCTATCACTGGGCCCAAATGTATGTCCTCAGGACGGACTCCCGCTGTGGAATAACCCCAGAATTCAAGTCCTTAATAGAACGATAGCATGGAAACCCTGGTACTCTAGGGGGATCTGGACACCCCAACAGCTCTTCTCTGCAGCTCGTTGGAAAACCTTTTCTGATTTACAAAAGGAATTTGCGTTACCAGCGAAACATTACTTTCAATTGATGCAGCTTCAACACTGCCTCAAAAGTGCTCAAATCATGCCGCCCTCTGTCCCTACTGAGGACGGGCTCTTAGAACTAGTTCACTCTATTAGTAGTACACATGGGGTAGCCTCTAACTTTTATAAAATATTATGTCAGGGTACAGATACTGCCACTTTTAGAGCCCAACAAGCCTGGGAGCGCGAACTGCAAACCACTTTAAACCCCTGTGCAATGGAGCGTTTTCTGGAGCAAAGTAGGGCGGGTTTCCCGGTCTGCCTCAGTTACCCAAACTCTCTTCTTTTTTGCACATAGATGCTTTTATACTCCAGAAAAAATAGCCAAATGGAACACAACTGCTAGGGACCAGTGTTGGTCTTGCCATACTGCTGTGGGAACCCTCGCTCATGTTATTTATGAATGTCCTCAACTACAGGTTTACTGGGGGCGGGTCTGGGGTCGTATTCAATTTATCTTACACCTTCACGAGCCTCTCTCTTGGAAGATTGTGGGACTCCGCTCAGTGGCGGAGGTCCCCTCTCTTCCTAAGAAGGGTCGCTTTCTCCTTGATTTCATGCTGGGTATAGCCATATGTTTAATCACGAGGAATTGGAAGGATAGCTCTCGACTTACTGTCAATGAATGGTGGAACCTCGTCTGCTTATATAGTAAATATGAGCAGATATCTCGGAGAGCTATTCCCTATACCCAAACTCACTATCACTTGTCTAAATGGCAGATGCTCAATGATTATGTACAATCTGCTCATTGTTCCGACATGTCTGTTTAATGTGCACTCATCATGTTTCAGATCACCGTTAGGTTTTGTAACACAATAATGTCAGTACACGCCCGCTTCGGGAATGATTAGTTTTCTAGAGAAGAAGCAGGGGGGAGGGGGTTGGCAGGGGTTTACTTTGGTGTATGTATCACATTCTATGTATCTGTCTTTTAGCTGTATGTCTTCCTTTCCTTTGTTGTTATAAAACGAAAATAAAGAATTTAAAAAAAAAAAAAAAGTAGTACTGAAGGCCATGGGAGATGATGAGTGCACCAAAGGACTGGATATGTAGGGTCCGATTCCGATGCCAGCGTGCATCTCCTTTGTATGTCCGGGCTGACCCAGACGTACAAAGGAGATCATGATTCTAATCCTGAGGGGCATCTCTAGCCCTGCAGGATCAGAATCTCAAACAAGCCTCTACATGCAGGTTGGGACTGCGATTCAGTACCGGCCTGTACGTACAGGCACTGCCTAGCTAACTCAGCCAGGCCTTTTCAATGGAGCCGTGGTGCCATGGCATCATGGCTCCATTTAAAAGCCGTGATGCCGGCCGCCTGCTACAAGTGCTAATTCCTCCTAAGGCCAGGGTCGGACTGCAGGAAATTAGTTTTGCTCCCCCAACCCCTTCTGCGCCCTGATCCAGACCAAAAGAAACATCCAGAGAAGTTATTCCACCCCAGGGACATTTCGCCAGCCATGGATGTACAAGGCTGACATCAGAATCGGCCCTGTATGTCCAGGGTTGGTGACCACCCACTAGCCACCCACTCTTCGCCCCCGTGCCGCCCCTTCCCCACCCCCGTATAACTTCCCTGCACAACCGGCGGGGAAGTTATACAGGGGCAGGAGCCGGCCGTCCATCCACGCTATTTGTGCCTCAAAATGACCCCCAAAGAAAGAAAAGATCCTTGGGGAATACCAACTGAGAGTGGGATAGCAGTAGAGGAAGATCCACCATAGCAAACACTGAAAGAGTGGTGGGAGAGATAAGAAGAGAACCAGGATAGCACAGAGCCCTTAAAACCAAGTGAGGACAAGGTGTCAAGGAGAAGGTGGTGGTCAACAGTGTCAAAATCAGCAAAAAGGTCAAGAAGGATGAGGATTGAGTAAAGGCCTTTGGATTTAGTCAGGAACAGGTCACTGGAGACTTTGGCAAGAACCATTTCAGTAGAATGTAAAGGACAAAATTTAGATTGCAGTGGATCCGGAAGGGCTTGAAGA
Source organism: Ichthyophis bannanicus (assembly GCA_033557465.1). NCBI lineage: Eukaryota > Metazoa > Chordata > Amphibia > Gymnophiona > Ichthyophiidae > Ichthyophis > Ichthyophis bannanicus. The sequence goes on from CM066034.1 coordinate 949,845,990, forward strand.
GGAGGAGAGAAATAGGTCAATAATTAGAAGGACAGATAGGGTGTAGTGAAGGTTTCTTGAAGAGAAGTGTGATAATGGCATGCTTGAAGGCTGTTGGGATGGTTGCAGAGGAGAGTGATAGGTTGATAATATGAGAGATGGAAGGGATGACAGTGGAGGAGTTGGAGTTAAGGAGATGGATGGGGATAGAATCAGAGGAGCAGGTAGTGAGTTTAGAAGAGGAGAGAAGATGAGAGGTTTTCTCATCGGAGATATTAGAGAAGGAAGAGAAGGTAGCGGATGATGAGCGAAAGAGTTGGGAGTGAAGAGGGGGAAGAGGGGATGGAACCCGACCTCATGGGGAATTGGAGTGTAATCTTGTGGGCTTTGTCATAGAAGTAGTCGGTGAAGGTTTGGGCTTAAAGGAAAGGAGGGGGTCAGAGGCGGAGGTGCCTTGAGGACAGAGTTGAGTATTGAAAAGAGAAGGTGAGAGTCAGAGGCAAGAGAGATAGTCAGAAGAACTTGCTTGGCGAGTTCTAAGGCTGACTGGAAAGAGGCAAACATAAATTAAAATGAAGAAAGTCAGTGAAGGTGTGAGATTTGAGCCAAATGTGGGCACAGGAATGAACATAACAGGTAGTTGAAGATAGCCAGGGCTGAGGTATAGTGTGCCTTACATGGTGTGGTATGGGCAAAGCAAAAGCATCTAGAGAAGAGGAGAGTGAAGAGTTACAGGAAACTACAACCTCATCAACAGATTTAGGTGAGATAGTGGAGGAAAGAGGAGGTGAGACAATAGTGGAGAGAGCCAATAGGTCGACAGCGTGAAGATTTCTAAAAATTTGGAGGAAACTGGGCGAGATTAAGTTGGGGAGTGATGAAGAGTGAAGCTGAGCAGGCTATCATCTGATAAGGGAAGAACTGAAGTACAGAAATTAGAAGGTAAACAATCAGAGAAGAAAATAAGGTTAAGGCAGTAACCAAGCTGGTGAGTGGGTGCAGTATAGCAGAGTTGGAGGTTGAATGTGAGCATAAGGGTCAGTGGGGTTATCAATATGAATGTTAAAATCACCAAGAATAAGGGAGGGGGAAGATGAATCGAGAAAGAAGGAAAGCCAAGAATCAAAGTCAGTGAGAAAGGTAGAGGTGGATGTGTCAGGGGGTCAATAAACAGTAACTATCCCGAGAGGTAAAGGATTAAAAAGGTAGATGGAATGAACTTCAAAGGAGGGAAAGGAGTGAGACAGAAGGAAAGGTTGAAATTGTCAGGAAGGAAAGAGAAGAAACCCAATGCCGCCACTACAGTCAGTGGGATGATTCATTTCAATCAAAAACACTTATTTTTTTGTATTTATCATAATTGTGCACCTACTATGTGTGCAAATTGCTTATGTGTGCATTTATCTATGGATTTGTTTATTTATTTATTTAGCTGCATTTATATCCCACTTTTCACCGGGTCAAAGCGGTTGGGGGATACATTTTAACACGAGTGGATATGAGACACATACACTAATACTTACAGGGAACATGGGCAATGGAGGGTTAAGTGGCTTGCCCAAGACCACAAGGAGCACCTGCGGGACTAGAAACCCCAGTCCTTCCGGCCCAAGGTTGCTGTTCTCTAGTGGGATTTGAACCACCGACCTTCCGGCTTGTAGTACCTTGCCTCAACCACTAGGCCACTCCTCCCTTTTGTGCATGCAGAATCAAAATACCACATACAAGCAATTTGTACACACGGTTCATTTTTAAGCCTCCTCAAACCTGCAATGCGCAGTGCATGCTCCCAGCAGTTACCCCACAATTTTTGCAGTTACTGAACATTGTTTTTTGCTGCTAACATGCTGTAAATGTAAAATCTTACTTCACTTTAGTAAAAGGGTCCCAATATCGTAAACTTGGTCGTAGTCAAATCATAGAGCCTGTTAAAAAAAAAATAAAAATCACAGAATTTCGGTCCTCTGAATACTGAAGTTTTGCAAATAGTTGACTATGCATGAGAATTTATTTAAATGTTTTATTACTGTGCAGCGATGATGCAAAATCATGGAAAGCTGCTCATTCATGATGAATTTTGCCAAACTGGCCCTGCAAAAGCTGTTCTGGCGGGCCCATTTTTGTAAAGGGATTCAGGGGGAAATGTTCATTTGTTTTTCTCATTTTGTTTGATAGGTTTTTTTTCTTTCATTTTGGTCAATTCCTGTTTAAATGTGCACTAAACCTGTTGCATACATTATCCTATGATAGTGCATGTTAAACTGGCATGCTAAAATGGAACAAACCCATTTTAATGAATATTCCCATTCCCATTTCTCATTTAAAGGATAGCTTAACCTTGCCATGTGTAGCTAGCTTTGTTCAGCCATACCCAGAGGAAAAGTTCACACAAAGGTTTCTTACCCAGCTCATTTGGATGGATAGAAAAACCTCATGCAGACAATTCCTGCAAATTAGAACATCATCATGCAAGTTGATTCTGATGTAGGTCTGCCTCTCTTATTGGAAAAGAGAAGATCAAGATCAATGTATTTAATTGGACTTGAATATTTATGATATGAAAGAGTTTTTAGGCAGCAGAGAGAGGAAGATACTGGAAGATGATATAATTACCATTTATACATTTTTAATGGGAAAATACGCTAATTGGATATTATTGTTTAATTTTGAGTAGCAAAGAACAAGGAGTACTATGAAGTTGTTTTTGTTGTTAAGTGCCGTCGAGTCGGTGTCGACTCATGGCGATCCTCTGGATAGTTGTCCTAAACTGCGTTCGGTCTTCAGTCAGGCGGCTCATTGTTAATTGAGTGGCACCCATATCTGCTGTTATCGTATTAATCCATCTCATTGCTGGCTTTCCTCTTTTGCATTGACCTTCTACCTTGCCAAGGATGATGTCTTTCTCTAACGATTGCATGATGTTTTTCTCTAGCGATCTCTCTCTTTGCATAATGTGTCCAAAGTATGAAAGTCAAAGTCTTGTCTTCTGAGCTTCTAAAGAAAACTTAGGTTTGATCTCCTCTAGTATTGACTGGTTTGTTCTTTGGGCAGTCCATGGTATAAACAGTATTCGTTGGCAGCACCATAATTGAAATGCATCAATTTTCTTCCTGTCTATCTTTTTCAATCTCGAACTTTCACATCCATATTATGTTACTGAAAATACCATGGCGTCTGTAAAGATAATTTAAGAAATAATTACTTTATTCAGAGTAATGAGCTTCGAGAATATCTAAGCATGCAGAATAATTAGATATATTTCAAGAGATATTTTTGTATTTTATGATCATATAAAAAAAAGATATTTTTTTTAACAGAGTACCTAGGATAAGAAGTAACCAGGTGCCTGTTTTAAGCCCAATCTTTAAAGACACAGATTAGTAATTATCCCCTTCATGTAGTATTTTGTATTGTTGTTTGTGATGTTTCCATTTGATAGATGTTTGCTTGTAAGCCATATAGAATGGCTTTCCCACCATTTTTACAGGATAAAAATGAAAAGGATGAATCATTAATTAAATGAAATCCAATGAAATACATTTGTTCCAGGTTATTTAGTATATACGGTATCACAACTTATCTTAATGTCACAACTTTGAAGAATCCCTTCCTTGCGAAGGGTCATTTTAAAACAGGTTGCCTAAGTTGGAAGTCCAAGAAGGATTTATTTTATCCCTATTTTACAGGTAACATATGCGCCTATGTGCCTTTACAAAATATGTATCCAGAACCAGTCCCAATAGCGTACAAATTCAAATGCATGGCTTTATACTTGCTCTGAAGACAGTGGGGGTTATTCTGAGACACGAATAGCGGGGATGGACGTCATCTGCCCTGTATGTCCAGGGCCGGCGAAATGGTCGGGGAAGTTATTCCACTTCCAAGGTGGAATAACTCCCCTGGTCGTGTTTTTTTAAGTGGCCCGGGACACGGAAGGGGTTGGGGGGGGGGGCAGAGTTAATTCCCTGCAGCCTGATCCTGGCCTTAGGAGGCTGGCTCAGGGGTCGGGCTGCGGGAAATTAACTTTTTAACAGGCAGCCGGCATCACGGCTTTTAAATGGAGTTGTGGTGCCATGGCAACAGGACGCCATGGCACCGTGGCTCCATTCAAAAGCCCTGGCTGAGTTAGCTGGGCTGTGGCTGTACATGCAGGTCAGGACTGAATCACAGTCCTGGCCTGCACGTACATGCCTGTTCGAGATTCTGATCCCATGGAGCTAGATGTGCCCCGCGGGATCAGAATCGTGATCTCCTTTGTACATCTGGGTCAACCCAGATGTTCGTCGGGATCAGAATCGGGCCCATTGTAAATGTTTTCAAGTGCTGTATGCATGAACCTGTGTATTCTAAAAACATAGACATGCAGACTGCAACTTTGCCTCCACTCTGCCCAAACTATCAAGTTATGCAATTAGAGATTAGTAAAATCTGGCAGAAGTATAGAGAAAATTTCTCCATCCTAATGGGTACCACAGGCCTGATTAAAAGCAATTTCCAAGAACACCTTGATAATTGCCTATGCAGTACATGCTTCATTTTGCAAACTCAGGAAGGAGGTGGTTTTTGGCATGATGCAAGTATGACAGTGAGTGTTAGCAGTCAATTTGAGACTGCGATCATTCACCACATACCCTGGCTTAAGCGTGAGGTTCATGACCGTCATGATATGGGCAAAACTAACCCATTTGGAGAAATCTCCCCCCCCCCCCGAAAAAAAAAGTTATAAAATTACCCTATAATATGTTGCCTGTATATACATATACATATACATGAGCTGCTTCTACATCATAAAGCAAGTGAATGTGTATCACAACTTATCTTCAACTGCTATATCCAAAGATGTTCACTGAAGCACAGTGGTCAGTGAATTATGAACTGCAAATAATCCCCTTTCTTCAGTCTGTATCTCCAAATCATACTGAACAAATATTATTGTTTAAAGCTTTAACTTGCTCTTTGCAACCAATGATACCGTCAGTGAGTCAGAATCAACAAATAACCTCCAAACTAAAATAATATGTGATCTGCTGTCATCTACTATACTACTATGTAACAGCATGAACTCTGCACGCAAATCCTCGTCTGACATCACCAAGCATGCTTGAGTTCCCTGCTTAATGATAAATATAAATGCATCTTTTTGATAAGTATGAATACTGATAACAGATTCAGAACCAAACTTTTTTTTTTAGTTGTCTTCAAGTCAATGCTGACTCCTGAAAACCCCTTGTGTTTTCTTGATAAGGTATTAGTGGAAGTAGGTTGCCGGACCTTGTCTTGCAATGCAATGGAGAGTAAAGTGATTTGCCCAAAGCCAAAGTTTTGAGTTCTTTGTAAACCGCCTTGATTTGTGAAAGGCGGTATATAAGCGCACATAAATAAATACACAGATTTATATACATGCTCTGAAGACAGTGTAAATGTTTTCAGCTTCTCTATGCATGAACCCTCCTCTCCCCGTCCTCCGTTTTCAGTCTCTGTGGAAAACTCTCTACTCCTCCCTGTCTCCTCAGCTCATGGCCTTAAGGTTGTCTTTGACGACTCTCTCTCCTTCTCCACACACATCCAACTGATAGCTAAAACCTACCATTTCTTTCTCTACAACATCAACAAAATTTGCCCATTCCTTTCTGGACACACTACTAAGACACTTATCCACTCCTTAGTCACCTCTCATCTAGACTACTTCTTGCTGGTCTCCCTCTGAATCATCTCTCTCCCCTTCAATCTGTTCAACACTCTGCTACATGGCTAATCTTTTGAGAGCCTCATCATGCTCATATTACCCCTCTTCTCAAGTTACTTCAATGGCTCCCTATCCGTCTATGCATCCAGTTGGAACTTCTCCTCCTGACCTAGAAATGCATTCACTCTGCAGCTCCTCATTACTCTTCCTCTCTTATCTCTCCCTACACCCCTCCTCGGGAACTCTACTCTTCTGGCCAATCACTTCAATCTGTGTCCTTCTCTTCTATTGCTAACTCCAGACTTTGCTCCCTTCACCTTGCTGCTCCTTATGCCTGGAACAAACTACCAGAGGCTGTACATCAGGCGCCTTCTCTGATCCTTTTCAAATCCAGGCTGAAAACTCATCTCTTCACTGCTGCTTTTGGATCTTGACTTACCTTATCTCCTTTGATCTCCCTGCTCCTACAACCAGGGCCAGTCGGCACAGCGAATCCAACAGCACCGGTCCTTTAAATCTGTGCAGGGCTCCGATGCGGGAATATCATCACCCCCTTCACCGCATGATCAACACCGGCAACGGGAGCAGGCAGGTAAGCTCCTCCCTGCTCCTGTAACCAGGGCCAATCGGCACAGCGAAGCCAACAGCACCGGTCCTTTACATCTGTGCAGGGCTCCGACGCGCCCTCACCTGTTGGGCCCGCGCCTAAGGGCCATGCCAAAGGGCCCTTTGGCAAGGCCCTTAGATGGAGACCCACATCAAGAACATCCCACTACGCTCCTCTTGATCCTGCATAGCCTGCTGTAGATATTATATGATACTTAGCCTGCTGTAGTGGGATCCGAAGCACACAAGACACCATCCAAACAGCCTCGCTCCCCAGCACAATGCCAGAGGCAACCTTCATAACCCAGAAGTAAGTACTTCCCACATACAAAAGAGCGCACCACCTTCTGAGCCCCAATCAGGGGCTGCAACCCTCCCTCCCTCCACTCAGTGTCCATTTGGGGCCATACCAGCACGAACCCCTACCTCATTGCCTAAACAACTCTTGCTGCACTCCCTATTGTCTCTACTGTTGCGTGCAACATCATACCCTGCTTGCAACATCATACTCTTCCTGTAGACTCCATTGCTGCTGCAACACCATACCCTACCTGTAGACTCATTGCTACTGCAACAATTCACCCTGTTTAGCCTGCAGTTCTACCACCTCACTGCCTAAATAACTCTTGCTGTACTGACTCTTGACCTCATTGCTGCTTGTAACAATTTACCCATTACTACCACACTGCTTGCAAAGACCATCTGCTACTATTTATTGCTACCTCATTGCCTGCAATTAGCTTTGCTGCACAGCCTATTGATTCCACTGCTAACTCATTGCTTGTAATTAATATATCATGCTTGTAATTTAATTTATATTGCATAGCGTGTAGTCCCCTCTACCTCATTGCTTGTAACTTAACATATATTGCATAGAGTGTAGTCCCCTCTTAACATATATTGCATAGCGTGTAGAACCCAGTACCACCTCATTACCATCCCATCGCTATTAAATCTCAGATATCCTCACCATTCCTCCCATGGCCCTACATCACACTGTCCTTCTTTTCTTCATACTCCCCAACTGCTTCCCCTCCTACCAGCACCCTCCTTCCTTCCACCCCTATTCCCCCTTTACCTTCGGCACTTCTCCCTCCATTCTGTCTTCTAATCTATCATCAGCTCTCAAGCTTCACCTCCTTCTCCCTCTCATCCAACCATCCCCTCTCTCTCTAAGGCAGCGGTTCTCAACCTGTGGGTCGCGACCCCCACGGGGGTCGCCATAGGATTTAGCGGGGGTCGCTTAGCCTCCACCAAGTTAAAAAAAAAAAATTTAAGACGCGCATAAGTTGCTGCCACTGCCGAGTCCGCTTCTTGGCAGTGGCAAACTCCGGCAAACTCACCTCCTTCTTCTGCAGCCGCGGCTCCCTGCCTCTTAGGGAACCGTGGCTGTACCTGTAAAATCTTTGCAGAGCCCTTCCTGTCTTGACGGGCTCCGTGCAGCATTGTCCCGCCTCCAAAGGAAGTTGTTTACCACTTCCTTTGGAGGCAGGACAATGCTGCATGGAGCCCGTCGAGACAGGAAGGGCTCCGCAATGATTTTACAGGTACAGCCATGATTCCCTAAGAGGCAGGGAGCCGCGGCTGCATTAGAAGGGAGGCAAACATGGGGAGAGGGGATGAGGGGGCAGGGAACCTGCAACACGGCTGATATCGACAGAGGAGGGCTGACATGGATGGGGGGGCTGACATGGAGGGAGGGAGCTGATATGGATGGATGGAGGGAGGGAGACTGACATGGACAGATGGAAGGATGGGGGCTGACATGGAGGGAGGGAGGGAGGGGGCTGATATGGATGGATGGATGGATGGAGGGAGGGGGGATGACATGGACAGATGGAAGGATGGGGGCTGACATGGAGGGAGGGAGGGAGGAAGGGGGGTGATATGGATGGATGGATGGATGGAGGGAGGGAGGAAGGGGGCTGAAATGGAAAGATGGAAGGATGGGGGCTGACATGGAGGGAGGGAGGGGGCTGATGATGGATGGAGGGAGGGGGGCTGACATGGACAGATGGAAGGATGGGGGCTGACCTGGAGGGAGGGAGGGAGGAAGGGGGCTGATATGGATTGATGGATGGATGGGGGCTGACATGGAGGGAGGGAGGGGGAGATATTGATGGATGGATGGTGGGAGGGGGGCTGACATGGACAGATGGAAGGATGGGGGCTGACATGGAGGGTGGGAGGGAGCAGATATGGATGGATAGAGGGAGGGGGGCTGACATGGACAGATGGAAGGATGGGGCTGACATGGATGTAGGGAGGGGGCTGATATGGATAGATGGATGGAGGGAGGGAGGGGGGCTGACATGGACCGATGGATGCATGGGGGCTGACATGGAGGGAGGGAGGGAGAGAGGAAGGGGGCTGATATGGATGGATGGAGGGAGGGGCTGACAGGGACAGATGGAAGGATGGGGCTGACATGGAGGGAGGGAGGGGGCTGATATGGATTGTTGGATGGAGGGAGGGAGGGGGACTGGCATGGACAGATGGAAGGATGGGGCTGACATGGAGGGAGGGAGGGAGGAGGGGGCTGGCATGGATGGATGGAGGGGGGGCTGACATGGACAGATGGAAGGATGGGGGCTGACAGGGTGGGAGGGAGGAAGGGGGCTGATATGGATGGATGGATGGAGGGAGGGGGCTGACATGGACAGATGGAAGGATGGGGGCTGACATGGAGGGAGGGAGGGAGGGGGCTGATATGGATGGAGGAAGGGGGGCTGACATGGACAGATGGAAGCATGGGGGCTGATATGGATGGATGGATGGAGGGGGATGACATGGACAGATGGAAGGATGGGGCTGACATGGAGGGAGGGAGGGAGGGGGCTGATATGGATGGATGGATGGATGGATGGAGGGAGGGGGCTGACATGGACAGATGGAAGCATGGGGGCTGATATGGATGGATGGATGGAGGGGGCTGACATGGACAGATGGAAGGATGGGGCTGACATGGAGGGAGGGAGGGAGGGGGCTGATATGGATGATGGATGGATGGATGGATGGATGGATGGAGGGAGGGGGGCTGACATGGACAGTTGTAAGGATGGGGGCTGACATGGAGGGAGGGAGGGGGCTTATATGGATGGATGGAGGGAGGGGGGCTGACATGGACAGATGGAAGGATGGGGGCACACATGGAGGGAGGGAGGGGGCTTATATGGATGGATGGAGGGATGGGGGCTGACATGGACAGATGGAAGGATGGGGCTGACATTGAGGGAGGGAGGGTGCTGATATGGATGGAGGGAGGGGGGCTGACATGGACAGATGGAAGGATGGGGGCTGACATGGAGGGAGGGAGGGAGGGGCGGGCATGGACAACGGGGAGAGACAGGGGGACACATACTGGACAGACGGGATAAATGCTGGACAGAAGCGAGAGACAGTGCGTGTTAGGATTATAATGGGCTGATGGGGGAGCTAGCACTGGTAATGGGCAGATGATGGGGGGGCTAGGACTGGTAATGGGTTGATTAGGGAAGGCTAGGACTGGGAATGGACTTATCAAGGGGGGTAGGACTGGTAATGGACTGATGGGGGTCTAGCATTGGAAATGAGCTGATCGGTGAGGTTAGGACTGGAGATGGGCTGATTAGGGGAGCCTAGCACTGGTAATGGGGTTGAGGGGGGGGATTAGCACTGGAAATGAGCTGATTAGAGGAGGCTAGGACTGGTAATGGGCTGATGGGGTGGGATAGGACTGGTAATGGACTGATGGGAGGCTAGCATTGGAAATGAGCTGATCGGGGGGGGGGGCTATGACTGGAAATGAGCTGATTAGTGGAAGCTAGGACTGGTAATGAGCTGATGGGGGGTAGGACTGGTATTGGGCTGATTAGGGGACGCTAGCACTGGTAATGGGGTTGAGGGGGGATTAGCACTAGAAGTGAGCTGATTGGGGGGCTTTGACTGGGAATGGGCTGATTGTGGGGAGGGGAGGATAGAGCTGCTGGCCCTTGAAGAAAACTGGGGGCTAAGGCTACAAGTGGGCTGATACAAGGGGATGGGAGAATGGAACTGGAAGGGAGTGGATCTGAGAGGGGCTGCCATGGTATTTGTACTAGAAGGGATTGGTCAGTGGGAAAGGAGGGGGACTGGAAGGGAATGGACACCAGTGGCAGTCATGGGAATGCAAGTTGACATTGGAAGGTACTGGGAGTGAGGACTGGAAAGGGGCTGATACTGGGGAAGGTTACTGGGACTGGAAATAGGCTGATGGAAAGAAGTGAAGAAAACGAAAGAGATAAGAAATGGCAGATGGACCATAGACCACAGAAAGAGCTAAGAGAAGACAGGAAAGCAGAAGCCTCAGATCGGGACCAGCATGATCAGAGAATAAATTGGTCAGACAACAAAGGTAGAAAAAATAATTTTATTTCATATTAGTGATTTGACTACAAAATCATCATAATTTTGAAATCAAATATTGTTACTTGTTGTGATTAATTATTGTGGTTTAAATAAGTATTTTATAAATAAAAACATATCAGATAACACACCTTTGTATATAGTTTCCCCTATTTGCCAAGTTTATACTCCCTGTTAAATGTAATGACCAGACATATGTAAATTGTCGGATATTTTCTGTTCAATGTGAACCGCGCTGATGTCTAATAGTGCGGTATATAAGAATTGTTAATAAATAATAAATAAATAAATAAATATTGCAAAGGCCTATAATATATTAATAATTCAACAAATGATTACAGCAACAATGCGTTAACGGTAAAGGAAGAGAGACGCATTTGATTGTATCATTGGGGGTCACCACAAGTTGACCAACGGTAAAAGGGGTCACGGTACAAAAAAGGTTGAGAACCACTGCTCTAAGGCAACCCCACCCTAAGTTCCACCGTACTACCTCCTCCTTACCCCACTCCCTATTACTCCTGCTTCTATCACCCCAACCAAGGTCCCCCTCAATTCCTATCCCACTCTAAGAAGAGTTCCTCACGTACCTTGTCTAACCTCATCCATATCCCTCTCCTTTCCCCTTCCACTCTCCCCCCCCCCCACATGTGCCACACACTTACTCAGAGAAATCAACCCCAACCCTGACCCCCCCTCCATCCTTATCTCACTCTGAGAAGAGTTCTTCACGCACCATGTCTAACCTCATCCATCTCATCCATATACCTCACCTCCCCCCCCCCCCACTTTCCCTCCCTCATGTGCCTTATGGAACGCACACTCATCCAATGATATCAACCCCAACCCTGCACACTTATCCAGACTTTCTACACTTCAAATTCATGCTTGGCTCCTTCCAATCAGCCATAGTTCTTGCCAAACAAGAATACTACATCCGTCTGACCAACTCTCTTGCCTCTAATCCTCGCCGTCTCTTTAATACCCTCAGTTCTCTCCTCAAGGTGTCCCCTCCCATGGTCCCGCCCTCTCTTCCTGCCCAAACCCTCACCGACTACTTCCATGACAAAATCCACAAGATCACCCTCCAATTCCCCACTTCTTCATCAACCTCCCCTCCTCCACAATTCTCCCCCCCCCATCCCTGCTACCTCCGCCACCATCTCTTCCTTCCCTGTGATCACTGAAGAGGAAACCACACTCCTCTCTTCCTCCAAATCCACCACCTATTCCTCTGATCCTATCCCCACCGACCTCATAAGCCCCATCTTCCCCACCATTGTCCCTTCCATCTTTCATATTCTCAATCTATTGTTCACCACTGCAACTGTCCCCCACAGACTTCAAACATGCTGTGGTCACACCTCTCCCTAAGAAACCCTCACTCGATCCCACCTGTCCTTCTAACTATTGACCCATCGCCCTCCTTCCCTTCATATCTAAATTACTTGAATGTGCAGTCCACTGCCACTGCCTCTACTTCCTCTCCTCCCATGCCCTCTTGGATCCTCTACAGTCTGACTTCCGTCCCTTACATTCTACTGAAACAGCTCTTACCAAAGTCTCCAATGACTTGTTCCTGGCTAAATCTAATGGCCTCTGCTCTGTCCTCATCCTTCTTGACCTCTCTGCTGCTTTGGACACTGTTGACCACAACCCTCTCCTCGATACCCTCTCCTCGCTTGGTTTTAGGAGCTCGATACTATCCTGGTTCTCCTCATACCTCTCCATCGCTCCTTCAGTGTTTTCTCTGGTGGCTCCTCCTCTTCTCCTACCCTGCTTCCAGTTGGCATACCCCAGGGATCCGTCCTGGGTCTGCTCCTCTTCTCTCTCTATACCCAATCTCTTGGTGTGCTTATCTCTGCCCATGGCTTCCAGTACCATCTCTATGCCGATAACTCCCAAATCTACCTCTCTACACCTGAAATCTCTCCGACAATCCAGACCAAGATCTCTGCATGCCTTTCGGACATTGCTGCCTGGATGTCTCACCGCCGCTTGAAACTGAACATGGCTAAAACTGAACTCCTTATCTTCCCCCCAATATCTCCCCTCCTCTCCCTCCTCTCTCGGTCACTGTCAATAATTCTATAATCCTCCCTGTTTCCTTGGCCCGCAATCTGGGGGTTATCTTTGACTCCTTTCTCTCCTTCTCCACACACATCCAGCTCATAGCTAAGACCTGTCACTTCTTTCTCTACAACATTAGCAAAATCTTCTCCCTCCTTTCTGAACACACTACTGAAATGCTCATCCACTCCTTAATTACCTCTCGCCTCGACTACTGCAACCTCCTCCTTGCTGGTCTCCCTGCGTGCCATCTCTTTCCCCTTCAATCTATTCAACACACTGCCGCTCGACTAATCTTCCGCCAGCCTCGCCATGCCCACATTACTCCTCTCCTCAAGTCACTTCACTGGCTCCCTATCCGTTTCTGCATCCAGTTCAAACTTCTCCTCCTGACCTATAAATGCATTCACTCTGTGGCCCCCCAATACCTTTCAACTCTCATCTCTCCTCACAACCCCTCTCGTGAACCTCGCTTCTCTAACAAACTACTTCTATTCAGGCCCTTCACTCACACCCCTAATTCCAGACTTTGCTCCTTTCACCTTGCTGCACCCTACGCCTGGAACAACCTACCTGTGTCTATACACCAGGTACCCTCCCTAGCCCTCTTCAAATCCAGGTTGAAAACCTACCTCTTCACTGTCGCTTTCAGATCTTGACTTCGATCCCTTGTCTACCTTGATTGTCAATGCCATGCTAGTCTGTCCTTGTATGCCTGACTGTGCCTTGTACTTCTTGCCCTGAATAAACTATTGCTTAATGTTCTGTTTGTTTTGTCTTGACTAGATTGTAAGCTCTGACGAGAGCAGGGACCATATCATACGTGTCTGTACAGCGCTGCGTGTGACTAGTAGCGCTTTATAAATGCTTAATAGTAATAGTAGTAGTAGTTTTTTTAGCCTTCCCCTTAGATGTATCCTATGTCTACAGATACTTTGTTGTCTTTCTTGACTAGATTGTAAGCTCTGATGAGCAGGGACCGTCTTTTGCATGTGTCTGTGCAGTGCTGCGTACGTCTTGTAGCGCTATACAAATGTTCAGTAGTAGTAGTAGTAAAGTACCCTAATGTGCAGCAGCAGTACTTGCAATTAATGCAGGGGCATTTAATGCTACCCACTGAGGTGATGTTAAGCGCAGCGACGCGAATTGCAATATTGGCAATTTGTGCACAGTATGTACCCCGCACTAAGTGAAGTATACAGTCCACACCCACTCTCTATCCCTTACCTGCCCAATTACTGCCCCAGGGCAGGAATTAGCACATGGTAACTGTCATGCTGGCATGATAAAAGCACTAGCCTTTTCTAACAGTTACCACACTCTATTTCCCATATTAATCGCTTAGCGCACTTTAGTAAAAAGGATAAGTCATGTCTCAGATGCGCAAATAAAAGTTTTCAAAATTAGTTTACTAAACCTGCAAAAAATTTGTGGGTTAATTAAATTCATTCAACATTTTTTTAAATCCAGAATGGATTGCTTGAATCAAGGAATCTGTGTTGAACTTTGAGTAGATTTGATGTGAGTTTTTAGTACTCAGCAAATTCTCACTGAATTACTTAGATGTCATTATTATTAGTAGGAGTAATAGTGTAGTATTACATAATGTATGTAATGCTTGACAGAAAATATAAGAGATAGTAGTCCCTGCTCCTGGTCTTCAAAATCCAGTCAAGGCAGATAAAAAAGATAAAGAGACAAGGGATGTCCTCAGGCTGAACAGAGGGCATCATGTCTCGGCTGATGACCCTCTTTTCTCCTTAGCACAGGAAGGCTGCAGACAACAGAGGCAGGAATGGGTTGATGTGGGCGTGGGTGTGGGAGGAGGACTTTGTTGGCCAGAGTTAAGTCAGAGAAGGAGGGGGTAGTTGAAGGCATTGACTAGATCCTGGGCAGTCTGGGAACAGGCACAGTGAGGTGAAGTCGGTGTCCACCTACCCATCTCAAGTAGGGGTCAGAATGTATTTGATGTGGAACGGTCCTTGTGAGTGCAGACAGAAATGGGATGGATGGGGGTGCGTTAATAGCTAGGGACAGCAAGGAGAGGTTGGTGGGAATTGAAGGGAGATTGTCATTCACCCAGGTTGGCCTACTGGGGGGAGGGTTGGAGATCTGCAGGGAACTTGGTGGAAGAAAGATGGGGCGATTAGTGAGCAACACCACTGCAAACCACAGACCATATCTAGCAATATCGTAAGCTATGCAAGAGATTGGGGCATTTGGCTATATCGCCACCATCTAGCCAGGTAGGCTGAGATAGAGCAGAGCAGTGGGGAGCCAACCTGGCTGGGGAGGATGTTGTGATGGTAAGCTTGTTCAAGTTGGATTGTTAAATAAATAAAGGCTGCAGCTATACATTATTTGTTGAGTTATTTTTGGAAAGTAGAGAAGGGACGTACAAGTGCCGAAGTTACAGCAAATAAGGAATTTGAACAAATACGATTTTTCTCCAGATGTACTTGTGAAGCTTCAATTGATTTTCTTAGGAAATCTGGGGAAAATCTGACAATTCTGTCAGCCTTGAACCGTGCCTAAACGTACTCAGTTTGAGTTTGTCCTCAAATTTTCTGGAAATTGCTAATCGTGTCAACCAACACTTGTTGCCGTTATCTTTCTGTGAGTTACATAACTTTATATCAGCATTACAAAAGATTATGCTGCTGGGGCCACAAAGCCATGTCACTGTGTTAGAAACACATATAATCAGTGGCATACCAAGTGCAAGATGGAGGGTGCGGTCTGCCCCTAGTGCCAGCCAGGAGTGGGGGGCGCCATCATTCCGGGCCTACATGATGGAGGCACAGAGAGCAAACACACCTTAACTTCTTTGCTGGCTTGCCACACTCCCTCCACTTCAGGTCAGGTGCCTGTGCCCTCCCAGCCAAAGTCTCATAATAACACTGCGAGACTTCAGCCCGGGTGGGAACAGCCGCTGGGCCTGGAGTGGAGGTAGTGCAGCAAGCCAATACAGAAGTTAAGGTGTGATTACTGCTCGAGCCTCTGTCATGTGGGCCCCGGGGCGGGGGGGGGGGGGGCATTGCGCATGGATAGGGGTTGCATCTGCTCCAGGTGCTAATTTGTCTTAACACACCACTGCATATTCTTGGTGGCTCAACATGGTGCAATTCAAGAGGGCATCTACTGCGATACTGTTGTCATGCGCATTAAGATCATTTTTGCTGCAGCCGTCAGTCATTTATGGTTTTCTTGCAGGAACTGCCAAGTTAGACATAACACAACACAAAAATATTGGATCAGCTCCGGTGTGTCCATTCTTAATAGCCTGTCAGAAGACACTGTGTTTTATCACTCAATAGCCACAGGGCACTGCTGTGCTTGTGAAAACTGTAGTCAAAATGAACCTAGGGGAAAAATATCCATCACTTCCCGTATATCAATTCATCATTTTATTCATGGAATATATTAATGTTATAAGTATAATGATCGTTTTTACAGGATATGATATGCAGTTTTTATCTGCAGCTGCTTCTTATGCCTTAATGGGCCTTTTTGATTGATTCTTTTCAAGGTAAATGCTCTGTGAACTCAAACTTTAATCTTCGGCTTGTAAGATGTTGTTAAGTGCAGTAAAATATGCTCTTCTGCTAGATGTTTTATGTGTTACCACAGAACCGATGCTGAAGACGACCACTTTTTTCCATTGTGCTACTAGACCTATGTAACAATGTAGAGATAAGAAAAGATAGAAGACACCTCAGATTAAAAATAATAGCTTTAGGTGCACCTCACTAGCTTTTAAAGCAAAGAGCAGCTGTATTTTTTAACAATTCAGATGGATGGAACATTGGAGCAATTTAAAGGCCTAACATATGCTGAAAACCAACTTTAAAATGTTTAATATTCCTGTTGTGGCAAAGGCAATTCCTTTTGGGCATGGATACAGAGTGGAACAGTGGTGTGCGGTCAGGGCCTTCAAGAGAATCAGTGAAGCCCTAGCCCTGCTGGGACATGGAAAAACCTGGTTCTTTCCCCCCACCCCCAGTCATTATGGCCTGACCTGACCAGTGTCCCTTGTATCGGAAATCAGTGGCGTTCCAGATTGGCTGTTATGCTTTCTTAGCTGTATCTTATATTTGTGGTACTGTTAGTTTCCTGTGTTGCTTGTGTTTTTTTTTAATTTTGTCTTTTTTAAGTGTTCACTTTAGGGCAGTTTTGATAATTAAAATGGGGCTTTGGCTGCTGCTCAAACAAAAATAATGGCAAACATGTTACTAGAGGTTTACAGGCAAACGGAAAACCCAAAATGAAATTTGTTTTGCCTGCACACCCCTAGCAATAGCCCCTCTTAGGAGTTACCGCTCCTCTGCCTGTCCATGGCTTACCATAGCAAGTGAATGCAGGCCGGGGGGGGGGGGGGGGAGCTGTCTTGCACCTTTTCTGCTGCTTGTTCTTCTTGTGGTCACGCAGTGCCAGTATTACGCTGATTATGGAGCCGAGTCGGCAGTCCTGCTTTGTTCCTGTTCAGGAGGCTCCTGTGCCAAACATCAGAGCTAATCTGGATCCTCGAGTCCACAGCTGTTCCTCTCCTGGGTCCTGTCACAGCACTACACACAGTACTAACTCTGCTGGTCTTTCCCTCTAAGCCGCAGTGCTGCTGCCTGCTAGAATCTGGGCAGCCTGGCTGGGTCAGTGGACCCTTGAATAAAAAAGAGAGAAGCTGAGTTATCACCATCATAGAGGTGGGAGGAGAAAGGATGTGTTAAGTCCAATGGCCTTTTTTTTTTATTTGGCCAGTAGTGGAAGCAGGGACAGTCCGTCCATTGAGAAAGAATGTTGTTTGCACAGGGCCCCGCTTTTCAGGGGGTGCCACGCAAACAACATTCTGCTTTAAAACTAAAAAAAAAAAACCTGGTGACTGCTGCTGCTGCTGCCGCCGCTGCCGCCGTGGCAGCGGCAGAATCAAGTGTCCTGTGGCCCCCCCTCTGCCTTCCCAGCAGAGCCCTCCTGGCATCAGCTCCATCAGCGCCGGCTTTCAGAGCCGCGAAGAGAGAGTTTCTTTCTCGCGACTCTATTAAGCCTGCTGGCGCTGATGGGAAACAGGCATTTCCTGTTTCCCATCAGCCCCGGCAGGCTTAACAGAGCCGCAAGAGGGAAACACTCCCTTCACAGCTTGAATAGCTCGTGCTGATGGAGCTGATGCCAGGAGGGCTCTGCTGGGCAGGCGGGGGGGCCATGGGCCGCGGGACACTTGATTCTGCTGCTGCCACAGCGGCAACGGCAACAACAGCAGCCAGGTTTTTTTTTTTTTTAGTTTTAAATTTATCTGGGCTGATGGGGGGGGGGGAAGGGGGGATAGGACTGGTAAGGGTGGGGCTAAGACTGAAAATGGGGTGATGGGGAGGTTAGGAATGGAAGTGGCCAGATGTGGGGTTAGGACTGGTAATGGGCTATGGGGGGGCTAAGACTGAAAATGGGGTAATGGGGGGGTTAGGACTGGAAGTGGACTGATGGGGGTTAGGACTGGTAATGGGCTATGGGGGGGCTAGGAGTGGAAATGGGCTTATGGGGGTTAGGACTGGAGGTCGGCTGATGGGTGGTTAGGACTGTTAATGAGCTATGGGGGGGCTAAGACTGAAAATGGGGTGATGGGAGGGTTAGGACTGGAAGTAGGCTGTTGGGGGGCTTAGGACTGGTAATGGGCTATGGAGGGGGCTAGGACTGGTAATGGGCTGGGGGGTGCTAGGACTGGAAATTGGCTGAGTGGAAGGGGGGCTTGAACTGCAAATAGCTGATGGGGAGGGGGTTTGGAATGGAAATGGGCTGAGTAGAAAGGGGGCTTGAACTGCAAATAGTTGATGGGGAGGGGGCTTGGAATGGGAATGGGCTGTGAGGGGAGGGAGCTAGGACTGGAAATGGGCTGAGTGGGGGGCTAGGACAGGAAAGGGGCTAATGGAGGACTAGGATAGGACTGGAAATGGGCTGTTGGGGGGTTGCTAAGATTGGAAAAGGGCTGTGGTGGGGGCTTGGATTGAAATGGACTCATGGAGGGGCTAGAACTGGAAGTAGGCTCATGGGGGGCTTGGATTGGAAATGGGCTGAGTGGAGGGGAGCTAGGATTTGACATGGGCTGATGGTGGGGCTAGGAAAGGACTAGAAATGTGCTGATGGGGGGCTAGGACTGGAAATGGGCTGATGCGGGGACTAGAAGGGAGTGGATGTTGGGTGGGGCTGGAACTATAAGGGAGCTGATATTGGGGGAGGATTAGAATGGGATGGGGCTGGGAGAGTGAAATGGAGAGGGGAAAAATATTTTGTGTGGGAGGGAAGAAAAATCTACAATTGACCGGGTATTGGGAGAGTAAGTGGGGATTGAGGATGGAGGGGTAAAATTTGAGTGGATGAATTAGGAATGAGGAAAGAGCAAAAGGAGAAATATTAGTATGTTAAAGCAGATGTAGAGAGAGACTAGAAGGGAGTGGATGTTGGGTGGGGCTGGAACTAGAAGGGAGCTGATGTTGGGGGAGGATTAGAATGGGATGGGGCTGGGAGAGTGAAATGGAAAGGGGAAAATATTTTGTGTGGGAGGGAAGAAAAGTCTACAATTGGCCGGGTATTGGGAGAGTAAGTGGGGATTGAGGATGGAGGGGTAAAGTTTGAGTGGATGAAATAGGAATGAGGAAAGAGCAAAAGGAGAAAGATTAGTATGTTAAAGCAGATGTAGAGAGAGAATGGAAACAAACTAGAAGAGAGAAGAAAGGACAAATGGATAGCAGACGATGGGGAGTTAGGAGAAGACTCGAAGAAACCAGAAGAAAGTGGCTGGAGCAATTGCAACTGAAAAAAAATGCACAAAAGGTAGAAAAATATCTCTTTATTTTGAATTTATTAACTGGAATATGTCCGCTCTGGGAAATGTGCATCATTAATCTGTTTTTTGTTTAGTACAAGAGGAAATTAATTTATAGTTTTATATTCCAAGTTTGGCTTTTGGGGTTCCCAATTTATTGTTTTCCTGTTTCTAAATTGTGATTCCTTGTTTGGTGATGGTCTATGTTCTGCATGTGCAACTGAGCTGAGGTATTCTGTTTATGTAATTCCTATTTGACATTGTCACTTGTTCTCTTTCCCCAGTAGGTTATGTATTGTTATTCTCTGAAATGTATTGTTTTAATATTTGCACTGTTGCCTTTTGATAGGTAGGATCTGGTGCTTTGTGAGTCCTGGTAGTGCTGTTAGGATACGGCGGGTTTGCTATTGGTTCTTTTTTTTTTTTTTTGAAACTTTTATTTTCATTTTGCAACAAACAAAAGAAACAACACACCAAAAGAGACAAAACAAGTATACAATAAGGAAAAGTAACCCCATTACCCCCCACCCCGGTGCTTCTTCTCTACCCGTTTGTATCAGCATGTGAGCGCTTCCAATTAACAGTGATTATACATCAAACGATCAAAAAAGTATCCACAATACAGCATGATCATGAGACAGAGATATATACAAAGTTAGACAGTCAGATGAGAGCATTTAGCAAAATGTACATATTCATTGAACATCTTCCATTAAGACCAATAAGAAGGAGTCTGAACGGAGGAAGCGCACAGACGAAGTATTTGTTCATATTTACTGTAGAGACAGGCATGATTCCACCATTCAATGAGGCTCAGATGGGAACTAATTTCCCAGTATTACTTAATGAGGGAAACAGCAATACCAAGCATAAAGTTCAAAAGGAGATAAGCCATTTCTTGGGAGAGGGGGGATCCCCGCAACTGGGCGAAGTCCCACTATCTTCCAAGAAAGGGACTCCTGAGAGTGCAATATAGACTAAATACGACCCCAGACCCGACGCCAGTTATACTGTAGTGCGGGATATTCATGCATAACATGAAATGAAGGAATAAACCAATGGCCACAGGACGTGTCCAGCAACCATTACCCTGAGTAGTGTTCCATTTATCTAAACTGTGAGGAGTGTAAAAACACCGGTGGGCTAGAAAGAAGAGGGTCTGAGTGAGTGAGGCGGGTCGGAAACCCGTGTCCCTCTGCTCCAGATAAGGCTCCATTGCTCCGAGGTTAAAGTCACATGCAATTCTCTCTCCCATACTTTCTGCGCTATAGAGGTATCTCTAGTGATAGCATTACATAAGGTTTAGTAAAATTGGATGCTACACCCGGTAAACTACCGAGAGATCGGAAGTTTCCAATCAACCTTATGCAGAGAGTGCCGATGGCGGGAGTACTCTAGCGCTCCGAATGCAATGCTGAAGTTACACTGACCAGAGTCGGGAGTCGAAAGGTTGCATAGGAGTATTAAAGGCACCTAAAGTGTCGAAAAACATTGGTGGATAGTGGGAGTCTAATGGGAGAGTCATACCAGGGAGTAAGGTAAGAGGAATCGGTGAGCAAAGGCCCGCTACTATATCTAGCCACACAGGTCTGCTCGGTACTGGAGCCTCCAACCAACAAGCACCTTGTTTGAAAAGAAAAGATTGAGGGAACACTTGAGTAAAATCGCCACCAAGTATTAATGGAGCATTGGCGGAGGCCGAGGCCAACCGCGCAAGACTTGCATAGTGAGCAGGGTTGTCCACATTCTGGACATAGTGCAAATACACATGAATTCACTATCTCCAACCGCAAGGTGTACACGGGCCCATCTACCCTCCATGTCAGCTCTAATATCAGGTACAGTAGCGTGCAAAGACTTCTTAACCAGAATGACTATCCCGTACCATTTGGAAATGGTGGGAGAATAGGCAGCTACCATGTGAGGCCTAGCATTGAATTTCAGTGTTTCAGCAGAGTGTAATGCGTTTCCTAAAGAAACACCTAATCAACGTGCTCGTGGCTAAGATAGCTAAGGAGTTTCTTTCTGCTGAGTGGACCAGCAATGCCTTGTACGATGAATAATAAGATTTTACATGAGGCCATTCAGAAAAGTTAAAATTCTGAGCATGATAGCACACATAATTTCACTGTGTCCCTCAAACTGACTGTATCTGGCTGTACACATGACATAGGAAAAATAAGCTAATATAATACAATGAAGCGCCCCACATTAACAAAGAAAACCGCAATACGGTAGAGGAGAAGCAAAACCCCAAAATTACTGGCGACCATGTGTCTGCGGGGAGAAACCCCAGAGAAGGCCGAAATTGAAAAAACATATAACCTGTAGGACTGTGCGTGCTCCGAATCCGACCGAGGCACACATCATGAAGGGATAGGAGACCAAAGACAAAAGTCATACAGAGAAAGAAAGAAAGTCCAGGCTATTTCTGTGCTGGGCTATGACCGCCGCATCGGGCCCTTCAAAATGGCGGACAGAGCCGGCAGATAAGAGTCCAAGATTTGGGATTAGCGCATCTGTTCTGCTTCTTTGGAGTCCAAAAATGTTGATAATAGATCAGGATCCTCGAACGTCCTGGTCTGGTTGTGGAGAGTCACTCGGAGCTTCGCTGGATATAACAGGCCAAAGCGAGCCTGTAGCTGTTGAAGTCGAGGGCGAAGAGCAAGGAGTTTCTTCCGACGGTCAACGGTAGGCTTTGCCAAATCAGGAAAGAAGGAGACCTTACGACCTTCATATTCCAAATGATGATTCGCTCGGGCAGCATGTAAAATTTGTTCCACTTGTTGATATCGTAGCAAGCTAAAGATAATAGGCCGGGGGGTCGTGCGGTTGAGCGCCATGCGGGCAGGAACACGGTGTGCTCGATCGATTTCCAGTTCTCTGTGAAAAGTGATCTTCAGCAAGGAGGGAAGAGTTTTGAGCAAGAATTCTCTTATATCTCCTGCTTCCACCCCCTCCGGCATTCCGAGGAGCCTCACATTGTTGCGACGGGCGCGATTATTGCTATCTTCCAACTCCTTTTGAAGATTCTGTATCTGGCGCTCAGCCTCGTCCAGTTTGCCCAAGCGCACCTCGTGCGAGTCGAGGACCCCCGCCATATTGTCCTGCCGTAATGAAAGACCTTCAAGTCGGTCTTGGAGCACTCCAAAGTCTTCTCGCATGGCTCGAAGCGCTTCTCCATTAGACTGCACCAATTCCTTCACGCCGCGTATTTCCTCCAAAATCTCCAGGTGCATTGCCGGGTTTTCACGAAATGGAACCATCTTCTGCGGGGAGGATACCTCCGTTTTGGAGCGTTTTCCGTGAGAAGAAGAAGGAGACCCGAAGTCCAAGCGCGCTGGTTTGTGGGCCGCCATCCCCCCCGAGATGCCCCGGTCAGCTCGGAGCGAAATAGTGAATTTATATAGGTATTAAGTCAGGATTCTGAGTAGGCCTCTCGGGAGCTTCAACGCAAAGCGTCCTACCCGCTGGACATCAGGCTCCGCCCCCCGCTATTGGTTCTAAATGGGCAGTGTTTGTAGTAGTTCCTAATGTGCCTGGTGGTTGGCACTGGATTGTAGTAATGTAGAAATCTTTTAGTCTTTCTTTATCCATACACTCATTAAGAGGCATGTTTACTAAAAGTTAGCATATGGTAACATTATGCAAATATTTATGCAAATGAGGCCCCGCACCAAGGCTCCGCACATAGCCCTGCACCCCCCCTTGGGCCGCCCCTGATTGTAAGGCAGAGAGAGGAAAGTTTTAAGCAGCAAGAGGGGAAAGAGAGAAGGGATGGGGCAGTGTAGCACAGAGGTGAGTTGGGATAGGGTTGGATCTTGGAATGATAAGAGAGAATTAGGGGGGTAAGAGAGAGGGAGAGATTGAGGAGATAAGAGGGGAAGAGAGATGGGCAGGATGAAAAATGACGGAGGAATGGGGAAGAGTTAAAAAGAGAGGAAAAGAGAAGGGAGAGGGGACGGTGGAAAGATTGAGGGACTTTTAGAACACAATAAGGTAAAAGAGGGGATGGGGCAGAGCAGGAGTGTAGAGTGTGATCAGGCTAGAAAGAGAAGTGGTACAAAAACAGGACAGGAAGAGCAGGAAGTGGGGGGAAACAGGTGGGGGAAGAGATGGAGTAAGAGGATAGCAAGAGAAGGGAGTATTGGGTGAAGGGTTGAGAGACAATTGTAAGAGAGTGCAAAGTGTGGCAGAAAGGAGAGTACAATGTGCAGGAGGAAAGAGGATTGGGAATGGATGTGGGGTGGTATTTTAATGGAGGTGGGAACTCTTGTGGCATAAACTACATAATTGCAGCAAACTTTCTAAAATGTTTTTAAATAGCATAAGTCAGGCCATTGTCACAAAAAAACATGTCTCCATTACCAATTCCATCCTGGCATCTTGTTTGCAGTTACACTGTGTGGGCACTGTAATGGAAACATGTCTTTGTCACAGTGCCCACACATTACAGTTCTCAGACAGTGTAATTGCAAGCAAGATGCTAGGATGGAATTGGTGATGGAGACATGCTTTTTGTGACAATGGTTCGACCTATCTTATTTAAAGACATTTTAGAAAAGTTTGCATATTTAAAGAAGAGTAAAAATGTAGCATGATTTATATAGAAACACCATAGGATAGTCAGGAAGACATTGGGGTCCTTTGATGACGGAAGGTTTTTCTGTGACCCACGTTGGAGCATGAGAGCTTTCCCATTGGAGGCTTGAACCAGCACTGTGGTCTTTTTCCTTCCTGAAACAAGGGTTTGGGATTGATAGAGGTGAGATTGTTGTTCCCCATTGTTTTAACTAGGTAACTTTATGTATATAAGTTAGTATAATCAAGGATTTATTTTGTTGAGTATTACAGAATGGAACATATGGAATAATTGATTTGGTTAACATGATTTCAATTCTATTTATTTACCAGAATTATACACTACGGGCTTGATAATCTGCAGAGATGGCTAGCACGATTACAGCACCTAGCCTTCTCCCCTGAACGCAAAACCCCGATATTCAGTGTTGGAGCTATGTCCAACCACTGGCATTGAATATCCGGATGAGCTGCACAGCCTGGAAACTAACTGGGCAGTGGAGATATTGAACTGTTGCCTGATTAGCTCCCATGGGTAAAGATAGGCTTTTATCATGCCTATCTTTACCCATGGGTCGCTAACTGGGCAATGGCTCAATATTGCAGCTGACTGGCTAGCGATGGGTACCGCCCCGGAAAACCCCAATGCTAACCCAAAGCATCAGGACGTATAGTGGCATTTACACAGTTTATAAGACTGTAACCCTCTCACTTGGTTTGCAGCTTGTCGTGCTGTGAGGACTTGCGTGCATCAATGATGCTGAGAGCTAAACTATCTGTAGTTTAACTACTGGCAGGGTCTCCCAGGATGGACAGGTCTCAGCTGAGGTGCCAGACCAAGACAAACCACCCATCTGGGCAGCAGCAGAATGGGATAGTGTTGACAGTGGAGGATCACATTTTTGTGACAACGGCAACAACACCAAACTTAAACTTCGCGGAAGAAAGGCCCGGCAATCTACTTCTGTATCTTGCCATGAAAACCCAATGGATAGTTACAACAAAACAAATTGTGCTATGGTGCTGGAAGATGAGACCCCCAGGTCGGAAGGCACTCAACTAGCTACTGGGGAAGAGCTGAAGACTTTTCAGAGAAAAGCCAGCATTTATGATGTGGTTGGATCAAAGGCCTCGGGAAGTCTGACTGCTGATGTAGCTGCGCATGAAATAAGAGTCAGAAGCTGTAAAGATGTCTTACGCATTGGAACATGGAACGTACGATGCATGAACCAAGGGAAGTTGGAGGTGGTCAAGAATGAAATGGAACATGTACAACTTGATCTGTTGGGTGTCAGCGAACTAAAATGGACTGGCATCGGGCACTTTGCATCAGATGATCACATGGTCTACTATGCTGGAAATGAAAGACAAAAAAGAAATGGTGTTGCATTTATAATAAAGAAGAAACTTGCAAGAACTGTAATGAAATAAATGCAGTCAGCGAATGCTTAATCTCTATTCGTCTACGAGGATTGCCTATCAACACAACTATAATTCAAGTATATGCCCAACAGCTGCAGAAGAGAATGAAATTGAAGAGTTCTATGAACAAGTACAAGCTGAAATTGACAGAACATGCAAACAGGATATCCTGATAGTCATGGGTGACTGGAACACAAAGGTTGGCAACAAAGAAGAAGGCAAAGTAGTTGGAAAATATGGACTTGGCAACAGAAATGAAGCTGGAGAAAGACTGATAGAATTCTGCAAGACCAATGATCTATTCATCTCAAACACCTTCTTCCAGCAACACAAGCGGCGACTGTGCACATGGACTTCACCCACTGGATTGTATAAAAATCAAATTGACTACATCTGTGGAAGTCAACGATGGAAAAGTTCTATAACATCAACAAAGACAAAACCTGGAGCTGACTGTGGTACAGATCATCAACTACTAGTATGCAAACTCAAGCTAAAGTTGAAAAAGAGCAAACCACTCATGAATGCAGCAAAATATGACCTTGAGAATATACCATTGGAATTTAAAGACTGCCTGCAAAATCGATTTGCTGCTTTAGATACAAATGACAGAGCTCTGTAAGAGTTATGGAATGACATCAAGAAGGTTGTGTTGGAAGAAAGCGAGAAGTCTCTACAAAAGGTGAAAAAGCAAAAGCGGCCAAAATGGATGATGGAAGAAACTCTGAAAATTACTCAGAAACGCAGAGAAGCTAAAGCCAGAGGAGAAAGAAAGACAATCGCATAACTCAACAGAGATTTCCAATGTGCAGCAAGACAGGACAAGGAAAAGTACTACAATGACACTTGCAAGGAAATAGAAGCAGAAACTATTAGAGGAAGAACAAGATCGGCTTTCCTAAAGCTACGAGAGTTAAAGAAAAAGTTCCAGCCTCGAATTGGAATGTTACAAGATGCTCAAGGTTCTATGTTGAATGATGCTGAGAAGATCAAGAAAAGGTGGAAGGAATATACAGAGTTTTTATATGATAAAGATCAAGTGGACCAACTGCCGTTTCAACCTGTACCTTATGATCGGGAACCATTGGTGGTGAAAGAAGAAGTTGAAGCAGCATTGAAAGCCTTATCAAAGAACAAAGCACCAGGCATTGATAGCATTCCTATAGAAGTATTGCAGCAATCTGATGCAGCTGTTACCATACTTACAAGGCTCTGCCAAGAAATATGGAAGACAACATCATTGCCAACTGACTGGAAAAGATCTGTGTTTATACCAATACTAAAGAAAGGAGATCCAACTGACTGTGGAAATTATCGAACAATCGCTCTGATCGCACATGCCAGCAAGATTCTACTGAAGATTATTCAAAAGAGACTACAACCATACCTAGAACAAAAACTACCTGAAGTGCAAGCAGGGTTCAGGAAAGGGCGAGGAACGAGAGACATCATTGCGGATGTGAGATGGATCCTTGAAAAGACTAAAGAATACCAAAAGGATATCTATTTGTGCTTTATCGACTATAGCAAGGCTTTTGACTGTGTAAACCATGAGAAACTCTGGGCCACATTAAGAAGCATGGGTATACCAGAACACCTGATCGTTCTCTTGCGCAATCTGTACATTGATCAAGAAGCAACAGTTTGAATGGAACAACAGAATGGTTTAAAATAAGCAAAGGTGTAAGACAAGGCTGCATACTTTCCCCCTACCTGTTTAATTTATATGCAGAACAAATCATCAGAGAAGCAGGATTGTATGAAGACAACAGAGGTGTGAAGATTGGTGGAGGACTCATCAACAACCTTCGCTATGCTGATGATACCACATTACTGGCTGAAAGTGAAGATGATCTGAAACATTTGCTTCTCACAATCAAAGAACATAGTCTCAAAATGGGCCTGCACCTTAATGTAAAGAACACAAAGATCATGACAACTGGCATAATCAACAGGTTCATCGTTTAAGGAGAAGAAATTGAAATTGTGAACATCTTTAACCTACTTGGATCAACTATCAATAAAGAAGCAACAAGCAGTCAAGAAATCAGACGACGCATTGCTCTTGGCAGAATGGGTATGAAAGACCTAGATAAGATTCTCAAGAGCAGAGATGTCTCTCTCTATACAAAGATTCAACTTGTTCAAGCCATGGTATTTTCAATAACATCATATGGATGTGAAAGCTGGATAGTGAAAAAGACAGACAGGAAGAAAATTGATGCCTTTGAATTATGGTGCTGGCGGCGAATACTGTGTATACCATGGACTTCCCGAAGAACAAACCAGTCGGTACTAGAGGAGATCAAACCTAAGCTTTCTTTAGAAGCTCAAATGACAAGACTTCGACTTTCAAGAGGAAGGCCAGCAATGAGATGGATCGATACAATAACAGCAGCTACGGGTACCAGTCTGTCACCAATGAGCCGCCTGACTGAAGACCGAACACAGTTTAGGATAGCTATCCAGAGGGTCGCCATGAGTCGACTTCGACTCGACGGCCCTTAACAACAACAACAAGACTGTAACCATGTAAATGCATTTGAATATCAGGCCCCTGCATTTAAAATACAAACAATGCACTGCTAACTATTTCCTCCAACTGCTGTGGAACTATCCATATAGTACCAGGATGGTCTGTGGATGGGGCGAGAGTGGTCCAATAGGTTATTTGAATAGCAGCAATGTTCAGTCCACTAACTAGATAAAAAAACACATAAATTTGGGCCAAAAAAGCAGGCCTGATTTTATGTTGTTTGGCTAGCCAGATAGTGGTCAAATTTTATTTAAAATGATTTGATATATCGCTATTCAAGTTGTACATCATAGCGGTTTACAGTCTGGACAAGGCAGTGGTTTCAACAACATATACATAAAAGCACGTATAAAATAAAAACAGTGGTTGCAGACATATACTGTACATAAAGACATTTACAGTAAAGACAGCATGGGGGGGGGAGGGGGGATGCTTATAGAGACAACATCAATAATCCAGAACTAGTCTACCGGAGCCAGAGGAGGAGATATAATCCCGCTAACCACCAGATGTCAGCACTGAAGCCAGGATATTCAGTGGAAACATCTACCAGGGCAGTTCCACTGAATATTTGGCATTGCTTTTTCCCATGGCGGCTGGAGTTTAAAAAGATGCTGACTATCACAGGCTGAATATCGGCCAGAAATAAAACATTGGCAAATAAAACTTTTGAAACCTAACCCAAGGCTTTCTCAAATAGCCAAGCTTTATACAATTTACGTGAGGCAAGCAGATTTCCCAGTCTTTACGTTCAGTGGCAGGTTATTGCACACAGATGGACCCTCATAAGAGAACCAACAGATTAGAGACTTTTCTTCTAGATAAGTGTTAGGTAGTGAGTTGGGATCGTTAAAAGGGGTTTTGGTTTACTTTCTGGGTTAACTCATTCCTCTGATGTTCTCCTTGATGTGGACTTTAGCATCCTAGCAGGTTTAATTTCTAGTGGGTTTTTTCTTTTTTGGATGATTTTCTTGTTCTTTTGATTGTACTGTAAGATGATGTTCCTTTCTTTTTTTCTTGTATATGTATACAAGTAAATGCATAATAAAAAAAAAAAGAAATTCCCCCTGATGCAAAAGTTATCAAACTATGAGCCGTGCTGGGAATTGTCTGTAAAACTTTTTTCTGTGAATTTGCTGGTCAGAATTCTTCAGACATGTGCAGCTCACGACAGATTGACATGCATTTTGTTTTTCCCCTGCAATGTCTTCATACTGAGCCTTCAGTAATATAGTAACATTGTAAATGACGGCAGATAAAGACCAGCATGGTCCATCTAGTCTGCCCAGCAAGATGGCAAGAGTAGGTGCACCTGTCGCTCTGTGCAGGCCACCCCTCCCCATGTCTTTGTTTAGGGGTGAACCCACCACTCCATGTAGGACACCCCAATTTGTTGAGACGTTAGATGGTTCAGAAGTTAGATGGTACCGTTTATTTTGTGTTTATCCTGTTTCTGTAAAGGGATCCACTGTGTTTGTCCCATGCCGTTTTGAATTCCGTCACCGTGTTTGCCCCCACCACTTCCATCGTGAGGCATTCCAAGCATTCACCACCCTTTCAGTGAAAGGCAACGTCAGCAAATATTTCTTCACTGAAAGGAGGAGATTGGGCATTGTCTGACTCATTTAAGGGCCCTTCAGTTTCTTTGGATTGGGCATCCTCATTAGCCAAGGCAGAGAAGGCATTGTGCAGGGATATCTTTTGATGTATAGGATGCCTCTGCGTTACAGGTCGCAATCTACCAGAACCCACTGTGGTCCATTTGTTCCTGGGGTGTTTGATTCTTTGTGGGCTCTGTGATCCTCTGTGATCCTCTGTCTTGAAGGACTAGAAAAAGGGACTGTTACTTCTGGAGAGAGATCTGCAAATGTGAGTATATACTTCTGGTAATTTTCTAAAAGGAATTCTTTGTATTAAAGCTAATTAATCTGTGAACCCACTATTTTTTCTTAAATCAGTCAGGGCCTAGTAGCAGCAGTTTAAGTTTAAATTTTAAAACACAGAGTAGAACTTTCTGGTTACATTTCATACCCAGCAGAGAGCTTGCAGTTTAGATTTAATAGTCACTCAGGGCCTAGTAACAGCAAAGTACTTTTAGTTTAAATTTAAAACACAGAAGAGAGCTTTCTGGTTACATTTGGAACCCAGCAGAGAGCTTGTAGTTTACATTTAATAGTCACTCAGGGCCTAGCATCAGCAAAGTACTTTTAGCTTAAATTTAAAACACAGAAGAGAGCTTTCTGGTTACATTTAGAACCCAGCAGAGAGCTTGTAGTTTAAATTTCATAAGAAGTTAGAGCCTAGCAGCAGCTAGGAGCTATAATTTAAATCAAATCAGAATTTAGCTTACCTCAGCAGCACAAGACAGGGTACTGTGTAGCAGCCCTCTTTTAATAAGTGTAATTTCCCTCCCTCCCTCCCTACACCCACCCACCCCTGGGATAATTGTAGCTTTATAGGTACTTACACATCTTTAAAGGCAGGAGGTGCTCTCAGGTGAAGCTCATTACCCAAATCAGTCATACACTAAGGACCTGAGATTAGTTAAGCTTCAGGTGAACAAGGTATATTACACGTATTAGGTACAGTTTTATTAGTATAAATATCCATAGCAACCCTTAGTAAGTAAAGAACTTAGATCTAAACACAAACTTAAAACTAAGATGCAGACAGCAGTCCAGCAGCGAGATGGGGGATTTCCAGTCTTTTGCATTGAGTGTCACAAGTATGATTTTCTCCCAGTTGGTGAGAGGTCTTACGTGTGCACTAGGTGCAAGGAGCTCTTTGCTCTCAGGGAACAAGTCCGTTCTCTAGAGCCTAAAGTAGCAGACTTGGAAAGCATAAGACAGACAGAGAGGTACATAGACGAGACCTACAGGGATATAGTCCTGAAGTCCCACCTCCAGTCTGGCAGCATCCCTGTTGCCATGGAGGAGAAAGGTCACGTGACAGGAGAGCATCACCCTGGTGTGGCAGGAAGTGATACTGTAACTAGGACCTGTCCTCCAGGTGATGTAAAACCCTCTCGCACCGAGGACGTTTCTCCAGGGCCATGTGCCCATGAGGGAAGGGTTAGGACAGCCGTTATAGATGGTGATTCGATCATTAGGCATGTAGATAGCTGGGTGG
This sequence comes from Ichthyophis bannanicus, assembly GCA_033557465.1. NCBI lineage: Eukaryota > Metazoa > Chordata > Amphibia > Gymnophiona > Ichthyophiidae > Ichthyophis > Ichthyophis bannanicus. The sequence continues at coordinate 949,877,190 of CM066034.1, forward strand.
CTGGTGGACGTGAGGATCGCCTGGTAACATGCCTGCCTGGTGCAAAGGTAGCGGACCTCACGCGCCACTTAGATAAGGTCTTAGATAGTGCTGGGGAGGAGTCTGCTGTCTTGGTACATGTCGGTACCAATGACATAGGAAAATGTGGTAGGGAGGTTCTGGAGGCTAAATTTAGGCTTTTAGGTAGGAAGTTTAAATCCAGAACTTCCAGGGTAGCATTCTCCGAAATGCTTCCTGTTCCACGCGCAGGACCCAAAAGGCAGGCAGAGCTCCGGAGTCTCAATGCATGGATGAGACAATGGTGCAGAGATGAGGGTTTTGGATTTGTTAGGAACTGGGGAACATTCTGGGGAAAGGAGGGGCTCTTCCGAAGGGATGGGCTTCACCTTAACCGGGATGGAACCAGGCTGCTGGCATTAACCTTTAAAAAGGAGAAAGAGCAGCTTTTAAACTAGATATTAGGGGAAAGCCGACAGTCACCCAAGAACAGATGGTTCGGAAGAATGTATCTTTGAAGGATACTACCAAAAGCAGAGAGGTTCCACAAAAGAGTAAAGTAGCCCAAATGCCCTCAAGTATGGAGCAGACAGAGCTTAAAGATCCCAAATTACCAATGTCTAACAATAGCCAAATTAATATGAATAAAATACATTCTCTAAAATGCTTGTATGCAAATGCTAGAAGTCTAAAAAATAAGATGGGAGAGTTAGAATATATAGCACTAAATGAAAGGTTAGATATGATTGGAATATCAGAGACATGGTGGAAAGAGGACAACCAGTGGGACACTGTGATACCTGGGTACAAACTATATCGTAATGATAGAGCTGATCAAATTGGTGGAGGGGTTGTTCTCTATGTTAGAGAGGGCATTGAGTCAGAAAGGATTAAAGTTTTGCAGGAAACAAAATCTGCTGTAGAATCTATATGGATTGAAATTCCATGTAAAAGGGGGAAGGCAATGGCAGTGGGGGTGTACTATCGAGCGCCTGGCCAGAATGACCAAATAGATGATGAAATGCTCAAAGAAATCAAGGAAGCTAACAAAAGTTACAGCACAGTAATAATAATGGGTGATTTCAACTACCCCGGTATCGACTGGGTCATTGTCACGTCAGGGCATGCTAGGGAGATAAAGTTCCTAGATGAAATAAATGACTGCTTCTTGGAGCAGCTGGTTCATGAACCGACCAGAGGGGAAGCCATATTAGACCTAGTCCTTAGTGGAACACCAGATCTAGTGCAAGAGATAAGGTTGTTGGGGCCACTTGGCAATAGTGATCATAGCATGATTGCCTTTGATTTAATTAGTGGAGGAGGGATAGTAAGGAAATCCACAGTACTACCTTTTAACTTTTGAAAGGGAGACTATGATAAAATGAGGAAAACAGTTAAGAAAAAACTAAAAGGAGCAGTTGCAAAGGTTAAAGACGTACATCAGGCTTGGCTGTTGTTGAAAAATACTATCTTGGAAGCCCAGACCAGCTGTATTCCACGCTTTAAGAAAAATGGAAGGAAGTCCAAAAAACTGCCAGCATGGTTTAAAGGTGAGGTCAGAGAGGCTGTTGTTGCCAAAAAAGCATCTTTCAGGAAATGGAAAAAAGAGCCAAACAACGAAACCTGGAAACAGCACAAGCACTGGCAAGTCAAATGCAAGGCATTAATAAGGCAGGCAAAGGGAGAGTTTGAGAAGAAGCTTGCTGCGGAAGCAAAAACGCGAAGTAAAGACCTTTTCAAGTACATTCGTAGCAAAAAACTGTGAGAGAGTCAGTTGGTCCATTAGATGATAAAGGGGTTAAAAGAGCACTAAGAGGCGACAAGGCAATAGCGGAGAGACTGAATGAATTCTTTGCTTCGGTCTTTACTGAGGAAGATGTAGGGATGTTACCCATGACTGAAGTGGTATTTAAAGGTGCGGAAGAATTGAAGGAAATACCGATACATCGGGAAGATGTATTACAACTATTAGATAAACTGAAGAGTAGCAAATCACTTGGGCCGGATGGTATACATCCAAGGGTGTTGACAAAATTGAAATATGAGATAGCAGACCTGCTATTAGTAATCTGTGAACTATCATTAAAATCATCTCTAATACCTGAAGATTGGAGGATCGCCAATGTAACACCAATTTTTAAAAAGGGTCCCAGGGGTGATCCGGGAAACTACAGACCGGTGAGGCTGACGTCAGTACCAGGAAAAATGGTAGAAACCATCATAAAGAATAAAATTACTCAGCATGTAGATAATCATGACCTAATGGGAGACAGCCATCATGGCTTTAGACAAGGAAGATCTTGTCTTACTAATCTGTTATGTTTTTTTGAAGGAGTGAATAATCAGGTGGACAAAGGTGAGTCGGTTGATATTGTGTATCTGGACTTTCAGAAAGCCTTTGACAAGGTCCCTCATGAGAGACGTTTGGCAAAACTAAAAAGTCATGGGATAGGAGGCAGTGTACTATTGTGGATCAGGAACTGGTTAAAAGATAGGAAGCAGAGGGCAGGGCTAAATGGCCAATTTTCCCAATGGAGAAAGGTGAATAGTGGTGTACCCCAGGGATCTGTGCTGGGTCCGCTGCTTTTTGACATATTCATAAATGACCTGGAAAGTGGAATAACGAGTGAGGTTATCAAATTTTCAGATGACACAAAACTATTTAAAGTTGTTAAAACCCAAGAGGATTGTGGAAAATTGCAAGAGGATCTTGATAAATTGGAAGACTGGGCATCAAAATGGCAGATGAAATTTAATGTGGACAAGTGCAAGGTTATGCACCTAGGGAAGATCAACCCAAACTATGGTTACACGATGCAAGGTTCCACATTAGGAACCACCACCCAGGAAAAAGATTTAAGCGTCATTGTGGATAACATGTTAAAACCCTCGGCCCAGTGTGCAGCAGCGGCCAAGAGATCAAATAGAATGCTAGGTATGATAAGGAAAGGAATGGAAAATAAAACAAAAGATATTATAATGCCTCTATATCGTTCCATGGTGAGACCGCACCTTGAATATTGTATGCAATTCTGGTCGCCGTATCTTAAAAAGGATATAGCGATTTTAGAAAAGGTTCAGAGAAGAGCCACCAAAATGGTAAAGGGAATGGAAGGATACTCCTATGAAGAAAGGCTAAAAAGGTTAGGGCTCTTTAACCTGGAAAAGAGACGGCTGAGGGGAGATATGATAGAAGTCTATAAATTAATGAACGGAGTGGAATGGGTAAACATAGATCGATTGTTTACCTTATCAGAATATACAAAGACTAGGGGACATGCAATGAAGCTACAGGGTTAACTATTTAAGACTAATAAAAGAAAATATTTTTTCACTTAACGTGTAATCAAACTCTGGAATTTGTTACTGGAGGATGTAGTAAAGGCTGTTAGTGTAGCTGGGTTTAAAAAAGGTTTGGACAAGTTCCTGGAGGAAAGGTCCATAAACCATTATTAAGAAGGGACCCAGGATATCAATGCTTGAACCAATATAAGCATTGTGGAACCTGTGTCCCTTGGGGAAACTGCTAGGTACTTATGACCTAGATTGGCCAGTGTTGGAAACAGAATACTGGGCTTGATGGACCTTGGTCTGACCCAGTATGGCATATCTTATGTTCTTATGTTCTTATGGGAGCGGTAGTGGACTGTTCATTTTTTATCCTAGAAGAGGTGTGCTTCATTACAGCCCATTCCTCCCTCAGTAGAGACACTTCTTTATGCATGGCAGCTAGGTCTTTCCTTAGTAGAGTCAGTTCTTCATGCATGGCAGCTGACTTGAGGCGTATAGGACAAGCTCTTCAGCTCCAAATGATTCATCTTGGAATGAAAGCACCGCAGTTATTGCACTGAATACACAACATGTTGATTAAGCAGTCCCAGAAGAGGAAGAAGAAGAAGAAGAAAAGATGAAGAAGATGTGGGCTTTAACCCAAGTTAGGAACGATAGATGGCACGTATATGACGACTATAGGTGGAGTGAGGGGCAGGGTGGGCGGGAACCTAAGTGTCTCTGGCCAGTAGGCTGTTCCTGAACTGTGGGCACACACAATGGAGTAGGTAAGGGAATCCACCAATAATGACAAATAGATAAATAAATATGTGGAGACAAACAGACAGACAGATAGAACTTTCAGTTAAGCAGCAAATTCAGCAAAAATCACCTTTTGGGAGAGCTCTGGAGAGCACTACTCTTCTCAAGGAACAGAAAGGCAATCTGAGCAAGCCCACGTGCAGGACAGGAAATGGAGGTCTACAACAATACCTCAGCAGGGGGGAGGGGTAGTCACTTAGGTAGACTAAGAGAAAGCTCTCACTGAGCATAGTTGTTGTTGTTGTTAAGTGCCGTCGAGTCGGAGTCGACTCATGGCGACCCTCTGGATAGCTATCCTAAATTGTGTTCGGTCTTCAGTCAGGCGGCTCATTGTTGACAGACTGGTACCCGTAGCTGCTGTTATTGTAGCAATCCATCTCATTGCTGGCCTTCCTCTTTTGCGTTGACCTTCTATCTTGCCAAGCATGATGTCTTTCTCTAATGATCTCTCTCTTCTTCGCATGATGTGTCCGAAGTATGAAAGTTGAAGTCTTGTCATCTGAGCTTCTAAAGAAAGCTTAGGTTTGATCTCTTCTAGTACCGACTGGTTTGTTCTTCGGGCAGTCCATGGTAGACCCAGTATTCGCCGCCAGCACCATAATTCAAAGGCATCAATTTTCTTCCTGTCTGTCTTTTTCACTGTCCAGCTTTCACATCCATATGATGTTATTGAAAATACCATGGCTTGAACAAGTCGAATCTTTGTATGGAGAGAGACATCTCTGCTCTTGAGAATCTTATCTAGGTCTTTCATAGCCATTCTGCCAAGAGCAATGCGTCGTCTGATTTCTTGACTGCTTGTTGCTTCTTTATTGATAGTTGATCCAAGTAGGTTAAAGTTGTTCACGATTTCAATTTCTTCTCCTTCAACGATGAACCTGTTGATTATGCCAGTTGTCATGATCTTTGTCTTCTTTACATTAAGGTGCAGGCCCATTTTGAGACTATGTTCTTTGATTGTGAGAAGCAAATGTTTCAGATCATCTTCACTTTCAGCCAGTAATGTGGTATCATCAGCATAGCGAAGGTTGCTGATGAGTCTTCCACCAATCTTCACACCTCTGTTGTCTTCATACAGTCCTGCTTCTCTGATGATTTGTTCTGCATATAAATTAAACAGGTAGGGGGAAAGTATGCAGCCTTGTCTTACACCTTTGCTTATTTTAAACCATTCTGTTTCTCCTTGTTCCGTTCGAACTGTTGCTTCTTGATCAATGTACAGATTACGCAAGAGAACGATCAGGTGTTCTGGTATAACCATGCTTCTTAATGTGGCCCAGAGTTTCTCATGGTTTACACAGTCAAAAGCCTTGCTATAGTCGATAAAGCACAAATAGATATCCTTTTGGTATTCTTTAGTCTTTTCAAGGATCCATCTCACATCCGCAATGATGTCTCTCGTTCCTCGCCCTTTCCTGAACCCTGCTTGCACTTCAGGTAGTTCTTGTTCTAGGTATGGCTGTAGTCTCTTTTGAATAATCTTCAGTAGAATCTTGCTGGCATGTGGGAACAGAGCGATTGTGCGATAATTTCCACAGTCAGTTGGATCACCTTTCTTTAGTATTGGTATAAACACAGATCTTTTCCAGTCAGTTGGCCATGATGTTGTCTTCCATATTTCTTGGCAGAGCCTTGTAAGTACGGTAACAGCTGCATCAGATTGCTGCAATACTTCTATGGGAATGCTATCAATGCCTGGTGCTTTGTTCTTTGATAAGGCTTTCAATGCTGCTTCAACTTCTTCTTTCATCACCAATGGTTCCTGATCATAAGGTATAGGTTGAAACGGCTGTTGGTCCACTTGATCTTTATCATATAAAAACTCTGTATATTCCTTCCACCTTTTCTTGATCTTCTCAGCATCATTCAACATAGAACCTTGAGCATCTTGTAACATTCCAATTCGAGGCTGGAACTTTTTCTTTAACTCTCGCAGCTTTAGGAAAGCCGATCTTGTTCTTCCTCTAATAGTTTCTGCTTCTATTTCCTTGCAAGTGTCATTGTAGTACTTTCCTTGTCCTGTCTTGCTGCACGTTGGAAATCTCTGTTGAGTTCTGCGATTGTCTTTCTTTCTCCTTTGGCTTTAGCTTCTCTGCGTTTCTGGGCAATTTTCAGAGTTTCTTCCGTCATCCATTTTGGCCGTTTTTGCTTTTTTACCTTTTGTAGAGACTTCTCGCTTTCTTCCAGCACAACCTTCTTGATGTCATTCCATAACTCTTCCGGAGCTCTGTCATTTGTATCTAAGGCAGCAAATCGATTTTGCAGGCAGTCTTTAAATTCCAGTGGTATATTCTCAAGGTCATATTTTGGTGCATTCATGAGTGGTTTGCTCTTTTTCAACTTTAGCTTGAGTTTGCATACTAGTAGTTGATGATCTGTACCACAGTCAGCTCCAGGTTTTGTCTTTGTTGATGTTACAGAGCTTTTCCATCGTTGACTTCCACAGATGTAGTCAATTTGATTTTTATACAATCCATTGGGTGAAGTCCATGTGTACAGTCGTCGCTTGTGTTGCTGAAAGAAGGTGTTTGAGATGAATAGATCATTGGTCTTGCAGAATTCTATCAATCTTTCTCCAGCTTCATTTCTGTTGCCAAGTCCATATTTTCCAACTACTTTGCCTTCTTCTTTGTTGCCAACTTTTGCGTTCCAGTCACCCATGACTATCAGGATATCCTGTTTGCATGTTCTGTCAATTTCAGCTTGTACTTGTTCATAGAACTCTTCAATTTCATTCTCTTCTGCAGCTGTTGTTGGGGCATATACTTGAATTATAGTTGTGTTGATAGGCAATCCTCGTAGACGAATAGAGATTAAGCGTTCGCTGACTGCATTGTATTTCATTACAGTTCTTGCAAGTTTCTTCTTTATTATAAATGCAACACCATTTCTTCTTTGTCTTTCATTTCCAGCATAGTAGACCATGTGATCATCTGATGCAAAGTGCCCGATGCCAGTCCATTTCAGTTCGCTGACACCCAACAGATCAAGTTGTATACGTCCCATTTCATTCTTGACCACTTCCAACTTCCCTTGGTTCATGCTTCGTACGTTCCATGTTCCAATGTGTAAGACATCTTTACAGCTTCTGACTCTCATTTCATGCGCAGCTACATCAGCAGTCAGACTTCCCGAAGGCTTTGATCCAACCACATCATAAATGCTGGCTTTACTCTGAAAAGTCTTCAGCTCTTCCCCAGTAGCTAGTTGAGTGCCTTCCGACCTGGGAGTCTCATCTTCCAGCACCATAGCACAATTTGTTTTGTTGTAACTATCCATTGGGTTTTCATGGCAAGATACAGAAGTAGATTGCCGGGCCTTCCTTCCGCGCAGTTTAAGTTTGGTGTTGTTGCCGTTGTCACAGAAATGTGATCCTCCGCCGTCAACACTATCCCATTCTGCTGCTGCCCAGATGGGTGGTTTGTCTTCGTCTGGCACCTCAGCTGAGACCTGTCCATCTTGGGAGACCCTGCCAGTAGTTAAACTACCGATAGTTTAGCTCTCAGCATCACTGATGCACACAAGCCCTCACAGCACGACAAGCTGCAAACCAAGTTACCTGTTCTCATTCAACTTTATATAGTTACCTGTTAAATGTAAATAAATATGTACTGTCTTTGTACAATTCAAAGTTGTGTTCTCTGTAAACCGCATTTGATCTATTGGAAAATGTGGCATAAACATTTCCAATAAATAAATCTAACACATTCATTTGGTTTGTTTGTCTTTCACCAAATTCTAACTGGACAAATTTTAACCGGAAAGATTCAGGAAATTTTTCAGGCAAAAATCTAGCTTGTTTCCTTAGGCTGAAAATGTGTTTTATGATAATTAGCTGAGCTTCACTCAGTTATCTTATCCAATCCAAGGATCTTCGAGAATCGACCCATAGCTGCCCAGTGTTTCTTAAATTAATTGGTAAGAAAGGTAGAGAGAATGAGCCGTGAACGTGGAGAGATGCACCTGCCTTCCAGGGGTAACAAGATCACATAGCTTGAGTATCCCCCCTTGTATAAACATTATGGTCTTGACACATTTTCTTGGAATCTAGGAGCCAGCCACTGAGACCTAGGTCAGAGTGTGCCACCCCCACTGCACTAAAAGATGTGTGTGCAGTTCCTTTCTTAGGTTTTAGAACCTGATTACTAAGAATGTTTTCCCATTTTTTCTGGGAAAAAAATGTAATATATCAGATCTCTAACATGCCACTGGGAGTACCAACATAAGGCAGGCCACTCCCACCACCCCCAGTGACCCTTCATAGCTGCACCTGAGGCAGCTTCCTTTTTTCTTTCATGGTCATGGTCTCTCTCTCTTATGACTCCCTACCTTGGCTTTACCCAATCTCTCTCTTTGCCATGAGTTTCTCTCTCTCTCATATTCCCCCACCATAGGCTGCATCATATCCCCTCTTCTGCTTCATCTAGTCACTCCCTTACTCACTAATTCTTGGGCCTGACTGCAGCTTCCCCACTGCGATCAGCTCTCTACATGCTTGAGCCGTGCGCTGCAGAAAGTCCTCATGAGATCTGCAATCAGATCATCAGTCCAAACTTCCTCTACTGCGCAGTTCAACCATGCAAAGAGCCAATCATGGTGGGGGAAGTCTGAAACATATTTTTCAGGAGCTGCAGCTAAATGGGGGGGGGGGGGGCATGAAATCCCTGGCGCCAGGTAATTTCTAGGCACCATGGCAACCTGCAGACAGGGATTTATTGAGGAATGTATTAAGTCTTTTCCCTGCCTTAGTCTTAGAGAAGCTTTTGCTAGCTAAGTATCTGAGATGAATAGCATATACAAGGTTGTCTACTAATGTCACCTCTCTCAGCAGTAAAGGTCTTTCAGGCAGTACAGGGTCACTAACCAATATCCCTCACCCCAATACACAATTGGGGTACAAGTATTCCACAAACTCCTGATGTCATCATAAATTAGGGAGGAGTGGCCTAGTGGTTGGGGCAAGTTACCTCAGGCCGGAAGGTCGGGGGCTCAAATCCCACTAGAGAACAGCAACCTTGGGCCGGAAGGACTGGGGTTTCTAGTCCCACAGGTGCTCCTTGTGGTCTTGGAAAAGCCACTTATCCCTCCATTGCCCATGTTTCCTGTAAAATGGTTATCTTCAAGTTATAATGCCCTGTTCAATGTAATTTCAGCTTGTTCAATATAAACCGCCTTGATATCATGAAAGGTGGTATATAAGAAATGTTAAATAAATAAATTAAATAAATAAATAAATTACACTGCGGATAACCAATGAGACACTGTGATACCTGGGTACAAACTATATCGCAATGAATGACAGGCTAGATCAAACTGGTGGAGAGATTGTACTCTGTTAGAGATGGCATTGAGTCACACAGGATTAAAGTTTTGCAAGAAACAAAATACATTGTCGAATCTCTATGGATAGAAATTCCATGTATAAAAGGGGAAGATGATAGCAGTGGGGGTGTACTACAGACTGCCTAGCCAGAATGAACAGATGGATGATGAAATGCTAAAATAAATCAGAGAAGCTAACAAAAGTTACAACACAGTAATAATGGGTGATTTCCATAACCCCAGTATTGACTGGGTCAATGTCATGACAGGACATGCTAGAGAGATAAAGTTTCTAGATGAAATAAATGACTGCTTCTTGGAGGAGTTGGTTCATAAACTGACAAGAGGGGAAGCTATTTGGGACCTAGCCCTTAGTGGAACACAGGATCTGGTGCAAGAGATAAGGGTTGGGGCCACATGGCAATAGTGATCATAGCATGATCGCATTTGACTTAATAAATGGAGAGAGGACAGCAAGAATATCCACAAAACTACCTTTTAACTTTCAAAAGGGAGACTATGATAAACAGAGGAAAATAGTTAAGAAAAAATCTAAAAGGAGCCACTGCAAAGGTTAAGGGTTTGCATCAAGCATGGGTGTCATTTAAAAATACTATCTTGGAAGCCCAGACCAAATGTATTCCACGCTTTAAGAAAAGTTAAAGGAGGCCAAAAAACTGCCAGCATGGTTTAAACATGAGGTTAGAGAGGCTGTGGTAGCCAAAAAGCAGTTTTGCAGGAAATGGAAAACGGAGCTAAATGACAAAAACAGGAAACATAAGCACTGGCAAGTTAGATGCATGACATTGATAATGCAGGCAAAAAGAGAATTTGAAAAAAAGATTGCCGTGGAAGCAAAATACATAATAAAAACTTTTTCAAATCCATTTGTAACAAAAAACCTGTGAAAGAGTCAACTGGACTACTGGATGATAAAGGGGTAAACGGGACACTAAGGGACACAAGGTCATACTAGAGAGACTGAATAAATCCTTTACTTCAGTCTTTACTGATGAAAGCATAGTTACTCACCTGTAACAAGTCTTCTCTGGGACAGCAGGAATCAATACTCACATATAGGTGACGTCGGTGCCAACGGAGTCCCATAGAAGCATCTCCCCAACTTTCAAAGAAAGCCTTTGGGAGATGCCACCATGCATGCGTGGTCCCCTTCCCACCCAAGGATGCCATCTTACAAAGTCAGATGACATAGCTAGAGCTGACAAAAGATGGCGGCAAAAATGTACAGCAACTCCAAGGGGAGGATGGAAGTTTGTGAGGACTGATTCCTGCTGTCCCTGCAGAACACCTGTTATAGGTGAGTGTTTTCTCCAGAAACAAGCAGGAAGTCAGCCCTCACATATCGAACTCCCTAGCTACAGGCTACCGAGAACCTGTAGAAAAACATGGTCCAGCTGTGAGCAGCCACAAGCGAATCCGAGGACCCCAGTGTCCAGGGAGTATCATCGCTCAGGTAGCCCGAACAAAAAGGGTCGAAGCGTAGGAGTTGCCTAAACCCCAAACAGATTAGGGAGTACGGCCTGGCTGAAGGCACTGTCCTGTCAGGACTCCCTATCCAGGCAGCTGTGAGCTGAGGACCAGGTGGCAGCCCGGCAGATGTCTGCCACAGGGACAGAGCGTAGGCCTGCAACCAAGGTCACCATTGCCCTGACATTACACACCGTGACCCAGCAGCCCAACGACTGCCCAGCCTGATTGTGGGCAAAGGCGATGCAATCCGCACCCAGGTAGACAGGGTCCACTTGGTAATAGCTTCCTCCAGTGAACTGGAGTTGTATGAAACAAAAAGCTGAGAGGCTCTGTGGTGGCCCTGGATACACTGCAGGTAGAAGGACTGGAGAACGGCCGCCAGCTTGTTGGCATGGGGCAGTGGGAAGAAGGTGGGGAGGACCACCTCCTGGTTGAGGTGGAAGGTGGATACCACCTTTGGAAGGAATTTAGGGTGGGTACGAAGCACGACCTATTCTTGTAGAACCTGGTGCAAGGTGGCTCAGCCACCAAGGCTTGAAGCTCGCTGCTCTGCAGGCAGAGGTGAGCGCCACCAGTAAGACGACCTTCCAGGATAGATTACACAAATGGCAGGTAGCCGGAGGTTCAAAAGACTGCTTGGTGAGCTGTGTCAGAACCACGTTGAGAACCCATTCTGCCAGGGGCAGGCTGATGGGAGGCTTAGAGAGCAGCAAGCCCCGCATAAATTGGGTAATGAGGGGCTGCGCAGAAAGAGGTTTGCCCTCTATGGAGTGATCATGTGCTGAGAGCGTGCTCAAATGCACTCTGATGGAGTTGGACTTGAGTCCGGTCTGCGAAAGGTGAAGTAAGTACTGCAGCACCATGTACACTGGCAAGAGAATGGATCTAGCCATTGCTCCACACACCATACTGAGAATCTGCGCCACTTGAAGGCGTAGGCTCGTCTCATAGAGTTCTTACGAGAGACCAGGAGGACTCCCTCCACTTCCCTTGGGAGATTGAAAGGTGCTAAGGCGACCTGTTCAGCAGCCATGCTGTTAATGACAGGGACCCCGGGGGGAGGGGATTCTCCAGAGGGACCAGGAGCAAAAGGGGAAACCAAAGTTGCCTGGGGCACCGCGGGGCCATCAGGATCATGGAGGCCTTGTCCGGCAGGACCTTGAAGAGAGTCTGGGTGATTAATGGCATGGGAGGGAAAGCATACAGAAGGTCCTCCGACCATGAGATGAGGAAGACCTCCGCCGCTATCCGGGACAGATGAAGTTGGTGACAACAGAAGTGGGCACCAGAGCATTGGTTGAGCTGACAAAGAGTTACAGACTTGGAGTTCCCCAGAGTTGGAATAGCCACTGCACCATCCTGAGGTCTGAGCAGGGTCCTCCATTCGTGCGGATGGAGGACCCTGCTCAGCCTGTCCGCTAGGGCATTGTTTAGGCCCGGAAGAGCATTCCCTGACCGATCGCGTATGAGCAGAGGGCTACTGCGTCCTGACAGAGACGCTGCGACCCTGTGCCCCCTGCTTGTTCAGGAAGAACATCATGACCTGGTTGTCCGTTTGTACTAGCACCAACTGGTTCCGCAGGTGGTTGTGGAATGCCCTGGTCGCCAGAAAAGTGGCCTTGAGCTCCAGCAGGTTGATCTGCTGCTGGCTCTCTATTAGGAACCAGTTGCCCTGCGTGCGCAGTTCCTCGCAGTGGGCACCCCAGCCCAATAGGGATGCATCCGTGGTGAGGACTCCCTTGGGATTTGGGGGCTGGAAGGTCATGCCCTTCTACAGGTGTTGCGTGCCCTGCCACCAGTCGAGGGACTCTGCTAGTTGACAGGACACTGAGACCCTGTCCCAGAGCCTGCTCGTGACTTGTGTCCACTGTGAGCAGAGACACCACTGAGCTGCCCGCATGTGAAGGCAGGCATTGGGAACCACATGGACTGTGGATGTCATGTGGCCTGAGCATAGATACCTATTTAAATAATTACTTTCATTTTCTTGCTGCTACATTGATGCATTCACACTTTAAGAAGACAATAAAAGCGACTTTGCATGAATATACTAGAAATACATTGGAGGCCTTATATGGACTTTTATATTTTCTATGGATGAGATTTTGTATTCCATGCTTGAAACTGGAAACAATATCGCACAGCAGTCTTGATATTATGGGAGCTTGAGACGAGAACATTTTTACTGCATGAAAAAATAAGACATCAACCTTTTAATATTAAATTCTTCAATCCATGGTCCGTAAGATGTAAAAGTGATATCTGGCACCAGTGATTAGACCTTGCAAAGTAAAAAGAGATTGTCTGTTTGACTTGTGATATTACGACTGCTCCGTTTGAACTAATTTAACCCGTTGGGTAGTCCACTGTGTTTTATGCTGGTTTTTATTGTTACTAGTGGCCTGCTTTTTGCACTTCAGTGACTTTTCTGATCATCAAGATTTTCCAGTGGGTCCTTATATTCATTATTCCATCTGAGCTCCTTTCTTTTAGTGCAAAACATCAATCTTACAGCTTAACTGGAACCCCCAGATCTCCTGCAAAACCACATACCAGTTAAAGGTAGGACCTAGCCAATGATCTAGAAAGGAAGATTTATCTCCTTTCCCTGTTTTCAGAATAAAAAATATCTTTCACGATTGAATTATTACTTCTTGATACCAATATTATTTATACATTTGCCTCACAGTAAACATTAGAAACAGGAGAAGGAGTCCTTAAATGCAAGTAAGATGATTTCTTGAAACAGACCCAGAAAGGTAATCTGTTCGTTCCATTAACTGTCCCAAAAAATAAAAACAAATGAGGTCAACAGTCAGTGAAAATACCATATATACTTAATGGAACAGCATCATATCATACCGCATCAGAACATTTCTGACCTGCTGTATAGCAATGGCAGAATATTTCTATCTAGTGTCACGGTACCTATTTTAATGGAGAGATTTCTACTGTGCAGCAACTTCTAAAACCTTCCAGCATCTGGTGTGATAAATGCTGCTTCCTTGGAGATTTGAAACTTGAAATACTTAGCTCGATATGTTGGGAGTATTTTTAGTCTTCTAATTTTACCTTCGTGCTAATAAATTGAATATTGACTTGAACAGTATCCCGTTTAAATACTTGTACAGATGGTTCCTAGGTAAAATGTCTTCATTTCATTTTCCTACCCATTAATTTAAGCAAGCAGAAACACACTGGAATCTGCTGATATGTGATTGAACATAGGCATTTACTGAAGTAGAAGCACAAAGCACAAAGTTCATACCATCTTAATTTAAAAAGGATTTTGCCCTATTCTTTGTTATTTAAAAACAATTTTTAGTGAATTTAGCTCAAAAGTATCTAGTTGTGGTTGTACCTATAATTTTTCTTCTATCAGCTTAGATCAATGACAGTAGGCGAGATTATAAAATGGCATCATGTGACCGTATAGGAGCGATCTTATGCCATGAATTTTTGTAGACATTTTATTAAGCACATTGGATCAATGTCTTCAGACTTTGAACACTTTTATTAAAGAATAAGGGCCTGATTTTCGAAAGCCATCTCCACAGTTTACAGCCCAGTAAACCGTGTAAATACCTTAAATCGGGATATTCCATGGCACTTACATGGTTAGTAACCCTGTTACACGCCTCGATGCTATGCGGTTAGCATCGAGGCATGTTTTGGGCTTTCCGGGGCGGAGTCACTAACCGGGTAGCACTGATATTGCACTGCTGCTTGATTAGCGATCGGCGGGTAAAACTAGGCATAGAAAAAGCTATCCTTGCTTTACCCATGGAAGCTAACTGGCTATCAGTGCAATATCGCCACTACCCGGTCAGCTTTGCCGGCTTCGGGGCATGTGTGGTGACCCTGGATATTCAATGCCATTGCCGTGGCTTTTAATATCTGGGGTTAAGGGTCAGCGGGCAGGGCTATGCACTGCAGCGGTGCATAGCTTGCCCAATTCATTATCGGGCCCTAAGAACTCACAGATAGGCATCAAGAACCAGCCCCAACAGCAAACAAATGTTCCTGCACAAATTTACGCCTATTTTGAAGGTGTAAAAGTGCATATGTATTCCATGGGTGTGCTTGCGTATTTTATAAAATATGCACTTATGTGGCAGCTTTGCCTCCGCTCTGTTCTATATCCTCAGGAATACCTTTATGTGATGTGTGTACAAGGACATGCACAGATTCAGCCACATGATTTTATAAAAGTTTTTATCCACATGTAAAACAGAATTTTTACATAGGATAGCCTTTATAAAATTACTCCCAAAAGATCACGATTCAGTCAGAAAAATCTGAGTGCTCAGTCTGGTCTCCTTGTAAATTCACTGTGAATTCTTAAGGGAAGAGTCTTACCTTCTGAGGCCTAGCTCACTTTCAGCTTCTTTCAATTTATTCAGATTACTTCTTACTCAATCTCCTTTCACCTTCATCTTATGACCCTCATTCCAGAGCCTCCTTCCAACTGGAAGAGGACTATCACGGAGATATTTAAATGTCTCTATCATATCTCCCACCTTTCCTTCAAAGTATATATATTGAGATCTTTAAGTCTATCCCTATAAGCCTTATTATGAGGACCAATGACCATTTTAATAGCTACAGTACTCCAAATGCGATCTCACTAGATAATTATACAAAGGTACCATCACCTCTTTTTCCTGCTGACCATTCCTATTGTCCCAGGGTGTCATAGAAAGATTTCCTCCTTCTTAAGAAAGAATGGGCTTCTACTCTCTATATTTTTTCATTCCAAAGAAAACAGGAGGATTCAGACCCATCTTAGTTCTCAGAGACCTAAACAGATTCATGGTCCGAGAAAAATTCAAAATGATTTTTCTAGGAACTTTTCTACCATACCACCACAGACACAATTGGCTATGTTCTCTAGACCTAAAAAGGTGTACATGCATTTACTGATCCATCCCATGAACAGACAGTACCAGGGCTTCATGTTTCAAGGTAACCATTATCAATACCAGGTTCTCCCCTTCGGTCTATCCTCTGCCCCAAAAGTCTTCATAAAATGCATGGCAGTAGTCGCTGCATACCTAAATACCTTGGGGGTATTCATCTTCCCTTACTTAGATGACTGGCTGATCAGGGGAGACTCCCCTCAGGAGGTAAGACTCTCCCTTCATCGCACCATCACGGTGCTTGACTACCTGGGATCTGTCTTAAAATTCCCAAAGTCTTACCTCGCTCTAACCCAATGAATGGAGTTAATCGGAGTGCTGTTAGACACACAACAGGCTCAAGCTTTTCTTCCACAGGATCGCTGTGCCTGCCTCATTGAGCTGGCAAAGGGCGTGCAAAAGCAAAGCCAAGTAACAGCTTGAGAGATGCTACAACTCTTAGGACACATAGCTTCCACTGTCTGTCACCCCCTATGTTCACTTACGACTCTGTCTTCTCAATGGATGCAAACAGAGAGGCATCTCAAAGACAAGATCCACATCACTCTTCAACTGATTAAGTCCCTTCAGTGGTGGTGTTTCCCACCAAACCTACTCATCGGATCACCTTTTCAGATCCCTCCACCTCAATTTACCCTGATGACAGATGCTTCCAAGATGGATTGGGAAGCACATCTGAATGACCTAACCACACAGGGACTGATCACAACAGTAATCTACCCTGCAGATCAACCTGTTAGAACTTTGGGCACTAACAAATGCTCTTCGGGTTTTTCAACCCCAACTTTCAGGGCAACATGTTCTAGTCAGTGTGGACAACCAAGTTGCCATTTTCTACGTGAACAAACAGGGGGAACGGGGTCCCATCCACTCTATGAGGAAACAATTTGCCTGTGGTCCTTTGCCATATCTCACTGCATTCTCCTCAGAGTGGTGTACATCCCAGGCAAGCGTAATGTCCTAAGCTGTATCCTTCATCCACACAAATGGACCTTGCATTGGGAGATGGCTGTTTGGATCTTCCAGACATGGAGAACCCTACTCATAGATCTTTTTTGTCACTTTGCAAAACACACAACTTCCTCTCTTCAGCTCCAGGGCTCCATGGCTGCACCTATAGGCCCCAGATGCCTTCCTTCTACATTGGGGAGTTGGACTGCTCTACGCATTCCCACCCATCCCCTTGATATCCAAAATGCTTTTCAAGATGCCACCAGCAGAGAATAAGCTCGGATGAGCTAGTCATCCAGATGTGGGTGCACACAAATCCTTGGCGCCACAGTGCCACAGCCGCTACCACCATGACCTTGAAGAATGTTCTTGGGGCAGTGGAGAGGCCAAATAGAAGGGCGGCGAACAGAAAGTAAGAACCAAGCATGGCAAAATGCAGATATCTTTGCTGATCCTCACAGATAAAGTTATGAAAATACGCTTTCACCAAATCCAAAGATGTCAAGAACTCCCCTTGGCATAATATCTGAATCACTGGTCTCTGAGTTTCCATATGGAAGTGCAAAACACGCAAATGAACATAGACCCCCTTGATGTTGAGGATTGGTCAGAAGGAGCCATCCTTCTTGACACCACAAAATAAATGGAGTTGCTCCTTTGCCACGATTGACTGGAGAAATGGGCACCGCTGCCTTCAAGTGCAGCAACTTGTCCAATGTGATTCAAACGGTGGATTTTTTTGTTCATTGAACCACAGAAGGAGGCAACAAACACCTTTGGGATCAGCTCTTTACCTTCCAGGTCATAGCTATACTGAATGGTGTCTAGCACCCAATGATCCTTGGTGACATGGGCCCACTCCTGAAAGAAAAGGCCCCTTTCCAGTTTACCTCTGCATCAGCCCATTTCCTGTACCCCCGCAAGTGTCAGCCACTTTCAGTCCCACTACTCTCTCGGTGTCAGCCTCCTTCCAGTCCCAGAAAGCCCCCAGTGTCAACCCCCTGCCAGTCCCTGTACCTTCTCGAGTGTCAGCTCCTTCCAATCCCTGTACCCTCTCAGTAAAATCCTCTTTCCAGTCCCAGTAAAACCCTTAGTGCCAGCCCCCTTCCAGTCCCAGTTCCTTCCTCCCAGTGCCTTCCAGTGTCAGCCCTTGCATTCCCAGCTTCCTTCCCCCAGTATCAACTCCCTTCTAGTCCCAACCCCAGAACCACCCCCCAACCCCCTTAGTTTGTTTTCTAAAATCAATGGGACCAGTATTCAAAGGCATTTACATGGTTTGCAGACTTGCAAGCCAAGTAAATGCTGCTACACACGATAACACGGTTAGGGCCACTGAACATCGATGGGTACCGCCGCTACACATCCTGATGCTAAATGGTTAGCATCAGGGCTTTCTGTGGGTAGCACTTGGAGATAACCGGTCAGTGGTGATATTCAGCTTCTGACCAGTTATCCCTTGGTGGCAAAGGTTAGGCACAGAAAAGGCTGTCCTAACTTTCACCTCCAAGGCTAACTGGCCAGTGGCTGAATATTGCCATGGCCCGGTTAGTTTCCTGCTTCAGCGGCAAACCCGAATATTCAATGTTGGTGGCTAGATATGACCCTGGCACTGAATATCCAGGTTAGTGTTCAGCAGCAGCTGTAATTGTGCTAGCCACAGTCGCTGAATATTGATATGTATATGCTGAATGCTGATTTTCATAATTCTGCCAGTTCCATGTGTAAATGATGCCTACATTTATTCTTTAATATCTTGCATAGACTATGGCACTTTGGGGCAAATTTATCAAGTTTTGCTTGACCATTTGTCAGTTTTGCTTCAGTGCCAATTTTCTCCAGATTCACTAATGGAAATGTTGAAGCTTTTGCAATGAGACTAAACCCCAGGGCAATACTGGACCAGTGCTTGCCCTGGTGTAAAAATGTGATAGATCTGCTCCTTTGTTTTGGGTTTGTTCTGCGTGAGCCATAAACTGGCATGAAAATCTTTCTGCTTCTGCTGATAGAGTCTGGCACAGGTCATTTCTGAGGATAAATGAGTTGAAAAGACAGAGAGAGAGAGAGACATATACACCATGACTGGCATCAAAAGTTCCTAATCCAATCCGTCAAGAAAGAAACGAAGAAATAAGATTAATTTCCTGAGCTTTGCCCTTCTTTGAAGGGTACTCCAGGGCCAATCCTGCAATTCATACATAGAAAGGCAGCCAAGATAAGCACAGTGTATTTTTTATCCACCTTAATAAGATTCTTGTTCATGTATATGCAAGGTAAGCTTATGCTTTGTGGTATTCCTACCGTAGCTGTGAATTTTTTAATACAAATGAACTGTCGAGCAGTATTTGTATTGTACTAATAACTCGGAGGAACTTGTTTGATATCAGATGCTTACTGGGGCTGATGAATAGGTTCAACTTGATATCTGTGGGATGGAAATTCAATTAAATCTGCAAAAGGCAATGGAAGGATAGTTGTTTTTTTAACATATATTAGATGCACTGGTTGAAATATCCATTTTTCGCACCAATCTGTTACCAAGTGTCATGGAAATTAAGGTCAATCATGGGCACTTTAGCAATCTACAAAGAGCAAATGTGTCAGCACATTTTGGAACCTCTAATGAGTTAAAGCATTATGCCAGCACAATAAGCCACAATTGAAATAATTACAACAAAAAGCAAAGCTGTACATATATGACTGTTGCAACCAGCATTTAATAGGTACATTTTATATAGCTTAGAAGAAGGAGAATGTCAGTTTGCACTTGTTTGATACTGTAAGCCAGTGTTGGGACATTATTGGCCTCTTCAAAGGCCAAAATTTAAAAAAAAAAGCCAATTTGTGAGGAATTTGCAGGATATTTTAGGGATAAGGTCTGGAAGAGTAGGGCAAGCCTGGATAGTGAGGTCGTTAATGGATGTTAAAGCAAGTTCTGAAGTGAGTATGAAAACGTAAGATTCATTCAACCAGGTGCCCACAGATGTTCAGAGAGATATTATACTTGGGGCCAATCCTGCTTTTTGCCCTCTGAATCGCTACCTTTCCAGACTACTTAAGAAATGTACTGTGGTACTGTTTATAGCATATCATGGTTCCTTGATGGATGATATTTATTATGATCAGCTCAAGGACTCCATTATTTGCCCACTGTTATAAAAACCTTCGTTGAATGGAGGCACCATGACGAATTACCGACAGCTTATTTGGGAAAACTGTTTCAAGAAATGGCGATCCATCAGTTGTCATCTATCATAGATGGCTGTGGCTATTTAGATCCGAATCAAGTGGTTTTCTGAGTTACACGCTGTATGGACGGAGAAACGTCTGGTGTTGCTTCTAGGTGAGAACTACATAGAGATTTAGATTTGGATATTAACTTGCTTAATCTATCAGCTGCCTTTAACATCCTGGACCATGACATTCTTCTGAATTGCTTAGCAGCTCTTGATGTCAAGGCATTAGGCTTAGTTGACTTGCTTCCTTTCTTTCAAAAATGATTCAGCGGTCAAGAGAGAAAGAGGCATATTTGAAAACATGGCTCTTTTCCTGTGGTGTTTCCAAGGATTTGGTCTTGCCCCCCAGTGCATGTGATATATATGAAGCTACTTCATGACCTTATTCAGCAATATCATTTTTTCATTTTTGTCTTTATGTTGATGATGTCCAGTGCTGCTGTAGTTTAGGGGGAGACAGAGGGATCTAAGGGCATATTTATCAAAGCATGGCACTTACCACACCTTCAGTGCAAAAGTATAGGTGCAGTAACAGTAAATGCAGAGTGTGCCCAGCATCTGCTCAGGCCTGAATTTAAGCAGAGGCAACATAAACAATTGACGCCAGCACCGAATTTTGATAGGTTCTGGAGTCAGCCACGTGGGCTCGCCCCGGGATAATTCAATCATTAGGCAAACTAGGCGGTCACCTAGGGCAACACTATCTTGGGGACAGCAAAGAACAGGGCATTCAAAGCTAAACAATAAATTTTGACAGCTGGGGAGGTGAAACTTAAGGTTTGCTTAGGGTACCATCATCTTGAACCAACTTTGGGGCTGACTCTGAGCTTGTCCTTTTGTTTTTTCTTGTGTCGATCATGAAACTTGAGTTCAGGACCTTTCTGCCTTTGTGCTCAAAAGGCCCTATGACACCCTGCCTCCCCCTCCTGAATGGGTTAGATCAGTGGAAGGATTTTGCTCTTAACGTTTTTTCATCCATTTTTAATCAGACTTTCCTAAAACATGCTGGCAGGCATTTGCCATAGAGGAAACAGCACTCCAAAGCATCAAGGGACTGATTTCATTTTGTTTCAATGTATATTATTTATTATTGTAAACCACATCATTTATAGATATGTGGTACATCAAATAAACCATGACATGACATAACATTTTGTAAGGGATGCGTAGAAAGTTACGCACATGTAAGTCACTATTTTAAAGGATTTTCATGCATGAATGGGCAATTACACACACACTTTATTTGATAAATGTATGTGTAAGTCCTATCGTGTGTACTTTTAGTTGGAGTGTGCTGAGGATTAGAGCAAAGACGGAACTTACATTTCCACGTGTAAGTTGTAAAATATTATAACTTACTCTCTTTTCTGACCATTCTAGGTGTGAGCATTTATGCCTACTCTAGAGCAGCAACTAGATCGAGATGTGTCTTTTTGCCCCTATTTCATAAAGTATGTGTGTGGCAATGTTCACTAACTGCATGAAAGATTATAAAATTACCTTCCATGAGTGGAATGAAGATCCCAAGACATAAAAAGAGGTGCAAAGCTGCTGAGCTCCTGTACCCCCTCCCCCCACCCTGCACTGCTTATGTCTTCTTTTATCTCTCTGTGGCATGAAGACTCAAAGCTTCCACGAGAGGGGCAAAACAGCACAAACCGTGGAATGAAGACCCCAAGGAGGGAAAAGCAAGCACCGACATTGAAATCAAGACCCCAAGGCCCTAGAGAGCAAAGCAACACCAACAATGGAATGGTAACCCCAAGGCACTGGAAAAAGGACACATTTAATTTAATTTATTTTGATGTACAGGGCTGCTCACAATCAATGATAGCAAAATTAAATACCAAACAACAAGTAAAAAAATAAATTAAACATCTAAGAATAAAATAATAAAAGCAACAATTAAAATACAAAATAAAAAGTAATATTGCCAAATATCTAAAAAAACACAAAATAAAATAGCTAAAACAAAATTAAACACAAAGCACCCTATATTCAATTTTTACCACCATACTATAGTTGTGTATGTGTGTGCTTTCTAGACAATGTTGACTACTGGTGCCCCTGGATTTTCTTGGTAGTGTGACTGGAAGTAGATTGCCAGGCCTTTCTTCCAAGGAAATGGAGGGTTAAGTGGTTTGCCCAAGGCCACAAGACAGGCTAGTGGAAACTGAACCCTGGTCTGTGGGTTACCAAGCCAGTGCTCTAACCATTGGGCTACTCCTCACTACGGTTAACATATGATGAAGTGAAAAGCTAAGGGTCAGTGCAAGTGTATTTACTGCTGTCAGCTTTATATCCCCCTCTGTTAATTGTCAGGCCCTAGCCCCCTCTCTCCCACCCAGAATTTGAACATTAGAAAGACACAATCCTAATAATCACTCTGACTGCACCCCTCCCATAAAGAACGAAATACCTCAGTGGAACTAAGAGCGTAGCACAACCATCGATCACACCAGGCAGCAGCAGCTGGAGTGGCATAAACAGGTCAAGGGAACAAAATGGGGGCACAGCAGAAAAGAAACAGTTTCATGAAAAGCCCAAGACATTGACGTTGACATTGAAAGAGTTATTATGCTTTTTTTGTTGTTTCTTTTCTTTTTGTCTTTTTGTGGACAAAATATCCCAGTGCAAGCAAATGAGCAGCAGTGGATAAAGCAAAAAACCCCAAAAAACCCATACCACAATTTTAATAAAAGATATTGTAACAAGGGACCTCAACCAAAGATGAGCTTACGCATGTTACAAAGGCCCTCTAGTATAAAAGCTCTAAAGGGCTACAACTAGTTATGCTCTAAGATCATCATTGGTCCATTGTATCTTATTATATCAATCTTATTGCCATATAATTTCAGTAGTGAACCCTTAAAAATTAAATCTGATAAACCAAACTCTTAAAAAGAATATCAACACCGACACAATATTGTGTTTCGATAAGATAACAAATGACTTATCTGCATCGGGGGAAAAGCTCAAGTGACCAGTCCCAAACGCGCTACTCCAGCCAGCTGTGTGCAAACAATGTGATCTAAAAAACACTGACATAAGCACAAAATATATACATAGGACATCAGTCATGTGCCTTGGCACCCTATCTGGGATCAGAAAAATTCACTACAGTAAAGAAGCCCAATCAATAGCTTGATGCATGCGAAACATTCAGCATGCTCTCAAAGTTTTAATTTCTTCTCCCTATCTCCTCTCTGCCAGGTAAGGAGAATATGCTCCAAAATATACCAGTGTAAATATTTGATGTTGACACTCCAGCCAATGAGTAATCAGAGGTGTTGTTTACAATCTTGCATTAATCTGACTTCTGTCTTCAGTCAGACACAAACATATCTTCTTTTTGGTGCATTGAGGCACCTAGCAGAATGGGGAGAACAGCAGCCACGATCGGAGGGTGTGGGCGGGAGCTCCTCCTCACTTCCACAAGCTGCCAATCACCAGGCCAGCACAATGCCTTTAAAACCGCTGCTTCTGAGGCACCTAGCAGAACAGGGAGAGTAGCAGCCACGATTGGAGGGTGTGGGCGGGAGCTCCTCCTCACTTCCACAAGCTGCCAATCACCAGGCCAGCACAATGGCTTTAAAACCGCTGCTTCTGAGGCTGTACAGAGGGAGCCGGGGCCTCGCACAGGCTTCCCCGGCTCCCTCTGAAGCCCTCCGGTGTGTGGGCCGGCCCTGGGTGGGTTTTTTTTTTTTACTTCGGCTCAGAAGAAAAGCCGGTCTTTTGCTCTGGCCGCTCCGGATCTTGCGGCCAGAGCAAAAAACTGACTTTTCAAGGGCCGGTTTTGCATCTGCGCCGGCAGCCGGCCTGGCCATGGAAAAACCGTCCTGGCCAGCTGAAAACCGGCCAGTTGGCAACCCTACCCCCATCACAGCCCATTTCCAGTCCAAGTCCCCCATCACAGCCTATTTCCAGTCCTAGGCCCCCCCAACATGACAGCCCATTTGCAGTCCGAGTCCCCCCCCCCACCATCACAGTCCATTTGCAGTCCTAGCCCCCCTAATCACAGCATATTTCCAGTCCAAGTTCCCCCTCCCTCCACCATAGCCCATTTCCAGTCCAAGTTCACCCCCCCCATAGCCCTTTTCCAGTCCAGGTTCACCCCCCAATAGCCCATTTCCAGTCCAAGTTCACCCCCCCCCCATTGCCCTTTTCCAGTCCAGGTCCCCTCCACCCCCATCACAACCCATTTCCAGTCCATGTCCCCCCCCATAACCCTTTTACAGTCCAGGTCCCCCCCCATCACAGCCTATTTCCAGTCCAAGTCCCCCCCCCCCCATAGCCCTTTTCCAGTCCAGGTCCCCCCCCCATCACAGCCCATTTGTAGTCCTAGCCCCCCCCCCATCACAGCCCATGCAGTCCTTGGCCCCCACCCCCCGACCAGCACCGCGGCTGTCTGAGGGGCTTCAGAGGAAGCCGGGGAAGCCTGCGCGAGGCCCTGGCTCCCTCTGTACAGCCGTCAGCATGAAGAGCCTTTTCCTTCACGCTGGCGGCTGTATCTGTGAAGCCACGAATGCTGGGAAAGGTTAAAGGGTATTGCCTTTAACCTTTCCCAGCGATTGCAGCTTCACAGAAACAGCCGCCAGTGCAGGCTTCCCCGGCTCCCTCTGAAGCCCTCCGGTGTGTGGGCCGGCCCTGGGTGGGTTTTTTTTTTACTTCAGCTCAGAAGAAAAGACGGTCTTTTGCTATGGCCGCTCCCGATCTTGCGGCCAGAGCAAAAAAACGGCTTTTCAAGGGCCGGCTTTGCATCTGCGCTGGCAGCCGGCCTGGCCATGGAAAAACCGGCCTGGCCAGCTGAAAACTGGCCAGTTGGCAACCCTACCCCCATCACAGCCCATTTCCAGTCCAAGTCCCCCATCACAGCCTATTTCCAGTCCTAGGCCCCCCCAACATGACAGCCCATTTGCAGTCTGAGTCCCCCCCCACCATCACAGTCCATTTGCAGTCCTAGCCCCCCTAATCACAGCATATTTCCAGTCCAAGTTCCCCCTCCCTCCACCATAGCCCATTTCGAGTCCAAGTTCACCCCCCCCCATAGCCCTTTTCCAGTCCAGGTTCACCCCCCCAATAGCCCATTTCCAGTCCAAGTTCACCCCCCCCCCCCCATAGCCCTTTTCCAGTCCAGGTCCCCTCCACCCCCATCACAACCCATTTCCAGTCCATGTCCCCCCCCCCCCAAAACCCTTTTACAGTCCAGGTCCCCCCCATCACAGCCTTTTTCCAGTCCAAGTCCCCCCCCCCCATAGCCCTTTTCCAGTCCAGGTCCCCCCCCCATCACAGCCCATTTGTAGTCCTAGCCCCCCCCATCACAGCCCATGCAGTCCTTGGCCCCCACCCCCCGACCAGCACCGCGGCTGTCTGAGGGGCTTCAGAGGGAGCCGGGGAAGCCTGCGCGAGGCCCCGGCTCCCTCTGTACAGCTGTCAGCGTGAAGAGCCTTTTCCTTCACGCTGGCGGGTGTATCTGTGAAGCCGCGAATGCTGGGAAAGGTTAAAGGGTATTGCCTTTAACCTTTCCCAGCGATCGCAGCTTCACAGAAACAGCCGCCAGCGCAGGCTTCCCCGGCTCCCTCTGAAGCCCTCCGGTGTGTGGGCCGGCCCTGGGTGGTTTTTTTTTTTACTTCGGCTCAGAAGAAAAGCCGGTCTTTTGCTCTGGCCGCTCCCGATCTTGCAGCCAGAGCAAAAAAACGGCTTTTCAAGGGCCGGCTTTGCATCTGTGCCGGCAGCCGGCCTGGCCATGGAAAAACCGGCCAGGCCGGCTGAAAATCGGCCAGTTGGCAACCCTAGTTTTAGACATGGGAGAGGGAGAAGCAGAGAAGGCAGGAGAAATTTAAGGGGGCAGTAGGCTTGTGAAAGGAAGAAGGGTGGGGGCTGCAAGTGCAAAGAGTATGTAAAGGTAAATAGCGTAGAGGGCAGCAGGTGGCTGGAAGAGAGGAAGGAAGATTGCAGGGGGTTGGAGGTTGAAGAGATGAATGCATGAGGACAAAAGGTGCAACCTCTTCCACACCAGACACACACATACACATACATATGCACAGGCAGGGGAGGCAAAATGCCGTTTTCTTTTTTGGGGGGGGGGGGAGCTAAGCACCACCCCAAGCTCCATCCTAAGTCTGCCCCAAGCTCTGCTCTATAGGCAGCCTGCTGCCTGCCAGCTGTGATCATGGCCATCCCCTGATCTGCCCACCAGGATCTGATCTCTAGTGGGCAGACAGGAAGGATCTTTTCCATGATCATGGCAGTGAATTTTTGGTGGGGCCAGAGCCCGTGTGGCCCACCCCTTTCCGACGCTTATGTACACAGGCACCCCAGCCCTTCACCTCATACATACACAGGCATCCCACTTTCACCTCACTCAGACATATACATAGGCTCCCCACCCCCGCACCAAACACATAGGTGTCCCACCCCTGCACTACACACACACAGACAGCCCACTCCTATACCACACACACAGGCACCCTACACTCACACCAAATACACACATGGACACATATTTATTTTATTTATTGT
Source organism: Ichthyophis bannanicus (assembly GCA_033557465.1). Taxonomy (NCBI): domain Eukaryota; kingdom Metazoa; phylum Chordata; class Amphibia; order Gymnophiona; family Ichthyophiidae; genus Ichthyophis; species Ichthyophis bannanicus. Next base: position 949,903,717 of record CM066034.1, read on the forward strand.
TTTTTTTATTTCGCCTTATCATAAATTCAAAGTGGTTCACATTTGAACTCACATATAACACACATTATAACAGTTTACGTTTCAGCTCACATATAACACACATTTTAACAGGGAGTTGAACTTGGATGTTAATAGTGTAACTTTCATTATATACATACAGACAGCCCACTCCTGCACCACACACATACACACTGTCTGATAACACCAGTCAGAAAGATGCCTCATACAGCCCCTGCTGCCATAACAAGACATCTTTAATCCTCTCTTTTTGAACGCTTCTCCCCCCCCCCCCCCCACCAACATGAATTTGCAAATTCAGGAAGGGGAAACTCGCCACACTGTAAGTATGCTCTTTTAGCTCGTATCAATTCTTTCAAAAGAAACCGAAGAGGAACACAATTGCAGAATGCCCATTGATTTGTACTACTCTCACTAGGGAAATTATACACATTTCCAAAGCATGGGAATGTTACAAAAGAAGCCTAGCAAGTTGAAAAGTGCAAATTTGTAGTGCATTCCCCCTTCCTCCATTTGCAGGTTCATGCATATCCATGTGGGAGGCTTACTAGGAAAAGACATGATAAAGTGTATTTGTTAGACAGATGTGGGTTGTTTGCCTAGGAGAATTAGCACCTCTCTCCCTTTCGGATAATACGTAATTGTCTGTCAGTGAGGCGGCAGGAAAAGAGCACTATGCTTATAAAGATTTATTATAGAAACAGAGATCACAGCAAGTGCAAGAATAAGATAGTTATTTACAGTTTTGCTTTCAGGCAAAGCTCCTATATTACCACAAAGCTAATATAAATGTCCCTAAAATGCGTAAGCACCATTACGTCACAAGGTCTGGTTTGTACTTCATAACACCAAGGAAATATCTCTCTAACTAGCCCAAATGCCAGAAGAAATAAATAAAACCACAGTCCTACAGCCTGTTCAGAGATAGGGAAGATGCTAGCTCCAGTTCAAATTTCTGGGACCAGGAAGGGATTATTTGTTCTGCTAGCATGAGCTATCTGAACTTACTCCTTGAAAGTGAGCAGTGAGGAAACCTAGAGATAATGCCCCTATGGCATGCAGAGGGGTAAGGGAAAGTACAAAGCAAGGTTGGTGCATCCAACAAATCTTAAATATAATGACAGACAATGCCTTGTGTGGCTAAGTAAAGACAAAAGTCACCTCATAAGCTCCAAAAAGGTGGCATTGGCTATAACCGTACATGTCTTAGTAGGATGGCGGTGGTTGTGTGTTCTCTGTGTCATGACTGCTGGTATATGTGTATCTTTGTGATTGTTACAGTATATTTGTGTATGTGTGGCTAGATATCCATAGGGATACCCCGCAAATGTGTGGAGGTCAGAGATGAGGGCAGAGTTGGGGGTGTGTCTCTGATGGTGGATACGAGTAGGTGTGGTATCAGTATGCGGTAGGGAAGTGTGTGTAGTGGTGTGTGTGTGAGGGTATCTTATGGAGGTACAATGTGGGATGTGAAGTTGTTGAGGGCTGTGTTTCAGGGTTTTTACTCCTCTTTCTTATCCCACATTCTTCCTCCTTCCTCCCCTCCCCCTTTTCTACTCCTCAGTCCGATGATTTTTGCACTCTCCAATGCTGCTTCTTACCTTTTCCAACAGCGGGGCCAGCTCTTCTTCTCGTGCAGTGGGGTTTGGAAACATCGTGGCACACCTTGCAGATTCTCACCGTGGTTGTGGCAACTTCATTTTTCTTTTCACATCTCACATTTCTTTCCTGTGCCATTTGCTCTGGGATCCTTGTGGCACGCTCCACATATCTTTGCTACCATCATGGCAGGGGTTGACTTCCTTGTGTCCCTTGGCACAGCTCAGATCTCCTTGCCATACCATGGGATTTGGGTTCCCTATGGCACACTCCACCCATCTCCACCACCCCCACAGCAGGGCTGTACCTAGGGCTGTGCGAGCGGTGCGGCCGCACAGGGCGCAAGTAGAAAAGGGACACCGATATCATCACTGGGCTTCCAGGAAGCTCAAAAATAGTGAGTTACTGAATGTGGCTTGGAAGACGGGGGGGAACCATATTTGTTAGTCACACAGGGAGCATTTTTAGCTTGCTACGGTCCTGCCCCACAGCACTGAATTTTTTGCCATAGTCCAAAGTCATCATTAGGGAGCAAAGCCTGATATTTCTGCTCTCTTGGTCATCCGTACCCCTCCTATTGCACTTTTACTTGCATGTGTACAAACAAATGCATATGGATAATGAGACAGACAGACAGACGGGCAAAACCTCCCTAACAGACATTATTGTTTGAGAGAAATGCTCCTAAAAAGGGCTGAAACCCTTTCCGCTCTTACTAATTGATCCGGATGGTATCGTCATTTCAAGAAATACTGTAATTGTCGAGAATTGTTAGCAATCTTATGTCCCTCTGACTGTCCTATATATCCATTACCCTGTCCCTATTGCATCCTGAATACCAAATATGTTCACATAGCATGGTTGTCCTATTTATTCCCATCCTTTTATATTAATTTATGGTTTGATGATGTAGTCAGATTCTATTTACTTAGTAAAAAAGACATATGCAGATTGCAACATAATTATTATCTCCACATCAGGGTTTATATGGGGCTGTAAACCATGACGATGATATTTTATGCTCGAATGGATGTATAACAAATATTTATGAATAAATAAAAAAAATATTTATTTGTCTTTCTTTCTTATTTATTTATTTATTTGCCTCATGCCTTTACAGTACTAGTTCAAGACGAGTTGCATTCAGGTACAAAAGCTATTTCCTTGTTCCCAGAGTTATTAGTCTTAGGTTTGCATTGAGGTAATGGAAGGTTAAATGACTTGCTAAAGGCCCGAGGAGTGCCAGTGGGGTCTGAACCCTGGCTTTTCTCGTTCCTAGACTCTAACCACTAGACTGCCACTCCTTATTTATATATGTGTTTAAAAATATTTTGATGCCACCTATTTGCAATGAAAATGCAAAATGTTAGAAGTTGTGATGTAAAAAGGGATCCAGTATGGTCTTTGGCATACAAAAGCCGTCCAATGGATTTTATTCCTATGCATATACCTACATTTTCGTTGGCCATCCTCAGCCCTCCCTGCCCATTTGAAAAATCTACCATATTGGTGTTCTTTTGCGCACATCTTTTCTCAGTATTTTCCTCTGCAAGATCTTCCTGCATTATTTCAGTGGTTTCAATATTAGTAAAAGGCAGGATAATGTTGCATAGTTTTCCCTTTAGATTTTTATATTTGCCATGATGACAGTGGCCCAGACACATTGTGAGAGATGCTGCCTTTATGCCCATTATTGGCACCATATATTATGGCAATATGTAGAGGATCTTCCCTTATCCTTCCTTCATTTAAAAGACAAGCTTGAAAATGAAATGTCTGCCTTCCATTTCGAGAAGAGGGAGATAAGTAGTAATAATGGAGACCAGCTGTCATTTGCTTCTAATTAATCTTGGGCGCTCAGATAGCAGGCTCTTATAACCTTCCTGTTTAATGACACTTTCCAGGAATGTATTAAAAAAAGTTTCATATCACTTAATTGTCTTATAGACACAAGACTGATCTTGTGATCAGATAATGGAAATGCTTGTTCTTTTTTCCTACAACATTGTCATTAGATATGTGGATTACTGGCAGAGTGGTAAGGCAATAAAGACATGAAAAGGCTATGGGGAATTAAGTTGGAGTTTAAGTAAGAATTAAAGCATATTTCAAATGTTGCACCACATCTTGCTATATTTCCAGCACTGATTTTTTTCTCTAATTTATTTGAATTTTCAAGCATTTTTTTTGGTAGCCCGGTGGTTTTTTTTAACTGCTTTTTATAGAAGGCTACCTGTACACTGGAGAGTAAACTGTACAAGAGATCTGTATTTAACCTATATCATTTTCCAGTGGTTGTTCAAGATGAAGTGAAGTATAGTAAGTATTTGCCAGTCCCCAGAGAGCTTAGAATCTGGGGGTGGGGCATTTTATGCCTCTGAATATCACCTCCTAATGCTGCTGTATTCCCCAATAGTAACTGCGTCATATCAGGGTTTTCTGGGAGCAACGCTCACGATAACCAATGAGCGGCGATATTCCGCCACTGGCTGCTTAATGCAAATGGGCAAAAGTTAGGCTGGCTTAACTTTAGCCAACCAGGCAGTGGTGAATATCGCTGAGGCTCAGTGGTCGGTTATGACCCTGGCATTGAATCTGCAGCTCTAAGTTTAAAGGGTAACTGCCAGCTGCTTTAACAGCATGGACCACCATTGTTTCATATCGGCTCCTATCTTTATACTCAAGGTAATGGAGGGCTAAGTGATTTGCCTGAGATCACCATGAGAAGCTGTGGGATCCAAACCCCAGCTTTCTTGCATCGCAACCTGCTGTTCTAAGCATTAGACTAGTCCTCCACAAGCAGACACCCTTTCAAGAAAGTGTTGTTGGAGTCAAGTGTGAAATATCATGTTTATGAATGCTTTTATCAAATGACAATTTCAAAGAGTTGAGAAGATGAAAATCTGAAGTACTAATGTTTTGTCCACAAATGTCTCTGTGCAGCTTAACAGACATCACATGGCAGGCTCTTAACACGTCTGTAAGCAGGGACAGAATATAGCATTACCTGCAAGCCAGCTGAACCATCAGGCAAGACTAGGTGGTCACCTACGGCAGCAACCTCGGGGGGGGGGGGCAGCAAAGAGGTGTGACATTTAAAGAAAAACAATAGATTCTGAGAGCCACACAAACTCAAAGAGCCATCAGCACATCCTTTTACCTAAAGAGAGAGCGGGCACACAATTATACATTTTTAGCGGATTCTTGTTGGAAGGGTGGTGTTCAGATGATCATGATTGCTGAGTTTAAGTATATATATATATGGAAATATTGTTGCTTCTTCAATCTGTAAGACATTGCATCATCTTTAAAGGTCCTTCCCCTCCATGAATTTCAGTTTCATGTCTGATAAAGTGCTAAGTTTTGATGTTCAGTTTGCATCAAGGAAATATTCTTTCATACTCTCTGTCCTCTTCATCAAATTCTAACATTGGCGTTTGCGTGCAGTCAGCTTAGCACTGCAACGTAAACGATAGTGTCAGTGTTTTACTAACTGGTCATTTGCAACCAGCAACCAATCAGCACTCATATGAATGTCATCCACTCAATGTATTAATTTAAACCGTATGGGGTACTTGCCCTTAGGTGGAATGTCCAAGATTGCTCTTAAAATGGAATAATTGCTCACAATTACCACCCCAATAGTTTTCATTGGCCATATCAATTATTTGCCAATGTGTGTCTTTTAGTGAATGGTGTTTAGCCAGCCAGTTTCTGCCTTAGGAGCTGTTCTGTTCTCACCGACAGGTCTACCTTTGTGCTCATTTAATCTTAATTGCGTTTTATGCTTCATGTGATCTATGCAGAGATATGGACACAAGCATATTATAACATATATTACAAATGTTGAATTACTGTTGGTCCAGTAGTGTGCTTTAAAGATCCTTCCATCTTAACAGTCATTCCTTGAGGAGGCACAACCTCCATTCTCATGTATGCACCGTCCTGCAAAGTTACTCTTCCAGACGTGACTTGATTTCCGTCTGCCATGCCATCAGTCAGCACCTTAGAGAAAGGAATACTGGGAGCCGCTATTGAATACTGGGAGCCGCTATTGAATACTGGGAGCCGCTATTGACAGCACTTGCGAGGTTGGAGGTGGTGATCTCTTTCCAGAGCTCAAACTCACCTGCGCATCTTCCAACAAGTCCACTGGCCCTTCCGACGCAACAACAGCTTGAGGCACTTTTCCCTTTTTAGCATGCTGCATAAATTGCACCAAGGAAGAGTGGCCAGAGAGCTTGATCTCCCCTTTTTTTCCCTAAATCTCCTTCCCCAAAACATTGCTTTCTACACAGGAGTCCTTATCTAATGACTCCTGTAATGCACAAAGAAGAAATGTTGAATGAAGCTCTCAATGGCAGCAGGTTGGACTTCAGGGGGGGGGGGGGATACCAGTACACACCCTTTTATTTCAGTATAAGGCAATATATTAGAAAAAAAAGGAATATAGCAGATAAGACAGCGTAGAACAACTACAGACCAGCATTTACGCTGCCATCTTGGATCTCTGCTATATCCTTACCTTTGAAGATTTTAGCAGCAGCATCATTTGTGACTTGTGACTTTGTACATGACATCATTTGTTTATGTTTGTATATACTTTGTTCATGTACATTTTTGCCGAATAGCTGCAATAAAAACTTGGACTAATTATACACAATTTGGAGCTAGCAGCAAAATAAGTACCCAGATAGGGGGTTCAATGTAGGCACATGGACAGGGTATGCCTCCTTTAACTCAGTCTATGTGCTAGGTGCTCCTGGAAGCACAGTTTGGGTGGAGTGGAGACAGAATTGTGCTGCGTGTACATATTTGAACCTTTTCTGGAGCAGATGTAAATTTCTTCCTGGGTATTTGCATGCTGTTAGGGCTGCTTCTGGGCACCTAGTTTAACAAAGGCACATAGGCACTTAAGTTGTATTTATAAAACATGCTTAAAATGGGGCCTTTTTTAATGTCTCACATAGGCAACCTCTTATAAAATCAATCCCTTTATGGCTAAATTGTACTGTATCCGTTTATGATTGGGAGTGGCCACAAATATTTCAAAGATGGGGCCAAAGGTTATGCAGATAGTGAGAGTGGGCGGCATAAATAGCAATTATCACTTTGAACAGATGGTGGAATTGTTTAAGTTTAGCACCATATATTCAGTGGCCCAACTTAAATGGGTAGGCTGTCTGAAAATCCACGCAAAGATATTACTATAACTCCCCTGAATTTCTTTAATTGGTGACATCCCCACTGAATATTGACCCTATGATTTTTAAGATGATCAAAGCACATCGCTGTTTCTCCCCAAGCACTGTAGAAAGACTTTGCTGTATAATAATGTTTTGCTTTGTGCATGACTTCCATTCAATGAGCCCAGAATTGGATCTGCTACAGAACAGAAGAACAATAGCCCTGACTGGCATAGGTTAAAGGGAGCATATTATCTCAAATTTGTGTTCTCTGCATTGACTGCCAATAATCTAAACAAGCTTATTCTATCTGATGGTGATAGGGGTTTTTTTTAAGTCTTCAAGGCTGCTCCAGATCTGTCTGAGGGACCATTTATCTCTTTATGTTCCTGTGTGGAAAATGAGATCAACGGGGGCAAAAAGATACTAAGTCTCCTCGCAACAGTAGGTGAAGGTGGAAGGATGATCCTTTTCTGTCTACTACTACAGAACTCTGTTTTGCAAAAACTGTATCAGGGCCGGAGTGTGGCTGCCTTTAGAAATGGTTGACGTAGATTTCTGAGAAGGCAACACAATTGTGTTTTTGTTTTCTTCACTTAAATCTGGCTTTCTTTTCTGGGATATGCTGTTTCCAAATACTCAGTATGACATTTAAATTGTGATTAGATGCTTTGCTGTTTTGGGGAATCAAATGCAGATGGTTCCAGTTTTCTGTTTCCAAAACAGCAAAACATCTAATCACAATGATATAGCAAAAGCTAATGAAAATATACTAAGAAGTTTCTATATTAGTTACAGTATTTTTATTAATGTAATATTCAAATACTAGTGGAACAGCAGCCTATGGATATAAAATATTAGGTGTTTTGGTCTGCAATAAAAGGCTGGATGTTTCCCAAGTGATTCCCTTTTGAATCAGAAAAGTAACTAAAACATGCAAAAATGGATATGTTTAATTTATACAGTAGTTTTGCTTGATCGTGTTGTAAAAATTGGCCATTGAGGGAGAGAATTTTCATTAAATGACACAGGAGCAAAGTATGTGGATATTTCTGTACCAGTATAACTAGCAAAAAAGAGTACCTGCCTGCATAGTATCTCCAGGAACAAGCAGGAATGAGTCTTCACATATGGGGTATCGTCGGTACCGACGGAGCCTGCGCGGGAACGCTCCCCAGTGTCCAGTAAGAAAGCTTTTGGGAGCATCCCACAGCGCCTGCGCGCTGCCTTCCCGCCTTTCCCAACCGTCTCTCTCCAGTTCTTCTTTTCCGCGGAGCCAGCAGGTCGTGTTCCTGTCACCGCAGAAGAAGTTCTTTATTTTTTTCTTTATTTTTCTGTGTCGCGTCTGCTTTCTTCGACGTCAGACCGGTACCGCCGATCTTTTCTTTTCTTTCTTTAAAAAAACAAAACAAAAACTATTCTTTACTTCAACTGTGCATTTTCAGTTTGGGCCTTAGGCCTGAATATTTTTCTCCTCATGGAGAAGCCCGCTTCCGGGTTCAAAAAGTGCACAAAATGTGGCGGTACTATTTCTGTCACCGACACCCATGATTGGTGTCTAAAATGTTTGGGTCCTGACCATTCCATCATGGATTGTGTGTCCTGTACCATGATGTCTAAAAGAGGTCGGCAGAACCGAGCAGCCAAGCTCAGTACCCTGTTTCCCTCTGATGCAGCCTCGGTGGCATCAACGTCTTCCAGGGCTTCTTCTTCCTCCCATGGATCTCAGGTAACCAAACATAAATCTAGCCGGTCCTCGAAGGGCAAATCTCCCTCTAAGCATCGAGATGCCTCCGGGCTTGTCCTCAAGGATTCCGCACCGGCAAAATTACCCCGGCGGGAAGTTTCGGCTTCCAAAACATTGTCTATGGGGTCACAGGTTGACATCGATGGCTCGGCCTCGACCGATAACCTGTTGCCGTGTTTTGGTGTACCGGTGGCCTCCACTAGTACCGACATCCAGACTCTGGTGGCGTCGATGGATCAGAAGATTCTGTCCATGCAGCGCACCCTAACGGCATTTATGCAGGCTGCGACGCCTCCGGTACTGCAAAAATCTACGTTGCTGGTACCGGCTCCGGCACCGGCATCGTTCCCGATGCCGGTACCGATTGCATCGACATCGGCTTCGGTGTCGACTGCAACGGTACCCTGTCCTACGATGCCCATCGGTACTGAACCGGTACCGCTTACTCCCAATGTCGATCCCACTCGGTACGCATATCGGGCTTTACAGGAGCATCCAGACAGGCGATACCTCGATTCCTCCGAAGACTGATGAGTCGGAGGCTTCTGTCGAGGCATCGGTACTTCTTCCTCAGGAGTCTGCTTCTCCAAAACGAAGAATGTCTCCTCCAGAAGACTTGTCTTTTCAAGACTTCATTAGGGAAGTGGCTAGGGGCCTCTCCATTACAGTGGCCCCTGAGTCAGAGCCTAGAGCCAAGCAATTAGATATTTTGCAATATCCTAAGGCTCCTAAAGAGGCAGCTACCTAACCTATTCATGAGATTCTCTATGATCTCATGTTGAGCATGTGGGAGACTCCTCTTACCACCTCTCCTCATTCTCGTAGGTTAGACACCATGTACCGTGTCCCTCATTGTCCTGGCTTTCATAAGTCTCAGCTTCCTCACCACTCTATTGTGGTAGAGTCTGCCATGAGGAAAATAAAGAGTGCAAAGAGACACTCATCTAATCCTCCAGGACGTGAATGCAGGACCCTAGATTCTTTTGGCCGAAGGGTTTTCCAAGCTAATATGCTTGCTGCCAGAATCAACTCCTATAGTCTCTATATGGGGATGTTTCTAAAAGAAGTCACAGATCATCTGCAGACTTTAGCTCCTTTTATTTCAGAAGATAAAAGGCAGGAATTTCTCACTTGGCTCAAACATGCCCAAGACGTTTCCAAATTTTCCAACCGTGCAGCCTTTGACTCTTTTGAGTGTGTAAGCAGAGCCTCGGCTATTGCCATAGGTGCACGCAGAATTGCTTGGTTACAAGCCTCTGATTTGGAAATCTGGGTCCAAGATGAATTGGGAAATCTACCTTGTACAGGTGAAAACCTTTTTGGCAAGGATTGGCAAGCAAAGGCCACTCAGATGGATGCTGAGAACTCTGCTTTGGATCGACTTTCAAAGTCTACCTCTGCTCCTGTTAAGAAAAGATTGTTCAAAAAGACACCTTTTTCTAAAAAGGGAAGATATTATCCTGCTTATGGTCAGCAGGCATCTTCTGCAGGTTGTTTTGCTGCAAAGCGTCAGCAACCACCTAAACAGGCCAAGTCAAAGGCTGGCAGGCCTCCCACGGCCCAGCAGCCTCATCCTCCTCAGGGCTTTTAACTTGCAACTAGAGAACTTAGCCTATCTAGCTCTGGAAGAACCAGAGCCCCTCACCATTCCAGGAAGGTTGGCTTACTTTGCTCCCAGATGGGAGCAAATCACAGCAGAGCAATGGACCCTCTCCATTATAAGGGAAGGGTACAAGCTTCATTTCTTAAGCCTTCCTCCGCACACCATGGTGAAACAGTTCAATTCTCCAACATCTCTCCTCAACCTTCTGGGTCAGGAGATTGCTACCCTTCTTGCCCAAGGGGCAATAGAAGAAGTACCTCTTCTTCAACAGGGCTCAGGGTTCTACTCCCCTTATTTTCTTATTCCAAAGAAAACAGGGGGCTACAGACCCATATTAGATCTCAGAGAATTGAACAAGTTTCTATTCAAAGAGAAATTCAAGATGATTTCTCTCGGTACTTTGCTTCCATACCTTCAGAGTCAGGACTGGCTTTGTTCTCTAGATCTCAAGGATGCGTACACCCATGTCCTCATCCATCCAACACACAGAAGGTTCCTTTGGTTCCTTTTTCAAGGAAAGCACTACCAATACAGGGTGCTTCCTTTCGGTCTGGCCTCTGCACCAAGGGTGTTCACGAAATGCATGGCAGTAGTAGCTGCATTTCTACGCACTCTAGGAATATTAGTTTTCCCATATCTGGACGACTGGCTCATTCGAGCTCCATCCCAGTCAGAGGCCCAAACTTGTCTAACCTGCATAATGCGTGTCCTTCAGTATTTGGGACTGGTAATAAACATCCCAAAATCCCATCTCACCCTTACTCAGTCTCTGGAGTTTATAGGGGCCTTGCTGGATACCACAACTGCAAGGGTCTATCTTCCTCAGGCCCGTTGCCTACGCTTGGTGCAGTTAGCCTCCCAGATACAGTTAAAGTCCCATTTAACTGCTCGAGAGATGTTACAACTATTAGGCCACATGGCATCCACCGTGCATGTGGTTCCATATGCTCGCCTTCATATGAGGGCAGCTCAATGGACTTTGTCCACCCAATGGACTCAGGCATCAGGTTGCCTGTCAGACAAAATAGCAAACTCCAGTCGCCTATTTTGGTCTCTCCAGTGGTGTAAGTCCTCTCCAAATCTGTTGCCCGGGTCCCCTTTTCAGCAGTCGCTACCCCAAGCAACTCTGACAACAGATGCTTCTCCAATGGGTTGGGGAGCTCATCTGCAGGATCTCTCCACCCAGGGCATCTGGTCTCCACAGGAGACTTCTCTGCATATCAATCTCTTGGAAATCAGAGCAATATTCTTAGCTCTCAGAGTGTTCCATTCCCTGCTCAGCTACAGGACAGTCCTCATCCATACGGACAACAAAGTAGGCGATAGCGGAGAGACTGAATGAATTCTTTGCTTCGGTCTTTACTGAGGAAGATGTAGGGATGTTACCCATGACTGAAGTGGTATTTAAAGGTGATACTGCAGAGGAATTGAGAGAAATATCGCTACACCGGGAAGATATATTACAACTATTTGATAAACTGAATAGTAGCAAATCACCTGGACCGGATGGTATACATCCCAGAGTGTTGAAAGAACTGAAATATGAGATTGCAGACCTGCTATTGGTAATCTGTGAACTTTCATTAAAATCATCTGTAATACCTGAAGATTGGAGGGTCGCCAACGTAACACCAATTTTTAAAAAAGGTTCCAGGGGTGACCCGGGAAATTACAGACCGGTGAGCCTGACGTCAGTACCAGGGAAAATGGTAGAAACCATCATAAAGAACAAAATTACACAACATGTAGATAGTCATGGCCTAATGGGAGACAGCCAACATGGCTTTAGACAAGGAAGATCTTGTCTTACTAATCTGATATGTTTCTTTGAAGGTGTGCATAAACAGGTAGACAAAGGTGAGTCGGTTGATATAGTGTATCTGGACTTCCAGAAAGCTTTTGACAAGGTCCCCCATCAGAGACTTTTGGCAAAGCTAAAAAGTCATGGGATAGGAGGCAGTGTACTATTGTGGATCGGGAACTGGTTAAAAGATAGAAAGCAGAGGGTAGGGCTAAATGGCCAATATTCCCAATGGAAAAAAGTGAATAGTGGAGTACCCCAGGGATCTGTACTGGGTCCGCTACTTTTTGACATATTCATAAATGACCTGGAAAAGTGAATAACTAGTCAGGTTATCAAATTTGCAGATGACACAAAACTGTTTAAAGTTGTTCAAACCCAAGAGGATTGTGGAAAACTGCAGGAGGATCTGGATAAATTGGAAGACTGGGCATCCAAATGGCAGATGAAATTTAATGTGGACAAATGCAAAGTTATGCACCTAGGAAAGAACAACCCACACTATAGTTACACGATGCAAGGCTCCACATTAGAAACCACCACCCAGGAAAAGGACTTAGGAGTCATCGTGGATAACATGTTAAAACCCTCCGCCCAGTGTGCAGCGGCGGCCAAGAAAGCAAATAGAATGCTAGGTATCATAAAGAAAGGGATGGAGAATAAAACAAAGGATATTATAATGCCTCTGTATCGCTCCATGGTACGACCGCACCTTGAATATTGTGTGCAATTCTGGTCGCCGTATCTTAAAAAGGACATAGCGTTATTAGAAAAAGTACAGAGAAGAGCCACCAAATTGGTGAAGGGGATGGAAGGCTACTCCTATGAAGAGAGGCTATAAAGGTTAGGGCTCTTTAACCTGGAAAAGAGACGGCTGAGGGGAGATATGATAGAGGTCTATAAATTAATGAATGGAGTGGAACGGATAAACGTGGATCAATTGTTTACGCTATCAGAATATAGAAAGACTAGGGGACATATAATGAAGCTACAGGGTAAACTATTTAAGACAAATAAGAGAAAATATTTTTTCACTCAACGTGTAATCAAACTCTGGAATCTGTTACCGGAGGATGTAGTAAGGGCTGTTAGTATAGCTGGGTTTAAAAAAGGTTTGGACAAGTTCCTGGAGGAAAGGTCCATAAACCACTATTAAAAAGGGACCCAGGATATCAATGCTTGACCCAGTACAAGCATTATGGAACCTGTGTCTTTTGGGGATATTGCTAGGTACGTAGGACCTAGATTGGCCACTGTTGGAAACAGGATACTGGGCTTGATGGACCTCGGTCTGACCCAGTATGGCATGTCTTATGTTCTTATGTTCTTAGCCATGTTCTATGTAAACAAGCAGGGCAGGACTGGCTCTCTGTTGCTTTGCAACGAAGGTTTGCGACTGTGGGCCTTTGCCAGAGAGCATCACATCCATCTTCTGGCAGTATATCTTCCAGGCGTTCAAAACTCTTGGGCGGAAAGACTCAGTCGAGTTCTGCTTCCACACGAGTGGTCCCTCCACATGGACCAGGTAGCCAGGATTTTTCGAATTTGGGGAACCCTGGACATAGACCTCTTTGCAAGTCCGTGGAATGCCAAACTTCCCCGGTTCTGTTCCAGAATTCCGTGTCAGGGAGTTCAGGCCAAGGATGCCTTCCTCCTTCACTGGGGTCAAGACTTCCTTTATGCCTTTCCACCCATTCCCCTAATTCCCAAAACTCTTTTCAAGCTTCAGAGAGATCGAGGGATCATGATCCTCATAGAACCACATTGGCCACGCCAAGTGTGGTACCCTCTACTTCTGAATCTCTCTCAAGCTCCTTCCCTGGACTTGGGCTCTGCACCAGACCTTCTATCCCAGGAAGAAGGAACGTTGTGGCACCCAACCCCCCAGTCTCTCCATCTCAGGGCTTGGTTGCTGAGGGCCTAGACCTTCAAGATTTTCATCTCTCTCAGCAAGTCAGAGATGTTATTCATGACTCTAGAAAGCCTTCTACTAGACGTTCCTATACTTTCAAATGGAAAAGATTTACCATTTGGTGTTCAGGGAAGGGTCTTAACCCTCTTGCAATACCTTTGAATTCTTTACTAGAGTATCTCTTGCATCTATCCCATGCAGGTCTGAAAACGAATTCAGTAAGAGTCCATTTGAGTGCTATTGCAGCATCCCTCAAGCCTCTCAATGGACAGCCTATTTCCTCTCATCCTCTTATAGCAAGATTCATGAGAGGCCTTCTTCTAACTAAACCTCCCATTAGACTACCTCCAGTGGCATGTGACTTAAACCTGGTTCTTGGCCAGCTTATGAAGCCACCCTTTGAACCTTTAGCCACCACCTCCTTGAAATTTCTTTCTTGGAAAGTTATTTTTCTCATTGCAGTCACCTCAGCACGCCGCATCAGTGAGTTGCAAGCTTTGGTGGCTAATCCACCGTATACAAGGTTCCATCATGATAAGGTAGTCCTCAGGACCAATCCACACTTTATGCCCAAAGTGGTCTCGCCTTTTCATCTGAACCAAGAGGTATATTTACCTGTCTTTTTTCCAGGACCTCATGCATCAAGTGCAGAGAGGAATCTTCATACCTTGGATTGTAAGAGAGCTCTCGCTTTTTACTTACAAAGAACACAGCAACATAGACAGTCTTCTCAACTCTTTGTTGCTTTTGATCCTTCTCATTTAGGACTTCCAGTCTCTAAGAGAACACTGTCCAACTGGATTGCTCAGTGTATTTCTTTCGCCTACCAGAGTAGGAACATTTCTCTGGAGGGCCATGTCACAGCTCACAATGTGAGAGCCATGGCAGCCTCAATGGCTCATCTAAACTCTGTGTCCATCGACCAAATCTGTCGATCGGCCACATGGGCCTCGGTTCATACCTTCACAGCCCATTACTGTTTGGACAAGGACTCCCACTGGGATGCCTCGTTTGGTCAGGCTGTTCTCAAACACCTTTTCCATTCCTAATCAACTCCTACCCACCTACCCTGGTTGGATGCCAGAGATCCATGGGGGGAAGTAGAGTCCTTTTCAAGGACACACAACCTGGGGTTTCTCCCTGGCATCTGCAGCTAGGGAGTCCCCATATGTGAAGACTCATTCCTGCTTGTTCCTGGAGATAGCACAGTTACTTACCTGTAACAGGTGATCTCAGGGAACAGCAGGAATAAGTCTTCACAACCCACCCACCTCCCCTAGGAGCTGTATCTCTCTATCTATCTTTCCTTTCCTCTCTCTCTCTTTGTCTCAGCTCTAAAACTCGAACTGGAGAGAGGCGGTTGGGAAAGGCGGAAAGGTGGAAAGGCAGCGCGCAGGCGCTGTGGGATGCTCCCAAAAGCTTTCTTACTGGACGCTGGGGAGCGTTCCCGCGCAGGCTCCGTCGATACCGACGATACCCCATATGTGAAGACTTATTCCTGCTGTTCCCAGAGATCACCTGTTACAGGTAAGTAACTGTGCTTTCTCTTTGAAAATGTGCTAATATTTACAGTGGTAGGTACGTACATACTCTTTGATCAGCCAGTTATATCCCTTTGAAAACTGGCCTTTGAGAGGACAATTTTCAGAGCTTTTTGCAGAATGCTGAATTTAAATTATCCTTATAGAGAGATTGTATCTAGGTATGTTCATTTAAAGAAGAGATAAATGGTTACAAATTACCCCATCAAATGCTAGGAAGTCTGTAAATACAAATAAAAAACATATTTTAAATTGTCTGTGAATGCCAGAAGTCCATAAAATAAAGTTGGACTAAGAATTAACCAAAGCAGCTCGGACCCGGTGGTACCCTGATCCTCCCCCTCCCCAACCTTTCCTTCCCCCATTCTCCCTTTCACACCCAATAATCAGTCCAGACAATAACTTGGCTCAAAATGGTCGCAGCTTTTATTAACCAAATTATAACATTCCCAACATTGTTTAATCATACAACCATTATATAACAAACCCCGAGTAGGATGAGCCCTCACCCGCCATATTACTAGCAAGGTGAACTCATTCCACTCCCGCCGCGGCCGAGCCAGCGGCAAAGCCAACCCCCCCCCTTTCCCCGGCCTCGCCATATTACTAGCAAAGACCGGCAGGGGTCATCCGGGTTGGGGGCCCCCGCCCCCACCCCAATTCCAGCTTAAGGCTCCGGACCCCGGAAACCTCCGGGATCCCGCCCCCCCACCAGCTGCGACAACCCAACCACAAACCCACCATACCAAGGGCGGGTGGGTGGGACGACGGTCCCTCTCTCCTTGCTACCGGTCCAAGAGAGACCGCCGCCGCCGCGCGCCACCCTTTAACAACCCCCCCCCCTCTGCCCTTGCCTTGCTCATTGGCTCGCCCCAACTCCTCCTCGGGGCGAGCCAATAGGTTTGCATCGCGCCCGCGAGGGCCCTCCCCTCCTCAACCGTGGGCAGGGTCCCCGCACCGGGCCGCGCGCCTGGTTATCTTCGGCCGGGGGACCCTGCCCCGCGGCCTCGCCATAACCAAAGCAGCTCGGACCCGGTGGTACCCTGATCCTCCCCCTCCCCAACCCTTCCTTCCCCCATTCTCCCTTTCACACCCAATAATCAGTCCAGACAATAACTTGGCTCAAAATGGTCGCAGCTTTTATTAACCAAATTATAACATTCCCAACATTGTTTAATCATACAACCATTATATAACAAACCCCGAGTAGGATGAGCCCTCACCCGCCATATTACTAGCAAGGTGAACTCATTCCACTCCCGCCGCGGCCGAGCCAGCGGCAAAGCCAACCCCCCCCCTTTCCCCGGCCTCGCCATATTACTAGCAAAGACCGGCAGGGGTCATCCGGGTTGGGGGCCCCCGCCCCCGCCCCAATTCCAGCTTAAGGCTCCGGACCCCGGAAACCTCCGGGATCCCGCCACCCAGCGTATAGCGCACCTGCGCCTTTACGCCGCCCCCCCACTCAGCTGCGACCATCGAGCCTCCTGCTGGACTATGCATTCCAAGGCCTCCTGCCAGTCATTTAACAAGAGGTCCACTCCCACTGGTGATAAATGCACACCATCCGTGCGATAGAGCCCGGCACAGTCCACATCCACCCAGGGGTGCATAATCTGGTACCCCCCTTGCTGACTGACCCACCTCCCAATTTGTCGATTGACTTTCGCCAACCCACGGGACCAACGCCGTTGCTGCCGGCAAACAGGCCTTGGAATAATGTCTGACCACATTAACGTCACCTGTGGAAACAGCCTAGACACTATTGCTAAATCTCGCTTCGCTGCGCGAACGATCTGCTTGCAGGTCCATTCATGCAGATCATTTCCTCCCACATGCAGCAGGATCACAGCGGGTTGGGCTCTCACTCGGCCATGATGTCAAAGCAGAGGTAAGAGCTGCGGCCACCGCAGACCACGCTCACCCAGCCATAGAAGCGACACCTCAGCCGGGTCAAGACCCAAATTGGACCCCAGTGGCCGTTCAGCTGCCTGCAGCCCCGCCCAATGCACAAATGAATGCCCGATCATCCAGCAAAGTTGCGGGCACCGCACAGCATCTGAAAAAGAAAGCACATGTTAGCCACAGGCCCCCCCCCCATTCCCCTTATAAACGGACATAACCTTTAAAGGCCTGCGACCGCCATCTCCCAATGCTCTGAATCTCAACCTCCGACAGCCCAGCCGCAGCTGCGCTTGTCGCCGCTCCAATGCGGAAGGAATGCGGAGCGAAATGTGTCGGATCCATGCCTAGACCCCTAATGGCCAACCGCAGGACCGCTGCCACCTGGAATCGGGTCACCCACTTTGCATTTTTGTGTAGGAAAAACAAATGATCTGCGACCGGGCGCCCCGCTAAATAGGCCCGCACGGCCCCCACCGGGCAAGTCGGCAAGGATACCACCTCCTTCAGCACCACCCACAACCCCTTGCCCAATTGATCGGTCTTGGACCTCACGAGCCTAACCCTCAGCTGCCCATTTTCAAGCTGCACGTGCTGAAACCATAGCCCCCCAGTCCGCTCCGCCCTGCTCGAGCTGGCCACCAGTTCCCCCACCCGGAAGGCCCCAAAGAAGGCCAAGCAGAAAATTGCCCTAAACAGTACCGCCTCGTAGCGAGACTCCGCCACACTTGGCAGCATCTCGCATAGCCTTGCCAAAAGCTCGTGTGTCACAGGCAACCGGGAGTCCCGGCGAGGCGGGCTCCCTCTATCCCAGCCACGAAGAAGCCGCTGTACCAAAAATCCCGGCTGCCTTGACACCCAGCCTGCCGCTCTGGCAAAGAAGGTAAAGCCCGCCAACCGCCTACGCAGTGATGCCCGGGACTGGCCAGCACACTTCGCCTCCACCACATAGCGCCCCAATAAACTGTCCACACCCCGGCTCCTGGCCACCACCCGTGCGACTCTAAGTAGCTCAGGACCGCGTCAAATCCGTTCTGGTATGCCGCCCAAGTCGCCGGGGCGAGGGAATCCTTCAACAGTCGAACCATCTCCGCTGGCCAATCGTCCATAAATGCTCTGGCACCGTCCTGCCTTCTTCGCTCGCCTCCGGCGCCAGCGTCCGGAACAACTCCCACTTGAAACGAGAAAGAGCATCGGCAATGCGATTAGTGCGACCTGGAATGTGCTGTGCCCTTACCGCAACATTTAAACGCAAACACTCGAACACTATGTCCCGCATCAAACCCGCTACCAGCGAACAGCGCGGCGTGTACCGGTTGACTATCGCCACCACGGCCTCATTGTCACACCGCCATGTCACTCTCCGGTTCCGCAGGCGTTCCGGCCACAAGTGCAAGATGACCAGCCACGGGAACAGCTCCAAGAACGTAATGTTACTAGTCCATCCCGCTGCGTGCCATGATTGAGGCCACTGCGCGGCGCACCACTCACCCCCAAAGTAAATCCCCAAACCTCCACCACCCGCCGCGTCTGTATAAAGCTGCAGATCCGCGCTAGAGACCTCCTCCTCCATCAGAACCGATACCCCGTTAAAGTCCCTCAGAAAAACATCCCAAACCTTCAAATCAGCCTTCATGACCTGCGACATTCGTATCCGATGATGCGGCTTGCGCACCCCCGCCGTGGCTGCCGCCAAGCGACGCATAAACACCCGGCCCATCGGTATGACCCTGCATGCAAAGTTCAACGAGCCAATCAATATTTGCAGTTCCTTCAAAGATAACTTGCTAGACGCCAATCCATTCGCTACCAAGACCCGCAACTTGATGACTTTGTCCATCGGGAGGCGCGCCACCATCCCCACCGAGTCAATTTCCACTCCCAAGAACGTAAGACACGTGGCGGGACCCTCAGTCTTGTCGTCCGCCAGCGGGAGCCCACACGCCCTTGCCATGCTCATAAAACCGTCCATCAACTGTTGACACTCCCCAGAACCAGCCGCCCCTACAAACAGAAAATCATCCAGATAATGTACCACATTCCTAACCCCCACCCGCCGTACTAAATTCCAGTGCAAAAAGGAGCTAAACATTTCGAAGTAGGCACACGACACCGAACATCCCATTGGTATGCACTTATCCACATAAACCTCGCCCTCAAAAGAAAAACCCAGCAAATAAAACGAAGACGGATGGACCGGCAGCAGACGAAAAGCCGATTCAATATCTACTTTTGCTAAACGAGCCCCTGGGCCACAACGTCTCACCAACCCCACCGCCTCATCAAAGGACGCATAGCGAACCGAACACAGCTCCTTCGGAATATGATCGTTCACCGAGTCTCCCAGTGGAAATGAAAGGTTATGTATTAGACGAAATTTCCCTGCCTCCTTTTTAGGGATGACACCTAATGGGGAAACCACTAGATTCTCCAATGGCGGCTCCGCGAACGGACCCGCTATTCTGCCCAAACGCAACTCGACCGCCAATTTCTCCTTAACCACCGCCGCCAATCGCCGCACTGACGGCGAGTTGCGCGCAGCCCTACCCGCTATGGTTCCTTGTACCGGAATAATAAACCCTTCCCCAAATCCACGCATTAACATTTCCCTCTCCCGCCTCCGCGGATATGCACGCAGCCAGTCGCCGATCACCTCCCGAGAAAGAGGAGAGGGCGCCAACTCCGCCAAATCAAAGTTACTTGTTGGCTGTGGCCGGGGCAGGAACCCCACCCTTTTTGAAAACATTTGAGTGCGGAATGCCCCCCCCCCAGGCCGAGCATGCGTGCCGGAACTTGCAGTCCGGGAAAGGGCACGAGGACCTGTTGAAACGCCAACAGATGTCTCCTTGCCCTCCCCCACCTGCCTTCTGCTGCCCTTGACCACTGTTTGCACGAAAGGGCCGCCCGGCCCCACCAAAGCCGCCCCCCACCCCACGCCCCCCAGCCCCTCCACCCCCACCCATCCCGACTGACATCTGGGTTAACCACAAGTTGATGTCCTGCGTCCCCCAAGATAGCCCCTTGCCCTCCTCCATCTTGTCCCGAAACTTCTCGTCATAATTCAGCCACGCAAAACCGCCGTGGGTTTGCGCCGCTTCGATGATAGAGTCCGCGTATGCCAAAAGCATACCATAATCCTCAGGCGCCTGCCGCCCCCAAACACTCGCTAATCGTAAAAAGGATCGCACCCAATTAAGGACATTCCGGGACACTTTCTTGACGCGACCCGCCTTCTCATCTTCCTTCCGCTTTTTCCTACTCTCACCGGACCGCCTCCGCCCCTCGAGTAAGCGAAATATATCAATATACCTCCTCTTCCAGATCTTGCGCCTCAAATGCCGCGGAACCCCCTCCCACAACTCCGTAAAGGCCACTGTCGTAGGAACGCCCTTTCCGCCCGACGATCCCAAAGGCACCGGCTCGCTGCCCTGTCCGGAACGGGAAGGCACACTCGAGGATGACGATGTGGATACCGTGGATGACGAAGAACCCTCCGAACTGTGTCGACGGTGCCGTACATGCCGTCGCTTACGCTTAGCCTTCCGCCCCTTCTTTCCCTGCCCTTCTGCCGAGTCCGGCCCACCCCCCCCCCTCCATTGCCCCCAGACAACTCACCCCCAGCACCTCCGACGCTGGCCGTCAAATCCTGCAGCAATCCGGCCTGAACTCGCCGTTCCCCGCCGTCTGTCTGTGCCCCCATCCCGCTCGCTTGGAGGTCCTCCCGCCGTTGGGATTCTCTGGAGCCAGCTCCAACATCCTCCGTCATCGCCGTCCGCCGCCCCTCGGGCCTCTGTACTGCCACCGGCACCGTTGATCTGACCTGTGAAAACAAAAGAGAAGGAGAGGGGGGGGAGGGGACCGCCGGGGAACCCCCCGGCTGCCAAGCCGACAGCCACTCTGCCCGTGAGGAGCCTTGGCCTCCCCCTTGCCAGTGTTCCCACGGCGCATAGCCCCCGGGAGTACCCATGCTCACCGCCGCCCCTCTATGTCCCAAGGGCACCTGCCCACAGCTCTGTGCTCCGAACCAAGGAGAAGCCCACCCAGGGAAAAAAGGCCCTCCCCCCCCAGCCCAACCCCCCTGCCCATGTCCATCCCCACTGCCACTGACCACCGCCCCCTCCCGTACCTCAGTCCCTCCCTGCCCCCCAGAGCTCCCCTCACCCCTACCTTCCAACCCTACTACCCCCTGCAGAACCCCATCCCCTTCTTGTACCTGGGGCCCATTATCCACCCCTACCAGCCCCACACACCGCTCTCTCTCCACCCTGCCACCTCTCTTCTTTTTCCTTCCAGCTGCAGTCTTGCCCCCCGAGGATCGCGCCCCCCCAGAGCCTCTAACGCCACGCACCTGGGCCCCCCCAACCCCTCTGGGCCCAGACCCCCTCCCCGACGCCCCTCTAGCCGCCCCCCCCCGACTGAGCCGACGAAGGCTGCTGGGGACGCCTTCCGCGGCCTTGTTCACCACGACCACGCGGTGAACTGCGGGCCTGCCGTCCCTTCCGTGGCGGCATGCGTGCTCCCGACGCCCGAACTGAGCCCGACTCGTTAACCCTCCTACCCCCACCAACCACAAGCCGGCCTTCGAGCACCCGCGGTCTGCCGCCCGCTCCCCGTGCGGCGCCCCTACCAGTATCGCCGTCCTCTCCTTTATTATTTATTTATTTTTTAATACTTGCGCGCCGCACACGGGCTGTCCGCCGCAAGCCTCCCGTTCAGCTGAGGTCCTCTCAGTCCTGCACGCCGGTGAGGCCTGGGAACAGTTGCCGACCACGAACGACGGACGACGGTCCCTCTCTCCTTGCTACCGGTCCAAGAGAGACCGCCGCCGCCGCGCGCCACCCTTTAACAACCCCCCCCCCTCTGCCCTTGCCTTGCTCATTTGCTCGCCCCAACTCCTCCTCGGGGCGAGCCAATAGGTTTGCATCGCGCCCGCGAGGGCCCTCCCCTCCTCAACCGTGGGCAGGGTCCCCAGGCCCGGGCCGCGCGCCTGGTTATCTTCGGCCGGGGGACCCTGCCCCGCGGCCTCGCCAGTATGGTACAATATATAAAACATTAGACACAACAGGCTTCTCAGAGACATGGTAAAAATATGGCAACCAAATGAACACTGTGATGCCAGGTGAAAATTATATCAAAATGATGGCATAGATCTAATCAGTGGAGGAGGGAATTTTAATGTCATATGTACAAAGGAAGGACACCGTCCATTTGGACAGAATAAATAAACAGTGAAGTGCTAACAGAAATTAGGGAGTCTAACACATTTGGTAACATAGTAATAATTGGACATTTCAATTACCCCAATATTATCTGAGTAAATATCTCATCAGGATATGCTGGGAAGTAAAGCTTCTAGATGCCATAAATAACTACTTCATGTGCCGTTGAATATCTGTTTAGCAGGCATTTGCTTGGTTAACTGGCTGTTAACAGTGTAAATGCCTTTTGAATATCAAGCCCCATGTTCATTACCGAATCTTGGTTAACAGACACTGATAATGTACTAACGAACCAACTCATCACCCCAATGATGGCCCTCCATAACTGCCTAAAAAGAAATAGAAGGGGTGGTGGCATATTCATCCTCTGAGGCAAACAACTCAACTTTAATCTAATCACAGCTAACTCTACCGACACAACAAACACACTGCTGACCTATAAGTGCATTCACTCTGCAGCTCCTCGCTGCCTTTCCTCTCTGATCTCTCCCTACACCCCTCCTCGGGAACTCCGCTCTTCTGGCAAATTGCTTCTATCTGTGCCCTTCTCTTCTATTGCTAACTCCATACCTCGCTCCTTTCACTTTGCTGCTCCTCATGTCTGGAACAAATTACCTGAGTCTGTACATCAGGCTTCATCTCTGTCCCTTTTCAAATCCAGGATGAAAACTCACCTCTTCACTGCCAGTTTCAGATCTTGATTCACCTAATATCCTTTGTGTTTCCTTACCATTCCCCTTAGATGTATTCTATGTCTACAGCTTCTGTGTTAACTGTCTTGACTAGATTGTAAGCTCTGATGAGCAGGGACTGTCTTTTACATGTGTCTGTGCAGCATTGCATATGCCTTATATCGCTGTAAAAATGTTCCGTAGTAGTACATGTAGTGGAAAATAAACAATTGAAAATGTGCCCGATTCCGTCCTGCACATAGATCCCCTTTCTGCATCTGGTCAGAACTGCACTCACAGAGGAGATCGCAATTCTGATCCCACGGAGCACATCTAGCCGTGGAGATCCGAATCGCGATCAGGCATGTACATGCAGGTCGGGACTGCGATTCAGTCTGGCCTGCATGCACATGCACGGCCTGGCTAACTCATCAGGGCTTTGTAATGCAGCTGCGATGCCATGGCGTCATGTTGCAATGGCAACGCAGCTCCATTTAAAAGCTGCAATGCCGGCCGCCTGAAAAAGGAGTTTATTCTGCATAGCCCGACCTCTGATCTGACCTCCTAAGGCCAGGGTCGGGCTGCGGGGAATGTCCCCTTGCCCTCCTGCCCCATCTGAGTCCTGGGCACTTAGAAAAATCAAGTCGCTGGCACTGGAGATACAGGGATGACATAAGAATCAGCCCTATATGTCCAGGGCCAGCAACTGCCCACTGCCTGCCCAGACTCTGCCCCCCGGGCTGCCCATTCCCCACCCCATCTAACTTCCCCACACAACCGGCAGGGAAGTTAGTCAGGAGCAGGAGCTGGCATGAATTGCAGAAATGGACGTCCCGTCAGGCTGTCCATCCCCACTATTTGTAAAACAGAATAACCCCCAATATGTCTGACATACAGATCCCTAAATTCTGACACAAAGGGGTATGTTTACTAAACCATCTTAATGTCGCAGCGGTGGTATTATCATGCGATAAGTGACGTTATCACGCGATAATGTAACATTGTCACGCGATAACGTCACTTATCGTGCGATAATGCAGCAGGGGCGTTAAGGCACACTAACACTGTGAATTCCAGGTCTGAAGGGTGGAGTAAGGCTTCCCAGAGATCAGAGAGAAGGGGTCAATGGGCGGAGAGTGGGAGGAAAGAGGCTTCAGGCACACTAACGCTGTGAAATCCAGGTCTGAACACTAACGCCAGTGAAACCCTCGCGTTAAGGAACATTTGCAGGAAAGAGAAACCATTTCAGTCAGCAATGTGCAGCAAAGGCAGGGAAACCCAGAAAAATTGATAGTTGTGATACATGTGCAGGAACCAAAAAGGCAAATAAACATATATAAGGACCAAAACCACATTTGAAATCCCAATAACCAAGCTGGCCAAAAGTGATATTAATGAAAAACATAAAGCAACACCACTGACACCTGAACTTCTGCACCCTCTCCAAAGCATCCAACAATGGTCTTGACACCCTAACAATAACAAATGACAGCATAACCATCCTCCTTGCATACAGGTTCCCAAATGTTGACCCTGACCAACTGGACACAATCCTGGAAACCATCTGCAATCCAACTCCAACAAAAGCTACTACATACTACTTAGTGACCTCAACCTTGCCTCCACAACACCAAGCAAAGCAAGAACCCTCCTGCAAGCCATGGAATCCCTGGACTACACCCAAATTTTCAGTCAAACTACCCATATCAAAGGGAACACTCTCAACATGATCTTCTTACCATGAACCTTACTTAATGAACACCCAATGCCTTCTCCCCCCACCATCAATGTCCCCTGGTCGGACCACAAAATGATCACAATCAAATACCACTCAACACATACAGTCTCAAACCATGCACCCCCAAACATGCCATACGCAGATTTCGCAAACTGGAAACGTAAGATTTACTCATGAACCCCCTACCAAAACTCCAAGATCCAAAACCCTGATCTCAGGACATGTCAAAGCACTAGCCCGCTAAATTCTACAACAGAACAACCTTAACCCACACACCTGAGCACATGGAGCTCATTCAGTAACATCACACTCAGCTAAAAAAAATCATCACGGCCATCAACACAACCATCTCACCACTTGACCTATGCCCAGTCAGCTGGATTAAGCTAGCAAGGCAAGAATTTATGCCAATAATACTGAAGATTATCCAGCTATCACTGCAACATGATATGTACCCCACAAACTTAAAACAATATTCATCCACCCTGTAAGGAAAGGCACTTTGAATGATATCAGTCAACCAACAACCCTACAAGCCCATAGCCAGCCTCCCCTTCATGGCCAAAGTACTTGAAAAAATCGTCTACCAGCATCTTCAGGACCATATAGAAACCCATCACCAACTCAACCAGCAACAATACAGATTCATATCACATTATAGAGTTGAATCCCTAATGACTACCCTACTTGACAATTTAATTAATGGTATTAACAAACTCAGATCTGGACTTATACTCATCTTCCTAAATATAAAAGCAGAATTTGACGCCATTTCACACAATCTAATCATCCAATGTTTGCAAAACCTAGGTGTATCAGACACACCTCTCACATGGTTCAAATCATACCTAACAGATCGATAGCTTCAAGTGAGATCAGGTCCTACAAAATCCACCCCATACAACGAATCCCAAGGCGTCCTACAAGGCTCCACCCTCTCCTCACTTATCTTCAGTATCTTTCTGCAACCAATATGCACTGTCAAAAAGCATTCAACATCCTCTATCACATCTACACTGATGATGTGATGATCTACATGCCTATCAATACATCCAATCCAGATATCACACCCATAACAGAATGCTTCACCTCAGTCAGCAAATGGCTCAAAGACACAACTTGACAATAAACTACAAGAAGACGGAGGCTATGTACGTCACTAGAGACAATAAGTTCAAACCACCGAGCTCCATTTCTATAGATGGGACCCAAATTCAAGTGAAACAGGACATATGATACCTTCGAGTCACACTGAATCAATACCTCACTTTCACAGGACACATACCAAACATAATATGAAGCATCTACTTCACACTCAAAACAATCAAGCATCTTAAGCCACTTCTAAGCAACCACGACTTTCGCTCAGTCCTCCAAGCAATTCTCTTTCTGCACTTCGATTACTGCAATGCCATCCTACAAGGCCTATCAAAAGCAGCAATTCACCTGCTCTAACTCACACTCAGCACAGCAGTACAGATCTTCCTCAACTCACCAAAAACAGAGCACATAACACCTCTACTCAGGCAGCTCCATTGGCTACCAATAATAGAACACATAAAATACAAGTTCATTCTCACAACCTTCAAAATGCTCAACAACTCATAGATCCCCTGCCATATGTCTGCAATCCCTTCTCCAAGTAACACCAGATAACAGAGAACAACGAACCGGCTCACAGAACATGCTATGCATACCATGCTATTTGTGAAAACCGGCTCCACCACCACTAAGCGAGCCTTCTCACTCTATGCTCCACACTTATGGAACTCTCTTCCTGACAGCCTACACTGTGATAGATATAGCAACATTTAGAAAAGCCCTAAAGACTCACATATTCAAGGACTGCTTCCCTGATAATGCCACCTAACCAGCCACCAACCAACTATTCACATCCTCCCCATGCACCCACTCCCTCTTCCAAGTTTTACCCGCCTCCCTTTCTACCCCCCTGATCTTCACTAGATACTAATGATACCCTAAAACTACAATCTTAAGTTATATTACTCCCAAGTTGAGCTCCCTGTTCTATGCAAAATGTTATGTTATAATGTAAACCACTTTGACCAAAGCAAAATGGTATAGAAAAGCTGTTAAATAATAACCAAGGTATCTGGATGCCGCTCCTCTTGCCTAGCAGCAGCCTTCCTACCCCTCCCCCGTCCCCCCCCCTACCATCCGGGCCCAGATTTGCTCCATGCCCACCCCCCCTTCCACCCCATATCTTTCAGTACAAAACACTCACACACCGTAACTTTGGTAAACAATTACTTGGTCGCAGCTTTATTACTGTATTGCAAAACCGGCCCAACATGGGCCAACTGAACATTCTTAAGGTGAACATTGCCCCCCCACCCCATTTCCAGATGATGCCCCCCACCAGCCATTTATAGCAAAGTGGTGCATTATCCTCCCCCCATTCCCCTACCGCCCGCCTCGCCATGTTATTAGCAAAGGCCGGCAAGTTGCCTTCCACTGGGCAGAGACCACAACCGTGATGTCTCTCCCAACCTAAGCAGTACTGCCGCTCCCCTGCCAAGTGGCATCAGCCTCAAATGCCCCGCTGGGTCGGCGAGCGACAGCTCGCTAGCCTCATACCGCCAAAACAACTGAAAACTACCCCCATACCCAGCTGCGACGACCCCCCACCTCCCTCACCTTTACCACCAGAATACGAGGGAGGGTGGGTAGGGACACCTTTTCTTACGGTGATCAGGCACAAAGAGGGATAATGCACACCAGCAATCTCCCTCGCACACTTCTGACATGCCCACAACCGGCACCAGCGCCAATCATCATGGCCCCACGTCTCTTATGTGGAAGCTGGTGCCGGTGCCTACAGCGCGTCCTAACTTCCCCCCCCCCCCACTTGCCACACACTGCTGCCGCAAGGATAGCTGGGCCCTGGGAACCCGGTTATAAACCGGCCTTGGGACCCTGCCCAGCGGCACGGCGATATATTAATAAGTGGGATGAAAGAGGGCAGTCTAAATACCACTCCTTCCAATCTTTAGATTGTGATCTATGAAACTGTCAGTTAATATTCACATTTATATTTGGGGGGGGGGTACTAAGGGGAGACGTGTTCAATAAATCCTGTGATTCATTGTTTAGGGCAAAGAGATTTGACCTATTTTTAGTGAGGTGGGCACAATGCGTTGTTCACACTGTTTAATCAGTATTTAGCATTTGATGTCATCTTCATGCAACTATGTACTGCAGAGTGGTTGCTTTGTTTTATTTTAGTTAACTTGGTCACATGAAAAAGAAATAATATACATTGCAGTCATGTATTCCATCAGCTTGATGATAAACATAATTAAATGGATTGCTTTGTGCGATGTGTACTATTAATCCAGCTATTACTAGGTTCTGAAGCTGGCATCTGTTACACTCAATCTGATTGTTCTTTATCATCGTACAAACATGAGTGCTATTGAAAAGTGAGAAAGGCAAGTGTCAAGAGTCATTCCTTATCACAGAATGAAGTAAGCACGCAGGATCTCTTTCAGAGTTAGGGGGTGAGGAGCTAATGAATCTTGCAAGCTTTCACAGAATGAATGGTAAACTCGTAAAGCAAACCATCTCTTGCGTGGCTGTGCCAAGTTCCCTGCCCAAGGGTGCTCCTTAACTATACTGTCTTTCATCTGCAGATTTTCTCTTAGTCAGATACATTAGCTGGCAGATTCTAAGTGGCCGGTTGCTTATCTCTTTCGAAAAAGGGGTTTATGCATTTCCTAAGGTTTTTGGTAAATTGACTGAATCTTCACTTATCTAAACAATCGCTGGAAATGTTTTTTCACATTGATAATGATTTAAAAAACATGGATGGAGCGATGTTTTCAATTTAAAATATAGGATCCGATATGCAAAATGACCTGCGAACTGGATAACACCAGTGAGCCCAATATTCGACAGCACTATCCAAATAGTGCAGCAGAATATTTTCTCTGACCACTGCGGCACTACCCAGACATTGCCAGAGCCTCATAGGCAGAGCTAAGGAGGAACCATCATTTACCTGGATAGCAGTGATTTTTATCACTAGTTTCCAGCTAGGTATCCCTATAACTTAGAACAGGTAAAAAGCAGTCCTAAGTGTATGCAGATTGGCTATCCAGACACCAGCTTAAAATTGCTGTTATCTAGATATCTCCTGGCATTGACCACAAATACCAGATATTCAGCAGTAGCTTCTGTCTGGATACTGTTGCTAAATATCTGGTATATTTTGTCTGCCACTGCCATGGCCAGTGCTTAACTTAATTGCTGACTAGTATGGAGTCAATTATGCAGCATACATGACTTAAGTATCAATCTAGTTGTGTTCTAAAATCAAATTATGGGTGGGTGCATGATGCCTTTAACTAAGCAGTGGTTTCCAAGAAGTGTACAGCACTCCATTCCTTCATACCTGTGGGTCTGATCCCTTAACTTAGTGAAAGTATTATAGACTGTGATGTAGACAACTTTAGTTGAATTTCTGGAACAGGACTCTCTTTCCTGGACAGTTTGGAGTAGTGATACTATGGAGGCAATGCAATTACCTTATTTTTGGGAGGGGGGGGGGGAGAGGGAGGTAAGCCCTAGTTATTGTTTAAAAATAACACCTAGCAGCCAAATCATTGTGGAGGAAGCCATGATCTTTGGCCCCAGGTGAAGGGCCATCTTTACGTTGATTTAGCCTGATAGATTTATGTGAATTTTCAACTTCAACCTAACCACATAAGTTGTGTCTGGGGAAAAATGTTATTCCAAAATAGAAATTCTCCATTTTAGCGAGAGTGGATACACCTTGAATTTGTATAATAAAATTGGGATCATTGAAGTGTGAGTGACCATTCTGTGATAACCTCCAGATCTGGCTGAAATGCATAACATGGAAGAGGGATCAAGAAGAGAGACACAGAAAAGCAGGATATGGACCTATGCCCAAACTGCTTGATTGTGCCTGTTGCTGGTGTGTGTGTGTTGCTCTTTTTGGGAGTTGATGCCAGGCTGCATGGCACTTATTCCTCTCCTCTGCCACTGGACTCCTGCCCAACTTTCCTTCTTGGAGGAACTACTGCAGCTTCTGTTGCTTCCATTGCAGAGGCAGATGGAGTTGGGAATGCTGTCCTTGGTGCTGAAGTTATGCACAAACCAATGAAAGCTGAAGACCTGCACAGGAGACGAAGCCCAATGCACAAAGAATAACAGCAGCCTGCACAAATAGCTCTGATCATGGGCTCAGTACTGAATTAGCAGCTTCAACTAGGCAAAGTAGATGGTTATTGTGGCCAGGATTCAGAGACAGTTACAAAGTCATACTGCTGCTCCTGACTCAAGTGCAGGTAGAGTTCGAAGGCTAAGTCACCATCATCACTGTTTTCCTCTTTAACTGCCACTGCTGCAGCAACAGTAGTCACTGCTTATGCATCTAAGCTACCCTCTGGCAAAGCCAAGTTGGAAAGTAGTTGCCAGCCAATGCATTGAGCTGGAGTTATCTGAGTTCTGCAGCAAGGCTACTGCCACATTGTTCTGCTTTATTTATTTATAAAAATGTCCATAATGCCTTCCCATTCTATTCAGTCCATCAAAATAATTTACAAAAAATACATAAAATACATATACATACAGCAAATCAAAATAAAATTAGGACATAATTAACATTGAACCAACATGCAATGCAATGTGTGCCTTTGAGTCAATGCTGACAACTGCTGACCCAGCAGTTCCTGGGTTTTCATGGCAGTGTGACTGGAAGTATACAACATCAATATAGATAACACTTCTCTCTACAGCAAAACCTGAGACAATGTTTGCTGTATTCTCTGAAAAGAAATATCTTAAATAGATGGAATCAAAAAAGCTTTCCATTTCTTTCTAAATCTCAGAATATTTAATTCCTGTATCAGCTCTGTAGGAAAAGAGTTCCACAACAAAGATTGAGCTACTGGAGAGATCTCCAGTTGTCCAACCTCACAACCTTTTTGAGATACAGTCACCAATCGAGAACCATGGTTCAATTGTAGTGGCTTAGCTGGAATATTCCACTCAAATTTACAAGAAAGTGGTACATTATTTCATAGAACTCTATAAACCAGCAGCTTGAATTGTATCTTCTCCTGTATGGGTAACCAGTGTTAACTTGCCAATAATGGTCTAGCACTATCACATCTTTTCTTATGCAACAGAAACCTTCCAGCAGAGTTGTGAATTAACTGTTGTCTCCTCACCATCTTTTTGGGCAAATCTACCTGTAATGCATTACAATAATACACAGTACTTTGAACTAAGGCTTGCAAAACAGATTGCATAACAGAAAACTGAACTAGGTAGTGATTAGATTGTCAGCTCTGATGACCAGTGACTCTATCTTACATCTATGTGTACAGTACAGCACTGCATAAGCCTTGTAGTATTTTACAAATGATAAATAATAGTAGTTGTAATACAGTGTGTTTCAAAAAGAATGACCCGGTTATAAAACATTATATTTATAGAACGATGAACATCTTGTGAATGAAAGGTGTGTTGCTCGAATGGGTGGTCTAGAGTTTTAGCGAACCTATGCTAGATGCCACTCCGCGCATTGGACAGAATCCTCATGCAATTGTAGAGCATGAGCGAGATTCACCAAAAGTAAACGTTTTTTGTGCGATTTCTCATACAAAAATTTATGGGCCATTCTTTTTTGAGGAAAACACAGTGACGGGACTGAACTATCTTGAAATGCTGTAGACCTGGCTTTTACCAAATCTTCATGAGGACTCTGATGATTTTGTATTCCAACGGGACAGAGCCCCACCACACTGGCACAATTTATGACAATTCCTCAATGACACACTGCCTCAATGCTGGATAGGGCACATGGGAACCCGAGACACTGCCCTACAATCTTGGCCTCCAAGATCTCCAGATATGACCCCATGCGACTTCTTGTGGGGATATGTGAAGGAACGTGTTTTTGCTCCACCATTACCTCGTGACCTAGACAAGCTCAACAACAGGATATCAGCAGCAGTGAATTCAGTCAAAGAAGTTACCTTGCGAAAAGTGCGGGACGAGTTTAGCTATCATCTTGATGTTGTCCGTGCTGCTGATGGAGGACATATAGAGCATTTGTAATTGAAACATTGTTATTATATTAGTATTTTGCACTTTGTTCCATTATTGTAAAGCACTCTAATAAATAAATATAACGTTTCAGAATCGGGTCATTCTATTGGAAACACGCTGTAGTAGTAAAATTTCAGTTGTTTCACCAGTCTCATTTTAAAATAAGCACTGCGAGAAAATGACATTAGCTAGGCTTTGAAAGAGCCTTAAAAATTCTGGGCCTCAAAAGATCCCAAAACATCCAGCTTCACCCCCAAATCAGACACTTGCTCTTGCAAAATGATGGACTTTCATCAATTAGAGACCAGCCCAAATGCCCAGTACACAAAGCCTCAGTCTTCTGAAAGCTGAGAACTAATCCACTATTATTCAACCATTTTGCCACCTCAGATCAGCAGTAATTTAGATTCTTAATACTTTCATTAGGTTTTTTTTACCTAAACTCATTATTATTTCCATATCTATAGCATATAAAAACATTGGAAGCCAAAATATTGATGCTTGCAAAGGATTTAGCAGCCTATCTCCAATGATCTACCATTATCTGAATGAGTTAAGTGAGTAAATCTTCTCTAGCCACTCAGAGGTGTCTATTTTGAAAAAAAGCCCCATGATTGCCCAATTTCTTCATCTAGAAGTCCAAATTCAGAAACCCACTGAGCGGGTAAAATTACTGGTTAACTTTATTCTGTAATTTTTATCTATATATTCATTAGATGTTAGCTGAATATGTGTGCTGTGGCAATACCCAGAGTACACTGACCAGATAAAACTAGTTGATTAAATTTAGGACAGTTATTTGGGATGTGTTTCAACAAGGAAAATCACAGCATTTTCTTTTTGATTTTACTCTGAACACAACATGAAAAAACCCTGATATTTTCATTTGTTTCCCCAAGTATTTCCCCAAATATTGATACCAAAATCTGCAATAGAGTAGACACCCAGGAAGGTGTAAATAACATGAGGAGGGATCTAGCTAAGCTTGAAGAATGGTCCAGAATTTGGCAGCTGGGATTTATGTTAAAAAAATGTAAGGTCATGCATTTGGGTTGCAGCAATCCAAGGGAGCAATACAGTATAGGAGGTGAAGTACTTTTGTCCACTAAAGAAGAGCGGGACCTAGGCGTGGTTGTGTCTGATGATCATAAAGTAGCTAAACAGGTAGAAAAGGCGACGGCAAAAGCTAGAAGGATGCTTGGGTGCATACAGAGAGGAATGGCTAGCAGAAAAAAGGAGGTGATAATGCCTCTGTATAAGCCTTTGGTGCGACCTCATTTGGAGTATAGTGTGCAATTCTGGAGACCGCACCTTCAAAAGGATGTGAACAGGATGGAGTCAGTGCAGAGGGTGGCTACTAAAATGATTAGTGGGCTTCATTATAAAGCATACGAGGACAGACTTAAGGATCTTAATATGTACACCTTAGAGGAAAGGCGGGATAGAGGTGATATGATTGAGATGTTTAAATACCTCCGTGGCATAAATGTTCAGGGAGAGAGCCTCTTTCAATTGAAAGCAAGTTCTGCTACGAGGGGTCATGGGATGAGGGTGAAGGGAGATAGATTCAGGAGTGATATGCGGAAATATTTCTTTACGGAAAGAGTAGTAGATCCATGGAATAGTCTCCCAGTGGAGGTGGTAGAGATGAGGACAGTAACTGAATTCAAAAAAGCATGGGACCAACACAGAGGATCTCTAAAGGTAAAAAGTGGACTGTTGTGTAGTTGTTGATATGGAAGGACAGACTAGATAGGCCATGTGGTCTTTTTCTGTCATCATGTTTCTATGTTTCTATTATCACAACCTGATCAATCTGATGGTCCTTAGGTTAGAAGAGAGACATCATGCAGGAGGAGCTATCATGTTTCAAATGGGGCTATCACTAATCAACCTGCTCTTAAGTGTCATATTTCTGTTTTCTGATTGACCCAATGATTCATTGTTCTTGAACCCTGTGGCACACCGTTGCTGGATTTTGTGCCTTTTGAATCAATAGAGGCTTAAAGACACATTTTCCAATGGGACGTCAAAGTGCAATCTGGGACATTAAAGTCAAAATGTCTGAAAAAAAAGCAAGCATGTACAAGAGTGGAGGGCCTTGAGTCTCTTGGAACTGTCGGTGTTTAGGATCGGTTGGTTCAGGCAAGGAAGATGGAATATTTGGACAATCAGTTTTGTAGGAATAATCTTAGATTCCTGAACTTTCCTAGATCCCCGCTGATAGATTCCATGGACTTGGTCCGTAAGTTCTTTAGGGAAGTTCTTTTGATGCCTGCAGAGTCTCTGCCTCCAATAGTGAGGGCCCAGTATGTATTTATTTCGGCGGTGGGGGCTGGTGTTCAGCAGGGGCAACCCACAGAAGCAGGCCTCCCTCAATTGGATCTCTCTGATTTCTTGGAGAGCTCACTGGAGGTGGTTACTAGCAGGGCTACTTTATTGGTTAATTTTGCTTTCGAGTCTGATCGGAACACCGTTCTTAAATTATATTTCCGTAGAATGTCAAATGCTGTGTTTTTGGGTTCAGAAATCTCAATATTTCCTGATTTAGCAAGGGAAACACAAAAAAGGCGGAGAGCGTTTTTGGCATTGCGCCAGCGGACGCTCGCCCTCGGTGCGCAATATAAGTTAAGGTATCCATGTAAGTGTGCTGTTAGTTTTCAATCTAAACAATATGTATTTTTTGAGCCCAAGCAACTTTCGCTTTTTCTTGGTAGTAGGGAGGGGGTAGGGTCTGAGCAGCCTACCACACCGGCTGCCATATAATTCTAACTACACTCTTTAATGATATAATTGTGTTTTTCACTTTAGTAGGTGATTTATTATGAAGTTTCTTTTTTCTTGGATCGCATTGTGGGTTTATTGTGGACTATGCCAATGTGATTTACTTAAGGGCGGTCCTTGTTTTGGATTGCTCTTGATCTTGTTATGTTTCTTTGTTTAATATTCTGATTCTGATTCAGATGTTTTTTCTGGATTGTATTGTATAAATTGATAAAGAATAAAAAAAAAAAAAAAAAAAAAAAAAGCAAGCATGTGCAAGTTCAGGCACGATTTCAGAAACGTGGACATACCCGATATGGATGTCTATAAGGATGTCTACATAGATGTCCCCAGAATAGCCTCTCTGAACATGGATATCTGATTGCATTATCGTTAAAAAAGTGGGTTGGGAGCAGGGTGACCAGCCTTCAAATCCTAGTGTAGGTCTTTGTGATTTTAAACTAGTCACTTAACTCTCCATCTTCTTTACACCCTCTGGAAGTTTTAAGGCCAGAACAATCACTTTCTTGATGCCTATTCATACCTGCAGCAGGTATAAAAATGGATGTGCCTGCAGATGTCCTTGCTATTCCTGAAATCAAACAGAGACTGGTAAATCAATCACACCTCCCTGGACATGCCTCCGCCATGCCCCTCACCTACTTGGACTTCCCTGCACTGGAGATACCTGTGAATGTCATTTGTGAAATGGCTTCAGAGATGTCTCCATGATTTCGATGGCTGCATGCACATCTTCAGAGGTCCTATATCACAACTAAGTCTTTTAAAATGACCTCCTAAATCCCTAGAGGCTTAATCCAAAGACTTCTATGTTGCCATAAGAACATAAGATGTGCCATACTGGGTCAGACCAAAGGTCCATCAAGCCCATTATATTGTTTCCAACTGTGGTCAACCTAGGTCACAAGTATCTGGCAGGTCCCCCAGAAGGTACACAGATTCTATGTTGCTTATCCCAGGGTAAACAGTGGATTTTTGTGATCATCTTTAATAATGGTTTATGGACTTTTCCTACAGGAACATGTCCAAACCTTTTTTAAACCCAGCAACACTAACAACTTTTGCTACATCCTCTGGTAATGAATTCCAGAGCTTGATTATGCGTTGAGTAAAAAAATATTTTATTCTATTAGTCTTAAATGGGCTTCATTGTAGCTTCGTTGGGTGTCTCCTAGTTTTTCTATTTTTTGAAGGTATAAGCAACAAATCTATATTCTTGTACCACAAAAATTGTGAAACCATCTATGTATACTATCAGAGACATTTGATTTACCATACCAAATCCAGATCCTGGTTGTCCAATCAGTGATATGGAGTAGACTTGGTAAATGTATCTGATACTATTCTTAGACCTGGGTTTACAATATTTCTGGCACATAAAAATGGCAAAAGAAAAGTCTTTGGAGTAAGTCTCTAGAGCAGGAGTCAATAGATTCAAAAGGCAAAAATCCAAGAAATATTCTCCACAGAGCTTAAGAGCAATCAATCTTTGGGTCAATTAGAAAACAGGAATGATCACCAGAAATACAAGACATTTAAGAGCAGACTGGCTAGCTCCACCATCTTAGGATAATTAATAGCTCATCTTGGAAGATAGGTGCCCTTTTAACACAAAAGTCACAGATTTGAGGCCAAACCATGATAGAAATTAACAAAAGTAGAAAACGACATTAAAGGTATTTTTATTTGCCTGGAAACTTCCAGTAACCTTTACACTGTTTTTTTTTTGGGGGGGGGGGAGGGCGGAATTTGGGCAGCAGCCTCATCCAACTCTTAATTAGCATAATGGCCCTAAAATGGAGATTTATAAAAACAAAATGAAATAAAAAAATAAAATAAAACTGAAAATTACACAGGAAATTAACCAAAAGGGTTTCTCTCTCTCTTGTACTACTAATTATAATCATTTTCTAAGGTGCTACAAGTCCCTTCTCGATAGAGCTTGCAATCTATTCAAGAGAGACAAACGCAACAAATAGGGGGCTATGGTAAAACACAGGGAAAATGGTGATAGTATGCCTGTCTTTCACCTCCATTTGACAAATCCTCAGACAAAATAAACTCTTGCCTCGGTTGCCTCCTCACATGAAAAGGACAAATACTGAAAACAGGGACTGTATGGTCTTTATCCGCTCTTTCTATATTTAAAATGATGAAGTGATTTATAAGTCCTTTTGCATCTAAGCACAGGTGGAGGCGGACCTTGGGCAGAGAGAGAGACACACACGTGAACAGCTGCACAAATACCTGTTAACAGACACATTCACATGCATATCTGCCCCTCCTCCAAGCCATATTTTTGTACCAGCTCCATGGTAATATACCCTGCCACCAATGTTCCCTCTAATTTTCTGTAGGCTGTGTGTGCATAAAATATAAGCTGTGCAGCTTTTGAAGGAAGGTTACATTTTTGTGTGCCACATAACGACACATTTGACTACACGTCAGAATACAGTATGTACACCACATTGATTTTAATCAAATTAAATGAAAATAGATGATTACTAAATGAAGCAGAAAATTTCTAGTAATTACAATCACAACTTTTAAATTTTAAGATGTCTGTGTTGTTTTCTATCAGAATCAGAATCGTAATTTTTTGTGCACTCTGTTGTAAAGTATGTGCGCTCGCTCAGTGAGGTGTGTGCGTGCGCACATGCGCACAGCTTGGAGGATACAGTGCCTGCCACCTATTGTATATTTGCAGCAAGCTTATCTCTTAGATAAAATATCTTTCATTCAACATACACCTGCCTCTGTGTATCATTTTGCTGTGCCCACTGCCTCTGAGATGTGGACCCAGGACTAACTAAGCTCATCTGAGAATCCTCACCTTCCCAGAACTAGACAACAAGCCAGACAACAGCGCTGACCCAGAGGACTCAGACCCACTGCAGAACATTTATCGCATTTGACCCACAAAACAATTTCAAGAATTAATATATTATTCAGAAATGCATATATTCCTTAAATGCTTAAATCAAAATAATGTCCAGTCTATAGAAGAGGAAAATAAACCCCTGAGAAGCGAGAACAAACAGCCTCCAGAGCCCTAAATGCTCCCCCCCCCCCCAACCCTCACAAAGTCAGATGTGTGCTTTCTATGCCTTCTGGGCTGAAAAGATCCAAATTGATTCCTTAAGATCTAAGGCTTGAGCTAGGTCATGCTCTATGGATATTGCTGCAAACCCAACTAGCTATTCTTGGATCATAGTGGTAGGCAAATATGTTTTTCGTCACCATTAGTTTAGAGAAACTGCGCTCTCCAATTGCAATTTTCACTAGAAGTGTCAAAAGTATACTTAGGGCACTGGAAGATTTTGGAAATATGGTCAATCATTTTCTTTGGTATATGCACTCCAGAACATCCTTTGGCATGGCGTCTGCCAATATATGTCTAGAAGGAGTTCTCGGTTCACTGTGCAAATCAACTGCATCAATGTCATGCAGTTCACCATTGGAGAGCACTTTTTTAAGTTCAGTCCACTTCTATTGGAGGATTTCAATTTCAAGTGCATTCACTTGGGGGCATGTTTACTAAAGGTTCTAACACGCATTAAGGACGTTAACACACATTAACCATCTATGGATACAGTAGGACTTAACCCTGGAATTGCAGAGATTTTTTGCATACACTGAATACCGTTGGGGTCATAAATGACCCCACGATGAATTTTAATTGTTAACCATGAAAAATTTAAATTAAACAGACAAAATATTGTTCGAATAAATTATTTATTATATGAAGGTTAAATGTTTTGAAATTTAATGCTTTATCATAAAATTACATGAAGAAGAGTTGCCATGAAAGCAGTTTTGCATGCACTTGATGAACACAGTAAAGTACTACAGTCATTTGCATGAGACACAGACAATTTATGAATGTTCTTTGCAAACATTGTGCTTGCAGGAGGTGCAGACTATGTTGCTTTTCTTGTCTTTTTCTCTGGAACAGCAGTGACACCTTGTCCTTTTCTTTGGGATCCCAACATTGCAAACAGCATCAGTGGCTTCTTCAATGCTGGAAGAAGTCTCGCTGCAATTACTCTGAATCAGCTGCTTTCCTAATTCCAAGAGGAATAGATGACGTCTGTGCTTTGATTGGACTGCCATTCTGGATTTAGTGACATCCAAACAATGAAGGCGTTCAAAGCACTGATGTCCAACATGTTGTAGAAGATTGTCACTGGCCAGCGTCTTGTCATTCGTTTTGTGGTATGCGTGCGCAACATTTGATCTGCCATATCTACTCCACCTTTACTAGAATTATAGTCCAAGATCATGCATGGTTTTTTGTCTGGACGTGTGTTATCTACTTCTTCTTGATCATGCAAACTGCTCAGAAGAACAACCACTTTTCCTTTCTTCGGGCAATAGGAAACCAGAGTGGCGTCATCGCGAAAGGCAAACAGTGACGTGAATACCTCTCGGCCCTTTGCTGTTACAAATTCTGGAGGTAATTCATTTCTGTTCTTTTGAATTGTCCCCAAAAGTGTCATTTGTTTTTGTAGCAATTTCCGTGACAGGTAAAAACTGCAGATGAAATTGTCAACAGTAACATTTCTGCCAGATCACGTCAATCCTTCAGTGAGTTGCAGCACAACCCTTTCACCTTGATTCTGTTCCCTGTTTTGTCCGAGTTCCCTTCCTGTATATACTTGAAGATGCAGAACATATGACGTTGCACTGTCACACAACATCCATAGCTTTATGCCATATTTCCCCGGTTTTCTGGGAATATACTGTCTGAACAGAACACGGCCACGAAATGTAAGCAGTTGCTCATCCATGGTAACATTTTCACCAGGAACAAAGGCGTCACTTAGAGTTGCTTCCGAGGTATCAAAAACGTATCTGATTGGAGCAAGCTTATCCACGCCTCGTTGTTCATCTCTGTTGGTTGCATCATCAAATCTGAGAGCACAAGAAATTTGCTGAAAATGGTTATGGGCCATATTTTTGCCAAAAACAGAACAACCATCTTCAAGGTTCCACAACTGAACTATGGATTCATTTCGTGACTTGTACACGCCTGAGAGGATCAGAAGTCCAAGAAAATGTTGAAATTCTCCATCTGTCAAATCTTTCCAGGTGTCGTCATAAATGTGTCTTCCTTGTTTGCTCATCAACATCATGATTTCATTCAATAGGTTCTTCCTCATGAACAAGTGGAATGCTGCGAGAGGGCCATCAACATTACGTGCAGCATACCTTGTAGGACCTTGTTGTACGGGCATGACATTAGCTCTGGCATATCTTCCAGCAGCTTGCTTTATAGGTTTCCTGTTCCATGATGTGGCATCCTTAGATACATAGGCTTCAATGGCAACATTTGTGCTTATAGTTGATGACCTCTTATCTCCTCTACGACCACAACTAAGATTCCTCACAGATGATACTGACACTGAGGACGCCTGCCTTCTTCCCCGTCCAGCACATCCTCGACCTTTGCCTCAACCTGTAACTTGACTCTTTTCTGCAGGCCATGTTACCAGCTCAACATCAATCTCACATTCACTTGGCAACCAACTGCTGTCGCCATCTGAATCATGACTGTCATCATTAGATTTATCGCCCGAACTTGACTGATAGGCTTCTTCGCTTGCTGAATATGCTGCATCATCAGACGACTCAGAGCCGTCACTGTCAGCATCTCGTTGCAATATTTCTCTTACTTGGGCAGCTGAATACTTTCATTTTGACATCATAAACAATAACCTAAAATAAATAAATAAAGATAAAGTTGAATAAAACGCAAAGCAGTTTTTACTATAGGTGTACAATAATCGTGATGAACGAGCTGAAAGCCTTTAGATTTCATCGGAAAGAATGAGAGAACGTATGATATCAATTACAGAAAATGTGTAATTTTCATAAAATAAGAGTACAAAAAATAAATGATACATAATTAATGATGAATACCTTTGTCAGATCAAAAAATTCACAAAACTGAAAACTGTATCATGATCCAAACCGGACGTAAGCAACTGGGGTCAAAAATGACCCCACTGGTACTCTGTGCTGCAATTAATCACTAGCGTCACCTAGCGGATGCAAATGATTCCTCTCATGGCGCAATATGAAGAGAATATTGACATGTGAAAAGTCATAAAAAGATTGCATTCTCGAACAACTAGTTTCCGAGATATGCGTTGTGAGACTTGCAATGGGGTCACTTTTGACCCCATCGGTACTCCCAGGGTTAAAGCAGTTCAGGTTCATTGACGTCCTTTAACCTTGAATAAACATGCCTCTTGGATTCTTGGAATGTTGTGTGGGATCTGAAACATTCTGCAGTGTTCTCTGAGTTGTAAGAACCATTCATCAAATGAGAAACTGCAGTATCAAGGAGTTTGAAGAAAACCTTTCCTTTGGATTACTGCACTTCATAATCAAAATGAGTCTTTTTCTGTTCACATCTGACTTTGCGAGGGTTGAGAGAGAATAACCAAGATTCCTGAAAATGTCCACCGCCACTACCACCACATCACAGAGGTCTCCCCTCCCCACTCCACACAAATCAAACATTTTCTGATGTAAGCATCTAAGGAGCATATGCGCTTTCTCCTGTACTGTACATGATGCAAGATATCAGAGATGCACATTTCTGAAAACTGAGAAAGAAATATCAGACTTCCCACAAAAGAATGAGTGGAAAAAAACCCCTATAATCCTTGAGAAAATGAGGTTGAGGGCAGCCTCAAGAACTCCGAAAAGCTGCTGGGAGCAGGTGGAGTGCGAGGAGGGGGAGGGGGAGGGGAAAGATGGAGGACTTGAGGTTCCCTAACCCTGTACTTGCAGAATTCCTCTTTGAAAGCAGTTGGTGGTGCAGCACAGAACCTTTCCATCAACATATTTCTCAGTAGAATACCTCCCTTAAATAAACTCCTTCCCCCATCAGAATCCCCCCAAACAGTGTTCTCTCAGAACACTTCCTCCATCCCAGAGTCCCTTCCCCATTGACCACCCCCCCCCCCCCCCACACATTCTGCCCAGCACCTACTGGGTGTTTC
This sequence comes from Ichthyophis bannanicus, assembly GCA_033557465.1. Lineage (NCBI taxonomy): Eukaryota > Metazoa > Chordata > Amphibia > Gymnophiona > Ichthyophiidae > Ichthyophis > Ichthyophis bannanicus. The sequence continues at coordinate 949,945,549 of CM066034.1, forward strand.
CCTGGTGTCTAGTGAGGGGGGGGGCAGAAGCAATTTCAGTTGCTTTTGTCTTTTCAGTGGCATGCCCCCTCAAACTCTACTTGCCCCCATTAGACACCAGGGAGACTAAAATAGGTACCAGGGAATAGGGATAAGGTCTCTTTGGGGGATCTGTTAGGGGTAGAGACTCTTCTTTGGGGGGGGGGGGATTCTTGGAAATGTGGAGAGAGTCTGTTCATGGTGAGGGGATCAGGGGTGGGTGGGTTCTTTCTAAGACCACCGGCTCCTATAAAAGGGCCCGGGCATTAGTGGCCTGGTGCTCCCAGAAAAGAAAGAAGACCATCTCAAAGTCAGCATTATCTCTCCACAATGAACACAGCTTTCAAAGTAGAATGCAAGCTATGTTATTCAATTTGCCTAATAATTAGGGGCCTGATAATTTATTTGGTGGGAAGGTAGGTTTGCTTTTCCTTATTTGTGTAGTTATTTTTTAATTGTTGATTCTACATGTTCACCCTGTTGATTGGCCTTGGCCAGAATGGCATTATTTGATAATAAATGAAATGAATGAAATTCAGTAGCAGCAGCTAGTGCAATTACACCCCTGGAACCCTTTTTAAAAACTGGCATCATATTGGCCATTCTCCAATCTTCAAGTATTACTGATGATTTTATTGGGGCTTCTAGTGTTAAAATGCAAAAATCGAATACATGCTACTATCAAATGCACATTCTTCTGTCCTATTAGGATTATCTCATCTGTCACTGTGCATCACAAGTATTCAAGTAAAATATAGAAGTTCAGAATAAGGCAGTTAATTTTACTTCCAGGAATTTTCATAGGGGTTTTCTTCCCAATGAGCAGTGTCATTACCATATATGATACTAGAAATGTAAGGACCCTTAAACCATGGAGATGATCGCAGCCAGTCACCCCTTGGTGGGTACAATTACCCATGCTCTCTCCTAGCACAAGTACATTTATTCATAAGCCAGAGGAGTAGATGATTCAAAATAACTGGAGGCTATGTTGAATAGTAGAGAGACTGAATAAATTCTTTACTGAAGAAGATGTAGGGAAGTTACCCATGCTTGAAATGATATTTAAAGCTGATACAACAGAAGAATTGAAAGGAATATTGAAAAACCAGGAAGATGTATTACAGCTATTTGATAAACTAGGAACAGTAAATCATCCGGACCAGATGGCATACATCCTAGGGTGTGGAAAGAACTGAAATATGAGATTGCAGACCTACTTTTAGTAATCTGTGACCTATTCTTAAAATCATTTGTAATATTCTGAGGATTGGAGAATGGCCAGTATAATGCCAATTTTTAGAAGAGTTCCAGAAGTGATCCAAGAAACTACAGATCGGTGAGCTTGATGTCTGTACCAGGCAAAATTGTAGAAACCAACATAAAGGACAGAATTGCTGAACATGTGGATAGTCATGACTGATGGCAGGAAGCCAACATGGATTTAGCCAAAGAAAGTCTTGTCTCACTAATCTGTTATATTTTTTCGAAGGTATGAAAAAACAGGTTGATAAAGGTGAGTCAGTTGATATAGAGGCCAATTCCATACAGGCCGTGCAGCCCCTGTGAGGATGATCAGAAGCAGGGCATACAGAGGTAGACCTGATTCTGATCTCGTGGGGGCTAGACATGCCCTTGGGATCAGAATCGGGTCTATGGCCTGGACGTGCAGGCCGGGTCTTGATTCTGATTATCATGCATGCCCAACCACATACCCGGCTACCTCAGCCAAGCTCCGTTACCATGGCACTGCAGCTCCATTCAAGAACCACAATCCCCAGCCACCAACCAAGCTCTTTCTTCCCCACAGCCCGACCCCCAGTCTGTCCTTCCAAGGCCTGTTGGGCTGTGGGGAACCCTCTTCACCCCCTCACCTGTGTCCATGGGTCCAATGCAATGATCCCCTTCAGTCCAGGGGGACTTATTCCACCTTTGATGTGGAATAAGTCCCTGTCTAGATTTGAGGCCCCAGACATACAGGACCAACCTCCGAATTGGCCCTGTGTGTCCAGGGTCACGGCCCACCCAAACCCTCCCTTGTTCTGCCTCCAAAATGCACCCTCCTGCCCCCGTCTAAGCCTCCCTGTGCAAACCCACTATTTGTATGTGGAGGATATTACTGGGGCTGGCAGGGGGATGAATAGCGGGGATTGACGTCATGACGGAACATCCATCCCTTCTATTCATGGGACAGAATGACCCCCACAGTGTATTTGGATTTTCAGAAAGCCTTTGCCAAGGTCTTTCACGAGAGACTCTTGTGGAAATTAAAACATCATGGGATAGGAGTCAGTGTATATTATGTATTAGGAACTGGTTAAAAGATAGAAGACAAAGGGGTATGTTTACTAAACTGCAGTAACATCGTAGCGGCTACGTTACCGTGCGATAACATCCCCGGCGGCACTAAGTCCCGCAGAGGGTGGAGAGAGGGCAGAGAGAAGGGGTCAATGGACGGGGAGTGGGCGGGGAGAGGCTCCTGCTACACTAATGCTGTGAAATGAAGGTCCAAAAATTACTGCCAGTGAAAACCTTGCATTAGAGGCCCAATTGCAGGAAAGAGAAACCATTTCAGTCAGCAATGTACAGCAAAGGCAGGGAGACCAAGAAAAGTGATAGCAGTGCTACATGTGCAGCAACATCATAGTGTCCAAGTATGAAAGGGCACTATGGTGATGCTGCAAATGGGGTACAGGGGACTGCAGGCAGGACATGCAGTGGGGCAGCCGGGGCACAGGGTGGACTAGACAGATGCCTAGGTGGCACATAGGAATGCAGAAACAGAAAATAAGCAAGACAGCAACTGACCAATGTCAAACATGTCCATGAGTGTGTGTGCCACAATGTCCCATCCAGGGGAAAGTACCCAGCAGGTACACCAAAGGGCAGATAACAATGGCAGGCAGTGCTGGGGGGAAGCGTGGATGTCTATGTAGGCACCCCTACCCCAGACCCCACACCACAGGCAGCTGCCTACTGGCACACTGGATGGCCTGGGACGGAGCACCACCGGCATAAGGCCATGTCAGAATGGTGGGGGAGGGCTGATGGTGGTGGAGGGGGCAGTGTCATCTGCCCACAGCAGACCAAGGCCAAGCCCTGTTTAGGTGGGTGGTGTGCAGTGCAACAGACAAGGTCTGTCTGAAGAACAGTCATGGTATCCCCAGGGAATGACCTGCCTCTGTGTCAACAGTGTGATATAGTACACACAGACAGTGTGTTCAGGGGCAGAAGGTCAAAGGTTCAAGTTCCAGCTTGGTTCCTGAAGACTGTGTCCCTGTATTTCACCCTACAGAGCACATACAACATAAACATGTGCACTCTCTAGAGCAGGGGTGGACAATTCCAGCCCCCATGCACCACAATCCAGCCTGGTTTTCATGATGTCCCTAATGAATATTCATGGACCTATTTCCATGCAGTGGATGCAAATAGATCTCATGAATATTCATTAGGGACATCATGAAAACCAGGCTGGATTGTGGTGCACAAGGGCTGGAATTGCCCACCTCTGCCCCACAGCATTAGCCAACAGGGGCACAAACACCCACACCCACAGGTGCCACTATCCAAAGCCTCATGGAGAGTCAGGTTGTTGGGCCTGGTGCAGAGCAGCAGTTACCACTACTAGCACCTGCATACATTAGCACCGTCAAAAACATGGAAACACGTTCCACATATATCAAACAGTTGCTATGATTAATATCAGATAACAAATCCTAAATTAAACACAATTCATTAACAGAGATTCATCATAGCAACCTTTCTGATATATGTGGAGTGTGTTTCCTTTTTTGTCTGACAGTGTTACCACCCCGGAGAGTGACCCTAATAGTACTGAATACCTTAGCAATGCCTGCACTGTGCTCAGGAATGGTGTGGCGGGCAGGTCTGCCAAACGCCTCTGTCTTTGCACAATGCTGGAATAGGTGTGGGAGTGTGTGTGTGTGTGTGTGTCTATCCAGTGTTTTGTGCCTGCCTACACCTTACTGAGTCCAGAATGCTTACACTGTTTCCAGCGTTAGCCTGCCAATGTGCATAATGAGGAACAGGTTATTGTGGGTATGGCCCAGACAGGGCAGTCTGGGCAGGATGCATCTGCACAGGGCATAGGGCAATGGCTGGGACATTGTAGTGCCCGACCACAACCGCACGGACAGGGTGGCCACAGCATGTCATGTTAAGAGGTCACTATCACTCTGACTGAGTAGTGACCATGGCATGTCTAGGTTCCCACATAGTGCTGTATAGTGTTTCTCTCAAGTGATATCTATGAGTTCCCCTTTTTGGAGCCCAGTTGCTGACATACTTGCTTGGTGTTTGTGTTTACATCCCACTTCTGGGTGCACATAGTTCCTCTAGGTCTATGTACTGGCTAGCAGACTGTCTGCAGTTAGCATGTGTATTGCTGCACACCTTGCAGGGTGCAGTGGGTGCAGACTGATTGTGCCCTCTGCTGGTGAATGTTAGATTGGGGTGGGGGGCAGCTGAGCTTTTCCAGGTCTATTGCCTATCTGCCAGTGCCCTCTGTGATAGGTACAGATCTACACTGACTGCCTTGAAGGGCACCCTTCCCCAGCAGGACTGGGGTTGGTGGTCCCCTCTACTGCCTCCATTGCAAAGATGTAGAGTGTGGTTCTGTTGGTGGCAGATCCTGTTCCCCCACCCTGACCCGGAGAGGGTGAGTTGGGTGGTGCTACATAATCCATATGTGGGTCCAGACACCCCCTTGCTCTTATAGCAAGTTACCATGGCAACCACACAGGATATGCACTATTCTGGGTGCCTCATAGTCCACAAGAGCTAGACTTGACTGGGAAATACAGATGGACACAGGTGTATCCTAGGTGTGTCTGCAAGGACTACCTGTCACACACTGGCACTAATGGGGACCTGCAGCACAGCCTATCTCAGCCAAGCCAGGTGCTGTGGACCTGGTCCTGGGCACCCCACCTCACCCTCAGGTGAGCACAGGAACTGCACAATGTCACGGTCTGTAGCTACTCTGTGCCAGTAACACACACGGTCAGTTCCCCCTACCAGGCTGTGGTGCTGTGAAGGCACATACCCCATCCTGTGATCAGATGTAGACTGTTGTTCTGCATGAGCATTGCATCATGGGTACTGGTGGGTTTACCCTATCTTGGTAACCACAGCAGACATTTCATGCGGTGACCTGCAGTCTTTCTGTAGTCAGCCAGCCATTGCTATGATAGATGCGATAGAGGTGTAGTCCACTGGTTAATGCAATGACTACCAAGCTGGAGATCATGGGTTTAATCCCTCAGAAGTCTCATCTAATATGCCTGTCTGAGGCAATCCCTTTTCCTGCCTGGAACAGTCAGACACATCTCTATAATCTGTGCTGCCAGCAAAAACACCCTCACCTCAGTTCCGTAACTTATAGGGCACAATATAAAGTGCTTTATAGGGCACCCTATAGGGCACATTATAAGGTGCCTTGTCAGACAAGGCATTTTATAATGTACTTTATGGGGCACCCTAAGGGCGCCTTATGAGGCACCTTGGGTTACAGCACTGAGGTGAGGGTGTTTTTGCTGGCAGCACAGATTGTAGAGAAGTGTCTAATTGTTACAGGCAGGAAAAGGGATTGTCTCAGACAGCCTTACTAGATGAGACCTCTGAAGGATTGAACCCATGATCTTTGGCTCAGTAGTCAGTGTATTAACCAATGGGCTACACCTCTGTAGTGTTTGTCATACTGCTGGCACGAAATTAAGGTTACCGCACAGTAACGAGCCAAGGCGCCCTCTATCATATGATAGAAAGCCATTGCTACCTTGATGCTGGAATGCCCACTTCCTTATATGGCATTCCTCACGTTAACGCTGCACATAATGCCGGTAGCATTAGCACAGTTTAGTAAACATATCCCAAAGAGTAGGGCTACATGGACAATTTTCTCAATGGAGAAAGTTGAATAGTGGAGCACCCCAGAGATATATGCTGGGCCTGCTGCTTTTTACATATTTATAAATGTCCTGAAAATGGGAATGAGTGAGGTGAGATGACGCAAAATTATCCAAAGTTGTTGAAACGCAAGATTACTGTGAAAATTGCAAGAGGATCTTGAAAAATTTGGAGACTGGAGAAGCTGGACTGATATTTTGGCTTCATAGATCCTGCAGAGGAAGAGTCAGAGGTTTGCCTGGGACCCATATTACCTGCTACTTGCTCCAGAGACATTGGAAGCTGTGTGGTGAGATCATTTCCATTCCCACAGTTTAAAACCACTTTGCTAGTCATAGTACACAGCCCATGGTCATGAGACCAAAGGAGTGTGACCAAAGATGCATGCCTTTCCCCTTTGGAATCATCTCAGAGTCATCTGAGGAGGTTAGAGGATCTGTGTAGAGGTACCAGTATACATCATCAGGTACTGTCTTGGTTGTTACTGGTATGAGGAAGAGGAAGAGGAAGGCAAAGCTTAAAGATGGTGCTGGAGGGATTCAAGTCTTATCTGAAGGGCTGATGGATTCCTTTCTTCTGGTATAGGGCAGGGTGGGTGAGGGACCCAGAACATCATTGGACTTCAGTCATGTTAGTCCAGAGGCTCCCTCTTTGAACCTGGGCTCTCATTCACTGCCCATATATCTAGCAGTAAGCCAGGGTGCCATCAGTTTGGCCTGTGTGCCTTTAGATGGCGGGGATGACCAAATTGGTTTAAATGGCAACTGTGGCATTGACTCCGGTGTCGCCTCGCAATGATGGCAGATTGAGAGGTACTGTATTATCTCTGTTGTTTCCATGCCTCCGTTTAAGCCTGTAGTTTTTTCTGGGACTTTGGGGAGCGATTCAGTTATTCTGATGAGATCATCAATTTAGAGATTTGGCGAATTATTGCCAAGATGGATGTTACACTATCTGGCTGTCTTTCACAATTATGTTTGTTTTCATGTGAGGCTGTGAATAGGATGACTTTGCTTGAAGGGGCATTATAGTCCCTTGCTTGAAGGGGCATTATAGTCCCAGAAAGGAATGATAAACAACATGAGAGTCAAACTGTCAGCCTTGGAAGGGGCTAACAGTGCTTTGATGAGGGATAGTTATTTGTTAGAAAATAAAGTTGAAAGGTTAGAGAACTTCTTGAAGTTATTGAATTTAAGATTTGTTAATTTTCCATATTGTACAATGATTTGCACTTTGTAAATGCTTAAATTGTATTTTCTTAATATAATGTACCTGGTGGAGGATCAACTTCCTGTGGTATTAAATGCTTTTATGTAGTGTCTTCTATTAGGAATGTTGGGGGGTAGTTTGGTCCGACCGCCTGAAGGTGACTTAACTGCTCAGTTAAGGAGGTATCCAACAAGGATACTGTGGTGGTTTCCTTCCAAAGTCTCCACAATAAGGAGAGAATGTTTTCAACCTTCTTCAAAGAGAGATTGACACCTTTTCATGGTTCTATTGTTCACGTATATCCTGATGTTTCTGTTAAAACTCAACAAAATCAAAAGGGTTTTCTTCAGCTAGAGCCTAGAGCTTTGTTTGCAGAGGTGACCTTTTTTTTCAAAAAATATCCTAGGAGAAGTCTGGTTAAACACTTGGGGAAAGATTATGTATTTTATGAACCATCTCAACTATAGGTACTCATTGAGTCGCATGAAAAGGCTAACGAATAAGTTTGATATTTGTTTCCTTCCTTCGTGAATGATACCAAAATCTGCAATAAAGAAGACACCCAGGAAGATGTAGATAACATGAGGAGGGATCTAGCTAAGCTTGAAGAATGGTCTAGAATTTGGCAGCTGAGATTTAATGTTAAAAAATGCAAGGTCATGCATTTGGGCTGCAGCAATCCAAGGGAACAATATAATATAGGGGGTGAAGGACTTTTGCCCACTAAAGAAGAGCAAGACCTAGGCGTGATTGTGTCTCATGATCTTAAAGTATCTAAATAGGTAGAAAAGGTGACAGCAAAAGCTAGAAGGATGCCTGGATGCATAGGGAGAGGAATGGCCAGCAGAAGAAAGGAGGTGATAGTGCCTCTGTATAAGTCCTTGATGCAACCTCATTTGGCATATTGTGTGCAATTCTGGAGACCACATCTTGAAAAGAATATAAACAGGCTGGAGTCGGTACAGAGGGTGGCTACTAAAATGGTTAATGGTCTTCATTAGAGGAAAGGCAGGATAGAAGTGATATGATTGAGATATCTAAATACCTCCATGGCATAAATGCACAGGAGGAGAGCCTCTTTCGATTGAAAGAAAGCTCTGCTATGAGGGGACATGGGATGAGGGTGAAAGGGGATAGATGCAGGAGTGATATGCAGAAATACTTCTTTACGGAAAGAGTGATGGGTCCTTGGAATAGTCTCCTAGTAGAGGTGGTAGAGGTTAGGACAGTATTTGAATTAAAAGAAGCATGGGACAAACACAGAGGATCTCTAAAGGAAATAAAGGGGACGTTGTAGTGGTTGATATAAAAGGACAGACTAGATAGGCCATGTGTTTTTTTCTGTTGTCTTGTTTCTAAGGGGTATGTTTACTAAGCAGTCTTATCGTGCGCCCGGCAATAGTGTGCAGGATGCCATAAAAGGAGTGGGCGTTCTGGTCTAAACATAGCAAACCGGGATTATCGCGCGATAATGAGCACTGCGCACATTATCGGGCGATGGTATGAGCTATGCATGTTAACGCGCGTTAACCTTAAGTAGGCATGCTGAGATGCAAACAGATCAGCAGAGGTGTAGCACAATGGTTAATACCCTAACTGATAGTGCAAGGGTCATAGGTTCAATCCCCCAGTGCACCTAATGAATAAGGCTAGTTGAGGTATTACCCTTTACGTTTAAGCAGTGCTTTGTGAGGCATTTTAGTTTTATTTTAATTAGTGCTGCCAGAAAACACACCTTCACAGTGCCATAACTGAAGGTGCCCTATAAGGCACTCCAGAGGGCACATTATAAAGTGCACTGTCCACCAAGGCACCCTATAATGTCCCCTATAGGACGCTTTATAGGGCGCTTTATAGAGTCCTTCAGGGAGTCGCCAGATTTGAGCACGTGACTCCTATATTAAAACAACTCCACTGGCTCCCCATACATGGTAGGCTCACTTACAAGACCTTACTGCTGACCTTTAAGGCCATCCACGGACTTTCATCCTCCTCACTCTCAAATCTCATCCATGTAACTCCATCGACTAGATCCAGAAGACCGACAGCTAAAAACACACTAACACTTCCTAAGGCTGTAACAAAATGCACCCAGATAACGGCAAGCAGATCTTTTATATTCTACGCCCCAAGATGCTGGAACGCCTTACCACCAAGCGTTCGTGCCATTACCGACTTAACCCAATTTAGGAAAGCACTTAAATATCACCTTTTCCTCATATACTACCCACCAAACATTACCCCCAGCAAAAGCCCCCCCAAATAAGAGACACGTCTTATCTTCAAATAGCCTCTCCCACTTTCTCAGTAAGATTACTAGGACTTTTGTGTTGTCATGATACCTTTTATATAATCATGTTTGTAATAAGTTAACTTTATGTTACCCAAGTTTATATACCTGTTTGCTGTAAACATGGAATAGCCTGTTATTCTGTTGATGTTGTTGTATGTGAACCGTGCTGATACCAAATAGTGCGGTATATAAAAGATTGTAATAAATAAATAAATAATAAGGCACTTTATGGGGCGCCTTATGAGGCACCTTAAGGTTACAGCACTGTTAGGGTGTTTTTGCTGGCAGCACTAATTTACATTAAAAATAGACAATGCCTTGGACAGCCCTATCAAATAACCCCACTGAGGTATCAAACCCATGACCTCTGGCTCCTCAGGCAGTGAAGTAACCAGTGGGCTACATCTCTATTGCTACTAGCACACCCCTGGCTGACTACAGAGGGACTGCAGGTCACCACACAAACTGTATGCTGTGGTTACTGGGATAGGGTTAACCCACCCGTACCCATGATGGACTGCACATGCAGATCAGCAGTCTACAGATGAACACAAGATGGGATATGCACCCCCACAGCACCTCGGCCTGGTAGGGGGAACTGACCGTGTGTGTTACTGGCACAGAGTAGCTACAGACCATCACATTGTGTGGGTATTCTGCTCATCCTGAGGGTGAGGTGGGGCGCTGAGCACCAGGTCTGCAACACCTGGCTTAGCTGATCTGGCTGTGCTGCAGGTCGCCATCAGTGCTAGTGTATGATAGGTAGTCCTTGCAGATACACCTGTGTCCATCTGTATTTCCCAGTCACATCTAGCCCTTGTGGACTATGATGCACCCAGAATAGTGCTTATTCTGTGTGGGTGCCATGGTCACATGATTTAAGTGGGGGAGGGGAGGGGTGTGTTTGGACCTATAGGTGGATTATATAGTACCACTGAACCTGCTCTCTGGGGCTCAGGGTGGGGGACAGGATCTCCCACCAACAGATCCAAATTCTACATCCCTACGATGGTGGCAGTAGAGGGGACCATCAACCCCAGTCCTGCTGGGGAACAGACACCCCTACAGGGCAGTCATTACAGATCTGTATACATCCATAAAGCAATAGCAGACAGACAGTAGGCCTGGAAATGCTCAGCTGCCCCCCACCACTATCTGACATTCTCCAGCAGCAAGCACAGTGAGTCTCCAGCTGCTGCACCCTGCAAGGTGTTCCAGCCATACACATACTAACTGCAGACAGGCTGCTAGCTAGTCCATAGTGCATGTTCCTGGAGGAGATGTGTGCACCAAAAACTGGGATGTGAGCACACCCACCAAGCAGATAAGTCAGATTAGGCCCCAGAAAGAGAACCCATAAATATCACTTGAGAAAAATACTATATAGCACTATGGGGGAACCTAGCCATGCCGTGGTCACTGCTCAGTCAGGGTGAGAGTGACCTCCCAGCAGGACATGCTGTGGCCACTCTGTCCGTGAAGGTGGTGGCTGGCACTACAATGTCCCAGCCATTGCCCTATGCCCTGTGCAGATGCATCCTGCCCAGGCCGCCCTGTCCGGGCTATACCCACAGTACCTTGCTCCTCTATATGCACATTGGCAGGCTAACACTGGCAACAGTGCAAGCAGTGTGGACTGAGTAAGGTGTTGGCAGCCACCACACACTGGATAGACAGACACACACTCCCGCACCTATGCCAGCATTGTGCAACTATAGAGGCTTTTGGCAGCCGTGGCCATGTCACCAGTCCTGGGCACAGTGCAGGCATGGCTGTGGTACATAATACTGTTGGGGTCACTCCCCGGGGTGGTGAACACTGTCAGCCACCAGACCTGAAGCACACTCCACAGACATCAGAGAGGTTGGTATGATACAGCTCAATGAGCAGATTGTGCTTAACTTAGGAATTGCTGTCTGCCAGTAATCATAGCAACCTTTTGATATATGTGTACCATATTCCCAGGTTTAGGGTGGAATTGCTAAGGTATGCAAGTGCTAGTATTGGGAGATGCACACAGGGCCAAACATCCTGCCTCTCCAGGTGGCTTTGGATAATGGAGCCTGTGGGTGCAGATGTTTCTGCCCCTGTTGGCTGTTGCTCTAGGGCAGAGGTTCCCAACTCAAGTCCTGGTGGGCCAAACACTGTTTGTGTTTTCATGCTGTCCCTAATGAATATGCATGAGATACATCTGCATACCATGGGGGCGGCGCATAGAAATGCAGCACAGGCATCTTTATTAGAGGCAGCATGGAACCTGAATGGTGTTTGGCCCTCCAGGACTGAATTTGGGAGACTCTGCTCTAGGTAATGTGCATGTTTATGGTGTCTGTGCTCTGTAGGGTAAAATATAGGCATTTGAGGCATGTTTATGTTATCTGCAATAAAGGTTCCGTCTTTATTACCACGGTTTAGTAGTGGGTAAAATATGGGTACTGGGTTGGCAGAAACTACAGCTGGGACTTGAACCTGTGACCTTCCACTCCAGAACACACTGGCTGTGTGTACTGCACCACACTGTTCCCACAGGGACAGTTCATTCCCTGGGGATACCATGACTGTTTGTCAGACAGAGCCTGTCTGTTGCAGTGCATGACACCCACCTAAACAGGGCTTGGCCATGGCCTGCTGTGGGCAGCAGCCACTGCTCCCTCCACCACCATGCTGACATGCCCTTCTGCTGGTGGTGCTGGTGGTGCACAGTCTCAGGCCATCCAGTGTGCCAGTAGGCGGCTGCCTATGGTGCGGGTTCTGGGGTAGGGGTGCCTGCATAGATGTCCACGCTTCCCCCCAGCACTGCCTGCCAATGTTCTGTACCCTTGGGGGTACCTGCTGGGTACTATCCACTGTGACACTGTGGGAAACACACTCGTGCTCATGTTGGGCCCTTATCAGTTGCTGTCTGGCTGCTCTACTGTTTCAGCATTCCTATGGGCCACCTAGGCATCACCCTAGTCCGCACTGTGGCCCAGCTGCACCACAGCATATGCCACCTGCAGCGCTCTGTATCCCCTTTTCCAGCATCTGTCCAGTTGCCTGTTCCGACATGCCCACCCTGTTGTTGCGGAACATGTGCATGCCATAGGAAACCTGTCCAATAACAAGGGAAAACCCTGATCAGCGCTATTTCACTGTGTGATCATTCACCTTGTATGGGGACAGAGCATAGAACCTTCCAAAATTAATCTCTTTTTTTTTTTTTTTTTAGCTTTCTCGGTAGTGTTTTTTGCTGTTTCCCATTAATATCACTACTGGCCAGCTTGGTTATGGTTTTTTTTACATTTTGTTCAGGTCCTTTTCAATGTTTATTTGCCCTTTTGATCCGTGCACATGTATCACACTTATCACTTTATGTTGGTTTCCCTGGCTTTGCTGTACTTTGCTGATGTAAATGGTTTCTCTTCCCATTAAATCTGCTCTAACACAGGGTTTCACTGGCATTAGTTTTCAGCCCCGGAATCCACAGCGTTAGTGTGCAGGGAGCCTCTCCCCTCCCACTCTCCACCCTTTGACTCTCTCTCTCCGCCCCTGGGGAGCCTTCCTCCGCCCTCCGAGAGCCTTTCTCCGCCCTCCAGGAGATTTTCTCTGCCTTCAGTGCTCGTTTGCACCGCTGCACGCATTATCGCGTGCTAAGGTACCTTTGTGCCTGGTAAAGCGCCATTATCACGCGATAACGTGCCTTATCGTCCGATAACGTGACAGCAGCGCAAATAGCGCCCTTTAGTAAACATACCCCTAAGTTTCTATTTGTCTCAGATGGATGCTGGATTGAGTTGGGGTACCTAGATGGGGTGCATTAGTGAGTAGAAAGCTCCTTTATTGGTATCCTTCTGTCTGATTGTTTAGTTTTGTGTAAATAGGTCCATTTTCTCTCATTTATTTTGAGGCCTTATGTGGGTTAGTTTATGGGAATATAAGGTATTTTGTCATTATTTGTATACCATATTTGGCCTATACCTGGAGTTGCTTAATGCTTTTTTTCTTAAGCACTGTGACTATGTTTATAGTTTGTATTTGAAGTAAACCTAATAAATATTAAATTCTAAAAAAAAAAAGAAAAATGTGGAGATTGGGTGTCCAAATGGCAGATGAAATTTGAAGTGGCCAAGTGCAAAGTTATGCATTTAGGGAAGAACAACTCAAACTATGGTTGCACGATGCAATGTTCCACATTAGGAATCACCACTCAGGAAAAGGACTTGGGCATCATCATGAATAGTACATTGAAACCCTCTGCCCAGTGTGCATCCATGGTCAAGAAAGCAAGCAGAATGCTAGGAATTATGTGGAAAGGAACAGAAAACAAGATAAAGGACATTATAATTTATTTTATTTATTTATTTATTTACAGTTTCTTTTATACCGCGCTATTTGACATCAGTGCGGTTTACAATGAACATAAAACTATACGTCTCAAAAATTGATCTGTGCTTACAATGAACAGGACAATAAACTGGGTATACATTAAACAGGTTTCATGAACAGTGAAATGCCTCTGTATCGCTCCATGATGTGACCTTGCCTTGAATATTGTGTGCAATTCTGGTCATATGTTAAAATGGATATAGCAGAACTGGAAAAATACAGAGAAGATACCCCTATGAAGAAAGACTTAAAATGTTATGGCTCTTCAACTGGGTAAAGCGACAGCTGAGTGGAGATATGATAGAGCTCTATAAAATAATGAATGGAGTGAAATAGGTAAAGATAGATTGGTTGTTTACTCCTTCAAAAAATAGAAAAACTAGGGGACATGCAATGAAGCTACAATGTAGAACATTTAAGTCTAATCGGAGAAAATATTTTTTTCACTCAGCACGTAATCAAACTTTGGAATTCATTGTTGTTGTTAAGTGCCGTTGAGTCGGTGTCAACTCCTGGCACCCCTCTGGATAGTTGACCTAAACTTGTTTCGTCTTCATTACCAGAGGATATATTAAAAGCCGTTAATGTAGTGGGTCCAAAACAGGTTTGGTTGAACTCCTTGAAGGAAATTCCATAAACCATTATTAAAGAGGACTTTGGAAATTCACTACTTACCCCTGGACAAACAACATGAAATGTGTATACCTCTGGCAACCCGACAAGTTCTTGAGACCTGGACTGGTTACTATTGGAGGGAGGATGCTGGGCTTAATGGACCCTTGGTCTGACCCAGTATGGCATATCTTATGTTCTAAATAAGAATTGAAACATACATTTTTTCCGTGCACATCCTTAATAGGAAAGAGCCATATACTATAATGAAAACGGAAGTTTTGGCAAAATCTCTCCATCCCACTCGGATTAAAGCATGTTGCCTTGCTTCACATAATTTCTCTTAACTGAATTCTCTTTTCCTCAGCTAGTGGTCCTTTCAGTATATGTCATGAAACCTTTAAATGCAAGCATGCAAACAGCATAAAAATGATTGCAGTTTGCAAGCTGTCTGATAAAGAAGGCTCTCCTGTACCTTTCAATGGTTGTCCCTAGGTGTGCTTCATAAAAACGATTAATTTTTCCCAATCATGGTGGAGATAGTGAAGGGCATTGTGAAATTCCCCAGCCCTCTTTTTTCTATGAGAGATCTATTTTCCAAGAAAGACATAGATAATAGCCAAGAGAATCATTCTCTTTTTTGAATCATATTTTATGCTTTTCCACTTGAATCCTGAAAGTGTCATGACTGAATGCTACAGAGGTCTTGCTGCCTTCAGGGCATAGCTGAAATCTCACTGTGGCTTTTTTTTTTGTTCCAAAGATATAAAGTTACAATCATGTGTTTGATGTGTAGTCGTTTCCTGAATGGTTTTGTAACAATGTAGCACAGATTAAGATGCAGACACAGTGAAGGAGTTTCTGTAGCTGTATTTCTATGTAATGAACTAGTGAATTAATTTGCTAATCACATAGGCCTGATTAAGACTGTTGTCACATTGTGTGCCTACTAAACTAAATTAAGGCTAGAGTCAGCTCATTGTTTGCCTTCAGCTATTTAGACCCCTCACTCTCGGATGCATTACCGGTAGGAATCACCTGGAAAGGTCCTAAAGAACTGAAAGCTGGTGTGTAGACATATTTTTTTCTAACCCAAGCTTTTTAATGAGTATTAATTTTCAAATGAATAGCACTAATTTATTTAATAGGGATTAGGCGAGAAGGCACCGAATTTTACCTCTTGTTTGCAGTTATATGTCCTTGTCATAAAGGAAAGGGAAATTTTACCTGATAATTTTCTTTCTTTGAATCCTGCTAGACCAGTCCAGACAAGTGGGTTATGCTCCCTTGCCAGCAGGTAGGGGCAGATCAGAGCAACTTTCAATGATGTCATCACTTGTATATACTCTGGTATGGTAACAAATAGCATGAGCAAGTATTTAGCTCTCTTACCAGAGTTAATTCTGCACCAGGCACTGGTACCGACAATGCAATCAAAAGACAGCAGGGCTTCACAACAGGGCTCTTCTAGGGCAGGTCCTGGACTGATCTAGCAGGATTGAAGGGGAAACAATTATCAGGTAGCATTTCTCTTTCCTTATTGTCCTGCTAGACCAGTCTAGACAAGTGGGATATAACCAAGCAGTCAGGAAGCAGAGTAGGAGGAAGATGACATTCTAGACAGTACTGCCCTGCCAAAGGCACCATCTGCTCCAGCTCCCACCTGAAACCTGTAGTGTTCACAAAGATGCTCAGGGATGACCAGGTAGCTGCCTTGCATATGTCCTTTGGAAACACCAAGGTGGACTCTGCCCAGGAAGAGGCTTGTGCCCTAGATATATGAGCATTAGCTTTTTCTGGTATTCGCTTCCCAGCTAGAAGATATGTTGACCCAATGCCCTCCTTAACCCAGTGGGGAATAGAGAAATTCGCTGTTGTGAGCCCCCTTTCTCGGGCCACCAAAGAGAATAAAAAGATGATCCTACAGGCAGAAGGAATTAGTAATTTCCAGGTGTCTGATCAATGCCCTCCATATGTCTGCTAGACATAGAAAGGGGTCCCTCTGAAGATCCTTCTCCGAGAAGCAGGAAAAAATAGCAGTCTGATCAAGATAAAAGGAGGACAGCCCTTTTGGGAGAAATGAAAGCTCAGTCTAAAAAGAGATGGAGGTTGCTGAGATGACCAAGAAAGGCTCCCAGCAGGGCAAGGCCTGTAGCAATGAGACCCACATAGAGGATGCTATGGCCATCAGGAATACCATCTTAAGGGTCATGTCCTTGAGAGACACCTTGCAAATAGACTCAAATGGAGGCCCTTTCAGTACCTTCAACACCAGAGAGTGGCTCCATTGAGAAAAAAAACCCAGCACAATAGTGGCTGGATATTTTTTGCTCCCTTGAGGAAGTGTGACCCCTAAACCTAAGGACAGCACAGCAACTAAGTTGATCTTTTTGGCCTCTAAGGAATGAGAGGAACAACATCTTGTGAAACCCTCCAGACTCTAACATAAGCCAAGGAAGTAGAGGCCCTTTGGGCATTAAGCAAAGTGTCTACCACCACTCCAGAGTAGCCTTACCTGGACAGCCTTTGCCTCTCAAGGGCCAGGCTATAAGCAAGAAGGAACTGGGACTCTCCATAATTAGGAGCCCCTGGGACTCTCTATCATGAGGGGCTTCTTAGGCAACAAGGAGGGCTCACCAACAGATTCAAGAAATCTGCTAGGCCAATCTGGGGCCATTAGAATCACTAAGCATGGATGGGCCTATGTAGAAGATGGATCACCAAGGACCAGGGAAGGAAGACATACAGCAATCCCTTGTGGGCCCACTACTGAAACAGGACATCTAAGCCTGCCACCCACGGATCCTTCCTGTGGCTGAAAAAGTTCTCAATTTTGACATTCACTGGAGTGGCCATCAAGGCAAAAAATGGAAGGCCCCACCTCAGTATTATGAGGCTGAATGTGTGAGGGCTGTGTTCCCCCTTGCCAGGACTGACAATGTTCTGACTCAGAAAATCAGTGTGCACATTCCCAGCACTGACAATGTGTGCTACAGACAGGGAAATCAGATGCTTCTCCACCCAATGACACAACTCTACAGTCTGTGGCTTTGTCTGATAGTACTTGGACTTTTTTGACAATCAATAGAAGCTAAAATCTCTCCAGAACTAGGAAGATCATCCTCGTCTCTGATTTATCACCAAGGAGGCCTTCTGAGAGGACCAGAGTCCCTGGAACAACTGACCCAAGCAGTGTACACACCAGTCCTTCAGGATGGCATCCAGAGTGACAATCACCCACTCCGGTGCTTCCAGTGCCATCTCAGCCAACATATGGCAGGTCTACAACCAGCACTGCAACTGATCCCTAATCTCCTGGGGGAGAAAAAAGGTCTGAATGAACAAATGGCTACAGGGAGGCCAGAGAGCTATCAGGTGGCTCTGAAGAATTTGCATGTGTGCTGTGGCCCAAGAAACCAGTTTCAAAGTTGATGCCATGGACCTGAGGAGCTGGAGGTAGTCCCAGACCCAAGGCACTGACTGAATGCACAATAGCAGCCTTCAACACCATCTCCCACGACATCCTCATACACAGACTACAAGCAATTGGCATCAAAGATACCGTACTTCAATGGTTCCACTCCTACCTAACCAATAGACAACAACTGATCCGCACAAACATATCAACTTCACCCCCTTCCAGCAACACCAAGGGGTACCCCAAGGATCCACACTATCTGCCATGCTCTTCAACATCTATCTGCAACCACTCTGCACAATCATACGCGCCCACAACATCAACTATCACATCTATGCAGATGACATAATGCTCTATGCACCAATCACAACCTCTAACCCAACAAGTAAACATCTATCAGAATGCTTCACAGAAGTATCCGGCTTGCTGCAAAAGAACAACCTATCCATCAACATAAAGAAAACAGAAGCCCTCATAGTAACAAAGGACCCAAACTTCACTCCACCTTCGCACCTCAACATTGGAACCACACAAATACAAATACAACCGCACATAAAGTATCCAGGAATCATCATAGACCAAGCACTCACACTCAAACAACAAATAAAAAAAACAAACACCGGAACAATATTCCACAAAGCCAAAACAGTACAATGCCTCAGACCTCTCCTTGAACCACAGGACTTCAGAACAGTGATGCAAGCCATGACACTCCCCCACCTGGACTACTGCAATATAATCTACCAAGGACTCCCAGCCACCCACACCAACCCACTCCGAACTGCCTTAAATACCACAGCAAGGATTATCCAGAAAGCAAAAAAATGAGACCACATCACCCCAGTCCTGAGGGAGCTACACATACTCCCCCTCGAAGCAAGAATCAAATACAAAGCCACCCTACTTACTCATAAAGCTCTCTACCAAACTCAGACTTCCCAGCTCCGCACACTACTGCCCCGACCAGCCCACAACAGAACAACCAGACAAACCACGAACAACTCCCTCACCATCCCCCATAAACGAACTAAATGCAATCAACGGACCTGCAACAGAGCCTTCGAACTATATGCACCAACCCTCTGGAACTCTCTTCCAAGTCACATCAGAAGCAATGGAGATCCCTCATCATTCAGGAAACAATTAAAAAACATCCTATTCCAGGAATATCTTGGGCCAGAAACAAACACCCACCACTGACTACCCACCAACCCCCCTATTCCCCCCCTCCCCGAACATATGCTCTAAGAGACTGTAACACAACATCTATGTCTATGTCCCAATTATTTGTTAAAATCATTAATGTTGGCCACCTGGTGACGACCCCCAACCCCAGAAATTGATTATTGGCCATCCCCCCCCCCCCCCACTCAATGTTGCACCGCTTTGACCCGGAGAAAAGCAGGATATAAATACAGTTAAATAAATAAATAAATAAAATAAATACCCTGAGTTGGCTGTGAAGCTTGATTGGACCTTTCCAGTGTGAGGAAGATTCATCCCAGATGAGTGTTGAGCTGACCACTGAGGTACTCCAAATCCTTTGAAGAAAGCAGGCTGATCTTGGGATAGTTGATCACCATATCCAGTCATTATGGTCAGTAAACTGCTAGGGCCATATTGTCTCTGGACTTTCCTAGAGAGTCCAACTGGATCAGACTGTTGTCCAGATATGGTGAAGCCAGGATTCCCTGTTTGCACAGAACTGCTGTTAACACCACCATAACCTTCAAGAAGGACAGACCAAAGGCCAGAGCCCTGAACTGGAAGTCGTGGCCCAATATGCAGATGCTGAGAAACTATTGGTGCTTCTCACAGATGGAAATATGTCTCAGCAAGATCTAGAGAGGTAAGGAACTCTCCTTGCCAAACAGACACAATAACTAACCTAGTGGTCTCCAAGCAGAAATGGAGAACACAGAGTGTTGCACTAAACATTTTCAGGTCCAGAATAGTCCAGAAGGAACCGCACTTCTTGAACACCATAACACAGATGGAATAACAACCTTGGACCTGTTCTTCATTAGGCATGGGTAAAATAGCCTGCAACTGCAGGAGGGACTAGAGTTTTGTCAATCACAATCCTCTTGAGTGGGGAGCTGCAGGGTAGTTCTACAAAGGCTTCCCTTAGAGGCTCTGTAATCTCCAGCATATAGCCCTGATTCAGAATCTGGAGCACCCATTGATATGAAGTAATCTGTGTCCACTCCAAGAGAAACAGCCCGAGTCATTTCCCAACCAGCTGTACCTTGAAAGGGACCTTGCAAATCTCATTGTGCAGGTTTACTGTCATCATGGGATGAGGGTGAAGGGAGATAGATTCAGGAGTGATATGCGGAAATATTTCTTTACGGAAAGAGTAGTGGATCCGTGGAATAGTCTCCCAGTGGAGGTGGTAGAGATGAGGACAGTAACTGAATTCAAAAAAGCATGGGACCAACACAGAGGATCTCTAAAGGTAGAAAGTGGACTGTTGAGGTTGTTATGGAAGGACAGACTAGATGGGCCTTGTGGTCTTTTTCTGTCATCATGTTTCTATGTTTCTATGTTTCTATGATGAATCCCAGGAGCACTGACAGCCCTGATAAAACTGCCCCTTCTTGGACCTAGGCCCAGAGGAGAAATAGACCCTATATGGAGTCCTAGCAGTCTGAGAGCACTTCCAAACCCTATATTAGACCTTTCAAGAGGCAGAAGCTGTTTTCCAGAAGCCTTTGACAGTTAGACTCTCCAAGGTCTATTGCCAGCTTCTCAAAATCCTCCCCAAAGAGCTTACTAAAAGGGGACTTGCTCAACTGCAAAGAGGCACTACATCAGCAGACCAATTGAGTAGCCAAAGCTACCACCTCACCACAACCATTGATGCTATGGATTTGGAGGGAATTCTGATCAAACCATAGAAGGCATCAGCCATGAACGCAGCACCAGACTCCAATCTGGCAGTTTCCAGGTTGTCTGGGAGCTGCTGAACTCAGCAAAGGAGCATTCTTGCCACCAAGCCAACATAAAGCTCTTCTGGGATTCTAATGCCAAGGTCATAAAAGCATTATTTAGGAGAGTCTCCACCTTTCTATAATGAGATTCCTTGAGTGCAGGACTGCCTTTAACTGGAATAGTAATGCATTTTGTTATGACCTTGATATGGGCATCCACCTGAGGAAGCCCAAAAAGCTGATCCAGCTCACTCTGGGGCAGAGGTTACAACCAAGAGAGGACCTGAGTGCCCTTATGAGCTAGCTGTGGATTCTACCACTGAGAGACTGTATGGTGTCAAGCAAAGACTAGGGGGTATGTTTACTAAATCGTCTTAATGTTACCGGCGTTAGTTGCAGATTTACTGTGATGAATGCCATAAGGTAGTGGGCATTCTGGTCTTAAGGTAGCATTTCGGGTTATCGTGCGATAAAGGGAGCCGTAGCACGTTAATGTGCATTAGCCTTAATTAGGCGCGCTGACCTGCAAACACAGCAACAGAGGTGTAGCACACTGGTTAATACAATAACTGATGAAAGTGGGGTCATGAGTTTGATCCCCCAGTGGGCTTAATGAGCAAGGCTGTCTGAGGCATTACTCTTTACTTTAAATCAGTGCTGTCTGAGGAATTTTCTTTTTTAATTTAAAATTAGTGCTGCCAGCAAACACACCCTCATAGTGCTGTAACCTAAGGTGCCGCATAAGGCGCCCTATAAGGCACTCCAGAGGACACATTATAAAGTGTAATGTCCGCCAAGGCACCTTATAATGTTCCCTATAGGGCGCCTTATAAGGCGCCTTATAGGGCGCCTTATGAGGCACCTTAAGGTTATAGCGCTGTGAGGGTTTATGTTTATGTTTATTTTAAATTTGATATACCGCTCAGGCCAGAGGCATTAGAGCGGTTTACAATACCATACCATTTAAGGAGAAAAGGAAAAGAACGCCATTTAAATGATAGGACAGAAAAGAGGACAGAGACAGTTAAACAGATAAGAGAAGAAGAGGAACATGGAACATGGAACAGCGAGTTACCACAAAACAGCAGCATGTCACCCCAGTCCAAATCATAACATCAGTGCTACCTTCAGCTACAGACGCCAGGACCAACGCCTAAGGGCCACGCCAAAGGGCCCTCTGGCGAGGCCCTCAGGTGCGGGCCCGCCAGGCGCGGGTCCGCCTCCGAAGCGGCAGATTTTATCCTTGACGAGGCAGGTAGGGGAGATGAGGAGGAGGAGCTCCCGCTCAACTCCCTCCATGATAGCTGCTGCTCCCGTTCTGGCCGCGTGCCTCCGAAGCAGCAGATTTTATCCTTGACAAGGCAGGTAGGGGAGATGAGGAGGAGGAGAGGGTGTTTTTGCTGGCAGCACTAATTTAAATTAAAAAAAGGAAATGCCTCAAACAGCCCTGTCAAACAACACTATGGTGGGATCAAACCCATGACCTATGCCTCCACAATCAGTGAAGTAACCAGTGGGCTACATCTCTATAGCTGCAAGCAACCCCCTGGCTGTCTACAGAAGGACTGCATGTCACCACACAAACTGTCTGCTGTGGTTACCAGAATAGGGCTAACCCACTCATACCCATGATGCACTGCACATGCAGATCAGCAGTCTACAGATGATCACAAGATGGGGCATGCACCCCCATAGCACCTTGGCCTGGTAGGGGGAACTGACCATGTGTGTTACTGGCACAGAGTAACTACAGACCATCACAATGTGCGGGTACTGTGCTCACCCTGAGGGTGAGATGGGGCACCCAGCACCTGGTCTGCAGCACCTGGCTTAGCTGAGATATGCTATGCTGCAGTTTGCCATCAGTGCTAGTGTGTGATAGGTAGTTCTTGCAGACACACCTAGGATACACCTGTGTCCATCTGTATTTTCCAGTCACGTCTAGCCCTTGTGGACTATGATGCATCCAGAATAGTGTATATCCTGTGTGGGTGCCATGGTCACATGATTTAAGTAAAGGGGGGTGTTTGGACCCATAGGCAGATTATGTAGTACCACCCAACCCGCCCTCTGGGTCTCAGGGTGGGGGACAGGATCTCCCACCAACAGATCCACACTCTACATCCCTGTAATGGTGGCAGTAGAGGGGACCATCAACCCCAGTCCTGCTGGGGAACGGGCACCCTACAGGGCTGTCAATGCAGATCTGTATGCATCCATAAGGCAATGACCGACAGACAGTAGGCCTGGAAATGCTCAGCTTCCCCCCACCACTATCTGACATTCTCCAGCCACTGCACGGTGTTCCAGCCATACACATACTAACTGCAGACAGTCTGCAAGCTAGTCCATAGTGCATGTGTCTGGAGGGGATGTGAGCACACACACCAAGCAGATAAGTCATTGATTGGGCCCCAGAAAAGAGAACCCATAAATATCACTTGAAAGAAACCCTATATACCACTATGGGGGAACCTAGCCATGCCGTGGTCACTGCTCAGTCAGGGTGAGAGTGACCTCCCAGCAGGATATGCTGTGGCCACCCTGCCCATGCAGGTGGTGGCCGGGCACTACAATGTCCCAGCCATTGCCCTATGCCCTGTGCAGATGCATCCTGCCCAGGCCACCCTGTCCGGGCCATACCCACAGTACCTTGCTCCTCATTATGCACATTGGCAGGCTAACACTGGAAACAGTGCAAGCAGTGTGGGCCGAGTAAGGTGTAGGCAGCCACAACACACTGGCTAGACAGACACACTCCCACACCTATGCCATCATTGTGCAAATATAGAGGCTTTTAGCAGCCCTGACCACCACACCAGTCCTGGGCATAGTGCAGGCATGGCTATGGTACTCAATATTGTTGGGGTCACTCCCCGGGGTGGTAAACACTGTCAGAAACCAAAGCTGAAACACACTCCACAGATGTCAGAAAGGTTGCTATGATGCAGCTCTATCAGCAAATTGTGATTAACTTAGGAATTGTTATCTGCCATTAATCATAGCAACCTTTTGATATATGTGTAACATATCCCCAAGTTTAGGGCGGCATTGCTAAGGTATGCAAGTGCAAATATTGGGAGATGCTGCTGTGCGCAGGGCCCAACAGCCTGACTCTCCATGAGGCTTTGGATAGTGGAGCCTGTGGGTGTGGGTGTTTATGCCCCTGTTGGCGTCTGCTCTAGGGCAGAGGTTCCCAACTCCAGTCCTGGAGGGCCAAACATGGTTCGGGTTTTCATGCTGTCCCTAATGAATATGCATGAGACATATTTGCATACCATGGGGGCGGCGCATACAAATGCAGCACAGGCATATTTATTAGGGACAGCATGAAATCTGAATGCTGTTTGGCCCTCCAGGACTGCAGTTAGGAAACTCTGCTCTATGTGTTGCACATGTTTATGGTGTCTGTGCTCTGTAGGGTAAAATATAGGCGTTTCAGGAATGTTTATTTTATCAAAAAGCTATTTTCCACACACCCCAATGAAAAAAAATTCAGCAATCCATATATATTCGGTTATGGACAATCAATTACCATACCAAACTTCTACATCCAACATTAATTGTCAATTTAGTGAAGAAAGGTCTCAGCTTTTTTCGGGCTGGTGTACAGTGCATCATGTATCACACACACCAAAATTCCAAGCCCATCATAACATCAACGACCTCCTCCACCAAACCCTAAATGAAATAGAAAAGCCACAAAGCACTTAGCTTTCAAATGTTGTCACTTTTTCAAAACTTTTCCACCCCATGAGCTTTTCAGCCCCAACGCCTCACAACAAGAACTTGTAAACGTTTCACTACTTCTGTAGCTTCATCAGGGGGACTAAAAGTAAAACATACAGCAGTTAAACACCCCAACTTCTTATCCACAACCAAACCTAAAATCAACCAACACCTTACAAAAAATGAAAAATATAAATATAATTACTCACTTCTACTCATTAGGGTTCCACACGCTACCAACTAGCTACGTGGCTGCCGATTTCCGTACACACAGCCACCCAGCTTCAACTTTGCACGTATAAACTTGAAACAACTCCTCCTACTTCTTAAAAACCTACGCACAACAATGACATCATAACTTTCAGCGAACCCATCCCTCACTTCACAGAAAACCAACCAATTACCTTCAAATGCAACTCCCCCATTCAATTTGGGCATTCAATCCATCAGGTAACACAGTTCTCACTAAAAAAAATCTATTTCTGCTCACATTGCACAAGCGATAACTCCCACGTTCGTCCCTCCCTTCCTACCAATTCTGATCCAAACAAAAACATTGTAAATGAACAAATCCATCTCCCTTTTCCAAACAATGCGCTACTAACGGAGCCTCAAGTACCTTACAAGCAATTCTGCTTTTATGCTCCAGAATGCTCTGTCGGAACATCCTGTTAGCTTTACCTATATACAGTAAAGCACACGGACACAAAATCCCATAAACCACTGAACAAGAACTACAGGTAGTGTGTTTCTTCAATTTCCACAGCTTACCATGATATGTAAGCTGAGAAATCTTAATAGACACCATACAAATAGAACAATTCTCACAGGGACTATGTCCCACCTCCTCAACAACTTTGCTCAATAGGCGCAATACCGAAGGGCACAAATAGTCTTGCAAACACTGCCTTGATTATAGGATAAGGCGGTATAGAAATACTGTTAAATAAATAAAAATAAATAAATTGTGTTGCCATTTCCACACACATCTAATCCGTTTTTCCTGTAGACCTGGAACAATATTCAAAACTTTCTTATGTCTCCGAATAATACGTTGAATAAGGGAGAATATTTAGAAACAAAGTTAACACAATCATCATCCACTTCCTCACCTTTCTGGCGTGATGTTAACAAAAGTGCTCTATTGCTATAAGAAGCCCTTTTAAAAGCTCTCTGAACCACCTCCTCAGGATATCCCCTGGACAAAAAACCTTTTTTCCAAACTTTCGAACACTGTCTAAAATCTACATCATCTGAACAATTTCTTCGATAACGCACAAATTGTGAAAACGGTAAGCTTTCCCTCAGCCACATAGGATGGGCACTTTCATAGTGTAAAAACGTATTCCTATCAGTGGACTTCCTTCCAAGTTTATACGCGCAGAGTTGAAGCTGGTTGGCTGTGTGTACGGAAATCGGCAGCCACGTAGCTAATTGGTAGTGTGTGGAACCCTAATGGGTAGAAGTAAGTAATTATATTTATATTTTTCATTTTTTGTAAGGTGTTGGTTGATTTTAGGTTTGGTTGTGGATAAGAGGTTGGGGTGTTTAACTGCTGTATGTTTTTATTTTTAGTCCCCCTGATGAAGCTACAGAAGTAGTGAAATGTTTACAAGTGCTTGTTGTGAGGCGTTGGGGCTGAAAAGCTCATGGGATGGAAAAGTTTTGAAAAAGCGACAACATTTGAAAGCTAAGTGCTTTGTGGCTTTTCTATTTCATTTAGGGTTTGGTGGAGGAGGTCGTTGATGTTATGATGGGCTTGGAATTTTGGTGTGTGTGATACATGATGCACTGTACACCAGCCCGAAAAAAGCTGAGACCTTTCTTCACTAAATTGACAATTAATGTTGGATGTAGAAGTTTGGTATGGTAATTGATTGTCCATAACCGAATATATATGGATTGCTGAATTTTTGTTTCATTGGGGTGTGTGGAAAATAGCTTTTTGAATTTTTACACTCTATAAAAGGACCTGAGCTTATTTATGTTTATTTTATCTGCAATAAAGGTTCCGTCTTTATTACCACGGTTTAGTACTGGGTAAAATATGGGGACAGGGTTGGCAGGAGCCACAGCTGGGACTTGAACTTGTGACCTTCTGCTCATGAACACACTGATTGTGTGTACCTCACCACATTGTTGCCACAGGGACAGTTCATTTCCTGGGGATACCATGACTTTTCGTCAGACAGACCCCGCTGCCACTGCCCCCTCCGCCACCAGCACCCCTCCGCCACTATGCTGCCATGCCATTATGCCGGTGGTGCTGGTGGTGCGCAGTCCCAGGCCATCCAGTATGCCGGCAGGCAGCTGCCTATGGTGTGGGTTCTCGGATATGGGTGCCTACATGGACATGTGCGCTTTCCCCCAGCACCACCTGCCAATGTTATGTGCCCTTGGGGGTACCTGCTGGGTAATCTCCCCTGTGACATTGTGGGACACACACTCATGCCCATTTTGGACCCTTCTCAGTTGCTGTCTTGCTGCTTTACAGTTTGGGCATTCCTATATACCACCTAGCCATCTACCTAGCCTGCACTGTGCCCCAGCTGGACCACAGCATGTGCTGCCTGCAGCCCCCTGTATCCCATTTACAGCATCAGTACAGTTGCCCTTGCCTACATGCCCACTCTGCTGTTGCTGCACATGTGCACGCCATAATAAACCTGCCCAATCTAAACGACAGAAACCCTGATCAGCCTATTTCAATGTGGGATCATTCACTTTGTAGGGGGACAGAGCATAGACCCTTCCAAACATGATATCTTAATGTATATGCTTTGAACATAAGAACATAAGATATGCCATACTGGGTCAGACCAAGGTCCATCAAGCCCAGTATTCTGTTTCCAACAGTGGCCAATCTAGGTCATATGTACCTAGCAGTTTCCCCAAGGGACACAGGTTCCACAATGCTTGTATTGGTTCAAGCATTGATATCCTGGGTCCCTTCTTAATAATGGCTTATGGACCTTTCCTCCAGGAACTTGTCCAAACCTTTTTTAAACCCAGCTACACTAACAGCCTTTACTACATCCTCCGGTAACAAATTCCAGAGTTTGATTACACGTTGAGTGAAAAAATATTTTCTCTTATTAGTCTTAAATAGTTTACCCTGTAGCTTCATTGCATGTCCGCTAGTCTTTCTATATTCTGATAAGGTAAACAATCGATCTACGTTTACCCGTTCCACTCCGCTCATTAATTTATAGACTTCTAACATATCTCCCCTCAGCCGTCTCTTTTCCAGGTTAAAGAGCCCTAACCTTTTAGCCTTTCTTCATAGGAGTATCCTTCCATCCCCTTTACCATTTTGGTGGCTCTTCTCTGAACCTTTTCTAATAACTCTATATCCTTTTTAAGATACGGCGACCAGAATTGCACACAATATTCAAGGTGCGGTCTCACCATGGAACGATATAGAGGCATTATAATATCCTTTGTTTTATTTTCCATTCCTTTCCTTATCATACCTAGCATTCTATTTGCTCTCTTGGCCGCCGCTGCACACTGGGCCGAGGGTTTTAACATGGTATCCACAATGACGCCTAAATCTTTTTCCTGGGTGGTGGTTCCTAATGTGGAACCTTGCATCGTGTAACCATAGTTTGGGTTGTTCTTCCCTAGGTGCATAACCTTGCACTTGTCCACATTAAATTTCATCTGCCATTTTGATGCCCAGTCTTCCAATTTATCAAGATCCTCTTGCAATTTTCCACAATCCTCTTGGGTTTTAACAACTTTAAATATTTTTGTGTCATCTGCAAATTTGATAACCTCACTCGTTATTCCACTTTCCAGGTCATTTATGAATATGTCAAAAAGCAGCAGACCCAGCACAGATCCATGGGGTACACCACTATTCACCTTTCTCCATTGGGAAAATTGGCCATTTAGCCCTACCCTCTGCTTTCTATCTTTTAACCAGTTCCTGATCCACAATAGTACACTGCCTCCTATCCCATGACTCTTTAGTTTTGACAAAAGTCTCTCATGAGGGACCTTGTCAAAGGCTTTCTGAAAGTCCAGATACACAATATCAACCGACTCACCTTTGTCCACCTGATTATTCACTCCTTCAAAAAAACATAACAGATTAGTAAGACAAGATCTTCCTTGTCTAAAGCCATGTTGGCTGTCTCTCATTAGTTCATGACTATCTACATGCTGAGTAATTTTATTCTTTATGATGGTTTCTATCATTTTTCCCGGTATTGACATCAGGCTCACCGGTCTGTAGTTTCCCGGATCACCCCTGGAACCCTTTTTAAAAATTGGTGTTACATTGGCGATCCTCCAATCTTCAGGTATTAGAGATGATTTTAATGATAGTTCACAGATTACTAATAGTAGGTCTGCAATCTCATATTTCAGTTCTTTCAATACCCTTGGATGTATACCATCCGGCCCAGGTGATTTGCTACTCTTCAGCTTATCTAATAGTTGTAATACATCTTCTCGATGTATCGATATTTCCTTCAATTCTTCTGCACCTTTAAATACCACTTCAGTCATGGGTAAAATCCCTACATCTTCCACAGTAAAGACTGAAGCAAAGAATTCATTCAGTCTCTCTGCTATCGCCTTGTCGCCTCTTAGTGCTCCTTTAACCCCTTTATCATCTAATGGACCAACTGACTCTCTCACAGGTTTTTTGCTACGAATGTACTTGAAAAGGTCTTTACTTCGCGTTTTTGCTTCTGCAGCAAGCTTCTTCTCAAATTCTCCCTTTGCCTGCCTTATCAATGCCTTGCATTTGACTTGCCAGTGCTTGTGCTGTTTCCAGGTTTCGTTGTTTGGCTCTTTTTTCCATTTCCTGAAAGATGCTTTTTTTGGCAACAACAGCCTCTCTGACCTCAACTTTAAACCATGCTGGCAGTTTTTTGGACTTCTTTCCACTTTTCTTAAAGCGTGGAATACAGCTGGTCTGGGCTTCCAAGATAGTCAGTAGTGTTGCTTTATGTTTATCATTAATATCACTATTGGCCAGCTTGGTTATTGGGATTTTAGATGTGGTTGCGGTCCTTTTATATGTTTATTTGCCTCTTTGTTCCCTGCACATGTATCACAACTATCACTTTTCTGGGTTTCCCTGCCTTTGCTGCGACTGAAATGTTTTCTCTTTCCTGCAAATGTGCCTTAACGCAAGGGTTTCACCGGCATTAGTGTTCAGACCCAAATTTCACAGCGTTAGTGTGCCTGGAGCCTCTCCCCTCCCACTCTCCACCCATTGACCCCTTCTCACCGCCCTCTGGGCAGCCTTACTCCACCCTTCAGAGCCGGATTTCACAGCATTAGTGTGCCTTAACGCCGCCGCTGCGTTATCGCGCGCTGTGATGTTATCACACGATAATGTTACATTATCGCATGATAACGTCACTTATCACGTGATAATACCACCGCTGCGACATTAAGACGGTTTAGTAAACATACCCCTAGGAGAATGCCTGATGCCTTCCAAAATAGGGTTCACCTGTGATGCTGATACCAGGGCTGGTTCCACAGTATATAAGGCCATCATAGCATCCTTTTTGGGAACTTGACAGGTACTTGTGACCTGGATTGACCGCTATTGGAAACAGAATTCTAGGCTTGATGGACCTTGGTATGACCCAGTATGGCATTTCTTATGTATATTCTTATGTTCTGAATCAACAATGGAAGTTCCTCTTTGTGAAAAAGGTGTAACACCTAAGGGTCTTTGCCCTCTGCCAGGGGAAGCTCTCCATCCTCCCGAGACTCATCTTCCAAAGAATGAGAGTCCTCATCACCATCCCAATCACCCTCCTCAGAGTATAAGATATGGCTCATGGATGCATACAAGAGGGGAGCAGCACCTTGCAGGCTCTTAGCCCCTTTACTGACTGTGGCTGAGCCCCCAAAGGCCCAGGATCTCCTGTAGGGGAGCTATGGACCTTGGAGTTCTGCACAAGGTGTTGCCAAGCAGCAAGAAAGAACTGAAAACAATCCATGAGCTGTTTCAGTAGCTGCTGCTTCAAACCACCAGATAAGGAACCTTGAGGCCTCAAGAGGCCCAAGGGGAGCAGCTGGTCTGAGCCTGAGGCCTTCTCAGCTTTGGTCTCTTTCATCCAACCAACCCCCAAGGGGGCAGGCTGTCTCACAAGAGGGAAATTCATCAAGGGCCCAGATGAGGCAATAGAAATGGTGTCGGACCCAGGCCCCCTGTGGGAGATCCTGACAATGCCCAGAAAATTGGGCTCTGGGCAATCTCCTCACACAGGGGGCAAAAGGAACCCATCACGGAACTGACCTGATGAGAGGCACAATGCTGGGCACCAGGCATGCTTGCAATGTTCTACATGTTAAAAAGAAAAAGAAAAAAAAACATGAAAGCAAAACTGTGAAAAAGAACCACCAAAAAAATATCAGCACAGGCAACAAAAAAAGAAACTATTGGATAAAATGGCAGACCTGAAAAGGGAATCCCAGCACCCAAGAGACTGATCAGGGAAACCTGAGCAGGGCTTTCCAATCACCTACACAGACCTAAGAGGCTCCACTGTGGAAGAAAAGGCCTGATTTTTTTAAGAAACTGTTTTAGCAAGCAGTCAGAGAGCCAAATACAGCCAATAGGAATGAATGAGCTGGAAAAGAATTTAGAAAAATAAATCTAAAACCTAACTAAAAAGCAAATAAAGGACAGCAAGAGGGACATGGAGCCTCTGCCCAACTTACAACCCCTTCTCAAAAGCTCCAAGAGGTCCACCTGCTCCTCTCCAGCCCACCAGTGCTGGAACTCGTTTTTAACAGCACTGGACACAGGGTTCAAGGAGATGGGAGTTTACCTGAGCTCCAAGCAACACTGGACCTACAGGTCTTAGTCACAGAGGTCACAGCACCATGGTGTGGGCCAGGGAAGACAAGTCTATCTGCACTGCCGCACCAGTCCAAACATCTTTCCACCTGCTGGTGATAGATAAATATTGACTTCTCTCAATGCTGCACTAACAGATATACCCACTGATGAAATCGCTGAAAGTTGCACAAGTCTGCTTCCAGCGGGGATCATAACCCACTGATCTGGACTGGTCTAGCAGAATCGTAAAGGTAAGTCTCTTGTCATATGCATTTTCTTCCCCTTTCATGGGCTGTTTGACACGTGGAGCCTGATTCTGAAAGGGGCACGTCTGGCTGTGAAGCTCTGCAAGCCGCAACTCAGAATTGGGCCCTAAGTCTTTGTCATATAAGTTATTTGTACTCCTGTTTGACATTAAGTGTCTGTTATAAATTCTGTGTTTACAGACTGCTATGATGTTATGTTTGAATAGGGGTCTATGAAATCTTAACAAACAAACACATAAATAAACCAGACCCAAAACTTAGCTCATAGTTTGTTCTTCCCTAAGGTAATATCCATCACACTCATTTCAAAATGAAGTCAAATGAGGCGATGAAGTACAGAGGGTCTTCGTGCTGCATGTTTCTCTCATGTCAATCCACTGAGCAGAACATGATTCATGACTATCTTTGGCAACCAGCCAGCGTGAAAGGTTACTGTAACCAAGTCCAAAACTGCATAGCTCATTAGGTGTTTTATGCTAATGTGTAGCAAAGAGCAGAAACAGCCTCGGTTTTATTGTCTTAAAGTTGATTCTAGATTGTCTACAAACCAAGAAAAAGTACTATTAAAAAAAACGTAAATGCCTGGTGCACTTCTGCTTCCACGTACGCTTGGATTGTACAGATGGCAATCAATCACTTTTATCTAAAGTCTGCTGTGCCTGAAGTAAATTGCAGTTAAAGATCATCTGAATTCATTTAACTGGAATGAAGAACAAGTAGTGAAATGAAGCAGTACAGACCTTTGTAAATAACAAAAAAAAAAAAAAATTCTTCCCAAAGATGTAAGGCAAGAAATCCATTTATTCTTCCTAGTTGCCAAAATAGGTTTATAGACTAAAAGACTTATTTAGAATCTGAAAACTGTTTTCTGAAAAAAAAAAAAATCAAGAGGGAAGAGGAACAATTACTTGCTTGATTTAACTGCATTGAGAAACCATTATGTACTTAGACATGACTGCACCTGTGCCCAGCCCGTAATACTGCGGGTCTTAAGACAAGAGTCAAGAAAATAATCTTTATGGCTCACTCACAATGCAGTATAATGGAGAGCAAAGAAATCCATCTTATCCCCAGAGCTGTGAGTCCAAAAGGCAAATCAGCATGTATCTGCTACACTGTAAGGTACTGTTCTAATACCATAATAATGCCTCCTATCTGGGCAACAAATTAGATGAAAATGAACAACTGTTGGCCTTGGGGAAAAGCCAAATCCAAGCATTAGTGAGGACAAAGTATACAGATATATCTTTCTGACACAGTTGTCTTAATAATGTTGCATGATCTCCCTTTATTATGGTCAAAACCAGGCAAAAAACTCATTTCTTTGAGGCTGCCTTGGGATCCTGACCCGCTTATTCTCCAGTCTACACTCATCTGGGTTCTAATCATTTCTCTTAAGGAATCTCTAGTCCCCGTTTGTTCTGCTTGTCCGTCTTAGCAGATTGTAAGCTCTGTGCAGCAGGGACTATCTTTTCTGTGAATGTGTGCAGTGCTGAATATGCCAAGTAGCGCCATATACATGATTAGTAATACTAGTAGTAATTTACAAACGCTGATAACTAAACAGAAAATGCTTGAAAGGGTTTGAAAAATGTTCTGTTTTCCTTGGCAGTTTGGCCGGAAGGGCATTGAGAAGTCTTCCAGGTAATAAAGAATGCGTAACTCTAAGAAACAGAACAGATCTGGACCTAGTTATTGCTTATGATGCTTTTTTCACGTGATAGAGGTCTGAAGAGCGAAACAGTTGTGCAAAGGACATTCCTAAAGACAGATGCACAGGGTTTGAAAAACCTACTAACCTACTGTCAGGGTTAGGTGGATCTTCTTCACTGATGAGGTGCCCTACGAACAGGATGGGGCAATATTTCCAGTTCCTTTCTGGGCCTGGGACTAAAACATGCCATCAGAAGGATCCATCTTTAGTCCTGGATGGAGCCTTAGAGGAAGAAGGGGGGATTCAATTTCAGCCTCACTAACTTCCAGAGAGGTAGCAACAGGCAAATAGAGTGAGAAAGGGCTGTAACAGGGATACAGGAACATAGGGAAAGAATGCAGAGGTCGGGGCAGGGAAAGGAGGGAATGGAGGGGGTGAGGCGATAAGAGATGGAGAGGGAAGACTGCCCTTGGATGGGTTATGGAACAGAGAAGAAAATTGAAAGGGCAATATAGGAAGAGGGCGGGGGCTGTACTGTATATTATTAAGACAAAAAATATATTCTTACCATGTACTCCTGCTAACCTCTTCCCCTTTAAAACTAATCGTTGGGGGGGGGGGGAATAGGGGCAGGGATAAATGACAAGTGCATTTTGCCCCAACCAATAAGACCTGGAGGAATTTTCATATCCCTATAGATGCACTTATTAAGAACCACAGGGAGGGAATATTTAGCAGTGGCTAGCCCTTGTAAAGTGGCTACCTATCACCACTGAACCCTAAATCCGTATAGTCAATGCCGGGGCCATATCCGGCCACCGGCATTGAATATCCGAATCACTGCAGAAGCCAGAAGCTACCCGGGCAGCAACGATAAAAGAGAAATGAGAGGGCAGGGAAGAGACGATTCACTCCCCAGCCTTCTTTCAACCCCAACTACTCACACATACCCCAAACCACTCACAGACCCAGTTGTTGTAGTTGTTAAGTGCCTTTGAGTTGGTGTTGACTAATGGCGACCCTATGGATATTTACTACCCACGTAATCACAACTCATTCAGTAACACACTGTGCCTTTCACTCAACGAATGTACTTTTCAACTTGTTTAATCCCATCTCACTTTAAATTAAAGGTCAAATTTAAATGATAACTTTCACCTTGCCCAAGATTTTCCCTTTACATGAGTCAAAGTGGAAACTGATTCAAAGGGATGCTATGATGGCTACTCTGTCCATACCCTCTCCCTAGATTTTCAGACTTGCATATTGACATCAAAAATCTTAAATCTATCCCTGCTCCTAATTTATCCTAGATAGGACATAAGGAAATCAGGGTGGGAAAAGGTTGTCAATTCTTGTAATGCACTGCTGTGTTTTTAATATGATACTGGTGATCTGTTTGTAGTGCTTTGCTGTGAGGCACCAATGGGAGGAAGCAGTTCAACCTCAGTAGCCCTTTGCTCTGGTTCTGGTTGCAAGAGGGGAGAAACGAGGCCCCTTATATTTCTGGTCTAAGGAGTGGTGGATTGGAAGGGGACCATTATGCAGAGGCCCCATATACGTTTGGTATGGGAGTGAGGGAAATCCTGTATACTAACAGGCCCTTTCACTTTTGGTCAGTTGACATGGGGAATTTGGCCAATAGAAGCATTTATAACATATGACCTTTAGTGTACCATCATGCTGCTAACATAATAACTAGCTTTAAAAAGGATATAGCAGACTTAGAAAAGGTACAAGTCACCACAATAATAAAGGAGATGGAAGGATAATGTAAACAAAACTGGAACTTTACATTATAACACTGGAAAACATATTTGCAGGACAAAATGTGGTTAACCAGATTAACAATTTATATAACTATGTACAATAAGCATATATTGTATAGCATATGTGTAGGTACATGAAAGGGAGGGGATGGAGGGGCAGGGGTTGTCAAGGGGTGTGGGGATGTTTGGGGCGAATTGTTATTGGTGGAGTGTCCATAGTGCTCAACAAATAGGTGGGTTGTGAGCTCTTTCTGGAAAGTTTGGAGGTCTTTGATGGCTCAGGTTGTCTGGCAATGAGTTCCAAATGGAATGGGCAATGTAAGTGAAGGCTCTATTGTTGACAGTTTTGTTGGCATTGCGGATGTGGGTTGGGATTGTTAGTGTATTTTGGGAGCAGACCGTCCTGGTTCTTGAGTTGTTGGGTGGGTTAAGAAAGGAGTTGAGGAAGGAAGGGGCAGTTTTATTATATGATTTGAAGATAATTATGAGGTATTTAAATTTGGCCCTTATAGCAATGGGCAGCCAGTGGAGGGATTGGAGGAGCGGCGTGATGTGGTCCGAATAGTGAGCCTTGTGTATATGCATGCGGCTAGGTTTTGATCTAACTGGAGTTTATGGATGATGTTTTTGGGAAGACCATACAGAATACTGTTGCAGTAGTCAAGGTGGGATGTTATCAGTACTTGAAGGACTGATCTAAAGTCTTGGCTGTCTAGTAAGGGTCATAGAAGCTGTAGCATTTTTAGTTTGAGGTATATGATCTTTGCGGTAGCTTTAATGTGGGGGACCATGGAAAGGGATCGATCTAGGATGATTCCTAAATATTTGATTTATTTTTTAACTTCCAGCTCTGAAGTTTTGATTCCGGGTGATGAATAGCATGTCTGTTCTCTTCATGTTAATTTTTAAGTTGTGTGCGTTGAGCCAGACAGATGTCAGTGAGGCAGTCTTGGATTTGAGGACAGATGGGGTTGGAGATGTCTACTGGATAATACAGCATGATAATATCCACATAGAGGTGATAGTGTAAATTGTGTTTTTTTGAAAATGTGGCATATTCGTTGCATGTACAGGTTGAATAGAAGTGAGGATAGGGAGAAGACTTGGGGGACACCTTGACCCTGTTTGAAAGTTGAGGAGGATGCTGTGCCTATTTGTACCTGTAGGATGCGGTTGGTAAGATATGATTTAAACCATTCTAGGACTGTGCCTTGAAGGCTGAGTTGTTGTAGTCTTGTGATAAATATGTTGTGGCTGATGCTGTCAAAGGCAGCAGCTATGTCAAGAAAGACAAATAGGAATGCTTGTTTGGTGTGGTTTAGTCCACGGTGAAGTTTGTCCATAAGGGTGAGTAATAAGGTTTCTACACTGTGAAAAGGTCTAAAGTCATGCTGTTGATTGTCGAGTGGAGCATTCAGATCTATGAAGTCTTGTAATTGGATTTGCACAGTTTCTTTGAAAACTTTTGCCAGAAATGGTAGGCTGGCGATAGGCCAGTATGAGTTTGAGAGGGTTTTATTTATTTATTTATTTATTTGCAGTCTCTTCTATACCGCGCTATTCGATATCAGTGCGGTTTACAATGAACATAAGAGTTGCACATCTCAATTTCGTGATTTGTGCTTACAGTGAACAGGTATAATAACTTGGGTATACATTAAACAAGAAAATTAAATTTGGGTATGCAATAAACAGGTATAACAGGTAAAACAAATAGGGTACAAATTAACCAGTCCCTTAACAGGGAGACACGATGAATAAATACAGTCTACTATATGCAACAATATTATGAGTTATGCGGCACTGCATACATTTCTCATGGTGGGTGAAGGGGAAGGTGTGATTGCGAGTGATCAGTCTGGTAATGCGAAGTGCATGAGTTTGAGGTGCTGCATTGAGATGTGAGAGTGGGTGGGTGTGGGGGAGAGACTGCAACATCATAGTGCTGAAGAAAGAGGTGATGTTTCAGTGCCTTCCTAAATTGGGGGAGTTCACTGATGGTTCACTGATGGTTTTGTCTATCATATTGGAATTTAGGATGGGGTGTATGGTTGCTTGTTTTAGGGCAGAGGGCATTTGCCCTCTTTGAATTGACCGACTGACTATATCAAGGATAATAGGTGAAAACTCTTCTTTTGTTGCCTTGAGCCAGCTAACTGGGCAGGGGTCTGATGGGGAAGCTGAACATGGCCAAGACCGAACTTCTCATCTTTCCCCCTACAACCTCCCCTCCTCTTCCCCCCTTCTCAATTTCTGTGGATAGCTCTGTAATCCTTCCTGTTTCCTCGGCCCACAACCTGGGAGTAGTTTTCAACTCCTCTCTCTCCTTCTCCACACACATTTAGCTCGTAGCCAAGACCTGCCGCTTCTTTCTTTACAACATTAGCAAAATCCGCTCCTTCCTCTCTGAACACACTACTAAAACCCTTATCCACTCCTTAACCCTTTCCAGGCCGATCCCAAAACTCTTGGGATCCAAAATTCTGACTAAATATTCCTATCAAATGGTATATAATACATGACCATAGCAGAAGGAAAATCACTATTAGAACATATTGAATAAGACGGGTGCAATTTTCCTGAAATATGCAAAAATTAACCCGGCTGCAGAATGTGGATTAAAAATTTAAAGTAGGCCTTGAAAGGGTTAATTACCTCCCGCCTCGACTACTTTAACCTGCTCCTTTCTGGCCTCCCTCTGAGTCATCTCTCTCCCCTCCAATCTATTCAACACTCCACGGCACGACTAATCTTCCGCCAACCTTATCATGCCCATGTTACACCTCTCCTCAAGTCACTTCATTGGCTCCCTATCCACTTCCGCTTCCAATTCAAACTTCTCCTGCTGACCTATAAATGCCTTCACTCTGCGGTCCCTCATTACCTTTCATCTCTTATCTCCCCTTATATCCCCATTCGGGAACTCCGTTCTTCTAACAAACTGCTTCTATCTAGGCCCTGCTCTCCTACTGCTAACTCCAGACTTCGTTCATTTTACCTTGCTGCTCCCTATGCCTGGAACAAACTACCTGTGTCTGTATGCCAGGCACCTTCTCTAACCCTCTTCAAGTCCAGGTTAAAAGCTCACCTCTTTGATGTTCCTTTTAGATCTTGACTCTCCTGTCCTTAACCCACCTGTCCTCCTTTTTCTCCCCAGTTCCCACCCCTGCCTACACCCTCTGTGTGTTTGTGCATTTTGTCTTGATTAGATTGTAAGCTCTGATGAGCAGGGACTGTCCCTTACATGTCTATACTGTACAGCGCTGCATATGACTGGTAGCGCTATGTAAAAGTTGAGTAGTAGTAGTAATAGTAGACGTGGTTGTATTGATGTTCGAGATAGCATTTTATAGTTGTTTGAGGTTTATGCAGTAAAATGATGATCTGGTGTTTTGGTTGTGAGGTTTGGTCAAGCTTGGAATATCTGATGAGGTGTTGGAGTGAGTATTCATATGATTGGTACTATTGCTTTGGGGGTCAAGTT
The DNA here is from genome assembly GCA_033557465.1 of Ichthyophis bannanicus. Taxonomy (NCBI): domain Eukaryota; kingdom Metazoa; phylum Chordata; class Amphibia; order Gymnophiona; family Ichthyophiidae; genus Ichthyophis; species Ichthyophis bannanicus. Next base: position 949,984,047 of record CM066034.1, read on the forward strand.
TTTCCATAAGGAAATTTGCAAGAATTTGAGATTCTATTGGGGGAGATTCAGTGTTGTGATTGGGAGATTTAGTTAAGGATTGACAATCGAGAACAACTCTCTAGATCTGTTGAGGAGTTTCATTAGGAGCTTGGTGTGGTATTCTTTCTTTCTATTGTTGATGGCTTCTTTGTATGCTTTGAGAGTGGACATGTAGAGCAGATAGTAAGTTTGCCCTTGTGGTTCTCCATTTGGTTTCTAGTTTTCTGAGCTGTTGCTTTAGCTTTCTTAGTTCAGCAGTATACCAAGTTCCTGGAGAAATAGTCCATAAACCATTATTAAGGGGGGCTCGGGAAATCTACTGCTTACCCTGGGATAAGCAATGTGGAATCTGTGTTTCTTTTTGGGAACCTGACAGGTACTTGTGACCTGGATTGGCCACTGTTAGAAACAGGATACTGGGCTTGATGGACCCCTTCTCTGACTCAGTATGGCATATCTTGTGTGCCTGTGTCACATGCAAATGTTTGTAAACTGGCACATTATTATGCAAATGGAATATCACAGCTTGTGGTGAACTCTGCAATCTGCATTATTCCAGGAAAGTTAACACCGCCTCTGGAAGTGTAGTTAACTTTCCACCCAGGAGTATCATCACACTAAAACATGAACCAATGTTCTTGGGGATACTGTTAAAGGAACCAACAAGTAAAATGAATAAGGCCACACTCCCATCCCTTGGTCATCGTTTCCAAAGCCGTCTCAACAAAGACTGTACACAGGTCACAAAGGGAGGCATAAAACCCAATATTTTTTCATTCAATGTGTAAACTCTGGAAATCATTACCAGAGAATGTAGTAAAAGGTGTTAGTGTAGCTGGGTTTAAAAAAGGATTGGGCTAATTTCTGGAGGAAAGATCCATAAACCATTATTAAAGGGGGCCCGGGAAATCCACTGCTTGTCCTAGTACAAGCACTGTGGAACCTGTGTCTTCTGGGGAAACTGCTAGATACTTGTGACTTAAATTGGCCACTGTTGGAAGCAGGACACTGGGCTTGATGGACATTGGTCTGACCCAGTATGGCATATCTTATGTTCTTATGTTCTATCTACTTTTTGAAGGAGAAAACAACCAATCTACATTTACCCATTCCACTCATTTATTATTTTATAGACCTCTATCATATCTCCCTTCAGCTGTCTCTTTTCCAAGTTAAAGAACCCTAACCTTTTAAGCCTTTCCTCATAGGGATATCCTTCCATCCCCTTTACCATTTTGGTCGCTCTTCTCCATACCTTTTCCAGTTCTGCTATATCCTTTGTAAGATATGGCAACCAGAACCGTAATTTCAACCCGCCCCCCCCCCCCCTCTAAAGATTAAGAATGCAGAACTACAAACCAAAACCACAATCCGATACCTGGGCATCACCCTAGATCAACACCTTGACATGACAATGCACATAAGTAACAAAGTGAAGTCAATATACCACAAGATCCGTACCCTCAGGCACATTCATGCTCTGCTAGAGCCAGAGGACTTCAGGACAATTTACCAAGCACTGATCATACCACACTTCGACTACGCAAACGCAATTCTCCAAGGGCTCCCACAATCCACCTTGATCCCACTTCAGCTTACGATGAACACCACAGCGAGAGTTCTACACGGCACACCCAGAAGCGAGCACGTGACACCCATCCTGAAACAGCTGCACTGACTCCCGATTCACAGCAGAATCACCTTCAAGACCCTCCTACTGACATTCAAAGCCATCAAAGACACATAGACATCAACGCACCACTTGAACCATGCCAACATGGCTTTAGAGAAGCCCACGGTGTGGAAACACTACTCACTACACTCTTCAGCAGCATCTTAGCAGGTATCGTCAACATCCACCAAGGGTTCGTCCTTGTCTTCCTAGACATCGCAGCAGCGTTCGAGTCCGTGAGCCATGAGCACCTCCTAGAACGACTCAAGGGGAAGGGGATCACCGATAAAGCACTGGAGTGGTGCAGGTCCTACCTTTCTGACAGATGGCAGCAGGTACGATCCAGCGATACATCATCCGATCCGTTCCACCAAAAGCAAGGTGTCCCACAAGGCTCCTCCCTCTCCGCCCTGATGTTTAATATATACATGCAGCCAATCTGCAACCTGATACGGTTATTCAGTGTTAACTGCCGATATACGCTGATGACGTACTGTTATACATGCCTTTTGCAACAGATAACCCCGACCTCACACCATTAACAAACTGCATAAACGAAGTATCCAACTGGATGCAATCACAAAACCTCAGGATACAACACAAGAAAACGGAGGTGTTGTTTATTGCAAGGAACCAAAACTTCACCGCCCCGTCCATCTTAAAAGTAAAGGAAGCAGACCTCCAGACCAAGCCCACTATCAGATACCTTGGCGTTACCTTAGACCAGCACCTGGATATGAAGGAGCACATAGGAAACATTGTAAGAGCCGGACGATTTCAGGACCATCTATCAGGCCCTAATCATACCACATTTGATTATGCTAACTCAATCCTGCAAGGGCTTCCTCAAGCCACCTTGAACCCACTGCAACTGGCAATGAATGCCGCAGCAAGAGTCCTACACGGCGCATCCAGGAAAGACCATGTCTCACCCATCCTAAAACAACTCCACTGGCTCCCGATACAATGTAGACTCACATACAAGACATTGCTACTTACATTCAAGGCCATCAAAGGGCTCACATCTGCGTCACTAACAGATCTAATACAGACGACTCCCCACAATAGAGATAGACAATCAGTAGCACTCAACACACTGATAGTCCCAAAATCAATAACACAATGCACAAAGGCGACAGCAGGCAGAGCCTTCAAATTCTGTGCACCAAGGTGCTGGAACAGCCTCCGTCACGGTATCAGAGCAATCCCAGACATATTGCATTTCAGAAAGGCCTTGAAACGCCACCTCTTCCTCCTGTATTACCCAATAACCAATGCAGACACAGCACCAACCTCACAAGCCACCCACAACCCCCAGGACTGAAACTAATAAAGAGATCGCGAGTATGTTATAATTGTAAATAGTTACCCCTGTTATCCAAGTTTGTATCACCTGTTCAACTGTAAACACAAAGTACCATTGGAAATGTGTAATTTTATTTTTCATTGTAAACCGCGCTGGTGCTGAATAGTGTGGTATAGAAGAGACTGTAAATAAATAAAATAAATAAATAAATCAATGGGCTCTCATCTTCTTCCCTCGCGGAACTGATCTACACCATACCCCCCAACAGGTCCAGAAGGTCTGCAGCAATTAATACACTGGGTGTCCCAAAAGCGATAACCCAATGCACCAAATCAACAGCAAACAGGGCCTTCAAATTCTGTGCACCCAGATGCTGGAACGCCCTACCACTCACCATCCGTGCAATTCCTAACCTAACCCAGTTTAGGAAATCACTGAAGCACCATCTCTTCTTCAAGTACTACCCTGAAACCACTGCACGTACAATCCCCTCCCCATACTAGAATGGCAAACCACCATACAGGCTTTCCAACCTTAACTCAGCCTATCTCCGATCCAAATTAAACATGACGCCTATATGTATATATATGTGTATATAGTTCCCCTGTTAGCCAAGTTTTGGTACCCATTCTCTGTAAACACAGAGCGGCTCACCGCCTTGCTGTAGGTTTTGTTCTATGTAAACTGCGCTGATGCCAAATAGTGTGGTATATAAGAAACTGAAAATAAATAAATAAATAAGAGGGGAATGAAAAATCCTACATTTAACAAAATGGTCAGACAGTAATGCTGTTGGTTCTAACCACATGTTCAGGACATCAATAGAATATTTTCTGCACCAAGCAAAATCATTGTATCCTGTATACTGCTGCTCAAACCTTGAATTAAACCCGAAAATAAGTGCAAGCTTCCATTACATTAATGTTTGTTGCGAAATTAAAAGAGGCGATATTTGCAGGACAACAGCATGGGGTAATTTTATAAGATATGTAAAACTTTCAGTAGTAAAGTACGCACTTGAATCATGTTAGTAGAAACACAGAAACATGAAAGCAATTAAAGCCAATATGGCTTATCTAGCCTGCCCTTCCATACAAACTACTACAGTCCCTTTTTTTTCTTTAGAGATCTTTGTTTGTCCCATGATTTCTTGAATTCAGATACTGTCCTCATCTGTACTACCTCCACTGGGAGACTATTCCACCCATCTATCACTCTTTCTGTAAAGAAATAGTTCCACATATTACTCCTGAGTTTATTTCCTTTCACCTTCATCCTCAGGAGCGGCACAAGGAGGGTGCGGGGCCATGTGCGGAGACTCATTGCAGGGCCTCATTTACATACTGATCTTTCCCCTTTTGCTCTTTCCTCCATTTCTTTCTTTATTCCTTTTTCATCCACTCAAATTTCACCCCTCCATCCTCAATCCCCACTTACTCTTCCAAGACCCGGCCAATCATAAATTTTCCTTCGCTCCCATGCAAAATATCTTTCCCCCTCTCCATCCTTACTCCCCCAGTCCCATCCCCTTCTAGTCCTCCCCCAACATCAGCTCCCTTCTAGTTCCAGCCCCACCCAGCATCCGCTCCCTTCTAGTCCCATTCTCCCATTCCCCGCATAAGCCCATTTCCAATCCTAGTCCCCCCATCAGCCATTTCTAGTCCTATCCTAGCCTTCTCATCAGCCATTTCCATTCATAGCCCCCCATCAACTCATTTCCAGTCCTAGCCCTCCCACCAGCCCATTTCCAGTCCTATCCTAGCCCCTCCATCAGCCCATTTCCAATCCGAGCCCCTCCCACTCAGCCCATTTCCAGCCCTACCCCCCATCAGCTATTTTCAGTCCTAGCCCCCCCCCCCCAAGAGCCCCACAGCTGTCCAACTGTCTTTAGAGGGCTCTCTTTTCATTTTGAGAAATTCCCAGGGGTTCTTTTTTAGTTACGATGGATGTAGTCTCTCTATACAGAAACATTCATCAGCAAGAAGCTTTTGACATTTTGGCTGCATTACCTATATCTTTACCGAATCGTATACCAAGAGAATTTATATTGCATATATTGAAATTGGTCTTAGAACATAATTATTTTATGTATGACTCCATCTTTTATCAAAAAAGATTTGGGGTAGCAATGGGGGCAACTGTAGCACCCTCTGTAGCGACACTGTACATGGCCCATTTTGAAGAACAATTTATTTATGTCTCAGATCGGTTTCAACACATTTTGTCCTGGAGGAGATTTTTGGATGACATCTTTTTTATTTGGACTGGTTCTGAGCCAACTTTAGTTGATTTTTTTAGTTGGATTAATTCAATTAATATTAATATACAGTTTACACTGAAATATCACAGTGATCACATTGAATTTTTGGATCATTTGATCTATAGAGAGGATTTCATTCTACATACTACCTTGTATAGGAAACCAGTACAACAAAATGTTCTGCTTCAATATTGCAGCTATCACCCCAGTTCTCTTCAGAGAGGACTTCCTTTTGGACAGTTTTTGTGTATTCTGAGACTGTGCTCGACTATTTTGGAGTTTCATAAACCTGCTCATGATCTGAGCTAATGGCTTTTGGACAGAGGCTATTCTCAGAAATTAATCCATAGAGTGTATAAGAGGGCTTTATATAATCATCCTAGTTGGTGACAGACTGGTGAAGAACAAAGCAGTGCATCGGTAGATAATAGGATTATTGGGGTATTACCATATATGCCAAATGCAACGAAGATTACCAGTATTTTAAAACATCACTGGTCTATGCTATCATTACATCAATGTTTTCAGAAACCTTTAATGATGGCCTGCCGCCGCTCCTCTAACATTAGGGATTTAATTGTTTGCACCTCGGGGAATAATGAAAATCCTTTGAGGACACAACGATTGGGACATTATGCTTGCGGTACATTTTTGTGAAACCTGGACAGATTCAAGTACTGGACAGAATTATTGTTTAAAATATGCTACTTCTTGTTCATCTTCATTTGTCATATATGTGCACATCTGCCCATGCTGTTTGAAGTATGTTGGCAAGACAATATGTCCTATAAAGAAATGGCTATTAGAACATCGTTTGCGGATTAACACAGTTTTAATGACGGCCACAATGGTCCCTCATTGTCAGCAATATGGACATCGATTTGAGGATTTGAATTGGCTGGTGTTGGATCATGTCCCGTTAAATCTTAGGGGGGGACACCGTAATTCTAAATTGCTCCATAAAGAACAACAGTGGATTTTTAGATTACAATCAGTGGCTCATTATGGAAAGAATGCTGATGCAGATTGGTGGTCATTACATCACTGACAGCTGGATGGGTGTCTTAGGAGGTTTTAATTTACGAACAGGTGTTCTTTGACGTCATTGTATTATATAACAAGGTTCATTCTTCTGTAGAAGAGCTTGCAAGCTACACGGCTTGAAACACTACGTGGTGTAGCGAGAACCTTGTTGTTTTGGACAATAACCATGAACTGTCTCCCGTATCAGTACAGCTGAGTGGTTGAAAGGGTCTGTGGAGGAAGGACGGTGCAGAGCGATGTTTTCATCGTTGGATGACTTTTCTGGATTAAAAAGGAGGACCCACTACAAGAGGGGAGTTCCACTCATGGTGGGTGATCTGACAAAAAGATAATTCTTTAGTTTTTGTTAGGTTTTGTTTATTAAATAGTTTATTTTTAGAAATCATTATTGTTTAGGGTATACACATGTTGATGATTTCAGAAGGTTTGTATTGGATTATAATTTAGAGGGCTCTCAGCAGGCCCCGGCTCACCTCTGACAGTGCGGAGGTGAAGAGCGCTGTTTTTCTTCATTTTGGCAGCTGTGTTGTACTATAGGCCGCTGGCAGGCTGAGTGTCAGGAAACAGGAAGTGCCTGTGCGCCAGCAGCCTATAGAACAAAGCTGCCGAAGTAAAGAAAAATGGCCCTCTTCACTTCGGCGCTCAGAGGTGAGCCATGGCCTGCTGAGAGCCCTCTAAAGCCGACCCTGTTGCTGCTGTCACCGGTACTGATTATATGAGATGTTGTTGGCACGGGGCCCCCTAAAGCACGGGGCCCTCTGTGGACAACATTCTCGCACAATGGATGGGCCAGCCCTGTTCATCCTATGCCCCTTGTTGCAGAGCTTTCTCTCAATTGAAAGAGGCTCTCCTACTGTGCATTTATGCCACAGAGGTATTTAAATGTCTCTATCATATCTCCCCTCTCCCGTCTTTATTCCTAAGTATACACATTGAGATCTTTAAGTCTGCTCTCATATGCCTAATTTAGTCATTAACGTGTGCATGTGGCCATATATGTGTATAATGGGCTCTTATAAAATAGAACCCACATGTGTACCTGCAAAATATACAGGGTGGCCCAAAAAAAGTGAGAACATCTCGTAAATTAAAAGCTTAAATAGTTTACTTATTTACCTTTTTTAGCTATATAACATCTTTATTTCAACAATTTCCAGTCGCCATCTTTGTTTTGTTTTTTTAGTTTGTCAATCGTTTACATCTGTCTTTTTGAATTTTTAAATAACTTATATGCTACGAGATGTTCTCACTTTTTTTGGGCCATCCTATAAGTGCATTCATTTACTCCAGTTCTACGGCTGGTGCAAGTGATTGTGCCTTCATTTAAAGTGCTTTCTCTGCCTGTTATTCTAATATTTATAAAGACAAGCGGGCACCTACTTGTCTTTATGAAATAGATTTAACTTAGGCACATTAAAATGGACTTGAGCTGGGCACCCCTTTATAAAATTACCCACCACATGGGATTTTCAATGTATGCGTGTTATTTCCTGCACCTCTCCCAGAATCCCATAGGATGTCCAAACAATTAGCAGGTGTAAAATAGGCAGCGGCCTTTTTCATCGCTACTAGGCAGCTGCTACATTTGCAAGGGAAACTACCCAGGTAGTATCATCTTTGAAAGTTAGAGAAGGTTTGCACGGTAAACCTACCCAGATACATTGAAACTATGTGGGCCATTGGAAAATCGCATCCCGAAGTTACTGCTTAACTCTCTCTGCACTTTACCTTAAACACATCTCCCTTTTACACTGTCAGGCAAGGCAGCTGACCTGCTTTGCCCTCCGAGGCTTGCTGGAGCTGTGTTTTTCCAGGTGGAGTGGAAACAGCTTTCGGCTCAGCAGTTCTTTCCTTCTGGTTCTGCAGTTTTTGATCACAGGCTGAGCGGTTTTGAAGCTGCTCTGCAGCATGTCACAAGTGCTGCTTATTAAATCAAGCACCTGCGGGTCTCACAGAATCCTGGCATGGATCGCTTCCCCAGGAGAAACTAGCTTCTTGCATTCTGCAGCTGGATAATTTGTCAGCATCTGTCAGCTCTGGGCAGTATATTTAAAAAGCAGGTATGCAAAGGTATCGATGAGGTTTCTGGCACAAATATGTTGCAGCCCAAAAATGGATATTTTTAGCTCTGCCGTTGGCTTGCTTGGTTTTTCCCACCTAGTTCGTTCTTCTGATTGCAGTATACAACCCGATGCTAGAAACTATACACAAATTACACAGGTACACTAAAAAAAAATTTTTTTAAACTGCCTCTAATGTTTCGATTGATTTTTACATTTTTTGGTGCACTGAATCCAAATCTGGTAACCAATTTGCTCCATCACGTACAGATTTTTTGCTACATTGGGTTAGCAGTTTGAGGTGAACGTTTCAGATTGAGTGCGATCGAGATAAAAGTTTCTTGGATGAATTCTTTATACTAATTGTTTAGTAGTTATTCAAATAAGAATAAAGAAAATTGTAACAAGGCAGCACATAAGAATAATGTCAACAAAACACACTGTGATGGTAGCAAAATTGTCTGCACTTAAAACAGCCACATACATGTGCACAAACATTGAGCATATAAGAGCGAGGTTAGACACAAAGCAAAGCAAAGAAATGTGCAAAAAATGTTGTACAGGTATGTATGTAAGAATAGAAAACGCAAACCGCACCATTGCAATACATGAAGACAAACACCCGATGGTGTGAAAATAAAATTCTAATAAATGAGATCCGACACTGTGGTAATAACTAGCAAATTTTTATTTCAAAGTTTAGTAAAAACACGATATTTGTCAACACAGTTTAGATTTTAAAGTCATTCTTGGGTCAATCAATCTCCTGGTGGGCCCGTTTCTTCTTCCCCCGAATGCTTCTCTTGGTGCGCTGCTTGGCGTATTTTTCATCTGGGGTTTCCCGCAGCAGCAACCAGCAGAAATCAGCCATCATAGTGGTGTTCCATCTTCCTTGGTACCTTCTCTCTGCGTCCTTGATGTCCTGGTGAAACCTTTCACCTTGTTCTTCACTGTACGCCCCCAAGTTTTCGGGAAAGTAGTTCACATGGGAGTGCAAGAAATGGACTTTCAGGCTCATGTTACAGCCTTGTTCTTTGAAGGCATTGAGCATCCTGGCAACAATATCCTTATAGTTCTCATCCCGCCTGTTCCCCAAGAATTTGAGAACAACATCCTTGAAGGAATCCCAGGCTTCTTTTTCCTTCTCAGACATCGTTTCAGCGAATGTTCCATCTGAAATGAGTTTCCTTATATCAGGGCCAACAAACACTCCTTCCTTTAGCTTTGCTTCAGAAAGTCAGGGGAACTTTGAGCAAAGGTACCGAAAGCACTCACCATCTTTTGGAAGGGACTTGATGAATTGCTTAATGAGACCCAACTTAACGTGGAGAGGTGGTAATAGAATTTTATCACGAGGTACCAAGCTCTCATGAAGAACATTTTTCTCACCGGGTCTCAAATACTCCCGAATTGGCCAGTCTTTTTTCCCCCAGTGTAGGTCGCGGGCCCGGCTATCCCACAAGCAAAGGAAGCAGGGATATTTGGTGAAACCGGATTGCTGCCCTAATAGCATGGATAGAATTTTAAAGTCTCCACAAATCATCCACTTATGCTCATCATAACGAATCTTCTGAAGAATCAGGGCCAAATTCTCGTATTTTTCTTGGAGAATAACAGAGTGAGCAATAGGAACTGAAGCGAATGTGTTGCCATTATGAAGAAGAACACCTTTTATGCTGTCTTTTGACGAATCAATGAACAGCCGCCATTCAGCAGGATCATACTTGAGTTTAAACCTTTCCATCACTCCGTATATATCGTTGCAAAATACCAAATCTTCCTCTTTGCTGAAATACTTCAAAAATTGTGTCTCGCGGTTGCGGTACCAATAAAAAGTTGTTCCTGGTGACAATAGATTTTTCTGTTTAAGCCGAGAACCTAGCAGTTGGGCAGCATCTTTTGGGAGTCCTAAATCCTGGACTAAATCATTCAATTCAGCTTGAGAGAAAAGTTCAGGTTTCGGATCTGGTTCAGTTTCAAACTCGGAAGTACTGGACTCATCGGGAAAAGCCATCTGATGAGTCTCATCATGATCAGAACCGTCCACACAAATATGATCCAAAGATTTTGGTGGTTCAGGCACAGGTACTTCGTTGCTATGAGGCATAGGCCTAATTGCTGAGGGAAGGTTGGGGTAACTTATTACGTTCTTATTTTTTAAGTTGTATCCCTTCACAATGCAAGAGCAAAAATAGCAGTCACTGCTGTGGTCTCTTTGTTCACGCCACATCATAGGTATTCCAAAACGAAATGCTTGTTTTTTACCTTTCATCCATAAGCGTAGATCTTCCTCACATGTCTTGCACACTTTGTGAGGAGCCCACGGTTTGTCTTGATCGCCTAACTTCAAACCGAAATAGGCGAAATATACTTTAATAAATGCAGAAATGTTCCTCTGCCGCTTTTTCACGGTATATTCCCCACAAATAAAACAAAAACTGTCCGGAGAGTTGACGCAACCTCTGGCTCTGTGAGCCATCACAAATACACAGCACTGCAAACTACAACTGTAGTGAACCACTTCGGAATAAAGCTGGATTACGACTGAGCAAACAAAAGGTAATAATGAACTTGCAAGAAACTGAAATTTGACAGGAACGTTCATGTCGCAACCACCGTGTTTGAGCGAGCGAACGAGGCGAGGCGAACAGGAAAGAACATGCGCCAGCGCGAGTACTGGATTTAGCCCCCCGCCTCCCAATTGTCCTGTTAATGTATAAAATGAATACAAAACACTCTAAAATATCATGAGGGAGTGTTTCTAGTTAGTTAACCATTACAACCTCTATTTTGGGCCAAGAAAATAAACTGCAGTCGGCTAAAAAGAAATTATGTGAACATTCCTTATATGGGTAAGAAATCTAATTTTGCAAGAAAACGTGACGTGATGGAACATTTTGGCTATTTTTCCTGGATTCAGCACCCCAAAATCTATAGGAATCAGTTGCAAAACTGGAGGCAGTTTTTTGGTAGTGTACCTGTGTTATTAAATTGTTTCTCTTTTACTTCTATCTGTTTAAATTTTGCTCATTTTTGCCTCTTTCTTCATTTAGTTGGATGATTTTTTTTTAACTCGACATTTTTCATGCAGTGCAATTAAAAGCAAAAATACTAAAAACATGCTGTATGTAGTCAGTTCACCAGGACTTTTCAGGCAGTTGTCTCCAGTGATCATCTCGGTCATTTTACACCGCCTGAATCTCATGAAGAATAGAAGCACTTTTTACTTGGCTATACTGCCATTCCAGTATACATATATTGCAAACCCAGAGCATTGGCACCTTTTTATTTCCTGCTAAAATCGATCCATGGTCCTCATTTACTGATGAAAGAGCCCTGCGTACGAGTATTGGTACCTTTTTTGCTAGGAAAAATGCACTGCATACACCCGCCTTATATTTGAAATATGAACATGAAGTGGAATAAATATCAGCTTTCCACTTGTGCCTGCATGGATCCCGCTCGATTTATGCCATAAGAAGGTTGCCCTAAGGGGCGGCAAGTCCATTCATTTTTTCAGCAATTTACTTCCCCATTATGTTTCAGCTGGATGAAGTTAAAACAAGATTGTTAGACGACCAATAAAGTCTTGCTGTTTCCTAAAAACACCTTTTCCCATCGGAAAGTTGTACAGTTGTTTTATGAAGACCCATTATCTCAGGCAGTTTTAGATGCCAGCAGTTAAAGTTTGGACCTTATTATCTTTCTACTTGATTAAAATACATTTGTTTTCCAGCAGAACTGCCGTAAACAATAAAAGTTTGTTGTCGTTGCTGAGATGAATTGTCTCAGGGGCCATCCACTAAAAGACCAGTTTATCTAAAAGAGGCACATTGACATAAAATGTATTTGCTTATCAATAGTCTCACCAAACTCCTATGTAAATATCAATGTGCTAATTCATATATTTGCATGCTTAAAAAAAAGAGAAGGAATAGTGACTTTGGTATTTCTTTTCATTGGGATTTCAGTGATACGACATCGTAATCCGTCTTTGCCATGTCAGTCCCATGGATAACATCATGTTAAAAAATCTTAAATAAATAAATAAATGTCACCTAATTCCTCTCCTTGAACCTTTTATCATTTACAGTGATTAAAACAGACTTATCTTTGCAAACTATTGCTATATACATCCAAAACTTTATTTATGCCCTGACACTGGCAGCGTTTCACATTACTGCTTCTTCAGGAGACGACAAGTTAACGCGGCACTTTCACAGCACTCGCTATTCTACTAAAGATCTCTGTAGTGATAACAGAACATCAGGAGTAAGGTCTGTACTGGCTGCTACCCCACCAATCCACCATTCATGGGATTAGATCTCAGTTTCACCATTAGACTGAGGCAGGGGTTCTCCAAATCCAGTCCTGGAGGGCCACAAACCAGTCAGGTTTTCAGGATATTCCTAATGAATATTCATGAGATAAATTTAAATACAGTGGGGGAAGTGCATGCAAATATATATCATGCATATTCATTAGGGGCCTCCCGTAAACCTGGCAGGATTGCGGCCCTCCAGGTCTGGTTTGGAGACCACTGGACTAAGGACTTGGAGACCTTGAACTGCCTCCCTGACAGGTCACCACTCTCTAGTGACCTAAAAGGCTGAGTATTACCCACCAGTCCCAATGTAAGGGTAAAGTAGAAGAACCCCCCCCCCAAAGTCCTTACTTCTGAAGGCCCATACCATTCCTGACCCAGTTTTTCCTGGCCTTCCCTCTGCCCCCTCTCACCTCCTGGGATCCCACCTCACCCCAAAGGGTCCAGGGGTTGAAAGGAGCAGGAGCAATTCTCACCCATTCCTGACAGTTGCCTATTATAAAATGCTGCTAGTTAACTCCTAGCAGAACTCTCATAATATGGCCTCTAGAGATCAGATTGCCAAATAAGGATCACATACTTTGTCAATTGACCTGTAGAGGTAGTACCATTTTGTATAGGCAGTCACTGGGGAAAGGTGTGAGTGGAGAATGCTCCTGCCCCCCATCACTTATGGACTCCTTGGGATGAATCGGGAAGGTGCAGGGAAGACCAGACCAAGACAGGAAAGGCTGGGCCAGGAAGGTCAGGGCTTCAAGGGTAAGGGCTTTAGAGGGTATATTTCTTCTATTTTATCATGTTGGGGCTTGGGGAAAGTTTTGGGCCCACTGGCTTATGAAGGAATGGAGATCCCTCTAGGCAAAGGGTCTGGGGGGGGGGGGCTCCAGTTCATGTCAGTGTTGTGACAGTATTCATCATAAGGAAAGACTAAATAACACTGAAATGATGAGGTTCAGGACAGGTTCTCCACAGGATGGGGCATCTTTGGTCATAGTAACTAGGGTGGGGTCTTCTGTCTGCAATAGTCACCTTTTCTTCAGGTTGAGCCCTCTAGTGCTGGTGGCAGCCAGGTCTTTGTTGCCTTAACCAGGATCCAAAGTGAGACCAGGAATAGAAGAACTTCGAAGGATACAGGAAATATATGCACAAGACACTCACAATGGAGGAGCAAGGCAGGAGTAAAGCTAAAGCCCAATAGAAACTGTTACAGGATCTAGAAACATTAAACAAGGGAGCCAAGCACAAAGTAATATCAAGATGCAGACCAAACCCTTGCAAAGAGATCTAGCCAAGTCTAGGTTTAACTATAGATCCCAAACAAGAACAAGATGGCCTCTGGAAAGATGTTGCAGGCATAGAGTAGGTTAAAATGGCCAGTCAGCTGAGTAAGTTGCAAGTCAGAACTTCATCCAGGCATGGTTATTCTGGGAAATGAGCCACCTGCAGGCTGGTGGAAGAACCTCACATTCCCCCCACTTCACCCATTTGGGCAGCCTCTAATTGACCCATAGAATGTTTGGCTAAAACATTTCCCATAAAAATAGTGGCATGAAGGTCTCCTTTCCTCTGGACCAAAGCCTTTCCAGTACACTAGGTAGTTCCTCTTCTGACAGAATACTTTAGAATCAAGAATCACCTCCATCTCAAAGTCTGGTTGTCTATCCACCAGAATTGGATCTGGGTAAGGAGACATGGAAAGTGAAATATGAAGATGCACTGTCTCTTAGTTGATTTTTTTCAGTGATGGCATAAAGTCCAATAAATTTAGAACATGGTTTACTTCATGGGAGCTTCATGTTCATATTCCATGTGCACAGCTAATCTTTATCATCCATATTGAACTGATGATCCTGCCTTGTTGCACCAATTCTGTCTCCAGGTTGCAATTCATCTGTTTCAAGATGTCCTAGAGGTGATGAACAAAGTCGCTGTGGTGGCTTCCATGATTTGTCTTGAAGAGGGAAAGCAAATGAATTGCTGGCTGTAGATATCAAAGAATAATGAAACACCTGCAGACTCAATCACATGACTGGCATAGAGAAGCAGGTGAACTTGGCATAGAGAAGCAGATTCACCCACAATTGTTGAGAGAAAACATTGCTCCAGGTCCTGATTGACCCTTTTGATCAAGCCATTTGTCTGAGGATGGTAGCCAGAAGAAAACTGCAGAGTGAAACCCAAATTCTTGCAGAAAGCATTTCAGAATCTGACAACAGTAGAGACTGGACTACTATGCAGGCATGCAATTTCTTTAACAGACATTTTTACCAGTTGGTGTGTAGAGGGCAACTTGGCATGGGGCAAAATGTGCCATGTGAGAAAATTGATCCACAAACAATGTATAGGATTCAAAAACAGGAGATCAGTTATAAAATCCATAAAAAGATGTGGCCATAGCTTATCTGTCATGGGAAGAACTACAAAAGGCCACATGGATGAAAGAAATATTGGTACTAGTATACACAAAGCAGGACAAAATATAGGATGCATAGTCTTTGGACATGAGGGCCACCAGAAGGTTCTAGAAATCAGTTCAGATGTCTTTCTAATCACTAGGTACAGTAGTTGGATCACTTTTATGTCCCCATTTGAATACTTCCAGGTGATAGTCAATAGGGAGGAAGATTTGACTATCAGGAACAGAACCTGGGAGTTCTATTCCACAAAAGTTTTGGAAATATTCTCTAGCAATTCCAAATTCATAATATTCACAAAAGTTTTAGAAGGACGTATGATGGGCCCCTTGTTGTCTGTATCTAGGCTTTCTTGAGGGGTAAACTGCTTCACAATCAGCCTTCACAATCTTTGAGCCAGGGCAATAGGAGATGAACTGGAATTGCACGTGGTCCAATGGACCTGTCATTGGTTCAAACAACTGGCAACCTCAATATACAGTAGATTCGTGTAGTAGGTCAGGATTGTGAATGGAAAGGTAATGCCCTCTAACAAATGTCTCCACTTCATGTTGAGAAGTTCCCATTTCCCAACTTCATTTATTTATTTGGCTGTTCTTTTATACCGCTTTTCACCAGGTCAAATTGATGTACATTTAACTCAGGCGAACATTGTTTACACAGAACTGTAACTTTTTACATTAACTCATTAACGTCTACAAATAATCTTTTTAACAAAAAGCTTCTTTAAAAATGTTGGGGCACGGTTATATAGTTATTTGGGGCTTATCTGTAATGGGGGGGGGGGGGTAGTGTGTGAAGTGTTTCAGTGATAGCTCCGAAGTGTTTGTGAATAGTTGTGTTTTGGGCAGTTTATGGAATATGAGGAGGTCGTTAGTGTTTTTGATTTTGTCCGGGAGAGAATTCTAGATGGTTGGTACATAGAGTTCAAATGATCTCGTGCAGGCTTATTGGGTGCTTCTTATTCTTTCTTAGGGTACTGCCAGGGTATTCTTTGTGGATTAGATTCTGGGTCTGTTGGATTGGGGTGTTTTGATGAAGGATTGAAGGTGAAGGACTGTTTGATTGTTGAGTGTTTTGAAAGTCATTAGGAGGATGTGCAGTAGTTTTAGGATTGGCGTGATGTTGTTGTATCTTGACAATCCTTGGGCTCCTTGGCTCTTTGACACTCTGTAGGCTGTTGTGTGAAGAGCTGTTTGTAGGGATAATAGGCTGGAATGGAATAGTTCATGATAGATGGAGTTGCAGTAGTTGATATGGGGGATGGTTAGTGCTTGTAGGGCTGAGCAGAAGTCAGTTGGGCCCAGCAACAGGTGGAGATTTTGTAGGGTTCGGATCTTGGAGTAAATTTCTCTCATTATTTTTTTTTCTGCTGTTTCAAGATTAGGTGTAGGTCCAGGGTGATCCCCAGGTACTTTACTTCCCATACAATTTAGATTTCGGTGTTGTTTAGGTGACAGTGGGTAGGGGAGGGATTATTGTGTCATCCTTGGTGATGAACAGAGATTCCTTTTTCTTGAGATTTATAGATAAGTGGTTTGATGCCACCCAGTGGGATACATCGGTGAAGCTACATTGTAGTTCAGTGTAGGAAGGTTGGTTTGTGTTGAATAGTGCATAATTGGGCACAGTAGTGGTAAATACTAGGAAAAGTAACCACAAGGACTGAGCTGATTTTCAGGGTCCTGTCTTGCAATATAACTATCCCAACTCCAGCTTATGATGTACCTACCTCCAGAATGAATTGTTTGATCAGGTCTGGATGACACAGTACAGGCAAAGAGACAAAAAGTAGTTTCAGCTTTTCAAAGGCATCATGAGACTGAAGGTTCCAGGAGTTCATGCCAGCACCATTAGAAGAGCCCTACTTTAAAAACATTCTGGATGAATCATCTATAATTTTTAATTTAGGTAGCTCATAGTAAGTACTAGATGGAAAGATGATGTCCTGATTAGCGCAGATGGTGGGTGAGTGCAGGTTTGCCAATTTTCTTTTGTTGCAAACAACTTCTGGGTATCATGTTAATCAGCAGCAGGTGTTGGAGACAGAGAGCTCCATGTTGAGGGTTCAAAGCTATATCTTTATGACCCTAAAAGAGAAACTTGCATCACAATAACACAATGTGTGTCCAACATCTAGTCTTACATCATATTGGGGATAATTCTATAAAGGCATTTTCATGTGTATGAGCCAGTATACATGCTTAAGATGAAGCAATGGTGGGGTTTGGGCAGTGCATGGACCGAGTTACAATATGTGCATGCTTCTTCTAAAAAACATTATGATCACACATATTGAACGCATGCACATTTACACCAGCTCCCAAGCTGATGAAAATGTATACAGCCTCATTAAAGTCTTGATTTCTGCAATTTTTGTAGTACAATGTTTTAAAGACACATAATCACCTGCCTTTATAAAATATAGCCATAATGATGTCCACTTGGCCTCTTTAGCTAAGCAACCTGTTTTAAATTACCCTCAGAATGCCATTTAATCAGAAGTACCTTCTAGGTTAGTTGTGCGCAAGGCATAAGCTAAAAACATAAATATCTAAAGATGTGTACAATATTAACAACTTTGATGCTTAGTCTACCTTAATTTCCCATAGTAGAATGTTCTGTTTCCTTCATATGAGATCTCTGATGTTATGTCACTTTTTCTGGTCTCCTCCTTCATGGATTGCTTGTTCTAGCCTTAGGGTCTGATTCTGGGATGTGGGTCGCGGGGCTGCACGTCCCAGCAGGAAGTACAGCCCTGCAAGCCGTGCAGGCCTGATTCCCCCTCCGGCTCTCCCCGTGCATCCTGAGCATCAAGAAGGGAGAGCTAGTGGGGGGCAGGAAGGAGCTGGATCTGGGCAGTGCAGGGGCAGGCCAGCCCAGCAGGACGTACAGGGCAGATTCATGTCACAGCACTGTATGTCCTGCTGGGTCAAAGGGGACGTGCTGCTTATTCCACCGGCGATTGAGCCCGGGGATCCCCCCCCCCCCCAGGGATGGGGCAAGGTGCAGAGGGGGGGTCCCTGCTGCCCTATCCAGGCCACCTGTGGGTCGGATGGCAGGGTTGAGGGAGACCTAACCCATGGGAGTTGGGGGTGCCTGCAGGAAGGACAATCCCACAGTCCAGAATCAGGTCCTAACTGGCCCGTCTTCCTTGGGGATGTCTGGAAGCCTGGCCAGCCTTCTCCCTGAATAGTGCTCTTGCTGTTTGCCCTTTCAAAGCCTTTTTTGCTAGAACAACTCTTTCTATGACCAAAGCATAAGTGGACCACTTGCAATATGGATTTACATATCTGATTGTAAATGGATCCACTGTCAAACAGAGGTATATTTTTATAGGTACCTGGTGTACATATAGCTCCTCAATATGTATATTTCCAGCCACTATGGAAGTCATTATATTTAGGACATTTTGCACATAAAGGCCTTGCATGCATTTAAAAAGGCGTCACATAAAATTATCCTCAGGGTTATGAGCATAAAAGCGTGTGTGGTGACAAGAAGGTGCATGTTGTATGTGATCCAAGTGCAGGTGTTTTCTTAGGTGGAGTTTGGGCAGAGAGTGAGCAGAGGTGCAAGTTACATGCTTTGTTTATAAAATACATCTGTGCATGTATACTGCAGCAGTATACCATTGTGCCTGTTTTTTTATTTAAAACATTTGTAAACTTTTCCATTTGTAGTGTAGGCAATTTGCAATAGTCTCACCAATAATATTTGATTGGTTTGCAGCTTATCATGCTGTAAGGGCTTGTGGGCATCAGTAATGCTGAGAGCTATGCTGTCGGTAGCTAAACTACTGGCAGGGTCTCTAAAGATGGACAGGTCTCAGCTGAGATGCAAACCACCTATCTGGGCAGCAGCAATATGAGATGGTGCTGGTGGAGGAAGATCACATTTTTGTGACAATGGCAACAACACTTGTAATCTTCAGGAACAAGCAGGAATGAGTCCTCACATATGGGTATGTCGGTACTGACGGAGCCTGCGCGGGAACGCTCCCCAGCTTCCCAAAAAGGAAAGCTTTTGGGAGCATCCCACAGCACCTGCGCGCTGCCTTCCCGCCTTTCCTAACCAACTCTCCTCAGTTCTTCTTTTCCGCGGAGCCAGCAGGTCGTGTTCCTGTCACCGCTGAAGAAGTTCTTTATTTTAATTTATTTCTTTGGTCGCGTGTCTGCCTTCCCCGACGCCGGACCGGTACCGCCGGTCTTTTCTTTTCTTTCTAAAAAAAAAAATATATATATATATATATATTTTTTCCTCACTTGGTGTATTTTTCTTCTTAGGCCTCCAGGCCCACAAGAAACTTTTCCCTCATGGAAAAACCAGCCTCCGGGTTTAAAAAATGCACTAAGTGTAGCGGTACAATTTCTGTTACAGATACCCATGAATGGTGTCTTAAATGTTTGGGTCCTGAACACTCCATTCTGGATTGCCAGTCCTGCTCTCTAATGTCTAAACGAGGGTTACAGAACCGAGCAGCCAAGCTCCATGTGCTGTTTCCCACGGATGCACCG
This sequence comes from Ichthyophis bannanicus, assembly GCA_033557465.1. Lineage (NCBI taxonomy): Eukaryota > Metazoa > Chordata > Amphibia > Gymnophiona > Ichthyophiidae > Ichthyophis > Ichthyophis bannanicus. The sequence continues at coordinate 950,003,665 of CM066034.1, forward strand.
GCGGTGGCATCGACATCTTCCAGGTCTTCCTCTCCTGATGGGTCTCAGGTAACCAAACATAATCCTAGCAGGTCCTCGAAGGGCAAATCTCCCTCTAAGCATCGAGATGCCTCCAGGCTTGCCCTCGAGGATCCTGCCCCAGCCAAACAACCCCGGCGGGAAGCTCCGGCTTCCAAAGCTCCTCCTATGGGGTTACAGGTTGACATCAATGGCACGGCCTCGACCGATCACACGTTAGACTGCTCTGGGGTACCGGCACTTTCTCCCGGTACCGACATCCAGGCAGTCGTGGTGTCCATGGATCACACTGTTCAATCCATGCAGCAGGCTATAATGGCTTTTATTAAAGCTGCGACGCCGACGGTACCGCAACAAGTCCCGTTGTCGGTACCGGCGCCGGTACCGGTACCAGCGCCGATACCGGTACCGACTGCATCGACATCGGCCAGGATACCGACTCCGGCTCCTTGTCCAGGGCTATTTCTCGGTACCGATCCGGTACCAGGGACGCCCGATGTCGGTACCAATCGATACGCGTATCGATCGTTGGAAGCGGACAGACGATACTTCGATTCCTCTGATGATTCTGATTCCTGAGGAGCCTCCTTCTCCAAAAAGGAGAATGTCTCCTCCAGAGGATTTGTCCTTTCAAGACTTCATAATAGAAGTGGCTAAAGGACTCTCTATTTCAGTAACCTCTGAAGCAGAGCCTAGAGCAAAAAAAATAGATATTTTAGGATACTCTAAGGCTCCCAGAGAGGCAGTCACCTTGCCAATTCATGAAATTCTTCATGAACATATGATTGACTTATGGGAGACTCCTCTCACCTTTCTCCTCAATCTCACAGATTGGACACTATGTACCGTGTCCCTCCTTGTCCTGGATTTCAGAAAACTCAGCTTCCTCACCACTCCATTGTGGTGCAGTCAGCTATGAAAAGGATAAAGAGTGCAAAAAGACACTCCTCTGCTCCTCCAGGAAGAGAATGCAGGACCTTGGATGCTTTTGGTAGGAAAATCTTCCAAGCCAGCATGCTTATTGCCAGAATCAACTCATATAGCCTTTATATGGGTATGTTTCTAAAGGAAGTTGCACAAAAGCTGCACAACTTTCTCCCTTTTATTCCAGAGGATAGAAGGGATGAGTTCCTCCTTTGGCTTAAGCATACTCAAGACATTTCAAAGTTTTCCAACAGGGCAGCCTTTGACTCCTTTGAAGGTGCCAGCAGAGCCTCAGGCATTGCCATAGCTGCTCGCAGAATTGCTTGGCTCCAGGCTTCTGATCTAGAACCCTGGGTTCAGGATGGCTTAGGAAATCTGCCCTGTACGGGTGAAAATCTCTTTGGCAAAGAGTGGCAAATAAAAGCCACTCAAATGAATGCAGAGAATTCTGCTCTGTATAGACTTTCCAAGTCAACCTCCATTCCAGCCAAGAAAAAACCTTTCAAAAAGCCTTTTTACAAAAGTAGCAGATTTCCTTCCACTTCTGGCCAACAACCTTCTACAGGTTGCTTTGCTACTAAGCGTCAGCAACCTAAACAGGCCAGGCCTAAACCTGCAGGGGCTGCTACAACTCAGCAGTCCCAACCCCCTCAGGGTTTTTGACTTGATACTAGAGAACTTAACCTTTCTGGCTCTACAACAGCCAGAACCTCTCACCATTCCAGGAATGTTAGCTCATTTTGCTCCCAGATGGGAGCAAATCACATCAGAGCAGTGGACCCTCTCCATCATAAGAGAGGGCTACAAACTTCATTTCTCAGACCTTCCTCCCTACACCATGGTGAGACACTTTAATTCTCCCACATCTCTCCTCGACCTTCTGGATCAGGAGGTGACTACCCTTCTGGCCCAGAGGGCCATAGAAGAAGTTCCTCTTCTTCAACAGGGGTCAGGGTTTTACTCCCCCTATTTTCTCATTCCAAAGAAAACAGGGGGATACAGACCCATTCTAGATCTCAGAGAATTGAACAAATTCCTATGCAAGGAGAAGTTCAAGATGCTTTCTCTAGGTACTCTCCTTCCATACCTGCAGAGTCAGGATTGGCTTTGTTCTCTAGATCTCAAGGATGCGTACACTCATGTCCTCATCCATCCATCTCACAGAAAATTCCTACGTTTTCTGTTCCAGGGAAAACATTACCAATACAGAGTGCTTCCTTTCGGTCTAGCCTCTGCTCTAAGAGTGTTCACCAAATGCATGGCAATAGTTGCTGCATTTCTACGCACTCTGGGAATATTTGTCTTCCCATACCTGGACGACTGGCTCATCTGAGCTCCAACCCAGTCGGAGGCTCAGATCTCCCTAATCCGCACCAGGCGCATTCTGCAATACCTGGGACTTGTGGTAAACCTCCCAAAGTCCCAGCTCACCCCTACTCAGTCCCTGGAATTCATAGGGGCCTAGTTGGACACCACTTCTGCAAGGGCCTACCTTCCTCAGGCCCGTTGTCAATGTCTAGTGCAGTTAGCCTCCCAGATTCAGTCAAAGAGCCACTTAACTGCCAGGGAGATGCTACAGCTGCTAGGCCATATGGCTTCCACAGTACATGTGGTACCCTATGCTCGCCTACACATGAGAGCAGCTCAATGGACTTTGTCCACCCAGTGGACTCAAGCTTCAGGAGCTCTCTCAGACCAAATAGCAACCTCCAAATGTCTCTTTTGGTCTCTCCAATGGTGGATGTCCACTCAAAATCTGTTGCTGGGGTCCCCCTTCCAACCTTTGTTGCCCCAAGCAACCCTCACAACAGATGCCTCCCAAACAGGTTGGGGAGCTCATCTACAAGACCTCTCCACCCAAGGCACTTGGTCCCCACAGGAGACCTCTCTTCATATCAACCACTTGGAACTTCGAGCAGTGTTCCTAGCTCTCAAGGTTTTTCATACCCTCCTCAGCTACCAGACAGTCCTCATTCAGACGGACAATCAAGTAGCCATGTTTTACATAAACAAGCAAGGAGGAAATGGCTCTCTGTCGCTTTGCAACGAAGCTCTAAGATTATGGGCCTTCGCCAGAGAGCATCAAATCCATCTCCTGGCAGTATACCTCCCAGGAATCCAAAACTCTTGGGCAGACAGACTCAGTCGAGTTCTGCTTCCACACGAATGGTCCCTGCACATGGATCAGGTACTCAGAATCTTCCAGGAATGGGGAACCCCGGACATAGACCTCTTTGCAAGTCCATGGAATGCCAAACTTCCCCGGTTCTGTTCCAGAATTCCGTGTCAGGGAGCTCAGGCCAAGGATGCCTTCCTCCTTCATTGGGGTCAGGGCTTCCTGTATGCCTTTCCACCCATTCCTTTGATTCCCAAGACTCTGTTCAAACTCCAGAGGGATCAAGGATCTATGATCCTCATAGCTCCATGCTGGCCACGCCAAGTGTGGTATCCTCTACTTCTGCATCTCTCCCAAGCCCCCTCCCTGGACTTGGGAGCTGCGCCAGATCTTCTGTCCCAGGAGGAAGGGACTTTGTGGCATCCAAACCCCAAGTCCCTTCACCTCAGAGCTTGGTTACTGAAGGCCTAGACCTTCAAGACTTCAGTCTTTCTCAGCAAGTGAAGGATATCCTCCATGCTTCCAGAAAACCTTCCACTAGGCGTTCCTATGCTTTTAAGTGGAAAAGATTTTCCATTTGGTGTGCTCAAAAGGGTCTTGACCCTCTGGCACTTCCTCTGAATTCTCTATTGGAATATCTCCTGCATCTTTCCAATGCAGGCCTTAAAACAAATTCAGTAAGAGTCCATTTGAGTGCTATAGCAGTTTCCCTTAAGCCTCTCAATGGACAACCTATTTCCTCTCATCCTCTTATTGCAAGATTCATGAGAAGCCTAACTTTAACTAAACCTCCCATTCGACCTCCTCCGGTGGCATGGGACTTAAACTTGGTTCTTGGTCAGCTTATGAAGCCACCTTTTGAACCCTTAGCCACTACCTCCTTGAAATTTCTTTCCTGGAAGGTTATTTTCCTTATTGCAATCACTTCTGCTCGCCGCATCAGTGAACTGCAGGCCTTAGTGGCTAATCCACCTTATACAAGGTTCCATCATGATAAGGTAGTCCTTAGGACAAATCCTCAATTTATGCCTAAAGTGGTCTCACCTTTTCATCTTAATCAAGAGGTATATTTACCTGTCTTTTTTCCAGCTCCTCATGCATCCAGTGCAGAGAGGAACCTTCATACTCTAGATTGTAAAAGAGCTCTTGCTTTTTACTTACACAGGACACAGCAACATAGAAAGTCTTCCCAGCTTTTTGTTGCTTTTGATCCTTCTCATTTAGGACTTCCAGTCTCTAAAAGAACACTGTCCAATTGGATTGCTCAGTGTATTTCTTTTGCTTACCAGAGTAAGAACCTTTCTCTGGAGGGTCATATCACAGCTCACAATGTGAGGGCCATGGCCACCTCTATGGCTCATCTTCATTCTGTGTCCATCGACCAGATCTGTCGAGCAGCCACCTGGGCCTCGGTTCATACCTTCACAGCCCATTACTGTTTGGACAAGGACTCCCGCCGGGATGCCTTGTTTGGTCAGGCTGTCCTCAGACACCTGTTCCATTCTTGAACAACTCCTGCCCTCCTTCCCTGAATGGATGCCTGAGATCCATAGGAAGACGAGGAACCCTTCAGGGTCTCATACCCTTGGGGATCTCCCAGGGATCTTAGCTAGGGAGTCCCCATATGTGAGGACTCATTCCTGCTTGTTCCTGGAGATAGCACAGTTACTTACCTGTAACAGGTGATCTCTGGGAACAGCAGGAATTAGTCCTCACAACCCTCCCACCTCCCCTAGGAGTTGTATCTCTCTCTGTCTTTCCTTTCCTCTCTCTCTCTATTGTCTCAGCTTTAAACTCGAACTGAGGAGAGTTGGTTAGGAAAGGCAGGAAGGCAGCGCGCAGGCGCTGTGGGATGCTCCCAAAAGCTTTCCTTTTTGGGAAGCTGGGGAGCGTTCCCGCGCAGGCTCCATTGGTACCGACGTACCCATATGTGAGAACTAATTCCTGCTGTTCCCAGAGATCACCTGTTACAGGTAAGTAACTGTGCTTTACCTGTGAAGAAGAAAGGCCTAGTAATCTACTTCTGTATTGTGTCACAAAAATCCAGTCGTCACAGCAAAACAAATTATGATAGAGTCCTGGTAGATGAGATCCACAGGTTGGAAGGCACTCAATGGGCTACTGGCGAAGGGCTGAAGACTCTAGAGTAAAGCAAAGTCTCTAGTCCCATGGCCACTCCTTGTGGCCTTGTGCAAGCCACTTAACCCTCCATTGCCTCAGGTACACTTAGATTGTGAGCCCTTCGGGGACAAGGGAATAAAAAGTACCTGTTAGTATACATGTAAACCACACTAATTCTAAAGAGCGCGGTATAAATAAATAAATAAATAAATAAAAATAAATGATGTGGTTGGAACAAAGCCCTCAGGATGTCTGCCGATGTAGCTGCAGCATGAAATGAGAATCCAAAACTGCAAAGATGTCTTACATATTGGGCCATCAGGGCTGGAGGCGTGGGTAGGGCAGCAGCCTAGACCCCAAAAGACCAGAGTTCAAATCCCACTGACTCTTCTTGTGTTATTGGGCAAGTCACTTAATTCTCTATTGCCACCGGTGCAATCCTAGATTGTCAGCCCTCTGGGGACAGGGGAATACCTACAGTACCTGATTGTAGCTCACCTTAATCTACTTGAAAGACGTGAGCTAACTAATACTAAATAAACATACAAAGCATGAACCAAGGGAAGTCGGCAGTGGTCAAGAATGAAATGGAAGGTGTACAACCCGATCTGTTGGGTGTCAGTGAATTGAAATAGACTAGCATCAGTCAGTTTGCATCTAATGATCACATGGTATACTATGCTGGACATGAAGGACAAAGAAGAAATGGTGTTGCATTTACAATTAAGAAGACATTTTTAAGAACTGTAATGAAATTCAATACAATCAGTGAGCACTTAATTTCTGTTCATCTACGGGGCATGCCCATCAATGCTACTATTGTTCAGGATGTCCCAACAACAGCTGCAGAAGAGGAAGAAGATCAGTTCTATGAATAAGCATAAGCTGAAATTGACAGAACATGCAAGCAGGATATCCTGATAGTTGTCAACAAAGTGCTGGAAAGTATGGACTTGGCAAAAGAAATGAAACTGGAGAAAGACTGAGAATTCTGCAAGATCAATGATCTATTCATCTCAAACACCTTCTTCCAGCAACACAAGTGGTCACTGTACACATGAACTTCACCCAATGGATTGTACAAAAATCAAATTTGACGTCAACAATGGAAAAGCTCCTTGTACATAGTGCATCCTGTATATAGCTCACCAAGAAATCATTGCCTTCACTCCCACAACTACTTCCCTGTGTTAACATGGCAGGCCTACCCTACTGACACTAGTCTCTGATTTTTTGATGTGTAAACCCCTTTGATTTCAGGACAAAGCGGTATATAAATCCTTTTAAATAAAATAAATAAAAATAAATAAATTACATGAATGAAGACAAAATCTAGAACTGACTTTAGAGCAGATCACCAGTTACTAGTATGCAAACTCAAACTAAATCTGAAAAAAGAGCAAACCACTCATGGACAGAGGAAAATATGATCTTGAAAACATACCAACCAAAAAACTGTACCAACCAAATATGATCTTGAAAACATACCATCCAAAACACAACCCACAAAGAAGTCCCCTATTCAAATCCCAAACAATTACTTTTATTCTTTTTAAACCTTTTTCTTAATATTTTAATTCCTATCTATTCTATACTTTTCCTTCCCAAGAACATTGGCACTACTCACACCCAAATTAACAGAGGAGAAAAAGACCTCAGTTATGACCAATATCCTTCTATGCGGCAGAAATTAATCTTTGCCAAAAGGGAGTTTCCTTTCACACACATCATTTGTCATTAAAAAAACTCCTCTTTTTTTATTATCTATCCAATTATCCTCTCCTTAAACTAAAATGCATTAAAATGAATCAAAATGTCTTATTAATTAGCTTATTTAAATTCTAAGCGGAACGCCCTTAAATCTCAACCCAATTTAAAGCGACAACAGGTAGATAACCTTTAAATGTCATTTGCCTGACATAGCCCAAAATGGCAGACTTTCAGAGGGTTCCATTCCTAAAAACAAGAGAAAACTCAATTAGAGTAAACCATTTCACTGCTAAATCCAAGCAGAAAACATTCACTTAACTGCATAGATTATGTTCAATGTCCCTCAACAGAAAATGCTTGCCCAACAAAGATCTTTGTTTCACCATAGCTTCATCAAGGGCCTAAAGAAATCCTTCCAGAGGTAATGATATATCTTTACAAAAAGAGTAGGTGATCTCTAACGATAGCATCTGATGTCACCACTCTCCTACTTATTCAAAACCTGAACCTATCAAAGATAGGAGGAGGAGCTGCAATCTCTTTTTAAATAGACTTATCCTTCAAATAAGCACTCCCCATTCAATCACATTATTAAGACCAGCAGGTTCTAAAGAATTTAATTAAAAAATCCATTTCTGTTCTCGCTGTAAACGTATTCTGCCTCGGTCCCCTCCACGAACATTAACTGGAACATGATCAATCACCATACATTGCAAATCAGTGTACACATGGTTAAGTTACAGTACATACAATGACTGACAAGAGGTACCTCTTCCTTCTGCTTGGATAAACAATATTTATGTAACCGGGTACGGCGCACTAGCCACCTCGCAACCCCCCCACCCAAACCCTCCCCCCCCCCCACCCCTCCCATACATAAAACCATTATGCAATAACAACACCACACCTGCTCTGGGATTAAAACTGGTCGCAGCTTTATTTGCCTTTAACAATAACTAAACAAAGTTCACAATCAACAAACTTCCCCCCCCCCACCCCCGCAGATCAAGCCTTCACCAGCCATCCTAGTAGCAAGGTGACGCTGTCTCCGCTTCCGCCGGGCACAAGCCCCGGTTACTTCCGTATCCCTCCCTCATCCGGCTTCGCCATATTATTAGCAAAAGCCGAGGGATTGTCCAGGTCGGGGGTACCCCACCCCCGTCCTAAGGATTGCCTCCGGCTCCGGACCCCGGAAACCTCCGGGATCCCGCCACCCCCCTCCAGCTGCAACACCCCTACACCCCCAGGTCAATCAGACCATGAAGAGGGAGGGCGGGCGGGAGCAACCGTCCCCTTCAGCCGCCGCTCGCAAAACGGCTGAGCTCCGCGCCGCCCCCCCCACTCGACCCTGGCCCGACTCTGTGATTGGCTCCCGCGCTGCTCCAACAGCCGCGGGAGCCAATCACTTTAAAGCCAAACACTCGCGACGCCGCCAGCGTGGCCGACCAGCCGGGGGGGCGAGCGCGGCGGCGCCCCCCGGTTAATTCCGGCCGCGGGCACGAGGCGCCGCGGCCGTCCTGTAACCGGGTACGGCGCACTAGCCACCTCGCAACCCCCCCACCCAAACCCTCCCCCCCCCCCCCCACCCCTCCCATACATAAAACCATTATGCAATAACAACACCACACCTGCTCTGGGATTAAAACTGGTCGCAGCTTTATTTGCCTTTAACAATAACTAAACAAAGTTCACAATCAACAAACTTCCCCCCCCCCACCCCCGCAGATCAAGCCTTCACCAGCCATCCTAGTAGCAAGGTGACGCTGTCTCCGCTTCCGCCGGGCACAAGCCCCGGTTACTTCCGTATCCCTCCCTCATCCGGCTTCGCCATATTATTAGCAAAAGCCGAGGGATTGTCCAGGTCGGGGGTACCCCACCCCCGTCCTAAGGATTGCCTCCGGCTCCGGACCCCGGAAACCTCCGGGATCCCGCCAACGGCTCAGGACACCTCGACCTGAGCCGCCCCCACGGCAAAGCTGCGACCAGCCCTAGGTTCCCGCAGAATATCCTCCAAGGCCTCCTGCCACTCGTTGAGGAGTAAATCCACCCCAACAGGGGATAGATGTACCCCATCATGCCGGTACAATCCCGCACAGGCTACCTCCGCCCAAGGATGAAGAATCTGATACCCCCCACGCTCCCGCACCCATCGACCAATCTGCCGATTGATTTTGGTTAACCCCCGTGACCACCGCCGCTCACCCCAGGAAGCAGGCCTTGGAATGATATCAGACCATGCGATTATCACGCCTGGAAACATAATTAACAATTCTCCAAAATCGCGCTGTGCTGCGCGAATCAACTGTCGACAAGTCCAAGCCCCCAAATCATTGCCCCCAAGATGAATCACGGTGATGTCAGGCAGTCCTTGCCGACGCTCATGGTGCCGCAGCAAAGGCAATAGCTGTATCCACCGAAGACCGCGCTCGCCCAGCCATGAAACGGTCACCAAGGGAGTTGCTAGGCCGAGATTCCTGCCGACAGGCCGTGTCTCTGCTCGTCGACCCGCCCAATAAACAAAAGAGTGGCCAATCACCCAACAGCAACAGGGTCCCTTTCGGAGATCTGCAAAACAAAATGAACAGTTAGCCACATCCCCCCACCCCTTACAACCGCACATAACTGCGGAAAGCCTGGGACTTCCATCTACCGATCCTCTTAATGTCCTCCACAGGCAAACCCTCCCCCGCCGCCGTCGTCGCTGCCCCTATCCGGAATGAGTGAGGCGCAAACTGACTCGAGTCCTCACCCAACCCGTGCAGCGCTAACCGCAAAACTGCAGTAAACTGGAAGCGCGTCAACGCCCGCCCATCCGCGTGCCGAAAAAGGCTTCCGGCGCCGACAGGCCGCAGTTGCAGATACGCTTGCAGCGAGGCAACCGGACAAGTAAGAACACCGGGAAGCGCCCGCAAAAGTACCCAAATCCCTTTTCCCGACGGATCCGTCTTGGAACGCTCTAACCGAATGCGAACCGCGCCCGGCACGAAAACCACATGGCGAAGGAGCAAACCCTGAGGACGCAACAAGCGCCCAGACTCTGCCACCAATTCGCCCACGCGAAACGCCCCAAAAAAGGCAACTACAAAGACCGCTCGAAATAGCGCGGCCTCAAAAGGGGAGGTAACCACTCCGGGCAAGGCGCCACACAGCCGTAGAAGTAAGGCATGGGTGATGGGGCGCCTACAATCACCAGAGGAAGGGCTGGAGCGTTCCCAACCCTGCAACAACCGCCGCGTCAGAAAACCGCCCCCAACAGCCCCCCACCCCACCGCCTTCGAGAAAAAGGAAAACCCGGCCAAATGCAGCCGAACCGCTGTCCGTGAGAACCCCGCCGCCTTCGCCCAGAGAACATACTGACTCGTGAGGTGATCGGAAACAGGTCCATGTCGCCAACCGCGAACTGCCAGAAAGCTCTCGACCCTGCTGCAGCCCCGCCGATAGGCCGTCCACGTAGCAGCCGACACCGAGCTGCGCAGCAAGTGGATCATCTCGGAAGACCAATCTGCCATAAGTGCTCCGGCACCGATGCTCCCTCCGTGTCCGCAGATGGCGCCAAGGCCCGAAACAGCTCCCACTTAAAACGGGAAAGAGCATCAGCAATCTTGTTAGTAACTCCCGGGATATGCCTGGCCCTAACCACTACATTGAGTCTCAAGCAGGCCAATACGACCTGACGCATCAAGTCTGCCACCGGCACTGACCGCGGGGAATAAGTATTAATAACACTAACAACCGCCGCATTATCACACCACCATAGAACCGACCGATTGCGAAGCCTGTCAGGCCATAACGTGAGCACCACAAGTATCGGGAACAGCTCCAAAAAGGTAATATTACGGGTTAAGCCGGCCTCACCCCAAGACGGCGGCCATGGCTCAGCACACCACGAACCACCAAAGTACACGCCGAAACCCCCACCACCAGCGGCATCAGTATACAAATCCAACGCAGCACTGGTGGTTTCCAGGTCTCTCGAAAGACAGTGTAGCCATTAAAGTCCTGCAAAAAGGGTGTCCCACACAGACAAGTCCGCTCGCATACCCCGCGATATTCGAATACGATGATGCGATCTTGCCACCCCTGTTGTGGCCAGAGCGAAGCGACGCAAGAACACCCTACCCATCGGGATCACCCTACAAGCAAAATTCAGAGAGCCAATCAACGCTTGCACCTCCTTCAACGTCATCTTATTGGTGGCAATAGCGGACGCTACCAACACTCTCAACCTGACCACTTTGTCGAGAGGCAAGCGCGCAACCATCGCCACGGAGTCTAATTCGATACCCAAAAAGGTAAGCTTCGTTATCGGGCCGGCCGTTTTATCCTGAGCCAAAGGAACTCCCCACTCGTGAGCTAAATGTAGAAATTCGTCTAACAAGGCCTGACACCGACCAGACTGTGCTTCGCCCACAAACAAAAAATCATCCAAGTAATGCACGGCATTCCTGCAACCTGTCCTCCTCGAGAAAACCCAGTGCATAAACGTAGCAAACAGCTCGAAGTACGCACAGGACACCGAACAACCCATGGGCATGCACTTATCGTAATAGAACTGATCCCCGAAGGAAAACCCCAATAAATGAAAAGCTGACGGATGGACCGGCAACAACCGGAATGCCGACTCAATGTCCACCTTGGCCAACAAGCTCCCTCGACCACATCGCCGGACCAGCTCCACCGCCGCATCAAAGGATGCGTAACGAACTGTACAATACTTTGCAGGGATGTGGTCATTCACGGAAGAGCCAGGAGGAAAAGACAAATTATGAATCAACCGGTATTTTCCAGGCTCCTTCTTCGGAACAATCCCCAAAGGGGACACTACCAAGTTGGGGAAGGGCGGTTCGGCAAACGGGCCAGCCACCCTTCCCAAACGCAGCTCCACGGCCAGCTTGTCCCGCACAATATGCGGAAATCTCCGCACTGACGGTGCATTCCGAACCCTACCCGACACCACCGTACCTACTACCGGAATGGAAAACCCGGTTTGAAATCCCTCCGACAACACCCTCCCAGCCTTGCGCCTGGGGTAACTCCCCAACCACAGACTAAGAGCCGGGAACAGAATAGGAGTCGGAGCTAAAGCCAAAAGGTCGCTACTGCTTGAGAGGCGGCACTCCAGGAGCAACTGACCCCCGTTTGACACACTTAAGTGCGGAATGTCCTCCCGCACAGATGGAGCAGGCATGCCGGAACTTACAGTCCGGAAAGGGGCACGAAGACTTGTTGAAGCGCCAACACAAGTCTCCTGCGCCGCTCCCTGCTGGTCTCGAAGCCGCCGGTAAGGTGGTCGCACGAAAGGACCGCACAGATCCATCAGCGGCCCCAGCTGCACCTCTCTGACCACTCACAAACCCCCCGCCCGGACGAACCGCCATCTGAGTTAACCAAAGATTAATATCTTGCGTTCCCCAAGACAACAGCCGATTCTCCTCCATCTTATCGCGGAATTTCTCATCGTAGTTGAGCCAAGCCCAACCCGGATGGGACTGAGAAGCCTCTAGAATGGAATCCATATAAGCTAAAAGCATCCCGTACTGCTGAGGATGCCTATGTCCCCAAACACTAGCAAGACGTAAGAAAGACCTCGTCCAATTAACCACATTTCTAGCGACTTTGCGCACCCGCCCTGCCTTCTCGTCCTCTTTCCGCTTTTTCCGACTATCCCCCGTCCGCTTCCTACCCTCCAATAACCGAAACAAATCAATATAACGCCGTTTTTGAATTTTGCGCCGCAACTTTTTTGGTACCCCTTCCCACAATTCCGAAAAAACTGCTAACGTCGGCTGCACTAAACTCAGAGAAGAATCCTCCCTCTCGCTCGCGGACGTAGACGAAGATGAAGTCCGGACGGACGAAGAAGAAGAAGAAGAACTAGATCTACGGCGCCGTCGACGAGAGTGCTTACTTTTCTTCTTGGCCTTTTTGCCTACATCACCCAATACCGCCGAAACGTCACCCTCCCCCACGCCGTGCGCTGTCGCCCTAGCACCCGCACCCCCCACCGCCCCGGAACAGCCCAGTGCCAACTCACCTGCACCACTGCTGGTAGTCCCGTCGGGTGAAACTAGTCCGTGCTGGACCGTCGACATCACAGGCCCCGCACCATGGTCCGCTCCCAAACGGTTTCCTTCCCCGCTCGATACATCCACACCTTGCTGGCCGGACCGATGGAAATCGGCAGCGCCCCGAAACTGCAATCCCGGAGGGACCTGAGGAGAGAAAACACCAAACGGCGAAGAAACACCAGCCATGGCCCAAGACGGCGGCCATGCCCCCATCCAGTTTACCTGAGAAGAGCCCTGCCCGCCCCCTCTCCAATGGTCCCAAGCCAAGGGAGTGCCCCCCTGCCCCATGGGAACTTGGAAATTAGCCCCCCCTCTACCCCCCGCCCACTCGGGAGACTGTCCCGCCCCGGCCAAAGAAGGGCCAACACCCGACACCCCCAACGCTTCCCCCCCCTCTAACCCCCCAACGGCTCCCACACTACCCCTGCCCCCCGCAACAGGAATAGAAGGGTCACCCGACCCCACAGGAAAGGTACTCCCTATATGCGTCACATCAACCCGCCCCCTACCCCCAGGTACAGTAGCTCCACGACCCCTGTGATCCTTCCTTTGCTTGCCCCGCCCCCGCTCACTTCCCTTCTGCCCCACAGCCCCACGCCGCGAGCCTCGCTGCTCCCTCGACCCAGACCTGGCCGCAGCCTCTAACCCTGATGCACCCCTCCCCGCTCCCACCCCCCTTCCCGCTCCCCTGCCTCTTTGAGCACCTCTGCCCCGTTGCTGGTGAGGCCGCATGGTGCCTTGTCAACAAAGAGTCCCCGCGGGAGAAAATGGATTTTTTTTTTTTTTTTTAAACTACTACTGCTGACAGAATAGGGAGAGAATATTCAAAAAACAAAAAAAACCCAAACTGTAGCAAGGCTAAAAACCCGCGAAGAAGAAAAAACAGAAGCACACTTGCCTGCCCGAATGGTCCCGCAGTGAGCCCAAAGGACACGTGCTCAAGCCGCCACTCACCGCCGCGAAACCGGCACGCTGAGGCACAGTACAGGAAAAATCCCCCGATCAACGCTGCAATGCCCACCACCGAAACGGCAACGAGCAGCAAAGCCCAACCAGACAACCAGGCAGGAGAGACAGTGGAAAAGCAACCGTCCCCTTCAGCCGCCGCTCGCAAAACGGCTGAGCTCCGCGCCGCCCCCCCCACTCGACCCTGGCCCGACTCTGTGATTGGCTCCCGCGCTGCTCCAACAGCCGCGGGAGCCAATCACTTTAAAGCCAAACACTCGCGACGCCGCCAGCGTGGCCGACCAGCCGGGGGGCGAGCGCGGCGGCGCCCCCCCGGTTAATTCCGGCCGCGGGCACGAGGCGCCGCGGCCTTCCTGTTCTGATAATCAGACACATAGTTGATGAGTGGTCTTGCCTATATATAACTTCTAACAAACTTAAAAAAACAAAACAAAAAAAACCTGATTAACTCTATAGAACTTCTTATTAATATATCACAGATCCAAAATCACATAAACAATTGAAAAAAACCTCCAGCACAAATCGCGTTCCACTCTCAGAAGGCTTCATTATAGGTAAACCTAGCTCTCACAACATAATACTACATAACCTTTCAATCAGATGTATCAAAATTGTACTTAGCTGTCAACTGCCAGCACCCATAAAAACTCTGCAGACTACTGTCAATCATTTTCCAATATCTGTGGGTTCAACTATGACGCCAGGTGTTTTGTTGTCGCTGCTTCAGGGAGCTAAACCCTTCACTCATATACAACTCGCAAATGGCAGTCCAACAATTCTTAAAGTAGAAGTCAATATCAACCAAATCTCCTGGTGCTGCACAATACTCACAAACTCTTAAAGCTCCAACTGCTACAAGTTTAAACATTTACTTACCAAATTCAGTATAGCACAGCTACAAACAGGCAGCAAAACCGGCACACAGTAAATTCAAATAGACCACTGCCTAAAACAATGTATATGTGCAAAAATACCTAATCAAAACATACCTCTCAAAGCTCCTCAGCCAATCAAAGATGTAAGCAGTGATACACGGCCAGCCCTTAACCATTCACAAAAACTCAATGGCGGAAGCAGCCACACATCCGATGACATATCTCCCAACACTAACTAAAAAATCTCTTAGCGTGAACCTCTTAAATCAATCAGAAATCATCCATCTACTCAACTTGCTGCTAATGCTATCATGCCGCACAACATTGACATTTCCCACACTTAGGATAACCTTTCAAAACCTCCACACATCCAGCTCTTGGAACTGCTGGGCATAAATGATCTTTCAAATTCTTCCCTCTACTATACACTATCCTTGGTCTTTCCTGACGAAAACAAGGATATACCTGAAGGACAAGTCAACGGTGTTTAATTATAAAAGTAATATGAGATGATAGAGATGAGTATTGTCAAACATGTCACTGACTCTTGCACAGTATGTTGTTGGGTAACATTCCTTGACTGCCCTATGAGCCATTTTTGATGACTGAAATAATCTCTTGTGTATGCTTTCTGAATAACTCTACCAGGATACCCCCGTTCTTTCAATTTAGATTGCAACATACTTGCTTGCGATCGAAATTCATCAGTAGAAGAACATATGTGCCTGAAGTGCAAAAACTGTGAATATGTCAAACTATCTCTTAATTGAATTGGATGAAAACTGTTATATTGTAAAAGAATATTATGATCTGTCGGTTTTGACTACACAGTAGTAGCAAAGCCATTAATATTTCTTGATATTTGTACATCCAAAAAGGTTACTACAAATTGATCACAACTCATCTCCAATTTTATAGCTGTATTACAAGAAAGATAAAAAAAATGTTGTAATTGATTTCTTGGGGACCAAAGCAGAAAAATGTCATTGATATACCAACACCATTCTATAATATATTTAGCAAACAGGAAACCATATACCAAGAGATCTTCATATGCTTGCAATTTTAGTTTAAGGAGAGGATAATTGAATATATAATAAAGAAAGGAGTTTTTTATGACCAATTATGTGTGTGAAAGGCAACTCCCCTTTGACAAAGATTTATTTCTGCCGCAGAGGGATATTGGTCATAACTGAGGTCTTTTATTTCTTTATAAATTTAAGTGTGAGTAGTGTCAGCATCCTTAGGAAGGAAAGTATAGAATAGATAAAAATTAAAATATTTAAAAAAAGGTTTAAAAAGGAAAAAAGAGAATAAAACGAATGGTTAGGAATTTGAATAGAGGACTTTTTGTGAGTGTTGTGTCTTGAAAACATACCACCAGAATTTAGAGACTGCCTGCAAAATCAACTTGCTGCTTTGGATACAAATGACAGAGCCCTCTACACCCCTCCTCAGGAAATCTGCTCCTCTGTTATATCCCTTTTATCTGTGCCCTTGTCTGCCATTGCCAACTTCAGACTTTTTTCATTCCACCTTGCTGTCCAATATGCTTGAAACAAACTGTTTGAGTCAGTACTCAGGCTCCTTCTCTAGCCCTATTCAAATTCAGTCTAAAATCCCACCTCTTTGAGGCTACTTTGGGATCCTGATGCCCCTCATTCTCTTGTTCAACACTTAAGTATATCTTACCTTACTCAAGTCCCCAGTTTTGTGGTGATCTTCATCTTGATTAGATTGTAAGCTCTGATGAGCAGGGTCTGTGTCTTACATCTATGTATACATACAGAGCTGCATATACTTAAAATGATAAGTAGTAGTAATAGTAGTAGCAGGACTAGAAGAATTATTGGATGACAGAAGAAAGTTGTTTGAAGAACATGAAAAGTCTCTTGCAAAAGGTGAAAAAAGCAAAACTGGCTGAAGAAACTCTGATTGAAGAAACTCTGAAAATTGCCCAGAAATGCAGAGTAAACAAGGCCAGAAGAGATAGACAATCACAGAACTCAACAGAGATTTCCAAAGTGCAGCAAGATAAGTCAAGGAGAAGTACTATAATGATACAGGCAAGGGAATAGAATCCAAAACTATTAGAGGAAGAATAAGATTTTGTCTTCCAAATTTCCTGCAGAGCCTTGTAAGTGTGGTAACAGCTGCATCTGATTGCTGTAATAGTTCAATGGGAATGCCATCAATGCCTGGTGCTTTGTTCTTTGATAAGGCTTTCAATGCTGCTTCTTTCATCACTAACAGTTCCTGATCATAGGGTAAAAGTTGAAGATCTTCTCAGCATAATTCAACATGGATCATTCCAATTTGAGGGTAGAATTTTCTCTAACTCTTAAAGAAAATTCTAGCCTTAAACTGGAATGCTACAAGATGCTTGAGGATCCATCTTGAATCAGATGCAGCTGTTACCACACTTACAAGGCTTAGCAGGAAATTTGGAAGACAAAATCATGGCTAATTGAATGGAAAAAAGATTACACTACTCATGTAGTCAAAAGCCTCTCACTCTCACCCTGGACTCATATCTATAATACAGGGAAACAAATACACTTCACACTACATGTAACTATTAACAATCCATTGAAAAGAATGCCCTGCAGTCTAATCAGAATTAAGCCTCAGTCCCCTGAAAAGGCCAACACATCAACATTCCACCACCACTTTCAGGAACTAGACTGTGGATTAATCAACACACAGTCGGCTTGCAACAAGATCCACATAATTTCTGACTACCTTAATAGCCAAAGTTTGGATATAATGTGCATCATGGAATCATAGTTCACAAAAGATGACTAATCAATCAGAGCATCATCGTTTTATTTTTTAGTTATTTAACAGATTTTATATACTGCTTTATCATTCTGATCAAAGCAGTTTACATTGAAACTTAAACTCGGTAATGTGCATTAAACAGGGACATTGATAACTTGGATTTTTCTGAAGCAATGGAGGGTTAAGCGACTTGCCCAAGGCCACAAGGAGTGCTAGTGGGAAATGAATCCTGGTCTCTGGGTTCCCAAGCCAGTGTTCTTAACCATTAGGCTACTCCTCCACTTTTACCTGCTACAACTGCTCAAGAACAACCAGAAAAGGCATAGGGATCTTCATATTAGCAAAATATCATCTACAATGTAGCTGCATTACAGCCAGCAACACTGACAATCTATTTATGTTCACCATTTCAAACAAGCACCTCACAATATGCCTAGCCTATGGATCCCCATCCACAAAGGCTGAAGACCTATCCACTCTTCTCGAGATGACATGCGAACAAGAATAAGTGGTTCATTTTGTTAGTTGATCTAAACCTTGCATCAACATCTGCAAGATAGGTCAACTCCTTCACCAAAGCTATAGAGGCATTGCAATACAAACACATTGTTAGGGACCCTACCATTGAGAAGGGAGGCACACCAGACCTCATCTTTGTTCACAATTTTATGCTGAGCTGCACCATACAGCACCCCCACAAGTAAAGAAGTATATAAATGAAAATATCATGAAGCAACTAAGGTCTTTCATGGAAAAAGAAATACAGGGAGGAGGAGGAGATCTAGGTGATAGTACCATAAGAAAGTAATACACAGAAAAAGAAAGAACAGTTGACAGGGAAATGGAGCTGAGAAATTTGGAACTGCAGGAGAGTGAGATGAATAAAGGATAGGCCAACAAATCTATTGAAGAGGAGGAAGAAAGGGGGTAAGAAAGACCCAGAGGTGGAGGAATTCAAGATTGAACTACTAGTTCACATGGGAAAAGATGAGTATTCTGGGTTCCAAGCAAGGGAAAAATTATCCAAGTTAAATTTAACACCTAAGGCTAGAAGTATGATTTTATTTATTTATTTTTATTTAACTTTTCTTATGTACTGCCTTTCAATGTTATCAAAGCGATTTATATTTAATTGAACAATTGTACATGGAACCGTTAGAGGTATAACTATGATATATCCTAGAAATTAACTGTTGCGCCAACAGTGGCAGCTATTTACATTTCAATATTAATGGCTGACTAAGAGTAGGAGATGGCTAGTCGGGTTTATTTACAGTCCAGGTGTGGGTAGCATTCAAGTGAGGGAGGGGTGGAAACAAAGTCTTAAGTACTAGAATTGTAGTTAGGTATTGAAGTGTTGGTCCATAGTATTCAGTGAACAGATGAGTTTTCAGCTTTTTCCTAAAATCAGAAGTGTCATTCATTGTTCTTAGGTGATGTGGTAGTGAGTTTCAGAGAGTCAGACCGAAGATTTCAAAGGCTCTCTGGCAGGTTGTTTGAGAGCTACTGGTTTTGATATGTGGGGTTGAAAGGGTGTTTTGATGTTGTTTCCTCCTTGTCCGGGACTCTGGCAAAACAGATATACTGTATATCAATTCTGTAAGAAAGACCTGTAAAGAGTGACTCACCTCATAGATGGCTGTGAAGTTCTGATGGTGGAAAATTTCTATACAGAAAGGCACAACAAAATAGCACTCGTCATCCAATGGAAACTCTGTAAACATCTGAAAAGTACTGACATCATGACCCTTAGAGAATTACAGAGAATTAAGAAGTTATGACCACCTGAGACATTCCCATTCTAATAGATAGAAACTAGATGCGATGAAACCCGACTTAGTGGTAAAGGAGAAAAACACCAGAACGGCATTGATAATAGAGGTGTCGGTTTCAAGTAATTATTCTGTGAATTGCATGGAGTGGCAGAAGATAATGAAGTACCAAGAAATGCAGTCAGAGATCATGAAAATGTGTCAGAATGATACAGAAATATTTCCCACAGTATTGATAAAGAAGAATTTCCATGCACATCTTGACAAATTTTGCATACCTGTTACATCTTATGAACTCCAGAAAGAAGCTCTCTTTGGCATGATGCAAGTACTACACCAAGCATTAGCAGTAAATTTGAGAGCCTGAGATCATACTCCACATACCCTGGCTTAGAAGTGAGGTTCATATCTGTCATGATATGTGCAAAATTAACCCATTTTGAGAAATTGCCCTGTCTCCAATACCATGGTCCAACCATAGCATTATGTCTTTTGCACTAACTCAAAGCAATACCACAAAACCATGCATAAATTAATGATTTGATAAAGATCAGTTCCTGACAATAATCGTTCCAGGACTAGATATAGACACACCCAACATCAAGCTACTCATTACCAACTAGAACAAGATTATAACTCCAGTCCCCCTAGCACCCCAAAATAAGAACAGATCCAGAAAGCAAAACTGCATTCCATGGTTCATCCCAGATATACAGTACCTAAAGAGAGAGCTTAGAAAACTAGAGCATAAATGAAGATGCACACAGAACCTTCTCCACCAGAGAGCCTACTTGGAAAAAGAAAATTAATACTAAGCATTAATAAACAAAAGCAAACAAGAATGCCATGCAAACCTCATAATGAGCTCACTTAACGACCCCAGAGGGCTCTTCGATATTTATTTATTTATGCTTATATACCGTACTTTTACAATCAGCACGGTTGACATGATAACAACATCATACAGAGAACTGGTATAACATTACATATAACAGTTATATTATAATAAATTAATAACTTAACTAGAGTATCTAACATAGGATATCACAAAATCACTCACCAGAGACCTCGACCAAAGAAGAAACAACATTAAGTTATGTCCACATGAAATGGCCACATTCTTCCAGAGCAAACAAAGACATGTGCTTTTTAAGACATAATTACTAGTCCCAGTGTCACCTGAAAATGGACCACCTTTAACCCAATCTCTGCAGGACAGCTGGAAGGGATCATTATCAACCTTAATACAACCACATCCCCACGAGACCCATGCCCAGTTTCATGGATCAAACTAACTATATAAGAACTACTCCAGTTCTACTCAAACTCACTCAATTGTCCTTCTCACAAGGACATATGTCCCCCAGGCTGAAGAATGCCTCAGTCAGGACACTCCTAAAGAGCCCAACCCTAGATGCCAAAGATCCAAGCTACTATAGGCCTATTTCCAGCCTACCATTTATAGAAAACATAGTTCAGCTCCAACTGCAAGAATACATTTGCACCGTCACACCACTCTATCCCCAACAGCATGGATTCAGACCCAATCATGGTGTAGAAACCCTCCTAACAACTCTCCTTGTCAGAATACTGAGAGGTTTCATCCTGTTCTTCCTAGACATCTTGGCAGCCTTTGACTCAGTAAACCACCCGACCTTAATCAACAGGCTACAAGAAATTCACTTACAAGGTGCCACCCTTGATTGGTTCAAATCATACCTCAAGAGTTGCCAACCTGCAAAATCTCCATCCACTTCTTAACCTTAGCAACTTTAGGACAATATTCCAGGCATTAATAACTCTGCACCTAGACTACTGAAACACAACATATCAAGGATCCCCAAAGCATGTACTATGCCCTCTACAGATGGTCCAGAACACCACTGCATGCATAATAAAAGGCAAGCCTCAACAAGAACATATCACACCAACATTAAAAAACATTGCACTGGCTCCCTATAATATCCAGAATAAAGTACAATGTGATACTCTACATCTTCAATACTCTTCACAGCCTCTCAGCAGAAAATCTGCAAACCCTAATACAAAAGATTACGGATGACAGAACATGAAGGCTAAATTCCCTAACCTCCTCACCATCCCTACCTTTAAGGTGAGCAGACTACTTGCAAATGCACATTCTTTTTCTATGCCCCTTCAATCTAGAACTCACTCCCTGAAGGGCTGAGATCCTTAGACCTCATAACCTTTTAAGCTTGAACTCGGCCGCCCTCTGAAAAATGGTACACACCTAATCTAGCCAAGTTAAAAAAAGAACTCAGAAAGATAGAACATAAATGGAGATCAAAAAAGACCACTGAATACAAAACACTATATATCTCAACCTTAAACTCATAAAAGGAAGCCATAAACAAGGCCAAAAAGATTCATCATATGAAAATCTTTTCCAAGGCTATCAACCATCCAAGGGAGCTATTTAAAATCATTAAGTCCATAACCAAATTTCCTCTCCATAACCACATAAATATCACTCAACCCACAAACCATAACCAATCACTATGCAAGCAAGTTAAAACAAAAAAAAACTAACAGTCCCTACCCCCTCCATAACGCTATCAATAACCTTATGGAGTGGAATTCTTTTCACCTCATTACCAGCAAACAACAACTTGACACAATGTCAAAAATTAATACTAGCACTTCCCCCTAGATCTGTGTCCTGTTGCTTGGATTAAAGTGACAAAACCAGAACTATCCCCTACCTATTGAACATAGTAAACCAATCTTTATGCCGGTGCTGGTCTAGACAGACAACCAAGTGGCAATGATCTATGTGAACAAACCAGGGGGGCACGGGTTCTCGTACCCTTTCTCAGGATGCACTGGCCCTCTGCTCATATGCAGTCCAACAGGGTATCCTCCTGCGGGCAGTGTACCTGCCAGGCCAGGACAACTTTTTAGCCAACAGGCTCAGCAGAGTTCCCCAACTGCAAGCATGGTAGCTGAACCCGAGTGTAGCCAGACGGATTTTACGGCTCTGGGGGAACCCATGATAGACCTGTTCGCCAGTCCAGACAACTTTCATTTGCCCTGCTTCTGCTCCCAGTAGGCTTTCCCTTCCAGGGTGGCAGCAGATGCATTCCTGGTCCCATGGTTGGAAGGCCTCATGTAAGCCTTCCCTCCTAATCCACTGATTGCCAAAACCTTGTTCAAGACCCTCTGCGACAGGGCCTCACTCATCCTGATAGCTCCTCGGTGGCCCAGGCAACTGTGGTTCCCGCTGCTCCTACAGGACAGTGGAGACCCCCATCCCCTTGTGGACCACCCCGCATCTCCTATCTCAGGAGGGGGTATCTCTCCTGTACCCCAACCTGGGGTCTCTGTCGGTGACAGTGTGGCTGCTGAGAAGGTGACTCTGGCCCCTTTCAACCTTCCGGTTGAGGTGGAGGACATTCTGCTGGCTTCTCACAAGGCCTCTACTAGGAATTATTACACCCTCAAATGGCACAGGTTCTCTGTTTGGTGCACTGAACACAGGGCTGACCCTTTCTTCTGCCCAGTGGCTCTGGTATTACAGTACCTTCTCCACCGCTCTCAGTCTAGGCTCAAGTCTAATTGCATCCGAGTGCACCTTAATGCCCTGGCGGCGCATCATCATCCGGTGGATGGTAAGCCCCTCTCGCTCCAACCGTTGATGACCCGTTTTCTTTGGGTCCTGCTCTTATCAAAGCCCCCAGTTCACCCTCCAGCAACCAAATGGGACCTCATTGTAGTGTTGGGGCAGCTCACTCGGCCGCCCTTCAAACCTCTGGCTACTTGCCACCTTCGCTAGCTTTCTTGGAAGGTAGCTTTCCTGGTCACACTTACCTCCGCTCGCAGAATTAGCGAGCTTCAAGCCCTTGTGGTGGAGGCACCCTATACCAGGTTCTACAGAAAGAGTTGTGCTTCACACGCACCCCAAATTCCTGTCAAAGGTAGTGTCACCCTTCTATCTCATCCAGGAAGTGGTGCTCCCTGCCTTCTTTCCAAGACCTCACTCCAGTCAGGCGGAGACGATCCTTCACACATTGGACTGTAAGAGGGCTTTCTCCTTCTATATCCAATGCACTCAGGGCCACCTCAAAGCTTCTCAGCTTTTCATCTCATTTTTTCATCTCATTTCGAGTGGAGGAGTAGCCTAATGGTTAAGAACACTGGCTTAGGAACCCAGAGACCAGGGTTTGATTCCCACTAACACTCCTTGTGGCCTTGGGCAAGTCACTTAACCCTCTATTGCCTCAGAAAAATCCAAGTTATCAATGACCCTGCTTAATGTACATTACCAAGTTTAAGTTTCAATGTAAACTGCTTTGATTGAAATGATAATGTGGTATATAAAACCTGTTAAATAAATAAATCTCCTATGGCCCTAGTAGGCTGGGGGAGGCAGTGACCAAGCATATATTGTCCACATGGATGACAGATTGTATCATGCTTGATTATGAGCAGGCAAGGCTCATGCTGGAAGGCTGCATCATGGCACACCTTGTCAGGGCCATGGTGGCCTCAATGGCCAACTTGCATCTGTCCCACTGGTGGACATCTTTCAGGCCACCAACTGGTCTTCAGTCCATACCTTTGCAGCCCATTACTACTTGGAAAGAGAGTCCTGGCAAGACTGTGCCTTCAGCCAGGCAGTGCTCCATAACCCTTTTGGGATTTAGGAAACTCCTACCCTCTGACCCTTCTGTGTTCAGGCTACCGGAGTGCTGATTTCATCAGATACAGGGGTCCTATTGTGGTCTGTGTACATGGACTAATTTGCTGCTGCTTGCGCCTCCCATGAGGAAGCCTCTATTTATGCTATAGGCTTTTGGTAGCCTGTAGCTGGGGAGCCCTTCTCACAACCCTCCCTTCTGCCCTTGGAGTTGCTTCTTACCATCTTTTATTTTTGCCATTTTTTATCTATGTCATCGGGCACAATGCAAGTACTACAGTGACAGCTAGTAGTAAATTTGAGAGACTGAGATCATTCTTCACATACATTGGTTTAGGATTGAGGTTCATGACTGTCATGGTATGTACAAATTTAATCCGTTTGGAGAAATTGCCCCCAAGAAACTACAAACAAATGACAAAATATGGTGCAGTCTACCAACGCCTTTAGTCAAAATAGGATATAGTTTAGCCAACATAATTTCAAAATCTACTGTATCAAAAATATCATTAAAATCTGATCCTAATTAACAGTGTAGCAATGTACTATAGGTTGGTTGAAATTCTGACTGTAAAGATGCTGAAAAATTACACAGTTGAATAGCCACAGCTGTCTCAATCACTTTAGTAATGTGCAGCATGTCCAGTTCTAGTCTATAATTACTACATATCCCATAATCCAGGAATGATGGCGTTAAAAAGTGTTCTGTTTATTGTATCTGCCAGAATTAGATTTTGAAAGGAGAGTTCTTTTTCAGTGCCCCTGCCTTTTGAAGCTATCATGTATAAGAGGCAAAACAGATATCATAATTAATTGGCAGAAGCACAATAATTCTCTTTAGACATCAAGTACACATTTTTCATTTAATTGTGAGTAGCTTGAATTCTATGTAGAATCAGTCTTACTGGAATAGCAAAAATGACAGAGGCAAGTGGTGCCTTATAGACTAATCAGTTTGAGGCGTGAGCTGTCAAGAAGAGTCCACTTCGTCGGTTAATGCATAATTACTATTTATTTGAAGGGTTTTTTTTAATACATTCAAAAAAGGAAAACTTTGTAATATGTAATATCTGTTTACTCAGGGATCCCTTTTACTAAAGTGTGATAAACAATTAACATGCGAATTAGCAGACATTAACAGCTACCATGTTGATGTGGTAACATTGTGACTGAGCTACTTAGTGCATGCTGAATCACCTGCTAATTGCTGGACATGAAATGGGGCAGGGCCTGGGTGGTCATGAGCAGAGAGTGGGTGTGGAGTGTAGATTGCACTTTTTGCATGGTAATTACTGTGCATTGTTGCAGTTAGCATGGGTGCATGTTATGCCTTCTCAACAGGACACACCCTCAACAGTTACCGCATGGCTTTTGCACTGGCTGCACATTGGGTTTTGCTCCTATGCATAAACATTATGATAGGGAATATATCATAATGCTTACTGCATGTATCAATCTATGGTGCAATCATATCTTGTCTATTTTGTGTAATTTGTCCCCATTGTAAAATAGATATAGCAAAACTAGAAAAGGTATAGAGAAGGACAGCAGACATAAGGGGTATGGAATGGCTTTGTTAAGAAGAAAGCCTTGCCAGAATAGTATTCTTCTGCTTGGAAAAGACTAAAAGGGGATATGGTAGCAGTAAATGTAGATTGGTTGTTTACTCATCCAGACCCTTCAAGAAGTAGAAAGACTAAGGGACACACAATGAAGCTACAATGTAGCACATTTAAGATTAATTAGAGAAATATTTATTCATTCAATGCATAATCAAACTCTTGAATTTGTTGCTTGGAGGGTGTAGTAAAAGCTGTTAGTGTAGCTGGGTTTAAAAGAGGTTTGGACAAGTTTCTGGAGGAAAAGTCTGTAAACCATTATTAAAGTGGACTGGGGAAATCCACTGCTTACCCCTGGGATAAACAGCATGGAATATGACCACCTTTTGGAACCTGATGGGTAATTGCAACCTGGGTTGGTCACTGTTTGAAGAAGGTACTGGATTCAATGGACCTTTTGTCTGACCCAGTATGGCATGTCTTATATTATAATCCTATGACCGTTCTCTGCACCTTTCCAAGTTACTTGCCCCTTCTCACTCTTCTCTCACTAATGCTTTCAACTTGACAAATGTAAATAGCTGGTTGCATTAATGCCCTAAGTTATAATTTTCTCCATAATTTTCTGCATATTCAAGTTAATTTTAAACCTCTTTGGCTTCCAGATAAAGTGGTATAAAAACACAAAGCTGTTAAATAAATAAATAAATATGTATTTATACAAATACTGAAGAAAGGTGATCTGTCTGTGGAAATTATTGCACAATTGCTCTGATCCCATATGCCAACAAGCTTCTACTCAAGATCATTCAGCAGAGATTGCAACCATACCTGGAGCGAGAACCATATCTGGAAGTGCAAGCAGGATTCAGGAAAGATCCCAGAACGAAAGGAATCATCACAGATGTGAGATAGATTCTTGAAAAGACAAAAGAATACCAAATAGATAGCTATATGTGTTTTATTGAGTACAGTAAGACTTTTGACTGTAAACCATGAGAAACTCTGGTGAACATTACAAAGAATGGGAATACCAGAACACTTGATAGTTCTCTTGCACAGCCTTTACATTGATCAAAAAGCAACTGTTTGAATGGAACAAGGAGAAACAGAATAGTTTAAATTCAGGTATATGACAAGGTGGAATACTTTCCCGCTATGGAGTCATTCTGTGGCACAAATAACAGGGATGTACGTCTAGCCTGCTATTCATTTAAATGTAAAACTGTGAAAAATCCACTCTACACCTTCTTCTTCTTCAACCTAAATATTTTTTAATTTTACCAACGGTCTCAGATAAACGATACTTTTCTTTACACCTTAATATGGGTACTTAATTCACCCAATACAGTGTTCGTTCACATCAATGACCGGAGGCTGTTTTTTTGAAAGATTTTTTTGTGCTTTTCTAATTAATCTTCATCCATTTAAAAAATGACTTTAAAATAGAACAAACACCATTCTACTTATCTTAGGCAGAACGGTGCTTAAACAATGCCCCTTCAGCGCTCGATGAAATGGAAAACCCCAACGCCTCAATGGTCCAAGCGCTCTAGCGTTTCTCCTGTTGGGTTTATCAAGGGGATATTGACATTGCTTTTCACCAGGGCTGTTTAACGTTTCCGATATACTACTGACTTTGATTCTGTCTATATAAACAAAAGCAGAAAAAATCACTTGGTTGATTTCAACATATCATATCTTTGTCTCTTCAATCATATCATCACTAATTCTTTACTTTACCAGAAAAACTTTATGAGAGCAAACCAGTATTCTTTTCTTTATTGCTAGTCTTCAATGCTGTTAGCCGTTGCTTTCTGAATTAACGGAAGATGCCACGCATGCGTCTTTCCCACTGATTTAAATACCCTCCTGTTATCTTGATCTGAGGGAAACTACCGGGTGCAGGCCAACCAATCTACGCTAACATTCAATCCTGTTGGTTGAACAGTTCCTAGACGGTGTATCCACCATTGCTCACGATACAGGAGAGTTTGTTCTCGCGATCTCCCGTTTGATCCATTTTGCACTAATTCTACACACCAGCATTTCAGCATAGCAAAACTGTGACCCAAATCCAAGCAATGCTGCACTATTGGAGCTTCCACCCGTCGACAACGTAATCTACTTTCGTGTTCCTTCACACGAATATTGAAAGCCCTTATTGTTTTGCCAATATATATGAGAGAACAAGGACATTGTATTGCATAGACTACGAATTGAGATTCACAGGTGGTAACATGTCTTAAACGATAGGTTACTCCTCGATGGGCAAACTCTGAAATTTCTGACATCACAATACAGACCCTGCAATGACCACACTTCGTGTGTTTACCTATAGTTTGACTTCGCATCGCCCAATCCAGTGGTCTCAAAACTGTAGGGGATAAGTATTCTTTCAAGCTCTTACTCTTCTTCCAAACACACATAGGTAAACACACGAAGCTCTTACTCTTCTTCCAAACACACATAGGTAAACACACGAAGCTCTTACTCTTCTTCCAAACACACATAGGTAAACACACGAAGTGTGGTCATTGCAGGGTCTGTATTGTGATGTCAGAAATTTCAGAGTTTGGGGTCCAGCTGTGGGAAAGGAACTTTTCGGTGGTGACTGGGGATTGTGACTCCTTAATGGAGTCATGGTGCCATGGCTACATGATGCCATGGCACCGCGGCTCCATTGAGGAGCCTGACTGAGGTAGCCGGGTAAGTGGCCGGGTAATGTGTCTGAATAGGGGCACATTCTGGACATCCAGCCACTGTGCTGCGATTCTGCTCCTGCAGAGATGTCTACCTCCACAGGAGCAGAATCGGCTGCGTCTCCCAGCTGTCCAGATGTCTGTATGTCCAGATGGCCGGGAGACAGACATGACAGAATGTGCCTCCACCTGTTTAATTTATATGCAGAAAAAATCATCAGAGAAGCAGGACTGTATGAAGACAACCAGGGTGTGAAGATTGGTGAAAGACTAATCAACAATCTTCACTATCTTTATCTTTATTTTAACATTTGATAGACCGCTTTTGTCGAAACATAAAGCGGTGTACAATAAAAGGTTAGCAATGCAAAACATGGAAAAGAACACCATAATAAAATAGGAAAGCAAAGAGTAAGATAAAGTACAGACAAGTAGATAGACACTAAACCAAGACTTCCATGATACATATTACAAAACAAGGCGACAGGCCCAGACAAGGGGAGACAGGACAAAACATAGGAGCAACCAAACAAACAAGACTAACAGCAGCTTTAGGGCGGAACATCAGGAGGGAGGTTAAAGGCTTGCTGAAACAGATGAGTTTTGAGTGACATCTTAAATTGAGAGTAAGAGGGTTCTAACCGGAGAGAAAGTGGTAGTGCATTCCACAGCACAGGGCCCAGAAAGAAAAAAGCAGCATGGTGGGTTCGTTCCAGATGAGCTTGTGATGAAGAGGGTAATGACAAACGGTTAGCATGGATAGAACGAAGCTGACGGTAGGGGGTATGAAGGGAGATGCGGTCTGCAAGATATAAAAGATTATTAGTGTAGATAATACGGTGTATCAGAATAAGAAATTTATAATGAAAACGATAGCGGAGGGGTAACCAATGCAAGCGAAAAAGAATAGGGGTGATATGATCAAAGCGATGGGAAAACATAATGAGACGGGCTGCAGCATTTTGAATGAGCTGCAACCGTTGAAGTTGGAAATTTGGGAGGTTAGCAAGAAAGACATTGCAGTAGTCCAAGCGGCTAATAACCAAGGCTAGAACAAGAGTGACCAGAGAATCTGAGGGAAGAAGGGAGCGGACAGCCCTAATCTGACATAAAGCAGCAAATGAACGACGGATAAGGGAAGGTAGATGATCATGAAAGGAAAGCGAGGAATCTAGTATCACTATGAGGTAACGGAAGGAAGAAACCAATGGAATAGAAGTTGAAACAATTGAGGGGGCGAGAGTGGGGCAGGGACCACTCAACGAGACCCACATGGCTGTGGACTTGGACGGGTTTAAATGTAGGAAATTTTGTGAAAGCCAGGAAGCAGTACGGGCAAGACAGAGGTTAAGCTTGGAAATGTCCAGGGTTAATGGAGAAGTATGGAAAAGTAGAATAATGTCATCTGCATATATATAAAAAGACACTGGGTACTGTTGAATTAATAGGGGTAAAGGGGAAAGAAAAATGTTAATTAATAGAGGGGAGAGAACTATGCTGATGATACCACATTATGGGCAGAAAGTAAAGACAATATGAAACATTTACTTCTTAAGATCAAGGAACATATTCTTAAAATGGTCCTGAACATTAACGTGAAGAAGACAAAGATTCTGACAGCTGGTAAAATCAGTAAGTTCATCATTGATAGAGAAGAAATAGAAAGAGTGGACAACTTTAACCTGCTTTGATCAATAAAGAAATGGCAAACAGTCAAGAAATCTTGATGATGCACTGCTCTGGGCAGAATGACTATGAAGAACCTAGGAAAGATTCTCAAGAACAGAGATGTCTCTCTCTCCATACAAAGATTTGACTTGTCCAAGCCATGGATGCGAAAGTTGGACAGTGAAAAAGGTAGATATGAAGAATATCGATGCCTTGGAATTATGATGCCCAAAGAACAAATTGGTCATTACTAGAGGAGATCAAACTTAAGCTTTCTTTAGAAGCTCAGATGACAAGACTTAGACTATCATATTTTAGACATATCATGCAGAGAAAGAGATCATTAGAGAAAGACATCAGGTTTGGCAAGATTGAAGGTCAACATAAAAGAGGAAGGGCAGCAATGAGATGGATCAATATAACAACAGGAGCTATGGATGCCACTCTATCAACAATGACCACAAACAGAACCCCAATGCCACAAATAATCACTATGATATCAACTACAAATAAAGATCATTGCAAATGCAGGCAGAGAGTGTAAATCACTAATACACAATTGTACTTTTGAAATTATTTTGTTGGGCCAAACAGACCAGAGAAGAGTGGGCAAAATGCTCGACCCCAATGTCTGTACGGCCCCTTTTCATCAGTGCAAACCCAAAAACTTAACGTAAATCGCAGAATGTCCAAAAGTCCTTCATTCACTAGCATAGAACTGTACACATAACACGCGTGTTTTGGGCCGACCAGGCCCTGCTTCAAGTGTAAACCGCTGTGGATACAGGATCAATGGGCATCTAAAAAGATTTACACTTGAAGCAGGGCCTGGTCAGCCCGAAACAAGCGTGTTGTGTGTACAGTTCTATGCCAGCGAATGAAGGACTTGAAGGACTTTTGGACATTCTGGCCTGACCGAAGACCGAACCCAGTTTAGGACAACTATCTAGAGTATCTCCATGAATTGATACCAACTCAAAGGCACTTAACAGCAACAACACTAGCAGCTGCTACTATATCCTCTGCTAACAAATTCCAGAGTCTACGCGTTGAGTGAAAACATATTTTCATTATTTACTTTTAAATCTGCTGTAGTTTAGCGTCATTGCATGCCCCCTAGTCTTTCAACCTTTTGAAGGAGTAAACTTCTGATCTATGTTTACTTGTTACACTCCATTAATTATTTTGATAGACCTCTACTGTATAGGTATAAATTCAGGTGGGAGCTGGACCTACGGATTATGTTACGCCTATTCTGCAATCTTTGCATTGGCTACCTATTGCCCAGCATATAAAGTTCAAACTGTTAATAGTGCTTTTAGGATTTAAACATAACCTAAAACATACGATATGTCATATTGGGTCAGATCAGGGGGTCCATCAAGCCCATTTTCCTGTTTCCAACAGTGGCCAATCCAAGTCAGAAGTACCTGTCAGGTTCCCAAAAGGTATACAGATTCCATGCTGCTTGTCCAATGGTTAAACAGTGGATTTCCCTGGTCCTCTTTAATAATGTTTTATGGACTTTTCCTCCAGGAACTTGTCCAAATCTCTTTTAAATCTGACTACACTAACAGCTTTTACTACATCCTCTAGTAACAAATTCCAGAGTTTGATTACTATTTGAGTGAAAACATATTTTCTCTGATTAATCTTAAATGTGCTATATTGTAGCTTCATTATGTGCCCCCTAGTCTTTCTATTTTTTGAAGGAGTAAATGACTGATCTACATTTACCCATTTTACTCCATTCATTATTTTATAGACCTCTATCATTTCTCCCCTCAGCTGTCTCTTTTCCAAGTTGAAGAGCCCTAAGCTTTTAAGCCTTTCCTGGTAGGGATATCCTTCCATCCCTTTACCATTTTTATTACACTTCTCTGTACCTTTTCTAATTCTGCTATGTCTTTTCTAAGATATGGCGACCAGCTTTGCACACAATATTCAAGATACAGTTGCACCATAGAGCGATACAGAGGCATTATAATATCTTTTGTTTTTTTCTCCATTCCTTTCTTTATGATTCCTAGCATTCTATTTGCTTTCTTGGCTACCGCTTTGCACTGGGCAGAGGGTTTCAACGTATTATTCATGATGATGCTTCATGGGTGTTGGCTCCTAAGGTGGAACCTTGCATTGTGTAACCGTAGTTTGGATTGTTCTTCTATAAGGGCCGATTTCTATCCACAATGTCCATCCACTCTGTGCATCCGGTCTGAACCAGACGCACAGAGAGGATTGTGATTCTGATCCTACGGTGCACGTCTAGCTTCACGGGATCAGGATTGCGTACAGTCCTGCACGTGCAGGCCGGGGCAGCAATTCTATCTGGCCTGTACTTGCAGGACTGCACCCACCTAACTCAGTCAGGGCATTTAAATGGCGCGGCGGTACCATGGTGTCATGTTGCCATGGCACTGTGGCTCCATTTAAAAGCCGCAATGCCGGCTGCTGAACAAAACTGCAAATTCCCTGCAGCCCAACCCCTGATCCGGCCTCCGAAGGCTAAGGTCAGGCTGTGGGGAATGTCCACTGGCCCTCCCAGCCCCTTCCGCACCCCGAATTTTAAAAAAACAAATGTCCAGGGAAGTAATTTCACTTCAGAGGTAGAATAACTTTCCCGGTCATTTCGCCGGCCCTGGACATACAGGGCTGACATTAGAATTGGCCCTGTACGTCCAGGGCTGGCAACCGCCCACTGCCTGCCCACTCTCCGCCCCCAGGCCGCCCATTCCCCACCCCTGACTAACTTCCCTACACAACCGACGGGGAGGTTATTCGTGGGCTGAAGCCGGCACGAATAGCGGGGACATCCATACTCCCTATTCGTGATTCAGAATGACCCCCTTAATGTATAACTTTGCACTTGTCCACATTAAATGTCATCTGTCATTTGGACCCCAGTCTCCCAATTTATCACTGTCCTCTTGTAATTTTTTGCAATCCTCTTGTATTTGAATAATTTTGTGTCATCTGAAAATGTCATCATCTTACTCATTATTCCGATTTCCAGGTCATTTATAAATATGCTAAAAAGCAGCAGGCCCAGCACAGATCCCTGAGATACTCCACTATTCACCGTTCTCCATTGAAATAAATGACTATTTAGCCCTATTCTCTGTTTTCTATCTTTCAACCAGTTTCTAATCCATAATAGTATATTGCCTCCTATCCCATGGCTTTTTAATGTCCCCAAGAGTCTCTCATGAGGGACTTTGTCAAAGGCTTTCTGAAAATCGAGATACACTATATCAAGTACCTCACCTTTATCTACCAGTTCATTCACACCTTCAAAAAAATGTAAGAGGTTGGTGAGACAAGACTTCCTTCATTTCAGTTCATGTTGGCTTAATGCCATTAAACCATGACTATCTACATGTTTAGTAATTTGTTTTTTTTAAATGGTTTCTACTATTTTGCACAGTACTGATGTCCGACTCACTGGTCTGTATTTTCCTGAATCACTCCAGCTGCCCTTTTTAAAAATTGGCGTTATATCGGCCATTTTCCAATCTTCAGGTACTACAGATTATTTTAATGATACATCACATATTACTAATAGTAGTTCTACAATCTCGTATTTCAGTAATCAGGGTATCCGGATGCCCGGTTCACCCGCCACAACAGCACCTAAGCCACCTTCTCCCCCCACCCCCCATTTTCTTATCTCAACAGAAAACACGCCACAATAACGTATTTGGATTAACTATTTGGTCGCAGCTTTATTAACAAAATCAACACTGGCCCAACATGGGCCAACACAACATTTTAAGTTTCAAATACCATTCCCCTCCCAACCCGCCCCCCAAATCCGGATGACACCCCCCACCAGCCGTATAATAGCAAGGTGGTGCATCATTCTCCCCCCATTCCCTCCACCGCCCGCCTCTCCGTATTGTTAGCAAAGGCAGGCCCCAGTTGCCTTCCACTGGGCAGAGACCGCAACAGCGATGTCTCTCCCCACCCAAGGAGCACTCCGCTCCCTCCAATCCGGCATCAGCCTTATATGTCCCGCCGGGTCGACGAGCGCTAGCTCGTTACCCCGCCACCGGCACAAGGTCTCCCCGCCTATCCTTGTGCCGCCCCCCCAAAAGAAAGCTGCGACCAAACCCAGCCCTCGAGCACTTCCTGCCGTTCATTCAGCAGCAAGCCCTGCCCGACAGGGGCCAAATGCATGCCATCCGTGCGATACAGCCCCGAACACCGCACCTCAGCCCACGGGTGCAAAACCTGTCTCCCACCAGCTTGCTGTACCCAACGCCCAGTCTGCCTGTTAAGCTTGACCAAGCCGCGGGACCACCGCCACTGGGCCCAGCAGGCCGGGCGCGGGATAATATCAGACCAAATAATGGCCAACCCCAGCAGCATGTCCCACAAAAGTCCAATGTCCTTCTGAACTGTTCAAATGAGCCGCCTGCAAGACCAGCTCGCCACATCGTTCCCGCCCAGATGAAGCAACAGCCCGATTGGCCGCTGCCGTGGCTCAATTTCCGACTGGATGAAGGGCACAAGCTGATCCCATCACATGCCACGCTCGCCCAGCCAACACAGCCGAACTCCCGCCGCAGCCAGGCCAAGGTGCCTTCCGAGGGGCCGCATCACCGCCCGGCGTTCGGCCCAATAAACGAATGAGTGTCCGATGATCCACCACTCTCCGGGGAAGACCCCATCTGAAAGAATACAAAGCGGGCTGCAACCAGCGGGCAACTCTGCAAAAGGAATAAACAGATTAATTCAACTCCCCCCCAACCCCCCCTCAGTAGGGACAGCACACTGGAAGACCCCAAATCAGACAGCCCCTGACCCGCCAGACCACACCTAACCTAGGTCAGAATGCTTGCGGCCTGACATATCCCTCGTATGCGCCCGAGCGCCATCTGCCAATGCGCTGAATAACCTGTCCCCCAAGCCCCGCTGCCGCTGCACTCGTAGCAGCGCCGATACGAAAGGAGTGCGAGGCAAAACGCCTCTCATCACAACCCAAGTGGCACAAAGCCAAATGCAGCACAGCCGTAAATGGAACTGCGTCACCGGCCTCCCGTTCTCATGAAGGAACAAATAACCCGGAGACCGTGCACGCCGCTGTAAATAGCTGCGCAGGTTATGAACCGGGCAGGATGGCAGAGGCGAAATATCCCGCAGTAGCACCCAACCCCCTTTTTTCACCTGATCGGCCTTAGACTGCGGGATATATATGCGCACCTGAGCCTCGTCAAGCGCCACGTGCCTAACATCTAACCCCCCGAAGGCGCCCACTCTCCCAGACCGTGGTACCAACTCGTACACGCGGAACGCTCCGAAAAATGCAGTCACAAACAGCGTGCGAAACAGCACTGACTCGAAATCCGAAACCGCAATAAGCGGGAGCACCTCCCAAATCTGGAGTAGGAGCTCATGTGACACCGTAAGCCGCCAATCACGTAATGGGGGACCCACCCTGGCCCACCCAGCTAACAGGCGCTTCACCAAGAAGGCTATGCGAGGGTTTCCCCAACCGGCCGCCTTACAGAAAAAGGAAAACCCAGCTATAGCCGCCATAACCGCTGATCTGGCCCAGCCTTCCCGTTTCGCCCAAAGGACAAAGTGACCCATAAACTCGTCAGGGACTCGCCCTCCCCCCCATCCCCACATACCCAAAAATCGACTCACCTGAGCATAGCCACGCACATACTTTGTCACGTGCACCACCTTGGCAGGGTAATAGACCAAGGTAGGTTGGACACAAAAATATATAAGGTTGAGTTTGGCAAGTGTTTCACAGGGCCCAGGGACTTTTAGTCTGGTAGCCTCCTTGTTACCAAATCTCAAAGAACACAAAGGTCAGAGTGAAGGGAACACAAAGGCATTTATTTCCCCTTCTTGCAAAGGTTCAAATGGTTGGGCAATAACATCAACACAAGTGTCCTTATTTCAGGTTAGAAGAAAAAGTAAAACATGAGTTTAAAGCAAAACTGTTATCTTCACAGAGTGGTGTACAAAAACAAACATTTTCTATTCCACAAGTTATAGCTTATACGCTAGGCAAGGACTCCAGGCTTCCTGTCATGCAGTAATTACAGTCCATTTCTGTATCTGAAAGCTCTTTAGCAAATTCCACTTGCATCGGTTCCACTTCGGAAGCCTCTGAAACTGAGTCAGTAGTTTCTGGCAAATTGTAGTCAGGCTTCTTATATAACTTTTGTATGACCTCCCAATGCTCAGGGTTACGCGTAGGGCGTCGGTCCTGGGCTCTCCTATACTGAGAACACTCCTCCTTCTGCAAGGGATTTACATTAGCTTCATGCAAACCTTTCTCATTAAAAAGTCTCTTATTTGGTAAACGTTTCTTGTACCTTGTATCATAGGCAGTTTTATATGGACAGTATTCCTCTGCTCCCTGTCCTCCCCATATACCAGCACTCTGAAACCTGCTTCGAGTAAAATATGGGTTACCTTTTATCTTTGGCTTTTCTACTCCAGGTGAGGGTTGAGGCCTGCCTCGGCTGGGATTCTGACTTGCCTGAGCAATAGGCCTTAGGTTCTCCAGCCGTCCTTCAGTTGGCTTTATACTGCAGTCACAGCAATGCTTTCGCCTCTCTGGATGAAGAGCACTCACTCTTGATGGAGCTGTCTCTCCTTCTCCTCGGTTGCTCCTCTCTTCATGCCACAGCGGCTGCTGCTGCCTTCTGCCAAACTCCTGTCCAGGGGCTATTGCTTCAGCCCTTCCTTTTCCAGAACTGGCCTTCTTCCTGAACCTCTCTTCCTTGAAGAGCACACCTTCTCCTCTCTCCTTATCTCTGAGGAGAACCCTTTCTCCTGGATCTGTCTGTTATTTATTTATTTATTTATTTACAGTCTCTTATATACCGCACTATTCAGCATCAGCGCGGTTCACATGGAACAAAAAATGCTCAGTACAATTAACGTGTAAGAGTTTACAGATAACAGGGCAAGTAAATTGGATAACAGGGGTAAACTATTTACAGCATTTGCTACATAAACTTGTATAGCAGTGGCAAACTATTTACAAATATTGTTACATAAAGTCTGTCCGTCCTTCCGATTCTGCCTTCCGATTCTCCTGTTCTGTCCGTCCTTCCGATTCTGCCTTTTCTGCTGGTCCTGCCTCTTCCAGACTCTCTTTAAGAGGTACTCCTCTCTTCCTTGATTGGAGGCTGGCTGGCATTACCTCACGACCTATGGGGCGTGGTTCCTCAGTCTCTCGGAGGTTCCTCTTGCTCCCTCTATCTGGTTCCTCGAAATATTGCAGCTTATGCCTGACTTTTTCTGTGTTTAAAACATTTTCTTCTGTTCCCAGAGGGTCTGCTGCGTGACAACTTTTCCCATGTTCCACGTGCCACCGACGCCGCCAGCAAAGCCATCATATCAGGGTCCCAGCCTGCCAAAGCTGATCTGGCACCACTGCGGCCGTTTCCTCTGCGTCCAGAGCCAAGATCCGGAACTGAGACCACTGAAAACGTGACAAAGCATCAGCAATGGAATTCTGAGTGCCCGGCACATGCCGCGCCCGTGCAGTGACATTTAACCGCAAACAAGCCAAAACGAAAAGCCTCGTCAACGCCGCCACCCTCTCGCACTTGGGCGACAAGCGGTTGATAACCTCCACCACCGCGGTATTGTCACACCAGAAAACCACCCGCCGGTTCCACAACCGCTCCGGCCACACCCACAGCGCCACCACAATAGGGAACAGTTCCAAAAATGTAATATTGCGGGTCAACCCGGTCGCTACCCAGTCGGCGGGCCAAGCCTCCGCACACCAAGCCCCTTGGCAGTACGCCCCGAATCCGGAACCACCCGCCGCATCCGTAAACAGCTGGAGATCCGCGCTCATCAGCTCTGGCAACTGCAAAACCGAGCAGCCATTGAAATCAGCGAGAAAGGCATCCCAAACCCGCAAGTCCTCACGCATCCCGGGTGATACCCGAATATGGTGATGCGGCTTTTGCACCCCCGCCATTGCCAAAGCCAACCGCCTGGCAAAGGGGCGCCCCATGGGAAGAACCCGACACGCAAAGTTGAGATGACCCACCATTGACTGAAGAACCCGAAGGGTAGTCTTGTTCGCAGAGCCCACCGCCCCCACTAATTCCCTCAACCGGTCCACTTTCTGACCCGGCAAACGCACCACCATCTTCCCCGAATCTATCTCTATGCCTAAGAAGGTAAGGCACGTCACCGGACCACAGTTTTATCTGACGCTATAGGGATTCCGAATTCATTAGCCAGATGGTGGAACGCTTCCAGCAACGCAGCACACGTCCCGGCCTCTCCAGGCCCCACGAAGAGGAAATCATCTAGGTAGTGGACAATGGTGACGAAACCCGTCACCTGCTCCAAGACCCAATGCACGAAGGTGCTGAAGGCCTCAAGGTAGGCACACGATATCGAACAACCCATCGGCATGCACTTATCGAAATAAAACCGCGAGTCGAACTGAAACCCCAAGCACGGGAACGCCGAGGGATGCACCGGCAACAAACGAAAAGCTGACTCGATGTCAACCTTCGCCATCAGCACCCCGCACCCGCACTGCCGTACCAAGGCAACCGCCGCATCGAAAGGAGCATAACGCACTGTGCACAACTCCCTAGGAATGCGGTCATTTACCGAATTGCCAGGCAGACAAGACAAGTTATGGATTAATCTATAACTACCCGGCACCTTTTTTGGCACGACTCCCAATGGCGAAACCACAAAAGGGGAAAAAGGAGGCTCCTGAAAGGGCCCAGCAATTCGACCCAGAGCGCATTCGGCTACAATTTTCTTATGCACGACGTTAGCCATAGCTGTGACAGAACTAGCGTTCCTAGCCCGCCCACACCCTACCGTCCCGTCCAACGGAATGTGGAAACCCTCAACAAACCCAGACAATATCGTCCCCCACGCCCGCCCCCGACGGGATCCCCCATAACGAACTAACCAAGGATGCATGGCAAAGATCCGTATGGGCGTAGGAGCCAATGCCAGGCTCACCCCCTCACTTGCCCCCTGCGGCGGGGCCCCAACCCCTTTACGGCTGCATTTTGCTGCCGAATGACCGCACCCGCAGAGGGAACAGGCGTGCCGGAACTTACAATCTGGGAACGGACACGAAGATTTGTTAAAACGCCAACAGACGTCTCCGCACCCCCCCCCCCCCGACGTTCCCTTTTTGCTGAGTAAGCGAGAACCCGGGCGCTCGAAAGGGCCGCAAGCTAACCGAAACCGACTGAACCACCTGCTTGCCCGCCGCCCCACCCACCTTGCTTCTTGCCGACATTTGCGTGAGCCACAAATTAATCTCCTTTATCCCCCAGGAAAGCTGCCCATTTTCTTCCATCATATCTCTGAACTCCTCATCGTAATTAAACCAGGCCCAACCATCATGGGCCTGAGAGGCTGCCAAAATCGTATCCGCGTACGCCAACAGGGCCCCGTACTGCCCTGGATAATAATGACCCCAAACACTAGCCAACCTCAAAAAGGCCCGGGTCCAATTGAGGGTGTTGCGGGAAACCTTCCGTACCCTCCCAGCTTTGTCGTCCTCCTTACGCTTTTTTCTGCTCTCTCCCGAGCGTTTGCGCCCCTCGAGCAAATGAAAAATATCAATGTATTTGCGACGCTTGATTCGACGCCGCAACTTCCGCGGTACGCCCTCCCACAGCTCCGCGCAACGAACCACCGAAGCTCCCTGCCCCTCACCACTCGCAACAGCCACTATAGCCGAATCCCCGGACGAGTCGCCTGACCTCGACGAGGACGACGAAGAAGAAGAGTCACGCCTGCAACGACGGCCCCGCCGGCGCTTCGCCTTCGCTTTCTTGCCAACAGAAACACCCCCATCTTGCAGACCCACCCAATCCCCTCCGCCCACATACTCACCCACTCCAGTGCTGACCACTGCTGCTGCACTCGCGGTCTGTGCTGCCGACTCCTCACTGGGCTGCACCACCGCAGGGGTTGACCCAGTGCCGCCGCTGATACTGCAAGCGTCTGACATGTTAAGTCGAGGACTGCCACCGTCTGGAACCTGTGCAGGAAGAGAAGAAGAGAAGCCAGCAGCAACAGACCCAGAAGCCCCGGCCAACCCACTCCCCCTACCACCCCAATTCCAGGCGGAGGAGCCCATGCCACCTGCCTCCCACCCGGCCAAACCCCTCCCCTGCATGACTCCTGACCCACAAAAACCAGCACCAGCCCAATCGCTCCATCCACTCCCCCACGGCCCCAACCCAGGACAGTGCCCAGGCCCGAAGGACCAAGGACCCGGGGGGCCCCGCCACCGGCGTGGGCGGAAAGTGCCCGCCCCCCAGAGAAGGAGTATAGAACCCCGGAAACTGCGGGGGGTATAGAGCTCCCAAAGGCCCCAGCCCTGGACGGTCCACACCCACCCCGCTGCCTCAGCCCCGCCCCCCCTGCTGCCCCGAGGGAGGAGCGGACCCGACAACCCCGCTTCGCCGCTCAACCTGGGCAGGCACGGTCATGCCAGCGCCGGCCTCGACAGCCGTCTCAGACCAGACGGTCTCTACCGCCACCAGGCCAGACTCTACCCGGGCGGCCCCGCAGCCTGCCCTCCCCAGCCGTGCTCCCCTCCGGATGCCTCTGCCATGCGGCCGCCGCCCCGCTCCACCAGCCCTCTGAACCGCAGCTGACCCCCTGCTAGCAGGCCCAGGCTCCCCAGGCCCCGCGCGCCCTCGCTGCCCAGCCCCCTGTGCGCCGGCTCACGCCCTTACCGACCCAGCCGCGCCCTTTGTATCCACCCTTTGGCCTTTTGTGGTACGCACCATCCCTGAGACTTCAGAAGAAATGGCAAGTCCTTATTCACCCTTGTTGCTCAAATGTCTTCTGTATTTTTTTTTTTTGGTTATGTAAATTTATTTATCTTGCTTTATGTAGATTTCTTTTTTTTTTTTGTATGAATGAACACAGTTGAACCCACCGAAGGAGAGCCTATCACCCCCAAGCCCCTCAATCCACTACTCCGGGAGTAGTTATTTAATCTGAATACCAGCTAATAACCCCGAGATCCTCCGATGCAGGCCTACGAGCTCC
Source organism: Ichthyophis bannanicus (assembly GCA_033557465.1). Lineage (NCBI taxonomy): Eukaryota > Metazoa > Chordata > Amphibia > Gymnophiona > Ichthyophiidae > Ichthyophis > Ichthyophis bannanicus. Next base: position 950,044,636 of record CM066034.1, read on the forward strand.
CCCCCCCCCACACGTGTTGTCTTTTTTATTATTTTTATTTATTTATTTATTTATTTTTTTGTGTTTTTTAATAAGCGCTGGGCGCAAGGCCCTAAAAAAAACTCAACAAGCACTCCCCTACCCTCACAACCCGGTGTCGCTCGGCAGCGTGCACCGAGGCCGAAACCCCCGAGTAACTGTTGCTCCTAATCGAGCACCGCCGCGGTCACACACCTTTTCCCTCGCAGAGCCGGCAGGAAGAGGGAGACCACGCGGTCGAGCCCTCTCATTCCCTGCCGCTCTGCACCGCCCACCAGATGGCGACAGCCAATCGTGCCGTCCCACACCAGCGTGAGGACGGCACGCTGACGCCACGTCAGATCTTCCCCGCCCCTGCGGGAACCGCCGGCTGGCGAAGACACGGGCCCCGGGGACCCGGTTACTAGGCCGGCCTCGGGACCCTGCCCTGCGGCACGCCAGGATTTCTTTCAGCACCCTGGGATATATGCCATCTGGTTTAACTAATTTGCTGTTCTCTAGTTTATCAATTAGCTCTATTGCATCTTACTGATTTATTGAGATTTGTTTTAATTCCTCAGATATATCACCTTTAAATATCATTTCTGGCATGGGTAAGTTTTCTACACTTTGTTTAGTAAAGACTGATGCAAAAAATTAATTCACTCTCTCCACTATGGCCTTATCCTCTCGGTGCACAACGGTCTTATCCTCTCTCAGTGCACCTTTTACTCCTTTGTCCTCTCTCAGTGCACCGTTTACCCCTTCATCATCTAATGGTCCAACTGACTCCCTCAAATAGGTTTTGCTATGAGTATATTTGGAAAAGTTGTTATTATGCACGTTTGCTTCCATGGCAAGCTTCTTTTCAAATTTTCTCTTTGCCTGCCTTATCAGTGCCTTGCATTTAACTTTCCAGTACTTATGCTGTTTCCTGTTTTTGTCACTTGGCTCTTTTTTCCATTTTCTGAAAAATTCTCTCTTAGCTACAACAGCCTCTCTGACCTCACCATTAAGCCATGCTGGCTGTCATTTTATCTTCCTTCCACCTTTTTTAAAGCATGGAATACATGTGGTCTGGGCTTCCAAGACAGTATTTATAAATAATGTCCAGGCCTGATGTAAACTCTTGACCTTTATAGTTGCTTCTTTTTAGCTTTTTCTTAACCATTTTCCTAATTTTATTATAGTCTTCTTTTTGAAAGTTAAATGCTAGCGCAGTCGATTTTCTTACTATCCTCCCTCCATTTATTAAATCAAATGTGATCATGTTATGGTCGCTATTGCCAAGTGGCTCCAAACAGTTACCTCTCACACTAGGAAGTCTAAAATAGTCTTCCCTTGTATCAGTTCCTGAACCAGCTGCTCCATGAAGCAGTCATTTACTTCATCTAGAAATTGTATCGTCCTAGCATGTCCTGACATGACATTGATCTTGTCAATACTGGGGTAATTGAAATCTCCCATTATTAATGTGTTGTAAACTTTTCTAGCTTCCCTAATTTCTGTTAGCATTTCATCATCTGTCCGTTCATTCTATCCAGGCGGATGGTAGTACACCCCCACTGCCATTCCTCTTCCCTTTTTACATGGAATTTCTATCCATAGAGATTCTACAGTATATTTTGCTTCCTGAAAAACCTTTATCCTGTTTGACTTGATGTCCTCTTTAACATACAGAGCCACCCTCCACCATTGTGATCTACCCTATCATTGTGATGTAGTTTGTAGCCTGGTAGCACAGTGTCCCATCGGTTATTCTCCTTTCAACAAGGCTCTGAAATTCCAATTTTATCTAATCTTTCATTCATTGCTATATATTTTAATTCTCACATTTTTTTTCTTTTGGACTTCTAGAATTTGCATACAGGCAAAGTTTGTTTTTTGCTAATATGATGACAGGGATAATTTGGAACCTTTCTTCTCTGATTTTTATTTAGAGGCACCTTGGTTACTCTTACCTCTATTGGAACCTCTCTATCAGGATGCCCTAACTTCTCTCTTTTGCCAGTATCCTTCAAGAATACATCCTTCCGAACCATGCACTCTTGGGTGACTGTTGGCTTTCCTGTATTATCTAGTTTAAAAGCTGCTCTATCTCCTTTTTAAAAGTTAATGCCAGCAGCCTGGTTCCATCCCGATTAAGGTGGAGCTTATCCTTTCAGAAAAGCCCTTCCCCCTCCCCAGCATGTTGCCCAGTTCCTAAGAAATCCAAAGCCCTCTTCCTTGCGCCATCGATCCACGCATTGAGACTCTGGAGCACTGCCTGCCTCTTGGGTCTTATGCATGGAATGGGAAGCATTTCAGAGAATGCTACCCTGGACGTTCTGGATTTCAGCTTTCTACCTAAGAGTAGGGTTACCAACTTTTTCACCGAGAAAAACCAGACACCTGTGGCTCGCCATGCTCCACCCATTCTCCGCCCCTAGTCCCACCCCTGCCCCGCCCCCAGTCCCACCCACAAAAATTACCGAGGATACGTGTAACTTCCTTGGTCATATAATAATTAAACTGGGAACCCCAAAATCCAAACATGAAATGTACAACACTGGAGAAATAAAACTATAAAGTAATTTCCTCTTGCACTAAACAAAAACGCAAAGATGTTATCAATACACACTTCCCAGACCAAACATATTCCAGCTAATAAATTCAAAATAAAAAGTATTTTTGTACCTTCTGTTTGGGCGTTTTATTTTCAGTTGCAATTGCTCCTGTCACTTTCTTCTGGTTTCTTCGTGTCTTCTGCGAGCTATCCATTTGTCCTTTCTTCTCTTTTAGATGTTTTCCATTCTCTCTCTATTTCTGCTTTAACATACTGATTGTTTCCCTTTTGCTCTTTCCCCCAATTCTTTCCTTATTCCTTTATCATCCATTTAAATTTCACCCTTCCATTCTCAAGCCCCTCACTCTCCCAATACCCAGCCCATCATAGAATTTTCTTCCACACAAAATATTTTTCCCCTCTCCATTCTCATTCCCCATCTATTCTAGTCCTCCCCCAAAATCAGTTCCCTTATAGTTCTAGACCCACCCAGCATCCACTCATCCTTCTAATCCCCTTCTCCCCTGCCCCACATCAGCCCATTTCCAGTCCTATTCCAGCTCTTCATCAGCCCATTTCCAGTGCTAGCCCTCACATCACAGACCATTTCCAGTCCTAGCCCCCCCCCCATCACAGCCCATTTCCAGTCCAAGTCCCCCATCACAGTCTATTTCCAGTCCTAGCCCCCCCCCATCACATCACATTTGCAGTCTGAGTCCCCCCGCACCATCACAGCCCATTTGCAGTCCTACCCCCCCCCCACCATCACAGTCCATTTGCAGTCCTAGCCCCCCTAATCACAGCCTATTTCCAGTCCAAGTTCCCCCTCCCTCCACCATAGCCCATTTCCAGTCCAAGTTCTCCCCCCCATAGCCTTTTTCCAGTCCAGGTCCCCCACCCCAACAAAAAACATTTCCATTCCACGTCCCCCCCCCCATAGCCCTTTTCCAGTCCTGGACCCCCTCCCCACCATAACCCATTTCCAGTCCATGTCCCCCCCCCCCCACATAGCCCTTTTACAGTCCAGGTCCCCCTCCCCATCACAGCCCATTTCTTTCCAGTACAATGCCCCCCATAGCCCTTTTCCAGTCCACGTCCGTCCCCCCCTTCACAACCCATTTCCAGTCCATGTCCCCCTAATCACAGGGTTTTTCTAGTCCAATTTCCGGCTCCCTCCACCAAAGCCAATTTCCAGTCCAAGTTCCCCCCCCCCCATAGCCCTTTTACAGTCCAAGTTCCCCCAACCCCATAGCACTTTTCCAGTCCAGGTCCCCCTCCCCATCACAACCCATTTCCAGTCCATGTCCCCCCCCCCTGCCCTTTTCCAGTCCAGGTCCCCCTCCCCATCAAAACCCATTTCCAGTCCATGTCCCCCCCCCCCCACCTAGCCCTTTTACCGTCCATGTCCCCCCCCCTCACACCCCCTTTCTTACCAGTCCTTGCCCCCCCCCCCATAGCCCTTTTCCGGTCCAGGTCCCCCCCCCATCACAACCCATTTCCAGTCAAATTCCCCCTCCTAGCCCTTTTCCAGTCTAGGCCCCCTCCCCCCATCACAGCCCAGGCAGTCCTTGGCCTCCCCCCCCCCAAAACCGCGGCTGTCTGAGGTTTTAGAGGGAGCTGGGGAAGCCCGCGCGAGGCCCCGGCTCCCTCTGAACAGCTGCCAGCGTCAAGAGCATTTTCCTTCCCCCTGGCAGCTGTTCCTGTGAAGCCGCGAATGCTGGGAAAGGTTAAAGGGCATTGCCTTTAATCTTTCCCACCAATCGCGGCTTCACAGGAACAGCCGCCAGCGTGAAGGTAAAGGCTCTTCACGCTGGCGGCTGTACAGAGGGAGCCGGGGCCTCGCGCGGGCTTCCCCGGCTCCCTCTGAAGCCCTCCGGGTTGGGAGAAAAGCCATTTTTTTTGCTCTGGCCGCTCCTGATCTTGCGGCCAGAGCAAAAAACCCGGCTTTTCAAGGGCCGGTTTTGCCTCTGCGCCGGCAGCCGGCCTGGCCATGGAAAAACCGGCCAGGCCGGCTGAAAACCGGCCAGTTGGCAACCCTACCTAAGAGCCTAAAGCTTGCTCCCAGAACCTCCATCCCACACTTTCCTAGGTCACTGATATTCTGCCAGTTGTGCCCCAGATATCTGTCTGTTGATTGGCAGGCACATACTTCATCTCAGGTTACTTGCTTGTTTAAGCTTCCCATGGACACTCTGTTTTGTTCAGGGAGATTTGCAGGCCAGGGCACTGTCTTGTTCTCTGCCATTTTTGTGGAAAGGCATTCCATTAAGCATTCATTTTAGTGATACTCTTTTGGGTTTCAGAAGGGCAGTGGACATTTTTATTTCCCCAGGGCTGTTGAGTTCATCCTTTTTGTTGTTTCAATTTTGCTGTGATTTTGCTGCTATTGATGTTATTATTTCATTTATATTATGATGCATGTTTTTATTATGTGATTGTTATTATATCCTGCCTTGGACTTTTTGTTTTGAATTGAACAGCCAAGGCTTGCTGCACTTGTGCATTCTGAAATCACACAGTGATGTGCAACTCCCTTGCTTCACCCAGGGAACACTTCCACCACAAACCCATGCTACCCGGATGTTTTTGTGCTGAGGACGTCTATATACCCAGCTTTCTAAAATGGCTCTGGGGACGTCTCCATGCTTTGCATGTCTATGTGCCCATTTTTGGACATCCAACTCACAAAGAGAGCTTCTAAATTGACTCCCTTAGTGAAGTGGAAGAGGGAAAGCAACCCCCCCCCCCCAAATTATCCATATGTAATAATTTTATAAGGGCTTTTCTTGCATGAATATGCCCATATGTGTTTGTAAAATTCCACTTATAAATGTACCCCATGCATACAAGTATACTTATTTAAAAAAGCACGCATACTTTTATGCAACTATGGTGTAGACATGTTTCGAAGCAGAGTTTACAAAAAGTATGGGAGTGGCCACAATTTATGCACACACTTTATAAAATACAGGCAGCGCTGTTGTTTCCTGTTAAGGAAATGACATTGGCTTCCTATTAAAGAAAGATGCAATTACACTTTAAGACCTTGAGAAATGAAAACCCTTTGTATCTGAGAAACACGTTAGGATGTTATCTGCTTGGGAGACACTTGTATTCCTTTCAAGGTAATTTTCTAGAAGTTTCAAATGTGTCAAAATACCATAAGTCATATTGGAGGACATGAACTTTTAGTGCTGTTGGTCCAGAATTTGTGAATAAACTACAGTATCTCCCGACTTGAGATCAGAAGCTAATCTACTAAATTTTAGAAAGGGTGTTAAAACCTTTCTACTTCCCTTGGAAAATCAAGATAATTATTAATATTTGATGTAGTGGTAGCGGTTATTTATCGCTGTCTCCCATTTATTCCTCTGTATGGTGTTTCCCCAGGAGGACCATCTGTGGCTGTTATGGTTTTTTGTCTTAGTGGATATATGATACTGATACTTGATTCTTTTATTTTAATTGAAAAATATTTTGAATGATGTAAATCACTTAGATCAGTGATCTCCAACTCCAGTCTCAAAGGCCGCAAACCAATCAGATTTTCAGGATATCCCTAATAAATATGCATGGCATAAATTTGAATACGAGGATGGTGCATGCAAATACATCTCATGCATATTCATTAGGGACATTCTAACAACCTGACTGGTTTGTAGCCCTCCAGGATTGGAGTTGGAGACCCCTGACTTAGATGGTATATAAAAATATTTATATCTGCTTTGGAGCTGATGTAAAAGTATATGATTTCATTACAGCTGTGATTTATGCAGTTTTTGTGGGGCCGTTTTATAAAGACACATAAGTGGTTAACATACATTTTCAAGGGCAGTAACAGCCCACAGTGACAGTTATCACATGGACACAACAGCTATTGACCTCTTAAATGTGCATTAATTGTCCATTGGATGAAGGGTCAGGGAAGGGGCGGAGTACGGGGGGAATGTGGGTGTGGAAAGCACACTGCAGTGAGTGTAGGGGTACATATCATGCGCTGTCACTGTGGCAAATAGAATGGGTACACATAATAATACTTTTAAGGCATGTGCCCATGAGGTAACTTCCGGGAACATGCTGGTGACACCCCCAACAGTTACTACAGAGGCTTTGCACTTAACGCATGTTGCTTTTCACGCTAAATGTGCATTAAGTGCAACACCCTAATGGTCTTTAGTAAAAGGGCCCCATAGACACCTATTTGCCTTTAGAAAATAGGCCCAAAACAGGTTCTCATTTTGCCTCCCCATCTAGTCAACCTCTTAGAAAGTGATTCTTATATTAATGATATTCAGCTATAATATGGATAATTTATATGTTCAGTTTAAGTTTACCACATTATACATATATATTTGGTACCACAGACGTTATGTAAAATGGCACTGAATATGAATATTCATTTAAACGCTGCCACTAATATTTAAATTAATTTGGTCTACACTACTGCTCAAACTTTATCCTGGTATTGTTATACTGTATTTAACAAAGGCATTAACAAAGTGAATCTAAATAAACAATCTAGTATTTTTCAATATGCTTCTTTTTCACTCTTAGGTCAACTGACTACGGTACCACATACGAAAAGTTCAATGAAAAAGTTGGATTAAAAACTGTGCTCAGTTACCTTTATGTCAGCCCTACCAACAAAAGAAAGGTAAGATTGTGTCCAAAGTACAGTATAGAAAGTTATTATCTCTACAATTTTTTCAAATTTACAATCTTCAGATAAGCACAGACATAAAGTTTGACATGTTTTCAGAAATTTCCCAAGTTTCTTTACAAAGTTAAAAAAAGAATCCTTAATGAGATTTTGTCCATCTGTCTGTGACCTTGATTCAGCAGAGAAACCACAGGACAAATTGACTAGCTACTGGGATAGGGAACTAGTATAGCTGAATCTGACAGTTTTACATGTTTTTTGGTGTGGAGGGGGCATGAAGAGATTGGCTTTGGTTTGGTTCCATTGGGTTTTGTGTACAGTAATAGATTTTAATGGATGTGCTTTGTTGTTTCACATTAAACCTATTAGCAAATGGGAAAGTGGTCGGGGTAGTGTTTCTCAATCCCTGAAGTACCCCGCAGCCAGTCTAGTGCTCAGGATATCCACAGTGAATATGCATGAGAGAGATTTGCATACATTGAAGGCTCCAAGGCCGGCTTGAGAAATACTGATTTAGTACATGCTCTATGTACGAGAAGATGTGTATGATGAACTGTTTGATCAATAACGTTAAATTAAATGAGCAAGAAAATCAAAACAGGGGATTAGCCATATTTTACCAGAGTCCCAAAAGTTCTACAATGCAATACAGGCATTTCTACTGCTAATACAATCAGTTCTAATGCACTAACAAGCACACTCATTGCCCTACAGATATGGATATGGATCTAGTCCAGATAAATGTACCATACATGTCAAACAAGCATCAGTGAGAATGTATTTATTACAGAGAAGTGGTTAAGATTAAAAAAATTAAAGAAAGGAAGGTGCTCCTACAGACCCGGCAAACCAAGGAGTTCCTTAAGCAGTGATGGTATAAGGGAAAGAGAAGGAGCGGGTATTCTATCTGCCACTGAATACCCACAAATGGAGTAAGGTGCAGGTTGGGGTGGCACTGTCCTGTGGGGTTTTTTACTTGTTTTTCAGAGGCAGGAAGTTTGTTGGGAAGGGGTGGGGCCTCAGAGATAACGTGCGCTCAGATAAATTCAACACGTATTTAGCCAAGGGAAGTTGCTTCACCAATCTATGCGGCATTTTTGAAGGTATGAACACATTGGTGAATACATTTGAGTCCGTTGATATCGCATATCTGGATTTTCAGAAAGTGTTTGGCAAAGTACCTCATACAAGACCTCTCCGAAAACTAAAAAGCCATGGGATAGGAGGAAATGTCCTGTTGTGGACTGAGAACTGGTTAAAAGTTAGAAAACAGAGACTAGGGTTAAATGGTCAGTTTTCTGAATGGAGAAAGAGAATAGTTTAGTATCCCAGGGATCTCTAGTCCATGATGTTTTTTCATATATTTATAAGGGATCTGGAAATGGGAACAAGTGAGACCATCAAATTTGCAGATGGCACCAAATTATTTGAAGCTGTTAAATTGCATGCAGATTGTGAGAAATGGCAGGAGGAGGCCATGTGAGAACAGGAGACCAGGCATCGAAATGGCAGATGAAATTCAATGTGGACAAGTGCAAAATGATACACTTAGGGCCCAATTCTGTCCTGGATGTGCCGGCCCTCTGTGCACCCCGTCGGAACTGGATGCACAGAGATAGATGGGATTCTGATCCCACCGGGCACGTCTAGCCCCACGGGATCAGAATCGCGTCCAGGCATATACATGCCTGCCGGGACCCCGATTCAGGTCGGCCTGCACTTACAGGCCTTGCCCAGCTAACTCAGTCAGGGCTCCTGAATGGAGCCGTTGTGCCATGGTGTCCAGTTGCCATGGCACCGCGGTTCCATTCAGGAGCCGCAAACACCCAGCCCCTGGACAAGAATTTTCATTCCCCGCAGCATGACTCCTGATCTGGCCTTCCAAAGCCAGGGTCGGGTTGTGGGGAATCTCCTCTGCCCCTCCTGCCTTTGCTGCATACCGGGCCTGCTGTCCCCCGCCAACTAGGGGAACTTATTCCACATCAGAGGTGGAATAAGTTCCCCGTACAGTCAGCTGGCCCTAGATATACAGGGCCAATATTGGAATCGGCCCTGTACATCCGGGGCCGCAGACCGCCCACTGACCGCCCTAATTATGCCCCCACAATGCCCCTTTCCTGCCCCCGTCTAAACTCCCCATACAAAGTGTGGAGAAGTTAGTCGGGTTTGGCAGAGGGGCCAAATAACGGGGATGGACGTCCCAACGGGGGCGTCCATCCCCGCTATTCACCTTGGAATGACCCCATTAGGGAATAATAACCCAAATTATAGCACATGGTGCTTGATTCTACATTAGGAGTCATCACCTAGGAAAAAAGGTGGTCATGGACAATACCCTGAAATATTCTGCTTAGTGTTCAGCAGCAGCCAAAAAAGCAAACTGAATGTTATTAGTTATTAGGAAAATAATTCTGAATAAAACAAAGATTACAGTATTATAATGCCTCTGTATTGCTTCATGGGATGGCTGCACCTTGAGTACTGTGTGCATCTCGTCTCAAAAAAGATATAGTGGAATTAGAAAAGGTACGGAGAAGGGCGACCATAATTATAAAAGGCTAAAAGATTAGGGCTCTTCAGCTTGGGGAAACAGCTGAGGGCAAATATTATGGAGGCCTATAAAATCCTGAGTGGAGTGGAACGGGTAAACACAAATTGATTGTTTATGCTTTCAACAAGTAGCAAGACTAGTAGATATAACATGAAGTATAAGTATTTCTTTTAAAACAAATAGCAGAAACTGTTTTTTTTTCACTCAATGCAAGTAGGAGCTCTGGAACTTGATGCCAGACGATGTGATCAAAATAGCATAGCTGGGTTTTAAAAAGATTTGGACAAGATCCTGAAGAAAATGTCAAGACAGTTATTAAGGGAGACTTGGGAAAAGGCATAGAGCCCGATTCACAAAGGGGCACGTCCAGGCTGTCAGAACATCCATAATATGGAGAGGGCCACATTGTACCCAATACTGCACCGTGGGAGCCAAATATTCCCGCGGATGCAGGATCAGGCACAGAGATGGCATGGCATGCCTCTGATCCTGCCTTGGGAGACATCAATCTGCAGCCTATCCAGCCTGCACTATTGCCCTGCAGGTGTGCCAGTGCCGTGGCATCCCATCACCATGGCACCGGGACTCCCAGCAGGAGCGTCAAAAGCACTGCTCACCTGGCACAGGTCTTTTCCCCCCCGCCTGACTCTGGGAGGGGTCTGCCAGGGTTGGGTCACCTCCCTTGACTCCATGTCCTGGGGGGGGGGGGGGGCTGCAGATCTAGATATCAGGGGCTTCCTGCGCATATTCCACCTCCGAGGTGGAAAAAGCTGGGCATCCTAATGGAGCCTGCTGAACATACAGGGCACGGATTGGAATAGGCCCTGAACGTTCTGGCACATAGCCCCTCCCTCGAGTCACCTCTGTCCCACCCCCTCCTGCCCCCATCCAGCACTCCCTGCACAGAGGCCCTGTATGTGCGGGGAGCCTGGTTTGCAGCATAAGGTCCATGCAAATAGTGTCCCTCCGGGACGTGCAGCCCCTCTATTTGTCTGCCAGAATGACCACCATAGCTTATTCCTGGGGGTAAATAGTATCTAGCAATTTCTTTGGGTTCCTGCCTGGTACATTGTGACTTGGATTGACCACTGTTGGAAACAGGACACTGAGCTTTAAGGACCTTTGGTCTGATCCAGTACGGCAATTCTCATATCCTTATGCTTCTTTTTGCTTGAAAATGAAACAAATCAAAAAAGGAACAAAATGTAGTTTCCCTTTCATTTTATTTTCAAAGCCAAACATAAGAACATAAGATATTCCATAGTGGATCAGACCAAGGTCCATCAAGCCCAGTATCCTGTTTCCAACAGAGGCCAATCTAGGTCACAAGTACCTAGATTTTTCCCCAGAAGACACAGATTACACAATGCTTGTATTGGAACAAGCAGTGGATTTTCCGGGTCCCCTTTAATAATGGTTTATGGACCTTTCCTCCAGGAACTTGTCCAAACCTTTTTTAAACCCAGCTACACTAACAGCTTTTACTACATCCTCCGGTAACGAATTCCAGAGTTTGATTACGCATTGAATAAAAAAATATTTTCTCTTATTAGTTTTATATGAGTTACACTGCAGCTTCATTGCATGTCCCCTAGTCTTTCTACATTTTGATGGCGTAAACAATCAATCTACATTTACCCGTTCCACTTCTTTCATTAATTTATAGACCTCTATCACATCTCCCCTCAGCCGTCTCTTTTCCAGGTTGAAGAGCCCTAACCTTTTTAGCCTCTCTTCATAGGGGTAGTACAAAGCAGCAGGAGAGCCATGCCACTGGAGGAAAGAGCTTTATGATAACAGGGTCAGCATAACACATGTTTTGGCCGAAGCCTTCTTCAGGGGACTAAGACCTTGTACAAAAACATATACATAAACCATTATACCTATAAAATAAAAGTTAAATTAAAATTATAACAAATTAAATAAAAATTCTAAAATCAATAAGAACTTAAGATGTAATAAGATGGTACTATATAACAATCACCTAATCCAAAGGAACCAAAATGATAAAATAGTTTAAATATATATATATATATATATATATATATCATAAATAACTAACATTTTATTAAGTTATGCTCTACCAGTGTCTTACTAGTGGTGAGTGGTTATTTACATCGTTCAATATTATTATTTACTATTATTTTCACTATGTATATGTGTATACAATAATGGTTAATTATATATCCCACCTGTGGTATCATATGTTCATGTTTTAGTCGTTATATATGTAAGAAATTTAAGAATTTATAATTATCAGTCCTTTGATTTTAGTTAGTTATGAGTCATATATATATGGTCCAACTGACTCTCTCACAGGTTTTTTGCTACGAATGTACCTGGAAAAGTTTTTATTATGCATTTTTGCTTCCACAACCAGCTTTTTTTCATATTCTCTCATTGCCTGCCTTATCAATGCCTTACATCTAACTTGCCAGTGCTTATGTTGTTTCCGTTTTTTATCATTTGGCTCCTTTTTCCATTTCTTGAAAGATGCTTTTTTGGTAACAGCTTCTCTGATCTCACCTTTAAACCATGCAGGCAGTTTTTTGGACTTATTTTTATTTATTTATTTATTTATTACAGTTTTTTATATACCGCGCTATTTACAATCAGCGCGGTTTACAGATAACCAAAGACCAGAACAACAGGCTGCTCGGTTTTACATAAAACAGGAAGATAAACTTGGATTCGATAAACTTGAATAATATGGGGGTAAAACTATATACATAGAATGTTGGTCTGTTAATTTTGATAACATGAAAGGTATTTATGAGACGTTGCTTGTGGGGTTGTGAAAGGAGGCAAAGTGGTTAATATTGAGGTGAATATTTTGAATTTATGTAGGGTAATAATTGTTGATTAGGTTATGCTTGAGGGGAAGCTTTATGTAGGGTAGTATTTGATGAATAAGTTATGCTTGAGGGCCTTTCTGAATTGGCATATGTTAGTTATAGCACGAATTTCGGGTGGTAGGGAGTTCCAGTGTTTTGGGGCACAGAACATGAAGGCTCTGTTTGCTATTGATCGGCTACACGTTGTTATGGCCTTCGGTATTATTAGGGTGTTTATCGCTATATGTCTTCTGGATCTTGTTGGTGGTAGTGTTTGTGTGAGATCAATTATTGAGTTTGCAGATACACCGTGGATGGCCTTGTATGTTAGGACTAGGGTTTTGAATTCGAGTCTGCCTTGTATCGGGAGCCAGTGAAGCTGTTTGAGGATTGGCGTCACATGATCACTCCTGGCCGCTCCTTGTAGAATCCTTGCAGCAGTATTCATGGCAAGTTGAAGAGAGCTTAGGGTGGATTGTGGGAGACCTTGTAGAATTGAGTTGGCGAAATCGAAATGCGGCAAAATGAGTGCTTGGAAGATGGTTCTAAAATCATCTGGGTCAAGTAATGAGCGAAGATGCCTGAGTGTGCGTATTTTGACGTATACAGCTTTTGTAATATTGTTTACATGTGTTTTCAGATTGAGACGTTGGTCCAGCGTGACTCCAAGGTATCTTATTGTTTCTTTTGTGGCTAGATCCGCTCCTTTCACACTTATATGTGATGGTGGAATGAAGTTGGGGTCTCGCGTAACTTCTTTCCACTTTTCCTAAAGCCGTGGAATACAGCTGGTCTGTGCTTCTAAGATAGTATTTTTAAAGAACACCCATGCTTAATATAAATCTTTAACCTTTGCAGTTGCTCCTCTTAATTTATTCTTAACTGTTTTCCTCATTTTATCATAGTCTCCCTTTTGAAAGTTAAAAGGTAGTGCTGTGAATTTCCTTGCTGTCCTTCCTCCATTTATGAAATCAAATGCAATCATGCTATGATCACTATTGCCAAGTGGCCCTTATCTCTTGCACCAGATCTTGTGTTCCACTAGCGACTAGGTCAAGATGGTTTCCTCTCTTGTTAATTTATGAATGAGCTGCTCCAAAAGCAGTCATTTATTTCATCTAGAAACTTCATCTCCCTAGCATGTCCTGCAGTGACACTGACCCAGTCAATACCGGGGTAATTGAAATCACCCATTATTATTATTGTGCTGTAAATATTTTTAGCTTCCCTGATTTCTGTGAGCATTTCATCATCCATTTGTTCATTTTGGCCATGCGGTCGATAGTACACTCCCACAGCTATCGCCTTCCCATTTTTACATCGAATTTCAATCCATAGAGCTTCTACAGTGTATTTTGTTTCCTGCAAAACTTGAATCATGTGTGACTCAATGCCTCTCTAACATAGAGTGCAACCCCTCCACCAATTTGATCTACTCTATCATTGTGATATAATTTGTACCCAGGTATCACAGTGTCCCACTGGTTGTCCTCCTTCCACCATGTCTCTGAGATACCAATCATATCTAACCTCTCATTTAGTGCTATATATTCTAACTCTCCCATCTTATTTTTTAGACTTCTAGCATTTCAGAGGCTGTATTTTATTCATATTAATCTAGTTACCAGTAGTCAGGGGTACTATGAAATCGTTAAGATCTGTCTGCTCTGTACCTAAGGGCATTTGAGTTACTTCTGAGTTTATTTGAACCTCTATGTCAATATGCCCTAACTTCAATCTTTTGCTAGTATCCTTCAAGGATACTTCCTTCCGAACCATGCATTCTTGGGTGACTGTCGGCTTTCTCCTATTATCTAGTTTAAAGCTGCTCTATCTCCTTTTTAAAGGTTAATGACCGCAGCCTGGTTCCATCCTGGTTAAGGTGGAGCCCATCCATTCGGAAAAGCCCCTCCTTTCCCCAGAATGTTGCAAAGTTCCTAACAAATCCAAAACCCTCATCGTTGAACCATTGTCTCATCCACGCATTGAGACTCCGGAATTCTATCTGCATGTTGAATGGGAAGCATTTCAGAGAACGCTACCCTGGAAGTTCTGGATTTCAACTTCCTACCTAAAAGTCTAAATTTGGCCTCCAGAACCTCACTACCACACTTTCCTATGTCATTGGTACCAACATGTACCAAGACAGCAGACTCATCCCCAGCACTATCTAAGACCTTGTCTAGATGGCGCGTGAGATCCGCTACCTTCGTACCAGGCAGGCATGTTACCAGGCAATCCTCATGTCCACCAACCACCCAGCTATCTACCTGCCTAATGATCAAATCACCATTATGAGTCCCTGTTTCTTTTCAAATGAAGCCATATCAAGTTTATTTGGTGATATGTGGTTGCCACTGCTTTGTAAAGTTTACGTGGGGATTTCAAAATGAAAACCCCTTACATACTTTTCTTCCTCCAACCTCTCCCCATTTTTTAAATGTAATTTTGGCTGTTGGAGGAACGTAGTGTTTTGTCCATTACTGAAATCAACTTTCAAATAAAACATAAAATGGCCTGGTGATCTAATGGCCCCAATTCCCCCACCTCCTGAACCAGCAAACTACCCGGTGGTGCAGTAGCCCCAACCTCCCCACCTTCTGTGCTAGAAAATGGCCTGGTGGCCTGGTGGCCCCTGTCCTTCTGAACCAGAACATGACCTGGTGGCTTACTACATCCTATCGTCCACCTCCCTGAATCCTTATGGTTCCTTAAATGTTTGGGGGGGAGCATTGCCCTCACACATCCACATCCATGCTGCCATTTTGAAAATGGTGGTGCCTAGCCCTGCATAATGCATTCTGGGATGCTTCAGACAGGATAGGACTGCCATATAAGGCAAAAAATGCCTTATATGGCAAAGAAACCTCAAAGTGCATCTTGAGAGAGTTACCCCACATTGTGCATCTGAAGAATTTTTGCCTTATAAAGCAGCCTGACCGCACATGGTACATTCTAGGATGTACCATGCAGGACCAGGAACTGCTATTTTTCAAGATGGCAATGCAAGTATGGGATGGTGTGGGCAACACTCCTATCCCCAATAATTTAAGATACCAGAAGGTTTTGGGGTGGTAGGGTGTAGAGTGCATCAGGCCATTTTGTAGTTTGGGTGGGGGGTGGAGAGTAGGGGCGACTGAGCCATTACAGTAAGTTTTTTTTCTAGTTTCAGGGTGGGATTGGGGGGCCACTAGACTATCGTGCTACATTCTGGATCGGGGTGGGGCATAGGGGCCAGAGAGCCACCAGGTAATTTTGCTGGATGGGTTCCTTGATGGGGTGTATAGTGCATCATAAACAGAGGGGGTGCTTTGATCAGGGATGGGACTGAGGATCAGGCCATGATGGGAGGGTCAGGTCATCTGAGATGAAGTGTCAAACTTCACCTCAGATAATATGTTAGCAATCTGGTCCATGAGCACGGCTACGATTCTTGACGTAGGCCACTTGCGCATGTGTCTGACTTGCTCTCCTTGTTTAGCAGTGATTTTTTTGCACTCAGCTGATTTACATGCTGTTTGTTTACAGCATCAATGCACAAAAAAATCAGCATTAAATCTGCATTAGGAAATCTGCACTAGAGCTTTAGTGCTGGGCTCTGGCGCAGGGTGGTACATGCCCCGATGCTGTGCGGTTAGTATCTGGGCATGTTGGGCGCATTCCAGGGCAGAGCAGAGGTGGAGCCTGCTGCTAAATGTTTAGCAGTAATATTGCATGCTGCCCGGTTAGCGACCTGTGCCTAAAAGATAAGCAAGAAAAAGCCCCACCTATTCTTTAGGCGCAGGAGCTAACTGGGCAGCATGCAATATCGCTCCTGCCCAGTTAGCTACTGTGGCTTCTGGCATTTGTGACGATCTTCAGATATTCAATGCCAGGGCCGCATATGACCCCGGCATTGAATATCCAGGGTTAAGTGTCGGCAGACATGGCTATGTGCCGTAGTGGCGCATAGCCTGCCCAAGTGAATATTGGACCTATACCGTATATTCTGAAAAGGAGGTTCTAACAGGTCTGGATGGCTAACATATGGATGTGTTTTACAGCCCCGCTTCTTGGGACTTGGAGCCGCTTTCCGTGTTGGGCACTGGGAATGGCTGGCTTTACTGCCTCTCTGAGGCTAACCTATATAGAAGCAAGCAAAACTTTGCTAAACCCATTCACCGACTCTACTAGATTTCCACATACCTAGTGGTAGTTCATGCGAGAAGCGCGGCCATCTAACAATTTTGTAGTTCTGAGACAAAGCCTGCTAGTTAGCTTCTATCAAGCTGAACATTATACAAATGCCAAATAAAACATCAAAGGAAGATAAATGGCTAGTCTTTTCTGGCAGAATAATGGACCATTAACACAAGCATATATTTAGGGGCAGAGATAATTTTAAAAAAGTTATCATCCAGAAGAAAAGGAAAGTTGATTGCACTTCCTCAAAGCTGAGCGTACGAGCTGGGGAGTTCCAAATCGCTCATATCTCAGAATTCTTATGTGGAGAATGGGAAAAATGAACTTTACTATTCATCAGGTATGAAAAAATAAATACTCATGCCAGAGTTGCCAAGTTACCCAGTTCCACAAGTGAAATTTTTTTGTAAGTTCTGGTTTTAAAGTTTCATTGCAATGCAGTATGGTATTTGTAATCTCCATTTTTCCCATTGAAATCAGTGCTGCAGGTGTCATAATGCATCAGAATGTAATTGTCAGAATTCCAGGACTGGCTTAAAATCTCACTCTTGGAACTGGGCAACTTGGCAACTCTACATATACTGGTGGCAGGGAGGGGGCTCAAGGCAACCTGCTGCCTGAGGCGAGGGATGAGATGGCACCCTCCCCCCCCCCTCCCAGGTGGGATCTTTCTCAAAACTCCAGTCAGGGACTGAACCAAATCAAAAAGTTGATTAGATAATGTGGAGCAAATGCAAGATGTTCACACACCAAGGAACTAAAAGAAAGAGCGAGAACTACAGCAGTTTATAACTCCAAATTATAATTCATTTGTATTTTGTTATTATAAACTGTGTTATGGTGCTTGCTTTTCTTTTTGAACATAAATTTTGCATTCACAGAACCCCCTCCTCAACAATGGGTGCAGAGCAGAGGTGGGACATTCACCCACAGAACTCAATATATTAAAAAAAAATCTGATTCTGGTCATCTCACTAACAAAAACATTTGCCAGTACCAGGCATACTGGGAACTAATATAAAACCCTACTAAAGTCACTAAGATCTGCAAGGCGAAATCTACCATACCATACCAGCATACACTTCCAAAACTCATACAATAAGGGGCCTACCAAGAAAAAGCAACACTATAAACCCTGCAATGGGCCCCAAAACATCCATACACCTATTTGAAAAGCTGAACAAGTCAAATTACTACAGTAGAGATCCCTATGTACAAACTCTATGTTAACAGAATACCTGGCCTTGGTCACACACTCAGAACACAGTCCACAGACACTCACCAAGTACAGAATAAGTGACCACAACCTAAAGCAAAAATAAAAATATGTAGATAAAGATTAAAATGAAACCCCAAGAAGCCAGACTCCGCATGCAGTGCCACGCCAGATAAATAATAGATGCAGTTCCCCCATACAGTGTAAAATATAAAGATAGTGCAAAGTCCAATCACTAAATGGAAAATAAAAATATTTTTCTACCTTTGTTGTGTGATGATTTTTGATCATGCTGGTCCTGATCTGAGGTTTCTGTGTTCCTCTGTCTTCTCTTAGCTCTTTTTCTATGGTCTATAGTCCATCTGCCATTTCTTGTCTCTCGTTTTGCTTTCTTCATTTTCTTCAATTGGCCTTTTTTCAGTCCCATTAACTCTCCCTAGTATCAGCATCCTTTACAGCCTCCCTCTCAGTACCAACCCCCTTGCCTTCCCAGTACCGCCACTGGTGTCTATTCTCTTCCAGTCCCCCTTCTAGTTAAAATACCATCCCAGGTATTAGCGAACTTACAGTCCCAGTGCCCCCTCCCATGTCAGTTTCCTTCCAGTCACACTCTCCTCTGTCCATCCGCCTTCCAGTGCCATCCCCAGGTGTCAGCTCCCTTACAGCCCCCCCCCCCATGTATGCTCTGCTCCTTTCCAGCTCCTCCCTGTATGCTCCCTTCCAGCTCTCGCCCCATGTCTGCTTCCTTCCAGCTCCCCCATGTCTGCTCCCTTCCAGGCTCTCCCCCATTTCTGTTCCTTTCAAGCTCCCCCCCACCATGTCTGCTGTGCTCCCTTCCAGCTCCCCCCTGTTTCTGCTCCCTTCCAAGTCTCCCCCATGTCTGCTTCCCTCCAGCTCCCCCCAATGTCTTCTCTGCTCCCTTCCAGCTCCCCCATTTCTGTTCCCTTCCAAGTCCCCCCCCCCATCTGCTCCCTTCCCGCTCCACCCCATGCCTGCTCCCTTCCAGGCCTCCTTGTCTGCTCCTCCCAGCTCTCCCCCATATCTGCTTCCTTCCAGGCCCCCCTGTCTGCTCCCTTCCAACTCCCCCCCCCATTTCTGCTCTGCTCCCTTCCAGCTTCCATCCCTGCCCATGTCTGCTCCCTTCCAGGCCCCCCTGTCTGCTCTATTCCAGCTCCCCCCATGTCTGCTCCCTTCCAGGCCTCCCTGTCTGCTCCCCTTCCAGCTCCCTCCCCATGTCTGCTCTGCTCCTTTCCAGCTCCCCCCGTCTGCTCCCTTCCAGCTCCCCCCCATGTCTGCTCCCTTCCAGGCGCCCCTCTCTGCTCCCTTCCAACCCCCCCCCCACACACATTTCTGCTCCTTTCCAGCTCCCCCCCCCCACCATGTCTGTTCTGCTCCCTTCCAGCTCCCCCCCATTTCTGCTCCCTTCCAAGTCTCCCCATCTGTTCCCTTCCAGCCCCCCCCATATCTGCTTAATTCCAGCTCCCCCCATGTCTTCTCTGCTCCCTTCCAGCTCCCCCCATTTCTGCTCCCTTCCAAGTCCCCCCGTCTGCTCTCTTCCAGCTCCCCCGATGCCTGCTCCCTTCCAGGCTTCCTTGTCTGCTCCCTTCCAGCTCTCCCCCATGTCTGCTCCCTTCCAGGCCCCCCTATCTGCTCCCTTCCAGCTCCCCCCCCCCCCATTTATGCTCTGCTCCATTCCAGCTCCCCCCATTTCTGCTTCCTTCCAGGCCCCCCTGTCTGCTCCGTTCCAGCTCCCCCCATGTCTGCTCCCTTCCAGGCCTTCCTGTATGCTCCCCTTCCAGCTCCCCCCCCCCATGTCTGCTCTGCTCCTTTCCAGCTCAACTCTGTCTGCTCCCTTCCAGCTCTCCCCTCATGTCTGCTTCCTTCCAGCTCCCCCTATGTCTGCTCCCTTCCAGGCCCCCCTGTCTGCTCCCTTCCAGCTGCCCCCCATTTCTGTTCTGCTCCCTTCCAGGCACCCCTGTCTGCTCCCTTCCAGCTCCCCCCCCCCCATTTCTGCTCTGCTCCCTTCCAGGCCCCCTTATCTGCTGCCTTCCAGGGCCCCCTATCTACTTCCTTCCAGTTCCCCCCATGCCTGCTCCCTTCCAGGCCTCCCTGTCTGCTCCCTTCCAGCTCTTCCCCCTATTTGCTCCCTTCCAGCTGCCCCCACCAATTCTGCTCCCCTCAAGGCCCCCCTGTCTGCTCCCTTCCAGCTCCTTTCCCTCCTACTCCCCTCACTGATTCATCTTTAAAAAAAAAAGAAAGCAGCCGAGGGAACATTTTTCTGTTTCCGCGGCTGCTTTCTTGTTGGAAGTGGTAGCAGCGGCAGCAGAGATGGAAGCAGGAGCAGCGGCAAAAGCGATGACCTCGACCTCCCCCCACTGCCGGCGCTCTCATGCCATGCTTCCCCGACTTACCGGGTAGCGCCGGCTCCTGATGTTAGATTGGTGGCAGATGGCAGTTCTATCGTAGGTAGATCAGTGCCGCCCCCTAGAAACTGCCGCCTGAGGCCATTGCCTCAGTTGGCCTAATGATAGAACCGCCCCTGACTGGTGGCCATGTCAGAGAAAGAGGTGAATGGATGGGAGCCTGGACTCTGAAGACTGGATCTAGAGGCAGTGTGAGGTTGTGATGGCTACAGTATCTGTCATGAGAGATTCACATATGGCTTCTGCAGAGTTGCCAAGTTACCCAGCTCCAGGAATGAGATTTTAAACCAGGCCTGGATTTCTGTCAATCTCATTATGATGCATTATAGGACCTGCAGCATTGGTTCCAATGAGTAAAGTTGGGGACAACAAATACCATACTGCAAGTCAGTGCAAATTTAAAATCAGAACTGGCAAAAAATCTGACTCCTGAACAGGGCCGGTTCTAGGGTTTCTGGTGCTCTTTTGTAACCTATAGCTCAGCGCCCCTCCCCTCCCCTCATTGCTATTAATGGTAGGTTACACCCTACCTCCCTTTTTTCCCAAACTCCTTTGTGAACTCTGTTCACAAGATGCTAGTTCAAAATGAATCTTGTAATAAGAAAAATTGCAGTGAAGGGGCAAATTCATGGCTGGAATAAAAATAGGTACTGAGCAATAAATACTTAGCATAATATGAATAGGCTGTGATAGTCCAAGGTTTAATGTGATGAAATTAAAAAAAAAACCCTATTTATTTATTTAATTTTAAAACAGAGGTTATACAAAGTTTACATCCACTTTTCTTTTCTTGTCTTTATGTTTACAAAATTAGCAATTATTTAATGGATGTCTAACTGGGCACATATATCCCTCTCAATAGCAACTATGCCGGAATCCCCTCAACAGAGTCACACAATGGTTCAGCTATAGGACAGGTTCAAATCCCAAAATAATTTTCTACCCTTTATAGATGGCCAAATACCTTTCCATACTCTCATTACCATTACCAGCTGTTATTCTTGACAAATACACATGAAGTGGCATTTCAGAAAGTGCGTCCGAATGCCATCTGGGACGGCCAGGGCAAAACGTTCAAGAAAATGCTGGGGATGTCTGTTTTGTCCTGATTGTGGAAACATAGAGGTATGTTTACTAATCAGTGGTACCGTCTTCTGTGCAATATCGGAGCTGCAGTCCGATACCGCTGATTAGTAAACATACCCCATAGATAAACACTTGAAGCGGGGATGTCTATAGAAACATAGAAATATGACGACAGAAAAAGGCCACATGGCCTATCTAGTCTGTCCTTCCATATCAACAACTACAACAGTCCCCTTTTTTTCCTTTAGAGAGCACATAACATTTCAGCACATGTGCACAAGTGCCTTTTGTATGCAGACTATAGGTGTGCCTAGACGTTCTCCCAGTTTAGCGCAAACTTTAGTGCACAGCTCATTTGCATACTGCTTACTTACAGCATGGACATGCAAAATGTCTGCACTAAACCTGTGTTTGGAAACCATGCGCTAGAGCTTTATGACCTGGCTCTAGCGCAGGGTTTCTGAATTGTTTTTTTTTTATTGGAAGACAGATAAGCTAGTCAGCAACACTGGATTAAAATTACACAGCAGAGACTTGTGCAACTGAGAACTATACTCAGGCAATCCCCATTTCATCCAGGCTAATTTATCAACTAGGTTTTCAAAACCTTGCTGCACTGTTACAGATTGTCTAATTGCTTCAAGAAAGTTGACAACTTGTTCCACAGCACCAACACACAAAAAAGCCCAAGTTTGCACCTTAATTGTTTTCCGCAAACAAATAGGAGGAAGAACTAACAGCTCCTTCCACCTAAGAACAGGCCAGGAAAAAAAAAAGAAATCTCTGCCTTGGACTGGGAAACAGGGACCACCCCCCCTAAGGAAAATAGTAAATCCAAGTTGCCCCTAAAGCCCTTCCAACCTGGGACATGATAAGATCGGATAGGCCAGCAACATTGTCAATGGTGAGAACGGAATGTGCTCAGCCACTTGCATTGGGACCCAACATGCCGTGGGAGGGGGGGGGAGGGGTATGTGTGCACTTGTGGTGTGTAAATTTCCATTTCTAGCTTTGCAGCTTCCCTGGAGCTGTCTCCTCAAACATTGGTACCTTCTTGTCATCCTCATTGGGTAGTGTCAGCTCTATAAGAGCACCAGGCAATGTTAGCGAGCAAGTAATGTGTTCAGCCGCCCACTGCACTCTGGGATTGAAACCCAGCCTGCCATATGATAGGATGTGCGTGCACTTTTGAGAGGCACTCGAACTTTATAGCTGCCCCCGCTTTGGCACCCTCAAACATCGGCACCCCCTCCCCCCCCCCCCCCGCTGCGCTTACCATGCTTACCGTGTAGCTCCGGCCCTGGTCCTGGAACTTGATAACTTAGCAATTCTGCTCTTGTTCTTTCTGTGGAGAACCCACAGTTGAATATCTGCAGTGGAAGCATTCCCAGAGCAGTGCAGAAAGCATTCAGTGCCACTCCCACTGTTGTTGGGGGACTCAGGGTGGCAACAGCAGCGTATTAAGTAGAAACAGCCTGGGCAAAAAACTGACAACAGCTGTGTGAACCAGTTATTTATGTAACTATTTTTATATATCGCTTTATCTCAGAGTCAAAGCGGTTTCGAGATTAACAAGTTTCAAACTATTACGTATAGCGGTAAAGTAGAACTTGGAATGTTGAACAGCTAAACAGGTATCTTGAGCTTTCAGCAACTGGTGAGGCATCAGTTGATTACATCTGAGATACAATTTTATATGATTGTCCTAGAGGAGAATTTGGGGTAAGTGGGGATTAGGTTTCTCTGCCAAAGTATTCATTGAAGAGATGCACTTTAAGCTTCCTTCTGAAGTCCTTCAAGTTAGATGAAGTCCTTGTATGCTGTTGGGGAGCATGTTCCAGATGGATGGGGCATACAGGAAGAAGGCTTGGTTGGAAGTGGTCATGGAAGTCTTTATTGTTAATGTTGGGATTTATTTAACAGGTTTTTTTATACTGTTTTATCATTTCAGTCAAAGCAGTTTACATTCCAACTTAAACTTGGACATGTACGTTAAACAGGGACATAGATAATTTGCTTTTTTTCTGAGACAATGGAGGATTAAGTGACTTGCCCAAGGCCACAAGGAGTACTAGAAGGAATTGAATGCTGGTCTCTTGGTTTCCAAGCCAGTGCTCTAACGTTTAGGCTACTCCACACTTGAAGGTGTTTTGTGTGTTTGTCCTTCTGGCTTTATGGTCTGGTGTTTTGTGAAGGAGTGATTGCAGAAATTCTGAGGAAAGTGGTTAGTAGGACCTTATATTTTGTTCAACTTGGTATAGGGAGCCAGTGTAGCTGCTTGATTAACGGTGTTACGTGGTCTGTTCTGGATGTTCCATGGATACTATGTGCTGTGGTATTTTCTGCCATCTGTAATGGTTGTAGTATGTATTTCGGTAATCCTTGGAAGATTATGTTGCAATAGTCGAAGTGTGGGAAAACCTGGCATCAGTAGTGGTCGTAGACATTGTAGAGTTCTGATCTTGTAGTAGACAAGTTTTATTATGTTATTGATGTGTGGCTGGAGGGTAAGGTGTTGGTCCAGTATTATTCCTAGATACCTCACTTGGGTCTTGACCTGTAGTTCAGCACCAGGGATGTTGAAGGGTGAAATGTTGTATCTCTGGTGATTTGGAGGACTTAAATTTTGTTGTAATTTATGGAGAGGTTATGCTTGGATAGCCAGTTTGCGACTGTGGTAAAACATTCTACCAAGATGTTGAAGATGGGTTTGAGTAGAAAAGGGTATATAAAATATTATATCATCAGCATAAATGTGATAAAAAATATTGCAGCCCTGTATGATTGCGCAGTTAAGCTGAAGATAAATGTTGAATAGCAGAGAAGACAAGGTGGAGGCTTGCGGAATTCCTTGTTGCTGGGCGTTGGGAGCAGTCATGACCGATCCTATTTTGACTTCTTGTTGTCCTCCTGTTATGTAAATAAGAGCTGAACCATGAAGTTGAGACCCAAATTGTGGCATGGATGTCCAGTTACGGGTCATGAGGTGTAGCAACTAGGACAGATGGAGTTGACTATTAGCAGGGAAGCATATGCTTCAGGTTTTCTCACAGCTCAAAAGACTCAGGCCACAATGTTGGTGTGTAGAAGAATAGTGGGGGAGGAGATAGGCAAAGGCGACTGAAAACACTCAAACCCAGATGTATGTAGTTGCCAGCTGCATCCCTGGAGAAAATAGAACACCTGTGGTTGAATGCAGCAGGTAGCAAGGAATGGAGAGGAGGCTGGGGAGTTCAGAAAAGGTGGCTAAAACTAAGGACAAAGTAATCCTAAAAACACTGGACCACCACAAAAGGAAGTGGTGCAGCACTAAATATTGCCCAAGGTGAAACTGAAACTCTAATTCCAGGGGAACATTTTGGCAGCATGAGCACACTCAGCTCATGTAAAAGTTGGACAAGGAGCAGATAACCAAGCTAGCAATTAGGAGGAAACAGATGGGAGTAGGCAATTGGGGTTTGAAGATGGTTGAGGCTCCACTGTGATTTTAAACCAGAAAAAGAAAACATGTTTGTTTATGGGAACTCATTGATCCATCTAAAAAAAAAAAAACAGTAAGAAACTGTTGAAATGACAGTGTCTGTTCCATATCAAGAAACTAGATTTTAGATGATTACTGTATGTAAGCATATGAAAGAATTTAAAAGAAAAAATTCTCTTTATTTAAAATCACCTCAAGATAGGTAGCTGACAGGACTTAAAAAAATTAAATTTAGAGCATTTGTAGATTAATTCTGCTCTAGTGAATGTATGTTGGTTGATTTGAAGGGGATAATTTCATAAACGTCTTCCATAGCAAATGCTGATTTATGCAAATAAAAGGTCTTATAGAAGTCATTCCTACAAGTAGTATATTAGGACTGTCCTTGCAGAATAGGCATGCTGAGGGGAGGAGTTTGGGCAGAACGTGGGTGAAGTAATGATTTATGCCCATAGTCATGTTTACTAAGCCCTATGCTAACTGGGTGGCAGAGCATGGATGTTGATGGTGCTTTCTGGTTAGCCTGGGAATTTTGGGCACGCGCTAACCACAAATGTTGCCATTGGTGCACTTAACGCTACCTCACTGGATGCCATTAAGTGCTCCTGTATTCCATTTAGAGTGGTGCCAGACATTTACAACAAGCCAATGGCAGGGAGATGGATGCCCGCACCCCCTGAAGATGGCACGGTCCTCCGCACTAGATTTGCGGCCAGACTCGCACTAGTGACGCGCTCTTTTGTAAACATGCCCCATGGTTTATAAAGTAGGTGTGTACATGTATATTTTCCCTGCTAACATTTACATCTGCCCGAAGCAGACAGAAGTGCCAGTGCTATTTCTGCAGGACTTGTGCGAGTATTTTATAAAGACACATAGGTGTCTTTAAGTCTTGATCAAAAAGGCACCTTCTCCACCCCCAAACCTAGAAGTCCAGTTATAAAATTAGCCTCTCCATGTGGTAAAGAATCTAAGAGAAAATATCTGTGCCGATGTTGAAGTTATTAAAAAAGTAAACCTTAGGACTGTTGGTGGCTTTAATATAAATAGAAAGTAAAAGAGTTATTGAAGAAACCTTTGGATTAGTTGCAATGCCGTCGGCATTTTTTGAAACTAACCAGAGGTAGAAAAGGGGTTTTTTTTTTCATATTTTTTTTATTTTAGTGCATGTGTCATGACAACTGCTGTCAGTCTGGAGATATACTGTATATAAAAACTGAAAAGTTCTTAGGTACTGGCTGGCAGGTGAGAAAGCATCATAGAATTCTGAGAACTGTCAGTGAGTTTAAAAGTCCTGGCAGATCAGACGCTTTTCTCTCACTCCTATGTACTTATTACACTGGCACATAAAGAAAGGACAGTGGAAATCTACAAAACTGAACTATGAGTGAGAATTCTGATGGAGTGACTGAAAAAGAGAACTGTAGTGCCGTATGAGCTTTTGACAATAAATCTAAGCTTGCTGTAAGACTGATGTGAGGAAATAACCTTTACAGCTGGGAAATCAAATAGAGGCTGGACTCCTCATGTAGAATTGATATGCCCAAGACCTAGAATTAGAATGCAAAGAAAATCTAATCAAGGAAATGCTCTCCTTATGTTTTATGTGAAATAACTTCATGGTTCCCATCAGGTGTCTGGAGAATGAAGCATATATTGGCAGAATGTAAGGAGAAATTATTTTTTTCTGAACAGTAAATGGTATGCGATATGGGGTGAAACAATGTGAAAAATCAGTGGCCATAGTCAGAAAGATGCTCAGCTGCACAGAGAGCGGCATTACCAGCTGAAAGGAGGAGGAGTTGATAATGTCCCCATAGAGGTACTTGTTGAGGCCTCACTTCAACTACTGTGTTCAGTTTTAGAGGCCCTATCCACTAAGGGCCCGATTCAGTCCTAGACATCCCGGCCCTCTGTGCGCCTAGTTGTAACCAAACGTACAGAGTTAGAAAAGATTCTGATCCCGCGGGGCACGTCGAGCAGACCGGAGTCATGGCACCATGGTATCTGGTTGCCTTGGCACCGCAGCTCCATTCGGGAGCTGCTATTCCCGGCCACTGAAAAGAAGTTTCATTTCCCAGAGTCTGACCCCCAATCTGGCCTCCCAAGGCCAGAGTCAGGCTGTGGGGAATTTCCTCTGCCCCCTCTCGCCTTTGCTGCACCCCCGGCCTGCCAGAACCACCCGTCTAGGGGAACTTATTTCACCTCAGAGGTGGAATAAGTTCCCTGTTCAGGCAGCCGGCCCTTGACGTAAGCATATGAAAGACGTCATTGGAATCAGTCCTGTACGTCCGGGGCCACAGACCGCTCATTGCCTGCCCTAACTCCATCCCTGCAATGCCCCTTTTCCCGCCCCCATCAAACCTCCCCATACAAAGTGCAAGGAAGTTAGTCGGGGTCAGCAGAAGGGCCGAATAGCAGGGATGGAAGTCCCAATGGGATGTCCATCCCCGCTATTCACGCCTCGGAATGACCCCTTAAGGATATAAAAAGACTTGAAGCAGTTCAGAAAAAAAGTGACCAAAATTGCATAGGTTTGTGCCAGAAATCGTATGAGAAGAGACTTGAAAACATGAGGGAAGGAGAGAAAGCACAGTTTTGATACAGACTTCTAAATATTTAAAAGGTATGAAGGAACAACAAACAAGCCTTTTTCAAAGACACATAAGCTATAAAAGTAGAGGGCATGAAATGAAGCTACCAGGAGATGAACTTAAAAGTAACATTAAGGAGTACTTTTTCACGGAAAGGGTGGCAAATGCCTGCAATGCCCTCCCAGTGGCGGTGGTGGGACAAAGATCATGACTGAATTCAAGAAGGCCTATGACAGAAACAATGGATCCATATATAACAAGAGGAGCATTCCTGCTCAAAATGAAACGTAAATGACTTTTACAGTTCAAAAAGGCACAGGATGGGGGAAACGCACGGAACGGCATTTGCAACCCAAAGTAGAAGCACCCTACTGAACAGACTGGATAGGCCATGCTGCTCTTTAGTTGCCATAATTTTCAATGTTCTTACGGGGGGTCATTCCAAGCTACAAATAGTAGGGATGTACGCCCCCGCCTTGACATACATCCCCACTAGTCATCACCCTTGCCATCCCCATGTAAGGCTTCCTGTACAAACAGCAGATTTGTATTGGGAGCCTTAGACGTGGGTGGGAGGGGGCGGGTGGAAGGCGGAGTGAAGGCGGTGTGTGGGCGGGCCGTCACCCTGTATGTCTGGGGTGGGCTGGTTAGATAAGGGACATATTCCACCTCAGAAGTGGAATAAGTTCCCTTAGACTCGGGGTAGCAGCGGCGGTCACTGGGGACAAAGCAGGGGGCATGCAGGGGGTTCCCCGCAGATCGGGGTCTGGCTGAAGAGAAAGGACTATCTCCAGGAACAAGCAGGAATGTAGTCTTCACATATGGGTATCGTCGGCACCAACGGAGCCCGCGCAGGAATGCTCCCCAGCGTCCAATAGGAAAGCTTTTGGGAGCATCCAACTGCGCCTGTGCCACTGCCTTCCCACTTTTCCAACTCTCCCTCTTCAGTTTTTTGTTTTCTGTGGAGCCGACAGGCAGCAAACCCTGTCACCGTAGAAAATTTCCTTTTTTGTGGTCGCGTCTGCCTTCCCATTGACACCTATACCGGTACCACCGATGCCTTCTTTATTTTCTTATTTCTTTCCTTCTAAATAAAAAAGAAAAAAAGATTAACTTCTTTTGAGGGTCTGTCCCCTCTTGGTGCTAGGTGCTAGGCGCACTAGGCCCTCTTTTCTTCTAAAATGGAGAAACCATCTAGTGGTTTCCAAAAATGTTCAACTTACATACTTTATATGGGCATGTTTCTTCAGGAGGTTGCAAGAGATTTGGCACTCATGGCTCCACTTCTTCCGATGACAAGAGGGCCAACTTCCTCACTCTGGTCAAACATGCCCAGAATGTTTCTAGGTTCATGGACTGTGCAACCTTTGATTGCTTTAGCAGAACCTTTGAGTGCATTAGCAGAACCTCTGCTATTTCCATCGGTGCACATCACATTGGCTGGTTACAAGCATCTGATTTAGAACAATGGATGCAAGACAAGCTGGGGAATATTCCTTGCACAGGAGAAAACCTCTTTGGCAAAGATTGGCAAGACAAAGCTTCTCAGCTTGAGTCCAAAAACATCATTTGAGCAGACTATCAAGACTACAGCCAACCCAGCTAAGAAAAAGACAGCTAAGAAACCCCTGTTCAACAAGAAAAATAAATTCTATCCATCTTACACCCAGGCTGTTCACTGTCTAGCCCATGCTCCCCAAAAGGGGCAGCAGCAACCCAAACAACAGAGGAAGGCCCAACTCCCAGAGCTCAACCAGCTCAGCAGACACAGCCTCCTCAGGGGCTTTGACTCCTTCCTAGAGAACTTAGTCATCCTACCTCTAAAGGGTCCAGAGCCTCTCACCATTCCAGGCAGACTCTGTCATTTTGCTGAAAGGTGGCAACAGATAACATCAGAGCAGTGGACTCTCTCCATTGTAACAAAGGGATACAAACTCGATTTCCACAGTATGCCCCCTCCCACCATCACAAGGCAGTTCAATTCTCGGGCCCCCTTCACCACTCTCTTGTGTCAAGAGGTCACCTCACAACTTGCTCAAGGAGCAATAGAGGAGGTGCCTGTGTCCCAACAGGGCATGGGTTTCTATTCCCCCTACTTCCTCATTCCAAAGAAGACAGGGGGATACAGGCCCATACTGGACCTCAGGGAGTTAAACAAGTATCTGTTCCAAGAAAAATTCAAGATGATCTCTCTTGGAACACTTCTTCCTTACATTCAGAGTCAGGATTGGCTATGTTACATACTAGCATGCAGTGAGGGGATTACTACCCATACAAGTTCTATGCGCATCCAAAAGCGCCAACAGCTGAGATGGCTCAAAGAAAACATAATAAATAGAGTGAAGTTTAACCAAACATTTGCACGGAAACTTTAGAAACAATTGTCCATCCATAAGACATGCCATACTGGGTCAGACCAACATCCATCAAGCCCAGTATCCTGTTTCCAACAGTGGCCAATCTAGGTCATAAGTACCTAGCAGTCTCCCCAAAAGACACAGGTTCCGCAATGCTTGCATTGGGTCAAGCAGCGATATCCCGGGTCCCCTTTAATAATGGTTTATGGACCTTTCCTCCAGGACTTTGTCCAAACCTTTTTTAAACCCAGCTACACTAACAGCTTTTACTACATCCTCCGGTAACAAATTCCAGAGTTTGATTATACATTGAGTGAAAAAATATTTTCTCTTATTAGTCTTAAATAGGTTACCCTGTAGCTTCATTGCATGTCCCCTAGTCTTTCTATATTGTGATGACTTAAACAATTGATTTACGTTTACCCGTTCCACTCTGTTCATTAATTTATAGACCTCTATCATATCTCCCCTCAGCCGTCTCTTTTCCAAGCTAAAGAGCCCTAACCTTTTTAGCCTCTCTTCAAAGGGGTATCCTTCCATCCCCTTTGCCATTTTGGTGGCTCTTCTCTGAACCTTTTCTAACAACGCTATATCCTTTTTAAGATACGGCGACCAGAATTGCACACAATATTCAAGGTGCGGTCGCACCATGGAATGATACAGAGGCATTATAATATCCTTTGTTTTATTTTCCATTCCTTTCCTTATGATACCTAGCATTCTATTTACTCTCTTGGCCGCCGCTGCACACTGGGCGGAGGGTTTTAACACGTTATCAACGATGACGCCTAAATCTTTTTCCTGGGTGGTGGTTCCTAATGTGGAATCTTGCATCGTGTAAACATAGTTTGGGTTGTTCTTTCTTAGGTGCATAACTTTGCACTTGACCACATTAAATTTCATCTGCCATTTTGATGCCCAGTCTTCCAATTTATCAAGATCCCCTTGCATTTTTCCACAATCGTCATGAGTTTTTAATAACTTTAAAAAGTTTTGTGTCATCTGCAAATTTGATAACCTCACTCATTATTCCCTTTTCCAGGTCATTTATGAATACGTCAAAAAGCAGTGGACCCAGCACAGATCCCTGGGGTACTCCACTATTCACCTTTCTCCTTTGGGAAAATGTGCCATTTAGCCCTACCCTCTGCTTTCTATCTTTTAACCAATTCCTTATTCACAATAGTACACTGCCTCCTATCCCATGACTTTTAAGTTTTGCCAAAAGTCTCTGATGAGGGACCTTGTCAAAGGCTTTCTGAAAGTCCAGATACACTATATCAACCAACTCACCTTTGACTACCTGTTAATTCACACCTTCAAAAAAACATAACAGATTAGTAAGACAAGATCTTCCTTGTCTAAAGCCATGTTGCCTGTCTCCCGTTAAGCGGCGTTTTTTGGAATTTATACTACTTGAGAACTTCTTTAGAAGTAGACGTTGGCAGCATCGTGGCATGAAAGCTTTTACTGATCCCCCTGAGGAAACTCTTTTTCGAGTGAAACGCATGATTGGCGCCTGAGGGAGGCGTTGGGGAATACCTAAAGCCGAACATTTGAAGCTAAGCATTATTTTATTCTGCTTTGAGTTGGAAATCTTGGTGGTGGAAATTTTCTACAAAAACAAAAAAATATATTCTAGATTGCCAGAACAGTCCTTGATGCTATTAGGCGCTAAAGTATGATATGGAATACATCATTTGTTAAAGCGCTGCTTAGTCTGAGACATTCTGGGCATACTTAGCATTTCCATTTATTGTTTAAAAAATAATTTTCCTACCAGACATCTATGTACCATGTTGGATGTAGGTTATTATAGAGCAATTAGTATTATAGAGTCATTTTATTTTGCTCTGAAAAGACCAAAAAAGAGGATCCCATTAAGCTATGACTATCTACATGTTGAGTAATTTTGTTCTTTATGATGGTTTCAACCATTTTTCCTGGCACTGACGTCAGGCTCACCGGTCTGTAGTTTCCCAGATCACCCCTGGAACCCTTTATAAAAATTGGCGTTACGTTGGCCATCCTCCAATCTTCAGGTATTATAGATGATTTTAATGATAGTTCACAGATTACTAATAGCAGGTCTACAATTTCATATTTCAGTTCTTTCAACACCCTTGGATGTGTACCATCTGGTCCAGGTGATTTGCTACTCTTCAGTTTATCAAATAGTTGTAATACATCTTCCCGATGTATCAATATTTCCTTCAATTCTTCTGCAGTTGCTGGACACCAGGATGGAGAATGAGGAACTCCTTCCTTCGCCGTCGCATTGCCTGGGAGAAATCTGGAAAATTCCAGACACTAAAACCCTTAAAAGTGGTACCCCTCTTATGAAAATAAACCCTGAGAAACCAGTCCAGGTCTGATGGGAGTGAAAACAGTACTGACAAAGTAGCAGGACTAAAAGTCTCTTCAATGATTCCAACAATGCAGAGACATCTAATGAATCCACTGGATGAACACCAAGGATCTATACACTACCAGGAGTTCTTCTCCCAGTTGGAAGATAGTACATCTTTGCCACTGCGGATGAGATTCATCCGGTATACCAAGTACCTCCAGTAAATATTGCTTAAACAACTCTCTTGCACTTGTAACAGCTGATTGTGGAAAATAAATAATATACAAATTAGAGTATCTGGCATAATTCTCTAATGTCTCAATCCTAGCCTGAAGAGCAAGATCATCTTTGCGGAAGGCACTAGAAGATTCCTCCACAGCAGCCGTCTTGGTTTGAATCTCTCCTGTTAAAGACTGTAGAGATGAAATTTCTTCCATATGTCGCTTTAGTTGCTGCTTGTTCTGTACTTGCAGAGATAGAGCTTGAACCTGTGGGAACAACCTTTCCCCAAGACTGGCCATGGCTGTCCAAATTGCCTCCAATGTAAAAATTTCTTGTCGAACAAGGGCAAAAGTACTTGGAGCTCCAACTGTACACAGTCCATCCTCTGGAGACTGCAGAGCCATAGGGAGAACACCTGAAGCGGCCAGAGCACAATCCATGTCTCCTGCAGTTGATTGCAGGCAACCAGCACTGGCAAAATCACCGGAAGAGCAACCTCCCTCTCATGCTCATCTCCACTATGTTCTGCAGTCGACCCTCCAGCAGCCGACGACACACCACTTTGGGCCCCTGCCGATGCTGCCAAGCTCACAGACGTGCTTCCAGTTGTTGCTGCTTAGGCAGACGCCACTGCTCTGGCAACAAGATCCCTGGCCCGGATCTACTGTTCAAGCACTCCCGCTCCACTCTGCAGCCAATGGGGCTCTCTGTCACCGGTACTCCTCCTGACCTCCGCTCACCGTGAAGTACAAACAAATCCAATGTCCCAGAAGGTAAGGGGGAAGATGTTGTTGGCACCTTAGAGGGCTTAGGGGCCAATTTAGCCTTCCTTTTCCTCAACCATGAAAACGCA
Organism: Ichthyophis bannanicus; assembly: GCA_033557465.1. NCBI lineage: Eukaryota > Metazoa > Chordata > Amphibia > Gymnophiona > Ichthyophiidae > Ichthyophis > Ichthyophis bannanicus. Next base: position 950,077,987 of record CM066034.1, read on the forward strand.
GCTCACAGCACACACCTGCCTGTGGCTATCTTGCTTCTCCTCTACAACCCAAGTCCGTGTTAAATTGATGATTCACAACTTGGACTTTTTAGAGTTCTTCTCATTGGAGCATTGTAGTGAGCGTAAAGAATAGCAGCTCTAAACACAGTGCTGTGTTCGTAGAATTGAAGGAGAACAGACAACTATGCAGATAGCGAGTTGAGTGATAGAATCGAGAGGAGAATGAAAAACCACATAGATAGTGGGTTGCATGAGCTTGAAATCCAAGCAGAGTGTTTTGTGGCTTCTTATGTTGGAAGCAGATGTGGTAATTTTGAGTGGTGGGTTGACAGAACGCTACAGGATATCCACCATGATTTTGATGCAGAGAAGTTATTTTTGAAGCTAATAAGTCATTTTTTGTCTCTACATTTCACATGCGCTTGTTTTTTTACGTGCACGTTTTACATGAAAGTTCATTAAGATTGTTCATTTTGGTGCATCACACATGGCTGTGTGGACACACTTGGTAAGGAATGGTTCACTGATGTTCTTAGGTAAACCTTAAATGATTAAATAGGAAAATTGGTGACTAGAGGAAGGATTTTCTCATAACCAATGTTCCAACAAAAAAAGTGAATTACTGGCCGTTCAGGTCGGGGTCTATTGTTTTACTAAGTGTGGGGATTATTCTCAGTGAGCTTTGTGTTTTTCTTTGAAAATTCATGGATAGCAGTATCTGTATTTGCCGTGCTGTTTATGCAAATATCATCATTTCAGAAGGTTAACATTAATTGGAGCACTGAAACGTAGATTACTTTCTGTATGGAGGGGTGGGAGAAGAATTTAATTTAGCCTGATCACTCTGCAAATACTGTTCCTCTATGTTTTACCATCTGGTTCTTAAATTTAAGGCAGAGATCATCAGTTTCTGATTCATCAACCTTCCTGAAATTCCTAAATTTTGTAAATCCATTTAACAATATTCTGGGCACAAAATCATAAAAAGAAACTGGAGGCACTGCGTATTTTATTTTCCTTGCGTGTTTTCATTTCTTTAGGAAATACTCAGGCGGGTGCCTTTAATCTTTTGCTGGAATTCTTTGCTCTGGTGTAGAAGAACTCTGCTGTCCTTACCTTATTAGAGTAACACGCATGCTAACTCTCCATGCTTATTAGTGCCTAGAGGATTAACAGCTATTTGGAGGAGGAAAAAATGTTACATCAATTGCTAATTGATTTACTAACGATAAGGGTAATTACTTCTTCACTACCTTGCAATAATACAGTGAGAATTATCTGTCAGATTTCTTTGTGACATAGAATGCCTCTGTTCAGTTGTTAAATTGGGATTATATAGTCCATTGAATGTCACCACACTGTGGCTCTACAAACAGCATTTACTTGATTTGATTCCAGAAATTCAGGCCCAGGGAACAGTAAGAATAACAGAAAGTGAAAGGATTATGGAGCAATAATTTTGTTGCAAGTTTTAGTTTCTCTTTCTTTCTTAATAGATAATGGCTAATTTTGCAATTTATGAATAATCTGACAAGAATTGCATCATGATCAGGAATGACTAGTTCCCAAAGCTAATGCTACAGCAGTGATAATCCTTGTTGAGCAGGTATATAGAAACATAGAAATATGATGACAGAAAAAGACCACATGGCCTATCTAGTCTGTCCTTCCATATCAACCACTACAACTGTTCCCTTTTTTCCTTTAGAGATCCTCTGTGTTTGTCCCATGCTTCTTTGAATTCAGATATTGTCCTCATCTCTACCACCTCCACTGAGAGACTATTCCACAGATCCACCACTCTTTCCATAAAGAAATATTTCCGCATATCACTCCTGAATCTATCCCCTTTCACCCTCATCCCATGTCCCCTCGTAGCAGAACTTGCTTTCAATTGAAAGAGGCTCTCCTCCTGTGCATTTATGTCATGGAGGTATTTAAATGTCTCAATCATATCACCTCTATCCCGCCTTTCCTCTAAGGTGTACATATTAAGATCCTTATGTCTGTTCTAATGAAGACCACTAACCATTTTAGTAGCCACGCTCTGCACCGACTCCAGCCTCTTTATATACTTCTGAAAGTGCGGTCTCCAGAATTGCACATGATAATTCAAATGAGGTCGTACCAAAGACTTATACAGAAGCACTATCACCTCCTTTCTTCTGCTGGCCATTCCTCTCCCTATGCACCCAATCATCCTTCTAGCTTTTGCCGTCACCTTTTCTACCTGTTTAGTTACTTTAAAATCATCAGACACAATCAATCCCAGGTCCCGCTCTTCTTTAGTGCACAAAAGTACTTCACCCCCTATACTATATCGCTCCAATGGATTGCTGCAGCCCAAATGCATGACCTTGCATTTTTTAACATTAAATCTCAGCTGCCAAATTCTAGACCATTTTTCAAGCTTAGCTACATCCCTCCTCATGTTATCTACACCTTCCTGGGTGTCTTTGGTGCAACCTCATTTGGAGTATAGTGTGCAATTCTGGAGACCGCACCTTCAAAAGGATGTGAACAGGATGGAGTCGGTGAAGAGGGTGGCGACTAAAATGATTAGTGGTCTTCATTATAAAGCATATGAGAACAGACTGAAGGATCTTAATATGTACACCTTAGAGGAAATGCGGGATAGAGGTGATATGATTGAGATGTTTAAATACCTCCATGGCATAAATGTTTAGGGAGAGAGCATCTTTCAATTGAAAGCAAGTTCTGCTACGAGGGGACAGGGGATGAGGGTGAAGGGAGATAGATTCAGGAGTGATATGCGGAAATATTTTTTTGTGGAAAGAGTAGTGGATCCGTGGAATAGTCTCCCAGTGGAGGTGGTAGAGATGAGGACAGTAACTGAATTAAAAAAAGCATGGGACAAACACAGAGGATCTCTAAAGGTAAAAAGGGGACTGTTGTAGTTGTTGATATGGAAGGACAGACTAGATAGGCCATGTGGTCTTTTTCTGTCGTCATATTTCTATGTTTCTATGTTTCTACTGTATTGCAGATTTTGGTATCATCCACAAAGAGGCAAACCTTACCCGACAGCCCTTCCACTATATCACTAACAAAGATGTTAAAAAGAATCAGACCAAGGAAGACAAGCCCATCACTATTATCATGTCTGTTTTTTTTCTCTAGTGCCTCATCTTCCTTTAATTTTTTGACTGAAGCCTGATTTTCTATGGAAAGCTTTAGTCCTAGACCAAGAACCAACATTGATCAAAGATGGCACTTAAATATTCATCGGATATTCAATGGTAATATCTGGATAGTGTCTGCCACTGAATGTCCTGTTTGTGTGGCCTCTATCCGGATTCAAATAGTGATAATTTTCAGCTGACCTTACCTGGATAGAAATTTAGTCCTGCTTTTTAAAGGTGGTCAAAGGTGGGCTGAAAATCTCCACTAGCTGGATAAGGTCAGAACTTATTCAGATAATGGATGCACTACCCTAGTTCGGCTCACATTCTGCCCCTGCACTATTCAGATGGTGCTGTTGAATTTCTCTTTCAATGACCTTATCCAGATAGCTCACCGTAAACTCTCTGGATAAGGGTTTTGAAAATTGTCTCCAAAATACCTGTTATTGCAATGAAATTTTTAGGACCTATGATGATTTTGAGCATACTAGTGATGGACCTTTGATGCTGTTATGCTAGTGTCCTTGTAGGCCTCAGCAAGCTAACGATTCTATATATTTCTATATATTTTAGTAATGATTTTGATCTATTTTTTGTTTTTATTGGTATGTTTGCAGTTGTTTACAAAAGAAAACAATCCAGCAAATGTAAAAAAAGAAAAAAAACAAAACAAAAATAGAATACAAAACATACATATATCCACCAGTCCACACTTAGCGGAAATCAAAGCCCTGACCAAAGAAAATAAACCCACAAATCAATCTCCCCAATTTAGCCACCGCAATGCTCATTTAAACCCATTTATATTATTCTAGGTCTTTCATAGCCATTCTGCCAAGAGCAATGCGTCGTCTGATTTCTTGACTGCTTGTTGCTTCTTTATTGATAGTTGATCCAAGTAGGTTAAAGTTATTCACGATTTCAATTTCTTCTCCTTCGACGATGAACCTGTTGATTATGCCAGTTGTCATGATCTTTGTCTTCTTTACATTAAGGTGCAGGCCCATTTTGAGACTATGTTCTTTGATTGTGAGAAGCAAATGTTTCAGATCATCTTCACTTTCCGCCAGTAATGTGGTATCATCAGCATAGCGAAGGTTGTTGATGAGTCTTCCACCAATCTTCACACCTCTGTTGTCTTCATACAATCCTGCTTCTCTGATGATGTGTTCTGCATATAAATTAAACAGGTAGGGGGAAAGTATGCAGCCTTGTCTTACACCTTTGCTTATTTTAAACCATTCTGTTTCTCCTTGTTCTGTTCGAACTGTTGCTTCTTGATCAATGTACAGATTGTGCAAGAGAACGATCAGGTGTTCTGGTATACCCATGCTTCTTAATGTGGCCCAGAGTTTCTCATGGTTTACACAGTCAAAAGCTTTGCTATAGTCGATAAAGCACAAATAGATTTCCTTTTGGTATTCTTTAGTCTTTTCAAGGATCCATCTCACATCCGCAATGATGTCTCTCGTTCCTCGCCCTTTTCTGAACCCTGCTTGCACTTCAGGTAGTTCTTGTTCCAGGTATGATTGTATTCTCTTTTGAACAATCTTCAGTAGAATTTTGCTGGCATGTGGGATCAGAGCGATTGTGCGATAATTTCCACAGTCAGTTGGATCACCTTTCTTTAGTACTGGTATAAACACAGATCTTTTCCAGTCAGTTGGCCATGATGTTGTCTTCCATATTTCTTGGCAGAGCCTTGTAAGTAAGGTAACAGCTGCATCAGATTGCTGTAATACTTCTATGGGAATGCAATCAATGCCTGGTGCTTTGTTCTTTGATAAGGCTTTCAATGCTGCTTCAACTTCTTCTTTCATCACCAATGGTTCCAGATCATAAGGTACAGGTTGAAACGGCTGTTGGTCCACTTGATCTTTATCATATAAAAACTGTATATTCCTTCCATCTTTTCTTGATCTTCTCAGCATCATTCAACATAGAACCTTGAGCATCTTGTAACATTCCAATTCGAGGCTGGAACTTTTTCTTTAACTCTCGTAGCTTTAGGAAAGCTGATCTTGTTCTTCCTCTAATAGTTTCTGCTTCTATTTCCTTGCATGCGTCATTGTCTCTCTCCATACAAAGATTCGACTTGTTCAAGCCATGGTATTTTCAATAACATCATATGGATGTGAAAGCTGGACAGTGAAAAAGATAGACAGGAAGAAAATTGATGCCTTTGAATTATGGTGCTGGCGGCAAATACTGTGTATACCATGGACTGCCCGAAGAACAAACCAGTCTGTACTAGAGGAGATCAAACCTAAGCTTTCTTTAGAAGCTCAGATGACAAGACTTCGACTTTCATACTTTGGACACATCATGCGGAGAGAGAGATCATTAGAGAAAGACATCATGCTTGGCAAGATAGAAGGTCAACGCAAAAGAGGAAGGCCAGCAATGAGATGGATCGATACAATAACAGCAGCTACGGATACCAGTCTGTCAACAATGAGCCGCCTGACTGAAGATCGAACACAATTTAGGATAGCTATCCAGAGGGTCGCCATGAGTCGACTCTGACTCGACGGCACTTAACAACAACATATTATTCTATCTAACAAAACAGTTCAGGTTACAGCTTGACCTGCTACAACTATGCAGGCCTTTAAGGCATCCTCCAATTGTGTAATATGAAAAAACACATAATTATCCTTCTCTGACGTCACAAGACATTTGCAGGGAAATTCAAGAAAGAAAGTAGCCCCTAGAGCTAATACCTGAGGCTTCAAAGTCAAAAACAACCTGTGCCTCAGCTGTGTCTGTCTGGAAATGTCTGGGATGATATTAACCCTCTGCCCACAAAACAGTTCATTTTTCTTTTGAACAAATATACGCAAAATTACATTCTTCTCCATTTCTGAATTAAATGAAACTAGCAGGATTGCCAGAGTAGTAATCTCATCAATAGAGGACTCAGTATAATCAGAGATATTCAATGTATCCACAGCACTATATGAAACCCCTGCCTCCACTTCCCCTTTAGATAACTTAAGTGCTCTAGGTAAATAATATAGACAATGACAATGAATATGCATGAGATAAATCTGCATACAATGGAAGCAGTGCATCCAGATCGATCTCATCCATATTCATTGTGGATATCCTGAGGACCTGACTGGCCTAGGATACCCAAGGAATGTGTTGGGACCCACAGAGGAAGGGCAATTTTTCAAAAAAACCACATAGTTGCAAAGTATGAGGTTGATTTTAACCCATGAAGTGAGGTAGTTTTTCTTTTTGAAAATTTGCTTTAATTATATGCTCTCAAAGCATTCATGGACATTGCACATACATTTTGTGTAGGTGGCCAAGAAAGATAGTTATGGGCACACTTCAGGGTTGCCAACTGGATGCAGGGTCACCTGATAGCCTTGATCTAGTCCTGGGTTTACACCATTGCATGCAGGGACTTGTAGTTCTGATTAGCTCTATTGCACGCAGTAAGAAAAACAATAAGAAAGGCAAGACTACAAGTTCCTGCATGCAGTGGGGTAAACCCAAAACTGGATCAAACTTGTCAGGTGAATCTGGAATCAGCTGGCAATCTTAGCTTACTTACAAAAATGTCCGGGTTGATATTTAAACTCTGCAGTCACCATTTTTTAAAATGACGGCTGCAGCTTTTAAATATTTTACATCTGAGCCATGCAACCAACACACCATCCATAGATGCAATCACAATTACCAACAAACACTGCTCCATCAACCTAATATACAGGGCCCCATCTACTGATCCCGATTCCCTTGCAACTACAATTGATCTCGCATCCAACTCACAACACCCAAACACACCAAGCTGGGTTATAGGAGACTTCATTTTACCATCCTTGCCAGAGGCACAAGCCTCAGCTTTCCTCTATGCCCTCGAGGAATTAGGATACACACAGCTGATCCACGAGCCCACCCATGTGAAAGGTGGTACACTGGACCTTGTCTTTGCCCCACAGAATACAGGCAACACAATAAACACTACTATACTCTCCAACACTGCAGTCCCCTGGTCCGACCACAGGTTAATCATTTTTCAAATATTACTGAAAAACAAACCCCAGAACAATGCCGATAAGTCCAATACCACAAAAGCAGCACCACATAAGTTCCATGCCTTTGACAAAGACGCAATCCTCGACCAAACTCGCTCACTCCTCGACTTGACATCGATCGACCCTGATGAGCTGGTATCTGCCTGGAATGAAAAGTTCACTGCTATTGCTCTGCGACCACCATCAAACAATCCAACTAAGAAAAGAACCTCTGCAGCCTGGTACTCCGCTGAACTTAGAACATCATTAACCTGCCTAAGAAAAATGGAAAGACGCTGGTGCAGAACCCACTCCACGATTGATCTAAAAGCATGCAATGTGCAACTGGAAAAACACCGCCAAGCAATATCCGAGAACATAAAAAGATTCCACACAGACACACTAAAGCGGTCCCTAAACAAACCACACGACCTATTCACCCTGGTAAAGAACCTAACAAAAGAGCCAGCACCTGAAAAACCTAGCCTGATCCATCCTCAAGTCTTCGCTGACCTCTTACAAACGAAGCTGTGCCAGACCAATAAGTTCACTGCTCCCAACACTCCAATCAAACCAGGATCACTAGCACCACTGTCCATATTTTCCAAGCCATCTAAAAAACAAATTGAAGATATAATCGCCGGAATCAACACAACCACTGCACAAACCAACTCTTGCCCGGTGTTCTGGATAAAAGAGCTACGATCGACTGTCAGCCCTTTTCTATCCAAGCTAATGGACTGCTCCTTCACAAATGGGATCTTCCCCCAATCCCTCAAACATATCTCTATCAGGCCACTACTAAAGAACAGTAAGCTTGACCCTAAGAAGCCAGACTCATATAGGCCGATATCAAGCATCCCACTCTTGGCGAAAATCATTGAAAAAAGAAATTCAAACACAAATCCAAGAACATATTGATGCTTTTGCCCCACTTGATTCATGTCAGCACTGTTTTAGAGCTGCTCACGGCATGGAGACTCTCCTCACCATCCTCTTCAGTACCATAATAACAGGAATTGATAACATACGCCAGGGATATGTGCTCATCTTCTTAGACATCGTAGCCGCATTCGACTCAGTCTGCCATGATCTCCTCCTACACCGCCTCCAGGAGAAGGGGATATGTGACTCTGCACTTAAATGGTGCAAGTCGTATCTCTCCGATAGATGGCAACACGTAAGATCAGGAGAAACAACATCAAAACCTTTCCACCAGAGTCAAGGGGTCCCGCAAGGATCATCTCTCTCTGCACTCATGTTTAATATATATATGCAGCCTATCTGCGAGATCATCTGGTCCGTCAAGGTGAGCTGTCTGTTGTACGCTACGATGTTCTCCTATATATGCCATTCACTACTGAGAACCCTGACCTTTCCCCCACTGACAGACTGTTTCGATGCAGTATCCAGCTGGCTCCAAACGCAAAATCTTCGGATGCAACATAAGAAAACCGAAGTCCTTTTCATCACAAGGAACCCAAATTTCATCACTCCTCCTTACTTGAAGGTCCAAGATGCAGAACCTCTGACCAAACCCTCCATCAGATATCTGGGAGTCACACTTGACCAGAGACTAGACATGAAGACCCATATAAGCAATGTAGCAAGAGCCGTATACCATAAAATCCGATCCCTCAGACACCTACGCTCCCTACTTGATCCAGATGACTTCCGGACAGAGTATCAAGCTCTGGTCTTACCACATATCGACTATACCAACCCAATACTCCATGGTCTACCACAATCTACTTTGCTTCCATTACAGCTAGCAATGAACTCAGCAGCACGAGTTCTCCAGGGTGCTGCCATGAGGGAACACATGACACCCATCCTGAAACAATTACACTGGCTCCCTATAAAAGGCAGGATCACATTCAAGACCATACTATTGACCTTCAAGATCATAAACGGACTCGCCCCATCTTCCTTATCCGATCTCATACTGATACCCCCCCCCTAATAGATCTAGAAGATCTCATGCTGCCAATAAACTAGTAGTCCCAAAAGAAACGACCAAGTGTTGCCAAAGCACAAAGAACAGGGCTTTTAAGCTCGCCGCACCTAAATGCTGGAACACCCTTCCACACAGTATCCGTGATATCACCAATCTAACCCAGTTCAGAAAAGCCGCGAAACATTACCTCTTCCTCTTACATTACCCGGATGACAGCACCACTGATCACTCACCATCCAGCTAGGCAAATCTACGCAAATGTCCAATCAATTCGCATTGTACAGATGTAAATAGTTACCCCTGTTTCTTTCCAAGTTCCTATTCCTGTTATTTGTAAACACAAATCAAGTCATTTGAAATGTGTATGTAAAATGTTCCATGTAAACCGCACTGATGGAAAATAGCGTGGTATATAAGAAAATGTAAATAAATAAATACATAAATAAATAAATATTTAGCACTACTATCTGTAGAAGCAGTGATGCTGTATTTCATACAGTAGATGACGGTGAATGCTGCAGCTGTAAGGAGAGGGGAGATATTCAGCTGATATCTTTATAGGTAAATGATTTCATTATGATAGCCTTTTTACTGCCCTAAATTCAACAGCTTAGCTATACAGAGAACAGGCTGAACCTCACTGCTATCCATGTACTTGAGTGGAGTAGTGCTGAGGCGATCTGCAAAAATTTTCAGCAGTGCTATACAGTACATGTGGAGGGGCATTTTAGAAAGGACATCCAAGTGCAGTCTGGGACATCTAAGCCAGAATGAATGTCTGAAAAAAAATCAGACATGTTCAGGTGTAGACATGATTTCACAAACATGAACATACCCACCAACCAGATAAATGGCTTCTTTATTCGAAGAGTGGTGATTTTCAGGCAACTCTTATCTGGATAGCAACTTAGGCGCTCTCTGGATAAAGCTGTCAGTTATCTTGCGTAGGGCTGGCACTGTCTTCGCTCTGCCCACAGACTGGAGAGCACCGGGGCGATCTGTGAAGATATCCAGTATCATTATTCAGAGGTTCCATGCCACATCTCATTCAGTACTCTTCTCTGGATAGCCTCCCATTGGCCATCTGGATAAGGGTTTGAATGTTGTTGTTAAGTGCCGTCGAGTTGGAGTCGACTCATGGCGACCCTCTGGATAGCTATCCTAAATTGTGTTCGGTCTTCAGTCAGGCAGCTCATTGTTGACAGACTGATACCCGTAGCTGCTGTTATTGTATCGATCCATCTCGTTGCTGGCCTTCCTCTTTTGCGTTGATCTTCTTTCTTGCCAAGCATGATGTCTTTCTCTAATGATCTCTCTCTTCGCTTGATGTGTCCAAAGTATGAAAGTCAAAGTCTTATCATCTGAGCATCTAAAGAAAGCTTAGGTTTGATCTCCTCTAGTAACGACTGGTTTGTTCTTCGGGCAGTCCATGGTATACACAGTATTCGACACCAGCACCATAATTCAAAGGCATCAATTTTCTTCCTGTCTATCATTTTCACTGTCCAGCTTTCACATCCATATGATGTTATTGAAAATTCCATGGCTTGAACAAGTCAAATCTTTGTATGGAGAGAGACATCTCTGTTCTTGAGAATCTTATCTAGGTCTTTCATAGCCATTCTGCCAAGAGCAATGCGTCGTCTGATTTCTTGACTGCTTGTTGCTTCTTTATTGATAGTTGATCCAAGTAGGTTAAAGTTGTTCACGATTTCAACTTCTTCTCCTTCAACGATAAACCTGTTGATTATGCCAGTTGTCATGATCTTTGTCTTCTTTACATTAAGGTGCAGGCCCATTTTGAGACTATGTTCTTTGATTGTGAGAAGCAAATGTTTCAGATCATCTTCACTTTCAGCCAGTAATGTGGTATCATCAGCATAGTGAAGGTTTGAATACTGGCCTGATATTTTCTGGATCAAATATATACCAAGCACATACTGGAGCCCAAGAACTAAGCAAGATTCATTGTGTGCCTTTTTTCCAGGTATGAGCTGAAGGGAAGAAACAGTCAGATACACAAGTTATTTTCTGCCTAAATGGATTCACAGTCTAACTTGTACCTCTTCACACTATCTGTTGCCTACCAAGTTCTATACTCTGGTTCCACCAGTTTCCTACAATGGAAAAATATTATTCAATGAAGTATATTCAAAGTTTTGTATTGTTTGATCTTTTGTATTATATGCATTCTTTTCTTGTGTGTTTCTCCTGATATTTTCTCAATATATTTCCTGCACTTTATTTATTTATTTTTTAACTTTTATATTCCTACTTTTCACTTCTATCTTGTTTTCCTTTTTTCTAGATTTCCTCTCTGCCGTGAATTCAATTTTTTTCTTTTTTTTAACCATTTGGTTCTTTCCGCCTAGTTTTTCCTATATTTTCCTCTCGGATGCCTCTTTTCTACACATGCTTGTGTTACTCCATTTTTTTTTTTTTTTTTTTGCCATTTAGGAGTCGTCTTACTAAAGCTAAGTAGGTAATGTGTGTTTAGCATGACAGGGCAGAGAATAGCTGGGTTAGGGGTAAAGAGTAGACAAGGAGAGCACACTCTGTTTACCGTGGGGGTACATATCATGTGCTGTCAGTGTTGCAATACCATAAGTCGCTTCAGTGGTTGGCATTAAGTGCACCCATGTCAATTGAAAATGCCGTTGCCGTGTCTTACAATACCTTTCAATGTGGTAACAGCCAAGAACATTCTGGTCACACTTCCAACAGTTAGTGCACAACTTCTGCACTTGCTGCACCTTTGTTTTTGCACAAAATGCACGATACATACAAAAACATACCACACCTTAGTAAATGGTCTCTCATTTTATTTTCTTTCCCATGTGCCATGGGGACTCTGACCATGTTCTCCATGGCCTATTCCTATGGTTCCCCTTCCACTTGTGTCCTTTTTTGAACCAGAAGGGCACCAGTAAAGAAAAGATGGACACCGCAGGAACCAGCAGTCCTCTGTGTGCTCTGCGGCTGTCACTTCTCTGAGCTTTTTTCAATTGACAGGATGGAATAGGGCAGCAAAGCACAGTCGTCCCTTTTAGGAAACAAGAGTCCCCATGAGGAAGATGTGACAGATTTGAATATATTTCAGAAGAGGTCCTTGTGACAGGTCTAGATCACGTCTCTCAAATAGACTAATCAATTCCTTTCCCATAGTTATTTACTGTGGTTGGAGTAGTTTTAAGCAGTGGTAATGAGCAAGTGTGCATTCACTTTCAGAAACTTGTTTGTCATATGCACTAACCAGAATCCATCTCATCTGCCACTGGTTGTCTCTCTTTTTGGTTTGTTTTTTTGTTTAATAGGAAAAGTGAGTAACTTTTCAGTGACAACCTAGTGACATGGAGGACTTACAGGTCCCCTGAAAAGACAAATGACAGACAGGCCAGGAATGTGCCCCTGTGTCTGTCAGTGCACAAAGACAGAGTGAGAGGGACTTGTAGTACATGCTGGAGGCAAGGCATGATCTATGAGAACAGGAGAAATATTTTATGAGGGCTTGGGATGTTTTGTTTTTCAGTGTGTGCAAAAGCAACACTCAATCATCCCAACATCTGTTAATGAAAAATCTTCTGGCTGGCACCATGCCTGCATTTTACTCCATTACAGCTACTGCAAGGCTTTGTTTAGAGAGAAGTTTTATAGCTTTCCAGAGTTGAGTGGTGGAATTTGAGGAGGTGGGATATCTAAGCTTAGATTCTACCATTCTACAGCCAAAATGCTTCTGTAATAAATTCAGTCACATTTTTCTAAGTCTGGGTTGCTGAGATTGAAAATGATGCTTAAAATCTTTAGTGGCTCAGTACTCTACTTCAGAAGTGCTAAGGATATGCGAGATATAATAGGAAGAGATCTCAATTTAAACCATAAATTACTAAAATACATGCACATCTTCAATTAGATTTGTGAAAAACCTATGTTTTTGTTTAGACAGTATGTGCTTTTCAAGCAAAACAATGAATGATGCATTTTGAAGGTGCTATTGCATCATATATGATATGAATTGCATCGTGTTATTCCTAGAAGTCATAGATGCTGCAATTCTAACTCAGCCTAATTACATTACTCTGCAGAACAAATTACACAACATTTTTTTTAATGAATATGACGTGTCAGTAGTATTTTGGCTATAGACCAGTCTTCTCAGTGTTTGATTTTTCCATTTAGGTAAAGTGAGAGATACCTCGTAATTGTCTGAGCAATGCAGATCACTTCTGCTGCTTTTGTGGTGAAGTAATCTTTGGATCACAAAAATGCAGTATATCCATTTTGATTAAGAAAGCCTACCAACTTTGGCTGCAAAATTGGAGATCAGGACAAGAGCTGGGCCCCACACTGCACACTTGTGCTGGGCCCCACACTGCACACTTGTGCAACAAATCTTCACCAGTGGTTGAATAGAAAAAGGAAATCCATGCCTTTTGCAGTGCCAGTGATTTAGAGAGCGCTGACAGGTCATATCAGCAATTGTTACTTCTGCACAGTGCCTTCTGTTGGGAAAGGTTTGTCAAAGAAGAAAAATGCACTGTGCAGTATCCAAACATTCCATCAGCCACAGACCCAGTATCTCATGGAGAAGGACTGCCAGTTGCTGATGCTCCAGAATCATTTTCACCTGAGTCAGTCGAAAAAGAGGAAGGGGATGAAATTTCTGGTTCCGAATGTCACATGACCCAGATTTTTTCCCATCCTCCTCCCCTGAATCACACCTCATAACACAAGATGAAATGAATGATCTTGTCAGGGATTTGGAACTACCTAAGAGTAAGGCAGAGTTGTTGGGCTCCAGACTGCAGTAGTGGAATCTCCTGTCAAGTGATGTTAGGGTTTCCATGTTTTGTGAATATCAAAAGGATCTTGTTACATTCTTCTTTATGGAAGGTGATTTTGTAGCCTGCTACAACATTGATGGTCTGACGGCAGCTCTCAATATCATTCATCATCCAGATGAGTGTAGACTGTTCATCAATTCATCGAAGACAAGTCTTAAAGCTGTTTTGCTGCATAATGACAACGTTTTGCCATCGATTCCAGTTGGTAATGCAGTCCATATAAAGGAAACCTATGAAAATATAAAACAGCTGTTGAGATGCAAAGACTATGACCAACATCAGTGGCAGCTTTGTGGTGATTTGAAAGTTGCTGCTCTGTTGCTCCACGTGCAGACTGGATACAAAAAGTACTGCTGTTTTCCCTGTGAATGGGATAGTCATGTGAAAGATTCCCACTACATCAAGAGATTGGCCACTCCGACAGTCATTGGAGACTAAAAAGAGAAGTGTGCAGCATCCACCAGCTGTTGAATCAAGGAAGATTTTGTTACCACACTTACACATTAAGCAGGGTCTAATGAAAAATGTTGTCAAGGCCATGGACAAAACAAAAACAGGTTTCAAGTATCTCAGGGGGAAATTTCCAAGACTAAGGGGTATGTTTACTAAACTGCATTAGTGCGATTCGCGTTAGGAGCCGTGGTAGAGACAGAAACCCCAAATAAGGACATGGGCGGTACATCGTTGCCGAGAACGCGCGCTACAAGGCGCCATAAATGAACGAGCGCTACAGGGCACGTTACCGCGCATTAATCTTAAGAAGGTGCGCAGGCATACAATCACAGCAACAGAGCTGTAGCACAATGGTTACAACACTGACTGATGGTACAGGGGTCATGGGTTCGATTCCCCAATGGGCCTAATGTATAAGGCTGGCTGAGGCAGCACCCTTTACATTTAAGTAGTGATTGTTGAGGCATGTGACATGTATTTTAATTTGTGCTGCCAGCAAACACACCCTCATGGTGGCATAACCTAAGGTACTGCATAAGGCACCCCATAACGCACTCCATAGGGCACATTATAAAGTGCACTGTCCGCCAAGGCACCCTATAATGTCCCCTATAGGACACCTTATAAGGCTGTGAACAAAGCCCTGGCTGGCTGCAGGACTGCACGTCACCACACAAACTGTCTGCTGTGGTTACCAGGATAGGGTTAACCCACCCGTACCCATGATGCACTGCACATGCAAATCAGCAGTCGAGAGATGGGCACAAGATTAGATATGCACCCCCACAGCACCTCGGCCAGGTAGGGGGAACAAACCGTGTGTGGTACTGCCACACAGACAGTCACATTGTGCGGGTACTGTGCCCACCCTGAGGTTGAGGTGGGGCGCCCAGCACCAGGTCCACAGCACCTTTCATGGCTGAAATACGCCATGCTGCAGGTCCCCATCAGTGTGTGATAGGTAGTTCCGTTAGACACACCTAGGATACATCTGTGCCCTGCTGTATGTCTCGGTCATGTCTAGTCCTTATGGGCGATGATGCACCCAGAATAGTGCATATCCTGTGTTGGTGCCATGGTTACCTGCTGTAGGTGAAAGGGGGGGGGGTGTATGGACCCATGGACAGATCATGTACCACCACACAACCCACCCTCTGGGGCTCAGGGTGGGAAACAGGATCACCCACCAATAGATCCACAGTCTACCTCCCTGCAAGGGTAGCAGTAGAGGGGACCATCAACCCTAGTCCTGCTGGGGAACAGACAGAGTGGTACACATCCGTAATGCAATAGCAGACAGACGGCAGACCTGGAAATGCTCAGCTGCCCCCCCCCCCACACCATTATCTGACATTCTCCAGCAGCAAGCCTACAGCCGCTGCACCCTACAAGGTGTTCCAGCAAGACACATACTAGCTGCAGACAGTCCACCAGGTAGTCCATAGTGCATGGTCCTGGAGGAGCTGCATGTACCGAGAACAGGGATGTCAGCATACACACCAAGCAGATAAGTCAGTGATTGGGGCCCAAAAGAAAACCCATATATATCACATGAGAGAAACGCTATATAGCACTATGGGGGAACCTAGTCATGCCATGGTCACTGCTCAGTCAGGGTGAGAGTGACCGCCCAGCAGGACATGCTATGGTCAGGTGGTACCAGGCACTACAATGACCGAGCCATTGCCCTATGCCCTGTGCAGATGCGGCCAGGCCAGGCCACCCTATCCCGGCTTTTCCCACGGTACCTTGCTCCTCATTATGCACAATGGCAGGCCAATACTGGCAACAGTGCTAGCAGTGTGGGCTGTGGAGGGTGTTGGCAGCCACCACACACTGGATAGACAGACACACACTCCCCACACCTATGCCAGCATTGTGCAACTATAGGTGTTGGGCAGCCCAGGCCACCACACCAGTCCTGGGCACAGTGCAGGCATGGCTATGGTATGCAATACTGTAGGAGTCACTCCCCAGGTTGGTAAACACTGTCAGACACAAGACCTGTAGCACACTCCACAGACTCAGAAAGGTTGCTATGATGCAGCTCACTCAGAATATTGTACTTAACCTAGAAATTGCTATCTGCCAGTAATCATAGAAACCTTTTTAAAGATGTGTACCATATTCCCAGGTTTAGGGTGGCATTACTAAGGTATGCAAGTGCTAGTATTGGGAGATGCACGCAGAGCCCAATCTCCTGCCTCTCCAGGAGGTTTTGGATAATGGGGCCTGTGGGTGTGAGTGTGTATGCCCCTGTTGGCTGCTGCTTTACGGCAGAGGTTCCCAACTCCAGTCCTGTGGTGCCAAACACTGTTCGGGTTTTCATGCTGTCCCTCATGAATATGCATGAGATACATCTGCACACCATGGGGGTGGCGCATATAAATGCAGCACAGGCATCTTTATCAGAGGCAGCATGGAACCGGAATGGTGTTTGGCCCTCCAGGACTGCATTTGGGAGACTCTGCTCTAGGTTATGTGCATGTTTATGGTGTCCGTGCTCTGTAGGGTAAAATGTAGATGTCTTGGGCATGTTTACATCATCTGCAATATAGGTGCTGTCTGTATTAGCACGTTGTAGTAGTGGGTAAAATATGGGGACTGGGTTGGCAGGAACCACAGCTGGGACTTGAACCTGTGACTCTCTGCTTCTGAATAGACTGGTTTTGTGCACTGCACCACCTTGTTGTCACAGAGTCAGTACATTCCGTGTTGATACCATGACTGTCCGTCAGACAGGGCCCGTCTATTGCAGTACATGGCACCCACCTACACAGGGCTAGGCCACGGTCTGCTCTGGGCAGCTGCCACTGCCCCCTCCACCACCAGTATCCCTCAGCCACCATGCTGACATGCCCTTCTGCTGGTGGTGCTGGTGGTGCGCAGTCTCAGGCCATCCAGTGTGCAGGTAGGCGGCTGCCTATGGTGCGGGTTCTGGGGTAGGGATGCCTGCATAGACGTCCATGCTCCCCCCAGCCCCGCCTGCCAATGTTCCATGCCCTTGGGGGTAGCTGTTGGGTACTATCCCCGTGACACTGTGGAAAACATGCTCATGCCCATGTTGGGCCTTCAGCAGTTGCTGTCTGGCTGCTCTGCTGTTTCAGCATTCGTATGGGCCACCTAGGCATCATCCTAGTCCGCACTGTGGCCCAGCTCCACCACAGCATGTGCCGCCTGCGGCCCTCTGTATCCCCTTCTCCGGCATCTGTCCAGTTGCCGTTCCAACATGCCCGCCCTGATGTTGCGGGACATGTGCACGCCATAGGACCCCTGTCCGATTGTGGGGGAAACCCCGAGCAGCGCTATTTCACTGTGGGCTCCTTCACCTTGTATGGGGACAGAGTATAGACCCTTCCACGATTTATATCTTTTCTATGGAGCTTACTCGGGGGGGGAGGGGTTGATGTTTCTCATTGATACCACTATTGGCCAGCTTGGTTATGTTTTTTTTCCAGTTTGTTGGGGTCATTTTCAGTGTTTCTGTGCCCTTTTGTTCTGTGCAGATGTATCACACTTATCACTTCTTTTTGGTTTCCCTGCCTGGGCTGTACATTGCTGACGCTGAAATGGTCTCTCTCCACTGTAATGTGCATTTAACGGCAGGTTTTCATTTGCGTTGGAATTCAGCTCTTCAGATCAGCGCGTTAGTGTGAAGGGAGTCTCTCCCCGCCCACTGACCCCTTCTCTCCGCCCTCTCTCCACCTTCTGCGGTGTTTTACCATGCCGCGGGGCATTACGATCGTTAGCGCATCATAACGTGCGTTATGTAACGTTAACGATCATAAGCGCAGCATAACGCGTGTTATGATGCGCTTACGATTGTTAACATTACATAATGCGCGTTATGTACGATTACCGCAGTTTAGTAAACATACCCCTAAGTGAAGCTAAGATAAAGGAAGGTGTCTTTGTTGGTCCTCAGATTCGTAAACTTCTTAGAAATTATGCATTTAACTGTGCACTACGTGACAAAGAAAGGACGGCATGGAAAGTCTTGCAGTTAGCGGCAACAAGTTTTCTCAGAAACAAGAAGGCAGACAACTACAGGGAGTTGGTGGAAAAACTCTTCAATGCATACAAAAGTCTTGGTTGCATATCACTAAAGATACATTTTTTGCACTCTCATCTTGATTTTTCTCACCAAACTGCAGGGCAGTGAGTGATGAGCATGGTGAGCAATTCCATCAGGACATTGCAGTGATGGCAAAAAGATATCAAGGCAAATGAAGCCCGTCAGTGCTTGCAGACTATTGCTGGTCAGTGACAAGAGAGACTCCATTTACGGAATACAAGAGACAAGCCAAGAAACGCTGAGTAGACACTGAATAAGGTCTGAAATGAAAACTAATGCATTCATAGTTGTTCCTTGCTTTTGGTTTCATACTAACTTTTTAAATAAATTATATTTAAACAACCCTTTAGCTGAGTTTTTAAACTTTCAAACAAAGATGACAGGTGAAATATTATTAATGTCATATATATGGTAACCATAAACACATGAAAAGAACTAGATTCATAATAATTTGTGGTTAAAACTCTACTATCAACATGCTATATATACGTGTAAAATGGAAAAGCTTAGATATCTTGGAAACAGTAGCCAATCAGCTGTTTTAATTGTCATTTTTGAATTCAGCTCATCAAAATCCATAAGAATTGGCAGATTTTTTCTCTAAAGCAGACAACTTTTAAAAATTGTAAACCAGTGTTCGCAATCGGAGTCATTCTGAGCCACAAATAGCCCAATGGGACGTCCATCCCTGCTATTCGTGCTGGCTCCTGCCCCGACTAACTTCCACGCCAGTTGTGCGGGGAAGTTAGATGAGGGGGGGGGGGAATGGGTGGCCTGGGGGCAGAGTCTGAATGGGGAGTGGGTGGTCACTGGCCCTGGATGTACAGGGCCGATTCTAATGTTGGCTCTGTACGTCCAGGGCTAGCAACGTACGTGGGGAAGTTATTCCACCTCTGGCTGGGGCGCAAATGGGACAGGGGGCTAGGGGACATTCCCCTGGCCTTAGGACGGGCTGTGGGGAATAGGCAATTTTTGCCGGCGGCCGGCATCGCAGATTTTAAATGAGCCGCAGTGCCATGGCAACTGGACACCATGGCACCATGGATCTATTTAAAAGCCCTGACTCAGTTAGCCAGGCTTTTCATGTACATGCAGGCTGGACTGAATCGCAGTCCCGGTTTGCACGTACATGACTGTTCAGGATTCTGATCCCACGGGGCTAGACGTGTCCCACGGGATCAGAATCACAATCCCCTCTGTGCGTCTGGTTCAGACCGGACTCACAGAGGGGATCTACATGTGGGAATTGGGTCCGATGCTTTCCAGTCTGATTCAGGGAAAGTATTCTTCCATTTCCTTCCAGCCAGCAACAGAGTGATGGCTTGTTGATGGACTGGCTTGAGACAATAATGCTCAGTGTGGTCTTGATAGGAATGTGCAGATAAAAATGTTGGGAATCATTTTCATGATTTTTGATTAGTTTCAGTCTTTATTGTTAATAAAGATTGATTTTATACATATTAATTCATGTTAACCTATGTCAAATTGATTTTTGTAGACATTTATTTTTTAAGGTGAGATGACAAAACAAATGTACCCTTATGAATGCACATCCTTAGATCTTGGTAACCCACCCAGCTAGATCTGAGTACCAGCAGGCAACTTAAGATGGCTAGATGCTGCAGGTGTGGGAACTGCTGGCATGACTGCCAAGTTGCGTGTGGGACACAGACAAGACAGCTGGGGACAGGATGGTTTCAAAAGCCCAAGTCCAGGAGAGCATATCAGTGGAGGAGAAAGGAGTCGCTGAAGGTTAAGTTTCTTTCTCCATACATTGTACCTGTCACCTTTGACACAGCACAGGCAAGAAGGTCATTTTAAAAGGTATACTAGAGTCTCTTACTTGGATGGAGAAATCTTTAACTTGTCATGGACTCTCTAATTAATTCCAAGAATTTTCTAGAAAAACTAAAGAACTTGAGTCTGAGGTTGCTGAATAGAAGTAACAGGACTGAATCGGACCCACTCTGATCAGAGCTGGTGAAACGTTTCTGGCTGACATAGGCAGCTTTAAAATTTGGTGTTCCGCTAACCCCTGGCCAGCACTTATGCTGATAATAGCTCCTTTTCTGCCTCCTACTGATAGTGTCTGATACACCTGTATGTCCTCTTTCCCTCAGCTAGTGATGTTTCACTGTATTTATTTCATAAAATAATTAATAGGTTGCTCACCCGAGCAAATTTTTCTCAGTGATTTACAATAAAAACAAACAAAATGTAACCAATGGGTTAAAAAAATAGATTTTTGATCAGGGCAGTCCCTGAGAGGCTGACT
The DNA here is from genome assembly GCA_033557465.1 of Ichthyophis bannanicus. NCBI lineage: Eukaryota > Metazoa > Chordata > Amphibia > Gymnophiona > Ichthyophiidae > Ichthyophis > Ichthyophis bannanicus. Next base: position 950,098,759 of record CM066034.1, read on the forward strand.
GCTGGAAGTATTATAAAGTGGCAGGAATGAGGTATGCCTGGGTGAATGTGATGTGAGTTATATGTGCTTAGGGACAGGGACTGGGGATAGATTGTTGGTGGGGAGGTATCCTGAGGTCTCCTATGGTGTATTTTGGGAAAGTGCTTGGAATCCCACGAGTGCAATATCGGTTTTAACCTAGGCTGCTGAGGGGCAAGCTGCCACTGTTGGAAAATTCTGTTGGAGAGAACCCAGAAAGAAGCTTCATGGTCATGTGACAGCAGTGCTCCAATCATAATTATGAGCTTTCTGCTGGGTTCCAGAAATTGCAGTTGGAAAAAATGTCAGTTGGGGATGGATTTGAAGCAAAGCAGTGTTAATGTAATTGTCTGGCATCTGTGGTAGGATAAAAGTTTAGAAAACCTTTGACAAAGTCCCTCATAAGATACTCTTGGGAAAATTAAAAAGTCATGGGATATGAGGCAATGCATTATTATAGATCAGAAACTGGTTAAAAGATAGAAAGTAGAGAGTAGGGCTAAATGGCCAATTTTCTCAATGGAGGAAGGTGAATAGTGAAGTACCCAAAGGATCTTTGCTGGGCCTGCTGCTTTTTAACATATTTATAAAAGACCTGGAAATGGGAATAACAAGTGAGGTGATCAAATTTGCAGATGACATGATATTATTCAAAATTGTTAAAGCACAATTAGATTATAAAAAATTGCAAGAAGACCTTGATAAATCGAGAGACTGGGCGTCCAAGTGGCAGATGACATTTAATGTGCACAAGTGCAAAGTTATGCACTTAGGGAAGAACAACCCAAACACAATTCAAGGTTTCACATTAGGAACCGCCACCCAGGAAAAGTTAGGCATCATTGTGGATAATACATTGAAACTCTCTGCCCAGCATGCAGTGGCGGTCAAGAAAGCAAATAGAATGCTAGGAATCACAAAGGAAGAGATGGAGAATAAAACAAAGGATATTATAATGCCTCTGTATCGCTCCATGGTGCGACAACACCTTGAATATTGTATGCAATTCTGGTCTCTATATCTTAAAAAGAATATAGCAGAATTAGAAGAGGTATAGAGAAAAACAGCAAAAATGGTAAAGGGGATGGAAGGATATCCCTGTGAGGAAAGGCTTAAAAGTTTAGGGCTCTTCAACTTGGAAAAGAGACGGCCAAGGGGGGATATGATAGAGGTCTATAAAATAATGAGTGGAGTGGAACGGGTAAATGTATTCTCCAGGAACAAGCAGGAAGTCAGTCTTCACATATGGGTGATGTCGGCACAGACGGAGCCCTCATGCAGAGCAATTACCCAGCTTTCAAAGAAAGCCTTTGGGATTGCACCACGCATGTGCGGTCCCCTTCCCGCCCAAGGGTGCCATCTTGCTCAGTCTCCCTTTTTCCGCGGAGCCCAACGGACATTGTCCTTAATTCCTCGTGGAAAAAGTACATCAGAACTTGGAAGAAATTTTGGATCTTCGACCGGTTCGACACCAGTTCCCCTTCCCGCCTTCAGCTCGGTACACCGGTATCGAGTCCAGTCAATTTTTTGTGTTTTTGTCCTTAGAGACTAGCGTTCGTGCTCTTTTTTTATTTTCACTGGCAGCACGGTCCTTCAACCTTGCAGGGGCCCTTTTTCCCACGATGGCTGCCAGCGGGTTTAAAAAGTGTGATTGGTGTAAGAAGTTAATGTCCCTCACTGACACACATGACTGTTGTCTCCGATGCCTCGGGCCCGACCATGACCCGAAGGCCTATGGCCCATGTGGGAAAATATCCTTTAAGGCACTTCAAAGTAGGCAGCAGCAGCGTGAAACGATTTTCTAGGAATCCGCATCCCCCTGGATCCAGACCTCATCAGAAGCCTCGATGTCTCGGGAGCTGTCTGAACTCGAGCAGCGTTTGGGGTCTTCTGAACAGGGGAATCCATCCTGGGAACACCGGAGGAAGAAGAAGCCCATGAGGGCAGCATCGTTGGATGCCTCTGATCACCCTGGGCCCATGAAAGCCAGGTCACGGAGTCCTGACCACCGCCCTGGGTCCTCAGAGTCGGAGCGGCCTGCGAAGGTACCTCACATGGAGCCAGAGACACCGAGGCGGGTAAGTGCTGTTGTCCTCGTGGACTCCCATCTGGGGGAACCAGTGTTGGGCCCGAGCCAGAGGCTGCGGAGTCTTCTGAGCTCAGTCTCAGGATGACGGCCCTGGAGCGCTGCATGTTTTCCTTCATGGAGCAGCAGCAGCGGGCGCTGATAGCCAGTCCATCCGCCCCAACCACCGGGACCTGCAGAGTCCAAGTTTATTTATTTATTTATTTAATGGTATTTATATACCACCTTATCATTCAATCAAAGCGGTTTCCACGGCAAACAATCAAGGGGGCAAATGTTTTCATGCAGTGTAGAGAGTGGTGTGTATTTGTTGGCGGGGATGTGATTAGATTTGGTTTATCTACATAGTGCACTATTATACATCATGAGCTATTATACAGTCTTATATACAGTCTTGGGGTGGTGGGGGGGGGGTTGATGATCTGACTTGTATGCTGGTTCAGGGGGTATGTCCATATTAATCGATGAACAGGGTTGTTGACCCCGGAGGCCAAGCCGATCCTCGAGACTCTTCGGACTCGAGTCAATCCTCGGCCAAGGTCTCCCTCGTCCTCCTGCTCAAGACCGAGGTTGTTGACGCCGGTGCTCTTGGCGTCAGGGCGGTCGGGGCCGAAGCCGTCGTGGCCAGAGCCTCTCTATTCCTCCTCAAAGGGATCGGTATGGGAGACGGAAGATGAGGAGTCCCCTGACACCATCAGACCCGGTATGACCCATCGGACTCACCGGGTTCGGAGCCTCGGAGAAGGTCCCCTCCGGAGGATACCCAGTTCTCAGACTTCGTCAGGGACATGGCCAAGGCTTTGGCATTCCCGGCAGATGCCGAGGAGGAGCCTCGAGCTGGAGCTCGATGCCCTCCAGTATGACTTTCCCCCAAGGGAAGCCCTTACTGTGCCGGTTCCTCCGATGCTGGAATGGCTGATGCTTCGCATCTGGGAGTCACTGGCCTCGATGCCAGTTCTATGCAAGTGGGTCAATTCCATCTATCGAGTCCGTAAGAGCCCTGGGTTCCAAAAGGCACAGTTGCCGCACAACTCCATAGTTGTGGAATCGGCCATGCATAGGCTCAAGAGCCAGAAAACGGCTGGGAGGCCCGGAACCTGGATGCCCTCGGCAGAAAATGCTTCCAGGGCTCGATGCTTTCATGCTGTGTCCAAACCTACCAGCTGTACATGGGCATGTACTTGAGAGACCTGGCAAAGTAAATTGCCAGGTTCTCAGCTGGCCTCTCCGAGGCACCCTTGCAGTGCTTCAATGCCTTGTCCACCAGGATTTGGGAGTGCTCGAAGTTCATATCTCGAGTGGCCTATAATGGCTTCGAGGCTTCGGCCCGAGTTGCCGTGGCCGGCATCGGTGCACGCCGCCAGGCCTGGCTAATGTCATTGGATCTGGAGCCATGGGTTCAGGACAAGTTGGTCGATGTCCCTTGCCGAGGTGACAACCTCTTTGGCAAACCCATGACTGAGAAGGCTGCTGAGCTCGAGTCCCAGTACTTGACCCAGACAAGACTCTCAAAGAAGACTTCTGCCCCTTCTAAGAAGAAGGGCTAGGGTAAAAAGCCCTTTTTCCCGAGGAAGGGTATTGCTTACCGCAACTACCACACTTACCAGACCACCCCAGCTCCCCATCAGGGGCAGCAGGCCAAGGGACAGGGTCATGGCCCGCATAAGCAGAAGGCCCCCAAGCCCAAGGTTCCGGCTCCTACCCAGCCGGGAGGGGGTTTTTGACTCCCATGGCATAGTCTCTCTTCCGCCAGTGGTAAGGTCTTGCACAGGAGGCAGGCTAACCCTGTACGCCCACAGGTGGCCAGCCATCACCTCGGATATCTGGGTCCTGCAAATAGTCCAATGGGGCTATTTGCTTCACTTCAGCCAGATACCACCCTCCTTCTTTCCAGGAGAGCCTCTCAGACCCCCTCTTCACAGGGACCTCCTCTTGCAGGAGTTGGTAGGTCTTCTAGAGGATCAGGCGGTGCAACCGGTGCCTCACCACCTGCAGGGCAAGGGCTTCTACTCCAGGTATTTTCTCAAACCAAAGAGAACAGGAGGCCTCAGACCCATCCTCGACCTAAAAAACTTAAACAAGTTCCTGGTGAGGGAAAAGTTCAAGATGCTTTCCCTTGGAATGTTGCTGCCTTACCTCCACCAGGGAGATTGGCTATGCTCCTTAGACCTGAAGGATGCCTATACACACATCCTCATACACCCAGACCACAGACAATATCTCAGATTTGTAGTGGGAGGAAAACATTTCCAATACAAGGTTCTACCCTTTGGCCTAGCCTCTGCTCCCAGAGTGTTTACAAAATGCCTGGCTGTAGTGGCAGCCTACCTCAGAAGTCAAGGAATTTTTGTCTTTCCTTACCTGGACGACTGGCTCATCAGGGGCCAGTCGCCTCAGGAGGCCCAACAGGCCACTTTTCGTACTATCAATCTGTTGCAACATCTGGGTTTTGTCATAAACCACGCAAAGTCCACTTTGCTCCCCACTCAAAACTTAGAGGCATGTTTACTAAACTGCGGTAACGGTACATAACGCGTGTAATGTAACGTTAATGATCGTTAAGTAACGTTAACGCGCGTTATGATGCATTAACGATCGTTAACGTCTCATAATGCGCGTTAACGTAAGTTAATGATCGTAAAGTTCCGAGGCGCGGTAAAACACCGCAGAGGGTGGAGAGAGGGCGGAGAGAAGGGGTCAATGGGCGGAGTGTGGGCGGGGAGAGGCTCCAGGCACACCAACGCGCTGAACTCAAGGGCTGAATCCTACCACGATTGAAAACCTGCCGGTAGATGCACATTTGCAGGGGAGGGAAACCATTTCAGCATCAGCAATGTACAGCATAGGCAGGGAAACCCACAAAACGTGATAAGTGTGATACATGTGCACGGAACAAAAGGGCAAATAAGCAGTGAAAATGACTATAAGAAACGAGGAAAATAACATAACCAAGCTAGCCAATAGTGATATCAATGGGAAACAGCCAAAAATACCACTGAGAAAGCCTCAGAAAAAGATATTAACTGTGGAAGGGTGTATGCTCTGTCACCATAGAAGGTGAATGATGTCACAGTGAAATAGCGCAGATCAGGGCTTCCCCTTGTTACTGAACAGGTTCCCCATGGCATGCACATGTTCCGCAACAGCAGGGTGGGCATGTCGGAATGGGCAACTGGGCAGATGCTGGAAAAGGGGATACAGAGGGATGCAGGCGGCACATGCTGTGGTGCAGCTTGGCCACAGTGGGGACTAGGGTGATGCTCAGTTTGGCCCATAGGAATGCATAAACAGTAGAGCCAGACTGCAACTGTTGAGGGCCCAACATGGGCATGAGTGTGTCCCCCGCAGTGTCACAGGGGACAGTACCCAGCAGCCACCCCTAAGGGCACAGAACAGTGGCATCCATCCAGGCACCCCTACCCCACCACCCATACCATAGGCAGATGCCTACATGCATACTGGATGGCCCGAGACTGCCCACCACCAGCACCACCAGCAGAAGGGCATGGCATGGTGGCGGAGGGGTATCAGTGGCGGAGGGGGCAGTGACATCTGACCATAGCAGGCCACGGCCCAGACCCATGTAGGTGGGTGCCATGCACTGCAACAGACAGGCTCAGTAGGACAAACAGTCATGGTACCTCCAGGGAATGATCTGTCCCTGTGGCGCAGTAAGCACAGCCAGTGCGCTAAGGAGCTGAAGATCACAGGTTCAATCCCGAGCTGTGGTTCCTTCCAACTCTGTTCCCATACTTTTTACCAGTGATAAACCGTGGTAAGGAAGATGGAACCTTGTATTTCTGATAGAATAAACATGCTTGGAACACCTACATTTTACCGTACAGAGCACAGACACCACAAACAGGCGCATTACCAAGAGCAGAGTCTCCCAAAGGCAGTCATGGAGGTCCAAACAACATTCAGCTTCCATGCTGTCTGCAAAAAAGATGCCTGTGCTGTATGTCGATGCGCCGCCCCCATGGTATGCAGATGTATCTCATGCATATTCATCAGGAACCGCATGAAAACCCGAACATGGTGCGGCCCACCAGGACCGGAGTTGGGAACCCCTGTCCAAGAGCATTGATCCACAGGGGCGGAAACACCCGCACCCACAGACCCCATTAGCCACTGCGTCCTGGAGAGGCAGGATGTTGGGCCCTGTGTGCATCCCCCAATACTATCACATGCATACCCTAGCAATGACACCCAAAACCAGGGAATACGGTACAGAGATAGCAAAAGGTTGCTATGATAACTGGCACATAGCAATCTCTAATGTTAGCACAAGCATCCCAGTGTGCTGTACCATACCAACTTCTGTGATGTCTGTGGAGTGTGTGTCACATCTGGAACCTGACAGTGTCCACCACCTTGGGAAGAGAACCCAATAGTACAGCATACCATAGCCATGCCTGCACTGTGCCCAGGACTGGTACGGTGTCCTGGGCTGCCAAAAGCCTATATTGGTGCACTATACTGGCATAGGTGTGGGGGTGTGCGTCAGTCTATCCAGTGTGTTGCATTTGCCAACACCTTCTGCAGCACACACCGCTAGCACTGTTGATAGTATTGGCCTGCCAATGTGCATAATGAGGAGCAAGATACTGTGGGTATAGCCAGAGAGGGCGGCCTGGGCAGGATGCACCTGCACAGAGCCCAGGGCAATGGCTGACATTGTAGGGCTTGCCCACCACCTACACGGACAGGGTGGCCACAGCATGTTCTGCTGTGTGATCATGCTCACCCTGACTGTGCAGTGACCACGGTATGGCTTGGTTCCCCCATAGTGTCCTTTTGAAGTGAGATATATGGGCTCCGTCCTCTGGAGCCCTATCACTGACCCATCTGCTTGGTGGGTATGTGCACATCCCAGGTGTGGGTGCACATGTCACCTTCAGGAACATGCACTATGGACTAGCAAGCAGGCTGTCTTCAGTTTGTATGTGTGTGGCTGGATCACCTTGCAGGGTGCAGTGGCTGGTAACTCACTTTGCTTGCTGCTGGAGGATGTCAGATAGTGGTGTGGGGCAGCTGCGCAGTACCAGGTCTACTGTCTGTCTGTCACTGCCCAGTGTATCGAAGCGTACACATCTGCATAGACTGCCCTGGTGGGGTGTCCATTCCCCGGCAGGACTGGGGTGAATGGTACCCTCTACTGTCACCAGTGTAGGGGAGTAAAATATTGACCCGTTATTTGGAAACCATGTTTCCCACCCTGAGCCACAGAAGGTGGGTTGGGTGTTGGTACGTAAACCGTCTATGGGCCCAAACCCCCCCCTTTGCCACCGCCCACCCCCCACCCCCCCTTGCCCGCCCCCCCTCCCCCCTCCCCCCCCTTGGACCTGAAATCATGTGACCATGGCACCCACACAGTGCATGAACTATTCAGGGTGCATCATAGTTCACACGGGCAAGACGTGATGTACAGATGGACACAGGCAATTGCTAAGGTTATCTGCAGGAGCCACCTATCACACAGAGGCACCGATGGGGACCTGTAGCATAGCCCATCGCAGAAATGCCAGGTGCAGTGGAAATGGTGCTGGGCACCCCACCTCACCCTCAGGGTGAACACAGGACCCGTTCACTGTGATGGACAGTAGCCACTCTGTGGCAGTAACACACACGGTCAGAACCCCCACCAGGCTGAGGTGCTGTGGGGTTGCACATGGTCAGGACACCCAACCAGGCTGAGGTGCTGGGGGGGTGCATACCCCATCTTGTGTTCATCTATAGACTGAAGATCTGCATGTGCAGTGCACCATGGTTATGGGTGGGATAACCCAAATCCTGGCCACCACAGCAGACAGTTTGTGTGGTGACCTGACGTCCTTCAGCAGCCAGCCAGGGATTTGTTAGTAGCACTAGCGATGTGGCCCACTAGTTACTTCACTGCTTGTGGAGCCAGGGGTCATGGGTTTAATCCCACAGTGGGGTTATTTGGTAGGGCTGTCTGAGGCATTTTCTTTTTTTAATTTAAATTGGTGCTGCCAGCAACAAACCCTCACAGTGCTGTCTCCTTACGGTGCCTCATCAGGCGCCCTATACAGTGCCCAATGCGGGACCCTGTACTGCGCCCTGTGGGGTGCCCCATAGGGGACATTCTAGGGTGCCTTGGCGGACAGTGCACTTTATAATGTGCCCTCTGGGGTGCCTTATAGTGTGCCTTATGCGGCACCTTAGGTTACGGCCCTGTGAGGGTGTGTTTTCTGGCAGCACTGATTAAAATTAACAAACAAAATGCTTCAAACAGCACTGATTTTGAGTAAAAGGTGATGTCTCAGCCAGCTTTACTCATTAGACCCACAGGGGGATTAAACTCACATCCCCTGCACCATTAGTCAGTGTATTAACCATTGTGCTACAGTTCTAGATGTCTTGTTAGACACCCTATCAGACGCCTTATGGGCGCGCGTTGCATGGTGCTCTACACGATGTTTTTTAACGCTCGTTAGGCTATGGCACCTGGTAACGCACGTTATCGGTAATGATATACCGCCCATGTCCTTATTTGGGATTTCTGCCTGTACCGCGGATCCTAACGCGAATCACACAAACGCAGTTTAGTAAACATGCCCCTTAGAGTTCATAGGAGCATGGCTGGACACCCTTCAAGCGAAGGCTTACCTGCTAGAGAACAGGGCACAGAGGCTGCTGGCCTTGGCACAACAGTTCAGGCGCATAACTCAGGTCTCAGCGAGACACTTATTGCGCCTTCTGGGCCACATGGCCTCCACGGTGCATGTGACCCAGAATGCCCGTCTCCACATGAGAACAGCTCAATGGTGCCTCAGAGATCAGTGGACGCAGGCCTCCGGCAGCCTCAGAGACAGGATAACAGTATCCAAACGAGTGGTGAAGTCATTACAGTGGTGGTGACAGCCGCCAAACCTGCTCGAGGGGATGCTTTTTCAGACTACCTCGCACACAAGTGTGCTGACAACAGATGCCTCCTTGCTGGGATGGGGAGCCCATTGCCAAGGATCCTGCACTCAGGGTTTATGGTCTCCTCAGGTGTCTGCCTACCAAATCAACCTCTTAGAACTGAGGGCGATCTGCCTAGCTCTCCAAGCCTTTGGTCATGTCCTCTCACATCAGTCTGCATTGATACAGATGGACAACCAGGTAGCAATGCTCGACATGAACAAGCAGGGAGGTACGGGGTCTCATATCCTATGTCAGGAGACACTGGACTTCTGCTCCTTTGCCATCAGGCAGGGTATGTCTATCAAAGCAGTGTACCTGCCTGGTCAGGAGAACTACCTAGCAGACAAGCTAAGCAGGATTCTCCAACCTCACGAATGGCAACTGGATCTGGTGGTGGCCCAGCGGATTTTTCACCGCTGGGGACTTCCGTCCATAGATCTATTTGCCAGTCCGCAAAATCACCAGCTACGCAGATTTTGCTCCAGACAGCCACATCCTCGGAGGGTGGCTGCAGATGCTTTCCTAATCTCCTGGTCAGGGAGCCTCATGTATGCGTTTTCTCCCATGCCTCTGGTGGCCCGGACTCTGTTCAAAATCCTTCAGGACAAGGCCTCTGTCATTCTGGTAGCTCCCAGATGGCCAAGACAGCCTTGGTTTTCGCTTCTCCTCCAGCTGGCAGTGGAAACCCCACTCCCACTGGGGAAGCAGCCTGACCTCCTGTCCCAGGAGCAGGGCTCTCTCTTGCACCACAAACTCAGGTCCCTCAACCTGATGGCATGGCTGCTGAAAGGGTAGTGCTGGCTCCTCTCCTCCTACCTCGAAATGTGGAAGAAGTGTTACTGGCCTCAAGGAGGCAGTCCACTTGGAAATCCTATGCTTTGAAGTGGCGTAGATTTGAGGTGTGGTATGATGCTTTAAAAACCCTTTCTTTTGCCTTGTACCAGTGGTGCTGCAGTACCTGCTTCACCTCTCAGAATTAGGTCTCAAGTCTAACTCTGTCAGGGTCCACCTGAGTGCTTTGTCAGCAAACCACTCGCCAGTGGAGGGGCAACCTCTTTCGGCTCACCCCCTGGTGTCCAGATTCCACAGAGGTCTGCTTCTGCTGAAACCCCCAGTTCATCCTCCGGCAACTGAGTGGGATTTGAATGTGGTCTTACAGCAGCTTACTCGCCCACCTTTTGAGCGGATGTCCTCTTGCCATCTGTGCTTCCTCTCCTGGAAGGTGCTCTTCCTGGTGGCATTCACATCAGCCAGACATGTGAGTGAGCTGAAAGCTCTCGTAATGGATAAACCTTACACAAGTTTTTATAGGAATAGGGTGGTCCTCCACACTCATCCCAAGTTCCTTCCAAAGGCGGTCTCTTCTTTCCACCTCAACCAGGAGGTGATTCTTCCGACTTTCTTTCCCAGGCCACATTCCAGCCGGGCAGAGGCAGTCCTGCATACCCTGGATTGTAAGAGGACATTGTCCTTCTACCTGGAGAGTACTAAGGGACATCGAAGGGCGACTCAACTCTTCATCTCGTATGACCCCAGTAAGCTGGGGTTACCTGTCTCCAAGCCTACGCTGTCCACCTGGGTGACAGACTGCATTGCCTGGACATACAGGTCGGCCGACCTCCCGTTGCAGAGTCGAGTCACGGCCCACTGTGTCAGGGCTAAGGCCGCATCAGTGGCTCACTTCTGCTCTGTTCCATTGGCAGATATCTGCCGGGGCACAACTTGGTCTTCAAGCCAGACGTTTGAGGCCCAATCCTCCGACCCTTTGGTGTCAGGCTACCGGGGGGTGTTGCTTTCTCAGCTGAATTCCTATTGCAGCTGCTCTGGCTCTCCTAGAGGGAGCCATTTTCAGCTATGGGTTCTCGGTAGCCTATAGCTAGGGAGTCCCATATGTGAGGACTGACTTCCTGCTTGTTCCTGGAGAAAGCGTAGTTGCTCACCTGTAACAGGTGTTCTCCAGGGACAGCAGGAATCAGTCCTCACGACCCTCCCTCCTCCCCTGGAGTTGCAGTCCTATTATTGTTTTTATTCATTTTGCCGTCTTTTTAGCTATGTCATTTGACTGAGCAAGATGGCATCCTTGGGCGGGAAGGGGACTGCGCATGCGTGGTGCAATCCCAAAGGCTTTCTTTGATAAGCTGGGGAATTGCTCCACACGAGGGCTCCGTCGACGCTGACATCACCCGTATGTGAGGACTGATTCCTGCTGTCCCTGGAGAACACCTGTTACAGGTGAGTAACTACGCTGATTGGCTGTTTACTCCTTCAAAAAGGAGAAAGACTAGGGGACACACAATGAAGCTACATGTAGCACATTTAAGACTAATCAGAGAAAATACTTTTTCACTTAATCAAATCCTGGAATTTGCTCTCAGAGGATACAGTAAAAGCTGTTAGTGTAGCTGGATTTAAAAGAGGTTTGGAAGAGTTCCTGAAGGAAAAGTCATAAACCATTGTTAGGATCAGGGAAATCCACTGCTTACCCTGGGATAAGCAACATAGAATCTGTGTACCTTTTTAGGAACCTGACATGTACCTATGACCTGGATTGGCCACTGTTTGAAACAGGAAACAGGATAAAATGGACAACTTAATCCATCTACTATAAATTGTGAATCTTGAAGAACCTTCACCCACTGCTAAGTTTTGATCTACTGTATTCCACACCATCTGTCAAGCTATAACTATACCTTCGCTTGACTATTGCAACATCATCTACCATGGACTATCCAAAGAATCATTACAGCCTCTTCAAATGGCACAAAATACCCAATTAAGAATAATCCACAAAATATCCAGACAATCACACATCACCCCTGTACTATGACACCTTCACTGTCTCCCAATCCATGCAAGAATAAAGTACAAGGCCCTCATCATGATACACAAGGTCATACACAATGATTCCACAAAATGCCTCTACTCTCTTCTTTCCAAACCCAAGCATAGCAGACTTTGCCAACACAACTCTCACATCTTCTCACCATCCCAGCTTGGAAAATCAAAAACAAACAAGCGACATGCAATCATGTCTTGATGAGTCCTTGGCCTGACCCAGTATGGCATATCTTATGTTCTTAAGTTATGTTTATAGTGATACAAAGTAACCAGTCAGAGGGTTTAATGAAAGAAAATATTGTCTGAAGATTTGTTTGAATGAATGTTTAGTATGAGAGAGAAAGAAGGTCATGTGATAGAGTTTTAAAGTTAAAAAATGCTATTGTTGCCATAGGTGTGGTAAGTGTCATGCCAGATGGGTGGGGCAGGTGGTCTGGGCTCCACTTTTTTCTTCTTGAAGTCACCGGTGAATGGACTTCCTCTTGGGATCCTGACCCTTCCCCTGCTGGGCAAGCATAACACACAAGACACTACCCCTCTGTGAGGTCACAATATACACTCACGCTAGGTCTCCCTGGAGGATGGGGCGAGGGGTTGCTGCTGAAAAGAAATAGTTGAGGTTATGGCAAAGGGGAAAAGGCATAGTGGGGAAACACCAGATGAGAATAAAATATTTAACAATATGTCTGTATGTCGGGCAGGGAAGGAGAATAGCATGTAGATCCAGGTTCCATGGAAGTCTGTGATGCTCCCTCGCTGTGGGCAGTCAAACTCTCTGACCCCTTATTCCACCTGACCAACTACAAAAGTGAACAAAATATTTCTCTAGGCCCTTCATGAAAAGTAGGACCCCAATCTTGGTGTCCGTACTGACTCTCAACTGTATGTTAGCTGAATTGGAAATAAAGCAAGAGTACCTTACCTGAGATCTCTGCACTCCCCCAAATCAGCCTTCCTTCAAGGGGGGTGGGGAGGAGAGAACCACCGAGGGTCCCACACCACTTGGCTCACTTTTCACAAGCAAGGCTCCTAGCAGGGCCGGCCCGTCCATTGAGCGAGAATGTTTTTTGCACAGGGCCCCATGTTTCAGGGGGCCCCGCGCAAAAAACATTCTGATCTAAAAGTAAAATTTAAAATTTAAAAAAAACTGTCTGCTGCCGCTGCCGGGGCTGGGGCCGTGGCCGCCGCAGCAGAATCGAGTGTGCCGCGGGGCCCCCCCTGCCCGGCAGAACCTGCCCTCCCCTGCATCAGCTCTCTCTTTGCAGCTGCAGTCACACACGCTGGCTTTCAGAGCGTGAGGGGAGAGTTTCTCCCTCGCGGCTCTGTTAAGCCCGCGGGGGCTGATGGGAGGGGGCTTGATGGAAGGGGGCTGATGGAAGGGGGCTTGAACTGTAAATAGCTGATGAGGACGGGACTTGGAATGGAAATGGGCTGAGGGGAAGTGGGGGGCTTGAACTGCAAATAGCTGATGGGGAGGGGGGCTTGGAATGGAATTGGGCTGAGTGGACGGGGGCTTGAACTGCAAATAGCCGATGGGAAGGGGGGCTTGGAATGGGCTCTTATGGGAGGGAGCTAGGACAGGAAATGGGCTGATGGAGGGGCTAGGATAGGACTGGGAATTGGGTGTTGGGGGAGCTAAGATTGGAAATGGGCTGTGGTGGGGGCTTGGATTGAAATGGACTCATGGAGGGGCTAGAACTGGAAGTAGGCTCATGGCGGGCTTGGATTGGAAATGGGCTGAGTGGAGGGGAGCTAGGATTTGACATGGGCTGATGGTGGGGCTAGGAAAGGACTAGAAATGGGCTGATGGGAGGCTGGTATTGGACATGAGCTGATGAAGGGACTCGTATAGGACTGGAAATGGATGGGGGAGCTAGGACTGGAAATGGGCTGATGGGGGGACTAGAAGGGAGAGGATACTGGGTGGGGCTGGAACTAGAAGGGAGCTGATGTTGGGGGAGATTAGAAGGGGATGGGGCTGGGAGAGTGAAATGGAGAGGGGAAAAATATTTTGTGTGGGAGGGAAGAAAAATCTACAATTGGCCGGGTGTTGGGAGAGTAAGTGGGGATTGAGGATGGAGGGGTAAAATTTGAGTGGATGAAATAGGAATGAGGAAAGAGCAAAAGGAGAAAGATTAGTATGTTAAAACAGATGTAGAGGTAGAATGGAAAAAAAACTAGAAGAGTGAAGAAAGGACAAATGGACAGCAGACGATGGAGAGTTAGCAGAAGACACAAATAAACCAGAAGAAAGTGGCTGGAACAATTGCAACTGAAAAAAAATGCACAAAAGGTACAAAGATATCTCTTTATTTTGAATTTATTAACTGGAATATGTCAGCTCTGGGAAATGTGCATCATTAACGTCGGTGCTTTGTTTAGTACAAGAGGAAATTAATTTATAGTTTTATTTCTACAGTGTTGTACATTCCAAGTTTGGCTTTTGGGGTTCCCAGTTTAATTATTGTCTTCCTGTTTCTAAATTGTGATTCCTTGTTTGGTGATGGTCTATGTTCTGCATGTGTAACTGAGCTGAGGTATTCTGTTTATGTAATTCCTATTTGACATTGCCACTTGTTCTCTTTCCCCAGTAGGTCATGTATTGTTATTCTCTGAAATGTATTGGATTAATATTTGCAGTGTTGCCTTTTGATAGATATGGTATGGTGTTTTATGAGTCCTTGTAGTGCTGTTAGGATACGGCAGGTTTGCTATGGGTTTAAATGGGCAGTGTTTGTAGTAGTTCCTAATGTGCCTGGCGGTTGGCACTGTATTATAGTAATGTAGAAATCTTTTAGTCTTTCTTTATCCATACACTCATGAAGAAGCATGTTTACTAAAAGTTAGTGTATGGTAACATTATGCAAATATTTATGCAAATGAGGCCCCTTATGCAAATGAGGCCCCGCACCGAGTCTCCTAGACTCTGCTGTCTCAGAGCTCTCTGATGCAGACTCTGCTCTCTTTAAGCAGCTACTAACCTCTGGCCCTTCTCTTCCCCTGCTTCCATCTTAGCTGCAGCTGGGTGCTTCCCCCTTCCTGCTCTGTGTCACTCGATTTCTAGAAACACAACACTTGGTGCTTAAATTCTCTGCTTCTGTAGCTGTCTGCCTCCCTTCTATTTTTTTCTTCAGACATCTTTTTGCTCTCTCATGAGAGAGGGGTGAAGGAGGCTCTTTATCTCTCTTAACTTAACTTTTCCTTCTTCCGTGGGCTCTTGTCTTGCATATGACCTCTGTGCTCTTCAGTAATAGACTTAGTCCATGTGCCTGTCAATAGTCTTCCTTTCGCTTTTGTCTTTTCTCGTACAGTCAGTGATGACACTCTTCCTCTGCTGGAAAAGGAAGTTCTGTCTTACTTCCCTGCCAGTGGGACACTTCGTGTGTCTGATTTTGGTTCTCCTGGGAGCAAGCAGGAACCCATCTTCCCTTGACTGACTTGCTGTACAGGCTGTCAGTGCTGGCGGGACCTTTAATCTCCTGCACAGGCTTCTCTGTGTGGACCCCCCCCCCCCTTTTCTCTGTGCTTTCGTGCTCCATTTGGTGTGGGGGGGGGGATCTTCTGTTCTGCCTTTCTTCTGGCTCTGGAATATGCTGTCTCTCTAAGAAAACCGTCAGCAGGGGAGGCTTCACTCCTGTGTGGCTTGATGCTGCTCTGCCTTGCTCCTTACAGTGTAGGATCCCTCAGAAAACTTCCCAACACCATAAACCAAAATCTCTTAAGTATAACTAAATACTATTTTTGTCGGAGCGGGCCGAGGGAGGGCCAGAACGAGAAGTCTAACCCCCTCCAGACGGCCAACTTCTTTTATTCAATTATAGGTTTCCAACCGTTAAAAATTCCTCTCACAAGGGTACTTATCTATAGTATTCTTCTACTTCGTAACTGTGTCCAAATCCCTTGGTTGCTCAAAGGTCGAGATTGTTCACACGACGTGCACGTTTCGGGATAAACCCTATATCAAGTGCATTCAAAGTTCTAATCTTGTCAGGCAACCTTTTTCAGGAAAAACGCCGTCACCGCGGCCAGGATTTTTCATTTATGAATGGCGTTCACCAGCTGCTTTGAAATAAAGGAAACCCACCAATCAACCAACAGGATCCCTCCTACCATTAGGGAGTCCCTGTCATGATTGGTCCAATCTAATGATTACGTCAACATGCTCTCCCATTCGATTTCTCGGTTTAAGCCTGTCGGAGATATTGTGTTTAACAAAAAAATCCAACGTTGTTCCAAATGTTGGAGTTTCTTTATAGGATTTCCCCCCCGGGGATCCAAGGGAACATAATAAATCACAGTCCATCAAAAATCTCCGAAAGTATGGCAGTGTTCTAAGCAATGTTCCACCATCGGAGCTGATAGAACTTTGCATCGAATACGGGAGGCATGTTCCATCAATCTCTTTCTCACCGGGCGAATCGTCCTACCCACATAGACCTGATTACAAGGACAGATCAAAAGATAAACCACATATTCAGATGAGCAATCTGTTGTCCACCTACGAGTGTAAAGTTTAGACGTAAGGGGGTCTATCCAATCCACACCAGTCATTGTAGTGTCACAAAATTGACATTTATTGCAAGGGAAGTGTTCACCTTGGGAACTAGGCAAAACAGGTCGATCCGAACATTCTGTAGTTCGTACAAGCCGATCACTCATATTAGAACCCCGTGCATAGGCAATTCTTAAAGGTTTATTGAAACAAGGGTGCAGTTGTAAAATTGACCATTGTGTCCTTAAAATTCGCATAACTGCTGAACTACAATTGGTGTAAGGAAGCACCCCCACAATTGAATCCTCCATTGATGTGTCAGACTTAGCATATGCTGGGTCCAACAGCCACTCTCGATGTATGTGGCTAGCCCGTCGATAAGCTTGAGTCACTACTGAAATCGGATATCCTCGATATAACAAACGCTGTCGAAGATCCGAAGCATGTTTATGAAATTCAGCCAATGTTCCACAAAGTCGCCGTAGCCTTAGGAATTGGCCAAAAGGAAGTCCCCTACGAAGTGGACCGGGATGAAAACTGTGGAAATGAAGAAGACTATTACGCTGTACCGATTTTCTGTACAGCGTAGTAGTCAATCCCCCCTCCATATTCATTACTAACATATCTAAAAACTCTATCTGATGGTGATGTATATGTTCTTTTGAGGAAGCCGGTAGGCTCAAAACTAACACGCTAAGCACGGAGATTTCAAATATCATCATCAAGCGCCAGTTTTTGCAAGTCATACAACATTTTCAAGTTGGATTCGCTGATATCCATTGGACATTCTAAATCTCACCCCCTGAAGAGACACATCAGCTTTTGTGAAACGCGGAACGGCAGCCGGAGGACAGCGTCGGGGCAATACAAATGATAAGCGAATACTTTTTCTTAAACATTTTTTTCATTTGAAAAGTTTAACTGTCTGGCATAATCTACGCATAGGAGTGAAAACAATGGGTCGTTGATGCAAATGTAACACACATCCTTTGTCACAGTTTGCAGGAGTGTGATTAACAAAAAGTCTGAGACCTGTTTTCCCTTCTTTAAAATCTATAGTGAAATCTGTACTACGTTACTAAGCTGAGGTAGATCATAGCCTGAGTTTCTGGTTTTGAGGGCTTGTGCTTATTTATTTTCATACATAATAATTTTGTATGGCATTTTTTTCTCCGGTAACTTCTCCAATTCTTTTTTGAATCACGCTACATCGTTTTGAAACCAGAACAGTTTGGTCACCCACTGTAATATGCAACACATCTTCAGGGAAAAATTACCAGCTAATCAGAATAACCTCAATCTGTTTTCTAGTTAACATTACCTTATTCTCAGCCATGTAGGTCACAGCATCCCTAATAAGTATTGTTACAATATATTCTATTGATTCTGTTAAGGGAAGAATTAGCTGCAATTAAACATACCTCCTCTAGGGTACAAATTGAAAAAAACCCACCACCACTCCCACAAAGAATCAAGCGGTCCAGGGAACAAATGGATCACCGTGGGCTCTGGTAGGTTGCAACCTGTAACATGGAGACACCCTTGCCATCAGGAGATATCCCTGTATAACGCCTTCTCTGCTTTGCAAAATTTGAGTGCCCAATTAGTGGAAACTGAAGTGCCCTTAAACGAGAAGGTTAATGCCTAATCTACTGATAATGCCCTGAATATGAAGAAACAGTCACAAAAGAGGATACCACTATTACTTGGAGATTCTGTCATCAGAGGCACCAACTTGAAAACGCAGTTCAAAGGGGAGAAGATGGTCAAATACCTCCCAGGCTCTTCAGCCAGCAGGAATACGGATCCTAAGTGAAAAATTCAGGCATTATGTGGACAGGCATTTAAACTAGGAAAAGAGGGTGACGGATGGAGAAAGACAAGTTCAGGACGTCACTCCCAGCAAAAGCATAATAATATTGGAAAGAACCACACTCTTAAGCCACACATCAATGGCAAGTGGGAAGAGGTGTGTAGAACAAAATTCATGCAAAATACAGGCAAGCCAGTCAACAAATGCTGTAAAGCAATCAGCACAAATGCTCAAAGCCTAGCCAACAAGGTTCCTGACCTGGAAGCCCTAATGGTGGAAATGGACTTGGACATTGTGGCCATTACAGAAACATGGATTAACGGGTCACATAAATGGGAAATAGCCATAGTTGGCTGTAATTTATTTAAGAGTGATAGAGAAGGCAGAAAAGGAGGAGGAGTAACTCTATACTGTATGTCACATGGAGAAAAGAACAAGCGCTCTGGATTGTGTTGGAAAGAGGAGATGGCACTCTCATCCATGTCGGTGTATTCTATAGGCCTCCAACTCAAACCGAAGACATGGATAGAGAGACTTGATTATTGGTATTGCAAAGGTAACCATGAAGGGGGAAGTGATCATATTGGGTGACTTTAATCTACCCGATGTGGATTGGAGTATTCCTTCTGCAAATCTGGAAAGAAGTAAAAAAAATTGTGGATGCCTTCCAAGATGCATTGCTTAGAGAAATGATGATGGAAATGACTAGGGGAAGTTCAATGCTGGATTTTGTACTCACCAACAGAGAAAGTGTGTCGAACGTCCAGGTGGGTGCCCATTTGAGCAACAGAGATCATCACACGGTGTGGTTTGAGATAAAAGCCAAGGCAAAGTCCCCTCACAGCAAGCTCAAAGTCTTAGGGGTATGTTTACTAAAACCCCGGTAAAGTGCGGGCCCCGGTAGTGTGCGGGTGCCATATAAGGAGTGGGCGTTCTGTCCTGAAAAAGAAAAGCTGGAATTTACATATGCGCTAAGGTGCGCGGCGCCCATGTGCGCCCCGCACCTTAGCGCATGAGATAGCTGCGTGGGAGGCATAAGTGGCACACTGAAGTGCAAGTAAAAGAGCAGAGCCACAGCACAATGGTTAAGACACTGACCAACGGTACAGGGATCAGGGGTCAATCCCCCACAGTGCCCAATGAAGACAGCTGGCTGAGGTGTTAATTTATGAGGCCCAGAAATACTGGGCGTCATAAGGCAGCGCGCTAATGTTTTTGGCGGCATATTAATACTGGGCGGTATAAGTGGCATGCTGATGTGCAAGAAGAAAAGCAGAGCCACAGCACAATGGTTAAGGCACTTACCAATGGTGTAGGGGTCAGGGGTTCAATCCCCCACAGTGCCCAATGGAGACAGCTGGCTGAGGCATTATTTTAGGATGCATGTAAATGATGGGCGGTATAAGGCGGCACGCTGATGGGCATAAGGCGGTGCGCTAATGTTTTAGGAGGCTTTTTAATACTGGGCGGCATAAGGCGGCGCGCTGATGTGCAATCACAGGAAGAGAGCCACAGCACAATGGTTAAGACACTGACCAATGGATCAGGGGTTCAATCCCCCAAAGCACCCAATGAACAAGGCTGGCTTAGGCATAACATATTAAGGGGAAGATTGCTTTAGGAGGCATTTTATTCATATTTTAATTATCACTACTAGCAAACGCACTCCCAGAGCGTGTTAACATAAGGTGCCCTATAAGGCACATTTTAAAGTGCACTGTCAGCCAAGGCACCCTAGAATGTTGCTTATAGGGCGCTTTAGAGGGTGCCGTATGAGGTACCGCAAGGTCAGTGTACTGTTTTTTATGGCAGCACTGTGTAGTTTAAGGAATGAAAAGCATAAGTAGGTGCGCTGACAGGCAAGGAGGAGCAGCAGTGGAGCACAATGGTTAAGGCACTGACTACTGATACAGGGGTCATGAGTTTGCTCCCCAGTGTGCCTAATACGTAAGGCTGGCTGTGGCATCAGCTTTGCATTGTACATATTTTGTCCTGCAGCACTTTAATTTTATGTTATTAATTGCTGCCAGCAAACACGCCCTCACGTGCCGCAATTGAAGGTGCCGTATAAGGCACCCTATAAGGCACTCCATAGGGCACATTAGAAATTGCACTGTCCGCCACAGTACCCTAAAATGTCCCCTATAGGGCACCCTATAGGTTGTGTCACAGGATATTGCATAGTGCACCTTATATGGATGGGAACCATAAGGTGCCCTATAGGGCGCCCTATAAAGCACCCTCAGAGGAACCTTATGGGTACAGTACGCTGAGGGTGTTTTTGCTGGCATCAAAATATGTACATTAAAAAAAATGTGTTGGGCAACCCTATCAAATAACCCCACTGTGGGTTTGAACCTATGACCTCTGACTTCAGAGGCAGTGAAGTAACCATTGGGCTACAGCTCTATAGCTGCTAGCAAGCCCCTGGCTGGCTGCAGAGAGCATGCACGTCACCACACAGACAGTCTGCTGTAGTCACCAGGATAGGGTTAGCCCACCCATACCCATGATGCACTGCACATGCAAATCAGCTGTCCACAGATTGACACAAGATGGGCAATGCACCCCCACAGCACCTTGGCCCGGTAGAGGGAAGTGACCATGTGCACCCACACACCACCTCGGCCTGGTAGGGGGTACTGACCGTGTGTTTCACTGGCACAGAGTAGCTACACACCGTCACATTGTGCGGGTACTGTGCTCACCCTGAGGGTCAATGAAGCGCCCAGGACCAGGTCCACAACACCTTCCATAACTGAAAGAGGCCATGTCAAAGGTCCAAAGCAGTGTTAATGTGTGAGATAGGTAGTTTTTGCACAAACACCTTGGATATCTCTGTCTGACTCAGTCAGGTGTAGCCCCTATGGACCCCTAGGTGGGCCATGTATCACCACCCCCCTCCTCCAGGGCTGAGGGTGGCAAACAGGGTCTCCTATCAATAGATTGACATTCTACCTCCCTGCAAAGGTGGCAGTAGAGGGGTCCATCAACCCCAGTCCTGCTGAGGAGCAGATACCCCACAGGGCAGTCAATGCAGCTCTATACACATCCATAACACAATAGCAGACATGTATTAGGCCTGGATATGGTGAGCTGCACCCCACCACTGTCTGATATTCTCCTGCAGCAAGTCATCAGCCACTGCACCCTGCAAGCTGCTCCATCTCAACACATACCAGCTGCAAACAGTGTGTTAGTTAGTCCACAGTGCATGTTCCCAGTGGAGATGCATGCACCCAGAACTGGGATGTCAGCATACACAGCAAGCAGATAAATCAGTGACTGGGCCCCAAAAGGAAACCCATATCTATCACATGAGAGAAATACTATATAGCACTATGGGGGTGCCTAGCCATGCTGTGGTCACTGCACAGTCAGGGTGAGAGTGATCTCTCAGCAGGACATACTGAGGTCACTCTGTCTGTGTAGGTGGTGGCCGGGCACTAAAATGTCCCAGTCAGTGCCCTATGCCCTGTGCAGATGCACCCTGGCCAGGCCACCCTGTCCGGCCTATACCCATGGTACCTTGCTCCTCATTATGCACATTGGCAGCCCAATACTGGCAACATTGCTGGCAGTGTAGGCTGTGGAAGGTGTTTGCAGCCACCACACACTGGATAGGCAGACAGCCACCCCCACACCTATGCCAGCATTGTGCTACTATAGAGGAGTCCAGCAGCCATACCCACCACACCAGTCCTGGGCACAGTACAGGCATGGATATGGTACGCACTACTGTTGGGGGTCACTCCCTAGGGTGGTAAACACTGTCAGAGACCAGACCTGCAGCGCACACCGCAGACATCAGAATGATTGTTATGGTGGAGCTCAATGAGCAAAATGTGCTTAATGGAGGAATTGATATCTACCAGTTATCATGGGAAACATTTGATAGCTGTGTACCATATACCCAGGTGTAGGGTGGCATTGCTAAGGTATGCAACTGCTAGTATTGGGAGATACAGGCAGGGCCCAATGTCCTGCCTCTCCAGGAGGCATTGGCCAATGGGGCCTGTGGGTGTGTGGGGGGGTGTGTCTGGTCCTGTTGGCTGCTGCTTTATGGCAGAGTTTCCCAACTCCAGTCCTGGTCTTCCAAACAGTGTTCGGGTTTTCATGCTGTCCCTCATAAAAATGCATGAGCTACATCTGCATACCATGGGGGTGGTGCATAGATATGCAGCACAGGCATCTTTATTAGAGGCAGAATGGAACCTGAATGGTGTGGGGCCCTCCAGGACTGCATTTGGGAGACTCTGCTCTAGGTAATGCGGCTGTTTATGGTGTCTGTGTTTGGTGTGGTAAAATATAGGTGTATTAACCATGCGTATGTTCTCAGCAATAAAGGTTTGTCCTTACTATCATGGTTTAGTTGTGGGAAAAATATGTGGACAGGATTGGAGGTAGCCCCAGCTGGCCTTTGAACCTGTGACCTTCTGTTCCTGCACACACTGTCTGTGTGCACTGCACCACTGTGTTGCCACAGATATGCTGCCTTCCCTGGGGAGTTCATGACTGAACATCCAACAGAGCCTGTCTGTTGCGGTGGACGGTTCCAGCCTGCACACTCCCAGGCCACTGTCTGCTGTGGCTTGCAGCCACTGCCCCCTCCACCACCTGTACCCTCCACCAACATGCAGACATGTCCTTATCTGGGAAAAAGCATATGACCTGATTGAGTTGTGGCACTCCAGGACTGAATTTGGGGGACTCGGCTGTAGGTAATGCCCATTGTTATGGTTTGTGTGCGGTGTAGGGTAAAATATGGGTGTTTGAACCATGCTTATGTTCTCAGCAATAAAGGAGTGTCTTTACTATCACTGTTTAGTGGTGGGTAAAACTATGGAGACTGGGTTGGCAGGAGCCCCAGCTGGGATTTGAACTTGTGACTCTCTGGTCCTACAGGTACTGGCTGTGTCCGCTGCACCACACTGTGGCCGCAGAGACAGTGCATTATCTGGAGATAGGAAATCTGGCCGCACGAGTCAGACACCCTGCTCTGCACAATTTTACTGTGGGCTCGTTTACCTTGTATGGGGACAAAGGTGCAAATAAACCTCAAAAATGACCTCCAAAAAAAGGGGAAGAAAACCAAAACCAAGCTGGGCAACAGTGATATTAATGGGCAACCATAAAAAACACTCCCAGGAAAGCTCCAATAAAATGCAGTGATTTTTGAAAGAGTCTACGGAGCGCAGACCCTTCCAAAAATCATTTCTTTTTTTTTGAGCTTTCCTGGGAGTGTTATTTATGGTTGCCCATTAATATCACTGTTGCCCAGCTGGATTATAATTTTTTTGGAATTTGTTGTGGTCATTTTCAATTTATATTTGCTATTTTGTTCTGAGCACATGTATCACACTGCTCACGTTTTCAGGTTTCCCCGGTTTTGCTGTACATTGCTGACGGAAATGGTTTCTCTTCCCTTTAAATCGGCTCTAACGCGAGGGTTTCACTCGCGGTATTTTTTTTGCCAAAATTCAGCCCCGCTCCTGTGCGTGGAGCCTCTCCCCTCCCACTCTCCACCCATTGACCCCATCCCCCGCCCCTCGGTAGCCTTCCTCCACCCTCGAAATGCCTTTCCATGCCTCTATCGCACATCAGCTCGGGCCCGTCAGTGAGAGGGGCACGTGTGCGGGGGCCCGTTAGTGTGACACGCACGCGTGCGGGGCGCTGAAGAGCACTTAAGTGCATCATTAGCGTACACTACTGTGCGCCGCGTAAGTGCCTGAAGGAGGAGTTGGCAGGGTGGGAGGAGGTAAGAGAAGTGGAATTGCAGTGGACTAAAGGAGGCAATAAAAGGAGCAAAATATATATCTGTAAGGAAAGTAAATAAAAACAAAAGGAAAAGGAAACCTATTTGGTTTTTTAAAGAGTGGCTGCACAAATAAAGGCAAAAACCACAGCTTTCACAAAATTCAGAAGTTCACAGAGGAACACTGAAAAGAATGCAGGATAAAACTAAAAGAGACAAAAAGAGAAATAAGGATAGCAAAATCAAAAGCAGAAAAAAAGATGGCTAAAGATCTAAAGCGTGGTGATAAAACTTTTTTTCAGGTATATTCGTGAGAAGAGGAAGATCAGAGGTAAAACTGCAAGACTCAAAAGTGCTGAGAACGGATTTGAGGAAAGTGACATTGAAAAAGCGAAAATGCTAAACAAATACTTCTGTTCTGTTTTTACGAAAGAAAATCCTGGAGAAGGACCCTGTGATATACAAATTTACAAATGGAAATGGAGTAGATACTACACCATTCACAGAAGATGATGGGTTTGAACAGCTTGCAAAACTGAAAGTGGACAAAGCCTTGGGATCGGATGGGTTATATCCCAGGATACTGAAAGAGCTCAGAGAGGTTCTTGCAGGGACTTAAGGATGTTTTTAATAGATCCTTGGAGTCAGGAGAAGTTCTGCAGGACTGAAAAAGGGCCAATGTGGTACCTCGTCACAAAAGCAGTGATAGGGAAGAAGTGGCAAACTACAGGCCAATGCCTTACCTCAGTGGTGCGAAAAGTAATGGAGGCGCTCCTGAAAGAGAGAATAGTGGACTTTCTCAAAACCAATAGGTTGCATGATCTGAGGCAACATGGTTTTACCAAAGGACGATCATGCCAAATAAATCTGATTGAGTTCTTTGACTGGGTGACCAGAAAACTAGATCAAGGGCATGCGATGGATGTAATCTACCTAGATTTCAGCAAAGACTTTGATACTGTTCCTCATGGGGATGGGTCCCAAGGTGGTGATCTGGATCAGAAATTGGTTAACTGACAGATGACAAAAGATGATGGTAAATGGAACTCACTCGAATGAAAGGAAGGTGTTTAGTGATGTGCCCCAGGGATCTGCTTTGTTAGTGATATTGCTGAAGGGCTGAATGAAAAAGTCTGTCTTTTTGCAGATGATACAAAAATTTGCAACAGTGTGGACTCCCCTGAGAGAGTGGATAACACGAGGAAAGATCTGCAAAAGCTGAACGAATGGTCTAATGCTTGGCAGTTAAGATTTAATGAGAAGTGCAGTGTCATGCACTTGGGATGCAGAAATCCAAGGAAATCATATGAGATAGGGGTCAATAGGTTAGTGTGCATGGAACAGGAGAAGGACCTCAGTCATTGTTTCTGAGGATCTCAAAGTGGCTAAAAATTGTGACAAGACAGTGGCCTAAACTAGAAGGATGCTGGGTTGCATATACAGAGAGGAATTACCAGCAGAAAGGAGAAGGTAGACCCTACAAGTCGCTGATGAGTCCTCACTTGGAATATTGTGTTCAGTTATGGAGACTATATCTCACAAAGGATATAAAAAGACTGGAAATGGTTCAGAGGAAGGCCACCAAAATGATTTGGAGCCTGCACCAGAAGACATGAAAATTGACTCCAAGACCTAAATAGGTATACTCTAGAGGAGAGGAGGGACAGGGGAGATATGATACAGACCTTTAAATACTTAAGGGGTATTAATGAACAAACAAACTTTTTTTCAAAGACGGGGAAGCTGTAATACTAGAGGGCATAACATGAAGCTGCAAGGGGGTAAACTGAAAGGCAATGTCAGGAAATACTTTTTCACTGAAAGATGGTAGATTCTTGGAATGCCCTTTCTATGGAAGTGGTGGGGGCAAATACAGTGACAGAATTCAAAATGGCATGGGATTGACGCAGTGGGTCCCTTTATAGAAACAAGATAAGATCAAAATAAGCATAACTATCTCTTATATCTTAACAAATGG
This sequence comes from Ichthyophis bannanicus, assembly GCA_033557465.1. Taxonomy (NCBI): domain Eukaryota; kingdom Metazoa; phylum Chordata; class Amphibia; order Gymnophiona; family Ichthyophiidae; genus Ichthyophis; species Ichthyophis bannanicus. Next base: position 950,124,669 of record CM066034.1, read on the forward strand.
GGTGACCTACACGGAGTAGTGGATACACCCCTAAACAAAGGCATGGGGGGGGGTCACTTGCACGGAGTGGCAAGTGCACCTACTCTTGCTGCCTTGCTTGGCATACTAGATGGACCATACTGATCTTTATCTGCCGTCATATACTATGTGACCTGAGACGCAGCGCCTTGCTTACAAAATAGCTTTGACGGTTCCTTTTAAAGGTACTACTGCACTAGTTCATTTAGATGGATAAAGTCCCCTTTTACATTGTCTTCACTGTTTGGGAAGGCTGATCCTAAGTAGTCTTTCTTAACATTACAATGCATAGCAGAGAGAGATTTACTCTCAGTATAGTTGAGTTGCCAGCATTTCAAGGTGAGTTCCAATCCATTCACATATCTATGGTATGCTGAGGCAAATTTGGTAAGCTTGTCATTAATACTTTCATCATTCATGAAAAAAAGTTATGATTAGATCACTGAATTCACTCCTTTTCCATCATTCATTGTTTATGGAATCAAGTATTCATAAATAAATGCCAGTTTTCAATTTGGCTCTGCTTTGATGGATAACTGCCTCTGTTTCACTGGAAAATGTTAAATGTTGATATTTAGCCCCCTATATAGATAATGCTGAGTGAAGTTTGTCTAGCCACCTTGGCTTTATCTGTATAAGGCTGGGGTGAAGTTAAGATGGAGCAAGAGTGAGAACCATATATTAACAGTATATGGTTCTCACATAGTGGACAAATGTGAGATTTGTCCACTATGCAGACAGTCTGGTATTTTACTTTAGGCCTGCTATTCAGAAAGACTATCTGTATAGTAGCCAAATGTTACTGCTATGCCCATAGTGGCCAGCAGTCAGTAGAGATAGGTATAGTCAGCACCAGTCATGTACCAAGGGGCATTGGGTGCGGCCTGCCCCGGTGTAGGCCAAGAGGAGGGTGCACTCCCACCGAGCCCACATGCAGGAGCCAGTCCAGCAAACCTAAAGATGTGGGTGGCTTACTATGCTGCCTCCACTTCAGGCCCAGCGGCTGTTCCCTCCTGGCTGAAGTCTTGTGAATCGCGAGACTTAGGTCCAGGAGAGAACATTCAACAGGCCTGGAGCAGAAGCAGCATGGTAAGACAGCCCTGGCTTTAGGTTAAGTTTCCAACACTGGCTCTACCATATGGGTCTGGTGGTGTATATCTGCACCACACCATGCTGTGCTGTAAGGGGGAGGGGTGCCCACCACAAAGGGGGTGCCTGCCCCTGGTGCCCACAGGACCTGGAATACATACATGAAAAAGCCCAATGCTCATGCCCCACCGTTCTTCCTGATCAGCATCAGCCCCTCATCCTGATCCCCTCCAGGGTCAGTATCACCCCTTTCCTGGTCCCCACTCCCCCTGAAAAGCATAATTCAGTCCTCTCCCCACCCAAAGCCTCACCCATCCCTCCCCCTACCCACTGATATGCCCAGCTTTTGCCAAGGGCTTCTCTGATGGGATAGTGGCAGGGCAGAAGCAATCACTAGATGCTCCGGCCCTTTTACTCAGTTTCAAAATGGTGGCTCTGATCCCTAGTGATAGTATCACAAGACAATCACTAGGGGTCAAAAGTTGCAATTTTGAACCCAGGAATGAAAAGGGTAGGAGTGTCCAGGGATTGTTCCTTCCCTTCCACTATCCCAGGAAGGAAGCCCCTGGTAAGTCATGGGGGGTGGGGAGACAGGTGATGATCTTTGAACTTGTTGTGGGGGAGGTAGGAAGATGGAGTGGGGGCCTAATGGTATGCTGATTGAGAGGATCAGGATGGGAGTTGATGTGCTGATCAAGGAGAGGATCGGGAGGGGGGGGGGCTTGCAGAGGTGATGCTGATGCAGATTGGGAGGTGCGGGGGTTCAGGATGCTTGTCAGTCAGCCACAGTTTGTATTGATTTTTGGAGCAGGCTGTGTGCAACTGCAGGGCAAGTGCACTTATCAGTTCCTCTTAAGGAGGCATTAAGTCCATTGGCACAGCATGAAGCAATGACCGCATAGTAACTGCAAGCGCTGACCACGCCCACTCGCTGCACGCCGCCCACCCATTTTCCACCATACCTCAGTAATCAGAATGGGATTTTTAGTGCTCTTGGTGAGCCCACGTTAACGGCCAGCACACACAAAATCCCATGCTGTTAACGCACTTTGGTAAACAGGCCCCATAGTCATCAAACGTCTCCCTTAAATGTTGGACAAATTATTTCCAGAAATCCAGCAACTTAAAGATTGCATCGCTTTTTTGAAGTATTCTGCAGTCATCGGACAGTTTCAAAGCATTGTTCCACATTTTGGAATGATGTGGAACAATGCTTTGAAAGTGTTCGATGGAACTTTGTTTCCTTCTAGCAGGACATTGTTGTTGCCCCCTTATGCTTGTTTTGGTCTTCACACGGCTCTGCCAGCGCATCTACATGGATAGACCTTGATGTGTCAGATAGTCCTTTGATAACATTTCATTTTATGCTGCATGATCTGTTAATATGCTCTGCTGATAAGCTGAAAAGAAGTTATTCAACTGCCGAACAAAATTAACATAGGAGACTTCAGTAAGATGGCAAAAAACTGCATGCACACCACCGAATTTATGCGAATGGCCAGAAAAGAGAGAACAAAGGCATGCTCATTTTCTTCTAATGTCCCAGCATTTATGTTAAAGTATTTTATTGATTTTCACTCATCAAATACTTATAACACACACAGTATACAGGAAACCAAAACAGAAACAACAAAATATAATACAATCAATCAATAATAATAATAAACATCATCCTTAGCCCACATAAACGGGGAACATCACAAATATGAAACAAAGCAAATAAAGTAATATAAGCAATATTTTGCTCAAATATACAGCCGATTTACTACATCCACCCCATTATACCTCACCCTGCATATCAGTCCTGCTTTTCTCTAGAAGCCCAAAACACCTCCATCTGAGATGAATCCATAAAAATAAATCTATCTCCATGTAATGTGATCACACACTTACACGGATATCTAAGGAAAAATGATGCGCCCAAAGCTAACACCCTTGGTTTCAAGGCCAAAAAGGCCCTCCTCCAAAGTTGGGTCGCTCTGGCGACATCAGGAAATAACTGCAACTTTGCCCCACAAAAAAGGACGTTTTTATTTTAAAGTAAGCTTTCAAGACAGAAATCTTATCCTGTTCAGAAACTAACCAATAAAGTAGCCCTGGAAGTAATAACATCCCGTGAGTCTTCCAGAAAATTAGTCAAATTTATATCATCAGACACTTGCAAAATATCTAGGCCTTCTGGAGACTGTGAGGAGATTTTTCTTCCCAGTTAAAATAATTTAGAAATACCTATCGAATCGGCCCCAGAAAGACTCAGAACCTCTCGAAGGTATTTACGTAATAATATCTCAGAAGAAAGAAACCGACATAAGGGAAAATTCAGAAAACACATATTCTGCCAAATTTTTAGATTTTGTGGTTTGGAATCTGAATGTAGGAGGAATCGTTCAACTTACAGTTTCACCTTTTCCAGTATCTAAAAGGCAGCATGGAGTGGAGGAGTAGCCTACAGGGTAGATCACTGGCTTGAGAACCAAGCAACTAGGGTTTGTATTCCCACAAGCACTCCTTGTGGCCTTGGGCAAGTCACTTAACCCTTCATTGCCTCAGAAAATCCAAGTTATCAATGTGCCTGTTTAATGTACATTGTCAAGTTTAAGTTGCAATGTAAACAGCTTTGACTGAAATGATAAAGTGGTTTAAAAATCCTGTTTTATAAATAAAATGGCACTAACAAGCCCTAGCAAGATCACTGTTGGGGGTCAGTGGTGCCCTTTTGGACCTGGGCACATTAACAGCAGGGGTAAGAGGGCAACAGTCCTGCTCCCATTAAACATCTAAGGACCCTGGTAAGGCTGGAAAGTGAGGATGGGCTTGGGAGGTGTTGTTGGTGGAGGCCTTGGGGGGGGGGGTTGTGCTGGGGAGGAGTTGCTTGTACTATGGTAACAATATTTAGAGAAGAGGTATGTGGGGGTCAGATACTTACAGAAATGGCGTTGGGGGGACTGAATGCTTACAAGAGAGGTGTTGGGGGGGGGGGAGTGAAATCACATTTCCGGTGGTGGTGGGGGAAGTGTCAGGTGAGTGTGGAATTGGGAGCAGGGATTTTACGAAGCTGCTCCTGACATATGTGGCATATATTTTTACTGTTTTACTGTTTTATTACCCACATACAGCTTCTCCCGCTAGACACAGAGACCATATTGGTGCAGTCCTGCACCTATTTTAAAAGAGGCTCTACACTTGGCAGAGCCTTTTGTAAAATACTAAGGGAATTCTCCATGTTCTGTCAGGATGTGGAATTCCCTCTCCACGTCCTATCTAAAATGTGCCTTTCAGTGTATTGGATTTTATTGATAGTTGTAGCTTAAAGTTTGTCTCTCATAAAAGCCAGAAACCTATCATGAATATTGGCTGACAAATACTGTGTGAGGGATTTCTCCTTTCCTTATTACAGTATTTTTCAATGTGTTTCTTTAGAAAAGGATCAACTTGCTGGCAATTTTAATTCCCTTAAATAATTACCATTATGTCATAAACCAATGTTCTTATCCACCTCATGGACAGCTAAAGCTGTAGAAGCCAAAACTTTAATTATAGCCACAGTTCTTTTTTCATGACTAAGTAGTAGCGATGCTGTCCTTTCAATTGCTTGATGAAATCAGAATCAGTCCTACCTGACGCTTTCTGCCTGTTTATCTATATTTAAAGACTAAAAAATACACCCGCAGAAATCAACCTCAATATATCCCCCTATCACTTGATTTCTAATATCTATTATTTCTACAGGAACCAACTAAAGCTAACACACCCCAAAAGTGTGAATGCAAAAATGTGTGTAATTTTTGATGGATTGCTCACCGTGAGAAGAAACTTTTCCTCTCTCAAAGTGAGCCCTCTGTTTTAATCGTTTATAAAGGACCCCAAACAGATCCTACAAACACAGAATCAACAGCACAGTCAGCTGCCATTACAGATTTTTAAATCTCAAGGAAACATTTAACTGACATGAATCATTGTCATCATTACAAAGTACTTAGCTGATGGCATCTGTTTCTTCCCAATCCTGCCCTTTGAGCGCAAAAAGTCAGAAGTTGAATAGACCAATGAGTATCTGTCCGTCCTCTTACTGCTCACAGTTCAGACTTCCAAATGCTCTAAAGGCCGGTTGGGTAAATCAAAATAGCAAGGTTCACGCTACACCAATCAGTGTTTCAAGCCGCTCAGCTTTCCAGCTCTTCTTCAGGCGAATGAACCCCACCAACCTCTGGTTCCGGGTTGCATGCAACTTTAATGATCAATCGCTTGTTCATGCAAAACAATTTTTTCAATGATAAGTGTCCCATGCTTTAGTCCTCTTTATACAAAAAAAATTGTTGTTACTAAATACAAATAATCTACAAACAAAGCAATATACAGATCCATATCATGGTAAAAAAAATTAACCATTCACCATTATGCAACTGACAATAAAAGACATCTTTTCTTCATATTATCAGGTTTAGTATAAAATCAGGAAGACTTCTTGAAACTGGAATCTGTGTTTTGAAAGCTTGACGGATCATTTTGTACCCAATAATCATGAAGTCATCATTTAATGTCATGGCTTGTGATTATATATTTTTCATTTACGGCTCCATATCAGCATTTGCTGTACTTTACAAACTTTCGACATGCCCTCATTTTTGGTTTTCATTACATTTTCACTCTGATCAACTTTGTCTTTTTCATTCTCTCACTGTTATGGAAGTTGCCTCAATTTGAAAACAATTTTTAGTATGCGAGGTCCTCTAGAGAGTTTTTCCTTCTCCTCTGCCACTTTTTTCTTTTCACAGAAACATTTGGGTAAGACTATTTCATTTTTTTAATGGTTAAATTGAGGCTATTGGTCGTGACTATTCAATGCTATGAAGAAAACACTACATTATCACAAAGGGAAAAAAACGAGTGTAAGGCTGGAAAAGTAAGATATTTCATAAAATTTCAAAAAGTAAAGATATCACTTCCAAACATATTGTAATCAGTATCCATAAGTCCACTTTAAAGCATTTCTTGCAAGTGAACAGTAAAATCTCTAAATGAGTGCTCAAACATAATAATTTAATACTTAACGAGCAAAGAATGGCAAATTCAAATTCCAGCATCAATATATTTTGGTTCCTTCTTCCATTGGTGGTAAAGAAAATCAACATTAAAGTGTCCAGCTAAATACCAATCACTGATGGAATCAGACTTTTGCTATTCTAGGCATTGGTACTGTTAAGCCCCGATCCATCTTTTTGTACATCAAATAATTTGATATTATTGTTATTATCATGACAAAGTATAATTAGAGGTAAATTTTCAGTGACAGATGCAACTGCATAAAGACCTTTTACTAAAATGCATTAACCAGCAATGTTCCCGTTAAGCTACACTGAGTCCTCCGCCAGCATTCCTGCCAGTGGGAGGAGGTGCAAAGCGATCGCAAAAGTGATCGCACTTAAGATCGTGCGACATAAGCAGGTCCTGAAGGCCTTCTGGTGTTGTGCGATCTGAAGCGCGATTGCTTTGCACTCCCCCCTATTGGCAGGAATACCAGCAGAGGACTCAGCGCAGCCTAGTGGGAACATTGCTAACCAGTTACTACATGTACTCACATGCTGTAGTCGAGCCGTGTGCAAGGGCCTGGGGTAACTGTCACTGCAGAGGCATGATACTTACTGTGCGCTGATTTGTTCAGTAACATATGTTAACTGCCAATATTTCAAATAACACCACCTCGATAGGTGGGATTAGGTGCACTCCCTTTAGGGTATACATTTGTACATGAACTTTCAGGAACACGCTGGCCACACCCCGGCAGTTACCTTGGAGACTTTGCACTTAATGCACATTAGTTTTAGCACTAGATGTTCGTTAAGTACAAAAACCCAATGTGCTTTAATAAAACGGCTCCCAATTTAAATTAATATGTATATTCAACACCCTATATACATGAAGGCACATTTTACAAACGATGCCCAAGTGCAATTTGAACGAACTTCTCACTCTATTTCTAGTTCTATCTCTCAATAGCAGTAGCAAATCTTATTTGTTTTATTCTAATTAGTTTCATAGCACAACTTATGAAGATGGTCTCAGACTAATACGGCATAACTTCAGGCTGTTGCCTGTATTTAAATGCCTTTTTGCATCAACGACCATTCCTCATATCCAAAAACAGCTTTTCAAACTCCATTGCATAGAGACAGAAAATACAACTTATCTGGCTGTTTTTTTTCTTTGCCCCAACGCCTCACCACGGCGCCTTTTACGTTTCACTAATCAAGCTTCTTCAGGGGTATATATAAACAAAGCTGTCAGATACAAAACCATATATAAAATCAATTAAGGAATAATAGTTAAAGATGAGTTAAAGATAAGTAAATGATAGCGAGAATAACGATAGAGGTTAATAGACGTTTAATTTATAAATGAAATGTGGGAATATTGGTCTTTTGGAATAGATGAATTAATAAAGATAATTAGAGATAGTCAATGTTTTTATAATGATTTTATATATGGTTTTGTATCTGACAGCTTTGTATGTATATATATATATATATACTTACCCCTGAAGAAGCTTGATTAGCAATCTGAAACATTTGCTTCTCAAGATCAAGGAACATAGTATTAAAATGTGACTGCAACTTAATGTAAAGAAGTAAAATATCCTGACAACTGGCAAAATCAATAAGGTCATCATTCATGGAGAAGAAAATTGAAATAGTTGATGACTTTAACCTACTTGGATCAACTATTAATAAAAAAATGACAAGCAGTCAAGAAATCCGATGATGCATTGCTCTTGGCAGAATAGCTATAAGGGACCTAGATAAGATTCTCAAGAGCAGAGATGTCTCTCTCCATACAAAGATTTGACTTGTTCAACCCATGGTATTTTCAATAACATCATATGGCTGCGAAAGTTAGACAGTGAAAAAGATAGGAAGAAAATCGATGCCTTTGAATTATGGTGTTGGTGATGAATACTGTGTATATCATGGACTGCCCAAAGAACAAACCATTCAGTACTAGAGGAGATCAAACCTAAGCTTTCTTTATAAATTCAGATAAAAAGACTGTGACTTTCATACTTTCGGCACATCATGCAAAGAAAGAGATCATTAGAGAAAGATGACATGCTTGGAAAGACAGAAGGTCAACACAAAAGAGGAAGACCAGCAATGAGATGGATCAATACAATAACAACAGCTACGGGTGCTACTCTATCAACAATGAACTGCCTGACTGAAGACTGAATACAGTTTAGGACAACTATCCAGAGGGTCACCATGAGTCGATACCGACTCCACCGCACTTAACAACAGTGGTTGAGTGCCAGAGCGGGATAGGACGCTTCCTTTCCCACTCTGAAGCTCGAGCCCAATTGGGGCAGAGGCACCGGCATAAGAAGTGGCAGCAGCAGAGGACCAGAGCAACTTCGGGCTGAGTGAGCCAAGACGAAAGAAATCACTCACCATCCACCAAGCTCCCCCTGATCGGGGTTGAGCGCCAGAGCAGGATAGGATGCTTCCTTTCCCGCTCTGAAGCTCGAGCCCAATTGGGGCAGACGGACCAGCATAAGATGCGGCAGCAGCAGCGGACCAGAGCAACTTCGGACTGAGCGAGCCCTGATGAAAGAACTCACTCACCATCCACCCAGCTTCCCCTGATTGGGGTTGAGCGCCAGAGCGGGATAGGACGCTTCCTTTCCCGCTCTGTAGCTCGAGCCCTATCGGGGCAGAGGGACTGGCATAAGAAGCAGCAGCCACCGGGTGCAACCACGCCTGGCGGGCCACGCCAAAGTGCCCTTTGACGTGGCCATTAGACGGAGCACTGAGACGGAACAAGAGGACACCTTCAACGCATAATGACACCCCGTCAACCACCGCATGAAAGACCCCCAAACACCCCATAACACCAATGGAAATGAGCAAGGATAAACAACTAAAACAAACTACACACCGCAGAAGCAACCACAGCATCACAGAGCACACACCAGAGGAGCAACCACAGCACCACAGAGCATGCACCGTAGGAGCAACCACAGCACTACAGAGCACACACCAGAGGAGCAACCACAGCACCGCAGAGCATGCACCGGAGGAGCAACCACAGCACCGCAGAGCACACACCAGAGGAGCAACCACAGCACCACAGAGCATACACCATAGGAGCAACCACAGCACCACAGAGCACACACCGGAGGAGCAACCACAGCACCACAGAGCATACACCGTAGGAGCAACCACAGCACCACAGAGCACACACCGGAGGAGCAACAACAGCACCACAGAGCATACACTGTAGGAGCAACCACAGCACCACAGAGCACACACCGGAGGAGCAACAACAGCACTGCAGAGCATGCACTGAAGGAGCAACAACAGCACCGCAGAGCACACACAGAAGGAGCAACCACAGCACCGCAGGAGTCAAGCCACAACAGATGAGCAAACATGCAGGCGACATACCAGCACCTAATGGCATACTGCACCCTACTACTCCTCTTGCAGGGAGTCCAAAACACCACATATAAGCCAATACCTATGTACCCACTCCTGTCTCCTACAAACTGGACCACCACCTCACAGGGTCGCCTCCAACCCAAGCAAACAGTGCCCAGACCATCCAACGTAGCACGAGCCCTACCACCTCGAGCACGCAACAGCAGCCCCATACTCACATCATCTATCAATTGTGCTCTAATAAATGCAAGATCAATCCGGAACAAACCAAATACCATCTATGAATTACATTTTGGACCAGAAATTGGACATAATATGCATCACCGAAATCTGGCTCACAGACACAGACCAGGTCATCCTGAACCAAGTGATCCCACCGGATTTCACATCATTTTGTTGCCATAGAAAACACAAAAGGGGAGGTAGAACCCTCATAATAACCAGAAAAAGTGACAAGTTTAAAACGGTCACCACCAGCACCTCAACCAAGTCAAATACAGTTATCATATCCAACCATCACATCAGCATTTGCCTCACCTACAGACCCCCCAACGCAACAAAGGATCATCTCTCAGCAATACTAGAATTGATTTGTGCATTTATCACCCAGCACAAGCCACTGATGGCCCTGGGTGACTACAACCTAACCTCCGCATCCACTAAAGAAACCAGAGTATTTTTAAGAGCTATGGAATCTCTAAACTACCAACAGATGGTAGAAGCACCATCACACCAGCATGGAACCACACCTGACCTCATCTTCATCCCATGGCAGCTAATAAGACAAAACCAAACTACAACCCCACTGCCCACTCCAGTGCCATGGTCAGACCACCATGTACTCTCCTTCACCTTACTCCTTAAAACCCCCACGCAGCAAGCCAAAAGAGAACCCAAAACAAGAAGATTCAAGACCTACCATAAAGATAACTTCCTACAAGACATAATACCACAAATACCACAACAAGACTGCAGTGGGTTAGATGAAACCATAAACAGATGGAACTCCACCCTATCAAAAGCTGCATCAGTGACAAACAAGGAAAAGACGCACACACAAAGAAAAGCCAACACTCCCTGGTACTCAAATGAAATTCGGGAATCAAAACGCACGCTCAGAAGGCTAGAAAGAAAATGGAGGCAGACCAAGTCACTAGATTCAGCACTACAATACAGAACCAAGCAACAAGCTCACAACAACCTAATACTGAAAGCAGCCAACAAGCCAAGAGAACTATTTGACATAGTACAACAACTCACAAAAGACACCCCTCACCACAGTGGACACCAAATAGACCCACAGGAATTCACAAACTGCATGAGAAACAAGAACACAACTCCAGCTCACGCTATGCCCACCAAAGAACCCGAACCACCAACACCGGAGTCCCAGACCTGCGAACAATCCCACCAAACCTGGAAAGACTTCTCTATACCAACAAAGCAGCAGATAGAAGACATTGTGGGCACACTCAACACGACAACCTCACCAGCTGACCCATGCCCAGTGGAATGGATCAAGGCTTCCAAGGACCAACTAAGCCACCACTTACACAAAATCGTGAAAGAGTCCCTGCAACAAGGGCACCTGCCACAGGTACTAAAGCAAGCCACCATACGACCAATCCTCAAAGGTAACATGTCAAACACCTCTGATCAAAAATCTTACTGACCAATCTCAAGCCTGCCATTTATCACAAAAATCATTGAGAAAGTTGTACAAAGACAACTCCAGGATTACGTGAACCTACATGCTCCGCTAGACATGCACCAACACGGCTTTAAACCGCATCACAACGTAGAAACCCTACTCACCTCCCTCTTTGACAACCTCCCGAGAACTGGATAATATAAAAAAACGGTTTCCTACTAATCTTCATCGACATCTCAGCTGCCTTTGACACAGTATCACACTCCACTCTCCTACAGAGATTCCAAGAAATTGGACTCCTCAACAACACAATGAAATGATTCACCTCCTACCTAAGCAACCGAACACAGCAAGTAAAATGTGGAGAGAAACGATCAACCAAATTTCCCACCACAGGGCTCGGCCTTATCATCAATTCTTTTCAAAATCTATATACAGCTTATATGCAGTATCATCAGACAACAAAGCATACAATATCATCTATACACAGATGACATCATGGTGTACACCCCAATTGACCTAAGCGCCCCTGACACAACCCCAATGACCAATTGCCTTGAACACATGAACACCTGGCTTGCCGACCACAACCTCAAGGTGAACTTTGACAAAACTGAAGCAATGTTTCTCTCCAGAAACACAACATTCAAGCCACCTCAAGAAATCAAAATACTACACAGGACAATAACAACTAAGGATGAAGTAAAATATCTAGGTATCACTCTGTACAAGAACCTCAATCTCCAATCCCACATAAACAAAACCGCAGCGAAAGCATACCACCGCTTGAAAATCATCAGACGACTCAAGCCACTCCTCAGCCAAGACCACTTCCGCACCGTATGCCAGGCAGTCATCACTCGCTTACTGGACTACGGAAATTCTTTATACCAGGAGCTATCAAAGCAAACTTTGCACCCACTTCAAATGGTCCAAAACACTGCAGCTCGCATAATCACAGGCACAGCCAAGTACAAACACATAACACCGGTTCTCCGACAGTTGCACTGGCTACCTATAAGTGCATAGACAAAATTCAAGGCTATACTAACCATCTTCAAAATCATACACCACTGCTCAGCAGAGGTTCTACAGACCTTGATAACTAAAGACACAAGCAGCAGACCCAGGCGAACCCAAGGCAGCAATAGATTCTGCACCCCATCCGGATACCGCAGGACAAAGCAAGCAGCTTCCAGGAGGGTGTTATCACTCTCAGCACCGGATCTATGGAACTTCCTCCCTGATGATCTATGAGCACAAAAAGACCTCAAGGACTTCTGCAAATCCCTTAAAACCCACCTGTTCATGGACTCATTTGAACAACCCCCGTAATTCAATCACCACTGATGCAGACACCAACCACCAAAGAACCAGATCTGGGCTCACCCCCCCAGAATTAAATGTTTGTCTGTTCACCTCTGTTCAATATAGACCCTTTTGTCTTGTCCCTAACCTCCTTGATTGAAGGAAAAGGTGGTATACAAAACTGGCTAAATAAATAAATAAAATAAATAAACAGTGAAAACATTATTTTCATTTGCAGCATGCAGTAATTTGTGTGGGGTTTTATGAAAAACGTTTTTCATTTTTTTTCTTAACCACACTGAACCACTCGATGTGGAAGTATAGTGTGGTATACAAGTATGTATTAGATTACATTAGATTAGATTAGATTAGAATTATCCATAGAGTGACTGAATATTGCCACTACTGTATAAGGATAAGTTTTTGGTTTTGCCCTTGTTCTACTCCTCCATTAAACAGGTGGAGCTGGATCCCAGAAGGGGCACGTCCAGGCCATCTAGATGGCCCTGAAGAGGATGGGGCCATTAGCACCCGATTCTGCACCGTGGGAGCATGATGCTCTCATGGGTGCATGATCGGGCACTGAGTGACAGCCCGTGTGCCTCTGGTAGGTAAATCGTCCCCACAGCACATCCAGCCCTTCTCAGTGTGGACTCCAGTTTCCCCATTGCTCGATCCCAGTGAGGGCAGCCAGGGCCTGGATTGGGTGGCAGGGACTACCTGGCTTGCTGCTGTTGATGCTGTGGGTCTGGCTGGCCAATCCGGAGGGGCATCCAGTGCTTATTCTTCCTCCAGTGAGGACTAGGTTGGCCGTCCACCCCCCCCCCCATGCTCCCTGGACGTACAGGGCCATGACCTGAATTTGCCCTGTATGCCCGGGAACTGGTCCCACCCACGCTCAGCCCATTCTCTACCCCCATAACACCCTGTCCCCCGCAGTACGCACAGATGCTCTGTTTGTGCAGGCGGCTAGCGGTGCTGGACATCCCACTGGGATGTACAGCCCCGCTATCTGCCTTGCAGAATCGAGCCCATAGTGACAAAGCAGTGAAACATATTTTCAGCCCACTACTGTCCATATAATGGCTAAAAATACAGTGCCTGTATAACTGTTATACATTCAATGGCGAATGTTTGAAGGCCATTTTAGATAGAACGTGGAGATCAGAATTGAGACGTTGAGGTCAGGAAAAACTTGATTCCAATGATATTTTAGGAACAGCTCTGCTAAACATGGAGTCATTTCTAAAGCACACATCCATGTGCAGAGGAAGGAGTCATTTCAGGTATATATGCGAGGGAAAATCAGTGGAGGAAAACCAGTAACTTACATGTCTAAGTGCCGGTATTTCACAACATGCACGTGTAGACGTCAGCACTTCCTCAAGCCTCTAAGCCATTGTGCAAAGCGAGATATGTACTGTAGATGCTGTATCTACTCATCTACAGAGGACCCCATCTTTCAGTCATTTCAATTTGAAGGGGGAAAGAAACTTTGAGAGATTAAAGTGGATATCCCACAAGATCCCTTCTCTAAAGAAAAGGGCAAATGGAGGATATGTTCCATACCTATTTGTGTCAAGGAGCTGGTGCAACTCTGGACAGCGAATTTGGGCTTGCATTTGCATTCCCTATATGGTTTATGGTTTTATTACATTTGCTATACTGCCTTTAACAAAAGAACAAAGCAGTTTACAATAATATCAAATCATTAGAAAAACTGAAAAGGAACTCCATTAAAATATATCTAAAAAGGCTAGAAGCTAAGGCGAGGAGGGAAAACAGCATTGTCTGGCAGCTCAGAGCACTATCCTGAAACTCCGAAATGGGAATACATCTGTAGTTTTCTGCCATCCCCAATCCATGCCGTCGAGGCACCCCTATCTATCTTCAACGTTGTATGGTCATCCATTTGTGAAATGAACCTTTTCTAAAATGGTATTTTATGCATGGATGCAAGTTACACATGCAAATGTTAGCATTGAGAGATGTAAGTCACGAACAATGCTCTGAAATTCCGTCTATCATATATTACTGTGTTTGAAAACTGGCCCATTAATTTTGATTGGGTGAAGGAAAGCAATCTCAACTATTAGCACAGGAAAAAAGAAGAAAATGTCTTCAAGAATTAGAAACGCATTAAAAGACCAAGAAAATGCAGCAGAAAGAAGTAGAAATGGTATCAGTTGTATTAGGTGACACCAGCTTGATTTAAAAGAATTTCCAAATGCACAAATATACATTACCTGTACATATTATATCCTATGAAATCCAGAAGGAGGCACAATCTTTCCCTTTAAGGCACAAAAGCATCCTTGCCTGCAGAACTCTGCTGCCTGCGGTAATTGCTGCTCTTGAGGGCACCATCTTCCTGTCTGAGCTATGATCTGCATCATGATTATAGTCCAGACAGGAAGATCATGCCTGTGGGATCAGCAGGTCCCTCGGGAAGCAGAGCTCTGCAGGCAAGGCCACAAAGACAAGAAGACCGTGCCGGCGGTAACAGCTCTTCCATGGGCATGATCTTCTTGTCTTTGCGGCCTTGCATGCAGAGCTCTGCTGCCCTCAGGAACATTTTCCTGCAGGCATAATCTTCTTGTCTTTGTAGTCCAGAAGGGAAGATCATGCACAAAGGAGCAGCAAGTCCCACAGGCTGCTGCCAACCAGATCGCGCTGGTTGTAGGTCCCAAAGAGGGAAAGCAAGGGCAATAGTTGAAGGCTAGAGAGAGGGAGGGGCAGAAAAGTTGGATTCGATTTAAAGTGGAAGTGATTGACAGAGTTGGTGGGGGATGAGACTGCAAAGGGGAAGTGAGAAAGGGACAGTCTTGGAAGAAGGACAGCAGAAGGGCAGGATGATGGAGGGAAGATACTGGAGGTACTGGGGATGGAGGGCTAGGGAGACAGCGGGAAATATTGGACACAGAGATGGAGGGAGAAATGTATTTATGTATTTATTTTTTTTAGCTGGGCTTATATACCACTTTTCTCCAGGTCAAAGCGGTTTAATGAACATGGAAGTACTCCCACTCTCTGCCTTCTCTCTATCCAGGTGCTCGGTTAATACATGATCTGCAAATAGCGCAGGAAAGTCCTGTGCTCTCTGCATTTAGCTGATACCACTAGATGATAATCCCACGTTAGTACTTAGTAAACATACCCCTTTATATTTTGCACAGTACAGGGAAATGCATCTCTTTTCATTTCCCTGCTGTTGCACTGCATGGAGAGTCTAGCTTCTTGGGGTTTCCGTTTAATTTTTGTCTACATGCTTTCATTTTTAGGTTGTAGTTTATTTTGGTTTTGGTAAGGGTCTGTGTTCTGAGTGTGTGACTGAGGTCAGGTATTCTGCTTCATGGAGTTTGCACGAAGGGATCTGTACTGTAGTAAAGTGACTTGTTCAGTTTTTCAAATAGGCTATGGATGTTCTAGGGCCTGCTTCAATATTCAAAGTGCTGCTTTGTTCTGGTTAGGCTCCTTGTTTGAGTTTTGGAAGTTGCTGCTGATATGGTATGGTAGATTTGCTTCATGGATCCACAGTGACTTTTGAAGGGTTTTGTATTAGTTCAAAATACTGGAGAAAACCTGAGTCAGAATTTTTAAAATATATATTAAGTTTATGGGTGAACCTCCTAGTACTGCTCTGCACCCTTGTCAAGAGAGAGGTTTCTGTGGATGCAGAATATACGTTTAAAAAAACAATTAATAACAACAAAATAAAATGAGTTATAATTTTATAATTTGGTATTATAAACTGTGCTCTGGTTATTGCTTTTTCTTTTAGTTCCTTGGGATGCAAGCATCTTGCATTTTCTTTGGTTTTTTGTTTTTTTTTGCAGAATATATATTTACATTAACACCATGCTGGTCCAGTGTGCATTTTCAAAAGAGTTATGATGGCGTTGCTAAGCCCTTCTTGTTGTTTGGCATCATGCTAAAGAGTTCAGAAAGGAGTTTTGGAAAAAAGGGGGGTGAGATGAGGTGTTATTATGTGCTGTTGAGTCGATGTCGACTCGTGGCGACCCTCTGGATAGTTGACTTAAACTGTGTTTGGTCTTCAGTCATGCGGCTCACTTTTGATAGAGTGGCACCCATAGCTGCTGTTATTGCATTGATCCATCTCATTGCTGGCCTTCCTCTTTTACATTGATCTTCTACCTTGCCAAGCATGATGTCTTTCTCTAATGATCTCTCTCTTCGCATGATGTGTCCAAACTATGAAAGTCAAAGTCTTGTCATCTGAGCTTCTAAAGAAAGCTTAGGTTTGATCTCCTCTAGTACTGACTGGTTTGTTCTTCGGGCAGTCCATGATATACACAGTATTCGCCGCCAGCACCATAATTCAAAGGCATTGATTTTCTTCCAGTCTATCTTTTTAACTGTCTAACTTTTGCAGCCGAATGACATTATTAAAAATACCATGGCTTGAACATCATATCTTTGTATGGAGAGAGACAACTTTGCTCTTGAGAATCTTGTCTAGGTCCTTCATAGCCATTCTGCCAAGAGCAATGTGTTGCTGGATTTCTTGATTGCTTGTTGTTTCTTTATTGATAGTTCATCCAAGTATTTTAAGTTGTCTATTATTTCAATTTCTTCTCCATCAATGATTTTGTCAGATGTCAGGATCTTTATTTTCATTATGTTAAGGTGCAGGCCCATTTTAAGACTACGTTCCTTGATCTCTAGAAACAAATATTTCAGATCGTCTTCACTTTCAGCCAGTAATGTGGTATTATCAGCATAGCGAAGGTTGTTGATGAGCCTTCCACCAACCTTCACACCTCAGTTGTCTTTTTATAGTCTTGCTTCTCTGATGATTTGTTCTGCATATAAATTCAACATGTGGAGGCCAATTCCATAGGTGCATCTCCAGGTCATCTGGACGTCCAGAAATGAGGACAGTCCGGAAATGCACCCAGTCCTGCTCTCGCAAGGGCTAGACAGCCCCATGGGAGCAGCATCGCTACATAGTGGCTGGATGTCCAGGATATGCCCAGATTCAGGCACCCCAGATATCCAGCCACATCCACAGCTAGCTCAGCCAGGCTCCTACATGGAGCCTCAGCGCCATGGTGTCATGTTGCCATTGCACTGTGGCTGCAGTCAGGAGCAACAATCCCTGACAGTCCTCCAACACATGCTTTCCACAGCCTGATCACCAGTCGGGCCTGCTGTGACAGTGTCAGGCTGCAGGGAACACCCTGCACTTCCTCACCTGATGGTGGGCTCAGGCTCCAGCATCCCCCATGTCCAGGGTAACATCCCTAAATCTTCCTCAGTAAAGACTGAAGCAAAGAATTCATTCAGACTCTCCGCTATCGCCTTGTCGCCTCTTAGTGCTCCTTTAACCCCTTTATCATCTAATGGACCAACTGACTCTCTCACAGGTTTTTTGCTACGAATGTACTTGAAAAGGTCTTTACTTCGCGTTTTTTGCTTCTGCAGCAAGCTTCTTCTCAAATTCTCCCTTTGCCTGCCTTATCAATGCCTTGCATTTGACTTGCCAGTGCTTGTGCTTTTTCCAGGTTTCGTCGTTTGGCTCTTTTTTCCATTTCCTGAAAGATGCTTTTTTGGCAACAACAGCCTCTCTGACCTCAACTTTAAACCATGCTGGCAGTTTTTTGGACTTCTTTCCACTTTTCTTAAAGCGTGGAATACAGCTGGTCTGGGCTTCCAAGATAGTATTTTTCAACAACAGCCAAGCCTGATGTACGTCTTTAACCTTTGCAACTGCTCCTTTTAGTTTTTTCTTGACTGTTTTCCTCATTTTATCATAGTCTCCCTTTCGAAAGTTAAAAGGTAGTACTGTGAATTTCCTTACTATCCCTCCTCCACTAATTAAATCAAAGGCGATCATGCTATGATCACTATTGCCAAGTGGCCCCAACAACCTTATCTCTTGCACTAGATCTGGTGTTCCACTAAGGACTAGGTCTAATATGGCTTCCCCTCTGGTCGGTTCATGAACCAGCTGCTCCAAGAAGCAGTCATTTATTTCATCTAGGAACTTTATCTCCCTAGCATGTCCTGACGTGACACTGACCCAGTCGATACCGGGGTAGTTGAAATCACCCATTATTATTACTGTGCTGTAACTTTTGTTAGCTTCCTTGATTTCTTTGAGCATTTCATCATCCATTTGGTCATTCTGGCCAGGCGCTCGATAGTACAACCCCCACTGCAATTGCCTTCCCCCTTTTACATGGAATTTCAATCCATATAGATTCTACAGCAGAGTTTGTTTCCTGCAAAACTTTAATCCTTTCTGACTCAATGCCCTCTCTAACATAGAGAGCAACCCCTCCACCAATTTGATCAGCTCTATCATTACGATATAGTTTGTACCCAGGTATCACAGTGTCCCACTGGTTGTCGTCCTTCCACCATGTCTCTGATATTCCAATCATATCTAACCTTTCATTTAGTGCTATATATTCTAACTCTCTCATCTTATTTTTTAGACTTCTAGCATTTGCATACAAGCATTTTAAAGAATGTATTTTATCCATATTAATTTGTCTGTTAGACATGAGTAATTTGGGATCTTTAAGCTCTGTCTGCTCCATACTTGAGGGCATTTGGGCTACTTTACTCTTTTGTGGAACCTCTCTGCTTTTGGTAGTATCCTTCAAAGATACATTCTTCCGAACCATCTGCTCTTGGGCGACTGTCGGCTTTCCCCTAATATCTAGTTTAAAAGCTGCTCTATCTCCTTTTTAAAGGTTAATGCCAGCAGCCTGGTTCCATCCCGGTTAAGGTGAAGCTCACTTATTAAAAGAGGGCTGCTACACAGTACCCTGTCTTGTGCTGCTGAGGTAAGCTATATTCTGATTTGATTTAAATTATAGCTCTTAGCTGCTGCTAGGCTCTAACTTCTTATGAAATTTAAAGTACAAGCTCTCTGCTGGGTTCTAAATTTAACCAGAAAGCTCTTTTCTGTGTTGTAAATTTAAGCTAAAAGAACTTTGCTGATGCTAGATGTATCCTTGAGCATCTTGTAACATTCCAGTTCAAGGCTGGAATTTTTTTCTTTAACTCTCATAGCTTTAGGAAAGCTGATCTTGTTCTTCCTTTAATAGTTTCTGATTCTATTTTCTTTCATGCATCATTGTAGTACTTCTCCTTGTTTTGTCTTTCTGCACATTGGAAATTTCTGTTGCGTTCTGTCATCGCCTCTCTTTCTCCTCTAGCTTTAGCATCTCTGCATTTCTGGGCAATGTTCGGACTTCCTTCAATCATCCATTTTGGCTGTTTTTACTTTTTCACCTCTTGTAGAGACTTCTCATTTTCTTGCAACATAATATTCTAGATGTCATCCCATAACTCTTCTGGACCCCTGTCATTTGTATCTAAAGCAGCAAATTGATTTTGCAGGTAGTTTTTAAATTCTGGTGGTATAATCTCAAGGTCATGGACTTGGACATTGTGGCCATTACAGAAACATTGTTTAATGAATCACATGAATGGGATATAGCCATAGCTGGCTATAATCTATTCAGAAGAGACAGAGAAAGTGGAAAAGGAGGAGGAGGAGCAATATTAAAGCTACTGCAATGCAGGGGGCATGGGGAAAAGAAAAAGCGCTCTGGATTGTGTTGGAAAGAGGAGATGGCATTGTCATCCATACTGCTGTAGTCTACAGACCTCCGACTCAAATCGAAGAAATAGATAATGAATTGATTATATTGCCAAGATAGCCACAAAATGGGAAGTGATCATATTGGTGACTTTAATCTACCCGATGTGGATTGGAGTACTCCTTCTGCGAATCTGGCAAGAAGCAAAACAATTGTGGATGCTTTCCAAGATGCGTCACTTAAACAAACGGTGATGGAACCAACCAGGGAAAGCTCAATGCTGGATTTAGTGCTCACCAATGGTGAGAGCGTGTCAAATGTCTGGGTAGGTGCCCCTGTGAGCAGCAGCGATCATCACACAGTGTGGTTTGAGATAAAAGCCAAGGTGCAGTCCAATCATAGCAAGCTCAAAGTCCTAAACTTCAAAAACACTGACTTCAGTAAAATGGCCAAGTACCTGAAGGAGGAGTTGGCAGGGTGGGAGGGGATAAGGGAAGTGGAATTACAATGGGCTAAACTAAAGGTAGCAATAAAAGGGGCACAGATAAATATGTAAGGAAAGTAAATAAAAACAAGAGGAGAAGGAAACCTATTTGGTTCACCAAAGAAATGGCTGCTCAAATAAAGGCAAAAAACACAGCTTTCACAAAATTCAAAAGTTTTCAAACTGAGGAACACAGTAGAATACATGACCAAACTAAAAGAGACAAAAAGAGAAATAGGGAAAGCAAAATCAAAGGCAGAGGAAAAGATGGCTATAGATGTGAAGTGTGGCGACAAAACTTTCTTCAGCTATATTCGGGAGAGGAGGAAAATCAGATATGGAATTGCAGAACTCAGAGGTGCTGGGAACAGATTTGTGGAAAGTGACATTGAAAAAGCAAAATTGCTAAATAAATACTTCTGCTCTGTTTTTACTACAGAAAATCCTGGAGAAGGACCATCTGTGACTCCCAAATATAAAAATGGGAATGAAGTAGGTACCACACCATTCACTGAAGATGATGTGTTAGAACAACTTACAAAACTGAAAGTGAACAAGGCCATTAGAGCAGATGGGATACAGCCCAGGATACTGAAAGAGCAGGGCTGTTAAAGGATGTTTTCAGGACTGGAGGAGGGCAGATGTCGTACCTCTTCACAAAAGTGGTGACAGGGAAGAAATGACAAACTACAGGCCCGTGAGCCTTACCTCAGTGGCGGGAAAAGTAATGGAGGCGCTTCTGAAAGAGCGAATAGTGGGCTTTCTCAAAACCAAGAGGTTGCATGATCTGAGGCAACATGGTTTTACCAAAGGATGATTTTGCCAAACAAATCTGATTGAGTTCTTTGAGTGGGTGACCAGAGAACTAGATCAAGGGCATGCGATGGATGCCATCTACCTGGATTTCAGCAAAGCCTTTGATACTGTTCCTCATAGGAGGCTTATCAATAAACTCAGTAGTCTGGGGATGGGTCCCAAGGTGGTGAACTGGATCAGAAATTGGTTGACTGACAGATGACAGAAGTTGATGGTAAATGGAGCTCACTCAGATGAAAGGAGGGTGATTAATGGGGTGCCCCAGGGTTTGGTCCCGGTCCCGGCACTTTAATGTATTTGTGAGTGATATTGCTGAAGGACTGCATGGAAAAGTCTGTTTTGTGCAGATGACACGAAAATTTGCAACAGAGTGGACTCCCCTGAGGGAGTGGATAACATGTGGAAAGATCTACAAAAGCTGGAAGAATGGTCTAATGCTTGGCAGTTAAGATTTAATACAAAGAAGTGCAGTGTCATGCACTTGGGAAGCAAAAATCCAGAGGAAATGTACACGATAGGGGGTGAGAGGTTGGTGTGCACGGACCAGGAGAAGGAACTTGGTGTAATTATTTCTGCAGAGCTCAAGGTGGCAAAACAGTGCGACAAGGCAGTGTCAAAAGCCAGGAGGATGTTGGGTTGCATATAAAGAGGAATTACCAGCAGAAAGGAAGAGGTACTAATTCCACTGTATAAGTCACTGGTGAGGCCTCACTTGGAATACTTTGTTCATTTTTGGAGACCATAGCTTGAAAAGGATATAAAAAGACTGGAAACTGTTCAGAGGAAGGCGACCAAAATGATTTGGAGTCTGCACCAGAAGCCGTATGAGAAGAGACTTGAAGACCTAAATGTGTACACTCTGGAGGAGAGGAGGGACAAGGGAGATACGATTCAGACCTCTAAATACTTAAAGAGAAATAATGAACAAACAAACCTCTTCCAAAGACGGGGAAGCTGTAAAACTAGAGGGTATAACATGAAGCTGCAAGGGGTAAATTGAAAGGCAATGTCAGGAAATACTTTTTCACTGAAAGGGTGGTGGATGCTTGGAATGCCCTCCCAATGGAAGTGTTGGGGGTAAATACAGTGACAGAATTCAAAATGGCATGGGACAGACACAGTGGATCCCTCTACAGCAACAGGATAAAACCAAAATAAACTTAACTAATTTCTCAACATACAGGGGTGTCCTACACGGAGCGGTGGTTTCACCCCTAAAACAAAGACACGGGGAGGGGTGGCCTGCACGGAGCGTCAGGTGCACCTACTCTTGCCATCTTACTGGGCAAACTAGATGGACCATAGTGGTCTTTATCTGCCGTCATTTACTATGTTACTATGTCATATTTTGCTATATTTATCAGTGGCTTGCTCTTTTTTAACTTTAGCTTGAGTTTGCATACTAGTAGTTGGTGATCTGTACCACAGTCAGCTCCAGGTTTTGTCTTTGTTGATGTTATAGAGCTTTTCCATCGTTGACTTCCACAGATTTAGTCAATTTGATTTTTGTACAATCCATTGGGTGAAGTCCATGTGTACAGTCGTCGCTTGTGTTGATAGAAGAAGGTGTTTGAGATGAATAGATTGTTGGTATTGCAGAATTCTAGCAGTCTTTTTCCAACATCATTTCTGTAGTCAAGTCCATATTTTCCAACCACTTTGCCGCCTTCTTTGTTGCCATCTTTTGTGTTCCAGTCACCCATGCCTATCAGGATATCCTGTTTGCATGTTCTGTCAATCAGCTTTTACTTGTTCATATAACTCATCAACTTCATCCTCTTCTGCAGCTGTTGTTGGGGCATATACTTGAAATATAGTTTTGTTGATGGGCATTCCTTGTAAACAAATAGAAATTAAGCGTTTGCTGATTCTATTGTATTTCATGAGAGCAAAGGGGGACACCCTTCCTGCAGCGTCAGCAGGAACAGTAGAAGCAGGACAAGAGACCAACCATGGAAAGCAATCTTTTTTGAAGCCTATGAGATCAACCTGACATGTGTTTCGGCTAGGAAGCCTTCCTCAGGGGTTAATGATCTCTATAATACAAATAATAGTTTAAAATAAAAAATATAAAATCAAGCATGCATAATCAACAATAAAAATACTAATAAAACTCATAAAACCCAATACAATCAATAATAAGTAAAATAAATAGTTAATACTTATCATGAGCTAATAAAAATTTAAACCACAAATTTGGCACATATACCATTGTGAAACTGAGACTGAATAAGCACATGTAAAGAACAATTGGGAGAAAGACAATAATAAAACATGCAAATCGCGTATTGTGTGAGCAGTTGACCAGGTAACTCAAGAAGACACCGTCAGGAACAATCTTGAATGAACTCAAAAGGAGTAGAAGGAAAACTGTGAATAAAGATAAGCTGATGAAAAAAGGTGAAGAAATAGGAAAAGGAGGACAATGCAAGACAGCCATCAGGTTGCTACCAAGTATAACAAATCTGACAATTTAACAATGTGAAAGCACAAAATTGTATCACACGTGAAGAGTAACAGTTCTGAAACCTAGAGAATGCATAATATAGACATCAAAGAGAAGTTTAAATTGTTATTATTAACTGTTTAAATTACTTATTGATTTTTATGTTTTTTATTTGTGTTTTTACTGTGTATTATGCATGTTTGATTTTTGATTTTTGATTTTTAATTTTAAATTATTATTTTTATTATAGAGGCCATTAACCCCTGAGGAAAGCTTCCTAGCTGAAACACATGTCAGGTTGACCTCATAGGCTTCAATAAAGATCTCTTTCCATAGTTGATCTATTGTCCTGCTTCTACTGTGCCTTGCATTGCATTTCATTACAGCTCTTGCAAGTTTCTTCTTAATTATAAATGCAACACCATTTCTTCTTTGTCTTTCATTTCCAGCATAGTATATATACTATGTGATCATCAGACACAAAGTGCTCAATGACAGTCCATTTCAGTTTGCTGACACCCAATAGATTGAGTTGTACACATTCCATTGCATTTCATTCTTGATCACCTCCAACTTCCCTTGGTTCATGCTTCGTATGTTCTATGTCTCAATATGTAAGACATCTTTGCAGCTTCTGACTCTCATTTCATGCATAGCTACATCAGCAGTCCGATGTCCCAAGGGCTTTTGATCCAAGCACATCATAAATGTTGGCTTTACTCTGAAAAGTCTTCAGCACAATCCCAATAGTCAGTTGAGTGCCTTTTGACCTGGGGGACACATCTTTGAGCATTAGAATGCAATATGTTTGGTTGTGACTATCCATTGTTTTTTTTTGGCAAGATATGGAAGTAGATTGCCAGACCTTTCTTCCGCAAAGGTAATTCTAGTGTTGTTGCCATTGTCACAGAAATGTGATCTTTCACCAACACTGTCCCATTCTGCTGCTGCCCAGATAGTCATTTGTCTTGGTCTGGCACCGCAGCTGAGGCCTGTCCATCTTGGAAGACCCTGCCAATAATTAAACTTGTGATAGCTTAGCCCTCAGCATCACTGATGCACACAATCCCTCACAGCACGACAAGCTGCAAACCAAGTGAGGGTTGCAGGGGGTCTACCAGAAACCCTAGCACCAGCCCTGATCAGCAATTCTCCTTCTTCGAGCCTCAGGAACAGCATAAGCACACTCTTCTCCAAGCCCTCTTCTTTCAGCCCCACTTGCCCAGTCCCATCCCCCAGCCCCATCATCAGCATCATTCTCCCTTTGTCTGAGCTCCAGCCTTCTCCTTCTACCTGATTCTGGGAAACAAGAGAGTGAGCCTTTGTTCCCTCGGCTCAGTAGTTCTTTACCAGCACAGAGAAAATTTGAAATGTGGGAGCAGGAACCTTTTTGTTTCTTGCAAGATGCAGCTGGCAAAGAAGCAAAGACACAGGCTCCCACTGCCACAGAAATATACAGGCCTGCTCTGACTACATGATCCAGCTGTGAAGGCCGATGACAGATGATGTCATGGGGGAGGATGATGATCAGGGTTTTTTAGTTTTAACCAGAAACAGCAATTTCTCCACTGGGGATGTGGGTTTATTGGCGTCTTCGGTTATAACTATAAACAAGAAGCCCTAGATGCACAGTACCACATAGCAGTATGATAAGATATGGTATTGCCTGGATTTCGCAAAGAATGTATTTATCAGGGGGACTGGAAGATAGAGAGGAAGAAGCTTACACTAGTTTTGCTGCCTTGACAGAGTTAATGGCGGAAGGAAATAAAACTGCCACTATTTTTCACTACCTTTAAAAAAGAATCTTAGCCTTAGGGGTAGAGAAAATGCATTTACTATAATGTAATTCTCTGCTGAAAAAAGTCTCCAAATGAGGATCAATTGCCTCGACTCAGACCTATGTATCTGAAGATCCATTACCTTCATTCTCATGCTCTGCTTTCATTGCCCGTGTTTGTGAAATGGACGGAGCATGCATGCTTGTGAAAGAGGAGCGACTAGACAGTAACTTGGTCAGAAGACTTGGCAAAACATTTGTAAAATGATTTGGGAACCAACTTGTTAACTAGTCCAACAAACATCTTTTAAAAAGAGGAACCGACTGACAGCAAAATATAGTGCAGACTTGCTTAAATCTGATAAGGGTACAGGCAAATTCCGGTGCGCATATCTGCATGCACTTCAAATTTCTACAGATGCATGCTTGATCCTTTTAATATGCATGGAGAAAATGCATTTCAGGGCAGCATGCAGGTTGGGGCTCATGTTATATAAGGACACTTTATAGAAGTTATTTTATTCCTATTAAAAAATGCAACATAGGCACTTGCATACCTTTATAAAATAGGCATCTAGAACCAGTCTTAGTAGTGCATGGATTTATACCTGTTTTGATGAAAATATACATTTGTGCGTATATTCTAAATATAGGCATGCACATTTTATAAAATATGCATACACATTGCAACTCCTTCCATGGTCTACCCAAATTTCACCCCCAGGAATGCCTTTGCACGGTGTGAAAAGCTGAGCTCCTAAATTTATGCATATATTGGTTAAGCAGTTGTATAAGAGTCGTTTTCAAGGTGTAAACTATTCTTTGCTTTTAATGTTTTATTGTAAAGTGCCTTGGATGAGTTGGTTGTTTTTTTTAAGATAGTAGATAAGATTAAAAGCTTCAGTTTAGAAAAGACGTGGGGATTGAAATTAAGACATCACATTCAATTCCTGTGGTAGAAAAGGCTTTTCTAAAATACCAAAAAGTGAGATGCATGAGTGCGTGTATATGTGCTGATTCAAGGAACCCAGGGATATATTTTATAAACCTACATTTTGGAAAAATAATTGGTGACAACTTGGCATCTCCTGCGTGTACTTACTTCGCAGATTGTCCATTTCACAAACCTACTGGTATAAATGCCAACTATGGAGGTAGCTTTTTAAAATCTAATTTAAATATGGAGTGGGATTAAGAAGGATAACCTCCTTAATCCTTCCTGTAAAGAGCCACTTTTTAAAAACTCACATGTGCCAGGGTACAGGTATAAATCCCGATGTGCACAGTTTTCACTATAGAATACATTCTCTATCTGAAATGGGAAATGCACCTGTAAATTCTTTTCCCCGAGCTGGCCACTCACTAACCATGCACCCAACATGCACCCTTGAAACTTCCAAGTATTAAGGGCAACCAGTTGTAAATCGAGCTCTTTCTAAATGACCACTTACATGTGGATGTGTATATGTCTGATTAAACATGTGTAAATCACAAATTAGGGTTCTAAAATCATACCCCATCCCTATAAATATCGCCTAACTAATGGTACGAAAAAACAGATGACAACTGGATTGACCCCTCCATTCCTTTTGTTTTCAGCAGAGTCCTGTTTCTCCCCCCATCCCCTTTTCACTTGTTATTCTTACAATGTCCCATCCTTCCCATCTTTTTTTCTATTTTAGAGATTCTCCCTCAGCATTGCACTGATCCCCACCTCCCGAAATATAGGCATTGAGCCCTAGCCCATTTTCAAAGGGACCACATTAGGTATAGTTTAATTTAATGCAACATTTATATTATGGGGGTGGTAGTCAATGGTGGTGAGCAGTGCCTGCAAAGCGGCTGGCCTTCACAGTGTAAAATTAGAGCCAAATATTCAATGCTGGGGTCCTATCTGGCCACTGGCATTGAAAATCTGGTTAGCAGCAACATCCAGTCGCAGTTCCGGAAAGCTAAACCGGCTAAACTTAGGTCGGGCTTTTTTGTGCCTGGCTTTCATCAATTTAAGTATCTTGCCACTGATAGGTTAACTCAAGTGCCACCTCCAGAACACCCTCAGCACGCCCTGATGCTGTGCCGGTAGCATCAGTATGCAGAAGAGTTAGGAGAGGATATTCAGCGGCACAAAACAGCTATGCGCAGCTGAATTTTCCGCTCATCAGGCATCGTGGTTATCTGGGCTGCTAACCATCTTAATCCTTTTGAATAGGCCTCCTGAGCTCTTGCCCAATGAAATTCAGTTCGTGGTGACTCACAGTAGAGAATAAAAATAACAAATTTTACAATAAACTAATAAAACCAATAAAACCAAAATATAATCAGCGTCAAATAACAAATTTTGCAGTTTAATAAACAATGTAACACAGTTCCTCCATCATCAAAATCACACTCTGTGTATCTCCCTTTGCCCTTAAGCAATGAGTAACTGCTTAAAGAACCAGTTGTTTGCCCATCAATAGCATTTCAGGTTGTTGTTTTTTTCATTTTGGGATTTAAGGAAACTACCTTTCATGCAGTTGTTCACAGCAGAAAAACAATGAATGAGGAGTTGAGTGGTTCCCTACACCATTACATCAACCATAAAAGAGATCTGGAAATCATCAGTAGAACTGCAGTCATCAATCCTAAAAGATATGATAGTGCTACTTCAGAGGCAACTGTAGTGGAACCTCACAAGTCAAGAACAGAACTGTCAAGTTACACAGTTCCATGAGTGAGATTTTTTGCCAGTTCTGGTTTTAAATTTGCATTGTAGTACAGTATGTAATTTGTAGTCCCTGAGTTTTTCTATTGGAATCAGTGCTGCAGGTCCCATAATGCATCAGGATGAGGTTTTCAGGCATCCAGGACTGGCTTAAAATCACACTCATGGAACTGGGTAACTTGGCAATTTTGCAAGAACCATTACCTAGAAGCAGAAGAGCCAAATCTAATGCTCTGGTGATAAGTGTGGG
This sequence comes from Ichthyophis bannanicus, assembly GCA_033557465.1. Taxonomy (NCBI): domain Eukaryota; kingdom Metazoa; phylum Chordata; class Amphibia; order Gymnophiona; family Ichthyophiidae; genus Ichthyophis; species Ichthyophis bannanicus. The sequence continues at coordinate 950,153,224 of CM066034.1, forward strand.
GGGGGGGAGGGGGGGCTTCATGAGGGTGCATTTGGTTTCTTTGGGCAGCTAAAAACAAGAATCCTTTCTACACAGTTATACCTATGAATTAACACAGATACAATTGGTTGTGCACTTTTCTAAGCTCTTGTATGCATACAAAATGAATTTAACAAAAGAATAGTTCCAAGGAACTGCCCCAAAATTGAGAAATTTCATTTTAAATAAGCACCAAGTGAACTTTTTTTAGCCGTGCACATCTACAGTAGTTGGGAAAAAAAAGAAGCAAACCACATGGTCACCATTCTTCTGACCCCCCTGAGCCCTGATCTTTCTAGTATTTGTGCCCAACATTTAGAGATAGACACATGAACTTGTGAAAATTGATCCGGTACAGATTTACTGAGACATAGACTTTCACAGACAAGAGTCCACTAGTCAGATGTTCCCCCTTAAGCTTTCAACAGATCCAGAATGGTTGTTTTCAATATTTATTTATTTGCTGATTTGGTGTGCCACCATTCATGAAGGCGTCATCAAAATAGCTTGCAATATAAACCTAGCAGCAACAGAAAAGACAGGGGAAGGACTGATACACTCAGAGCTACAAATGATCCCAACATACCATGAAAGACTCATGAGGAAGACAGATGGAACAAAAAGATGCTCTAAAAACACATATTGGGAACACATGAGCAATACCATTTGCCTGCTCCTGGTGCAACACATCAGCTATTCTTTTCCTATACATGAAACTAAATAATACATTGTTTCCCTGATTTTAAACTTGGAGTAGGAGTTCTCCCTTTTCAGTTCCTGCCAGGGCTGGTACAAGGATTAGAGGTATGCTAGGCGACCCATCCATCCTGCTGTCCCCCACTGCTACCACATCCCCATTGTCGCCATTGCCACCCCTCTCTGAGGCCTGCATGAAGCAGCACTTAACTGAACTCTCTGGTGATGCATTGATGTCTATGCAGGCACCCCTACCCCATATCACGCACCATAGGCAGCCGCCTACCGGCACACTGAATGGCCTGAGACTGCACACCACCAGCACCACTGGCATAAGGGCATGTCAGCATAGTGGTGGAGGGGTGCTGGTGGCAGAGGGGGCAGTGGCATCTGCCCACAGTGGACCACGGCAAAGCCCCGTTTAGGTGGGTGCCATGCACTGCAACAGACAAGGTCTATCTGACAAACAGTCATGGTATCCCCAGGGAGTGATCTGTCCCTGTGGCAAAAGTGTGGTGCAGTACACACAGCCAGTGTATTCAGGGGCAGAAGGTCACAAGTTCAAATCCCAGCTGTGGCTCCTGCAAACCATGTCCCTGTATTTTACCCAGTACTAAACCGTGGTAAAAAAGACAGAACCTTTATTGCAGATAAAATAAACATGCCATAAATACCTATTTATACCAATACTAAAGAAAGGTGATCCAACTGACTGTGGAAATTATCGCACAATCGCTCTGAACCCACATGCCAGCAAGATTCTACTGAAGATTATTCAAAAGAGACTACAATCATACCTGGAACAAGAACTACCTGAAGTGCAAGCAGGGTTCAGAAAAGGGCGAGGAACGAGAGACATCATTGCGGATGTGAGATGGATCCTTGAAAAGACTAAAGAATACCAAAAGGATATCTATTTGTGCTTTATCGACTATAGCAAAGCTTTTGACTGTGTAAACCATGAGAAACTCTGGGCCACATTAAGAAGAATGGGTATACCAGAACACCTGATCGTTCTCTTGCACAATCTGAACATTGATCAAGAAGCAACAGTTCGAACAGGAGAAACAGAATGGTTTAAAATAAGCAAAGGTGTAAGACAAGGCTGCATACTTTCCCCCTACCTGTTTAATTTATATGCAGAACAAATCATCAGAGAAGCAGGATTGTATGAAGACAACAGAGGTGTGAAGATTGGTGGAAGACTCATCAACAACCTTCGCTATGCTGATGATACCACATTACTGGCGGAAAGTGAAGATGATCTGAAACATTTGCTTCTCACAATCAAAGAACATAGTCTCAAAATGGGCCTGCACCTTAATGTAAAGAAGACAAAGATCATGACAACTGGCATAATCAACAGGTTCATCGTCGAAGGAGAAGAAATTGAAATTGTGAATAACTTTAACCTACTTGGATCAACTATCAATAAAGTAGCAACAAGCAGTCAAGAAATCAGACGACGCATTGCTCTTGGCAGAATGGCTATGAAAGACCTAGATAAGATTCTCAAGAGCAGAGATGTCGCTCTCCATACAAAGCTTCGACTTGCTCAAGCCATGGTATTTTCAATAACATCATATGGATGTGAAAGCTGGACAGTGAAAAAGATAGACAGGAAGAAAATTGATGCCTTTGAATTATGGTGCTGGCGGCGAATACTGTGTATACCATGGACTGCCCGAAGAACAAACCAGTCTGTACTAGAGGAGATCAAACCTAAGCTTTCTTTAGGAGCTCAGATGACAAGACTTCGACTTTCATACTTTGGACACATCATGCGGAGAGAGAGAGATCATTAGAGAAAGACATTATGCTTGGCTACTAAAATGATTAGTGGGCTTCATTATAAAGCATATGAGGACAGACTGAAGGATCTTAATATGTACACCTTAGAGGAAAGGCGGGATAGAGGTGATATGATTGAGATGTTTAAATACCTCCATGGCATAAAAGTTCAGGTAGAGAGCCTCTTTCAATTGAAAGCAAGTTCTGCTACGAGGGGACATGGGATGAGGGTGAAGGGAGATAGATTCAGGAGTGATATTCGGAAATATTTCTTTACGGAAAGAGTAGTGGATCCATGGAATAGTCTCCCAGTGGAGGTGGTAGAGATGAGGACAGTAACTGAATTCAAAAAAAGCATGGGACAAACACAGAGGATCTCTAAAGGTAAAAAGGGGACTGTTGTAGATGTTCATATGGAAGGAGAGACTAGTTAGGCCATGTGGTCTTTTTCTGTCATCATATTTCTATGTTTCTATGTTACTGAGCCCACACGGCTTGCACTGTTTCCAGTGTCAGTCTGGCAATGTGCATAATGAGGAGCAAGGTACTGTGGGTATGGCCCGGACAGGGTGGCCTGGACAGGATACATCTGCACAGGGTATAGGGCAATGGCTGGGACATTGTAGTGCCCGACCACCACCTGCATGGACAGGCTGGCCTCAGCATATCATGCTGGGGGGGGGGGGGTCACTCTCACCCTGACTGTGCAGTGACCATGGAATGGCTAGGTTCCCCCATAGTGCTATGTAGTATTTTTCTCAAGTGATATCTATGTGTTTTCTTTTCTGGGGCCCAATTGACATGTTTGGTGTGTATGCTCACATTCTATTTTTGGGTGCACACAGTTCCTCCAGGAACATGTGCTAGCTAGCATACTGTCTGTAGTTAGCATATATATGGTTGGAACACCTTGCAGTGGGTGGAGACTGACTGTGCTCTCTGCTGGTGAATGTCAGATAGTGGTGGGGGGCAGCTGAGCTTTTCTAGGCCTACTGCCTGTCTGCCAGTGCCCTATGTGATGAGTACAGATCTGCATTGACTGCCCTGTAGGGTACCTATTCCCCAGCAGGAATGGGGTTGATGGTCGCTTCTACTGCCACCATTGCAGAGAAGTAGAATGTGGATCTGTTGGTGGGAGATCTTGTCCCCCATCCTGACCCACAGAGGGCAGGTTGGGTGGTGCTACATCATCCACTTTTGAGTCCAACCACCACCACCTTTCTCTTATAACATGTGACCATGGCAACCACACAGGGTATGCACTATTTTGGGTGCATCATAGTCCACAAGGGTTAGACGTGACTGGGGAATACAGATGGACACAGGTGTATCCTAAATGTGTCTGCAAGGACTACCTATCACACACTGGCACTGATGGGGATCTGCAGCACAGCCTATCTCAGGTAAGTCAGGTGCTTTGGACCTGGTGCTAGGCGCTCCACCTGACCCTCAGGGTGAGCACAGGAACTGAACAATGTCACGATCTGTAGCTACTCTGTGCCTGTAACACACACGATCATTTCCCCCTATCAGGCCGGGGTGCTATAGAGGTGCATACCCCATCTTTTGAGCAGCTGTAGGCTTCTGATCTGCATGTGCAGTGCATCATGGGTACGGGTGGGTTTACCCTATCCTGGTAACCACAACAGACAGTTTGTGTGGTGACCTGCAGTCTTTCTGTAGCCAGCCAGTGGTGTGTTAGATGTTATAGAGATGTAGCCCACTGGTTGCTTTAATGATTGCTAGAGTCAGAGGTCATGGGTTTGATCCCACAGTGGTGTTATTTAATAAGGCTGTCTGAGGCATTTCTTTTTAATTTAAATCAGTGCTGCCAGCAAAAACACCTTCACAGTGCCATAGCCTAAGATGCCTCATAAGGCGCCCTAGAAAGTGCCCTATAGGGCACATTATAAGGTGCCTTGGCAGACAGGGCACTTTATAATGTGCCCTATGGAGTGCCTTATAGGGCGCCTTATGCGGCACCTTAGGTTACGGCACTTTGAGGGTGTTTTTGCTGGCAGCACTGATTTAAATTAAAAAAAGGAAATGCCTCAGACAGCCTTCTTACATAACACCACTGTGGAATCACACCCATGACCTATGCCTTTCACAGTCATTGCAGTAACCAGTGGGCTACATCTTTATAGCTTCTAACACTGCGCTGGCATGAACTTAGGGTTAATGCCCGTTAACGTGCCACTATCACGCGATACAGATTCTTGCTACCTTGCCGCTGGAACGCCCACTCCTTATATGGCATTCTTCACATTATCACTGCAAATAGCGCCGGTAACATTAAGACAGTTTAGTAAACATACCCCTATATGTCTTACAAATGATCCAAAATACAGCTGCTAGAATGATTTCCAGTACATCAAGACATGATCACATCACTCAGCATTCTACACTGACTCCTATAGCCTCAAGAGTGAAATATAAAGTCATCATAACAGTCTTCAAAATACTGCAAGACCTCTCAGCCAACAGGCTCAAATCATTAATAAATAGAGCCCCCGAATTCAGAGCACAATTAAAATGCTAGAAATCATAAGGAAAGGAATGGAGAATAAAACAAAGGATATTATTATGTGTCTGTATCGTTCCATGTTTCGACTGCACCTTGAATATTGTGTGCAATTCTGGTTTCCATATCTTAAAAAAGGATATAGTGGAATTAGAAAAGGTACTCAACATGTAATCAAACTCTGGAATTCGTTATCGGAGGATGTAGTAAAAGCTGTTAGTGTAGCTGGGTTTAAAAAAGGTTTGGACAAGTTCCTGGAGGAAAGGTTCATAAACCATTATTAAAGAGGGCCTGTGAAATCCACTGTTTACCCCAGGATGAACATTGTGGAACCTGTGTGCCTTTGGGAACCTGCCAGGTACTTGTGACCTAGATTGGCCACTATTGAAAACAGGATACTGGGCTTGATGGACATTGGTCTGACCCAGGAACAAAATGCAACCAACAGACATGTAACAGGGTCTTTATCCTCTTTGCCTCCTCGATTTGAAACTCGCTGACTGAATCTCTGAGATCTGCTGAAACACTTCAAGATTTTAGAAAAAGACTTAAAGCATACTTATACACTGAACACTATGGGGTATGTTTACTAAACTGCGTTAGTGCGATTTGCGTTAGGAGCCACGGTAGAGACAGAAACCCCAAATAAGTACATGGGCGGTACATCGTTTCTGAGAACGCACCGAGAACGTGCGTTACAAGGCACCATAAATGAGCAAGCGCTACAGGGCACATTACCGCACGTTAATCTTAAGAAGGCGCGCAGGCATACAAGCACAGCAACAGAGCTGTAGCACAATGGTTACAACACTGTCTGATGGTGCAGGGGTCATGGGTTCGATTCCCCAGTGGGCCTAATGTATAAGGCTGGCTGAGGCAGCACCCTTTACATTTAAGTAGCGATTGTTGAGGCATGTGACGTGTATTTTAATTAGTGCTGCCAGCAAACACACCCTCACGGTGGCATAACCTAAGGTGCCGCATAAGGCACCCCATAGGGCACATTATAAAGTGTACTGTCCGCCAAGGCACCCTATAATGTCCCCTATAGGACACCTTATAAGGATGTGAACAAAGCCCTGGCTGGCTGCAGGACTGCACGTCACCACACAAACTGTCTGCTGTGGTTACCAGGATAGGGGTAACCCACCCATACCCATGATGCACTGCACATGCAAATCAGCAGTCGAGAGATGGGCACAAGATCGGGTATGCACCCCCACAGCACCTCGGCCTTGTAGGGGGAACAGACTGTGTGTGGCACTGCCACAGAGTAGCCACATTGTGCGGGTACAGTGCCCACCCTGAGGTTGAGGTGGGGCGCCCAGCACCAGGTCCACAGCACCTTTCATGGCTGAAATACCGCCATGCTGCAGGTCCCCATCAGTGTGTGATAGGTAGTTCAGTTAGACACACTTAGGATACATCTGTGTTCTACTGTATGTCTTGGTCATGTCTAGTCCCTCTGCGCGATGATGCACCCAGAATAGTGCATATCCTGTGTTGGTGCCATCGTTACCTGCTGTAGGTGAAGGGGAGGGGTGTATGGACCCATAGGCAGATTATGTACCACCACACAACCCACCCTCTGGGGCTCAGGGTGGGAAACAGGATCCCCTACCAATAGATCCACAGTCTACTTCCCTGCAATGGCAGCAGTAGAGTGGACCAGCAACCCCAGTCCTGCTGGGGGACAGCCAGAGCAGTACACATCCATAACACAATAGCAGACAGATGGCAGGTCTGGAAATGCTCAGCTGCCCCTCACCATTATCTGACATTCTCCAGCAGCAAGCCTCCAGCCGCTGCACCCTGCAAGGTGTTCCAGCAAGACACATACTAGCTGAAGACAGTCCGCCAGCTAGTCCATAGTCCTGGAGGAGATGCATATACCCAGAACAGGGATGTCAGCATACACACCAAGCAGATAAGTCAGTGATTGGGCCCCAAAAGAAAACCCATAAATATCACATGAAAGAAATGCTATATAGCACTATGGGGGAACCTAGCCATGCCATGGTCACTGCTCAGTCAGGGTGAGAGTGACCTCCCAGCAGGACATGCTATGGCCACCCTGTCCATGCAGGTGGTGGCCAGGCACTACAATGTCCGAGCCATTGCCCTATGCCGTGTGCAGATGCATCCAGGCCAGGCCACCCTATCCAGGCTATTCCCACGGTACCTTGCTCCTTATTATGCACATTGGCAGGCCAATACTGGCAACAGTGCTAGCAGTGTGGGCTGTGGAGGGTGTTGGCAGCCACCACACACTGGATAGACAGACACACACTCCCCACACCTATGCCAGCATTGTGCAACTATAGAGGTGTTGGGCAGCCCAGGCCACCACACAAGTCCTGGGCACAGTGCAGGCATGGCTATGGTACACAATACTGTAGGAGTCACTCCCCAGGTTGGTAAACACTGTCAGACACAAGACCTGTAGCACACTCCACAGACATCAGAAAGGTTGCTATGATGCAGCTCACTCAGAAAAGTGTACTTAACCTAGGAATTGCTATCTGCCAGTACTCATAGCAACCTTTTGATTGATGTGTACCATATTCCCCAGTTTAGGGTGGAATTACTAAGGTATGCAAGGGCTAGTATTGGGAGATGCACGCAGAGCCCAAAGTCCTGCCTCCCCAGGAGGCTTTGGATAATGGGGCCTGTGGGTGCGGGTGTGTCTGCCCCTGTTGGCTGCTGCTTTACGGCAGAGGTTCCCAACTCCAGTCCTGCGATGCAAAACACTGTTCGGGTTTTCATGCTGTCCCTCATGAATATGCACGAGATACATCTGCATATCATGGGGGTGGCGCATAGAAATGCAGCACAGGCATCTTTATCAGAGGCAGCATGGAACCGGAATGGTGTTTGGCCCTCCAGGACTGCATTTGGGAGGCTCTGCTCTAGGTAATGTGCATGTTTATGGTGTCTGTGCTCTGTATGGTAAAATGTAAGTGTCTTGGGCATGTTTACGTCATCTGCAATAAAGGTGCTGTCTGTATTAGCACGTTATAGTAGTGGGTAAAATATGGGGACTGGGTTGGCGGGAACCACAGCTGGGACTTGAACCTGTGACCCTCTGCGTCTGAATACACTGTTTTTGTGCACTACACCACCTTGTTGTCACAGAGTTAGTACATTCCTTGGGGATACCATGACTGTTCATCAGACAGGGCCCATCTGTTGCAGTTCACGGCACCCACCTACACAGGGCTAGGCCACGGTCTGCTCTGGGCAGCTGCCACTGCCCCCTCCACCACCAGTATCCCTCAGCCACCATGCTGACATGCCCTTCTGCTGGTGGTGCTGGTGGTGCGCAGTCTCAGACCATCCAGTGTGCAGGTAGGCGGCTGCCTATGGTGTGGGTTCTGGGGTAGGGGTGCCTGCATAGGTTTCTACGCTTCCCCCCAGCACCGCCTGCCAATGTTCCGTGCCCTTGGGGGTAGCTGCTGGGTATTATCCCCTGTGATACTGTGGAAAACACAGTCGTGCCCATGTTGGGCCTTCAGCAGTTGCTGTCTGGCTGCTCTGCTGCTTCAGCATTCATATGGGCCACCTAGGCATCGCCCTAGTCCACACTGTGGCCCAGCAGCAGCACAGCATGTGCCGCCTGCGGCCCTCTGTATCCCCTTCTCCGGCATCTGTGCAGTTGCCGTTCTGACATGCTCGCCCTGATGTTGCGGGACATGTGCACGCCATAGGAACCCTGTCCAATGGTGGGGAAATCCCTGAGCAGCGCTATTTCACTGTGGGCTCATTCACCTTGTATGGGGATGGATTATAGACCCTTCCACGATTTATATCTGTTCTATGGAGCTTACTCGGGGGGGGGAGGGGTTGATGTTTCTCATTGATACCACTATTGGCCAGCTTGGTTATGTTTTTTTTCCAGTTTGTTGGGGTCATTTTCAGTGTTTATGTGCCCTTTTGTTCTGTGCACATGTATCACACTTATCACTTTTTTTGGGTTTCCCTGCCTGGACTGTACATTGCTGACACTAAATGGTTTCTCTCCCCTGTAATGTGCATTTAACGGCAGCTTTTCATTCGCGTTGGAATTGAGCTCTTCAGATCAGCGCGTTAGTGTGAAGGGAGCCTCTCCCCGCCCACTCTCCGCCCATTGACCCCTTCTCTCCGCCCTCTCTCCACCTTATGTGGTGTTTTACCGCGCCGCGGGAGTTTACTATCGTTAACTACGATTAACGCGTGTTATGTAACGTTAACAATCGTAAGCGCGTCATAACGCTCGTTATGATGCGCTTACGATCGTTAACGTTACATAACGTGCGTTATGTATGATTACCGCAGTTTAGTAAACATACCCCTATGGGTATGATACCAATGACTAAAGATAAAAATGAACCCTGCTAACATACAGGCAAGACCAGGTAGACTCTCCTCCAATCCATACCCACCCCAGACATCCCACCCCACTATACCCTTATGTGATTTGTATCTACCTAGTTCTTTGTACTTTGAACTCAGCTTTTGAGTTCACCTTTTTGTTCTATAGAGTTCACCTTATTGTTACACCCCACTATATTCCAAGTTGATTGTAACTAAACTGCTCATTGTAATCTGATCTTAACTGAGTTCACCTTGTTGTTCCATGTAAACCACTTTGACTACCCAGAATAGCGATATAAAAAAGTGTTAAATACATAAATAAAAGAAATACTTCTGTTATCTCTGCATTCTCTATGTACTATCTTTCTTTTTCAAGCATTGTAGTTCCTTTCTTTTTCCTATTTCACTAACTTAATTTTATTGTACACCATCTTGCTGTTTACACTAAAAGCAGTTTAATAAATAAAATAAATCATAAGGGACCTGATTCCACCCGGCACAAATGGGCCTTCTGTGCACCAAACCAGAACCGGATGCACAGAGAGTCATGATTCTGATGCCGTGGGGCACGTCCAGCCCCGCAGGATCAGAATTGTGAACAGGCCTGTACGTGCAGGCCAGGACCCCGATTCTGTCCAGCCTGTATGTACAGGCCTTCCCCAGCTAACTCAGTCAGGGCTCTTTAATGGAGCTGCAGTGCCATGCTGTCCAGTTGCCATGGCACTGCAGCTCCATTGATCCCCGGCTGCTGGCTCCAGCAGTGATTTCCCCGCAGCCTGACCCCTGATTTGGCCACCTAAGGCCAGGGTCGGGCTGCAGGGAATGTCCTCAGACACCCCCCCCCCCCCCCCGCCCCATCCGCACACTGGGCCTGCTGATCCCTGGCTACTAGGGAAACCTATTCCACTTCAGAGGTGGAATAAGTTCCCCACGCATGTCGCCAGCCCCAGACATACAGGGCTAACATTAGAATCGGCCCTATACGTCTGGGGCCGACGACCGCCCACTGCCTGCCTCCAATCTGCTCCTTTCCCACCCCGTCTACTTTCCCTGTACAAGATGCGGGAAAGGTAGATGGGACTGGGAAAAGCACGAATAGTGGGGATGGATGCTATTCGTGCCACAGAATGACCCCAAAACAGTTTAGTATTTTCACAGTGTGTTCTGTATTATCTTGAGATGTTTGATGATGCCGCATCTATACCTGCTCAATTCAGTGCCGGATGACATAAAGTTAAGTATTCTTTGTTTGAATGATATATAAAAGAAATTGATTAAAATGGAATAAGCCACTTGGTGTGGTTTGATGGTAATTCTTACCTCCTCCAGCTTGTTCCGACAAAACGATATCACTTTAAATGAGTTTCTAAGGGGTAGTTTGGTAATTTTGGTATATTTTGATTATAATTTATTATCAAACTAGGGTTGTTTTTTTGATACAGTCATATTACTGGCAAACCTTTCATAATACGCTACTGTAAAAAGATGCTATGAAATTAGATATCACTAGAGAAAGTGCACTGGAGAATATAGGATAAGGGATGGTAGACTCTTTGATTGGATTGTAACTTTAACATTTTAGAACCACAGGCGTGAGAGGAAAATGGGACTTTACATGCACCAAAAGCTTTTGTAGCCTTGCTTTTGATTAAACAATAGATTTTATCTCAAAGGTATAGAAGAATCACTCTCACAGCTTTTAGAAAATTGTTCAGCTGCTTGATTCTGTGGAATGATGATTTATCTTGATGTCTAGTGCCTTTAGTCTAACAGGTTGAATGTCAATGTTTGTATGAAATCCTGGGTTCCAAGAATCCTACAGTATTGAATTGTTCAGCTTGACCCATTGGTATCTCAGGCAATATGCAGCTCTCAAACAATAGTGAGCATCCCTTAGCTCAGTGATTCCCATCCCGGTCCTGGAGGTATGCCGAATAAATCACTTTTTTAGGAAAAAAAGATTTGCATGCACTGGATCTCCAAAGCATGGAAATACATTCATTGCATATATCTTAAGAACCAGACCAGTTAGGTATGTCTGAAAGACAGGGTGAGGATTATAGCTTCAATTCATGATGAGATTCTGAAGCATTATAGGAATAATATATAGTACTGTAAGGGTAAATAGCAAAGCATTTACCTGGATAAATTGAATATTACCCTCCTCAAATGCAGCTCAAAGTGTATAGGGGTTCTGCAGTACATACTTCACACTTGCTAATTTTCAAAGACATTAGTAGTTTTGCTTTAAAATTTGAGTACATTATGCATGCTAAAATACAAAGTACGCTTTTTGAAATGCCACCACTAAGACATTGCATTCATCTGGGGCAGTTTCTCCAAATGGGTTCATTTTGTGGATACCATGATACTGTAGTTGTGCACCTCACTTCTAAGCCAGGGTATGTTAGTCTCTCAAATTTACTGCTAATGCTCGGAATAATACTTGCATCGTGCCAAAGAGAGCTTCCCTCTGGAGTTCGTAAGATACAACATGTATGGGTAGTTTTGTCTTGATGTGCTTGGAAATTCTTCTTTATTAAGCCTGTTACTCCCAGTACAATGGGAAAGATTTCTGTATCTTTCTGCTGCATTCATCCTGTAGGGGCTCGTATGGTCCCTCGCATAATTCATTTTTATTTCTCAGCTCATGTGTTTGTGTGTGATCTGTTATAGGGTTAGGCCTTTCCGGTCTTGCAGTGCCACAAACTAGCTAACTTTCAAGTATCCCTGCTGGATATTCATGAGATGCACAGTCCTCATTCTTTTTGAATATCTTGAAAACCCAATGAACTTGTGACACTCCAGGACCAGATTTGCCTATCCTGTTCTATAAGATTGGAGCACTGTGGGGAAACAGCAGCAGTTTTGCAAGAGAAGCTTTAAGAAAAGTGTAAGAACATAAGAAAAGCCATGCTCAAACAGAACAAAGTTCATCAAGCCCAACATCATGTCTCCAACAATGGCCAGTTTGGGTCACAGGTGCCCAGAAGATCTCATTTAATAGATCTATTTCTCATAGCACATATCCAGGGCTGACTGAGCAATGGCCCTCCCAGGTCTACCTGACTAATAATGTTTTATGGACTTTTCCTCCATAGGAATTTGACCAAATCTCTTTTGAACAACACTATGTTAGTCACCTTGACCACATCCTGTGGCAACAGATTCTAGCCTGATCCTGTAACAACAATCTCCAGCTACTTTTCAGTGGGAAGGCCACTTGGCTTCCCATAGAGGCATAGAGGGACCTATTCCTTTGCTTATTTCTGGGAGTTTGGGAGTAGGAGGTTTTAGTTATTTTCCCCAAAGTGAAGAAAGCTCAATGCTCTGCAAATCTTGCTGTGATCAAGAATATCTAGCATTACTCAAGAAATCCATCTTATATTTGTGTATGAGAAGTACTTTTTATCTGCATTTTCTGAGGAGTCTGCTACTGTTGGAGGGTAACCAGCCCTATATGAAAGGCTAGAGAGAGTATGACCATTGAGAATCTATATTACAAGTTTGTTTACTATGGACTGTATCTTCATAACCCTCAGCACTTTTTCATGATGTGTATATTGCTTGTTCTTCGTCGCATAATGATGTCTTATTCATTTTTGTCGGTGTCCTGTTTTAATGCATTATAAACCATGAATAAGATATTGGAACTCTCTGCCCAGTATGCAGTAGCAGCCAAGAAATGAAATTGAATACTAGGAATCATAAGAAAAGGAATGGACAATAAAACTAAGGATATTATAATGTCTCTGTATCACTCCATGGTGCAAAAGCACCTTGAATATTTTGTGCAGTGCAGTTGTGGTCACCATATCTACAAAAGGAAATAACAGAATTAGAAAAGGTGCAGAGAAGAGTAACAAAAATAATACATGGGATGGGAGGATACCTCTATGTAGAAAGTCTTAAAGGGTAAGGACTCTTCTTAAGAACATAAGAAATGCCATACTGGGTCAGACCAAGGACCATCAAGCCCAGTATCCTGTTTCCAACAGTGGCCAATCCAGGTCACAAGTACCTGTGAAGTCCCTAAAAAGGCACCCAGATTCCACAATGCTTGCATTGGAGCAAGCAGTGGATTTCCCTCTTTAATAATGGTTTATGGACCTTTCCTCCAAGAACTTGTCCAAACCTTTTTTTTAAGAACATAATATAGAAGGCCAAGATGACGGACGCATGTAAGCCGGTGCTCTGTCGTCTCCTACTTTTGCTTATTTCCTCTTTTGTGTTATCTTCAAAATGCCCTGCAAGCATAAGGCCAAAATTTGGGAGCTTTCAGAGAGCATGACAGCGGCTAAGGGTCCTCTCAATGATTTCGTGAAGCCTGCTGGTGCAGAGGGAACTCCGGAGCTGCGTTTGCTAGGAGCGGCAGAAGTGGAAGAAGGCTTGCTGTGCACCTCGGAGCCCACGGGTCACTCTAAGCCTGGAGACATGATCCCCTCCAGTGCAGCCTGCATTCCACGGCGTGGGTGCAGCAGAGGCTGACTCTCTTAGAAAAGGGAGAGTTGAGACTGGTAGGTCAGGCTCTGCGGGGAGCTCCACGGAGGAAGCTGTCATGGTCATGGTGTCAGCTGGAGTGGCGGAGAGCTCGGCTGCTGTAGGGGGGCCCTCATTGTCTGTGGATTCAGAAGAAGGTGTGCTTACTCACTTGTTGTCTGCTACAGGAACGCAGGAGGTTAAGCCAGTGAAGTCACTTCTTGTTCGTCCAGTAGCTGTTACTTTGGACTCTTTCTGGGAAGGCTTGCAAGCTTTAGAACTTTCTTTTTCATCCCAATTTGGTGCCCTCCAAAGTGTTCTTGTTTCTATTGTTAAGGCTACAGATCTGCAGAAGCAGGAGGCAACCCATTTAAGCTCTAAGGTAGCCCAGTTGGAAGTAAAAGTGGAGGACTCTGCAACCTTTTCAGGTACTGTTATTAAAGATTTGTCTAATATCCATGGGAAGTTTGAAATTTTGAAGAACTCTGTTAGGAAAAGGAATCTACATTTGTTGAATTTTCTATGAGTTCCTGCTGTTTCACCGAAGGAGTTGTTTATCTCCTATGCTACCTCTATCTTAAAAATTCCTCAGGAGTCTGTTCTTACTTTGGCAAGGATTTTTTATTTGCCAACTGCCAAGCATAAGAACCATGGAGCTTCTTCACCTGCCCATTCACCCCCAATGGACTCTTTAAATCTGACTAGGTTCCTAGAGAATTCAGATCCGGAATTTTTTCCAAGGGCTACCCTGTTGTTGACTTTGGTGCTTGAACCCGATTGTGATTTTCTTTTGAAACTTTTCTTTAAAGCTAAGAATGATCCCATTATGGGGGTGACAATTAGGATGTTTCCTGATGTCTCAAAAGTCACCCAGAAACGTAGACAACAGTTTATTTTGTTGCATCCACAGGTGTTGCAGTTAGGGGGGTTATTCTTCCTGCGCTACCCATGTAGATGTTTAATTAAATATCAGGGAATTAGTTATACTTTCTTTGAGCAGACACATTTAGCTCAGTTTGTTGCAGGCAAGAGTATGGCTCCATCTCAGCAGCTTATTGCTCCTGCAACTGCCCCCTCAGGGTGAGGTGGGGGTTTGGTTCATGTATAGTAAGATTCTGTGCTAGTTTTGGGACCGATGCCATCCCACACATAGATCCCCTCTGTGCATCTAGTCTGAACCGCGATTCTGATCCCATGGAGCATGTCTAGCCCCTTGGGATCAGAATCGCGAACAGTCCTGAATGTGCAGTACGGGACAGTGATTCAGTCTAGCCTGCACGTACAGGACTGACCCCAGCTAATTCAGTCAAGGCTCTTCAATAGAGCCCTGCAGTCCTACTCCCGATCTGACCTCCTAAGGTCAGTGTCGGGCTGCAGGGAATAAACCCTGTCCCCCCCTACCTATCCGCGCTCCAGGCTGTTCAAAGAAATCACGTCCAGGGAAGGCTTTCCACCTCAGAGGTGGAATAACTTCCACGGACTTTTCACCAGCCCTGGACATACAGGGCTGACATTAGAATCGGACTTGTACGTCTAGGGCTAGCAACTGCCCACTGCCCACCCAGACTCTGCTGCAGGGTCACCCCTTCCCTGCCACCGACTAACTTCCCTAAACAACTGGCAGGGAAGTTAGTCAGGGGCAGGAGCCGGCACAAATACTGGGGTTTGGACATCCCATTGGGCCATCCATCCCCGCTATTCGTGGTTCAGAATAACCCCCTTTGTGTCTTATTTCCTGGGAAGTTTTCTTTTGAATATGTCTTGCCCTTCACCTTAACTTGGGGGCTAGTGAATCTATTTCTTTTTGCTTTATGTTGCTGTTTATGAAAGTTGTTTGCTTTCTTTGTTTTCTTGTTGTATTCTTTTCTGTAACAAGCTTTTGTGTCTTGTGTAATGTTAAAATGGCATAAATAAAAAATTATAAAGAATATAATATAAGGTCATAAGATATGCCAAGTTGGGTCAGACTAAGGTCCATCAAGCCCAGTATCCTGTTTCCAACTGTGACAAATCTGTGTCACAAGTACCTAGCAGTTTCCCCAGAAGACACAGGTTCCACAATACTTGTATTGGTACAAGCAGTGGATTTCCCTGGTGTCCTTTAAAAATGGTTTACGGACTATACCCAGCTATAATTACAGCTTTTACTGCATCCTCCGGTAATGAATTCCAGAGTTTGATTACGCATTGAATGAAAAAATATTTTCTCTTCTTAGTCTTAAATCAGTTACCTTGTAACTTCATTGCATGTCCCCTAGTCTTTCTACTTTTTGATGGCATAAACAATTGATTTATGTTTGCCCATTCCATTCTATTCATTAACATATCTCCCCTCAGCAGTCTCATTTCCAGATTGAGGAGCCCAACCTTTTAAGCCTCTCCTCATAAGGTCATCCTTCCATCCCTTTATTGGTGGCTCTTCTCTATACTTTTTCTAATTCTGCTATATCCTTTATAAGATATGATGACCAGAATTGCACACAATATTCAAGGTGTGGCTATACCATGGAATGAAACAGAGGCTTAATAATATCCTTGGTTTAATCCTCCATTCCTTTCCTTATGATTCCTAGGATTCTATTTGCTTTCTTGGCCGCCGCTGCACACTGGGCAGAAGGTTTCAATATGTTATCCACAATGATGCCTAAATCTTTTTCCTGGGTGGTGGTTCATAATGTGGAACCTTGCATCGTATAACTATAGTTTGGATTTTTTCCTAGGTGCATAACTTTGCACTTGTCCACATTAAATGTTATCTGTCATTAGAACATCCAGTCTTCCAATTTATCAAGGTCCTCTTGTAATTTTTCACAATCCTCTTGTGTTTTAACAACTTTGAATAATTTTGTATCATCTGCAAATCTGATCCTCTCACTCATTATTCCCAATTCCAGATCGTTTGTGAATATGTTAAAAAGCAGCAGGCCCAGTACAGATCCTGGGGTACTCCACTATTCAAATGTCTCCATTGAGAAAATTGGCCATTTAGCCCTACCCTCTGCTTTCTATCTTTTAACCAATTCCTGATCCACAGTAGTACACTGCGTCCTATATCATGACTTTCCAAGAGTCTCTCATGAGGCGCCTTGTTAAAAGCTTTCTGAAAATCCAGATACACTATGGGGTATGTTTACTAAACAGTGCTAACTTCGCAGCGGCAATGTTATTTATTTATTTATTTAACAGTTGCTTATATACCGCTACCTTCCACAGATCAGGTGCGGTTTACATTGAACAAGGAATGAACAGATTTACAAGTCTGTTTTACATGGAACATTTGTTAACTAGGTACAATTTAGCTGTTTTACATGGAACATTTGTTAACTTGGTACAAATTTGCTAAATACATTAATCATGAATGACTAAATATGGTAAAACTTGTTAAATAACAGACGAACTTGTTAAATAACAGACGAACTTAAATGAACAGTAATGGTATCCCCAGGGAATGACCTGCCTCTGTGGAAACAGTTTGGTGCAGTACACACAGCCAGTGTGTTCAGGGGCAGAAGGTCACAGGTTCACATCCCAGCTGTGGCTTCTGCAGACCATGTCCCTATATTTTACCCTACAGAGTACATACACCATAAACATGGGCACTCCCTAGAGCAGAGGTTCCCAACTGCAGTCCTGGAGGGCCAAACACACTTCAGGATTTCATACTGTCCCTAAATATGCATGAGCTGCCTTGGTATGCAGTGCCCCTGTTGTATGCAAATGTATCTCATGCATATTCATTAGGGCAGAGCAGGGAAACTGCAACAACAGCAACCACCATAACACCAGGATGTAGAATAGACCTGTGTCAGCTGGTCTGATGTCTCCTAGGCTTAGGGCAGAGATGGGAAACTGCAACAACAACAACATCCATAACACCAGGATGTTTGATACACCCCTATGCGCAGGTCTGCGAGTGTTCGGGGCCAACGGTGATGTTCCACACATCAGCAGCACCAACTAACACACCACCAGGATGACTGCTGGACCTCTGTCATCAGATCTGATGCCTCCTGGGGATGGGGCTGGCCTGTGGTACTCCGACTGCAGCAGCTACCAGTGCACCATGATGACTACTTGACCTCTGTGATCAGGTCAGATCTCTCCTGGAGATTGGCCAGAGCTGGTAATGTGTCATAGCATCAGCCACCACGGCAAGGGATGCCTAATATAGCTCTGTCATGGGGGCTGCAACTCCTGGAGGTTGGGCAGAGGTGTGCACTGCAACAGGAGCAGCTTACATCACAGCGCGCTACCCTCTGCACCTCTGCTTTCATGTCTATGCCTCCTGGGGATTGGCATACGTGCACACAGCAACATACACAGATAGCTTGGTCACAGGTTTGCCCACATACATGTGTCTCATACATGTGGTGCATATCTTATGTGTTTTGATTGCTGGATATGGTGTTGCACACCTTCAATTTAGTGACCTGTCCCCATACACTTACCTCACGTGGGTAGTCTGCTGCACGGTTAAAGCGCCTTGTGATGCGCACCCACACCCTCCTTACGCATTCGAGATCCTTGCGTTTTGAGGCGCCTGGCAAGAGGCACAGCTGCCTGGTGCATATTAGGGCTGCCAGCTGTAGTAGGTCGTGGCAGTTAATGACTGGCTTGCAGGATCACGTCGCCATTTTGAGGGATGCCCATGTGTTGATGACACATGCACACACGTGCAGTATCGTGCATATGCCGTGCCACGCACTACTACGCCATGCACACGACGTGCACGTGTTACGGAGGCCACATGGAAAAGTATCTCTGGGGCTGCATAACTACATGTCGGATACTGAGATTGGCAGCTACGGTGGCTGGCTTTGGTTTACAGCATTGCATTACTTACGCCGTTTGGCCTGGGCTGCATCTGCTGTGGGCACATTCTGATGTGCTTATGGTGATGCAACGCCACGCCTATCCTTTGAGGCATGGGACAAAGGTTATAGTATATTCAGCTGGTGTCACTGTTTGTGGGGATGTGTATGACTGTTACTAACACTCATCTTACTGTTGGTGCAGTGGGTATTCGAACCCATGAGCAGTAACTCTGAGGGCATCATATTAACCGGTGTGCTATGCCTCTTCTCATAACAGAGGCTGACTACACAGCAACTGCAGGTCAACCCAGTAAATGTCAGCTGTGCTTACCGGGATGGGGTAGACCCACAGCTATGGCACTTTACAGAGTACCTTAGGTTTCCCAGCTGAGGTGATGGGTTTTTTGGGGGGGACAAACTGATATTTGCTATGGGGTATGTCTTTATCTTTATTTGGAGGCTTAATATACCGCTCAATGCAACAGCGTCTGAGCGGTTTACAAGGTACGTAAAACTCCTTGGAAAAAGAAAAGAACGCCAGTTATATACATGAAAAAGGTTAGAGAACTATAGGTAAAGTCAAGTGTCAGGCAGATTGAGAGATGTGTGCACCATCCTAATGCTGGCGGCGAAGCCCCCAGCCATAACGTGAGCAATGCCATATAGGGAGGTTGGCGTGCCAGCGTCCATGTAGCATGCACTGTGTATCGCACAATAGGAGACGCCTTTGCTGTTGATGCGTAGTAACTTTAATTTCGTGGCAGTGCTATGAGAAAGCGTATAGAGCTGTAGCCTACTGGTTAATACAATGACCAACAAGCCAGAGCTCATGGGTTTGATCCCTCAGGGGTCTCATCTGCTATGGCTGTCTGAGGCAATCTCTTTTGCTGCATGTGACACATCTCTACAATCTGTACTGCCAGCAGAAACACCCCCACCTCATTGTCATCACCTACTGTGCCCTATAGGGCTGGGGGGGGGGTGTTTGGACCAACATGTGGATTAGGGGGCAGTGCCTACAGACCCGCTCTCTCAGGGCCAGGGTGGGTGGACAGCATCTGCCTCCAACAGCCCCACACTCTACATCTTTGCAATGGCAGCAGAGAAGTGATATGATGAAGGGCTGTGGGACCAGCTGCCCTCCAAAGCACTGGATGCAGATCAGTTTGTATCAAACAGGGCACTTAAAGACAGGCAGGAGGCCTGTATACACTCAGATGCCCCCCACCACCATCTGACATCAACCAGAAGTTTGAATGAGTTTGTTGCGTGGCTTGATACTATTAAGGTTCATATTAAATTTACAGCTCATGTATCGACTGATCATCTGGAATTTTTGGATATGACAATTTTTCGGGAAGAGTCATCTTTGTCTACTACCCAATATAGAAAACCGGTACAACGGAATAGTTTGTTGGACTTCACGAGTTTTCATCCAGCTCCTCTTCAAAAAGGTTTGCCTTATGGGCAGTTTTTGAGGATTCACAGATTGTGCACCTCAGTGGCTCAATTTAAATATCATGCAGCTGATTTGAAACATTGACTTTTATGCAAAGGTTACCCTCAAATGGTGATATCTCGGGCATATCATAGGGCTTTGTATTCCCACAGGGATTGGTTATTTGATCCTCAATTTCGGTCTCAACCACAGCCAATGGAGACAGTGACAGGGATTCTACTATATATGACTCATTCCTCTATGGTAGCTAATTTATTGAAGAAACACTGGTCTGTGTTGTCTTTGTATTCTTGTTTTAACAAACCCCTACGGATTGCCTACTCACGGGGGGAAAAACCTCTGTGATATTTTGGTAAAATCAGCTGGATTGGGTGATCGGCCAAATTACCCGGTGGCTAGATCCGGGTCTCACTTACCATGTATGAGGTGTAACTATTGCGATTCCACTATTCCTGGCCCTATGTGGCAGGATTTATTATTGTATCGGGTCTTTTACAGACGTTGGAAGACCACATGTCTTTCCTCTTTCGTGGTATATCTATTGGAATGTCCTTGCCCATTGCGTTATGTGGGGAGTACTACGAGGGCGGTAAAGACCCAGTTGGCAGAACACGCTTCACGGCTTCGTCAGAATATACAGACTGCCCCAGTGGTACAACATTGCATTTACCGACAACACACTTTTGAACATTTAAAATGGACTGTGATTGATCATGTCCCGCCAGATCCTCGGGGCGGTGATCGGTTAGCACGATTGCGTCATCTTGAGCAACGTTGGATATTTACTTTAAGGTCTGTTTGCCCAACTGGTTTGAATTGGGATATTGATTGGTTGGGATCTTGAAGCACAGTTCCAGATACGAGCCTTTCAGGGTAGGGAACCCCGGGATGAGTGGGGATTCCCTTCCGTTGATTGGTGTTCTCTGTTGTTTGACATACCTAAGGACAGCCTATCCTAAGCAACCCTCCACCTCTAATAGCCATTTGGCGTTTTTTGACGGTTAAGGAAAGATTGAGACACACTTCGAGTTCATTGTCAACACTTGAGACAGGGGTTTTTAACCCCGAAACGTGCACATCGTGCAATTGATAAGATAAGTGTGGTTTTAATATTTTGAGAATATAAAGAGAATATAAAGAAGAGAAAACATATGAGAACATATAAAGAAAAGAAAAAAAGGGACATGTACTGTGTTTGAGGGTGAGAGCTCGTTCCTCTCCCGCTTACGGTTTATGCCCGACAAAAAAAGTTGTGTGAAGTGGGGAATTTGTGGCATTCTCTTACTGCTTGTTACAATTTTTGAATATCGTCTCTGGGACTTTTGGATTTGATTAGTCTCTAATGAATATGCATGGATACATGTGCACACAATGGGGGCAGTGCATGTAAATACATTTCATGCATATTTATTAGGGACATCCTGACAATCAGAATGGTGTTTGGCCCTCCAGGACTGCAGGTGGGACACTCTGTTCTAGGGATTGCACATGTTTATGGTGTCTGTGCTCTGTAGGGTTACATATAAGTGTTTATGGAATGTTTCATGTCTCTGCAAGAAAGGTTCTGTCTTTATTACCACGGTTTACTACTGCGCAAAAAATAGGGACATGGTTTGCAGGGGCCACAGCTGAGACTTAAACCTGTGACCCTCTGCCCCTGAAGACACTGGCTATTTGTACTGCACCACACTGGCGTATCATTCCCTGGGGATACCATGACTGTACATCAGACAGATCTTATCTGTTGCAGTGCATGGCACACACCTAAACGGGGCTTGGCCGTGGTCTGCTGTGGGCAGCTGCCATTGCCCCCTCCACCACCAGCACCCCTCCGCCACCATACTGACATGCCCTTATGCCGGTGGTGCTGGTGGTGCGCAGTCCCAGGCCAGCCAGTGTGCCAGTAGACAGCTGCCTATAGTGTGGGTTCTCGGGTGGGGGTGCCTACATGGACATGCACGCTTCCCCCCCAGCGCCGCCTACCAATGTTCTGTGCCCTTGGGGGTACCTGCTGGGTAATATCCTCTGGGACACTGTGGGGAACACAATCGTGCCCATTTTGAACTCTTGTCAGTTGCTGTCTTGCTGTTTTACAGTTTCGGCATTCCTATGTAGGCTTCTGCCTAGTCCGCAATGTGCCCCAGATGGACCACAGCATGTGCTGCCTGCAGCCCTCTGTATCCCATTTCCAGCATCAGTACAATGCCCTGTCCTATACGCCCACTTTGCTGTTGCTGAACATTTGCATGCCATAACAAACCTGCCCAATATAAACAGCAAAAACCCTGATCACCGCTATTTCAATGTGGGATCATTCACTTTGTAGGGAGACAGAGAATAGACCCTTCCAAACATGATATCTTCTTTTTTATGCTTTGTCAGTAGTGTTGCTTTATGTTTCTCATTAATATCGCTATTGACCAGCTTGGTCATTTGGATTTCAAATGTGGTTCTGGTCATTTTATCTGTTTCTTTGCTTTTTTGGCTCCTGCACATGAATCACTACTATCACATTTTTGGGTTTCTCTTCCTTTGCTGTACATTGCTGACTGAAATGGTTTCTCTGACCTGCAAATGTGCGTAGTGCCAGATTTTCACTGGCACTAATTTTCTGAGCTTCATTTCATGGTGTTAGTGTGCAAGGAGACACTCCATGCCCACTCTCCGCCCATTGACCCCCTTCTCTCCGCCCCTAGGGAGCCTTCCTCCACCCTCTGGGGGGCCTTGCTCCACCCTCGGCACACCTTATCGCCGCAGCAGACGTTATTGTGCGATACGTGACGTTCTCGCACGGTAATGCGCCATTATCGCGTGATAACGTCACATATCACGCGATAACGTTGCAGCTGTGACGTTAGCGCTGTTTAGTAAACATACCCCCTAGAGTTAAGATAGAATTTTCAGCAAGAATTCCACACGAGCAGAAATATTTGCTTTCACTTTTGGATGGAAATGTATTGCATACCCCCCGATTTCTGGATAGGACCTCTATTAGAGTATAGTTAAAGGACCCAAAAGACCCTGGAAAAGTGGGGATATTGTATGCTGTTTTAAAGTCAAGACTATTAGCATGAAATGTATCATAATCAATGCAGCATGTACTTCTGTTTAAAAAAACTTGCAAAGTATGCGTTTTGTGATTACATTGTCCTGGTAAAATGCCTAGATAATCATACTGCCAAAGTATATATTAAAAAATTAAGTAAAGTCAGCAGCCTGTGGAGAATTTCAATGTGACTTCAAAAATTTTAGTTTCACTAAATGCAAGCCATGGTGATTGCTCTAATGAACCATGAAATAAAATGTTGTGCTACTGTTAACAGTTGGGTAATTTCAAAATGCTGTTGGCTTTGGTGACTTATCACATCTCTAAGCAGTGGTTTGTTCTTGTCGAAAATTCCATTCCACAAAGAGATGGCATATCATCAGGAAAGAGAAAAATACAAGAGGAATAGAAAATGTTAACTGGTTTGCTGGAGTGCATGCAGGAACAAGAAATACCAGCCAGAATTTATGAAGCCTACTCTCCGGAACACAGGCATGCATCCATGAACCTGGAAAAAACACTTCTGTCAGAATCCTTATGTCACTGCATTATAGTTTTCTTTTCTTTTATTTATTGACTGGATCCTTCTGTTCGTGATCCACCATGGTGTTGATTTTGTATTTTCAAATGATAAGATGAAAAAGACTCAGAAATAAATAAATGAAACATACTACATTTGATTAGGTGCAAAGATGAAGACTGCATACTCATTACTTCTTAATCAGTCCAACATGTGCTACCTAATTACCAGCAATAGTCCTCACTGTAGTCAATAAGCAAAACAACATTTGCATTATGCGTTATGTAGTTGTACGGGATGATGGGGGATATCAAACTTTCTAAAAGTGCAATGCAGGCTGCAAATAGAGCCAGGCTGACATCTTATTCTCAGCTCCCAGCCTAGTTGGCAAAACATGCTCATTGTCTGCCTTGAATACCTAACTGCTCACGCTTAATCTTTGTAACAGTAAGTTGTTCCAACATTTTATGGCATTAGTGCTTTATGGTTTACGTGGTCTTGCAGACAGGAAGGATATAAAGTTATTTTTCAAAGAGTGTTTTCTTACATTAATGGTTTCCACATATGTTAGGACAACAGAAACTGTCCTCCTTGGGGCTGTTAACTAAATTTATTTATTTATTTATTTAATTTATTTTACATTTTTCTTTTATGCCGCCTTTTAGAATATCAAGGTGATTTACATGGAACGATGTTGAACATATAAACTTAATTGTACAAGCAGCGGTGATTATGGGGTGAGGTACAAAAACTGTGATATGTAGGGTAGCTGGGGTCAGGTCCGAGGGGTGAAGACAGGGTAGAACTATGTACACTGGTGGGTATGGCTATTTACAGAGATGGCTGGGGTAAGGAGGCATTTGCGTTAGGTTTCTGGACTGAAGGATTTTCAGAAAAGAAGAATGTTCTGTTTTTTACAGAAGTCATTGGAGTCCTTGGTGTCTCTTAGTGTACTCAGGAGTGAGCCAGAGTGTGGGACCATATATCAAGAAGGATCTCTGGCACGTTGCTTGGGTACTTGATGTCTTGAGTGTTGGGATATTGAGTACGCTTTGGTGTTGTTGTCTTCTCTGTCTTGTGTTGGGTGGCTTCTGGATAAGGTTGCAGAGGTAATCAGGAGTTTGGTCATGGGTGGCTTTGTAGGTGAGCATAATAGCTTTGTATTTGATTCATATCTGTATAGGGAGCCAGTGTAGGTTCTTGAGGACTGGGGTAATATGCTCATGCTTTGATGTACCTGTTATCAGCCTTGCTGCAATGTTTTGGACAATCTGTAGTAGACGAAGGGCATGTTTTGGTAGGCCTTGAAGGATGGAGTTGCAGTAGTCTAGTAACAGGGTGATTATAGCCTGGCACACTGTGCGGAAGTGGTTGGGGTCAAGGAAGGTTGTGCAGGGTCTTCATCTTATTGTAAGCAGTAGTAGTTATATTCCTTATGTGGGCTTGCATGTTTAAATGTTGATCTAGGGTGACCCCGAGATATTTATCTTTCTGTTTAACTGGGTGGGCAATATTATCAATTGTGAGTGTAGCTGGAGGGGTGAAGGAGGGGTCCTTGGAGATGAATAAGAGATAAACAACATTATATTAGCTATTCTCCAGGAACAAGCAGGAAGTCTTCTGCTTATGTTAGTTGTATTTGTATAAAGTTGCCTGTACATGTTTTCAATTGTTCCATGTAAGCGGTTTTATTTTTGTTCCCTGTAAACCGTTTTACCTGGTAGAAAAACGGCATATTAAAACCAGTCAAATAAATAAATAAATAAAGTCAGTTCTCACATATGGGTGACGTCAGCGCCGACGGAGCCCACGTGGAGCATTTCCCCTCTTTCAAAG
This sequence comes from Ichthyophis bannanicus, assembly GCA_033557465.1. NCBI lineage: Eukaryota > Metazoa > Chordata > Amphibia > Gymnophiona > Ichthyophiidae > Ichthyophis > Ichthyophis bannanicus. The sequence continues at coordinate 950,178,760 of CM066034.1, forward strand.
AATGCCTTTGGGACATGCTACCACGCATATGTAGTACCCTTCCCATCCAAGGATGCCATCTTGCTCAGTCTCCTTTTTTCCGTGAAGCCCAATGGACGTCTGTTCTGTTTACCCAGAAAAAAAACCTTGCTATATCCTCAAAAATTAGTTGTTCCCAGTTTGTGTACCTGTTCCTCTTCCCGCTTCAAGCCAGCACCAGGCCCAGCACTGTTCTCATCTCTTTTCTCATTTTTTGGTCAAGACTTGCCTCAATCGACATTCGTGCCCTTTTTTTGCCCAGGGGTCAGTGACCCTGACCAGGTGTTCCCTATCATGTCCCCAGTGGGTTCAAAAAATGTGACTGCTGCAGTCAAATTATCTCAATCACCGATATCCACAACTGCTGCCTACACTGCCTGGGACCGGACCATGATAGTACCTCTTGCGACCTGTGCCAGGCCATGATGCCTAAAACCAATAAAAAGAGGTTGGTGTTGCAGGAGAAAATGTTCCCCATGTCTGACTCGGCACTGACCTCCCCGACGCTGAGCTCCAAGCCCAGTACTTCCTGGCAGGGCCGAGCATCCTCGGAGTCCCGCAGCGATAGCTCCTCCAAGAAGAGCTTGGACCTCTAGTGGAAGAAGAAAAAATCCTTGAAGTCTGTCAAGGTTCTACTGAAGAAATCCGGTAAGACCACCCGGAGGGACTCGGGCAATTCCGAGAAGCATCCCACCAAGGTCCTCAGGAAGGATTCCTCGGCCGGCGGAGACCATGCGAGGGTCCTCCAGGCTGCAGTACTCGTTGAGGATTTATTTATTTTATTTATTTAGACAGTTTTGTATACCACCTTATCCTTCAATCAAAGTGGTCACAACACAATTGGGGGATACATTTAACATGAGGGGATATGAGGATGCACTCGCAAGAGTGCCAATGCAGGGCCGAGATCCTCAGTGCCCATGCCAAACGTTGTGGAGACTTCTGGCTTGGAATCCAGAATGGCAGCCATGGAGCAGAACATCACTGCTATCCTGGCAATACAGCAGGCAATGATGAGAGGTTCGTCCGCTTCATCTGCCCCAATGACCAGGCCCCTGACTCTGGGGGGGTCCCCAGTCATCAAGCCAAGTGACCATAGGGTCTTGGACTCATCGTCTACGCTTGACTCCGATGACAAGGCCTCCCCGGAAACCAGGTGGCATCGAGATGTCCCTTCAGACCCATCTTCCCTGGCACCCCTGTGGCATTCTCTTCTGGAGGATGTGGCCTTCCACAACTTTGTTAGGGATATGGCCTCAGTCCTCTCAGTGCAAACTGAGGTGGAGGAGAACCTGCGCACCTAGGAACTGGAGATCCTCCAGTTTGAGTCTCCACCCAAGAAAACTCTCATGGTGCCGGTGCAGTTGATTCTCAAGTGGCTACTGTTGTGAATGTGGAAGACCCAGGCGTCAGTGCTAGTGGTTAGTCAATGCCTCGATGCCATGTACCACATCAGGAAGGGACCGGGGTTCTACAAGCCTCAACTCTCACATAACTCCATGGCTGTTTAGTCAACCATGCAGAAACTCAAAATCCAGAAGACTTACTCTTCTGTCCCCCCTGGAAGGGATGCTAGAGCCCTTAATGCCCTCAGATTGAAGTGTTACCAGGGCTCGATGCTGGGGTGTCAAATCCAGGCCTATGAACTGTACATAGGAATGTATCTGAAGATCCTGATCTAGGAGTTGTGCGGGTTCTCAGTGGGGCTACCCAGGGAACCTCTCCAGCGGTTCCAAGCCCTAACCTCCGGAATCAAGGACTGTTCCTTTCCCAGGAGGCCTACGAAGGATTTGGGCCAGCAGCTCAAGTAGCAGTGGCCGGCATCGGGGCTTAACGCCAAGCCTAGATACAGTCCTCAGACCTCGAACAGTGGATCAAGGACAAGCCGCTTGATGTCCCCTTCACCATTGAGAACCTATTGGGCAAGCCCATGGCTGACAAGGCGGCCGAGATAGATGCAGGGGCTCTCATAGAAGACCTCTTCCTTTCCTCGCAAAACGCCTTCGGGGGGAAAAGACCCCTATTCCCAGGAAAAAAGGGGAATTTTAAGAAAATTCACCACTACCAGCCCTTCTCGGGCCAGCAACAGGGTACTCACCCTAAGAGGCAGGCCAAGGAGCAGAGAAGCCCAAGACACAGAAACCCCAGGCCCCAGCTCCAGCCTAACCTGGGGGGAGCTTTTGACTCCCAGGGCAGGGCCTCCTCTCCCCCAGGAGACCTTCACCAACCCTTAGGAAGCCACCTGGCATTCTTCGCCCACAAGTGGGCCAGAATCACCTCAGACTGGCGGGTGCTGCAGATGGTAAGGGAGGGATACCTCCTCCACTTACAGCAGGTGCCACCCAGGTTCTTTCCAGGAGAGCCAGTATGACCGCTCCTTCACCAGACCCTTCTGCTCTCAGAGCTTGCAGGTCTAATCAGAGAAAACGCAGTGGAACCTGTACCCAAACAGCTATGGGGAAATAGTTGGGACAGGTTACCTCAGGCTGGAATGTCAGGGGTTCATTTCCCACATAGGGACAAGTAACCTCAGGCCGGAGGGACTGGGGTCTCATCCCATAGCCACTCAATGTGGCCTTGAGAAAGCTACTTAACCCTCCATTGTCTCTGGTACACTTAGATTGTGAGCCCTTTGGGGACAAGGGAATAAAAAGTGCCTGTTAGCATATATCTGTAAACTGCCTTAACTCGGTGAAAAGCGGTATATGAGCACAGCCAAATAAATAAATAAATACTCAAGGTATTTCCTTGTACCCAAAAGAACAGGGGGCCTCAGGCCCATGCTAGACCTGTGCAACTTAAACAAGTTTCTGGTGAGGGAGAAGTTCAAGATGCTCTCCCTTAGAACACTGATGCCCTACCTCCACCAAGGAGATTGGTTGTGTTCCTTGGATGAGTACACATCCTGATCCACCCCTCTCACAGGTAATGCCTGAGGTTCATGGTGGGAGGAGGGTTCTACCAATACAGAGTACTGCCCTTGGCCTGGCCTCCTCCCCAAGGGTCTTTACCAAGTGCTTGGTGGTGGTAGCTGTCCACTTGTGCCTACAAGGAGCCTGTCTTCCCCTACCTGGATGACTGGCTTATCAGGGGCGGTATGGCCTCAGAGGTCTGTCAGGCTGCACAGTGTACAACCCTCCTACTGCAGCACCTGGGGTTCATCATCAACTATCCCAAATCCCATCTCACCCCAACCCAAAGTTTGGAGTTCATAGGGGCTCAGTTGGACACATTGCAGGTCAAGGCCATTCTCCCAAGAGAAAGGGCAGAATGCCTCAGGCAACTGGCAGGAGAGGTACAATGCAACCGGTTGGTACCGGCTCGCCTAATTCTCTGCATGTTGGGTCACATGGCCTCAACGGTCCATATCACACCATTAGCTCATCTACACATGCAGATGGCCCAATGGTGCCTCTGCTCATAGTGGACTTAAGTCACGAGCAGACTATGGGACAAGATCAGAGTCACCTGCCAACTGGCGGAGCCCCTCCCCTGGTGGCAAAACCTGCACCACCTCCTGACAATGGATGCCTCCCTCGTGGAATGGGGGGAGCACCGCACACAAGGCAGCTGGTCCCAGGAGGAGTCGCTCTTGCAAATCTACCTCCTAGAACTCAGGACAATCTTCCTGGCCCTGCGAGCATTCCACCACCACCTGTGGCACTGACCTGTGCTGATCCAGACAGATGAACAGGTGGCCATGTTTTATATCAGCAAGCAGGGATGCACTGGCTCGTACTCCCTCTGCCAGGAGGCGGTGGCCCTCCTCGTCTTCACAGTGCGCAACAACCTGCTCCTGAAAGCGGTATACCTGCCAGACCAGAGCAGCTCTTTAGCAGACAGGCTGAGCAGAGTCCTTCACCCACACAAGTGGTGCTTGAACCCCATGGTGACGAATCAACTCTTACACCACTGGGGCAGGCCCACGATAGACCTCTTTGCCTCCCTGATCAATGTGCACTGCCTTGCTTCTGCTTGCGCCAGCCTCACCCGGGGATAGTGGTGGCAGACACCTTCCTGATTTCATGGCCAGAGGGCCTACTCTATGCAATCCAACTGACCCCCCCTGATCGCCACGATCCTCTTCAAGGTCCAGAGCGAGAGGGTGTCAGTTATACTGATCGCACCCAGATGGCCCAGGCAACCCTGGTTCCCTCTGTTGCTTTCCCTGTTAGTGGCACTCCCAGTCCTGCTGGGCCGGGCCCCGTAACTCCTATCCCAGGAGAAGGGCTCCCTTCTGCACCCCAACCTAGAGTCCCTAACATTAACGGCATGGCTGCTGAAAGGGTAGCATTGGCCCCTTTCAACCTTCCAGGGGAAGTCATGAAGATACTTTTGGCATCCCGAAAACCTTCCACCAGATGGGCTTACACCTTTAAGTGGAGAAGGTTCTCTGGTGTGCGGAGAAGGAGAATCCCTTCTCTTGTCACATGCAATTGGTTCTCCAGTACCTACTGCACCTGTTGCATATCAGGCTAAAATCCAATTCGGTGAGGGTGCATCTGAGCTCCATAGCCATGTACCACTATTCTAATGAGGGAAAACCCCTCTCCAGTCAGCTCCTTGTCTCCAGGTTCCTCCAAGGCCTTCTGTTATCCAAGTCCCATCTTCACCCTCTGGCGGCAGAGTGGGACCTCAACGTGGTGCTCTCCCAGTTCACCAAACCACCATTCGAGTCCCTAGCCATTTGTCACCTGAGATACCTGTCTTGGAAAGTGGCCTTCATGGTGCCCCTCACGTCCGCTCATAGGATCAGGGAGCTCCATGCCCTGGTGGTGGAACCATCATATATGAGGTTATGTAAGAACAGGGTATTGCTCTGCACACACCCCAAACTCCTCCCAAAGGTGATATCTCCTTTCCACCTCAACCAAGAGGTGGTCCTCCCTACCTTCTTTCTGCAGCCTCATGCCAGCAGGGAGGAACTAATACGTCATACACTACTTGCAGCGGACTCAGGCCTATCGCTCCCTGTGACCAAGCAAACTCTGTTCACTTGGGTGGTGGACTGTATTGCCCTCTCCCTTGAGCACTGGATCACAGCGTATTGAGTGAAGGTGATGGACATGTCAGTGGCCAACCTCCGCTCGGTGCTGGTGATGGAGATTTACAAGGCTGCCATATGGTCTTCAATTCATATATTCGCAACTAACTACTGCCTGGAGAGCGAGTCCCACGGGGCAGTGCCTTTGGACAGGCAGTACTCCTTAATATTCTCGGGGTGTAGGCAATTCCTACCCTCCGACCCTTCTGTGTTCAGGCCACCAGAGTGATAGTGTCGCTGAACGCTAGGGCCTTGAAGAGTCTCTCAGTATGGACTCACCTTCTGCAACTCATGGCTACCCAATTGGTCATCGGTGGTGCTGTCCTGGTTCGGTCCTCAGCAGCCTGGAGCTAGGGGGTCCCATATGTAAGGACTGACTTCCTGCTTGTTCCTAGAGAAAGCGTAGTTATTCACCTGTAACAGGTGTTCTCCAGGAACAGCAGGAATCAGTCCTCACAACCCTCCCTCCTACCCTGGGAGTTGCCTCCCTACCTTGGGTTAGTTTTTACTGCCGTCATAGCTATGTCATCTGGCTGAGCAAGATGGTACCCTTGGATGAGAAGGGAACCACACATTTGTGGTAGCATGTCCCAAAGGCTTTATTTGAAAGTTGGGAAAATACTCCTTGAGGGCTCTGTCGGTGCCGACATCACCCATATGTGAGCACTGATTTCTGCTGTTCCCAGAGAACACATGTTACAGGTAAGCAACTACATTTTATCAGCCTGAAAACTTCAAATTGCTTGTGTTTTGAGATTAACTAAAGAAACAAGTACCACTTTTGAAAAAGAGAACACTTTTTATTGTTAGGTTAGAATTTCATCTGTCATACAAATATTTAACAGCATTTAAATATATGAAAGGTTACACAGCTAATCAGTCTCATGTGCAATTATTAAATATTTATATGATCCAGGGTGGTCTGTGGGCGGAGCTGGGGGCAGTTTCAGCAGCTTTCCGGTCAGCAGTGATATTCAGTCACTAACCAGATAGCTAAACCGCATAAAGTTAGGACAGGTCAATGTCTTTCCTATCTTTACACAGTTTAGCAACTGAATATGGCTGCTGATTGCATAGCTGCCGTGATCAATGGTAAACACAGATATAGTGCCGAAAGCCGGATGGGCTCCGGTGTTGAATATCCATTTTTAATTTTAGTGGAAGCAGCCACCACCACTGCTGAATATTGACCCCCATAATCAATAAAATACACTACTTCTATAAAATCTGATTTATATACATATCCTCAAATAACAAATCCTCCCACCGATACAACTAATATCCTTAAGTTAGCCAAAACACTTCTTAAAAAAAAACAAGTTTTCAAAACTGAGATGAAATAATAGTGATATCCCTACTGCTTGATCCTTTTATACGTATAGACACATGAAGGCACATTTTAGATAGGACGTGGAGATCGGAATTGAGACGCTGATACCAGAATGAATGTGGAGATATATATCTGGGAAAAATCAACAGGGGAAACTCAGCAACTTACATGGGTAAGTGCCGGCATTTGACAATGTGCACATATAAATGTCAGCACTTACGTGTATATCTGCGCCATTTTGCAAACCGAGACATGGAGATGCTGATACTCAGCTACAGAAGACTCTATCTTTGTCATTCCAATTTGGAGGGGGGAAATAAACATTGGGGACTTAAGAGGAATATCCCCCTCAATCCCTCCTGTAAAGGGAGGAGTAAATGGAACACTTTTTCCATGCCTATTTGTGTCAAGGAGCAGGTGTAACTGTATGTGGCCAATTTCGGGCTCGCACTTGCATTCCCTATAGGAAATGGGGAATAGGTGTAAATGTTTGCCTCACCCAGGCCATGCCCGCGACACAGCTCCATCTACTTTTGAGATGGCATTGTTTTCCATGTGTAAAATGAGCCTTTTTTAAAATGTCATTTACACAAGGATGCACTTTACACATGTAAGTGGTCGTACAGACACCTGTAATTTACAAATAAGGCTTCTGAAGTAACCCCCTTAACATGTTTGGATTTGTAGCTCTTAATTGAGGGGAGAGATACTCTTCGGAATGTGCTTGTTTAAAATGTTGAGTGTGCTTCTGGCAAGGATTGCTGCCTTTCCCACCTTCCATCATAAATGCTGATTTTCTGGTGCATCCAGGTACTATGCCCTTTGTAAGGATCATATATTCTAGAAATGTTCCTCTGGGGTATAATTCATTTCATGTAATTAAGAAATACTTTTTTGGCACTTTTGCTGTCTCTTAGTTTTACAATAGGCTGTGCAGAGTCCTGTACATCCATGCCTAGCCCTGAAATACAGCAGAATTCCGAGCGTGTTTGGCTGCCACTGTCTCTGGAAACCATAGATGAAACATGGACATGTTTAGGAGGTCAGTTACAGTGTACAAAGCTGGTCTGCACATGTAAATAGGCATGCATGTGCAAGCAGTGATTTTAGTAAAGCTGCTACTTACATGTGTACATGCGCAGCACACACAGATTTCAAGAGAGCAGTGCCTGGGTGTGTTGAGGGACTTTTCAAATATACACGTACTTTCCATTTTACAAGGGGAATAGACAGAGCTGGTGCAGGGACTGGAGGTACCCTAGGCAAGCCTTCCATCCTGCCACCTCCCCCATGTCCATTGCTGCCACTGCGGACCCTCCCCGAGGCCAGAAGCAGCGACAATGATACCAAAACCATGACATAGCGCTTACCCACCATCTCTGAGGCTACGTAAATATTTCTCTCTTAAACTTATGTCTCCCTCTGGCACCGACATCTGGTTTTGCATAATCTGGAAGCCTGGGGCAGAGGGGGGCAGAAGGAGCAGATTGCACAAGAGAGAAACCATGATGCAGTTCCAGAGATGGTAAATACATGTGTTGCAGTTTCAGATCCATTGCCACTGCTACCAGCCCCAGAGAGGGGCAGAAATGGACAACAGCATGTGCCACTGGAGAGCCAGTACTCTAGGCAATTGTCTAGTTCACCTAATGGTAGTGCCAGACCTGGGAATACACTGGGGATATTTCAAAACCTTTCCCCATCAGCATTTCACATAAGGGTGAGCTAACTGCTCACTGGACCTGAGCTTTTGAAGAATGTGTGAGGGAGCAATCTCTGTAGCCTTAAAAACTATGACACAAAGCCAAAAATTTCAGATTCTGAATGCAGCCTTTTGTCCTTATAGTTTTGCAAAATCTGGTACTTACATGCAAGTTGCAAAATCAGCACCTGAACCTATAAGTGCTGCTGCTCAAACGTGCAGTACCCAAAGTGATGCCACTTTTTTTTTACATATTTAATGTTAAAAAATGCAAGGTCATGCATTTGGGCTGCAGCAATCCAAGGGAGCAATATAGTATAGGGGGTGAAGTACTTTTGTCCACTAAAGAAGAGCAGGACCTAGGCGTGGTTGTGTCTGATGATCTTAAAGTAGCTAAACAGGTAGAAAAGGCGACAGCAAAAGCTAGAAGGATGCTTGGGTGCATACGGAGAGGAATGGCTAAGAGAAAAAAGGAGGTGATAATGCCTCTGTATAAGTCTTTGGTGCGACCTCATTTGGAGTATGGTGTGCAATTCTGGAGACCGCACCTTCAAAAGGATATAAACAGGATGGAGCCAGTACAGAGGGCGGCTACTAAAATGGTTAGTGGTCTTCATTATAAAGCATATGAGGACAGACTTAAGGATCTTAATATGTACACCTTAGAGGAAAGGCGGGATAGAGGTGATATGATTGAGATGTTTAAATACCTCCGTGGCATAAATGTTCAGAGAGAGAGCCTCTTTCAATTGAAAGCAAGTTCTGCTACGAGGGGACATGGGATGAGGGTGAAGGGGGATAGATTCAGGAGTGATATGTGGAAATATTTCTTTATGGAAAGAGTAGTGGATCCATGGAATAGTCTCCCAGTGGAGGTGGTAGAGATGAGGACAGTATCTGAATTCAAAAAAGCATGGGATAAACACAGAGGATCTCTAAAGGAAAAAAGGGGACTGTTGCAGTTGTTGATATGGAAGGATAGACTAGATAGGCCATGTGGTCTTTTTCTGTTGTCATATTTCTATGTTTCTATATGATTTTGTAAAAAGTGCAGTTTCCCTCTGTATATACCGACAAATAAATGTGTATCCCTGTACATCTTTATACATATTTTTCAGCAAGCCCTTTGTAAAATACCCAGGTAATTTTTAATGTCCTGACTTGGATGCCTCTTTTTTGACCTAGAATACCTATAGAAAGTGTGCCTTATCTTAAGGAACCAGATACACCCTATAAGGGTATCCGGACACAAACTGGCAAAGGTGCAGGAACCTGGAGGAGAGGGCAGAAAAAGAAGGAGGGGGGAGGGGAGACAGAGAGAGGGCAGGAACTGGGGCAGATGGAGGCAAGTTAGGTAATGCCCAGGAGTACAATATAAAAGACAATGATGCAGTCTTAGGTAGAGGAAGGGCAAACTTAGAAGGGATGCAGATAGACCCTGGAGGGACATTGTGCATGGGCTACATAAGGACAGGGAGCCGGGTCAACACCATATTCTTTTGCATTGTGCTGGTGATTTGTGCATACTGCTCAATTCATGTTGCCTGGTTCTCACAGGTTCACCGGAACAGTGTAGCTAATACAGAGGTCATAATTAATGTTGTGAAGGTAGGAACTTTCTTTCCCTAGAATTCCCCAGAATAACAGCACAGGATCTCAATGCAACCCTAGGACTCAGACTGTTTGCTCACCTGCGTGTGTAAGGAGACTGATCAATAAATTGATTTTTGTGCCAAATTCTTCACATGCCAGGATAGTGTTTTTGGGCAAGGGTGCCTGGGGGTGTGAGGTCACACTGGCTGTGTCTTGAGTGGACAGTGAGCCTTCTTACAGTAAGTGAGATTCAACTGGGCCCCCATTCCCAAAGTTCTGAGTTTTTCCCAAATCCCCTGGCGGCTCAATGGGGCAGTTGTTAGCTCAGCTGTATTTTGTGCTCTGTTGCTTTTTTTCACTTTTTGCTGGTTTCCCTCTCTGATTCCTTACTGCGCCCCTTGACCTTCATTGCTTACATGTGCACAGGCCCTGACAAATTTTAGTGAGGGATACAGGGACAGCAGCCCACAGCAGGAATGCCAGTCTTCTTGGTTGTGGACACCCACGGGGGAAGGATGTGATCGCAAGTTGCAGAAAGTTGGCCATTTTATGGAGGTCTAACCAATATTTATGGAACAAGGACATCAGAAACATCTTAGTAACAGTGCTACAACTAATAATAATCATTTGTAGAGTGCTACAAAATATATGCAGCACTGTACATAAAGATGTGAGACACAGTATCTGCTCATCAGAGCTTACAATCTAATCAAGATAAAAAAAAAAACAGTGGTCATATGGGGTGGATCTGACTGTGATAGTGAGACAGCAAGTAGATATCTTGGTAGGGTCATAGTTGGGGCATATTCCTGGAGAGAAGTGGCCATTTGTTTGAAGGTCTTGGGATCATGGGGACCATTTTGTTGACATCTTCAATCATGGTGGCTATCTTGGAGAGGTCTTCTAAGCATGGCTGCCATCTTGGGGAGCTCTTTAAGTATGGTTATCAACTTGGGGGATGTCTTACAGGCATAGTGGCTATCTTGGGGTGTTTTTTTTAAGTGCACTGGCCATCTTGGGGAGGTCTTCTAAGAGAGAGAGCCACCTTGGTGAGGTCTTCGGAACACAGTGGCCATATCATCATGGTCCCCCAAGGGCAACAGTCAAATTATAGGTTAGCAGTTCCCTGTGGGTGCATATTTAGGTTATATATATACTGTATATGCATATAAAGTAATATCTGCATATATAAAGGTATATTCTAGGTATAACTTCTAAGTAGCCTGGTTCTGAGTGGATTGGTTTATACATATGGATATTTCCCATGAGCTTCAACAACAGCCTACATTTCTCTTGCCTCTTTTTTTTCTGCTCAATTGGTATTTTATAGTACTGTGCCACCCAAGAAGAGATTGATAATACTGTCCAAGGAGACTATCCAGAAAGTGAAGGCTCTATAAACAAAAGGGACAATAGTGAAAAGAAAGCAAGTAAATGAAGCAGATCCCACTCTTGCAAGAAGGTCTAAACCAAAGAGAGAGTCTGTGCCAACATCAGCCCCATGAGTGGTAATCCACAGGTCCATACTCTTTTGAAGACCCCATGCAGATGGCTCAATCAACCTTTCTCTTGTAGAAGCACATCATCTGCACCCAGCTTGGGTAAGCCACAAAAAGACACACAAATCAGTGTTCTTTCTTTGTCTCCTTCCAATCTGTCCAACTCAGGTAGCAGTAATGAGGAATTAGCCCTGGCTAACATTATTCAAAATGTTCTTAAGACCTTTAAAAAGAAAAGAAAGCTTTTAAGAAACCTCTGTAAAGAGAGTATCTGGGTCAACTTTTTAATGAAGGGTGTGTCCAGAAATATAACAAAGAAAATAAGGTGAATGGAACTAATTGATATCCTCTTCTTTTTAATTTAGGGACTAGTGCTAAGGACAAGAATGCTAATAATTTGGAAAGGGATGAAAAACCCAAAATATTTAAGTCTAGGAATAATTGGATATTGGCATTTCACATAATCATTAATTTGGTAATCGAGAGAGGGCCAGAGATGAGCCTTTATCTCGTTAGGAATTTAGATATCATTATACGAGCACACAAGCATTATGGTGGTTGGCCCTGATGATATAAAACTCAGGAAGAATATGGCCAAGGAAAGGACCCTTCCATTATGTGGAGGCATAGAGTTGTAGACTATGGTTTTATGAAATGTCAACTCACTGGCCATTCAGTACAGATAGATTTCATAGTTCCTTTCAGGCAAATACATAGGATTCATCTCAGTTTTGGAAAATGCATCTGTAGACCATTCAACAATAGTTTTTGTTCCTGGAATCCATGGAAATTTCAAGATGCCTGAACTAATTGCAGTTCCAGACACCCAGCCATTCAGTGTTGATCCCCTAGGGACAAGCAACAGGGACAGCAGCTTCTTCATGGCATTGTGGGAGTTACCTCCAGCCTCTATCAAAATTAATACCATGCAGCACTGGGTAAAGCATTACCCAATGGTGACAGAAGCAGCTGTTCTCACACAGGGATTTCAGGAAGGCTTTCACATCTCCTGTTGTGCCCCCCCCCCCCCCCAGGGGCACAGCAATTTACATCTATAAATCACCTGGAATTTGCCAAAGAAAAAATTGAAAAAGAAGAGGTCCTAAGTAGAATTGCGGGTTCCTTTTTTAACTCTTCAATGCTGGACACGATTGTGTCTCCACTAAGTATTGCACCTAATAATTCAATGTCATACACAATGTTTTATGTTCTGAAGGGTCTTCTGTATGTGACAACATTGATCCCCAACTCTGTCAGTTCTGTAAGCTTCCTTAGACCAGGCTGCCCAGCTGATTCTATGGCTGGATCCACATTACCACTTAGTAAAAGTTGTATAGAGTCTGCCTTTTGACTACTCCTTGTGCATCTGGAGTCTTTTCACTTACTGGACTTCACTTTTGATGGAGCCTTTCATTTTGATAAATGCATCTTGATGGGATGTTCAATTTCATATACTCATTTTGAACAGTTTAGCTCCATTGTACAGTAGGTAACCAACCAAGTCACTGCAATGGGTGGGGTCATCCATTACCTTGATGATTTCCTCTATATGAGTAAGAGCTCAGGAGAGTGTCAAGCGATCTTAGGCCTCTTCATGAAGGTAGCTCATGCTTTTGGAATCCTTCTAGCTATAAATAAAATAATGAGCCCTACAGAGTCTCTAATTTTCCTGAGCTTTGAATTAGACCTATCAACCAGGGTGTTTACATTTCCTCAAGAAAAATTGTCCAGGATGAAGGAACATATTGGAGGCATGAGAAAGTTAAGTAAGGTGATTTTTAAGCAACTCCAAATTTTGATATGACTGTTATGCTTTGCTTCCAGGGTCATACCCATAGGGCATACAGTTTTACTGGAGAACGGCTAGTAGTGGTGGTGGTGGTGGGGGGGGGGGCATTCCTTATTTCTTTATCCATAAAAGGCCCTTGGTATTTCTATTGTCTTTATTTTATCTAATTTAAAAGGGAAAGGAAGGGTTGTAATGTGGTGATGGATATTATGTATGGCCCCCTATCACATCCAAATACTTCTGTCCAAAGACACAACTGCCCTGCTGGCCTCCATGTTCTCACCTTTATTGGAAGATCATCTGGCCCTGGTAGATACTGAGGAAAATCATTCCACTGTTCCACACCCTCCCCCACTTTTACAACTAAAGTGAATTCAAATTTAAAAAATAGGGGCCATTGGGGGGGTTAATTCTGAATATCTGCCCTGCCCTTGTGTAGGAGTTGACATTAACAAAGAGGGGGCATACACTTCCCACTCAGGCCTCAATTCAGTAAGCTACACTATGCTCTAGCATTCAGTTTTGCTTGAACATAAGAACATAAGACATGCCATACTGGGTCAGACCAAGGTCCATCAAGCCCAGTATCCTGTTTCCAACAGTGGCCAATGTAGGTCATACATACCTAACAGTTTCCCCAAAAGACACAGGTTCCACAATGCTTGTACTGGGTCAAGCATTGATATCCTGGGTCCCTTAATAATGGTTTATGGACCTTTCCTCCAGGAACTTGTCCAAACCTTTTTTAAACCTAGCTACACTAACAGCCTTTACTACATCCTCCGGTAACAAATTCCAGAGTTTGATTACATGTTGAGTGAAAAAATATTTTCTTTTATTAGTCTTAAATAATTTAACTTGAAATTCTTTCATGCTAGTCTTTACTCTTCTCTTAAAGCTAGATATTTATACCAGCGTTGAGCAATTGTACTGTAAAGATGCAGCAGGGATCAAAAGGATCATCTGAGGTGGATTTTGACACTTCACCTCAGATGACCAAGCCCCAGAATCCTAATCACAAACCTACCCAACACTGCTATACTATTATTGGTGGCCTGGTGGCCCTAAAACCCTACCCCCAACCTCCCTGAAAATGTCCCTGGTTACCCAATGGCCCTCTACCCCCCTAACTCAATCAAATAAATCATTGATGGCTCAAGTGGCCAGTAAATCCCCTATCTCCCTGATCCAATCCTGTCTGGTAGACACAACCCTCCTGATATTCCACCCAGCAAACCCAATCCCCTAACCCTCCTGTGTACCTCCCTTATGGGGGGGGGGGGGCGCGGGGCCAGGCCAGGAATGATGCCCACACGCTCCTGTCCCCGCACTGCCATCTTAGAAAATGCTAGTGCCTGACCCCAATTAGTGCATCTTGGGATGCATAGGGTAGGAGATCAGTCTTCCATATAAGGTAAAAACAGATAGAGCAAAAAGTCTGCACTAAACTTGTATTAGGAACTCTATACTAGAGCTTTAGTGCTGGGCTCTAGTGCAGGGTTTCTGTATCAAGGCTCTCATTTCAGCCACCCCAAAATCTCTCTCTTTCCTTCTTTCTCACTTTTCTTCCCTGGTGTCAATTAAAATTTATAAACAATGCATCTATTGTGCACACTGCATTTCCTGGCCTGGTGAGTTAATAGCAATTGACTTGTGTGCACATCAAATAGATATAGCTGGTGTGGTAAAGACACCTTATGCTGTTGACTGTCTGCAATTCTCTCCTATTCAAGGAGGGAGGAGTATTGCCCCACAGCATCTGGAATGACATAATTCTTTTTCATTTTTATTTTTCCAGCTGACATGGCTTCCAATATAAAATTCCAATATCAGTAAATATGCAACAGTATTGATCTTTAAAGCTGACAATAGCCAGCAATACTGCTCAACCAGAAAATCTTGCACAGTCAATGTACAATTTTGCCCCATCTCCATTTTTGTACCCCAATCAAGCCTACATTCACACTATGCCTTCCCTATCATCTATTACTCTCACAAACTCCACACTCCATCGCAGCTCACACTTGCCTTCCAAACATCATACATTCATTCGACTCTATTTAATCCCACCTCCCTTAAACATCATCAGGGTTGCCATTTCCAGGATGCCTACTTTGAAAATGTAGCCAAAGCTGACAGTATCAATGCCATTCTGGTTTCTTGTTTGTCCTATACATAGATACCTAATTCATTAGTTGTTGTCATGGACTTGGTGTGAAACTGTCTTCTGAAACCCAAGCCCTGAACAACACTTTTCTAACCAAAAAAGATGGCTAAATAAATAAATGTTTTCTTAGCTCTGACAAGTTTGTTTTTTCTAATTCAGATACATTGCCTAAAAACAAGAACCCGTAAGTCCACTCATATCCTTGTGACTTGAGTGATGTCCTCTAATACCTTTTCCCATA
Source organism: Ichthyophis bannanicus (assembly GCA_033557465.1). Taxonomy (NCBI): domain Eukaryota; kingdom Metazoa; phylum Chordata; class Amphibia; order Gymnophiona; family Ichthyophiidae; genus Ichthyophis; species Ichthyophis bannanicus. The sequence goes on from CM066034.1 coordinate 950,194,143, forward strand.
AAGCTGTTAATTTTGCATGTTCTACAAAGGTATATGGAGAAGTAGCCTAGTGGTTAGCACATTAGCTTAACAAACCAACAAACAGGGTTTGATTCCCACTAACATACCTTAGCCAAGTTACTTAACCCTCCATTGCCTTGGAAGAAAAAAGGCCTTCAATGTACTTCTGTTCATACTGCCAAAAATACACAAGAGTCAATAATGACTCAGACACACATTGTATTTGCAAGAAGATATGTAGTAATGTTCCTTTACGTTTTTTGTACTCTTCACTTACATCTACATGTGAATCTCTTTTTCCTTGGTAATAAATGCCCTACGAAGCAACTCTTAGGGGTATGTTTACTAAAGGGCGCTATTTGCGCTGCTGTCATGTTATCGCATGATAAGGCACCTTATCATGTGATAATGGCGCTTTACCGGGCGATAAGGCGCCTTATCGCGCGTTAACGCGCGCAGCGGCACAATCGAGCGAAGGCGGAGAAAGGCTCCCGGAGGGCGGAGGAAGGCTCCCCAGGGGCGGAAAGAGAAGGTCAATGGGTGGAGAGTGGGAGGGGAGAGGATCCCTGCACACTAACGCTGTGGATTCCTGGGCTGAAAACTAACGCGAGTGAAACCCGCAGATTTAAAGGGAAGAAAAACCATTTCCGTCAGCAATGTACAGCAAAGCCAGGGAAACCTACAAAAAGTGATAAGTGTGATACATGTGCACAGAACAAAAGGGCAAATAAACAATGAAAATGACCTGAACAAACTCAAAAAAAAACATAACCAAGCTGGGCAATAGTGATATTAATGGGAAACATCAAAAAACACTACCGGTAAAGCTCCACAAGAAGGATATCAATTTTGGAAGGGGCTATGCTCTGTCCCTATACAAGGTGAATGATCCCACAGTGAAATAGCGCAGATCAGGTTTTTCCCTTTCCATTGGACAGGTTTCCTATGGCGTGCACATGTCCTGCAACAGCAGGGTGGGCATGTTGGAACAGGCAACTGGACAGATGCTGGAAAAGGGGATACAGAGGGCTGCAGGCAGCACATGCTGTGGTGCAGCTGGGCCACAGTGCGGACTAGGGTGATTCCTAGGTGGCCCATAGGAATGCTGAAACAGTAGAGCAGCCAGACAGCAACTGATGAGGGCCCAACATGGGCACGAGTGTGTTTCCCACAGTGTCACAGGGGATAGTACCCAGCAGGTACCCCCAAGGGCACAGAACATTGGCAGGCGGTGCTGGGGGGAAGCGTGGATGTCTATGCAGGCACCCCTACCCCAGAACCCACACCATAGGCAGCCGCCTACTGGCACACTGGATGACCTGAGACTGCGCACCACCAGCACCACCAGAAGAAGGGCATGTCAGCATGGCGACAGAGGGGTACTGGTGGTGGAGGGGGCAGTGGCAGCTGCCCACAGCAGACCATGGCCTAGCCCTGTTTAGGTGGGTGCCATGCACTGCAACAGACAGGCCCTGTCTGATGAACAGTCATGGTATCCCCAGGGAATGAACTGTCCCTGTGGCAACAGTGTGGTGCAGTACACACAGCCAATATGTTCAGGAGCAGAAGGTCACAGGTTCAAGTCCAAGCTGTGGCTCCCCCCAACCAAGTCCCCATATCTTACCCAGTACTAAACCGTGGTAATAAAGAGGGAACCTTTATTGCAGGTAACATAAACATGCCTGAAATGCCTATATTTTACCCTACAGAGCACAGACACCATAGACATGTGCAATACCTAGAGCAGAGTTTCCCAAATGCAGTCCTGGAGGGACAAACTCCATTCAGGCATCATGCTGTCCCTAATAAAGATGCCTGTGCTACATTTCTGTGCGCCGCCCCCATGGTATGCAGATGTATCCATGCATATTCATTAGGGACAGCATGAAAACCTGAAAAGTGTTTGGCCCACCAGGACTGGAGTTGGGAACCTCTGCCCTAGAGCAGCGGCCAACAGGGGCAGAAACACCCGCACCCACAGGCGCCATTATCCAAAGCCTCCTGGAGAGGCAGGATGTTGGGCCCTGCATGCAGCACCATCTCCCGATACTAGCACTTGCATACCATAGCACTGCCACCCTAAACCTGGGAATATGGTACACATATATCAAAAGGTTGCTATGATTACTGGCAGATAGCAATCCATAGGTTAAGCACAATCTGCTCATTGAGCTGTATCATAGCAACCTCTCTGATGTCTGTGGAGTGTGTTTCAGGTCTGGTGTCTGACAGTGTTTACCACCCTGGGGAGTGACCCCAACAGTATTGCGTACCATAGCTATGCCTGCACTGTGTCCAGGACTGGTGCGGTGGCCAGGGCTGCCAAAAGCCTCTATAGTTGCACAATGCTGGCATAGGTGTGGGAGTGTGTGTCTGTCTACCCAGTGTGTGGTGGCTGCCAACACCTTCCTCAGCCCACATTGCTTGCACTGTTGCCAGTGTCAGCCTGCCAATGTGCATAATGAGGAGCAAGGTACCATGGGTATAACCTGGACAGGGAGGCCTGGCCAGGATGCATCTGCACAGGGCATAGGGCAATGGCTCGGACATTGTAGTGCCCGGCCACCACCTGCACGGACAGGGTGGCCACAGCATGTCCTGCTGGGAGGTCACTCTCACCCTGACTGAGCAGTGACCATGGCATGGTTAGGTTCCCCCATATGCTGTACAGCATTTTTCTCATGTGATATTTTTGGGTTTTCTTTTGGGGCCCAATCACTGACTTATCTGCTTGGTGTGTATGCTGACATCCCAGTTCTGGGTGCACTCATCTCCTCCAGGAACATGCACTATGGACTAGCTAGCAGACTATCTGCAGCTAGTATGTGTCTGGTTGGAACACATTGCAGGGTATAGTGGCTGGAGGCTTGCTGCTGGAGAATGTCAGATAGTGGTGGGGGACAGCTGAGCATTTCCAGGCCTACTGTCTCTCTGCTATTGCTTTATGGATGTGTACAGATCTGCATTGCCTGCGTTGTAGGGTGTTTGTTCCCCAGCAGGACTGGGGTTGATGGTCCCCTCTACTGCCACCATTGCAGGGAGGTAGAATGTGGATTTGTTGGTGGGAGATCCTATTTCCCACCCTGAGCCACAGAGGGTGGGTTGGGTGGTGGTACATAATCCGCCTATGGGTCCAAACACCCCCCTTCCACTTCCCCTTCCCCTTCCATGTGACCATGACACCAATGCAGGATATGCACTATTCTGGGTGCATCATAGCCCATAAGGGCTATACATGACTGAGAAATACAGATGGACACAGATTTATTTATTTATTTATTTAACAGTATTTCTAAACCGCCTTATCTTATTAATCAAGGTGGTATCACAGTAAACAATCAGGTAAAGTGAGGGTGTTAAACATGCAGTGAGGGAGAAATTTAGTTGAGTGTGTGTTGTATTGTGTGCTAGATTGGTTTGAGCTATGTATAATGTGTGTTGTGTTGTGCGCTAGAGTGGTTTGAGCTATGTACAAGATGGGCTATATACAGTGATGCAAAAAACATTTTCTATTCATACAGTGTTTAGGAGGTACATTCTCTGAGGTTATGTGATGCATCCTAGGTGTGTCTGCAGGAACTATCTATCTCACACACACACTAGCACTGATGGGGACCTGCAGCATGGCATATTTCAGCTATGAAAGGTGCTGTGGACCTGGTGCTGGGCACCCCACCGCACCCTCAGGGTGAGCACAGTACCTGCACAATGTGATGGTCTGTAGTTGCTCTGTGCCAGTAACACATACGGTTAGTACCCCCTACCAGGCTGAGGTGCTGTGGGGGTGCATACCCCATCTTGTGATCATCTGTAGACTGCTGCTTTGCATGTGCAGTGCATCATGGGTACGGGTGGGTTAACCCTATCCTGGTAACCACAGGAGACAGTTTGTGTGGTGACCTGCAGTCCTTCTGTAGCCAGCCAGGGGTTTGCTAGTAGCTCTAGAGCTGTAGCCCACTGGTTACTTCACTGCCTGTGAAGCCAGAAGTCATGGGTTTGATCCCACAGTGGGGTTATTTGATAGGACTGTATGAGGCATTTTCTTTTTTAATTTAAATTAGTGCTGCCAGCAAAAACACCCTCACAGTGCTGTAGCCTTAAGGTGCCTCATAAGGCGCCCTCTCAAGCGCTCTATAAGGCACCCTATAAAGCGCCCTATAGGGAACATTATAAGGTGCCTTGGCGGACAGTGCACTTTATAATGTGCGCTCTGGAGTGCCTTATAGGGCGCCTTATGCGGCACCTTAGGTTATGGCACTGTGAGGGTGTGTTTGCTGGCAGCACTAATTTAAATTAAAAAAGAAAATGCTTCAGACAGCACTGATTTAAAGTAAAGGGTAATGCTTCATACAGCCTTACTCATCAAGCCCACTGGGGGATCAAACTCATGACCCCTGTTTCATCAGTCAATGTATTAACCATCGTGCTACACCTCTGTTGTTGTGTTTGCAGGTCAGCGCACCTAATTAAGGCTAATGCGCATTAACGTGTCACGGCTCCCTCTATCGCATGAAAAGTACCTTATCGCACGATAACCCTAAATGCTACCTCAAGAACAGAACGCCCACTACCTTATATGGCATCCTGCACACTAACGCCGGCTGCACGTTAAGACTGCTTAGTAAACATACCCCTTAATGTGTCATATTTGTTAAGTATTGGAAAATATTGCAAAGTTCCTTTGTCTTGCTCATTCAATGGCTGGTCCAACTCCCAAGATCACACCTCTGCCAATTTTTAAGTCATAAACTTTCCTTTATCCTTCTACCTACCCTATACCAGCTGGTTAGTTTATTAAATCTTGGGTTTAAAGTTCTAAAATCTGAGTCTATGGGACCCTTTTGCAAATCCTGCCCTTCCCTTTCCCGCAATTGTTGACATTAGTATCTAAGTTGAAGGTAATAAAATTTGTCATGTAGGGATATGGGCTACTTGTCCTGCGTCTTCTCCCAAGGACCAGAGCCTACATTTCTCCCCTCAGAACATTTGTCCTGCTCTACAGCTTCACTCCTACCAATGCTGAACTATTCTCCCCAACCCTGAGGGAAAATCCAGGTTATCACATAATTGAAGGAATGATAAAACTGTATGAGGACCTTCTCCAGTCCTCCACTACTTCCATGTTTTCCAAAAGAACACCAATTAGCCCTCGTCCCCTTTCCCACTCTTCTCCTTTTTTTTTAATCCTTTGCACTAAATTAACTAACCTATAAGGGGAGTAAAGCCCATCCAACAAGCCTCCTGGTGCATAATTAGCACTCTGAATGCACAACTCATGAAGTCACTGGAGCATAGTGGCCTGGTTATACAACTGCAAGTAATGGTAGAACTATGTCTCCTCTCTCTTAGAACAACATAATTCTGCTATGTAAGATGTTGCTTTGAAAGTCTTTGCCCAAGAGTAGCTTGTTAAACACATTTTTAAACTATACAAAGATATTACCTAAAGGTATCATTTAATGATGCAGGAAATTTGAATTTAATATTTATGGATGATTTTACAAACTGCCTTGAGAATTTTTCATGTTCAATATTTTACATGTTCTTTTATTCTTATCCACCTAAAAATTCTACTTTTTCTAACACTCTGGCACATTTAATAGAAATTATTATTGTAAAAATGATCCAGATTGCTGCCAGATCATGATCAAATAAAAAGTGGATACTATTAAAATCATAACTAGGGGCTGTGCAGAAAAAAAAATGTTTCATGTCATTTTAAGCTTTGCACCATTTTCTTATGTTTTTCATTTCTTTCAGCTTATTTCATATTGTATTTTATTTTGGTCTGTTTCACTTTAGAGTATCCATATAAAATTACCAAATAAACCTCCAAGCACTATGTTGAGTCAGACCAAGGTCCATCAAACCTCCATCCTATGTCTCACAGTGGCCAGGCTGGGTCAAAGGTACCCAGCAGATACCCCAAAACGATATATTTCTTAGTGGTATGTTTATTAAACCGTCTTAACGTTACCGGCGCTAGTTGCAGTGATAATGTGAAGAATGCCATATAAGGAGTGGGCGTTCCGGCGTCAAGGTAGCAAGAATCTGTATCACGCGATAGATCCACGTTCTATATCTCTGCAATGGTGGCAGTAGAGGGGACCGTCAACCCCCCAGTCCTGCTGGGGAATAGGCACCCAACAGGGTAGTCAATGCAGATCGGTACGCTTCACATAGGGCACTGGCAGACAGGCAGTAGGCCTAGAAAAGCTCAGCTTCCCCCCACCATGATCTGACATTCACCAGCAGAGGACACAGTCAGTCTCCACCTGCTGCACCTTGCAAGGTGTTCTAGCCATACACATGCTAACTGCAGACAGTCTGCTAGCTAGTACATAGTGCATGTTCCCAGAGGAACTGTGTGCACCCAAAAATAGGATGTGAGCAGACACACCAAGCAGGTATGTCAGTGATAGGACCCCAGAAAAGAGAACTCATAGATATCACTTGAGAGAAATACTGTATAGCACTATGGGGGAACCTAGCCATGCCATGGTCACTGCTCAGTCAGGGTGAGAGTAATCCCCCAGCATGACATGCTGTGGCCACCCTGTCCATGCAGGTGGTGGTTGGGTACTACAATGTCTCAGCCATTGCCCTATGCCCTGTGCAGCTGCATCCTTCCCAGGCCACCCTGTCCGGGCCATACCCACAGTACCTTGCTCCTCATTGGCAGGCTAACACTGGAAACAGTGCAAGCAGTGTGGGCTCAGTAAGGTGTAGGCAGCCACAAAACACTGGATAGACATACACACATTCCCACACCTATGCCAGCATTGTGCATATATATAGAAGTTTTTGGCAGCCCTGGCCGCCACACCAGTCCTGGACACAGTGTGGGAATTGCTATGGTACGCAATACTGTTGGGGTCACTCCCCGCGGTGGTAAACACTGTCAGAAGCCAAAACTGAAACACACTCCACAGATATCAGAAAGGTTGCTATGATGAATCTCTATCAACAAATTGTTTTTAACTTAGGATTTGTTATCTGACATTAATCATAGCAACCTTTTGATATATATGGAACGTGTTCCCAAGTTTAGGATGGCATTGCTAAGGTATGCAGGTGCTAGTATTGGGAGATGCTGCTCCGCGCATTGCCCAACAGCCTGACTCTCCATGAGGCTTTAGATAGTGGAGCCTGTGGGTGTGGGTGTTTGTGCCCCTGTTGGCCGCTGCTCTAGGGCAGAGGTTCCCAACTCCAGTCCTGGTGGGCCAAACATGGTTCAGATTTTCATGCTGTCCCTAATGAATATGCATGAGATACATTTGCATACTATGGGGGCGGTGCATACAAATGCCGCACAGCCATATTTATTAGGGACAGCATGAAACCTGAATGGTGTTTGGCCCTCCAGGACTGCAGTTGGGAAACTCTGCTCTACAGATTGCACATGTTTATGGTGTCTGTGCATTGTAGGGTAAAATATAGGCGATTATGGCATGTTTATTTTATCTGCAATAAAGGTTCCGTCTTTATTACCACGGTTTAGTAATGGGTAAAATATAGGGACATGGTTTGCAGGAGCCACAGCTGGAACTTAAACTTGTGACCTTCTGCCCCTGAACACACTGGCTGCACTAAACTGTTGCCACAGAGGCAGATCATTCCCTGGTGATACCATGACTGTTCGTCAGACAGACCTTGTTTGTTGCAGTGCACGGCACCCACCTAAACAGGGCTTGGCCGTGGTCTGCTGTGGGCAGATGCCACTCCCCCCTCCACCACCAGCACCCCTCTGCCACCATGCTGACATGCCCTTCTGCCAATGGTGCTGGTGGTGTGCAGTCCCAGGCCATCCAGTGTGCCGGTAGGCAGCTGCCTATGGTGCGTGATATGGGGTAGGGGTGCCTACATAGACATTCATGCTTCTCCCCAGCACCACCTGCCAATGTTATGTGCCCTTTGGGGTACTTGCTGGGTACTGTCCCCTGGGACACTGTGGGACACACACTCGTGGTCATGCTTGCCCTTGGTCTGCTGCTGTCTTGCTGGTTTTCTGCTTCTACATTCCTATGTATCACCTAGGCATATGCCTAGCCCACTCTGTGCCCCAGCTGCCACACTGTATGTCCCGCCTACAGCCCCCTGTACCCCTTTTGCAGCCTCACCGTAGTGCCCTCTCGTACTTGGGCACTATGATGTTGCTGCACATGTATCACTACTATCACTTTCTTGGTTTCCCTGCCTTTGCTGCACATTGATGACTTAAATGGTCTCTCTCCCCTGCAAATATGCCTCTAGCGCGAGGTTTTCACTGGCGCTAATTTTCAGACCTTCATTTCACGGCATTAGTGTGCATGGGGCCTCTCCCCGCCCACTCTCCGCCCATTGACCCCTTATTTCTGCCCCTGGGGAGCCTTACTCTGCCCTCTGGGGAGCCTTACTCCACCCTCTGTGCACCTTAACGCCGCCAGAGATGTTATCACACGATACGTGACATTCTTGCATGGTAATGTGCCATTATCACGCGATAACATCACGTATCGTGTGATAACATCACAGCTGTGACGTTAGCGCCGTTTAGTAAAGATACCCCCTAGAGTTCATTTATAAGGATAAGTGATAGCATTCACAATTCAACCTAGTTAACAATTTTTGATGAACCGTTCTTCCAGGAACTTGCATAAATGTTTTTTGAACCCTATTATGTTAGTTACCTTGACCACATCTTCTGGCAACATATTCTACAGTTTAATTATGTTCTGCATGAAAAAATAATTCCTACAATTTGTTTTCAGTCTGATTATTGTTGTTTTCATAGTGTGTCCTCTTGTTTTAGAATTATTCAGATGGTTAAGCAACAGCCCATACTTAATCCTTCCATCTTGCTTATAATTTCTGCCATATCCTCTCTCAGCTGTCAATTTTCCATTCAGAACAGCCCTAACCTGTTTAGCCTTCATAAGATATTTGTGCCACCCTTCTCTGAACCTTTGCAGAGGCATAATGCTATCACCAGTTTTGCTCAAATAAAAGTCAATTTGATGTTTTGGTAGTTAGAACTCACTGGATTGGAAATCTCAATATATTTTCACAATAACACTCAGATCATTTTTTTTGGTAGTAGCTCCTATCATGGAATCCTGCATTCCGTATAGTTAGTGAGTGTTTCATGTAACATTACTTTGCAGTTGTCCACATTAAATTTCACCTGACATTTATTTGTTCAGTATTCTTGTCTCACTAGATCCTTCTGCAGTTCCTCACAATCTTCTGCTGTTTTAATGGCTTTGAACAATTCAGTGTTCTCTGCAAATTGATGAGTATGATGTAATAAAATGGCAGGGTGATGTAGGTGGCTCTCTCACTAGAAGGGCTCAAAGTGGAAGATAATGTCACTGTATCCAAAATTTGAGAGGTTTTGTAGGGAAAATAATATTTTGCTCTCTAAAACCTCCTAGAAGTAGGCTTAGAGTTCTACTCTCAGGAGCCTTAGGCATTGTGGAGTGTTGGCCCCTGAATATTGATGCTATCAGAGACGTAGCCACCTGTGGACCTGGATGAACCCAGGCCACTCCACGTTTGCCTCAGCCCCCACTCACCCAGCTTCTTTGAATTTATAGTCATGGTGAACATGTCCCATTCATAATCTTGCAAGGCATGCTTCCCATGATGCTATAATGTACACGTTGCAGCTGCAAACTGGAGAAGGAAGATCTGATTATCTCTACCATATCAGCTACAGAATGGATGAATGTAAAGGGAGTATAAATTTCCTCCTCAAGATAACCCTAGGCACCCCCAAAAAATGCCTTCTCGCTGTGCCTCTGGCTGCTATACATGTTTTTACCAGCAATCATCATATTTAACATATATTCAGTACTACCACCTATCTTTGTAGTGATGCTGAATATATGTCACAACTGGTGTTTAAAGAAATAAAATAACTTAAGGGGTTTCTATATTGATATAAACATGTTTTGGATAATATGGTGTGATTTGGAAAGCTTAAGTGTGCTACAACACTGTTTCTTATAAGGTCAAGAGGTTGATTAAATGTGCCTGCCATTGTTAGTGGGCTATTGTCTAATGATAGAAGTATGTTGTTGAGTTCTTGTAAAAAAGGAGAGTCCATAGTGAAAGCTAGGGATGAACAGGCAGAGATTATTAATTTCCTTTCTTGTTTCTATGATCTGCATTAAGCTTGGTAAATGTCTCTGATACAGTATTTAGATTTGGTTTCACAGTATTTCTGGCACAAGAACATGGCAAAAAAATATTTGCAGTAAATGTTTACAGAAGCAGTCAATAGACTGACAAGACAAAAAAAAAAGATCCAGTTAGCATTTTATATAGAGCTACAGACCAGACAAACTTTGGGCCAATCAGGAAATATGAAGGAAAAATCATCAACAATACAGCAATGTTTGCTAGAGTCAGTCCCATGGAGTTGTGATGCCATCCCAAAAGTTACCAGTTTGAGGCCATCTTGACCTATGATGAAATTGGAGAAAAATCCAAATTTTGTATTTTTCAGTGCCATGTTACAGATTGAAACAATATGAAATGAAATATAAAATTTTCACGAGTGGGGGCATAGATACAGAATTTAAAATGGCAACTTTAGTATTAGCAACCAACAGAGTAGCCAGAAGAGTTCTGCTTTCAGTATCAGACTACTGACATAGGACTTGTAATCTGAGGATCAACAATTTAGGATGGCAACACAATTTTTCTTATGCATACTAGATGAAAAGCGGTGTTCTTTGATCCTTCCCCTTGCATTTAATAGATTCATGAAATGATAAATGTTTTTTCTGGCAAACAACATAAATTAGATTTAGTATTCTTTAGAAAGATTAAAGTCTTCTTCTTTTTGATAGGGTGACTGAAGCAATTAATACTTCAAGACAAACCTTTAAAATTACCTGTCACACAGCAAGGCAGACTAATATCTACATATAATACATAGTCCATAACGAGATTAAGCAATATGACTGTGTTCCATCCTGGAACAGAAAGAGAACTAGTGAAAGACAAGAAGAAAGAAAAAGTTAAAAGTCAGAACAGCATGAGAAAACATAAGCATACAATTGAAAAGGAGCCCAATAGGGTATTCCAAAATACCAATACAATAGAAAGAGAAAGGGGCAGACATATGAACTTCTCAGTGACCTGTTACATATGGGAGTTCATTTTAAAAAAAGATTGGCTACATGCTTAATTCAGATTTCAGAAAGCCTGGAAGGCTGAAAGGGGGTATGTCATAGGCATGGGAAATTATACGTGTAGTTCCATTTTACAGTGGAAATATACATATAAATAAAACAATTTCCCCATTGGCTTTTGCACCTCTTCAGACCTGAACACAACTTTTCTGAATGTGCTTTCACCCCGGGATTAACAAATGATTGAGAAGGTTAATACCTTTAATCCCTCATGCTTCATTTTAGTAATATTTTACTGGCTTTGCTATTTAATTGGTATCAATTATTATGTAGAGCTTTTTGAAACAGGACTACTATAAATGTAATTGGTGGTACTCATTTGTGAAAGTTGTGAAATATGTTTGGAAGCTGCTAAGTGATGCCGATCTTTTCTTCCACGTGTATGTTTGTGAGATCACTGCTCCTACTGTGCATGACAAATTTGCATGTATTTGCTGACATCCTTATATGTATTTTACAAATGCCGCCATGATCAGCAGATCCTCTTGTAAAATTCCAGGGAATTTTGAACGCCCCAGCTTGGGTGTTCAGTTTCACCCTTGATATTCTATGCAAATGGGGCACATAGGGAAAGGAAAAAAACACTTGAAACTCAGTGGCACAAATAGTGAGACCACTGGACAAAAGACACATAAATCTAGTGACTGCATCTAATACTGACAGAGGAAGTTCTGCTGTGGTCAGCGACATCAAAAGTGCATTCAGCCACCATTATTAATATTGAATTGGAGTGCCTGCATTCTTTATGGAAGCAAATTTATTCAGCTCCTTAGTTTCATAAAAGTACCACTAACCGAAGGCAGCATGGACCCAGCGCTCCCGGACCCTTTTATATCCACCCCCCCCCCCCTCTACCCCACTTCCACAAAATACTCACACACAACTGATGGTGGAAACTTACTGGTTGCAGCTTTATTAACTTTATAACCATTTTTAAGCATACATTGGAATCATCAACCTTTAACACTCGCAATAGCGGAGCAATTCCTCACCAGCCATATAATTAGCAAGTTGACCTTGCTGCCGCTACTGCCAAAGTCCTGCCAACGCAAGCTTCTTACCCGCTTTCCCCGACTTCACCATGTAATTAGCAAAAGTCAGCCAGGGGTTGTCCGGGTCGGGGGGGCACCCTGCCCCCCCGCCCCATATATAATCTCAGGCTCCAGACCCCGGAAACCTCTGGGATCCTGCCCCCCCTCCAAGCTGCAACACCCCTTTTTCAGATCCCCTCAAAACCCACCTACATGGCGGGTGGGTGGGAAGACAGCACCTGGAGTCCTCCGCCGACGCTCCCCAGCTGGAAAGTGATTGCCGGCCAGACCTCTCCTGCCCATGCCCACTGCTCGCCTCCTCCCATTGGCTCCCCAGCGCTTGCATCCGCGGGGAGCCAATGATTTTAAATCTTCGGCCCAGGCAGTCTAACTGCTTAGCCCTCTCCCCTTGGTGCCCTCAATCCCGGCCACGTGCAGGGTCCCTGCTCCAAGCCGCGTGCCCGGTCCCCGCTCCAAGCCGCGCGCCCGGTTACCAGCGGCCCGCTGGGACCCTGCCCGTGGCCTTGTACTAACCGAAGGCAGCACCATACATTGGAATCATCAACCTTTAACACTCACAATAGCAGAGCAGTTCCTCACCAGCCATATAATTAGCAAGGTGACCTTGCCACCGCTACTGCCGAAGTCCTGCCAATGCAAGCTTCTTGCTCCCTTTCCCCGACTTCGCCATGTAATTGGCAAAAGTCAGAAAGGGGTTGTCCAGGTCGGGGGCCACCCCACCCCATGTATAATCTCAGGTTCCGGACCCCGGAAACCTCCGGGATCCCACCACCGGCATATGTGACATCTCTGTCCTTGTGCCGCCCTCCCCCCCACCCCTAGCTGCAACCAGCGAGCATCACGCCTAAAAACATATTCCAAGGCCTCCTGCCAGTTGTTCAGTAGCAAATCAACACTCACCGGGGATAAGTGCACTCCATCACTCCTGTACAGCCCCGCACCATCAACCTCCACCCTGGAATGCATAATTTGATAACCCCTGTGCTCGCAGACCCAACGGACAATCTGCCGATTAATTTTTGTCAGTCCCCATGACCAACGCCGTTGGTTCCAACAGGCAGGCCTTGGAATAATGTCTGACCATATCAAAACTACACCAGGGAACATTCGCAAAACGACAGCCAAATCCCTGTTTACTGCTCTGATCAATTGCTTGCATGTCTAGAGCACCATATCATTACCCCCCAAGTGGAAAATAATCAACATCGGCTTCATCCTTATACGCTCGTGATGTCAAAGCAAAGGCAAAAGCTGTGTCCAGCGAAGGCCACGCTCGCCCAGCCATACAGCCGACACCGTCACAGGATCAAGGCCTAAATTAAGGCCCACCGGTCAGTTCTTCGCTCTCTGCTCTGCCCAGTAGACGAAGGAGTGACCAATCAGCCAACATTTACAGGCATTCGACCCTACATCTGAAAAACAAATGACCAGTTAGAATCCACAACGATGTCTGCCCTCACTCCCTCAGAGCCGCCCATATCCCAGAAATGCCCGAGAACGCCATCTGCCAATACTTCGAATGTCGTGTTCAGGCAATCCCTCGGCGGCTGCACTGGTTGCTGCGCCAATGTGGAAGGAATGCGTGGCAAAAAGAAGGGGGTCCTCTCCCAAGCGCCGCAACACCATCCGCAGCACTGATGAAACTTGAAAATGGGTCAGAACCCTTGCATCCTCGTGGATGAAGAGCCATCCCTCTTGTGCGGGACGAACTCGTAAATACCTTTTCAATGCTGCCACTGGGCAGGTAATCACTCCTATACTCTCCCATAAAACCACCCACAAACCTCTCCCTTGGGGGTCCGTCTTTGATTTGGCTAATAATATTCGCAGCTGCCCCTCCTCCACTTGCACTTGTTGGCGCTGCAAGCCCCCTCTGCCCCAGGCCTACTGGAATTCACCACCAACTCGCCTATACGGAAGGCTCCAAAAAAGGCCATACAAAAAACTGCCCGGAACAGCGCCGTTTCATACTGTGATGAAGCCACCCCTGGTAAGGCATAATAGAGTCTAACCAACAATTCATGTGTTATGGGCCACCTGGAGTCACGAGGCTTGGGCTTTGAGCACTCCCACCCTTGCAGTAGTCGTCGGGCTAAAAATCCCCGGCAGGCGAGCCCCAACCAACCGCTCTCGCAAAAAAGGAAAAGCCCACTAAATGGGTAAGAACAGATGCTCTGGAGAACCCGATTCTCTTTGCTTCAACTATATACTGGCCCATTAGCTGCTCAGACACCAAACCCAGCTGCCAGCCATGCGCCGAGAAAACTTTGACCACCCTGTCACACCCCCGCTGATATGCCGACCATGTCCCCTTAGACACCGAACTCCGCAGCAGATTCAGCATTTCATTAGGCCAATGATCCATAATTTCCCCAGGACCATGAATCCTTCTTTGTCTGCCTCTGGCGCCAATGTCTGGAAGCGGTCCAGCTTGAAACAGGAAAGAGCATCAGCAATTTTGTGAGTACAACCTGGGATATGTCGTGCCCTTACCGATACATTCAATTGCAAACATGAAAACACTACTTCCCGCATTAGCATCGCCACTCACAAACATCTTGGTGTGTAATGATTGACCACACTGACCACCGCCACGTTGTCACACCACCACACAACCCGACGATTGCGAAGTCTATCCGGCCACAACTCCGAAGCCACCAAAATGGGAAACAGCTCTAAAAAGGTTATGTTGCCGGTTATATCATCATTGTGCCAAGACTGTGGCCATCGATCCGCACACCACACACCCGCAAAATAAATTCCCATACCAACTCCTCCCGCTGCATCCGTGTGAAGCTGCAAGTCATCACTAGAAACATCCGGCTCCAGCAAGACCGAAGTCCCATTAAAGTCCATCAAAAACCTGCTCCAAATCCGCAAATCGGCCCGCGTCACTGCAGAAACTCTAATGCAGTGATGTGGTTTTCTTACATCTGAGGTGGAAGATGACAACTGCTGCAGAAACACCCTGCCCATCGGTATGACCCTGCATGCAAAATTCACAGAGCCTGCAGTTCCCTTAAGGTTAACTTCGCCGAAGCCAGGGCATTAGCAACTAAAACCTGCAGGCTGGTGACCTTTTCTGCAGGCAAATGAGCCACCAAGTCCACAGAGTCCAACTCAACTCCTAAAAAAGTAATTCTTGTCGCCAGACCCTCTGTCTTCTCTGCCACTAAGGACACACCCAATTCCCGAGTCAAGTCCACAAAACCTTCTAATAGCTCTTGACACCCAGAAGACTACACTGTTCCAACAAAGAAGAAATCGTCCAGGTAATGCAGGAAAGTACTGAATTTTTCAATGTAAGTGCACGAGATTGAACAGCCCATCGGCATGCATTTGCCGAAATAAATTCCATCTTCAAAACAGAAACCCAAAAGATGAAAGGCTGACGGGTGTATCGGCAACAGAAGAAAAGTCGATTCAATATCCACTTTGGCCATTAATGCCCCATGACTAGCTCTTCTAACCAGGTCTGCCGCACGATCAAACGAAGCATATCGCACCGTACACAACTCCCCCGGGATATGGTCATTTACAGAATCTCCCAATGGAAAAGACAAATTATGGATTAGGCGGAACTTCCCTATCTCTTTTTTAGGTATAATTCCCAATGGTGAAATCTTAAAGTTCACGAAGGGTGGCTCCGTAAACGAGCCCGCAATTCTGCCCAAACTCAAATCTGCTGTCAACTTATCCCTCATCTTGTCTGCAAAGCGCCGTACCGACGGCAAATTTCTCACTGTAGACATTAACACTTCACCTCGAACTGGGATAATAAAACCAAACTGAAAACCCAACTGCAGGACCTCTCTATCCGCACCTCTCGGGTACTGACAAAGCCAAGTCCCCAAAGACTCCATGCGTATTGGAGTCGGGGCCCAGCTGACTAACTCATTGTTGCTTGGGGGCCGGCACGTGGGCAACTTTTAATACATTTTGCTGCCGAGTGTCCTTCACTACAAGCCGAGCAGACATGTCTGAACTTGCAATCGGGAAATGGACAGGAGGACCTTTTGAACCACCAGCATACATCCCCATCTCCACCTGCCATGCCTTTCTGTGGTGGTACAGTCCCACCTGCACGATAGGAATGACCAGCACCTGCATTGAACAGCATCCCTCCTCTTCCCCCACCCCACTCCAACCCCCTGAACCTGCCCTAACTGATATTTGTGTCAGCCAAAGGTTGATATCCTGCGTGCCACATGACAGTAATTTATTCTCCTCCATTTTGTCCCTAAATTTTTCATCATAATTGAGCCACGCCCATCCCTCATGGGTTTGTGACGCTTCTAAAATAGAGTACGCATAAGCTAGGAGCATCCCGTAATGCTCGGGTGAGTGATGACCCCAGACACTTGCTAATCGCAGGAACACTCACGTCCAGTTTACCACATTGCGCAACACTTTTTTGGTTCGGCCTGCTTTTTCATCTTCCTTTTTCTTCTTCTTACTCTCCCCTGACCGCTTCCTGTCTTCCAGTAAGCGGAGTATATTTATATATATCTATGCTTCCTAGTCTTACGGCATAGCTTCTTTGGAACTCCCTCCCATAACTCTGAAAAGGACACCAAGTTAGGAACTCCGCCCCCCAATCTAGTCCTGACTCCCAAACCACCACCTGTCCCATGCACCTCGCCCTCGACTCCTGTCGCCGAGGATGAGGAAGGTGATGAAGAGGACGAGGACGACTCTGAGCTATGACGCCGCCTACAAGAATGCCTCCTCTTCTTGTGCAATTTTCCCCTCTTTGCTTCCCGTGGGTAACTCTGCTGCGCCACCTCTTCCTGGTCCGCATGCCACTCACCTGTCACTACTGCATCTGCTGCCGATGCCGCAGCTGTACCCCTTTTGCCATCATGAACATCCTCACTCCTCTGGGGCGATGCGCCTCGATCCCCTCTGGCCGCCTCCATTCCAGTTCCGCCCACTCCAAGATCTGTGCTGTGCTGATTCGTCGCCGAACCCTGTGGAGACATGAAGGAAAAAACGGGGGGGGGGGGAACTGCCATAGCCCAAAAAGGTTACCAGGCCCCCCACCACTCAGCCCTGGACGGACCTTGGCCCCCCCCCTCCAAGCCAATGTTCCCATGTTGCAGGTCCCCATACCGGCCGGAATCCACTTTGCAGTGCCGTCCAACCAAGACACAGGGAGCCTCTTGCCCGATAAGGCCCAGCTATCTCCGGCCATGTCATATCCTAACCCCAGCTGCCCTACTCCCGAATGCCTTTGTCCGAGTCCCCTTCTCCTTGGGATGTCAGACAAGGCCTCACCGCTGCCACCCCCTGGACCCCCTGTAGCCTCCTGTAACCCCTCACTCCCACTGGACCCCCTGTTACCCCCTCACTCCCCTTGGACCCCCTGTTACCTCCAGTAACCCCTCACTCCCTCTTTGATTGCAGGTGGACCCAGAAACACTCTGTTGAGACCCCAGCCCACAACCTCAGGACCACCGCACCCTATTGCCTCTAGCCCCCCTTTTTCAGCCTAATAAGCCCCCCCACCCCCTTCCAGGCTGCTGAATACTTGGGGGCCCCCTATGGACAGCCCAGAGACCCCGCTGTCCCCTACTCATTCTGTCACTGTTGCCCTGGACCCCACTCCCATCACCCACATCACCGTTCATCCAATTCCCCAAATCCGCCCTGGAAGGTGCGGCACCCTGCCCTCTTGCTCTACTCACCCTACCCAGCCTTCCCGATAGACCTTGCCAGCCCCTGTGTGGTGGCATCTGTCTATCTTTAATATTAAGATTTATTTCCTGTATATATATATATATTTTTTTATTTTTTTTTTTACATATATATCCCCCAAATTAATTAGTTAATTACCCCTTACTGAGCCCTTTTTTTTTAACTATCCCTCAAGCCCCCACTTAAACCTCATACAACTGCCCACTCCAAAGGCTGGCCTTATGCCTTTTAAACCTCAGGAAATTTATAATCCCCTATATCCTTCCCCACAGCCCACAGTCAAAAGTGGCCCACCTCTTTTCCAGATGAATCCCCAACTTGCCTGGCCACCAATGCACTCCTCACCAACCTGCACCCCTGCCGGGCCCAGCCAGAACAAGCCGCACTCCGCCACGTGTCCGGACCGAAGCTTGGCCCCTCTGTAACTTGCGCTTCCTTGTCCCGGCTCCTGACGCTGCTCCTCTGCACCTTCGCGATCTCCCTTAACCGCCAGCACTGGCTAGGCCCCGTGACGAAATGCCTCTGATCCAGCAAGATAGCACTCGGAGTCCTCCGCCGACGTTCCCCAGCCAGAAAGTGATTGCCGGCAGACCTCTCCTGCCCATGCCCACTGCTCGCCTCCTCCCATTGGCTCCCCAGCACTTGCATCCACGGGGAGCCAATGATTTTAAACCTTCGGCCCAGGACGTCCAACTCCACTATTTGCATCTTCATCAGGTCCAATATGACATAATCATAAATATATAAAAAATGATAAATTAATAACAATCACAAAATCCAAATATAAAGACATCCAATATATATATATATATATATATATATATAAAGACCATACAAACCATATTAGAGAGATAAAGGAACATCGGAGCAAACGGAGCAAAACATGAAATAAAATAAATGTTAATCTATATACACAAATATATACATATACAATAGCATACATGTAAAATCAACTGCAGCCGGGTTTCGGAGTGCTTCCTGCCAGGGTGGTGAGATGCTCGTCGGCAATAGGAAGTGAAGAGGGCTCCAATCCCGTTGGAGGTTTTCATCGTCCTTACCCTCTGTTCAGGCTGTGGTGGATGTGGATGGTCTGGAGAAGATCTTTCCCCAAAGAGGGGTGTCTACACTTCCGTCGGGGATTTGGACACGATTCCAGGTTTGAGAGGCTTGGTTAAGCCATCGGTAGTGGATATGGAGGCACTGTGGGATGCAATTGCTACCGTAAATACTTCTCTGCTGACTGTTGTTGGAGTTGTTAAAAGAGATTCTCAATCGTTGTGTAAGGATATTGCAGATGCAAAAAGGGTTCAAGAGGAACAAGCCCGGCGTTTGGAGGGTGTGGAGAAAGAGTTGGAACATCTTCATGGGTTGTGTGCTGCCCAAGTTAAAGATAAGATCTTACTATCAAAAAAGGCTGACTATTTGGAGAATTATATTCGTAGAAATAATTTAAGATTGTTAAATTTCCCTAAATCTCCTGTTATGTCTCCTATTGAGATGGTTCGTAAATATCTTCAGGAGGTGCTTAAACTTCCTGGAGATAATTTACCTCCAATCGTCCATGCACATTATCTATCTGTAGGTTCTGGTACTGGTAGGGCAACCCTTGGAAGCCCTGCTGTAGGAATCAGAGATCTTACCGCATTCCTGGAGGACTCTCTAGAGGTGGTGACCAGCCGTACTACCTTGCTTGTGACTCTGGCCTTGGAGCTTGATAAATCGCTAATTCTTCGGGCATACTTTAGAAATTTCAATTGTACTTTCTTAGGCTCTAAAGTTTATATGTTTCCTGATTTATCTCATGCTACTCAGATGAGAAGAAAGGAATTATTGGGTCTTCGCCCTAGAGTTCTTTCTCTGGGGGGTAGCTTTCAGTTAAGATTTCCCTCTCGTTGTGTAATTTCTTATGATGGTAAGATTTTTCTTTTTTTTTAGCCTAGTCAGCTATTGGACTTTCTGGTAGCTAGGGAAGGAAATGAGGTGCAAATTGTAACCAATTCGGCTGATGCTTAAGTCTCTGCTCTGTTAAGTTTTTCTCTTTTTTCCTGTATTTTGATTTCCTGTAGCCTCCCTTAATATTGCCTTAACTTTGTGGACTAAAATGGATGATGTATATTCTAATTATTTCTTTTGATATTTTGTCTCTATTTTGATGCTTTATAGTTTATGCATATCATCCTTTTGCTTTTTCATTCTTGTTATTCATGAGTGTTATAATTTAATAAAATTTGAAGTTAAAATCAACTTCAGGATAATATATGGCCAGGGGGGTGCCTTAAAAATATTAGGTTTTAAAGAGAAGTGTAGAACAATTGCAATAATGACAATAATAAAGTGAAAAATAGTGATTGTGTGAAATGACAAACCAGAAATTTGTAGGTGCAACCGAAAAAACCTCTTATACCCACTTTTACCAGAAAGAGTCTAATAAACAATTATTTGTAATTATGACCTAAAAAGATATATTAAGATATCTGATTAAAGCATGTACATATGATAAACCATAAATATTGTATATAACATGTATATAACATGCATATAACAGAACTGCTAGTCACAATAATAGACTACAATGACTCCATATAAATAAGAGTTATTCCAGTTATTCTTCATTAGCAATTAGTGCATGCATTAACTTCTTTAACGCTCACTAACCTTTAGTAAAAGGGCCCCTAAGAGCATTTGGCAAACTAAAAAGTGGACTTCTTAAATCTGTCTACAATAAATGAAGAATTATAAAGAGTACTCTCCCTGAAGAAGATAAGTATATTGAAACGCAATGTTGTGTTGGAGGATTAGAGCAAAGAAAAAATGATTTTGGGTTGAGAAACTAGTGCTTACACAGGAGCCCTGACTTTTTTTGTTGATATAAATGATTTTTTATACTTTGCTAAAAGCATATGAAATGTTTTATGTCAGGACTGCATTGGACTGACGATGAGCTTGAGCATGCGAAGGCTTATACAAGGTCTTCCACCAATGTATACTTTGCTTTTGAGGTCCATTTTATATTTAAATTTATTACAGGCTTTTTTCCTCTATATTTCTGTTGGGTTAGTTAATAATCCCATTTCATTGCCTTTTTAAAATAGATTATTTTTTAAATTTTTTAAAAATATTATTTTTCAATATTCTGTTAGCACAGTTGACATACGAGTACAGGCACAATCTCCCAGATATCATATTTAAAGCCAAAAACAAAGTCATGAAACATAGAAGCTGCCGTCCTAGGCAACCAAATAGTTTGCCTAATGGTTGGGTGGCTTGGGTTATACCTGGATTCACTCCCCACCCATACTCCCATGGAGTGGAGGAGTGGCCTAGTGGTTGGGGCAAGGTACTTCAGGCCAGAAGGTCGGGAGTTCAAATCCCACTAGAGGACAGCAACCTTGGGCCGGAAGGACTGGGGTTTCTAGTCCCACAGGTGCTCCTTGTGGTCTTGGGCAAGCCACTTAACCTTCCATAGCCCATGTTCCCTGTAAAATAGTTATCTCCAAGTTATAATGCCCTGTTCAATGTAATTTCAGTTTGTTCAATGTAAACCGCACTGATGCAGAATAGCGCGGTATATAAGAGAATGTAAATAAAATAAATACCCAACCCCCTGAACTCTCCTGTCCATTCCACCTTCCCCTGCTCTCTCCCTGCTGTCTCCTCTCTTCACCCCTCCGTTTCCCTCCCCCACTGCAGCACTGTTCTGCTTCTTCCCCTCCTGACAGATGCCACTTCTATAGGTATGATGCCATGATACAGGATTCTCTCTTCCTGCATTATCCACAATCCCCATTCCCCTAAAGAAACAGACACTGCAAAGTCCATAAATACATGTTAGGGCAATCAGTGGCAGCCATAACCATCATCGTTATTTACATGCCCTTCCCAAAGACTTGGGATGTGACCTTCTGGCATCATCCAGCAGGCAGTGATCTCTTCAAGAAAATGCTTGTCCACAGGTTGTCCCAAACACTTGGTATGCTCAGGATGTCTGTGCAATTTCTAATCTCCTTTAGTCACTCACTGCCACTTAGATGGACTCTGACGTATAATTAGATTGCAGTAGTCAAGGTGCGGCGTAATTAGCACCTGACTTACAGAGCGGAAGTGGTCTTGTTCAAATAAAGGTCGAAGATTTTGCAGGAACTTAATTTTATAATATACTTTTTTGGTTGTTTTGCTGATGTGGAACTGGAAAGTGAGTCTCTGATTGAGGTATATTCTTAAGTATTTTACCTCACTCTTTACTGGGATCAATCTATTTCCTATTGGTAAGTTGTTCCTGACCTGGAAGCCCTAATGGTGGAAATGGACTTGGACATTGTGGCCATTACAGAAACATGGTTTAATGAGTCACATGAATTGGATATAGCCATATCTGGCTATAATCTATTTAGAAGAGATAGAGAGGGTAGAAAAGGAGGAGTAGCAACCCTATAAGTCAAAAGCAATATTAAAGCTGCTGAAATGCAGTGGACGTGAGGAAAAGAAGAAGTGCTGTGGATTGTGTTGGAAAGAGGAGATGGCACTGTCATCCATACTGGCATAGTCTACAGGCCTCCAACTCAAAACAAAGAAATGGATAGTGAATTGATTATTGATATTGCAAAGATAGCCATGAAGGGGGAAGTGATCATATTGAGTGACTTTAATCTACCTGATGTGGATTAAAGTCACTCTGCAAATCTGGAAAGAAGAAAAACATTGTGGATGCCTTCCAAGATGCACTACTTAGACAAATGGTGATGGAACTGACCAGGGAAAGCTCAATTCTGGATTTAGTACTCACCGTTGGAGATAACGTGTCAAATATCCGGGTGGGTGCCCAGGTGAGCAGCAGTGATTATCACGCGGTGTGGTTTGAGATAAAGCCAAGGTGGAGTCCAATCACAGCAAGATCAAAGTCCTAGATTTCAAAAACACTGACCAGTAAAATGGCCAAGTGCCTGAAGGAGGAGTTGGTGGGGTGGGAGGGAATAAGGGAATTGCAGTGGGCTAAACTAAAGGGGGCAATAAAAGGGGCAACAGATACATATGTAAGGAAGGTAAATAAAAGCAAGAGGAAAGGGAAACCTATTTGGTTCTCCAAAGATGTGGCTTTACAAATAATGGCAAAAATCACAGCTTTCTCAAAATTCAGAAGTTTACAAACAGAGAGACACAGAAAAGAATACAGGATCAAACTAAAAGAGACAAAAGAGAAATAAGGATAGCAAAATCCAAGGCAGAAGAAAAGATGGCTAAAGATGTGAAGGGTGGTGAAAAAACCTTTTTTCAGGTATATTTGGGAGAGGAGGAAAATCAGAGGTGGTATTGCAGGATTTAAAATTTAGAACCCAGCAAAAAGCTTTTAGTTTAAATCTGAAACCCAGCAAAGAACTTTTAGTTAAAGTTGAAAACTCAGCAGAGAGCTTTTAGTTTAAGTTTAAAACTCAGTCAGGGCCTAGTATCAGCAGGGAGATTCTAATTTAAATCAAATCAGGGTATAGCTTAGCATAGAAGGAAGAATAAGGTTAGGAGGCAAGAGATCTGTGAATTTCTTTTAAATAGGAACTCTCTCCCTGTGACGTTATCGCGTGATATGTGATGTTATCGCGTGATAATGGCGCATTACCATGCGAGAATGTCACGTATCGCGCGATAACATCTGCTGCGGTGGTAAGGTGTGCCGAGGGTGCAGCAAGGCCCCCCAGAGGGTGGAGGAAGGCTCCCCAGGGGCGGAGAGAAGAGGTCAATGGGCGGAGAGTGGGCATGGAGTGGCTCCTTGCACACTAACGCCGTGAAATGAAGCTCAGAAAATTTGCGCCAGTGAAAACTTGGTGTTAGGCACATTTGCATTTCAGAGAAACCATTTCAGTCAGCAATGTACAGCAAAGGCAGGCAAACCCAAAAACGTGATAGTAGTGATACATGTGCAGGAGCCAAAAAAGCAAAGAAACAGATAAAATGACTAGAACCACATTTGAAATCCCAATAACCAAGCTGGCCAATAGTAATATTAATGATAAACATAAAGCAACACTACTGACAAAGCATAAAAAAGAAGATATCATGTTTGGAAGGGTCTATTCTCTGTCCCCCTACAAAGTGAATGATCCCACATTGAAATAGGGGTGATCAGGGTTTTTGTCGTTTATATTGGGCAGGTTTCTTCATGCAAATGTGCAGCAACAGCAGAGTGGGCACGTAGGACAGGGCACTGTACTGATTCTGGAAATGGGATACAGAGGGCTGCAGGCGGCTCATGCTGTGGTCCAGCTGGGACACATTGCGGACTAGGCAGATGCCTAGGTGGCACATAGGAATGCCGAAACTGTAAAGCAGCAAGACATCAACTGACGAGGGTCCAACATGGGCACGAGTGTGATCCCCACAGTGTCCCAGGGGATATTACCCAGCAGGTATCCCCCAAGGGCACAGAACATTGGCAGGCGGTGCGGGGGGAAGCGTGCATGTCCATGTAGGCACCCCCACCCGAGAACCCACACCATAGGCAGCTGCCTACCGCCAAACTGGCTGGCCTGGGACTGCGCACCACCAGCACCACCGGCATAAGGCCATGTCAGCATGGTGGCAGAGGGGTGCTGGTGGTGGAGGGGGCAGTGGCAGCTGCCCACTGCAGACCACGGCCAAGCCCCATTTAGATGTGTGCTGTGCACTGCAACAGACAAGATCTGTCTGACGTACAGTCATGGTATCCCCAGGGAATAATCTGCCTCTGTGGCAACGGTGTGGTGCAGTACACACAGCCAGTGTGTTCAGGGGCCAAGGGTCACAGGTTCAAGTCCCAGCTGTGGCCCCTGCAAACCATATCCCTGTATTTTACGCAGTGGTAATAAAGACAGAACCTTTCTTGCCGAGAAATGAAAAATGCCTATATGTCACCCTAGAGAGCACAGACACCATAAACATGTGCAATCCCTAGAGCAGAGTGTCCCACCTGCAGTCCTGGAGGGCCAAACACTATTCAGGTTGTCAGGATGTCCCTAATAAATATGCATGAGATGTATTTACATGCACTGCCCCCATTATATACACATGTATCCATGCATATTCATTAGGGACGGCATGAAGACCTGAACTGTGTTTGGCCCACCCGGACCTGAGTTGGGACCCTCTGCACTAGAGCAGCGGCACAAACACCCACACCCACAGGCTGCACTATCCAATGCCTCATGTAGAGTCAGGCCGTTGGGCCCTGCTCAGACTAGCATCTCCCAATACTAGCACCTGCATACCTTAGCAATGCCGTTCTAAACTTGGGAACACGTTCCACATATGGAGTGGAGGAGTGGCCTAGTGGTTGGGGCAAGGTACTTCAGGCCGGAGGGTCGGGGGTTCAAATCCCACTAGAGGGCAGCAACCTTGGGCTGGAAGGACTGGGGTTTCTAGTCCCACAGGTGCTCCTTGTGGTCTTGGGCAAGCCACTTAACCCTCCATAGCCCATGTTCCCTGTAAAATAGTTATCTCCAAGTTATAATGCCCTGTTCAATGTAATTTCAGTTTGTTCAATGTAAACCGCCTTGATATCATGAAAGGCGGTATATAAGAAATGTTAAATAAATAAATATCAAAAGGTAGCTATGATCAATGTCAGATAACACATCCTATGTTAAACACAATTTGTTGACAGAGATTCCTAATAGCAACCTTTCTGATATCTGTGGAGTGTGGTTCAGTGTATGTTCCAGACAGTGTTTACCACCCCGGAGAGTGACCCCAACAGTATTGAGTACCATGGCAATGCCTGCACTGTGCCCAGGACTGGTGTGGCGGCGAGGGCTGCAAACCACCTCTATCCTTTCACAATGCTGAAATAGGTGTGGGAGTGTGTGTATGTCTACCCAGTGTGTTGTGGCTGCCTACACCTTACTGAGCCCACAATGCTTGCACTGTTTCCAGTGTTAGCCTGCCAATGTGCATAATGAGGAGCAAGGTAATGTGAGTATGGCCCAGACAGGGCAACCTGGGCAGGATGCATCTGCACAGGGCATAGGGAAATGGCTGGGACATTGTAGTGCCCGACCACCACCTGCATGGGCAGGGTAGCCACAGCATGTCATGCTGGGAGGTCACTCTCACCCTGACTGAGCAGTGACAATGGCATGGCTAGGTTACCCCATAGTGCTATACAGTATGTCTTTCAAGTGATATCTGTGGGTTCTCTGTTCTTGGGTCCAATCCCTGACATACTTGTTTGGTGTGTGTGTGTTTGTGCTCACATTCCATTTTGGGTGCACACAGTTCTTCCAGGAACATGCACTATATAATAGCTAGCAGACCGTCTGCAGTTAGCGTGTGTATGGCTGGAGCACCTTGCATGGTGAAGACTGACAGTGCCCACTGTTGGTTAATGTCAGATGGTGGTGGAGGGCATCTGAGTGTATACAGGCCTACTGCCTGTCTGCCAGTGCCCTGTGTGATACAAACAGATCTGCATCCAGTGCTTTGGATGGTGCCCTCTCCCCTGCAGGACCAGGGTAGTTGGTCACACGGCCCTTCATCATGTCACTCCACTGCCGCCATTGCAAAGATGTAGAGTGTGGGGCTGTTGGAGGCAGATCCTGTCTCCCCACCCTGGCCCCGAGAGGGCGGGTCTGTAGGTGCTGCCCCCTAATCCACATGTGGGTCCAGACACCTCTCCCCCTGCCCTATAGGGCATAGTAGGTGGTGGCAATGAGGTGAGGGTGTTTCTGCTGGCAGCACAGATTGTAGAGATGTGTCACATGCATCAAAAGAGATTGCCTCAGACAGCCATAGGGGATCAAGCCCATGAGCTCTGGCTTGTTGGTCATTGTATTAACCCGTAGGCTACAGCTCTATACAACTTCTCATATCACTGCCACGAAGTTAAGGTTACCACACGTAAACAGCCAACCCTATTGTGCGATACACAGTGCATGCTACGTGGACGCCGGCACGCCGACCTCCCTATATGGCATTGCTCAAGTTATGGCTGGGGGTTTCACCACCAACATTAGCAAACTGGCTAATACAATGCCCTGAGAGTCACTGCTCATGGGTTCGAATACCCATTCCACCAACAGTAAGATGAGTGTTAGTAACAGTCAGACACATCCCCACAAACAGTGACACAAGTCGAATACACTATAACCTTTCTCCCGTGCCTCAAAGGAGAGGCTTGGTATGGCATTGCATCACCGAAAGCACGTCAGAAGGTGCCCACAGCTGAGGCACAGCAGATGCAGCCCAAGCCAAACGGCGTAAGTAATGCGATGCTGTAAACCAAAGCCAGCCACCGTAGCCACCAATCTCAGTATCCAACGTGTAGTTATGCGGCCCCAGAGATACTTTTCCATGTGGTGCCTGTGACACACGCATGTCGTGTGCATGGCATAGTAATGCGTGGCACGGCATATGCACGATACTGCGCATGTGCAGCGTGCGTGCGTGCATCTTCAACACATGGGCATCCCTCAAAATGGCGACGCGATCCCTCAAGCCAGCCTTTAGTTGCCACGTCCTACGACAGCGGGCAGCCCTAATATGCACCAGGCAGCCGTGCCTCTTCCCATGTGCCTCAAAACTCCAGGATCTGGAATGCGTAAGGAGGGCGTGGGTGCGCATCACAAGGCGCTTTAACCGTGCAGCAGACTACCCATGTGAGGTAAGTGTATGGGGACAGGTCACTAAATGGAAGGTGTGCAACACAATATCCAGCATTCAAAACACATAAGATATGCACCACATGTATGAGACACGTGTATGTGGGCAAACCTGTGATCAAGCTATCTGTGTATGTTGCTATGTGCACGTATGCCAATCCCCAGGAGGCATAGACATGAAAGCAGAGGTGCAGAGGGCAGCGCGCTGTGATGTAAGCTGCTCCTGTTGTAGTGCACACCTCTGCCCAACCCCCAGGATTTGGGAGTTGAAGCCCCCATGACAGAGCTATATTAGGCATCCCTGTGCCATGGTGTCTGATGCTATGACACATTACCAGCTCTGGCCAATCTCCAGGAGAGATATGACCTGATCACAGAGGTCAAGTAGTCAACATGGTGCACTGGTAGCTGCTGCAATCGGAGTACCACAGGCCTGCCCCATCCCCAGGAGGCATCAGATCTGATGACAAAGTATCTTAAAAAGGATATAGCGATTTTAGAAAAGGTTCAGAGAAGAACCACCAAAATGGTAAAGGGGATGGAAGGATACTCCTATGAAGAAAGACTAAAAAGGTTAGGGCTCTTTAACCTGGAAAAGAGACAGCTGAGGGGAGATATGATAGAAGTCTATAAATTAATGAACAGAGTGGAACGGGTAAACGTAGATCGATTGTTTACCTTATCAGAATATAGAAAGACTAGGGGACATGCAATGAAGCTACAGGGTAAACTATTTAAGACTAATAAAAGAAAATATTTTTTCACTCAACGTGTAATCAAACTCTGGAATTTGTTACCGGAGGATGTAGTAAAGGCTGTTAGTGTAGCTGGGTTTAAAAAAGGTTTGGACAAGTTCATGGAGGAAAGGCCCATAAACCATTATTAAGAAGGGACCCAGGATATCAATGCTTGAACCAATACAAGCATTGTGGAACCTGTGTCCCTTGGGGAAACTGCTAGGTACATATGACCTAGATTGGCCACTGTTGGAAACAGAATACTGGGCTTGATGGACCTTGGTCTGACCCAGTATGGCATATCTTATGTTCTTATGTTCTTATGTCCAGCAGTCATCCTGGTGGTGTGCTAGTTGGTGCTGCTGATGTGTGGAACATCACCGTTGGCGCCGAACGCTTGCAGACCTGCGCATTGGGGTGTATCAAACATCCTGGTGTTATGGATGTTGTTGTTATTGCAGTTTCCCATCTCTGCTCTAACCCCAGGAGGCATCAGACCAGCTGACACAGGTCTATTCTACATCCTGGTGTTATGGTGGTTGCTGTTATTGCAGTTTTCCTGCTCTGCCTTAACCTCAGGAGGCATCAGACCAGCTGACACAGGTTTATTCTACATCCTGGTGATATGGTGGTTGCTGTTGTTGCAGTTTTCCAGCTATGCCCTAACCCCAGGAGGCATCAGACAAGCTGACACAGGTCTATTGTACATCCTGGTGTTATGGTAGTTGTTTGTGTTACAGGTTCCCAGTTCCGCCACATCCCCAGGAGGCAGCACACCAGATTCCATTGGTCTAACAAGCAACCCGGTGTAATGGTAGCTGATGCTGGTGCAGGTAACCAGCCCCCCAACCCCCCCCCCCAGTTGTCTGAGCACGCACCACAGAGGCTGCATCAGCATCCAAGCATCATGGTAATGGGTCCTGTTGATGTGGGACCGCCTGCCCAACACTGAGGTGTGTGCTGCACTGCTGAGTGTATGGAGTCATACCCCCTGTAGACCACAATTGCAACGCCCACATGTTATGTTGCCCACATATCATGACAGGAGATGGCAGGGACATGGTATGGGGTGGCTGTGAGGCGGTACACAGGACACATAGGTGTCGCAACACAAATGCCCAGCCTCACGCCCACATATGCAGGTAGCACTTCCAACAGCAGGTATGGGACCCGCTGCCCATAGCAGGAGCGGCCACCATTGCACGCAGACATGTGTGTCATGTGGTTCACCATGGGCAGGGATACAGGGCACTAATGTTTGCAAAAATTGCTTATCCCCCCCAGGTAGTGGACCTACGGAAGAAGGGCAGAGAGATGCGGCTACACTGCCTGGGGCACCTCCGCCACATGCAGCGGGAGGCAATTGCCGTTGGTGAAGGTGAGTGACCCAGCCTGTGCATAGTGCCACACCATGTCCCAGTGGCACGGCAGCCTGTGATGCCACATACAATGTGTCTGTGCTGTAACAAACGCATGACACCATGTTCATTTCTGCCTTCTCCACAGAGGCTTCAGATGCTGGGGAAGGGACCTCTGCGGCCACACAACTCGGTGGCAGCCCCCCATGGCCACTATAGGTCTCGAGGTAGAGGACATACCTTCAGCGGCGAAGGACACCATGGATGTGGGGGAGGAAGACATGGAGGGTGGGAAGGGGTGGGGGGAGAGGATGGTGGAGGGTGATGGGGAGGTGGAGTGGGAGAGCAAGGAGGGTGGTGGGGAGAGTGAGGGGAGCGGCAAGATGGGGAAGGTAGGTGGGGCATGGAGGGTGGGGAGGGGGATCCTGTGCCTGAGGGCAGTCACATGCCTCCACAGGGCACTGGGGGCCCCTGCCACCTGCCCCATGTGCATGGCCATGGTGTCAAGCTGGGTGTGGGACCCCACACATTTCCAAGCGCAGGGCCCACACAGATGCCACCACCCAGACCACAGCCACATGGTGTGGATTTGGTGGCAAATGTGTGGGTCTCCTGTGTGTGGCGATGGGCACCGTTATGCAGACCCTGACAGCTGCTGTGCAGGGTATGGCTGAGGTGATGCGCCGCCAGCATTACCATGGCATGTTATTTATTTATTTATTTATTTTTATTTCTTATATACCACGCTCTTTCAATCAGTGCGGTTCACATATGAACAAATTTAAACACCTCCGCCACATGCAGCGGGAGGCAATTGCCGTTGGTGAAGGTTCACGGCACATCCCCAGCCATACCCCCATGGCGGGCCCCCAGGTGTGTGACCCACAGTTATAGCTGTGGCCATCTCCCAGTGGCAACCCAAAGAGCAAACTGTGTCCCCACTAACGTTAGAGACGGATGTCCATGCTGGGATAATGCCTAATGTGAAACAGTTTATAAAGTTGATCCGCCTGTGGGAGAGTGTTGTTGTGTTCAAAGTGTTAACATTTGTATGGCACCTACCAACACATACTCTTATTAAATTACTGTGTAGGCAGCCAAATTCTGCAATGGTCATGTGTCCTTTGTACATACATGCTGTAGCAGTGAGTGTTCCACCTGTGTGCATGTCTCAGTGTGTATTTGTGATACATACATTGTCCCTGCCCCACAACAGGCTATGTTGAGCACCATGTGCGCTGATGGACGTATCCCCTGCTGACACCGTGATGTAAACATGCATTGCACCGTCCACCAGACATGGAAACAGGCACGTTGTCACAGATAGTCAGTCTGTAGCAGGGGTGCAGCACATGATAGGATGGTGAGGAGGTGCGGGTGTGGTACCCATGATGCAGCGTATATGTGATGTATGCGGGGACCCACGTGTCAGTTAGTGTGTTAGTCGGTGGGACTCACTAAGATGGGGTTTGGTGTGGTGAAGGAGGTGCAGCGCACTATAAGCGCTGGAGGGAGGTAAACAACTGACAGTAGCTAGGTATATCTGTACGTCGTGTCTGCCCACCAAGCATGTGCATTTAATATGCCACCGCATCCCTGGTGTGTGTCAGACAGATGGGTCACCCATGTAGACAGCCTGATGTGGATGATATGCGAGAACAGAGGGAGGACATACCCCACAATGTGTGCTGAACAATCAAACATGTACAGCAGGTGGCAGGAGGAGTGAGGGTGTAACACTAGCCATATGTATGCCTGTGAACACATGGCATGGTGCATGGCACACAGGTCATGTGTGCACCGCTCTGTAATGACTCATGCTGGTGCAGACACCCCGCCAGCCTGTGACATGGTAGAGCACAGGTGACCATGCTAACCTTAATTGGGACAACCCACTCAGGGAACCCCCAACACAAAGGAAGCACATGTGTACATCGGTAAACAAAGGTAATGTGTCATTTAATGTGGTTTACAGTCCAACTTGCATTCACACACCTACGGCTAGTGTGACCACCCACGTCCACGCCCCTGCCCCCTCCCATGTCCGCCCACACCCCTTGCTGCTTCTGATGCTGCCACCGCCTCTGGTGCCACAGCAGGCCACATGATATGTCCAGCCATGGCCTCGAGGGCTTCCGCCACCCATCCTATGCCAGCCACGATATCCACAGCAGTCGCTCACAGCTGCCATGTCTCCTTTGTGTGCTCCCTGGTGTCCCTGCAGAGCCCACATACCACCCGCGTGAGGGCCCACACCGCCTGGCATTGGGCACGCTGGAGCTGCTGCTGGCCATGCATCTCCATCCATATACCAATCAGCGCCTGGCAAGTGCCTGTGGGAGTGGAACAAGGTGACCTGTGAGACATCTGTTGCCCAGACCCCAATGTGTTTGACCTGCCTGTTCCCCACTGAGCCACACCAACCACCCCAGGCATGGTCAGGGGGGCATATGTATGTGTGGAGGCCCACTGTCATTGTGCGCGTATGTGGCCCCACTGCTGTGTCTGGGTGTTGGTGTGCCACAACAGCACATGCAACGATTCTGCAAGTTGCTTACCTGCAGCATCCCTGTGTGCGGAGGCCGTATGTGTCCACAGCTCCCGGAGGACGACAGGCACTGCACCTGTTGATGCAGTGGATGGCACTGGTGGTGGCAATGTGGGGCTCACACCCACAACCTCAGGCCCCTCCCCAGCCACTGTGCTGCCTATCTCCCCACTCTGCTGGGGTGACCCTTCATCCTCCTGGGTGGCCACCTCCTCAGACACCACCTCGGCCCATGGGGTGTCTGGGGCATCGCTGATGGCAATCTCTGCACGTGGTGCCTCAT
Source organism: Ichthyophis bannanicus (assembly GCA_033557465.1). Taxonomy (NCBI): domain Eukaryota; kingdom Metazoa; phylum Chordata; class Amphibia; order Gymnophiona; family Ichthyophiidae; genus Ichthyophis; species Ichthyophis bannanicus. The sequence continues at coordinate 950,226,618 of CM066034.1, forward strand.
CACTTTTGCAGGCTCTGGATCACCACCACTGTCCTCCTCAGCCACCTCGATGGCCTGGATGTTACCTGGGGGGGGGGGGGAACAAGGTGCACAGTAGATATGGGGTGTCACAGACAGAGACGTGTAGAGCACATTGTAACATAGACACATATTTGTGTATGTAGTCTCTCTTACCTGGTCAGCCATGGGGACAGGAACTCTCTTGCTTGCTCCTTCTTCACCCCCTGTACCCCCTCCATCACGCATTGTATGCGCAGAACTAACACATTTGATGGGAATGCCCCATTTTCTAACCCACATCTGGGGTGCGGACATCCAAATCTGACTTGGAGCGTGGAGTATGCATGTGTGGGTTACTCCCCGACCTTGGATGTCCTCGCTGCATCTCAGATATGCCCAGGACATCCTGACCTATATTCATGCCTACATCTGCCCAGGGCAAGAATGGGTGATGGGAAGGAGCTCATTCTCTCAGACAGATACGTGGAAGGTTTTGGGAAGGAGGTTTGACTCTATCCCCTATAATGTCCACGTGCAAACACTAACGGGGAATGTGGACTCAGGTATATGTTTCCCTAGGTCGGACACACCTGCTCCTAGGACATGGTCCCGCTACCCCCCCCCCCCCCCCCGTGGCATGCCCAGCATGTGCGTGGTAGATAGCTGTATGTGTGATGCATGTCCCGAACATACCTGCTTGGGGATCAGACGTGTCCAGCACCGGTGAGAGGCCATGGATATAGATGGGACCTAGGCGATCAGCCAGCTGCTGCTCCAGGTGCGTGAGGCTGGAGATGAAGGGGCTTCCCCCGCCAGTGCCGCTAGCATGTCGGCGTTCTGCAGTCAGGTGTGCACGGACCCCCATGCCTGATATCATTAAACCTCTTACAGAGGCTATCAAGGTCCCTTGTTGGCCCCCTTGCCTGTACCACGGCCCCCTGTTCCTCCACCCACACCTGAATCCATACACTAACTGTTGTGCATGAACTCATGCGCCCATACAGCTCCTCATAGTGTTCAAGGACACTTGCAAGCAGGTTGTGGTTTTCCTTCTGGCTAAACCATATCACCCTCTTCCTCTCCCCATCTGGCACAGGTGTCCGCCTACGCTTGCCTGTGGTATGCTCCTCAGTCTGCTCCTGGGTGGTGCCAGCCATACCCGATGGGCGGTAACCTCAAACGCAGGGTGTTCCAACCCTACCGTCTCTGGGGTCTACAGCCCTGCTGTTTCTCCAGACAGTCCACCTATCGTGTCCTGCCGCAGCATGTCCCTGCTCTCCCTGTCGTCCCTCTGCATCCCGGACCTGTCTTACCTCTTGGGGCCTTACCCCTCTCCCGTCACTTTCACCAGCCCTCAACACCTTAGCCAGTCACCAGCCCTGCCTGCTGTTACCTCCGCTACGCACCAACCCAGCCACTCACCACCACTACCACTGCTGACCACCCTTGCCATTCACCTCCCCCACCACTCACCAACCCAGCTACCAACCTGGCGTAGGGCCGTGGCGTTTGATGCTGGGGGTTGATCTGAAGTCCTGGACTGGGCTGACTAGTTTCTATTGTATGGTAACTCGCTATTCCAGGTTCCTCTCCTTCTCATATTCTCTTTGACTGTCTCTGTCCTCTATTCTGTCCTATCATATAAATGGCGTTCCTTTCCTTTTTATTTCCTTGAATGATATAGCATTGTAAACCGCTCTAATGCCTTTGGCCTGAGCAGTATATCAAATTCAAAATAAACAATAAACATAAACCTCCCTCACCGCTCACCAACCCTGCCACTCTCCATGCCTAACCTGCCTCTGACCCTCTTTTCGCTTCAACACCAATAATGCACACCTCCAACCTCGCTCGCCAGCACTAACCCCTCAGCATGTACCATGTGTGCACATTGATTTATGGACTTTCGGACGTCTGCACGTGTGTGCGCATGCTGCACATGTGCACAGGCGATGCATAGGGTGCGTACGCGGAACCATGTGCCGCACATGCGCAAGACATGTACGTGTCAGGATATGTGCAAGCCATACCAAACGGTATGGTGTGGGCTAACGCCGCAGCTGCATATGCCTCCACAATGCAAATATGTAGTCTGCATGTGCATGTGTGTCACATGGTTCCGCTAACCCCTGGCACCTATGGGACAGCCGCGGAACCATGCACCATACATGCGCAGACACATACACATCTTGCGCATGTGCGGTGCACGGCTCCATGTACGCACCCTATGCATCGCCTGTGCGCATGCGCAATGCATGCACACACATGCAGACATCCGAAAGTCCATAAATCAACATGCACACATGGTACACACTGAGGGGTTAGTGCTGGCGAGCAAGGTTGGAGGCGTGCGTTATTGGTGTTGAAGCAAAAGGAGGGTCATGACTGGGGAACACAGATGGACACAGGTGTATCCTAGGTGTGCCTGCAAGGGCTACCTATCACACACTGACACTGATGAGGACCTGCAGCACAGCCTGTTTCAGCCATGCCATGTGCTGTGGACCTGGTGATGGACCCCCCACTTCACCCTCAGGGTGAGCACAGGAACCGCATGCTGTCACGGTCTGTAGCTACTCTGTGCCAGTAACACACACGGTCAGCTCCCCCTACCAGGCTGGGGTGCTATAGTGGCACATACCCCATCTTGTGATCAGACATAGGATGCTGATCTGCATGTGCAGTGCATCATGGGTATGGGTGGGTCTACTCTATCTTGATAACCACAGCAGACAGCTGGTGTGGTCACCTGCAGTCTTTCTGTAGCCAGTCAGCGGTGTGTTAGACACTATAGAGCTGTAGCCCACTGGTTACATTGTGACTGTGGAGGCAGAGGTTATGGGTTCTATTCCTTGTTGTTCCCTCTTGTCCAGGGCAGATATTTTGCTTGCCTGTGACAGTCATATCTTTGCAGATCTGTGCTGCCAGCCACAGATCCCTCTCCACAGCTATCAACACTCCTTAAACTACGTTAGAAGGCTCCTAATTAGGCACAGTACTGTGCTGCCAGCCACAGTACCCTCTCCACAGCAATCGACACTCCTTAAAATATGTTACAAGGCTCCTAATTAGGCACAGTACAAGGCGCCTTATAACGCGCATTATAAGGTGCTTTATAAGGCATGTAAGACACGTAAGGCACGTGCCTTCTACGATCCCTTCTAACGCGTCTTTTAACGCGCCTTATCTGACACACAGCTTTACTGCTGCCCCGCCCACCCCTTTATATGGGCATCTCTACCTTTACCACGGAATGACATTACCGCAGTTTAGTAAACATGCCCCTAAGTGTTAATTCCCTCCCACCCACCCCAGGCATCTTAGTTTTAAAGGCTCTTAGACCTATTAAAGGGGGAGAGGTGGTCGAATTCACTTTCAGGTTCATCTAGTTATCCTCACAAGGAATAGATTAATTAAGGCCCTGAAATTGATTAATCTTGAGGTGAACAAAGTTCCTTAAACGGATTTGGTATAGTTGTATCAGTACAGTATATCCAGTAACATTAAACAAATTAAAAAGCTAAACCAAACCTTAAAACTAAGATGCAGACAGCAGTCCTGCAGCGAGATGAGGGCTATCCAGTCTTTTGCCTTGAGTGTCACATGTACTATTTTCTCCCACTTGGTGAGGGGTCTTACATGTGCACTATGTGCAAGGAGCTCTTTGCCCTCAGGGAATGAGACCGATATCTAGAAACTAGAGTAGCAGACCTGGAGGACATGAGGAAGACAGAGAGGTATATATATGAGACCTACAGGGATGTAGTACTGAAGTCTCACCTCCAGTCTGGCAGCCTCTCAGTTGCCATGGAGGAGAGAGGTCATGTGAAAAGAGATTTTGGATTTGTTACGAACTGTGAAACATTATGGGGAAAGGAGGGGCTTTTCCGAAAGAATGGGCTCTACCTTAACTGGAATGGAACCAGGCTGCTGGTATTAACCTTTAAAAAGGAGATAGAGCAGCTTTTAAACTAGATAATAGGGGAAGGCTGACAGTCGCTCAGGAGTGCATGGTTCAAAAGGATGTATCCTTGAAGGATAACTGCAAAAGAGGAAAGTTAGGACATCCCAAAAGAGAAGTTCCAATAAAGATAAAAGTAACCCAGATGCTCTTAAGTACAGAGCTAAAAGATTTCAAATTACCCCTATCAATTGATAACCAGATCAATATGAATAAAATACAACCTTTAAAATGCCTGTATGTAAATTCTAGAAGTCTGAAAAATGAGATGGGAGAGCTATACAGTCCGATTCCATCCTGGACATCCAGGCCCTCTGTGCATCCGGTCCAAACCGGACGCATTGAGGAAGTCAGAATTCTGATTCCATGGGGAACGTCTAGCCCCACAGGATCAGAATTGCAAACAGGCCTGTATGTGCAGGCCTGGATGCAATTCCATCCAACCTGCATGTACAGGCCTTGCCCAGCTGTCAGGGCTCTTCAATGGAGCCTCGGCGCCATGTTGTCTAGTTGCCATGGCACCGCAGTTCAATTGAAAAGCCACGCTCCCGGCTGCCGGCACAAATGCTGCATTCCCCACAGCCCGACTCCCAATCTGGCTTCCTAAGGCCAGGATTCGGCTGTGGGGAATGTCTTCGGACCCCCCCCCCCCCTGGCCCTTCCACGCCCCAGGCCCGCTGTTCCCCGGTGACTAGGGAACTTATTCCATCTCTGAGGTAGAATAAGTTCCCTGTGCAAGTCACCGGCCCTGGACATACAGGGCCAACATTAGAATTGGGGGGAAGGAAGACAGGGTTGGGAGGGGAATGACTCCTATAATGCAAATGCAATGTGTGCCTTCGAGTCAGTCCTGACTCCTGGCGACCCAGAAGCTCCTGGGTTTTCTTGGCAGTGTCACCGGAAGTAGATTGCCAGGCCTTTCTTCCAAGGCAATGGAGGGTTAAGTGACTTGCCCAAGGCCACAAGGAGTGCTAGTGGGAATCGAACCCTGGTTGCTTGTTTACCAAGCCAGTGTTCTAACCACTAGGCTACTCCTCCACTCCGACTCCTATAATAAATAGCACTAAATGAAAGGTTAGATAGGATTGGCATCTCAAAGACCTAATGGAAGGAGGACAGCCAATGGTATATTGTGATACCTGGGTACAAATTATATCGCAATGATAGAGTAGATCAAATTGATGGAGGGGTTACACTCTGTTAGAGAGGGCATTGAGTCACATAAGATGAAAGTCTTGCAGGGAACAAAATATACTGTAGAATCTCTATGAATAGACATTCCATGCAAAAAGGAGAAGGCAATGTCAGTGGTGTGTACTACTGACTGCCTGGCCAGAATAAACAGAAGGATGATAAAATGATGAAAGAAATCAGGGAAGCTAACAAAATTTATAACAGAGTAATCATGGGTGATTTCAATTACCCCAATATCAACTAGGTCTATGTCACAGCAGGACATGCTAGGGAGATAAAGTTTCTAAATGAAATAAACGACTGCTTCTTGGAGCAGCTGGCTCATGAACTGGCAAGAGAGGAAGCTATTTTGGACCTAGTCCTTAGTGAAACACAGGATCTGGTGCAAGAGATAAAGGTTTTGGGTCCACTTTGCAATATTGATCATAGCATGGTTGCATTTGATTTAATAAGTTGAAGAAGGACAGCAAGGAAACCCATAGTACTACCTTTTAATTTTCAAAAGGGAGACTATGATAAAATGAGGAAAATAGTTAAAAGAAAACAAAAAGGAGCAGCTGCAAAGGTGCATTGTTTAAAAGTACTATCTTGGAAGCCCAGAACAGATGTATGCCACGCTGGTCTGAGGTCTGAGAGGCTGCTGTTGCCAAAAAAGTATCTTTCAGGAAATAGAAAAAGGAGCCAAATGATGAAAATGGGAAACAACATAAGCATTTGCAAGTTAGATGCAAGGCATGATAAGGCAGACAAAGAAAGAATTTGAAAAAAAAGCTTGCAGTGGAAACAAAAATGCATAATAAAAATCTTTTCAAGTACATTCATAGCAAAAACATGTGAGAGAGTCAGTTGGACCACTGGATCATAGAGGGATAAAAGGGGCGCTAAGTGAGGACAAGGCCATAGCGGAGAGACTGAATGAATTCTTTGCTTCAGTCTTTACTGAAGAAGATGTATGGGAGTTATCCATGTCTTAAATGATATATAAAGGTGACGTATCGGAAGAATTGAAAGAAATATCAATAAACCAGGAAGATGTATTACAACTATTTGATTTTTGATAAGAGGCCATTAAGATCATAAGAATGTGAGAACTGTCATACTGGGTCAAACAAAAGACCCATTAAGCCATCTTGTTTCTAGCAGTGGTCAATCCAAGTCACAAATACCTGACATATCCCAAAAGTAGCCAGTTCCGTGCTACTTATCCCCAGGGATAAGCTATGGTTTTCATTTGGACTAACTTAATAGCTGTTTATGGACATTACATTTAAGTTTTTGTCAAAACCTTTTTTAAACCAAGCAACACTACCTGCTTTCACCATATCTGCTGATAATGAGTTTTAATTATAGACTGAGAGAAAAAATATTTTCTCCTATCTGTTTTAAATATACTACTATGTAGCTTTGTGGCATGTCCCCTAGTCCTTGTATTTTTTGATAAACAATCGATTCTCTTCTACCTATTCTACTCCAATCAGGATTTTACAGACCTCTATCATATCTCCTCTCAGCCGTCTCTTCTCCAGGCTGAAGAGCCCGAACCACTTTAGCCTTGCCTAGGAGAGTCATTCAATTGCCTTTATCATTATGGTTGTTCTCCTTTGTACCTTTTCTAATGCGTGAAAATGGCTGTAAGATTACCCTACATGAATGATTCACAAGGATTTTCTCCCAATATGTGCCTGTGGCAAAAGCCACCTCCTCCCAAGTCTCCAAAACTTAAATTAGGCCATAGATTTGAAAACCTTCTTAAAATATATGTAAGAACTAGCTACAGTATATAGTATTTACATGGAGAGGCTCCAGCATTGGTACTAATGATGACCACAATAATTCTGGTCTAAAAGAATGTTAAACTGAAAGAGTTAGAAGGGAAAACAGAGTGTACTAGCCCTTGTCCACAAATTTAGGGTCTTTATAATGAATATGTATGTGATTAAGTATGTTTCTTTGAATATATTCATATGTATTGGAAATTCCCTGAAAGTCTGAATGGGTTGGTGTCTACAGGGACTGGAACTGGTCTATCCCTAGAGACAGACCACAGAAAATGAATGTTTTGCATCAGTGATTCTCCCTTTCAAATTTGTTGGCAAGACTAAACTGTCATAGGGCACTAAAAGTTCCCTTTAGCTCTTAAGGATTCATTAGAATTTATGACATTTTACAGAAGAATATGCAAAGGTATAGAAGTCTTATTCTGATGTATTTTACAACAGATGTTTGCTTCATGTCTCTTGTAAATGAATTTGCACTTTAGGCTTGTAGCATTTAAGCATCTAAAGTATCTTCTGACTATCCATATGAATCAATATTTTCTTCTTAGTTTTTATGAAATGAAATTTGAAGTTATACAGTTAGGGCTGAATGCGGTGCCTACCCCAGCATGCTGGCTGCTCTTTTAGCTAAGAAATACTAGTTACTATAATATGGCAAATAATTGGGAATATTCAAAAGGAAATAGGACTGCATATATTCTGCATATATTAGATGACAACCCAAGATATTTTTCTGCATTGAAAGAAACACAAGATGGTAATGACTATAAATGGAACTAGGCAGTTCTTAGTGATTATATTGCTGCATGTGCTCTTAAGAGCTTTTGTAATAAAACATGCATTTATAAAATGCTTACCCTGTGACTCAATAAACTTTTTACGTACACGTTAAAATAGCACTAACTTGCAGGGAAATAAATTTTACTGAAGGAATACTTAAACCTACCCACAATATCTGTATAATGATCATGACACTAGAGTGGAAATTAACACAAGATATTAAACAATCAATGCTAGCTTCTGCAAAAGTCCCATGAGGGGCATGCATTCATTTTTAAATGAATGGTAAAATTTGACAAATGAGGGCATTTTTATTTCATGTATCTTTTAATGAACTGAATGGCTGCAGGTCTGGAATGAGCTGAAAACTCTTTAGTGTCCATTTATATTTGGCAGTTCGTGGGGCCAGACACAGAGAATCTGGTTGGAGAGAGGGAAGAAGCAAGAAGCAGAAATGACTTGGCCAACCATGCTAAAATGTCTTGACAAGTGGCCTAGAAAACCTATCCCAGCCTCACTTGCCCCAAATCTCTTGCCTGATGATGTCAGCAACTCAGTAGGAAACTGAAAGCACCATCAATCCCGTGCCATTTTTCTTCTGCATTCAGAGAAAGAAGGTGATAGAAATGTATTGGTTTCAGAAAATTACTTTGATGAAGTCAAAGGCAGGGTAAAAAAACCCAGAAAGCATTAACACTAGAAACCCCAAAGTGCATCAATTGATGCAAATGCATCTTCAAAGTTGTAGACCAGCGTCACTGCTAGAACCATGTCAGTCATGTTACATGACTTTGTTAGCAAGGTCAAGAGGTTCAAATATGTGCATCGAAAATTAATGACAGATGCACCACCTAGCAGGAAAATGAATTTATAGCTAGAAGCCCCAAAGTATGTGAATTGACGCACTCAATTGTCTGGGATGCATCAATTGACGTACTTTGGGGCTTCTAGGTATAAATTCATGTTCCCACTAGGTGGTGCATCTCAATCACTGTTTACAGTTTTACTCCGACATTACAAACAATAAAAACACGATGATGTCATGTAATAATGTCACATACTGCACGTATTTAACAAATAAGTAACTTCACATTAATTTACATTTGCATTTCATGCTAAACGCAGTCGTCGTGATAATGTGTCAATTGACGCACGTTGGGGTTTCTAGGTAAAATGCCTTTTGGGGCTTCTATTGTTAAGAGAGTTCTAAGAGGGAGGGAGGGAGGGAGAGAGAGAGAGAGAGAGAGAGAAGTAGGGGATGGCACTATTTCTATCTCACTGTCAAAGAGATGTGACTTCTAAAAATCTCTGAGATTATGGGTAATGAACCAGATACGGCATAGCTGGAGACAAGGGAACCCAAAGAACACAGACCGGGCAGAGAGGCAGGCAGTTTCTGTTTCTGTCTCATTGTCATAGAGAAGTCATTTCCAAAATCTCTCAGGATCTGTGAGCCCAGACAGACTATATAGTCAAGCCAGGGAGAAAAGGAACCCAAAGAACACATACATGGCAAATACACAGAGACATTTACTGCTGCTTATCATATCTAAACTACTACCAGGTGTACACAGCACTGTGAAGATACATAGAAGAGAGACATCCCAAGATACGTAGAGGTAACAAATCAGTCTGGTGCAATGTTCCCTCTAATTTTCTTTAGGCTGTGTGCGCATAAAATATCAGCTGTGCAGCTTTTGAAGGAAGGTTAAATTTTTGTGTGTCACATAATGACACTCAGTTATATACTTTAAAATTTGACTACACGTCAGAATACAGTATGTACACCACATTGATTTTAATGAAATTAAAAGAAAATAGACGATTACTAAATGAAGCGGAAAATTTCTAGTAATTACAATCACAACTTTAAAATTTTAAGATGTTTGTGTTGTTTTCTATCAGAATCAGAACCGTAATTTTTGTGCGCTCTGTTGTAAAGTATGTGCGCTCGCTCGGCAAGGTGTGTGCGCGCGCACACGCGCACAGCTTAGAGGGAACAGTGGTCTGGTGATATCACAATGCTTGGACTGGATAGGCATGGAAGCAAAGGAGAGAAGGTAGTTGATGCTCCCTGTACTGTGGAGATGTCACATGTGCTTACTTATTTAATCAGCATAGCGATTAGTCACACCATGCGTCTGGCATCCATTTTAGTTTACTTACACTCTGTAATAGGTTTCTTGGATGAAGTTTTGAATTTTCACAACTAGGAAAAGATTGAAAGTTACATGTAAAATATACAATCAAGATGGGTAGAAAGTGCGATATTAATGACGTTGTAAAGGGACAAGTTGTCACACTCCATGCTGAAGGATATTCGCAATGTGCTATTGTGAAACATTTGCATATATCAAGGTGTGCAGTTCAGAATGTTATGAAATCAGGTGGCCGTACACGTTGTTCAAAATGTGGGCGCAGACGGATAACTACTGAACGAGATGACCGATTCCTCAAAAGCATTATTACTGTACATCTAGTCCACATACTTCATCTCAATGTGTGGCTCAGTTAGCTAATGATCGAGGAATAAAGATAAGTGCCAGATCTGTCTGCTTGTGGATGAATTCAAACTCGTGGCCAGAAGACCTGCCACGAAGCCTATGATGACCAGGAAACAAATTGCTGCCCGCATACAGTTTTGCAGCAAGATGAAAAACAAATTTGCTGAATGGTGGGAGAGGGTAATGTTCACAGATGAAAGTACATTTCAACAAGTACGTGGGAGTGGTTACAACTAAGGCCATCAACCAGCAGGCGAGAGACTAAATCCGAAGTACACAATCAAGACTGTTAAACACCCACCATCGGTCATGGTATGGGGTGGTATCTCGGCGAATGGACGATGTGGCCTGCACATTTTTGAGAAAGGCGAAAGAGTAAATGCTGCAAAATACATATCCATGCTGAATAGTAAAGTTAAAATATACATGAATGTTTCTGGCACAATTATATTTCAGCAGGACCCGGCACCGTGTCACACTGCAAAAACAGTCAAAAAATGGTTCGTGGACAAGATCGAACTGCTACCAAGTTGGCCATCAAACTCTCCGGATCTCAATGTAATTGAAAACTGTTGGAATCTTATGAAGAAAAAGGTGGCAGCACACCGTCCAACTTCAGAAGCAGATTTAAAGGACATACTCAAGCATGTATGGATCAACAAAATCTCTCCAGCATACTGTAAAATGCTAGTTAACAGTATGCCTACAAGAATCCAGACTGTGCTGAAAAATCATGGACACCCGTGACCCTATCAAATATTGAGACATATATTGTTTTCTGAATAAACTTTGAAAATGTCATATATATCTTTGGTTCTTAAAGCTTTTGACCATGAAAGGAACAACACCACGTACTTTTCTAATACAATTCTGATATTTTGGACTCTGCCTTAATTTTTTGGCCACTACTGTAGGGTAAATAGCACACCTGTAACTCCAATCCCCCATAGTTCACCAGCCAAGCTAAAGAGAGATCTCATTAAGAGAAGAGTATCAATATCTGTAGCTTCTACTAAAAATGTGAAAGACCAATTGCTTGATCCCATCTTCCCATGGGGCACTCATCACTGATGCACCGACAGGGTGTTGACTGTAGAGATATTGTCAGTAGCAGATAAATACACATGTATAAATATTCGGCATGTTTAGGGAAAACTGCTACTCTCCATTTTCCCAGGATTCCATAGGACTACCTGGCAAACAAACCACGTTATAAAACAAGAGCGGTATATTATCTGTCTGTCTCAACCTCAACCTCGGGGGGTGGGGGGGGGAATTAAAGATCAGTACCTTAGTTCTTGCCAGAACACTTGTGACTGGGTCCAAGAAATTGTCTCAGGAACGGCACAAAGTCAAAGTATGGCAGAGGTCCACATTGGCTACAGGTCTGTGGGATTCACTCTGTCCCAAGGTTTTGCTCTTAGACACTATCTGGCTTTTCAGACAGAGAGACAGGCACAAACACAAAGTGCAGAAAAAGGCAGAGGAAACCAGAAAAACAGGCTGTGACAGAAGTTAAAGTTCCCAGGTGTTCTTCAAGCTTCTGTGCATGCTCCCAGAGTGCTTCGTGTGGATGCTGGGCTGCATGTGTGTTCAGCATATAATTCTTTTTCCTGATGGCCCGGTGATTAGCTGGTTTCAAATCCTGTATGTCATCTTCAGCAAACCCCGTAACAGCTAATAGGTGGTCCTTCTGCAAACAAAGATCCATGGTGCAAGAAAGTTGCTGGTATGCAAGTCCATACATTGCTGCAAGTTTAGTGCCAGTAGCACAGTGAAGGTCTCAGCAATGAGTTCTTCTGCAAGTAGTCAGCTGGAAAATAATACTTCTGCTGTGAAGTACATAAATCTGCAGAATTTCTTGATCTGCAAGTTTAATGCTGAGTTACAACAAAAATAGAATCCATCTTGTTTAATTTAGGCTTTGGTTCAAAGCAGGCCCCATGCCCTACATGACTGAGACTCTGGAGCTCTCAAGTACAGTGGAGCTATCGGCCTTAGATCTTCAGTCTCTGGCACCACCTTCTGGCACATATCTGGAGCAAAGCAACATCATTTCTGGCTTCTGCCATCATCATTTTTGCTGTTTTTGAGGCTCCAAGCTGCCTTGCATGCTGAGCACAACACTTCTGCTTGGCTCCACAGAACAGCCTTCCTTTCATCACAACTCTTGCAGTGCAAACCACTGGCTCAGAGTTTCAGCCCCCCATGTAGGCAAAAGAGCTTCTCATGACTCTCAATCAGACGTAACAGCATAGCTTCTACATCATGAACAGCCCCATTCCATTACCACAAAAACTGCTGGTAAAGCAATGTAAGGCAATTCGACTTTGACCATGTTTCTCCCCAAAAAATCATAGGGGTATGTTTACTAAATGGCGATAGCGGACTCCGTGCGATATCGGAGCTGTGGCCCCATTTAAATCACTGGGGCCGCTACTCCAATATCGCACAGAGTCTGCTACCACCGTTTAGTAAACATACCCCATAGTCTCTATGACAGCCACTCCAGTATCAAGTGTTTGCCTACACTAGATTTTAAGTAGGGAGAGTGCTTTTCTCTATAGACAGTTGGTTTAGATATCTGTGCTGAAGTGCTAAAAAAAACCCCTCCAGATGATCTGAGATTGCTTCTCCAACTAATTAGGTGGCCCCTTTAACTCTATGACCAAGCTTTATATTTAGGGATCCTCAATCCCATTGGGTCACCTGGTCAGAGATGTCATCCATTCACCTTCCCTCTTCTTGGAGGGGGTCACTTTAAGACTAAGCAAAACCAATTAGGAAATGTACCTACAAACAGGGCCGGCCCGTCCATTGAGCAAGAATGTTTTTTGCACAGGGCCCCGCGCTTCGGGGGGCCCCGCGCAAAGAACATTCTGCTTTTTCTTAATTGAATTTAAAAAAAAAAAAAAAAAAGCTGGCCGCTGCGGCATGGAGTGTCCTGCGGGGCTCCCTCTGTCCGGCGGAACTCTCCCGGTGCGGCTGAGCCCCTCTCTGCCGGCTTGCAGATACGCGAAGGGAGAGAGTCTCCCACGCGTCTTTGTTAAGCCCGCAGGGGCAGATGGGAAATTTCCCATCAGCCCCTGCTTCCCATCAGCCCCTGCGGGCTTAACAGAGACGCGAGGGAGACTCTCTCCCTTCGCGTATCTGCAAGCCGGCAGAGAGGGGCTCAGTCGCACCGGGAGAGTTCCGCCGGGCAGAGGGAGCCCCACGGGACACTCCATGCCGCAGCGGCCAGCTTTTTTTTTTTTGTTTAATTGCCATGAGCCGAGGGGGGGCGGGTAGGACTGTCAATGGGCTAGGGAGGGGGTTAAGACTGGCAATGGGCTAGGGTGGGTGGGGGTTGAGACTGGCAATGGGCTAGGGAGGGAGGGAGGGGGGTTGAGACTGGCAATGGGCTGGGGAGGGGGGTTAAGACTGGCAGTGGGCTATGGGGGGGTTAAGACTGGCGGTGGGCTATGGGGGGGTTAAGACTGGCAGTGGGCTATGGGGGGGGGTTAAGACTGGCAGTGGGCTAGGGAGGGGGGTTAAGACTGGCAGTGTGCTATGGGGGGTCAAGACTGGCAATGGGCTAGGGAGGGAGGGGGGTTGAGACTGGCAATGGGCGAGGGAGGGAGGGGGGTTAAGACTGGCAATGGGCTGGGGAGGGGGGTTAAGACTGGCAGTGGGCTATGGGGGGGGTTAAGACTGGCAATGGGCTATGGGGGGGTTAAGACTGGCAGTGGGCTAGGGAGGGAGGGAGGGGGTTAAAACTGGCAATGGGCTAGGGAGGGTGGGAGGGAGGGAGGGGAGGGGAGGGGGGGTTAAGACTGGCAATGGGCTGGGGAGGGGGGTTAAGACTGGCAGTGGGCTATGGGGGGTTAAGACTGGCAATGGGCTATGGGGGGGTTAAGACTGGCAGTGGGCTAGGGAGGGAGGGAGGGGGTTAAAACTGGCAATGGGCTAGGGAGGGAAGGAGGGAGGGGGTTAAAACTGGCAATGGGCTAGGGAGGGAGGGAGGGGGGTTAAGACTGGCAATGGGCTAGGGAGGGAGGGGGGTTAAAACTGGCAATGGGCTAGGGAGGGAGGGGGGTTAAGTCTGGCAATGGGCTAGGGAGGGAGGGGGGTTGAGACTGGCAATGGGCTAGGGAGGGGGGGTTGAGACTGGCAATGGGCTAGGGAGGGAGGGAGGGGGGTTAAGACTGGCAATGGGCTAGGGAGGGAGGGGGGTTAAGACTGGCAATGGGCTAGGGAGGGGGGGGTAAAGAATGGCAATGGGCTCGGGAGGGAGTGGGGTTAAGACTGGCAATGGGCTAGGGAGGGGGGTTAAGACTGGCAGTGGGCTATGGGGGGTTAAGACTGGCAATGTGCTATGGGGGGTTAAGACTGGCAGTGGGCTATGGGGGTTTAAGACTAGCAATGGGCTGTGGGCTGATGAGGGCTGGCAATGGGCTATGGGGGGGTTAAGACTGGTAATGGGCTATGGGGGGGTTAAGACTGGTAGTGGGCTGATGGGGGGGTTAGGACTGGTAATGGGCGATGGGGGGGTTAGGACTGGTAATGGGCTATGGGGGGGTTAAGACTGGTAGTGGGCTGATGGGGGGGTAGGACTGATAATGGGTTATGGGGGGGCTAGGACAGGAAATGGGCTGATTGGGAGGGGTTAGGACTTGAGGTGGGCTGATGTGGTTAGGACTGGTAATGGGCTGTGGGCTGATGGGGGGGGGGGTTAGGACTGGCAATGGGCCATGGGGGGCTGACTGGAAATGGGCTGATGGGGGGTTAGGACTGGTAATGGGTTATAGGGGGGGCTTAAACTGAAAATGGGGTGATGGGGGTTAGGACTGGAAGTTGATTGACGGGGGGCTAGGACTGGTAATGGGTTGGGGGGTTGCTAGGACTGGAAATGGGCTGAGTGGAAGGGGAGACTTGAACTGCAAATAGCTGATGGGGAGGGGGCTTGGAATGGAAATGGGCTGTGAGGGAAGGGAGCTAGGACTGAAAATGGGCTGATGGAACAGCTAGGATAGGACTGGAAATGGGCTGTTGGGGGGAGCTAAGATTGGAAATGGGCTGTGGTGGGGGCTTGAATTGAAATGGACTCATGGAGGGGCTAGAACTGGAAGTAGGCTCATGGGGGGGGGCTTGGACTGGAATTGGGCTGAGTGGAGGGGAGCTATGATTTGACATGGGCTGATGGTGGGGGCTAGGAAATGACTAGAAATGGGCTGATGGGGGGGCTAGGATTGGAAATGAGCTGATGAAGGGACTTGGACTGGAAATGGATGGGGGAGCTAGGACTGGAAATGGGCTGATGGGGGGCTAGGACTGGAAATGGGCTGATGCAGGGACTAGAAGGGAATGGATGCTGGGTGAGACTGGAACTAGAAGGGAGCTGATGTTGGGGGAGGATTAGAATGGGATGGGGCTGGGAAATTAAAATGGAGAGGGGAAAAATATTTTGTGTAGGAGGGATGAAAAATCTACAATTGGCCAGGTATTGGGAGAGTAATTGGGGATTGAGGATGGAGGGGTAAAATTTGTGTGGATGAAATAGGAATGAGGAAAGAGCAAAAGGAGAAAGATTAGTATGTTAAAGCAGATGTAGAGAGAGAGAGAATGGAAAAAAAAGCTAGAAGAGAGAAGAAAGGACAAATGGACAGCAGACGATGGAGAGTTAGCAGAAAACATGAAGAAACCAGAAGAAAGTGGCTGGACCAATTGCAACTGAAAAAAAATGCACAAAGGTAGAAAGATATCTCTTTATTTTGAATTTATTAACTGGAATATGTCAGCTCTGGGAAATGTGCATCATTAACATCTGCGCTTTGTTTGGTACAAGAGGAAATTAATTTATAGTTTTATTTCTACAGTGTTGTACATTCCAAGTTTGGCTTTTGGGGTTCCCAGTTTAATTATTGCCTTTCTGTTTCTAAATTGTGATTCCTTGTTTGGTGATGGTCTATGTTCTGCATGTGTAACTGAGCTGAGGTATTCTGTTTATGTAATTCCTATTTGACGTTGCCACTTGTTCTCTTTCCCCAGTATTCTCTGAAATGTATTGGTTTAATATTTGCAGTGTTGCCTTTTGATAGGTAGGGTATGGTGCTTTGTGAGTCCTGGTAATGCTGTCAGGATACGGCGGGTTTGCTATGGGTTCTAAATGGGCAGCGTTTGTAGTAGTTCCTAATGTGCCTGGCGGTTGGCACTGGATTATAGTAATGTAGAAATCTTTTAGTCTTTCTTTATCCATACACTCATTAAGAGACATGTTTACTAAAAGTTAGTGAATGGTAACATTATGCAAATATTTATGCAAATGAGGCCCCACACCGAGTCTCCGCACATGGCCCCGCACCCCCCTTGGGCCGCCCCTGCCTACAAATATAACACCAAAGTGCAAATGCAAGACCATTCTTCGGCAGACCATGGGAGATAGTTTGAGCTATCACTTTATGATGTCAGTTTCTGGGTGACTCATAAACATGCATATCCCAGACTGAATCAAGATGTGGTCCATATTTCTTGGCTGGAGAAACACCACTGCAATAGCTAGGATTATTCAGGATGCTAAGAATGGGAACCTAAGCAAGAACAGATTGGTATACTGCTACAAATTGAAATTCTAGAGCATCTGGAAATTTGGCCAAACCCCCTTCTCAGTACAGATTGCAAGCAGTGAGATAGATGAATGGATTAGAAGCCCAGAAGTCAGTAAAGACTAGCCATGCAAAATGTACATGAATAGTGCATTCTATTGTGTAATAATGCATGCTCTTTCTCAATAGTGTGTTCTTGCACAGTAGGGCACACTATTGAATGGAAACAATACGATATGAACATAAAAATAAAATGAAATGAAACAAAAGTTTTGGGCCTGCACACTTCTAATAATCTCTGGAACAAAAACTGCATGAGCATATTCATCCCTGTGGGCTTCCAATACAACAAAGGCTTGATCTTAAAATTATTGTTTTGATTTATAAAAATTTATGTGATAAAGATCCACCTTTGTTCTGAGGATCCTGACAATTGGTGCTACTTTGGCAACGTCAAAGAACATTTTAATGCACAGGTCCAAATTTTGGGACACCTTGCCTTATGTGCTAAAAACGATCACTGAACTTGCTACTTTTTGCAAACACTAGAAAGCATGGCACTGGGTGGTAGCTTTTCTGTCTGATGGATTTGAAATGAACATTTTAACTTGTATCTAGTGGTTATGTACAGGCTAATTTTATTAATAAATATATAAAAAGGTGAGCATCAAACAAATATTATCCAAATTTATTATGGCAGCCAGACATATCCTTTGAGAGGTATCATATCTTTATGAGCTAATTTTCAAATATTCAGTACAAATGAGCATCCAGCGCTCAAGTTATAATCACATTATATCTTGAGAAATGGATGTTGAATTCTACTAAATATTTGAAAATTAGCTCATAAAGATAAGATACCTCTCAAAGGATATGTCTGGCTGCCATTATAAATATGGATAATATTTGTTTGATGCTCACCTTTTTATATATGTGTTGATACATTCTTGCAAGGTGGTTTGAAGGTAATTTTATAACAGGTCGCCTAAGTGGGGAAGCCAAATGAGAGCTATTTGGGGCCTGTTTTTTAAAGACATGGGGTATGTTTACTAAACCGTCTTAATGTTACCGGCGTTAGTTGCAGTCTTACTGTGACGAATGCCATATAAGGTAGTGAGCGTTCTGGTCTTAAGGTAGCATTTCGGGTTATCGCGCGATAAAGTCCGTTATTGTGCGATAGAGGGAACTGTGGCACGTTAACATGCGTTAGCCTTAATTAGGCACGCTGACCTGCAATCACAGCAACAGAGGTGTAACACACTGGTTAATACATTGACTGCTGATACAGTGGTCATGCGTTCGATCCCCCAGTGGGCTCAGTTAGAAGACTGTCTGAGGCAATCCCTTTTCCTGCTTGTAACAGTCAGACACATCCCAACAATTTGCACTGCCAGCCAAAAAAGCCTCACCCCAGTGCCGCAACCTAACACACCTTTTAGGGCGCACCATAAGGCACATCATAAAGCACCACGTCATCCAAGACAGGTCATAATGTGCCCTAGATGGTGGCAGGAAAGGTTGGCACCCTCCAAGACAGCATAAAAGGCACCCCATAAGCTGGCCAAACCTAAGGTGCCACGAAAGATGCCCCAGGGATGCCAAGGTGACACAGGAGATGGTGCTCAGGGGCACAAAGGTGCCCCAAAGTCACAAGCTTGAAATGTATGGCTCAAACACAGATGCAACCATAACACTGCACAGAACACCAAGGAAAGGCAATGAACAAGAGATGGAAGGAAGTAGATGATGGAGCTCATGGACCAGCCAAATCTGCGTGCAGCCCATGTGACAGCAGGTAAAGTGGACAAACATATCGGGGGCAGCTGTACCAATGTGCAGGATGATGGTAATGTACAGTACAACAATGACAGTGTGTGGCAGAGGATGGGGATGCGTGTCCACCAGAGGAGGTAGAGGTGGCAGGATAAGTGCAATGACAGGAGGACAGAGGAGAGCAGTGCCATGCAGAGCAGACACAGGAGAGACAAGCATGAAGAGCCGCAATGCAGAAAAGTGTGCCAGTGCAGGACATGGGGTAGCAGCCTGCACATTAGGGCAGGACACCACACAGCTGGCACACACACATAGACGGACAGAAGGATAGATGGCAACAGTGATGAGGGTATAATGTGGCGGCAGCACAGATCTGCACAGATATGACTGTTACACGAATTAAACATAGTTGTGTAGGACAGCCATAAAAAAAGGGGAACAGAGATGAATTGAACCCATGATCTCTGCTACTGAGGTCATTGCATTAACCATTGTGCTACATCACTATGGGAGGTATCATGCCAATGGCTGGCTACAGAAAGAGTGCACGTCACCATAAAACTGTCTGCTGTGGCTACCAGGATAGGATAGATCCAACAGTACCCATAATGCAATTCACATGCAGAACAGCAGTCTACATCTGCTCACCAGATGAGGTATGCACCTCTACAGCACGTCAGCTTGGTAGGGGGGAATGATCGTGCGTGTTACTGGCATAGAGTACCCACAGGCCATGCCAATGTGTGTGTTTTGTGCTCACCCTGAGGGTGAGGTGCAGTGGCCAGCACTAGATCCGCAGTACCAGGGTTGGTTGAGGTGGGCTGTGCTGCAGGTCTCCATCAGTGGCAGTGTGTGACAGGTATTTGTTGCAGACACCTTTAGAAGGTCTCTGTGTCCATTTATAATTGCCAATCATGTCTGGCCCTTGTGGACCATGATGCACAAAACATGATGCATGTCCACTGTGCTTGATATGGTCACATGTTTAGGGAGCAGGGGTGTGTCAGGGCTCACATGGCAACAATGTACTTAGAAAACCACCCTCTCTGGGTCAGGGTGGGGGACATGATCTGCCCCCAACAGACCCATACTCTCACCCTTTGCAAGGGGGGCAGTGGAGGTACATGAGAAAAGGCTCTGGGACCAGCAACCCAGTCCTGGTGGTGAACGGACAGCTGCTAAAGATCTGCACTTGGGACAGGGCCACTGGCAGAAAAGTGGGCCCAGTCAGCTCAACTGCCCCCCACTATGATCTGGCATTCACCAGCAGAGGGCAGTCAGTGTGCACCGCTGCACGGTGGTGCAGCCATACAGATGCTAACTGCAGACAGTCTACTAGCTAGTACATAGCACATGCTCCTGGAAGAACTGTGTGCACCCGAAACTGGGATGTCAGCACACACAAACACATACCACCAGGCATGTCAGTGATTGGGCCCTAGAAAAAAAGAACCCATAAGTATCACTTGAAAGAAATGCTATATAGCACTATGGGGGAACCTAGCCATGACGTGGTCATTGCTCAGTCAGGGTGAGAGCGACCTCCCAGCATGACATGCTGTGGCGACCCTGTCCGTGCAGGTAGTGGTCGGGCACTATAATATCCCAGCCATTGCCCTCTACCCTGTGCAAATGCATCCTGCCCATGCCACCCTGTCCAGGCCATACCCACAGTACCTTGCTCCTCATTATGCACATTGGCAGGCTAACACTGGAAACAGTGGAAGCAATGTGGGCTCACTAAGTTGTAGGCAGCCACAACACACTGGATAGATAGACACACACTCCCACACCTATGTCAGCATTGTGCAAATATAGAGATTTGTGGCAGCCCTGGCCGCCACACCAGTCCTAGGCACAGTGCGGGCATTGCTATGTTACTCAATACTGTTAGGTTCACTCCCCGGGGTGGTAAACACTGTCAGAGAATCAATAACTGAACCACACTCCACAGATATCAGAAAGGTTGCTATGATGAATCTCTATCAACAAATTGTGTTTAACTTAGGGTTTGTTAGCTGACATTAATTTTAGCAACCTTTTGATATATGTGTAACGTGTTCCCAAGTTTAGGACGGCATTGCTAAGGTACGCAGGTGCCAGTATTGGGAGATGCTGCTCCGCGCAGGGCCCAACAGCCTGACTCTCCATGAGGCTTTGGATAGTGGAGTCTGTGGGTATGGGTGTTTATGCCCCTGTTGGCCGCTGCTCAAGGGCAGAGGTTCCCAACTCTGGTCCTGGTGGGCCAAACACTGTTCAGGTTTTCATGCTGTCCCTAATGAATATGCATGAGATATATTTGCATGCAATGGGGGTGGCACATACAAATGCAGCACAGGCATATTTATTAAGGACAGCATGAAGCCTGAATGGTGTTTGGCCCTCCAGGTCTGCAGTTGGGAAACTCTGCTCTAGGGATTGCACATGTTTATGGTGTCTGTGCTCTGTAGGGTAAAATATAGGCATTTCAGACATGTTTATTTTATCTGCAATAAAGGTTCTGTCTTTATTACCACAGTTTAGTACTGGGTAAAACATGGGGACATGGTTGGCAGGAGACACAGCTGGGACTTGAACTTTTGACCTTCTGCTCCTGAACACACTGACCTATGTGTACTGCACCACACTGTTGCCACAGGAACAGATCATTCCCTGGGATACCATGACTGTTCGTCAGACAGACCCTGTCTGTTGCAGTGCACGGTATCCACCTAAACGGGGCTTGCTGTGGGCAGATGCCACTGCCCCCTCCTCTACCAGCACCCCTCCGCCACCATGTTGCCATGCCATTATACCGGTGGTGCTGGTGGTGTGCAGTCCCAGGCCATCCAGTGTGCTGGTAGGCAGCTGCCTATGGTGTAGGTTCTCGGGTAGGGGTGCCTACATGGGCATGCGCGCTTTCCCCTGGCACCGCCTACCAATGTTGTGTGCCCTTGGGGTACCTGCTCGGTAATATCCCCTATGACACCGTTGGACACACACTCGTGCCCATGTTGGATCCTCATCAGTTGCTGTCTTGCTGCTTTACAGTTTCAGCATTACTATGTGCTACCTAGGCATCTGCCTAGTCCGCACTGTGCCCCAGCTGGACCAAAGCATGTGCCGCCTGCAGACCCCTGTATCCCATCTACAGCATCAGTACATTTGCCCTTTCCTACATGCCCACTCTGCTGTTGCTGCACATGTGCACGCCATAACAAACCTGCCCAATCTAAACAACAGAAACCCTGATCAGCGCTATTTCAATGTGGGATCATTCACTTTGTAGGGGGACAGAGCATAGACCCTTCCAAACATGATATCTTAATTTTTATGCTTTGTCAGTAGTGTTGCTTTATGTTTATCATTAATATCACTATTGGCCAGCTTGGTTATTGGGATTTTAAATGTGCTTCTGGTCATTTTATATGTTTATTTACCTTTTTGGTTCCTGCACATGTATCACAACTATCACTTTCTGGGTTTCCCTGCCTTTGCTGCACATTGCAGACTTAATTGGTTTCTCTTTTCTGCAAATGTGCCTAACGCAAGGGATTCACTGGTGTTAGTGTTCAGACCCGGATTTCACAGTGTTAGTGTGCCTGGAGCCTCTCCTCGCCCACTCTCCGCCCATTGACCCCATTCTCTCCGCCCTCAGGGAAGCCTTACTCCACCCTTCAGACCCGGATTTCACAGCGTTAGTGTGCCTTAACGCCGCCGCCGTGTTATCGTGCGATAAGTGATGTTATTGCACGATAATGTTACATTATCGCGCGTTAGCGTCACTCAATGTGCGATAATACCACTGCTGCGACATTAAGATGATTAGTAAACATACCCCATAGAGGCATTTATGTTTCTTAAAAAAATATAGGTGCAAACCAGCAAAAATCATGTTTTGTTTTAAACTGCATATGCCTATTCAGGATCAGGAATAAATATTAGTGCATAAAGCATGTCTCTACATGCATATTTTATAAAGAATGCATGTAAATCACAACTCCACTTGTGCTTCACTTAAACTCTGTCCCTGATCTCATCTACATGTAGGAGACATAAAAGTATAGGCATGCTTGTCACCACATGTATAATTGCATGCATAACCCCAGGGTAATTTTATAAAAGTCCTTTTACATAGAAACACAGAATATGATGGCAGATAAAGACCATCCCTGACATTCTGCCCCCTCTGATGACCCTGACTAACCTCCCTGTACGAACAAGGGGGCCTTGTAAGGGGGGGGGGGTAATTGGGGGCAGGAAGGGGTGGGATGAAGGCGGAGTTAGGGTGGGCAGACTGGACAGGGGACTTATTCCATCTTGGAGGTGGAATAAGTCCCCCTACACATTGTGTAATAGGAGCTCCGGCCATGGAAAAAAGATGAGGTGGGTGCAGGGAGGCCAGATTGGGGGTCAGGCTTGGGGAAAGGAGACAGTCAGCGGTGGCTGGAGATCATGGCTCCGGAATGGAGCCATTGTGCCATGGCAACCGGATGCCATGGCTACGCAACTCCATTCAGGAGCCTTGACTGAGTTAGCCAGGCAGGGGCTTGTACATGCAGGCTGATGGGAATCGGGTTCCGGCCTGCAGATACAGACCTAGTCGTGATTCTGATCCCATGGGGACCCATGGGGGCTAGACGTGCCCTGCAGGATCAGAATCACATCTACCACTGTGCGTCCAATCCCGATCAGGTGCACAGGGACCTTCCAACTGGCAGCACCCTTTGCTTGGAATAGTCTTCCTATCTCTGTGCGCCAGGCATCCTCACTGGCCATGTTCCCAGTCCAGACTAAAACCCCACCTCTTCACTATTGCTTTCCATTCCTGTCTTACCCTATCTTGATCTCTCTATCAACATTTGCTTACTTTGTCCTGTAAATTTTTGTTATTTGTATTATTGTGGCAGGCTATGGCCTTCGATAGCCTGTAAATATGAAAGGCCTGTAAGTTAGGCCCTGATTCCAACCCCCATCTAAGAGAAAGAAACAAAAATCTGTAAAAAATGAGAAAACTGTTTTAAACTGCTTAATGAGAAGTTTTCATGAATTGTCACCGCGCCCTTGCCCAAGGCAATTGCCTAGGACTTGGACGTGGGCAGTCAATATATTTATTTCTGATAAGTGCCTATATTCGTGTAGTTGTGAAATGATTCAGCCGAGAATATATATAGGCTCGCAGGATTTTTATTATTTCCAGCCAACGGAACTTCTTATAAAAAGGTTCCAAAATATCAGGACATAAGGTAAGGATATTTTCCAGAATAATCAAACCATAAAGGCTTCTACTTCAGCTTCGGCACTCAAATGAAAACATAGTATTTTTTCATACCATAACAAAACCACAGCACTGAACTCTGGTGCAGAGAAGAACACAAAAACCAGCTTCCCACGTGGCTTTTAAACAGACACAAGTTGTAACTTTTCCAACATGGTAAAACTTCTGCTACAAATTGTTTTCTTTCTTCTCCTCAAACAATTGTTTCCACTTGCTATATTTCAAAATATATATTTTCAGCAGGTAGCTGCTAGGATACAGAGCTATGGCTTAGAACTTCAGCAAGCTCATTTGCATATTTCCTACATCCGTGCTTTCTTGAAAAAACAGCTGCCAAGTTTTAAAGGTTCTGGAAATGGTCTAGCCTTTATTTTATTTATTTATTTACATTCTCTTATATACCGCGCTATTCTGCATCAGTGCGGTTTACATTGAACAAACTGATATCTGGAGGCTACAATATCTGGAGGCTACAGAACATTCCATTTCCATATCTGAATTTTCTTCTGTTAATCTAGGCATTTCTAGTTCCATGCTTTCTATATCTGAGTCTGTTGGAGAGGCATAAGATTCAGACTCAAAGCTATCCTGTTTTAATCCCCTCAGGATTTCCAACACCTGAGTTAAGGCAGAGTCTTCCCTCCTCTGAGGAATACTATGACATTTAGGAAGTCTCTTAGCTTTTATGAGGTTGGTAGAAGGTTTAAAACTGCTCACCTTACTTTTAGGAAGTAAGCACGTAACAGGCTTTACTGCTGCAGACTCAGTTTCCATAAAAACTTCAGGGGAACGGTTTCTGCTGCCCACATGGCTGACAAACTCCCCTGGGTAAGCTTCCCTTCTATAGGTATGTCTCCCGTCTCTCTCACAGGTCACTGGGTTAGCTCCAATCCCTCTGGCTGGCCTTGCCCTTCTCCAAGAGGTTTCTAATGAAGCTCCCTTGACTCTCCAGGTACCTTCCTTGACTAGTTCTCCAGAGCTTCTACGGCCTCCTCCCCTTCTGGGACCTTCTGACCTGTTCCAAGCTGCACTGGAGTCAGAACTAGGAATCCTCGTGAAGTACTTCCTCTTACCGTCCTCAGACCTCCCTCTGAATTCAGTGTTCCTTGGACTCTGGCTGCATCTCAGCCTGCAGCTCTCTCTGCCTCTGTGTCTCTCTTGTTTCTTCTTGTCTCCATCCTTG
Source organism: Ichthyophis bannanicus (assembly GCA_033557465.1). Classification (NCBI taxonomy): domain Eukaryota; kingdom Metazoa; phylum Chordata; class Amphibia; order Gymnophiona; family Ichthyophiidae; genus Ichthyophis; species Ichthyophis bannanicus. The sequence continues at coordinate 950,251,629 of CM066034.1, forward strand.
TTCCTGCCTCTCTCTCCTTCTTCACTCTCAAGCAGTTTATATCTGTGCTTTCCCCCTTGGGCTTCCTGGCCCCACCCCTGACTGTCCCTCGTGAGCAGGGTTGGTAACCATGGAGCTGGGGCGTGTCTCCTTACTACCAGCTTTCTGTGGAGAGTTTTTTCCTAACCCAGGAGTTTTAACCCTTAAACTTCTGGATTTTATTCTGCTATCTGGGGAAATTGCCTGATTCTTCCCTCTTTCCTTATGCTCTCCGCTTGCTGCGCCATCACAGATCCCCCCCCCCTCCTTAAGATATTCCGGGCTGGCAGACAACTGTCGGCACAGCACGGAATCCTCGAAAGGGCGTCTGCATTGGTGTGGAGCCTACCTGCCCTATGTTCAATCTGGAAGTCATAGGCTTGCAGGGTCAAGTACCATCGTGTGAGTCTAGGGTTATTATCTTTCATCTTGTTGAGCCATCTTAGAGGGACATGGTCGGTGACAAGGAGAAATTTACGGCCTACCAGATAAAATCTGAGGGCATCTATGGCCCAGCGTATAGCTAGGCATTCCCGTTTGACTGTGGAGTATTTCCGTTCGGGCGGAGCTAGTTTCCTACTCAGAAACATTATAGGGTGTTCTATCCCTTCTATTTTTTGAGATAAAACCACCCCAACCCGGTCTCGGAGGTGTCCGTTTGTATTATAAACGGGCGCTTAAAATCTACGCCTCTCAAAATGGGCTCGCAGCAAAGTTTCCCCTTTAGTTGCTCAAAAGCGAGCTCCGCCTCCGGTGACCAGTTTACTTGATTCGGAGCATTTTCTTTGAGCATGTCTGTCAAAGGGGCACTCTCAGTGGCGAAATTGGGTATAAATCTCCGATAATACCCAATTAACCCGAGGAAACTGCGGATCTGTTTCTTTGTTAGGGGTTTCGGGAAAGTCCTAACAGCTTCTATTTTATCTATTAAAGGCTTTATCACCCCTCTTCCTACTATGTGTCCTAGGTATTTAACCTCCTTTCCTCCAAACATGCACTTAGAGGGGTTGAGGGTGATACCTGCCTCTCTCATGGCTTCCAACACCTTGCCTATGTGGAACAGGTGTTGGTCCCAACTGTCACTGTGAATCACAACGTCATCCATGTACGCTGTAGCGTACAATTGGTGTGGTCGTAAGACCCTGTCTACCAGACGCTGGCATGTCGTGGCTGCCCCATGTAGCCCGAAGGGCATACAGCGAAACTGGTAGAGGCCTAACGGGGTACTAAACGCGGTCTTCGGGCGAGATTCCCTTGTGAGGGGAATCTGCCAGTACCCTTTCGTCATATCTAACGTTGTTAGATATGCAGCCCTACCCAACCTATCTAGGAGTTCTTCAATCCTAGGCATAGGATAGGTGTCAAAGCGCGAAATGGTATTGACTTTCCTAAAGTCTATACAAAACTGGGTACTGCCATCAGGTTTGGGAACTAGAACAATCGGGCTATTCCATGGGCTTATGGACTCTTCAATAACCCCTAAAGCCAACATTTTCCTTACCTGATCCTTTACTATATGTTGATTCGCTGTGGGTAACCTATAGGGCCTTTGGCGAACAATTTCGCCCGGAGGTGTCACCACTGTATGGCTTACAAGGTTAGTTTTCTCTGGAATGGGTGTCAACACATCTGGGAATCTACTCAATAACCTTGATAAGGCCTGTTGCTGGTGCCATGATAACTCCTCCCCTATTCTAGGAACAGGCTTTGTTCGGCAGTCAGCGAGTTGAGGGCCTAGGTCCATGTCCGTTTTATCTTCACATGTGGCGGCTAGTCCTTTAAACTCAGCCCGGCCAGAGGAACCATATCCTCGTGCTCCTCTCAGAGTGGTGCTAAGCTCCTCCACCTCCTCTATAGGTGGAAATCCTACTCTTTCACAGATTAACTGCGCTATCCTATCGCCCACATTCACTTTAAAGTCTGTATGGGAGAAATTAATCAACAAAACCTTTATTGCCCCCCGGTAATCAGAGTCTATTACCCCTGCCCCTACATCGATGGAGTTCTTTACAGCTAACCCTGAACATGGGGCCACCCTCCCATAACATCCAGGGGGTATCTCTACCTGAATGCCTGTTTCTACAAGCGCCCTACCTTGTTTGGGGATGATCCTATCTTCAACACTAAATAAATCAAACCCGGCGGCCTGTTCAGTCGCTCGCTTAGGTATTCTGGCGATCGGGGTGGTCCTACAGACTTTCAGAACAAACTTAGGTTTATTGTCTGGGGCCTCTTTTTGGGCAACTCTCCTTTCCGGTTTCTTTCCAAATAGGGGAGCCAGTAATAGGTTAGGCTTTGCCTGAGTTTTACTAGAGGATACGGGTAAATTATTCTGCTCCTCACGGGGCATAGCCTGCTCGTCTAACCTCTTCTTTCCTGTGGGTGTTAGACTAGCTTCTCTAGCCGCTTCTCTTAGTAAACCTTTCTCCAGGCCAGACCTGAATTGGGGCCAGTCTTTTCCAAGCACTAAGGGATGAGGGAGCTTAGGAACTATAGCAACTACTACTCCTCGCTCCAAGCCCAAGCCCTTCACTTTCACCTTGGTTAAGGGTTAAGCTGACGTGGCTCCATGTACACACTTTATCTTAACAGAGTGCTCAGATTGGGTTGGGGCCCGCTCACTATGTGCCTGTCTATCAGTCCACAGTTTGGCTGATATCATGGACTGCTCTGCCCCTGAGTCTAGGAGAGCTTCGGTGGAAATGCCCTCGACCTCGACAATCAGTAGGAACCCCTCCCCATCGTCCTTGCAATGGGTGGATACCAGTGCTGTCCTGGCCTTACACTCCCTACTAAAGTGCCCCACCTCCCCACAGGTAAAACATTTACCCAGAGCATGCATAAATTTTCTCCTGGGTTTTACACCTATGACGTCTCCTGACAAAGTGTTCCCTACCCTTTCTGAAACTCCAGGCTCAGGACTGTTTACAACACCCACCTTCATCTGGCCGACCAACCTGGCCTCAAGAAAACGTTCTGCCAGCGAGGTTGCTTCTCTGGTGGTTTTACAGTCATGGAGGATCAGGAAGGATTTTAATTCAGTGGGAACAGCTTCTACGAATTGCTCCAAAACTATGCAATCAAGGAGAGAATCAACAGATTTACCTTGTGGTTCTAACCACTTCCAAACCAGGCTTTTTATACGATGGCATAAGGCCCTTGGCGTCTCTCCCAGTTTCAATTTACAGGCTCTCAACTGGCATCTGTAAACCATTGGGGTAAGACCCATTCTATCTCTTATGGCTTTTTTAACTTCCACATAAGAGGAGGCAAGATCATTGGGCATTGCGCGATAGGCAGCCAAAGCTTCACCCGTGAGTGAGGCTGCAATGCGAACTGCCCATTGGTCTTCAGGCCAACCACTCAGTTGAGCCACTCTCTCAAAAACTTCTAAATAGTCGTCCACATTATCATCTTTGGTTAGAGGGCTAAAAGAAAAAATACCCTTCCCAGGTAGTCCCAGTCCCTGTGAGGCTCCTAATGACATGGTCATATTCCTGAGGGCATCTCAGGTTTTTCTTTGCTCTCCTAACTAGTCCGTCATCAGCGATAGGAGCGGTTGCTGCTGTTCTCTCAGCATGGAGGCTACATGCTCCTGGGCTTTAGCGGCCTCTTCCTGCTGCTCCCGGAAGCGATCAGCAACCCAGCTGAACAGATTAGGCTGCTCCATTTCTCTGCTGAGGCTGTAGACAGAAAGAGAAAAAAAATACACCAAGTGTGGCTCCTCCACACCCCCACTCTTTCCCAATATCAAATGAAGACTACAGTACCCCCCACCCTGGCAGGCAATCCTACAATAACCCCGTTTATCTACGGGTTACCTGCCAGACGGGTTGGCTCAGGCTCAGCAAGGTAGACCCCTCGGGAAACACTGCTCCGGTCCTCCTTCTGCTGTCAGTCTGGTCCCCGGGCTGCTGCAGTTTTATGTTTTATGTTTATGTTTTATTTCACTTGATAAAAACCGCCTTTCATGGGCAAGCAAAGCGGTGTACAATAAAACCAATAAAAACGTTCCTCCGCGGCCTCTCTGGACTCCTCTCAGGCTCTCCTCACATCTGGATATGGGCTTGAAAAAAAATCCAAGAACTACGCCAATCCTGTCACCGCACCCTTGCCCAAGGCAATTGCCTAGGACTTGGACGTGGGCAGTCAATATATTTATTTCTGATAAGTGCCTATATTCGTGTAGTTGTGAAATGATTCAGCCGAGAATATATATAGGCTCACAGGATTTTTATTATTTCCAGCCAACGGAACTTCTTATAAAAAGGTTCCAAAATATCAGGACATAAGGTAAGGATATTTTCCAGAATAATCAAACCAAAAAGGCTTCTACTTCAGCTTCGGCACTCAAATGAAAACATAGTATTTCTTCATACCATAACAAAACCACAGCACTGAACTCTGGTGCAGAGAAGAACACAAAAACCAGCTTCCCACGTGGCTTTTAAACAGACACAAGTTGTAACTTTTCCAACATGGTAAAACTTCTGTTACAAATTGTTTTTTTTCTTCTCCTCAAACAATTGTTTTCACTTGCTATATTTCAAACTATATATTTTCAGCAGGTAGCTGCTAGGATACAGAGTTACGGCTTAGAACTTCAGCAAGCTCATTTGCATATTTCCTACAGCCGTGCTTTCTTGAAAAAACAGCTGCCAAGTTTTAAAGGTTCTGGAAATGGTCTAGCCTTTACTTAATATCTGGAGGCTACAGAACATTCCATTTCGATATCTGAATTTTCTTCTGTTAATCTAGGCATTTCTAGTTCCATGCTTTCTATATCTGAGTCTGTTGGAGAGGCATAAGATTCAGACTCAAAGCTATCCTGTTTTAATCCCCTCAGGATTTCCAACACCTGAGTTAAGGCAGAGTCTTCCCTCCTCCGAGGAATACTATGACATTTAGGAAGTCTCTTAGCTTTTATGAGGTTGGTAGAAGGTTTAAAACTGCTCACCTTACTTTTAGGAAGTAAGCACATAACAGGCTTTACTGCTGCAGACTCAGTTTCCATAAAAACCTCAGGGGAACGGTTTCTGCTGCCCACATGGCTGACAAGCTCCCCTGGGTAAGCTTCCCTTCTATAGGTATGTCTCCCGTCTCTCTCACAGGTCACTGGGTTAGCTCCAATCCCTCTGGCTGGCCTTGCCCTTCTCCAAGAGGTTTCTAATGAAGCTCCCTTGACTCTCCGGGTACCTTCCTTGACTAGTTCTCCAGAGCTTCTACGGCCTCCTCCCCTTCTGGGACCTTCTGACCTGTTCCAAGCTGCACTGGAGTCAGAACTAGGAATCCTTGTGAAGTACTTCCTCTCACCGTCCTCAGACCTCCCTCTGAATTCAGTGTTCCTTGGACTCTGGCTGCATCTCAGCCTGCAGCTCTCTCTGCCTCTGTGTCTCTCTTGTTTCTTCTTGTCTCCATCCTTGTTCCTGCTTCTCTCTCCTTCTTCACTCTCTAGCAGTTTATATCTGTGCTTTCCCCTTGGGCTTCCTGGCCCCACCCCTAACTGTCCCTCGTGAGCAGGGTTGGTAACCATGGAGCTGGGGCATGTCTCCTTACTACCAGCTTTCTGTGGAGAGTTTTTTCTAACCCAGGAGTTTTAACCCTTAAACCTCTGGATTTTATTCTGCTATCTGGGGAAATTGCCTGATTCTTCCCTTTCCTTATGCTCTCCGCTTGCTGCGCCATCACAGAATGCATAAATCTTTCATTATTCTCTTGTGCTATGAAGATAGAAATGTTTCAATACTTGCATTCCTAGAGCCAGAAATGACCTTGCAGTAGAGAAGTATCCAAACCTAGAAACTGTACCATTGTTAGAACAGTCCTAGAGGAGGGAGCTGGGTGCTATTCCCAGGAGGGATCTCCGATTGGACAAATGCAGGGGGCGTTAGGGCCAATAGAAAGTCTGCATGTATCAAACTGGAAAGAAATTTATAAATGAATATGTTTCTGTAAGAACTTTGCTCAGTCCTTTTTGAAGCTTGACTAACAGGGCCTTGTGCACAATAAATTGGCTTGGACCCTGTAAATTGACTCCTGGATTTATTCATTGTCTGCACTTCGCTGCTACATATTCTTGGTGCGTTGGCTGGGAATGTGCGAGTAGTGAATGGTATTCAAGCGAATATTCCATGCAATTCGCCTCCAGGTTTGGCTCGGTCGGAACTGTGTCTGTCCAACCGCAGGGGAAACCTCAAGGCGCCGCCAGTCCCCTTGTATCGGAGAGGGTTCTGCCTTGCCTCGGCGGGCCACTGGGTCCGGCCGGCCAACATCTCCGAACCCGAGGGGAGTCCAGGATCCAACCCAAGAACTGGTTTTGTATCGGGAACCGGATCCGGTGAGTAGACATTTTCTTGTTCAATAGTCAGTGAAGCCTGGGGAAAAAGTCTTGCATAAGTGCGCGAAACTGATTTGGTATAGACTAACTGGGAAAGTCTTGCATGAGTGCGCGAGACAAGAGAGCTTGATCACCTCTCATAAGGGTGGTCCTAGTATGCTCCACATAAGGGTTAGTGGAAGCCGAAGCCATCGACCCTTTGGTTGGGAATAGTCAGTTAGTCAGAAAACCTTGGGCATTTGAGAAATAATTTCTTGTAATGGTATGATTGCCTGCGTGATTGAGATGTCTTGAGACACAGACCAAGTGAGAGTGGACTCCTGAGTAGCGCAGTTCCTGGCCGGGCGACCGTGTCCAGGTCGCGAAAAGGAGGAAGCGTGTGGTGCTTGTTCCCCTCAGTGTTCTGTGGGCTGTACGGACCCCTTACCTACAGCCATACTACCTACCCTTACTGTTTGTTGTCTTGTATGTTATTATGTGTACGCCATTACGATTATGGGAGGGACGGAGTCCACGCAAACTCCATTGGAATGTATGATCACGAATTTCCGTAAAGGATTTTCATGAGACTACGGCATAAGAATGTCTCCATCTAGATTAAGAATGTTATGTGATAGGGAGTGGCCTGTGCTAGCTACTTCATGGCCCCGTGGGGGCACCTTTGATGTATAAATAGTTTCCCGTGTTCATCAGCTTGTACAAAAAGCTCACCCTGATCAATTCCCCTACATAGATTCTTGGTTGAGTGTTTGCGAAAAGCAGCCCTCTTGGGTAAAGCGCTGCTATGAGGAACAGTGTAAAATATTAGTAGCAACCACTAGGGGGACCCGGAAGGTTGAGGAGAGGAAGCCGCCTGTGTATTCCGCCTCAGAGTCCCCAGAAATCCTGGCCCGTTTACCCCAATACCCGAATAAGTTAGTTCTCCCAGCTCCGCTACCTGAAGCTGAACCTGATGAGGTATCTCAGCAATTACCGCTGCAGCAGCAAAAGAAGCCCACTGCCCCGAGTGATAGCCCCGAGTCTAGCCAAAGTACGTCGGGGGGGGGGGGGCATGGTCCTCCGACAATACAGAAAGCGGAGGCTCTCCTGCCAGTTGTCATGAGGTAGACAGCACTGAGCCTGGGATAATAAAGGGAAATGGAAAAGAAGAGCTTACCTCACAGCCACATGAGCAGTTAATACATTCAGGTTGCAGAGAAGCAAAGAATGGAGGAACAAACTTTCCTCATAGCATTAGTGACACAGTAGAAACTCAGAGTCCTAATCATGCTCACCTGAGGAAAGAATCACGTACAACGTACAACAAGCAGGGAGATAAAACCAGGTGGGAAATCCCACAGAGAGGGCAGAGTCAAGGAAGCCAGAGGAGTCAGATCCAGAAGGAGATTGAGACTCAGGAGCAGACACAGAGAGACACGCTGTCACGGAGAGAGAGGGCAGAGTGGAAGCAAGCTGTTGAACCAGAGAGTGCTGGGAGAAGCAGTGCAAGAGACTTCCAAGCCAGAGGGGTCCTCGTGCTGGGGAAGGCAACCAAGCAGGTAGAGAACAAACGTCACACCCAGGACAGTTCACTGAAGCCAGGAAGTGATTACAGCTCAGCTAAGCCTAAGGCTTGGAACTCCCGGAGAAAGGCAGCTTACACCCCAGAGAAGAAGCCCTGGCTAACAGAGGGGTCATCCACTTCTTATCCTCTGTATAGGGTAGTAGTAAAAGGTTTAGGCACCCGAAGAAAGGTCCTAGTAGCGGTAATTCCCCGGTTGCCCTATGATATAGTTTTAGGCCGAGACTGGCCGCCCTTCTGTAGGAGCATTGGGGAGGGCATGCAAGGAAAAAGGGGGATGGTATCCACAAGGTCTCAGGCCCAAAGTTCGAGGGAGAGCCTTGAACCCCTGGAGGACATGGACCCCCCTTCAGAGGAAGAGGCAGAACCTCGGTTGGAGGAAGATAGGCCCCTAGAGGACCCGCTAGGAGAGCTACCCAAACACGATGATTTAATTAACCCTCCTAAAAAGGCTAGTAAGAAAAGCAAAGGTGATAAACGACGAGAGCGCCATCATAGGGCTCAACTGAGGGCAGGAGCAGGGGATCAGCTAGGTTTTCCCTGGGTACTGGCTGACCTAGTGCAGAGGTTTCCCTCATTTTCGAAAGAACAAAAAGCGGACCCCGCGTTGAAGTGCACCTTTGAGTATGCCCAGTCTGATAGAGATTGTCTTCCCAGGTTTTTGCTGGAAGAAGAGATACTATATCGGGAGAGTAACGATCCCCAGACTGGCGCTGTTAGAAAACAGTTAGTGGTGCCCACCGCTTTTAAGGTGGTCGTAATGAGATTGGCCCATGACCACCCGGTGGGAGGGCATAAAGGAGTTGTAGGTACCTTGGACCAGGTACTGGCCCGTTTCTATTGGCCGGGGGTGTTCAAAGAGACCAAGCGTTTTTGCGAGGCATGCCCTTCGTGTCAGAGGGTCTCTGCCGCAAAACCAAGAGGGGTTCCCATGATACCAATACCTACTATATCTGAACCAGTACGCCGGATGGCGATGGATATAGTAGGACCCTTAGTAAAAACCCCTAGGGGGTTTCAATATATTTTGGTCATAATGGATCAGGCCACCCGGTTCCCCTGGGCCATACCGTTGAGGAATATTTCAGCGAAAACAATAGCGGGGGAACTAATCAAAATATTCTGTGAAGTGGGATTCCCAAAGGAGATGTTAACGGACAGGGGAAGCAATTTCCTATCACGATATCTGACACAAGTCTGGGACGCCTTCGGGATATGTCACCTGAAAACAGCAGCTTACCATCCACAGTCCAACGGAATGGTAGAGCGTTTTAATCAGACCCTCAAACAAATGTTGAGGCGGGGACTAAACGGGAAAATTGCTGGCTGGGACATTATGCTCCCATTTGCTTTATATGCCAGCAGGGAGCGCACACAGGCCTCGTTAGGAGCTTCCCCATATGAGTTGATGTTCGGCCGTGCTCCAAGGGGTGTCCTTGACATTTTAAGGGAGCAGTGGGCAGAGCCAAAAGGGGAGGAAATAGGAGTACCGCAGTTCCTCCAGGAACTCCGATCACGGTTACAGAGGGCTTCACAAGCGGCTGAACAACAACAGCTCACTCGAAACATGTCTTGGCGAGATGCAAAACTGGTTGCAACAAAGCAGCATGACAATCAACCACAAGAAAACTGAGGTGATGTATATCTCAAGGAAAGCAAATTTTGACCCACCTACATCAATAACCCTGTGCAACAACACTTATCAAACAAAGAAATAAATAAATAAAATATCTAGGAGTTACATTTGACTGCGACCTGTCAGACGGCTGCCTAGGGTGAGAACTTACACAATCTTGACGATGCATATATTCATATGATTCTTGCAAGGTATTGTGGGTATTGTAGTTCATTCACTCCCAAACACAGCTGATGACAATAATTTGAGTTGTGAAACCAAGTGGTAAGATCAATAAAATACTTATTTTATTGATGGGGTTTAATTCACCCAGCACATGTATGCTTGATAGCACTATAAATGAGGTTACTTGCTTGCAGTGTTTAAAATGGATAACAAAAAGTCACAAAGTAAACCAGAAAACAACCTTCAGCTTGTCAGGCAATTAGCTAATGTTTTCTTAGCAAGTAATTACCAAATACAAAGGCACAAAGTAAAGAATAAACTTTGCTGGTTAGGTTAACTTCTGCTTATTTTCCACGCCGATCTCAGCAGTGATTCTCCCTTGCTCACACACACAATCAGGTGCAGCCCTAATTACTATCAATGGACCAGCTGAAAGCCTTTAGCTGGCTGGCTGCAACTGTGTGAGCCCAAATCCTGCTTTAAGAGCTGTTTGCAGTGGAAATAAAGAACAAAGTTAGGTTTCTTTGTGATGGCTGATGTGTTTGCTCATAGAAAACTAGCAATAGCATTTAGATAAAGAACAGTCCATGTAAATAGTTTCATCTGCTGTATTTCCCCCTGCATCAACAATCATAGGGTCAATATCATACATTGGCACAGATGAGTCTTTCATTAAGGCACTATCATGAGAATGCTTATTCCCTTGCTGCCATTCTCTATTATAGATAGGGTCTGGATCAGTGTTCATACCTGAGCCTCTCCTGCTATCATTATTCCTCTCTGTATAGCCTGGCCAATATGTAATCCAATTCTGATGTCCAGCCTTCCAATCTTGATCCCTGGACACTGGATCTTCTCTCACATACCTTCTGGCCTTGTTCTGAAAGTCCCTTCCACATGCAGTCTTCTCTCTTCCAGGTAGCCACTGGTGATTCCTATCTCTGCCACTCCATTCCTCTGGCTGAATCCAGTCCAATGGACTCTGCTGGCTTTTGGAATACCTCCCAGTATGAGTACTGCCTTGGAATCTCCCAGACCTTCCAATGGCCTTTCTTCTCTTCCTTCCAGAGAGTTTCCTTCTCTCTCTATCTGCTTGGCTTGGCTTCTGTTTCTCCAGGTGATACTGGTGCTTGTAGCCGTTGCTGAAGCTCTCCCCTCTGTATCTCTTCCTGAAGCTGTTCTTGAAACTGTTGTTGTCTCCTTTCCTGAAGCTGGGCTGGAGCTTGTAGTAACTGTTATCTGAAGAATAAGCTCTATTCTTATTCTGTCCTAATGTGTGCTGCTCCCTAACACAGCGCAGCTGTGTTGAATCAGGCCCTGCCCTTTGAGATGAGTGCTTAGGGATTACCTCATAGCTCTCTTGATTGCACACACATTCTCTCACTTCAGCCCCTCTCATGGCTGCTGGAAACCTGGTGCATTCTGGGACTGGTAGTCTTTTATGTGAAAACTCTGTTTTCTTGCTTCTACCAGAACTGACAGGTTGCTTGTTCAGAGTCACATCATCTTTTCTATAGCTCCTACCTGAGCTATGATAAGCTTCCTTATCACAGACCTAAAAATGGAAACTCACCTGCGCAAAACCAACAGGGCAGTCTTCTACAAGCTAAGAGCTCTACAACCCATACGGAATATTATTGATCCCCACGACTTCAGATCCGTTGCTCAAGCACGCATCATGCCACATTTCGACTACTGCAATGCCATTCTTCAAGGACTTCCTATGAAAACCCTGAACATCCTTCAAATGGCACAAAATGTAGCTGCCAGGATCATCATGAAGAAAAGTCTTACTGAACACATTACACCAGTACTAATTGAGCTACACTGGCTCCCCATAGCAGCCCGCACAAAATACAAAATACTGACGACCACCTTCAAACTCATCCACAGCATAGCACCATCCTTCCTCGACACCCTAATCAGATTGCAACCATCCAACAGAAACAGGAGAACCATCAATTCCAACACCCTCCACACTCCAACAGATATCAGATCAGTCAAAAAAATCACTAGTAACAGGGCTTTCTCATACACAGCACCGACACTATGGAACCAACTCCCACCCGACCTATGAGCCAGCACTGATCTAGCCGACTTTAGAAAGAAACTCAAAACCCACCTATTTCAAAGTCATTTCAACCTGTACTAAATTCGCATGAGGGGCAACTCCCCCACAGCTCCCCAGAAAACCTGTAACGTTGCCATTCATTGTTGCTAGCAGCCTCTCAAGCAACATTTTATCTACTCTGTCACTTGTACCTCTCTCATATATTTAAACAGTTAGGAATCTGTATACACTGTTCCCAATACTAATTTGTATACACTGCTCACAGTACCCCTCACATCTGATCACACTGTTGCCAGCACCTCTCTTAATAGATTACACTGTTGAAAATAAACAGATATATTAACAATAGGATATTCCTATCCTTCCCACTTAAAATAGAAAACTTACTCCTATTTCCAATACCTTCCATAACTTGCTCCTCTATCAAAATAAATTATACACACTCTCACATACTACTTGTCCACTTCATATATTAATCTTAGCAAAAATGAAACTTACACAGATCATAATACATCTTTTATATGTCATAAGCATTGCCATAAGCATACTTACCTCTCCCGTAATATGCTACCAACCACAATACCCGCATTACCACCATCCTAGAATGACTTACCAGCACACCAACCCTCAACATATAAATCAAATATTCATTATTAGCCACAAACCATATTCACACATACATAGCCCTTTAACAGTTAGATACACAGATACACGAATAAGAAGATTAATTAACATACAAACAAAAACATATAACGAAATAAAAAAGCTGAACCCACCCATTCAAGACTTGAAAATAATCCTCATAAATGTAAGATCTGTTAGGAACAAGATCCCAATCATTATAGATCTCATTACTGATGAGAACCCAGACTTCCTCTGCCTAACTGAGACTTGGCTAAGCAACTCTGATACTGTCTTAACAAACCAATTAAAAATAAAAGGTTATACCCTATCCATCTGTAACCGCAATCAAAGAAAAGGTGGTGGAGTCTTAATACTATCAAAATCAAGTTTGAATTGTTCCACCTCCATTAGTGAATCTAATGATAATACAGATATACTAATAATAGAAAACAGGAACATAGCAATTTGCCTCTTTTATAGACCACCAACTTCGGATATTCAAAATATTACAGCTATACTAGAAACAGCATGCAAAACAACCACAAAGAAACCCCATATCATCCTGGGAGATTTTAACTTATCTACTTGCAATACTAACCAATCCGCAATCATTCTTGAATCTATGGAAGATATGGGCTATCAACAAATTATTAACCAACCAACTCATAATAAAGGAAATACTTTGGATTTAGTATTTCTCCCATTGTCCTTTACTATAACACATGAATATACACCTCCTATAATATCCCAAATCCCATGGTCTGACCACTTCATAATAAAATTCTCTATTAATATACCATCTACTATCTCCTCTCAACAACATAAAAATCATCACGGACCCAAATATAGACCATTTTCACCTGAAGAATTCCTCAAAACAATCATTCCACAACTTTCCACAGAATTAAATAATCTTGACGAAGCTACAACTACATGGAATACAATTATAAAATCAGCATCTAAACCAATACACAATATACCAAAAAAATATCAAACTAGATCATCAGAAAAATGGTATACAACAGAACTAACTTTAATCAAAAAAAACCTTCGCAAAATTGAAAAAGAATGGCGAAAAACAAAAACATCCGACCTAAAAGAGTTATACTTCACAAATCTCAACTCTTACAGGTCAGCAACAAACAATGCTAAAAAACAATACCATGCGTCGATCCTAAATAAATCTATTAATCGTCCTAGAGAACTATTTCAAATAGTAAAATCTTTATCTAAGAATCCCATAGATAAACAAAAATCAGCCTCAATTAACATACAAGATATGGCAGACTATTTTGCTAGCAAACTTAAATCATCTACAATAACTTTACCCTTCCAAAATTTTCCTTCCTCTAATAATCACACCTGGAATGCTTTCCAACTAATAGATAAGAAACAGCTACTCAATATAATATCAAACATAAACACAACCACATCCATACTCGATCCTTGTCCAGTCCCATGGATCAAACAAACTAAACAAGAACTAGCACCCTTTATCCTAAATATAGTGAATCAATCACTTCTGCAAGGGATATTACCTAAAGAATTAAAACAATCTGCAATCCGTCCCATATTAAAAAACAATACATTAAATATAAATGACCCATCATCTTATCGACCGATCGCTAGCATCCCCTTCCTAACCAAAATCATAGAAAAAACTGTACAATTACAGTTACAAGATCATATAGATACATTTGCCCCCCTTGACAAACACCAATACGGATTTCGCCCTTTCCATGGTGTTGAAACTCTGCTCATTGCACTACTTGACACTCTTAACAAAGGCTTGGACAATTCAAAACAAGCATTCATCTTAGTTTTTCTAGACATTTCAGCTGCTTTTGACAGCATTAATCATACCATACTTATATCAAGACTTAAACAAATAGGTTTAATGAATACTACTCTGAACTGGTTCAAATCATACATATCTGATCGTTCACAATACGTTCAGCATAACCAATCCTCGTCATCCCCATTCCCACAAGAAAAAGGTATACCCCAAGGCTCCGCACTATCTGCTCTATTATTTAACATATACCTCCAACCAATATGTACCATATTCAAAAAACACAAGATTAAATATCATATATATGCAGACGACATCATGCTATTCTCTGAATTTAACATAACCAACCCAAACCATAATAATCTAATAAACTGCCTAATGGAAGCTGAGGACTGGCTCCAATTAAATAACTTATCTATTAACATCAAAAAAACTGAAGTCATGATTGTGACAAAAACACAAAATATACCCCCCAACCTGACATTAAAATCCTGAACACGACTCTCCCTATCAAAGAAGAAATCAAATATCTAGGAGTTATCATAGACAAAGCTCTCAGTTTCACTACACACATTAAAAAACTAACAAAAACAATATATTACAAATTACGCTCTATACAACAATTAAGACCACTACTACAAGATGAAGACTTTAGAACCGTTACTCAAGCCTTGGTTTTACCACATTTTGATTTCTGTAATAGCATACTTCATGGTATAACTAAGAAGAACATCAAAATATTACAAATGGCCCAAAACGTAACAGCAAGAGTTATATTCAAAGCCAAACTATCTGACCACATTACCCCCATTCTATACACACTACATTGGCTACCCATATTCAGTAGGATCCAATACAAAATACTATTAACCACTTTTAAATTAATTAATAGCATAGCCCCATCATACTTAACTACTCTTCTTCACAGTCCTCTAGAAACTAGGAAAAGAAGGAAAAAAAACCTCAACACACTAGCAGTTCCAGATCTAATAAGAAAATCAAAACAATCAACTAGTAATAGTGCCTTTTCGTTTGTCGCACCAATACTGTGGAACAATCTTCCAGAACAACTAAGAGAATCTAAAGACCTTCAAACATTTAGAAAAGACTTAAAAACATATCTATTTTGTCAACACTACAACAATGGAGAAACAATTATAGTTTCCCAACCTCCATAACTGAATCTTTCACATTACCCTAATGCATATCTATAATTAGACATCCACAACTGCAAACGATAATTATCATAAAATGATTCCTTACACATATATATATAATCAAAGTAATATTTAATACCTGTAATATAGTTTAAATGTATTATAGTTCAAACATTTGATTAATATTGTTGTTGTTCCTGTTATATTGTAACATATTATTGATGTACAGTTTTACTGTAACTTAATCAAATATTGTTCTTGTTTGGTCTTTGTAATACCCTAATCACATCAATCAATATTGTTCTATTCAACTCATGTTATAATGTAATATTGTTCAAATTGTTCATAATGTTCAAATTGTTCATAATGTTCTATGTAACCGTTTAACCGTTAAACTGTTTAACTGTATAACTATGTTGTTGTAATGTAAACCGCTGTTGATCCTTGGAAATGGCGGTATATAAAAACTGTTCAAATAAATAAATAAATAAATAATAATGTATAAATGTACATATGTAAATTATTATCGCCTTAGCTTAGAAGTAGATAATTTTCTGCGTGACGTGCTAACCTTTCAAATCTTTATGTACAAATCAAAATTATTCTGTCTTGATTTGACAGCTTTATCCATGTAATCTTTCCCGCTTCTGATCGCTGGAAGGAGCAGTATACAAATGCTTGCTAAATAAATAAATAAATAAATCTGCAAGATAGTCAACAGCAGCAGAAAAGATATTGTGACCGGGGGAAGAAACCCTGTCAACTCACCATAGGCGAGAAAGTAGTCGTAATGGTAGCAGACCCTGGGCCAAAATTTGAAGCCCAGTGGAGAGGGCCCTTCACTGTAGTAGCTCGCAAGGGACCAGTCTCCTATGTGGTCAAGACCGACAAGGGGCACCGTCAGGTGTACCATGTCAATGTCTTAAAATCCTGGCAGGAGCGGACGGCAGCTATTGGTCAGTTACAGGTACAGCTCCACCTCAATGCAGATGCATTATCACGTATTCCGTGCTGTAAGGACATGTGTCCCTCAGCCCGAAATAGCTTAAGGGGGGGGGATATGTCATGAGGTAGACAGCACTGAGCCTGGGATAATAAAGGGAAATGGAAAAGAAGAGCTTACCTCACAGCCACATGAGCAGTTAATACATTCAGGTTGCAGAGAAGCAAAGAATGGAGGAACAAACTTTCCTCATAGCATTAGTGACGCAGTAGAAACTCAGAGTCCTAATCATGCTCACCTGAGGAAAGAATCACGTACAACGTACAACAAGCAGGGAGATAAAACCAGGTGGGAAATCCCACAGAGAGGGCAGAGTCAAGGAAGCCAGAGGAGTCAGATCCAGAAGGGGATTGAGACTCAGGAGCAGACACAGAGAGACACGCTGTCACGGAGAGAGAGGGCAGAGTGGAAGCAAGTTGTTGAACCAGAGAGTGCTGGGAGAAGCAGTGAAAGAGACTTCCAAGCCAGAGGGGTCCTCGTGCCGGGGAAGGCAACCAAGCAGGTAGAGAGCAAACGTCACACCCAGGAAAGCTCACTGAAACCAGGAAGTGATTACAGCTCAGCTAAGCCTAAGGCTTGGAACTCCTGGAGAAAAGCAGCTTACATCCCAGAGAAGAAGCCCTGGCTAACAGAGGAAGGGCTGGAAACTCTCTATACCAGAAAGAAAGATAAGTACCCTGTTTTCTACAGAGGGAAGGAAGTGGGTCCTTTTATAAAGAGCCAAGCTTACAGTGTGTTAGAAAACCCTTATTGGAATGGGTATTGGAAAGAAACCCCAAGCACAGCTCCTTATGTCCATGTCTGCACAGAACAGTCTTCTCTCATAGAAACTGAGGTCTCTCAGGGGCAAGGTTGTGAAACCAGCAATGCTGAAGCATGGTGCCCGTTTACAGGACCAGGTCCTGATTTGATGCAGTGGGAAAGTTCAAACCCAGAGATTATTCCAGAACCCATGGATTGTGCTCTATGTATTTCTGACGAGGTAGACCCTCTATGTTAAAAAGCAAGAAGAAGCATTGTTATCGTTTGAAAAGCTTTTATTTTTCTGTGAAGCAACAGTTTATTTTTGTTACCATTATCGGCTGTATCCGGAAGGCAATCCTCAAGGGAAGGGGAATAAAGCCCAGCTTTAATTACACTTGGACACATGACTACAGAGTATTCCTTTAAGAAACAAAGCTATACCCCATATCTAGGCGGGCGCCTAAGGAGGGTATAGTCTCACACAGTTCAGGGTCACCCACCAAGGAAGCTTATACCCGGGAGCCGTATGATTTAAGAAGTGTAACTCCAAAGAAGAAGGAGAAAGCAGGGCGCCTAATGCCATTGCGTCAAGTGCCTGATTTACCTATCCTGAATGATCAGGGCCAGATGACGCCAGGACCAACTAGTCTAATCTACGTGCCTTTTTCCACTACTGATTTATTAAACTGGAAAACGCATTATGCATCCTATACTGCGAAGCCCCAAGAATTGACAGAGTTAATGTCTAGTATAATGCAAACTCATCAGCGTACCTGGACTGATTGTCTCCAGCTCCTGTCCACTCTCTTTACTACTGAGGAGCGAGCGCGGATTGTGCAAGCAGCCCTCCGCTGGTTAGAAGAGAATCCCGTAGAGGCGGGGGAAATGAATCTTCCACAAGCAGCTGCCACAGCTTTCCCAAATGAAGATCCTAGATGGGATCCAAATGATGAAAGGGGGGCGGCGGCCCTAACACGATTTCGCCAGGCCTTGCTGCAGGGCCTGAGGAAGGGAGGCCAGAGGGCCATGAATATTGGGAAGGTATCTGAAGTTATCCAGGGTCCAGATGAGAGCCCAGCGGCCTTTCATGAGCGGTTGTCTGAAGCCTATAGATTATATACCCCATATGATCCTGCCGCTCAGGAGAATTTGCGCATGGTAAATGCAGCCTTTGTTAGTCAGTCCCAGAGAGACATAAAATGAAAATTACAGAAACTGGATGGATTTGCGGGCATGAATACAGCACAGTTAATGGAAGTTGCTCAGAAAGTGTTTGTGAATTGTGAAAATGAGCGTGACAGAGAAAGTGAACGTAAAATGAAGAAGAAAGTAGATCTTCTTGCTGCCGCTTTAGTTGAACGACGTGAGGGAGGTTTTCCTAACCAAAGGACCAGAGAACGTGGAAGAGGCCGCGGAAATAGCAGGCCTCCTTTGGGTGCGAATCAGTGCGCCCATTGTAGAGAAGAAGGACATTGGAGAAATGACTGCCCGCATCTTGACTCCACCCCCAGGAGGGGAAGAGGGAGTCCCTGGAGAACAGAAGGCCGATTTCAGAGTCGGGGAGGAATGAACCGAGCACAGTTCCAGCGAGAGAGGGAAGAAACCATTGAGGGAGTGGCAGTAACAACGGGCTATGACATGGATGAAGTGGATGAAGACTAGGCCAGACCAAGCTCCAAGTTCACCCTGGGTCCCCAGGAGCCTATGGTCAGTTTGAAAGTAGGGGACCAATATATGGACTTCATGGTAGATACAGGAGCAGAACATTCAGTGGTGGCAAAGCCAGTGGCTCCTCTTTCCTCTTGATCTGTCACCATTGTTGGGGCCACTGGAAACAGGGCCACCAAGCCATTCCTGCAGAACCGTATGTGTGAACTAGGGGGACAGAAAATAACGCACCAGTTCTTGTATATGCCTGAATGCCCTATTCCACTCTTGGGCCGAGATATGCTTGCAAAGCTTCAGGCACAAATATCCTTTGCTGAAGGGGGAGAAATGCAAATGACTGTGAACCCAAAGCCAGCTGGATTGATGGTGCTAACTGTTCCCAGAGAAGAAGAATGGCGGTTCTATAGTACACCTCCAAGCAAGTCAACCAGTTCCTGTATACCCACCAACCTTATAGCCCTGCCTGAAGTATGGGCAGAAGATAATCCACCTGGCCTAGCGAAGAACATAGCCCCAGTCACTGTCAACTTCAAGCCAGGAGTGGAACCAGTGCATGTGAAGCAGTATCCTCTTCCCCGACCAGCCATTGAAGGAATCCATTGCCATCTGATGAAACTGCTGAAGTATGGACTTCTCAAGGAGTGCCAGTCACCTTGGAACACCCCTCTTCTCCCAATCAAGAAACCTGGGACAGGGGATTACCACCCAGTACAAGATTTAAGGCGGGTAAATGATGCAGTTGAAGCTATGCACCAAGTGGTACCAAATCCTTATACTCTCTTGGGACTGATCCCCGCTGAGGCTACTCATTTCACCGTCCTGGACCTGAAAGATGCATTTTTCTGCATACGCCTAGCCCCCACCAGTCAACTTTTGTTTGCTTTTGAATGGCAAGACCCCACAACAGGGAGGTGGGGCCAGCTTACCTGGACCCAATTATCTCAAGGATTCAAGAATTCACCTACTCTCTTCAGTGCTGCCCTGAATCAAGATCTTTCAAGTTACTCAGTGAACCCAGGACAAAGGGTTCTCCTTCAGTATGTGGATGACCTGCTCATAGCCATCAATTCAGAAAGTGAATGTCTACAAGCCACCAATGTACTCCTGTACCTTCTGAATGAGGCTGGATACAAAGTCTCAAGAGCCAAGGCGCAACTGTGTCAAACTAAAGTTAAATATCTAGGGTTCCAGTTGTCCAGTGGAATTCGACGCTTGGGACCTGAACGTAAAGAAGCTGTATGCAGTATTCCCACTCCAACCACCAGGATGCAAGTAAGAGCCTTCCTGGGGGCCGTAGGATACTGTCGCACATGGATCCCAAATTTTGCGCTGCTAGCAAAACCATTGTATCAAGTTACCAAAGGAATGGAAAAGTCTCCACTGGAGTGGGGACCAGAACAGGATGCAGCATTCCAATCTCTGAAAACCGCTCTGATGTCATCACCAGCTCCGGGTCTCCCAGATGTCCAGAAACCTTTCCATCTCTACGTCCATGAGTCACAAGGAAATGCGGTGGGGGTACTGACTCAATCTCTTGGATCTTGGCAACGGCCAGTAGCCTACTTGTCAAAACAGTTGGATGTGGTAGCAAGAGGTTGGCCCCCTTGTTTGAGAGCTGTTGCAGCAACAGCCCTTTTAGTGAGCGAAGCAGACAAGCTCACTCTGGGACAGAATCTTCAAGTGACTGTGCCGCATTCTGTCCTGACCCTCATGGAACACAAAGGAAGTTTCTGGCTGACGAATTCACGAATGTTGAAATATCAGAGTATGCTGTGTGAAAACCCTCAGATACAGTTAAAAGTCAGTCAAGCCCTGAATCCTGCTACGTTGTTCCTGATTGGTCCTGGGCCCCCTGATCATGACTGTTTAGAAACTATGGACACTGTATTTTCAAGTCGCCCAGATTTAACTGATGTCCCTCTGGAAGACCCTGAATGGACTTTCTTCGTAGATGGAAGCAGTCTTGTCATCAGTGGACATCATTGTGCCAGATATGCAGCGGTGACCCTTGATCTGGTAGTTGAGTCCTCAGCTCTGGCCCTAGGAACTTCAGCACAGAAGGCTGAACTGATAGCTCTCACTAGAGCACTGACATTAGGAGAAGGACTCCGCTTAAATGTGTACACAGATTCCAACTATGCCTTTACAACCTTGCGCGCACATGGAGCCTTGTATAAAGAACAGGGGTTGATCACCTCAGGGGGCAGGTCCATTAGGTATGGGCCCGAGATATTGATATTATTAGATGCTGTATGGGCCCCTAAGCAAGTTGCAGTCATGCACTGTCAAGGTCATCAGGCAGGAGCAGGAGAAGTTACCCGAGGGAACAGGTTTGCTGATGCCACAGCCCGAAAAGCAGCTACGACTGGTCGAGCTGTGACCCAAGATACTCCGATGCAAGCAGCTTTATTCCCTGTGCCCCTTAGCTCATGGGCTCCCTGATACACTACAAGGGAGTTAGATTATTTCTGTGAAAAGGAGGGAGGGGTCCTAACAGAGAAAGGTTGGATAGTGCTGCCACCTCCAGAGGGTAGCTCACCCCCAGGTCCCACAGTCATTCCTGAAGCATTAGGGCCAGCCTTTGTTCATGCTTTTCATCAGGCCACACATTATGGGAAAACGGCCATGGAAAGGGCCCTAAGACCCCATTTCTGTATCTCACTATTAGGACTCCTGTCTGCTTCAGTGGCACAGCAGTGTTTGACATGTGCCAGGAATAATGCAAAGCAAGGTCCCATTCCACCCCCAAGAGTTCAGTCAGTAGGGGTGACCCCTATGAGTGATATTCAGGTGGACTTTACTGAAATGCCACGAGCAAACGGATATCACTACCTGTTAGTTCTAGTTTGCACATTTTCTGGGTGGGTAGAAGCCTGTCCCACCCGAACTGAAAAAGCTCGAGAAGTCATTAAAATACTGCTCCATGAGATTATTCCTCGATTTTAAATACCATTGACTATAGGATCAGACAATGGACCCTCATTTGTGTCCCAAGTGATTCAACAGTTAGCTCGAGCTCTACAGATTTTTATTTATTTATTTTATTTTTATACACATTTATATACCGCATCTTCCACAGATCAGTTGCGGTTTACAGAGAACAAAACTTAACACTTGACAACGCAAGTTGTTTTACAAGGAACGATACAATGGAAGCTGCACACTGCCTACAGACCCCAGAGTTCAGGGAAAGTAGAACGAATGAATAGAACCCTGAAGTCTCAGTTGACCAAGCTTTGTCAAGAAACACACCTAAAGTGGCTCCAGGTTCTCCCTATAGCCCTTCTTAGGATACGTTCTGCTCCAACCAAGTCTTTAGGAATTTCCCCTTTTGAGATTTTGTATGGGCGACCTCCACCCATTGTACAGGGAATCAAAGGAGATATGAAACAAATAGGATCTGAAATAACTAGACAAGAACTATTAGCTTTAGGTTCTGTTTTTCAGAGTCTTCATGCCTGGATGCAAGATCGATTGCCCATTAACCTAACAGAGCCTCTGCATCCTTTCAAGCCAGGAGTGTCAGTGTGGATCAAAGAGTGGAGAAAGACCCCGCTGGCGCCGCATTGGAAGGGACCTTATGTTGTCATCTTGTCAACCCCAACTGCAGTAAAAGTTGCAGAACTCGAACCCTGGATCCATCACAGTCGTGAAGCCGGCAGCTGCTCCTGAACCTGGTCAATGGACCTCAGTAAATGACCCTGAGACTCCATTGTGATTCACATTGCGGAGACAACCAGCATTGTAAGAATCTTCAGAATCTACAATCCCACCCCTGTCACGCAAGAGTGGCAGTCGAAGCAGAGAAGAAGAAAGAAACTCTACAAGCTCATCATACCCGATATTTCAGTTGACCTCTAAAGACTGTAATCATGATGTTCCTCTACTACTGTTTTATGGAGGTAATAACCCTGGGATTCCTGGAAAAGACTTTTGCCTTACCCCCTTGTGCAGCTTGTATAACTACCACCCGAACTGGACTGAAGGTCACTCAGACTTTATCATTCCTACTATACTTGCACAGGTATAGTTAGTCGGTGTGTGTATAATGGTACAGAGTTAAATATCTGTACGAAGGGGAAAAGTAAGACTTGTTATAACCCCCGGCAGAACCCCTCTTATTATGTACTTGAGATACGATGGAATGATGAGGATGGAGCCCTCATAAATGCCACACGACAGCTCCCTGATCCCACAAAGCATGTTACCCTGAGTTTTGATGCTTGTGATGTGATAAACAGAAATACCTATCACAAGTGTGGATATTGGGAGCAAGCCTACTACTATGATGATAAATATATGTGTCCTGAAGGAGCATACGGATGGGGAAAGTGTACTGGGAAATCTTCCCCAACCGTCTACAGTACATCATCCAAAGATGCTTACTACTGTCCAAAGTGGGAATGCATGTATTATGCTACTTGGACTGGTGCACCTATGGGACGAGATGGAGATAAACGAGTGGCCGTTTTTGAAAAATTATCATTGCCAGAACCTCGGAAGTGCAAGAAAGGTGCCTGTAATCCGGTGCGGCTCATCATACTCAACCCCAGCCAGTGTAAGCAGGGGTATAGATTTGGATTACGAATAGCAGGAGGAGGTATAGATCCTGGAACTTTTATACATATACAGCTGAATACTAAGACTCATGTATCTGCACCTTATCGAATACATCACTCTTTTTATGAAGCCATGAAGGCAGAGTTTGAGATTCCTCATGTCTCCCAAAACTTGTTCATTGAGCTCGCCGGGGCAGTAGCATCTAGTCTCCACATTTCAGACTGCTTCTTCTGTGGAGGAACTAGGATGGGAGACCAATGGCCCTGGGAGGCGCAAGAAGTGAACTATTCTATTCCTTATAATCAGACTGATTTACATAATACTACTAGTGAGTGGGTACTGGCCCACCCCATTGTTGCTAACTTGTGTTTTGCTCGCTCTGAATCACAGTTTAACATGGAAGTTGGACAGCTGGTCTGCCTCAATCAGAGGTTCTACAACAGTACCTCCAAGAAGACGTCCTGGTGGTCAGGAATCAACGCTCCAGAGCCCACCAACCCTTTAGTCCGTTTCCCTAATCTTGCCAGCATCTGGACTAATCTAGCATCTTATAATTCCTGGCAAGCACCACCTGGACTGTACTGGATTTGTGTAACCCGAGCATATGCTAGGCTTCCTCACCACTGGGGAGGAGCATGTGCATTGGGAACCATACGACCTTCCTTTTTCCTTTTGCCTACGTCCCATGGAGAACTACTGGGTTTTCCTGTGTACAGGAGTCAACAGAAACAAGAGGTCTTGAAAATAGGCCAATGGGACAAGTGGAAGGAGGAGGAGTGGCCACCTGAACGAATCATTTCATACTATGGACCTGCTACTTGGGAGCAAGATGGTACTTGGGGATATCATACTCCTGTGTATATGATAAATCGTATTATACGCTTACAAGCTGTTGTTGAAATAATAACCAATGAAACCAGTAAAGCACTAACTCTTTTAGCTAAGCAGAGTACACAAACGCGTACAGCTATTTACCAGAATCGTTTAGCACTAGATTATTTGTTAGCAGCTGAAGGTGGAGTGTGTGGAAAATTGAATCTAACCAACTGTTGTTTGCAGATTGATAATAATGGACATGTTGTTGAAGATATAGCTACTCAAATGTGCACACAAGCATATGTGCCTGTTCAGACCTGGCATGGCCTGAAGCTTGATGGGTGGTTTGGTTCAGCATTTTCATGGTTGGGTGGTCTGAAGACCCTTGTGTTTATTGTATTACTCATATTAGCTGTATGTTTGCTGCTCCCATGTCTCCTACCCCTTTGCTTATGCATGATAACCTCAGTTATTGATAATACTGTAGAATGGAAGGCAGCTACGAAAATATTAGCTATGTGGCAATATTACCCTATACCCCAAGCTGATACTGTTACACGAGTATAATATGTGATTTAATTCTCACCCTTTCTCACTTGTGGGTGAGAATAATCAAAGGGGGGAATGTGGCAGGCTATGGCCTACGACAGCCAGTAAATATGAAAGGCCTGTAAGTTAGGCCCTGATTCCAACCCCCGTCTAAGAGAAAGAACCAAAAATCTGTGAAAAATGAGAAAACTGTTTTAAACTGCTTAATGAGAAGTTTTCATGAATGCATAAATCTTTCATTATTCTCTTGTGCTATGAAGATAGAAATGTTTCAATACTTGCATTCCTAGAGCCAGAAATGACCTTGCAGTAGAGAAGTATCCAAACCTAGAAACTGTACCATTGTTAGAACAGTCCTAGAGGAGGGAGCTGGGTGCTAGGCCCAGGAGGGATCTCTGATTGGACAAATGCAGGAGGCGTTAGGGCCAATAGAAAGTCTGCATGTGGTTTAAAAGCCAAAAAGGCTTTCCTACGTACCTGTGTAGGTCTGGACACATCAGGAAATAACTGAATGGGGGATCCGTATCTTGGCCTTGGGCGCCTCTTTTTTTCTGAGATATCCATGTAAATGTTTGGTAGTTCTCCAGGGGGTTAGGTATGTTTTTTTGATCCACTTCAACTGGAGGCATTCCTGTCCGGTAGGGAGACCATAGATACTGTGGTTCAGGAGGCGGATTGATAGATTGAACTGGCTATGAGTTGGAGTTCACTCTCCTTGTGATTTCCTATATTCATTGTATTATTCCTATTTAGGTAGAATCTTCCTCCCTATTGTGGTTTATATATTTTCTGTATTGTTTTTCTTTTTTTTTTTTAAACTTTTATTTTCATTTTGCAACAAACAAAAGAAACAACACACCAAAGGAGACAAAACAATTATACAATAAAGAAAAGTAAACCCAATTACCCCCCACCCCCACGCTTCTTCTCTAGCTGATTATGTCAGCATGTGAGCGCTTCCAAACAACAGTGATTATACATCAAAACAATCAAAAGAGTATCTGCGATACAGAATAATCATGGGACAAAGATATATACAAATTTAGACAGTCAGATGAGAGCATTGAGCAGAATGTACATAGTCATTGAGCATCTTCCATTTAGACCGATGATGAGGAGTCTGAATGGGGGAAGCAGACATACGAGGTATTTGTTCATATTTACTGTAGAGACAGACATGATTCCACCATTCATTGGGGCTCAGCTGGGAGCTATTTTTCCAGTATTTCGTAATTAGGGAAATAGCAATGCCAAGCATAAAGTCCAAAAGGAAGTAAGCCGTTTTTGGAAGAGAGGGGATCCCGGCAGCTGAGCGAAGTCCCACTATCCTCCAAGAAAGGGGCTCTTGAAAGTGCAAAATAGACTGGATACGACCCCAGACCCGACTCCAGTAATACTGTAGTGCGGGACATTCATACATAACATGAGGTAGTGAACCAATGGCCGCATGACATGTCCAACAACTATTGCCCTGAGTAGTGTTCCATTTGGCTAATCTGTCAGGAGTGTAAAAACACCGGTGGGCTAGAAAGAAGAGTGTCTGAGTGAGTGAGGCGGATCGGGAGACCCGTGTCACTCTACGCCAGACAAGGCTCCATTGCTCCGGGGTCAAAGTCACATGCAATTCTCTCTCCCATGCTTTCTGCGCTATAGGGGTATCCCTAGTTATAGCATTACATAAGGTTTTGTAAAAATTGGATGCTACACCCGGTGAACTACCGATAGATCGGATAGTCTCCAACCAACCTTGTGTAGGGGAGGCCGATGGCGGGAGCACCTTAGCACTCCGAAGGCAATGCTGAAGTTGCACCAACTGAAAGTAGTGTTTCGCTGGGAGACCAAATTCAATTTGCAATTCACTAAAAGTTTTCCAGCGACCTTCATGGAACAACTGACTAGGAATCCAAATGCCCCTAGTGTACCAGGGGCTCCACGCCATCGGCTTATTTTGTATTCGAAATCGAGTGTTGTACCAAAGTGGGAGCTTGTCTAACGGACAGAGTCGGGAGTCTAAAGATTGCATGAGATTATTAAAGGCACCTAAGGTGTCTAAAAGCATTGGTGGAAAGTGGGAGTCTGATGGGAGAGTCATACCAGGGAGAAAAGTAAGAGGAATCGGTTTGCAAAGGTCCTCTTCTATGTCTAGCCACACAGGTCTACTCGGTACTGGATCTTCCAGCCAACGAGCGCCTTGTTTGAGAAGAAAAGATTGATGATACTTCAGGAAATCAGGGAATCTGACACCCCCATTTTCCTTATCTGCTTGCAGCTTATGTTTCGCTATCCTAGGTGTCTTGTTTTGCCACAAGTATCTAGTCAGAAGGCCCTCTATATCTTTATATAGACGTCGAGGGAAGAGACAGGGCAACATTTCTAAGATATAATTCACTTTCGGAACAATCATCATTTTTATGGTTTCTAATCGACCCCACCAGGTAAGTGTTAAAGGAGTCCAGCGGTGAGTAAGCGCCCGGACTTTAGAGGTTAAGTCTTTGGCATTGAAGGAGATAGTGTCTTCCAAAGGAGAACAATAGTGAACCCCAAGGTATTTGACCATGCGAGGTTGCCATAAAAAGGGGAAGGGTTGCATATCTGCCTGATGAAGCAAAGGATTTAATGGAAAGGCTACCGACTTGGTCCAATTTATCTTATAACCGGACAGTTGTGAATATTTACCAATTTGCTCTAGGACAGCCGGTACTGAGTCTATAGAGACAAAAAGCATAAGATCATCAGCATACGCTGAAATTTTGATTTCCCTATGGGTGAAGGGGACTCCATGAATCTCCTCCGATTGCCGGATTAGTAAAGCCAAGGGTTCGAGTGCAAGATCGAAGAGAAGTGGAGACAGTGGGCATCCCTGGCGAGTGCCGCGTTGAAGGGGAAAAGGCTGAGACTTTAAAGCATTGGCACATATACTGGCTGTAGGCTGTGCGTACATAGTACGAAGACAACGGAGAAAACCTTCCCCGAATCCGTACCAGCGGAGGACTGCAAACAGGAAGGGCCACTCTAAGCGATCAAAGGCCTTCTCAGCATCAAGTGAGAGGCCAACAAATGGGCGATCAAGATTAACTGCGGTAGTCAGTACATGGCATAGAGTCCGAGCATTGTCAGCAGTTGATCTACCAGGAATGAAACCGCATTGATCTGGGTGTATTAAGGTAGGCATCCTATCCGAGAGCCGGGTAGAGAGAATGGTGGCAAAGATTTTATAGTCCGCGTTTAGGAGGGAAATTGGACGATAATTAGCTGTTAGTTGCGGGTCTCTCCCCTCTTTCTCAAAAACTACTACATTTGCCATTGAAAAGGACCCAGAAGGAGAACCCTCCTCGGCCAGAGCAGAAAAATAAATTTTCAAAACTGGAGCTAAGTCAGCGTGAAAGGTTTTGTAGAATTCAGCAGGGAGACCGTCTGGGCCTGCGGCTCGACCTGAGGCACATTTCGTGATAGCAGAATGAATTTCTGAGACAGTAAATGGTGTGTCCAAGGCCACTCTATCTTCGTCAGATAGGGTCGGTCTTTGTACCCCTGAAAGTAAGCGTTCAAATACATCTGGCTCAAAATCACATTCAGATTGATAAAGCCGAGTATAAAAATCACGAAAGAGTTCTAAGATTTCGGTATCTTTAGTGACCAAGCCCCCCCCGACGGATTACGGAGGGCGGTAACACGCTTGGCTTCTTTTCGACCTTTTAGGGCATTTGCTAATAATTTGCCTGCACGATTATTTTCCCGATAATATAGCCCTTGTTGTGATTCAATATTTCTAACAGCAGCAGTGTACAAAAGCTGATTGTATTGAAAACGCAAGCGTTGTAAACGGAGTAAAATACATGGGTCAGTACGGGACGTGAGGAGACGCTCCCCAGCTTGTATCTGCTGCTCTAGAATCAGTAATTGCTGCTTTCTTTGTTTCCCTTGCCGAATTTGATAGCTAGTTATAGTGGCACGGATAGATGCTTTAAAACCCTCCCACCAAGCCCAGCCCGCTGTGTCATGGGGTGAGTTAAAATGAAAATAATCTTGGATAGCGGCCTTTATATCAACCTGAAAATCTTTTTGACCCAGAAGGGATCTATCAAAAAACCAAGCTCGGGGAGAATCGTCCCGCGCAGTGACACGTAATGATAAAGATATGGCAGCATGATCTGAAATATGGAGAGGATGAGTCCTAGTCGTGTCTACTTGAGAAATCAGTGCTTTGGAAATGAGAAAGAAATCTATTCTAGATTGGGAGTGATGGGGGGCAGAAAAGAAAGTGAACTCTAAGTCGGAGGGGTGAAGCAGCCTCCATATATCTACCAGCGCAAGATCTTGCATCAGAGCTGTAAGGGTAGCAAGACTCTTGGGTGGACTACTCGTTCTAGGCGGCTGTCTATCTATCAGAGGGTCTAACACTTGATTAAAGTCACCACCAAGTATTAATGGAGTATTGGCAGAGGCCTGTGCCAACTGCGCAATACTTGCATAGTAAGCAGGGTTGTCCACATTCGGGGCATAAATGCAAATACATGTAAATTCACTATCTCCAACCTTAAGATGTACTCGGGCCCATCTACCCTCCTTGTCAGCGCTAGTATCAATTACAGTAGCTTGCAAAGATTTCTTAACCAGAATGGCTACCCCGCACCGTTTGGAAACGGCGGGAGAATAGGCAGCCACCATGTAAGGCTTAACATTGAGTTTCAGTGTTTCAGCAGAGTTTAAGTGCGTTTCCTGAAGAAACGCTAAATCAGCATGCTCATGGCTAAGATAGCTAAGGATTTTCTTTCTTTTGATTGGACTATTAATGCCCTTTACGTTGAGTGATAAGATTTTACATAAAGCCATTCAGACAAGTTAAAAATTCTGAGCATGATAGCGCACCTAATTTCACAATGTCCCTCATATTGACTGTATCTGGCTGTACATATGGCATAAAAGAAAATAAGCTTAGATAATACAATGAAGCGCCCCACATTAAAAAAGAAAAACCGCAGCGCGGTAGAGAAGAAGCAGAACCCCAAAAATTACTGGCGACCATGTGTCTGCGGGGAGAAGCCCCAGAGAAGGCCGAAATTGAAAAAACACATAACCTGTAGGACTGTGCGTGCTCCGAATCCGACCGAGGCACACATCATGGAGGGATAGGAGACCACAAAACAAAAGTCATAGAAAGAAAGAAAGAAAGTCCAGGTAGTCTCTGTGCTTGACTATGACCGCCGCATCGGGCCCTTCAAAATGGCGGATAGAGCCGGCAAATAAGAGTCCACGTCGTTGGATTAGCGCATCTGCTCTGCTTCTTTGGAGTCTAAAAATGTTGATAGTAGATCAGGATCTTCGAATGTCCTGGTTTGGTTGTGGAGAGTCACTCGGAGCTTCGCGGGATACAACAGGCCAAAGCGAGCCTGTAGCTGTTGAAGTCGAGGGCGAAAAGCAAGGAGTTTCTTCCGTCGGTCAACGGTAGGCTTTGCCAAATCAGGGAAGAAGGAGACTTTGTGACCTTCAAATTCCAAATGATGGTTCGCCCGGGCAGCATTTAAAATTTGTTCCACTTGTTGATATCGTAGCAAGCGAAAGATAATAGACCGGGGGGTCGTTCGGTTGAGCGCCATGTGGGTAGGAACACGGTGTGCACGATCGATTTCCAATTCTTTATGAAAGGTGATCTTCAGCAAGGAGGGAAGAGTTTTGAGCAGGAATTCTCTCATATCTCCCGCTTCCACCCCCTCCGGTATTCCAATGAGCCTCACATTGTTGCGACGGGCTCGATTATTGCTATCTTCTAACTCCTTTTGAAGATTCTGTATCTGGCGCTCAGCCTTGTCCAGTGCGCCCAAGCGCACCGCGTGCGAGTCGAGGACCCCCGCCATATTGTCCTGCCGTAATGAGAGACTTTCAAGTCGGTCCTGGAGCACTCCAAAGTCTTCTCGCAGGGCTCTAAGCGCTTCTCCATTGGACTGCACCAATTCCTTCACGCCGCGTAGTTCCTCCAAAATCTCCAGGTGCATTTCGGGGTTTTCACGAAATGGAACCATCTTCTGTGGGGAGGACACCTCTGTTTTGGAGCGTTTTCCGTGAGAAGAAGAAGGAGACCCGAAGTCCAAGCGCGCTGGTTTATGGGCCGCCATCCCCCCCGAGGTACCCTGGTCAGCCCGGAGCGAAATAGTAAGTTTGTATAGGTATTAAGTCAGGATTCTAAGTAGGCCTCTCGGGAGCTTCAGCGCGAAGCGTCTTACCCGCTGGACATCAGGCTCCGCCCCCCTCTGTATTGTTTTTCTATATTAGAATTTTCTTTTGTTATTATAATAGCTTTTGTTTCGTTTGTAACTGATAATATTTGAAAATCAAATAAAAAGAGTTGAAATGAAAGTCTGCATGTATCAAACTGGAAAGAAATGTATAAATGAATATGTCTTATAACAATATGCACGATGTTTGTTTTAACCTGTAAATAATAAATTCTAATTATATTCTGACATTCAATTGAGAAATCCTCTCATACATATGGACGGATAACTGGACCATAAAAACTTTAGATAAAAAAATAATAGATATAACTAGGGAGGAGGTAAAACAACTTAAAGTAAAGAAACTACAGAGAGATATGGAAGACTATACGACCGGATATATCTATCCGTGCCTCAACCCCAGACGTAAGGAAAAACAGCATAAAAAAATAAGACAGATAGTTTTTGATGATAGTTCAGAAGAAGGGTCATTGTCGGACTCTAGTAATTGGTCAAAACAGGTTTTTTCCGACGGGGAGGGGGTTCGAGCAAAACAACGAATGGACGACAAATCCAAAACCAAAGTGTCAAGTCAACAAAAACGGACGTGACCCAGCTTTGTGAGACACTAGTAATTAATATTTCCAGCCAATCGCTTTCAAAGGATGAGATGAACTTACTTAGTAAAGGTCTATCTTACGTGCCTTCCACATGTTTTGATTCTTTTCAATTTCATGTGGATCTTAATCTTTTGATCTGCAAATTACATTTAAAAACATTTTTTGCCAATAATTCTATAAATTTGGTATGTGATACATCACAGGATCGTATACCTTTACCATTGAAGTCAACTTGGGTCCCTCCAGAACCTCTTCCACAATCTTTATGGTTATACAAAGAATTAGTTCTAAAAGATGTGATGGGCTTAACAGACGGTCAAATAACATACTCTAATACCCTTTCTCGGCGGGAGCACTATACATTGAAAGCTGTGAGAGCTCGGACTGACCTTGTTATCAGAAGAGCTGACAAAGGTGGCAGTATAGTGGTGCAAAACAGACAGGATTATGTGCAAGAAGCTTAACGACAACTTTCAGATTTCACCACTTATGTAATTTTACCAAGGGATCCCACAGCTTGTTTAGAAGAATCTATTAAACAATTAACATCCCAAGCATTAAAGGACAACTTGATAACAAAAAAAGAATGGCGTTTTTTGAACCAACAGAATACAGGAATGGCTAAGTTTTATTTAGTGCCAAAAATACATAAAAATCTTACGCAACCTCCCGGAAGACCTATAGTTTTGACAAAAGGATCGCTGTTGGAGCCTTTGTCTATATATATTGATTCGTTTCTCCGACCAATTATGCAGTCTTACATTTGGGATTCCACACATTTTCTTCAAGTTCTTCTTCAAAACACTCAATGGGTTGGAGTACAAGATATCCTATTGGTTACACTTGACGTCACGTCATTATATACGAGCATACCACAGTTAGCAGCTCAAACAGTAGTGATTAATGCTTTAAAAAACAGGGGAGATATTTCGTCATTACATTTAACGTTTTTAACACAGTTGCTTCATATTATTTTGTTTCAAAATAATTTTGTGTTTGAAAATACAATTTATAAGCAAATATCAGGAGTAGCGATGGGTGCTACATGCGCCCCGTCAGTGGCGAACCTATATATGGAAGTGTTTGAGCAACAGTGGCTATTTTCTCAACCTATAAATGACCACGTCAAAATGTGGCGAAGATATATCGATGATGTTTTTATGATTTGGAAAGGATCACCCATTGATTTAGAGGAGTTTGTATGCTGGTTGAATGGACGAGACACCAATATACAATTTACATATGTTTATGATATTCATACAATTTCATATTTCGATGTTACTGTCTCAAAAGGAGTAGATAGTTGGGCGACATCAGTTTACATTAAACCCACAGATAGAAACTCTCTGCTACACTATTCTAGTGCTCACCCAAAAAAATTGAAGAATGCTCTTCCATATTATCAATTTTTCCATTATCGGAAAAATTGTTCAGATATGTCTGAATATAAGAAACAAGCTAAACATTTAAAAACTAAGTTTATGGCAAGAGGGTATCCTCCAACGATTGTTAATAATGCTTATAAGTGAGCGCTGTATAATCACAGAGAATTTGTATTGTCTGGGTCTTCATCGACATCGCCAGACATTAATTGTGTAAATTTGATCACTCCTTATTCCAAGTACAGTAATCGAATTCAAAAAATATTTCGGAAACATGTCACAGTGTTGAGTAGCACCCCCGGTCTTGAAGACACCTATATACGTTGTGTTTGGAAAAGACAACGTAATTTTAAGGAAATTCTAAGCCCAACCGTATTAAGATCGGAGATACCACTGTCATTGATATAGGGACATTCTCAATGCGGTACATGTACAATATGTCCGGTCACATTAGAAATTGATTTTTTCACATACCGAGATAAAAAGTATTTTTTTTAAAAAGTAACACAAATTGCCAATCCACGCATGTGGTTTATGGCATTTTTTGTCCATGCCATCTATTATATATTGGTAAAACAAACCGTCCATTTTACCTCCGTATGCAGGAACATCATAGTAAGCTAAAATGTCAACGAAGGGAAGCACCCATAGTGTAACATTGCTTGGAATTCCATCATGCCTTCACTGATTTGAGATGTTTTTGTATAGCGCAAATCCAAGCAGGTGTAGGATCGCGAACACGTGAACAGCAGCTGATATATATTGAGCAAAAATGGATTTTCAATTTAAACACGGTAGTTCCAACCGATTTAAATTCTCAAGTTGATTGGTATCTTTGCTAAGTACCTCCCCTTAGTTCACCATCCAATTGGGTTCTTTTAGACATTTAAAGAACCTTAGGGGTGACACAATCTGCATGCGTGGCATATTGCGATACAGATAAGCTGCACTTGTATGGAAAGGTGGGTGAATTATACTGATAGACATCTAAAGTTTTTATGGTCCAGTTATCCGTCCATATGTATGAGAGGATTTCTCAATTGAATGTCAGAATATAATTAGAATTTATTATTTACAGGTTAAAACAAACATCGTGCGCATT
Source organism: Ichthyophis bannanicus (assembly GCA_033557465.1). Lineage (NCBI taxonomy): Eukaryota > Metazoa > Chordata > Amphibia > Gymnophiona > Ichthyophiidae > Ichthyophis > Ichthyophis bannanicus. The sequence continues at coordinate 950,285,646 of CM066034.1, forward strand.
GTTATAAGACAAAACCCCTGAAGAAACCGCCAGTGAAATGCAAAGGCGCCATAGTTTAGCGTCGGGACCATCCACTGCACAGCATTACTCTGGGGCTATTCTCTGATTTGAATGGTTTCAAAGGATCATTTTTTGTCAACAGATAAGTGCTGTTTTAATCTTTGAAGAAGTACCAAGAGTTCACTACATGTTTCTAGATAAAATTTATATTAAAAAAGGAAAAAACAAAACAAAGCATGGCAACATTGATAGGTCATTGATGCGATTAGAAGCATTAAAAACTCTCATTTTGATGAGTCTATATATATGCTTGATATAAGTCTGAGACCTAGTTGCCATAAAGAGATTATTTGTTAGAGGTTTTTACTCTCGCAGTTAAAGAAGTGAAGGATACAAATGTAGCCTAAATACTAAAGAAGGTAAAAACCCAGAGGTAACATCACACTAACTATTTCTAAACAACTTGAAGTTTTACAGTTCCAGTAACCCTCAATTAGCAGAACAACTCCATATAGTAAAAAACTTCTCAAATGTCATCAGGATGATTTTTGGCTTTGACAAATGTGCTAAGGAAACCTTCCTTATAGGAAAATTGAGGAAAACAGAAATATCTCCCTGATTGAGGGGTTTAAGAACAGGAAGGGACAGTATATATAAATATGTAGGAGTAGATGAAGGAATGGTAATCAAGCAGACAAGTAATCAAGCAGACAAGTAAAAGATTAGTAAAGATCAGTAAAGAATAGTACAGATTAAAATCATTATTGAAAAGTGCTTTAACATCGTGGAAAATCCACCTTGCCCATGAGGTAATTTACAATTGGTATATGCCAAGACTGTACATCCTTAGAACTGAAGGAGGACTGGGCCTCATTGAAATCTATTATACTTACAGAGCTACTATCATTGACCTCCAGACCTACCTAACATCATTATCAGATCCCAACAGGCAAAAAGTGACAAAATATGAAAGCAAAGTTTCCATCATCATACTTGGACAAGCATTCTGACAATTAGAAGGAATGAGTGAAAATCCATTAGCACACACAAGGAAGGAAACAAAAGAATTTGCAAAACAAGAGAAAAAACTCTTCAAAGAATTAGATCAGCAAACAAGGAAAAATAAGTGGCAAATACAGTAGCAAATACAAAGTGTTACTCCAGGAACTCTTTTGTCGATAAAGTCAAATGAATGGTTAAGGAGAGGTCAACTGACACTGAAGGATGAGAAATTGATAGTTGCGGCCTAGGACAGTGTATTATGGACATGATGCTTTACAGTGAGCATGTCAAAAAAATGACATATGTAGATTCTATAAGAACGAACTGGAAACAGTGACTCACCTCATAGCTGCTTATGAAGTTCTGATGACAGAATATTGTTATACAAAAAAGCACAATAAAGTAGTATGTCTTATTCACTGGAAACTGGAAACACTACGACATCACTGTCCCAGAAAAGCACAGGGATCATGACTCTAAGAGAATTATGGAGAATGAAGAGGTTATGTTCACCTGGGTTACTTCCATTCTGGTCAATACAAAGCTGCGTATGAGGAAGCCAGACATAGTGGTAAAGGAGAATACCAGAATGGGAATGATTATATCAGTGTCAGTCCCAAGCAATTATTCTATGAATCACATTGAGAGGGAGAAGATCTTCAATACAGAAGACAGAAATACAGTCAGAGACCAAGAAATTGTGGTAGAAAGATATACCACTTTATTTCCTATTGTGTTGAATGCCACAGACTGCTAGTAATTTTAATCATATCCTTTTTAATATATTAAAATACAGTCCATGAGCAGAAGATTCCTTCCAGTTGTGCCCTCATTCCCAAAGCTTCAGGTATCAATCAAACAGAAAATGCTACATTCTATTGTGTTTGGAGCTCTCATCTTGGAGGATCAATGGTGGTTGGTGACCATGGACATAAACTTGTTGGATATTAATATAGACCAGAAAGAGGTATTACAGATAATAACAAATTTAAAATGAGAGGAGAATCATGGTGTCCCTAAGGATTTTGTTTGTTGGAAATAGCGTTGAAGAATAGCTATTTCTGTTGTCATCCTGTATGTAGCTGCCTTTGAAATTACGTATATTTGTTCATCCCTCAGACCACTTTTTTGAATTTACAATTCATGAAGGAATGTGGAAGGATACAAACCATAATATATCATAAGAAAGTAGAATAAAATAATGTATTACCGTTTGAGAATTTCCATCCATATCCATTATAGACAGCTATCCCGGTAGGTCAATATTTATATCTGCAATGACTGTGTATTTATGAGGTTGATTTTCATTGACAAGTAAAAGATTTGATGGTAAGATTTTTGCAGAGAGGATATCCAAATGTGTGTTGAAACAGGCATGCTTAAGAGCAAAAAATTCACAAAGGAATTTATTATCGGCCTATAATGCACAAAGGGATCAAGACATAATGGTATGCATTCTCCCTTATTCTGTATGAGCAATGCAAGTGGCAGCTATTATTGAAAAACACTGGACAATTTTAGACATATGAGTGCTTTCAGCAACATTTAATGATAGCATTCAAACGAGGAAGGAATATAGCTGACATGATTGTAAAATTGTTCATTTGGGAGGAGTCAAGAAATAACCAGCCTTCTCAATTGGTCCATTCTGGGTGCCAGACTTACGAATTATGTGAGTAAATCATTGAAGGAAAAAAAATGGACTTATGGAAATTATAAATTGGTCATGAGGGGGGCCTTGACTTGAATGACCGCCTTTGTGATATACGTCATTCTGTGTCCATGTAAATTGATTTATGTAGGAAGAAAGAAACGGATCACCAAGGTACATTTGCAGTAGCACTGATCAAGATTACTGATGCAAAATAAGACACTGCCCCTAGTTGAGCACTGCTTGGAAAAAGGCCCTAGTTTTTCACAGCTAAAATGGAGAGTGAGGAGTACAAATTGATTAGCATGGTTGAATTACAGGGAGCAATTTTGGATCCTTAAATTGAATATGGTGACCCCCTATGGATTAAATACAGAAATGGAATGTTATTCCTTAATTTGATCCTCACTGGTTGCCACATTGATGACTTTGATATCATTAAAGGGCAAGAGAATGCTGGGGCCATTTTGAAAGAGAGAGCCTATGGAATAAGAGGAACCACAAAAGGATCTCAAGAAATTGCAAGCTAAGGGCCCGATTCCGGGACATGGGTTGCAGGGCTGCAAATCCCAGGGGGACATGAAGCCCTGCAAGCCGTTGGGGCCTAATTCTCCTCCGGCTCTCCCTGTACGTCTGGTGCATCAGGATGGGGAGAGCCGGCGGGGAGTGGGAGGGACTGCAATCGTGGCAGAACGGGGGTGGGCCAGCCCGGCAGGATGTATAGAGCCAATTCAGGTCATGGCCCTGTACGCCCTGCTGGGCCTGTGGGGACCTCAAAGGTGGAATAAGAAGCAAAAATCCAATGATGGCCCGAGAATCCCCACACCCCGGGGCCGGGGCCGGGGCCGGTGCTGGGTGGGGGAGGGTCCCGCCACCTGATCTCAGGCCATGGCAGAGTAGCCTTGAGCCAGGCAGTGGGAAGAGGCGGGCCGAAGACACAGGAGTCAGGGGCACCTAAGGAGAGTATGTTCCCACAGGTGGCGAGGGCATGCCGGGCAATCCTCGTCCCGATTCCGGGTACCACGGGAACATTTTGTTCCCACGGTCCAGAATCGGGTCCAAACAGGCCTGTCTTGCTTGTGGCTGTCCGGATGGCCCAGACATGCCTGTATCTGAATCAGGCTCCACGTATTTGAAAATTTGCAGAATGATGTGAGCACGTTTTCCCTGACTTATGTAAATGGATTTTCCCTGAAGCAGAACCATGCATCATTAGATGAGAGTTTGAAGCACAATAGACTGTAGAGTTTTGTGTTGTATTGATAACTGAATATTTGGGAATGAGGGTACAATTGGAAAGAATCTTATGCTCATGAATTGTATATTAATATATTTAAAAGGACCTGATTAAGTTTACTAGTGGTCTGTATGCTACTGAACAATAATACAGTCCAACAAAAGATGTATTTTAACATTTTTGATTAGTGGTGTCACGAGTGAGTAGTGATACTACATTTCTCTTTGGCATGATGCGAGTACTATGCTGAATGTTGACTGTAAATCTGAGAAACGGAGATCATATTCTATGGCTTAGGAGTGAGGTTCATGACTGTCATGGTATGAGCAAAACTAACCTATTTGAAGAATTTGCTCTCTGACAGCATCCACGCAGTGACACATTCATCTCCAGGATGCAAGCTTCTCTACCTTAGCCTTGACTCTTAAAAAGGAGGATCGTGCAGCTATCTGCTTCACCCATTCTCCCAGAGCCATGGAACCACTTTTGATATGTTTGGAGGGATACCTGGCAGTTTCTATTGGGCCAACGTGGGTGAGCAGCATTGGATGATAATCTCTGCAAACTCTGCAATGTCTTGGATTTTGGCACCTGGCAGAAAGCACACCTCCCAGGATATTATGTCTAGCTGACAGATGGACACCATTGCACCCTTCAGAAAAGTATCACCTACCCACCACTCCTAGTGATCACTGATTTAGCACCTTTGGGATACACACATATAAATGTCTTTATGCATGACATTCTTTTGTAAAATTACCTCCATAGTATTTTAATGATATAACTGTAAATAGTTTATATTGGAATTGTCTCAGCCTGCCCTTATGAAATTTCTAACCAACTCAAATTCAATGTACCCGAACTAGCCACCAATTATGTAACATGTTGTTCATACATTCAGAGTTCACCGTAAACCACATTGACTCTCAGAAATGCGATATATAAAAAGCATTAAATAAATAAAATAATATATTGCTGTGAGTTGATATATCATGAACAGCATTGGAGCCTCTTGGAGAAAGGCAGCTATAGGTATGATAATAAATAAGTAAACAAAAATGTTACAGGGTTCTAGAAGCAGCTATAGGCAACTATTTGATTAACCTTATATGGTTATCTTAGTTACAGATATAGCAGGCCTAAGGTATCCAAATAACATTATCTAGATGTCTTTAACCTGCAGTATTCAGTGATGCCAAGATAACTGCAAATTTATTATCTTTATTAAAATATTACATAGCACATAAAAAAATCCAAAATGTTCGCTTAAAGTGTCCTACAAATTAGCATCTGTAATTCCAACAAGCCGCGCATTATACAAGTATATAGCGTTTGTCTAGATACCTTTTAACTGTTGCGCACTGTGGATTTTTGGCTCCACAGTTTTGAGTTTACTTTAGTTTATTTTAGTTTATTTCTACAATTTAACCAACAAAACTGTTAGGCTTTTAGCCCTGCACTGTTAATGAAACTTGTCATATTTAATCTGTGATGTGGTCACATGCAAATGGGGGAGGCAAAGGAGCGGGCACACTTCCACAATTGTTTCAAGAAGGATTGCATAATCTAAGTCTTCAGAAAACACAGAGCCGCACTGATTGATGTCCTAAAATTGGACCTTTAAATTACAGTACACACTATGGACCATCAAAAAAATGTGAAAATAATAAGTTGTTTCAAGAACACCTGGTCGATTTGGCTCATTTGAAATGCAAATTGCATTTTTGGTACTTTCGTTTATTACAATGAGTATCCAATTTTTGCCATCTACATTAGCAATTTAAATTAAATGGACTGACACTTAGACACAATTAGTCATAGTCATAAAATTGTAACAGTAGCAGAAGACCATTATCATGCCTATCATAATCAACAAAAGTACAATATAGAATAATTAGGTTACAAGTGTTACATATTACAAATCAGTGCAGCAAATGAATTAAATCCATGTAGAGGAACACAATAAAATTGCAATATTTTATGTTCTCAGCTTTATACCTGTCGAGAGTTCTGGAACTTTGCTTGGAAATAATGGTCACAGGAAAGCAGGCCCAGTGCAGGGACTCAATGTTTTTGTTCTGTGTTAATTCAGTGAAACCCTTGGGGCCCTGTTTACTAAGATGAGGTAAAACTTTGCAGTTGCCGTCAGTAATTGCAAAACCTCTGTGTTAATTGTTGGGAGTGTTCTCAGCAGTTTCCCATTCAGTTAACAGAGAGGAAATCTCATGCGGTTAGCTGTCCCGCTGAGGTAGCGTTAGCTGCAACCTGTTTTCTGGCTAATGGAGATAGATACAATATGTCAATTAAAAGTTGGCATATAGTATCTATCTCCATGTTAAAGATGGAACGAACAATTACCATCTATTCTCCTCCGTTTATCTCACCATTATCTGTTAACACAGCAGGTAATGGGGGCTACCTACAAAGGTGCCACAGTAACTAACATGTCCTCCATGTTAACTAAAGTCCTTTTCATACGTATTTTAAATGCAATTTCCCAGGTTTCTGGGCATTTTGTCATGTTTATTCCACATATTTGTCCATTTATGTGCACACTGTATGCACGCGAGTTAAAAATGTGCACATTTACGGACTTGTTTACAAAGCCGCGGTAGCGGTTCGCGATTGTTATCGGAGCCGCGGCCCCATTGATTTCAATGCGGCCGCGGCTCCGATAACGATCGCGAATCGCTACCGCGGCTTTGTAAACAAGCCCCTTAGTTGTATGAATGGATATGTGTAGGTAGATGTTCATACAAGAGATTTGCATACACTATTCATTTTTAGGCAACCAGACCAACCCAGTTAATCAGGATGAATGAATACCCCACATTAACTGTTAGCATGTGTTAATTCCTGTGGTAACAGCCAACATAGTGTTATAAACAGGCCTCTTGAAATGTCATTAGGTGTGAGATTGTATCTTTACAATACAACTACAGCAGATATAGCACTGTATATTACTTATGTAACCTTTAAGCCTGCTGATGACCTGGAAAGATGATCTGATCAAGGCAGTGTCTCAGTGGTGCCAAACTCTCAGCTTTATAATGATGGACCAGATGTAAAACACATCCTTCCCCCAATCTGTTAAACACAAGGGAATTATGCACCACAAATTTCAAAATGACGTGCTGAAGCCATCAGAATTATGCAATATTATGCAAAAGGAAAACATTTTTTTCTCACACAAATAAGTTTGGAACTTGCTTGAAAATAGATACAGGTACTTTTGCAACTATTAAGGTATATTGCTGGAATAGGATGCCTTAGACCATTTTCTGATTATGTGACAGCATGCTTAGAGTGACTTAGTACAGTGCATTGAGTAGGGAAGTGGGTGTGGTGTGTTTGTGAGTGTGCGACTGTGTGGTAATGAATTAGTGTTTGTAGTGTGTTTGAGACATGCCCTGGGTGACTTCTAGGAGTGACATGTTTGAATGTCTGAAATGAGTGGTTGGGTTGTGTTTGTGAGGGTAGGCAACTGGGGAGTTTATCATAGTGGACTGTATTTGCTTGTCCATGGATAAGTGGGAGTGGGTGGAATGCATGGGTGAAGAGTATTTGCAGATAGGGTTTGTTGATAGCTGGAGGGGGTCAGTGTGTAATTTGAGTCTGTGTGTGTGTGTGCCTGGTTGTAAATGAGAGAGCGGGCGAGTGTGTTTGAATTGTGCCAATGTCTTGACTTGGCTGTGTGTATATGGTGTGGATGTGACTAAAGACAGCATGCAGTGATTTATTTCTTTGCAACCATCCCCTTCTCCTCATCCTGCTGCCTTCCCCCTTCCCCAAAGGACTTCCCTCCCTCCTAGTCCTTCCAGTACTTCAGGGAACTATTATCACCCTAAGACTTTGATCCCCTGCTGCCCCAAAGCCACTGTACTCTACCTCCCATCATCATGCACACCTCCACTTTCCTCATCAGGGAACCCCATTTACCCCCTTCCCCCATCAAACATCTTCACTCTCCCTCTCTCCTTCCCCATCATGACCTCTCCGTGCCTCTCTGAGTTCTCCCCATCCAGAACCTCTTCTTCTATGCCCCTCCCCCTTCTTCATCTTTGATTTTTTTTTCCTTTTCCTCTTTCTCAATTTGCACCCAGGCAGCCTTCTCCAGCCCATATCCTACTTTCCTAGCCCTGTTTCACAGAAAAAGTAGCTACAATTCAACAGTTGCAGTCATTTTTTCAAAAGCTGCAGGAAAAATCAATTGCCTCTTTGCACCATAGAAACATAGAAACATGATGACAGAAAAAGACCACATGGCCTATCTAGTCTGTCCTTCCATATCAACAACTACAACAGTCCACTTTTTACCTTTAGAGATCCTCTGTGTTTGTCCCATGCTTTTTTGAATTCAGTTACTGTCCTCATCTCTACCACCTTCACTGGGAGACTATTCCATGGATCCACTACTCTTTCCATAAAGAAATATTTCCGCATATCACTCCTGAATCTATCCCCCTTCACCCTCATCCCATGTCCCCTCGTAGCAGAACTTGCTTTCAATTGAAAGAGGCTCTCTCCCTGAATATTTATGCCACGGAGGTATTTAAACATCTCAATCATATCACCTCTATCCCGCCTTTCCTCTAAGGTGTACATATGACGATCCTTAAGTCTGTCCTCATATGCTTTATAATGAAGCCCACTAATCATTTTAGTAGCCACCCTCTGCACCGACTCCATCCTGTTCACATCCTTTTGAAGGTGCGGTCTCCAGAATTGCACACTATACTCTAAATGAGGTCGCACCAAAGACTTATACAGAGGCATTATCACCTCCTTTTTTTCTGCTAGCCATTCCTCTCCGTATGCATCCAAGCATCCTTCTAGCTTTTGCCGTCGCCTTTTCTACCTGTTTAGCTACTTTAAGATCATCAGACACAACCACGCCTAGGTCCCGCTCTTCTTTAGTGGACAAAAGTACTTCACCCCCTATACTGTATTGCTCCCTTGGATTGCTGCAGCCCAAATGCATGACCTTACATTTTTTAATTCAGAGATCATAGTGGCAGTCACTGATGAAAAGCTCAACTGCAGGGCCTTTAAACATGAGCTGAAGCGTTGCCACATGCAGCCCCCCAGTGGAAACGTCCTGTTGGCAGGGCAGGGTGTGCCAGCACCTGTGCTTAAAAGCTTGTTGCTGCTGCTCCAAAGATAGACCTCAAGTAGCAGCCGAGGGCTGAAGGCCAAGGATAAAGGGAGCGTGGCTGCAGCAGCATTAGGGAGAAGGAAGATTCTGGAAGCTGGGGAGAGAGTGGAGGCATGGCCTAGTGCTTGGTAACCAAAAGATGATGAGGGTTTGATTCCCTTGGGCAAGTCACTTAACTCTCCATTGCCTCAGAAGAAAGGCCTGGCGATCTATTTCTGGCCACACAGTCAAGAAAACACAGGAGCTGCCGGCTGGCCAGGAGTCAGCACTGACTCAAAGGCACACATTGCAATGCATTTTGGGGAGGTAGTAGGAAGTGGAAAAAGAGATGCTGGCCACGTGGGGGATATGCGGGAGATGTTAATGCTAGTAACATCGGGGATATTGAGAGAACATTTAAATGCTGACCACCTGGGGGATATAAAGGGGAAGGGTAACTGCTGGCCACATGGGGAAGGAGGGGAGGTGAAGAGTTAATGCCAATCACCTGGGGAGAGATGGGGGAGGGGAATGGTAAATGCTAGCCACATGGGAAAGGAGGGGAGGTGAATGGGAGGGAAACGGGAGAGGCTAGCCTCGTGTTGGGGGGGGGGGGGGGTATCAAGGAGAGGAAGGGGATATGCTGGTAACCTGAAGGGGGATAGGGAGGAGAAGGGAAAGCGGAAATGTTGATCACCTGGGAGTAGATAGGGGAAGAGGATAGGCTGGACTATGTGGATAGGGCTTTGAACCACCTGGGAGGAGGTATGCATGGCTAAGAGTTCACTTAGGGCATAATTAGGGTCCTAGCTGTCCCTGCCATTTTGCCCTAATGTGAGGCACCACCTGATCTCTGATTCCTGGTAGCCAAATGTATCCAATCCCTCTCCAGGTTCAACTTGCAACTAAAATGTTGGACCTTTCCCTTCCTGAATCCCTGATATTATGGTCCCACAAAACTATAAGCAGGGTTCAAGCAACACCTTTTGCACTGAGGAAGCTGCCAGTGCAGGAGTGAGTGCGGATCACTCTTGCCCCATCTTCTTTCCCTAGATCCCCTGGACTGAGTCAGGAGTCCTGGGGAAGGGAAGGGGAAGGGTGGGAAAAAGGATGGCAAAGAGTGGGGCTGACCCTCAGAAATGTGATGAAGATCGGGACTTCAGGGGCAGGGAGGGAGAGGCCAAAGCGATTTTCCAACATTTTAGCCACATGTCATACCTGGAGAGGGGTTGAGCTCGCCTAGACAACAGGGTTGGGACATTCTATTGGGACTGCACAATTATGCATGCTCTCATTAATTACATGGGAAATTATGTGTATGCAGAATTATGCAATTCTTCAGTGTGTAATCTATACCTTTGAATAACTTATCTTAGGGATCTTTTGGCAGTTTTGTATTCAGCATGTTTTTTAAGCATATATTTAGTATTTTCAGAGGAAAACAGTGCAACTCAAGAAAACGTAAAAGAGCAACAATTCCCAACCTAAACTGGCCTTGTACAATCAACAATACAGAAACACAAATCCATTGACTTAAAAGACAGTTTTCAGGGGGGAGTGGGGGTGTGCATTAACATAATAATCAAGGAATTTCCATTTCACCTTATAGTGTATATCCCTCAAACACTGAGCCTCATAATTCAGCTCGAATTTATGATATAGAAACATAGAAAGATGACGGCAGAAAATGACCATGTGGCCTATCTAGTCTGCCCTTCCATATCAAATACAATAGTCCCCTTTTTACCTTTAGAGATCCTCTGTGTTTGTCCAATGCTTTTTTGAATTTAAATACTGTCCTTATGTCCACCAACTCCACTGGGGGACTATTGCATTCATCTACCACTCTTTCTGTAAAGAAATATTTCCGCATATTACTCCTGAGTCTATCCCCTTTCACTTTCATCCTATGTCTCCTCGCAGCAGAGCTTGTCTTCAATTGAAAGGGACACTCCTGTGCATTTATGCCATGGAAGTATTTAAATGCCTCTATCATATCTCTCCTAGCCCGCCTTTTCTCTAAAGTATACATATTAAGATCTTTAAGTCTGTCCTCATATGCTTCATAATGAAGACCACTAACCATTTTAATAGCCACCCTCTGCACCGACTCCAACCTGCCTATATCCTTCTGAAGGTGCAGTTTCCAGAATTGCACACAGTACTTGAAATGAGGTCGCACCAGAAACTTTTACAGAGGCATTATCACATTCTTTTTTCTGCTGGCCATTCCTTTCCCTATACACCCAAGCATCCTTCTGCCTTTCGAAGTTGCCTGTCCTACCTGTTTAGCTACTTTAAGAATGTCAGACACAATTACGCCCAGGTCCACTCTACTTTTGTGGACAGAAGTACCTTACCCCCTACACTGTACAGCTTCTTTGAATTTTTGTAGCCCAAATGAATGACCCCGCATTTTTTAGCATTAAATCTTAGCGGCCATATTCTAGACCATTCTTCAAGTTTAGCTAGATCCCTCTTCATGTTGTTGACTCTTTGCTGTGTGTCTACTCTAATGCAGATTTTGGTATCATCTGTAAACAAGCAAACCCTACCCGACAGTCCTGCAATATCAATAACAAAGATGTTAAACAGAATCGGACCAAGGACAGATTCTTGTAGCACATCACTGGTAACCTTCTCCTTAGAGTGAGCTCCATTTACCTGTACCCTTTGTCGCCTCCCATTCAACCAATTTCTAACCCAATCAGTAACGTTAGGGTGCTCAGTATGTTTATAAGTCGCCTGTATGGAATGGTGTCAAAGGCTTTACTGAAATCTAAATACACCACATCTAGGGCTCTCCCTCAGTCCAATTCCCTTATAACCCAGTCAAAGAAATCTATCAGATTTGCCTGACAAGACCGCCCTCTGGTGAATCTATGCTGCCTCGCATTCTGCAATCCATTGGACTCCAGAAACCTCACTATTCTCTCCTTTAATAGCCTTTCCAATAATTTACTAACCACAGATGTTAGACTAACTGGCCTGTAGTTTTCAATGTCATCCTTACATCTGCTTTTGTGTAAAGGGACCACATGTGCCTTTCTCCAGTTCTCTAGCACCACTTCCGACTCCAATGAGGCATTGAAAAGGTCAGACAGTGGAGCCGCTAGAACATCCCCATGTTCCCTCAATATTCTTGAATGTATCCCATCTGGACCCATGGCTTTGTCTACTTATAGTTTAGCTAGTTCCACTCAAACACATTTTTCCTGTTGCACGGAATAGTCTTGAGATTCCCATTGCTTCTGTTGCTATTTGTGAGTGTTTTCTGAGGGTCTGCTCTAGGCCCTCCATCTGTGAACACAGAACAGAAATATTTGTTAAGCAATTCTGTTTTATCCTCATCAGCTTCTGCATATTCCTCCCCTGCACTCTTGAGTCTGATAACACCACTTTTTCCCTTCCTCCTCTCACTATGTGCAAGGCCGCGGTGCCAGGTCGCAGCGGCCGCCCGTAACCGGGTGGTCAGCCCGGTGCGGGACCCCATGTGAGGCCGTTGGCAGATGCGGGTTGAGAGGCTGGGATGCTGGAGGCGTCTTTTGGATTCATGGCTCCACCCACACATACGAGCGTGGGGGAGCCAATGGGCTATGACGATCTGGTGGAGGGAAGGTGGGAGGAGGCAGGCATGCAAGGCAGTCGCCTGCTCCTCTGCACCTGCAGGATTCACGGTGCCATCAGGGTGGCTAGCTCATGCTGTAAAATTAAAATTAAAATTAAAAAAGTAAATAAATAAATAAATAAATAAAAGGAGGACGAGGAAGAGTGAGAGGAGAGCACCCGGGTCTGGGAGTGCTGTTTCAACGGCCGGGGTAGAAGCTGGTCGACGAAGCCCATAACGCCTGTGGAGACAGTGCTTGTCTGAGGAATTGGGCTGCCCCTACAGTCCTGTTGAGAAAACAGCTGGCAGCCTAGGACAGTTCCTGCTGACAGGCAAGTTTGCTTCAAGGGTAAAGTGTTGGGGCTTAAGGAGGGGGACTGTGAACATATGGCCATGAGGGAGCTGTGTTACGATTCGGTGGTGGCTGCTTCTGTACCCACTGCAGCTGAAGAGCTCCTTGTTAGAGTACAGTTGAATAGAGGGAGAAGCGGCATGGGGTTAAGGCCCAGTTGTTCAGGCCTGGGGCCGGGGTGTCAAGTCCCACCTGTAGGCAGCATTCTCGGGCTGGAGGTTCTGGGGTTACTAGTCTTATAGGCTATTTTGTGGCCTGTGCCGAGCCATTTAACTCTCTTTTTGCTTCCTGGCATTAATTTGGGCTATTTGGTAAGGCGTGTATGATGACTCCGCACAGGGGCGGCGGGGCTGTGGGGAAGGGCCTGACGGGGCATGTAAGGCATCAGGACAGATTGGCGTCCATGACAATGGGGGGCGTAAGGGAATATATAGGATGGGAAGTGTGCTGGGGGGTTAGGGGGCATGTGGTTCTAGCATCCTCTTGTCAGGGGTCGAATAGAGCAAAGAGCCTTATGAGGGCAGGGAGGTAATATCGCTAACCATGTGGAGTAGGGGCAGGGAGAGGTCTGGTGGAGCCTGTGATCGGGTTTGAGAATGCGATGGGCTAGGCAGAAGTGAGATGGGGTCTCAGGCTTGGGGTCCGGAAGGAGAAATTCTGGAGTAGCGGAAGATAGTAATGCTATACACACTGGGGGAAAAGGTGGTGGCAGCTCAGAGGAATTAGGGGCCAATCCCAGTGGTAGGGGATCTGAGCGACCACAACGTGATGGTATGCCTTCCTGCTGGGGGAGGGGAAACCCCGGTTGCGAAGGACATGGTATGCCTTGGCCAGTGGTTCAAGGGGTTAGGTGCCAGTAAGGGGGGCCGGCATCATGGGAGCATGGGTTTGGGGGGGCCAAAGTCAGTCTAGGGCAGAGTGGTGGGATGCTTGGTAACCTTCTGGGCCCACAGCGGTTCCCCCTACTCCCCCCCCCCTGTTTTTTCTTTTATATCTCCACAGGTACCAGCAATGAATCGGTGCACAGCGGGGCATGGAGTGGTCAGCCAACTGGGATCTGAGAGCAGGGATGTCGGATCAGAGGCTAGGTGGAGTTTGTTGAAGGAGGCGGCTCAGGCGAGACGTGACAGGCTGCACCAGCGAAGTGAGGAGGTCCGACAGGCGATGGCTGGTCCTGTGGCAGCTTCCGCAGCTGAGATGGTGATAATATATGAGTTGTAAGCGGAGCAAGGGAGAGGTTCTGGAGAGGCGTAGCTCGCAAGAGTGAATGGGGGGTAAAGTGTGCGAGAAAAGGAAGCGGTCCTGTAGGTGGCATCAGGACTCCAACTCATCCTCCTCATCGTCCTCCGAGTCTGCGTCGTCGTCATTGGAAGGTGAAAGCGCTTGGCAAGGGGTAAGCAGTGGTGGGGCAAGGGTAAAAGGTTTGGGGGCGGAGCTGCTACATTAGTGGCGTTTCCGACTTATGGGAAGGAGTTCTGAAAAACTGGTGCCGCGAGATTCAGAAGAGGCGTTCTATAGATATTTTTTGCTTGCTAGAGGGAAGGAAGCAGTCAGGTGAAGGCAGGAAAGAGAGAAAACATGAAAGAAAGGCAGGTTGAGTCAAGAAGTCTTCGGTAATGTCGTAAACTGGATGAGGGCTTTTTTTCTGTGGTGGGCGATTGTAGGGGCCATCACTACACAGAGCAGTATGGGATGTTGTTGGCATATGCAGGGTCAATTTCAAAGTGACGCAGACCCAGGATGGATGGGCATGGTTAAATTCTGACGAGAGGTTTTGGGGCAAAATGGAGGAGAACAATGTCTTATCGTTGGGTACGCAGGATATTCATCTGTGGCTGACGCAGATGGCGGCCAAGGATGGTGCTGGTGGATTTGGTGGAGCGAATTGGGGGGGGGGGGGCAGTGGCCATTATGAGGGAGGTTGTTCCATTCAGCAGGGGGGGTCACCTCACAGCTGAGAGTTGGGGTTGGCGGAGCAGGTGATGGGTGCTGGAGATTCAGCAAGTCCTCTTGCCCTTGTAGAGATTGTAAATTCTGAGTTTTTCCTGCAGTGGGCGTTGGTGCACGGGACAGGCTGTGTGAATGTGGCGCATTATCTAAAGGATTTTCTATTCATGGGAACAGCCCATTCTGTGGAGTGTCTTCAGCTGTTGGATGGCTTTGTGGAATTGTCGGGTGAATTGGGTGTGCCATTGGCGGCGCATAAGACAGAAGGCCTGTCGACAAGGGTCGCCTTTCTGGGGGGTCAAATTGATTCGGTGGAGATGGGGACTCGTCTGCCTATGGAAAAGGTGGCGAGTCTGCGTGTTTTATTTATTTATTTTATTTATTGAACGGTTTTATATACCGCCTTTCAGAAAATTCAAAGCGGTTTACAAAGAACAAAACTTGAACATTACATTGAAACTTATTCAAACAATTGAAATTACAGTGAACATTAAATTGTATATAATAAAAATGGTAATTTGAGGGTTACAATGCTGAGTAAATGCTGATTTAGGTATATAGATAGTTTAAACATATCTACAGATTTAAATATTTACAAATTTCAAAAATCTTATCTTATCTGAGCAAGGAAAAATGTATTGTAGTTCACTAGAATTATTAGTGTAAAGAGTAAATGTGATAATGTGGAGAATTGGGTTTTGTAAGATAGAGTAAGAAAAAAGAAAAAGTAAGTTGTGAATTAGTGAATATGAGTATACATGAGTTTAAGTGGGAAATATTTCATCTATTGGGAATGAGTCTCCAAAGTATTCTATAAATAGGTGAGTTTTAAGATCTTTTCGAAATGCTGAAAGATCTGTGATATCTCTGAGTTTATCCGGCAGAGCGTTCCATATTAAAGGAGCATTGAAGCTGAATGCCCTATTTGTTGTAGTTTTATTGAGTTTTGAAAAGTTGTTTGGAGCAAGTAGTGTATTCAGGTTCCTTTGTCTCACTGTTCTGGTCCTTGAATGAATTGTCAGTAGATCAGTTAGATATAATGGGGCTATATCTCTTATCAGTTTGAACGTTGTTATGATAACTTTATATTTTATCCAACTTTGTATAGGTAACCAGTGAAGTTTGTACAGTATAGGGGTTATGTGTTCAGTTGGACCTGCATTTATAAGCATTCTTGCAGCAACATGTTGTGCTACTTTTAGTTGGTGTAGAGCATGTTTTGGAATACCTTGAGGAATTATGTTACTAAAATCTAAGTGAGGCAGGATCAGGGCTTGAAGGACTGATCTGAAGTCCGGATTTGATAATAATGGTTTTAGATTTTTAAGATATCTTAATTTATTATATATTGTGTTTGTTGTGTTCCTGATGTGTGTTGTTAGACTTAACGTTCTGTCTATGATAACGCCAAGGTATCTTATTTCATCTTTTATGGGGATGCTTATGTTTTCAATTTTTATTTCTGTTGGGGGGGGGGTAAATTTTTGATTTCTAGAAACAAATAATGCTTCTGTTTTCTTGAAGTTAATGTGTAGATTGTGTTCATTTAGCCATTGCATCATTTTAGTGAAGCATGATTTGATATTGAAGAAGTCTAGGGAGTCTATGTCCATAGGGAGATAAATCATAACATCATCAGCATAAATTGCATATTTTAATTTGCACTGTTGAATGATGTGGCATATAGGTTGTAAATATATGCTAAAGATTAGAGCTGACAATGCAGAACCTTGTGGGATTCCTTGTTTTTGCGTATAGGTTTTGGTTACATAAGAACATAAGATATGCCATACTGGGTCAGACCAAGGTCCATCAAGCCCAGTATTCTGTTTCCAACAGTGGCCAATCTAGGTCATACGTACCTAGCAGTTTCCCCAGTTTGGGTTGTTCTTCCCTAGGTGCATAACCTTGCACTTGTCCACATTAAATTTCATCTGCCATTTTGATGCCCAGTCTTCCAATTTATCAAGATCCTCTTGCAATTTTCCACAATCCTCTTGGGTTTTAACAACTTTAAATAGTTTTGTGTCATCTGCAAATTTGATAACCTCACTCGTTATTCCACTTTCCAGGTCATTTATGAATATGTCAAAAAGCAGCGGACCCAGCACAGATCCCTGGGGTACACCACTATTCACCTTTCTCCATTGGGAAAATTGGCCATTTAGCCCTACCCTCTGCTTTCTATCTTTTAACCAGTTCCTGATCCACAGTAGTACACTGCCTCCTATCCCATGACTCTTTAGTTTTGCCAAAAGTCTCTCATGAAGGACCTTGTCAAAGGCTTTCTGAAAGTCCAGATACACAATATCAACCGACTCACCTTTGTCCACCTGATTATTCACTCCTTCAAAAAAACATAACAGATTAGTAAGACAAGATCTTCCTTGTCTAAAGCCATGTTGGCTGTATCCCATTAGGTCATGACTATCTACATGCTGAGTAATTTTATTCTTTATGATGGTTTCATTGGCGATCCTCCAATCTTCAGGTATTAGAGATGATTTTAATGATAGTACACAGATTACTAATAGCAGGTCTACAATCTCATATTTCAGTTCTTTCAACACCCTTGGATGTATACCATCCAGCCCAGGTGATTTGCTACTCTTCAGTTTATCTAATAGTTGTAATACATCTTCCTGATGTATCAATATTTCCTTCAATTCTTCCGCACCTTTTATTTATTTTATTTATTTTTATTTATTACAGTTTCTTATATACCGCGCTATTTAGAATCAGCGCGGTTTACATCATAACAAAACGACCATAACGACAAACTGTCAGGTTTTACATTGAACAGGAATACAAACTTGGATAACTGGGTTAACTATATACATAAACTACACCACTTCAGTCATGGGTAACATCCCTACATCTTCCTCAGTAAAGACCGAAGCAAAGAATTCATTCAGTCTCTCCGCTATCGCCTTGTCGCCTCTTAGTGCTCCTTTAACCCCTTTATCATCTAATGGACCAACTGACTCACAGGTTTTTTGCTACGAATGTACTTGAAAAGGTCTTTACTTCGCGTTTTTGCTTCCGCAGCAAGCTTCTTCTCAAATTCTCCCTTTGCCTGCCTTATCAATGTCTTGCATTTGACTTGCCAGTGCATGTGCTGTTTCCAGGTTTCGTCGTTTGGCTCTTTTTTCCATTTCCTGAAAGATGCTTTTTTGGCAACAACAGCCTCTCTGACCTCACCTTTAAACCATGCTGGCAGTTTTTTGTACTTCCTTCAACTTTTCTTAAAGCGTGGAATACAGCTGGTCTGGGCTTCCAAGATAGTATTTTTCAACAACAGCCAAGCCTGATGTACGTCTTTAACCTTTGCAACTGCTCCTTTTAGTTTTTCTTAACTATTTTCCTCATTTTATCATAGTCTCCCTTTCGAAAGTTAAAAGGTAGTACTGTGGATTTCCTTACTATCCCTCCTCCACTAATTAAATCAAAGGCAATCATGCTATGATCACTATTGCCAAGTGGCCCCAACAACCTTATCTCTTGCACTAGATCTGGTGTTCCACTAAGGACTAGGTATAATATGGCTTCCCCTCTGGTCGGTTCATGAACCAGCTGCTCCAAGAAGCAGTCATTTATTTCATCTAGGAACTTTATCTCCCTAGCATGTCCTGACGTGACACTGACCCAGTCGATACCGGGGTAATTGAAATCACCCATTATTATTACTGTGCTGTAACATTTGTTAGCTTCCTTGATTTCTTTGAACATTTCATCATCCATTTGGTCATTCTGGCCAGGCGGTCAATAGTACACCCCCACTGCCATTGCCTTCCCCCTTTTACATGGAATTTCAATCCATATAGATTCTACAGCAGATTTTGTTTCCTGCAAAACTTTAATCCTTTCTGACTCAATGCCCTCTCTAACATAGAGAGCAACCCCTCCACCAATTTGATCAGCTCTATCATTACGATATAGTTTGTACCCAGGTATCACAGTGTCCCACTGGTTGTCCTCCTTCCACCATGTCTCTGATATTCCAATCATATCTAACCTTTCATTTAGTGCTATATTCTAACTCTCCCATCTTATTCTTTAGACTTCTAGCATTTGCATACAAGCATTTTAGAGAATGTATTTTATTCATATTAATTTGGCTATTGTTAGACATGGGTAATTTGGGATCTTTAAGCTCTGTCTGCTCCATACTTGAGGGCATTTGGGCTACTTTACTCTTTTGTGGAACCTCTCTGCTTTTGGTAGTATCCTTCAAAGATACATTCTTCCGAACCATCTGCTCTTGGGCGACTGTCGGCTTTCCCTTAATATCTAGTTTAAAAGCTGCTCTATCTCCTTTTTAAAAGTTAATGCCAGCAGCCTGGTTCCATCCCGGTTAAGGTGAAGCCCATCCCTTCGGAAGAGCCCCTCCTTTCCCCAGAATGTTCCCCAGTTCCTAACAAATCCAAAACCCTCATTTCTGCACGATTGTCTCATCCACGCATTGAGACTCCGGAGCTCTGCCTGCCTTTTGGGTCCTGCGCGTGGAACAGGAAGCATTTCGGAGAACGCTACCCTGGAAGTTCTGGATTTCAACTTCCTACCTAAAAGCCTAAATTTAGCCTCCAGAACCTCCCTACCACATTTTCCTATGTCATTGGTACCAACATTTACCAAGACAGCAGACTCCTCCCCAGCACTATCTAAGACCTTATCTAGGTGGCGCGTGAGGTCCGCTACCTTCGCACCAGGCAGGCATGTTACCAGGCGATCCTCACGTCCACCAGCCACCCAGCTATCTACATGCCTAATGATCGAATCACCAACTATAACGGCTGTCCTAACCCTTCCCTCATGGGCACATGGCCCTGGAGAAACTTCCTCGATGCGAGAGGGTTTTACATCACCTGGAGGACAGGTCCTAGTTACAGGATCACTTCCTGCCACACCAGTGTGATGCTCTCCTGTCACGTGACCTCTCTCCTCCATGGCAACAGGGATGCTGCCAGACTGGAGGTGGGACTTCAGGACTATATCCCTGTAGGTCTCGTCTATGTACCTCTCTGTCTGTCTTATGCTTTCCAAGTCTGCTACTTTAGCCTCTAGATAACGGACTCGTTCCCTGAGAGCAAGGAGCTCCTTGCACCTGGTGCACACGTAAGACCTCTCGCCAACTGGGAGAAAATCGTACATGTGACACTCAATGCAAAAGACTGGAAAGCCCCCATCCCGCTGCTGGACTGCTGTCTGCATCTTAGTTTTAAGTTTGTGTTTAGATCTAAGTTCTTTACTTACTAAGGGTTGCTATGGATATTTATACTAATAAAACTGTACCTAATACGTGTAATATACCTTGTTCACCTGAAGCTTAACTAATCTCAGGTCCTTAGTGTATGATTGATTTGGGTAACGAGCTTCACCTGAGAGCACCTCCTGCCTTTTAAGATGTGTAAGTACCTATAAAGCTACGATTATCCCAGGGGAGGGAGGGAAATAACACTTATTAAAAGAGGGCTGCTACACAGTTCCCTGTCTTGTGCTGCTGAGGTAAGCTATATTCTGATTTGATTTAAATTATAGCTCTTAGCTGCTGCTAGGCTCTAACTTCTTATGAAATTTAAACTACAAGCTCTCTGCTGGGTTCTAAATTTAACCTGAAAGCTCTCTTCTGTGTTTTAAATTTAAGCTAAAAGTACTTTGCTGATGCTAGGCCCTGAGTGACTATTAAATTTAAACTACAAGCTCTCTGCTGGGTATGAAATGTAACCAGAAAGTTCTCCTCTGTGTTTTAAAACTAAAAGTACTTTTCTGATGCTAGGCCCTGAGTGACTATTAAATGTAAACTACAAGCTCTCTGCTGGGTTCCAAATGTAACCAGAATGCTCTCTTCTGTGTTTTAAATTTAAACTAAAAGTACTTTGCGGTTACTAGGCCCCGAGTGACTATTAAATTTAAACTACAAGCTCTCTGCTGGGTATGAAATGTAACCAGAAAGTTCTCCTCTGTGTTTTAAATTTCAACTGCTGCTACTAGGCCCTGACTGATTTAACAAAAAATAGTGGGTTCACAGATTAATTAGCTTTAATACAAAGAATTCCTTTTAGAAAATTACCAGAAGTATATACTCACAGTTGCAGATCTCTCTCCAGAAGTAACAGTCCCTTTTTCTAGTCCTTCAAGCACAGAGGTTTCATAGAAAACACAAACCCACTATGGGTTTGAGTATCAAACTTGGTGTGTTGTTGAGATACCATAAATTTGTCTGGGAATGATATCAGTGGGTGTCTTTGAGCTCTAGGGGATGCCGTTGGGCTCTATAAGGTACTTGTTGAAGAGGTGGCATTTGAGGACTTTCCTAAACTGTGGTAGGCTCTTAATAGCCCGGATACAAGGGGGTAATGCATTCCAGCATCTAGGGGCACTGAGACTGAAGGCTCTGTTGGCTGTCGATTTAGTGCAAACAGTAAGTGCCTTCGGGACTTTTAGGGAGTTTATAGCCGTGGATCTTCTTGCTCTATTTGGGGATGTGATCTGGATGAGGGAGGTTAAGGATGCAGATGAGAGATTGTTAACAGCTTTAAAAGTGATTATCAAGGTCTTGAAAGCTATTGTAGCCTGAATGGGTAGCCAATGCAACTGTATCAGCAGAGGCGTCACGTGGTCGCTCCTGGAGGCTCCGTGGAGGACTCTTGCTGCCGCGTTCATGGCTAGCTGCAGCGGGTTTAATGTAGATTGGGGAAGACCTTGTAATATGGCGTTGGCATAGTCAAAATGAGGTATAACCAACGCCTGGAAAATTGTCCGGAAATCAGTTGGTTCAAGCATGGAACATAGATGCCTAAGTGAGCGGATCTTGGAGTAAACTGATCTGACTATGTTTCCTATGTGGGCCTTCATATCCAGGCGTTGATCTAAGGTGATTCCCAGGTATCGTATTGAGGATTTAGATTGCAGCTCAGCTTCTTTTACTTTAAGATATTGTGGTGGGGTAAAGTTGGGATTCCTCGTAATGAAGAGTACTTCCATTTTCTTATGTTGTATTCTGAGGTTTTGAGAAAGAAGCCAGTCAGATATTGCATTGAAGCAACTCGTCAGTGGGGAGAGGTCCAGATGCTCAGTAGAGAAGGGTATGTAAAGCAGGACATCGTCTGCGTATAACATGCAATCAACATTGAATGACCGGATGATATTACAAATTGGTTGCATGTAAATATTGAACAGGAGCGCAGAAAGGGAGGATCCTTGTGGGACACCTTGGCTTTGGTGGAAAGGTTCAGAATTTATCCCTCCAGAACGAACATGCTGCCATCTTTCGGACAGGTAGGATCTGCACCATTCGAGCGCTCTTCCATTAATGCCTTTGTCAATCAGTCGTCCTAGTAGAAGCTCGTGATTTACTGAGTCAAAAGCTGCAGCGATGTCCAGAAATATGAGAGCAAATCTTTGACGGATGTCATCAATGCCGGTGATTATCTTGCAGAAGAGAGTGATAAGGAGGGTTTCCACTCCATGGAATTCCCTAAAACCATGTTGGCAGGGGTCTAACAGTGCAGCGGAGTTGATGTGATCCTGCAATTGCCGTTGAGCCTCCTTTTCAATGATCTTCGCGAGATGTGGAATGCTGGATATGGGTCTGTAGGATTCCACCTGTTGGGGATCGAGCTTGCAGTTTTTTAGCAGAGGTCTGATAGAGGTGTGTTTAAGGGCTGAAGGGAAAGAGCCGGTAGCAATAGTAGATTATTGGTAGCAGTACAATGGTGACTGGAACTGATAAGGCTACTGACAACAGTATAGAGGCTGATTGGCAATGGAAGATTACTGGCAACAGTACAGTGGTTACTGGCAACGGAACAGTGGCGTCTGGTACTATTAAAGGTTACTGACTACAGTATGGTAAATAAATAAATAAAATAGTCATGATATGCAGTGGCTATATTAGCGAGGCTATACTTGCGGTAGGCAGCATGGGAGAGGAATGTCTGAGTCTAGAGGTTAATACAGTTACTGTCACGTGGTGTCTGCATTGCTGGCCATAAACTGTGCAAGGAAATACAGTGTTGTAGGCTGTGCCATCGGTAAGCGATCTTAGCCTCTTGGGAACTCAAACTGCTGGACAGTCGTGCGTTGGTTCTGTATGTAGTGGCCGTTGAGGTATATGGGCCAGCTGCCTAAGGGCCACCCCAAAGGGCCCTATTGCGAGGCCCTCAGGCGCGGGCGCGCCCGACGACGCCTTCTTTAAATTTTAATCGTTGGCTGCCCCAATTGGGCAGCTGAAGCTGGAGGCGGGCCCTGTATCCCCGGCGTCTCGATCCCGGCCAGGAGAGCTTTGGCTGAGCCAGGGTGCAGGAGGGCAGAGGACTTTGCGCCCGACGGCGCCTTCTTTAAATTTTAATCGTTGGCTGCCCCGATTGGGCAGCTGCAGCTGGAGGCGGGCCCTGTATCCCCGAAGGCTCGATCCCAGCCGGGAGAGCTGTGGCTGAGCCGGGGTGCAGGAGGGCAGAGGACTTTGCGCCCGACGGTGCCTTCTTTAAATTTTAATCGTTGGCTGCCCCGATTGGGCAGCTTAAGCTGGAGGCGGGCCCTGTATCCCCAGCGGCTTGATCCTGGCCGGGAGAGCTGTGGCTGAGCTGGGGTGCAGGAGGGCAGAGGACTTCGCGCCCGACGGCGCCTTCTTTAAATTTTAATCGTTGGCTGCCCCGATTGGGCAGCTGAAGCTGGAGGCGGGCCCTGTATCCCCGGCGGCTCGATCCTGGCCGGGAGAGCTGTGGCTGAGCCGGGGTGCAGGAGGGCAGAGGACTTCGCACCCGATGGCGCCTTCTTTAAATTTTAATCGTTGGCTGCCTCGATTGGGCAACTGAAGCTGGAGGCAGGCCCTGTATCCCCGGCAGCTCGATCCCGGCCGGGAGAGCTGTGGCTGAGCCGGGGTGCAGGAGGGCAGAGGACTTCGCGCCCGACAGCGCCTTCTTTAAATTTTAATCGTTGGCTGCCCAGATTGGGCAGCTGAAGCTGGAGGCGGGCCCTGTATCCTCGGTGGCTTGATCCCGGCCGGGAGAGCTGTGGCTGAGCCGGGGTGCAGGAGGGCAGAGGACTTCGCACCTGACGGCACCTTCTTTAGCCCTACCCTCTGCTTTCTATCTTTTAACCAGTTCCTGATCCACAAAAGTACACTACCTCCTATCCCATGACTCTTTAGTTTTGCCAAAAGTCTCTCATGAGGGACCTTGTCAAAGGCTAATGTTGCCAATGTTTGGCTTCCACTAAGCTGACATTGATATGCTCCCTGAATTTAGCATGCAGGGTTATCCCGATGGGTAGGGTGTTTCTGCGGCAGCTGGCGGTGTTAACGACCATTGTGCATAAATCGCATCACCGGGTTAGGGTCTCTAGAGTGTTTAAAGCCAATTCACTGATCTGGGATGTCTCCTTGAAAGACTTTAACAGGATATCGGTGATTATGGAGCCTGAGATGGCTAGTGTGGACTTACAGCTCTACACAGATGCAGCAGGGAGTAGTGGGTTAGTAATTTATTTTAGGGAGGCTTGGTGTGCAGATCGTGGCGGCATCGGAGTACGAATCTAGTCTAACCAGCAACATAATATTTCTGGAATTATTCCCCATTTTAGTAGCGTTGGAGTTAGGGCCCGACAGGCTTTGTAACCGCCTGGTGGTGTGGTGCTGTGACAATGCAGCAGTGGTGATCGAGGGAATCATTATGCACTGTGAGGTGTTCAAGGGGCAGCATTAATGAGGGAGTGGTATTAGTATGTTTGCGCTGGATTGTGGCCGTAAAGGCTAGGCATATTCCAGGCTGTACTACCATTAGGGCTGACGCTCTTTCCCATTGCCAGTGGGACAGGTTAGGCACCAGAAGCGGACCCAGATGGATTTGTGGTCCTGCTGAACTTATGGAGTGTTGGCCAAAGGGTATGCTGAATTTGCGGCAGAGTTCGCGGCCAACAGCGAAATGGTCGGCATATCTGCAAGGCTGTGACAAAGTGATGGAATTTTGGAGGCCCAGGGAGTGGCATCCGATCAACAGATAGGACAGTATATAGTTGATGCAGGAGGAAGGGGGGTCTCCAGATCATTGGTGCGTACCAATTTAGCGGGCTTGGTGGTTTGTTGCTAGAGTAGTAGCTCATAGACTGCTGCAGGGAGGGTAGCATGTGAGGCCATCACCTAGGGACTACCGGGCCGATTACACTTGACTTGCGGTGAGAATGCACTGCCTTACCCATGGGTCTGTGGCCACGCAGTTCCGGGCTGTTTGTGGCTTGGCATTTTTCGACACCTTCCATATTGGAGAGTTAGTAGTGAACTTGGGTAGGTCTGGGTGGGGTAGCAGCCTGCAGAGGCAGCATGTGTTGGTCGAGGAGGGGTGTCTACTGGTTTTACTGGCCAATCCAAGACAGATCATTATGGAAAAGGATGGTGGGTAGTCTTGCAGGGATTGTTGGATTGTCAAAATGCCCGGTGGACACATTGTGAGGGTACTTGTGGGTGCGTCCCGCGTGAGATGGAGGGCTCTTAGCGGTCCTGAAGAGGGTGCGGGTACACATAGGAAGAACCAACCCGGTTTGACACGCACTCCTTCTGCATTGGCGCTGCAACCAGAGCGGTAGCAGTAGGATTGCCTGAGCAGGAGATACGAAGCATCGGCGGATAGCATTCTCGTACATTTCTGGGCTATGTTTGTTTTGATGAGAGAAGGGACAGGCAATCTATGGATACTAATTTGTATTTTCTTTTTCAGATGGGGGAAGCAGCCCCCGGGACTGTTGGGAGATTGGCCATTCCCTCATTTAGGGGGCTGGTCAGCGAGCAGCGGAGCGGCCTAATCCCAGAATTGATCTTGTGGTGATGTCGGTTTAATGGCAGGGCATGCACGGTCTCCGCTGGACTCAGCTTCCGCCTTTGCTTCCGCACCATCAGTGATTGCAAAGTGTGCCTGCTGTGATATTGTTACAGTTGGGCGGCCATGACTTGGTATACTGGCCATGCAAGCAATTGATTAGTGCGGCAAAAAGAAATTTGGCAGTATTTCTGAGAATGTTCCAGGGTGGTGTTAAGGTGGTCAGATATCATTCCAAGGCCTGCCTTCAGGGACAAATGGCATTGGTTGAGAGGGCTAGTAAAAAAAAAAAAAAATACTCGTCAGGTTTGCAAATCATGCACTCCTGGGTAGAGATTGCTTGCGCAGGGTGGGATAGGCCTGATGGAGTGCACGTGTTCCCGGTGGGAGTTGATTTGCTCCTGAATGACTGGCAGGAGGCTTGGGAATGTTTTGTGCTGAAGGATGCTTGCTGGTCGCAGCTTGGCGGTGGGGGGGGGGGGGCGGTGCAGGTACATTGATGTCACCTGTGCTGGTGGCAGGATCCCGGAGGTTTCCAGGGTCTGGAGACATAGGCTATACTTGGGCCAGGGGTGGGTGCCTCTGACCCGGACAACCCCTTGCTGACTTTTGCTAATTATATGGCGAGGTCGGGGATAAGGGGGTAGGAAGCTTGCCGTTGGCATGACCACGGCGGAAGCGGAGGTGATGTCACCTTGCTAATTGCATGGCTGGTGAGGCAGTGTTCCGCTAATTGGATTGTCAAGAGGATTATTCTGGAATGTAATCTTTGATATGTTTTAAAGGTTAATATAGCTGAGACCAGTGGTATTCCAAAATCGGTTATTGTGTGTGTGTAGTTTGTTTGGAAAAAGGGGCCGGGAAACATTGGGGGGGTGGGAGGAGGTCTGGAGCACCGGATCTGACCTACCTCGGTTACATATCTGCAAAATGTCTTATCTCCTCATTTTATTGCATTGGCTATTTCTTCTTCTTTTTGTTATTATTACGCCTATCTTAGAATCCCTACACTGGCTCCCAATCCAATGCCGCATACAGTACAAAACCCTGTTAACCACATACAAAGCCCTAAATAACACGGCACCCAGTACTGTAAATAACCTAATCACCAAGGAACTCAGTCACAACCTTCAAAGACGTGACCAATTAAATAAGTTAATAACACCAAAGGAATTTATAAAAGCCAAAAAATCAACGAACAAGAAAGCTTTCTCCCATGCCGCCCCCATACTGTGGAACAACATCCCAGCTGAACTAAGATCATTACCCCAAATCATGGAGTTTAGGAAAAAACTCAAAACATACCTATTCTCAACACATTATGCTTCCGTATCAAACTCACCAACACAACATGAAAAGGGATAGCCGCACCAGCAATGATATTCGACCCTCGACCTGGAATGAGTACTAATACCTTGTAAAATATCCAGAGATTCTATTTAAAACTGTATTTTTAGTTCTAAACATGTTCAATGTATATAGTTCTCAACTATCAATCTGTTCTGATAGATTGAACCCATTATTGTTATTACCAAAATTGTTATTATTGTTAACACTGTTATATGTAAAAACAGCATGATGTTTACTGCCGTTCCTTGTAAAACAGCCTTGCTTGTTCATTGTTGTTCATTGTAAACCGCAACTGATCTATGGAAGTTGCGGTATATAAAAACCTGCTAATTAATTAATTAAACCTGCTAATTAATTAATTAATTTAATTAATTAATTTAATTAATTTTGTACCTTTGCTTTCCTGACTACTCTGCTAGTTTCTCTAAGTTTCTCCAAATATAGATGCCTGTCTTCCTCTCTCTGTGATTTCTTGTATTTCACGAAGGCCTCCCTCTTTTTCTTCACCTTCTCAGCTACTTCTTTTGAGAACCATAGTGGCCTCCTTTTTCTTTTACATTTAATTACCTTTCTAACAGAAAGGTTTGTTGCCTTTAAAATATTCCCTTTCAGTTTTGTCACTCACACAAAAGCAACTGGACCTTTCTCTAATCATTGTAAAAAATTTTGAAGTCACTTTTGATGAATCAGCCATAACACTGGCCATAAAACCCATTCTTCGTTTAAATCAGAAAGATTGATGTTTGCATTCACAATGCAATGATGCAATTGAAGCCACTGAAGATAATGTTTAATAATTAATCCAAACTCATGCTGCAATTCTGCAAAAGGCCGCATAGCATTGTAAAATCAAAGCTGACTCAATGTCCACATTCCTTTATCTTGCCAGATCTGCCAATTGATCACCTCTCTCCGAATCTTAAACATAGGGTTATGCCAGCGGGATAGTCCTTCTGATGGTGGGTTATCATCTTGAAGCAGTCGATACAACTCACCAAATGCTTGTTATATGGAGTGTATAATTAAGGATTTACATCCAGATTTCTTGAAACACATTCTAATAAGAAGCCACAAAGGGATTGGAGAAACCAACTGTTCCTCAAGGGAGAGCCAAATGGGCCTCTCTTCTTCAGGTAAGTCTCCAACTTACTCAGAACCCTGTTTAAGTATGAAGGAATAATGATACCATTTAAAATCTGGAAACTAAACACCTCCCGCTTCCTTCTGTAATTTTCAGCAGGCTATTCAGGGAGAATTATGCTTCCATAAAAACAACAATCCCTGCTCAATTTTTAATAAAAGAAGTTGAGGAGTGTTAAGGGTAACACACTCGATATATAATTCATTTTGGGCCCTGTCATCATCACTTTAATCGTTTCAGCTCGACCCCACCAAGATATATAGAGGGGAAACCATTTAGAAGTAAAATATTTTACCAAATTTCGACATTCAGAGGCATTCTGGGCAATTATTTCCATAATTTAGAACAAAACCTGTGTTCAGCATGTTTCGATTGTTGCTTCATATTCACTTCATACAATAGGAACAGCTTTATTCTTTATCCAGGGATCTCTCTCCTTCAATTTCCAAAGAGAAATTATGGGCGCGGTATTGAATTGAGCAGTCTATGCGCTGCTACGGCACTTAGCCCTGCCCGCTGACCCTTAACCCCAGATAGTCAATGCCACAGCAACGGCATCGAATATCTGGGGTCGCTGCATATGACCCTGAGCTTCCAAAGCTAACCGGGTAGCGGTGATATTGTACCACTCCCAGTTAACTTCCACGGGTAAACTTAGGACAGCTTTTGCTATGCTTAGTTTTACCCACAGATCGCTAACCAAGTAAGCGGTGCAATATCGTCGCTACCTGGTTAATGACAGTCTCCGCCTCCGCTCTAACCTGGAATGCCCCCAACATGCCCCACTGCTAATCGTATAGCATCCGGGCATGTAGCAGGGTTAGAAGGGGATAATCAATGTCCCTAACCATGTAAGTGCCGTTGAATATCCCGGTTTAAGACATTTACATGGTTTACTCGACTATAAACGGCATAAATGCCTTTCAAATATTGGGCCCTACGTGCCTACTTTGAAAACTGCCCTAGGAAAAATCACACTTTTAGAGCAGGTACTTTTACCCTTGAAAATAATGCACACCAGTTCAAAAATGGAATCTCTTTATTTCCCTTCCCTAGCTTAAACACACACACACACACGTCCCTCCCTTGACCATCTACATTTTACCCAGCTGAAATTAGGCACTTTTTTCCCTCCGTGTGTAGCTTTAGCACGATAGAGAGTAATTTTATAAAGTCATGCAGTTAACATGCATTTTTATGTGTGTTCATCGTGCCTATTCTATTACGTCAAGCCCGTGTGGATTTGATTTTATAGAACACCTACGTAAGTGGCTGCTAATGTGCGTAAAAATAAGCCATGGTCACTTACACCAACTCTAGAACTGGAATAAATGATAGCATGTATCTCATGTGCCTTCACTCATATTTCACCTTTACAATGCTTCGCCCATCTGCACGCCCACAACTAAAGTACTTGCGATAGCCTTCGTGTGAGTACTTAGAGAATTATGACTGTGTAATTTATGCACATAAGTGCTCACTTATATGCATAAATGACATGTAAATTTATGTGGCTCTTTATAGAGTAACTCATAAAGTCAGGGCAGTTTTCAGACAGTCAGGTTACTCGGAAATTTACCATTGCTTACCTGGTATAGAGAAAGTTTAATATAAAAATGCAGAAAATGAGGGCATATAGAGACCACATGGCCTATCCAGTTGCTCACCCACATCAACAATCCCTTTTCCTCCATCAGAGATATAGAAACAAAGAAAATGTGTCCTCTTACTATTTCCTTAGTCAATTTTCAAAGAGAAAAGTACAGGCGTGCTTTTGCTTCGAAAACGGGTGCCAAGTCCATGGGCAAATACTACCTTCTACATTTGCAGATCAAAACTAAAGAAATTAGGTAGCTCTATTATTACTGTAAATCATTGACTTACAGAGAATGTCTTGCAGCTTAATACGTAAAGGCCTGAAGGCAGATTGCAGAATGTCATTCTATTCTTGATAGCCAAACTGCTGATGCTACTGGTTACCAGTCAGGTTAAGGATTTGAGGATATTTATCGATGACATATTATCTATGCAAATGATGTCAGTGGCCTGACTTTCCATTAGCGTTTTGGTTAGGCTATTTTATAGAGATGCATTTGCTACCTTTATTAGAAAAGGAAAGCACCTACTCTGCGTGCCTTGCCTACCTAGATGCCCTGTTATAAAATTGCCCTACCTACATCCCGGCCCCCTTGGATGCTTTGCAAGTGTAGGAGTTACGGTTTTATAATTCTCAAGATTGTATGATTTGGATAAGGTACTGCTAGCTTTTGCAACTTTTGCACATAAGCAACACAAGCTACTTTTTAACTTTTTAATCTCTGCCTGAGAGGTTTCTGAGTGCTTCTGAAAGAAGAAGGTGCTGAGACAAAAAATAATGTTGCAGAGATCCTTGAGCATCAAAATATTTTAGGCTCGCTGCATTTGAGCAGTGCTATCCAGATAAGTGCTGGTACTTATCTGGAGAGTGCGATTTTCAGCCAGCATTTATGCAGAATGCAACTTAAGCCCGATTTTCATGCAGGCTAACTTGTCTAGATAAGTGCCAGCTGGAAAGAAAGCTCTCCGGATATATGCTGACACTTATCCCGGACAGGGCCAGTACCTCTCTCGCGCCCCTCACAGACTGCCTCTGCACAAGCCTGATAGTCCCGGGATGGTCTTTCAGCAGCACATTCCGGATAGTGTTGCTGCAAAGTCCCTCAGCACCCATATCTGGCCCTTTTGGTTCTACAGTAAAAGTCAACAACTCCCTCCCTGCAAAGGAAACCAGAATTTATTTCTGTATCCTGCAGACAAAGAAACATTTTACATTCACTTTCCAAGACTTAAAAGCTATCGCTGCTTTACAATGAAAATGCAGTTAGAAGATAGAATTCCAATGTATCTTGGAGCTTTGTGTTGAATCATTAAAGAAAATTCATAATATCACTTACGGTATAGTAGTCTGTTATACAGTCAGTGACAAAAACAAAGGGACTCTACATAGTCAAGCTGGCATCCTAATCAACTCTGACAATGATTCTTTCTGTTCGTTTGCACAATGCATCATAGGGATGGACAACAGCTCATAACCCAAATGGTCGTGCAGTCCTTAGCATTCATTTTCTCAAGTACATTTTCAAGGACTCCCTTTTCTGATTTCCCTAAAAACAAAAGGCCTTTTTAAACTCTGGTTAAGAAATCAAGAAAGCAAGGTGAAATGCAATTTCCTCCTTAATAAAGGTTGTCATTTAATCTAATATTATAGAAAATGATTAGATCTTAAAAAGCCTATAAATTATATTTGACAACTCTCTGGTGCTCTGTTGCTGTCCTTGTGGCAATTATAAATGGCAATGCTAAGTTTTGGCAGGGAAACTCATTCTGACTCCAGTTTGTTTATTGGTTCTTAATGAAAAGCGATTAATCTAAATCATGACTGGGGTGGATCCATTGCTGAAACCCTATAATAAGAAGTGGCAGCTTACCCTTTCACAAATGCGGTGCTGTACTTTTCCCAAGAAAAGTTTAAAAGGGGGAATAAAACCCCAGTCTACAACCAGAGTGGAATACTGTTTTAATTTTGTTTTTCCGTCAAGGGTAGGATTGAGTCAGGCACACAATGGCAGTAAGATTGAACAGCTCCGCAGTTTTGTCTCTTCCTCTCTGCCAAATGGATGTGTACAAAGCTCTCCCAAATTTATTCCATTTATTTTCTTTTTTTAGTTTTTTCTTTGGTATTCTTTCAAAGTTTTTTGTAATCTTTAACTCTGCTTTTCTTTTGTCTGCTCCAGACAATTTTTATTTTTTATTTTGGTGGAATGTAAAACTTTTGCCCATGTCTGCAATGTTCTGGAACCTTCCACAGAGGGGAACTTTGGCCCATTTCCTCACTTGTTTTGAGTAGAATCACAACTTGGTATCTTGTTTTCTGCATGGTCATGGTTATTGCATATCGTAGTGACTGAGTGGCTGAGAGACTTTCTTTCTAATACAGTAGTTCAACTTTCTAGACTGTGCTGACATAATTGAAGGATGCACATCCTGTCTCTGCACAGTTCGACTCTATGACTTCCTTTCTGTGCAGTGACCTGAGAGGTTCAGAAGCACAGGAGAAGAGCATAGAGGCAATGCCTATACCATCTAGCTCCCTGGATGTTTCCAGGCCAAGTAGGTCTTCCTCTTCTCAGGGTGTACATGGGCCTTTGGACAGTTTGCCCTCATGGAAACCTGATGTAGCATAGCTTATGCATTTCCAAGACTGAAATACATCCTTTGCTCTGTGCTCCTCATCTTCTTGTTGGGACCATTTGCCCAGAATTGATAACTATGGCTCTCTCCTGCCCTTATTAAATAGTCCCATGTTATTCTTCTGTGTATTTGTCAGATGACCAGCATTCCATATCTACTCTTCAGCTGATTCCTGCATTGAACGATAATGTGCCACCTACACAGCAGTGATTGATTTGTGAATATTCTACCGCTGATCTTCAGTGCATTGGGTAATTTCTTAGTCCTTGTTAGATCAACATAGTTGACAAGCTACGAACAGGACACTGTTCTTCAGAACATTATGTCAGGGTCTGTCTCTTTAAGATTCCTTAGTGTGTGTTGTGACTCTAACTCCTACATGCCAGTTCCTTACCTACCTTCCATGGGAAAAAGATAGGACAAGACCAGGAAACATCCCTCCTTAGCCTGGCTGCCATCCACTTCAGGCTCAACGGATCAATTTGTGGTGCATGGAGCTTTGCAAGCAGGAGCATCGGAGGAGTTCCCAGCTCTATCAATGCCATGGCCAGTAGGCCAAGTGTTGTTCTTAGAATTGGAAATATCTCTCTCCCCCAAAGAATGGTGTCTTCCTCCACTCCTGCATGTAACAGTGCTCCCCAGAAAGCGGCTCTGGTAAGCCCTTGCTAGAAGTCGGTTGTGAAGCTTTTCCAAGAGGAAGGGGGCCACCAGTAAGGTTGTTGGCATTGCTCAAGCCTTGAAAAGGTTGAAGCTGCTGCAGTGAGCTTGGAGAAGTTGTAGGAATTGCCAGATTAACCTGACTTGGTTTCAGCAAGGGCCTCGCCTCTGTCAATGTTTGCCTTCTCAATTTTCTAGAGCTTCTTTGTTTGTCTGTCTTCAGAGGCCTAAGCAATTCACTTTAGAAGTGAATTGGGAAGCCATTGCCATGACTCTATTGGTGTAATTCCAGCAACTGGATATTAGAATTCCAGAAAATATTTCTCTCTCTGTTGGGAATCAAACTGCTATTGAAAATCTGAAAATTTTGTTAT
Organism: Ichthyophis bannanicus; assembly: GCA_033557465.1. Lineage (NCBI taxonomy): Eukaryota > Metazoa > Chordata > Amphibia > Gymnophiona > Ichthyophiidae > Ichthyophis > Ichthyophis bannanicus. The sequence goes on from CM066034.1 coordinate 950,319,139, forward strand.
CTGAACAAGGAGTGAAGATTTAAACTTTACAAGAAGCTAACTTAGCTTTGATAAAGGCAAATACCTTTATTAAAGCAAAGATTGAAAATGTGGATAATAGTGTGCATTCTTGTAATCTTCGGGTGATTAATTTCCCCAAATCTTCGGTGACTCCCCCTCAGGAGATGTTAAGAAATATTGACTTGAAATACTTTGTGTCTAAAGAACCTCTTCCGCCTATCTCAAAGGTTTATTATCTGCCTACTGGGGAAAAAAGCAACGGCGGATCATTCTCAGCCTATGAATGTCCTTCATGTTACAGACTTATTGGAAACGTCTGATGCTGAGGCTTTAGTTCCCATGGCCTTGTTGGTTACTTATGCCATTAGTGCAGACAGGAACTGGATTCTTCAATTGTATTTCAAGAAAAGAAGGTCCCCATTTTGGGGGTTTTCTGTTAATATTTTTCCTGAGCTCTCAAGGGAGATACAGAGAACATAACATGAATTTTTGCTACTTAAACCGGGTTTTGCAGATTGGTGCCCTGTTTTACTTAAAATTTTCATGTAAATGTTTGATAAAATATAAATCTGTTGATTTGCTTGTCTGCACTCATGCTGGATTCTTTCCTTTTGTTGAAGTTTGTTTCTTTTCTCCAGGACCAAGCAGGAAGTCAGTCCTCAATTATGGGTGACATCAGCGCTGATGGAGCCCCCGTGCGTAGTATTTCCCCAGCTTTCTAAGAAAGCCTTTGGGAATACTACACGCATGTGCGGTCCCCTTCCCGCCTAAAGGTGCCATCTTGCTCAGTCTCTCTTTTTCCGTGGAGCCCTTCAGACGTTCGTCCTAGTCACCCGGGAAAAGTTGATTTTTTCTTGAAGATTTCTTCGCTTTTTCTTCGAGTTCGATGCCGGTTCCCCTTCCCGCCGGGTTCGGTACATTGGTATCGAGCCTGTTCTCTATTTTTCATTTTTTGCCCTTAGTGGCTGGCTTTCACGCCCTTTTTTCTGTTTTTCCCTGGAAGGCCGGTTTTTTGACCTTGCGGGGGCCCTTTTTTCCCCCGATGGCTTCCAGTGGTTTCAAGAAGTGTGATCAGTGCAAGAAACTAATGTCTCTCACCGACACCCACGACTGCTGCCTTTGGTGTCTCGGCCCAGATCATGACCCCATGATCTGTGGCCCGTGTGGTAAAATGTCCACCAAGGCACTTCGAAGCCGTCAGCACCAGAAGGAAAGTATTTTTTCGGACTCTGCCTCCGGCCGGGCCCGGACCTCGTCTGAGGCCTCGACATCTCGGGAGTCTGATCCCGAGCATTGCCGGGGTTCCTCGGACAGGGGGTCCCCCGACCGGGAATGCAAGAGGAAGAAACGGCTCACGAGGGTGGCATCATAAGAGGTCCCTGGTTCTTCAAGGGCCAGGTCTAAGAACCCCGACCGCCGTCCCGGGCCTTTGGAGCAGGAGAAGCCGTCCAAAGTACCTCGAGTAGAGCCGGAAACCATCGGACACGTAAGTCCTGTAGTCCTCGTGGACCCTCCCCCGAGGGAGCCGACATCGGGCCCGGCACCGCCGGGGCCCGAGTCGGTATCTGCTGAGTCTCCTGAGCTTGGACTCAGGCTGACAGCCTTGGAGTGCAGATTGTCTGCCTTCATGGATCAGCAATGGGTACTGATGGCCAGCCTCGCTGGTGCATCTGCCCCGACCACCAGGACATCGACGTCAAAGTCGACCCCGGAGACCGAGCCGATACTCGAGGCCATGAAGGCTCGAGGTCATCCTCGGTCAAGGTCTCCCTCGACCTCCCGCTCGGAACCAAGGGCGTTGACGCCTGTGCCTTCGGCGTTGGGGGCGGGTGCCACCTCGACCCGTGTGGTCAGAGCCCCTCAACTCCTCTTCCGATGTCAGCCTGGGAGACAGAGGATGAGGAGTCCCCCGATACCTTCCAGACTCGGTACGTCCCGTCGGACTCACCGCAGTCCGAGCCCCAGAGTAGGTCCCCTCCGGAGGACACCCGGTTCTCGGAGTTTGTGCGGGACATGGCCAAGGTCTTGGTGATTCCTGCCAACCCCGAGGAGGAGCCTCGAGCCAAGGAGCTCGAGGCCCTCCAGTATGACTCTCCTCCGAAGGAGGCCTTTACTGTGCCGGTTCCTCCGATGCTGGAACAGCTCCTCTTCCAGATGTGGGAGGCACCGGCCTCGGCGCCAGTCTTGAGCAAGCAAGTCGATTCCATTTATCGACTCCGTAAGAGCACTGGCTTCCAAAAGGCGCAGCTGCCGCACCATTCCATGGTGGTGGAATCGGCCATGCATCGACTGAAGAGCCAGAAGATGCACTCCGCGGTGCCCCCCATGAGGGAGGCCCGCAACCTGGATGCTTTCGGCAGAAAGTACTTCCAGGGCTCGATGCTTGCTTGCTGTGTCCAGTCATACCAGCTGTACATGGGCATGTTTCTCCGAGACCTGGCAAAGGAGCTTTCCGGGTTCTCTGCTGGTCTCTCCAGGGAACCTTTGCAGAGGTTCCAGTCTTTGTCTTCAGATATCCAGGACTGTTCCAAATTCATGTCCCGAGCGGCCTACGATGGCTTCGAGGATTCAGCTCGTGTGGCGGCTGCCGGCATCGCAGCCCGACGCCAGGCATGGCTGCAGTCATCGGACCTCGAGCCTTGGGTTCAGGACAAGTTGGTCGATGTCCCTTGCCGAGATGAGAACCTTTTTGGCAAACCCATGGCCGAGAAGGCTGCTGAGCTCGAGACCAAGCACCTGACCAGGACTAGGCTGTCCAGAAAGACTTCTGCCCCTTCTCACAAAAAGAAGGGCTCGGGTAAAAAGTCCTTCTACCCGAGAAAGGTGTCTGCCTACAAACCTTTCCCTCAATATTAGGCCTCCCCAGCTCCCCCTCAGGGGCAGCAGGCCAAGGGGCAGGGACATGGGCCCCATAGGCAGAAGACCCCCAAGCCTCAGGCTCCTGCTCCTACCCAGCAGGGAGGGGGTTTTTGACTCCCAAGGCATAGCCTCTCCATCCCTGCTGTCCCATCTCTGCACAGGAGGTCGCTTGGTCCTGTTTGCCCATCGGTGGCCACCCATTACAGGGGATGCTTGGGTCTTAAGCATCATTCACCAAGGCTATATGCTTCATTTCCAACAGCTACCTCCTGTCTATTTTCCGGGAGAACCTCTGAGGCCTTTCCTGCACACCACCCTCCTCCTCCAAGAACTTCAGGGTCTGCTTCTGGACAAGGTGGTGGAGCCGGTACCTCCTCACCTACAAGGGCATGGGTTCTACTCCAGGTATTTTCTGGTGCTAAAGAGAACAGGAAGCCTAAGGCCTATCCTAGACCTCAGAAACCTCAACAAGTTCTTGGAGAAAGAGAAGTTCAAGATGCTTACTCTTGGAACACTTCTGCCCTACCTCCAGCAGGGAGATTGGCTATGCTCCTTAGATCTAAGGGATGCGTACACTCACATCCTCATTCATCCAGACCACAGAAAGTGTCTCAGGTTCGTGGTGGGAAGAAACCATTACCAGTACAGGGTGATGCCTTTTGGCCTAACTTCCGCCCCACGGGTCTTTACAAAGTGCCTAACTGTGGTGGTGGCCTACTTGAGGACTCAAGGGATATTTGTCTTCCCCTATCTGGACGACTGGCTCATCCAGGGTCAGACCTACCAGGAGGCCAGGCAGGCCACCTTCAGGACTGTCACACTCCTTCAAGACCTAGGCTTTGTCATAAACTTCGCAAAGTCCACTTTGCTCCCCTCCCAGAACCTCGAGTTCATAGGAGCACGGCTGGACTCTCTGCAAGCAAGGTCTTACTTGCCAGAGGACAGAGCTCAAAGGCTTATGGAGTTGGCATCCTGGTTTTTCAGTCTGCCGAGGGTTCCTGCCAGGCTCTGCCTGCAGCTACTGGGGCACATGGCATCGACTGTGCATGTGACCCCCAATGCCCGCCTCCACATGAGGCCTGCATAGTGGTGCCTCAGAACTCAGTGGAAGCAGGCCACAGGGAGCCTAGCGGACAAAGTAAGGATATCCAAACCTTTCCTGGATTCTCTTCAGTGGTGGCTACACCCCCCCCCCCCCCAACTTGCTGCAAGGGGTGCCTTTTCAGGTAGCTGCCCCCACAGTGGTGTTGACAACCGATGCCTCCTTGCAGGGCTGGGGTGCACACTGTCAAGGGAGCTGCACCCAAGGCCTCTGGTCCCCAAGGGAAGCCCTGCAACAGATCAACCTACTGGAACTGCGGGCTATTCGCTTAGCCCTCAAGGCTTTTTCTCACTCCTTGGACCACCAGTCTGTTCTAGTTCAGACGGACAACCAAGTGGCCATGTTCTATGTGAACAAACAGGGCGGCACTGGATCCAGGCCTCTATGCCTGGAAGCACAGGCCCTTTGCTCTTTTGCCCTCAGGCACCAGATGTTGCTGAGGGCTGTGTATCTTCCTGGCCAGGAGAACTTTCTGGCAGACCGCTTAAACAGAATTCTACAGCCCCACGAGTGGAAACTGCACCCTTTGGTGGTTCAACAAATTTTCCTAAAATGGGGACTTCCATCCATGGATCTCTTTGCCAGTCCCCTGAATCACCAACTGCCCAGGTTTTGTTCCAGGCAACCGCATCCCCTAAGGGTGGCGGCGGATGCCTTCCTGATTTCTTGGTCCCAGGGCCTGCTCTATGCATTTCTTCCCACACCTCTGGTGGCCCGAACCTTGTTCAAGATTCTCAGGGACAAGGCCTCAGTACTTCTGGTTGCACCCAGGTGGCCGAGGCAGCCCTGGTTCCCCCTGCTAATTCAACTGGCAGTGGAGACACCCATGCCTCTGGGATTCCAGCCTGACCTTCTATCTCAGGATCGGGGTTCCCTTCTGCATCCCAATCTCAAATCTCTCCATCTGATGGCATGGAGGCTGCAAGGGTAGTTTTGGCTCCCTGGGGCCTACCTCAGGAAGTGGAGGAGGTGGTCTTGGCTTCTAGGAAGCAATCCACCAGGAAAACATATGCCCTAAAGTGGCGGAGGTTCTCCTTGTGGTGTCAGCAACGCAAGGAAGATCCTTTCACCTGCACTGTGCCAGTAGTGCTCCAGTACCTACTGCACTTGTCCAATCAGGGCCTTAAGTCCAATTCTGTTCGAGTCCATCTCTCTGCTCTGGCAGCTCATCACTCTCTGGTGGAGGGACACTCTTTGTCAGTTCACTCCTTGGTGTTCAGATTCCTCAGAGGCTTACTATTGCTCAAGCCTCCTCTCCGTTCACCGGCCCCTTAGTGGGAGTTGAATGTGGTCTTGCAGCAACTTACTCGCCCACCTTTTGAACCAATGGCTACATGTCCTTTACACTTCCTATCCTGGAAGACTCTATTCCTAGTGGCCTTGACCTCGGCCAGGCGAGTGAGTGAACTTCAAGCCCTAGTCTGTGACAGGCCATACACTCGCTTCTATAGAACAGGGTAGTCCTTAGGACTCATCCTAAGTTCCTCCCCAAAGTTGTCTCCTCTTTCCATCTCAACCAGGAGGTGGTTCTTCCAACATTCTTCCCTAGACCCCATGCCAGCCGGGCTGAGACAGTCCTGCATACCCTGGACTGTAGGAGGGCCTTATTCTTCTACCTTGAGCGTACGCAGGGGCATAGAAGGACTACTCAGCTCTTCGTATCTTTTGACCCCAATAACTTGGGGGTACCTGTGTCCAAGCGTACCTTGTCCATCTGGGTGGCTGACTGTATCACCTGGGCTTACAGGGCAGCTGACCTTCCTTTGCAGGGTCGGGTCACGGCCCATCGTGTCAGGGCAATGGCTGCCTCAGTAGCTCATCTCCGCTCTGTACCGTTGGCAGACATCTGCAGGGCTGCAACTTGGTCCTCAAGCCAGACTTTTGCGTCCCATTACTGCCTTGAGAGGGAGTCCCACAGGGACAGTGCTTTCGGTCAGGCAGTGCTCCGGAATCTCTTTGAGATTTAGGCAACTCCTACCCTCCAGCCCTCTGGGTGGGCTACCGGTGGAGGTATGTTTTCAGTGAAATCCTTTCTCTGATGCTGAGGCTAGAGGGAGCTCATTTTTCAGCTCTGGGTCCCCGGTAGCCTGAAGCTGGGGAGTCCCATGTGAGGACTGACTTCCTGCTTGGTCCTGGAGAAAGAGTAGTTACTCACCTGTAACAGGTGTTCTCCAGGAGCAGCATGAATCAGTCCTCACTACCCTCCCTCCTCCCCTGGGAGTTGCAGTTGTACATAGTTAATTTTTTCATTTTTGTGTGCTGTTTTTTACCTATGTCATCTGACTGAGCAAGATGGCACCTTTAGGCGGGAAGGGGACCGCGCATGCGTGTAGTATTCCCAAAGGCTTTCTTAGAAAGCTGGGGAAATGCTCCGCACGGGGGCTCCATCGACGCCGATGTCACCCATAAGTGAGGACTGATTCCTGCTACTCCTGGAGAACACCTGGTTACAGGTGAGTAACTACTCTTTCTTTTCTATTTCCTTTACTGTTCCCCCCTTTATGGTGTGCTAGTAGAATTGCGCTATATGGTGATATTGCTTGATTTTTCCTGTATCTTTACTTGATGTAGGATTCTTGTAATTCCTTGCTCAATTTTTATTCTGTACATGATTTTTTCTTGATTTGTATTCAAAACATTTGCATAAATATATATATATATATTTAAAGGAATAGATTTCAAAAGCTAGGCAGGGCATAGTCATGTAGAACAGAAACCCGCCCACTGAATATTACCAAAATGTGACTATATACGATTGACAGAATGTCTTGTAGACATTAATTTTCAATGTTCTCTTTATGAATTGATGTCACTTTACCAATAAAATAATTAGTTAACTCATCAGCATCACACGTCTTGCTGTTAACCACTATTCGGATACTATCATCATTAGCTATTCTAAAGAATTATTTTATCCCACTCTGGCTGGATGCAATCTTTTTTGTATAGTTTGATCTTATAGTCTGTTCTTTCTTATAGTCATTAAAGCTTTCTCGCCACTGTCATCTTTACTCCTCTGAACCTAGTTCCTCCATTCTTTCTCAGTTCTCCTGCAGTTTGCTTTCATTTCCTAAAGGATTTCCAAGTACCTAGGATATAGATTTCTTTCTGGGCTGATGCATCCATTTCAAAGAGACTAAAATGTCACACTCAGCATGAATAAAATTGATTTATCCACATTCTGTTAAAATTTTCTTGAAAATCTTGATCTTGAATAGTTAAAATGCTCTTGGTATCTACGTTACTCCAACCTAGACCATATCTTGTCATTTCTGGCTAAAGCACTTTGACAACCTGACAGCCAAAAGAGCTGAAACTCTACTTTATAATGATCAGATCATATCAGAAGATTAGTGACACAATTAGATATTGGAAAATCAAAAGTTACCTGTTCTACAAAAGTAGGCATCAAGCCCGTTTCCAGCTTGATGAGTAGGCTCCATGTTAGATCATTGGAAACCCAGATTGTTCATAATTAAAAGAAAATTCTTTGCAAGGGGATTATTAAGCTCATCTAAATGAATATTAAAGTCAGCTAAAACAGAATCCCTTTGTACTGGAGGATAAGAGGCCAATTTCCTGTGTTAATTCAAATTGCTAACAAAAAAGTTGAATTCAGCTTTACAGATTCTACCAGCCCTAATGAGATTCAGTTTCTTCTTAAAATGCAATTCTTCCTCCCAGTTTTTTTATCAGGTGAGCAACATGTACCGGCTTAGCCGCCGGGCCCCGGTCCCGCGGCTGCCTGATAGCCGGGTTCCCGGGGCCCGGCCACGAGGCAGGCTGCTTCTCGGGGAGAGGGGGCGGGGGGGGGTGCAGTTGGGCATGCGCCTTTGGCTCCCCGCGCTTCCACGGGAGCCCAGTGATTGGCCGCTTAGGCGGTCGCTGGGGGCGGGGCAACGCGAGCAAGGAGGGATCGCCGGCCGGCGATCTCCCTCTTCCTCCTTGCTCGTGTCTGGAAAAGGTTTCCCTCCCTCCCTCCCTTGTTTTCGGCCGGGGAAGGGGGAGGTAGGATTTTGTCGCAGCTGGTGGGGGGGGGCGGGCGCTAGGGTGGCGTATTGCGGGCCGTGCGAGCGGGGTGGCGAGCTGGTGCTCGTTGACCCGGCGGCTCATTTCAGCTGGAGGCCGCTTTCCATGTGAGCGGCATGGCTATTCAGGTTGGGGGAGACGGCCCGGCTGGGGTCTCTACCTGGAAATGGCAACCCCTTCAGCCGGCCTTTGCTAACATGGCGAGGCGGGCGGGAAGGGGTAACGGGGGGGGGGGGGGGCGGGTTGGATGGTGCTCCACTTTGCTTAAAATGGCTGGTGGGGGGCATCATCCGGATGACGGGTGGGCATTCTTCTGTTATGCTTTGGATTGCTGAGTTGGCCCATGTTGGGCCGGTGTTCTTACCGTTAATAAAAGCTGCGACCAGCATTTGCACCAACACCCGATGTCTGTGTGCTTTGTCAATGGTTGGTGGGGTGGGGGGGGGATGAGGCGGGGGTAAAAAGGGGGGGTGGGCCCATGCCGAGTAGGGCATCCGGATACCTCGGTTATCAGTTCCACAACCGTTAGGTCATAATTCCATTAGAATAGGACCCTCCTTTTCAGAAAGCCAGGTTTCTGTAATCAAAAGAATATCCAGGGCTGCAACTTCAATCAATGAGGGTCATTTTAAAAGGCTTAGATGCAATTTGGGTCATTTGAAAATGTGCATGAGGACATCCATATCATGGAGATGTCACCAGATCCATTTTACAAATGACTTTTTAAGACGTCTCTTCTGTGGGGATGCCCAAATAGATAAACAGAGGTTGTGCCAGAGGCATGGCTGGGGTGGGAAAATGAATGTAGATGTCCATAATCAGTTTCAGAAACCTCAGGGATGCCTGTGACCTTGTCTAAATTTAGACCAGCTCCAGACATGAGTAAGCATTGGGAAAGTGCTCGTTTGGACCCCAAAACATCTGGAGGGTGCAGAGAAAATGGCACTCTACTATCCTCAGTATGATGCACAATTGCAATGTTATTTTTGTGTAATTGAAACAAGTGTTTTGTGTTTACACCTCCATTGATCATCTCTTCGATGTCCCTAGTCTTGCATACTCTGTCGGGGATGCCTATTAGATGCCCCCACAGATGTCCATATTGGACACATCCATGAAAACTTGGCTGTGCCTGGCTTTCATTTTTTGGGCGTTCTGGCTTGGACACCCCAGAATGCACTTGGACATCCTTTGTAAAATGCATCTTCACACATCTTGTTATTCACTGAACACGCATTAATTAATACACTGATAATATCTGGCCTTGTTATCGGCTTCTGGGTAACATAAAATTCGAACAGAGTTCACTTGCTACTGACACTTCTAATAGTAACATTGTACTATTCGCCTTTACCCAATGTCCCAGGTAATCAACTTTTTCATCCTCCACAATTCTGTTTAGGTCATGTTCCCAATGTTTTTCTAGCAAAGCAATGTTATAGTGTTTTTACAGAGTTTCCAGAGGATGAGACATGCTGCCTTATTGTGCCTGTTTGTATACAGATATCGGATATTAGCATATTACATCCAGCGATGAGATATACGACCATTTTTATTTCAGTGCTATAAAATGGCAGGTCTGTTTTACTGTTTTTGTTTTCCTGTAATGACTGTGAGGTACATTGTCTTTAGTCCACTATCCTGTGCTGCAATGATCAGTCTTGTATCTTTAGGTTTAAATTCACTCTCTTTAACCATTCATGTGCCAGGTTTTGATTTACTCATAGTTGCTGAAGTAGCTCTCTGAATTTCTCAGAAGAGTGTTTTCTTTTGGTTATATTTCTTTCATTCCATTCATCCCATGTTCTGGTGGATTTGGATCAATTCTTTCTGTTCATTGGAATGCCTGTCCAATTTAAGAGTAGAAATTGACTTTGTCCGTTTGCTATTGTACTCCAGCATTTTTTAGGTATTTAGGTCTGTTGATATTGCTAGGTATGCTAGGTATGTATAATGGTAACTCTGTGAGGGTAATTTATAACTCGCTGCTTCAGCAACATTTGAACTTCTGGCTATGAATTTCAGGTCTTCTGTTAGTGCTGCATGATTCAGCTTGAGATTTTGAGTCTTTTGCATTATTATAAATATTCTCGGTCCACTGAGGTACTCATTTATGAGTGATACCTCTATATAGAATGATTTTATTTTTTTCCTTCTCTCTCTCTCTCTCTCTCTCTGCATATAAAGTGTGGCCCAAAAAAAGTGAGAACATCTTGTAAATTAAAAGCTTAAATAGATTACTTATTTACCTTTTTTAGCTATATAACGTCTTTATTTTGACAATTTTCGGTCACCATCTTTGTTTTTTTTTAATTTGTCAATTGTTTACATCTGTCTTTTTTAATTTTTAAATAACTTATATGCTTCGAGATGTTCTCACTTTTTTTGGGCCACCCTGTATATATATATATATGTATAGGTGTTTTGGGTTTTGTTTATTTTTTACAAAAGAGAAGTTAGCTGGCCTTTATGTTCATCGATTGAACTCTCTCAGTAATGATTTCCACTGGACAATATTGCATCTGAATTATATTACCATATTGTCAATATATGATCCCTTTATATAGGTTATGACCCTATTGATCTTACTTATACATTTTACATTAGGTGTCAAGTTCAACTTGGGTAGTCTTTCCCTTTCTTGGAACTCAGCATACTAGGACTAGGAGCTCAACTCTTAACACTTCCATCTCCTGGTCTTTTTCTTGCCTTATTCCACCACTCCAAAAGCAGTTTATGTAACCATGCATGATATATCATATAGTCCAAAGGGAGCTCAAATTTATTCATGTAAAGTGGGATTTTTAGAAAGAACATCCAGATGAAATCAGTGGTGTCCAGCACAAACATCCAAAAAACACCAGGGTTATTTATGTTTTGTCCTGATTATAGTAATTTGGACGTCCCCAGAGGTGCCAAAGGAACAGGAAGATGATGGTGAAGATGTCCCCAAAATGGATGGCCACACGGACAGTATCATAGATGTCCCAGCTGCAAACACTTGGGATGGGGACATCTATGCTATGCTGAATGCATGTCCTCATTTCCCTGCAGTTTTCGTTATCATGGAAAGTATAGGGGATATCAGAGTATCTTCCTCCCTATGTCCTATAGGTGTCTGGATGGCAAAACAATAGCTTTTCTGATGTCTATTTCTGCACTGCATGCCGGGCTCTCTGACTATTAGGTGAACTAGCTGGCTGCCTAGAGCGCCAGTGGCCCAGAGGTGGTCCATTACCACTACTGTTGCCCTTATCATAAGAACATAAGATATGCCATACTGGGTTAGACCACAGTCCATCAAGCCCAGTATCCTGTTTCCAATAGTGGCCAATACAGGTCACAAGTACCTAGCAGGTTCCCAAAAAGACACACAGGTTCCACAATGCTTGTCCAATGGCAAGCAGTGGATTTTCAGGGTCCTCTTGAATAATGGTTTATGGACCCTTCCTCCAGGAACTTGTCCAAACCTTTTTTAAATTGGCTACACTAACAGCTTTTACTACATCTTTCATTCTCTGGGACCTATAGCAAAGACAATGGCCCCAAACAGCCCCATGGCACTTACCTTAAAACTTTGGTTCTGCGGAGCTGTTTGCTTCTATCCCCACTGATGCTGAATGTCGACTTCCTGTTTGCATGGGGGCAGAAGCGGCTTCTGCTTCCATACAAAAGGAAGCTGGCATTAGGTGTTGGTGGCAACAGAAGGAATCAGCTCTGTGGCATAAAGGTTTTAAGGTAAGTGTTTTGAGGCTGTTTAAAGCCATTGCTGCAGCTAATGGTCCCAGAGAGGAATGGCAGTTGTGGCACTGGGGGCTAGAGAGGGGGAGAGGCACAAGGGATGGGGCTGATCTCCTTGCAACGGCCCTGCATGAACGCTCCCCTAGCGGGTGGGGATGTACTTGCCATTTCTGAAATCAGGAGTGCATGTCCAGCTTGCCCAGAATGTCCCCAGTCATGCCTTCATCATGCCACTTCATGGCCTAGGCGTCCTCACACTGGGGATGTCTATAGAACTGGCTTTGAAAATGGTTCTGGGGACGTCTGTGTGATTTGCACACCTGCGTACCCATTTTCAGATGTCCAAAGCATGAATAGGACTTCTAAAATATCCAACAAAAAAGTACAGCAAGGGTGAAAGGGATTCCCACAAGATATCCTATATTAATCTTAGCCCGATATGGCCATGTTTCACGCCTCTCTGAATGACCTCCGTAGTGTTTAGCTTGACTTGTAACACATAGATAAACAAAAATTTGTGCAAGGCGTGACATACAGTGATAAAACAAATTTGTACGGCGTAGCAGTTTTTACCTAATAAAAGAAGCACAGTTATGGTCAATATTATTGGCACCCTTGCAATTCAACCCTTAATGCCCAATATCTTCTAAAAAAGTGGCCAGTAAAATGACTTTGGACTAGATATGCACACATAAAAGAGTCAAATTAAATAAAATGAATTAAAATAGGAAATATTAGGAAATAGTATAAAAACTGGGACATTGCCAGGACATAATTATTGGTAATCTTATAAACAATTCAAATCAGTTTGAACATAAAAACCATATTCCCAGGGTTGGCTCAAGCTTCTAAGGGGAGGCGATTCAAGATGGCGGCAGTTTGAAGCTCCTGCTTAGAGGGTCGGCGTCGAGAGCGTTTCTTTTTCTGGCTACCTTATTCCTTCTGCGGTGGTTATGGGCAGAAGGAAGCGGAAGCAAGTTAGCCTACCTCCGGGTGAAGCTGCTTCCAGTGTGGCCGGTCAGCGGACGCTCCAGATGTGTGGCTTCCTCGGCGGGGGTGAGCGAACGGCATCTTCGGCAGGCCCGGTGGGATCATCGGACCTGAGCACGTCCGGGGTGTTTCTGTCCCCGGAGCAGCGGGCCCCCCCGCCTTGCCCCGGAAGTGATATGCGCGGCAGTGGAGAGTCTCCTGCTCGTGTGCTGACTAGCACGCTGATTCAGGAGGCTTTGGAGGGCTCCTTAGCCGAGGCGATCGCTCCGCGTGGGACCCCTGGAGTGGTGGTAACATCAGTGGCTGGGCCAAGTCTTTTGGCTAGCCCTTCCCAGGAGGATGTGTCCCCGAGTGAGAATGCTGGAGGAGGCGGTTTGGTGAAACCTGCTAAAGTGACTTTAGAGGTGCTATGGGATGTTATTGCTACAATGAATTCATCCTTGGAAACATTTGTTGCATCTGTAAGTACTGATACTAAGTTGTTTAAAAAGGATTTCCTTCAAGTCTCCAGTGTCCAGAAGGACAGGAGGGGAAACTGGCGCAGCTGAGTGGGGAGCTAGGTCAACTCCGTGAACTACACCTTGCCCATGTGAAGGACCGGAATGTGACCAATAGAAAGTTGGAATACCTGGAAAACCAAGTCCGGAAGAAGAACAATTTAAGACTGGTTAACTTTCCTAGGTCCCCTGTGTGTTCTCCTTTGGATATGGTGCGGAGATACTTCCAGGAGGTCTTGAAGATTCCTGGGGATAATCTCCCACCATTAACCAGAGTTCAATATTTAAATACTGGCAGGGGAGCTCTTGGAGCTGCTGGCAACCCTCCGGGAATCTCTGGAGACCTTACTGGTTTCTTAGAGAGTTCTCTGAATTTGGTTACGGCCCGATCTACTCTCCTAATTACACTGGCCCTTGAGTCAGATAAAGCTCTAATTTTTAGGTTGTACTTCAGGAATTTTAGTCAGCAGTTCATGGGCACATGTGTGCGTATTTTTCCTGATTTGGCTAGAAACACTCAGCTGAGGAGGAAGGAATTTCTGGGCTTGCGGCCCAGAGTCCTTTCCCTTGGTGGTACTTTCCTGATAAAATTTCCTGCTCGTTGCTGTGTTTCATTTAAAGAGAAGATATTTGTGTTTTTTGAGCCCGCTCAGCTTCTGGAATTCCTGGTGGCTAGGGAGGATAGTATTGTGATTGTAACATCTCGTACGGCTGATGTGTAAGTCTTGCTCTGCTTTGTTATTTTTCCCTTTAAATGTAATTGTTTTCCTGTTGCCTCCCCTGAGTTATGTTGTGGGCTTATTATGGTAATGTATAAATGGTATGATTCTATGATATTTGGATTTGTATGCTTTGTTACCATGTTTCCTTTATTCAATTTTGGAATTGAATGTATTTTCAAAATTTAATAAATATAAATAATAAAAAAAAACCAAAAAAACATATTCCCATTGCAGTAAATGTAGACACACCTGTGATCAATTGTCAAATGACTTGAATCAATCAATGACTCTAATGTTTAAAATGGGCCCATTCACTCCCTGTTCCATTTTCACAATGGTGAAGACAAGAGAGCTGCCTGAGACCATCAGAAAAGCCATTATCACCAAACATCAAATTTCAAATGGGTACAAGGCCATCTCCACCTTGGAATTCCTATATCTACAGTTTATAATTCTATTAAGAATTTCTGCTGATATAACTTTCAAGAACCTCCCAGGACATGGTGGGAAGAGGAAAATTCATCCAGGAAGTCTTTGAAGGTTAGTGCAAACTGTTGTAAAAGCACCACGTACAATATCCAAAGAGCTTAAGGCTGACCTGGATCAATCTGGCATGGTGATTTCAATCCACACCATACATTGTGCACTAAACAAAGAGTGAGTTCATGGGTGAATGCCAAGGATTACCCCGCTTCTCAAATACAGACATAAAAAGGTCCGCCTGATCTTTGCCCAAACCCACCTTGAGAAACCATAATCCTTCTGGGAAAATGCTCTGTGGACAAATGAAACCAAACTTAAGCTCTTTGGCCATGCAGACCTGTGATACATTTACAGATGAATAAATGAAGCTTAAAAGGTAAAAAGCATCCTTCCTATAGTTAAATATGGTAGAGGTTTCATAATGTTGTGGGGCTGTTTTGCTGCCTCAGGAAATGGAGGCCTGGAACTTATTAAAGGAATCATGAAGTCAGAGGACTACCAAGGTATTTTGTAGTGAAATGTGCTACCTAATGTCAGAAAGTGATATCATGTGATTACCCATTTTATTACTACTTTTGTTGTTCTCCCTTTATATTTCCTTTTATGTTCATATACTTAGGGGTCTGTTTACTAAACATTCCTAATGTGCGGGGCCGCGGTAGTGTGCCTGTGCCATATAAGGAGTGGGCGGTTCAGGCAGAGAAAAGAAAAACAACTGGAGTAAGCGATCGCACATTTGCGCGGGGCGCTATTGTGCGCCGTGCATAATAGTGCGTGGGAAGGCTAAGTGGCGCCCTGATGTGCACACACAAAGGAGCAGAGCCATAGTACAATGGTTAAGACACTGGCTGTGGGTGCAGCTGCCATGGGTTCAATTCCCCATTGTGCACAACAAAAAGGGCTGGCTGAGGCATTAACTGTAATGAGTAAAAGTGCTTTAGGAGGCATATTAATTTTGGGCGGCATAAGGCGGTGCACTGTTAATTTTGGGCGGCATAAGGCGGTGCGCAGATGCCCAAGCATAGGAACAGAGCCACAGCACAATGGTTAAGACACTGACCAATAGTGCAGAGATCAGGGGTTCAATCCCCCACAGTGCCCAATGAAGAAGGCTCTCTGAGGCAGTGTGTATTATGGGGATGAGTGCTGTAGGGGGCAATCTATTTTTATTTCAGTTATCACTACTAGCAAACGCACTCACAAAGCGTGTTAACATAAGGCGGCCCATAAGGCACATGTTAAAGTTCACTGTCCGCCAAGGCACCCTTGAATGTCCCCTATAGGGCACCATATATGTTGCGTCACAGGATAATGTATAGTGCACCTTATATGGACGGCAACCATAAGGTGCCCTATAGGGTGCCCTATAAAGCACCCTCAGAGGCACCTTATGGGTACAGTACACTGAGGGTGTGTTTGATGGCAGCAACATATGTACATTAAATCTAAAAAAAGCTTTGGACAACCCTATCAAATAACCCCACTGTGGGCTCGAACCCATTACCGCTGGCTCCACAGGCAGTGAAGTAACCATTGGGCTACAGCTATATAGCTGCCAGCAAGCCCCTGGCTGGCTGCAGAGAGCCTGCATGTCACCACACAGACAGTCTGCTGTGGGAACCAGGATAGGGTTAGGCCACCCATACCCATGATGCACTGCACATGCAAATCAGCTGTCCACAGATGAACACAAGATGGGGAATGCACCCCAACAGCTCCCCGGCCTGGTAGGGGGACGTGTCCGTGTGCACCCACACAGCACCTTGGCCTGGTAGGAGGTACTGACTGGGTGTTTAATTTGCACAGAGTAGCTACACACAGTCACACTGTGTGGGAACTGTGCTCACCCTGAGTGTGCGATGAGGCGCCCTGGACCAGGTCCACAGCACCCTCCATGGCTGAGAGAGGCCATGGCAGAGCTCCAAAACAGTCGTAATCTGTGAGATAGGTAGTTTCTGCAGGAACACCTTGGATATCTCTGTCTGTCTCAGTCAGGGGGAACCCCACAGACCCCTAGGTGGGCTATGTACCACCAACCCCCCCCCAAGCCGAGGGTGGCAAACAGGCAGGGTCTCCTATCAACAGATCCCCATTATACACACCCTGCCTGCCTGCCGCGCGCCCCCCCCCCCCCCCCTCTGCAATGATGGCAGTAGAGTGGACCAGCAACCCCAGTCCTGTTGGGGAACAGACACCCTACAGGGCAGTCCAAGCAGCCCCACACACACCCAGACCACAATATCAGACAGACAGTAGGCCTGGATATGCTAAGATGCACCCCACCACTATCTGATATTCCCCTGCATCAAGCCACTGCACCCTGCAAGGCACTCCAGCAGGGCACATACCAGCTGTGAACAGTCTGCTGGTTAGTCCCACTGGAAATGCATGCACCCACAACTGGGATGGCAGCACACACAAGCAGATACATCAGTGACTAGGCCCCAACAGGTGACCCATATATATCACATGAGGGAAGTGCTATGAAGCACTATGGGGGTGCCTAGCCATGCTGCCATCACTGCACAGTCAGGGTGGAGTGAAAGCCCAGCAGCACATACAGAGGTCACCCTGTCTGTGGAGGTGGTGGACAGCCACTACAATGTCCCTGCCAGTGCCCTATGCCCTGTGCAGATGCATCCTGGCCAGCCCACCCTGTCTGAGCTATACCCATGGTACCTTGCTGCTCATTATGCACATCATCAGGCCAAAACTGTGGACAGTGTTTGCAGCCAACACACACTGTATAGACAGACACACACTCCCACACGTATGCCAGCATTGTGCTACTATAAAGGGGTTCAGAATCCTTGCCCACCACACCAGTCCTGGGCACAGTACAGGCATGGGTATGGTATGCAATACCGTTGGGGGTCCCTCCCTAGGGTGGTAAACACTGTCAGGGGCCAGACCTGACGCACACACCGCAAACATCAGATAGATTATTATGATGGAGCTCATAGAGCAGACTGTGCGTAACGTAGGGATATCTATCTGCCAGTACTCATAGCAAACGTTTGAGAGCTGTGTACCATATACCCTGGTGTAGGGTGACATTTGCTAAGGTATGCAAGTGCTGGTATTGGGAGATGCACGCAGGGCCCAATGTCCTGCCTCAACAGGAGGCATTGGCCAATGGGGCCTGTGGGTGTGGGTGTGGGTGTGTCTGTCCCTGTTGGCTGCTGCTGTACGGCAGAGGTTCCCAAATCCAGTCCAGGTTTGCAATACACTGGTTGGGGTTTCCTGCTGTCCCTCATGAATATGCATGAGCTACATCTACATGCCATGGGGGTGGTGCATAGATATACAGCACGGTTATTTGTATGAGTGGCAGCATGGAACCTGAATGGTGTGTGGTCCTCCAGGACTGCATTTGTGAGACTCTGCTCTAGGTAATGCCCCTGGTCATGGTGTCTGTGCTTGGTGGTGTAAAAGATAGGCGTATGACCAATGCGTATATCCCCAGCAATAAAGGATTGCCCTTACTAACATGGTTTAGTTGTGGGGAAAATATGTGGACAGGAATGGCAGTAGCCCCAGCTGGGCTTTGAACCTGTGACCTTTTGCTCCTGCACACACTGTCTGTGTGCACTGCACCACTGTGTTGCCACAGATGTGCTGAATTCCCTGGGAAGTCCATGACTGTACATCCGACAGGGCCTATGTTGCAGTGGACGTGCCAGCCTGCACATGGCTCGGCCACTGTCTTCTGTGGCTAGCAGCCACTGCCCCCTCCACCACCTGTACCCTACCGCCAACATGCTGGCATGTCCGTATCTTGGAAAAGCATATGACCTGATTGAGTTGTGGCACTCCAGGACTGCATTTGGGGGACTCGGCTGTTGGTAATGCCCATTGTTATGGTGTGTGTGCGGTGTTGGGTACAAAATGGGTGTGTGAACCATGCTTATGTTCTCTGCAATAAAGGAGTGTCTTTACTATCTCTGTTTAGTGGTGGGTAAAATATGGGGACTGGGTTGGCAGGAGCCCCAGCTTGGATTTGAACCTGTGACCCTCTGGTCCTGGAGGTACTGCTTCTGTCTGCTGCACCACACTGTGGCCATAGTGATAGTGCAGTCCCTGGGGGTGGGAAACCTGACCAAAGGAGTCAAAAACCCTGCTCTGCACATTTGTACTGTGGGCTCAGTCACCTTGTCTGGTGACAAAAGTGCAAATAAACCCCTCAACCGACCACGGCGAACTGGGGATAAATATAACCAAGCTGGGCAACAATGATATTAATGGGCAACCATAGCAAACACTCCCAGGAAGGCTCAGAACAAAGGAAATGGTTTTTGGAAGGGTCTCCGCTCCGTAGCCCCTTCCATACTTCATTTCATTTTTTTGGAGCTTTCCTGGGTGTGTTTCTTATGTTTGCCCATTAATATCAGGGTTCCCCAGCTGACTTCCTATTTTTAATATGTTTGTTTGGGTCTTTTTCTATCTTTATTTGCACTTTTGTTCTGTGCACATGTATCACACTGCTCACGTTTTGCAGGTTTCCCCGGTTTCCCTGTACATTGCTGACGGAAATGGTTTCTCTTCCCTTTAAATGCCCTCTACCGTGAGTGTTTCACTCGCGCTATTTTTAACCTGCAAATTCGTCCCCGATACTGTGCGGGGAGCCTCTCCCCTCCCCTTCCCCGCCCATTGACCCCGTCTCTCCGCCCCTCGGGAGCCTTCCTCCGCCCTCAGAATGCCTTTCCACGCCTCTATCGGACATTTGCGGGCCGGGTACTTGTGCGGGGCACGTTAGTGCGGCGCGCAATTGTGCGGGGCCCACGCGCACTTGTGCGGGGCGTTTAAGAGCGTTTCTGAGCGTTTGAGTGCCGCGTTTCCGTGCGCTATTGTGCGGCACGCAATTGTACGGCTTTTAGTAAACATGCCCCTTAGTTTTGTAAATAAGTTTATTTGATTTAATCCCTGTTTTCTTCTTCCCTGTTTATTGTAAGATTTTGAAATTCATTGTGAACCGCTTTGATTTTAGGAAAAAGCGGTATATAAGTCCTGTTAAATAAATAAATAAATAAATAAAGCTAGGTCTGGGTCAAAGGTCAAGGGTCCTTCAGCAGGACAATGACCCAAAACATACATCCAAAAGTATAAAAGAATGGTTAAAAAGGAACACATGGACTGTTTTAAACTGGCCAGCAGTGAGTCTTGGGGGTATGTTTACTAAACTGCGGTAAACGTGAATAACGCGCGTTGTACAACGTTAACGATCGTTAGCGCATTATAACGTGTGTAATCACGTGCTAACGAGCGTTGACGTCATACTACGCGCGTTAACTGTAGTTAACGATCGTAAACTCCCGCGGCGCAGTAAAACAACGCAGAAGGTGGAGAGAGGGCGGAGAGAAGGGGTCAATGGGTGGAGAGTGGGCGGGGAGAGGCTCCCCTCACACTAACGCGCTGAATTTCAGAGCTCAATTCCAATGCAAATGAAAACCTGCCGTTAAAGGCATATTAAAGGGGAGAGAAACCATTTAGGTGTCAGCAATGTACAGCCCAGGCAGGAAAACCAAAAAAAAGTGATACATGTGCACAGAACAAAAGGGCACAGAAACACTGAAAATGACTCCAACAAATTGGATAAAAGCAATAACCAAGCTGGTCAATAGTGGTATCAATGAGAAACATAACCCCCCCCCGAGTAAGCTCCATAGAACAGATATAAATTGTGGAAGGGTCTATACTCCGTCCCCATACAAGGTGAATGGGCCCACAGTGAAATAGCGCTGCTCAGGGTTTCCCCCACCACCAGACAGGGTGCCTATGGCATGCACAAGTCCCGCAACAGCAGGGCGGGCATGTCGGAACGGCAACTGGACAGATGCTGGAGAAGGGGATACAGAGGGCCGCAGGCGGCACATGCTGTGGTGCAGCTGGGCCACAGTGAGGACTAGGGCGATGCCTAGGTGGCCCATACGAATGCAGAAAACAGCAGAGCAGCCAGACAGCAACTGCTGAAGGCCCAACATGGGCACGAGTGTGTTACCCAAAGCGTCACAGGGGATAGCAGCCAACAGCAACCCCCAAGGGCACGGAACATTGGCAGGCGGGGCTGGGGGGGAGCGTGGACATCTATGCAGGCACCCCTACCCCAGAACCTGCACCATAGGCAGCCGCATACCTGCACACTGGAGTGCCTGAAACTGCGCACCACCAGCTCCAACAGCAGAAGGGCATGTCAGCAAGATGGCTGAGAGATACGTGTGGTGGAGGGGGCAGTGGCAGCTGGCCAGAGCAGACCGTGGCCTAGCCCTGTGTAGGTGGGTGCCATGCACTGCAACAGACAGGCCCTGTCTGACCAACAGTCAAGGTACCACCAGGGAATGCAGTATCTCTGTGATAACATGGTGGTGCAGTGCACAAAACCACTGTATTCAGAAGCAGAAGGTCACAAGTTCAAGTCCCAGCTGTGGTTTCCGCCAACCCAGTCCTCATATTTTACCCACCACTATAATGTCCTAATACAGACAGAACCTTTTTTGCAGATGACGTAAACATGCCCAAAACACCTACATCCTACCCTACAGAGCACAGACACCATAAACATACCCATTACCTAGAGCAGAGCCTCCCAAATGCAGTCCTGGAGGGCCAAACACCCATTCCGGTTCCATTCTTCCTCTGATGAAGATGCCTGTGCTGCATTTCTATGTGCCACCCCCATGGTATGCAGATGTATCTCATGCATATCCATGAGGGACAGCATGAAAACCCGAACAGTGTTTGGCACACCAGGACTGGAGTTGGGAAACACTGCCGTAAAGCAGCAGCCAACAGGGGCAGACACACCCGCACCCACAGTCCCCATTATCCAAAGCCACCTGGAGAGGCAGAACTTTGGGCTCTGCGTGCATCTCCCAATACTAGCACCTGCATACCTTAGTAATGCCACCTTAAACCTGGGAATATGGTACACATCTATCAAAAGGTTGCTCTGATTACTGGCAGATAGCAATTCCTAGCTTAAGTAAGGGGGTATAGAATGTGTCACATGCCTCCTCAATTCTCACCACCACCAAAAAGTTGTCTAATACACAATATTTTGGTGGTGGTGAGAAGCAAAGAGGCACGTGACAAATTCTATCTAACCTTTTTGATGTCTTGGAGATCTGCACCTTGCCTACTCACAATCTTAAATGACAGAGATGTAAGGCAGGGGTCTCCGAATCCAGCCCTAGAGGGCCCCAAACCAGTCAGGTTGGCAGGATATCTCTAATGCATATATATCTCATGCATATTCATTAGGGCTATCCTGAACACCCGACTGGCCTAGGGGTTCAAGGAGGACTGGTCAAGAACCACTGGTCTATCAAGTGTGCGGTGGCTGCCAACACCCCACACAGCCCTCAGTGCTAGCACTGTTGCCATTATTGGCCTGACAATGTGCATAATGAGGAGCAAGGTACCGTGGGAATAGCCTGGATAGGGTGGCCTGACCTGGCTGCATCTGCACAAGGCATAGGGCAATAGCTCGGACATTGTAGTGCCACCACCTGCACGAACAGGGTGGCCATAGCATGTCCTGCTGGGAGGTCACTCTCAACCTGACTGAGCAGTGAACATTGCATGGCTAGGTTCCCCCATAGTGCTCTATAGCATTTCTCTCATGTGATATCTATGGGTTCCCTTTTGGGGCCCAATCACTGATTTATCTGCTGTGTGTGTATGCTGACATTCCTGTTCTGGGTGCCTGCATCTTCTCCAGGACCATGCACTATGGACTAGCTGGTGGACTGTCTGCAGCTAGTATGTGTCTTGCTGGAACACCTCGCAGGGTGCAGCGGCTGGAGGTGTGCTGCTGGAGAATGTCAGATAATGTTGGGGGCAGCTGCACATTTCCAAGCCTGACATCTGTCTACCATTGCCTTATGGATGTGTAGTGCTCTGTCTGTTCCCCAACAGGACTGGGGATGATGGTCCTCTCTACTGCTACCATTGCAGTGAGGTAGACTGTGGCTCTGTTGGTGGGTGAACCTGTTCTGCACCCTGAGCCCCAGAGGGTGGGTTGTGTGGTGGTACATAATTCCCCCCCACAGCAGGTAACCATGGCACCAACACCAGATATGCACTATTTTGGGTGCATAATCGCCCATAGTGACTAGACATGACCGAGACATACAGCAGGACACAGATGTATTCAAGGTGTGTCTAACGCAGAGCTACTCAATTCCAGTCCTGGAGGTCCGCAACCCTGCAGGTTTTTGGGATATCCCTAATGATATGCATGAGATATATATGCATTAGAGATAGCCTGCCAACCTGACTGGTTTTGGCCCTCCAGGGCTGGATTTGGAGACCCCTGCCTTACACCTCTGTCATTTAAGATTGTAAGTGGGCAAGGTGCAGATGTCCAAGACATCAAAAAGGTTAGAATTTGTCACATTCCTCCTTGCTTCTCACCACCACCAAAATATTGTCTATTAGACAACTTTTTGGTGGTGTTGAGAATCTAGGAGGAATGTGACACATTCTATCTACCCTTTTGATGTCTAGAACATCTGTACCTTGCCCACTCACAATCTTAAATGACAGAGGTGTAAGGCAGGAGTCTCCAAATCCAGCCCTGGAGGGCCACAAACCAGTCAGGTTGGCAGGCTATCTCTAATGCATATATATCTCATGCATATCATTAGGGATATCCCAAAAACCTGCAGGGTTGCAGACCTCCAGGACCGGAATTGAGTAGCTCTGGTCTAACGGAATTACAGACAACACACTGATGGGGACCTGCAGCATGGGGTATGTCAGCCGTGAAAGGTGCTGTGGACCTGTTGCTGGCCACCCCACCTTAAACTCAGGGTGGTCACAGTACTCACACTATGTGACTGTCTGTGGTTACTCTGTGACAGTGCTGCACACAGTCATTTCACCCTACCGTGCCAGGGGGCTGTGTGGGTACATACCCCTTCTTGTGTTAATCTCTGGACTGCTGATCTGCATGTGCAGTGCACCATGGGTATGGTTGCATTGACCCAGATCCTGGCCAACACAGCAGGCGGTTTGGGTGGTGGCCTGACGCCCTTCAGTAGCCAGCCAGGGAGTTGTTCACAGCTATGGGGCTGCAGCCCAGTGGTTCCTTCAATTCCTGTGGGGCCCATGGTCATGGGTTCAAGCCCACAGTGGGCTTATATTATAGGGCTGTCTGCAGCATTGTATAGTTTTAATGTACATTGGTGCTTCCAGTGACAACCCCTCAGCGTACTGTAACCTTACAGTGCCTCATAAGGTGCCCCATGCGGCACCTTATCTGGCGCCCTATAAGTTGCCTTATAGGGTTGTTCTATAGGGGACATTATGGTGTGCCTCAGCGGACAGTGCACTTTATAATGTGGCCTATGGAGTGCGTTATGGGGTGCCTTCTGCGGCACCTTCGGTTACGCCACTGTGAGGGTGTGTTTGCTGGCAACACTACTGAAAAAAAATGTAAAATGCCTCCTCATTCACTACGTAATGTACAGGGTGATGCCTCAGACAGCCTTCTGCATTGGGCACACTGGGGAATCGATCCCATGATGCCTGTATCAGCGGTCAGTGCAGTAACCATTGTGTTACAGCTCTGTTTAAGTGATTTGTGTCTATGCGCCTTCTTATGATTAACGCGCGGTAACGTGCCACGGCGCCCTGTAACGCTCGTTAGTTTTTGGAATGCGTGTTAGTGGTAATGATGTACCGCCCATGTCCTTATTTGGGGTTTCTGTCTCTACCGCGGCTCCTAACACGAATCGCACTAACGCACTTTAGTAAACATACCCCTTGATCTCAATCCAATCGAGAACCTTTGGAAAGAGCTGTAATCTGCCATTGGTAAAAGGAATCCTGGAAACATTCATGAACTGGAACAAATCACAGTTGAAGAGTAGGTGAAGCTACCAGTAGACAGATATTCAAACTTATAGATGGCTACAAGAAACATTTAGAATCTATCACCACTGGCAAGGGTTGTGCAACCAAATACTAGTGAAGGCCATTAATCCTGTCAAGGTCATATTTTTTTTTCTCAGAAACTACTACTTCTAAGTTTCACAGACATCTTTATTTTTGTTGTATACCTTTGAACATACTTTTAAAATATTCTGAAGGCATTCAGTTGGAATATTTCCAATTATTTCTCAAGATATTGTACACAACATATGCAAAATATAAGGCTGCCAATAATGTTGACCACAACTGTACTGTGGCATAGCTGGAGTAGGAATTATGGGAGAACTGCACAAGTCTGCAGGTCCAAATTCCTCTGCTTAAGGGCTTAAGTAATACCGTTACTGATATAATTCTGTGTGTTTTGTTTTATTTGATTCCTTATTCTATTTGCAATGGAATTTAGAGAACTGGAACCAAAGAAACAGCGTCAAATTTTGCTACCTGGTGAGCAGTAGGTCATGTAGAGATTCTTTCAACTACTACTGCGTTAACTGCGGGTGCCACCACTACATGCCCCAAAGCTAACTAGAGGCATTCTGAAGTGGCGCCCACCACTAACCAGGCAGCAGTGATACTGAGATGCTGCCCAATGAGCGACATGCAGTGAAAGTCAGCTGCAGGAAATGATGGTCGAACGTTCACTGGAGAAGCTAACTAGGCAATGACTGAATGACGCTGCCTCCAAGTTAGTTTCACAGCAATTCAAGCAACCCAGATAGTCAATGCTAGAGTCCGGACAGGGCCCCAGCATTGAATATATGGTTTAACGTTCAGCGTCGGTGGCTAGCTGCTTTAACAGTGCGAGCTGCCGACACTGAATATCGGGACCTATATTTATAGGAGTTGGGTGAAGTGAGGAAGGAAGTGTGAGTGTCTGTTATGTAATGTCAAGTTGAATGAATAAGACAACCCTTTATTTGTGTTTCACACACCTTTAGGGCCCTATGAACTAAAGTGTGAAGTAACTGCACAGAAGTGTACTTTGCAAGAAAAATGATGCAGAATGTCTGGACACATGCAAAAAGACCAAAGTTCAGACACTGGAGCATGTTTATTAAAGGGCACACCGGTGCACGTTTGAGCTACAAAACTAGCACAGAGGCCTGTGCTAACGTTTGGGGACACCTGCCTGTCCTCCTGCCATTAGCCTATTGGTAACATGCAGCATATGGGTGCACATACCAGCATCCCTTCGGGTGCTGTTAAGTGTATCCATGCTAAGGACAACATTCATGGTTAGCGAGCTTCCATAATGCCTGCACTAACCGTGATGTGCCTGCAACCCCTATGTTATACCCCTAACCTGCCCAGTCTCAATCACACAATAACAAGTTAGCATGGGATTTTTACCACAGGGTCTCCACATTAACAGTTAGTTTGGTGCCTTTAGCGTGAGACAAGCATCTTGCTAACAGTGCGGTTTATTAAAATGCCCCATTCTATGTACTTTTTAGTCTGAAGTGCACTTTTGCAAAGCCACTTTGCAAAAGTACACATGACAGGAGCAAATGCTCATGCAAAGTTTGCTTCACACAAACTATGTAAACTTGGCATTAATTAGCCGCTGTAATGCAAAATCATGCAAAGCAGTTCATTAATGCACACAAATGTGAAAACAAGTATGCTAAAAATGCTTTAAGGGCCTATTTCACTGAAAGATAACTACAGCTTAAGAATTGCAGTTAATTTTTCCAAGATGGAAAACAACAACAGTAAAGGAGCCTTTGCATGCAAACATAAAACAAGTAAAGGGCCTACCAGCCCAAGTTGCTTCAGACCCTTTCCCCCAAGGGAATCTCAACTCCCCCTCTTCCCAAGCCCTCATAAGGGGGGATAAAACATTAAAATCCCTCCACTTCCCAAGAAGCCCTATCTCCTAACAATGTAATGCTGAAGGTTGACCCGATCTGCCCTCTCCCCCCCAGTACCCCTCTATTAGGAACATAGGATTTGCCAAACTGGGTCAGACCAATGGTCCATCGAGCCCAGTATCTTCTTTCCAGCAGTGGCTAATCCAGGTCACAAGTACCTGGCAGGATCCCAAAAGGCAGACAGGTTCCATACTCTTCCCTCTGGCACCTCAAATCACTCCAAGGAATCTGGGTGGGAATGGAGGTAGGAGTGCTTGCCACTTATTCCTGCCCCATAGACTGCTAATTACCCTATAAAAGTTCATCAAATTGACCCCTAGTGATAGTACTGCTAGACTACCACTGGGGGTCAGTCCATGCCATTTTTGAAGCTAGCAGCGTACTGGGTAGGAATAAATGGGTACAGTTCCTGTCCCATTACCTCCCTCCCACCCCCTGAAATGTTGGGATGAGTTGGGATGGCGAGATTTGGACAGAAAGATTCCAGGAGGACGGGGAAGCGGCCGACCCTCAGCATTATAATGTTAAGAAGAAGGGTAATGGGGAGGAGAGGGGATTTTAATCATTCAGCTCTATCCCCGGGGCTGGAAATGGGGGTGGAGGGGGGGGGGCATCGGGCCAACTAGGTCCATGGGAGTCTCCAGTTTGGGTCAGTGAACCTTTTAATTTTATTGTGCCACTATGTAAAGGACCCTTTAAAAAATAATAAACTTCTCACTGGTTACTACGGCCAAGAACATGCAAAGTTTTGGGCTGTAGCAAGAGATATTCATATGAAATTTAGCAAAGGATGTAAATGAGCAAAGAGCTCAATTAGCTAAATTTTGCGAAGTGGGTGCAAACCCACAGACATTTTCCCTTCATCGCTCAAAAATGTCTTAATATTGTTTCCCTAACCTTTTGTTTTACCATGTCTGATGTCTTTTTTAGATAATGCTTCTCAGTGACCCAGAGATTGAAAGCAGCATACTCATCAGCTCAGATGAAGGGGCCACTTATCAAAAATACCGGCTAAACTTTTATATCCAGAGTCTGCTTTTTCACCCCAAGCAGGAAGACTGGATATTGGCATACAGTCTTGATCAAAAGGTGAGAAATTCATTTTGGGTTTTGGTTCCGAGTGACATTTTCTCAAGTATACTACTTCTGATGTATAGTCTTTTTAAACCTTCACCTTAGCTTCTGTTTTCCTAAAGAGCTATAATAATGCTAACTGCATTAATGTATTAAATATTCCATCAATATGAGCTATATTATCTTGAACATAACCTTTCCATCTCTTGTGACTGAAGGGTACGGCAGGTGCAAGGTGTCAGCTACTTCTCCCCTGAGGATGCCAGAGTGACATTTGCAGACTGAAAGCTGCTATAAATTTGGATCTTTTATAATATCAAATGTCAAATTGGTTTTAATGCTTAGATCTTTAATGTAACCAGAAAATGTGACTGATATAGAAAGACCACGGTATTCTTTTGATGTCTAGTGAATTTAATTTTCCTTTAGCCAAAGTGAAAGTTTTTAAAACTAGGCTAATCTTTCAAAAACAGTAAACTTAGGACAGACACACTCTAGGGCATGAACAATTTATGTGGTGCATCAAACAATTGAGTGTAAAGACGCTCGAGCAAGGTCGGCCCAACCATCAGATAGGGTGACAGCTTCTGGAGGATGGCAAAGAGCAGGACGTTCAAAGCTAAACCATAGATTCTGATAGCTGGCGGGTGGGGGGAGGGAGGCATATGAGTTAAGGTTTGTCTAGAGTACCAACACTTTGAACCAACTCTGGGGCTGGAACTTGAGGGCTGTTCTACTAAATGCCATTAAGGTTACACAATGAGCACTATTTTGTCTGATAGACCATTATGAGGACATTCTAGAGGACTTATGTACATGAATGGACACTTAGGCACCTGCTTTAGGCGGTCGCTGTTCTGTAAGTGCATATGTAAGTCTCATCGTCTGTACTTTCAGTTAGGGTCTACATAGGAATGGAGCTTGGGCACAGCAGGGACTACATTTGCGCACATAAGTTATAGACTAGTGCAACTTACGCTCGTTTCTGCGGGCATTTACGCCCACTTCAGAGCAGACATAGCTACTGCGACTAGTCTCAGGCAAATCACTAAACCCCTATTCTATAACAGAGCCTCATACTTTGCTTGATAGACTAGGCCCTACATATGTTCATCGCAATGCATGTCAACTGTGTGGGAGGTTATAGAATTCGCTCAAGATGTAGATGTCTTGAATCAGTATCTGCTCTTCTTTAAACCAAGGACAGAGAAGAGGAACATAATATCCTAACTATACTTGTAATGATGCTATAAAGCATTTTTATTTTACGTGCACAGATTAAGGAGCATTTTTATATCTATGAATACTGAGATCAGAGAGGTTAAGCAAAGATTTTGTGATTAAAATTTCAGAAAGACATCGGACATACAATAGATACAAAATTTATTGGACTGGGCTTAGACACCAAGGAGGAATATTCAACGTGATTAACATTGTTAGCAGCCTTGCTGTGTTTATCATGGTCACCAGAATAGTCAGTGTCACTAGCATGATTGGTGCCCTGAATATCCCCGGGTGCAACCGCTGTTGGCCCAATGCTAGCCGGCTAGCATCAGGTTTTCCGTGAGCAGAGCATAGGTGGCATCCAGTGATAACCCGTCAGTGGCGATATTGAGCCGCTAACCGGTTATTGTTAAGTGGTGAACATTAGGCACCTGAAAGGGTGGACTAACTTTCACCGCAAAAGCTAACCTGACATTGAATATCTGGGTGCTAGTTTCGGCAGTGGCAGCTAGCCACTGAATATGTCCCTGGTAATTTTTATTAGAACACAAGGGACAAGATTTACTAAGGGGCCCTTTTACTAAAGTTTGGCAGTTATTGTGTGATAATTTTCAAAATTTATTTATTTATTTATTTATTTACATTTTCTTATATACCGCGCTATTCTGCATCAGTGCGGTTTACATTGAATAAACTAAAACTACATTGAACAGAGCATTATAACTTGGAGATAACTATTTTACAGGGAACATGTAACTGCTGAATGGTAACTGAAAAGCCTTTATATTAACTCTCGGAGGCTTGCCTAGAATCTTCTCATACAGTTAATGCAGAGACAATACATGTGGAGGCCATTTCTGTTCAGGGCTCGTCCAGTCCGTCTGGATGTCCAAAATCTGGCCGGGTCAGATTTGCACTCGATTCCACATCTGCGGGAGCTAGATGTTCCCATAGGAGCAGAATCGGGTGCAGTGGGCCTGGACGGGTAGGATGTGCCCTGATTCAGGTCCGCTGCATGTTCTCTGCCCTCCCCGTCTAAGCCTTCCAAGGCCCCTGCATGAAGCTGGTGCCATCGCATCCCATTCCCATGGCATTGGGACACCATGCTGGAGCCCCGATTGCCCACAAGCCTTTTACTTTTACTTTTCCCCACCACCCGACCTGCCAGGGTCGGAATCGGGAGGTGGGGATCCTGCTGGCCTGCCTACCTCATCGGTGGTGGTCCCGCGATACTGTCCTCTGGCATCGGGGGATGTATTCCATCTCTGAGGTGGAATAAGTCCCCCGTCTAAGTCAGCAACCCCGGACATAGAGGGCCACGACCGGAATCGGCCCTGTACATCCAGGGTCAGGGTACTGCCTCCATCCCAAGTTATCAGCTTAGTGACATAGAAATAGAAGTTTTAGAAAAGGGTCTTTCCTTTGTACCCTTTAAGCAACATGATGAGTTTGGGACTCATATAGAATTACACAATTTTTTTCGAAAGATCAAAATTATTGATTTTTTTTCATACCCACACTTCAGTAGATTCTGATAGTTCGGTCATTAAAAAATCGTCCGCCTGGATGCCACCAAGTACGCAAAATATTCTTATTAGTGCCTTTGAGAAAGTTGTTACTGCTAGAGTACAAGAATTAAACTCTAAACATCACACATTTCATAATTTAACTTCTATGCCAAGTAAGGCCCTTAAAAAATTGAGAGATAATCCTTCTATCATAATTAAACCAGCAGATAAAGGAGGAGCCTTAGTTATACAGGACAGACAATCTTATGTCACAGAGGTACTTAGACAACTTAATGACAAGAATTTCTATGATAAAATCTATGATGATCCCACTCCCATATTAAAACAAAAGGCTGACACTATTGTATATATAGGACAGCAAGCGGGTTATTTAACCAAAAAAGAAATAGAATTCCTTACAGTTCAACACCCTGTTATAACTACCATATATATGTTACCTAAGATTCACAAATCTTTTGTAAATCCACCAGGGCGTCCTATAGTCTCCACTATAGGTTCACTATTAGAACCCTTTTCAAAATTTCTAGATATCTTCTTAAGACCCTTCATCCCGAAAGTTCCATCTTACATATGAGATTCTGCGCATATTATCAATATTTTAAGGGATTTTAATGGTTTTCATGACCAGTTGGTTTTAGTCACTTTGGCTATATCCTCCTTATATATGAATATCCCACAGAGAGCAGCATTGGACATTATAGAAGATACTTTATTTCGCAGAGATCGTCCTGTTTGAGTTCCATCTTTTTTTCTTTTACAGATGGCGATTTTAGCCATGACTGAGAATTATTTTTGTTTTAAAGGAGTGTTTTATAAACAGATAAAAGGAGTTGCTATGGGCTCATCAGTGGCTCCTGGCGTAGCTAACTTATACGTTGCTCACTTTGAAGAACAGTACTTGTCAGATAATCACCCCTTTAAAGCACATATTCTTTTGTGGAAGAGATATATAGATGGCATTTTAATGATATGGGACGGTACAGAAGAACTTTTGATGAAATTCTTCAGATGGCTCAATAACCTAGACTGGGTCAATGCGTTAGGTCTTACAATGCCTAAACGCTAAATGCCCTATTTGCATCAAGGACCTTTCCGTGTCACCATTAGTTTTTATCCAGTTTTCAATATTTTCTTTAAAACTTTCATTTAACCTCAATGTTAATTAAATGGGTGCTTATCTTGTATCAAGCAGCAGCCCCTTCTCCGGGCAAGTCATAACCCCGACGCCAATCCTCAGCACTTATGCGTTTCACCCTTCCCTGGGTTTCTTCGGGGGATATACAAGTAAAGAGATATCAGCACACTGCGATTATTCAAATCTTCAAACTTCGCTTTATAATCACAGTGTGCTGATATCTCTTTACGTGTATATCCCCTGAAGAAACCCAGGGAAGGGTGAAATGCATTAAGTTCAGGGGCATAAGGGTGGGGGAGGATTTCAGGCTGGTGGGCGATGCCTTCTCGGAGGGGCCGGCAGGGGAGGGCTAGAGGGTCTGGTAGAAGGGGGAAGGCCACAGTGGGCACGCTGGCGCCTCCACAGTTGTATGGGGTCAACAGGGAGGTAGAGGTGGTTGCAGCAGATAGGGAGGGGCAGATGGGCCGGAGGGCGGCAGGCAGGCATGATGCCAGTGCAAGGGGGGCTGGGAAAGGAAGGGGAAGGGCAGTAGCCATGCCAAAGCCTGGCAGGGGGAGGCCTTCACTACGGGGGGCTAGAGGGCCCTGGGTGTGCGAGGTAGGGCCGCAGGCTAGCGTGACTGGGCTGCCAGTGCTAGATGGTGGTTCAGGTGGTCTCTCGGCTAGCACTACTGACATGCCTAGTCGGGGACAGGGCGGTGGGGTCGAAGGGGTCGCAAGAGGCTCTGCAGGAGGGGCAGCTAGGCAAGGTCTGGGTGGGGTGGGGTGAGTGAGCCGGGGTTGGGGGTTGGGTCACGCCATGGCAGGGAGCCCCGGGCTTTGGCAGCCAGGGACTTTCTTTTCCCATGGGCTGGTCTGGAGCTCATGGAGGCTTTCGGACACCTGGTGCCTCGGCGCCATGGGAACACTGGGGGGGGGGGGTGGGCAAGGTTCGTCTAGGGCTGAGTGGCTGGGGGCTTGGCAACTTGCTTGGCATCCTCCTGTCCCCCCCCCCCTTCTTTTTCTCTTGTGCCTCCACAGGATCCAGCAGTGTTGCACGTGGCGGGGCGAGGAACCGGACTACAACAGGGTGCAGAGAACAAGACTGCGGCATCAACAGCGGGGAGCCCGGTGGGGATGGAGGATGGCATTGTGGGTGATGGTGGGTTGCAGCAGATTGAAGCAGAGGTCCACAAGTCTACGACCCTTCCAAGGGTGGTTTCGGCTGCGGACACGGCGGTGGGAGATGAGTTTCAGGTGCAACCGGGGGGTGGGGTTGAGCAGGTTAGCACGCAAGAGGGTGTGGGGTCTAAGGCAAGGAAGAAGAGGAAGCATTCGCGAAGGCGGCATCACGGTTCAGATTATTCCTCTTCCTCAGTTTCCAGCTCAGCGTCCTCCTCCTCGGGACAGGAGTGCTCGGCTCCAGGGGTGGGCAAGGCACAGGCAGAGTCTGCTGCAGGAAAGGGCATCCCTACGTTGGTGTCATTCTCTGAGCTTTGGGAAGGGATTCTGAGGAATCTTCATAGGAAGATCAGGAAACGGCGGTATATTTATTTATTTATTTATTTATTTAAAGTCTCTTTTATACCGCGCTATTCAGCATCAGCGCGGTTTACAATAAACAGTGAACATACACATTTCCAATAGTACTTTGTGTTTACATATGAACAGGATAATCAACTTGGCTAACAGGGTAACTATGTACAACCATAAAATATACAATATATACAATTTGTAGGCTGATCATGTGTTTGTGTGGTTTTAGACAGTAGTGATTTGGGTGGATTCGGCAAATGGTGCTGAGTTTCTATTAGGTTCAGGGTAATGTATGAGGAAGAGGTAGTGTTTCACGGCCTTCCTGAATTGGAATATGTCTGGGATTGATCTGATGTTGTGAGGAAGGTTATTCCAGATCACCGGTGCATAAAGATTGAAAGTCCTGCTGGATGTTGACTTGGAGCATTTAGTTATAGATCTTGGGACTATCAAGGTGTTTTGAGCTACTGACCTACTGTCTCTGTTGTGGGGTGTCATCTGGATTAACTCAGTTAGTGAAGTTGACGAGAGACCTTTGGTGGCTTTAAAGGTGAGCAGCAAGGTCTTGAATGTAATTCTACCTTGAATTGGGAGCCAGTGGAGTTGTTTCATTATAGGTGTGACATGGTCTTTTCTGGATGCTCCGTGCAGTACTCTTGCTGCGGTGTTCATTGCCATTTGCAGTGGGTTTAGGGTGTTTTGGGGGAGACCTTGAAGTATTGCATTTGCATAATCGAAATGCGGGATAATTAGTGCTTGATAGATAGTCCTGAAATCATCAGGCTCCAGCAGAGATCTTAGGTATCTAAGGGATCTAATTTTATGATATACTGCCCTTACAGTATTACTTATATGAGCTTGCATATTTAGGTTCTGGTCTAGTGTGATGCCGAGGTATCTGATCGCGGATTTGGTCTGGAGGTCTGCTTCCTTCACTTTCAGTACTGTTGGGGCATTGAAGTTACGGTTTCTTGTAATGAACATCACCTCCGTCTTCTTGTGTTGAATCCGGAGGTTTTGGGATTGTAGCCAATTGGATATTTCGTTTATGCAGCATGTTATTGGTTCGAGGTCTGGGTTATCTGTTGTAAAAGGCGTGTATAATAGCACATCATCTGCGTATATCATGCAGTTAATGTTGAAAGACCGGATCAGGTTGCAGAGAGGTTGCATGTATATATTGAATAGTAAGGCGGAGAGGGAGGATCCTTGTGGGACACCTTGGCTTTGGTGGAATGGTTCTGATGATGTGTTTCTGGATCTCACCTGCTGCCATCTGTCCGAGAGGTAGGACCTGCACCACTCGAGTGCTTTACCGGAGATTCCTTTTTCTTTGAGGCGTTCTAGGAGGCACTCATGGCTAACGGAATCAAATGCTGCCGCGATGTCAAGGAAGACAAGGACAAAGCCTTGGCGGGTATTGTCGATGCCTGATATTATGTGGCTGAAGAGTGTGGTGAGAAGGGTCTCGACCCCGTGAGATTCTCTAAATCCATGCTGGCATGGATCCAGTGGTGCATTGGAATCAATGTGATCTTGTATTTGTCTCTGAACTATCTTTTCCATTATTTTTGCAAGCAATGGTATGCTTGCTATGGGTCTGTAGGATTCTGGTTTCTGTTGGTCGAGTTTGTTGTTTTTTAGTAGAGGTCTTATTGAAGTTTGTTTGAGGGTGCGTGGGAAATCACCTGTTGTGAACGATTGTTGAATAAGTCTGGATATGATTGGACTGAGGTCAGTCCGGAGTTCCTTGACCCAGAAAGCTGGGCATGGATCAGATTGCGCTGTGGACGTATTGATGGCTGCTATGGTGTCTTCGATGCATCGTTTGGATGGAGTTGAGAAGGTAGTGAGTGGTGTTTGATTGTAGGGCTGAAGGATGATGCTGGACGCTGGGTTGTTGTTTATCTGACAAAGTTTAGTTTGTAGATAATCCGCATATGTTTGAGGATGGATTCCATTTGTTTGTTCTGATGCAGGTTCTGTTGTAAGTTGCTTAACGAGGGCAAACAGGTCACGAGGTTTGTTGAGGGATCTTTTTAAAGTGTCGGCGTGGTAACGTCTCATGGTTTCAGTCACTGCGGTACGGTGCGCTGTGAGTTGTAAATTGTATGCCTTTTGGTCTGCTTCTGAGCGTGAGCGGCGCCAGCGTCTCTCAAGTTTTCTTAGTGTCGCAAGTGAGGCTTTCAACTCAGTAGAGTACCATGCTGCTGTGTGTCGTTTATTAGAGGGCAGGAAGCGGTCGGGCAAGAGTAGGAAGAAGAGAAAAGAGGATGAGAAGGCGGGTCAGCTTAGGAAGGTGTCGCATAATGTGGTAAATTGGACAAGAGCCTTTTTGCGATTGGCGAGTGTCTGGGGTCAGCACACGCCCGGGGATTATAAAATGTTGTTGGCATATACAGATTCCATTTGGGAGGCGGCACAGACACACGAGGGGTGGGCATGGTCGAACTACAATGAAAAGCTTAGGGACAAGATGGAAGAGAGTAAAGCGTTGACATGGGGGACACAGGATATCAATTTATGGCTGACTCAGATGTCGGTAAGGGTGGGTTCCAGGGGGGGGGGGGGGGGCTGGGGCAAGAGGGGGTCCGTGAATGTGGCTAGGTTGGGTCGTTCCTTTCGGGCAGGGGGGCCACCCCCACCCCTCCCAGCAGAGAGTGGGAGGAGGGGCTGGAGGGGACATTTGTTGGCGATTCAATAAGTCCTCTTGCTCGTTTCTCGACTGTAAGTTCTGGCATGCCAGCTCGGTCTGCAGTTAAATGCATTAAAAAGGGGACCCCCGGCGTGCCCTTGCCAGCCCCCAAGTAAGGGGGATGTGTGGCTCCAACACCAACGTTGGGAGGTGATGAGGGAGTGTTTGCGACAATATCCAAGGAGGAAGGACAGGGAGTTGTTGGAAAAGGGGTTTCAGTTTGGTTTTGTTATAAAGGTGCAGGGGACGGTGATGGGGAGGATGGCTCGCAATTCCCCTTCGGTGCGTCATTTTGCAACCGTGGTGCAGGGCAAGTTGGCAGTGGAGTTGAGCTTGGGGAGAATCGCGGGCCCTTTCGCGGAGCAGCCGATTTAGTGGTGTCTCCACTTGGGGTAGTACCTAAGAAAGAACCGGGGAAGTTTTGGTTGATCCACAACTTGTCGTTTCCATTAGGAGCATCGGTGAACGATCATATACCGAGGGAATTGTGCTCTGTTCGTTATGCGTCATTTGATGAGGCCGTGGATTTGGTTAGGAAATGTGGCGTTGGAGCTCGGATTGCGAAGGTGGACATTGAGTCTGCCTTTCGCCTGCTGCTGGTGCACCTGCCAGCGTTTCACTTGTTAGGTTTTTGCTTTGAGAATGAGTTCTACGTGTACAAAAGTATGCCCATGGGGTGTTCCATCTCTTGTGCCTATTTTGAGAAGTTTAGTTCTTTTTTGCATTGGGCATTGGTGTTGAGAGTCGGCTGCGCGAATGTGGTCCATTATCTGGATGATTTCTTTTTTGTCGGTTTTGCGCAGTCTTTTGAGTGCCAGCAATTATTGCAAGGCTTTGTGGACATGTCCAGTGAATGGAGTCTGCCATTGGCTGCCAGGAAGACGGAGGGCCCAGCGACAAGAATCACTTTTCTGGGGGTGGAGCTGGATTCGTTGGAATTGGTGGCTTGTCTCCCTATGGAGAAGGTCAGGAAGCTGAGGGTGTTGGTGGCTAATGGGTTGGCCTCCGCTAAGTTAACTTTGCGGGAGTTGCAAGTATTGATTGGCTCCTTGAATTTTGCGTGCCGAGTCATACCAATGGGCCGTGTGTTTTTGTGACAGTTCGCAGGGGCTACCGCGGGGATTCAGAAGCCGCATCATCACATAAGGGTGTCCAGGATTATGAAGGCAGACTTGAGATTGTGGGATGAATTCTTGAAGGGTTTTAATGGGACATCGGTCATGATGGAGCCAGAGATGTCTAACGCGGATCTGCAGCTGTACACGGATGCGGCAGGTGGGGCGGGGCTGGGTATTTACTTCGGAGCAGCTTGGTGTGCCGATAGTTGGCCCCAGTCTTGGCATGCATCCGGTTTGACTAGCAATATTATGTTCTTGGAACTGTTTCCCATGTTGGTAGTGTTACAATTGTGGCCCGAGAAACTCCGGAATAGCAAGGTAGTTTGGTGATGCGATAACGAGGCAGTGGTCAGCGTGGTGAACCGTTATTCCCCACGTTCCGTTCAAGTAGCGGCGTTGATGAGGGAGGTGGTTTTAGCTTGTTTGCAGCTGAACGTGTTTGTGAGGGCCAGACATATACCAGGCTGTACTAATATAATTGCTGATGCGCTTTCTCATTTCAAGTGGGAGCTTTTCCGGACCCTGGTACCGGAGGCAGACGCAGAAGGGTTGGTGGTCCCCAAGCAATTATGGCAGGTTGGCCAGTGGAGATGGTGAATCTTCTGCGGAGTTCGGTGTCTGCGGCAACATGGTCGGCGTATCTGCGAGGTTGTGTCAAGGTGGTCAATTTTTTGGAGGCCCAAGGCTGGCAGCCGGGTTTCACCTCTGACAGGCTGTTAGGAGAGTACATAGTTTATGCAAAAGGAACCGGGGTTTCCAGGGCTTCGGTGCGGAGTCACTTGGCCGGCTTTACCTTTTTTGCTAAAGCAGCTGGTTGGGGCCACTCGAATCCAGGGTTCTTGGCACGAAGACTGTTGCATGGCTGGGAGCGATCCTGTCCTACCCCGGGCAACTCAGGGCAAGACAAGTGTTGCTCGTTAAGATTTGGACAGCGTTACCCAGAGTAGCGGCGTCGCATTACGAAGCCATACTTTTTAGGGCGGTTTTCTGTTTAGCTTCTTTTGGTGCTTTTCGGATGGGGGCATTGGTGGCAAGCTTAGGACATTCTGCTGACAGGGGTGGCCTGTTGAGGGGACATGTGCAGGGAGGGGCAGTTGAGGGTAAAGCTGGCCAGATCTAAAACGAATCAGCTGGGCAAAGGATTGTGGGTGGTGCTGAGGGAGATTGTTTCCCTTCATACATGCCCGGTGGCTGCATTGTGGGAATATCTGCTGGTGTGCCCAGTATCGGATGGATTGTTTTTCCTGCACAGGGATTCGCGCCGGGTGATGCGTTTCCAAGTGGCTGCAGTGCTTCGGATGGTATTGCAGCTTATAGGTGAGGAGCCTTGCCAGTTTGCTCCTCATTCCTTCCGTATTGGGCGGCAACCAGTGCAGCAGCAGTGGGACTGCCAGAGGGGGAGATACAGCGCATTGGAAGATGGCGTTCTCTGGCTTTTTTGGGTTATGTGCGTTTATGAGTGAGGAAGTAGCTGTACAAGGGGCTAACTTCTTTTGTTTTTTGGTTTCAGATGTTGGGCAGTGGCCTCGTGACTGTTGGATGATTGGACATTCATTTGATCACTGGTCGGGTCTGCAGGCGGCAGTGCGGCCGTTGGGGCTTAATTTGGGTATCAACCGTGGTGGTGGTGGTGTCCGTCCTATGGCTGGGTGAGCATGGTCTGCGTTGGCCTCAGCTGTTGCCTTTGCTGCGGCACCATCGGTGGGTGAGGTGTGAGCCTTCAGTGATACTGCTGCACTTGGGCGGTAACAACCTCGTCTCCTGGTCCTGCAGACAATTGATTAGAGCGGCAAAGAAGGACTTGGCGGAGGTTCTTCTGATGTTTCAGGATGTTATTTTGTTATGGTCAGATATCATTCCAAGGCCTGCCTGCTGGCATCAGCGGCGTTGGTCTCGTGGGCTAACGAAGATTAATCGGCAGATCGGGCGTTGGGTCTGCGACCACGGGGGATATCAAATTTTGCACCCTTCGGTGGAGGTTGATTGTGGGGGATTGTATCGGCAAGATGGGGTGCACTTATCCCCAGTGGGTCTGGACTTGCTGCTCAATGATTGGCAGGAGGCTTTGGAATGGATTGTGCAGCGGGAGACTCGCTGGTCACAGCTTGGTTTTGGGGGGTCGGCACAGGGATGTTAAAGTCTCCTGTGCCAGGTGGCGGGATCTCGGAGGTCTCCAGGGTCCGGAGCCTTAAATTTGAATTGGGGCAGGGGTGGTTGCCCCCAACCCGGATAACCCCTGGCCGGCTTTTGCTAATAACATGGCGAGGCCGGGTAAAATGGGGGGAGGAAGCGGAATGAGGTCACTTTGCTAATAGCATGGCTGGTGAAGGCTCATTTCTCTGGTTGGTTCAGTAAGAAGATTATGTTGTAACGGAAATGTTCTGGAGCGTTTGATTGTTAATAAAGCTGCGACCAGTTAATGCCCAAATTGAGTCTGTTCTATTTTGTTAAAGAAGGGGAGGATGTAAAGAGGTGGTGGTGGAGGATTGGGATGGGGTATGTGGGGGGGGGGTCACAAGGGAGCACCGGGTCCGACATGCCTCGGTTATTA
The DNA here is from genome assembly GCA_033557465.1 of Ichthyophis bannanicus. Taxonomy (NCBI): domain Eukaryota; kingdom Metazoa; phylum Chordata; class Amphibia; order Gymnophiona; family Ichthyophiidae; genus Ichthyophis; species Ichthyophis bannanicus. The sequence goes on from CM066034.1 coordinate 950,358,206, forward strand.
CAAGTGATGTTTGATGCCAATGTCAGTACATCGTCCGTCTCTTATTAGGCAATATATTTTATTTTATTACCTATGCATTGGTCTTAATGTTCATTTATTTATTTATGTGTTTATTTATTATGGTTTAATTGTGGCCATTTATTATTATCAGTTTTTACTGTTTTACTGTTTTATTGGTTAATTTTTTAACTTTTTTAAATTGACACTTCTAAGTATATGTTTTTAATGACGTATGTTTGATGTCATTAACAACATTTCACCTTTATTTTCATTATATGGATTTTTAATGTGTTCTTTTGAGATTATGCTTTTATTATATTTTCGATATTATGTGAGTTTATTGTATTTTTGTAATGTAGATGCGTTCCACCTGAAGAAGGCGTTCATGCCGAAACGTGTTGGGGTTTCTGAATAAAAAAACAATTTGCACCAGTGTTTTGACCAACGCTCCTTGTGTTTCCTGTGCTGTGTATGGAGGTCACGCTCTCTTGTTGTTCCCATCCAAACAGGACATTCATCCCTGTTTAACACTGCTCAAAATAACCCCTGTGGAGCATAGGAGGTCTAGATTTGGTGCTGAAGAAGTCCCTCCTTTTTTAGACCTATTTTATAGAGACACATAAGTGCTTATATGTCTTTATAAAATACTGGCATGGTTAGTTTTGTCAAGAATTCTTGTAAACTGTAGTATTTTATTATTTATACATGTGCTTATGCTGTCCACCCATGTTCCACCCAAATTCATCCATGTGCACACCCATCATAAAGTTTATGCCATCACCCTACTTGCATATAGAATAGGAACCAGCTAAAGTACGTAAGTAGAGGCCCATTTATGCATGCAAACCACTGATGGTGTGTATCTTTATGCAGCTCCTTATAAAATTACCCCTTCTGTGTCTCTAAAATGCCACTTATGAAAGTGTCTCCTGCACACAAGTTCACACGATGACAAGAATGCACATATGTATGTGACTCAGGCATAGACATATCTAGGGGTTGGTTTTGAGTGGATTACGGGGGGGGTCATGATTTATATGTGGTCTTTATAGAATATGCACGCTTGTGCATACATTTACACCAGTACCTCAGCTTCAGTATAGTTGTGATTTCTGCAGCTTTTGTGGGGCAGTTTTATAAAGACACAATTTGGAGGGGTGTAGGTTACCATACTGCAGAAAAATATTGTATTTTTCAACAATTTATTTTACCATTCTACTCCTAGTGGTGGTACCACAAAACTACTGCTAGGGGTCACAGGCACTGTTCCCTCTAAGCTGTGCGCGTGTGCGCATGCACACACCTCGCCGAGCGAGCGCACATACCTTACAACAGAGCACACAAAAATTACGGTTCTAATAGAAAACAACACAGACATCTTAAAATGTAAAGAGTTGTGTATTTACGGTTTTCACAAGTTCTACAATATTTTCTAGTGAAATCTTATAGACCTTCAGGATATAAGATCTTTGGTCTTAAACTTTAATTGTCGCATTGAGAAACTTTTGTTTCCATACTTTGGCATGCGACATGCATAAGTAGTCCAATTGTAATCTGTAATTCGAATTTCATTATTAAATTTTTTATTACTTTGAAAACTGAAAGAAGTTAATTTTTAAAATGTCGAAATCGATAGCGATGAGAAGTACAAAACGTAAGAGAACGGCTGGAGATTTTAAGCCTGAATGGCTTGAAGAAATTGTTGAAACAGAGACACCAAAATCTCGGGATAAAACGTGCGTTCAACTGCGTGAAATATTCACTTACAAAGAGGATAACGGAGTAGTCTGTTTATACTGCTGAGATGCAAAAACCATCGGAGTGTTTTCGAGTGGCAAATTTTGGGATGATGTGTGGAAACTGGACTTTAGGAAACGACATCTGTCTAGTAAGTCTCATACTGAAAATGTTAAGAAACATAGAGCTAAAAATCCAAATTTAAGAGGAGGATTATTTAACTTGTTGCTTGAGAGCACCACTGAAAAAGAGAAAAGGCAAATTAGTAATGAACGGAAGTGTTCTACACCAGAAGAAATTAAAATTCTAATTGATAGTGTTTTGCTGACTGTTTGGATGAATGTTTCCATACTCTCTGTTCAAGATATTAATGAACACATGTCCAAGTACATAACCATACCTGAAAGCTGGAGAAGCAAAAATTATTTGTTTGAATTTCTTGAAATTATAAACATCAATGTCCAAGATAAGCTCATAGCAGATGTTGCATCAGCAGCGTATCATACATTAACTATTGATGAAAGCACAGACATTTCTGTCAAAAAATACTTAATACTGTACTTCAAATATTGGCCAGTAAATTCATGTCTGTATAAAACTTTATTTGGTGGGATGCTACAGTTGGAAGCATGTGATGCTGCATCAATAGTCAGTGCACTCCGGGAATTCTATGGGAAATACAAGCTTGACCTTAACAAAATGGTCATGTTTACTTCGGATGGTGCCTCTGTCATGTCAGGCAGAATAAATGGTGTTGCTGTGCAGCTAAAAATAACATTTTGCATTTAGTGCAGCAGCATTGTGCTGCCCATCGTGAAGATTTGGGGATCTCTGAATCATGGAAGGAAGTAAAGTTGATGAAAGAAGTTGAAACTTTCATGAGAACTGTTTACACTTTTGCCCTTCACCCTCGTCAATCCGGCTTCTGTGTAGGCCACAGCACCGAAACCATCCTCACAGCGCTGCTCTCTGAACTTCACCGCGCCCATGACCATGGTGATTTCTCTCTCATGGTGTCTCTGGATCTGTCCTCTGCCTTTGATGTTGTTGATCACCGCACTCTCTTGTCCCGTCTATCTTATTTCGGTGTTCATGGAACTGTTCTGCAGTGGTTCCGTTCCTTTCTCTCTTCCCGCACTTTCTCGGTTCATTCTGGCCCCTCTGCCTCCCCCCATCCCCCTCAATCTGTGGCATTCCCCAGGGCTCTATTCTCGCCCCCCTACTTTTCAACATCTTCCTCGCTCCCCTAGCCTTGCTCATCCAACAGTCTGGTATTTCCACTTACATCTACGCCGATGACATTCTTTTGGTTCATCACACCTCCTCTTCTTCCCCCGATCTCGTCCCACTCAATCTTTGTCTCTCCTCCGTTGCCTCCGGGTTTGATTTAAACTTTCTGCATGTTAATCCTGCTAAATCCTTCGGACTCCCCCCTCCCAGTTTGTCACCTATTATGTCCTCCCACTCCATCCCCCTGGTGCCGACCCTCCGTTATCTGGGCGTCACTTTAGATTCTTCCCTCTCTTTTCATGAACATATTTCCTCTGTTGTACGTACCTCCTTTTTCCATTTACATCGAATAAGGGCTGTTCGATCACTTCTTCTCTCTCCCTCCGTTGTCACCCTCGTCCTGTCTCTGGTGATTACCCATTTAGATTATTGTAATGCTATCTATGCAGGCCTCCCCTCTTCCCAGCTCTGCCGTCTCCAATTAGTACAAAATGCTGCCGCCCATCTCATCACCTGCTCCCCTGCGTGTACCCATGTGTCTCCTTGTCTCTTCACCTTTCACTGGCTCCCGGTCAAGTTTAGTTTTATCTTTAAATTGCTTATCATCACACATAAGGCTCTTCACACTAGCACCCCCCAGTATCTGGCCGACATCATTCACCTTCAGCCCTCTCCACGCATTCTCCGCTCGGCCCACGGCAATCATCTCTTTCTCCCTCCTCCTGCCCAGGCCCATTTGGAACTCACCCGCCACTCTGCCTTTTTCTTTTTAGGCCCCGCCCTGTGGAACTCGCTCCCCCTATCTCTCCGTACTGAACTGTCCTATCCCTGCTTTAAAGCTCTCCTCAAAACCCATCTCTTCTGTCAGGCCTTCGATCTCCCACCCCCTGCCGATGGTGCTTCATCCCCCAGCCGCGCTCCCCACCTTCCATAATACCTCCCCATATGCCCTCTCCTACCTTCCCTTCTCCCTCCCGTTTCCCGTCATCTCGCCCCTCTTTGGGCCTTTCCTGTCTTCTATCTTATTAACTGTCTCTCCCTGTCCTATTGTTTTTTTGGCGTTCCTTTCTGACTTTGCTTTCAGTAGCCTACCCTTTTGTATTGTACACCGCCCTGACGCTTTGGCCTGGGCGGTTTATCGAATTCTGCGAATAAAGATAAAGATAAAGGCAACCTTTTGTCGATCTTCTACTAAAAGGTCACAATTTAAAGAATTAGCAGATGCTTCTGAATGCAATTCAATTGCTTTTAGACCTTTGAACGAAGTGCGGTGGTTGTCTAGACATTTTGCTCTTCAAGCAATTATTCGAAATTATGATCCATTATTAAAATACTTTGAAGAAGAGAAGGATAATGATCCCATTGCAAAGTACTGTTACAAAAAGCTAAACAGCCATCAATTCCATATAACACTGCAAATTTTGAATGATCTTTTATCTGAACTAGCTTCATTAACAATGGCATTTGAAAAACGTGGGCCAACACCACTGGAAGCATATCATCTTGCATAGGGTAAGCTGAATAAAATCCAAATGCAATACTTGGGTGACACAGTAAAATGGAGTGATAATGTTAAAAATCTTCTTGACAAGATACCTGGAGACGTTTCAGTGGATACTGGTTCCACGCTTATTTTCATTAATATGTTGTGTCTGCATTTAGGGGAAAGATTTCCTGAAAATGAAATTGAGGAATGGTCTGCTTTTGACTTGACTGCAATAGCACAGTGTGATTATGAATTTGGAATTGAAATCTTCCGATCACTTTGCTTAAAGTACAGACAATTTCTTATGGAGGAACATATTGTTGTTCAGCAGTACAATGACTTCAAGTTCTCAATCACAGAAAAAATAAAAAACAAACTGATAAACAGTTTTCCGGATATGGTGACTTTGGTGTTTCAGAATGCTCACTTTGCAGATTTAGTGAAAATGATGTATATTGGTGGAACATTTTTGGCTTCTAGTGCAGATTGTGAGAGTGGTTTCAGCTTCATGAACAGTTTAAAAACCAAAATAAGGAATCGCTTACAGTTAGAACATTTGGAAATGCTGATGCGTGTTAAGAGTCATCTTCAAGATGGCGGATCGGTAGACCTTGATAAAAGGTATTCGGACTGGTTAAATTTGAAAGATCGAAGAGAAAAATTTTGAGAATGAACTGTTAATAGTAAGCTCATTCTCTTCCTACAATACATAAATTATTTACATGGAATAACAATGACTTTCAATAAAAATTAACTGAAATAATACCGCATTTGTGATTGTAATTACTAGAAATTTTCCGCTTTATTTAGTAACCGTCAATTTTCATTTAATTTGATTAAAATCAATGTGGTGTACATACTGTATTCTGACTTGTAGTCAAATTTTAAAGTATATAACTCAGTGTCGTTATGTGGCGCACAAAAATTTAACCTTCCTTCAAAAGCTGCACAGCTGATATTTTATGCGCACACAGCCTACATAAAATTAGAGGGAACATTGGTCACAGGTGCCATTATGAACCTGGCATCAGTTCTGGCAACAGGGGAACACACCTGCCAGACTCCCAGGAATGCATTTTGTAGGCCTAGCGTGGCTTATGTGAGGTGGGGGAGGGGTAATGGGGGTTTCTTTGGGATCATGCTGGCTCCTTTAAGATGATGCTTGGGAGCATTGGGTCGCATGATAGTGTCTCGATACTCCTGTGCAAAACATAGCACTAGCTTTGAATTAGCATTAGTTTTCAAGGAGTTGCACAGCTTGGGCTGTTCAACTCAAGGTGTGTTATTCATTTACATAATAATGAGGTGTTTTACATTCATTGGAATTCTCTGTATCTCATTATTTCTCAAGACACATTGGGGTAAATTAATGTGTATTACAGTAAAATAACTCACAATTGTACCTCTTAATGCATATGAAAGGGCAAATATTGTACATTATTCCCTTAATACATGTTACTAACTACCCCCCGTAATCACCCACTGTTCACCTGAACAGGATAAAGAGACAGTTAAATGCTAATATAAATTAAGAAGGCTAACAAATTTGGCAACATAATAATAAAGGGAGATTTCAATTACCCCAGAAGATAAAGTGGTATGTTTACTAAACTGGGCTAACAGTATACTTGGACTATCTGCCACTATGCCCCATGATATTCAATGGGACCTAATTGTAGATAGCCTGGGTTAACCATTAGCCCAGTTTAGTAAACAAACCCCGAAGTTTCAAGATCCCATAAATATTGTAACTACTTCATAGCACAGCTGATCTAGGTACTGACCAAAGAGAAAACTAATTTAGATCTAGTCCTCATTGATACACAGGACCTAGTCCGAGGATTAATGGTGGGAGGTGGGGGAGACTAGGCAATAGTGCCAAAGTGTGATCAGCTTTGTCATCACTGGAAAGAAGGTACTGAAAAGAATATTACTGCTTTAACATAAAATGTCAGAAAGGGAAACTATGGTAAAATAAAATAAAAAAACAGAAAAAATACTCAAAGGAATGTGTTGCTAGACTCAAAAGCTTGCATGAGACATGAACATTATTTTGGAAGCCTCCAGTTCACAATTTTTCTACTTACAAGTGTATTCATTTTGTGGTTCCTCACTACCTTTCCCCTCTTATCTCACTCTACATCCCTCCTCGGGAGCTCCGCTCCTCTGGCAGGTCCCTTTTATCTGTGCCCTTCTCTGCCACCGCCACCTCCAGACTTTGTTCATTCCATCTTGTTGCTCCATATGCCTGGAACAAACTACCTGAGTCTGTGCATTGGGCCCCTTCTCTAGTCCTATTCAAATCCAGACTATAAACCCACCACTTTGAAGCTGCTTTCGGATCCTGATGTCCCTCACTCTCTTCCCCACTACTTCTGTGAATCTTACCATACTTTAGTCCCTAGTTTCACTATGAGCATGATTCCATAACGTGCACATCTGGCCCATGGACACGTCTAAATCAAAAATGGACCCCCTTTGAACCTAATTCCGTATCGGTGGGTCTGGACTTGCCCATGGGTCCAGAATCGGGGAGATAGATATATTCAGCAGGAACGAGCAAGCACTATTCATCCGGCCCCATGCCTCAGACCATGTTATGTCCTTCAATGGTTGCTGACCTCTGCCAAACTCAGGTCCAGGACTTTCTAGCACAGTCCTTCTGCTTCCAGGGGTAGCTCCCTTTCTGTATCTCTCCCTCTTAGAAGGCGTATCCTCTCCACTCCTGGGATACTCGGGGCGAACTCCTTCACCTGGCTCTGCTGAGTCCGCTGGGCCTGTTCCTTTCCCCAGGACTCCTATTTCCTGGTCCTTCTCTCCCTCTTGGAAAGCCTGTCTTCTGCAGTCATCTGGGCTTTTTTTAAGAGGAACTCTTCCCTCCTCTGATTGGGTGCAGGCCGGTATTGCATCACTGGCTCTGGGGCGTGGCTCCTCAGTCCTCCGGAGGTCCCACTTGCTCCCCCTATATGGCTCCTTGTAATGCTGCAGCCGGTGTCTGCCTCTTTTTCCTAAGCTTAAAGCATTTTCTCCTGTCTGCAGAGGGTCTGCAGTACCACAATATGCATTGGATAAATCCAAATGCACTGACTCTATTAGATGTAATTCTATCCATGCATATTCACAGTGAAAATGCTGAAAACCTGAGGGTTGAGTTGAGGACCCCTGCATTGGTACATAGTTCCACTGCATATAATGGGGGCTGCTGTAAATAACATGCATTAACATGGTGTAACTACCTTAATAAATAAACCCCATGTTACTTTTTTAGGTTGCTTCAATAAAGGATATCACAGTTTTCAAGGATTCCAGGTTTTTTTCAAGGTCAATATACTAGAAGGAGGCAATTCATAATTAGCTCTGATATGTGAGTGAATAGTATCTCATTTGGTTTATGCTGTATATCACCACTGCCTATTAAATTATTCCGCCCAGAGGGGCTCCTTTCCAAAGTGTCAGCACTGGTATTAAAGGCTTTGCTTTGCTGTTAATATTGCTTGCATATCTGCAAAACAGTTAAAGCTAAAAATGCTCTTTTACTGCCATATTTCTATGGACATAAGAACAGAAGAAATACCATACTGGGTCAGACCAAGGTCCATCAATCCCAATATCCCATTTCCAAAAGTGGCTAATCCAGGTCACAAGTACCTCTCAGGTTCCCAAAAAGGTACACAGATTATCCTGGGGTAAGCAGGGGAGTTCCCTTGTTCTCTTTAATAACAGTTTCTGGACTTTTCCTCCAAGAACTTGTCTAAAACCTTTTTAAACCCAGCTAAATATATTGAACAGTACCAGTCCCAGGACTGATCCCCAGGGCACGCAACGGATCACCTTCCTTTCATCCGAGTGAGTTCTGTTTACCATCACCTTCTGTTGTCTGTTAGTCAACCAATTTCTGATCCAGTTCAGCACCTTGGGATCCACTGTCAGGCTGTTGAGTTTATTGATAAGCCTCCTATGAGGAACAATATGAATTCTTTGCTGAAATCTAGGTAGATCAGATCCATTGCATGCCCTTGATCTAGTTCTCTGGTCACCCAGTCAAAAAACTCAATCAGATTTGTTTAGCATGAACATCTTTGGTAAAACCATGTTGTCTCGGATCATGCAACCTATTGGTTTCAAGAAAGTCCACTATTCTCTCTTTCAGAACCGCCTCCATTACTTTTCCCACCACAGAGGTAAGGCTTACTGACCTGTAGTTTGTCACTTCTTCCCTATTATCATTTTTGTGAAGAAGTAACTCATCAGCCCTTCTCCAATCCTGTGGAATTTCTTCTGTCTCCAGGAATCTATTAAAAACATCCTTTAAAGGCCTTGCAAGAACCTCTCTGAGCTCTTTCAGTATCCTGGGATGCATCCCATCTGGTTCCATGGCCTTGACCACTTTCAGTTTTGCAAGCTATTCAAACACATCATCTTCTGTGAATGGCATAGTATCTACTCCATTCCTATTTGTATATTTATCAATCACAGGTGGTCCTTCTCCAGGATTTTCGTTAGTAAAAACAGAGCAGAAGTATTTGTTTAGAGGGTCATTCTAAAAGGCTTAGTCATGGTTTGGATGTCTGAAGGCATGCACATGGACATCAAAATCATGGACACGTCTCCCTAAACATTCCACAAATGCCGTTCGCAGTGTCTCTAGTACCGGGATGTTCAAGTAGGCATGGGAGTGTGGCAGGAGGCATGTCTGGGGAGGGGAGCAATGGACATACATACATACAACGTAAACGTCTCTGTTTGATCTCAGGAACAGCGGAGCATGTTTATTCCTGCTCCAGGCATGAATAAGTATCAGGAAAGTGTTTGTTTTCACCTTAAAACATCCAGAGAGTGTAGAGAAAATGGAGAATTAAGTGACTAGCTTTAGATTATAAAATCCCACAGTGGAATCTGAACCCTGGCCACCTAGCTCTTAGGACACAACTAACCTTTATGCTTGCTATTAGACATTCTGGTTCTGAAAACCTTTCCTGAGGACATCTATATAGACATTTGATGTCTCTATAAACATTTCATACACATGCATATCGGGCACGTCCATGTTTCTGGCATTGAGCCTGAACTTGCACTGCCTGCCTTTCGTTTCATATGTCCTGGCTTTGAGATCCCAGATTGCACTTGTATGTCCCGTTTGGAATGCGCCTCTTAGCATTTTCGCTTTTTCAATGTCACTTTCCATGAATCCGTTCTTGGCATTTTTGAGTTTTGCAATTCCTCCTCTGATCTTCCTCTTCTCCCAAATATATCTAAAAAATGTTTTGGCACTACACTTCAGATCTTTAGCCATCTTTTCTTCTGCTTTTGCTATCTTTGGGGTATGTTTACTAAACTGCGGTAACGTTACATAACGCGCGTTATGTAATGTTAACAATCGTTAAGTAACGTTAACGCATGTTATGAGACGTTAACGATCGTTAACGTCTCATAACGCGCGTTAACGTTACTTAATGATCGTAGACGTTCCGCGGCGCGGTAAAACACCGCAGAAGGTGGAGAGAGGGCGGAGAGAAGGAGTCAATGGGCGGAGTGTGGGCGGGGAGAGGCTCCATTCACACTAACGTGCTGATCTGAAGAGCTGAATCCTAATGAGATTGAAAACCTGCCGTTAGATGCACATTTGTAGGGGAGAGAAACCATTTAAGTGTCAGCAATGTACAGCATAGGCAGGGAAACCTACAAAAAGTGATAAGTGTGATACAAGTGCACAGAACAAAAGGGCACATAAACATTGAAAATGACCTCAACAAACTGGAAAAAAACCATAACCAAGCTGGCCAATAGTGATATTAATGGAAACATCAACCCCCCCCCCCCCCACAAGAAAGCTAAAAAAAAAAGATATTAATCGTGGAAGGATCTATGCTCTGTCCCCATACAAGGTGAATGAGCCCACAGTGAAATAGCGCTGATCAGGGCTTTCCGTTGTTATTGGACAGGTGTCCTATGGCATGCACATGTCCCGAAACAGCAGGGTGGGCATGTCGCAATGGGCAACTGGACAGATGCCGGAAAAGGGGATACAGAGGGCTGCTGGCGGCACATGCTGTGGTGCAGCTGGGCCACAGTGCGGACTAGGGTGATGCCTAGGTGGCCCATACGAATGCTGAAACAGCAGAGCAGCCAGACAGCAACTGCTGAAGGCCGAACATGGGCATGACTGTGTTTCCCACAGTGTCACAGGTGATAGTACCCAGCAGCTACCCCCAAGGGCACGGAACATTGGCAGGCGGTGCTGGGGGGAAGCGTGGACACCTATGCAGACACCCCTACCCCAGAACCCGCACCATAGGCAGCCGCCTACCCGCACACTGGATGGCCTGAGACTCCGCTCCACCAGCACCACCAGCAGAAGGGCATGTCAGCATGGTGGCAGAGGGATACTGGTGGTGGAGGGGACAGTGGCAGCTGCCCAGAGCAGACCGTGGCCTAGCCCTGTGTAGGTGGGTGCCATGCACTGAAACAGACAGGCCCTGTCTGATGAACAGTCATGGTATCACCAGGGAATGCACTGACTCTGTGACAACATGGTGGTGCAGTGCACAAAACCAGTGTATTCAAAAACAGAAGGTCGCAGGTTCAAGTCCCAGCTGTGGTTCCTACCAACCCAATCCCCATATTTTACCCACTATTAAAACATGCTAATACAGACAGAACCTTTATTGCAGATGACGTAAACATGCCCAAAACACCTACATTTTACCCTACAGAGCACAGACACCATAAACATGCGCATTACCTAGAGCAGAGTCTCCCAAATGCAGTCCTGGAGGGCCAAACACCATCCAGGTTCCATGCTGCCTCTAATAAAGATGCCTGTGCTGCATTTCTATGCACCGCCCCCATGGTATGCAGATGTATCTCATGCATATTCATGAGGGACAGCATGAAAACCCAAACAGTGTTTGGCCCACCAGGACTGGAGTTGGGAACCTCTGCCCTAAAGCAGTAGCCAACAGGGGCAGACACACCCGCACCCACAGGTTCCATTATCCAGTGCCTCCTGGAGCGGCAGGATGTTGGGCCCTGCGTGCATCTCCCAATACTAGCACTTGCATACCTTGGCAATGCCACCCTAAACCTGGGAATACGGTAACATCTATCAAACAGTTGCTATGATTACTGGCAGATAGCAATTCCAAAGTTAAGCACAATTTGCTGATTGAGCTGCATCATAGCAACCTTTCTGATGTCTGTGGAGTGTGCTACAGGGCTTGTGTCTGACAGTGTTTACCACCCTGGGGAGTGACCCCAACAGTATTGTGTACCATAGCCATGCCTGCACTGTGCCCAGGACTGGTGCGATGGCCAGGGCTGCCAAACACCTCTATAGTTGCACAATGCTGGCATAGGTGTGGGAGTGTGTGTCTGTCTATCCAGTGTGTGGTGGCTGCAAACGCCCTCCACAACCCACACTGCTAGCACTGTTGCCAGTATTGGCCTGCTAATGTGCATAATGAGGAGCAAGGTACTGTGGGAATAGCCAGGATAGGATGGCCTGGCCTGGATCCATCTGTACATAGCATAGGGCAATGGCTCGGACATTGTAGTGGCCGGCCACCACCTGCACAGACAGGGTGGCCACAGCATGTCCTGCTGGGAGGTCACTCTCACCCTGACTGAGCAGTGACCACGGCATGGCTAGGTTCCCCCATAGTACGATGTAGCATTTCTCTTATGTGATATTTATGAGTTCTCTTTTGGGGCTGTGGTGAACAGCGCCCTCCTGAGGCTATGGAGACAGATGAAAATCCTGAGGTTCAGCAGGATTTATGCCTATTTGATAAAGCTGGAAAGAAAGAGAGACTCTATTCCACGGAGCTGAGCATGGAGACCAGCCCAGGGGAGGAGTCCTGCAGTCCTGATTGGGCACACCCTGTCCTTGGAAGGGGCGTGTCCAGAAGAGAACGTGGTTTTAAACCAGAGTATGGCTTTGCTAGTCAGAATGAGAGGGAGTTGGAGGAGAAGGAGAAGGAGAGGAGGATTAAGGAGAGACGGATAGAGAAGAAGAATGAGAATGATTGGAAGTCTAGAAGACAGTATGGTGATACTTGGAAGCCTGGCACTAGAAGGAGACCTGCAAAGATCTATTCAGAGGCAGTGAGTAGAAGTCCCAAGGGAAGTGGACTTAGCCCTGGAATAGACAACCGCTGGAAGGCACAGCCCTGGGAGAGGAAGCCTTCAAGGCAGGCACGAGAGAGAAAACAATCATTCTGGGAATTACCGTTTGGGCCAGAGAGCCGCGGACATTCTCACAGCTGGAGAACATTGGAGCCATCTGAAGTAAGAGGGGCTTGGCAACAAGTAAGCGATTTGCCAAAGAGTTTCCAGACTGAAGGTAAATTTAACTCTCCTGTTTGTGAAACATTAGCAAAAGAGCCTAAGAGTTACTCTGACACAATTAACCTGAGAGAGGAGAAGAGAAACAGCCTTAAGCCAGAGGGAAGTTTAATAGTTGATAGCAATTCCCTATCTCACAGACAACAGGCTGAATTGCTCCTACAGGGTTTTAAAGAGTTTTTAGAGCTACAAGCTAAAAGACAGCCAGTGTTACAAGAAGCCAATAATTCCATACAGCTTGAAGAATCAGCACAAGATAGTTCTGACTTACCTGATTGTGAGAGCATGGATTGTACTATCTGTTGTGTGGAGATACCAAGCTAAAGGAAACTGGTTTTACCGTATATGAATTGAATACTACGGAGCTGTTATGCTGCCTTGCTAGGAAAGCTCTAATTACATGCACCTGAAATGCCCAGCACTGTGAAACGTAACAGTGTCTGAAAAGAGGCTGCAGTTAAAGCGAGTGACCTCTTGGGGCAAAGTTGAGTAACTTGCTTAGAAGTGAAAAGCAGCAGTTCTACTTTAAGTTGACTTTATCCTGAGTTCATTCTGTTTGCATTTGAAGCACCTATTTTGTTCACATTTATTTGTCATGCAATGGAAGAATATCCTTTACTATAATAAATATACTTGCTATTAAGAAACCCCATAACTACACTCTTTATTTCGGAGCGAAAGGAGCAGGAAACTACAATACCCAGCATTCCAGGGATACAGGTTAACTCTCCTTCCTCACGAGGCATTAGGCCCCGCTCCTGTCTTTAGCCCCAAGGCGGGGCAGGAGCGCCGCAGGGCCCAGTCACTGACTTATCTGCTTGGTGTATATGCTGACATCCCAGTTTTGGGTACACGCATCTTCTCCAGGAACATGCACTATGGACTAACTAGCAGATTGTCTGTAGCTAGTATGTGTCTTGCTGGAACACCTTGCAGGGTGCAGCGGCTGGAGGCTTGCTTCTGGAGAATGTCAGATAGTGGTGGGGGGCAGCTGTGCATTTCTAGGCCCACTGTCTGTCTGCTATTGCTTTATGGATGTGTACAGCTCTGCATTGCCTGCCCTGTAGGGTGTCTGTTCCCCAGCCGGACTGGGGGATGGTCCCCTCTACTGCCACCATTGCAGGGGGGTAGAATGTGGATCTGTTGGTGGGAGATCCTGTCCCCCACCCTGAGCCACAGAGGGTAGGGTGGTAGTATGTAATCCTCCTGTGGGTCCAAACACCCCCCTTAACTTAAATCATGTGACCATGACACCCACACAGGGTATGCACTTTTCAGGGTGCATCATAGTCCACAAGGGCTAGATGTGAAATACAGATGGATACAGGCATATCCTAGGGGTATTTGCAAGGACTACCTATCACACATTGACACTGATGTGGACCTGCAGCATAGCCTATCTCAGCAAAAGCAGGTGCTGCGAAAATGGTGCTGGGCACCCCACCTCACCCTCAGGGTGAACACAGGACCCGCACACTGTGACGGTCTGTAGCTACTCTGTGCCACTAACACACACCGTCGGCACCCCCTAACAGGCTGAGGTGCTGTGGGGTGCATACCCCATCTTGTGATCATCTGTAGACTGCTGATTTGCATGTGCTTTGCATCCTGGGTACGGGTGGGTTGACCCTATCCTAGTAACCACAGCAGAATGTTTGTGTGGTGCCGTGCAGTCCTCCTGTAGTCAGCCAGGGGTTTGTTAGCAGCTGTAGCCCACTGGTTACTTCACTGCCTGTGGAGCCAGAGGTCATGGGTTCAAACCCCACCATGGGGTTCATTGATAGGGCTGTCTGAGGCATTGTCTATTTTTATTGTACATTAGTGCTGCCAGCAGAAACACCCTCAGAGTACTGTCACCCTATGAAGAGCCTTATAAGGTGCCTTATACGGTGCCCTATAAAGCACCTTATAAGGTGTCCTATAGGGGACATTATACGGTGCCTTGGCAGACAGCGCACTTTATAATGTGCCCTATGGAGTGCCTTCTAGGGTGCCTTATGCGGCACCTTAGGTTATGCCACTGTGAGGGTGTGTTTGCTGGCAGCACTAATTAAAGTAAAACTAAAATTCCTCACAACCCAATACTTAACCCTTTCCAGGCCAAGCCCAAAATCCTCGGGATCCAAAATTCTGACTAAATATTCCTATCAGGGTATATAATACATGACCATAGTAGAAGGAAAATCACTATTAGAACATATTGAATAAGACGGGTACAATTTTCCTGAAATATGCAAAAATTAACCCGGCTGCAGAATGTGGATTAAAATTCTAAAGTAGGCGTTCAAAGGGTTAAACATAATGCCTCAGCCAGCCTTATTCATTAGGCACACTGGGGAATCAAACCCATGACCCCTGTACCATCAGTCAGTGTAGTAACCATTGTGCTACACCTTCTTAAGATTAACACATGGTAGCGTGCCACGGCTCCATCATGTAACGCTCATTAATTTATGGCACCTTGTAACGCGCGTTATCGGTAACGATGTACCACCCATGTCCTTATTTGGGTATTTTTGCCTCTTCCGTGGATCCTAACGCGAATGACATTACCGCAGTTTAGTAAACATACCCCTTTATTTCTCTTTTTGTCTCTTTTAGCTTTATCCTGTATTCTTTTCTGTGTTCCTCTGTGAACTTTTGAATTTTGTGAAAGCTGTGTTTTTTCCTTTATTTATGCAGCCATTTCTTTGAAGGAGTGGATAACATAAGGAAAGATCTACAAAAGCTGGAAGAATGGTCTAATGCTTGGCAGTTGAGATTTAATGTGAAGAAGTGCAGTGTCATGCACTTGGGATACAGAAATCCAAGGGGATTGTATATGATAGGGGGGCGAGAGGTTGGTGTGCATGGATCAGGAGAAGGATCTCGGAGTGGTTGTTTCTGAGAATCTCAAGGTGGTGAAATAGTGTGACAAGGCGGTGGCCAAAGCCAGAAGGCTGCTGGGTTGCATACAGAGAGCAATGTTCCCTCTAATTTTCTGTAGGCTGTGTGCGCATAAAATATCAGCTGTGCAGCTTTTGAAGGAAGGTTAAATTTTTGTGCGCCACATAACGACACTCTGAGTTATATACTTTAAAATTTGACTACACGTCAGAATACAGTATGTACACCATATAGATTGCACTAGAAAATATTGTAGAACTTGTGAAAACCGTAAATACACAACAACTTTTAAAATTTTAAGATGAATGTGTTGTTTTCTATCAGAATCAGAACCATAAGTTTTGTGCGCTCTGTTGTAAAGTATGTGCGCTCGCTCGGCGAGGTGTGTGCGCGCGCACACGCGCACAGCTTAGAGGGAACAGTGACAGAGAGGAATTTCCAGCAGAAAGGTGGAGGTATTAATGCCACTGTCCAAGTTGCTACCGAGGCCGCCGTTTAGCCCTACTTTCTGCTTTCTATCTCTTAACCAGTTTATGATCCACAATAATACACTGCCTCCTCTCATGACTTTTTAATTTCACCAAGAGTCTCTTATGAGGGAACTTGTCAAAGGCTTTCTGAAAATCCAAATATACTATATTGACTTGCTCACCTTTGTCTGTTTATTCACAGCTTCAAAAAAATTAACAGATTAGTAAAACAAGACTTTGCTGGGCTAAATCCATGTTGGCTTTCTTCCATTATTTATTTAATTTATTTTATTTATTTATACATTTTTCTATACCGCCTCTTCCAGAGATCAGAGGCAGTTTACAAGTAACAAAAGGTTAATAATAGCAAGCTATTATTATTTTTACAGAGAAAAATTTTAGGACATTTTAAAATTTAACTCATTAACATGAAGAAACAGGTGGAACTGGTGGCAAATTAATTAAACCATTAAACTATGACTATCTACATCTTCAGTAATTCTTTTCTTTATAATGGTTTCTACCATTTTGCCCCGTACTAATGTCAGGCTCACTGATCTGTAGTTTCCTGGATCACTCCGGAACCCTTTTTAAAAATTGGCATTACATAGGCCAGTCTCCTATCTTCGGGTACTACAGATGATTTTAATGATAGTTCAGAGGCTATTAGAATGGAGTAGCAACCTAGTGGGCTAGTAGCCCAAAGACCAGGTTTAATTCCTACTAACACTCCTTGTGGCCTTGGGCAAGTCACTTAAGCCTCTAAAGAAAGGCCTGGTAATGTACTTCCAGTCACACTGCCAAGCAAACCTAGTTGCTGCTGGATCACCAGGAGCCAGCACTGACTCAAAGGCACACATAGTTTATTTATTTAATTTGCATTCTCTTATATACTGGGCTATTCTGCATCAGTGTGGTTTACATTGAACAAACTGAAATTACATTGAACAGGCCATTATAACTTGGAGACAACTATTTTACAGGGAACATGGGCTATGGAGGGTTAAGTGGCTTGCCCAAGACCACAAGGAGCACCTGTGGGACTAGAAACCCCAGTCCTTCTGGCCCAAGGTTGCTGTCCTCTAGTGGGATTTGAACCCCTGACCTTCCAGCCTGAAGTACCTTGCCCCAACCACTAGGCCACTCCTCCACTCCATATACTCATTGTATATGCAATCTCATATTTCAGTTCTTTCAACACCCACAGATGTATACCATCCGGTCCAGGTGATTTGCTCCTCCTCAGTTTATCAAATCGTTGCAATACATCTTCCCTGTTTATCGATATTTCTTTTCAGTTTTTCTGATACATCATCTTTAAGTACCATTTGAGTCATGGGTAACTTCCTTACATCATCTTCATTAAAGACCAAAGCACAGAATTCATTCAGTCTCCCTGCTATAGCCTTGTCATTCCTTACTGCCCCTTTTACTACTCTATCATCCGACCTGTCCACTAGTGAGCTAGGGGGCTGCCTACGGCAGCCAACCTGGGTGAGTGGCTTTGTGCCAGCTATTTGTTGCCTGCAGCATGCCATGTGCTTTGGCACACATGGCCTGCCACTTCTGATCCCCCTCCGACACAAGTTATTGGCTGACCGCAGACAAAAAAAATGGTGGGACAAAACTGCTGCTTTTAAAAATCTGCTTCCACTGCTGCCACCCCCACCCCTGCCTCCCCCCTCTCAGATGGAATTGACAGCAGATGGGGACAGTGGCTTGTTGCGTGGGAGGGGAAGCATGACCAGGGTTTCTGCCTGGCAGCTGCAGAAAACCTTATGGTGCCCTGCTATCATCTAACAATCCAACTAACTCTCCCACGGGTTTTTTTGCTATAAACGTACTTGAAAAAGTTTTTATTATGTAGTTTTGCTTCCATGGCAAACTTTTTTTTTTTCAAATTCTATGTTTGCCTGCCTTATTAGTGCCTTCCATCTATCTTGCCAGTACTTATGTTTCCTATTTTTGCCATTTGGCTCCTTTTTCCATTTCCTGAAAGATGCTTTTTGGAGGTGTAGCCTAATGCCTAGAGCAGAACCAGGGAACCCAGGATTCGGATCCCACTGCTGTTTGTTGTGATCTTGAGCAAGTTGCAACTTTATTTTGCCTCAGGTACAAAGTTAGGGACTGATATTCAACCCGTGGTGGTCAACATTGCTAAAGCACCAGACCACCATGGGTAAAAATGAAAACAGATACTCAGTGCCCATGTCTGTCTGGTGCTTGGCACTGAATAACCAGTTATCTCAATATTCAGCCCCCAACCGTCTAGAAACAAATTCACAAACTTAAGACTACTATTGACCTGTCCTATTTTTATGTGGTTTGCCTATTGGTATCGCCCCAGCTCCACCCATGGACAGCCCAAAAACGGCACATTTCTAAGGCGATCTGTGGGGATATTCAGCGGCTAGTGCCATTGCCTATCAAGCAAAGCAGGGTTTAGCCAGTTAATAGGTCCTGCTAACTGGCTAAACCCTTTTCCATATCAACCCCTTAGACTGTAAACCCTCTGAGTACAGGAAAATGTCTACTGCGCCTGGGAGTGAGCTAAATCCAGTTCCCTCTCCCTATGTGCCCTTGAAAACGAATGTGTATAAAATCGTAGTGCATTTCAGTGAACTGGCAAGAAGAAAGGAAATGATATAAAAATGGCATTTATCAAAGAAAAATTCCTATATGCTGAAAATCGTTGCTTTGTTTTTAAACATTTTTTTGACTTTGACAATTTCATTGAGAACTATCTTGGTAAATAGCCTTCTCTGAGGGATAAAAGTCTTTTCTTGCTGATCTCTAACCAGCATGGCTGGGTCATAAAGCAGTGATAGGGCTGCCACTGATATCAGACACAGCTCTTTATAGAGCCTGCATCATCTCTCCTTATTTTTCACCTGCTCTCCAAATACACTCAGCATTAATTCTAGTGTTCCAGTGCTGCCCTTGGTCTGGCACGTGGCCAAAGAATTTTGTAAATCAGGGTATAAATGAAAGTGTTTAGTTTATGTGTAAGATAAACACAGTGATCGAAAGTTTCATGTGCCTTAAATAAGCTAAACCTTTTCATAGGTTAATGAAGGAAAGCGCTGAAATCATTAAACTTCATTTACAGATCATGAATATGTATTACCTCTTTAAATTAAAGGCAGACTAAAACAGATCTATTAGTTGTACAATTTGTCAAAGGCAGACAATTTGTCAGACTTCTTTGACTTAAGCAATATGCAAATGTAGGGAAATCAGGTTTATCTTTAATGCCAAGCTATGATGAATATTTTTATAATCCTAATTAGGACTAGTCATTTACTCTAGAAATCCTGCTCCCTCCCCCCCCCCCCCCCACCAATCTTGCCAATTCAGAATTAAAATAGATGCCTGATTACACACTCATTAGCAAAGAAGCACCCTTCACACTAACCAGTTCCTTTTAAATTACACAAACTGAATGGAATGGGGGCACTTGTGTTGTCAATTGCCATAAGTGAGCTGAGTCTTAATTGGTTCCATTATAGAGTGTTTGCATTGCTGCATGTTCCATTGTGGTATAATGCACCATTCATTAAATGTAACAAAGACAACTCTAAAAGGGTTTAATTGAGTGAAGTTGCTGGGCTTGGCAGTGTTTGCTGAAGGAAATCTCTTAGTCCTTTCCACTGAATATACTGGTGTGTATTAGTTTTAATGAAAAGTCTAAAAAATACCGATAATAGCACTCTAAGAAATTCTGATACAGAAGAACAATTGAGCCCAAGATATTAGAAGTTGTGAGTAGTATTCAGTCACTGTGATTATGAAGCGTGAATAGTATCTAGGGGGAAAAACAAATAGTGCCATGTTGTGACGTTCTTCATTTGGCAAACTGCTCACTAAAGCGTGCTAAGCAGACATGTGAATTAGTGTAAGCTGTTAGCACAAAAGCATGACGGCACATACCAATTTGTGCACTACGGGATTCACTTTAGAAGCCTTATTCATGCTTTGGACATCCGAAAAACGGGCTTAGAGATGTCCAAAGCATAGAGAAGTCTCCAGAGCCATTTTAGAAGCCTGCTCTGGAGGCATGGTTAAGGCATTTCCAGGGACCAGGATGTCCCCACCTGAGCAAAGAGAAATCATAGACGTCCGGCATCACATCTAACCCTACCCCTGCTCCGAGGCACGGACAGTGGGGAAGAAGCATCTGAAAAGTTCTGATTTTAGCTGCAACACATCCACTCTCTCCTACCCAGTACTCAGCACAATGTCAGTGGCAGCCCTGTTCCTAACCAGCTACCTAGAGGTCCAGGTTCTGTAATATCATTCTGGGGATGCCTAGGTAGATTTTTTATTTTATTTATTTATTTAACATTCCTTATATACTGCCTTTCATGATATCAAGGTGGTTTACATTGAACAAACTGGAATTGCATTGAACAGGGCATTATAATTTGGAGATAACTATTTTACAGGGAACATGGGCAATGGAGGGTTAAGTGGCTTGCCCAAGACCACAAGGAGCACCTGTGGGACTAGAAACCCCAGTCCTTCTGGCCCAAGATTGCTGTCCTCTAGTGGGATTTGAACCCCAAAACCTTCCAGCCTGAAGTATCTTGCCCCAACCACTAGGCCACTCCTCCCTCCTGCTGCTCCTTCAGATGCCATGTCCAGGTTTATGAAATCATATCTGCACCTGGACGTTACTGCATTTTTTTCAGACTTTCTGGCTTAGACATCCCAGGTTGCACTTGGACAAATCTTCTAAAATTCCCCTCTAACTGCATGTCATATTATGGAGCATGAATTAGACATGTTGTGGGCAAAGAACAGGCATGGACTGTACATTGAGTTAGTGCATGGTACTTTACCAAGTCTCGTCACGGCTGCCAATTGTGCAGATGCACTCACTGCCTTCTCAAGAGGAGGTATTAAGTGCACTGGCATAACTGGCATGCATTTACTATGGCCACTACCATAAAAATGAAAGCTGATCACCTCGAGCAGCATTCATAATCCACCCCACATCCCTCAATCCTCCCTACACTTACCAGAGGTATTCCTGGTGGGTTAGTGGGTGGGGAGGAACAGGAGCAATCCCCAGACACTCTTGCTCCATCACTGACCCAGGTTGAAAATGGTGACTCTGACCCCTAGAGGTATCGTTTCTCTGTATCTTTGGACATTTAAGTGGATTGCAAATATTTCAGTGATGGTTTTTTTAGAATTTTCTTTTGTTCAAACAGTTTTTATTGAATATATAATGCAGCCAATAACCAAACAAATGGTAGTGATCGCTTACCACACAACCAGTACACAAAGAAATCATTCAGAGCAACAAGAAGAAAAAGAAGCATTGACGCAATTATCAATAACAAATACACAAAGAAAGCCATTATATATATGTGATAAGATATAGAATACATATAAAAATAAAAAAGGGGATATTAATCACAAAGGAGCTCAAAAGTAGAATCAAATGTATGTATGGAAAGTAAAAATGTGCTTATTCAGTTGTAACATGAAACGAAAGACAACCCAAAAAGAGCGTCTTAGAGTAATAAACTGACTGTGTGTCTTAACTGATACCATAGGTCAGTTATGCCCAGTCCAAACCCCAGCTGAAGCAGCAGACAAGTTGAAAAATGTACATGCAGGTTGTCAGGTCTTCATAGATACATTTGATCTGTCTTTCAGTTCAGCTGTTAGTTTCTCCATAGATGTTGAGGGGGATTTTAGAAAGAACTTCCAAGTGCAATCTGTGACGTCTAAGCTACTCAGGTCTCTGACTGCACTCATGGTATAGAAACTGCACTATACGAAAACGTAGAGAGTTTAAATAAGCAGCCCAGTAATATAACTTGATGTTAGGAAGTACAACTCCACCATGAAGTTTAGAAGTTTTCAGAAGCTGAAAACGTAGGTTCAGGTTCTTATTTTACCAGCTGAAATGGCTAAAAAGCCTTTTAAGAGACAACACAAAAGCTTTAGGCAGAAAAACAGCTTGAATTATTTACTTATCAGGCTTTTGAATACCACTTTATCATTTAGTCAAAGCTGTTTACATTTCAACTTAAACTTGGTAATGCATTGTAACTTAAAGTTGGATTCTTCTGAGGCAATGGTTTAAGTAACTTGCTGAAGGCTTGTGGGAAACAAACCTTGGTCTCTTGCTTCCCAAGCCAGTCCTCTAATCATTAGGCTACTCCTACATGCCACTCAATTGGTAGAATATTAAAGAGAAAAAAAATTTGGAAAGAACAAACTCTTCCCAACCAGGAGATAGCATGAATTTTGTCGTTCTTTATCTGATTAAGTAACTCTCCATAATTAAAGTGGTATAAATTTTGCTAATCTTAAGGAACCCTTACCACTAAATAGCAAATATAGAGACCACCTATAATTATGAGGAGGTGGGAAATGCAGCCTTATCCACTTTTTTCATCCACAGTGCATAAAAATTGATTGGGAATAATTAACCAAATAACCATAACGTTTGTGAGACAGCATTTAATTTTTTAAAGATTCTGGCCAATTATTGAGGAATAAAACTGCCATCTACATACATAGACACTAGTTAAGTTTCATCCCCAATCATAATGCTCTGAGTCAGTACAATCACGGGCCACAATAGCCAAAGGCTTGAATGTCAGGGCAAGAAGAAGTAGAGAAAGTGGGCAGCTTGGCCGAGAGTCTCGTCCTAATGGGAAGGGTCAGATATGTAGCCATTCACTACCATCAATATGTTAGGGGATTTATAAATAACTTTGGCCATTCCACAAATGACGTTCACAGATGTCTCCCATGCAAGGACATCCAAGTAGGCACAGGGGTGTGTCAGAGGCATGTCTGGGGAGTGCCAATGTACTTATAGATCCCTGTTCAATCTCAGAAACATCGGAGACATTTGCAGGCACGTCAATGTTTAAACCTGCTCCAGGCATAAAGAGTAACCGAGGCAGGCGGACCCGGCGCTCTGGGCCCTACCGTTTTCCCCACCCCGCCCCCCCTCACCCCAACATAAGACATCACACCATAATTTCATGGAACACAACTGGTCGCAACTTTATTAACCATTAACAATTATAACAAACCAACATTAAACTTTCTAACTCCCCATTAGCGAAACCCGGCTGCACCAGCCATACCTTAGCAAAGTGCCCGCCACCGCTAATGCCATACTTGCCTCCCGGCAAGTTGCCATGCCCCTCTCCCCGACTTCGCCATGCTATTAGCAAAAGTCGGCAGGGGCTTAACCGGGTCAGGGGCACCCCGCCCCCGCCCGAATGTAGCCTGCTGCTCCGGACCCCGGAAACCTCCGGGATCCCGCACCCCCCCAAGTTGCAACACCCCATACCCAAGCCGTCACAAAATAGGGAGGGAGGGACGCCGGCACCCCAAAGCAGCCTCCGCTCAGACTGACACGCGGAGGCTGCCGGCCGCGCCTTCCCCCCCCCCCCCCACTTCCCAACAATAGGCCCGCCGATTGGCTCCCGTACGGCCGCGACCGCCGGGAGCCAATCAATTTGAAAGGTGCACTCTCGCACGCCGCCCAGGATGCGTGCGGGGTCCCCGCGCCAGGCCACGCTCTCAGTTAAAATCGGCCGCCAGGACCCCGCCTGCGGCCTCGCAAGCATCAGAAAAGTGCTGGTTTTCACTTTAAACCTTCCAGAGAGTGTAGAAAAGATGGAGAATTAAGTGACTAGCCTTAGATCACAAAGGATTTTAACCCTGACAAGTCTGCTCTTAAGCCACTACTCTAACCTTTATGCTATTAGACATCTTGGTTCTGAAATTCTGTTCTGTAGATGTCTATATAAACGTTTGATACACGTGCATATCAGACACAGCCACATTTCTGAAACTGTGCCTGAACTTGCATGTGCCTTCCTTTTTTGGCCGTTCTGGCTTTGACATCCCAGATTGTGCTTGAACATCCCATTGTGAAATGTGCCTCTTAGGGAAGAACAGCCCAAACTACAGTTACACTATGCAAGGTTCCACATTAGGAACCACCACCCAGGAAAAGGATTTGGGCATCATCATGGATAATACATTGAAACCCTTTGCTCAGTGTGCAATGGCAGCCAAGAAAGCAAATAGAATGCTAGGAATCAAAGAAAGGAATGGAGAATAAATGAGGGATATCAAAATGCCTCTGTATTGCTTCATGGTGCGACCACACCTTGAATATTGTGTACAGTTCTGGTCACCATATCTTAAAAAAGATAAAGCAGAATTAGAAAAGGTACAGAAAAGAGCAACAAAAATGGTAAAGGGGATGTAAGGCTATCCCTACGAGGAAAGGCTTAAAAAGTTAAGTTTCTTTAACTTGGAGAAGAAACGGTTGAGGGGAGGTATGATAGAGTTCTATAAAATAATGAATGGAGTAGAATAGCTAAATGTAGATCCATTGTTTACCCCTTCAAAGAGTAGAAAGACTAGTGGACACACAATAAAGTTAGAATGTAGCACATTTAAGACTAATCGGAGAAAATATTTTTTCATTCAGCAGCATCAGCATGGAATCTGTATACCTTTTGGGAAGCTGACAGGTACTCGTGACTTGGATTGGCCATTGTTTGAAACAGGATACTGGGCTTGATGGACCTCTGGTCTGACCTAGCATGGCGTATCTTATATTCTTATGTTTTCAACAAACCCTGACTTAGAAGTGAGGTTCATGACTGTCATAGTATGCGCAAAGCTAACCCATTTGGAGAAACTGCCCTGAAATCACTATGCTTTCAAACGTTCAAGAAATTTCAAATACTTTAATTCCTAGATGCAGTGTCAAGGACAAAGTGTTCCATAACTATCGACCCAAACATGCAAAAACTCTGTTGTGTGCCCTGTAGTTGAATATGATAGAATAAAGCCAATAATGCTTGTTGTGAAGATCAAAGTGATGTCTGTGGTGCATAAAAAATCAATATTTTTGCTAGATAATGTGTTTGCGATGATTTTAGCACCCTGTATCCAACTGTTTCATACCACGTTATCAGTGTAGGGTCCCGTTATAGAATGTGATGTTTATGTTTGTGTTCACCTATTGAGAGGAACCTAAGAGTGATAGTGTCTGAAGATTTCAAGGTGGTGAAGCAGTGTGGCCAAAGCCAGAAGGATGTCAAACTGTATATAGAGAGGAATAACAAGCAGGAAGAAGGAAGTATTGGTGCCTCTGTACAAGTTGTTGGTGACGCCTTACTTGGAGTAATGTGTTCAGTTTTGGAGAGCATATCTTACACCGGATATAAAAAGACTTCAAATAGTTCAGAGGAAGGCAACCAAGATGATATGGGGCCTGTGCCAGAAGGCATATGAGAAAAGACTTGAAGATTGTAATATGTATACCCTAGAGGAGAGGAAAGACGGGGGGGGGGGGGGTATGATACAGACCTTTAAATACAAACAGACCCTTTTCAAAGCGGGGATGCTGTAGAACTAGAGGGCATGAAATGAAGCTGCAAGGAGGTAAACTTAAAAGCAACATTAGGAAATACTTCTTCATTGAAAGAGTGGTGGATGCTTGCAATATCCTTCAAGGAGGTGATGGCATTCAAAAGACGCGGGACAGAGACAGAAGATCACTATATAGCAAGAGGATGGAATCAAAGCAAACATAAAGAACTTCATAAATAGAGAGGAGTAACCTGCCTGGAGCAGCAGATACAACCTTGGGCAGATGCATAGAGCGGAGGAGTAACCTGCACAGAGCGGCAGGTGCAGCTCTACAGTTCTAGCCACCTTACTGGGCAGACTGGATGGACCATGCTGGTCTTTATCTGCCATCATTCACTAGGTTACTATACAAGCGTGAATGAAATTGAGCAAAAGCACTGGCTATCTTTTTAGGTTCTGTTCAGATCTTCACCATTTACAACTATAATTCTATTCACGCTCCTCTCAAGCCCTTCTTTTTCAATTGCCAGAGCATTAGTTTATTTGATTTGTTAGCATGCTCATATAAAAACCTTTTAGATGCTCTAAGATAATAAGCTCCTATTCCCATCTCATTATCATTCAATTCTTTTTTAAATTTGATCAATTATAACATTTTTATTTTCATATTTGGTAACTTTATGGTCACTTTCTAGAGCAGTAACTAGGTTCACTAATTTCTTAACCCTTACTTTTCATTTTTTTGGCTAAAGATACCCAATTTGCAGTAATATGGCCTCTAGATACTGCTTTGGCGGCATCCCATAATGTAAAATGTGTACATCTTCCTTATTGTTAAATGTGAACTATTTATCCCAACAGTTTTTTTAAATTATCTGTAAATTCAGGGTAATTCAAGAGATATCTATTCATTGTTCATCTTCCCGGGAGTATCTGAACTGGTAATCCCAATAAAGAGAATATTACAGGCAGGCAATTAGAGAGACTGATGGCACCCAATTTATCCTCCCACACATTTAAAAGAAGATCCTTTGAAATAAACAAAAAATGATTAAGAGCCATGCATGCATGCTCAAATAATTTTTCTCGCACTTACGTCTCCCACCAGACCTTAGTCCATTTTCAAAAAGGCATTCAGGGCTTTGGTTCCAGCATGATTCAGAATTTTGATTTCAGATCTATTCAAAGTAGACAGACCACAGTTAAAATCTCCGCCTAGATAAAGACCCTGAATATTCAGTCAGGACCATACCAAACTAGAAATGTGCCCTGTGCGAATGATGAATCTGGTGCCCCCCCCCCCCCGACCCCCTTCCACCCAGCCACATTCGGTAACTCACTCTTTTTGAGCTTCCTGGAAGCCCAGTGATGATATCAGCGCCCCCTTCTGTGTTTGAGCCCTGTGTGGCCGCACCGCTTGCATAGTCCTTGGTACGGCCCTGTATTCAGTTTCATGTTAACATAAAACTCATTAGAAAAGAAATAATTTCTTCATGTGGCATGTAGCAGAGAAGAAAAGAAGTGAAGCACTAGAGAGCAGGGTGAAATAAGGACAACACCCTCTGTATGTGGAACCAGTCTTTATTAATGTGTGAAGCTCAAATCAACCGGAAAAGTCCATCCGTACTAGATATATTTGGAACTCAAAATTTGAGTTAGAGGTCAAAGACTCCTTCTCTGCTATAAAGTAAACTGAGGTAGTTTTGAAAATATTTTTATAATCTCGTTTTTATATTTAATTGACTCTTTATTTCAAATTGCAGTCACTAGCTTCTACTTATTTTCAAAGTAGCGAAAAAATGCTATAACAGGGCAAGAGCACTCCTGCCATTGTTATCGGTGTCATTAGTTACATGGAGGCATATGTGTATATATTGTTATCATGATGACAAATCCTGTGTATCCCTTCTAAGAAAAATTTCGTACCTCTCTTGTCAGTTACTTGTT
This sequence comes from Ichthyophis bannanicus, assembly GCA_033557465.1. Taxonomy (NCBI): domain Eukaryota; kingdom Metazoa; phylum Chordata; class Amphibia; order Gymnophiona; family Ichthyophiidae; genus Ichthyophis; species Ichthyophis bannanicus. The sequence continues at coordinate 950,385,677 of CM066034.1, forward strand.
ATGGAAAGATGCCCTCCATAATTGTTGATACCCTTGTCTTTAAGTTCTGGAAAACCCAGAATCCTAATATTGCACCTACGCTGACACTTCTTAGTGTCATCCTGTTTGCGTTGTAGGTCTTTACACAATTTTTCCTATTTGTACACCTTTGATTGTAAAAGGACCGTTGAATCAATTTGTTCACCAATGTTAATCTCATATTGAGATCAGCTACTGCTTTATTGGTATCCAGCTGCACCAATGTAATCTGCATCAGTGACTCCAACATGTCAGCCTAAGTGACTTAAGACTCCAAAGCAGTGACCAGAGGTGTAGTTGCATTGTTCTTGGAGAGTTCCACCACACACCACTCGACTCTATGGTTGCCTGTGGGATTCTGAAAAATTTTGCCAATGGCTCTGAATAAATTAGTTTGGATTCCATATAAGAGGGCAAAAAGAAGTCCTAACAATTTCAATTGATAGTTAAAAATAAATGCACAAAGTGTCAGAGGGCGGAATTAAGTTGCCACATCAAAACAAATGGATTTCTCAAAAGGCAATGAGGAATCCACATAACTAATTCTAGGGTCTAGATTTAATGTCAAAGTCTTACTGCATCTGCTCTCCGGACTATGGAGCAGCTCACTCTTGGTATGATGCAAATGGAAAAGATGAGTTACAGATGGTTGCCCCATCTCATAAAGCTTCAGTTGAACAGCAATGGAAGAGGGAAAATCAGTCACAGAAGCATGGCACAGATTATCACATAGAGTCCCACAGCGGTATTTGAACTTAACGACATTCACTAACAATAATAACATCAGGAGCTCTGATGTATAATTTATAGCACATTTATTGGCCACACATTTACCAAAAAACATTGTAACATAGTAAATGACGGCAGATAAAGACCAATATGGTCCATCTAGTTTGCCCAGTAAGATGGCAAGAGTAGGTGCACCTGCTGCTCCGTGCAGGCCACCTTTCCCCATGTCTTTGTTTTAGGGGTGAACCCACCGCTCTGTGTAGGACACCCCAGTATGTTGAGAAATTAGATAGTTAAGTTTATTTTGATTTTATCCTGTTGCTGTAAAGGGATCCACTGTCTCTGTCCCATGCCATTTTGAATTCTGTCACTGTATTTGCCCCACCACTTCCATCGGGAGGGCATTCCAAGCATCCACCACCCTTTCAGTGAAAAAGTATTTCCTGACATTGCCTTTCAATTTACTCCCTTGCAGCTTCATGTTATGCCCTCTAGTTTTACAGCTTCTCCGCCTTTGGAAGAGGTTTGTTTGTTCATTATTTCTTTTTAAGTATTTAAAGGTCTGAATCATATATCCCCTATCGCTCCTCTCCTCCAGAGTGTACATATTTAGGTCTTCAAGTCTCTTCTCATAAGGCTTTTGATGCAGGCTCCAAATCATTTTGGTCTCCTTCCTCTGAACAGTTTCCAGTCTTTTTATATCCTTTGCAAGATATGGTCTTCAAAACTTAACATTGTATTCCAAGTGAGGCCTCACCAGTGACTTATACAGTGGTATTAGTACCTCTTCCTTTCTGCTGGTTATTTCTCTTTGTATGCAACCCAATATCCTCCTGGCTTTTGTCACTGCCTTGTCGCACTGTAAGTACTTAATGATTTCAAAATCAACATGTAGACACATATGAGAGGAATGGCCTAATGGTTAGGACATGGTACCTCAATCTCAGGCTGGAGGGACTGAGGTTTCTAGTCCTATAGGCACTCCTTGTGGCCTTGGGCAAGCCATTTAACCCTCCATTGCCTCAGGTACACGTAGATTGTGAGCCCTTTGGGGACAAGGGAATGTATTCAGTACCTGTTTGTAGTGATTACATAATGTAAATCGCTTTGATTGAAGGATAAGGTGGTATTGAAAACTGGTAAAATAAAGAAATATGTAAATTTTTGTTTAAATGCCATCAAGTTAATGCTAACTCCTGGTGACCCAGCAGCCCCAGATTTTTCATAGCAAGGTATGACTGGAAGTAGGTTGGCATGTGTTTTTTTTCCAAGGGAATGAATGGTAAAGTGACTTACCCAAGGTCACAAGGAGTACCAATGGGAATCAAACCCTTTTTGCTTCAGTACTAGACTGTTGTTTTAACCACTAGGCTATTTCACTCTGTAGATATATTATGCCAGCTCAAAATAGAACCTCGTGGAAACTGTGTGGGTGACCACTTGCTCTTCTATCCAGTAAACATGTCAGCTGCCACAGCAACAATCAATATGCAGACCACTGAGCCTAATCCAGTCCAACAAAAAATCTCTCTGATTCAGGAGTTTGTTTTACAGTAAATTTGCTGCACCGGTCTTACAGCCACTTGCCCCTAATGCTGGGAATGCTTCGGCACACACATCGGCATGGCAAGTAGGGCTGCACATGAACCATCAAGGATACTGCAGGCTGCAAACATTACAGGGAAAGGTCAGACAATGATATATCTCAGTTACTGGATAGCACACCAGAAATTCTTGCTGAGTATCAGAAACATCTCTGTTCTTAAAGGCCAGCACAAGAAGATCTGTTAACCAGGAAATATCCCATTATACAGGGAGAGAGAGAGAGAGAGCTAAAAGGTCATGTGACCATCTTTCTCGGCTCGTAGGTGTTTTGTGGAGCTTTAAATATAAATAAAACTGTATTGCTCCTAGTGATGTGGAGGCCAATTCTGTTCTTTGTGTCCCCGCCTGTCCGGCCGGTCAGAATCGGGACATGCACCGGTTGCACCCAATTCTGATCCTCCAAGTGCTAGTTTTGCCCGTGGGATCAGAATCGGGTCTACCAGCCTGGATTTGCAGGCCATGCCACAGTTCTGGATGCCCAGACATCCAATGAACTCCCCGGCTAGCTCAGCCTGAATTCTGCATGGAGCCTTGGCGCCATGGCGTCTGTCACGCAGCAGACCTAGTTGAGAGAAAGGAAAGTGTTTTAAATGAAGAAAAAAGTACATATAAGCCGCAATATCTGGAGGAACCAGGTAGAGGGAGCCAGAGGGACTCCAGAGTGACTATGGAACCACGCCCCACTGAGCATGATGTAATGCCAGCCAGCTTCCAATCCAGGAGCACAGAAGGACTTCTTAAGGAGGCTGTGGAAGACAGGAACCAGAGCAAGAGCGGCAAGAACAGCAAGGGCAAGAGCGGCAAGAGTGGCAGCAGATGGCAGAGCAGCGGGAAAGGCAGCTGTGAAGGCAGCTGGAGAGACGGCTGGAGAGGAAACAGCAGGAGTGAATGCAGCAGGACAGAGTGCAGCAGGAAGCAAGGCAAGACAGAGGAAAAGAGGTTGGAATGCAGACCTGAATATTCCCTTGCCAGAAGATCACCTAAAGTGAAAGGTGATTGTCTGAGAGCTAAGGAGGAACCTGGGAAGGTCTCAGCTCACAGAGAGGTAAAAGCTGTTTGTCCAGAATGGTGAAGGCATTACTGCAGTTGTTGTCCAGAATCCACAGGGGCACAGCAGGAAGCCTTAAGCCGTGCTAAACAGGCCAGCCAAAGGAGAGACTGGTGTAGGCCTCAACCTTCGCTGGAATCCAAGAAGCCAAGTTCCCAAGGTAAAGCTTTTATTGAGGCAAGCTATAGAAAAAGCTTATATGATAAGAAAAGCTTGAATAATAAATGTTTGTATAAGACTGCCACAAAAGCTCCAAGGAGAGAGGACTTTCCTCCATATAAAATAGCACAGAGCCGACGCCCTAAGAGTAACCCAGAACATTGGGCTGTGCTGGAAAAGCTATACAAAGAGCCTGAGTATAATATACCTGAACCCAGGGACTCAGAGTCCGAGGCGTCCGCCTATGAGCCAATGCAAGTGGTCCTGGCAAGTGAGACTTCAGATAGCGAAATGGATTGTACATACTGTACCAGTGGAAGCCTGGAGTCCTTGCCAGACTTGTAAGGTGTATGAGTTATTGCCTAGAAGATTACTGTTTGAATAAACCCCAGCGCTACTGTGAAAATAACAGTTTTTCTTTAAGCTTTGGTTTTACTTTTTCTTACCTGAATGAAGGACATTTGCGTTTGTTGTTGTTAGCCAATCCTTTGAACCCTTGCATAAAGGGAAATAAAAGCCTTTATTTTCCCACCACTTGTGCAATTGATTCTTTGGAAGATTAGGTCCAGGAAACAAATAAGACCAAAAGCTAAATGGCCTCTGGATTACTAGCCAATCTCCTCCCCACATTTTTATGTCCGAGCGCTGCTTATACGCCAGGGTGATGCTCACGACACGTCATGTTGCCATGGCACCGCCATTCCATGCAGGAGCCGTGATCCCTGGCAGACTCAGCATTCTGCTTTTCCCCAGAGCTTAACCCACAATCAGCCCTGCTGAGGCCATTGCCAGGCTGCGGGGAACATCCTGTGGCCCCTCACCTCTGGTCCACTGACCAGCTCCCCAATCAGGCTCTGACTAGGGGAACTTAAGTTTCCCATAGATATGGACAACCTTGGAATTGGCCCTGTACATCTGGAGTCATGGTACTGCCCACAACCCTCTCTCACTCCACATGCAGCCCACCCCCTCCTACCCACAAACAAAGCTCCCCGCACAGCTCAGATCTATGTGTGGGGAGCTCTGTTTCCAGGACACAGGCTAGTCATTTAGCGGGGTTGGACAACCGGATCGGACGTCAAGATCCGCTAAATGTGGTTCAGAATGACCCACATAGTGTTTATATGAACTGACCTACATTAACTGGACATTAGAACATGAGATGAAATTTGATTTTAAATGTGTTTTGATGATGTAATCTTGCTTTTGGAGACTACACAAAATAATGTGCATTTGGTCACTCATTTCACATTCTTCTGCTGATCCACAGTAAATGCTGCCCGTTTGAACACCTGTGGATTCATTGGGTTTATATTACATTTTTAAATCTCAAAATGCCCCATTCCATTAGTGTTCAAATAATGGGGTCTTTGTTCTCTGGAACTGTCCTTTTATTTATTTATCATATATTTTTTGTAAACCACTTTATAGTCAAAGGAGTTTACATAGAATATTAACAACGATAAAGCGATAAATTTAACGCTTTAACAAGATTATAGAATATGTGTCAAAGGGGATAAAGGTCAAGGGGGGAGGGAAACCTGGTGGCCAACTGAAGAGACAGGTGTTCATTGGGCATTGTTTATGGGCTATGTTTCATTTCCAAAGTGTTCTTGGAATAAGTACATTTTAATTTCCTTGGATGATCGACTTTCTTTGCATCATGACTTAGGCACCTCAGTCAACTCTTCATTAAAGTTGCTATCATAGGCTGGCATGTACTAACGTGGTTCTCCCAGTGAGATCAATCAAAACAGAAAGTATTTCCTGTTTCCTAATTTACAAATGTATGGCTTATTCTAAGCTGATTATAGGGGTGATTTTAGAATCCTTATTCACAATTTCCACATGAAAAAACCGACATACGTACATTGAAATGGCATCCACGTATAAATGGCAATTTTTTAAAGGGTTAAATTTACGCATGGTTGTCCATAATGTGTAGAAATGCAAGGGAGCATGTCAAGGGTGTAGTTAGGGCATAGCCTGGACGTGTCCAAACTTTACATGTGCATTCCACATTTCATATAGGAAATGCATATACTGTATATAACCACAGTTCTCCATGCCGGGATTTACATCTGCTCCTGGCAGGTATAGGTTGCTAAAACAGAGCTTGTTTTGGCCAGCTCTTTGCAGGAGGGATAAGGGGGTTATCTTCCTTAATCTCCCATTGTTTATTCCCCCCTCCAAATTGTAAGTTGCATGTGCAAGTTTCTCAATACAAACGTATGCGTGCAAGTGTGGCACTTAGATGTATAAGTTGCTGAGTTGTCTTTATTCATTCTTCCCAAGTATAGATTTGTAAAATGGTTTCTTTGGCTCTACGTGTTGGCAAAGGTGCGTGCCTCCTGGAACTTTATTATATGTATTTTAGAAAAGGATTCAGAGCCTTTTCTAAAATACCGCCAGAACTGTACATTCTCACCTCGATGTCTCAATTCAGAACTCCACGTACGATCTAAAATATGAGATTCTTTTTAGTATATAGGAATACATTTTCCCAAAGCTTTAATGGATTAAATCCACGTTGCCCCACAGATCGGCCAGATTTGAGCACCTTAATCTAAAAGAGGAGACTAGTCAGCATTTATATTCAGTGCTGGCTGGCCATGTTTAGGAAGCGATTTTAAAAGCAATCACATAGGTGCATTAGGTTAATATACTGTACATTTAAAAAGCAGCTGCTTTAGACAGGAAACGTACAGGCACACATCCCTTTTCAAATTGCCACATATATGTGTTATTTGTGGAAGCATGCACCTGTCTGCATTAAGCCTTCTCTAGCTGGTTGATAAGGATACTTTCCATTGAAACCCTGTGTGTAAACATAGAAACATGATGGCAGAAAAAGACTACATGGCCTATCTAGACTGCCCTTCCATATCAACTACAACAGTCCTCTTTTTACATATAGAGATCCTCTGTGTTTGTCCCGTGCTTTCTTGAAATCAGTTACGGTCATCGTGTCCACCACCTCCACTGGGAGACCATTCCACACATCTACCACCCTTTCTGTAAAGAAATATTTCCACATATTACTGCTGAGTCTATCCACTTTCACTCTCATGCAGCAGAGCTTGTAGCAGAGCTTACCTTCAATTGAAAGAGACCCTCCTGTGCATTTATACCACGGGGTATTTAAATGTCTGTATCATATCGCTCCTATCATGCCTTTCCTATAAAGTATACATATTAAGATCTTTAAGTCTGTCCTCATATGCTTTATAAGGAAGACCATCAATCATTTTAGTAGCCACCCTCTGCACTGACTCCAACCTGTTATATCCTTTTGAAGGCGTGGTCTCCAGAATTGCACACAATACTCCAAATGAGGTCGCACCAGAGACATACAGGGGCATTATCACCTCTTTTTTTCTGCTGGCCATTCCTCTTCCTTTCCTCCCAAGTATCCTTTTTGCTTTCTCAGTTGCCTTTTCTACCTGTTTAACTATTTTAAGATCATCAGACACAATTACGCCTAGGTCCTGCTCCTCTTTTGTTGACAGAAGTAGCTCACCCCTACACTATACAGCTCCTTTAGATTTTTGAAACCCAAATGCATAACCCTGCATTTTTTTAGCATTAAATCTCAGCTGCTAAATTCTAGACCATTCTTCAAGCTTAGCTAGATCCCTCCTCATGTTATATACTCCTTCCTGGGTGTCTACTCTATTGCAGATTTTGGTATCATCTGCAAACAAGCAAACCTTACTCGACAGCCCTTCCATGTTAAAAAGAATTGGACCAAGAACAGATCCCTGAGGCATGCAACTGGTAATCTCCTTCTCCTCAGAATGAACTCCATTTACCTGTACCCTTTGTCACCTCCCACTCAAACAATTTCTAACCCAATCAGTAACTTTAGGGTCCATCCCTAGGTTACTCAGTTTGTTTATAAGTCACCTGTATGGAACAGTGTCAAAGGCTTTACTGAAATCTAAATATACCACATCTAGGGCTCTCCCTCGGTCCAATTCCCTGGTCACCCAGTCAAAGAAATCAAACAGATTTGTCTGATAAGACCTGCCTCTGGTGAATCCATGCTGCTTTGAATCCTGCAATCCTTTGGACTCCAGAAAGCTCACTATTCTCTCTTTTAGTAGCCTGGCCGCTTGTTCTCAGTGTCATCCTAAGGTTCGCCTTTGTGTAAAGGGACCACATGTGCCTCTCTCCAGTCCTCCCATCCTCCCGATTCCAAAGAGGTATCGAAATGGTCAGACAGTGGAGCTGCTAGAACATTCCCAAGTTCCCTCAGTATTCTTGGATGTATCCCATCTGGACCCATGGCTTTGTGTACTTTTAGTTTAGCTAGTTCCTCATGAACACAGATCCACATCATGTCTTTCCTGTTTGTGGGTGTTTTCTGGTGTCCTACTCCTGGCCCTTCATCTCTGAACGCAGAACAGAAATATTTGTTAAGCAATTCTATTTTATCCTCATCAGTTTCTGCATATTTTATTTATTTATTATATATTTTATTATTTTTATTTATTTTATTACAGTTGCTTATATACTGCACTATTCGGTATCAGCGCGGTTTACAGTATAACAAAACGACCAAAACACACACTCTGTTTGGTTTTACATCGAACAGGGGTACAAACTTGGATAACAGGGTTGAACTATATACATGAACTAATAAACCTATAACAGGATTGAACTATATACAGTAAATAATGAGACCGATGAGCTATATGTAATACCATATTCCTCCCCTGCAGCCTTGAGTCTGACAATACCACTTTTGCCCTTCCTCTCTCACTAACATATCTGAAAAATGGACAGATTAGGGACACAGAATGGGTGTTGACTGCACATTGCAGTTAGCATGGAGGTGATTAATGCACACTAAGGAGCATATTTATGAAAGGTTAATGCATGTTAAGTTTAATGAATGCATATTAAGTGCAACTGCACTAATAGAAATAAAAGGACTATATGCACTTAAGACACATTAATTAGAGCATTCTCATTCTATGCTCCAATAATATGGAACTCCCTGCTTCTGAATATCTGAACAACTACAGAACTTAAGGATTTCAGGAAACTCTTAAAAACACACCTGCTCCAAATGCACTTTCCAAGGTGTAACATAAGCAAGAAAATAATATCACTGAATGTATTCAAAGGCACCTCTACACCATAATCTTTCCTTCACTCCCCAACAGTAACAAAACAACAACAAAATACCAAAAATACCTTTTTGGTATTTTGCTATATGTTATTAATGTTTTGATTATTTACTGGTATGTTATATGTTATTAATAATATTAATATTTGGATCATTTACTGGTTCCTTGCAAAGTTATATGGGTTTCTTATATGTGGTTCAATGTTCTTTGTAATGTTAACATGTTCCATGTAAGGTTATGTTCTGTTATAGTATATGTAAACCATGTTGAACATTTCTCAAATAAATAAATAAATGTATTAATGCTGTGATGTGCAGTGGGGCCGATCACAGCAATCCCCGGTTTCTATCCATACAGGGAGCTCCTGGGGTGTGAAAAGGAGCACATCCAGGCAGTTCCCTGCTCATTTCACTAAAGGGAGCTCCGGTGATCCGCAAGGGTGTACCGTGGGGCAGTTTACAGCTCTGATCACTAGCGGGAGCATTCGTTGGTGGGTGACGGCTTTCTTAACAAACCCATTAAGCGGAGGCTACCTTTATACCAAAGTAATTCTGGCAAACAAGGTAACAGGCTATAGCCTGCTTGGATGTTTAAGAAGCAGTCCTTCATGAGAGACCTTTGGCAAAATTAAAAAGTCATGGGGTAGGAGATAGTGTTCTATTATGGATCAGGAACTGGTTAAAAGACAGAATGTGAAGGGTAGGGCTAAATGGCCAATTTTCCCAATGGAGAAAGGTGAATAGTGGAGTACCCCAGGATTCTGTGCTGGGGCCACTGCTTTCTAACATATTCATAAATGACCTGGAAATGGGAATAACGAGTAAGGTAATCAAATTTGCAGATGACACAAAACTATTTAAAGTTGTTAAAACCCAAGAGGATTGTGGAAAATTGCAAGAGGATCTTGATAAATTGGAAGACTGGGCATTCAAATGGCAGATGAAATTTAATGTGGACAAGTGCAAAGTTATGCACCTAGGAAAGAACAACCCAAACCATGGTTACATAATGCATGGTTCCACATTGGGAACCACTACCCAGGAAATGATGGATAACATGTTGCAACCCTCTGCTTAGTGTGCAGCAGTGGCCAAGAGAGCAAATAGAATGCTAGGTATTATAAGGAAAGGAATGGAGAATAAAACAAAGCATATTATAATGCCTCCGTATCGTTCCATGGTGCGACTGCACCTTGAATATTGTGTGCAATTCTGGTCACCGTATCTTAAAAAGGATATAGTGTTATTAGAAAAGGTACAGAGAAGAGCCACCAAAATGGTAAAGGGGATGGAAGGATACTCCTATGAAGAGAGGCTAAAAAGGTTAGGACTCTTCAATCTCGAAAAGAGACGGCTGAGGGGAGATATGATAGAGGTCTATAAATTAATGAATGGTGTGGTATGGGTAAACGTAGATTGACTGTTTATGCCATCAAAATATAAAGACTAGGGGACATGCAATGAAGCTACACAGTAATCTATTTAAGACTAATAAAAGAAAATACTTTTTCACTCAACATCTAATCATATTGTGGAATTTGTTACTGGAGGATGCAGTAAAAGCTGTTAGTGTAGCCGGGTTAAAAAAAAATGTTTGGACACATTCCTGAAGGAAAGGTCCATATACCATTATTAAAGGGGACCTGGGATATCCATTGCTTGGCTCAGTACAAGCATTGTGGAGCCTGTGTCTTTTGCGGAAACTGCTAGGCACTTGTGACCTAGATTGGCCACTTGGAAACAGGATACTGGGATTGATGGACCTTGGTCTGAACCACTATGGTATATCTTATGTTCCAGAGGCAGTTAGAGAGGAGACCCTGGGGAGGAATCTCAAGTTGGTTTGGAGACAGGCAGAGCTACAAGGTGAGCAGGGGAGAAACCTCCAGTCATTGGTGGCAGTGACCAGAGGGATGGTGTTTCTCTTAGCCCTGGTGGCAGGGGCAGTACAGGGAGAAACCTCTCGGAAGCAGGTAAGAGGACAGTAGAGAAAGAGAGGAGGCAGGGAACAAGCAGCCCACAGGTAAGCCTGCTTTGGAAACTTTAAAAGTGCATGGAAGCATGGCTCATTGACTCTTTTGTCTATTGGACTAAGAAGTCTGAAAGAAGGACTTGTAGTTGGATTGAGAACAATTCAGACTGGTTTGTTTGATTTGGACTGCTATTTCTGAAGTTCTCACTGATAGTATAACCTGCATAAGAATTCTACCTTATTTTGCTGTTGTGGAGGCCAAGTCTGGATGGCCCAGAGCTGCACCCAGTTCTGTACCCTTGAGAACTATACAGTCCATGGGAGCAGAATCGGGTGCATAGGGCCCCTGCCTGGTTCCTGATGCCATGGAGTCCCATCGCCATGGCACCAGGACACCATGCAGGAGCCCTAATTGCCCCCAGGATGCCATGTAGGAGCCCTAATTGCCCCCAAGCCTCTTAAGGTCCCTTTTCCCTGCCACCCCACACCTAGATGAGCCTGTCAAGGCTGGGATCAGGCTGTAGGTAACCCTCTGCCCCTGCTCACCTCCTCGCCGGGTGCCTCTGATGGCCGCCGCAAACCTCGGGGTGACTTATTCCACCTTCAAGGACATACATCCCCCACTAAACGCTGCTTAGAATGACCCCCAAAGTGTTTTGTTTTGGTTAAACCAGAAGAATAAAAGCTTATGTTACCTGTATGAGCTGCAGTTTGTGCTGTATGGAAAAGGGCCTGCTATCCAAGAAGGCAAGGCTCAAGGGAGATCTTTCCCCATAGATGTTCACAGCACCCCCTAGCTGTGACAATGCACATTAAAACCTTTGGTATATATGTCCCTAATTGTCAATTTTGCAGTTAGTATATCATGTTAAGTGCACCCATATTAATTTCAAATGCGGAATTTGCACATTAAGGACGGTTTTGGTGTGGTAACTGCTGGGAACATGTTGGGTACATCTGCAATAGTTAGCATGGGGTATTGCACTTACCATACGTTACTTTTTGCTTCCAACATGCGGTAAGTGCAAACTCTTAAGCACACTTTATCTAAACATACCCCTTACTTTCAATAAATCAGAGGCAAAGATTAATTTACAATGAAGACCAATTAAATACGATGGATTCCTATTGAGTTAGGACAAATCCATCTTTCAAAGGTATACAGATGAACAAGTGTGAAGACATCTCTAGGAACAAGCCTATTTGACTTCTTGCCTTGTGCCCCCACGTGTTCAGTTTTCCCACCTTTTGCTCTATATATTGATATTGCTTGAATGACTCATAAGGGGTATTCAGGCTCATACATAGGAAAATGAGACAGTTAATATATTCTGTAGCAAGTTGGGGCAAAAATGCTGCATTTCATAGGCTGATTTGCACCTATTCATTGTTCTGCACAATTTCAGCTACTGTTTTCAATAGCAAACATTTTTATTTGGCAGTCTGCCTATAATTATTCACTTCGACTTTTCTTCCAACCTCAAAATTGCTGAACAGACCCAGGTATACAGCATTCCACTTTTACCCTTGTTACATGAATTATAGGACCCAGAGATTAAATAGTTATATGAGACAACCCATCTTAACTTTCTGCCTCTTGGAAGTACTGGGATAACAATTCAAGGTTAATTCACAGGTATGTCTGCAGAATGAAACGTCCTCAATTGATCAAGTAAAATTAAAGATCTATGAATAAAACACAACGGATAAAATGAGAATGAGAATCTTATGTAGGCAGCCCCAGGGGATCTTGGAAACCTTGTAGTTTTGTCAGCCTGTGATTTTCTAGTGATGCCCACCATTCAGTGACAGCTCCCCTTAGAGCAAGCCTGCATAATTATTTCCGAAAGGGGGTGTGACAGTCTGCAGAGTTAAAGCTGTTAATTTGGGGATCTGATATAAACTTTGCATGCTTAACTAGCTCCCAACAAAGCACAGTGTGAAATTCCAGTATGCACGCTGAGAAAAAAAATGCTATATAATGTATTATGCCTTCAGTCATGACACCATATGCATATCCAGGTACTCATTCCTGTTCGTCACAGGTTGCTTGATATAGAGAATTCTGAAGCATGCTAATGCTGGAGATCTATGCTATAGTTTGTGTGGCAACAAATTATCTAAAATAATACAGAAGGGTTAGATGCTTTCCAGTTTTTTAGATCACCACCTAGGAGGCTGGTTACTAAGCTGTGGAAACTCAGTACGACAGGTTAGTAACTAAGCGGTATATCAAATGTAATAAACATAAACATAACTCCCATGGTAAAAGAATAATACAACAAGTAATCCGCCTTGTGTGTTGCATTATTCATCTCTCTTGGAGGGTTAAGGATCCTGATGCTCTGAGGAGTATTCTTAAAGGGACCAGCTTCAGATAAAAAGGTGGGTAGTCTAGGGGACTCCGCTTCCACCGGCTGCAGCAAACATTCAACCCTCCCAAATCCTTTGAAAGGTCCCCTACCCCGAAACACACCACTCCACAGACTTCTAATCATGCATTACGACCCTCCCCCCAGAAGTCCCCCTCTTGCCCACCCAAGGCCATAATTATCCATGGTGGCCCTTATGTGGCACTTTGACCCCTAGCAGTAGTACTGCGAGACTACTGTTAGAGGTCACAGAGCCATTTGGAACTTGGGGACTAGGATGGGCAGAAGTGATGGGGGACTGATCCTGCCGGAAACTCCCTAGACCACCAAAGAATATAGTAAGCCTCAAAGTGGGCAAGGGAGGTGAAAGGTCTTCAGAGGGGGCTGGTAATGTGTGACTAGGGGTCCTGGGGGGTGGTAGACTTTTCAATGTGGATTGGGAAGGGGGAGGGGGGGCTGGGAGTGCTGAATATTTGCTGTGGCTGGGAGGAGGTGGATCCCTGGACCGTATGCCTTTTCTTCTGATGTATGCCCCTTTTAAGAATGTTCCCAGTGGAAAAATAACTTTTAGCACAAGCTCTAAAATGCTTGTATGCAAATGCTAGAAGTCTAAAAAATAAGATGGGAGAGTTCAAAACTGCGCTTTCTTCTTCTTTGTTATTTATATGTTATTCTATGTCAGGAATTGTGAGTTTTGGGACTTGATTTTCATAAATAAGCAGACAATATTTTATTGGTAGATCATCTTTTGATATGAAACATAGAAACATGATGGCAGAAAAAGACCATATGAACTATTCAGTTTGCCCTTCCATACTAACTACTGATGTCTCTTTTTCCCTTTAGAGATCTTTTGTGTTTGTCCCATGCTTTCTTGAATACAGACACTGTCCTGGTCTCTACTACCTCCACTGGGAGACTATTTGACGGATCTACCACTCTTTCCATAAAGAATATTTCCGTACATTACTATCCTCTTTCACCTTCATCCTATGCCCCCTCATTGCAGAGCTTTCTTTCAATTGAAAGAACACTAAATGAGAAGTTAGATATCATTGGTATCTCAGAGACCTGGTGGAAGGAGGATAAGCAATGGGACACTGTGACAGCTGGTGCAAATATATCACAATGATAGAGTAGATCAAATTGGTGGAGGGGCTGCACTTTATGTTAGAGAGGGCATTGAGTCACACAAGATTAAAGTTTTGCAGGAAACAAAATATGCTGTACAATCTCTATGGATCAAGATTCCATGAAAAAGGGAAGGCGATGGCAGTGGAAGTGTACTATTGACCACCTGGCCAGAATGAACAAATGGATGATGAAATACTCAAAGTCAGGGAAGCTAAAAAAAGTTACAACATGTTAATAATAATGGGTGATTTCAATTACCCCAGTATTGACTGGGTCAATGTCATGCTAGGGAGATAAAGTTTCTAGATGAAGTTTCTAGATGCTTCCAGGAGCAGCAGGTTCATGAACTGACAAGAGGGGAAGCCATTTTGGACCTAGTCCTTAGTGGACCTCAAGATCTGGTGCAAGAAATTAGGGGTTGGGGCCACTTGGTAATAGTGATCATAGCATGATCATGTTTGATTTAATAAATGGAGAAAGGACAGCAAGGAAATCCACAGTTCTACCTTTTAACTTTCAAAAGGGAGACTATGAAAAAATGAGGAAATAGTTAAGCAAAAACTAAATGGAGCAGTTGCGAAGGTTAAAGACTTACATCAAGCTTGGGCGTTGTTGAAAAATATTATCTTGGAAGCCCAGACCAGCTGTATTCCATGCTTTAAGAAAAGTGGAAGGAAGTCCAAAAAACTGCCAGCATGGTTTAAAGGTGAGGTCAGAGAGGCTGTTGTTGCCAAAAAAGCATCTTTCAGGAAATGGAAAAAAGAGCCAAACGACAAAACCTGGAAACAGCACAAGCACTGGCAAGTCAAATGCAAAACATTGATAAGGCAGGCAAAGAGAGAATTTGAGAAGAAGCTTGCTGCGGAAGCAAAAGCGCGAAATAAAGACGTTCTCAAGTACATTTGTAGCAAAAAACCTGTGAGAGTCAGTTGGTCCATTAGATAATAGAGGGGTTAAAGGGGCACTAAGAGGCAACAAGGTGATAGCGGAGAGACTGAATGACTTCTTTGCTTCAGTCTTTACTAAGGAAGGTGTAGGGATGTTATTCATGACTGAAGTATTTACAGGTACAGAAGAATTGAAGGAAATATCGATACATTGGGAAGATGTTTTACAACTATTCTGATAAACTGAAGAGTAGCAAATCACCTGGGCTGGATGGTATGCATCCAAGGGTGTTGAAAGAACTGAAATATGAGATTGCAGACCTGCTATTAGTAATCTGTGAACTATCATTAAAATCATCTCTATTACCTGAAGATTGGAGGATCCCCAACGTAACACTAATTTTTAAAAAAGGGTTCCAGGGGTGATCCGGGAAACTACAGACCGGTGAGCCTGACGTCAGTACCGGGAAAAACCAGCTGCTCCAAGAAGCAGTCATTTATTTCATCTAGGAACTTTATCTCCCTAGCGTGTCCCGCTGTGACACTGACCCAGTCGATACCGGGGTAATTGAAATCACCCATTATTATTACTGCGCTGTAACTTTTGTTAGCTTCCTTGATTTCTTTGAGCATTTCATCATCCATTTGTTCATTCTGGAAAGGCGGTCGATAGTACACCCCAAAATGCCAGCACCTTCCCCTTTTTATATGGAATTTCAATCCACAGAGATTCTACAGCGAATTTTGTTTCCTGCAAAACTTAAATACTTTCTGACTCAATGCCCTCTCTAACATAGAGCACAACCCCTCTACCAATTTTATCAACTCTATCATTACGATATAGTTTGTACCCAGGTATCACAGTGTCCCACTGGTTGTCCTCCTTCCACCAAGTCTCTGATATATATGACTAAATATATATATGATATAACTAAAACTAACCTCTCATTTAGTGCTATATTTCTAACTCTCCCATCTTATTTTTTAGACTTCTAGCATTTGCATACAAGCATTTTAGAGACTGTGTATTTTATTCATATTAATTTGGCTATTGGTAGACATGGGTAATTTGGGATCTTTAAGCTCTGTCTGCTCCATACTCGAGGGCATTTGGGTTACTTTACTCTTTTTTGGAACCTCTCTGCTTTTGGTAGTATCCTTCAAGGATACATTCTTCTGAACCATCCGCTCTTGGGCGACTGTTGGCTTTCCCCTGTTATCTAGTTTAAAAGCTGCTCTATCTCCTTTTTAACGGTTAATGCCAGCAGCCTGGTTCCATCCCGTTTAAGGTGAAGCCCATCCCTTCGGAAGAGCCCCTCCTTTCCCCAGAATGTTCCCCAGTTCCTAACAAATCCCAAACCCTCATCTCTGCACCATTGTCTCATCCATGCATTGAGACTCCGGAGCTCTGCCTGCCTTTTGGGTCCTGCGCATAGAACGGGAAGCATTTCGGAGAACGCTTCCCTGGAAGTTCTGGATTTCAACTTCCTACCTAAAAGCCTAAATTTAGCCTCCGGAACCTCCCTACCACATTTTCCTATGTCATTGGTACCGACATGTACCGAGACAGCAGACTCCTCCACAGCACTATCTAAGACCTTATCTAGGTGGTGCGTGAGGTCCGTTACCTTCGCACCAGGCAGGCATGTTACCAGGCAATCCTGACGTCCTCCAGCCATCCAGCTATTTACATGCCTAATGATGGAATCAACAACTATAATGGCTGTCCTAACCCTTCCGTCATGGCCCTGGAGAAACTTCCTCGGTGCGAGAGGGTTTTACATCACCTGGAGGACAGGTCCTAGTTACAGGATCACTTCCTGCCACACCAGGGTGATGCTCTCCTGTCACGTGACCTCTCTCCTCCATGGCAACAGGGATGCTGCCAGACTGGAGGTGGGACTTCTGGACTATATCCCTGTAGGTCTCGTCTATGTACCTCTCTGTCTTTCTTATGTTTTCCAAGTCTGCTACTCTAGCCTCTAGAGAACGGACTCGTTCCCTGAGAACAAAGAGCTCCTTGCACCTAGTGCACACGTAAGACCTCTCACCAACTGGCAGAAAATCATACATGTGACACTCAATGCAAAAGACTGGAAAGCCCCCATCTCGCTGCTGGACTGCTGTCTGCATCTTAGTTTTAAGTTTATGTTTAGATCTTTAAGTTCTTTACTTACGAAGGCTTGCTATGGATATTTATACTAATAAAACTGTACCTAATACGTTTAATATACCTTGTTCACCTGAAGCTTAATTATTCTCAGGTCCTTAGTGTATAACTGATTTGGGCATCGAGCTTCACCTGAGAGCACCTCCTGTCTTTTAAGATGTGTACGTACCTATAAAGCTACGTTTATCCCTGGGGTGTATGGGTGTTGGGGAGGGAGGGAGGGAAATAACACTTATTAAAAGAGGGCTGCTACACAGTACCCTGTGCTGTGCTGCTGAGGTAAGCTATATTCTGATTTGATTTAAATTATAGCTCTTTGCTGCTGCTAGGCTCTAACTTATTATGAAATTTAAACTACAAGCTCTCTGCTGGGTTCTAAATTTAACCAGAAAGCTCTCTTCTGTGTTTTAAACTTAAACTAAAAGTACTTTGCTGATACTAGGCCCTGAGTAACTATTAAATTTAAACTACAAGCTCTCTGCTGTATATGAAATGTAACCAGAAAGTTCTCTTCTGTGTTTTACATTTAAACTTAAACTGCTGCTACTAGGCCCTGACTGATTTAACAAAAAATAGTGGGTTCACAGATTAATTAGATTTAATAGAAAGAATTCCTTTCAGAAAATTCCTAGAAGTATATACTCACAATTGCAGATCTCTCTCCGGAAGTAACAGTCCCCTTTTCTAGTCTTTCAAGACTCATGTAAACTCCCAGACTCTGACTAACTTACTTCTTAGCATTTGTACATATGTGTCGCTGTAGATAAGTTGTGCTTCTAAACATCACCCTGCATGTAACCCTTTTCCATGTTTCCTATGTAAGTTCTTTGTAATGGCTTGAGTTGTAATATAGACCGCTTTGATTTAAAGTTAAGGTGGTATAAAAATCTTTCTAAATAAATATACCAGGGCCTCCTTAAAAACACTATACACCTCTACAAATGGTCCAAAACACCTCTACAAATGGCCCAGAATACTATTTACAACCCCCCGCCGAGCCCATATCACCCCATACTATACAGATAAATCAACTACCCATCACTACCCAAATCAAATACAAGGCTCTCATCATAATATTTAAAATCCTACAAAAGGAATCTGCCAAAATTCTTCAGACCCTCGTCTCAAACCCATGAAATAACAGATCACGAAGAAGTACCACCCTTACCCTGTTAGCAATCCTGACACTGAAGATTAAGAGCAAACAATCCATCTGCAATCGAGCTTTCACCCTATTTACTCCCACACAATGGAACTCTTTACCCTCAACACTAAGAGGGTACTCCAAAATAACTAAAAACGTATCTCTTCCAAGAAGAATACAATATACACCTGGATTCACAGACTCAACTACTCTAAAAGCAAGCCACCAACAATTCACTAGTCCTTGTATATTGAAGAACTGTACAAATGAACACATGACCAATTGCCATCCAGACTAAGACTGTAAATAGTTCAAAATCTGTTGCATGTTACTGTTATACGTACTAATCTTTTGGTAAATTATTTAATTTTTAAAGGTTAAATATGATGCATTATTTCCTTAGTGCATCAGTAACTACCCCCCTAAACTTCTTTCAATGTTATATTGGGGCCAGTGTTATTATTTTATATTAACATCTATATCTTGTGGCAAGGATAACCTGCCTCAGTCTTCAGGGAGACGGAAAACCCACGGCCCTCAGTCCTCAGCCCCAAGAACTTAGCAGAGTCAGGGACACTATGCAGAGAGGAAGAGGAGCCCATGGTGAGCAGAGCTCTGGAGGTCAAATTTAGGCTTTTAGGTACTTTCAGGGTAGCATTCTCTGAAATGTTTCCCTTTCCTCCCGCAGAACTCAAAAGGCGGGCAGAGTTCCAGAGTCTCAGTGTTTGGATTGGATGATGGTGCATGGGTTCCCGATTGAGGACTACTGGTCCAGTGTTTGGGATGAGTTGGTATGGTTTTATGGTTTTATGGTTTAGGCATTTGATATACCGCCCTTTACTTATGCATCAGAGCGGTTTACAGGTATATACTAACAGGTACTTTTCATTGGTAGAGGATGAATAGTAAATGAAAACTCATGGAGCCTGATATTGAAAGTGATTGATGCTATTAGCAGACCTGCTTTTTGCATTAATCACGGTGACCGAGATATTCAGCAACACAAATATCTGCAGATTTATTTATTTAACATTTCTTATATACTGCTTTTTAATTTATCAAAGCGGTTGCCACTAAATACCCCATTTATCCCTCGGTGGTGAAAGTTAGGCACTTTAATAAACATATCTTGTGATATCACCAACTGTATATTTAACAAACAGAAGCGATTAGGTTATATTAAAAAAATGACAAAAAGCCATTAAAAACTGCACTTTCTTCTTCTTTGTTATTTATATGTTACTCTATGTCAGGAATTATGAGTTTTGGGACTTGATTTTCATTTATATGCAGACAATAATTTATTTGTGCATCATCTTTTGACTATTTGACGGATCTACCACTCTTTCTGTAAAGAAATATTTCCATGCATTACATTCCCCTTTCACCTTCATCCTATGCCCCCTCATTGCAGAGCTTGCTTTCATTTGAAAGAGGCTCTCCTCCTGTGCATTTATGCCCTGCAGGTATTTAAATGTCTCTATTATATCTCCTTTCTCCTACCTTTCCTCCAAAGTATACATATTGAGATCCTTGGGCATGGTATTTGAAAGGCATTTACACGGTTTACAGGCCAGTAAACAAAACAAATCCCACCCTGGTAGTACTAAAACCCACCAACCAAAAAAAACCACTGGGTCACATGCACATAAATTGCAACTCTTAACAATTAGCTAAAGTAAATTATCAAGGTCAAACCTAATACTTCTAAACACTGAGCAGCTTCATCGGTCTGCCTGATCAACCACCTTAATTCAAAATATAAGACTAACTTTTTCAAATTTTTTTTAAATTTTTAAATGGAGAGAACAGGCCTCACTAGTTCTATCATATTCCCTCTATACGGCAGAAACCTGCCCGAAGGGAATAAAGCATTTCCATCAACAAAAATGAACACCATCGCGAAGTGTTCATTTTTTTATGGAAACGCTTTATTTTGATGGTTTACTTATTTTATTGAAATATAATTGATAAAGATTTGGTCTCCAAATTTAATAATAACAATTATTTATTTTATTTACTTATTTGAGTGATTTTTATATCACTATATCTGGTAATCATAGCGGTTTACATACAGTATACATTAAACATTTTAACAGTATAATGGGTGCAGGAACATCAAACAATCAAGGATATTTACATGACTCAATGGGTTTAACTTATATACAAATCCGATGATTAAGGAGCCTTTAGGTATATTTTGGTAGCTTCCTATATAGGTGAAGGACAGATGAAATATAAGTGAAGCATGAAGAGATTGAATTAAAGAGAAAGGTTAACAAAGTTATGGATGAGAATGTTTCAATTGCTGGTAAATACTTTGTTTATATTGTGCCTAGAGATGTGTGCTATGTTGGGTCTGCTTCTAAATTTAGTTCATTTTCTCCAAAATGTTCAATGAACAGAAAAGTTTTAAGTTGATTTCAGAATGTGGATAGGTCTGTGATGTTTCTAAGTCTATCTGGGAGGGAGTTCCAGAGCATAGGGGATAAATACTCAAATGCTCGGCTACTAGTGAACTGTTTGGTTTTCCCGTAGTCAGGCGGGATTGAAAGAGTGCTATTGAATTGACCCCTTCTTTGTCAATCATTGGGTGTGATGCTAATTAGTTGGGATAGTATTGTAGGTACAAGATTTCTAATGATTTTATATCAGAGAGTTTTTTTCTGGCTGGTGATAGTGAACAAATGTATTCCTTTCGGGCAGGTTTCTGCCATATAGAGGGAATATGATAGAACTAGTGAGGCCTAAGGAGTGGAGGAACAGCCTAATGGTTAGCACAACTACCTAGTACCCAAAAGATCAAGGGTTCAATTCCCACTGGCACTCCTTGTGGCTTTGGGCAAGTCACTTTACCCTCCATTGCCTTGGAAGAAAAGGCTGGCAATCTCCTTCCAGTGCTACATTGCCAAGAAAACCCAGAGGTAGCTGGGTCACTATAAGTCAACACTGACTTGATGGCACAAAAAACTGAGGCCTTTTCTTTCTGATTAAAAAAAAAACAAACCCTGAAAAGTTAGTCTTATATTTTGAATTAAGGTGGCTTTTCAGGCAGACCGATGAAGCTGCTCGGTGTTTGGGAGTATTAGGTTTGACCTTGACAATTTACTTTGGTTAATTGTTAGAGTTACAATTTATGGTGTGGTTGTTTTGGTTGGTGGGTTACAGCCCAGTAAACCATGTAAATGCCTTAAATCGGGATATTCAATGACACTTACACGGTTAATGCCATTGAATATCCCCTTCAAACTTCCCTATGCACCCCGATCAGGGGTGGCTCAAGGCAATCTGCTGCCTGAGGTGAAGAATGAGATAGTGCCCCCCCCCGTCCCCCATAGAGGAGGGAGGGGCTTTCTCAAAACTCCAATCAGGGAGCCAATTAGATTATATGGAAGAAATGGAAGATGTTTGTACACCAAGGAATTAAAATAGAGTGAAAACCACAGCACAGTTTATAAACCTCATTATGGTTCTTGCTTTTTCTTTTTGAACATATATTTTGCATCCACAGAACCCCCTTCAACAATAGGTGCAGAGCAGAACCAGGACATTCACCCGCAGAACTCAATATCATAAAAAAATCTGATTCTGATAATCTCACTAGCAACAACAACAAACATTCTCCAGTACTAGGCGTGTAGTTGTTGTTAAGTGCCGTCGAGTCGGTTTCAACTCATGGCGACCCTCTGGATAGTTGTCCTGGACTGTGTTCGGTCTTCAGTTAAGCGGCTCATTGTTGACAGACTGGCACCCATAGCTGCTGTTACTGATCCATCTCATTGCTGGCCTTCCTCTTTTGCGTTGACCTTCTACCTTGCCAAGCATGATGTCTTTCTCTAATGATCTCTCTCTTCGCATGATATGTCCAAAGTATGAAAGTCAAAGTCTTGTCATCTGAGCTTCTAAAGCCTAGCTTTGATCTTCTCTAGTACTGACCATATTGTGAACTAATACAAAACCCAACAACAAAGTCACTGAGTATCTATAGAGCAAATCTACCATACCATACCATATCAGCACCAACTATCAAAACTCACATAAGGAGCCCATCCAAAAAAAGCATCACTGTAAATACTACATTCCCAAAATTATACTCTCAGTGCCACCCTGCCCATCAGCTCCCTTCCAGTCATCCTACCCTCTGTCATCCCCCTTCTAGTTCCAACCCCACATTTTAGCTCCCTTTCAGCCCCAGTACCCCCTCTCTTCCAGCCTCCTCCCCATTATCCAGCCACTTACCAGTCCCATCCCCAAGTGTCAGCTCCCTTCCAGACCCCCTTCAGTACCATCCCCAGGTGTCAGCTCCCTTTCAGCCCCCTTCTTCCCCCCATATCAACTTCCTTCCAGCCTCCTTCTTCCCCTGTGTCAACTCCCTTCCTGTCCCCACCTCCCCCCATGTTAGCTCCCTTCTTACCCCTACCTCCCCCCCCCATGTCAGCTCCTTTTCTGCCACCCCTGGCAGACCTTCTCAGCATCCACTCCCTCCCAGTCCCATTCTCCCACCCACCCACTGGCCTAGCCCCTAGCTTTCTTCCAGGACCAGCAGCTCTCTCCTCCCCTCCCCTCCCCCCATCAGTCCATTTTCAGGTCTAGCCCCCAGTCTTCTTCCAATGCCAGCAGGTCTCTCCTCCCCAAACAGTCCATTTCTAGTCCCAGCCTATTTCCAGTCCTATCCCCCTTATCAGCTCACTCCAATCCTAGCCCCCCATCAGTCCATTTCCAGTCTTAGCTCCCCCAATCAGCCCATTACCACTCCTAGCTCATCTCCAGTGCTAGCCTCCCGATCAGCCCATTTCCAATGCTATCCCCCATCAGCCCATTACCAGTCCTAATCCCCCTGATAAGCCCATTATCAGTCATAGCCCTCCTAATCAGCCCATTTCCTAGTCCCCCCTAATCAACCCATTTCCTGTCCTAACTCCCTCGATCAGCCCATTACCAGTCCTAGCCCCTCCTGATCAGCCTATTTCCAGCCATAGCCTATTACCAGTCCTAACTCCGCCTGATCAGCCCATTACCATTCCTAGCCCCCTAATTAGCCCATTTCCAGACCTAACTCCCCTGATCAGTCTATTTCCAGTCCTACCCCCACATCAGACCATTACCAGTCCTAATCCCCGAACCAGAGCATTTCCAGTCCTAGCCCTCACAATCAGACTATTTCCAGTGCTAGCCCCCCCCCCAGCCCAGTCCATTACCAGCCCTGTTCAGCCCATTTCCAGTCTCAGCCCCCCCCCCCCCAAGGGAACAGCCTTGCAGTTGCTGACCAGCACCCTGGCTCACCTTTGCAGAGCTACAAGAAGGAACGGTGTTTCCTTTCTTTCCCGTGGCTCTGTTAAAGTTGAGCCCATCAGTGCCGAGGGTAAATGAGACATTACCAGGAGCTTCATTGCATGCCCCCTAGTCTTTCTATATTTTGATGGCGTAAACAATCGATCTATATTTACCTGTTCAACTCCATTCATTAATTTATAGACCTCTATCATATCTCCCATCCCTTGTCCAGGTTGAAAAGCCCTAACCTTTTTAGCCTCTCTTCATAGGGGTATCCTTCCATCCCATTTACCATTTTGGTGGCTCTTCTCTGTACCATTTCTAATAATGCTATATCCTTCTTCTGTGGACAGTACTACTACTACTACTGAACATTTGTATAGCACTACAAGATGTACGCAGTGCCTTACAGACACATATAAAAGACGGTCCCTGCTCATCAGAGCTTACAATCTAGTCAAGACAGGCAACACAGTAACTGTAGACATGGGATACATCTAGGGAGGAATTGTAAGGAAACACAAAGGAGATCAGGTGAGTCAATATCCAAAAGTGGCAGAAGTACTTCATCCCCTATACTGTACTGCTCTCATGGATTTTTGCAGTCCAAATGCATGACCCATCATTTTTTAACATTAAATCTCAGCTGCAAAATTCTCGACCATTCTTCAAGCTTAGCTACATACCTCTTCATGTTATTTACTCCTTCTTGGGTGTCTACTCTATTGCAGATTTTGGTATCATCTGCAAAGAGGCAAACCATACCCAACAGCCCTTCCACAATATCACTAAGAAAAAATGTTAAAAGAATCAGACCAAGGATGGATCCCTTTTGCACACTATTGGTAACATCCTCCTTATAGTGAGCTCCATTTACATGTACCCTTTGTCACCTCCCACTCAACCAATTTCTAACCCAGTCAGTCACTTTAGGGTCCATTCATAGGGTGTTCAATTTATGTATAAGTTACCTGTGTGTAATGCTGTCAAAGGCTTTACTGAATTCAATCTATACCACATTTAGGGCTCACCTTGCCTCTGGTAAAACCATACTGTCTCTGATCGTGCAATCTGTTGAACTCCAGAAACCTCACTATCCTCTATTTCAGCAACATTACATTAATATACTTACCCCAGAAGTCAGACTAACCAGCCTGTAATTCTCAACCTTATCCTTACTTTTGCTTTTGTGTAAAGAGACCACATGCACCTTTCTCCAGTTCTCTGGAACCACTCCTGACTCTAAAGAAGCATAGAAAAGGTCAGACAGTGGAGCCGCTAGAACTTCCTCAATTTCCTTCAATACTCTTGGATGTATCCCATCTGGCCTCATCACTTTGTATACTTTTAGTTTAGCTAGTTTCTCACTAACACAGTCTTCTGAAAATGATTCAAGATCCCCTTCACTTCTGTTCCTATTTGTGGGTGTTTTCTGAGGTCCTTCTCCTGGCCCTTCATAATTGTTAAGCAATTCTACTTTTCCTCATCAACTTCTGCACATTCCTCCCCTTTATCCTTGAGTCTGGCAATACCACTTTTGCGCTTCCTCCTCTTGCTACCATCTGAAAAATCTATTTACTTACTTTAAAACGTTTATAAACTGCCATATGTGCCAGCATTCAAGGCAGTGTGCAACAATATAAAATACCAAAATAATACAAACATAATTAACCCACCCAAAACTACCCAACACCCCCAAGACAATCATATAAGATTAAAAAAGAAGTTGTGTCCCCTGTTTTACTGCATTGCCTATTTTTCTTCTATTTATTTTCCTGACTACTTTCCTTGCTTCTCTAAGTTTTTCCAAATATTGATGCTTGTCTTCCTCTTTCTATGATCTCTTGCATTTGATGAAGGTCACTCTCTTTTTCTTAAACTTTTCAGCTACTTTTTTTTGTGATCCAGAGTGGCCTCCTTTATTTATTTATTTATTTAACTGTATTTATATCCCGCTTTTCACAGGGTCAAAGCGGCGTTACATAAAAGGGGGGGGGGGGGAATTAAATATAGGGTGGGGCCTTCACCAGGGGGGCAACATTGATGATTCTGACATGAGATAAACATTGGACATGGACAGAATTAGAGGCACTTTGAGTCATTGGATCCTTTTCCTTTTACACTTATTTACTTTTCTAACAAAATGGTTTGTGGCCTTTAAAATATCCCCTTTCAGCTTTGACCATTGCTTTTCTACATCCCCAGCTGTTCTTATCCCGCTAACTCCTTGAGGTAGTGTCCCATCTTAGCAAAGTTAGTTTTCCTAAAGTCTAGGATCCTCACTTTTGAATGGACTTTATCAGCCTTAGTCCTAATACTGAACCATGCCATGTGGTGATCACTGTATGCAAGATGATCTCCCACTATAACATCAGAAATACTTTCCTCATTGATAAGTACTAGGTTAGTATGGCCTAGTGACGTATGGATTCTGTTACCAGTTTCCGGAATAGTTCTCCCTGTAGAGAATCCTGTATCTCTTTATTTCTAGACGCCACTGCAGTAGGGATGTGCCAATCAACATCCAGCATATGATATGGTCTGGCAATCATCAAAAGTATTGTTACATTTGATCGGTTATCATCTTGGTTTGCTGTGAATGGTCTAATAATTAATTTTAAAAGGACAGAGGACTTGATACTTCATATCAATTCTAGTATTATCCCTCCTGCTACAATTGATTTAAAGAACATGGTAGCACCTATACTGGAGAAGGTGTTGTATTTGGGGGTGCAATTGTATGTGTTCTCTTTTAGAACCAAGGTGTCAAAAGTTGTTCAGAAAGTATTTTTTTAAGCTTAGATTAGTTTGTAGATTATGCCCCATCTGATTTTAGAGAAGTGGTGCATTTACCAGGTTTAGATTATTGCAATATGATATATGTTTGTTTGCCAGAGTCCACTATCAAATCTTTGTAGTTAGCCCAAAATGCATCATCCCGGATGATTATTGGGATTAGAAGGAACACATTACTCCTGTTTTTCTGGATTTGCACAGTGGGGGAGGTGGAGTTCAGAACTTCTCACTGTCACTCCCCTTATATATCTGGCACAGTACCCTTGCTGGTAATGAGTGTGTCCCTACTGTAGATGAAGAGCAGTAGAGCTTAAAGAGACCACACATATATGGAGTCCAGAGTGTCCATATGTAACCCATAGGTCCACCATAAAGGATACCCACCCCACAAACAGCCAGTGGTTCAAGGGATGAACACTCATCCCTATGGCCTAACCTCTACCAGGGGGTTGGGAGGTACTTCACAGATGGCATGCATGCTGCTAACATAAAGAGTGATCTGGGGACACACCATAGGTTACCCT
This sequence comes from Ichthyophis bannanicus, assembly GCA_033557465.1. Lineage (NCBI taxonomy): Eukaryota > Metazoa > Chordata > Amphibia > Gymnophiona > Ichthyophiidae > Ichthyophis > Ichthyophis bannanicus. Next base: position 950,412,643 of record CM066034.1, read on the forward strand.
ATACACCCACATTCTGACTGGTGACTCCATTCAGTTTCCAGCTTGGGCATGCTATTCTTTCAATCCTTGGGAGCCCACAATGAAATGTCTCATCCCTTAAGCAACAAGCTGGGGGAAAAGAAACTGATAGGGGAGATCTGACAGACATAGCCCACCTTTACTGGTGTAAATGTAGGCATTTACTTTGGGCCAGTAGGCCACTGACATGCCCACACTCATCTGACATTAAACCTTTGAGCATGACTCGCTAACACAGTGTTGAATGATTTTAGAATCAGGTTGGTATATGAGCCTTGAGATGCTATCAGTGGTTTAAATGATATGTTTTTATTGATTATTCCAGAACAAGCATACTTGTAGTACTAGAGTAATGTAAAACTGACTATCAAATACTGCTTAATTAATGCAGTGATATAATAGCCCAGGCTGCAATAAATGAAATGTTATTGAGGGGAATCTGAATTTATATCAGATTGTGAAAGAAAATACATATTGAACTCCAGTTGTCAAGTATTAGAAGACTTGTTTTCAGGAGATCCACAATAATCATCTCATATATTTTCTTTGAGAATAGGATTATTTGCAAATTTTGGATGCTGAAAAAGAGAAGAGGGGGGTACACCACTTAATTTTTGTTCATTTTCCTTTTAGCGGTTTTCTACAAGTACACTTTTTGGTTCTTTTAAGTTTATTTTGTTTCTTATTTTGTTGTTGTTTTAGCATGTGCTAATTGCAAACGACATACATAGTTTGTAAATAACACATGCTGAAAAAAAAATTGGATTGTTTTGTTTTGTTTTTAATTGAAAGAACTCAAGCTTCTTTCAATGAGTTTTTCAATTTGTTTCAAAACAAATGTATATCACTACTGAAAACCAAACCCATTTGCGGTCCTTGAAGAGTGGAGCAACATATCTTTGTCATAAATAGGCACATTTTGCAATGGGACGACCAAATGGAATCTGGGATGTCAAAGCCAGAATGTCTGAAAAAATGTAGGCACATGTAAGTACAGGCACAATTTCAGAAACATGGATATGCCTGATATGGATATCTATAGAGATGTCTACATAAACGCTCACAGAATAGTAACTCAGAAGGTGAACGTCTAATAGCATAATGGGTAAAGCAGTGTGTTGAAAGCTGGGTGGCCAGAGTATTAATCCCATTGTGGGTCTTTGTGATCTTAGACTAGTCATTTAACTCTCCATCATTCTACACATCCTGGATGTTTTAAAGCCACAAAAAGCACTTTCCTGATGCCTATTCGTGCCTGCAGCAACTCTTAACAGGTGCCTGCAGATGTCTCCCTCTTTCCTAAAATGAAACGGGGGCGTGTAGGTCCACAGTACCTCTCCAGACATGCCCCCACCACACCTTCTTGCCGACTTGGACGTCCCTGTACTGGAGATGTATGTAAATATTATTTGTGGAATGGCTTCAGAGATGTTTCCGTGATTTTGACATCCACGTGCACATCTTCAGGCATCCTAAGTCATGATTAAGCATTTTTAAATTGCTATTACTACTACTACTACTACTGATCATTTGTAAGGATTGAAGTCTGGAGATGGCAGTGGAAGAAAAGGGCACAGAGAGAAGCAATCCCCCAGAAGAGTGGAGTACACGAGGAGGGGTGTAGGGAGAGATGATAGAGGAAATGTAGTGAGGAGCACTGGAATGAGTGCATGTACTGATCAGAAGGAGTAGTCTGAACTGGATATGCAAACGGATGGGAAGGCGATGAAGTGACTTGAGCATATGAGCATATTGGGGCTGGCAGAACATTAGCTGCACAGCTGAGTTTTGAATAGATTGAAGGGAAGAGAGATGATTCAGAGGGAGACCAGCAAGGAGGAGGTTGCAATAGTCTAGATGGCAAGTGACTAAAGAGTGGCTAAGTATTGTCACAACCCCATCCCTTTAGCCACGTGCTTAAAGGTCAGGGTGGACATTATTGTTGTATCGAAGGTAGAAACTTTTGTTAGCCCAGAAGCATTCTGGTACTAGTAGTCCCTTTCTTCATAATGAATAGTTGTGTAAGCCATGTGAATGGTAAAGTATAGGGTTTTATTCCCTAAATGCACAAAAGGTTCAAACTAAGACAACAGGATTTTCACCTTGTTCAGGATTTTCACATAAGGTATTTACATAGGTCAAAAACTTGGATATGCTTCACAGTCTTTGTTAGTTATGCAGGATTCAAACAAAACAGGTTTATACAAACAAAAGCAATGCTTCTTCTTTCAGCTTGTCAAACAGAACTGTGTTTCAAAAGTATATCTTGCATGTTATATTTCTCTCAAGGATTCTAAACTCCCAGTACAACAAAACGTACAGTCCATAGGGCATTCAGTTAGCAAAGGGTCAGGTTCAGCAGGGTCTATCTGCATAGCCTCTTGTTCTGCTGAGATATCTGTTGCCCCTGAGCTTTCCCCATATATTCCTGGTTTTACTTCAGAACTTCGTTCTAAGGCTCTCCAGCCTGGCTGTACCCGGTCTGGCAAATATGCAACAGGACTTTTGGTAAGCACTCTTTCTATAGGTTCCCAAACCTTTCTCCAGCTGCGTTGGCTGTTCTTAAGGCTCCCTGGCTTCCAGGCCTTTCTGTGACCTGGCCTCAGTTCCTGGTTCAGATCTGTGTCTCTTAGACACCTGGGCTGAGTCTGGTTCACCCACCTCTGAACTCCTTGTGGCTCACATACAGGGGAAGAAGCATGAAGATACCTCTGAACTCTTGTGTCTCTGTCTCTGGCATTCTCCCTACCAGGCATTTTCCTGGTTCTCCTTCTGTCCTTCCTGAAGACTTCCTTCTGGAGCTTCTCAGCCTGAAACTGGCTCTCCTGGAACTTGTTCCTTTCCTGTAAGGGCTGCAAGTTCAACTGCCTTTTCTCATCTCTTTGGAGCCATCTCCTTTCTCTTTCTTCTCTATCAGCAGCTGCTGCGGCTCATGCCGCTCCTCTCCTCTCTGGCTTGTCTATGCTTTGCTTATAAAGCTGTTTCTTAGGTAAGGATTCTGTCCCTCTGACCAGGTGTATCTGAGCTTTGAATTAGTTCTTGCATCATCCCAACCTGGGCGTGTCAGCCTACCTTCTGAATCTCCGTGCATGCTCCCTCTAGCTGCACTTATCACTAACTGCACTTTATGTATATCATTTCCTTTAAAGAGATCAGTGTTTTCTTCTACCTCCATGGGTTTACTGGTGTCTGCTTCATCACATATCCCCCCCCTTAAGATATTACGGGCTGGCATTTTCTCGTCTGCACAGCTCGTAATCCTAGACATGGGGTCTGCCTTGTGGTGCAATTTTCCCGCTCTGTGCTCTATCTTACAATCGCACGGCTGTAATTTCTCCTCCCTCGGCCCTATTTTGACTGAGGTGACCAAGGCCGTTCGCTCATGCCAGGGTCTGAGTATGTTAATGTGATACACTTGCTGGCGACCGCTCTTGTTCTCTATCATATATGACACTGGACCAAGCTGCTTAACCAATTTATATGGTCCTCTCCACTGGCATTCAAATTTGGGGGTAGCCCCTGTCACCATCACTATCACTTTTTCTCCTACTGATAGTTGTCGTGGCTTTGTGTCCCTATCATAATACTTTTTCTGTCGCCCTTGACTGGCCCTTAATTTCTCCTCTGCGAATTGGGAGGTCCTGTGCAGTCGTTCCCGCAAGTTTCGCAGAAACTGGGGTACTTCTATTTCCTTTTCACCCGGTTCCACCCATTGTTCGCAGAGTATGTCCAAAATCCCTCGTGGGGCACGTCCATACATCAGCTCTTAGGGAGAAGTCCCCAAAGAAGCTTGCGTCCGCTCCCGGCAAGCATATAATACAAACGGGAGCATGGTATCCCATTCAGCCATTTCTACGTCTAAAGCATGTCTCAACATCTACTTTTGGGTTTGGTTTAATCTTTCTACTAACCCATTACATTGGGGGTGATAGACGGCTGTCTTGACGTGTCGTACGCCAAAGGCGTCCCACACTTGGGCCAAATACTTCGACATAAAGTTACTGCCCCGATCGGTTAGCACCTCCTGTGGAAAACCTGTTTCACAGAATAACTTTATTATCTCCGAGGCTATAATCTTGGTGGATATGTTCCTTAGGGGAATAGCAACACGGAAATCTTGTGGCTTGGTCGACCATAACTAGCATGTATTGAAAACCTCGAGGCATCTTCAACAAGGGTCCCACTATATCCATGGCTATTCTACGTATTGGTTCCGATATAACAGGCATCGGGAGCAATGGCGCCTCGGCTGGCCGGACAGAGGTCACTCGCTGGCAGGAAGAACAGGACTCGAAAAATCGCGAGGTCTCCCTAAAGACGCCTGGCCAGTAAAACCGGGCCAGTATTTGGTCTAGCGTTTCCTGTACCCCTTTATGGCCCCCTATTGGGTGGTTGTGAGCCAGCCTCAAAACTAGGGACTTGAAAGCAGCGGGTACCACCAATTGCAGGTACACAGGTACACTACAGTTACAGGTACACTAAAAAATTTTTTTTTAAACTGCCTCTAATGTTTCGATTGATTTTTACGTTTTTTGGTGCGCTGAATCCAAATCTGGTAACCAATTTGCTCCATCACGTACAGATTTTTTGCTACATTGGGTTAGCAGTTTGAGGTGAACGTTTCAGATTGAGTGCGATCGAGATAAAAGTTTCTTGGATGAATTCTTTATGCTAATTGTTTAGTAGTTATTCAAATAAGAATAAAGAAAATTGTAACAAGGCAGCACATAAGAATAGAGTAATGTCAACAAAACGCACTGTGATGGTAGCAAAATTGTCTGCACTTAAAACAGCCACATACATGTGCGCAAACATTGAGCATATAAGAGTGAGGTTAGACACAAAGCAAAGCAAAGAAATGTGCAAAAAATGTTGTACAGGTATGTATGTAAGAATAGAAAACGCAAACCGCACCATTGCAATACATGAAGACAAACACCCGATGGTGTGAAAATAAAATTCTAATAAATGAGATCCGACACTGTGGTAATAACTAGCAAATTTTTATTTCAAAGGTTAGTAAAAACACGATATTTGTCAACACAGTTTAGATTTTAAAGTCATTCTTGGGTCAATCAATCTCCTGGTGGGCCCGTTTCTTCTTCCCCCGAATGCTTCTCTTGGTGCGCTGCTTGGCGTATTTTTCATCTGGTGTTTCCCGCAGCAGCAACCAGCAGAAATCAGCCATCATAGTGGTGTTCCATCTTCCTTGGTACCTTCTCTCTGCGTCCTTGATGTCCTGGTGAAACCTTTCACCTTGTTCTTCACTGTACGCCCCCAAGTTTTCGGGAAAGTAGTTCACATGGGAGTGCAAGAAATGGACTTTCAGGCTCATGTTACAGCCTTGTTCTTTGAAGGCATTGAGCATCCTGGCAACAATATCCTTATAGTTCTCATCCCGCCTGTTCCCCAAGAATTTGAGAACAACATCCTTGAAGGAATCCCAGGCTTCTTTTTCCTTCTCAGACATCGTTTCAGCGAATGCTCCATCTGAAATGAGTTTCCTTATATCAGGGCCAACAAACACTCCTTCCTTTAGCTTTGCTTCAGAAAGTCGGGGGAACTTTGAGCAAAGCTACCGAAAGCACTCACCATCTTTTGGAAGGGACTTGATGAATTGCTTAATGAGACCCAACTTAATGTGGAGAGGTGGTAATAGAATTTTATCACGAGGTACCAAGCTCTCATGAACATTTTTCTCACCGGGTCTCAAATACTCCCAAATTGGCCAGTCTTTTTTCCCCCAGTGTAGGTCGCGGGCCCGGCTATCCCACAAGCAAAGAAAGCAGGGATATTTGGTGAAACCGGATTGCTGCCCTAATAGCATGGATAGAATTTTAAAGTCTCCACAAATCATCCACTTATGCTCATCATAACGAATCTTCTGAAGAATCAGGGCCAAATTCTCATATTTTTCTTGGAGAATAACAGAGTGAGCAATAGGAACTGAAGTGAATGTGTTGCCATTATGAAGAAGAACACCTTTTATGCTGTCTTTTGACGAATCAATGAACAGCCGCCATTCAGCAGGATCATACTTGAGTTTAAACTTTTCCATCACTCCGTATATATCGTTGCAAAATACCAAATCTTCCTCTTTGATGAAATACTTCAAAAATTGTGTCTCGCGGTTGCGGTACCAATAAAAAGTTGTTCCTGGTGACAATAGATTTTTCTGTTTAAGCCAAGAACCTAGCAGTTGGGCAGCATCTTTTGGGAGTCCTAAATCCCGGACTAAATCATTCAATTCAGCTTGAGAGAAAAGTTCAGGTTTCGGATCTGGTTCAGTTTCAAACTCGGAAGTACTGGACTCATCGGGAAAAGCCATCTGATGAGTCTCATCATGATCAGAACCGTCCACACAAATATGATCCAAAGATTTTGGTGGTTCAGGCACAGGTACTTCGTTGCTATGAGGCATAGGCCTAATTGCTGAGGGAAGGTTGGGGTAACTTATTACGTTCTTATTTTTTAAGTTGTATCCCTTCACAATGCAAGAGCAAAAATAGCAGTCACTGCCGTGGTCTCTTTGTTCACGCCACATCATAGGTATTCCGAAACGAAATGCTTGTTTTTTACCTTTCATCCATAAGCGTAGATCTTCCTCACATGTCTTGCACACTTTGTGAGGAGCCCACGGTTTGTCTTGATCGCCTAACTTCAAACCGAAATAGGCGAAATATACTTTTTTAATAAATGCAGAAATGTTCCTCTGCCGCTTTTTCACGGTATATTCCCCACAAATAAAACAAAAACTGTCCGGAGAGTTGACGCAACCTCTGGCTCTGTGAGCCATCACAAATACACAGCACTGCAAACTACAACTGTAGTGAACCACTTCGGAATAAAGCTGGATTACGACTGAGCAAACAAAAGGTAATAATGAACTTGCAAGAAACTGAAATTTGACAGGAACGTTCATGTCGCAACCACCGTGTTTGAGCGAGCGAACGAGGCGAGGCGAACAGGAAAGAACATGCGCCAGCGCGAGTACTGGATTTAGCCCCCCGCCTCCCAATTGTCCTGTTAATGTATAAAATGAATACAAAACACTCTAAAATATCATGAGGGAGTGTTTCTAGTTAGTTAACCATTACAACCTCTATTTTGGGCCAAGAAAATAAACTGCAGTCGGCTAAAAAGAAATTATGTGAACATTCCTTATATGGGTAAGAAATCTAATTTTGCAAGAAAACGTGACGTGATGGAACATTTTGGCTATTTTTCCTGGATTCAGCACCCCAAAATCTATAGGAATCAGTTGCAAAACTGGAGGCAGTTTTTTGGTAGTGTACCTGTGTTGTTTACGGATTGTTCCAGTTTGGGGATCTAAACTTTCCCTGTAGAACACCCCTTTATCGAAAAGGAATCTTGGGAAGGTATGCTTTTCCACCTGGGTATACTCAAGCGCCCGAGCGAGCGTGGGATCAGCTCTCTGCTCTTTGGGGAAAGATGGAAACCTCTCTACTAAATCAGCCAGGACCCAGGGCAATCCTTGTCCCACCTCTAACTCAACTCTCTGTTGAGAGCGTCATCGCCTTTCTTTGCGTTTTTCTGCCTTGCCCTTCCTACTATTTTCGGGCGTGGTGGTTATTAGGTCGTCATGTGAGGGCAACCCTGCTAGCATTTCATCCTCGGATTCAGATGTTTCCCCTAGAGCCTTGGACTGGGTTCGAGTAGACACAAGGGCTTTCCAGGGATATAGGCCCTTCTTCAAACCTTTTCTAAATTGGGGCCAGTCCCTACCTAGCACCAAGTCATGTGGTAACTTTGGAACTACGGCTACCAATATTTCCTTTTCTATCCCTAATCCTTTCACTAACAGCTTATATACAGGATAGAAAGATGAGGCTCCATGAATGCATCTTATTCTCACTTTTCCCTCTGCTCGGTTCGGTACTGACTCAGACTGATCTTCTATGATACGCCATAGTTTCTTGGAGATCATGCTCTGATCTGCACCCGAATCGAGTAGAGCACTTGTGGTTATACCCTGCACTTTAACCTCTAAAAGAAAACCTTCTCTTGTCATTTCTGTATTTTCAGTTATTAGTGCGGTACGCGCTTTACATTCACTTTGCACATGCCCCAGTTTCCCACAATGAAAGCACCTTTTTATTTCAAAGTGACTTCTTAGCATAGGCATACCAGTTTTTAAACCTTCCAGTTTAGACCTTGGCCCCCTTTCTGATGACTTCACACTAGCCCCTGCTGCCGTTTTGGAAGCTTCACCATCTTTGTGAATAGCCAATTCCACTTCAAAATACCTTTCCATTAGGAGGATTGCTTCCTCCATGGTACGGCAGTTTTGCAGTATCAGGAAGGTCTGCACTTCTCTAGGCACAGCAGCCATAAACTGTTCTAGTACAATAGTATCAACTATGGTATCTATGGTCTTATCCTTGGGCATCAACCATTTCATTGTCAGGCTCTTAACCCTTTGAGCTAGAGCTTTTGGTGTCTCCCCAGCTTTAAGTCGGGTTGCTCTTAACATCCGGTTATACACCATAGGAGTTAACCCAAGGCGATCTCTAATAGCCTTTGTTACTTCTATATAATTATTGGCAAGAGCTGCAGGCATAGCCCTATAGGCAGACAAAGCGTCTCTGGTGAGCGAGGTTGCCAGGCATATGGCCCACTGCTACTTTGGCCAGCCTATCGTATGGGCTATCCTATCAAAGGATTCAAGAAAATCATCTATATCATCATTAGGTGATAATTTCCCCAATGTCAATGTCTCAGAAGACCATGGTCCTACCATACAATTGTTAGCTATAGCATCTAGTCCCTGAGGAGACGAAGCTGCATCTGGCGTCTTCCTCTGGTTAGCCAACCATGCTTCCATTAGTTCAAGCATGGGCTTTTGCTGCACCGCCTGTTCCTGCGTGTTCCTGCGTGTGGAAGGCCATCTCTCTTTGCTTGTCAAACTGCGCAGCCATCCATTGTAGGACCTCCTTCGGCTCCATGGTAGCCATTTTTCCTACAGAGAGAGAGACAAAAAAAAACCCCCAAGTGCGGTACTGGCAACTCTTTGTCAGTCCCCCTTTTAGCTGGACTCTTAATATTTCTTGCACCTGAATCAGCCACAGCTTATGCCTAATCACTCATTACCTGCATCAGGCATTGACTCATGCTTTTAGAAAAGATGTGTCCGCTGATCCTCCACCATTCCACCAGTGCTGGCAGCGAATTTTCACGTGGGTTTTTTTTCTCCTTTTTCCTCAAACTTGGCAGCTTTTCTTCCTGAACCGGTGTAGTCTTCTTTTGCTTCGCAAGAAGAAATCCTGCCAACTTCGCCACTTGTCACAACCCCGTCCCTTTAGCCACGTGCTTAAAGGTCAGGGCGGACATTATTGTTGTATTGAAGGTAGAAACTTTTGTTAGCCCAGAAGCATTCTGGTACTAGTAGTCCCTTTCTTCATAATGAATAGTTGTGTAAGCCATGTGAATGGTAAAGTATAGGGTTTTATTCCCTTAATGCACAAAAGGTTCAAACAAAGACAACAGGATTTTCACTTTGTTCAGGATTTTCACATAAGGTATTTACATAGGTGAAAAACTTGGATATGCTTCACAGTCTTTGTTAGTTATTCAGGGTTCAAACAAAACAGGTTTATACAAACAAAAGCAATGCTTCTTCTTTCAGCTTGTCAAACAAAACTGTGTTTCAAAAGTATATCCTGCATGCTATATTTCTCTCAAGGATTCTAAACTCCCAGTACAACAAAACGTACAGTCCATAGGGAATTCAGTTAGACCCTGCTGAACCTGACCCTTTGCTATCTGCATAGCCTCTTGTTCTGCTGAGATATCTGTTGCCCCTGAGCTTTCCCCATATATTCCTGGTTTTACTTCAGAACTTCATTCTAAGGCTCTCCAGCCTGGCTGTACCCGGTCTGGCAAATATGCAACAGTACTTTTGGTAAGCACTCTTTCTATAGGTTCCCAAACCTTTCTCCAGCTGCGTTGGCTGCTCTTAAGTCTCCCTGGCTTCCAGGCCTTTCTGTGACCTGGCCTCAGTTCCTGGTTCAGATCTGTGTCTCTTAGACACCTGGGCTGAGTCTGGTTCACCCACCTCTGAGCTCCTTGTGGCTCACATACAGGGGAATAAGCATGAAGGTACCTCTGAACTCTTGGGTCTGTGTCTCTGGTATTGTCCCTACCAGGCACTCTTCCGGTTCTCCTTCTGTCCTTCCTGAAGACTTCCTTCTGGAGCTTCCCAGCCTGAAACTGGCTCTCCTGGAACTTGTTCCTTTCCTGTAAGGGCTGCAAGTTCAACTGCCTTTTCTCATCTCTTTGGAGCCGTCTCCTTTCTCTTTCTTCTCTATCAGCAGCTGCTGCGGCTCGTGCCGCTCCTCTCCTCTCTGGCTTGTCTATGTTTTGCTTATAAAGCTGTTTCTTAGGTAAGGATTCTGTCCCTCTGACCAGGTGTATCTGATTATGCTTTGAATTAGTTCTTGCATCATCCCAACCTGGGCGTGTCAGCCTACCTTCTGAATCTCTGTGCATGCTCCCTCTAGCTGCACTTCTCACTAACTTCACTTTATGTATATCATTTCCTTTAAAGAGATCAGTGTTTTCTTCTACCTCCATGGGTTTACTGGCATCTGCTTCATCACAGTATCTTAGTAAGGTATTCAGAAAGGAAGGGGAGAATTTTGCTGATGTTATAGAGGAAGAAACAACAGGTTTTAGCTATCAGCTGGATGTGTTTGGAGAAAGAGAGGGATGAGTCAAAGATGACCCCAAGGTTGCGGGCTGAGGAAACAGGGAGTAGAAGAGCATTATCTACAGCCATTGAGAAAGGAGGAAGGGGGAGGTAGGTTTAGTGAGAAAAATAAGAAGCTCAGTTTTGGCCATGTTTAATTTCAAATGGTGGTGAGACATCCAGGCATTGACATCAGATACGCAGGTAAAGATCCAGCAGAAAGCCACTACAAATGGCCCGCCGACAACACATTCAATCATAAAATAACTATCTGTATATAGCTTGTAAATATGTTTATATCTTTACCCTCCCCCACTCCCACTGGCTAAATAAATACATAAAATAAATAAATCAGGTATAGAGAGATAAATCTCAGATTTTCCTAAAAATGGAACTAAAATCTATGGGAGAAGATGATTGCACCAAGGGACTGGGTATAGAGAGAGAAAAGAAGAGGGCCCAAGACAGACCCTTGGGGTTCACCAAATAAGAGCGGGATAGCAGCAGAGAAGGATCCACCAGAGGAAACACTGAAAGAACAGTGGGAGAGAAAAGAGAACCAGAATAGCACAGTGTCCTTAAAACCAAGCAAGGGCAAGGTGTGAAGGAGAAGGTGGTGGTCAACAGTGTCAAAAGCAGCAGAAAGGTCAAAAAGGATGAGGATTGAGTAAAGACCCTTAGATAGAGCCAGGGACAGGTCACTGGAGACTTTAACAAGAGCCATTTCAGTAGAATGTAAAGGGCAAAAGCCAGATTGAACTGGATCCAGAAAGTTGAAAGAAGAGAACATCAAGGCAATGGCAGTGAACCTCATGTTAAAGTAGTTTAGAAATGAAAGGGAGGAGGGACATGGTTTAATAATTAGAAGGGCAGATAGGGTCTAGTGAAGACTGTATATAGTTAATGTACTAAGATTCTATCTGCTATTATAATGTATATAGTTGTTGTAACATAGTTCTGATAAGTTGAATGTACATAAGTTATTGAAGTTTCAATGTAAAGTTTCTTTGATATTCACTGTAAACCACCCCTGATCTCGAGTAAAATAAATAAATTAATTAATTTTTTTGAGGAGAGGTGTGACCACAGCACGCTTGAAGACCGCTGGGACAGTTGCAGTGGTGAGCGATAGGTTGAGAATATGAGAGATGGAAGGGACGACACTGGAGGAGATGGAGTTAAGGAGATGGGTGAGAATAAGATCAGAGGAGCAGGCAGTGAGTTTAGTAGAAGAAAGAAGAGTGGATTCTTCCTCAGAGATCTTGCTAAAGGAAGAAAGGGTAGCAGAGTTTGAGGGAAAGAGCTGGGTGTAAAGAGATGGAGGAGGATATGGAGCTAATCTCACGGGGATCTGTAGTGTATTCTTCTGGACTTTGCCATAGAAAAAAGAACATAAGATCATACTGGTTCAAAGCAAGGTCCATCAAGCCCAGTATCCTGTTTCCAACAGTGGCCAATCCAAGTCACAAGTACCTGGCAGTTTCCCAAAAAGGCACACAGGTTCCACAATGCTTGTCCGGAGGCAAGCAGTGGATTTTCCGGGTCCTCTTTAATTATGTTTTATGAATCTTTCTTCTAGGAAGTTGTCCAAATCTTTTCTAAACCCAGCTATATTAACAGCCTTCACTACATCCTCCAGTAACAAATTCCAGAATTTGATTACATGTTGAGTGAAAAAATATTTTCACTTATTAGTCTTAAATGGGTTACATTGTAGCTTCATTGCGTGTCCCCTAGTCTTTCTACTTTTTGATGGCATAAACAACCGATTTACCTTTACCCATTTAATCCATTCATTAATTTATAGACCTCTATCATATCTCCCATTCCTTTTCCAAGTTGAAAATCCCTAACCTTTTAAGCCTTTCCTCATAGGGGTGTCCTTTCATCCCCTTTACCATTCTGTTGACTTTTCTCTGTACCTTTTCTAATTATGCTATATTCTTTTTAAGATACGGTGATCAGAATTGCACACAATTTTCAAGATGCAGAGGCAATATTCACGATACGGAGGCAATACAATAGCCTTTATTTTATTCTCCATTCCTTTCCTTATGATACCTAGCATTCTATTTGCTTTCTTGGCCGTCGCTGCACACTAGGCGGAGGGTTTCAACTTATTATCCACAATGACACCTAAATTTTTTTCCTGGATGGGGGTTCCTAATGTAACTGTAGTTTGTTCTTTCCTCGGAGCATAAGTTTGCACTTGTCCACATTAAATTTCATCTGCCATTTGAATGCCCAGTCTTCCAATTTATCAAGATCCTCTTGCAATTTTTCAAAATCTTCTTCAGTTTTAACAACTTTGAATAATTTTGTGTCATCTGCAAATTTGATCACCTCACTCGTTATTCCCATGTCCAGGTGATTTATGAATATGTTAAAAAGCAGCGGACCCAGCACAGATCCCTTGGGTACTTCACTATTCAACTTTCTGTATTCAGAAAAGTGGCCATTTAGCCATACTCTCTGCTTTCTAACTTTTAATCAGCTCCCGATCCACAATAGTACATTGCCTCCAATCCCATAACTTTTTAATTTGGCCAAGTCTCTTGTGAGGGACCTTGTCAAAAGCTTTTTGAAAATCCAGATACACTACTGTATATCAACCGGCTCACTTTTTTCTACCTGTTTATTCACACCTTCAAAAATATATAACAGATTAGTAAAACAAGACTTTCCTTGGCTAAATCCACATTGGGTTTCTCCCATTAAACCATGACTATCCACATATTCAGTAATTTTATTCTTTATAATGGTTTCTATCGTTTTGCCAGGTCCTGACATCAGGCTCACCAGTCTGCAGTTTCCTGTATCACCCCTTGAACCCTTTTTTTAAAAATTGGCATTGCAATGACCATTCCCCAATCTTCAGGTACTACAGATTATTATAATGATAATTCACAGATTACTAATGGTAGGCCCGGATCTCTACCTGACCATCTGGTATTGCTACTTGGATGTCTCACCGCCATTTGAAATTGAACATGGCCAAAAACTGAGCTTCTTATTTTTCCACCTAAATCCATCTTTCCCCCATCCTCTTTTCTTAATATCTGTGGATAACGCTCTTCTACTCCCTGTTTCCTCAGCCTGGAACCTTGGGGTCGTCTTTGACTGCTCCCTCTCCTTCTCCACACACATTCAACTGATAGCTAAAACCTGCCATTTCTTTCTGTATAACATCAGCAAAATTCACCCCTTCCTCTCTGAACACACAACTAAGACACGTGGAGGCCAATTCCATTGTGTGTGTCTCCTGCCTGTCTGGCTGGTTAGAATCAGGATGTGCTCCGGTGCACCCGATTCTGATCCTGCGGGGGCTAGATGTACCCATGGGATCAGAATCAGGTCTACCGGCCTGGACTTGCAGGCCGTGCCCTGATTCTGGCTGCCTAGATGTCCAAGCAACTCCCTGGCTAGCTCAGCTTGGCTCCTGCATGGAGCGAGGGTTGGCATGGCATCCTATTGCAATGCCACCGCAGTTTCAGGCACAAGTTGCGATCCCCAGCAGTGATTGGACATCCAGGCCCGCTATTCACGGTTCAGAATAGATCCTTTAGCCACTCTTTAGTCACTTCCCATCTAGACTATTGCAGTCTCCTCCTTGCTGATCTCCATCTGAATCATCTCTCTCCCTTGCATTCTATTCAAACTCAGCTGCACAGCTAATCTTCCGCCAGCCCCAATATGCTCATATAACCCCTCTTCTCAGATCACTTCATTGACTCCCCATCTGTTTCTGTATACAGTTCAAACTTCTCCTTCTGACCAGTAAATGCACTCATTCTATTGCTTCTCACTAACTTTCCTCTCTCTTCCTAAACCCCTCCTCTCGCTTCCTCTGTGCCCTTTTCTTCCGCTGCTATCTCCAGACTTCGATCCTTTCACCTTACTGCTCCTTATGCCTGGAACAAACTACCTGAATCTGTACATCTGGCTTCATCTCTGCACCTTTTCAAATCCATGCTAAAAACTCACCTCTTTAAGGCTGCTTTTGGATCCTGATCTGCTTAGTCTCCTATGTGTCTCCTTACCTTTCCCTATTTGTATCTTTTCCTCATCAGTTGTATTGTCTGTCTTAACTAGATTGTAAGCTCCATTGAGCAGGGATCATCTTTTACATGTATCTGTTCAGCACTGCATATGCCTTATAGCACTATATAAATGATCGGTAGTTGTTGTTGTTGTTGTTAAGTGCCGTTGAGTCGGTGTTGACTGATGGCGATGCTCTGAATAGTTGTCCTAAATTGTGTTCGGTCTTCAGTCATTGTAGCTGCTGTTATTGCATCGATCCATCTCATTGCTGGCCTTTCCCTTTGCTTTGGCCTTCTATCTTTCCAAGCATGATGTCTTTCTCTAATGTTTTCTCTCTTTGCATGATGTGTCCAAAGTATGAAAGTCAAAACCTTGTCATCTGAGCTTCTAAAGAAAGCTTAGGTTTGATCTCCTCTAGTACTGACTGGTTTGTTCTTCAGGCAGTCCATCGTATATGCAGTATTCACTGCCAGCACCATAATTCGAAGGCATCAATTTTCTTCCTGTCTATCTTTTTCACTCTCCAGCTTTCACATCCATATGATGTTATTGAAAATACCATAGCTTGAACAAGTCAAATCTTTGTATGGAGAGAGACATCTCTGCTCTTGAGAATCTTGTCTAGGTCTTTCATAGCCATTCTGCCAAGAGCAATGCGTCGGATTTCTTGACTGCTTGTTGCTTCTTTATTGATAGTTGATCCAAGTAGCAATTTTAAAAGGCTTAGTCATGAATTAGGAGTCTGAAGACGTGCTCCAGTCAAAATCACAGAGATGTCTCTGAAGCCATTTACAAATGATGTTTACAGACATCTCGTGTGCAGGGACGTCCAAGTAGGCAAAGGGATGTGGTGGTCAATACAGAATAGTTTGTCCCCTGTTATTTTCCACTTATTCCAGGAAGATCACACCCATCCTAAAAGAGGAATGGCACATTGTTCAGACTTCCTTGGCTTTGCATCAGAAGAACTAACAGTGGCCCACAACAGCAGCCCTAACCTAGCTAACATACTGGTACCCTCAACCCTTTCAGTGCCCCAGAGGCACCCTAGGACAATTGGACATTTTAAATATAGCTCCTGCTCCCTGTGTTCTCATGCACTCACTACAGAGGATTTCTTCACTCATTCCAAGACTGCATCACATTTTAAATTGAATGGGTTTAATAACTGCAATTCTGAGAATGTTATCTATCTGGTTAAGTGTCCCTGTGATCTTTTGTATATTGGCAAGATGCGCCAAAGTGTTAAGCTAAGGATTATTGAACATTGTAGTGCTATAAGATGTTCCTCTGTTTCAAAACCAGTGGTAGAACATTGGTTGGAGATGTCCCAGTCTATTTCAGACTTGAAGTTTCTGGTTCTGATGCAAGTACACTCACATTGGCGGGGAGGAGATGTCAACAAAGCCCTCCTCTGATTGGAACAAAAGATGAACTTCAAGATGGGCACCCTCAGCCCTTCAGCCCTCAACCTGGAAACTGACTTGTCCATCTTTTTATGAAATAGATTTGCCACTGTTTGGAGCTATGCCCCTAATTGTTCCCTTTCCCTTTGCCCCTTCACCTTTCCTCCCCCCTTCTTCCTCCACTCCCCCCCCCCCCCCCGAGACATTTGTATTAGATGTGTCTAATGAGACTTTTATCATTTTATTATTTTTATTGAGAAATCCATTTTTATTGGTTGTATTCCTCATTTGAAACTTTCAATCCCCATTTTAATTGGAAGTTACACCCGGCTGAATCCCAGCATCTTCTTTTCAAGTTGATGCTGAATTGCTTTGAGGTATGGTCATTGTATTTCTTCGCACTGAATTGCAAAACTGCACAACACTGTTGACGCAAATATACACTTTCAAAGTCAGATGGTCACAAATTGTGATGCATTGTTCTACTATTCAATAATTTCTCATATCATTGAGATCGGAGAAATTTCATTTGGTCTATTGGGTAATTGGAATACACACTGTTCTACCATTTTCTGGGTATTTTAGAGAGGCACATCTTTCCAACAAGGGTCTGTAGAGCGGCTTGGTTTCATTACTCTATTTGATAACATTGCAGGCAACTTGTACATGTTCTGTTTTTATAAATTTCAAGGGAATTACATGAAGGGCACATTGGTCTAACAGGGTACCTCAGAGTGGCTCAACATTAGGCATTTCTTATGATGCAAAAGCTTGTAGCATGACATTGTGCATTGTAATTAGTTCTGCCTTTAGCATATCACATCCTGAATGGGGTTTACCTTCGTCCATGAAGCTTATAATATGCATTTTTAAGACTTAACCCTGCCAAGTTGCATGGATGATGTAATTTGGAAATTACACGTTCCTTTTGTGTACCACCACAATGTGTTGGTAAGTATTGATGTTTTGCATTTTCCTATCTCTTAAAAAAGGTTTTGACAAGTTCCTGGAGGAAAGGTCCATAAACCATTATTAAGAAGGGACCCAGGATATCAATGCTTGACCCAGTACAAGCATTGTGGAACCTGTGTCTTTTGGGGAAAATGCTAGGTACGTATGACCTAGATTGGCCACTGTTGGAAACAGGATACTGGGCTTGATGACCTTGGTCTGACCCAGTATGGCATATCTTATGTTCTTATGTTCTCTCCTTACGCTCTCCATTGTGGATTACAGTGTATTTAAGATTGCTGTAGCAGAGATTTCCTCCTACATGACTGGTCTATGGTTCATAGCATACACATTTTGCACTTTATACTATTGTTTTCTCCTTCCCTTCACTGTGTACTTTGTGTGATTGTTTATAATTGGCAAGTTACAATTATATATGTGCTGGTTCTTGATTTTATATTTTCATGTTGAGCACTTACAGGATCATTCTGAGGCATTGCAACGTCCATCCCCGCTATTCGGCCCCTCTGCTGACCCCAACTAACTTCCGCATATGTTGTATGGGGAGGTTAGATGGAAGCAGGAAAGGGGCATTGTGGGGGAGGAGTTAGGGCGGGCAGTGGGCGGTCGGCGTCCCTGGACATAAAGGGCATGAACTGGGAACTTATTCCACCTCTGAGGTGGAATAGGTTCCCCTAGTCGGGTGGATTGTGCAGGCCTGAGGCTCCAAAAAGGTGGGAGGGGGCAGAGGAAATTCCCCGCAGCCTGACCCTGGCCTTCAGAGGTCAGATCGGGGGTCGGGCTGCAGGGAATGAACCTTTTTGGTCCAGCGGCTGGGGATCATGGCTTTTGAATGGATCCATGGTGCCATGGCAACCAGATGCCATGGTGCCGTGGCTCCATTCAAAAGCCTTGACTGAGTTATCTGGGCAAGGCCTGTATGTGCAGGCCGACCAGAATCGGGGTCCCGGCCTGCATGTATAGGCCTGGACACAATTCTGATCCTGCAGGGCTAGACGTGCCCTGCAGGATCAGAATCCCAGATAGCTTTGTGCATACGGTTCCAACTGGACACACAGAGGGCCGGGACGTCAAGGACTGAATTGGGCCCTGATTAACTGTAGTTATTATCAATTTTCATTGGGTTCTTATAGTTTTGTTCTGTTTTAATTTCTTTTATTTATATGATTTTATTATCTATTTTGTTATTGATTTTTAATTATTTATTATTTTAATTTGTTTATATTATTTTATTTGTAGAGGTCATTAGCCCTTGAAGAAGGCCTCCCGGCCGAAACATGTGCTGGTTGACCTCACAGCCTAATAAAGATTATTTTCCATGGTTGTTCGTCTGCCCCTGCTTTCTTTGTGCCTGTTAATGCTGCAGGACTGGTGTCCCTCCTTGACATCTCTACAGACATCCATATCGGGCACGTCCACAGTTCTGAAATTGTGCCTGAACTTGCATATGCCTGCATTTTTTTCACCAAAGATGTCCAAACACTCCATAAAACCCTCACAAAAACAACTAATCAAATAATAAAGGGGTTCATGTGTATTGAAAAATAGTTCAACCCGAGGCACACACTGTCACTGGAAAATTACCTCATCTGTGTTGTGGCTGCAGTGCTCATAAATTGCTCAAACCCCCATGGAGAGAAAAAAAAAAAGAGGTCTCGGTGCTGGGGCTAATGAATAACTAGTGGCAATATTATGTCTGCTAGAAAATGTACATCAATGTTGCCTTTAATTGTCATTCATAGGCCTCAATAATAGTGTGTTTGTTTTATAATGTTTAAATGCATTTAAAAGAAGTGAAAAACACTTAGCTGAAATTCCTATAACGCTCCAAGACTTGAGGGAAGAACAAGCTGTAAGATACTCAGTCGACTCGAGTTTCGCCCATTCACTATCTGGGCTGCATCAGGACATGTCGAATAGTTGAAATGAAAAGCCCTCAGGAAAGCATTCACTAATGGCAATTTAAATAGAAGCAGTCAAGCATATGAGCAAACCTCCTCCTATCTATTAAATCATTGTCAGCCAATATAGTCTTATTTAAACCCATTGGTTGAACAGTGTTCAAACTGAAAATCCATTTCTGTTTGAGGCAGGCCAAATGTTGTTCCGCATTCCTATATAGGATGTTTTTGATGCCATTAATGACCAGCCATTGTAAGTGTTTCCTTTGATGATCAAATTTTAAGCAATACTGAACTATGGGAGCTGTGGTGATATTTATTTATTTATTTACATTCTCTTATATACCGCGCTATTCTGCATCAGTGTGGTTTACATTGAACAAACTGGAATTGCATTGAACAGGGCATTATAACTTGGAGATAACTATTTTACAGGGAACATGGGCTATGGAGGATTAAGTGGCTTGCCCAAGACCACAAGGAGCATCTGTGGGACTAGAATATACAAATGTATTTTATGTTCAACAAGGTGCACTTTCACTTTGTAGCATGTTCGGCCCACATACAATTTTGGACAAGGGCATATAATTAAATATATAACCCAGGAAGATTGACAGGTTGTAATCAGCTTAAGAGGGTAACATTTACCCAGTTGAGGGTCTGTCCATGCGTGAGTGCATCATCATAGGGCACATAATGCAATGTCCAGAAGGTCCGTGCTGGCCTATTTGCTGTCCAGATGAACTTTGGTGTGAGAAATCAGAATGTACTAAGATATCCTTCGAATTGTGAGCTTGAGTGAAGACGATGCATGGGAGTGTCAAAAATAGGAAGAAAAAGTGATTTGGAGCCATAATAAGAGTTGGAGAGGAGAGTAGAAGACAGAATAAATAATTGAAGGATTGAAGGATGGGTAGGAGAAAGATCAAGGGATTAGGGAGCACCTGGGAGCAATGGTGGTATAAATCCACCCTTTAAGAAGTGGCTGAGTAGGAGGGTGAGGTTCTATCAGAGAGAAAGAAGAGGGATGACGCAAAAATTAGTTAATGTTTAAAAAATAAAATTATCTAATCTAGAATTAGTTGAAAATTGGAAAGACCAAGATGGTCACTGTCCGTTTCAGTCCAGATCAAACGGTTTTGCTAGTAGTAATGTCTCTGTCTATTTCATTCAGGCAGGCTGAGTTAAAAGTAGAAAAGTTATCTTAACAATATAAATAGTAATTGAGCTCCAAAGTCCTGGGCCCAGCCACGAGGTGCACCATAAGGCCTAGAATACAGCCACAAACAGATACTCTCTCTCTATTTAAAATTTTCAGCTCATTAGGAACTCCTCAAGTCACCTCACTCTGCAGCAGTCAGCCTCTTTAGGGGTTCTCTCTCTACCACATCAGGCTCTCAGGGCTCAACAAAGCCTAAAGCCGGTTCTATTTGCTATGGTGAAGAGTGGAGTTGCCATTTTGTATGAGGTGAGGGAGTTTGCTCAACCAGTAAAAATTAAAGTTGCTAGAGATGGTTTCCGTGCTGCTGGCATGCATTAAAAGATTTCTTACTGCTTGCCGCACATTAATATTGGGCTCTGTTCTTCCTGTGGCTCTGAGAGGAGACCGTGACTGACAGAGCTGAGGGTGCTGGGGGTAGGCCTTGACTTTCACATTTCAGCCGGAACATCAGGCAAGAAGGCATCAGGCTTCAAGATGTCCATGTGAGAAGACCCCAGCAGTGGTCCAGCTGCCTCCAATAAGGCAATGCACAATAAATCAGCGCTGCAGATCCCTGATACCTGCTGGGAGCTGTCTGAGCTCGTTAAGAGGAAGCAGGAGCTGGTGCTAAGATGGCCTTCATATTAGACCCAGATCTCCTCTGTCCACAGCAACATTCAGCGGCTGCAGACCTTGCTTGGCAGGGGCTACATCCACACAATATGGGTGGTTGCACAGCAAATCTCCAGCTCCCCAATGCTCCATACGCCATCTGAGTTAAGATGCTAGCACATTGGCACTCAGCACCATGAAAGTTCCCAGAGGAAATAAACTCCTCACTGTGACACTCCAAAGCATCATAGATATAGAAGCAATGGCCATAAACTGACAATTTAACCGGATATGCAGCAGTGTTTGGGGGTGGGGATGAGGTGTGTTTGTAATGCACTGTATCCTATCCAGTTGTCTTGAGAATAATTTTTATTTATTTATTTTATTTATTTACATTCTCTTATATACCGCGCTATTCTGCATCAGTGCAGTTTACATTGAACAAACTGAAATTACATTGAACAGGGCATTATAACTTGGAGATAACTATTTTACAGGGAACATGGGCTATGGAGGGTTAAGTGGCTTGCCTAAGACCACAAGGAGCACCTGTGGGACTAGAAACCCCAGTACTTCCGGCCCAAGGTTGCTGTCCTCTAGTGGGATTTGAACCCCGACCTTCCGGCCTGAAGTACCTTGCCCCAACCACTAGGCTCCTCCTCCACTCCAATAAGTCATTGTTCCCATTGTAAGCAATGATTTCTTGACATTCAGTATTAGACTTCAAAGAGGATTGCTTGTGGCCAAAATGTGAAGGGAAAGCCATAGATCAACTGTGTTATATGACATTTCTAAAGAGAGAGAATTGGCAGACTAGAGGGGCCTTAGAGGCCATCATTCTATCTATGTTTCAGCACTGTCATGCAATATTAAAGCACAATCGTAGTTAATATCAAATACACATCGCCGCTATAGCCCTCCAAAGTGAAGAATACAAAAGGTAATTGTCTACCTCATTGTGACAAGCCTATTTGTAAAATGTGCTTGTAAACATAAGAAGCTCTGTAATGTGTATCCCTTGCAGTCTAACAGGCGTCCTGCCTTCCATTCCATTTCTCAGAAAGAAAGGCCATTGCAGACTAGTTCACCCTTCTTTGACTGCATAGCAATGTGTTCCAAAGGCCACTGCAGTCCATTAAGGAACTTTGCCTTCAAGGCTGCCCTGGGCAGCAAGTTTTCCAAGCCTTTTATTATCGCCATAAACAACCCTGCATCCCATGTTCCAAAACACTTGAGAATACCAGATGGGCACCCTCCATGGGATGTTTGGCATTCTTTTATTGCACTCTCTGCATTTAAGAAGTAAAGTAACATTTTGGAAAACTAATGTGCATAGAATAGTTTAGGGACTTGAGTTTCATTCTTCAGCTTTTCATAGATTCCGTCTCAGAGCTGCTGATAGTGCTGCTGATGGTTAGATTTCATCGGTTTTAATTATGGCCTCTTGGACCACCACAACTTTTGTTACAGGTGCAAGAGGGACGGGAATTTTATTTATTTATTTATTTATTTATTTAACAGTCTTTTCTATACCGCCCCTTCCTGAGATCAGGGGCGGTTTACATTGAACATTATGCTTTAACTATATACAGGTGTACTTACAGGGAACATATTTTGAACATTAACTATAACAGAGCTTTTCAAACTATTTACAATTTATTTACATGGAGCGCATCTTAGTTAGTTACAGTGGTGAAGACAATGCCCTTTAACCTTTCCCAGCATTCGCAGCTTCACAGATACAGCCGCCAGCGTGAAGGAAAAGGCTCTTCACGCTGGCGGCTGTACAGAGGGTGCCGGGGCCTCGCGCGAGCTTACCCGGCTCCCTCTGAAGCCTCTCAGACAGCCGCGGTGCTGGTCGGGGGGGCCAAGGACTGCATGGGCTGTGATTGGGGGGGACGGACCTGGACCGGAAAAGGGCTGGGGGGGGACTTGGACTGGAAAGAAATGGGCTGTGATATGGGGGGGGGGGGGAACCTGAACTGTAAATGGGCTATGGGGGGGGGACTTGGACGGGAAATAAGTGGGCGGTGATGGGGGGGACCAGAACGTAAAAGAGGCTAAGGGGGGGGGGACTTGGACTGGAAATGGGTTGTGAAGGGGGGGGGACCTGGACCGGAAAAGGGCTATGGGGGGGGGGAACTTGGACTGGAAAGAAATGGGCTGTGATGGGGGGGGACCTGAACTGTAAAAGGGCTATGGGGGGGGGGACATGGAATGGAAATGGGTTGTGATGGGGAGGGGGACCTGCACAGGAAAAGGGCTATGAGGGGGGGACTTGGACTGGAAATGGGTTGTGATGGGGGGGGGGAACTGGGCCGGAAAAGGGCGAGGGGGGGGGGGTAACTTGGACATCCAAAGGGCTGTGATGGTGGGGGGGGGGGGACCAAGGACTGCAAATGGGCTATGATGGTGCAGGGGGACTCGGACTGCAAATGGGATGTGATGGTGGGGACTAGGACTGGAAATAGGCTGTGATGGGGGGGGGGGCTAGGACTGGAAATGGCCTGTGATGTGAAGGCTAGCACTGGAAATGGGCTGATGAAGAGCTAGAATAGGACTGGAAATGGGCTGATGTGGGGCATGGGAGAATGGGACTAGAAGGGAGTGGATGCTGGGTGGGTCTAGAACTATAAGGGAACTGATTTTGGGGGAGGACTAGAATGGATGGGGAATGAGAATGGAGAGGGGAAAAATATTTTGTGTGGAAGAAAAGTCTATGATGGGCTGGGTATTGGGAGAGTAAGAGGGGCTTGAAAATGGAAGGGTGAAATTTAAATGGATGATAAAGGAATAAGGAAAGAATTGGGGGAAAGAGCAAAAGGGAAACAATCAGTATGTTAAAGCAGAAATAGAGAGAGAATGGAAAACATCTAAAAGAGAAGAAAGGCCAAATGGATAGCTCGCAGAAGACACGAAGAAACCAGAAGAAAGTGACTGGAGCAATTGCAACTGAAAAATGAAATGCCCAAACAGAAGGTAGAAAAATACTTTTTATTTTGAATTTATTAACTGGAATATGTCTTTTTTAATGTATTTCTTGAATTCCGATGCTGATTTTGTCCCTATTGCCTCTTTATGTCAGGCAATTCTATACATCTATTGCCATTTCTGTTTTGGTAATTGATCTCGTTTTTATTTTTTCTGGGGGCCCACAATTTTTGTTGGCGTAGGGCCTCACTCAAGGTAAATCCGGCCCTGAGTGAACAGGTAAATAAAGTAAATAAGCAAGAAGGGTGCTTAAGTGGAGAGGGGGAAGAATGATTGAGTAGTGCTACATATATTTCTGGAGGCCGTATCTTCAAAGTGTTATTTGTTTTATTACACAATACGATAGATTTGATAGAGGTCTATAAATTAATGAATGGAGTGGAACGGGTAAGCGTAGATCGACTGTTTACGTTATCAGAATATAGAAAGACTAGAGGACAGGCAATGATACTACAGGCAATGATACTACTATTTAAGACTAATAGAGAAAATATTTTTTCCCTCAGCGTGTAATCAAACTCAGGAATTTGTTACCGGAGGATGTAATAAAAGCTGTTAGTGCAGCTGGGTTTAAAATAGGTTGGGATAAGTTCCTGGAGGAAAGGTCCATAAACCATTATTAAAGGGGACCCGGAATATCCACTACTTGCCCCATTACAAGCATTGTGGAACCTGTGTTTTTTAGGGAAAGTGCTTGGTACTTGTGACCTAGATTGTCCACTATGGAAACAGGATGCTGGGCTTGATGGACCTTGGTCTGACCCAGTATGGCATATCTTATGTTCTTATGTTTTGAAAGCTAATCCAGCTTTGAGAAAGGATTACACCTTACAATCTGGTAAAAGGCTTCTCCCAACTAACTAGAACAGCAGCAGGAGAGCGCTAGTACAAGAAGCTCTGCCAAGCTCTTAAAGGAACCTCAGCCTATATGAAAGAAATCATAGTAGGGGTTAAATTACCACTACTGCTACTTATTATTTCAAAAACATTGCAGGGTTGCACAGTGCTGTAAAGGCATATAAAAAGAGAGTCAGTCCGAGACTTTGGCCTCGGAGGGAATAGCCGTCGGGCCTGGAACGGAGGCAGCACAGCAAGCCACCCACCACGTTAAGGCAGGTTTGTCATGCTGGCTCCACTGTGTGTGCCCGGCAAGGGCCGGGGCGCATGCCTTTAAGGGGGGAAGACTACAAGGGGAGGCACCTACTCCAAGTGCAAATGGTCCTTGGAACACCACTCTCAAGTAATTTTTCTTTAGTCTCTAGCTATTCTTCTCCACCTCACCTTTGACTCTCATAGTGAAACATTTGCACATCTCCCTGTCATTAACCATCTAAAAAAAAGGTCATGTTCGCCCATTTTACTATTGTTGTTGTTGTTGTTAAGTGCCGTCAAGTCGGTGTTGACTCATGGCGACCCTCTGAATAGTTGTTCTAAATTGTGTTTGGTCTTCAGTCAGGTGGCTCATTGTTGACAGACTGGCACCCGTAGCTGCTGTTATTGTATCGATCTATCTCATTCCTGGCCTTCCTTTCTTGCGTTTACCTTCTATCTTGCCAAGAATGATGCCTTTCTCTAATGATCTCTCTTTTCGCATGATGTGTCCAAAGTATTAAAGTCAAGGTCTTATCATCTCAGCTTCTAAAGAAAAATCTTAGGTTTAATCTCTTCTAGTACTGACTGGTTCGTTCTTCGGGTAGCCCATGGTATATGCAGTATTTGCCGCCAGCACCATAATTCAAAGGCATCAATTTTCTTCCTGTCTATCTTTTTCACTGTCCAGCTTTCGCATCCATATGATGTTATTGAAAATACCATGGTTTGAACAAGTCGAATCTTTGTATGGAGAGAGACATCTCTGTTCTTGAGAATCTTGTCTAGGTCTTTCCTAGCCATTCTGTCAAGAGCAATGCGTCCTCGGATTTCTTCACTGCTTGTTGCTTCTTTATTGATAGTTTTTCCAAGTAGGTTAAAGTTGTCCACGATTTCAATTTCTTCTCCTTCAATGATGAACTTGTTGATTTTTCCAGTTGTCATGATATTTGTCTTCTTTACATTAAGGTGCAGGCCCATTTTGAGACTATGTTTCAGATTATCTTCACTTTCAGCCAGTAATGTGGTATCATCAGCATAGCAAAGGTTGTTGATGAGTCTTCAATAAATCTTCACACCTCTGTTGTCTTCATACAATCCTGCTTCTCTGATGATTTTTTCTGCATATAAATTAAACAGGTAGGGAGAAAATATGCAACCTTGTCTTACACCTTTGCTTATTTTAAACCATTCTGTTTCTCCTTGTTCCATTTGAACTGTTGCTTCTTGATCAATGTACAGATTGTGCAAGAGAACGATCAGGTGTTCTGGTATACCCATGCTTCTTAATGTGGCCCAGAGTTTCTCATTGTTTACACAGTCAAAAGCCTTGCTATAGTCGATAAAGCACAAATAGATATACTTTTGGTATTCTTTAGTCTTTTTAAGGATTCATCTCACATCTGCGACGATGTCTCTCGTTCCTCGCCCTTTCCTGAACCCTGCTTGAACTTCAGATAGTTCTTGTTCCAGGTATGGTTGTAGTCTCTGTCGAATAATCTTCAGTAGAATCTTGCTGGCATGTGTGATTAGAGCGATTGTGCGATAATTTCCACAGTCAGTTGGATCACCTTTCTTTAGTATTGGTATAAACAAATTATTTTTTTACTATTTGATGTTCGTTATTCTGATTTCTTTCCCGGCTTCTCATAGCTTTTCCATATATTATTGTCAGCCTTCCTCTTTCTAGGATCTCTTTTAGTTTAACCCCTGCCTTTTTCCTTAGAAAACTCTTTTTCCTCTAGTCTTTATTTACTTTCCAAATAAAAAGTTCTGCTACCGAATATTTCTCTAAAGAAAATTGCAAAATTTACCTTGTCATCTTCTCTTCTCAGCAGTTCCCTTAACATCTATCTCTAAACAGATTTGAGACTCTTATGATACACAGTGCCAAGTACTTAATGCTGCTAATAGCCCTGGGAGATGCTCTTAACACACTGCTCAGCATGACACCGTTCAGTTTCAGAAGAAATAGTCTGAAACATTCAAATAGCAAATATGCTTGAATACTTAATTACATAGCAAAACATGCCGCATCACACCTAAGCTGTCTCATTGGGAGGTGCTGCTAGATATTTTTTGGGTTCATTCGTCTTTTAAATAAAAATGAGCTTATATGACTTTTTTGGTATTGTTGTACTGAATTTAACGGGTATCATTTGAGAGGTACATTTCATCAATATAAAAGTTTGCACTCTGTATATTTTAATGAGGGCTTCCATTATTTAGATTTTAGGCATCCTTCATTTTAATTGTGCAGATTGTAGGCAACTAGTGGCATACACATAGGTAAATCGCAAGCTGCAAGGAGTGTTAAAGCACCTACGGATATGAAGAACCATTCCATGTATCAAATACCATTAGAATACTTTATTCTTCTCATTGAAATTGGGTAACTAAAATACCAACCAGGATCAAATAGTTTCTCCTCTGGTCATATAATGATGAATTTGAATAGTTAACCTTTTCGAGTCAATATTGAAAGAATCTTATACTTTTAGCAGCTACCACTAAACATCAACTGTGGATTTTTCAGTAGCACAGTTTAATTGCCACAGCACTGAACAGATAGGGCCAGGGTAGAGTCAAGGCAGAGGAAGGGAGTAGTCCCCAATTATTTGGATAGCAATGATCTTAAGCTATTATCCACATGGTTAAGTGGTTTAATTTAGAGGCGTGCAGGCAAAAAAACCCATAATTTTGTTTAGTTTCCTGGTTGTTTGCAGGTTCGTTTCATTTTATCTTGTTTGGTTTTTATAAATTTTCATTTCAGGGCAATATTGATAATTAAAGAAGTGACTGTGGCTGCTAGCCAAATGAAAAGCAGCTGAAATATTACTAGAGGTTTCAGGCAAATAAAAAAAATCCAACTGGCCTTTTTTTTATCTAACAGTCAGAGGCTGGCTTCAAAACAATGATCTTCACATTAAAAAAACACGCATTTGGTGGAAGAGCTATCATGCCTCCATGGGAGCTGGCTTTCACCAGTTTGCTCTTAATGCTTATACTGCTGGCGATCTTCCTTCCTGTTTTCTGATTGGCCCAAAGTTTGGACTAGAGCTCTATGTAAAACGCTATCTGCATTCTTTGCCTTGTAAATCTATTGACTCCTGCTCTATAGATGTATTCTAAAGATTTTTCTTTTGCCATGATCTTGTGCCATATTTTGTGAAACCACGTCTAGGTATTATCCAAGACATTTACCAAATCTAATCCATCTCCTGGTTGTCCAGTTAGGATTATTTTCAAGGTCAAAGGCCAATTCATAGTTTGAGTCTTTGGTGCCTTCTTAAATTATTTTCTAGGGAGGTCTCTTCTTGGATGGAGAGAAGGAGTTCATTTCATAACTGGGAAGCAAGGCAAAAAATGCTGAGGAGCGGATGGATTCAAGCCTTGCTGGCATTTAATGGGTATAATCAATGGGTGAACATTTAATTATCACAATGTTCTTCCAGGAGTGAATGATATTATGTGAGGAGCCAAGTATTGAGAGATTCCCATATAGAACATTTTGTGTATCAGAGTTAGAACCTAAGGTGTGTGGGGGGGGGTGTGGTGGTTAGTCAAAGGCATCTAGGCGGTTTGAGACCTGCAAACCATCTAAATGTCAATCAGTTTGTGCTGCTAAATACCCCAATGCTATGTGCTTAGCACCGGGGTATTTCGGAGGCAGAGCAGAGGTGCCACCTGACGATAACCAGCTTGCAGCAATATTCAGCAGCTAACCAGTTATCCTAAAGTGGCTAAAAGAAGGCAAGTTTATCTGCTAAACATCACTGCTGACCAGTTAGTTAACTCTTTCCAGCTGACCCAGATATTCAACGCTGGTGGCCGGATATGACCTTGACATGGAGTATCCAGCTTCAGGTTTCAGTGATGATGGCTAGTGGCAACCACTGAATCCCCCCCCCCCCATTACATTTTATTCAGTATATAATGGGGAGCCCTGTTCCCCAGCATTGTCTCTTCCCAAGGGAGGAGTGAGTGGGAAATGGGGAAATAGGTGAATGGTTGGAGGGTGGTTTGAGGTGTATTGTCTTCCACTCGCATCCTCATACACTTCTTTCTCTTTCTCCCCTCTTTCACTGTTCCTTCTCTCACTCCCCTTTCCTCTTATTCCACTCTCTCACCACCTCGTCTTCCCCACCCTCCCTTCTGTCTCCTTGAATTATCTTCTTTCACTTTCTCCTCTCCCCATCCCTATCTGACCTGCACCTCTCTCTGGTCCTGTAGCACCATGGCAGGTCACGCTTGCAAACACACTCCTGGTCTTACACCAACACACCCACACCCCTACAGTTCTGAAGCAGAATGCACCTAGCACACACACAGCCCAGTCCTACAGATCCACAACTGTGTACACCCACCTGCACACTCCCCAGTTCTGCAGCTCTGGAACAAGGAGACAAACACACGTTCCTGCACCAGACATAGAAAGTACCCCTTCCTCTACTAGTGATGATCCTCAACATGTGGCAAGTGCGAACCAAGGCTGAGTTGTGATTGTGAGGGTACAAAGCAATTAGGTAGATTTACTTTTAGCGCATTCAGAAATCCTGAGCTCTAGAAGCAATGGCTATTCTGTCCTTTCCTTCTTACTTTCTTCTTGGGCTGTTGCCACTTTCCAGCAGACTGAAGGAGGAGGAGGAAGATCTGAGCAATAGGAAAATCAGCAAGTAGCAATAGAGAGAGAAGGACCACTGAGGCTGAAATCCCGAGCTGCAGGAGAGTGAAATCGAGAGAGAGAGAGATAGTGGCAATTGAATTTCACTGGAAAAAAAACAAAAATCTAGCTCTATGGTCTGGATGTGATCTGGGGGACAGGGAAAGCATGGAAACTAGAAAGTCATGCTTCAAAGGATGCATTCAATACGCAAGCCATAGTTTAAGAAGCCCTGGCATTATGCTTAAGAGGATAAATTGTCTAGTGTTCAATACACTGACATTCAAGACTGCATCATAAGTTCAAGGTTTTCCCCACTGGATTCTCTGGAAGACCTAGGGCAACTGTATTTCGCAGTGCTTCTGAGTCCCAGTTGAAAGCAAATTGTTTGACTTAGGGGGTCTTTTATGAAAAGCAACTAACTGCTGAACATACATACAGTAACTGGTAGCGGAGAACGCAAACACACATGCATGCAAGCTACCGGCCGCTAAATTGCACATTTGGTTCTCTTGATAGGGAGGAGAGCGGGAGGATTAGAGGTGGAGTGTGGGTATGGAGTGCACGTTGCTGCTAGCATGAGAGCAATTGCCATGCACTCGGTGGCAATGTGGCATTTATCGCAAATATACATAACGTTATTTCTTTGGGTATTGTTAGGTGCACCCATGTTAATTGTACCATGCATTCTGGTAGTCCATCATGGGCTAATGCCCATGAATTTTCTAGGCACGCCCCCAACAGCACACAACAGTTGTCCTTACCACTTATTAATTTTGCCACTAATGTACAGCAAGTGCACACCTTTAGTAAAAGGCAGCCCCTTAATCTAGCTTTCATGGTCAATGCTTTGGGAGAAGGAGGGATAATTTTATGAGGGATTTGAACATGTGGAACAGCATTTATGTGCTCAGGTGGATCCTTGTAACACTGCCTAATCTACATATGCATAAACAAGAAGTACAGAGACGTTATGGAGCCTACTTTTACATGATGTATGAGTAAGCATTCCCGAGGGTGGAAAATAGATAGAGCAGTGGTGGGATTGGCGTGCCCCAAGTTACTGCCACATAAACACACATGGTTACAGCTGCCTTGTAGCAGATATAAATGTATGCACCTACTTTCCTTAATTCATAAAAGGCACATAGGCGTAACATCTGTACCTATGAGCCTTGAACATTAGTTGTCTTGCTATAAAATTACCCCAAGGGTATCACCCTACACACAAAACATGCTTTACACATGAAAAATGGTTCTTATAAAATAGCACGGGTGGATATACACACATAAAAAGTAGGTGCAGAAAGGATTATGCAGACTTTTACATGAGCTGTGTGTAGGCATTTTTAGGGGTGCAGCTTGAGGGGCACAGAGATAGTGCTACGATGATCATCCATATTTTATAAAATACCCATGTAGATGCGTACAGTACGCACATACATTGGCACCTTTAGGGCAAGTATAAATTTGTGTGAAAGAATTTGTGCACGTCTAGGAGTCATTGTAGTAGCCCTTTTTATCAAGGCATTTGGCTGCCTATTTGCTGTGCTAAATAGGCATGAAATAGGTGCTTTTGTTGAAAATGTTTAGGCACCCTGTTATAAATTAGCTCTCCTGGGGCTGATTTTATAAGTGAGCTGTGTAATGATACTCAACATTTAACCACATAAGGGCTCTTTCCATCCTGGATGTAGATCCCCTCTGTACGTCCGGTCTCAGCCGATGTACAGAGGGGATCACGATTCTGATCCCGTGGGGCACATCTAGCCCTGCAGGATCAGAATCGCCAACAATCCTGTACATGCAGGCCAGAACTGCAATTGAAGAGCTACGTTGCTGGCCACTGGACTCCAATGCTGCATTCCTCACAGCCCGACCCTCAATCTGCCCTCCTAAGGCCAGGGTCGGGCAGTGGGGAATGTCTTCAGTCCCCCCTGCCCCATCCACGCCCCAGGCCACTGATCCTGGGTGTAGAGGGAAGTTACTCCACCTCGGAGGTGGAATAACTTCCCTTACAAGTCACCGGCCCTGGACGTACAGGGCCAAAATTTGAATTGGCCCTGTGCATCCAGGGCTGGCAACCGCTCACAGCCTGCCCAGACTCCACCCATGTGCTGCCCCTTCCCCACCCCCATCTAACTTCCCCACACAGGGGTAGGAATGAATAGCAGGGATGGACATCCCGTTGGGACATCCATCCCCGCTATTCATGGCACAGAATAACCCCCATAAGTTTCTATTTTAAAGGGCTTATGTCCATGGATGGGCATTTAAAAACATGCTTGAGATGATTACTATTCTATATGTGCTCATATAAGCCCAGGCATAGAGTGGAGGAGTAGCCTAGTGGTTAGAGCAACTGCCTAGTACCCAGACAATCAACGGTTTGATTCCCACTAGCACTCCTTGTGACCTTGGGCAAGTCACTCTACCCTCCATTATCTCAGAAGAAAAGGCTGGCAATCTACTTCCAAATAAAAGCCAGAAGTAGCTGGGTCACTGTGAGTCAACACTGACTTGATGGCACTAAAAAAAAAAGTCTTGGCATACATGCTTTCAGTGCAGAGCATGAACTTAAATGCTATAACCTACATGCATTTTTGAAATACCAAAGCATGGGCATTCATTCCTGCCCTAGTGCAGGCAAACGACTAGACTGAGGGTCTGTGGCAATTCATGTTAACTTTGCAGGAGTTTATGAAATTACCTTCTTTATGTCAAAATGCCTACAGTCTTGGCTGTCCTAATTCCAAATTATACTAAAAACGGAAAGGAAGATCAAAGAAGTTGGTGATAGTGGATTTTTTTTTTTTTATTTATGCAATTTCAAAATTTTTTCGCAAGATATACACTTGTTACAGAAAAGAATGTGTAAAGGAAATAAAGCCAATACAACATAAGGGGCATAAGTCCCCTATCTTATACCTTGAAGAAGAAATTAACACTCACTAGCCCACAAAATGAGGAGCAAGCAAAACATAATCAAAGGAACGGTTTCAGGAAATAAGACACAAACTGGTGCAAACTACAGTATTCCCGAACCAAGCTGCTAAATTGCAGCAACAGTTTTACCGGCTATGAACTGGGTTAGATGTGAGGGCTCAAAAAAAGTATAACTAACACCCTGATATTTTATTAAACATTTACATGGATATCACAGAAAGAAAAGCCCACCAAGCTGCAGAACATGAGGACGAAGCAAAAGAAACTGTTGCCAACGTTTCTGAGTGGATTTAGAGACATCTGGAAACATCCTAATTATACACCCCATAAATAACTCATTCCTAGCTTTGAAATATAATTTCAAAAGAAAATCTCAATCAGTCTCAAATGCTAAAGTCAGCAGCAAAGTCGCCCTCAGGACATAGCCCGGATCGGTAGTCTCCAGGAACCCAGTCAGATCCAATGAGTCCATAGGAGGAGAATGTGAAGGTGAAGAAACTCCATGGGTCTTGCGCTTGGCTGTTGGCAGGTAGAAAATCCTAGCCAAAGGGGGAACAGATTCCTGAGGAATTTTCAAAATAGTAGTTGCATAGGAATGAAACAAATCCTTCAGCGAGGCAACTGGAATGCGGGGAAAATTCAACAACTGCAAATTTCTCTTCCTAACCGAGTTCTCTAACATCTCTATTTTCCCATGGATAACCGACAGATCTTTCATAACAGTACCTGAAATGGAGGCAATATCCTCAACTTTAGTTTCCAACTGGGCCACCTTAGAAGAAATACAGGCAACCTCCTGCTTCTGCTGGCTAATAGACTGAGCCAGGGAGGGAAGAGCTTCATGAAGAGCAGCAAACTGAGATACAAAAGAAGATTCCAGCGCCCGAAGTCCTTCCTATAAGGAATCCAAAGTGACAATAGCAGGGCGAACAAGAACAGATTTGGCAGGTTTCTCTCCCTACATATCGTTGGAAAGCAGTAAATGAGCTCCCAGTCCAGTCACTGTGTCCACCGCCGTCAAAGGTTCTCCAATAGCAGCTGAGCTCACCTCCACACCAGCTGGCCTGCAGCTGCAACATCTGCCTCTGCGGAACTCCCCACTAGCACTGACATGCCGGCTACGAGTCTCTCCATTCTCCGAGACTCTGCCTCTGTTGCTCCCGCGTCGAGTACTGCAGGCTGAGCTGGCAGGGTCCGGACATGCGGGCTAAGTGTGACCTGCAGTTCAGAGGGGCATGTCAGGCCTCCTTCCACCTCCATCGCTCCCAGTGAACTCTGCTCCGGAGAAAAAACTGCACCAGTGGGCCTCACGAAAGCATCGGGAGGACCCTTAGCCACCGCCGACACACTCTTGGGTAAGTCCCAAGGCTTGGCCTTCCACTTACAAGGCATCAGGATAAAGAAGTAACTAACAGCAGGGAAAATAATGGAGACCAACAGTCAGCAGCTATCACGTGCCCGCCATCTTGCCGCTCACGTGTGTCCCATAACCGTGATAGTGGATTTCTGAGGTAGCTGATGGAATGGTATCACTTTCCTTGCTTTAAGGGAAACTGAAGAGACATCTAGTCATCTTGTAGAAAGTTCTTTATCAGGAGCTGGCAGTGGATCTTTTCATTCTGAAAATAATTGGAAACAAAGATTTACAGTCATCCCAAGGAAAATGTTCTTCAGTCTAACAATGGTTTAATCATGAAATGTGGGATGAACTGTGACAGTTATGGGAACTGCAAGAAGACATTTTTAAAAGTAAGTTGGATGAGTTCCTAGAAGTTAATAGCATTACTTGGTACCGAGATTTATTGTGGTTCTAACTGATAGGCAATAGTACAAGGATAGACTGTGCACTGGAGTTGGGTTGGTATTCATTATCTAAAGGTCATAACAGAATGCTTTCCCATAGCCACCAACAATTTAATAAAGATATAGAGAGATAGGTGGGGACTAGTAGAAATGTCATGCAAAACAGGTCTTGGGGGGTGTTGGGTATTGATGGAGGGGTGGTTGTGTTCAGAGTTGTTTGCTGATGACTGAATTTAATGTAGGTGTGGATTGCATAGGAAAGATATAAGTGGAGTTTGATTTCTGTATCTGGGTTTTTGTGAGCATGTGAGTAATGAGGTATTATTAGCATGCAAGAACATAAGGCTTGTGTGCATTAGTAGATTTCTGGTGAGCAAGAGGATAAAGTGTTTACAGTTGTAGTTAACATTATTGGAACCCTTGCATTTTAGGTATGTTGTGTACAATATTTTGAGAAATAATTCGAAATATTCTAACTGTATGCCATCATAATAATTTAGTAGTATGTTCAAAGGTATACCTCCAAAAAGATGCAACTTAGATGTAGTGATTTCTGAGAAAAAAAAAAACAAAATATGACCTGGACAGGATTAATGGCACCCTTCACTAATATTTGGTTGCACAACCCTTGGCAGTTTTGACAGCCTCCAAACATTTCTTTTAGCCATCTATAGGTTTTGTACATCTGTTTGCTGGTAGTTTCTCCCACTCTTCAACTGCAGTTTGTTCCAGCTCATGAATGTTTCCAGGATTCCTTTTACCAATAGCACATTTCAGTTCTTTCTAAAGGATTGGATTGAGATCAGGACTCATTGCTGGCCAGTTTAAAACAGTCCATATGATCCTTTTTAACCATTCTTTTGTACTTTTAGATGTATGTTTTGGGTCATTGTCCTGTTGGAGGTCCCCTGACCTTCGACCCAGACCTAGCTTTCTGACACTAGGTAGTACATTTCACTCCAAAATACATACCTTGGTAGTCCTCTGACTTCATGATTCCCTTAATACATTCCAGGCCTCCAATTCCTGAGGCAGCAAAACAGTCCACAACATTATAGAACCTCTACTGTAGGAAAGGTGTTTTTTTTTCCTTATAAGATTAATTTCTTCATCTATAAATGTATTGCTGGTCTGCATTGCCAAAGAGCTCAGGTTTGATTTCATCTCTCCACAGAACATTTTCCCAGAAGGACTGTGGTTTCTCAAGGAGGGTTTTGGCAAAGATCAGATATGCCTTTTTATGTCTGTCTTTGAGCAGTGAAGTCCTCCTTGGCCTTCGCCCATGAAGTCCTTCTTTGTTTAGTGCGTGGTATATGGTGTGGGTTGAAACCCACACTCCAGATTGCTCAAGGTCAGCCTTAAAAGCTTTGGACATTGTGCGTTGTGTTTTTCCAACAGTTCTCACTAATATTCAAAGACTTCTTGGATTAATTTTCCTCTTCCCACCATGTCCCAAGTGGTTCTTAAAAGTTCCATGAGCAGAAAACGTCTTGTTAACATTGCAAAGGGGGTGAAGTACTTTTGTCCACTAAAGAAGAGTGGGACCTAGGCGTGATTGTGCCTGATGATTTTAAAGTAGATAAAAAGGTAGAAAAGGCGACAGCAAAAGCTAGGAGGATGCTTGGGTGCATAGGGAAAGGAATGGCCAGCAAGAAAGGAGGTGACAGTGCCTCTTATTAAGTCTTTGGTGCAACCTCATTTGGAGTATTATGTGCAATTCTGGAGACTGCACTTTCAGAAGTATATAAACAGGCTGGAGCTAGTATAGAGGGTAGCTACTAAAATGGTTAGTGATCTTCATTATAAAGCATATGAGGACAGATTTAAGGATCTTAATATGTACACCTTTAGAAGAAAGGCGGATAGAGGTGATATGATTGAGACATTTAAATACCTCCATGGCATAAATGCACAGGAAGAAAGTCTACTTTGATTGAAAGCAAGCTCTGTTAAAAGGGGACATGAGATGAGGGTGAAAGGGATAGATTCAGGAGTGATATGCGGAAATATTTATTTACTGAAAGAGTGATGGATCTGTGGAATAGTCTCCCAGTGGAAGTGGTAGAGATGAGGACAGTATCTGAATTCAAAGAAGCATGGGACAAAAACAGAGGATCTCTAAAGGAAAAAAGAGGACTGTTGTAGTGGTTGATATGGAAGGACAGACTAGATAGGTCATGTGGTCTTTTTCTATCATCATGTTTCTATGTTTCTAACTGTAGACACAGGAATCCCAAGATCTTTGGAGATGTCCTTTTACCTCTTTGAAGTTTGATGTTTGATAATAGTGGATTTTCTGATGGTCTCAGGCAGCTCTTTTGTATTCATAATTGTGAAAATGGAACAGGGAGTGAATGTGACCATTTTAAACATTAGAAACATTATTCATGGGGGGGCGGAGCCCGATGTCCAGCGGGATGGTCGCATAACGCTGAGGCTCCCGAGAGGCCTACTCAGAATCCTGAATTAACACCGGACAAACTTGAATTTCTGCTCTGATCTTGCCGGGGCACATTGGTGAGATGGCGGGGACCAAACCCACGCGCCTGGAATTTGGCTCTCCAGCGGCTTCTCACGGTAAACGCTCCAAAACTGAACCCCCGTCCCCGCAGAAGGGGCTGGCTTTGCGCGAGGGCCCCGAAATGCAGCAGGAAATCCTCGCAGAAATTAGAGGGGTTAAGGACCTCGTGCAGTCAAACGGTGAAGCACTTCGAGCGCTGAGGGAAGATCTTGGTGTACTGCAAGGCAGGCTAGAGGGGCTCTCTTCGCGTCAGGACAAAATGGAGAGTATATTAGACTCCCATGCGGTCCGGCTGTCCAAACTTGACAAAGTTGAACGTCAGGTGCGGGCCTTGCAGAAAGAAGTGGAAGATGGCAATAATAGAGCGCGCCGCAACAACCTACGACTCGTGGGCATACCGGAGGGAGCTGAATTGGGAGACATGAAGGAGTTTTTAAGTAAAATCCTCCCTTCCCTGCTCCAAATTACCTTTACCAAAGAATTGGAGATCGATCGCGCTCATCGTGTACCCACAAACATAACGCTCAACAGGAAGACCCCGCGGCCTATCATCTTTCGACTTTTGAGATATCAACATGTGGAACAAATTCTTAGTGCCTCCCGGGCAAAGGGCCATATGGAGTTTGGGAGCCACAAGGTCTCCTTCTATCCTGACTTGGCTAAACCCACGGTCGACCGCCGAAAGCGCTTTCTGGAATTTCGGCCGAGGCTTCAACAACTACAAGCACGCTATGGCCTGATGTACCCGGCCAAGCTCCGAGTCACGCTTCACAATCAGACAAGAACATTTGAGGACCCTGATCTACTAGCGGAGTTTTTGGACTCTAAAGAAGCCGACTTGATGCGCTGACTTCCAGAATATTCCTGCCAGTACTCTCATATCCGCTGTGCCTGCCATATTGGATTTACCGCGGCTCAGCGAAGAGTCTGTCGAGGGCGGTTTGTTGCCTTATTTTGAAGATATCTGGGACCCGACTCCATCTACCCATAGTAGCCTCGACGAGTATCAGAGACAGTGTTTCTTATGGACTCTGGTGTTTCTTTTCTTTTATTATGTCTCTATCTTCCTCTCTAGGGCCTCCTCCCGCAGACATCTGGTCGCCATATTCATTGGGGGTTTGCTTCTTCTCTAAGTTACTTTGGTACATACTTTTCAATATGGGTGTATTGGCCAGCATACTTGGTGCTTATGTCATTATTGTACAGATTCTGATTATGTTGTAAGTTTTCCAGCGCTCTTACCTAAAATGTCTATTATCGACTGATGGCACCATGTAAGATTTTCTCATTGAACGTACAAGGAATCAATAATCCGATAAAACGGAGGAAACTCCTAAGCTATCTAAGTCATGAAGCTGCGGACCTGATTTTCCTCCAAGAAACACATTTCAATTCGAAGGAAACTTTCAACCTCAATATTAAACCTTACATGGTGGCCGCCTATTCCCCAGCTGTTTCTTGGACATGTGGGGTTGCTATATTGGATAGGAAATCTCTGCATGCTACTATTGTTGCGACTTGCTTAGACACAGCGGGTAGATGGTCCAGAGTTCACCTCAAGATGGGTAACTTTGAAATCACATGTATATGCCTTCATGCTCCTAATCTGGATGACCCTGCCCTTTTGCTATTACTGCTCAGGCTGCGCAGGCCTCTGCTAATTCTTCATTGATATTGGGGGGGATTTCAATTCAGTTCTTGATCCCCTGATTGACAAATAGTCGCCCAGGACAAGTGGTCCCCCCAAGAGTCATATCGCGCTTACCTCTATGATCAAAGATATTATTCTAGTCGATCTATGGAGGCTACTACACCCCAATGAGCTTGACTTTACCTTCTTCTCTTCCCCTCACAAATCCCAGTTTCGCATAGATTTCTTTCTAATATCAATACTGTTAGTTCCTCAGGTGGACGCTGCAAAGATTCACTCCCAGCATATTTCAGATCATGCTGCTATTTCTTCTCACTACCATACTACTGCACTTCAAGGGAATCCGGGGGCCTGGTTCTTTGATAGAGCCCTATTAACTCAGCCAGAGTTCCGGTTAGAAATTCGAGCAGCCATGCATGATTACTTCCAGACCCTGGTACTCCAGGGTGATCAGGACACCCCAACAGCTCTTCTCTGCAGCTCGTTGGAAAACCTTTTCTGATTTATACAGGGGATTTGCGTTACTAGCGAAACATTACTTTCAATTGATGCAGCTTACATGCTGCCTCAAATGTGCTCCAATCATGCCGCCCTCTGTCCCTACTAAGGAAGGGCTATTAGAACTAATTTACTCTATTAGTAGTACACCTGGGGTAGCCTTTAACTTTTATAAACTATTATGTCAGGGTACAGATACTGCCACTTGTAGAGTCCAACAAGCCTGGGATCGCTAACCGCAAACCACTTTAACCCCTGTGCATTGGAGCGTTTTCTGGAGCAAAATAATGCGGGTTTCCCGATCTGCTTTAGCTACCCAAACTCAACTCTCGTCTTTTTTTGCACATAGATGTTCTTATATTCCAGGAAAATAGCCAAATGGAACACAACTGCCAGGGGCCAGTGTAGGTCTTGCCATACTGATGTGGGAACCCTCGTTCATGTTCTTTATGAATGTCCTTAACTACAGGTTTACTGGGGGCGGGTCTGGGGTCGTATTTCATTTATCTTGCACCTTCACGAGCCTCTTTCTTGGACGACTGTGGGACTCCGCTCAGTGGCGGGGGTCCCCTCTTTTCCTAAGAAGGGTCGCTTTCTCCTGATTTCATGCAGGGTATAGCCATATGTTTAATTACGGGGACTTGGAAGGATAGCTCTCGACTTACTGTCAATGAATAGTGGAACCTTGTCTGCTTATATAGTAAATATGAGCAGATATCTCGGAGAGCTATTTTCCATACCCAATTTCATTCTCGCTTGTCTAAATGGCAGTTGCTCAATGATCATGTACAATCTGCTCATTGCTTCGACATGTCTGTTTAATGTACACTCATCATGTTTCAGATCGCTGTAAGGTTTTGTAACACAATAATGTTTCAGATCGCTGTAAGGTTTTGTAACACAATAATGTCAGTACACGCCCGCTTCGAGAATGTTTTAGTTTTCTAGAGAAGAAGCAGGGGGGAGGGGGGTGGTAGGGGTTTACTTTGGTGTATGTATCATATTCCATGTATGTATTTGTCTCTTAGTTGTATGTCTTCCTTTCCTTTGTTGTTGTAAAACGAAAATAAAGCATTAAAAAAAAAAAGAAACATTATTCATTGGTTGATTCAAGTCATATGAGTACTGACAATTGATCACAGGTGCGTCTAATTTTACTGCAGTGGGAATGTGATTCTTCTGTTCAAACTGACTTGAATTGTTTATAAGGGTGCCAATAATCATGTCCTCATACAAATAAGTGGATATAGATTCTACCTGAATAACTAAATAGTATCTATACCATAATTTTTTGTTGGATTGTTTGCCTTGAAAGATTACTTTCTCTTGTAGCAAACCCTCTGGCAGTGTCTAAGTTTTTATACTATTTCCTACTATTTCCTTTTTAAATTGGTCTTGTTTTATTTGATTCTTTTATGTGTCAAATATGTGTCCATATATAGTCCAAAGACATTTCACTTGCCACATTTTTTAGTAGATGTTGGACATTAAGGAGTTGAACTGCAAGGGTGCCAATAATGTTGACCACAAGTGTATGTGGGTGATAGGTGTGTGGGTGATAGGTGAGTGGGTGATAGGTATGTGGGTATCTGAATTTTTCATTGTGTGGGAGTCAAGGAGCGTGTGAGTACAAATTAGCGGGTGGGATGTACACCTGTGAGGGTTGCTGGTAAATAGCTTGGTTATGTGAGCATCATCTATTATACTTTTCCATCCTTCCACATTCAGACTTGGCTGATGGAAGCTTTTCATCTGCCTCTGACAGAAAAGTCTTGCCTACCCACAAGTGACACTGCATAAATCCCCCATATCTGAATTCTCATTGCTCACAGGGATGGATTGCCCACCCACTGTGCAGATCAGTGATGTACTTGTGGTTTGTCGGACTGCAGCTTGCTTTTGTAACTTATAACTCAGACAAATCCTAAAAATCCAGATAATATTTTTATTGTAGTGTTTACATTTATTTATTTATTTAAGCAGGGCCAATTTTAGCCATGCTGAAGCCCAGAGCAGTAATTAAGGAGGAGGCCCTTGATCCTCTCTCCTCCCCTTAGCCCTTGATCTCCCCACCCACTACTACTATCATATATAATATAATATAAAATTACTTTTATTCAGAAAATCAAAACAGATTTCTTCAACAGTAGGACTGTCCTTGCTTTGCAGAGTCAAAATTGTTGATTATTTCCGAGAAGTCCAGCTTGTGATACCTTTCTTGCTAAACTGAGATCTTAGCCAGACCATTCAGATGATCTTGTAAAATTGTTGAATGCAAATAGTTCTTCAGTAACTTTAAACATGAGAAGCCCCTCTCTTCTGAGGACACGTTTACAGGTACAGTAAAAAGCAGCCACAATGCAATGCTTTGATTTCGGTACAGATCCAATATCTTTTCACCATACATGTAGCGTAACATCTCCAGAATCAATTTATATACCTCAGCTGGCAAGGCATTTACAGCTGTGCATATCTCAAGATTCAAATGTATGCAACATTTTCTTAATGCATTTGCACCTATAAATTTCCTCTTCTCCTGTTGTTGTTGTTAAGTGCCGTCGAGTCGGAGTCGACTCATGGCGACCCTCTGGATAGCTATCCTAAATTGTGTTCGGTCTTCAGTCAGGCGGCTCATTGTTGACAGACTGGCACCTGTAGCTGCTGTTATTGTATCGATCCATCTCATTGCTGGCCTTCCTCTTTTGCGTTGACCTTCTATCTTGCCAAGCATAATGTCTTTCTCTAATGATCTCTCTCTTCGCATGATGTGTCCAAAGTATGAAAGTCGAAGTCTTGTCATCTGAGCTTCTAAAGAAAGCTTAGGTTTGATCTCCTCTAGTACCGACTGGTTTGTTCTTCGGGCAGTCCATGGTATACACAGTATTCGCCGCCAGCACCATAATTCAAAAGCATCAATTTTCTTCCTATCTGTCTTTTTCACTGTCCAGCTTTCACATCCATATGATGTTATTGAAAATACCATGGCTTGAACAAGTCGAATCTTCTCCTAGGTGGAAAAAATAAAACCAAACAAGCCATATAAAAACTCCAGCTAAATGACCTCTCATTCAAACTAGTAACCACAGCATCAACCTGCGGGAAAAGAAAATCTTGCTTTTAATGTTTCCTTTGTAGTAAGGTCACCATCATCCCCACATTCATAATCAAATATCTGTTTCTTCTGTTGGCTTCACTCTCAGAAGGTAGTTCCATTCCAGTCTGCTCTGAAATTTCCCATGCAGAAGCATGTGCTGAGGTAGAACCATTCCATCAGAAACTTTTCGAAATCTTGGCACTGCTATCATTTCATTTTTAAGAACATCCATTCAAACAGTGAGTCTCTGAAGCCATTCGCTTGGGTGACTGATATGAAATAAACTATAAGAGGTTCTCATCCTGGGACAATCCATGACGCCAAAGGGTCTATAATATAACTCATCTTGTCTTGGTCCACCCCCTCCTATTTGCTCAGCACACATACGCTCT
Organism: Ichthyophis bannanicus; assembly: GCA_033557465.1. NCBI lineage: Eukaryota > Metazoa > Chordata > Amphibia > Gymnophiona > Ichthyophiidae > Ichthyophis > Ichthyophis bannanicus. The sequence continues at coordinate 950,455,150 of CM066034.1, forward strand.
TCTCCAAGGGGACACATTTTTTTTCGGGGGGGGGGGGGATTTCTTTTCAAGGGTCCAGGTAATGATTCACAAAGTACTGAACGACTGACTTGGGGTGTTCCAACTGACTTCATATATTTTATGCAAACTGCAAAATATGTAAAGTCTGAGTAACAGTCCTTCCTTCTTGAGGTTGTATAGCACTAATGGATCTTTTACTAAAGTGAAGTAAGTGTTTGCACTTACTATATAATAATTACAAAAGTTAATGCACGATTCATAATTGCAAAAGTTAATGCCTCATTCAAAAGTGAGGGTCTTAAACTTTAGGAAAACTAACTTTGCCAAGATGGGGCAATACTCAACAAGTCGTGAGATGTGAACAGCTGGGGGATTTAGAAAAACAGTGGGCAAAACTGAAAGGGGATATTTTAAGGGCAACAAACCTTTTTGGTAGAAAGGTAAATAAATATAAAAGGAAAAGGAGGCTGCTATGGTTCTAAAACAATAAAGGTGAAGAAAAAGAGGGAGGCCTTCAGGAAATACAAGAGGTCACAGAGAGAGGAAAGCAGACATCTATAATTCATTTTTGGAAGAACTTAGAGAAGCTAGCAAAGTAGCCAGAAAAACAAAGATACAAAAAGAAGAAGAAATAACCAATGCAATAAAATGGAAGGATAAGACAATTTTCAGATACATTAGTGAGAGGAGGAAGGGCAAAAGTGGTATTGTCAAACTCAAGGGTGAAGGGGAGGAATATGTAGAAGCCGATGAGGAATAAGCAGACTTGCTGACCAAATATTTCTATTCTCTGTTCAGAGATGAAGGGCCCAAAGCAGGACCTCAGAAAACACCCACAAATAGGAAAAGAAGTGACGAGGAGCTTGAACGATTTGCAAAAGACTGTGTTCGTGAGGAACTACTGTAGCTAAAATAAAAGTAGATAAAGTGATGAGACTGGATGAGATACATCCAAGAATACTGAAAGAACTTGGAAACATTCTAGCGACTCCATTGACTGACATTTTCAATAGTTCTTTGGAGTTGGGAGTGGTCCCAAAGGACTGGAGAAAGGTGCATGTGGTCCCTTTACACAAAAGTGTAAGTAAGGATGGGTTGAAATCTACAGGTTGCTTAATCTAATCTCTGTGGTGAGTAACTTATTGGAAATGCTCTAAAAGAGAGAATGAGAGTGAGGTTTATGGAGTCTAATGAGTTGCAGGATCTGAGGCAGCATGGGTTTACCAAAGTCAGATCTTGTTGGACAAATCTGATTGATTTCTTTTACTGGGTGATCAGGGAGTTGGACTGAAGGAGAGCCCTAGATGTGGTATACTTAGATAGTGGTACAGTCTGGTGGTAAAGCCTGATGGTAAAGCCTTTGACACATTTTGCACAGATGACTTATAAACAAACTGAGTACCCTAGGAATGGACCCTAAAGTTACTGCTTGGGTTAGAAATTGATTCAGTAGGGGGTGACAAAGTGTACAGATAAATGGAGCTCACTCTGAGGAGAAGGAGGTTACCAGTGGTGTGCCCCAGGGATCTGTCCTTGGTCTGATTCTTTTTAACTTCTTTGTTAGTGATATTGCAAAACAGCTGTCGGGTAAGGTTTGCCTGCGGATGATACCAAACTCTGCAATAGAGTAGACACCCAGGAAGGAGTATATAACATCAGGAGGGATCTAGCTAAGCTTGAAGAATGGTCTAGAATTTGGCAGCTGAGATTTAATGCTAAAAATTGCATGGTCATGCATATGTTCTGAAAAATCCAAGAGAGCGCTACAGTATAGGGGTGAGGTACTTTGGTGTGATTGTGACTGATGATCTTAAAGTAGTTAATTAGGTAGAAAAGGCAACGGCTAAGTCAGAAGGATGCTTGAGTGCATAGGGAGAGGAAAGGCCAGCAGAAATAAGGAGGTGACAGTGCCCCTGTATAAGTCTCTGGTGCGACCACATTTGGAGTATTGTGTGCAATTCTGGAGACCGCACCTGCAAAAGGATATAAACAGGTTGGAGTTAGTGCAGAAGGTGGCTACTAAAATGCTTAGCGGTCTTCATTATGAATCATATGAGGACAGACTTAAAGATCTTAATATGTATACTTTCGAGGAAAGGCGGGCTAGAGGAGATATGTTGCACAAGAGGAGATTCTCTTTCAATTGAAAGCAAGTTCTGCTACATGGTGACATAGGATGAAGGTGAAAGGGGATATACTCAGGAGTAATATGCAGAAGTATTTCTTTACAGAAAGAGTGGTGGATGTGTAGAATAGTCTGACAGTGGAGGTGGTAGAGACGAGGACAGTATCTGAATTCAAAAAAGCATGGGACAAACACAGAGGATCTCTAAAGGTAAAAAGGGGGCAATTGTAGTTGATATGGAAGGACAGACTAGATAGGCCACGTGGTCTTTTTCTGTCATCATGTTTCTGTTTCTATAAGTTTAAAGCCTGTGCAGTAAATGCAGGGTGTGTGCCCAGCATCTGTCCTGCATTTGGCACACAGGGCAGATACTTACCACACTGGCCTCACGTTATATAAAATATCAGATATCATCTATGTACCCATACTATCTGTTGATGCAATAATGTGGGGTCAAAACTGCTTCAACCCCCATCCAAGAAGAAAACAATGGCGGCAATTAGCACTGACAGTGGAACCCTCCCATCCTCCCACTCCGAACTCCAATGACATGTAGACCCCCCCCAATCCCAATCAGATCACACTCAACCGCCCCCCCCCCAATCTTCTCAACCTAGATCACACTCAACAAATCCCACGATCTCTCCACACCAGATCACATTCATCATATCATACTCAACAGACCCTCAATCCCCCATGACAAGGACCCAACACATTTCTGTCCCAAAGTGCCAACCCTCCCCCCATTTCCTTGATTCTACCAGCAAATTAACATTTTCCATACAGCTCCAGACGAGAAAAACGTTGGGCCCATCAAGAAACAGGAAGTAAGATAACCAATAATACAAGAGTTGCAAACTGGCTTGAGCTAGTGCTAGTCCCCATGGAGAGATGGAGCATGTTTACTAAAGATTAACATGCGTTAAGTAAAGTGAATGCGCATTAAGTGCTACCACTGCCCGTTCATTTCTATGTGCCATTGCAATACTTAACGTGTGTTAACTGTACTTAACACACATTAATTTTTAGCAAATATGCCCCATGATGTCTTTTCTGCAAATGCCTGTCTTTTAGCCCAAAGGTCACTGGCCCGGGACCAATCTCTGAGTAAAAGAGGCAGTTGGTGTTTTTATTTGCTTGAAACCTCTAGTAATCTTTCAGCTATGTTTTTCATTTGGGCAGCAGCCACAGATAACTTGAATTGACAAATATGCCCTGAAATTAAAATGTATTTACAAAAATAAACAAAACAAAAATGTATTAAACAAAATAAAATGAAACAACCTGCAACCCATACAGGAAATTGAAATGAAACAAAAGGATTTTGCTTACATCCCCTATTAAGGGGCTCACTAGGGCAAGGATTGGTCACCTAATGGTTACAACCATAGGGTATGAACCAGCAAAATTCTGTTCAAATCCCACTCCCACTTTGTGCGATTTTGGGCAAATCATTTAAGTCTCTATTGCATGAGGTACAAACTGGATTGTAAGCACCTCCATTATATAAAAAAATACCCACCATACCTGTCTCTCCTTCTGACAGGATGTAAATCTGTGAATTAAATTTGTTTGAAATAGCATAGGGTATGCTAGCATCATTTTTAACTCAAATGACGTGAAAAAAACCCTATTTTCCTATGTCTTCAATAGTGCACACTATTACACAACACCGTGCTATATTCCTCAATAACGTTCAATATTGCACACTTTGCCTCTGAAAAAGAATAAAAGAAACCCCAATAAAATGAGAGATGCCAGAGATGACATAGGAAATTAAACAAAATGAAATGTTTGGCCTGCACACCTCTAACGGAGACTGAAATAACTGAAGACTCGGGGAGCCAATTGGTCTACTCGTATATCTACCGTCACCTACCATCAGGACCACAGCAAATTAGAAACTCACATCACTGCCCCATAGGAACTCACAGTAATCGAGGTGTTAAGAGTGCCAGCCTTTTTTGATGCTCTCATTCCTCAAGCTTTTTATTTTACTTGTAATTTGCTTTTTCTTTCGCCGATGATGGTTTCTTATTTTTCTATTAAGACTTTCTTAGAAATATGTGTGCTTCGCTATAACCTCACATATCATCATGTTAATCTGTATTCATGGGTTGAAATTTTGCGTTCTCTGCTCTAGACGTTTCAGCACATCATCAAGCAGAACATGATAGTGACTAGCGCTGAGGCATCTTAACTTCAAGTCATAGTTGTCTGAGTGGCTAATTAAGAGGACTATTCACAAACTTTGAACACCCCTGTCCCTTCAGACGTGCAATAAAAATCATAAAGCAAAAGGGCAGGATTATTAATTTCAGTTGTTTAACTGATGGTTTGGGTTATTAAAAACATTTTTGATAGTGCTGCTGTGTTAGCATATGTAGAAAACAGAAGGGACTTACCACCTGAGGAAAAGCCACTGAAAAGCAAATTAAACTAATTTTGAAATTTAAAAGAAAGGAGATGTCCATTCTAAATGCCATGCTGGTTATTACAATGATCCTTCTGCTAAATACCACTATAGCTATATTGCAGAGGAACTTAATAAAAATGAAAAATTAAACTATAAAAACAACAACCAAGGCATGCATATATTCATCTAGTAATTATAGAAGCATAGCACACACCGATTTTAAATGAGAACGCATACCTTAAGAATTTTAATTGGAATTTTTTCTTTGATGTGCATTTTCGAAAGGGAGGCAGGACTGGTCAACTAGGGGACATTTTAGGGATCCTCTAGGGAACAACATGGAGCTTTTGAAAGAGTAGTGCTTATGTTGGAGATTTATAAACTTTTTTTTCAGCAAACTGCCCATAAACGTGTGTTGCAGTCAATTTTACCTTGCCAATTGTCAGTGAAACATGATCAATATCTAATTTGGAATGCTAGGCACGGTGTGTGTACGTGCACGACACCCCATCACTTTCATACAGAAAAATGGGGCAGAAAATAGTCTAAAGGCTGTAATTGTAGCCCAGGACCAGAAGGATCTGCAAAACAAATTTGATGCACAAGTGAATTGTGCTTTCTAGTGTGTGCACAATGCTGGCAGATCTGCAGCAGCTGACAGCAAATACTGACTCAAAAATGGTGCAGTCTGTAGTAGAGGGGCAACAGATTGTCGGTACAGTTGCTGCATATTTTATCAAATCAGCAATTTTTCTGATGATCTGCCATGGATTTTGGAACTAGCAGCACCATGTTATGAATGTATACGGTTAATAACAATTCAGATATGCAAGATTTTCACAGGGGATAACTTGCAAAAGATTTTATTTTGTGGGTATATGCCTGTATACGTGTGTCAAATGCCTCTTAAAAATTACCCCATGCGTGCAAGAACTTGCTATGATAAAACCACTCATATATGCATGTGACTCGAGCATAGGCAGGTTTTGGGCAGATCCCAGGCAGAGTCGTGATTTATGGGTATACTTTATAAAATGCATATGTTTATACCTGCTCTCTAAATATATTTGCTAATTTATTTAACAAGGTCTATAAAGGACAGTTAACATTATGGGGCTATGTACTCATGGACAATGGTATTAATGTCCAGATACATAGTAAACTTAAGAACATAAGATATGCCGTACTGGGTCAGACCAAGGTGCATCAAGCCCAGTATCCTGTTTCTAACAGTGGCCAATCCAGGTCCAAGTACCTGCTGCTAGTGTTCCATCTTAATGAGAGCCACATGGGCTTGTTTATTGGACATAGATTAGTGGATGAGAGTCAATAAATTCATGCATTGTCAGAAGATTGAGGTGCTTTGGGTCCATTCTGCACGTCATTCTTAAACGTGACCTTCACTGTCTTGGCAAGAGACGCTGTTGGTGGTGAAGGTCCAAGTTCATAGGTTGGAGTTTGAATTGGACGTTTCTCTGACTTTCCAGCCTCAGATTTCTATGGTGGTGAAAGTGTGTTATTTTATATGCGAAAGTTGAGAAAAGTGTGTGTTTTTTGAATTCCGTGATTTGGCGACTCTTGTGCAGTCGCCGATCTTGGTATGATTGAATTATTGTAATGATTTGTATTCCGGTCTTCCTGTTGGGATCAACATCGACTTAACAACAATTAACAACAATAGTGCTGGGGAGCCTGAACTTAGTCAGACTTGGGAGGGAGGGATATTCAAAGGCATTTATACGGTTTGTAGACCTACTAACCATGTAAATGCTGCTGAACTGGATATTTAGTGGCACTAACATGGTTGGCATCGGGATCAGTTGAGGACATTCAGGGGCTGGCACTCATTGCTAACTGGGCAGTGGTGATTTTGAGCTGCTGCCCAGTTAGCAACACACGGGCAAAGTAAAGCAAGGCAATGCTGGCCTATCTTTACCCATAAATGTTAACTGGGCAGCAGCTCAATATCACCGCTGCCTGGTTAGCTTCCAGGTTCTGTTGTGACTCAGATATTCAATGCTGGAGGCTGGATATAGCCCCAGCATTGAATATCCGGGGTTAGACCAGCAGCAATGGCTAGTTGCTTTACAAGCGGTAGCCGCTGCCACTGAATATTTCCCCACCGTCTTTAACGTGGCTGTGATAATACTGTCATATTCTGCTTTTCATTAGAGTTATAAACTTACTGAAAGAAAAAGAGCTGCCACCCATCATGCCGCGAACTCTCTCTGCCGCACTCCCTGCTCCATTTCCTGGATGAGTGCTTCTGCAGACAAGCAAAATATCGTGCATTGACTGCCGAGCATACCTTTTACCCCGTGATCACGTTGCACAATCACAATATGTAAAGGAGCAGAACCCAATCATTGCATTCCTGTACCCAAAATATCAATATCAAAAGATTTTTTCAAACAAAAATATATTAAAATTAAAATGTTAAAGGAGTATCATCACTAGAGTTTGGCAAGCTCAAGGACTTCCAATAGTGCAAATCGCTGTCCAAAATCCATCAGTGCCTTAACTGTGTTTTATCATTTATTCATTATCCTCTTGAGTATATAAATAAAGTATATACTCGTTCAAAAATAGTTTTACAAAACACAAAAATCACTCATCACACAAAAAATATTCAGGGCCCGATATTGTGTTGGGCGGGCTAGGCGCCCCTACAGCCCCTAGCCCTGCCCACCCAACCTTAACCCCGGATATTCAATGCCGGGGTCATATGCGGCCCCAGCTTGAATATCCAGGGATCACCGCATGCACCGGTTAGCTCCTATGCCTTAAAGGTAGGCAAGGGTTTTCCTTGACTATCTTTTAGACGCAGGCCGCTAACTGCGCAGTATGCAATATCACTGCTGTCCCGCTATCGCTTGTCATTGTCTCCACTCTGCCCCTCAACGCCCCCAACACACCTCAATGCTAACTGGATAGCATTGAGATGTATAGAGGAGTTCAAAGGGGATATTTAACAACACTCACCATGTATGTGCCATTGAATATCCCTATTTAAGGCATTTACAAGATTTACTGGGCTGTAAACCATGTAAATGCCTTTCGAAAATTGTGCCCTCAATGTCTATGTTGGATATTGTGATATCATTCACAGCATGACTGAATAGGATTCTTCACAGCTGCACCGGATCACAAAAATATCATATCCATAAGAATATAAGCTATGCCATACTGGGTCAGACCAACGATCCATCAAGCCCAGTATCCTGTTTCCAACAGTGGCCAGTCCAGGTCACAAGTACCTGTCAGGTTCCCAAAAAGTATACAGATTCCATGATGCTTATTCCAGGTAAGCCATGGATTTCTCCGGTCCACTTTGGTTTATGGATTTTTCCTCCAGAAACTTGTCCAAACCATTTTTTTTAAAGCCAGATATACTAACAGCTTTTACTATATCTTCTGGAAATGAATTCCAGAGTTTGATTATGCGTTGAGTAAAATATTCCAGCTCTACTTTTTGCAATCACTGCTAACACTGAATTGAATAAAAAAAAATTATGACAAGGTATATAATAAAAAAAAATAGAAAACAGATGGTACTTAGCTCTACAATGATTCCAGTGACATCAGTCAGCAAGAGTTCAAACCAATTCAAGCAGGCTCGCAACAGTGTCAGAAGAGAGCTTCCACTCGGTGAGCATCAGAGAGCGGAATAATCTCAAAAGCATAGTCATGCTCTTTACCTGACACACTTGAAAACATGTTTTAGAAAATACATTGCCATAGATGTAATGCTAACACCAAAGTGGGCCCGGGTTTTTCAAACCACTTGCGACAGGGGCTGTCAACACAGTCACTTGCATGTTTGGGAATCTTCCTTTTCTGATTTCCTTAGGACAATAATAAAAGCTATGATTTCCACTGGCAAAGTGCTATTTTGCATCTGTGAATGGGTTTGATAACTGCTTGCTAAGGGGGTCATTCCACATGGCTAATAGTGGAATGTACGACCATTTTGGAAGTTCGACCCCTGCTATTCACCGATTCTGTCCCAGGAGCTCCCCTGACGTGTAGGGCCTTTGCGCAGGGAGCTCCAGATGAGGGTGGGAAGGGGCTGTGATGGGGAGGAGAGTAGGTGGAGTGGGAGTGGGTGGCACAACCTTGTGTACAGGGCTGTTTCAGATCATGGCCTTGTATGTCCGGGGGTGGAAGGTTAGACGGTTTCACCAAAGATTATGCAATTGCTGTATATAAATTCACTGAATATTTCTATTTGAACTGGATATTTTGGTTCCAGTAAAGGTATCTGAGCATCCAATTTAGAGTCCAAACCTCTTTAATTCATGCGCCAAGGGCCTTAAAAGATTTTCCTTCCCCCTGGAGAACCTGTTCCCTGGTGATAATGTAACCTGATGGTTAAATACAATAAATTTGGCCTGGCTAGGCTGGGGAAGTGCTGTCCAGGGCTATCTATGGCAGCTAGAAATGTTTCTTTCCCCTCTAGGGAAGCTTTGCAGCACCAGAGCTGTGTATTTATGTGGAGGAGCTGCAGGGATCTCTGCAGGGATCTCTTGAGTGAGCAGCCTTTCTGGAGGGAAAGTGCAGAGGCACAAACAGAGAATTGAAACTGAAAGTTGCAGTTGGGGTTTGTTCACAGAAAAGGTGAGATGTCTGAGAAATTTCTGAATGAAAAGAGGGTTGAAAGGAGTGTTTTTGAAAGGGTTCTGAGAAAAGAAAAGGGTTGAACTGGTGATTGGTGACTGTGGAAGTGTGGTTTAATTCTCTGGAAAATGAATTTGGTGACCATTTGGAATTTTGGGTGAGTGGCTTTGAGAGAAATACTGACTGACTGGTTGAGAGTCTTACTGAGTATAGAATATTTCTTAAGGATACATCCTCATATTCATTGATATAACTGGAGCCTTTGACAATGTACACCACAACACACTCATTAATAGACTCCTAAACCTAGGAATAGGTGGAACAATTCTGCAATGGTTCATATCATATATCACAAACAGATCGATACGCGTTAAATTAGGACAAACCACCTCAGAGCCCTTCACACAAGGACAAGGTATCCCACAAGGCTCGGCACTATCTGCCCTTCTTTTCAACCTGTATCTTCAACCCATCACAAATATATTTAAAAAATATAAAGTAAACCACTACATATATGCTGACGATATCATGCTCACCCTACCGATAAACACAAATAATCCCACATACCAGAAATTACTAGACTGTATCAGTGAAGCAAATACTTAGTTAGAAAACAATAATCTCAGCATCAACCTAAAAAAAACTGAAGCAATGATAGTATCAAGAAAACCAGACTCTAATCTCCCTGAAACTATAACAATTAACAACACAATAATCCCAGTTAAAAAAGAAGTAAAATACCTAGGCATTATAATAGACCACACACTTAGTATGCTTCCTCATATAAAACAAACAGTGAAAACCATATTCTATAAACTTAGGATCACCCAACACTTAAGACCACTACTTGACACACATGACTTCAGATCTGTCATCAGCACACTTATCACTCCTCATTTCGACTATTGCAATAGCATACTTATTGGCCTCCCTCTTACAAGCACCAACCTACTCCAAAGAGCTCAAAACATCTGTGCTCGAGTAACAGCACAAGCCCGCCTCGCTGACCACATAACTCCCGTATTAGCCGAACTACACTGGCTTCCCATAAATAGTAGAATAACATACAAAATACTCCTAACCACATTTAAAATAACAAACGGCATCTCACCCTCACATTTAACCACTATGATTCAAGCTCCAAAAGAAATTAGAACCCGCAGACAAAACGCAACCTACTCACTAGAAATAAAAAAATCCATCCGGAAAACAAAGAAGACCACAAGCTCAAGAGCCTTCTCTTATGCAGCCCCCACCCTATGGAATAAACTCCCGCTAGAACTCCGCAAAATAAAAGATCTTCAAACATTTCGAAAAGAACTGAAGACATTTCTATTTAAAGAACACTTCACAAATTCAAATGAATACTATCCACCCAACACACCACACAACCATAACAATCCTCCTTAACTACAGCTCAACAAGCCTCAACACTCACTACATTTAAGAAACAAAGCTTAATTTAGCAAAGAATCAATGTAAATAGACAAAGCATTACTAACTAATGTTAAAATGTATATAGTTCTGTAACAATAATCCATGTTAAACTGTATTTAGTTCTGTAACAATGTTCCATGTTATCGTTTATCATGTTAACTGTACATAGTTATGAAAAAAACGATGTTCTATGTAAAACCATGTTCACTAAATGTTACCTGTAAACCACCTTTGATCTTTGGAAAAAGCGGTATAGAAATAAGCATAAATAAATAAATAAAAAATAAATAAAGGAAATTAATTTTTCCTTGGAATCCTGTCTAAGGTCTGTAGAAACCATTTATTCTCAGAGCTGGAACTGTAATTCTGAATCTGACTTTAAATCTTGAGAGCGGATGAGAGGATTGATTTTATAAGAAGTATTCTCTTGGACTAGAGAAGAAAAAACTCTGAATTTCCAGAAGTGGGTAATTTCTGGCAGAAGTGACTGACCAGTTCCCTGAGAAAGGAAAGGGAAATTCAAACCTAAGCTGTGACTGACCTGCTTGTGTGCAATTGAAGCAGAATGCAGAACTTAAGCATTCTGATGGGCTCTGGGCTTAGTTAATTGAGACTGACCCTTAATGGGCCTGAGAAGATAATCTCATTCCTGGATTGAAAGAATAAAGCAGTCCTTAGCTGGCTCAGTTAAGGGAAGTGTGTTTGGGAGATTGCTGCATGTGAGTGTGGTTGGGTTGCAGTCCAGAGTATGTAGGTGTGGAGTGTATGTTTGCAAAGAAACAAAGAAAGACAGGGTGTATCAATTATCCTTTTATTTAATTAGATAGGGAAAGTGTTATAGTTGCTGGAAAAAAACCAATATTCTTTTTAAAGAGAGACATTTTGCCCCAATGTATAGTATAGACATGGTTTTCCCTTGTTGATTTGTTAAAGGTAGTGTATGGGGCGAAGGGTCAGCTGGACTGTGGGCCAGACAGTTCCCAAGAAGACACCTTGCTCCATCCAGAAGGGAAACCACTCAGGGAGGACATATTACTTCTTGATAAAAGAAACATCACAGAGAAGACCTACACTTCCCAATAACATCTCACTTTATGTAGGACAACACGCTTGTACATAGTAATAACTATCTCACAGATTTTTTTTCCAAAAGAATCCTTTTATTATTCCCTATCTTTCAGAAACAGAAGATTAAGAACAAAGTAAACAGTCCAGTAGAATTACAGATCTTGCCACCTCTCACAGCAGGCAAACAGGGTCATTCTGTCTTATCTCAGATGCAGATCTCTAGCTACAAGCCAGAATGTTTGGTCCTGACTGCATGATTCTGTCTTACTTCCTGACTCAACAGCGAATATGACAGGCTTTCCTGGACACAAGAAATCAGTGTAACAGACATACACAAGACAAACTGGCATGCACACAAAACTCTCAGACACGACAACAGGGATACCGGGGCCATAGGGAACCCAGGGAATCCATACCCCATACAGCCTTCACTGCTCAGGAGAGGAACTCATCATGTACCTGGTCCTGTCACATTATATACCCTTGCTCAGGACCATTCTTACTATTCAGGCATTCTTCTCTAATTAGCTAATTCTTGTCCAGCTGTCTGGGGCCCCCACGTGTGATTTGCCATGTTATTCTACTCATGTCTGTACTCCTCTCCGCTGACCTTCTTCTGAGGCCCTGGGCATTGTCAGATTTATATTGTTATCTGACCTCTTGCCCCCACTCACTCAGTTCTTTACCTGGTTGTCCTGCTTGATTCTCTCCCATCCCTCAGTTCCCAAGAAATATATCTCTTTAACGCCCCGTGTTCTGACAACTATACTGGAGGCCATTTGTTCTTCTTCATGCTAAGCTAGCATGTTTATCTCTCATGATTGCCTTTCTACCCTCTTTCAAGGTCCACCATTTACTGATACATGTGTTTTCACATCTTTTCCATATGATGTCGTATACCTCTGAAAGCTTCACCTATGCACCTCAGTACAATTGTAGCATTCAGACATTTTGATGATTTTTTTTGTGTTACTGAGTTAACACCTTCTCCTCTGGCTCTCATAGTAGGGAGTAGGATCTGGCACAGAAGAGGATATCTGAGGAACCTGGGAATATCTGCAATCCACTAGCAGAAGGACCCGGATTCCTGGGCCCCTACGCAAGAAAGAGAACTGGAAGAGGTACTGGTGCACCCTACACAGGACACCAAACAGCAGGAGAAGGAGGTCTTCCACAGAGGTACAATAGGAGGAGGGAGAGGAAGCCAAAAACCATGGCCAAACACAGTTAGGTATATCCAAAAAACTTTATTCTTAGACCCAAACACAGTTAGGTATATCCAAAAAACTTTATTCGTAGTCTTCCGCTCCCGCACCCTACACAGAGACAAACAGGCAAAATATATTTGAGCTCAAATAAAATGGACACTGGGAAAAAAAAGCATGAAAATTTGGAATTCCAAAAAGGAAACTTACCTGTTAGAGGGGGAAAACTTTGAAGGTTTTTAAAAGGAAAATAAGAATTCCTTAGTAGGAATGTGATAACTGTGGTGCTTTCATTCTAAGAAGAATCATTTGGAGCCTAAGATCTTGCCCTATGTACCTCAAGGTATATGCTCTGCATAAGAATTGACTACTAAGGGAAGAATTAGCTGCAATTAAACACACCTCTTCTAGTGTACAAATTGAATAAAATCCACCACCGCTCCCACTAAGAATCAAACAACCAAGGAACAAATGGATCACAGTGGGCTCTGGTAGGTTGCATCCTGTAACATGGAGACACTCTCTACATCAAGAGATATCCCTGTATAATGCCTTCTCTGCCTTGGATAATGAGGTTGCTCAATCCGTGGAAACTGAAGTGTCCTTAAATGAGAGAGTTAATGCCCAATGTACCAAATAGGAAGAAAAAAAATCACAAAACAGAAAACTACTACTACTTGGAGATTCCATCATCAGAGGCACCAACTTGGGAATGCAGTTCAGAGGAGAGAAGATGGTCAAATGCCTCCCAGGCTCTTCTGCCAGCAGGAATACAAACCAAATTGTTGCCATAGTTAGTGCGGAAAGGGAGCACTCCAAAATTGCCGTTGTCATCCACTTGGGTACAAATGACCTGGCTAGGAACAGTGCCTCTGCAGTTCAAAAGGACTTCCAGACTCTGGGAAAGAAACTCAAGCCCATTGTTAACACTGTAGCATTCTCAGAAGTTCTACCTGTTCTTGGTAAGGGGGCAGAAAAGCTGCATTGCATAAATAACTTTAATACATGGCTCCAAACCTGGTGCAGACAAGAAGTATTTAGATATATAAGCGACCACGGAAACAGATGGATCAACAAGAGACTATACTGTGCTGATGGACTACATCTCTGTGTCACAGGAAAAAGGATCCTAAGTGAAAAATTCAGGCACTATGTGGACAGGCATTTAAACTAGGGAAAGGGGGTGATGAATGGAGAAGGGCAAGTTCAGGATGTCACCCCCAGAAAAAGCATAATATCATTGGAAACAGACACACTTTTAAACCATACATCAGTGGCAAGCGGGAAGAGAAGTGTAGAACAAAATCCATGTGAAATACAGGCAAGCCAGCCAACAAATGCTGGAAAGCAATGAGCACAAATGCTCGAAGCCTAGCCAACAAAGTTCCTGACCTGGAAGCCCTAATGGTGGAAATTGACTTGGACATTGTGGCCATTAGAGAAACATGGTTTAATGAGCCACATGAATGGGATATAGCCATAGCTGGCTATAATTTATTTAGGAGAGATAGAGAAGGCAGAAAAGGAGGAAGAATAGTCCTATATGTCAAAAACAATATTAAAGCTGCTGAAATGCAGGGAATGTGGGAAAAAGAATAAGCGCTGTGGATTGTGTTGGAAAGAAGAGATGACATATCATCCATGCTGGTGTAGTCTACAGGCCTCCAACTCAAACCGAAGAAATGACTAGAGACTTGATTATTGATATTGCAAAGGTAGCCATGAAGGGGGAAATGATCATATTGGGCAATTTTAATCTACCCGATGTGGATTGGAATATTTCTTCTTCAAGACGTAAAAAAATTGTGGATGCCTTCCAAGATGCATTGCTTAGAGAAATGGTGATGGAACCGACCAGGGAAAGTTTGATGCTGGATTTAGCACTCACCAATAGAGAAAGTGTGTTGAACATCCAGGTGGGTGCCCATGTGAGCAGCAGCGATCATCACACGGTTTGGTTTGACATAAAAGCCAAGGCGGAGTCCCCTCACAGCAATCTTAAAGTCCTATATTTCAAAAATGCTGACTTCAGGAAGATGGCCAAGTGCCTGAAGGAGGAGATGGCAGTGTGTGAGGAGGTAAGGGAAGTTGAATTGCAATGAGCTAAAGGAGGCAATAAAAGGGGCAACAGATACATATGTAAGGAAGTAAATAAAAACAAGAGGAAAAGGACAAAAAGAGAAATAAGGATAGCAAAATCAGAAGCAGAAGAAAAGATGGCTAAAGATCTAAAGTATGGTGATTAAACTTTTTTCAGGTATATTCGGGAGAAGAGGAAGATCAGAGGCGAAACTGCAAGACTCAAAAGTGCTGAGAATGGATTCATGGAAAGTGACATTGAGAAAGTGAAAATGCTAAACAAATACTTCTGTTCTGTTTTTACTAAAGGAAATCCTAGTGAAGGACCACCAGTGATTGACAAATATACAAATGGAAATGGAGTAGATACTATACCATTCACAAAAGATGATGTGTTTGAACAGCTTGCAAAACTGAAAGTGGACAAAGCCATGGGACCAGATGGGATACATCCCAGGATACCGAAAGAGCTCAGAAAGGATGTTTTTAATAGATCTTTGGAGACAGGAGAAGTTCCACAGAACTGGAGAAGGGTTGATGTGGTACCGCTTCACAAAAGTGGTAATAGCAAAAAAGTGGCAAACTACAGGCCAGTAAGCCTTACTTCGATGGCAGGAAAAATAATGGAGGTGCTCCTGAAAGGCAGAATAGTGAACTTTCTCAAAACCAATAGGCTGAATGATCCGAGGCAACATGGTTTTACCAAAGGATGATCATGCCAAACAAATCTGTTTGAGTTCTTTTACTGGGTGACTAGAAAACTAGATCGAGGGTATGCGATGGATGTGATCTACCTGGATTTCACCAAAGCCTTCAATACTGTTCCTCATAAGAAGCTTATCAATAAACAGAACAGCATGGGGATGTGTCCCAAGGTGGTGAAGTGAATTGGAAATTGGTTGACTGACAGATGACAGAAGGTGATGGTAAATGGAACTCACTCGGATGAAAGGAAGGTGATTAGTGGCGTGCCCCAGGGTTCAGTCCTGGGGCCGACACTGTTCAATGTATTTGTGAGTGATATCGCTGAAGGACTGAATGAAAAAGTCTGTCTTTGGCAGATGACACAAAATTTGCAACAGAGTGGACTTTCCTAAGGGAGTGAATAAAGTGGGGAAAGATCTGCAAAAGCTGTAAGAATGGTCTAATGCTTGGCAGTTAAGATTTAATGTGAAGAAGTTCAGTGTCATGCATTTGGGATGCAGAAATCCAAGGGAATTATATGAGATAGGGGCCAATAGGTTGGTATGCGCGGACCAGGAAAAGGACATCGGAATTATTGTTTCTGAGGATCTCAAAGCGGCGAAACAGTGTGACAAGGCGGTGGCCAAAGCCAAAAGGATGCTGGGTTGCATACAGAGAGGAATTACCAGAAGAAAGGATGAGTTACTAATGCCACTGTACAAGTCACTTGTGAGGCCTCACTTGGAATATTGTGTTCAGTTTTGGAGACCATATCTCACAAAGGATATAGAAAGACTGAAAATGGTTCAGAGGAAGGTGACTAAAATGATTTGGAGTCTGCACTAGAAGACATACGAAAAGAGACTCCAAAACCTAAATATGTATACTCTAGAGGAGAGGAGGAACAGGGAAGATATGATACAGACCTTTAAATTCTTAAGGAGTATTAATGAACAAACAAACCTTTTTCAAAGACGGGCATTACATGAAGCTGCAAGGGGGGTAAACTGAAAGGCAACATCAGGAAATACTTTTTTACTGAAAGGGTGGTGGATGCTTGGAATGTCCTCTCGATGGAAGTGGTGGGGGAAAATACAATGACAAAATTCAAAATGGCATGGGACAGACACAGTGGATCCCTTTATAGCAACAGGATAAAATCAAAATAAACGTAACTGTCTCTGATATCTCAACAAGTAGAGGTGACCTGCATGGAGCGGTGGGTACACCCCATTTCACCAGCAGATACTTGATGTGACTGAATACACTTACCCGAGTTATTGTTATGTTGATGTCAGCAAAATGTTACTGTGAGTTAAGAAGAGTATTTTGGATGGTTACACTATTATAATATTTAATAAATTGCACTAAAAATCCTATTCCTGAAAGTAAATGTCTTCTATGTAGTTCATTATTACAAATCACTACCTAGCTACAATTAATACCTGTAATCTCACCTTGACAAGCTTAGTGAAACCACCAGACTCTGACCACTTGAGCCATCTGACTACGTTTAAACATCATTGGTGCTGTTACAAGTGAGTCTGATGGTAAGCTCTTTGGGTAAGGGGGGCTGCAATAAGAGTGTTTGCTAGCTGAGTGAAGGCGAGGGAGCGAACCTGGGATAAAAACTGCTCTGTGACCAGCTCTGCAGGACGAGCCTGCTACCTTAGGGCAAGGGGGAGGGGGGATACACACATTTATTGTAAGCACTTATTCCAGTTAAATGACCAATGCCTTCTCTTCAGTCAGTTTAACACAACTCCAGACCTTCTAATACACAGAATCCATCCCCAGTCCCCCTCCCCCTCCACACATAGTAGCCTCCAAATGCAGCACTTCTGGAATACATGCATTCTGCAATATGCACAGAGAAGCACCAAATGCGGTGCCTCTTTCCCAGCAGGGCTCCTAGCTCATCTCAGGCCAGACTGATCAAGTTCTGATTTTATCACATCAGATTCTTGGATTGGTAGCTCTAATTATCTAAGGGAAACCAATTGGACAAACAGAAGTGCAATTCCATGCACTCAACGGAGCAAAACCAGGGCTGTATCAGTCTGTTTTATCAAACTAGGGTGTGCTGGTAACCCTCTGCTCCTACCCCCACCATGCAATACATTCCCTCCTCCAATGGTCTTTGATCTCTTCACCGTCCCCAGTGATCACCAGTTCTGATTTCAGCCACCCCGTAATACCCATAATCATTCAAATTACATCCCGGGAGTGAAGTTTGAAGTCTATACAGAATTGGACAGAATGTCTCTATATTAAACTCTACACATCCAGTTCTGTAACATACATTCTACATTCCCCAACAATGAAGATGGGATGTTTCTCCTTCCAATTCACCACACTTACAGTATCTTTCACTACCTCTAGTCCTTCTTAAGCCAACCATTAGGTATTGCTGTTCAGTGATGACTTGCATTTGCTGATTTCAGGGGGTTGAAAACACAACATCTCCAGCCCTGCTGTCTTGATTCTTTGTCACCAGATTAGCCCATAATATTTCTGTTTTCTGTACTATTGAAATAGGAAAAGGCACTCTCTAATGCAAAATAAAAGAACATCAAATAGCATATCTCATAACAAGTCATAAACAAGGAATGCCCCCACGGCTGCCATTTGCTTTAACAGTCATTGATAAATAATTTTATAAGGCTTAATTATTGGAAACATTTATTGCTGGGTGTCTCAAGGAAACATATTCATGTCCTCCATCTGTTTCAGAATTCTGCGATCAGAGTGATAGGTATAACAAGAGTACGCCCCCACCCCATGACAGCTACATTGGTGCCTTTTCATTAGTGGATTGTATTCAAAGTGACATACTCATTTAAATGCGTGCAGGGCTTGAGGCTGGATTATTTGTAACTGTCCCAATCCTGCATTATTGGCAGTAAGGCTAGGTGTTACTATAGGCTCATTTAATTCAGGTATGGAGTAATTCCTTTGCTTTTGCAGGGCCTCTGAGGGATATTGTTATAAAAGGGGACACATAGAAAGGGAGCAAACTTAGGGTCCACAGTCAAAATTCCACCCTGGATAGAACACCCCTAGGCCTGGGACAATAAGCATGAGGTTTTGTCTGTAGCAACTTCTCCCCATTTGAGTGGCGTTCTCTAGTACCGGCTGCCACCAGCCCTTAGATGCATGACACCGGAACTCAAGGCAAGGTACACTGACATTCACTGTGAGGACCCAGCACAGAAGCAGAGCTGTCAGGCAGTGAGGGAACAGAGTTAGGAGCAGGGCAAATTCTAGAGAATCCATATCTGAAATGATGAATGGTCAGGCAAGGAATCAAAGACCCTAGGCCAGCGATGGCGAACCTATGGCACGCGTGCCAGCTGTGGCACGCGAAGGCCTTGCAGCTGGCACGCGGGAAGGTCCGCAATTAAAATATGCGGCGCGGCGGGAGGTGAGTGTGCTTTCCTCAAAATTACATTTTAAAAAAAAGCTGTCTCTCTGGCTGCTGCCGCTGTTGCCGCGGCAGAATGCAGTGTCCCGCGGGGCCCCCTCTGCGCCGGCTGAGCCCTCTGCCCGGCTTTCAGATTCGCGAAGGGAGAGTGTCTCTCCCTCGCGTCTCTGTTAAGCCCGCAGGGGGTAATGGGAAATTTCCCATCAGCCCCTTTAGACGCGAGGGGTTGATGGGAAATTTCCCATTAGCCCCTGCGGGCTTAACAGAGACGCGAGGGAGAGACACTCTCCCTTCGCGAATCTGAAAGCCAGGCAGAGGGCTCAGCCGGCGCAGAGGGGGCCCCGCGGGACACTGCATTCTGCA
Organism: Ichthyophis bannanicus; assembly: GCA_033557465.1. Lineage (NCBI taxonomy): Eukaryota > Metazoa > Chordata > Amphibia > Gymnophiona > Ichthyophiidae > Ichthyophis > Ichthyophis bannanicus. The sequence goes on from CM066034.1 coordinate 950,474,568, forward strand.
GCGGCGGCAGCGGCAGCAGCCAGAGAGCCAGCTTTTTTTTTTGGACTGCTAATGGGCTGGGGCTGGGGGGCTGTTAGGACTGCTAATGGGCTGGGGCTGGGGCGGGGGGGCTGTTAGGACTGCTAATGGGCGGGGGGGGGGGGCTGTTAGGACTGCGAATGGGCTGGGGGGGGGTTAGGACTGCTAATGGGCGGTGGGGGGCTGTTAGGACTGCTAATGGGCTGGGGGGGGTTAGGACTGCTAATGGGCTGTGGACTGATGGGGGATGTCTGGAAATGGGGTGATGGGGGTGTTAGAACTGCTAATGGGCTATGGGGGGTGGTTAGGACTGATAATGGGCTATGGGGGGGGCTAGGACAGGAAATGGGCTGATGGGGAGGGGTTAGGACTTGAGGTGGGCTGATGTGGTTAGGACTGGTAATGGGCTGTGGGCTGATGGGGGGGGGGGTTAGGACTGGCAATGGGCTGATGGGGTTAAGACTGGCAATGGGCTGATGGGGTTAAGACTGGAAGTGGGCTGATGGGGGGGTTAGGACTGGTAATGGGTTATAGGGGGGGGCTTAAACTGAAAATGGGGTGATGGGGGGGTTAGGACTGGAAGTGGGTTGATGGGGGGCTAGGACTGGTAATGGGTTGGGGGGTTGCTATGACTGGAAATGGGCTGAGTGGAAGGGGAGGCTTGAATTGCAAATAGCTGATGGGGAGGGAGTTTGGAATGGAAATGGGCTGTGAGGGAAGGGAGCTAGGACTGAAAATGGGCTGATGGAGCAGCTAGGATAGGACTGGAAATGGGCTGTTGGGGGGAGCTAAGATTGGAAATGGGCTGTGGTGGGGGCTTGAATTGAAATGGACTCATGGAGGGGCTAGAACTGAAAGTAGGCTCATGGGGGGGGGGCTTGGACTGGAATTGGACTGAGTGGAGGGGAGCTATGATTTGACATGGGCTGATGATGGGGCTAGGAAATGACTAGAAGTGGGCTGATGGGGGGCTAGGATTGGAAATGAGCTGATGAAGGGACTCAGACTGAAAATGGATGGGAGAGCTAGGACTGGAAATGGGTTGATGGTGGGCTAGGACGGGAAATGGGCTGATGCAGGGACTAGAAGGGAATGGATGCTGGGTGAGACTGGAACTAGAAGGGAGCTGATGTTGGGGGAGGATTAGAATGGGATGGGGCTGGGAGAGTAAAATGGAGAGGGGAAAAATATTTTGTGTAGGAGGGATGAAAAATCTACAATTGGCCTGGTATTGGGAGAGTAAGTGGGGATTGAGGATGGAGGGGAAAAATTTGTGTGGATGAAATAGGAATGAGGAAAGAGCAAAAGGAGAAAGATTAGTATGTTAAAGCAGATGTAGAGAGAGAGAATGGAAAAAAAACTAGAAGAGAGAAGAAAGAACAAATGGACAGCAGACGATGGACAGTTAGCAGAAAACATGAAGAAACCAGAAGAAATTGGCTGGAGCAATTGCAACTGAAAAAAAATGCACAAAAGGTAGAAATATCTCTTTATTTTGAATTTATTAACTGGAATATGAAACCTCTGGGAAATGTGCATCATTAACGTCTGTGCTTTGTTTGGTACAAGAGGAAATTAATTTATAGTTTTATTTCTACAGTGTTGTTGTACATTCCAAGTTTGGCTTTTTGGGTTCCCAGTTTAATTATTGCCTTCCTGTTTCTAAACTGAATGAAATCATTAAAACATTATAAATTGCCAATAAATTGAAATGAAAACCAAAGGATTGTGAATCAAATTGATTCTCTGACAATACAAAGATTCCAACCTTTACAAATGATGTTACATAGTTCAGGCAACTTTATAAAGAGTTTTTAGATACTAAAATCTTGTTGTTAAGGTTTAATTGACGTGCTGGCACTTTGAGGAAATTCTTTGGTTTTGTGCGGCAGTTTGGGCACTGATGGGATTTCCCATCAGCCCCGGCAGGATTAACAGAGCCACGAGAAGAAAGGGAAACTCTCGCGGCTCTGAAAGCCTGCGCTTTGGGACTCGGGAGCTGATGCTGCAGGGAGGCTCTGCTGGGAAGGCGGGGCCCCGCGGCAGGACATTTGATTCTGCCGCTGCCACAGTGGCAGCGGCAGCAGCAGCCGGTTTGTTTTTTTAAATCTATCAGGGCTGATGGGGGGAGGGGGGTTAGGACTGGTAATGGGCTATGGGGGGGTTAGGACTGGTAATGGGCTATGGGGGGGCTAAGACTGGAAGTGGGTTGATGGGGGAGGGGGTTAGGACTACTAATGGGCTATGGGGGGCTAAGACTGGAAGTGGGCTGATGGGGGGGTTAGGACTGGAAATGGGCTGATGGGGGGTTAGGATGTAATGGGCTATGGGGGCTAAGACTGGAAATGGGCTGATGGAGGGGGGGTTAGGAAGTAATGGGCTATGGGGGCTAAGACTGGAAATGGGGTGATGGGGGGCTTAGGACTGGAAGTGGGCTGATGGGGGGCTTAGGACTGGTAATGGGCTATGGGTGGATTAGGATTGGTAATGGTCTATGGGGGGCTAAGACTGAAAATGGGGTGATGGGGGGCTTAGGACTGGAAGTGGGCTGATGGGGGGCTTAGGACTGGTAATGGGCTATGGGGGGCTTAGGACTGGTAATGGGCTATGGGAGGCTTAGAACAGGTAATGGGCTGGGGGGGGTGGCTAGGACTGGAAATGGGCTGAGTGGAAGGAGGGCTTGAACTGCAAATAGCTGCTGGGAACGGGGGCTTGGAATGGAAATGGGCTGAGTGGAAGGAAGGCTTGAACTACAAATAGCTGATGGGGAGGGGGGCTTGGAATGGAAATGGGCTGTGAGGGGAGGGAGCTAGGACTGGAAATGGGCTGAGTGAGGGGGGGGCTAGGACAGGAAATGGGCTGATGGAGGGCAGGGATAGGACTGGAAATGGACTGTTGGGGGGGCTTGGATTGAAATGGACTCATGGAGGGGCTAGAACTAGAAGTAGGTTCATGGGGGGCTTGGATTGGAAATGGGCTGAGTGGAAGGGAGCTAGGATTTGACATGGGCTGATGGTGGGGATAGGAAAGGACTAGAAATGGGCTGATGGGGGGCTGGGATTGGAAATGAGCTGATGGAGGGACTCGGATGGGGGAGCTAGAACTGGAAATGGGCTGATGGTGGGGCTAGGATAGGACTAGAAATGGGCTTATGGGGGGCTGGGATTGGAAATGAGCTGATGGAGGGACTCCGATGGGGGAGCTAGGACTGGAAATGGGCTGATGCGGGGACTAGAAGGGAGCGGATGCTGGGTGGGGCTGGAACTAGAAGGGAGCTGATGTTGGGGGAGGATTAGAATGGGATAGAGCTGGGAGAGTGAAATGGAGAGGGAAAAAATATTTTGTGTGGGTGGGAAGAGAAATCTACAATTGGCCGGATATTGGGAGAGTAAGTGGGGATTGAGGATGGCGGGGTAAAATTTGAGTGGATGAAATAGGAATGAGGAAAGAGCAAAAGGAGAAAGATTAGTATGTTAAAGCAGATGTAGAGAGAGAATGGAAACAAACTAGAAGAGTGAAGAAAGGACAAATGGACAGCAGACGATGGAGAGTTAGCAGAAGACACGAAGAAACCAGAAGAAAGTGGCTGGAGCAATTGCAACTGAAAAAAAATGCACAAAAGGTAGAAAAATATCTCTTTATTGAATTTATTAACTGAAATATGCCAGCTCTGGGAAATGTGCATCATTAACGTCTGCGCTTTGTTTAGTACAAGAGGAAATTAATTTATAGTTTTATTTCTACAGTGTTGTTGGGCTTTTGGGGTTCCCAGTTTAATTATTGTTTTCCTGTTTCTAAATTGTGATTCCTTGTTTGGTGATGGTCTATGTTCTGCACGTGTAACTGAGCTGAAGTATTCTGTTTATGTAATTCCTATTTGACATTGCCACTTGTTCTCTTTCCCCAGTAGGTCATGTATTGTTGTTTGCTACGGGTTTGCTATGGGCTCTAAATGGGCAGTGTTTGTAGTAGTTCCTAATGTGCCTGGCAGTTGGCACTGGATTATAGTAATGTAGAAATCTTTTAGTCTTTCTTTATCCATACACTCATTAAGAGGCATGTTTACTAAAAGTTAGTGTATGGTAACATTATGCAAATATTTATGCAAATGAGGTCCATTATGCAAATGAGGCCCCACACCGAGTCTCTGCACATGGCCCCGCACCCCCCTTGGGCCGCCCCTGCGTGGAAGTGTCACAAATTTGCTAACTCTTCTGCCAGCAACTCATTCAGCACACTCAGAAAACACTTTCAGCAATACTCTCAATCTTCTCTGTGGGTTTCCTGAATCTACGGAGACTCTGCTCTGGTAATCTTCCAAAAAGTATAAGTCTTTTGGTTTATCACCAAGAGACAAGACATTTGCTGTATCCTTTTCTGGACAGCCAGATTATGGAAGGGGCAGAGGTGCACCTGATTCTGCATCCGCAGGAGCTAAACATTGCTGCAGATGCAGGATAGGGCACTGAGATGGGCCGGGGCACACGGTATCCTGAGTGGGGTGACGTACATCAGGCTGTTCATCTCCACTGCGCAGTGCTCCTGCTGGTGTGCCCTTGCTTTGGTGTCCCATTGCCATGGCACCAGGACACCCAGCAGGAGCAAGCAGGCCTGACAGCTGAACATGTTGCATTTCCCTGTCACCCAACCCTCGGCAGGGTCTTCCAGGGCCACGATCGGACTGTGGGGATTCACCTTCATCCACGTTGTGAGTTAGCGAGTGCTGCCAGGCCTGATCGCTGCTGCTCTCGGGACTTATTTCACCTCAGAGGTGGAATAGGTTCTATGTCCTTCTGTCACCCACTGTATATCCGGGTGCTGCGACCTGCTCCTGCTCCACCCACTCTCCGCCTCAGTCCCGCCTCGGTCCCACCCTTGTCCAGAACTCCCCACATACTGGCACAGTACTTGCGGGGAGGCAAGGGGGTGGAATAAGGTCTCTGTGAATAGCAGGGAATGCACATCCAAACTGTGCTGATATAGAATGCAATGTGTACCAATGTGTGACATCAGGGATCACATATGCAAGCCCAAACAATCACAGAGGTCTCAAGCCACAAGCAGCCTAGTAGCCCTTAACCAGAGCACTGGAGAACAAAAATCACTCACAGATAAGAGAGATCCAGAGACCCCGGTTTCAATAGGATTGTTGACCAGTTAGAGATGTCACTTCTGTGGAAGCCCAAGTTCCAACTTTCCAATGAGAGAGGAGTGACAGTGGACTGTGCTCGTTGTCCATGGTGCAAGCATGAGCATGTCCCTGTACCAGTGATCCTCAACAGTAATTTTTACAGTGACTAAGGGCCCAATTTTATGAGGCGTGCAGCCCTGCTATCCGCCTTGCCGGTATTTTGCTTTGGTTCCCCTCTGCATGCACAGAGCCACTCTACATGCTTCGGGAGATGGGGTGGAGAGTGGGAGGGGAATGGCTGGGACTGACCCCTGATTTTCAGGACTGATTCCGCTAACGGCCCTGTACGTCCAGTGGGACGCCCTGCTTATCTCACCTCTGAGGTGGAATAAGAGCAGGGCACCCCCCAAAACATGGCTGGCAGCCCCTCCAGAGCCAAGGAGCCCCCCCCCCCCCACAGGAGCACCAAGACATGGAGGGTGAGTTCAAGCTGCCCGATCAGGGCTTCAGCAGCCCCCATAGAGGTCGGGTGGCGGGGCCTTGGGGCTGCGGGAAGATGGAGTCATGGGGAGGATGTCCCCATGGCTATGGGAGGGGCATGCCAGGCCATCTTCAGACCCGATTCTGACAGCCACAGGAATGTTTTGCTCCCATGTTTCAGAATCAGGTCCAAACAAGCCCATCTAGAATCAGGCTCTTTGGGGGGGAGAAAAGGGACCTGATCAGGGTGAGAAAGTCGGAAGTGTTGGAGAGGGAAATCATGTTGATCTCCTGTCTGGGGAAGATGTTACTAAAAGGTGGGAGAAGTTATCGACAGAGAAGATTGCTTGAGGGTGGCTTGATTGGGTGGGGGAGACATTGCAAATGTAGCTTATTGTCCCTTCCCCATGGCAAGGAATGCAGGTCCATATGGTAAGTGTCTTCCCTGCATGTTAAATGCAGAGCAGATGCAGGGTTTGCCCTCTGCATTTACTTCACAGGCTTTGCACCCATTGCATTGCCAGTTTTGCATATGAAGTGCTGTAGGTTCAAACACACCGCCATTTGGTAAACATACCCCTTAATGAAAAACTTCTCTTTTCTTACTGTCTTACTAATATTTCAGCTATTGACCTCATAACTTTTATTTTTATGGTGGTCATGAAATTTAATATCAGGGTTCTTTGATGGGGACCAGCAACCATTGGGAGGTCTTTGGAATTTGACACTCAAATAAGAGTCCAGATCAGAATTTGTGTTCTGAAGTAAGGGTTTACTTAACTTTAGGATCACTGAATATTAACAGACAGAGGCAACAAATACTATGTTACAAGCAGTTAATTCCTTCTCTTTAGTCAAAATTAGTTGTATGTAGATTATTCCTTTCTCCTCTCAGTTCAGTATGAAACCTTCAATTACTCTTTATCTTAAGTTTAACAGTTACTACACTCTTCACCACTCCTGCACCTCTGTTATTTAGTCTGTTATTCCTCAGTGGCAATCCCTCTCTCCTGTTTCTAGTACTCCTTTGCATTGTACCTGAAGCTTGTGGCGATGCAGACATAAGTCCCCAGTACTGTGCTAGGCTCACTTCTGGGTCTGGTATCATTGGTATATGATGAGTGCTTGGGTTCTTTTCTTCCTGAAAGATGGTGACATCTGTAGATGTAGGTCCTTAAAGTGTTCTTTGGGGCATCTGGTTCTGATGAACTAGAAGACTGAGTTGTTGGTACATTTCTTGGAACTTCTCTCCTTTACTGTTGGAAACTATGACCTTCCCTACTTTTTAACACAGGCAGCACTACTCTCTTTCTGAGACAGTGGGGCACTGGCAGGTTTTTCACAGATATCAAATCTGTGCTCGTCCCTTATGCTGCTGCTCTGAGCCTCTGGATGGTGTATGAGGGGCTGTGTGCCAAAGACACCTGCCCAAAGGCAGGCACTCTTGTTCCCTTCTGGTGCAGAGGTTGTGTGACAAAGACAGAGTTCTTCCTTAGGAAGTGCTTTATATATCACTTGGATTTTCTCTCCCAGAGGAGTCTCCTCCTAACATGATATAACTGGCTGAAATAAATTCTCCCCTGTTCTGGATAATGTTAGGGTTTGTCCAACCTTTATTGTAGTAATTTAGTAAGGACACTGGATGGTACTGCTGCTCACACAGTAACATCCAAGCAGTCTCTATATATGTACAGTGAAGTGCAGGAGTGCACATGGATATGCATCCATGTACAAAAGGAAGAACCATTTTATGAACTTACATGTGGAAAAAATCAATGGAGGAATTTGTAGCTTACTTGGAACATGGAAGCCTGGTATTACACAGTTTCCATGTGCATCTGCTAGCCAATCTATATGTGTACTGTAAATGCTGCCAGTTAACTACAGAGGCTGATTATTTAATTATAATTTGAGAAGGGGAGGAATAAACAAAGGGGGATTAAGGAGGATAACTCACTTACGCCTTCCTGTAAAGGGCTGACTGGAATGAGCACTTAAATGCCACGGAGCAGCTGTAAATCCCAGCATGGACATATATGTGTATTCTCTATATGAAATGAGAAATACATATATGGATTTTTGACCCGCCAAGTCATTCTCTAACCACAGCCCTGACATATCCCCTCGCAATTTCTATGTAGTAAGGATATCCATGTATAAATTTAGGCCTTTCCAAAATTGCCATTTCCATATGGATGCCATTTCCACCTAATTTCCACATGGATATATCACAAATTAAACTTCTAAAATAACCCTCTTCTGATCCTAACTCTAGAGCCCAAGGGGTATGTTTACTAAACTGCAGCAAAGGAGCAGTCTTTTCCGTGCGTTAATGGCAGCGATAAGGGGTTACCGTGTGGTAAGTGTGCTGGGCGTGTCAGAGGAGTTCCGGCATTAAGGGGTGCTAGTGGACACTTACTGTGTGGTAACAGCACATGCTGCATTAAGGGTGGTAATGGACACTTACCATGTGGTAACAGGTGTCACCACCAGGTGGGCAGGCTACTGCCTAGGGTAGCAGGTCTGTCTGCCTGATGATGTTTAGGAAGAATAAGTAGTTGTAGACATGAGTGGTTCAGGTAAAGTTAGGGTTTTATTTCCCCTCCCGGGGTCGGATTCTCAAATGCACAACACAGGAAACTTAAGACAATAAAGCCATACTCTCTGGCATGTTATAAAGGAAATAATAATAGCTTCTTCTTGCCATAAGAAAACAATCCTCAGCACATAATTCCTCTGCAGATAAACAGGCACTCTTGACTTTCACTGTTAGGCTCAAGCAATGCACAATCACTGCTTTAACATAAAGAGATAATTTTGTCTGAGATAGTTAACGTACAGTCCATTGGATCATCACATGAGCTTTCACTAGCATAATCAATGACCATGGGTTCATGCTTACTTTCAGAAGGACAAACATTTTCCTTGCTACAGAACGTTTGTAAATCTTCTTGCAATGTCTCGTCACGGAGCTTATCTGACCAGCTCTCTCTAGGGCTGTAATTGCTGCTACCGTATTTATCAGAGTGTGAGAGAGGAGAGACCCACCATTCAGGATATTCAGAACATACCTTCTTATAGGAACTTTTCCCTTTAGAATATCTGTTTGTTCTAACTTCAGGCTTTGGCAGTGAATAAAGGAATTGTTCTCCCTTGTCAGCACAGGTCTTTACTCTGTGAATCCTTCTCTGAGGTTTAGGTCTTTCAAATACTTCCTCTTCAGACATGCACACATCTTCTATAGAATACCTCTCCCTTTCAGGGACTTGTAAATGCTCCCACGTTAGCTGTCTAGTCAAATCCTTCGGTTGGCTTCCACAGCACTGCACCCACCTTGGACTTTTCCTACGAGGCTTTTGAGCATTAACCCTCCAGGTATTTCTGTTGCCAGTAAACTTCCTTAAATCTGCTTCAGAATCACTTTCCAGTTCACAGCTCCCAGATACATACTGTTTCACTCTTTCAGGCTTCCATTCACTCTGGACAGAACTTTGCCTCTGAGTTTCAAACTGCGTCACAGCAGATGAACATTCACAGCTGTTCTCTGATTCCTCTGCTCCTGGCTGCTGGCTTCGCTGTTCTGCCTGGCTTCTCCGTTCTCCCTGGCTTCTCTCTTCTGGCTTTCCTGAGTGTTTCTTATAATGCTGATTAGCCCTTCCTCTACTCAGGTGAAAGCTATTAGGAACTAGGGATTCCTTGCAAGTTGGGCGGGGTTGCAAACCTCGTGGCTGGGTTTGTTTACGTTGCCCCTGACAACTACTGCTCATATGGCTTGCCTGCCTGTCAGCTTCTGACCTAGTTCTCACAGAATCCTGTGTTTTTAAGGCAAAGGATGGATCTTCCTCATTACACAGGACATTAAGGGGTGGTAGTGGACACTTACCGTGTGGTAACAGGACATTAAGGGGTGGTAGTGTACACTTATCGTGCGGTAATGGGACATGCTGCGGGAAGGTGTCTGGCATACACCTTAATGCAGGAAAGCCACTGAAACTCTGAAAGGGGGGGCAGGGAAGCCATTGGAGAAGGTATGGATGCAAGCACAATTGGTAGCTGATGGAGTTGACTCACCTGATGCCTGGCAATGTAGCTTATGCTGTTGACTAGGCAAGATAGGTGTCTACTTATTGATGATGGTCAGTGTGGTTGTGTCATGAGTGGGTGGTGGTGGCAGTGGAGTCAATGGAGGGGATGCAGCAGTGGGGGGTGCTGTGACAGGCGTGCAGTTCTAGATGCTCCTGATTATAGTGTCTGTGAGGTGTGTTCAGGTATACAAATGTGCTGTCAGTATGTGGTATGCCATAGGCCAGGACAGTGTCTGTTTGGAGGCAGCATGTTCCTGATCTGGGCAACAAAGTGAGGATTGTCCATGAGTGCTCATGTGGAGCATTCACAAGAGATGTGTGCATGATATGGCTAACTGCTGCAAATGACCCCTGATTGCCATTGTGGGGCAGTTTACTGCCAGTAAGCTGCCCCACCATGAATCTCCCTGATGGTCTAATGGTGGGTGCAGGGCTGTGCCATGGATTTTCCAAGCAGAGAGTGCAATATGTGTGGTGGGTGGATGTATGAGATCATACAGGCCAAAAACATTTGGTGTGTGTGAACCAAAAGTAGCAGTGCCATGGGGTACATGAAACACCATTTGTGCAGGTGGGATTGATGCCTCAGCCTGTGCAACTACAAGACAATACACCTGAGAGAGTGGCATGATAGAATGGGACAAGCTGAACCCATTTGCCCCATGTGGGGCAAGTAATGATGGCAGAACAGTGCAGGGGATGGCTATGAAATAGTGTTAGGTGCCTGAATATACGAGATATATCCTCTTTATGTAAAGCCAGAAGGTCACAATGATGGCAAAACATAAAATGCACCCATACCAGTTGACCCAGACATCTGCTGCATTCACATCGCTGACCCACTGCAATGCGCCGCAGCAGAGCCATTAAAGCTATGTTCACAGATGTCCATGATGGGGAATGCCATGTTGGGCTACCCAACATGTGGCTGTAATGCATAGAAATGTGGAATAATGATTGTCTGCAGGTCACAGCAGAGCCAGGACTGTGCAAGTGCACCTAGGCACAAAATGAACAAGTTGGAATCAAACCCTGGACCTTTGACCATGGAGACACTACCAACCAGTAGGCTATACCTCCACACATTGCTATATAGATGTACAGTCTGCAGATCTCTGATCAAACTGTTTGCTGTCTGCTGGCATAGGTTGCGCCCTCCAGTACCCATAAGACACTGCACATGCAAAACAGTGGTCTGCAGCTGAAGAACCAATGAAGAATGCACTGATCCAGCATATCAGCTCAGTAAGACACACTGGCTGCATTTGCTACATGCACATAACAGCAAGCCGTGCTGCAGAGCGGTTTCAGCTGTCACCCTGAGGGTGAGGAGGGGTGCCCAGTATATGGTCCATTGAACCTGCACTGTTAGAGATGATCTTTGCTGGCTGTGCTGTAGGTCTACATCACTGCTAGTGTTTAGCAGGTATTGTCTGCAGTATGTTATGCTTTTTTCCTTGTTTTCTGCATGACAGTGATAACAACAGCTCAGCCCTGTGTTTTGTCCATTGGACACTAACCCTCCAATAACAATGCAGGTTAGTGGCCAGTGTCAATATGCTGCTGCCATGGACAGTGGGGGTGTAGAGGCTGGTGTGAGGCTACTGCTACAGTCCTGTTAGGACCCCTGTGAATAGACCATGAATGACTGTTGCCCCCAACCATTGAGGACTAACAATTGAGTACAGCATGGGAAAAAAGACTTCCCCGCTGCCCTTCACTGGGCTGTGTCAGCCAAGGACAAACCAACTGCGGTAGGTCTGCTGGTCAGCATATGCGTAGTGTGACCATGAGCATTCTGCCCTGGGATACTCAGCATTGACACACAGCCATTTACTCAGCGATTAGCATCCCAAGACAGAATGCATCCACATCACTAGAACCAGACATTATAATAGCACTATGTGGATACATAGCCATGCCATGATCACTTTTTGGTCATAGTGAGAATGCCATCTCAGCATGACATACAGTGGCCACCCAGGCAATGCACATAGCAGATGGGCACAATGGCATCTCAGCCAGTGACCCTACCATTGTGGCAGACACATCCAGGCCAATCTGTGCTGTTGCAGGTGATACCCACAAGCCTCTGTCTCATCTTATTCACTTTTTCCAAACAGGCTAGAAAGACAATGTGAGCCAAAGTGCAGTGCGGAAAGCCACAGGACAAAGGGGAGACACACACACACACACACACTCTCTCTCTCATTGGCACACTGAGCAAAGGCGGAGATGGTTGGCATTCCTGCTTGACACTCCTGTCTCAATGTCAGCTCAAGGACTGATAACATGTGCTCTGTTTGCACATGCTATATCACCGTGTGCTATTAGCCTCCAACCAGCTGTGGACAGTGGAGCCTGTCAGTGCTGCTGGTGGGTGCTTCCACCCTTGCTGGCCATCTTCTTTGAGATTGCACATGTTGGAGTGGTACTTACACAGTCAGCTAAACCTTGTCCACAGGAATATGCAATACAGAAACACCAGCAGGGATTTGAACCTGTGACCCTCCACACATATACACACCATGTGTGTTGCACCACAGTACTGCCTTATGGGGGTAATAGCTCCTCTTGCTGACATGATTCCCTTCAACTGCCCTCGGGCACATGGTGCACACAACCAGGATAAAGCTTCTGTCTGCTGCAGGCTGGTGCCACTTCCCACGCCACCACCAACACCCCACCATGCAGACATGCACATGCGCTGTCAGTGGTGATGGTCACAGTCCCAGCATGTTAAACATGTGGGTTTGGCAGGCACCTTGGGCACAAGGCCTGGATGGGGGGGCAGGGGCACACATGGACGGCCACGTAGTCCCTCCACCAGCTGCTCATGCAGGAGCATCCATCACCACCTACCACTGATACGCCTCAGGGGGAGGATGGCAGCCACTGCTGTAGTATTTCCCTGGGCACCTGAATTTTCCAGGCACCTGGAGAGCTACAGTGTCTTGCACTATCGGTTTCTTCCCCCATAGCTGGGTTCTGTGGCAGCGGGAAGGGGAGGCAGCATGGATCTCTGCCTGGGGTGCCAGGACCCTTGGACCACCCCATGTGGCACATTGATTTTCCGCAGCAGTAGCAGGACTGTGTGCTGCCACTGTCACTGTGGGATCATGATGAATATCACAGATGGTTCTGCGGATGGCAGAATACCCCTTTGTGTAGAGGCTAAGAAGGTTGGGGCTCATCAACCTGGGGAAGAGACGGCTGAGGGGAGATATGAAAGAGGTCTATAGGTTATTGACCGCAGTGGAACAAGTAAACGTAGGTTGCTTTTTTATGCCATCAGACTGTGCACAGACTAGGGGAACTGAAATGCAGCTACAGTGTAACCCATTTGGGTCTTCTAGGCGAAAATATTTTTACAGTCAATGCGTAATCAAGCCCTGCAATCCATTACTGGAGGATGTGGTAAAAGCTGTCATAGTAGCTGGGTTTAAAAAGGTTTGGACGGGTTACTGGGTAAGTGCCCATAAACCATTGCTAAACAGGATCCGAGCTATGCATTGCTTGCCCCATTACAGTTATTGGGGATCCTGTGTGTCTTTTCGGGAAACTGCTAGGTACTTGTGACCTAGATTGTGCACTGTTGGACACAGGATACTGGACATGATGGACCTTGGCTGACACAGTTTGGCATACTTTGTAGTCTTATGTTCCTATGTGCCATCTAGGCAGCTGTCTGGTCCCCCCTGTGCACCAGCAGCCCCCACTGCATGACCCATGTGCCACCTCCTTTGGCCCATTTGCACCATCAACATAGTGCCCTTTCATAATTGGGTACTATGCTGTTGCAGCTAATGGAGCACTACTATCACTCTTTTGGGCTTCCCTCTCTCTGCATCACATTGCAGATGTAAAATAGGCTCTCTCTCATCAAAAAAACACCCTTTCTGCCAGGTTTTTCTTTCCATTTGATCATTTTATTAAGTATTTAGTATCATTACAAACATCACTTAACATGTATCAAACTACACATAACATTTATGTATCAAACTTCACACAACATTTGTATTTATTAACAATTATATATTCTATGTATTAATTCATATATTACTCTAAATACTCTTTATTTCATTCCCTTTCTAACCACCCTCTCCCACCCTCCCCTGCTTATCCATCCTCATCCATTATTGAATTAATATCCTCTCTCCTTTCACCCAATCACCATTTATCCTTCCAGTAAAATTGTTTTTAAATTTTGTATAAAATCCCTCATATATTTTCTCTAGCTCTCCCACTCATTCTTCCTTCCATTTTTCCAACCACTTACACACACTCTTCCATTGTTCCACAACTTTCTCACCTGTCCCCCGCCTCATCTCCGTCAATCTATGCATCAAACACATCTCTGCCGCTCTTTTCACAAATCCTGCCTTATGTGGCATGGATTGCCCCTGCCAATGTTGTGCTATCTCATTTCTAGCAGCTACTATACAGTGATGTATCACTCCACTAACTCTCTTTGGAATGTCCACATCTAATTGATGTAGTAAACAAATCTCTGGCTTTCTTTGTATTCAATATCCTGTCATGTTATATATCATCTCCAAAATCTCAATCCAAAAGGCTTGTATCCACTTACAATTCCACCACATATTTATTTATTTATTTATTTACATTCTCTTATATACCGCGCTATTCTGCATCAGTGTGGTTTACATTGAACAAACTGAAATTACATTGAACAGGGTATTATAACTTGGAAATAACTATTTTACAGGGAACATGGGCTATGGAGGGTTAAGTGGCTTGCCCAAGACCACAAGGAGCACCTGTAGGACTAGAAACCCCAGTACTACCGGCCCAAGGTTGCTGTCCTCTAGTGGGATTTGAACCCCCGTCCTTCCGGCCTGAAGTACCTTGCCCCAAACACTGGGCTTCTACTCCTCCAATTCCCTTTCTCATTGCATCCCCTCCAACACTGATCATTAATGGATTAATGGATATACTTGCCACTGTTCGTATTATTTATCCCATTCCTCCTCAGACCATCTTATCTCCAAATCTTCTTCCCATTTTATCATGTATCTCAATTTGTTATCCCCCCCCCCCTCCATTATGCCTTTAGAAATTTTGGACAAAACTCCTTTCTGCCCCAAATTTCCTAAACACAATACTTCAAACCACCCCCTATTTTCCCAGAGATCATGCCACACCTTCAATTGTTTCAAAAAGTGACTCACTTGTAGATAAGCATAATAATCTCTATCTTCTAATCTATATAGATCCTTAATATTTTCAAATTCAAAAATGCCCTCTTTACTCACTATTTATGAGATATATTTTAACCCCGCCTTATCCCATCTAGTCAAAATGCCCATCTCTGGTCCTTGTCCGCTTTCAAAACAGGCTTCTGGAGGCATACACTGTGAGTACCTCTTATTTTGTATTAATCGTTTTATTTATTTATTTATTTATTTATTTACAATTTCTTCTATACCGCACTATTCAGCATCAGCGCGGTTTACATAGAACATAACAATCAGACAGGGTACATAAGTCTGAGTTTACAATTAACAGGGGAACCAACTTGGATAACAAAAGTAACTATTTACACAACGGTGTCATATAAAGACGTAGCAAGAGGGTGATTTAATGGTCAGGGGCTCTTTGCATGGTGTGGTCACCTGGCTGATACGGTGTGGTGGCACAGTTGTACGTATTTGAATGGGGATGGGATTCACTGCTCTCTGGGAAGTATTTGAGGAAAAGGAAGTGTTTAAACTACTTTGATTAGGCTTTCTCCCCTTAAAAAAACATCCTCCATTTGAATCCAGTGTTTCTGTGTTCCTCGATGCTACTCATAAATCGTTTTTAATTGTGCTGCCTCGTAATATTTCCTAAAGTTAGGCACACCTAACCCTCCCTCTCCTTTAGTTCTTTGCATTATATCCATTGCTACTCTCCCCCTTCTATTTTTCCATATAAAATGATTAACAATTCTTTGTAACCTTTTTAACTGATTAGGTGGTATTTTAATTGATAACGTCTGGAAGAGAAATAGAAATCTTGGTAAGAGCATCATCTTTTGAATTGCATTAGAGTCTCTGCCGTTAAGGTGCCTGCGTTAAGGGAACAAGCCTTGTTCCTGCCCACTCCATACCCATTGACCCCCACTCTGTGCCGCATTCATGCCTTCTCTCCACCCATAGGTGCCGTTAACATGTGCTAAAGTGGCTGGTACCATTAGCACGCGCTAAAATAGATTTTTGCACGTGCTAAGTGTACACATGTACAGTTACCACGTGCTAACGGCACACTTGCTCCTGCACCATGGTTTAGTAAACATGCCCCTAAATGTCAGCGCTCAGCTTTTTTTTAAATATTGGGGTCTAGGAAGCTAGCAAAATCAATTCCAAAAGACGTTGGCTGTAGCATGTTTCTATCTTTCTTCTCAAATATAACTTCCAATGGAGATCTTATACAAAGATATTAACTTGTTTGAAGTTTTATGGTTTATTTGTTTCTTGATATACCACCTTTTGGTAACAATCAAAGCAGTTTACAATAATAAAAATATTGCCAGAAGAATGAAAACAACGCCATTGCATTGAGTAGGGAAGTAGGAATAGAGGAGAGAAGAAGAGGAAGATCAGAGGTCGAATTGCAAGACTCAAAAGTGCCGAGAACGGATTCATGGAAAGTGACATTGAAAAACTGAAAATGCTAAACAAATACTTCTGTTCAGTTTGTACTAAGGAAAATCCTGATGAAGGACCATCTGTGATTGACAAATATACAAATGGGAACGGAGTAGATACCACACCATTCACAGAAGATGATGTGTTTGAACAGCTTGCAAAACTGAAACTGGACAAGGTCATGGGACCGAATGGGATACGTCCCAGGATACTGAAAGAGCTCAGAGAGGTTCTGGCAGGGCCTTTAAAGGATGTTTTCAATAGATCCTTGGAGACAGCAGAAGTTCCACATGACTGGAGAAGGGCTGATGGTGATACCTCTTCACAAAAGTGGTATTAGGGAAGAAGTGGCAAACTACAGGCCAGTAAGCCTTACCTCGATGGTGGGAACAGAAATGGAGGTACTCCTGAAAGAGAGAATAGTGGGCTTTCTCAAAACCAATAGGTTGCATGATCCGAGACAACAATGGTTTTACCAATAGACAAGCATGCTAAACAAATCTGATTGAGTTTTTTGACTGGGTGACCAGAGAACTAGATCAAAGGCATGCGATGGATGTGATCTACATAGATTTCAGCAAAGCTGTCGATACTATTCCTCACAGGAGGCTTATCAATAAAATGAACAGCCTGGGGATGGGTCTCAAGGTGGTGAACTGGATCAGAAATTGGGTGACTCACAGATGACAGAAGGTGATGGTAAACGGAACTCACTTGGATGAAAGGAAGGTGATTAGTGGCATGCCCCAATGATCAGTCCTGGGACCATTACTGTTCAATGTTTTTGTGAGTGATATTGCTGAAGGACTGAATGGAAAAGTCTCTCTTTTTGCAGATGACACAAAAATTTACAACAGAGTGGACTCCTCTGAGGGAGTGGATAATATGAGGAAAGATCTACAAAAGCTGGAAGAATGGTGTAATGCTTGGTAGTTAAGATTTAATGTAAAGAAGTGCAGTGTCATGCACTTGGGATACAAATCCAAGGAAATTGTATGCGATAGGGAGCGAGAGGTAGGTATGCATAGACCAGGAGAAGGACCTCGGAGTAATTGTTTCTGAGGATCTCAAGGTGGCGAAACAGTGTGTCAAGGTGGTGACCAAAGCCAGAAAGATGTTGGGTTGTATACAGAGAGGAATTAACAGTAGAAAAGAGAAGGTACTAATATCACTGTGTAAGTCTCTGGTGAGGCCTCACTTTTTCAGTTTTGGAGACCATATCTTGCAAAGGATATAAAAAGACCGGAAATGGTTCAGAGGATGGTGACCAAAATGATTTGGTGCCTGCACCAGAAGACATGTGAGAAGAGACTGGAAGACCTAAATATGTATACCCTAGAGGAGAGGAGGGACAGGGGAGATATGATACAGACCTTTAAATACTTAAAGGGTATTAATGAACAAACAAACCTTTTTCAAAGATGGGAAAGTTGCAAAACTAGAGGACATGTATTTATTTATTTATTTAACAAGTATTTCTATACCGCTCTTTCCCATGGATCAAGTGCGGTTTACAAAGAACATAGGTTTACAAGGTATGGAAAAGTACATACCTGGTCATTTTACATAAAACAAGTGTAGACGTTTTACAGGTAACAATATAACTAAATAATTACAATACAGATTACATTCCAGAAGGTATGCTTTGGATGTAAACTAACTTTTTACAGGTAACAATATAACTAAATAATTACAATACAGATTACATTCCAGAGGGTATGCTTGGGATGTAATCTAACTTTTTACATTTTTACATTAACATGAAGCTTTAAGGGAATAAACTGAACGACAACATTAGGAAATACTTTTTCACCAAAAGAGTGGTGGATGCTTGGAATGTTCTCCCAATGGAAGTGGTGGGGACAAATAGTGACAGAATTCAAAATGGCATGGGACAGGCACAGTGGATCCCTTTATAGCAACAGGATAAAATCTAACTGTAACTGTGCCAGCTATCTTACAAATAGGGATGATTCGCACAGAGCAGTGGGTACACCCCTAAACAAACACATAGAGAGGGGTGACCTGCATGGAGCGGCATGTGCACGTACTCTTGCCACCTTGCTGGGCAGACAAAATGGGCCATGATGGTCTTTATCTGCCGTCATATACTATTGTATATTACTATGTTATAATAAAGAGAACAATAGAAAGGAGGCAGAGAGGGGTCAGGGAGCGGTCAGTCTCTCCCTGCGTTTTGTTTTCCACGTTGGTTATCTTCTAAAGTGAAACCAAAACAATGCAGGCAGTATGCTGGCAAAAGTGACTAGTAGTCACCAAATGCGAAGAAATTAAATATTAACTGCCTGATGATAAAAAAAAAATAAACATAGAACATAAACTTTGCTAGTGCCGGTGGAAGGGTTATAGAAGTTCCTTGTAGGTGAACATGGCCTGGACAGTGGGGATCAGAAAGAAGTATCCGAATCGGAAAGATGGAAAGGAATATTGCGAAGACTGATGAATGGTATCTTCTGTTGTGCTTCAAGTGGCTCTGTATTCCAATCTGGTAAGTGATTCACATGATGGCAACGATCGTAATAGCTTATTATGACAATAGAATTCATGATGATTTGACCAAATTCACACAGAGGTTAAAATGGCATAAGGATATTCTCATTATCTCTCACAGGAGACTCCGAATGAATTTATAGAATGTTGTGCATCCAATGATTCTTGTCAAGAGGAAAAAAAGGCCATTTACTATTCTTTTGGGAACAGTGTCTCCTAACTGGTTAATTTTATATTCACCTGACAGTAATGGACCTCACTTCTAAGCCAAGGCATGCTGGGCATGATCTCAGTCCCTCAAATTCACTGCTGGTTTTGCTCTCAGTACCAGCTCTGCACCTAAGAGAGATTTCTTCTAGAGGTCATAGGATGTAATATATAGGTTAGTTTAGTTTTATATTTTTATTTTACAAGAAATTTACAAGCAAAGACAATTACTCTAAGGAAATAGAGCCATCCAGAGTTATAAAATACATCATTAAGAAATTAATCTAACAAAGGACTAGCATTAAATTCAGTCCACTGTCAAGAATGGGCGAAGAGGGAGGGAGTAAGTGTGGAGTAAGGAAAAAAACAGGCTCTAAGCAAAAAGGTGGTAAGACAGACACAGCACAAACCGCAGCTCCAGCATTATAATTTGGATGCACAGACCCATCTATGTGGGAGCTAATTAAGGCATAACTACTATTTTACCAGAGACAAACACAATCAAGTATGAATAGTTATCTCCTCAATAAGAGATCACATACTTACAGAGATAATGTAAAGAAAAAGTAGCCGTAACTGCAACATTGGAGGTCTATGTCAGTGTTTTTCAACCTTTTTTGTGCAAAGGCACACTTTTTTCATGAAAAAAATCACGAGGCACACCACCATTAGAAAATGTTAAAAAAATTTACCTCTGTGCCTATATTGACTATATATAAAGTAATTCTCTTGAATAGGAATCAAACACTCACACCAACCCCCCTCCCCTGCTGGTTCACACCAACCCCCCTCCCCTGCTGGTTCACTCACACCACCCCCCCCTCCACTGCTGGTTCACTCACCCACCCCCCGTCACTTACTCACCCCTCCTGCTGGGTCACTCACTCACTTACCCCCCCTCCCCTGCTGGTTCACTCCCACCATCGCCCCCCCCCCCCTTTGCTGATTCACTCACACCACCCCCCCCCCCTCGCCGGCTGGCTCACTCACACTCCCCCCCCCTTGCTGGTTCACTCACACTCCCCCCCCCTTGCTGGTTCACTCACACACACACACACACCCCCTCTGCCCAAGCCGCTGCTTCTGCTTTGTACAGAGCAGCGGCTGCACTACACTTACATTGAAAAGTAAAGAGAAACTGTGTCAGGAGCCCTCCGGTCATCGCAGAGCCCGAGGAAGTGATGTCATGGGGGCGGGCTCCTTACAGGCTGTCTTTCCTTTTCAAATTAACTTTATTGCAGCTAAAGTTAATTTGAAAAGGAAAGACAGCCTGTGAGGAGCCCGCCCCCATGACATCACTTCCTCGGGCTCTGCATGATCGGAGGGCTCCTGACACAGTTTCTCTTTACTTTTCAATGTAAGTGTAGTGCAGCCGCTGCTCTGTACAAAGCAGAACCAGCGGCTGCACTGCTATAGGGAATCGCGTTCGCGCCGCAGACTTCGGCACAAAAGCCGGTTTTTTGCTCTGGCCGCTCCCGATCTTGCGTCCAGAGCAAAAACCCGGCTTTTCAATGGCCGGTTTTACAACTGTGCTGGCAGCCGGCCTGGCCATGGAAAAACCGGGCAGGCCGGCTGAAAACCGGCCGGTTGGCAACCCTAATTTGTGAGCCGAGGCCACATGTTACGGATGAAATTGGAATTTTTCCCACGGCACACCAGACAATATCTCACGGCACACTAGTGTGCCACGGCACAGTGGTTGAAAAACGCTGGTCTATGTAATAAAAAGGGTTTTCCTCTTTTTTGTGTCACAGCAGGAAACATTTGAATTTTGTAATTCAGAAACACCTCATCTCGCACCTTAAAAATTTTCAAAAGCCATTCTCTGTCCCAGTCTAAGGCCAATTGCACAAGTAATGTAGCAGATTTAGGGCCCTGCTGTACTGATTTTTTTTAGATTAATTACATTGAGAGTATCAAAAGATAGCTCATTCTTTCCCCTACAAGAGGTAATATCTCTTAGATAAAGGGGTGGGAAGAGGTCTCGAGTACTTTTACTACTCCCAAATGGTAGCTTTTGAACAGATCATAAGCTGATTTAGTCAACGTTTTTTGGAAAACGTATCGTGCAAATTCCTATGCTTGTTAGAATTTTCCAGGTGCTCAATCTTCAATGTTGCGGTGATGCCATTGAATATATGGGTCACTGCACATGTCCCGGAGCTGCCGAAGCTAATAGGGTAGTGGCGATATTGCACCGCTACACCATTAGCTTCCGCGGGTAAAACAAGACCAGCTTTTGCTATGCCTAGTTTTACTCACCAATTGCTAACTGGGTAGTGGTGCAATATCACCACTACCCAGTTAGTGACTTCGGGCGGCAGCTTGGAGCTGAATACTCCGTTGGATAATCTATCTATGCATTTGGAGCCTTTTCTGCTACCGGAACTACCTCCTCTTACTCGCCCCAAGGTATTTACGCTGGAGGTGATTTGGGACGCTATTGCTAATCTTTCTTCTTCGATAAACTCTCAGACAGTGGCGTTGTCTACCCGGATTCGAATGAATGCTGTTTCCATCCAGAAAAATGAGGAAACTATCCAGTCGGTTGTATCTTCGTGTGAGCAGATTAAGGCTGATCATTCTACTCTGCGTTCTCAGCTTAATACTGTTTCAGACATGTCCTCGGCTTTGGTAAAGGAGAATGCTATTCTAAAATATAAGTTGGAAGTGTTGGAAAATGCTTCCAGGGCTGTTAACCTCATGGTTTTGAACTTTCCTCGTCTCCCAGATGTATCAGCTGTGGACATGTTTAAACGATATATTATGGAAATTTTGAAAGTTCCTCCTGACTTGATTCCACCTCTTAGTAAGGTATATTATCTACCTACCCAGAAAAAAGCTGAGGCATCTATACCTGTCTCTACTGTTAATTTCGACATTCTGGATGTGACTGGCCTATTGGAGAATTTCGGGCGTGATGCTACTACTCCCACTGTTTCCACCCTTTTAGTTCAATGTGCATTGGTTACTGATAAGGATTGGTTATTGAAAATGTTTTTCAAGAAAAGATTAGATACATTTCTTGGTTGTAAGATATCTATGTTTCCAGACCTGGTTAGAGATACTCAAAAGCGGAGGAAACAGTTCCTCCAGTATAAACCTGGGGTGTTAAGTATTGGGGGTATTTTCTTTCTATGGTTCCCCTGTAGATGTTTGGTTCTCATTGATGGTGTTAAATATATTTTTTCGGACCCAGTGGATCTGAATAAATTTATTAATGCCAGGCTCGCTGTGTTGTCACCAACTGAGTAATGGGTGGTTATAAGTTATCTCTGTCCTCCATGTATGTATTTCGGAGGCCTATCATCATTTTGGTTTGGGATTTTTGATATTTCCTAAAATATCTTCCAAGTCTCTGTTGTGGTAAGATTGTTTGCATCCTCCTCCTCTCAATCATGTGGTCTAAATACAGTGTATGACATTGATATTATCTTTTCTTTTCTTTTTTTCTGTTCTGTACGATGTTGTTTAATTTACTTCATTCACTGCATTTCATGTAAGGAATTTCATTTTCTTGCTGTATTTGATAAATTCTATAAATAAAAGTTTAAAAAAAAAAAAAGAAGCGCCCAGGTCTAAGACCCTTTTCTTTAGAGTCAAGAACTCTCTGCGCTTCTTTTGTGTATCTCGTGAAACATCTGGGAAAACATAAATTTTTGAGCCAAGAAATAAAACAGACATATTACGGAAAAATAAATGTAAAATGGAGTTCCTATCAGACTCCAAAGCAAAACATGCTACCAAGGTAGTCCGCTCTGTGGTGACTTCTAAAGATGACCCCAGAAAATCGGTTAAATTCCCAGCTTACGATGCCTGAACTGACCCAAAAACTCCTTCCCTCTCTTGATCCATGATGCTAAGGGACAAATACTGAGCCCAAACCACCGGCGGGACCGCATCTGCTGGTATCTTCAGAACTTCAGTCAGATATTTCCGCAGCATGTCCATAGGTGTAATAAGAGGACATTTAGGGAAATTAAGAAACGTTAAATTATTCTTTCAAACCTGATTTTCCAGGAACAGTACCTTCCTATTCAAGGTCTCTCTTTCCCTTATCTGTGCTCACAGCCTGTAGAGACTCCATTGTAGCTTCTACCTTCTCCATTCAAGTAATATGCAGTGCCAGAGTAGAATCGTACTGTCCCATCTTAGACTGGACACCCACGAACTGAGCATCCAAGTTGCCAGTGTATCCTGCCAGAGTAGACTCCACAGCCTTGATTGAATCCCATCTAGTATCATCACAGCCAGTCTCTCAGCCGGCTGACCCGCCTCTAGAGGAACTACAGGAGGTTGCAACAAAGCCTCCGAGTCTGAGGGGTGCTCTGCCATCAAGGAAATACTCTGGGAAACACCATTGGAGCTTCCCTGCCCTCTCTCAGCTTTCCACAGTTGCGGTGGTGGCAGATCTGTTCTCAGTTTGGGGCTAAGGAAACCCCATTGCAGCTAGCATCATACACTGATGTGCCTGAACAGGCCAAAAAACTCTTTGGCATGGTAACAGGCAGCGAAAAAGGTAGGAGAGACTGCACTAGCGGCTCTGGTGTGGAGGCTGACACAACTGCCAAAGTCTTCCCCTTCCTCTTACGACACATGGCACAAGCATGCTTCTCCTCTCTGCCAGCTCACCCATGCCACAGCTCACGCTGCCATCTTACTAATCTTGCATGACATTCACCAATCCTCTTGGGTTTTAACAACTTTAAATAATTTTGTGTCATCTGCAAATTTGAATACCTCACTTGTTATTCCCATTTCCAGGTAATTTATGAATATGTTAAAAAGCAGCGGACCCAGCACAGATCCCTGGGATACTCCACTATTCATCTTTCTCCATTGGGAAAATTGGCCATTTAGACTTACCCTCTGCTTTCTACCTTTTAACCAGTTCCTGATCTACAATAGTATACTTCCTTCTATCCCATGACTTTTTAATTTCCTCAAGAGTCTCATGAGGGACCTTGTCAAAGGCTTTCCGAAAATCCAGGTACACTATATTGACAAGCTTACCTTTCTCTACCTGTTTATTCACACCTTCAAAAAAACATAACGAATTAGTAAGTCAAGACCTATCTTCTTGGCTAAAGCTATATTGGCTTTCTCCAATTAAAGCATGACTATCTACATATTCAGTAATTTTGTTCTTTATAAAGGTTTCTGCCATTTTGCTCCATACTGATATCAGTCTCACTGGTCTGTAATTTTCTGGATCACCCCAGAACCCTTTTTAAAAATTGGCATTGCTTTGGCCATTCACCAATCTTCAGGTATTACAGATTGTTTTAAAGATAGTCCACAGGTTACTAATAGTAGGTCTGAAATCTCATATTACCATTCTTTCGAAACCCTCAGATGTATACCATCCAGTCCAGGTGACTTGCTACTCTTTTGTTTATTAAATAGTTGTAATACATCTTCATGGATTATCAATATTTCTTTCAATTCCTTCAATGTATCTCCTTTAAATTCAATTTCAGTCATGGGTAGTTTCCCTACATCTTCTTCAGTAAAGACTGAAGCAAAAAATTGATTCAGTCTCTGCACTATGGCTCTGTCCCCTCTTAGTGCCCCTTTTACACCTCTATCATCTAATAGTCAACTGACTCACAGGTTTTTTGCTATAAATGTACTTGAAAGGTTTTAATATGCATTTTTGCTTCCAAGGCAAACTTTTTTTCATATTCTTTTTGCCTGCCTTATCAATGCCTTGCTTCTAACTTGCCAGAGCTTATATTCTTTCCAGTTTTCTTCAATTGACTCCTTTTTCCTTTTCTTGAAAGATACTTTTTTGGCTACAACAGCCTCTCTGACCTCACCTTTAAACCAGGCTGGTAGTTTTTTGGACTTCCTTCCACTTTTCTTTCTTTTTTTTAATATTTATGTATTTTAACAATATATCAAGCAAAACGCTTGTATAGAAAGATACAAAAATGCAATGTGTGCCTTTGAGTCAATCCTGACTCCTGGTGACCCAGAAGCTCCTGGGTTTTCTTGGCAGTGTCACTGGAAGTAGATTGCCAGGCCTTTCTTCTGAGGCAATGGAGGGTTAAGTGACTTGCCCAAGGCCACAAGGAGTGCTAGCAGGAATTGAACCCTGGTTGCTTGGTTACTAAGACTGTACTCTAACCATTAGGCTACTCCTCTACTCCAGAAAGATACAACCTTGTTGAAAAAAAAGAAAAATACAAAAAGCATAATTAAAGGCAAATATTACAAGAGTATCAATAGCCCTCTATGAGAAGGGGAAGCAGCATCACACAAATATACTGAGGGCAGGAAACTCCCCAGAACTATTCAGGAAATACAATAAACCACAAAACAAGAGAGGGCAGAGAACCGAGAACATCTAATTAATAATGGGGAACCGCTTAGGAAGGAGAAGATGTAACAATATGAGTGCTGATGAAAGAGGACAAATCTTCAGGCTGAAAGAAAACATATTTATGTGATTGAAACACAATACATCTACAAGGAAATCTAAGCACATAGGAAGCACCCATCTGAATCACCCCAGGACGTAGCAACAAAAAAAGATTTGCGACTTTTTTGAGTCTCCTTGGCCACATCAGGAAAGATCGATATTCTCTTGCCCATAAATAGATTGGCACACTTTTTATAATACAACTTGAGAATCCACTCTCTATCTGATGAAAGAGCAAAAGTTACTAGCATGGTGGAAACAGCAAATTCATCTTCCTTAGGAGTTTGAGGTAAAGCCGAGACATTCAGAAAATCCATATCTAATGAATCAACAGCCATATTCCCCTCTTTTCTGCCCGATGGTAGAAAATAGGCTTTCACAACTGGAGGAATTAAATCAAATGGAACCAATAATGTCTCTTGTAGATATTTCTTAAACAATTCCAAAGGAGCTACCGCTGGAACCATAGGAAAGTTAAGTAACCAAATATTAGAAGACCTGGGAACATTTTCCAAAGTCTCAAGCTTAGCTCTTAAAACCACATTGTCTTTTACTAAGGATACTGACGCTTCAGAAACCTGCAAAAGTTTCTGGTCCGAAACTTCTGCTTTCGCTCTTATGTCCACCATTTCACTATTAATTTTAGAGACAGAGTCTTCAAGTTTATCAACCCAAGCAGTAGACAAAGCCAACTGTTGACTTACGACATTAGATAGTTGAGATATCGCCTTCCAGATGCTCTTCAAAGAGATCACAGCAGGGCGCAACAGAATAAAGGCTGGTGGGGGCTCAGACACTGCAGTTCCTAGCAGAGAAGCCTTTACTTCGCCAGCACCGCTCTGTCCTTGAGGCGGAAACAGCCACCTCTGAAGATCAAGTTACTGCCGAGCCTGCAGCCGCACACACAATTGGCTGCCCACCGGAGTCCACCTCCAACTGGCCCCGCTCCAGAGTCGCAGCCTCCACCGCATCAGGAAGAGACTTGGCTCCGCTTGCAGGAGGAGTCACCAGAAGGCTCAGAGCAACAGGAGGGATGCGCCCATTAGGGGAGAGACACACATCTAAGGCAGGAAATGCCACAGCCTCCTCAGCCGGCACAACCAAGCCTGCTCAGATCTCCACCACTTGATTCTCAGTAAGCATGACAAAACAATCCATAGGCCCCACAATGGCAGGCACGGGCTCCGTGGGAAAAACTCTCGGCTTGCCTTTTCTCTTAGGCATTTTGGCTCAGAACAACTCTGCCACCATCTTGTGAGTTAGCCACTCCCCCTCCACTTTTCTTAAAGCGAGGAATTCGGCTGGTCTCGCCTTCCAAGATAGTATTTTTAAATTATGCCCATGCTTGATGTAAATCTTTAACTTCGGCAACTGCTCCTTTTAGTTTTTTCTTAACTATTTTTATCATTTTCCTCATTTTATCAAGTTAAAAAGTAGTACTATAGATTTCCTTGTTGTCCTTTCTCCATTTATTAAATCAAATGTGGTCATGCTATGATTACTATTGGTAAGTAGTCCCAATACCATTATCTCTTGCACTAGATTTGGTGTTCTACTAAGGACTAGATCCAAAATGGCTTCTCCTTTTGTCAGTTCATGAACCAGCTGCTCCAAGAAGTAGTCATCTATTTCATCTAGAAACTTTATCTCCCTAGCATGCCCTGACGTGACACTGACCCAGTCGATACTGGGGTAATTGAAATCACCCATTATTATTACTGTGTTGTAACTCTTGTTAGTTTCCCTGATTTCTTTGAGCATTTCATCATCCATTTGTTCATTCTGGCCAGGCGATCGATAGTACATTTCCACTAACATCGCCTTCCCCTTTTTACATGTAATTTCAACCCATAGAGATTCAACAGTGAATTCTGTTTCCTGCAAAACTTTAATCCTGTGTGTCTTAGTGCTCTCTCTAACATAGAGTACAACCCCTCCACCAATTTGTTCTACTCTATGATTGCGATATAATTTGTACCCAGGTATCACAGTGTCCCATTGGTTGTCTTCCTTCCACCAGGTCTCTGATATTCCAATCATATCTAACCTCTCATTTAGTGCTATATATTGTAACTCTCATATCCTATTTTTTAGACTTCTAGCATTTGCATACAAGCATTTCAGAGGTTGTATTTTATTCATATTAATCTGGTTATCAGTAGGCAGGAGTAATTTGGAATCTTTAAGCTCTGTCTGCTCTGTACTTAAAGGTATTTGGCTTACTTTTGTCTTATTGGAACCTCTGTCGATATGCCCTAATTTCAATCTTTTGCTAGTATCCTTCAAGGATACATCCTTCAGAATCATGCACTCTTGGGCGACTGTCAGCTTTCCCCTATATGTTTAAAAGCTGCTCTGTCTCTTTTTTAAGGATTAATGCCAGCAGCCTGATGCCATCCCTGTTAAGGAGGAGCCCATTCCTTTGGAAAAGCCCCTCCGTTCTCCAACAGGTTGCCCAGTTCCTAACAAATCCAAAACCCTCTTCCTTGTACTATCATCTCATCCACGCATTGAGGCTCTGGAGCTCTGCCTTCCTTTTAAGTCCTGAGCGTGGAACGGGAAATATTTCTGATGACCTATCAGCAGACATTTTCAATATTACTTTGTCGAATACATGAAACTGCAATTAAAGCTGTGGGATGAATCTTTTCAATATTTCTTCTTGGATATTGACTAAATTAAAAAATTGTGGGGGTACCATTAGGTGTGAGGTCTCAGACTGGAAGTTAGTTTATCACCCTGTAAGGCCACCACTGGTACTGTGATTATTAAGCACTGGACAGGGGGAGCACCATCGTTCTTTTGTTGGTTAGAGGGGGGAGGGGCTTGGAACTTAAATATCGGTGGGATATTCAGTGGCAACATGACAGACTGGAGCTACCGATGAATATCCAGGCTCGGCTGTACTAACCGGGTAAGTGCCAACACTTTTTCAGTGACTCTTGCCGTTTTGCAACTTAAGACAGCTTTTTATGTGGCCTGCTGAAAATCATGCTTACTGGGCAAGTGTCTGTACTTGCCAGATCGTGCTGGTACCGTCCCTGCCCTAAGCACATAGCGATGGGCTGATCCAGATACTGCTGATGAATATCAACCCATTTATTTTTAGTTTACTGATTTTATTTTATTTACATTCTCTTATATACCGCGCTATTCTGCATCAGTGCAGTTTACATTGAACAAACTGGAATTGCATTGAACAGGGCATTATAACTTGGAGATAACTATTTTACAGGGAACATAGGCTATGGAGGGTTAAGTGGCTTGCCCAAGACCACAAGGAGCACCTGTGGGACTAGAAACCCCAGTCCTTCCAGCCCAAGGTTGCTGTCCTCTAGTGGAATTTGAACCCCCAACCTTCAGGCCTGAAGTACCTTGCCCCAACCACTAGGCCACTCCTCCACTCTATATACACTTTATATATCAAGTTTGAGAATGTAAATATGTAGCATCTGATATTTTATGTTTTGTGCAGTACAGAAAAAAATGCACTTCTGTGTTAGTATTTCACGGCATTCAGAGTCTGTTTTTGTTTTTTTTTTAGTTTCCAGTTCAATTTTTGTCTGCACATTTTTATTTCTAATTTTTTGGTTTCTTATTCTGTATTATTGTGAGGGTCTGTTCATGTTATCTTTTGATAACTGAGGTATTTGGATGTAGTTTACAACCCTACTCTATATAGGAGAAGAGAACAAAGAATGTTCTTTGGAACTGCTGTAGTTGAGGAAAAGGGGACTGAAGTATGGGGGAAGAGGTATGCAGAGGAATAGATCTGTTTAAGGAGTTAACCTTATTAATTAGGAAGAGTCCACATTGGTTGAGTGAAATACAAATGCAGCCATGGCCAAGGAAGCAAATAGAATGCTAGGAATCATAAGGAAGGGAATAGAGATTAAAACCAAAGATATTATAATGCCTCTATATTGTTCCATGGTGCAACCGCAAATTCAAAATTGTGTGCAATTCAGGTTGCCATATCTTAAAAAGGATATAGCAGAATTAGAAAAGGTACAGAGAAAAGATACCAAAATGGTAAAGGGGATGGAAGGATACCCCTATGAGGAAAGGCTTAAAAGGTTAGGGTTCTTCAACTTGGAAAAGAGACGGCTGAGGGGAGATATGATAGAGGCAGGGCCGGCCCGTCCATTGAGCAAGAATGTTTTTTGCACAGGGCCCCGCGTTTCAGGGGGCCCCGCGCAAAGAACATTCTGCTTTTTTTTTTTAAATTACATTTAAAAAAAAAACCTGTCTCTGGCTGCTGCCGCTGCCGCGTCCGTCGCAGCAGCGGCAGAATGGAGTGTCCCGCGGGGCCCCTTCTCCTCGTTGAGCCCTCTGCAAGGGCTTTCAGATTCGCCAAGGGAGAGTGCTCCCTCGCGTCTCTGTAAAGCCCGCAGGGGCTAATGGGAAATTTCCCATCTGCCCCTTTAGACGCGAGGGGCTGATGGGAAATTTCCCATTAGCCCCTGCGGGCTTTACAGAGACGCGAGGGAGCACTCTCCCTTCGCGAATCTGAAAGCCCTTGCAGAGGGCTCAACGAGGAGAGGGGGCCCCGCGGGACACTCCATTCTGCCGCTGCTGCGACGGACGCGGCAGCAGCTAGAGCCAGGTTTTTTTTTTAAATTTGCCAGAAGGGAAGGGAAGGGAAGGGAAGGGGAGGGGGGGTTAAGACTGGTAATGGGCTGGGGGGGCTGATGGAGGCTGTCTGGAAATGTGCTGGGGGGGGTTAGGACTGGAAATGTGCTGGGGGGGTTAGGACTGGAAATGGGCTAGGGGGGTTAAGACTGGTAATGGGCTGGGGGTTGATGGAGGCTGACTGGAAATGGGGTGATGGGGGGTTAGTACTGGAAATGTGCTGGGGGGGCTTAGGACTGGAAATGTGCTAGGGGGGGTTAGGACTGGAAATGTGCTGGGGGGGGGGGAAGCGGACTGCAAATGGCCAGGGGGCGCATAGGAAAGCGAATGGGCTGGGGCTGATGGAGGCTGACTGGAAATGGGGTGGGGGGGGTTAGGACTTGAAATGGGCTAGGGGGGTTTGGACTGGAAATGGGCTGGGGGGGTTAAGACTGCTAATGGGCTGGGGCTGATGGAGGCTGACTGGAAATGGGGTGGGGGGGTTAGGACTGGAAATGGGCTGGGGGGGTTTAGGACTGGAAATGGGCTAGGGGGGTTAAGACTGGTAATGGGCTGGGGGTTGATGGAGGCTGACTGGAAATGGGGTGATGGGGGGTTAGGACTGGAAATGGGCTGGGGGGTGGTTAAGACTGGTAATGGGCTGTGGGCTGATGGGGGCTGTCTGGAAATAGGGTGATGGGGGGTTAGGATTGCTAATGGGCTATGGGGGGGTTAGGACTGCTAATGGGCTATGGGGGCGCTAGGACAGGAAATGGGATGATGGGGAGGGGTTAGGACTTGAGGTGGGCTGATGTGGTTAGGACTGGTAATGGGCTGTGGGCTGATGGGGGGGTGGTTAGGACTGGCAATGGGCTATGGGGGGCTGACTGGAAATGGGCTGATGGGGTTAAGACTGGAAGTGGGCTGATGGGGGGTTAGGACTGGTAATGGGTTATAGGGGGGGGGCTTAAACTGAAAATGGGTTGTTGGGGGGCTAGGACTGGTAATGGGTTGGGGGATTGCTATGACTGGAAATGGACTGAGTGGACGGGGAGGCTTGAACTGCAAATAGCTGATGGGGAGGGAGCTTGGAATGGAAATGGGCTGTGAGGGAAGGGAGCTAGGACTGAAAATGGGCTGATGGAGCAGCTAGGATAGGACTGGAAATGGGCTGTTGGGGGGGAGCTAAGATTGGAAATGGGCTGTGGTGGGGGCTTGAATTGAAATGGACTCATGGAGGGGCTAGAACTGGAAGTAGGCTCATGGAGGGGTTTGGACTGGAATTGGGCTGAGTGGAGGGGAGCTAGGATTTGACATGGGCTGATGGTGGGGCTAGGAAATGACTAGAAATGGGCTGATGGGGGGCTAGGATTGGAAATGAGCTGATGAAGGGACTCAGACTGAAATGGGTGGGGGAGCTACGACCGGAAATGGGTTGATGGGGGGCTAGGACTGGAAATGGGCTGATGCAGGGACTAGAAGGGAATGGATGCTGGGTGAGACTGGAACTAGAAGGGAGCTGATGTTGGGGGAGGATTAGAATGGGATGGGGCTGGGAGAGTAAAATGGAGAGGGGAAAAATATTTTGTGTGGGAGGGATGAAAAATCTACAATTGGCCGGGTATTGGGAGAGTAAGTGGGGATTGAGGATGGAGGGGTAAAATTTGTGTGGATGAAATAAGAATGAGGAAAGTGCAAAAGGAGAAAGATTAGTATGTTAAAGCAGATGTAGAGAGAGGATGGAAAGAAAACTAGAAGAGAGAAGAAAGGACAAATGGACAGCAGACGATGGAGAGTTAGCAGAAAACATGAAGAAACCAGAAGAAAGTGGCTGGAGCAATTGCAACTGAAAAAAAATGCACAAAAGGTAGAAAGATATCTCTTTATTTTGAATTTATTAACTGGAATATGAAAGCTCTGGGAAATGTGCATCATTAACGTCTGCGCTTTGTTTGGTACAAGAGGAAATTGATTTATAGTTTTATTTCTACAGTGTTGTTGTACATTCCAAGTTTGGCTTTTGGGGTTCCCAGTTTAATTATTGCCTTCCTGTTTCTAAATTGCGATTCCTTGTTTGGTGATGGTCTATGTTCTGCATGTGTAACTGAGCTGAGGTATTCTGTTTATGTAATTCCTATTTGACATTGCCACTTGTTCTCTTTCCCCAGTATTCTCTGAAATGTACTGGTTTAATATTTGCAGTGTTGCCTTTTGATAGTTAGGGTATGGTGTTTTATGAGTCCTTGTAGTGCTGTCAGGATACAGTGGGTTTGCTATGGGTTCTAAATGGGCAGCGTTTGTAGTAGTTCCTAATGTGCCTGGGGGTTGGCACTGGATTATAGTAATGTAGAAATCTTTTAGTCTTTCTTTATCCATACACTCATTAAGAGACATGTTTACTAAAAGTTAGTGTATGGTAACATTATGCAAATATTTATGCAAATAAGGCCACTTATGCAAATGAGGCCCCGCACCGAGTCTCCGCACATGGCCCCGCACCCCCCTTGGGCCGCCCCTGGATAGAGGTCTATAAAATAATGAATGGAGTGGAACAAGTAAACATAGATTGGTTGTTTATTCCTTCAAAAACTAGAAAGACTAGGGGACACACAATGAAACTACAATGTAACTGATTTAAGACTAATAAGAACAAATATTTTTTTCACTCAACGTGTAATCAAATTCTGGAATTGTTACTGGAGGATGTAGTAAAAGATGTTAATGTAACTGGGTTTAAAAAAGGTTTGGACAAGTTCCTGGAGGAAAAATCCATAAACTTATATTAAAGAGGACCAGGGAAATCCACTGCTTACTCTGTGATAAGCAATGTGGAATCTGTATAGCTTTTTGGGAACCTGCCAGGTACGTGTGACCTGGATTGGCTGCTGTTGGAAACAGCATACTGGGCTTGATGGACCTTGGTCTGACCCTGCATGACATTTCTTCTGTATCTTATGTTCTTATGTAAGTGAAAACATTAAACTGCAAGTTAACAGGGGCAAGTTCTTTAACTATTTTTCTAGATTAACCCAAAGTGCCCTCTCTTTACTTCATAAGTCCTGCAATTCTGTTGCCCTGATATTATGTTTTGCATATACTGGTAATCCTCCTCCCTTTCTTCTTACCCTGTCCTTTCCTGAATAGATTATAACCCTGTATTATTATATCTAGATCATGAATCAAATCTCCATGCCCACCACTAAATCCAAGTCATCCTCTTCCATTAAAGCCTCTAGATCTAGAATCTTATTTCTCATACTATAGGCATTAGTATGCACCATTTTCTAGATATTGCTCTTTTTCTCATTTCCACAGAGGCATTTAGGCCCCGATTCTGTAAGGCAAATAGCAGGGCTGCACGTCCCACCGAGACATGCAGCTCTGCTATCCGCCTTCACCATATGACACCTCCTGGCTCCTCTGCATGCACAGAGCCGCTGTGTGTGCTAAGAGGGATGGGGGCGTCATCTGGGTGGAGAGTAGGTGGAGCATGGGTAGGACTGACCCCCGGACGTACAGGACCGATTCTGGTGATGGCCCTGTATATCCAGGGATTGCCGGGGTGACAGCCAGCTTATTCCACCTTGGAGTTGGAATAAGCACTGGCTGTCCCTCCAGATTGGCTGGCCAGCCCCCCATTTGCAACAACAGAGAGCAGGGGGGCTCACCGCCTCCTGATCCGGGCCCTACTTCCCCCATTGGGGTCGGGCGGAGGGAAAACAGTGGGTCTGAGGGATCAGGCAGATTAAGCCATAAAGGGGATGTCCTTGCAGCGATCAAGGCATGCCAGGCCGAGTCCCAGGACCCAATCCTGTAACCATGGGGCCGTCTTGCTCTCACGGTGCAGAATCGGGTCCTACAGAATCCATCCTGGCCAGAGTCGTCCAGATGGCCTGGATGTATCCCTTCTAGGATCGCGCTCCACATGTTTTACTTACCTGAGGGGTTTTACATGCACTGGGGCTTTGCTCACCCATCCCCAACAAACATAATTTTAAGCCATCTTCAGTAGATTAGACAGTCTGCTGTGGAAGACACTTTGCCCCTTCTTTGATAGATGGACATTATTTTTATTCAGCAGCCCTTCAAAAATCATCCTATGGTCCTGGAAGCTGAAACACCTTGATACATCTTCCACGTAGCCATGCATTCATCTTCAGGATGCAAACATCTTTGCCTCGGTCTTAACTCTCACCAGGGGGATTGAAAAGAACACCATTTGAGCACATATTTGCTTTACCCTATTTCCTAGTGCCAGGAAGTCACTCTTGATACACTTGCAGGGATACCTAGCAGTATCATTTTTGCCAATATGGATGAGTCGCATTGGATAATAGGTGGTATTTTGATATGTCTCAGCAAACTTTCTGTAAGGTCTTGGATTTTGGCATCTGGCAGACATGACATCTCCTGGGATCTCATGTCTGGTCATCAGATAGGCACCTCAGTATCCCTTAGAAGGGAGTCACCAAACCTTTGCTTCCTAGAGGTTGCTGATTCAGCAACTTGGAGATGTTCAAGCTCCGATTTCCCCTGTTTCTGGGTTGTTCTCTCCTCCTCTTTTTCCAGGACTGCATATCAGTTCTTCAGTTCAAGGTAAGGTGGAGTTGAAGCGTTGATTCTGTAGGTCCTGATGACCCATGTCCAGTTGTCCTCTTTCAATACCATTCCATCTTGCCCTCTGTTGAAGATCTTTGACATTTCAAAGCATCTCACTATAGGTGTTGTTGTCACATATGGTTCTTAGCCTCACCACTTTCTCTCTCTCGCTCTACTTTTTTGATGAGGTCTTCAACTTGCAGGCTTCTTACACATAGAACCAGTCCATCACCTGGGATAGGTTGTCTGTCTAGATGGAGGTAGAAGCTGTAATGTGGGCAACAGCTTTGGCAACACAATGTTTTCCAGCCATACTTCAGTTGTAGGAGCTTTAGTACATGTTGAAAGAAATACTAAAAAGCCCTACCAAATTCCCTAGCTTTTCCCCAGCTGTCTTTGTAAGACAAAGTGAAGCTATCCTCTTTTATGTGAGATCAAACATCTCTCTTCTGATTTCTTGTTTGTAGTCTCCCTTGATTGTTTGCTCACCTATGATTGGGATATGGGCATTTTCTTATCACTTCAAATTAATAAATCTGATTTATGTGTCTGAGATATATAGTCCAATGTGCTCCCTTTGTAGAAATGCCTATACAGCCTCCCTGAAATATAACTAATAGTTTACTTTTAGCAGATAACGGAATGTGGGCCTATTTACTTATTTTGTATTTATTTATTTATTTTATATTTACATTCTCTTATATACCACGCTATTCTGCATCAGTGTGGTTTACATTGAACATTGAGTAGAGGAGTAGCCTAGTGGTTGGGGCAAGGTACTTCAGGCCGGAAGGTCGGGGGGTTCAAATCCCACTAGAGGACAGCAACCTTGGGCCGGAAGGACTGGGGTTTCTAGTCCCACAGGTGCTCCTTGTGGTCTTGGGCAAGCCACTTAACCCTCCATAGCCCATGTTCCCTGTAAAATAGTTATCTCCAAGTTATAATGCCCTGTTCAATGTAATTTCAGTTTGTTCAATGTAAACCGCACTGATACAGAATAGCGCAGTATATAAGAGAATGTAAATAAATAACAAACTGAAATTACATTGAACAGGGCATTATAACTTGGAGATAACTATTTTACAGGGAACATGGGCTATGGAGGGTTAAGTGGCTTGCCCAAGACCACAAGGAGCACCTGTGGGACTAGAAACCCCAATCCTACCAGCCCAAGGTTGCTGTCCTCTAGTGGGATTTGAACCCCTGACCTTCTGGCCTGAAGTACCTTGCCCCAACCACTAGGCCACTCCTCCACTCAATTTGAAAATGGATTGACTTTCTACAGGCTGGAAAGTACAGATATACATTTGAAGTTAGATGTCCTATTGAAAATTCATTTTATAATGCCGTTTTTACGCCTAGTCTTTCAATGCCATTGCATACCGAATACTAAATTCAATTTTAACTCAGAACCTGTTGAATGAGAAGATACAGTGGGGTATATTCAATGGTGGCAGCCAATGCATTTAAAATCAAACAACAAACAAATAAGATCGAGCCAAAAAGAGCAAAGTTATTATAGTAATATTTTGTCGCACTATTGTCAGCAGAGGAAATACCACTCCCAAGAAACAAACATTCCTTTTCATCCATATGTAAAACCATTTGAAACATATTTCCTTCAAATTAAGGTAGCAGCGCTTAGCTTAAAAATGACCGGATCAGAAATCCACTGAGGTGTTCATGAACGACATAGCACCACATTTCAAGTTCGCAAATCCTTTTCAAAAAGAGCTCTGCATCAGGTACAAAAGAGCTACTCACCCAGAGGACCCTGTCTCTAAAAGTATGCAGTCCGCATCAGCCATCTTCAGCTGCTCCTTCTTTACACCATTACCAGCGTCTGACATCACTAACAGCTGGGCTAAAGCACTGCCTCTTTTGCCTAACAACAGCCTAACAACAATGAATATGAGGCGGCCATGAAATGTCAATAAAAAGAGACTTGGCCAATCCTGTTCCAGATTTAAACCATTTAAAATGGATGGCTGTCAACACGGCTGCCAGTATTGAATATCTGGGCTGCCTAGATAGCGATTTAGCTATCTGGTCAGCGACAATATTCAACAGCTGGCCTGATAGCTAAACTGCCTAAAGTTAGCCCTGCTTTTATTTTGCCTAACTTTAGCTGGTTTAACTGGCCAGTGGCTGAATTTTGCTGCTGTCCGGTTAACTCTGGGCACCGCCCCTCCATCGCTCTGATGCTGAACAGTTCGTGTTAGGACGTTCAGCAACACAAACTGAGGATATTCAGCGGCACTAAATTGTTTAATGCTGCTGAATAACCCACTGACCACGATTTAACTGATTAGCAGGTCTGCTAACCAGTTAAACTGCTTTGAATAGGCCCCCTCCCCAGTAAATATTCTGCTAGTAGCCATTAGGTTACAATAAACTAATAACACAACTCAAGAAAATTAATCAATGCTAAGTTAACACACTGATAGGGTAAGGGTCTATATGTTTTATCATTTGGAATGGACCTCCCTAGGCACAGGTTATCATGCTGCTTGAATTGGCACTTGTTAGAGTTTTAACCAGAGAATCTCTGTGTTTATGGGTGGAGTATGAGAAAATAATTGCAGGAAGTTCAAACAAGCTGACTGCTAAAGAAAACCAAACAATTCTGACTACCTAAATCGCATGGAATGACTTTCTTATGTAGTGGGACCATTTAGATTATTGGAAAAATATTAAAAGCAAGAAACAATGTACTTGAAAAATATGCGGATTCTTGGAATTCCACAAGTGCTCTTGTATAACTGGCTGGTTCCTGGTATGTGATTATTAATTTGAAGAGGGGAGGGGCAACTTTCAAATAGCTCATAGAGTTGCAAATTGCACAGCTACTTTATCACATGTAGGTCCTCATTTGCTGAATAGCATTAAAGTGTTAACATGCATTAATGCATATTGATAAGTGTTAATGACATTTCACCATGTTAAATAACACAAGCTCCGTATGCTCCATTTACTAACCGTGAGGGTTGTTTTGTAAGAGCTTTTATTGTGCATTTATGACATAGTAAGCAGGTCAAATGTCTCATAAAATTACTCCATGCATAAAGTTTGCACAATGAAAAGAATACGTGCACTTTTACATAATTTTGGTGGATCCTCAGGGGTGTGTTCAGGGCAGTACATGGGTGGACTAATGGTTTGCATACGTTTTTTAGAAAAGATGTGTGTTACGCATACTACACACGTATACATGCACATGGGTTCCTTGTAGCGCTATACAAATGATAATAGTAGTAATAATAGTAGTAACTTCTGCAGGATTTATGTTGCCATTTTATTTTTATATTCTTGCAAAATATTTGTATTGAGGGTATGTAAACAACAAGAACATACAATCACCACAGAATGACATATCCAAATCCTTGTAGCCTTGTGCAAGTCCCTCCATTGCCTCAGAAGAAAGGCCTGGCAATCTACTTCTGGTCACACTGTCAAGAAAACCAAGGAGCTGCTGGGTCGTCAGGAGTTAGCACTGACTCAAAGACACATATTGCATTGCGGTAGAGAAACAATAGATCTATTGTTTCTGTAGCACCACATTGGTCCTAAATCAACAAGAAAACAGAAAAAAAAAACCCAAAGGAGATAATTATACCTCTAATCATGCTAAAAAGAAAATGCAAAAAGGACCACAAAAGTAAAATGCCTTTCCCTCCAGCCACTTCAAATCTTATCTACCTGTAACAAAATTAATTGATACCATAAGGTTATCATAAAGACATCCTAAGGACTGAGCATTCTAGGTCCTACATTCAGAGTTTATGAGGATCAATGCAATGCTCGTATTTTATAAAGACACAGAAGCGCCTATATGCCTTTATAATATAAGCCCAAAGAGGCACCCATTTGGCCTACTCACCTAGGTTATGCAATTATAAAATTGTTATGTGCTATTGAGTTGATGTCAACTCCTGGTGACCCTGCAGATAGTTGTCCCTATCTCCTGGGTTTTCTTAGCAAGGTGCAACTGAAGGTTAAGGAAAATTAACATACATTAATGTGGATTGGTGAAAATTAAATCATTACGGTACATTTATAAATAAGGGCCATAGTTTGTAGTTACTTGTTTAAAATGGTCTACCTGGGTAGTTTTTTTTAAATGAGCTAGCGTAAAATATGTGAGATAAAAACACTTAACATGCTTTATACCAGTAGTTTTCAACTCAGTCCTCTGGTACCCCCAGGCCAGTCAGGTTTTCAGGGTATCCACAATGAATATGCATGAGATAGATCTGCATACAATGGAAGCAGTACATACAGATCTATCTCATGAGTATTCATTGTGGATATCCTGAAAACCTGACTGACCTGGGTGTCCCAGAGGACTGGGTTGAGAACCACTGGTTTATACCTACTGTTTGTACAAATGGCTAAAGGGGTGGGGATGGGGCATGGAAATAGTACATGTACTTTTGAAATTCCCATGTTTTGTTATTGTACTCCCTCAAGAATGCCTATTTTCCACTTGGCTGAACTACACTACAGATACTCCTGGTCATCTAGAGAAAGATGATATTCAGATCGGACAAACTATCAGGGTAAACCAACATTTACTCAGATAAATAGCTTTGCAAGCTTCCCTCCCACTGTATGTAATATCATACTTATAGGGCTATAATAAACTAATCAAGATCTCTGCTTCAGGTAGAATGTTGAGATTTAAAAAAAAAAAATATATATATATATATTAATATTATGGCTTATACTGAACATGAGTAAAACTGTGGGCATTATTAGGTGCACAACTTAGGTGCTTTTTTCACACAATTGATGAGGCATTTCTGGGTGGGACTAAGTTAGGGACGTGAGGCCCACGCTCAGTTTGGAATAATGAAATAAAACTCCCTGCACAAAAATCTGTCACAACTTTGTATGGGTTGTTTTCCTTGAGCAAAGATCAACGAAAACACGTGCATTTATTTTTTGATTATCGTGGTAAAACCCACTGGGGAGAACTGCCCACTGGGTTCGCTGTAGAGAGAGGTGGTTTCATTATCTACGCAATAAAGTCTACCATGACCTTTAGGCTGGATACCACCAGAGGATTTTCTAAGATGACGTCAATAAAACCTGATTGGCATAGTGTCTAAAACAGACAAAGGGCTTTGTATCCATCATGTTGAAAAAGATTGCTTTGGCATGCCATGCAAGAGACATGATTGCTGTGTCAGTCTTTTGAAATCTGTATGCAATGCTGTGCAGCATTTAGGCACAGGACCATTACAGCTTGATTCATGCAATAATAATGTCAGGACTTTTCTAATGATCTGTCTTTAAGCCCCCCCCTCAGTTTGGAAATTTCAGTATTTTAATGGTGGACTCATTGATAAAATTGTGTGCAAAACAGAGAACTTTGTTGCAGTGTGATAGATATGTGCTGTCACAGATAGGGGGCGCTGTGAATCTTTGTGGGGAATGTTTTCCCTGGAGCTCTGCCTTCTTTGATAGCAGGCCCCTTTCCACACAGCACAAACTGGAGATCCAAACAGTACACATGGGTAACATAAACTTTTATTCCTCCAGTTTAACCAAAACACTTTAACTGCAAAATAAGGTAGACTTCTTATGCAGGACATACTATCGGTGAGAACTTCAGAAATGGCAGTAATATCTCTACCATAGTCCAAATGAAACAAACGGTCTGTAGGCTTCTCAATTCAACTACAAGTCCTTCTTTTAGACTACTTAACCCAATAGACAAAGTGTTCATTGAACCATGCTTCCATGTACTTTTAAAGGTTCCACAGCAGGCTTACTTACAGGCTGCTCCTTTGCCGCTCTCTCTCACAGAGATTATGGAATGCTGTCCTCCTTCTGACTGCTTCCAGGAGGTTTCTCCCCTGCTCTGCTGCTGCCACCAAGGCTGGGAGAAACACCCTCCCTCTGCCTGGAGGTTTCGTCCCTGTTTGTCTCTGTCCCCAAGGCTGGGAAAACACCTTCCCTTTGGCCTCTGCATAGAGGTTTCACCCCTGTAACCTTGTGGCTCCATCTGTACCCGACTTGACAGGACTTTGCAGCTTGCATCCTCTTCCTTCCCATGGCCTCTTTCTCTAACTGCCCCTGCTTCTTAAACACCCAAGCCAGCTCCACCCTGCTACCTTGTTTACCAGAATTACCTCCTTGTTAAGGTAGCCTCTGCTTAAAGAAAACCTGGTTTCCTTGAGCTCCACGTCCGTAGTTGTTCGTGGCTGAAGCCCTCAGCCACCAATGAATGCTCCCTCTAGTGATCGGAGCTGGGCATTGCCCTTGCAGATCACTGGCAAAATGAGAAGGGAACTGCCTAGATGTGCTCCTCTGCACATTCAAGGAGCTCCCTCAATTGCGAGAGGCCTGGGATTGCCGCGATGTGCCCCTTTGCACATAACAGTACATAATTAACCGAAGCAGATTCATGCTATGTCATCACATTTACTGTACCATATAGTTGGCTCTTGTCACTCTACCGATAAGGGCATTGATCTGGTATTCAAGTAGTATATCCCTGTACTATCTTTTGCATAAACATGTGAATTTCCTACTGTCTATAAATTGTTAGTCCAGATGAATACTTTCAACCAACCGAAACATGATTCGTTGCTGTCTAATATTTTCCCAAGTGAGGTGAGTCATGACAAGATGGCCCACCTTTGAATTAAAAATTAGTAATCTCTGCACTGAGAAACGAATAGCTGTGAAAGTCAGTGGCATCATCCTCATAACTCCAGATGTGGACCTATTTGATTTTGAGCTCCTCTTCCATAACAGTTTCCATTTCTGTTTCCACATTCAACGTTGTTGGCAATCTGAAGAGTGAGCACAATAATTTGTTTAACTCCATGGATAGAAACTTCTAGTAGTATTCTGTTTTTGTATCAGATTTGTTCCAAATGATGCACGCATTGTGTATCTTGAGGGTTTTTGTTATGGGCTGAATATATTTAAGCATGCTAATTTGTGAAGAGCAGATTTCATTTGAATATACATTGGACCAGCATCTCAGATTGAAAGTTTATTTATTCCTTGCATTGTTTTACAGGAAGTAATCATGGTTCCCCCCTCAGTGTCCTAACCAAAATTTACAATACACAAGAGAGCACCTACTGTATATATTTATATATTTATTTATTTATTACTAATTCATGAACATAGTGCATCAAGGATTTTCACGTAGAAAATGAATACACAACTCATCCTTCTTGCCAAATTGAGTTTGGTGGTAAAGGTTAGAGAAAACATGGCAGCTGCCACCAGGTTTTGATGAAATCCTCTTAGCACTGTGTCCTTGGGTCTGCCTAGTTACTGATGCACTTGGGTACAATTGGAACTTCAGAAAGCAAATGTCTGTTGGCTATTTCCATTAAAAACTTTTTGTCTGTATAAATGTTGATGTTTCAAAATCTTCTTTGACTTTCTTGTCCTCTGCAATCTTAGATTATGAGTGTTCAGATGATAGATGGATATCTCTTGAGGGCTTTTAAGGTTTTGGCATTTCATAAAGTATCCATAATCTTTCTGCTGTTGACTCGAAGAGCCATTCCTTGCCAGAGTTAGACTAGTGCTTTTTTTTTTTTTTACAGCTTTGTTTTGGGTGTAGTTGTTGCGATCAATAAAACAGAATTTCACAGATGTACTGATAACATCAATCTTGTATTTTAGAAGCTGTAAAGAAGAATGAGACTTAGAAGATAAAACACCCTTTAAGCATAATAGGCATTTGAAGGAATCAGCAGCCAAAGACAAATGCGACCTTTCCATTTTCTATGAACTTTGTGGCTTCAGATATTCTACATCTTTCATTTACAGTGCCAATCATAGCGTTCCCTTTGCTTCTTCAGAGCTAAGGATCCTTTGTGCTTGTTCCCGAAAATTGTGAATGCCGTCACTGTTTTTGTCCTCATCCTTCATCCTTTCTTTGAATAAATATTTGCTAATTTTACTTCTAAATCTACTCCCCCCCCTCCCCTCCCCTTGCTTCATAAGATGGCCAAAGATTTGCTTATTATATAGCATTTTACACTTGAGACATTTAGGGGGCATACTTGCTAAAGTGCACAGATGGTTACTGTGGCCTTTAGTTTGCGTTAAACGGTTAGCATGGGATCATAGTAACAATTACCACATCTTAAAAATACCAGTGGAGCATAAATCTCACACTAAATACTGAGCGGGTGATAGAACGGGGAATGGGTGGGTTAGGGCCAGAGAGTGGGTGTTGCTTGAACATTGTCATTAGTGTGGGTATCATTAATGCACGCTAATCATGAATGTCACAGTTAGCGTGGGTGCCCTTACTGCCACCTCAATGGGTGGCATTAAGTGCACCTGTGTTAATTGCGTTTGCAATTATAGCATGATAAGGTGCTTCTCCCCACAGGAACTGCATAGGGAAATGCTGGGAATTGCAAATGGTAGTGTATTTCAGTAAACATGCCCTTTAATATCTATTTAACATCCCTTCTCTAAGACGAACACTTGTCTCATCTCAAAGGAATTTAGCTGCAGAAAGGCAACTGAAATGTTCCTATGACATGGCTGAAATCCCAGTGATTAGGAAT
Organism: Ichthyophis bannanicus; assembly: GCA_033557465.1. Classification (NCBI taxonomy): domain Eukaryota; kingdom Metazoa; phylum Chordata; class Amphibia; order Gymnophiona; family Ichthyophiidae; genus Ichthyophis; species Ichthyophis bannanicus. The sequence goes on from CM066034.1 coordinate 950,517,839, forward strand.
GGAGAAAAATATGGCTGGCTTGTGTGCTGGCAGATCCCATCTCTCCTTTTATGGATAGAGCAAGATTTAGTGGTCATGCTTAGAAGGTCGGTCTTGGAGGCAAGACATGGGTGGACGTCAGAGGCCATAAGTCAACCTGAGAATGAGGGACTATTGCCAATATGACTAAGATCTAAACAAGCACAACAAAATTCAAGGGCAGCTGAATGAAAAAGTCCTTATATGTGTCATCAACATTACGAATATCTTTACAATTATAACTTTTGATCTTAATATCTAGAGGAAAAAGACCTCAGATTATATCCCTCAAGGGACGTAAAACCAATTGAAGAGTTTTCTTTCATTAAGAATAAGTCAGGGCTGATCTTCATGAGTTATATGCAATGCAATGTGTGCCTTCGAGTCAGTCCTGACTCCTGGCGACCCAGAAGCTCCTGGGTTTTCTTGGCAGTGTCACCGGAAGTAGATTGCCAGGCCTTTCTTCCGAGGCAATGGAGGGTTAAGTGACTTGCCCGATAAACCCCTCCAAAACCCTTTACTAAATATATAGGCCCCAATATTCAAAGTGATTAAGATGGTTCGCAGACCTGTTAACCCTGTTACTCCCCTTCTACTGGATATTCAGTGGTTAGCATTGAGGCACTCAGCAATAACCAGGCAGCAGCAATATTGAGATGCTGCTCAGTTTTTGCAAAGCAGCAAAAGTCAGGCCAGCAAAGGTTGGCCTAACTTTCACAACTGATGCAACCTGGAAGCGGCTGAATTTTTCAGCTGCCTGGTTAGCTTCATCACTATCTGGAAACCAGATATTCACTGCTGATGAATATTGGGCCCATAAATTTTATGAAAATGATCTGGAAATTGTCTTATATGGAAACCTGGATCCTCATTCCAAAGCAACCAAATGGAACCCTGGACCCTCATTTCAAAGCTTCCATTGTAAGATTAAAAGTTAAATTTTAAAGTTATTGGTAATTTTGTTGACTTATATTGGGGGTTTTTTCTTACAGTTTCCTTGGATGTGTTAACAATTGAGCAGCTGATCTCTGTTCGGTAGTTGGTCACTAAGATCTGAATAAAGCCATTACTATCCTGGTTGCTTTTGATTCTGCTGTGCCCAGAAAATATACCATACCATCCATTATCCCATGCTGAGCACTTAACATCTAGCATTCATGGGACTGGGGATTGTCACGGCGAGAAGACCCAACCTAAGGAAGGTTTTCCATGAATGGTGTTGGTTAGCGATCCAAGTATTATCTTCACCTTTAAAAAGTGAATGAGTGAGTAGCTAGTTCAGAGAAGGACTGGGTCAGTGACTCGAATATCCTCTTTGACTCAAATGGTACCAAAGGTAGAACTGATGAATGACTGTAGGCCATGTTGTAGCCAGGTTTGTACAGTAAGCTATCACTGGGAGGTCAACCACTTCCAGGTACAATGACTTTAATCAGGATCAAAGAGCTCAAAGTAACATTAAACAGGGGTCTTAGAATCCAGGCACCTTAGTTATGTCCACAGCCAAGTGGGCTTACAATCTAAGTTGTACGTGAAACAATGGAGCATGAAATGACTTATCCCAGGTCATAAGAAGAAGCAGTGAGAGAAAGAAGGCTTTAAACCCTGGTTTCCCTGGTCCTCCACCTGATGTTCTAGCTACTAGACAATTCCCCCATTCGAGGAAAAAGGTCTGTTCTTTCATTTCTGCAAGACTTTACTTCTGGGAGATTCTTTTCCGAGTGACACACCTGGCAGCACGCATCTTACAACTCTGTCACAGTAGTCTGATACCAGGAATTCAATTAAATAAGTGCAAGTTGAAGTCAATTGTATTTCATACTGCTGACATTTTGGTTGTGAACCATGTAGATGATCCTCTTAGATCATGGCCCCCTTCTCCTGTCTTTGGAAACACAGTTTTAGATTGCATTGTGAAAGCATCAAACTTTTTATGGATCAGCTCCTTTTGAAAAATGCATCGCAGACTAGAGAAGCATCGCAGAAAAAGCAATTTCTTCAAAGAAAGCTCATAATAGCCTGAAATCAGGGACATTTACACCTCTAACACTGAAACTGTCACACCTGTAAGGCAGCTGTAATTGCCTGCGCTCTTCCTGGAAAATGTAGGATCTTACCCTCTTCCCTCTCCCACCATATAGATCATGTTTAAAATGGCAAGATTCCTCTTCGCCCATATACTATATCTGTCAGTCGGCATCCATTTGCGTTTTAAGGCTGTCAAAAAGAATCTCTTTCATCTTGCATTTTAGAATTGAAAAGCTTTCATTCCATTACTTTTGGCCTTTCGGAAGAACTGTGATTGGTGTGCAGTTTTTTCAAATTCAGATTAATCATCCAAGCTGGTTTTTGAGGAAAGGGTGCAAACTGTCGGGCTCATTAATGCAATTTGTATTTTTGGCATGATTTGATCGCAACAGTTTAGAACAATGACCCCGATCTTAATGAATACTGAAACTGCCAGCATGCTCTGTTGTGTTTATTTTGATTTTTTATATGGCGCTGTGCACACGTCTAAAGACGAGCAGTGCAAACTGGGCAGTTTAACGATGCGTACTGAAAGCTTTCTGGCTGTTTAAAGCCCCCTGCTTTCAGTTCAGTCAGCCTTCTGAGATTTTCTCACCGCACGGCAGTCATTGTGTTTACCATGGTATTGTGCAACTTTCCAAATCAATAACTCTAACAAAAAGGGACTACTAGATACTAAAATATGACACTCAATGCTGCATCGCAAAAAACTATTTTTACCTGTGGATATATGTGGAAAAGAGACCATCAGAAAAAGGCTAACCAAGCCAGCTCTTTTTATAGTATATTAGAGCTATATGGTCACTGCCAAAAATTACTCCAGTATTCGTTTTTTGCTTTTTTTTAAACAGTTGGATGTAAAATTGATCACTTTCACAGCCCTTCTCTACGGTGGATATCTTCATTTAGCACAGTGCTTTCCAAATCAGCTCATTAAAAAAATGCTGCTTTCACCAATAAAGTTTGTTGTGCATTTGCTTTTTCAAATATGTTAATGGCTTAACTGAATCAACAGACTTTCCCCTGCACCGATCTTGCTTCTAGCATAAAAGTGTGTTTCACAATTATATCCTCAAAAAATTATAAATGGCTTATCTAAAACGGCAGACTGTCTTCAGCACACATGTAAATTCAGTCGCCATCTGTACCCTGACCCGAACGTTGGGTTTCGCGATGATGCTGTGTTTGGCTCTATATATCAGCAAGGTTTCTTCTAAATCTAGCAGCACTAAACCTATAAACCTTAAACCAAACTGCTGGCTGGAGGAGAGGTGCAGCAAAAGCTGCAAGGCCCAAGGGGATTACTCCTAGCCTTTCAAGAAGAGAAAAAAAAACAGAGGAGGCATATTCAAAATGGTCATCAGGATATTCACCAGGGCCAGAGGGATATATATCTTTTTGATATGCTGCCCAGGCTGAAAGGTATTGGAACGGTTTACAAACAGGTACTGGATATATTCCCTTGTCCCTGAAGGGCTCACAATCTACATGTGTACCTGAGGCAATGGAGGGTTAGGTGGCTTGTCCAAGGCTACAAGGAATGTCTATAGGACTAGAGGCCCCAATCCCTCTGGCCTGAGATTGCTGTTCCTCAGTGGGAATTGAACCTCTGGCTTGAGGCAACTTGTACCCAACCACTAGGCCACACCTCCCCCCTATAGTAGCACTAAAGCATTTAGTGCTGCCGAATATCCCGTTACCCTCATTAAACGTCCCAATGCTACCTGCTTAGCATCAGGGGGTTCTAGGGGCAGAGCAGAGGCAGCGCCAGGGGTTAGCGGGTCAGCGGCGATATTGAGTCGCTAGCCAGTTAATCCTAACTGGCTAAAGTTAAGATAAAACTAAGCTGGCCTAACCTTAGCAGGTTTAGCTATCCGGCCAGCAGCTAAATATCGCTGCTGTTTAGCTAATTTGTTATCCGGAAAAACTGGATATTCAATGTTGGTGGCCGGATATAGACCTGGCATTGAATATCTGGGTTTAATTTAAAGCGGCAAAAGCCAACTGCTTGACTCATGCTGCCTGCCGCCTCTGAATATGCCCCCCATAGCTCACCAAAACCCTTGTTTGAAAACAAAAGCATATTTTACTAACACATAAAAATAGAGACAATAAAATACTGCAAAAAAGAAGAACAAATCTTCAGAATTTCAGAAGATAAAGGTTAGACTCATGAGCCATTTTATTAAAGCCTGGTAGCTGGATAACCTGAGTTTTGACGCTTGGTACCTGGCAGCCAGGAATGCTAATTTAGGGACATTCCAGTGACTGTGCATTAAATCGGCCATTGCACAATGGGGTGGAGACTGGACAGAGTGTGGGCATGGCGACCACATTGCCGCAAGTGCAAGGACAATTCCTGCATGCTCAGTGGCGATGTGGCAATTAGTGCGAGTGCACTTAGCAACACCTCTATGGGTATCATTAGGGGTACCCGCATTAAAAGACATGTTTACCAAATAGTGCACCAGTAGGGCATGGTCAGGCTATGAAACCAGCACGGAGGCCCATACCAACTTCAGGGGCATATTAATCTTTCCCTCTGCTGTTGCTAGTGTGTGGTACCATGGTAACCTGCCACACGGCTAACATAACCTACTGAGGTGAGTGCGCATCAATCATACCCACTCCAACCGCAATGCACCATCAGTGCCCAGGTTCTACTCACATCCTGTCCTCTCTCCACCCATCCGTATGCTAACTTGTTAGTGCACGATTTTTAGCAAGGGGCTCCATGCTGACATTTAGCATGGCTCACTTACTGTGTGCTGAGTCCACTACTAGTGGTAAGTATGGTTTAGTAAACATTACCCTAAGCGTACCACTCATTTACATTTTCAATCATCCGCCAACTTCTAGGAACATGCCAGGTACAGCCCTGACAGCACATGAAGGGCGCACTTCCCACACAATGATATTGTTGGTAATCCCACGGTAAGTGCACACCTTTAGTAAAAGGGCCCCACAGTTCCTTATGCTATTTAAGCACATGACCAGGAAAACAGGAATTACTCAATGGTTCTTCAGAACACTGAACTCTTCTACTCCTGCTCTCATTGGTACCATTGTTTTCGAGCACTGCGCTTGCAGTTGGTTCCCTCCTGGAACCCACTCCAAAGAGGAAAACACCCTTTTCCATTTGAATGGAAAGACACTTTGCCCCTTTATGTCCGGCAACCTGGAGAACCACATCCCCTTGCTGATGCCGCATCAAAAACTGATCCAAGCAACTTGGGCCAGGTACAGCGTTCCTTATTGCAGCAGGTAGAACAGAACTGCTCCTGTAGGTGCACTTAACCTCCCCTCAATAGATGGTTTTAAGCGTACCCATGGTAACTGTGAATTACCTTAATGCATGGTAAGGGACGTTTTAGCACAGTAACTGCAGGGAACATCCTGGGCACGCTCCTGACTGTAGCCACATGACCTTTGCACTTACTGTGCACTAATTATGCTCAAAACACATAACAACTGCAAAAATGTACCATACTTTAATGAAAGGGACTATACGTGGTATCAATGTATGCCAATCTGTCCAAATAATAATAGTGCCAGAACTTGGGCAGTGAATATCTTGGACAAATGGATGGAAATGCCATGATAGCTCAAGACATCAGTTCCTTAAATATACAAACCTGAGGAATTAGATCATTAAACTGGGCATAAAGTGTCTTTTAGACAGATTTTGTCACGTTTATTTGGCTCTCCATATCTTTGCAAGCAAAGAAGGGGAAAAAGCTCTGAAGTCACATTAGTGCAAAGGATCACGGCTGTTTTTAATGGCAACTATTAAATGGACGAACCCCATTATAAGGCAGCGTAAAAGGAATATAGGCTCCCTAATAATGATGGAATAATGAAGAAATGTTCCACTGCAATGTCCTTGCTAACAGACTTAAAAAAATCCCAATTTTATCTAATAAACAATAGTCATAAATTCCTTTTACCCGGCATTTTTTCTCCGACAAGCTTCATTGCATTTTGTGATTACTATACACAGCAATGCTGTTAGATCATTTCTCATTTAGCGCCATTGATATTCTTTGCTTTGCAGTAATCCATTAACAGTTACCTAGGGCAGCTGTTTTAAAATGGACTTTCAGTGATGGCTTTCTTGGAATGCTAACAGGGTGCCCAAAGGCCCAAGAGCAATTCCACCTCCTCCGTTTAGCACTTGATAAATTTGTTAGCATTGCTTCCTGGTGTGCTATGGTAAGAATCTGGCTGCTCTTGCTTGATGGATTCTTAGGTTTTGTTTTATTTAAGTGCATTGCTAAGAAAATAGTGTAATATTTACTAAGCTAGTTTATTTTTGCTAGACTTACATCACACTCTTTCCTGGGTTTTGTTGTTTAAAAACGTCTTTGAAATCCACATACAGACGATAAAACCAAAAAGAACATAAGAAGTGATCATACCGGGTCAGACCAAAGGAGATTTAGGGGTGTGTTTAATAAGCTGGGCTACTACTTAGTCTGGGCAATTTGTAACTAGGTCCTATGCTATTCAATGGGACCTAGTTACAAATAGTCTGGGCTAACTGTTAGCCCAGCTTAGTAAACATGCTGCTGAGGTTTATCTCACACCTTTTTTAGTAATAGATCAAGGCAAGTTACATTCAGGTACAGTAGATATTCCCCGGCCCCTCAAAAGCTCACAGTTTAAGAGGCCCCTTTAATAAAGTTTCATTTCATTTATTAGATATTTGACTTGCCTTTACAAAGAGCTCAGGGCAGGGTACAATAATATACACATAAAAACATTCAGTAGAGTAAAAGGTGTTGCCCTTAACATGCAGGCAAGTCCTTTAGTGTGCATTCTGGCCCTTGGCAATTAACATCAGTACACCCATCACCACTTGTTGAGGTGGTGGTGGGTGCATCCTCACTAACTGCTACATTGGTGATTAGGCTTGCTTCTGATGCCCATGCTAACTGCAGTGTCCCATCAATAGCCAATCTCAGCCACAACCCTGCCCAAACCCAACCCCATCACGCCATGTGCAGTTACTGTGCATTTTAGTGCTAACAATTACTGCAGGCCCAAAGAATCGGTTAATGCACGCTGAAATGCATGTTAACTGCATAATGCCCTTTAGTAAAAGTGCCTCTTAGTGTGTTCCGGAAGCACCATCAAGCCCAATATTCTGTTTCCAACAGTGGCCAATCTATGTCACAAGTACCTATAGAGTGATAGTGCATGCTCTAGTAATTAAGAAGTGACAAAATTTCAGGTTTATACTTCTGTTTTCATTGGAATATAGAATGAAATGGGATAGGAAGAAAATGTCAATTACTGCACATCCCTACAACGTAGCACACTTCTTTATATTTTTTGAATTGGTTCATATGCACTACATTCATACTGAAGCACAAATGTGAACCCATTATTCTGAATGTTTTTCTCATGTGGGTAACTGTAGAATCCTGTAGGAACTTGCAATGTGGTGCATGAGAAACATAGACACGACAGAAAAATACCTTTAGGTATCTTCTATGTTGATCCTATGCTTTCTTGAATTCAGATACTGTCCTGATCATTTCTACCTCAACTGGAGATTGCAACTACTAGTCTATCCATAAAGAAATAGTTACACATATTACTCCTGAGTCTATCCCTTTCACCTTCATCCTATGACCCCTTGTTGCAGAGCTTTCTTTCAATTGAAAGAGGCTCTCCTCCTGTGCATTTATAGCATGGAGGTATTTAAAGGTCTCTATCATATTTAATTTATCCGGCCTTTCCTCCAGCGTATACATATTGAGATCTTTAAGTCTATCTCCTTATGCCTTTGGTAGCCACCCTCTGCACTGACTCCACCCTGTTTATATCCTTTTGAAGGAGTGGTCTTCAGAATTGCACACCATTCTCCAAATGAGGTCTCACCAAAGACATACAGAGGCATTATCATCTCCTTCTCCCTGCTGGCTATTCCTCTCCCTATGCACCCAAACATCTTTCTGGCTTTTGCCATTGCCTTTTTTTACCTGTTTAGCCACTTTAAGATCTTCTTTTGTGGACAGAAGTACTTTAACCCCTATACTGTACCCCTCCCTTGAAGTTTTGCAGCCCAAATGCATGACCCTGCATTTTTTAGCATTAAATCTCAGCAGCCAAATTCTCAACCATTCTTCAAGCGTAGCTAGATCCCACCTCGTGTTATCTACTCCTTCTTGCGTGTCTACTCTGTTACAGGTTTTGGTATCATCTGCAAAGAGGCAAACCTTACCCGACAGCACTTCTGCAATATCATAAAAATGTTAAAAAGAATTGGACCAAGGAAAGAGCCCTGTTGCATATCTCTGGTTACATCTTTCTCCTCAGAGTAAGCTCCATTTACCTCGACTCTTTGTTGCCTCCCACTCAATCAATTTCTAACCCAGTCAGTCACTTTAGGGTCTATTCCTAGAATGCTCAATTTATTTATAAGTTGTCAGTGTGGAACAGTTTCAAAGGCTTTACTGAAATCTAAGTGGACCACATCTTGGACTCTCCCTCAGCCCAACTCTCTGGTTGCCCAGTCAAAGAAATTAATTAGACCTGCCTCTAGTAAAACCATGCTGCCTCAGATCCTGCAATCCATTTGACTCAAGAAATCTCACTATCCTCTGTTTTAGCAGTGTCTCCACTAATTTACTCACCACAATAGGTCAAACTATCCAGCCTGTAGTTCTCAACCTCATTCTTACTTCCACTTTTGTGTAAAGGGACAACATGCTCCTTTCTCTAGTCCTCCAGGACCACTCCTGATTCTAAAGAAGCATTGAAATGGTCAGACAGTGGAGATGTTAGAACTTCCTCGAGTTCTTTCAATAATTCTGGGATGTATCCCATTCAGCCCCATTGCTTTGTCTACTTTTAGTTTAGCTAGTTCCTCGCAAACACAGTCTTCACTATTGTTCCTATTTGTAGATGTTTTCTGAGGTCCTGCTCCTGGCCCTTCATCTGTGAACACAGAACAAAAATATATGTTAAGCAATTCTGCTTTATCCTCATCAGCTTCTACATATTTCTCCCCTTCACCCTTGAGTCTGACAATACCACTTTTGCACTTCCTCCTCTCACTAACATATCTGAAAAATGTCTTGTCCCCTCATTTTACTGCATTGGCTATTTTTTCTTCTATGTGTATCTTTGTTTTCCTGACTATTACGTTTTTCCAAATATTGATATTTGTCTTCCTCTTTCTGTGATCTCTTGTATTTTATGAAGACCACCCTCTTTTTCTTAACCTTTTCAGCTACTTCTTTTGAGAACCATAGTGCCTCCTTTTCCTTTTGCATTTATTTACTTTACTAACAAAAAGGTTTGTTGACCTTAAAATATCTCCTTTCAGTTTTGTCCGTTGCTTTTCTATCCACTCCCCCTCCCCCCACAAGCTGTTCCCATCTCGCTAACAACTCCTTGAGGTATTGTCCCATCAGTCTAAAGTTAGTTTTCCTAAAGTCTACCCTCACTTTTGAATGGACTTTATCAGCCCTAGTCCTAATGCTGAATCACACCATCTGGTGACCACTGGATGTGAGATGATTTCCCACTATAACATCAGAAACACTTTCACCATTGGTAAACACCAGGTCCAATATGCCCCTTCACATATAGGTTCTGTTTCGAGTTGCTAGAATAATTCTCCCTGTAGATAAACCAGGATCCTCTTACTTCTAAATAACACCAGAGCAGGAATACACAAATCAACATCCGACATATTGAAATCGCCTATCAGTAGCACTTCTTCTTTCATGGCAATACTGCAAATGTCTTCAATTAAATCTCTGTCCACTTCTTCTGCCTGTGGATGAGATCTGTATATTACACCAATGCAAATGGCTTCCCCATTCCCACTTTCTAGTTTAACCCACAGTGCCTCCTCCTTCCCTTGTAAGCCCTGTAATTCTGTAGCTTTAATATGATTTTTTACATACATTGACATTCTTCCTCCCCTTCCTACCCTGTCCTTCATGAATAAAGTATAGCCCAGTCATGGTTGTTCATGAATCATGTCTCTGTAACCACTACTACTATTACTACTACTATTCATCACTTATAGAGCGCCATGCATGCAGCGCTGTACAGCTAACCAACAAGAGTTAGCCAGAGTACAAGAGACAGTCCCTGCCCGTCAGAGTCATGCTCATCGGAGCATACAATCTAGTGAGAACATTGCAGAGCATAGGTCAGAATAGTGCAAGGTACAATATGGTCAATACGTTATGGTCGTGAGAGTTGACGGGGGTTAAGATAGAATAAGGATAGAAGTCAGAATCTGAAAGCGACGGTGAAGAGGTGAGTCTTCAACCTGGATTTGAAGAGGGACAGGGAGGGTGCCTGGCATATAGACACAGGTAGGCTGTTCCAGGCGTGAGGTGCAATAAGGTGAAAGGAGCGAAGTCGGGAGTTAGTGGTGCGAGTGAACGGCATAGATAGAAGTAATTTGCTAGCAGAATGCAGGTTATGAGAGGGGATGTAGGGAGAGATCAGAGATGGGAGGTATGGAGGGGCTGCAGAGTGAAATCATTTATAGGTAAGTAGGAGAAGTTTGAATTGGATGTGGAACTGGACAGGGAGCCAGTGAAGCGACTTGAGAAGAGGAGTAATGTGGGCGTGACGAGACTGGCGGAAGATTAGTCGAGCCGCGTGATTTTCTATAGATTGAAGGGGGAGGAGGTGGCTGATGGGGAGACCAGCAAGGAGTAGGTTGCAATAATCGAGGCGAGAGGAGATTAAGGAGTGGATTAGCATTTTGGTGGTATGTTCAGAGAGGAAGGGGCAGATTTTGCCAATATTGAAGAGGAAGAACCGGCGGGTCTTAGCTACATGCTGGATCTGTGCGGAGAAGGAGAGAGAGGAGTCAAAGATAACCCCTAGGTTGCGGGCCGAGGGAACAGGGAAGATAGTAGCTCCATCCACATAGACTGAGAAAGGGGGAAGAGGAGGGGAGGAATTGGGGGGAAAGATAAGGAGTTCAGTCTTAGCTATGTTCAGTTTCAATCAGCGAAGAGACATCCAGGCAGCGATGTCGGAGAAGCAGGCAGAGATCTTGGACTGGGTGCTGGAGAAATAGTAGGTGTAGAGAGATAGATTTGGGAGTCATCGGCATAAAGATGATACTGAAAACCATGGGAGGAGATAAGCGCACCAAGGGCTTGGGTGTAGAGAGAGAAAAGGAGGGGGCCCAAGGCTGATCCTTGGGGTACACCTACATGGAGTAGGGGAGGGGAGGAGGAGGACCCACCAGAGCATACACTAAATGAGCGATGGGAGAGGTAGGAGGAGAACCAGGACAGTACCAGGTCCTTGAAGCCAAGGGAGGAGAGGGTGGTGAGGAGAAGAGTGTGGTCAATGGTGTCAAAGGCAGCGGAGAGGTTAAGAAGAATGAGGATAGAGTAGAGGCCCTTAGATTTATCCAGGAATAGGTCATTGGAGACTCTTGCGAGAGCCATTTCAGTGGAATGTAAGGGACGGAAGCCGGATTGTAGTGGGTCCAGGAGGGCCTGGGAGGTGAGGAGGTTGAGGCAGCGGCGATGGACTGCACTTTCTAGTAGTTTGGATATGAAGGGAAGGAGGGAGATGGGTCGATAGTTAGAAGGGCATGTGGGATCAAGTGAGGGTTTCTTGAGGAGAGGTGTGACAACAGCATGTTTGAAGTCAACAGGGACAGTTGCAGTAGAGAGTGAAAGGCTGAGGATATCAGAGATGGTGGGTACAATGGTGGAGGAGATGGGGTGTAGGAGATGGGTGGGGATAGGGTCAGATGTGGTGGGTTTGGAGGAGGTAAGAAGGAGTGCGGTTTCTTCTTCAGAGAGCATAAGGAAGGAGGAGAGGGTGGCAGAGGAAGTACGGATGGGGGAGAATTGGGACAGGGGGAGGTAGATGAGGGGGTGGGGAATTGGAGGGTAATCTTGTGGATCTTGTTGTGTAAGTAGTTGGCTAGGGATTGGGCAGAAAGGGAGGGTGGGACTGGGGGTGTGGGGACTTTGAGGAGAGAATTGAGGGTGTTAAAGAGACGACGAGGATCAGAAGCCAGGGAGTGGCTCAGGTAAGAACATAAGAACATAAGACATGCCATACTGGGTCAGACCGAGGTCCATCAAGCCCAGTATCCTGTTTCCAACAGTGGCCAATCTAGGTTATACGTACCTAGCAATATCCCCAAAAGACAGGTTCCACAATGCTTGTACTGGGTCAAGCATTGATATCCTGGGTCCCTTTTTAATAGTGGTTTATGGATCTTTCCTCCAGGAACTTGTCCAAACCTTTTTTAAACCCAGCTATACTAACAGCCCTTACTACATCCTCCAGTAACAGATTCCAGAGTTTGATTACACGTTGAGTGAAAAAATATTTTCTCTTATTTGTCTTAAATAGTTTACCCTGTAGCTTCATTACATATCCCCTAGTCTTTCTATACTCTGATAGCGTAAACAATTGATCCACGTTTATCCGTTCCACTCCATTCATTAATTTATAGACCTCTATCATATCTCCCCTCAACCGTCTCTTCTCCAGGCTAAAGAACCCTAACCTTCTTAGCCTCTCTTCAGGTGGATGTAATAGTCTTGTTTGGCAAGTGCTATGGCTGACTGGAAGGAGCCAAGTATGAATTTGAAATGTACAAGGTCCTCCTGGGAGCAGGATTTGCACCAAGAACGTTTGGCGGAACGTGCGCAGGTGCGTAGATAATGGGTTGTGGGCAAAAGCCAGGGCTGGGGAGTAGATCGTTTGACTGGACGTGGGGTGGGTGGGGCAAGAGTGTCAAGGGCTGAGGAGAGTATAGCATTGTAGGAAGATAGTGCCTCATCGTCAGACTTGGAAGATATAATGGAGGAGAGAGATGGAGAAATGGTGGAAGAGAGTCAGGGGATCAATATTATGGAGGTTTCTAAATAGGTCGGACGAGACAGGACGAGATTGAGATGGTGGATGTTGAAGAGTAAAGGTTAAAATGTGATGGTCAGATGAGGTAAGGATTGAGTTGTGGAAGTTTGAAGGAGCGGAATTGGAGAAGAGTATTAGGTCAAGGCAGTGGCCGTGTATGTGGGTGGGGGCAGTGGAGCAGAGTTGGAGGTCGTAGGAGGAGATGAGGGCAAGGAATTTTGAGGCGTGGGGGTCAGAGGGGTTGTTGACGTGAATGTTGAAGTCACCAAGAATAAGAGTGGGGGAAGAGGGATCCAGAAAGGCGGAGAGCCATGAGTCAAAGTCGGTGAGGAAGGTTGATTGGGGTTTGTCGGGTGGGTGATAAATAACAGCAACATGGAGGGGAAGTGGTAGGAGGAGGCGAATGGAGTGGACTTCAAAGGAGAGGGTCGAGGGTGACTGAGGTAGCAGGAGAGGTTGGAATTGGTAGGAGGGATAAAGTACATAAGAACATAAGATATGCCATACTGGGTCAGACCAAGGTCCATCAAGCCCAGTATTCTGTTTCCAACAGTGGCCAATCTAGGTCATATGGGCAGTTTCCCCAAGGGACACAGGTTCCACAATTCTTGTATTGGTTCAAGCATTGATATCCTGGGTCCCTTCTTAATAATGGTTTATGGACCTTTCCTCCAGGAACTTGTCCAAACCTTTTTTAAACCCAGCTACACTAACAGCCTTTACTACATCCTCCGGTAACAAATTCCAGAGTTTGATTACACATTGAGTGAAAAAATATTTTATTTTATTAGTCTTAAATAGTTTACCCTGTAGCTTCATTGCAAGTAGGAGACCAACACCACCACGACCAGTAGATCGAGGTGTATGGGAGAACTGGTAACCCCCATACACCTGGTAACCCCCATAGCAGAGAGAAGCAATGGACACGGTGTCATCTGGGAGGATCCACGTCTCAGTCAGGGCAAGAAGGTATAGGGCATTAGAAATAAAGAGATCATGGGTAAAAGGAAGTTTGTTAGTGACTGAGCATGTGTTCCATAGGGCACATGAGAACGGGAGAGCAGAGGGAGGAAGGAGAGGGATGTGGATAAGGTTAGATAAGTTACGGGAGGATTTCTTATCAGAGTAATGTGAGGCTTTATTCCTAGAGGCGTGCAGAGATTTAGAGGGAACAGGATGTGGGTGGATATGTTTGGATGTGTTTGCCCTGCAAGAGGGACTTGAGAGAAGGGAAATGGGAGACGAGTAAGGGGTGATATTGCTGGTATCAGTTAGGTTATGTGAGGGTTTCTTTTTGGAGATAAGGTTGGGGTTGATGTCTCTGTATGAGAGATTGAGGGATGAGTGAGGGAGGGTGGAAGAGGGGAGGAGCGGGATGTGGATGAGATTAGATAAGGTACGTGAGAAACTCTTGTTAGTGTGAGAAGAAAATCGAGGGGGGCCAGGGTTAGGGTTGATGTTGCTTGATGAGAGAAGGAGAAGGAGTAGTAGAGAGCGTGGTAAAGCGGAGATGGTACAGCAGAAGCAAGGGTGGGGTTGCCTTAGAGAGAGAGGGGTTGGTTGAATGTAGGAGATGGTGTGCTGGAGCTCAAGAGCAGATGCTAGGTGAGGGGAGAGAATGGAGGGCGAAGTGAGGAGGGTAGGGGGGTAGGGGGGTAAGGGGAAGAGGAGGGGGTGTTGGTAGGAGGGTTGGCAGTTGGGGAGGATGAGGGGGACAATGTGATGTGGGGCCATGGTAACGGGCAACAAGTTCTGAGCAAGTACAGGGTATCAGTTCTATGCAAACACTGGGAAACAGTACTACACAGGCAGTGGGTAGCAGTTCGATGCAAACACTGGGTAGCAGTTCAAAGCAACACTGGATAGCAGATCTATGCAAACACTGGGTAACAGTACTACACAGGCGATGGGTAGAAGTTCTATGCAGGCAATGGGTAGCGGTTCTATGCAGGCAATGGGTAGCGGTTCTATGCAGGCAATGGGTGGCTGTTCTGTGCAAACACTGGGTAACAGTACTACACAGGCTGTCACCAGCAGAGGCTAAACTAATGTTATTTAGCTTAGTGCACTACTGGCCCTGACCTTTCTATAAAAAGAAAGTGTAGTTGCAAGTCGAGGGTCAGGTTTAAACAAGGATTTATTCCCCTCCCGGGGTTTTGCTGGACTTTCAAAAATAATACACTTCCAAACTCAAAAGATAACCATACTTCTGGTATAAACAAATGGATAAAGAAAAGTAGCTTCTTGCTTCACAAATCAAATGACAAAACAAAATATATCATCAAGGTAAACACCTGGGCAGTATCCACTGTGCAGACCTGTCTCTCTAGCAGGCTTATTAGCTCTCAGCGCAGAGAGGTCTCTTCAGTCATCACTAGAGAACAGTCCATCTTTTCCTCATAAGATAAACCTTCATTCTGGTCAGTACACATGGGCTCCTCAAGTGACTCGTCTTCCCTTTGGCAGAGAGTTTGTAACCTCCTCCAGTCAGTGACTGGTCTCTCTTCAAAACTCTCTTCCTGGTCAGGGAGATAATTATCTGAGCCTTGATAAAACTGCTTTTCAGCTTTTCTGTTACACCTTGCTCTTGTCAATTTGCTGCTAGGCTTCTCACACAAACATTCAGGCTCTGCTCTCATACAAATATCCTGAAGCAGTTCACTATCTCTATTATAAGGATGTGAATACCTTAAAAGTTTCTGGCTTTCATTAGCAAAGGGTTTTCTGTGGTTAAACTCACGGTTGGAGAATGACTGCCTGTTATGTCTCCCAGCCCTTCTTGGCTTCTTATTCCAGGCCTCAGAATACACAGGGTTAGGCTGACAATACTCTGACCTTTTGTTGAAGGGTTTTAGGTTCTCTCTGACCTGCCAGGTTTC
This sequence comes from Ichthyophis bannanicus, assembly GCA_033557465.1. Lineage (NCBI taxonomy): Eukaryota > Metazoa > Chordata > Amphibia > Gymnophiona > Ichthyophiidae > Ichthyophis > Ichthyophis bannanicus. The sequence goes on from CM066034.1 coordinate 950,533,639, forward strand.
ACAAATGCTTGCAGCTTCTGTGTCATCAAAACCTTCGTCAGAAATCATACAGGAATCACATTCAGCCTCTCTTCCTGGATTCTCTCTCTCCTGGACTTGAGCATAATAGGGATTCTCCTTTCTGGCCTGCTCCCAAGCTCTGGCCCGTTCCTGAACTCCAACTCCAACTAACTCTGTTTGCCTGCCTGCTTTCTTATGCAGAGTTATGGGCGTTTTCCTGCATATGTGCAGAGTGTTTCCCTCAGTGTTTGGGGAGTGTCTGTTGGCTGGGCGTGCCTTCAGGTCTCGTGCCTCAGCCTGCTCTGGTTGCCTATAGCAACTAGGAAGCTTTTTCTCTCCCTTTCTGTCAGTGTCTGTGCCGTACTCTTCAGCTTTTTGTGTCTTAAAGTTACAGGGCATATTTTCGGTGTTACACATCCCCCTTCTTAAGACATTACGAGCTGCTGACGTCCCCGTCGGACAGCGCGTAATCCTATCCGAACGGAACCTTTCGCTCACTACCTGCACTAGTCTTACATCTGCTGACCTCTCCCTCCAAGGCTTCAGCAGGTTTAAATGGTATGTCTGGTGGCGCCCATTTTCATGCTCCACCCTGTAGGACACAGGACCTACCTGATCAATTATTTTGGCCGGGCCTTTCCATCTGGCCTCAAACTTTGGACCCGCGTTCGCTACCTGGATTACCACTCTATCCCCTATGGATAACTTCCTGGCTCTAGTTCCCCGGTCATAGTATTTCTTCTGCCGGCGTTGGCTGGCCTGCAGATTGTCCATAGACACTCGGGAAGTCCGTTCTAGACGGTTCCTGAGGTCTTTTAAAAATTGTGGTACCCCCATTTCTGTCTCCTCCGGTGCAACCCACTGCTCCCGAAGGATATCTAAAATACCTCTCGGGGTCCTACCAAATAGGAGTTCGTAGGGTGATGCACCCAACGATGTCTGCACGCGTTCCCTACAGGCGTACAGAACGAATGGGAGGACATTGTCCCATTCCACCATATTACCTCCTAAGCTCCGCCTTAACATTTGCTTTAGGGACTGGTTCATGCGTTCCACCAACCCGTTAGACTGGGGGTGGTACGCCGAAGTGCGGATATGTTTTATCCCGAAAGCGTCCCAAAGCATAGCTAGGTGTCTTGAGGTGAAATTGGTTCCTTGATCTGTTAGGATCTCCTGAGGAAAGCCAATTTCACAAAAGAGCTTTATGAGCTCTATTGAGATTGTCCGTGCTGAAATATTTCGCAGGGGTATTGCCCACGGAAACCTGGTCGCGTGATCCATGATCACCAGGATATATTGGAAGCCCCTTGGGGTTCGTATTAACGGGCCCACAATATCCATGGCTAACTTCCTCACTGGGGTTGCAATGGTGGGTGGTGTAACCATTGGTACTGGCTTTGGCCTGGCAGCTGCCCCTCGTTGGCATGCTGGACAGGACTCGCAATACCGGGTTGTTTCCTTAAACACCCCCGGCCAGTAAAAGCGAGCCAGCACCTGGTCCAATGTCCCTTGGACACCTTTATGGCTGCCGACAGGGTGGTCGTGCGCCAACCTTAACACTACTGATTTAAAAGTAGTTGGTACCACCAATTGCTTGCGCACCGTCCCCGTCCTGGGATCCGCGCTTTCCCTATATAGTAGTTCGCTTTCTAAAAAGAACCTGGGCAAAATTGTCCTGGCCTCCCGAGCATATTCGAATGCCCTTTTCAATGCGGGATCCCCCTGCTGTTCTTTGGGGAAGGAAGGGAATTTCCTTACCAGCTCTGCTGGCACCCAAGGTAAACCCTCCCCGGCCTCCAGGTCGGTTCTTCCCTGCGACCTTTGTCTTCTCTCCTGCCTTCGTCTTGCCCTATCCTTCCTAACCTTTTTGGGAAGGTCAATTAACTCTTCATTATAGGGGAGTATATTCTGGGGTTCCTCCTCTTGGTCGGGCTCTGGCTCTGGAATTTCGTCCTTATCTCGGGGCTCTTCCTCTGGCTCCGCTATGGGACTTGTCCCTGCCTCTGAGACCTTACGTTGGGACCTAGTAGAAACTAGACCTACCCTTTCATCTAACTTTTCTTTAAGAGCTTTTTGAAAGGAGGGCCAATCCCTGCCTAGCACCACTTCCCTGGGAAGGTTCGGGATCACCACTACAGGCATCTTTTCTTTTCTACCTAGTCCTTCTACTACCACATCATACAAGGAATAATAGGAGGGGATTCCATCCATACCTTTCATACGCACAGAAGGGGGTATTTGGCATAGTACCAAAGGATTATTAGTCAACATGGCCTGCCACATCTTGGAGGAGACCATACTTTGGTCGGCTCCTGTATCAAGGAGTGCGACTGCCTTTACACCCTCTACTCGGACGTCCATAAGAAATCCTCCCCCAGGGTCCTTCTCTCCCGCTACAATTAGGGCAACACGTTCTTTGCAGTCCCTACGCACATGACCATTTTTTCCACAGTGAAAACATCTGATCATATTATAGCTTTTTACATTTTCTTTTGGAACCGTCGAAGCATAAGCTTTCCTTATACCAGGCATCTTTTCCATGCCTGTTACCCTCATCCTACTATCTCTAGAAGCTCCGGCCAATTCAGCTTCAAAATAGCATTCGGTCATTTCCGCTGCTTCTCTAGTGGATTGACATTTTTGTAACAGCAGGAAAGCTTTTACTTCGGCGGGTACAGCTTCAAAATACTGCTCTAGCAGCACCGCATCCATTAAGGTTTCTATCGTGGCCCTTTCTGGAGCCAACCACTTTGCTGCTAAACCTTTCAACCTCTGCATTAAAGCTTTAGGTGTCTCCTGGGGCAAGAGCCTTGCCTCCCTAAAAAGTCGGCGATAATGTGTAGGGGTTAAACCTAGCCTATCTTGAACTGCCAATTTTACATCTGGATAACTGGTCACTAGGCCAGCGGGCATCGCCTTATAGGCCGCCAATGCCTCTCCAGTTAACGACATGGCAAATCGGACTGCCCATTGGTCTAGGGGCCACTTAGCCGCCTGAGCGATTCGCTCGAATGCGTCCGAATAATCATCAAAGTTATCACTTTTTTGTAAAGGTCCTAGTGCCAATGCACCATAGTGTTGTACTCCTACCGCCGTTGGTACCGGTACACTTTCCTCCGCAGCTGTAGTAGTGGATGTCCGCTGTAGTAGCGTGGTCACCAAGTCCAACAGGGGCTTTTGCTGCGCAGCCAGTGCTGCCATAGTCCTGTCCTGGGCCTGTCGTGCCAGCTCACTTTGTGCCTTCCACTGCTCTTCCATCCATTTCATCATTTCTTTGGAATCCATCTTGGCGCTTGCGGTATACCTGTATAGGCGAGAAAAAAACAGAGGGCCCACCAAGTGCGGCACACAATATATTTCTTTCTCCCTATCTGCTTTTATCCAGATATCTCTCTCCCCCTTTCTCCACAATCCTTACCACCCGTGCCCAGCCACTTGTACCTTAGCACGGTGAAGGATCTTATTTTGAGAAAGGTTCTCTGCACCTCCGTCCGGTCAGATTGTGGATGTCCTCTCAGTATCAGGATTTTCTTCCTCTCAGGATTTCCTTTGCTGCTGTGAGTTTTCTTTTTTTTTTTTCTTCTTCTTCCACTCTGTTTTTCTTTTGAAAAAACTTTGGACAGTAGTATTGCTTTTTTTTTTCAAAAATCCAACGTGCTACGCCATTTTATATGTCACCAGCAGAGGCTAAACTAATGTTAAGAACATAAGAACATAAGAACATAAGAAATGCCATACTGGGTCAGACCGAGGTCCATCAAGCCCAGTATCCTGTTTCCAACAGTGGCCAATCTAGGTCATACGTACCTAGCAGTTTCCCCAAAAGACACAGGTTCTGCAGTGCTTGTACTAGGCCAAGCATTGATATCCTGGGTCCCTTTTTAATAGTGGTTTATGGACCTTTCCTCCAGGAACTTGTCCAAACCTTTTTTAAACCCAGCTATACTAACAGCCCTTACTACATCCTCCGGTAACAGATTCCAGAGTTTGATTACACGTTGAGAGAAGAAATATTTTCTCCTATTTGTCTTAAATAGTTTACCCTGTAGCTTCATTACATGCCCCCTAGTCCTTCTATATTCTGATAGCGTAAACAATTTATCCACGTTTATCCGTTCCACTCCATTCATTAATTTATACACCTCTATCATATCTCCCCTCAGCCGCCTCTTTTCTAGGTTAAAGAGCCCTAACCTTTTTAGCCTCTCTTCATAGGAGTAGCCTTCCATCCCCTTCACCAATTTGGTGGCTCTTCTCTGTACTTTTTCTAATAACTCTATGTCCTTTTTAAGATACGGTGACCAGAATTGCACACAATATTCAAGGTGCGGTCGTACCATGGAGCGATACAGAGGCATTATAATATCCTTTGTTTTATTCTCCATCCCTTTCCTTATGATACCTAGCATTCTATTTGCTTTCTTGGCCGCCGCTGCACACTGGGCGGAGGGTTTTAACATGTTATCCACGATGACTCCTAAATCTTTTTCCTGGGTGGTGGTTTCTAATGTGGAGCCTTGCATCTTGTAACTATAGTGTGGGTTGTTCTTTCCTAGGTGCATAACTTTGCACTTGTCCACATTAAATTTCATCTGCCATTTGGATGCCCAGTCTTCCAATTTATCCAGATCCTCCTGCAGTTTTCCACAATCCTCTTGGGTTTTAACAACTTTAAACAGTTTTGTGTCATCTGCAAATTTGATTACCTCACTAGTTATTCCCTTTTCCAGGTCATTTATGAATATGTCAAAAAGCAGCGGACCCAGTACTTAGCTTAGTGCACTACTGGCCCTGACCTTTCTATAAAAAGAAAGTGTAGTTGCAAGTCGAGGGTCAGGTTTAAACAAGGATTTATTCCCCTCCCGGGGTTTTGCTGGACTTTCAAAAATAATACACTTCCAAACTCAAAAGATAACCATACTTCTGGTATAAACAAATGGATAAAGAAAAGTAGCTTCTTGCTTCACAAATCAAATGACAAAACAAAATATATCATCAAGGTAAACACCTGGGCAGTATCCACTGTGCAGACCTGTCTCTCTAGCAGGCTTATTAGCTCTCAGCGCAGAGAGGTCTCTTCAGTCATCACTAGAGAACAGTCCATCTTTTCCTCATAAGATAAACCTTCATTCTGGTCAGTACACATGGGCTCCTCAAGTGACTCGTCTTCCCTTTGGCAGAGAGTTTGTAACCTCCTCCAGTCAGTGACTGGTCTCTCTTCAAAACTCTCTTCCTGGTCAGGGAGATAATTATCTGAGCCTTGATAAAACTGCTTTTCAGCTTTTCTGTTACACCTTGCTCTTGTCAATTTGCTGCTAGGCTTCTCACACAAACATTCAGGCTCTGCTCTCATACAAATATCCTGAAGCAGTTCACTATCTCTATTATAAGGATGTGAATACCTTAAAAGTTTCTGGCTTTCATTAGCAAAGGGTTTTCTGTGGTTAAACTCACGGTTGGAGAATGACTGCCTGTTATGTCTCCCAGCCCTTCTTGGCTTCTTATTCCAGGCCTCAGAATACACAGGGTTAGGCTGACAATACTCTGACCTTTTGTTGAAGGGTTTTAGGTTCTCTCTGACCTGCCAGGTTTCACAAATGCTTGCAGCTTCTGTGTCATCAAAACCTTCGTCAGAAATCATACAGGCATCACATTCAGCCTCTCTTCCTGGATTCTCTCTCTCCTGGACTTGAGCATAATAGGGATTCTCCTTTCTGGCCTGCTCCCAAGCTCTGGCCCGTTCCTGAACTCCAACTCCAACTAACTCTGTTTGCCTGCCTGCTTTCTTATGCAGAGTTATGGGCGTTTTCCTGCATATGTGCAGAGTGTTTCCCTCAGTGTTTGGGGAGTGTCTGTTGGCTGGGCGTGCCTTCAGGTCTCGTGCCTCAGCCTGCTCTGGTTGCCTATAGCAACTAGGAAGCTTTTTCTCTCCCTTTCTGTCAGTGTCTGTGCCGTACTCTTCAGCTTTTTGTGTCTTAAAGTTACAGGGCATATTTTCGGTGTTACAAGGCGATGGGTAGAAGTTCTATGCAGGCAATGGGTGGCAGTTCTGTGCAGACAATGGGTAGCAGTTCTATGCAAACACGGTAGCAGTTCAAAGCAACACTGGGTAGCAGATCTATGCAAACACTGGGTAACAGTACTACACAGGCAATGGGTAGCAGTTCTATACAAACACTTGTAGCAGTTCAAAGCAACACTGGGCAGCAGTTCTATGCAGGCAATGGGTAGCAGTTCTATGCAGGCAATGGTTAACAGTTCTATGTGGCAATGGGTAGCAGTTCAAAGCAACACTGGGTAGCAGTTCTGTGCAGGCAATGGGTAGCAAGTTCTAGTCGGGTAGTGGAGAGGAAGATCAATGCCAGCAGTGGGAAGCAAGTCAAGGAAGGTTACTTGAAGGTAAATGCGGTGATCATGAGATGGTTAGGGTCAGGGGGCCAAGGGTGGAGGAGCAATCATGGGTCAGGGGGCCAAGGGTGGAGGAGCAATCATGCTTACTCGGCTCTAGGCAGCTATGATGATTTGGAGGAGCAGGGTAGATGGCTCAAGCCAGTGCACCCCCAGGCCCGTGCCAAAGGGCCCTCTGGCGAGGCCCTCAGGCGTGGGCCTACCAGGCGTGGGCGCGCCCGCTGGCGCACACCGTTTTAAAGGGCCAATCGCCCTTTGATGATCCGGCGGCGGCGGCGTGAGTGAGGGCTCCTGCTGGCGCATGCTGCTTTAAAGGGCCGATCGCCCTTTGATGATCCGGTGGCGGCGGTGTGAGTGAGGGCTCCTGCTGGCACACGCCGCTTTAAAGGGCCGATCGCTCTTTGATGATCCATCGGTGGCGGCATAACCGCCACTAAATCCAAGTCAGTCTCTTTATTTATTTATTTTATTTATTTAGACAGTTTTGTATACCACCTTATCCTTCAATCAAAGTGGTCACAACACAATTGGAGGGATACATTTAACAGGAGGGGATACGACTCACATACGTAAACACTATGTGCTTGTAGGTCTAATTGGTAATGAGTAGTTGGGGCCAAGTGATGTAGGTAGCTGTTGGGCCAAATGGGTGTAATCTAGTGGTTGGCAGCTTAAAGTGGTTGCTCATAGGCCTCAGTAAAAAGAAGGGTCTTGAGTGCCTTGCGGAAGTCTTTGGTGTCGTTTAAGGTCCTTAAGTCCATAAGGAAGGAGTTCCATAGTGCAGGTGCCAGTAGCGAGGGAGCTCTCTTAGATGTTGTTTGGTTAGTCTTGTGATAGCCAGCGGGAGTGCTGACCCTGTTGCCATTGTTGGTTCTTCTAGGTCTGTTGCTGTCATCTCTGGTTATTATATCCTGGAGCACATCTGCTGACCGGTGGTGGAAGATTTTGAAGATGTTCAGGATTGTTTTGAATTTTGCCCTTGCACCATTTGAAGTGGGTGAATAGTCTGTTGGGGGAGGCCTTGGTATAATGAGTTTCCATAGTCTAGCAGTGGGTGATAACTGCTTTGCAAACTGTGCGGAAGTGGTCTTGGTTAAGGACAGGTTTGAGTTTTCTGATGATCCTCAATCGGTGGTAGGCTTTTGCCGCTGTTTTAGTAATGTGAGAATCGTTTCTATTAAAGCCTCAACATCTGGGGTCTTATTTCCCATAATACAAGCATTAATATACACTGCTTTCTAGACATTGCCTCTTTTACCCATTTCTACAGAGGTATTACATGTTTCACTTACCTAAGGGCTTCTACTTATCTGGGGGCTTTCTTAACCCATCTCCAACAAATCTAGTTTAAAGCCCTCTTCAATAGGTTAGCCAGTCTGCTGTTGAAGACTCTTACATCCTTCTTGGATAGATGGATACAATTTCTACAAAGCAGCCCTTGGAAAATCATCTCATGGTCCAAGAAATCAAAAGGCTGTTGATGACACTATCCACGCAGCCATGCATAATCTCCAAGATGCAAGCTTCTGTGCCTTGGCCTTTATCCTCAAAACGGAGGATTGAAGAGAATACCACCTGTGCACCTATCTGCTTTACCTCTCTCCCAGAGCCATGAAGTCATGCTTGATATGCTTGGAGGGTACCTAGCAGTATCAATTGGACCAACATGGATGAGCATCATTGGATAATAGTCAGTAAGCTTGATGAATCTCAGCAAACTCTCCATAATATCTCAGATTTTGGCACCTGGTAAACAGCACACCTCCTTAGACATCAAGTCTGGTTGACAGATTGATGCCTCAGTACCCCTGAGAAGAAAGTCACTAACCACCACTACACTTTGTTTCCTTGTGATCACTGATTCTGAAATTTGGGGGTGCTTGAGCTCTGGTTCTTCCTGTTTCTGGGATGTTTTCAACTCCTCCACATCCAGGGCTACATATTTATTTAATTTGAGGGCTGGAGGAGTTGGATTGTCAATTCTTTAGGCTCTGGTGATTCGTGTCGAAGTCTCTTCATTCTGTAGCTTACTACCTTTACCTCTATCGGAGAGCGTGGATTCCTTAAGAACCATCTCATCAATATATTTCTCGCTTTCACGGATACTTCTCAGCCTCTCCACCTCTTGTCTGAGTTCCTCCATTTGTTTCATGAGGGCTTCAGCTTGCAGACATGCACATGAAAGTCATACCTCGACTGGGGTCAGGCTGTTCTTCTGGACAGAGGCAGAAGCTGTAACAGGGGCAACATCTTTGGTAATGTGATTCTTCCCAGTCATAGTTCAGTTCTTGGAGCTGTGGTACCTTGCTTGTAATGGAGACCCTTAAGTTTCATGTCATTTCCTATTATTTGAGTCTGTTCCTTATCTGTATTGTTTTCAAGTTAATTTGAAAATCTTTTTTGATGTTATCTGGATAAAATCTAGAACTAGACAACCTAAGGAAATTCATAAAAGAACTTCAACATTTATTTCTGGAGGATGAATTACTGAAGAAAATTTTAAAATATTTCATTTTATCAAAGTCATTTTTTTCTTCTTCAAATTTGAATGCTCTTCTTCATTTCCCATGGCTCCCCTGAACCTTCTCCTTCTGATGCTAACTTTTCCCAATCTTTTCCCTTCTTTCAAATAACTTCAAAGGTCAAGTCAGCATTGCCCATTCCCTACTTTCTTCACCTCTTCAGCTATTTTATCTTTTACCCTATCATCTGCTCTTGAGCTTCAACATTTTATTCCTCTCATTCAGCCATCTCTACTCTTTCTAAGAACACCTCACCCTCATTACTGTTGTGCTTCCTCTTCCCCATACTCTCCTGCTCTTTCTCTCATCTGTGCATTCCCAATTCTGGCCCTCCAAGGCATCTCTCACCCTACCTGTTGAAATAAAATTGAAACCTCTCAAATTGTATTCATATTCCTCTCCTTTTCCCTTCTTCTTCCCCTTTGATTGTGCCTCCAACAAAATTAACTACATTCATGACTTCTTGATCTCTAACACTTACATGGCTGGCTATGGTGATGTTGTTGGATTGCTATTTCTCCTTCATGCCAGTTTTAACCCCTTCTTCCACATCACTCTCAATATCATTCAAGTCTACTCCTTGTAGCTTTCATTTATTAACCCCCTGACAAGTCTACCTTTTCCTTTCTCACCAACTTTGACACCTGGCTTTCTTCTTTCTTGAGCCATCTTCCCCACACCTAATTTTTGGGGATTTTAACATTCATGTTGATGACCCCTCTGACTCTCATGCTTCAAAGCTCCTTGCCTTAACCTCCTCATTCAACTCCTAACTATGTTCTACAGCCCTTATTTGTCAGCATAGACACTGCCTCAACCTTGTCTTTTTTTGGCAGCTTCACTCCCTCAGTCTTCTCCACCACTGTTCTTCTCCTATCTGACTAGTATCTGTAAACCTTTTCTCTTAACAACCTCCCACCACAGTCTCATCCAGTCTCCACCAACACATTTAGGAATCTTCAGGCTATGGACCCTTCCACTCCCTCCATTGCCGTCTTATCTCATCTCTTATTCACAGAGTCATCTGAGTTTGTCAAGGTGGCAGTATCTTCCTATAATACTGTCATCTTCTCTGCTTTGGATGATCCCATGCCTTCCATTCCATGTCCCGGGCAACATACTGTACCTCATCCATGGCTAACCTCTAAATTCTGCTATCTATATTCCTGTGCTCACGCTGACTTTATACATTTCATCTTATTTTATTTATTTTATTTAGTGTACATTTGTAACCCGCTGCTTCCAGTGATCAGCAGCGGTGTCTATACATAGGAGGTTTGGCTGTACTGGCCAGGATTAATTTATATACAATGTGATTTGGGGGGGGGGGGGATAGAGCACAGCAAGCATAGGGTTACAAGATTTACAGTAGATTGAATATTGTAGTTACATACAGGTACTTAATACATATTTACAGTTGCTGCCTGTTAGGACTTTACAAATGATGACCCTTATATACAAATTTACACATTGCTGAGTTTACTTCTGGAGGTTAGTATATTTCATGTGGTTAAGTTGTAATGTGCTTGGAAAAGATGTGTCTTGAGTAGTTTTCTAAAGTCTTTCAAATCACTGACTTATTGCTAATCTCCTTCCATCTGCCATAGCACTTGTCAAGCAAGAATATTGCATCCATCTGACAAACTCTTGCCTCCGATCCTTCCTATCTCTTTGTGACACTCAACTCTCCTCCTATATTTCCTCTGCCTCTGACCCCTCATTCACTTTCTGCCCAGAGTTTGGCTATTTCCATGAAAAGGTTCATAAGATCTTCACTGGATCACCTCCCTCACTCCTTCCTCTGCTTCATTCTCAGATCTTTCCTACAACCTCTGCCACACTTTCTTCCTTTTCTTAAATCACTGAGGAGGAAATAGAATATCATATCTCCTCCTCCAAATTCACTATCTTCTCCTCACATCCCTTCCTACCCAGCTACTAAGCTCTATCTGCCTCACTGTCATCCCTTCCATTGGTATAGTAATATCCTCATCCTATCTCTTTCCACTGCAACTGTTCCTGATGCTGTCAAGCATGCTGTGCTTGCACTGTTCCATAAAAAAACTTTTACTGGACACTACCTGACCTTCCAATTATTGGGAAATGTCAAACACCCGAAAATTAGTATTCAAATGTAGAACCATGCAAAAAAGATGGAATACTACGAGTTCCCTCCACCATCCACTATCGTTATTTGTCGGGCATAAACCAAGCGAGAGACAAAACCATTCCGTCACTCACATATAGTACATGCCCCTTTTTTTGATTAAACAAAGATCATTTTATACGTGGTTTAAAAACCAGCAATAAGAGCAGATCACACTTATCTTATCCACCGCACGACGTGCACGTTTCGGGGCTGCCGCCCCTGTATCAAGTGCCTCCAAGGAAAATGCAGTGTGTGTGCCCACCTGTACATAACTGATGAAAAACGCCGACTTAATGGCGGTAAAGTGGAGGAGAATTTCTCAGGATTGGCTGACGTGAACCACGCCTATTTGCTCAGAACCAATCACCAGAAGGGAAACTCGACCAAAACGAGGATCCCTGCAGTGAAAGGTGGAATAACAAAATGTCAAAGTCCCAACCAGTCATTGTCCCGATTAAGGCCACCCGGAGTGACTGTGTGTAGGTTAAAGATCCAACGTTGTTCCATTCTACGTAATCTTGCAGTGCGATCACCACCCCGGGGATCCAGGGGAACGTGATCTATCACAGTCCATTTCAACTCATCAAAAGAGTGATGCAAGTCCAAGCAGTGTTTCACCAGCGGGGCTGTCAAAACCTCCTGACGAAAGCGTGAGGCATGCTCTCCCAAACGGGTTTTGACTAACCGGGTGGTGCTCCCTATATAACGCAAGGGACAAGGGCATTCCAAAAAGTAAACCACAAACTGAGACGTACAGGAAGTCTGCCACCGGTGAAAAAATCATCGGGGAGATGATAAATCAGACCAAGAAGATCCAGAAATAGTAGTGGAACAATATGCACAATTATTGCATGCTGAATGAAAGCCCGATCTGGTCCCCGGACAAATTGGTCTATCTACCAACGTTGCGGATTTTACCAACCGATCCCGTAAGTTACATCCCCGAGAGAACGTAATCCGTAAGGGCTTGTTGAAACAAGGGTTTAAGGAAAGAATTGGCCAATGTTTCTTAAGAATATGAGTCACTTCCCGTGAATGACACATATACGGTAATATACCAGTCAGCATATCAGCAGAAGCGTCGGTGAAATCATCACCGGGTTTTCTAACTGCTGGTAGTGCGGACATATCTGCATCCAAAAACCATTCCCTGTGGGAGTATAGAGCCCGACGGTAAGCACGGGAGATTACTGGTTTAGGGTAACCTCTGTCCATAAGACGGTTCCTCAAATCCGCCGCATGAAATTTAAACTGAGCAATAGATGTACATAGACGTCGAATCCGTAAAAATTGACCATATGGTAAACCATTCCGTAGAGGTTCTGGATGGAAACTAGTGTATTTCAATAAACAGTTTTGCTGAACCGGTTTTCTATACAAAGTTGTCGACAACGAAGTGCCCTCCTGGTAAACCACCATATCCAAAAAGTCCAGACGGTCCAAGGCAGTGTGAGCAGTGAATTGGATACGAGGTTTTAGAGTCCCAAGCCAAGTAATAAACTCATTCAAGGAGGCGGCATCAGATGTCCAAACAAAGAAGATGTCATCCAGAAAACGTTTCCATAGGGCCACGTTAGCAAAGTGCTGAGAGGGATAGATGTAACGTTCCTCAATATCTGCCATGTACAACATAGCAACCGAGGGCGCCACTGTGGCCCCCATTGCTATCCCATGAATTTGTTGAAAAAACTCCCCCTCAAATAGGAAGTAACCATGAGTGAGTACCAAAGATACCAATTCCAAAAAAAAAGCCTTGGGGACACGCTCTGGGATATATTTAAATTTTGATTGGAGAAGAGTCAAAGATTCCCCCTGATCCACATTCGTGTATAAGGAGACGTTTTGGTCGAGTTTCCCTTCTGGTGATTGGTTCTGAGCAAATAGGCGTGGTTCACGTCAGCCAATCCTGAGCAATTCTCCTCCACTTTATCGGCCATTAAGTCGGCGTTTTTCATCGGTTATGTACAGGTGGGCACACACACTGCATTTTCCTTGGAGGCACTTGATACAGGGACGGCAGCCCCGAAACATGCACGTCGTGCGGTGGATAAGATAAGTGTGATCTGCTCTTATTGCTGGTTTTTAAACCACGTATAAAATGATCTTTGTTTAATCAAAAAAAGGGGCATGTACTATATGTGAGTGACGGAATGGTTTTGTCTCTCGCTTGGTTTATGCCCGACAAATAACGATAGTGGATGGTGGAGGGAACTCGTAGTATTCCATCTTTTTTGCATGCTTCCAATTATTGGGCCATCTTCGTCCTCCCTTTCACATCCAAACTACTTGAATGCACAGTTCAATACCACTGTCTTAACTTTCTTTCCTCAAGCCATTCTGAATCTACTGTAATCTGATTTTAGTCCTCTATATTCTACAGAAAGGGCCCTTGCCAAAGTCTCCAGTGACCTGTTTCTGGTGAAATCTAAGGGCCTTTATTGATCCTTATCCTTCTTGACCTATCTGCTGCCTTTGACAATGCTGATCCTGACTTCTCCTTGATGCCCTATTCTCTCTTGGATTTTGGGCTCTGTTCTGTCTTGGTTTTCTTCTTATTTTTCCCATCTGGTGGATCCTTCTCTACTACTATCCCACTTTTAGTCAATGTACCTCAGGGCTCTGTCGGGATCTATTTTTTCTATATACTTGCTCCCTTTGTGCTCTGATCCTCTCATGTTATGCTGATCACTCTCAGATTTATCTCTGCACCAGAAATCTCTCCAGGAATCCAGACCCAAATCTCAGCCTACTTGTACAACATTGCTACCTGGACATCCCGTCAACGTCTGAAACTGAACATGGTAAAGAAGGAAATCCTTATCTTTTCCCCTAAACTCACATCTCCCTTCATTTTTGCCCTTGTTCTGTGGATAATATTGGCATTCTCTCTGTCTCTTCGGCTCAGAAGCCTGGGGTCATTTTTGACTCCCTCTCTCGTTCAATAAACATATCCAACAGATAAAAAATGTCATTTCTTTCTCTGTAACATCAGCAAGATTTGCCCCTTCCTTTTTGAACACACATGCAGGGTGGATGTGTGTGGATTAAACAACACATGGGTATTTGAAAAAGAAAACCATTGTCCTATGTCAAACAGCCTGTTGTGTGCCTGGGTTCAGCTGCACTCCTGTCTCTGAGAGAGGGGGTAGGAGAGTTTTGAAAGTGCCTTTTCTACGAGTAAACTCCAAAATCTTGATTCTATTACATTTGGCATTCTTACACTGTGAAGTTGACATTTCTCAGCAGAGATAATTATCCAGATTAGACTGCCACTTGTTGGCCTTTTTTATAAACTATAAAATAAGGTAATTATATTCCTAACAAGCTAAGGGACTTGGCATCCGACCACATTTTTTGACCTTTTGTAAAGGTCCAGTATTTAAGTATGGCACTAATGCGTGAATTTCTTTGTAATGTTTTCCTGCAATCAGTCAGACCTAAATATTTTGCACTGACTAAGTGTGTTTTTCTCCTCAGATTTCCTATAGCTATATCAATGGGCATGAATTCAAAACTTTGAAAATGTTCTATCAAACGGTTATTCACCAATGTTAGGAAATAAAACGTAATCATAACTTATGCTAAGAAAGTGCATGGGAGGCCCTGTGTTCATTATGAAGACCCCTTTATATGGGTTCTGATGGCAGCTTCATTTCAGAATAGCAGAGCACATGAGTTTCATCGGGGAAGGGATAATGTTATATGGGACTTGAATGAGCAAAATATGTATTTAATTCTTTGGATTTATCTCACGGCTTTCCAGTAGTAGCACAAGGCAAGTTACATCCAGGTACGCTAGGTATCTCCCTGTCCCCTGAGAGCTTGCAATCTAATTTTGTACCTTGTTTTTTACATACTCAAGTAGGCTCTTCTAAAGTGCCTGAGGTATGCCCGAGGTATGTTCTCATAAAAGTAAGCACTGAGAATTCGTAGCGGCTCATTTTGATGAAATTTATGTAGGAATTCTGAGCAGCAAAGAATAGGCATGGGCAGGGCAGGCATGTCTGATTAAATTTTATGAGATACACACATAAAATTCCACCTGCCTTGGAGCTGGTATAAATTGGTACATTGACTTTCCCTGGGGTCATTTTATAAAGTCACATAGGCGCACATTGTCTTTATAAAATAGACATTATATAGGCATCTATAGGCTTTGATAACCTTGGCACCGTTATAAAATTACCTTCTATGGAGGTAATTTTAGAAAGTGTTTTCTGCATCTAAATCCTGTTTTACATGCAGAAAAAAGGTCTTTGATAAAATTGAATATGTAAATATAGGGGCACAGGGCATATACTTATGCATATGCTACTCAATGTAGGCATTCCCAGGGGCATAGTTTGGGTGGACTAGGAGCGTAGTTATGCAGATGCTAATTTTATAAAATATGAAAGTGCATGTGTAAGCACAAGCAGACATTTACAGTGATTTCGGAGCAGCTGTGAATGTGTGTGCCTGCTCTTTGTGCACCACAGGAGCTGGTTTTGACCTCCTGATTTATAAAGGCAAATAAAAAGTAATTGAGTATCCCAATAGACCAAGCTGCATTAACTAACCCACTAAATTCATCACTTGTTGCCTGGGCAAAGAGTCATTTTCTGTATGCGATTGTTTAGAAGTCTATTACATTCTGAAGTTCATAAATCTACTTCTCTAGAAACAACAATTATAGGCAAAAATGTGCATATAAATCACTATTTAAACTCATTCAGCATCAATTAGGTTTGTGCTTGCTCCCACTCATAATACAAATAGCAACTGCTCTTCATAGCGGCAGTACTAATTCCAAAATAAAGGGGCCCTTTTACTAAAGGGTACACTAGCTTTCAGTGACCATCTGGAGCACACTAAAGGTGTACCTTGGAAATGTGTTGACAGCTAGGTGGGGCATGACAGCGTTGCTATGTTAGGGTTGCAAGTGGGAAGCTTAGGGATGGAAAGCAGATGGGGTGAATGTTGTATAGGCCTTGCACCCATGCTACCTGCATAGTGGGCAAGTAGAATGGGTGTACCCACCAACTCTTCCATAGGTGGCATTGAATGCACCCATGCTATTGCGCCATGGCAGGACCATGTGTATCTCAGTAACTGCTCTCCCTGCTCCCGTCAGTTAATGCTGTGGTGTTGCCTTAATGCGCCATAGATTTGCACGTTATAGCACATTTGAGGCAACACCATAGCACCTCAGCAGCATTTAGTAAAAGGGCCTCAACGTCTTTATTCACCAGCGACTTGAATTGAAGTGCTTGTAAGGAGGGTGTCATGGTATTGACATAAGCAGCACAAAATCTTGTATCAATGACTTTGACATCAGTGTTTCAACTGAAGTGGTTTGTCCCTGGGATAATGTAGCTTTATAGGTACTTACACATCTTAAAGGAAAGGAGGTGCTCTCAGATGAAGCTCGTTATCCAAATCAGTCATACACTAAGGGCCTGAGATTAATTAAGCTTCAAGTGAACAAGGTATATTAAACATATTAGGTACAGTTTTATTAATATACATATCCATAGCAACCCTTAGTAAGTAAAGAACTTAGACTTAAACACAAGCTTGAAACTAAGATGCAGACAGCAGTCCAGCAGCAAGATGGGGGCTTTCCAGTCTTTTGCATTGAGTGTCACAAGTATGATTTTCTCCCAGTTGGTGAGAGGTCTTACGTGTGCACTAGGTGCAAGGAGCTCTTTGCTCTCAGGGAACAAGTCCATTCTCTAGAGGCTAGAGTAGCAGACTTGGAAAACATAAGTAAGACAGAGAGGTACATAGATGAGACCTACAGGGATATAGTCCTGAAGTCCCACCTCCAGTCTGGCAGGATCCCTGTTGCCATGGAGGAGAGAGGTCACGTGACAGGAGAGCATCACCCTGGTGTGGCAGGAAGTGATTCTGTAATTAGGACGTGTCCTCCAGGTGATGTAAAACCCTCTCGCACCGAGGAAGTTTCTCCAGGGCCATGTGCCAATGAGGGAAGGGTTAGGACAGCCGTTATAGTTGGTGATTCGATCATTAGGCATGTAGATACCTGGCTTGGCTGGTGGACGTGAGGATCACCTGGTAACATGCCTGCCTGATGAGAAGGTAGCAGACCTCACCCGCCACCTAGATAAGGTCTTAGATAATGCTGGGGAGGAGTCTTCTGTCTTAGTACATGTCGATACCAATGACATAGGGAAATGTGGTAGGGAGGTTCTGGAGGCTAAATTTAGGCTTTTAGGTAGGAAGTTGAAATCCAGAACGTCCAGGGTAGCGTTCTCCGAAATGCTTCCCGTTCCACGCGTAGGACCCAAAAGGCAGGCAGAGCTCCGGAATGTCAATGCGTGGATGAGACAATGGTGCAGAGATGAGGGTTTTGGATTTATTAGGAACTGGGGAACATTCTGGGGAAAAGAGGGGCTCTTCCAAAGGGATGGGCTTCACCTTAACCGGGATGGAACCAGGCTGGTGGCATTAACCTTTAAAAAGGAGATAGAGTAGCTTTTAAACTAGATAATAGGGGAAAACCGACAGTCGCCCAAGAGCGCATGTTTTGGAAGAATGTATCCTTGAAAGATACTACCAAAAGCAGAGAGGTTCCAAAAAAGAGTAGCCCAAATGCCCTTGAGTATGGAGCAGACACAGCTTAAAGATCCCAAATTACCCATGTCTACCAATAGCCAGATTAATATGAATAAAATACAGTCTCTAAAATGCTTGTATGCAAATGCTAGAAGTCTAAAAAATAAGATGGGAGTGTTAGAATATATAGCGCTAAATGAGAGGTTAGATATGATTGGAATATCAGAGACACGGTGGAAGGAGGACAACCAGTGGGACACTGTGATACCTGGGTACAAACTATATCGTAATGATAGAGCTAATCAATTTGGTGGAGGGGTTGCGCTCTATGTTAGAGAGGGCATTGAGTCAGAAAGGATTAAAGTTTTGCAGGAAGCAAAATTTGCTATAGAATCTCTATGGATTGAAATTCCATGTAAAAAGGGGAAGGCGATGGCAATGGGGGTTTACTGTTGACCACCTGGCCAGAATGAACAAATGGATGATGAAAAATGCTCAAAGAAATCAGGGAAGATAACAAAAGTTACAACACAGTAATAATAATGGGTGATTTCAATTACCCCGGTATTGACTGGGTCAGTGTACCGGCACGTCATGCTAGGGAGATAAAGTTTCTAGATGAAATAAATGACTGCTTCTTGGAACAGCTGGTTCATGAACCGACCAGAAGGGAAGCCATATTGGACCTAGTCCTTAGTGGAAAACCAGATCTGGTGCAAGAGATAAGAGTGTTGGGGCCACTTGGCAATAGTGATCATAGCATGATCGCGTTTGATTTATTTAGTGGAGGAGGGATAGTAAGGAAATCCACAGTACTACCTTTTAACTTTCGAAAGGGAGACTATGATAAAATGAGGAAAATAGTTAAGATAAAACTAAAAGGAGCAGTTGCAAAGGTTAAAGACTTATATCAAGCTTGGGTGTTTTTGAAAACTACTATCTTGGAAGCCCAGACCAGCTGTATTCCACGCTTTAAGAAATGTGGAAGGAAGTCCAAAAAACTACCAGCATGGTTTAAAGGTGAAGTCAGAGAGGCTGTTGTTGCCAAAAAAGCATCTTTCAGGAAATGGAAAAAAAGAGCCAAACGATGAAACCTGGAAACAGCACAAGCACTGGCAAGTCAAATGCAAGGCATTGATAAGGCAGGCAAAGGGAGAATTTGAGAAGAAGTTTCCTGCGGAAGCAAAAAATCAAAATAAAGACTTTTTCAAGTACATTCATAGCAAAAAACTTGTGAGAGAGTCAGATGGTCCATTAGATGATAGAGGGGTTAAAGGGGCACTAAGAGGCGACAAGGCGATAGCGGAGAGACTGAATGAATTCTTTGCTTTGGTATTTACTGAGGAATATGTAGGGATGTTACCCATGACTGAAGTGGTATTTGAAGGTGCGGAAGAATTGAAAGAAATATCGATACATCGGGAAGATGTATTACAACTCTTAGATAAACTGAAGAGTAGCAAATCACCTGGGCTGGATGGTATACATCCAAGGGTGTAGAAAGAACTGAAATATGAGATTGCAGACCTGCTATTAGTAATCTGTGAATTTTCTTTAAAATCTTCTCTAATACCTGAAGATTGGAGGATCGCCAATGTAACGCCAATTTTTAAAAAGGGTTCCAGGGGTGATCTGGGAAACTACAGACCGGTGAGCCTGACGTCAGTACCGGGGAAAACGGTAGAAACCATCATAAAGAACAAAATTACTCAGCATGTAGATAGTCATGGTCTAATGGGAGACAGCCAACATGGCTATAGACAAGGAAGATCTTGTCTTACTAATTTGTTATGTTTTTTTGAAGGTGTGAATAAACAGGAGGACAAAGGTGAGTCGGTTGATATTGTGTATCTGGACTTTCAGAAAGACTTTGACAAGGTCCCTCATCAGAGACTTTTGGCAAAACTAAAAAGTCATGGGATAGGAGGCAGTGTACTATTGTGGATCAGGAACTGGTTAAAAGATAGAAAGCAGAGGGTAGGGCTAAATGGCCAATTTTCCCAATGGAGAAAGGTGAATAGTAGTGTACCCCAGGGATCTGTGCTGGGTCCGCTGCTTTTGGACATATTCATTAATGACCTGAAAAGGGAATAACGAGTGAAGTTATCAAAATTGCAGATGACACAAAACTATTTAAAGTTGTTAAAACCCAAGAGGATTGTGGAAAATTGCAAGAGGATCTTGA
This sequence comes from Ichthyophis bannanicus, assembly GCA_033557465.1. Lineage (NCBI taxonomy): Eukaryota > Metazoa > Chordata > Amphibia > Gymnophiona > Ichthyophiidae > Ichthyophis > Ichthyophis bannanicus. The sequence continues at coordinate 950,553,461 of CM066034.1, forward strand.
TAAATTGGAAGACTGGGCATCAAAATGGCAGATGAAATTTCATGTGGACAAGTGCAAAGTTATGCACCTAGGGAAGAACAACCCAAACTATGATTACAAGATGCAAAGTTCCAAATTACGAACCACCACCCAGGAAAAAGATTTAGGCATCAATGTGGATACCATGTTAAAACCATCGGCCCAGTGGGCAGCAGCAGCCAAGCGAGCAATAGAATGCTACTTATCATAAGGAAAGGAATGGAAAATAAAACTAAAGATATTATAATGCCTCTATATCGTTCCATGGTGAGACCGCACCTTGAATATTGTGTGCAATTCTGGTCGCTGTATCTTAAAAAGGATATAGCGTTATTAGAAAAGGTTCAGAGAAGAGCCACCAAAATGGTAAAGGGGATGGAAGGATACTCCTATGAAGAAAGGCTAAAAAAGGTTAGGGCTCTTTAACCTGGAAAAGAGACGGCTGAGGGGAGATATGATAGAAGTCTATAAATTAATGAATGGAGTGGAATGGGTAAACGTAGATCGATTGTTTACGTTATCAGAATATAGAAAGACTAGGGGACATGCAATGAAGCTACAAGGTAAACTATTTAAGACTAATAAAAGAAAATATTTTTTCACTCAACGTGTAATCAAACTCTAGAATTTGTTACCGGAGGATGTAGTAAAGGCTGTTAGTGTAGCTGGGTTTAAAAAAGGTTTGGACAAGTTCCTGGAGGAAAGGTCCATAAACCATTATTAAGAATGGACCCAGGATATCAATGCTTGACCCAGTACAAGCATTGTGGAACCTGTGTCTTTTGGGGAAACTGCTAGGTACGTATGACCTAGATTGGCCACTGCTGGAAACAGGATACTGGGCTTGATGGACCTTGGTCTGACCCAGTATGGCATATCTTATGTTCTTATGTTCCCAAAATGTGGCTTTGGACCCCAAATGGGGTCAAATAGTGAGCAGTTAGACTCACAGAAAGCACTGTTCTCCTTTTCTTTGAACAACCACTGTGACCAGTAGTGACATTCAGCATGGATCCTATAACTCACTGAATGTTCACATGCTCTGCCTTGTCCTCCTGCAAAGGCCTCCTATTAGACCAGAAACTACATAGAGCAGTAGGCTCAGTGAGCATCCACAGACACAGCTCGTGTGCTGACCACTGCTGCTGTTGCCCTCATTGTTACCACTACTGCCTTCATGCTTTGGATAAATGTGGGGAGGAGGAAGTGGATGAAGGAGGGGAGTGGAAATCTACTATTTTGTTTTCATCATCATCTGGTGTCATGTGTATTCTCAAGCACGGAAAGGAAGTAATTTCTACTTAGCCTACTTAACTTCACCTGTAGAATAATTCCTGTGGACAGATTTTTCATGTGTTGCTTTGCCATGGCCATGGCTGGGACCATCAAGTGACAACATTTCATTTAGTGGCAAAGGCCATAAAGTGTGACTCAGGAGTAAGGAATACATTTTTACATTCTTGCCTTTTGGACCCAACCAATGGAGGCCAATTCAGGTCCCCGCATGTCTGGCCACAGTGCCCAGCCAAAACTGGATGTGCCAGGGATATACCCGATTCTGCCACCACGGGGCCTGTGTGTACCTGCGATGGCAAAATTGGGGACATATATGTCTGGGTGCTCCCCATGTGCTGAGGAGTTCGATGTACAGGAAGCTGCCCATCCCCATGCCAGAACACCACTACTGGGGCGAGGGAGCAGTGGTGTTATGGCATGATGGCAACAAAATACCGTGGCCCCCATTGGCCCCTGCAGACCACGGCCCAGGCTGCACTGGAGGCCCAATGGCCACGATCATGGCTGCAGGGGCCTGGCAGGGTGAATGACATGAGATGTGGGGAGCAGCGGCGCGCAATCGCTGATGCTCCCAGGACTAATTCCACCTTTGGGGTAGAATAGGCTGGACGTCCTGGGGGCTGCTGGGAAGCACACAGTGGCCTGACCTGAATAGGCCCTTTTCATTCTGCCAGCTGAGTCCAAAGTGTGGTATTAACAACACATGGGAGTAGTGGCCTAGTGGTTATGACAAAGTTCTTCAGGCCAGTGGGCCAGGGGGTTGATTCCCACCTGGGGACAGCAATCTCAGGCTGGAGAGGCTGTGGTTTCTAGTCCTATAGGTACTCCTTGGGCAAGCACTTAACCCTCCCTTGCCTCAGGTATACATCTAGACTGTGAGCCTTATGGGGACAAGGGAATGTATCCAGTACCTACTTGCAGTGATTATAAACTCCTCTGATGCCCTTCTGCCTGGGCAGTATATCAAGCAATTACAGAAACATACTTTATTCATAAACTTCACAAATTTGGGGTGAATTGGATCAGACCCTACAAGGCCATGATTCAGCAATGCCTTCCTCAGGGGTTCTATGACACACAAGAAATATAACCATAAATAGCAAACACGTAAAAAGTCTATATAACACATAGCCATCCTTAAAAAACATAAAAAGGAACAGTAAAAGATGGACAAATGAAATAATAATTTGTTACAGAAACATTATCCTTAATAAATGCATCAATAAATAATAAGATAAATAATTAAAATTGTGTAAACAAAGAAATCATAGACAAACTATTGTAGAGTCATATGGAGTAAAACTCCTTTCTCTCTAAAAACAAAACAGAACATCAAACAATCTTTCATTTTATATATATATATATATATATGCTCATTTCAAACTGCACTGAGAAATCAAGGAGGAGTGAAAGGAATATGCCCACAGAGATTGGGTGTTCATTTAATCCTCAAACTTAAAACCCTATTAGAATCAAGAAGTGAAACTCTGCACGCAACAAAATCCATTGGGATGAAGGAACACTACCAACTAACTATTTTGTGTACATCCCTTTGATTATAAAACGGAGTAGAGATGAATTTAAGTTTAGATAATCACTTTTACCTTTCTACTAATGTCAAAGTGTTCTGTCTGGTGACTTGTCACAGATTGAAATCCGCCAGCGCGAGCGCACTCTGTTCAAATAGTTTCGGCATCAAAATTACAGTGTTAAAGGGCCATAATTTCAAAAGTTTAAAGTCCATAATGAATTATATTTAAAAATGATGACATACTAAAAACGGACCATTTTAAACATTTTAAGCATAAAGGCCACGGTATTGCATGAGGCGCCTGGGAAGCCATTACGCGGTGAAATGTAGCCGTGCAGCAAAAGGTTTTGAATCATGAGTAAGACAATGGGCAGGAGCACAAGTGTGGAATATGCGAGCATGTACCATCGCCGCACTATGCGGGTAACCGATGCTAAGTGCGTAGGTAGTTCCTGTGGATATCAAGCTGTGCGCCTGGAAGAGAATAACCAGGTAATGGCAAGAGCAGAGACTGCCGCCGACGGCCCAAAGGCAGACTAACCATGCATTGCGTATGCAGGGCGGCGGCATGCAACACATCCAACTGCAGCTACCTGTGTAATGCTTAACAAGGGATCATGGGCAGCGCCACAACACAAACTCAAACATTGTACATGTGCAATGAGAGATGCGTATGAGTCCATGCAGCCCACGTGGATGCAGCAGGGCAGACATACCCAAATAGAAGGAAGAGTGTCTGCCTTGCTTGTGCAGGAGCCCCCTCTGGCCTGGCAGATAGACAGCATACAACAACAGCATGTCTTCAGACAGGACAAAAAATGTCAGCCCCAATGAGGCCGAGGCTCTGGCCATGATGGTCTTTCATTCTTAGGGGGTGCAGTACCCCAGGGGGAACAGGAGAGCCAACCTGTACATCTCTACAGTGCTCCGGAGGGGCATACAGCTCAGACTGTGAATATGAGTAGCCAGGGGGACAGGGAGTACAGTAAAGGGGGAGGGGTGGTGATGTAGGTCTCAGCCAACACACAGAGAGGGGCCAGCAGAGGGCATGTGCATACACATACAGCTGATGGGCTGGGCACAGGCATGAAGTCCTGCCCGGGACCCCATCCTGTCCACAGGGCAATATATGTCACCCTTGGGAGAATCGTGTGAGTAATAGGAACATAACAAAGCTGTTGTGAGCTGTGGCAAGCAGCAGCTAGGTGCATGTGGTGTGTGAGGTCAAAAGGCATGCAATACAAGGATGAGGCAGCTGGAAGCTGCAGAATGCCCTGTCTGCACACAGACAATATCCTCTGATAACTTGCTGCACAGTGGGGTACAGTGTGAGGTGGAGGATGGTACAGAACAGCAAGGAGGAAGGTGGCATGCTAAAATGGTGAGAGGGGAGGTCCACCAGAGCGAGGCATGCAAGGGATGCAAGAGGACGGCAGGTGGGATATGTGTGCCAACATGTCAAGGGGCACAGTGGCCCAGTGGTGCCTGGTGGTGTCAAGTAGGGACAAGTGGCCATGGGACATGACACTGTGGTGTACACTGGTCACAGATAAGCACCATGTCCAATGCAGCTGCAAACAATGTGCTGGCCATGTCACCAAAAAGCTGCAGCACAACATATCCCACAGGGATATACAGTACATGGTGGGACTCATCGGGTACAGTGTGCAAGGGTGTAGGAGGGTCAATCCCAGCAGCAACAGCGCACATTACACCAGTGACCTGTGCAGTCCAAAAGTGGCCATATTCCCGCTCCACACTACCTACTGTCTGGAGCTGACACTAGGCCTGGCAGCAATGTGGAGGCAAAGCCACAGGGCGGCAGCACTGTCAAGCACACGTCCCCACGCCAGCAACCCAAGCAGTACATCTGAGAGTGAGGAGTAGGAGAAGGAGGATGTGGAGGAGGAGGGTGTGGAGGAGGAGGAGGGACAGGAGCAGGAGGAGGAGGAGGAGGAGGTGAGGAGGAGGTGGGGGGAGGAGGAGGCAGAAGAGGAAGAGGAGGAAGAGGGGAGGGGATTTGGGGGAGGTGGGGAATGAGGTGGAGGAGGAGAAGGAGGAAGAGGAAGAGGGGGAGGGGGAGGTGGGCGAAGTGGGCTGAATGGAAGAGGAGGCAGAGTGGGGGATGGGCCGCTGGTAGGGATGGGGAGGGGCAAGAGGGGTGCAGGGGGGAGGGGAGGGGTGGAATGGACAGGGAGGCAGTGGAGAGTGTAGTAGGGGGGTCTAGGGGAGGGGTGTATGACTGGGTGGCAGGGCATGGGCTATGCTGCAGCTGGTGAGGTGTCAGAGAGTGAGTCAGGGGAAGAAGAGGGGGCAGGGACTACAGACATGACATCTGCAGTGGACTCTGAGGGGTTGGGAGGCTCAGGGAAGACAGAGGGGTTGGAAAGTGGAATGGACCTGCAGTCGACAGTCAGGCTATGGCCATCTGATGAGGTAACCAAAAAGCTGACAGTCCAGGTGAAGGTAAAGCTCCAGGAGAGGCCACTAGTGTCAATAGTGTTCCAACCCCCCCTCCCCCCCCTTCACATAGGTACGTCCACAGGGTGAGGATGTGCCCCCAACCCAACAAAGACCCAGGGTGGCTGAAGGCATGGCAGGCACAGTGGTCCCTGTACCACATGGGGAGCTAGGAGCAGCCACAGCAGCAATACTGCAGCACATGGTAGGGCCAGCACAGGGTGATAGCTGGCCCCCTCAGGGTGCGGTCATGGATGCCAGCTGCACAGTTCACCACATGTACAATACACAGACACTGGGCACATTGCGAGGGGCCTGTGTAAATATCTAGGCTGCACACACCATGGCTTCCATCTGTCATCTGTCCATGCCCGAACCTGGGGGAATCTGTGTGCCCTGACTGTGCCACCACCACCCAGCCTTTGGGCTGTGGTGGGAGGGTGTCATGCATACAAGCAGTCTCACTGACCTCCAAACAGCCCGTCAGGTTGGGGTGCAATGCCTGCCACAGCAGGGTGGCCTGGCACCCCCTACAGTGCCTTACATAGGTATCACCCCAGCTGGACCATGAATCAGGTCCTGTCAACAGCTGCAGGGGCAGTGCCCATAGATTGTAACCCTGTGTCACTGTTAGGGGTTGCCATGGTCCCCTGGCACCTGTGTACGGCCTATGCCTGATGCCGCACATGTGCAGGACAGGGGCATCTGTCCCCCACAGGTACTAGATATTACCAAACAAAAACTGGCGGTCATAACTGCATAGAGCGATATTGTAATCACCCACGTATTGCAAATCTATGCGCATAGCACAATATAATGTGTATCCATGTAGTCTTCACTATCCGTGTTTCAATGGAATATATTATAGCGCTGTGCTTTTACACTGCTATGGGAGGGGACACACATGCTGGAGTATGCAGAGGGGATACTGTCAGAGCTCCACAGCATACACCAGAAGATGTGGGGCCTACAGCAGGAGCTTGAGGATGGGCATCAGACAATGCATGAGCACCATGTGCATGTGCAGCAGCAGCAGCAGAAGGCATAGCTTCGGCTGCTGCAGGAGATGGCGGCATACCAGGCATCAATTTCTGGGTCATTTCGGCTGTTGGTGGCAGTGCTGCAGGGCAAGGGGGAGGGCAGTAGGCATTGTTCTGGACATGAATCCCAGCAGGGGACTGGGGGGAGGGGACACAGGCTGAGTGGGATGATGCAGGAGTGGGATGATGCAGCAAGTGCTACATCTCACATGACTCCATTGCAGTGGAATGCCCATGTGGCAAAGCACCCATGGTCTGATCAGTCCTGGGGGAGGGGAGGTCGGGGGAAATATAAGCTCTGTAACAGAATGTGTATAAATAAAGTCTGTCAAACATGAGCATTGTTCACTAAAATGTTTCCCTGATGAGTGTTTTGCATCAGTCAAGGGCTAGGGCCATCTGTTGCTGGGGACCCATCTCCACCATGCCTGCATCATCTGCCACTGCTGCCTCATCATTACCTGACATCTCAGGCTCTGGGTCAGGGATGCCCTGCAGACATGAAAGATTGTGCAGCACTCAGCACACAGTAAATATTGTGCACATCCTCTCCGGGCTATAGAGCAACTCTCCCCCACTTCGGTCCAAGCATCGGAATCTGCTCTTAAGGGTGCCTATGGCTCGTTCAGCCACAGACCTGGTCCTTTGTTGTGCATTGTTGCAGCACTCCTCCTGTGGTGTCTGCGCATGTTGCAGGGGTGTTTGCAGCCATGTCCTCAGGGGGTACACACGGTCATCTGTGGGAGTAGGGGGGAATACATACATCAATAAAGCAAATGCTTCTGTCTCACATCCCTGGTGCATTGCCTGAATATGCCTCCCACAAACATCTGACTAGTGGACTCCCACATCCACAGTGGTGTCACATACAGCAGGGTTTATCTCCCACCCACATGGTCTGGCCCTGTCCAGTACTAGGTGGGGGCATGGGGGGGGGGTTCAGAGGAGGCCCAAGGACTGGGGACCTGTTGATCATGGGGTGATGTGCAGTTGGGGGGGGGGGAATGGTGGCATCCTGGCCTGTGGGATGTATGCCCCCATTTCCAGGGGACAGAGACACTGTGTGTGGGGGGGGGCATGTGGGTGCATGGCCCATTCCTACCTGTGTAGTGGGGGACACACAGGTTTGGGTTGGCAGTCACATGGCATATCGCAAGTGGTGTGTGTGGCTGCAGGCTTGGCAGGCTACATGTGGGTGCCTGGATGTGGCATACTGATCTCAGTATGTAGTTGCCTGGGTGATGCCTGTGGCCAGTGGATATCAGCATCTGTTACATAAGAACATAAGATATGCCATACTGGGTCAGACCAAGGTCCATCAAGCCCAGTATTCTGTTTCCAACAGTGGCCAATCTAGGTCATATGTACCTAGCAGTTTCTCCAAGAGACACAAGTTCCACAATGCTTGTACTGGGTCAAGTATTGATATCTTCGGTCACTTCTTAATAATGGTTTATGGACCTTTCCTCCAGGAACTTGTCCAAACATTTTTTAAACCCAGCTACACTAACAGCCTTTACTACATCCTCCGGTAACAAATTCCAGAGTTTGATTACACATTGAGTGAAAAAATATTTTCTTTTATTAGTCTTAAATAGTTTACCCTGTAGCATCATTGCATGTCCCCTAGTCTTTCTATATTCTGATAAGGTAAACAATCGATCTACGTTTACCCGTTCCACTCCGTTCATTCATTTATAGACTTCTATCATATCTCCCCTCAGCCGTCTCTTTTCCAGGTTAAAGAGCCCTAACCTTTTTAGCCTTTCTTCATAGGAGTATCCTTCCATCCCCTTTACCATTTTGGTGGCTCTTCTCTGTACCTTTTCTAAAATCGCTATATCCTTTTTAAGATACGGCAACCAGAATTGCACACAGTATTCAAGGTGCGGTCTCACCATGGAACGATATAGAGGCATTATAATATCTTTTGTTTTATTTTCCATTCCTTTCCTTATCATACCAAGCATTCTATTTGCTCTCTTGGCCGTCGCTGCACACTGGGCTGAGGGTTTTAACATGGTATCCACAATGACGCCTAAATCTTTTTCCTGGTTGGTGGTTCCTAATGTGGAACCTTGCATCGTGTAACCATAGTTTGGGTTGTTCTTCCCTAGGTGCATAACCTTGCACTTGTCCACATTAAATTTCATCTGCCATTTTGATGCCCAGTCTTCCAATTTATCAAGATCCTCTTGCAATTTTTCACAATCCTCTTGGGTTTTAACAACTTTAAATAGTTTTGTGTCATCTGCAAATTTAATAACCTCACTCGTTATTCCACTTTCCAGGTCATTTATGAATATGTCAAAAAGCAGCGGACCCAGCACAGATCCCTGGGGTACACCACTATTCACCTTTCTCCATTGGGAAAATTGGCCATTTTGCCCTACCCTCTGCTTTCTATCTTTTAACCAGTTCCTGATCCACCATAGTACACTGCCTCCTATCCCATGTCTCTTTAGTTTTGCCAAAAGTCTCTTATGAGGGACCTTGTCAAATGCTTTCTGAAAGTCCAGATACACAATATCAACCGACTCACCTTTGTCCACCTGTTTATTCACTCCTTCAAAAAAACATAACAGATTAGTAAGACAAGATCTTCCTTGTCTAAAGCCATGTTGGCTGTCTCCCATTAGGTTGTGACTATCTACATGCTGAGTAATTTTATTCTTTATGATGGTTTCTACCGTTTTCCCCGGTACTGACGTCAGGCTCACCGGTCTGTAGTTTCCCGGATCACCCCTGGAACCCTTTTTAAAAATTGGTGTTACATTGGCGATCCTCCAATCTTCAGGTATTAGAGATGATTTTAATGATAGTTCACAGATTACTGATAGCAGTTCTGCAATCTCATATTTCAGTTCTTTCAACACCCTTGGATGTATACCATCTGGCCCAGGTGATTTGCTACTCTTCAGTTTATCTAATAGTTGTAAGACATCTTCCCAATGTATCAATATTTCCTTCAATTCTTCCGCACCTTTAAATACCACTTCAGTCATGGGTAACATCCCTACATCTTCCTCAGTAAAGACCAAAGCAAAGAATTCATTCAGTCTCTCTGCTATCGCCTTGTCGCCTCTTAGTGCTCCTTTAACCCCTTTATCATCTAATGGACCAACTGACTCTCTCACAGGTTTTTTGCTACGAATGTACTTGAAAAGGTCTTTATTTTGCATTTTTGCTTCCGCAGCAAGCTTCTTCTCAAATTCTCTCTTTTCCTGCCTTATCAATGCCTTGCATTCGACTTGCCAGTGCTTGTGCTGTTTCCAGGTTTCGTCGTTTGGCTCTTTTTTCCATTTCCTGAAAGATGCTTTTTTGGCAACAACAACCTCTCTGACCTCACCTTTAAACCATGCTGGCAGTTTTTTGGACTTCCTTCCACTTTTCTTAAAGCATGGAATACAGCTGGTCTGGGCTTCCAAGATAGTATTTTTCAACAACACCCAAGCTTGATGTACGTCTTTAACCTTCGCAACTGCTCCTTTTAGTTTTTTCTTAACTGTTTTCCTCATTTTATCATAGTCTCCCTTTTGAAAGTTAAAAGGTAGTACTCTGGATTTCCTTACTATCCCTCCTCCACTAATTAAATCAAGGGCGATCATGCTATGATCACTATTGCCAACACCCTTATCTCTTGCACTAGATCTGGTGTTCCACTAAGGACTAGGTCTAATATGGCTTCCCCTCTGGTCGGTTCATGAACCAGCTGCTCCAAGAAGCAGTCATTTATTTCATCTAGGAACTTTATCTCCCTAGCATGTCCTGATGTGACACTGACCCAGTCGATACCGGGTAATTGAAATCACCCATTATTATTACTGCGCTGTAACTTTTGTTAGCTTCTTTGATTTCTTTGAGCATTTCATCATCCATTTGGTCATTCTGGCCAGGTGCTCGATAGTACACCCCCACTGCCATTGCCTTCCCCCTTTTATATGGAATTTCAATCCATATAGATTCTACAGCAGATTTTGTTTCCTGCAAAACTTTAATCCTTTCTGAGTCAATGCCCTCTCTAACATAGAGCGCAACCCCTCCACCAATTTGATCAGCTCTATCATTACGATATAGTTTGTACCCAGGTATCACAGTGTCCCACTGGTTGTCCTCCTTCCACCATGTCTCTGATATTCCAATCATATCTAACCTTTCATTTAGTGCTATATATTCTAACTTTCCCATCTTATTCTTTAGACTTCTAGCATTTGCATACAAGCATTTTAGAGAATGTATTTTATTCATTTTAATTTGGCTATTGTTAGACATGGGTAAATTGGGATCTTTAAGCTCTGTCTGCTGCATACTTGAGGGCATTTGGGCTACTTTACTCTTTTGTGGAACCTCTCTGCTTTTGGTAGTATCCTTCAAGGATACATTCTTCCGAACCATCCGCTCTTGGGCGACTGTCGGCTTTCCCCTAATATCTAGTTTAAAAGCTGCTCTATCTCCTTTTTAAGGTTAATGCCAGCAGCCTGGTTCCATCCCGGTTAAGGTGAAGCCCATCCCTTCGGGAGGCCGGGTACTGCATAGGTGGCAGATCTGTAGTGTGATTGTGCTCCTGACCAGCACATCCCCTCCCATAGCCTCCCCTCCTCCACCTCCACCCCTTCTGCCCCCTCCTCCCCAACACACCTCTCTCTCCCTCCTCTCCCACCCCTTCTCACTCCCATACTGCCCACACCCCCCTACATGGCACCAGGCCTGCATCACACCATTCTTACATGCCCTTGCTGTCCTAACATCCAGCCTTGCCCCTAGTCTGGTATGCATTCAATCTGCACCTTGCTACACATTGACCTACAACTGTGTGCACATACCAAACCACCATCCCTCTCCAAGATCGCCTCTGGCAGCTGCATGGCCCAGACCTGACTGTGCCAGTATGAAGGCATCATGACATGAGCCAGATTTCCTGGCACATACATCAGTGATGCACATCTCCACATTTACCACCACCTGCATATTGAGGGAGGTGTAGACATGCCGATTTCTGTAGGTCCACTGTTCCTGTCTGGGTGCCCTCAGGGTGACGTTTGCAGTCCAGTGCAGCAAGCACAGAGGGGAACTCAGTGATATTGTAGAACCCCTGCATTGTCTCCTGGCTCTCCTCTGGTGTAGTTGGGAAGGTTATGAGATACCCTAGGTCAGAAGGGCCCTGGTGACATCAGCAATGAAGTGGCTGGTGGTAGACTGGGTGACCCCTATGTTCACCCCCACAACATGTTGGAAGCTCTCTGTGGCAAGCAATGCAATGTTGGTGGTGACCTGAACCGCTACTGGCAATGCCTGGCTTCTCACAGTGGCTGGCTCCACTTTCTGGCTGAGGAGAGCACAGAGCTCTGTGATGGTTGCTCCATTTAGCCTGTAGTACTGGTAGACTTCCTCCTCCATTAGTTGGAGGTAGATTACCCTGGGCCTGTGCACTCAGGGACACCGTACCTGCACCTCTGGTGCTGGATGCCTGGCTGTTGTGGTGCCAGGCCAGCTTGCTGCCCCCTCCTCTGTGCCAGGGCTCATCAGGTTTGGCATCACCTCTGTAGTAGCCATAACACTCCCCACATTGCCTCAAACCTGTGCACACATGGGGTTTACCACAGCTTTTTCTCTGCTCCTGGGCACCTGAAACCTTGCTTAGTACTACACAGTTTGTGGCATCTAATGGTAGCAGATATACACGTTGAATATCTCTGTTATGAGGTTTGGCTGGCGCCCTGCCCATGGCATGCCCCATTACACCCTCAGTGCTAGGCAGTTAGCACTACCCATGGAAAGGCAAAATTTGGTTTATGAGCGGTCATGTGGCAGTCCGGATTATGCAGTTATGGTGGAATTACGCGTGTATTGCCTTCTTCCCAGCATACATCTGACACCTAATGCTTTCAATATCGGGCCCAAAGATTATAATAAAACTAAAAAAGGACAGTAATTGAACTAAAGGCAAAACTGAATGTGTGTTTCTCATTTAAATAAATAAATATATTAAAAAAAATGTTAACAGACAACTTATACCCAATGTATAAATCCGATCCATAAACCATGGAACTTACCCATTATCAAAAAAGTTGCAAGATATAAAAATTGAATGTATTAAAAATGCCCAAGAATTCCCCTTCGGGACCCATCTTATTTATTTTTATTTTATTTTTTTTAAAGTATTTATATTGCGTCTTCTCCTTTAATCAAGGCGGACCATCTTAGATTAATATATGAATGGTCATATTAAATAATGTAAAAAGGGGGTGAAAAAGGGGTTTATTAAAAATGAATTATTACTTCCTTGATACTAAAGACTATGTATAGCGATCATTAACAAATAAAAGACAAGAATAAAGATGAAAGATTATACCAGGGGGACTACATATGAAAAAAGCCCCCGGCTTGCATTTAGAAGATTACTCTTTCAATAAGTGTTGGAATGCCATCCTGAATAAATGTTCAATGGACCTAATGATTCTTTTAATTAATACCTCTATTAAAAAATCTGAAGGTCTGAAAACAGAGATAAATGAGACGTTGACAGAACTTAAGGGATGTGACTATAGTTTTGAAAGTGTTCAGAAAGATTATGAGAGAAATATGCACCACCACGGACCTCGCTAATGGGCTACTGGTCCCAGGAGGAATACCGGTTGCAAATCAATCTGCTAGAACTCTGGGCAATATACCTAGCCTTCCGAGCCTTCTGCCACCAACTCCAACACCATGCGATCCAGACTGACAATCAGGTCCCAATGTTCTATGTGAACAAACAGGGGGGGGGGATATAATCACAGACACATCCAAATATGAACACATAACACCAGTATTCCGACAGCTGCACTGGCTACCCATAATGGCACGGGCAAAATTCAAGGCAACACTAGTCATCTTCAAGACCATACATCACTGCTCAACAGAATTTCTACAGACTACAATAACTAAAGACACAAGCAGCAGACCCAGGCGAACCCAAGGCAGCAACAGACTCCTCGCCCTAGTCAGATACCAAAAAACGAAGCAATCAACCTCCAGAAGAGCCTTCTCACTCTCGGCACAGGACCTATGGAACTCGCTCCCTGAGGAACTAAGAGCACAAAAGGACCTCAAGGACTTCCGCAAATCCCTCAAAACCCACCTGTTCATGGCCTCATATGAACAAGTACCTTAACTACCAATCCATGCAACCTTGCCCATACAGCCACCACACACCAACATTTCAGATCTGGGACTCAACCCCCAGAAATATATGTATGTCTTGTCACCTATGTTTAATGTAGACCCTCGTTATATCCCTAACCACTTTGATTGAAGGATAAGGTGGTATACAAAACTGGCTATATAAATAAATAAATAAATCATACCCCCTCTGCCCAGGAGGCAGTAGCCCTCTGCTCCTATGTGCAGGCAGAGGGATGCTCCTAAGGGTGGTGTGCCTCCCGGACTAGGAAAATGTCCTGGCAGACAAAATGAACAGGGTCCTCCAGCCATATGAGTGGTGCCTGGATCTAGTAGTAGTCTCATAGCTGTTCCATCTCAGGAGTATTCCCTCAATGGACCTGTTCACCAGCCCGGACAACACGCAGTTGCCCAGATTCTGTTCATACTAACTGCACCTGTCCCGGATGGCAGCAGATGTGTTCCTCATCCCATGGATGGAAGGCCTCATGTACACCTTCCCACCAACACCAGTAGTCAAGACTCTATTCAGGGTCCAGCGTGACAGAGCATTGCTAGTGCTGATAGCCCCCCGGTGGCCCAGGCAGCTCTGTTTCCCACTGCTCCTCTTCCTATCGGCAGCATCACTGTTTCCACTGGGTCGAGCTCAAGGACTACTCTCACAGGAACAGGGTTCTCTCCTGTATTCCAATATGGGGTCCCTCTCACTCATGGCTTGGCTATTGAAAGGGTAGCATTAGCCCCCTTCAACCTCCCACTGGATGTGGAGGAAATAGCATAATGCTACTGTATATGTGAGATACAGAGTGCAGCAAAGCACAGTACAGTGGATACTGGACTGTTCATAAATGTGTGATGTTTTAGGATGTGAAATGGATTGCTATGTATAGTGTACAGTCTAGAGGATATAATGCACTCACAAGTGTAGATTAATGTCTTCGTTTAATTCAGAAGTAGGTGCTAATGGTTCATTACATGCTGTAAACTGCATCATAACTAGGGACAAGTCAAAGCTTTTAAAGTGCATGTACTGCTCCTTTTACAACTCTCTGGTCCCTCTGGGAGCAGTATTTTCTATTGTTATGAGTGCTCTAAGTCTGTCTACTGTACTAGATTGGAGACAGGTTTTGGAATTCATCCTGCTGCCTAGGTCCTCTGAAACCAAACTCTCCATATCAGAGACTAAGTACCAGTTAGCATTTCCATAGATGGATTATTTCTGCTGGTATGTTTTTGTATTAGGTAATCCAGCATTTACAGTTACTGCAGATCTACATCAATATATTATGTCACAAGAAATTATGAACCCAACTAGAAAAGGCCGATCAAGTTTCCATCAAATGCTATAAGTAGTCACCCAGGGGTCTATTCTGTCCCGCATTTGGGGTATTAAAAATAAACATCCAGAATGTACTTGACTGAGATATCCCTGCCCTAGTCCTTTTTCACCAGGTTGGAAATTACACTTGTTTTGGACATCGTGCATGTTTCCTCGTTCACTAGACTGAGAGGTAGTTTCAGAAGGACTAATCTATGCAGGTAAGCACTTTCCTACATGCAGGGAATATCAATGAAAACAACTTTCTACGAGGGTTGAGGTTTTTGTTGTTGCTTCCCACAATAGTTGGGGCTTATGTTGTTGGATAGAATCCAATGTGAACACCTCCATATGAGTTATCCTAACAAATTGCAAATTTCTTTTATTCATAACCCATATGCTACAATTGGCATTTCTACTATTCCACCATCTATAACTCAGTTCTTCAAGGGCCATACACTGGTCTGGATTTTAGGATAAACACAGAGTGCAAATTAGCTTTAATCTTAGACCATACCTAGACAAATACATGTGAAGTGGCTTTTTAGAAAGGATGTCCAAAAAGAGGCTGGAGACATCTATGTTACCAGCTGATTTTTCCAACATGGACATCCACAATGTGGCCGTCCATGCCGATGGTCCCATAGTCATCTCACTCAGGAAAGTGTGGGGTGGGGACATCCATTTCATGAAAGCTAGGATAAGGGGACATCCAGTGGCCTAGCAAAATGGAAACATGAACCCCCATTGCCCATCAGTGTTTGTTATCATTTTGTAAAATAAAGGAGACATTAGTCGAATTCCTTCTCCATGCTGCTCCTGGCCTTGCCAGTACTATGAACAAAAATAGCTGCGATGTCACAGTGCTGCCCACAAGTGTGAGAATGCTAGGGGGCACTAGACTACCATGAAGTTAAAGTAAGGGCTTGTGGGGGATTGGGGTGGAGTCTGAGGAGGTCCACAAGGTTGACTGGTTAGCCAAGTCTTATCATTTGGGGGGGAGGTGGTGTTCAGTGGCCTGACTGACTAGCCAGGATTATTACTAGTTGGTGGCGGTGGGGGGTGGGAGGGAGCTGGGCTTTCAATGTGGTCAGGGGGTACACAGATCCTCCCCTTAGACAGTTCCTGATGGGATGTCTCACTGCCGTTTGAAACTGAACATGGCCAAAACAAAGCTTCTTATTTTTTTCCCCTAAACCCTCCTCCCCCTTCCTCCTTTCTCAATCTCTGTGGATAATGCTCTGCTACTCTTTGTTTCCTTGACTAGTGACATTGAGGTCTTTTTTTGACTCCTTCCTCTCCTCCTCACACATCAAACTGATAGCTAAAAACTTTCATTTCTTTCTCTGTTATAATCAGCAAAATTTCCCCCTTCTTTCCTGAACATACTACTAAAACACTTATCCACTCTTTAGTCACCTCACGTCTAAACTATTGTAATCTCTCCTTGCTGGTCTGCCTCTGAATCATCTCTCTCCCCTTCAGTCTGTTCAAAATTCAGCTGCACACCTAATCTTCCATCATCCTCGATATGCTCATATAACCCCTCTTCTCAAGTCGCTTCATTGGCTCCCATTTCCATATCCAATTCAAACTTCTCCTATTGACCTATAAGTGCTCTCCTCTCTTTCTCTCCCTACACCCCCCCCCCCTCCCCTTGGGAACTCCACTCTTCTTGTGGATTCCTTCTATCTGTGCCCTTCTCTTCCACTGCCAACTCCAAACTTAGATCCTTTCACCGTGTTGCTCCTTATGACTGGAACAAACTACCTGAGTCTGTACATCAGGCTTCATCTCTGGCCCTTTTGAAATCCAAGCTAAACACGCACCTCTTTGAGGCTGCTTTTGGTCCTGATCCGCTTAGTCATCCTTGTGACACTTTAACCTTAGTTGTATCCTTGTCTTCAATTGTTGTTTGTCTGTCTTATCTAGATTGTAAGCACTGATGAGCAGGGACCATCTTTTACATATGCATGTACAGTGCTGTGTATATGTGGCCAACTGGCTGCAGATTTTAGAGACACCCTGATCCAGTCCTGTCTTTACTTTACTAGCTGCATGGCCTTGCTATCTGGGCTTCCTTAGAGAAATTAGTAAAATAAAACCAGGATTGGATCAAGGTGTCCCTAAAATCTGCGGCCAGTTGGCACCCCAGGCTGCATATACCTTGTAACGCTATATAAATAATCAGTAGTAGAGGATCAGGAGCTATCTGATGCTGAAAGGGGAAGATCAATGCATTTTACTTGTTGATGCTATGGATCTATGCATCTGTGGCACCGACAATGATCTTAGGTTAGTGGAGCCTGATTGGTGCTTGTAGGGGAGATAGGTAGTGATCAGGGAGCAGCTAGTAAGATTCTGTACACCTGATCGCAACCTGTTCTCCCCTTGCACTTATCATGGATCTTGCAATCACTTTCTCCGCTACCTGCCAACACAGGGATCATGAATCTCCATGATAAGTACAAAACCTCCATGGTATCTGCAGGGGAAAGCTGAAAATGCCCCCTATAGAAACTGTGGCCATTTTGCTGCTACCGCGGGCCTTTTTCAGCTACTGTATTGTTATAACTGCAAAAGGCTACCATGGTTTAGTAGACATGCCCCCCGAGTCTTGGAGAAACCATTTCCTCTTGACTTTTTATTCCAGAAATGATATCAAAATTAGTAATTAAAAGGGGTCTTGGAAACACTGTTCTACAAATTTTCAAGAATTGTTTGCTTCAGAAATTAAATGTGCTATTTATTAATGAATTTGATACGCTGAATTTAAATATGATAGTGAAATTGGTCAATTAGCTCCTGTTTCTATGATATGTTGAAGAATGTACATTTTACCACTATGTATGGTGAAAATCGAGCCTAAATCCTTAGATGTAAATCAAAATCTTATTACAAATGAAACTTTGCACAATAACAAGCATGTTTTTATAAAATAAAGTTCATTAACGTACTTAGAAGAAACAGAGGAGTAATTATGTCTGCAATTTAACTTTCATTAAGAACATTTGTAAGTACATTCTAGCAATTTTTGTTCTCATTCAGTGGCTTCCTGATCTGTTTCTTGTACTGAAGCAATGGAATATCCCGTGTCATTGTCCAGCAGTAGTCTGCAAGCATTGATGGACTCCATTTACCCTGATACCTCTTTTTCCATGGCTGCAATGTCTTGGTGAAATCGTTCTCCATGTTCATCACTTACTGCTCCGCAATTTTGTGGGAAAAAATCTAGATGAGAGTGTAGAAAAAGAATCTTTAAGGACATGTTGCAACCAAGGTTTTCGTATGCCTTGAGAAGATCTTGAACAATCTCTTGGTAATTATTTGCTTTGTTGTTTCCAAGAAAATTTTGCATCACTTATTCAAATGCTATCCATGCAGCCTTTTCCTTACCACGCAATAAACGAAGAAATTCGTCATTTTGAAGAAGTGCACGAATCTGAGGGCCAACAAAAACTCCTTCCTTAACTTTGGCATCACTCAGTCTAGAAAATTTACCACTAAGATGCCTGAAAGCAGGTTTAGTTTTATCCATTGCCTTGACAAAGTTTTTCATTAGTCCCAACTTGATGTGCAAGGAAGGCATCAAAATCTTGTTGCTGTCTACAAGTGCTGGAAACAAAACATTTTTGCTTCCAGGATACAGTGACTGACGGAGTGGCCAGTCCCTTTTGATGAAATTACAATCTCTAGCATGACTATCCCATTCACACAGGAAGCAGCAGTACTTGGTATATCCACCCTGAAGACCAAGCAAGAGGGCGAACACTTTGAAGTCACCACAGATTGACCATAGATGTTGATCATAGTTTAGACGCTCTGCACACCCAAATTTATGACCCAATTTAACTGTAAATTTCCAGAGGTAATATATCTTTCTGTATATAGCTTGTATATAGTTTACCATGTTGTCTCCAAGTTACTGACCCTGTTATAATGTAAGCAAAAGACCCTGTTATAATGTAAGCAAAGGACTGTTCTAATGCGAAATTTGTTATCTGTAAACCGCGCTGATACCAAAGAGCGCGGTATATAAAAACTGTAAAATAAATAAATATACATTTCAAAAGTTGTTTCATATTGTCATAAGTCTCTTTCATAAAAGCTGCATGGCCAATAGGAATTGATGGTAGCAAGTTGCCATTATGCAGCAATACAGCTTTAAGACTTGCTTTGGATGAATCTACTACTACTACTACTACTATTAAGCACTTATATAGCGCCACGCACGCAGCGCTGTACAGATAAACATACAAGAGACAGTCCCTGCTCGTCAGAGTCATGCTCGTCGGACCTTACAATCTAGTCGAGACAATACACAGCATTAGTCAAAAAACGAGACAATACAGAGCAGTAGTCAACACGGTCCAAAGCACAGTGTGGTCTTACAACTCAGTCATGAAAATTGACATGAGTCAGGCTAAGATAAGGGATGGAAGTAAGGATCTGAAAGCAATTGTGAAGAGATGGGTCTTCAAACTGGATTTGAAGAGAGCCAGAGAGGGTGCCTGGCATATGGGGAGAGGTAGGCTGTTCCACCCATAAGGAGCAGCAAGGTGAAAGGAGTGAAGTCGGGAGTTAGTGGTGCAAGTGAAAGGCCTAGAAAGAAGTAATTTGTTAGCGGAGCGAAGTTGCCAAGAGGGGGTGCATGGAGAGATAAGAGATGAGAGGTATGGAGGGGCCGCAGAGTGAATGCACTTATAGGTCAGTGGGAGAAGTTTAAATTGGATGTGGAATTGGATAGGGAGCCAGTGAAGTGACTTGAGAAGGGGAGTAATGTGGGCATGGCGAGACTAGCGGAAGATAAGTCGAGCAGCATGGTTTTGTATAGATTGAAGGGGAAGGAGATGGCTCGCGGGGAGACCAGCAAGGAGTAAGTTGCAGTAGTCGAGGCGAGAGGAGATTAAGGAGTGGATAAGCATTTTGGTAGTGTGTTCGGAAAGGAAGGGGCAGATTTTGTTAATGTTGTAGAGAAAGAAGTGGCAGGTCTTAGCTACAAGCTGGATATGTGTGGAGAAGAGAGGTGTCGAAGATAACCCCCAAATTGCAGGCCGAAGGAACAGGAAGGATCGTAGATCCAGCCACGGAGACTGAGAAAGGGGGATGAAGAGCCTCCAATCATCTGCATTGTAATTGATATTGAGAGCTGCCATTAAACCTTTTACGTTGTTGCATGCAGCAAGATCACCTTCTTTGAAAAAGAATGACACCAAGTCTTTCTGACGGTCCCGGAAAAAAGAAATTTGAACATCACCAGCCAGAAGATTTCACTGCTGTAGTCTGGAACCCAAAAGCTCAGCTTTATTCTTCGGGAGATCCAAATCCTTGACAAGGTCGTTCAATTCACCTTGCATTATGAGGTATGGCTCATTAGCAGTGGCCAGAAGAAACTCTGGGTCACGTGAGGTTGACGGTTCATGACTACAAACGTCTTCCTCTTCCTCACTTGATTCTAATGATAATGATTCTGACATTTTGGGAATTGGCAACCCTTCTCCATGAGGCACAGGGCGTATTGCAGATGGAATGTTTAGAAATTGCACAGTCCACTTACTCTTTCTGGATATGCCTTTCTGAATTGGAGGAACGATGCAGAAGTAGCAATTGCTGACGTGATCCGTGGGCTCTCTCCAGATCGTAGGAAATGTAAAAGGCATTGATTGCCTTTTCCCATTCATCCATTGCCTGAGATTTGTTGCACATGTATTGCAGCATATGTGTGGCGCCCAGCTCTTTTCCTGATCTCCTATTCTGCAGCCAAAATATAAGCTGTAGGCTTTCTTAACCGCCACAGTCATATTCAGTTTTTGTGATGTGAAAGTCACTTCACCACAAATATAGCAGAAATTATCTGCATTATTAACACAAGTACGATGCATCGCCGAATATGCTGTGATTGACCTATCGGCATAAAATAATGCAAAATAATTAATTTTTAATTTTTCTGTGACTATTACACCTTAAGATTTATACTGTCAAGTGATGCAAATTTAAATACTGATTGCATCATCTGGTTTTGGACAGATATTTCTATAATGGAACAGTGTTGGATTTTTCATCTGAGCACCTTGTAAGCTCATGGTTTAGATAATAAGATAGATTGGAAGGCCTGTTTCTAAATTGAATCTGGTTTGAGTTTGACTTTTTTGACATTTTTTGTTCATATGATGTTTTTTGTTTAGCTTAGCTGGCACTTTTTGCCTCATGTTCACATTAGAATGCCCAGCAATAGTTATCGGAATGTAGCCTTGGACGGTATGCATAGGTTGCTGATTGTTGGTGGGGTTTCTGGTATTAAACTTGTTTTTTGAGATTCACTCCCTGGTCCTGTTGAGTATGACTGTCTCTGGACACTATTCAATATTAGTGAGGGCCATTTAGAAGGAGGTTTTGTGCATGAGGCTGTGTGCCTTGTTGTAGATTTTGACATCATCGGGTGACTCTTTAGAGCGTGGCATTCGGAGTCAGTTTTAAAATGAGATGCCACAGCACTCTTTAGGGGTTATCTTCGACACCTCTCTTCTCCACACATATCCAGCTTGTAGCTAAGACCTGCCGCTTCTTTCTCTACAACATTAACAAAATCTGCCCCTTCCTTTCCGAACACACTACCAAAACGTTAATCCACTCCTTAATCTCCTCTTGCCTTGGCTACTGCAACTTACTCCTTGCTGGTCTCCCCGCGAGCCATCTCCTTCTCCTTCAATCTATTCAAAACCATGCCGCTCGACTTATTTTCCGCTAGTCTCGCCATGCCCACATTACTCCCCTTCTCAAGTCACTTCGCTGGCTCCCTATCCAATTCCACATCCAATTCAAACTTCTCCTGCTGACCTGGAGTGGAGGAGTAGCCTAGTGGTTAGAGCACTGTTTTGGTAACCAGGCAACCAGGGTTCAATTCCTGCTAGCACTCCTTGTGACCTTGAGCAGGTCACTTCACCCTCCACTGCCTCAGAAGAAAGGCCTGGCAATCTACTTCTGGTGACACTGCCAAGAAAACCCAGGAGCTTCTGGGTTGCCAGGAGTCAGGACTGACTCAAAGGCACACATTGCATTTGCCACAGCACTAGAGATACCAAATCACCTCTTGTGGATTAAGTGAGTTTGACAGTTTATATAGCCATCTTATTATTTTGTTATGTTTGAATTGGAATACTATGGGATCTTTATCTTTTGCAGTTTGGCTTTGATAGAGGCCCCTTGATGAAGCTGGAGGGGTGCAGAGAGGTTTCTGGCTGATACGTTGTTCACGTTAATCTGGCTGACTTGTTGAAAAAGAGGCGCTGAGCCCGACTTCAGTGCATAAGTGAAGCTAAGTTTGTGACTTCGCAAGATACATTTGCTGCCTTAGATTTTGCAGTACCAGCAGCTTGGCAGTGACAGCAGAGCAGTTTCTGGTTTCGGTTTTTGCAGAGTATCACATGTTTTTGCTTTTGCTTTTGCATATCCTTATTTTGCTGTTTGTCCCTTATGGACATGATTGGTATGACCATTACTTCTCAGCATTAAGATTTGGATTTGGAGCTGAGAATTGTGAACTGTGTATTGTGAACCATCAACAGTGGATATAAGACTGACCACATAGGATTCCTTCATAGGACAGCTGGGACAGTGTTTTTTTTTTTAAATTTAATCTCTTTGGACATAATTACACCGGTCATCATTTGTAACAGCGTTACAAAATTCATTGAACTGCAAAGTATTGGAGTTTTTGGAGTTTTGAAAAGCTCCTGCAGCATTCTAAGTTGATAGTTGATAACAGTTTGTAGTGGTGACATATGACACGTTGGCCACAGTTTGCAACCTTGTTACATGCATTTTGGGACCAGTTGAATTTTGTTAATTGGGTGGATTTGATTGAAAAAAAAAAAGAAATATGACTTTATGCAGAAGCACTTAGCTTTGAAACTGTGGTATCTGTGTGAATATTATTTATTTATTTAACATTTCTTATATACTGCCTTTCATGATATCAAGGTGGTTTACATTGAACAAACTGAAATTGCATTGAACAGGGCATTATAACTTGGAGATAACTATTTTACAGGGAACATGGACAATGGAGGGTTAAGTGGCTTGCCCAAGACCACAGGGAGCACCTGTGGGACTAGAAACCCCAGTCCTTGCAGCCCAAGGTTGCTGTTTTCTAGTGGGATTTGAACCCCTGACTGTCTGGCCTGAGGTAACCTGCCCCAACCACTAGGCCACCCCTCCCTCATCATGCTGTGCTGTGACTCATTAGAGAGGTTTTTTGACCTTTGATATATCAAGTCTGTGTCTGTGTGAGCTGTTTTGCTTTGGTCAAACTCCCCCTCTAAGATATTTGGGCCGTGGTAGAGCCTGGAGGATTACTGAGGTCTTTTTTTTCCTTTCCTATATGTGGTCCCTGTAAGGTGCTGTTTTGTAGGGTGTGTTTGTTTTGGCTAAGATTGCCTTGTAAAGAGTTTGGCTAAGGTTGCTGTGTAAGGAGTTTGAAGTACTATCTTGGATAGCCAGCTTTTGCCCTAGGTTTTGTAGCAGGGATTACAAAATAATGAGGGAACTCTAGAGGGCAAGAGTTGTATGGCAACTCAAACCATGGAAAAGCAGCTTGGTGATCAGAGCAGCGAGTTGCGAACTAAGCATGCCAGGCTTCTCATGACCTTGGGTAAGCCACTTAAATCTCTACTGTCTTATGTACAAATATAACACCCTGTTTACTATGCTGCATTAAGGCAATAATGTGGGTTAATTGGCAATAGAATGTATTATTTAGTTATAACCAGTCCAATGGCGTGATATGGTGGAAAACCAAAACCTTTATTAAACAATGACAACCCGACACAGGCCATGTTTCGTCACACTTCGTCAGGGGTTTTACTGGCAAACACTAAATATATAAACATATAAATACTTAAAAACATAAAAGAACAGAGCAAATAGTAGTATATTCTATTGATAAATAAACCAATAAAAATATAAATAACAAAAAACACATTAAACTGAATATAAAACATCATAACACAATAAATAAATAAAATGCTCTAAAATCAATGTAAAACAGCATGTAAACATAGAGAACAAATGAGTATGCCCCAAAGGGATAAAAATAAAGATATGCAACATATAGAAACATAAATACCTCTATGAAAGACCAATAGAACAAAGGTCTTATTGCATAATATCTCAAACTACTATAAATCTATATTTTCTAGAGGAAATATAAAATAAATTAGCAAACAATTATAAAAGCATACAACACATGAATAATGGAACAAGGAAGGGCGGATCAGTATAAAAGTGTAAAACTGAACGTAACTTTATCTTATATCTTATATCCAGAGAAGAGGAAAAGAATGGAAAAAAACAGCAGGAGTGAGCCACGGGGGGATACTTATAATAAATTTTTAAAAATAAATAAACCACAAAAACATTTGTTTTATAAATAAACAAAGACAATAAATCATTACATTTATGGAATAGCGCTTTGCATTAAAACTGAAGTGTGTAAAAAAGAATTAACAAAACTAACCATGCTTCTTAATGAAAACAGAAAATGTGTGTCTATATATGACAAAACATAATATAAAACACATTATGGAAGCAATATCCTGATTAATAAAAAACTAACATGAGTAACAAAAAGTTACATAAGCGCTGGATGCGCGCGGTGGGACGTCGTCATAACATTATGTTATGAAGATGTAGATTTGCAAAACTATTATAACCAGGTTAAGAGGAGGATGGACCAAAAAACATTTTTTTAGAGGAGAGAGTGTGAACAGTCAGTGATCATAGATTGGGAATTAATAAAGTACAACTAAAAATACGGACTTAAAAAAGCATGGCTCGCACAAATGGGGATGCTACTAAAACGGAACCAAGTGAAAGTAAAATGGATATACTTTTAAAACATTGGGCACAGCAAAAAAGAGATGGCTTCTTAACGGAACTTAAAAACAATACATAAACACATGTCATAAAGTAATAATCAGTCTTAGATATCACCTTCTCTGCAACCGCCGACGCTTGTAAATGTCAGAAGCAATAGACAAAAAAACGCCCGCCCATGCGCCTTGAAAAAGGGGGAGGGGGGCGGAGTACAGTAATTTTTAGTTGTACTTTATTAATTCCCAATGTATGATCACTGACTGTTCACACTCTCTCCTCTAAAAAAATTTTTTACATTGATTTTAGAGCATTTTGTTTATTTATTGCGTTATGATGTTTTATATTCAGTTTAATGTGTTTTTTGTTATTTATATTTTTATTGGTTTATTATCAATAGAATGTACTACTATTTGCTCTGTTCTTTTATGTTTTTAAGTATTTATATGTTTATATTTTTAGTGTTTGTCAGTAAAACCCCTGACGAACTGTGACGAAACACGGCCTGTGTCGGGTTGGCATTGTTTAATAAAGGTTTTGGTTTTCCACCACACCACGCCTTTGGACTGGTTTCTACATTTGGTGTGATACTTGCTTTCATAGTGTTATTTAGTTATAATGCCAGTTAACACAGGATTTTCTACTGCAATACACATAAAGAGGTAATTTTATAAACACCTGTGCAGACATTGCGTGTTTCAATGAACATAGGTGGAGTTTATTTTATAAAGTGAAGCATGCACGCTTTATTCGATAAACCAGCTTATGGACATGCCTCAACCTAGGTGCAGTAGTTATGCCTGTCTGAGAGCAGGCGCAGCTGGCCATGGGTGGACTGGTGCAGACATGCACATGCATCGGTCATAGTATTCTCTAACCGATGCAGGTGCATTGCATCCCTGCCTGCATACCAACCAAGGTCTGCCTCCATGCACAATGCAACTAAAAGTATGTGGCTTTATAGAATAGATACAACCCAGAGCACATGCATAAATGCTTTCAACTAGTGACTTATGCACGCATATAACATGTAACTTTACTTATACTGCTACTACTTATCATTTGCATAGCGCTACAAGGCGTACGCAGCACTGTACTTATAGATGTACGAGACAGTCCCTGCCCAGCAGACTTACAGTCTAATCAAGACGAACAACATTGCAAAACTGGGGACTAGAGTATGGTAAGCTACACAAGTGGCGAACAAGAGAGTGGCTCTTAGAAAATCAGCTTCAAACGGGGTCATTTTAAAAGGAGTCATATAAAGTATTTTAGTGATTTATGCATGTAAGTACTGTAAGCATCTACACACATCTTTGGCTGGTGCTATTATTTATTTATTTATTTATATTCTCTTATATACCACGCTATTCTGCATCAGTGCGGTTTACATTGAACAAACTGAAATTACATTGAACAGGGCATTATTACTTGGAGATAACTATTTTACAGGGAACATGGGCTATGGAGGGTTAAGTGGCTTGCCCAAGACCACAAGGAGCACCTGTGGGACTAGAAACCCCAGTCCTTCCGGTCCAAGGTTGCTGTCCTCTAGTGGGATTTGAACCCCCGACCTTCCGGCACACATACTTTCACTGTGGCTGTGCCCATGGGCAGAGTCTGGGTAGAGTGCATAAGTGTGCATGTAAATGATAAAATACTACAATTTACACATGTTCATTACAAACCATATTAGGCTCTAGCATGTGCGTTTCTTAAGAGATGTTGATTTGGAAATGCTGAGTTAGGAATGAGCAAGAAATGTTTGAGGGTGGGTGTCTTTATCCTTGTCTGTTGATGCAGTTTGTATGCTTTATTGTACACTGCCTCGATAGGTTTTACTGGATAGATCGTCTATAAATTGTTTTAAATAAAAGTAAATAAATAAAGCCTAGGCACGGGCATATCTCCAGGAACAAGCAGGAATGAGTCTTCACATATGGGTACGTCGGTACCGACGGAGTCTGCGCGGGAATGCTTCCCAGCGTCCAATCAGAAAGCCTTTGGAAGCATCCCAACACGCCTGCGTGCTGCCTTCCCGCCTTCCCAACTGTCTCTCCTCAGTTTTCATTTTTCCGCGGAGCCGGCAGGACGTCCTCCTGTCACCGCAGAAAATTCTTCTTCTATTTTTTCGTTTTCTTGTGGTCGCGACTGCCTTCCCCGATGCCACCGGTAGCGCCGGTGTTTCTTTTTTCTTTTCTTGTAAAATATTTCCTTTTTAAGGAATATTTTTTCCTCCTCAGTGTCTCACAGTTTCTCAGGCCTGTTAGGCCTCTCCTTTTTCCTTCATGGAACCGCCAGCCACTATCCCCAAGAAATGTACAAACTGTGGCGGTACAAACTTATTTTTAGACACTCACAATTGGTGTCTAACCTGCTTGGGTCCTGATCATTTTCCTCCGGAGCCCTCTGGCAATAGTATTGTGAGAAGAAGTTCCCCTTGACACGCGGTCCCCATCCAACTTCAGGGAACCGACCATATCTTCTTCTACACAAGATAAGGTAACCCAAAAACAGTCTGTTAAGACTAGCCAGTCCTCAAGCGGCAGTTCTCATGCACAGCATAGAGATGCCTACGGCTTGCCCTCGAAAAACCACTGGCTTCAAAACCCCGGTGGGAGTCTTCAGCCTCCAAAGCCTGTGTGGGGTTTCAGGTTGTTCCTGTGGTTCACCCCTCACAGAACATGCCTGAGCCATGCCCGGTGGTGGCATCCGCTACGAGCGGTACCGATACCCCGGCATCGGCAATGGTGTTGGATGAAAAATTCCTCACCAAGGATCGTCATCTGGCATCCTTGGTACCTATGGGGCTATTGAATACGCTCCAGACCGACCTTCCAGTATCGATACCGGTACCGATACTAGTACCGACGTCGGTACCCTCCAGACATGCATCGATAGACTCGCTTCGTTCGATGCCGAGTCTGGAATCGATCTCTAGTCTGGAAGACTGGGTACCGACTCGCCTTGTTACCGACACCAAATGGTACCGAAGGCTCGGTTCCGATAATTTGGATCCGCAACTCTCGGTTTCTTTGATACCATTAGAGTTGCCACCGGCTGGCCTTCATCCACCGGTATCGGATACGGTACCGAAGTCGGTTCCGGTATCCACATTACCATTGCTGTCAGTGCCTTCCATGCTTCTCTCATCAGGCTCGCTTCCCTCGATACCGAGTTTGGAATCGATCCTTAGCATGGACGATATGCTACCGACTGTTGCTGGTCCCGACCTCCATTCAGGATCTTCTATTCCTATAAAGTTGGATAGATCCCTCGGTGCCAATGCTAGTTCTTCAGCAGATCTAGCCTGTCCAAAAGAATTTCCCTCTGTGGATTTTTCTTTTCAAGCTTTTCTCCTGGATATTGCAAAATCACTTGCCATTTCTATACCTAGACAAGATCCTACACAAGGGAATACAGAATCCCTGTATATTCCTGGAAGAGCAAAGGAGAACATCATGCTTCCTTTGCATAATTCCTTGCAGGATCTCCTTCTACGAATGTGGGAAGCTCCTTTAAAGGTACCCCCACTTTCAAGAGCAACTGATCTTCTATATCAGGTGCCCCCTTCTCCAGGATTTAAAAAGACTCAACTTCCTCATCATTCCATTCTTGTACAATCAGCAATGAGGCGGGTGAAGAGTACTAAAAAGCACTCTTCTTATCTGCCAGGTCATGAGTCTAAGACTTTAGATTTATTTATTTACATTTTCTTATATACTGTGCTATTCTGCATCAGTGCGGTTTACATTGAACAAACTGAAATTACATTGAACAGGGCATTATAACTTGGAGATAACTATTTTACAGGGAACATGGGCTATAGTGGGTTAAGTGGCTTGCCCAAGACCACAAGGAGCACCTGTGGGACTAGAAACCCCAGTGCTTCCGGCCCAAGGTTGCTGTCCTCTAGTGGGATTTGAACCCCCAACCTTCTGGCCTGAAGTACCTTGCCCCAATCACTAGGCCACTCCTCCACTCCTGCCTTTAGATGCCAAACTTTCCAGGCATCCATGCTTTCAGCAAGAATTCTCTCATATATTTTTTATATGGGCTTATCTCTTGAGGAGGTCACAAAGAAATTACATCTTTTGACTCCTTTGCTTCAAGAGCCCAAGAGTGCAGACTATTCCTCACTGGTTAGTCATGCTCAAAATATGTCTAGATTTCTTACTCGTGCTTCCCTAGACTCCTTTGAGTCTGTTAGCAGGACGTCTGCTATAGCTATAGAAGCACGACGTAAAGCCTGGCTCCAAGCTTCAGACTTGGACAAATGGACACAAGTTAGACTGGGAAATACTCCTTGCACTGGAGAAAATCTCTTTAACAAGGAGTCTTTACTCCAGGTTGCTCAGTTTACAACTGACTGTCCTGTTTCTAGAGGCTATTCTACGCCTTCTTCTTTCCCATTTGGTAGGAAATTTCCTGCCATGATTTCTTACCCTAGAGGAAGAAGATTTTATCCATCTTCTGCCCATCATACAGATGTTCCCAAACATGGGGAAACATCACCCTGGTCTGAAGAATCCACAAACTCAGCAGGGTCAACAAACCCAGCAGTTGCAGGGTTTCAAATAGATCATCATTGCCACTCTTGGTTGCTGGTTAGAGTAGCAGTCTGCTTCTTTTCATTTGCAGTATCTGCACTAAATTTACTCTAACCTTCCTAGATATCTCTTCATGAGACATCTTTTCTTTAACTTTAACTTATGATGATCATGCCCATAATAAACAGGGTTTTCCTCTTCCTCTTGGAGGAAAGTGAACTAACAACTATAAATAGACAGTTGTTTTCCCTGTACTGGCATGCATCATCTCACCTGTTAGAGACTTCCTCCATAGTCAGTCTCTTTTAACTCTGTCTTACCTCCCTCTTACTATAACATTTGGTTTGTAAGAGGGACCCTTTTACACTGGTAAGCCCCTATGGTCCTCTACCTGTTCTACTGGGGGCTTCTCCCTTCTGGAGTTGTCTCCCCCCTTGTTACTTTAGGGCAGCCCATCAGACAATAGGAAATCCTTCCAGGTCTGTTGTTCTTTTTCCCAATCTAAAAGAGGGAGAGGGAAAAGAAATTTTTTCTGCTGCCCTGGTATATTGCTGCACATACAGCAATTCCTAGTGGTTAAGCCACTGGTTCTGTCCACCACACAACCAGGGATTCTCCTCCACTAGCAATCCTTCTAGCCTCAGTGCTAAGTCCAAAACAGGTTATCAACCTCGTTGGGGAAACCCTCTTATCACAGCCTGGTTTGTTAACTTCTATTCTCCCCCCCCCCCTTGTCCTGGGCAGAATACTGGTTACCTGCTGGCTTTCCACAGCCAGTTTTTTCTTCTAACCAACCTGCAGCATGCTCTCTGCAACTCTACAGAGTAGCTTTGCACTATGGGCCCTTGCTAGAGAGCATTAGTATCTTGCCTAGCAGATAACCACAGATGGTTAAAAGGGGTTCCCCCAGTCATGTTTCCATGACTGGTAGGTATTTCCTACCCTTACCATCTCATCTTAAATCTCTTTTGAGACATCAGTCTCAGGCCTTTCATTACGTGAAAACCTAAAGAAGGGCCAATTCCCTGGCTTGGCCCATATCTCCTTTGGTCTTCTCGTCAGAGATAATTTTATTCAATGGCAGCTAGAGGACGCCCAATACCCCCTTGCCCTCATAGGCAAGTCACTAGGGTATCTTCCTCCAGTGGCGTCCTCTATCCATTCTCCATATGGCAATTCTGGAGACATCTGGACTTCCTGCCTACAGTCTGAAGTTATCCTCTGCCTTTTTCACGTAGGCTATCCTGGTTATTCAAGAGCTCAAATTCTGAAAAGAATCCAGACTTCTTCTTGTTAGGGAGACCTCTCCTCTGACTCTGCCAATCATAACCAGGAAAATAGTTTTTCTCTGTAGATCTATTCAAGCAGGTATTTACCTTCTTGCTGTTAGATGAATCTTCCTCCTAGGAGGAATCAGCTTCTATAGACCTCTCTCCCACCACATACCGGGAGATATGTGTCTATAGGTCTACATTTGTATAGGTCTATACGATAAGACGGTATAGAAATACTGTTAAATAAATAAATAAAAATACCCTCTATACAGGGTCTTTCTCTTTAGAAACCCTGTTCTAGCAGCTATTCCACAGCTCCTCTTCTGTTTTCAACTCCTACCCTCCATCCCTAGGATGCCTGAGGTCTTAAGCAATAGCATGGCTCGTTCTAGACTTGCAACATGCTAGGACTCCCTCTGGGCATCTGAGCTTGGGAGTCCCCATATGTGAAGACTCATTCCTGCTTGTTCCTGGAGATAGCACAGTTACTTATCTGTAAAAGGTGATCTCTGGGAACAGCCAGGAATAAGTCTTCACAACCCACCCACCTCCCCTAGGAGTTGCTTTTTCTCTATCTCTATCTTTCCCTTCCTTGCTTTCTCTCTCTCTTTGTCTCAGCTTTCAAACTTAACTGAGGAGAGACAGTTGGGAAGGCGGGAAGGCAGCACGCAGTCGTGTTGGGATGCTTCCAAAGGCTTTCTGATTGGACGCTGGGAAGCGTTTCCGCGCAGACTCCGTCGGTACCGACATACCCATATGTGAAGACTTATTCCTGCTGTTCCCAGAGATCACCTGTTACAGGTAAGTAACTGTGCTTTACAGCAGCCCATAGGCCTTAAACTAACATTAATTTTGAACATTTACACTAGTATTTTATAAAATAGCCCCTAAGTAAGCACCTTCTTATAAAATTACCCTCACAAATACTAATCATTTATGAAGCAGCTCATTATTATATACAATTAATAATACAGCTTGTAGTAAATTTCTCAAGCAGTTTTATTCATGAAAATCAATATCACCGCAACATAACCCATTTAAGACTAATAAGAGAAAATATATTTTTTTTACTCAATGTCTAATCCAACTCTAGAATTCATTACCGGAGGATATAGTAAAAGCTGTTAGTGTAAACCATTATAAAGACAATCTGGGAAATCCACTGCTTACCCTGGGAAGAGCATTGTGGAACCTGTGTTCCTTTCTGGGTGACCTGGATTGGCCACTGTTGGAAACTGGGCTTGATGGACCTTGATTTGACCCAGTATGGCATTTCTCATATTTTTATGCAAGGGATGTGAACTTTCTCCCGGGAAACAGTTTAAGGGGTAGGAACAAGCATAATACTTCTCCTCCCATCTTTCCTTAGTGCTTTAGAAAAAGAGTTAGAGCACCCCCTCCCCCTGTTGATCCTCCCACACCAATCCCTTTTGAAAAATGATGTCACCCCTCTGACATCCACCCAACCCCTGATTATTTAAGAAAAGACAAATCTATCCTGTAATATCCCCCACTCCCTGCTTCCCTGAGAAACATTTTGTTGCCTTTTTGTATCCCCACCACTGACTCCTTTAAAGAAAATGATGCCACTTTTTAAAATCAAAGCCAGGGTCTTCCCATTTTTGGCCCTGGCCCCACTTTTTGCCCCTGCACTTCCGCATGAAGATACCTAATGATGCCTGTTGGTCAATAGAGGGCATTGCTCCTGTCCCATCAATTGCCTCTTCAACAATAAGCTACACAGGTTCCTAGCATGAATATTGTGAGACAACCTCTAGAGATTCACCGAGAAGTGCCCAAGGAGGATGACCTGCACCATAATGTGAGCCTTTGGCACATGGCAGTAGCACGGGCACTGTAACAGTGTGTTGTCTTAAGTAAATAGCCAGAACTGACATCTTCTTAAATCAGGCTCTGTAAGACCCGCAAGAAGAGGCACAGAGATCAGGCAGACACACAATCAGGTACAGTAATTATCACGAATGTTGCAGCAGTGTGTTGTTTAAGTAAGCAGGTGGTACTGATGTTATCTTAATCAGGAAGGCTCAAGGCATACAGATGGAGGAAGGAACAGGCTCTGTGAGAGCTTAATCAGGAGAGTTCAGGATGTTCCGATGGAGGAAGGAATGGTACCTGTAAGACCTGCAGGGAGAGAGACAGAGCTCAGACGTAGTGACATACTGTACATAGTATATGATGGCAGATAAAGACCAGTGTGGTCCATCTAGTCTGCCCAGTAAGGTGGCTAGAGTGGTTGTAACTGCTGCTCCCTGCAGGTCAGCCCCACTCTATTAAAATATATTTAAGTTTGTTTTCATTTCATCCTCTTGCTGTAAAGGGATCCATGCATCCACCACACTTTCAGTGAAAAAAAAATTTCCTGATGTTGCTTTTAAGTTTACCACTTTGCAGTTTCATCATATACCCTCTAGTCTTACAGTTCCCCCTTCTTTCAAAACGGTTTGTTTCTCATTGATACACTTTAAGTATTTAAAGTCTGTTTCATATTTTCCCTGTCCCTCCTCTTCCTCTACGATGTACATATTTAGGACTTCAAGCCTCTTCTCATACGTCTTCTGGTGCAAGCTTTGAATCATTTTGTTTGCCTTCCTCTGAACCATTTCAAGTCTTTTTATGTCCTTTGTGAGATATGATCTCCAAAACTGAACACAACATTCCAAGTGAAGCCTCACCAATGACTTGTACAGGGGCATTAATACCGCCTCCTTTCTGTTGGTTATTCCTGTCTATATGCAGCCCAGTATCCTTCTGGCTTTGGTTACCATCTTGTCACATTATTTCGCCACCTTGAGATTCTCAGACACTAGAACTCTGATGTCTCTCTCCTGGTCAATGCACACCAACCTCTCTCCACCTATTGCATATATTTCCTTTGGATTTCTGAATCCCAACTGCATGACTCTGCACTTCTTCACATTAAATTGTAACTGCCAAGCATTAGACCATTCTCCAGTGTTTTTAGATCTTTCCTCATGTTGTCCACTCCCTCAGAAGTGTCTACTCTGTTGCAAATTTTTGTGTCATCTGCAAAAAAGAAGACTTTTCTATTCAGTCCTTCAACAATGTCACTCACAAATACATTATTATTATTATTACTAAGCATTAATAAAGCGCTGCAACATACGAAGAGGTATACAAACATACAAACAGATAGTCCCTGCCCGTTAGAGCTCACAATCTAGTCAAGACAAAATATGAAATAAATTTGATAATACAAATAACAATTAACAAGACAAGAATAAATGTTTATGGAGAGAACAAGAAAGGACGAGTTAGGAACAAAAAGCAATAGTGAAGAAATGGGATTTCAATTTGGATTTGAAGATGGCCAGGGAGGAGGCTTGGCGGACAGAGACAGTGTCAGGCAGTGGCCAGTCCGCCGCCGAGGGGGAGCGGGTCTGTCTGCCTGATGACCCTTTCGATGAAGGAGTAGTTGTGGACACGAATGGATCAGGTACAAAATAGGATTTTATTTCCCCTCCCGGGGTTGGATTTTCAAATATACAACACAACAAACTTAGGACAATAAAGCCATACACTCTGGCATGTGATAAAGGAAAATGAAAGACAGCTTCTTCTTGCTTCTTACTCAAATTATATCCACAGGAAACAATATTCTCAGCATACAGTTCCTTTGCAAATGAACAGCAAATCTTGTGATCTTTATAGCTAGCCTTAAGCAATGCACAAACGCTGGCTTAACACAAAGAAGTAATCTTGTCTGAAATGGTTAGCGTACAATCCATTGGATCACCAAATGAATCTTCACTAGCAGAATCAATTATCATAGGCTCCTGCTGACTTTCAGCTGGACAAACGTTTTCTTTATTGCACAATGTTTGTAAACCTCCTTCTAATGTATCTTCCCGGGGCTTATCCAGCCAGCCCTCTCTAAGGTAAGAATTACTGTTACCATATATATCAGAGTGTGAGAGAGGAGAGACCCACCTTCCAGGATTTTCAGCATATAACTTTTTATAAGAACTTTTCCCTTTAAAGTATTTGCTTGTCCTACCTTCAGGTTTTGGCTGAGGATAATGGAACTGCTCTACCCTGTTAGCAAAGGGTTTTGCCCTTGGAAGCTTTCTCTGAGGTTTAGGCTTTTCAAACTCTTCTTCTTCTGACATGCAGATATCTTCTACACAATACCTCTCCCTCTCAGGGGCTTGTAAATGCTCCCACGCTAGCTCTCCTGTTAAATCCTTCTGGTGGCCTTCCCAGCACGGCACCAGCCTTGGACATTTCCCACGAGGCTTCTGAGCATTAACCCTCAAGGTATTTCTGCTGCCAGTAAGTTTCCTTAAGTCTGGTTCAGAATCACTTCCAGGGTCACAATTCTCAGATACATATGGTTCCACTCTCTCAGGCTTCCATTCACTCTGCAAAGCACATTGCCTCTGAGCTCCAAACTGCGTCACAGCAAACTGACAGCAAACTGACTCTCACAGCTGTTTCTCGCTCTCTCTCTGGGTCTGTCGCTGGATCTCTCTCTGAGTTCCTTCCTGTTTCTTCCTTCTCCCCTTTCTACCTCTACTGAGTGTTTCTTATAGTGCTGAGTAGCACTTCCCCCACTCAGGTGAAAACTATTTGCTTCAGGAGCTATGGATTGCTTGCTAGTTGGGCGGGGTTGCAGACCTCGTGGCTGGGTCTGTTTACGTTGCTCCTGACAACTATTGATCATGTGGTTTGCCTGCCTGTCAGATTCTCACCTAGTTCTCACAGAATCCTGTGTTTTTAAGGCCCAGGATGGATCTTCCCCATTACAACAGGTAGAGAATTCCAGGAAAAAGGTGCAGCCAGTTCAAAGGAGCGGTCTAGAATTAGCAATACGAGTAAAAGGAACAGCTAAACGAAGACAATTAGATGAGCAGAGTAGGCGAGAGGGGGTGTAGGTAGAGATGAGGGATGAAAGGTAATGAGGAGCAGAAGAATGAATACATTTATAGGTTAGAAGAAGGAGTTTGAACTGGATACGGAAGCGGATGGGGAGCCAGTGAAGTGACATGAGAAGAGGAGTAATGTGTGAAAAACGAGACTGATGGAAAATCAGACGAGCTGCAGAATGTTGAATAGACTGGAGAGGAAAGAGGTGGTTAGCAGGGAGGCCAGCAAGGAGAAGGTTACAGTAATCAAGGAGGGAGGTGATTAAAGAGTGGACAATCAGTTTAGTAGTGTTATCAGAGAGAAAAGGGCGAATCTTGGAGATATTGTAAAGAAAGAAACGGCATGTTTTAGCAATGTTTTGGATATGTAAAGAGAAGGAGAGAGATGAGTCAAAGATAACACCAAGTTTCCGTGCCCAAGAGACAGGAAGGATAACAGAGTTATCCACAGAACTTGAGAAAGGGGAAGGAGGAGGGGAAGCATTAGGGGGAAAGACAAGGAGTTCAGTTTTGGCTACGTTCAGCTTCAAGCGGCGGTAGGACATCCAGGAAGCAATGTCAGAGAGGCAGGCTGAGACCTTAGCTTGAATTTCAGGAGAGATAACAGGCGTAGAGATGTAGATTTGAGAGTCGTCAGCATAGAGATGATAGTGAAAGCCATGGGAAGAGATAAGGGCACCAAGGGATTGGGTATAGAGAGAATAGGAGCAGACCTAAGACAGAACCTTGAGGTACACCCACAGGTAAAGGGGTAGAAGAGGAGGAGGAGCCACCGAAGTACACAGTGAAAGAGCGGTGGGAGAGATAGGAGGAGAACCAAGAAAGTACAGAGCCTTTGAAACCGAGTGAAGACAGGGTGATAAGAAGATTGTGGTCAATGGTGTCAAAGGCAGCAGAGAGATCCAGAAGAATGAGGACAGAATAAAAGCCTTTGGACTTAGCCAGAAACAAATCATTGACGACTTTGGTAAGAGCAGTTTCGGTAGAATGTAGGGGATGGAAACTGGATTGAACAGTATTGGTCCCAGGACAGATCCCTGAAGCATGCCACTGCACATCTTCATTTCTTCTTCCATTTGCTACTACCTTCCATCAGTTAACCAAATTCTGATCCAGTTCACCACCTTGGGACCTATCCCCAGGCTACTCAGTTTATTGATAAGCCTCCTATGAGGAACAATATCAAAGATTTTACTGAAATCTAGGTATACCATATCCACTGCATTCCCTTGATCTAGTTCTCTGGTCACCCAGTCAGAAAACTCAAAATTGTTTGGCACGATCTTCCCCTGGTAAGACTACATTGCCTCGGAACATGCAATCCCTTGGTTTCTAGAAAGTCCAATATTCTTTCTTTCAAGAGCACTTCCATTACTTTTTCCACCAGAGGTAAGGCTTACCAGACAATAGTTTGTCACCTCTTCCCTATTACCACTTTTGTGAAGAAGTACCACATCAGCCCTTCTCCAGTCCTGCGGAATTTCTCCCCTCTCCAAGAATCTATTAAAATCATCTTCTGAAGTCCCTGCCAGAACTTTTCTGAGCTCTTTCAGTATCCTGAGATGTATCCCATCCGGTCCCATGGCCTTGTCCACTTTCAGTTTTGCAAGCTGTTCACACATCATCTTCTGTGAATGATATTTATTTATTTTGATAGATTTGTATATCACCTTATCCTACAATCAAAGTGGTTACATCACAATTGGAGGGTTACATTTAACATGAGGGTACTTTATAACATTTATCATGACAGTATTTAACAACATTTAGACAGCACAATTGGAGGGTTACATTTAGCATGAGGGTACTTAACAACATTATACAATGAATTCATATGTCTAGTTGGGAATGCTGAGAGTCTGTGGTGGAATGAAGGTGGGGTTCCTGGTGACAAACATTGCCTCAGTTTTATCGTAGTTGACCGTCAGGTTATTGGCTGTGTGAGCCAGGCATTCATGTCTTCAAGGCATTTGGTTAGTGTTATGGTGTTAAGTGTTAGTAGGTTGATTGGAGCATACACCGTGATGTCGTCAGCATAGATGTGATAGTGGAGTTTGTGGCATTTGATGAAGTTGCATATGGGTTGGATGTAAATATTAAAGAGCATTGATGACAGGGCTGATCCTTGTGGTATTCCCTGCGTGACGGGGAACTGAAATGATTTCTTTTGGGTGCATTTGACTTGTTGCGTTTGATCTTCCAAGTAGGAAGTGAACCATTTCAGGGTATTTTTGCATAATCCTATCTGTTGCAGGCACTGCAGTAATCTGGCGTGGGACACGGTGTCAAAGATGCCGAGATGTCCATGAATACTAGCAGGAATCCGTTCTTTATGTTATCTATGCCTATTAGGAGATTGTCAAAGAGGGAAGTGAGTAGTGTTTCCACACCGTGCTGGGGTTTAAAGCCATGCTGATGGATGTCCAGTGGGGCATTCATGTCAATATGGTCCTGAAGTTTATTTATTTATTTATTTAGCATACATTTGTATACCGCTGCTTCCAGCGATCAGTAGCGGTTTGATTACAGATATGAATTTGTCAATCGTGACAGGAATTTTTGCGGTATACACACATTGATTTGAAGGGAGAAGCACAGCACACGGTGAAAGGACTTACGGAGAAGGAATCAGAATTTACATATGCACATATTTATATATTTA
Source organism: Ichthyophis bannanicus (assembly GCA_033557465.1). Lineage (NCBI taxonomy): Eukaryota > Metazoa > Chordata > Amphibia > Gymnophiona > Ichthyophiidae > Ichthyophis > Ichthyophis bannanicus. The sequence goes on from CM066034.1 coordinate 950,591,545, forward strand.
CATAACAACACGCAGCACTGTACACACCATCTTGACCCACAGGAATTTGCGGACTACATGGTTTTCACAAGGAATGGTAGGCTGGAGATGGGACGGTATGATTTTGGTTCAGAGGGGCTTAGGTTGTTGCTTTTAAGTATCGGTCGTATCATGTCATGCTTCAGGGATTGCAGCATGTATCCCTGTTGGAGTGAATCTTTGACGATTTTGTGAATGCGATGGGAGAGCTGGCTTCTTGTGACTTTGAGCCAAAACACTGGGCATGGGTCTGATGGTGAGGTTGTTGTGTTGAGTCCATGTCCTCTACTTGATGCGTTGATGGTATGCTGAAGTCCTCCCAGGTTTAATGTTGCTCTTTCGTTTCATGGTCATCTGTCTGTGGTGTGATGGAGCATGTCTGGGTGGTGTTTTTCACTTTCATGTAGTCCGCAAATTCCTGTGGGTCAAGATGGTGTGTACAGTGCTGCGTGTTGTCCTTAGTGAGCTTTTGGACAATGCTAAAGAGTTCTTTTGGTCTGTTGACAGATTTCATGATGAGGTTGGTATGGTGCTGCTGTTTAGGCTCATTTATCAGATTATTATATTCTAGTAGCTTGGCTCTATATTAAGTCAGGGAGTTATGCAACTTGTTCCGCCTCCATTTTTTTCCATTCTTTGGAGAGTATCTACTCCATTCCCATTTGTATATTTGTCATTCATATGTGGTCCTTCTCCAGAATTTTGTTTCATGAATACTGAACAGAAGTATTTGTTTAACATTTTTGCTTTTTCAATGTCACTTTCAGTAAATCCATCCTCAGCACTTTTGAGTCTTGCAATTCTACTTTTGATCTTTGTCATCTCCTGAATATATCTGAAAAACGTTTTATTTCCACACTTCACATATTTAACCATCTGCCTTTAGAAACATAGAAATATGATGACAGAAAAAGACCACATGGCCTATCTAGTCTGTCCTTCCATATCAACAACTACAAAAGTCCCCTTTTTTTCTTTAGAGATCCTCTGCGTTTGTCCCATGCTTTTTTGAATTCAGTTACTGTCCTCATCTCTACCACCTCCACTGGGAGACTATTCCACGGATCTACCACTCTTTCCGTAAAGAAATATTTCCGCATATCACTCCTGAATTTATCCCACTTCACCCTCATCCCATATCCCCTCGTAGCAGAACTTGCTTTCAATTGAAAGAGGCTCTCTCCCTGAACATTTATGCCACGGAGGTATTTAAACATCTCAATCATATCACCTCTATCCCGCCTTTCCTCTAAGGTGTACATATTAAGATCCTTAAGTCTGTCCTCATATGCTTTATAATAAAGACCACTAACCATTTTAGTAGCCACCCTCTGCACCTGCTCCATCCTGTTCACATCCTTTTGAAGGTGCGGTCTCCAGAATTGCACACTATACTCCAAATGAGGTCGCACCAAAGACTTATACAGAGGTACTATCACCTCCTTTTTTCTGCTAGCCATTCCTCTCCGTATGCATCCTTCTAGCCTTTGCCATTGCCTTCTCTACCTGTTGAGCTACTTTAAGATCATCAGACACAACCATGCCTAGGTCCCGCTCTTCTTTAGTGGACAAAAGTACTTCATCCCCTATACTATATTGCTCCCTTGGATTGCTGCAGCCCAAATGCATGACCTTACATTTTTTTAACATTAAATCCCAGCTGCCAAATTTTAGACCATACTTCAAGCTTAGCTAGATCCCTCCTCTGGTTATCTACACCTTCCTGTGTGTCTACTCTATTGCAGATTTTGGTATCATCCGCAAAGAGACAAACCTTACCTGACAGCCCTTCCGCTATATCACTAACAAAGATGTTAAAAAGAATCGGACCAAGGACATATCCCTGTGGCACACCACTGGTAACATCCTTCTCCTCAGAGTGAGCTCCATTTACCTGTACTCTTTGGTGCCTCCCACCCAACCAATTTCTAACCCAAGCAGTAACTTTAGGGTCCATCCCTAGAGTTCTCAGTTTGTTTATAAGTCGCCTGTGAGGAACAGTGTCAAAGGCTTTACTGAAATCTAAATACACCACATCTAGGGCTCTCCCTTGGTCCAACTCCATGGTCACCCAGTCAAAGAAATCAATCAGATTTGTCTGACAAGACCTGCCTCTGGTGAATCCATGCTGCCTCGGATCCTGTAACCCGCTGGACTTCAGAAACCTCACTGTTTTCTCTTTCAGCAGCATTTCCAATAATTTACTCACCATCAAAGTTAAACTAACCGGCCTGTAGTTTTCAACCACATCCTTACTTCCGCTTTTGTGTAAAGGCACCACATGAGCCTCTCTCCAGTCCGTTGGCACCACTCCCTACTCTAACGAGGCATTCAAAAGGTCAGTCAGTGGAGCTGCTAGAACGTCCCCAAGTTCCCTCAGTATTCTAGGATGTATCCCATCCGGTCCTATTGCTCTGTCTACATTAAGTTGAGCTAGTTTCTCACGAACACAATCTTCTGAAAATTGTTCAAGATGTCCCTCGCTTCTGTTCCTGTTTGGTGGTGTTTTCTGAGGTCCTGCTCCTGGTTCTTCATCTGTGAACACAGAACAGAAATATTTGTTAAGCAATTCTGCTTTATCCTCATCAGCTTCTACATATTCCTCCCCTTCACCCTTGAGTCTGACAATACCACTTTTGCCCTTCCTCTTCTCACTAACATATCTGAAAAATGTCTTATCCCCCCATTTTATTGCATTGGCTATTTCCTCCTCTTTTTGAATCTTTGCTTTCCTGACTACTTTGCTAGCTTCTCTAAGTTTTTCCAAATATAGATGCCTGTCTTCCTCTCTCTGTGATCTCTTTTGCTTTTGCTATCCTTATTTCTCTTTTGTCTCTTTTAGCTTTATCCTGTATTCTTTTCTGTGTTCTTCTTTTTGGGATCTTCTGAATTAAGTGAAAGCTGTGTTTTTTGCCTTTATTTGTGCAGCCACATCTTTGTAGAATCATATAGGTTTCCTTTTCCTCTTGTTTTTATTTACTTTTCTTATATATTTATTTATTTAGCAAGTTATCAAGTATATTAAGTTATCAGTATTTTCAAGGAGGTTTGCATTGAACACAACGATTTGACATGGAACATTTAGCACTATAACTATATACACATCATAAAGTTGAACTGTGTAACATTTCAACAAAAACTAGTTACATTTTTAGTATAGGAAACTCAGTTTAGGGGTAGCATATGATATGTGAGAGGGGTGACTGGCAGAAGTTTTGAGTGTTAAGACTGTGTGCTTAGTGGAGTGTCGAAGTATTCAGTGAACAGGTACATTTTTTTTCGAAAGTCGGAGATGTCTATAGTTTGTCTTAATTTATATGGAAGTGAGTTCCAAAGGAAGGGCTAAAGTATTCGAACACTCTTTGGAGTGTTTTTTAGGAGGTACTGGTCTTGATTGTTGAGATCGAGAGGGTGTTTTGATGTTGCTTTCTCTTTAATAGAATATCTGGTACCATCTGGATTAACTGTTTTAAGCAGTCAGCAGACTGATTGTGCAAGGTCTTGAATGTCTACCAATGTCTGGCTACCAATCAAGTGCAGGATAAACTACAAAATCCTTATAACCACATTCAAAGTAATAAACAAACTGGCACCACCGACTCTGAGCAAGCTAATTAATAACGAAACCCCAAAAATCACACAAAGGAGAGGTAATACAAACAAAATTACAATGCCAAAAGACTTCACAAAAGCCAAAAAATCAACTAACAAGGCATTTTCACACTCAGCCCCCATACTCTGGAATGCACTACCAGAAGAAATCAGAATTCTAACCGATATCAAGGAATTTCGTAAGAAATTAAAAACTCATCTATTTATGACACACTATGGCGTACAGACAAATTCCATTACCCTTACTGACAAAGGATAATAGAAGACAATTAAATGTCAAACCAAGATAGACTTAACATAATTAACTGCAACTAAAGAAACACTATTCCAATTTCTCTTATCACAGTAACAATAATGCTAATATAGATGGCTAGACTGCTGAATACCCTGTAATGTATTGGCTAACCTTTTTGAGCCCGAGTGCCCAAACTGCCGCACAAAACCAAAGAATTTCCTCAAAGTGCCAGCACGTCATTTGCATAAGTGGTCTTATTTGCATAAATATTTGCATAATGTTACCATACACTAACTTTTAGTAAACATGTCTCTTAATGAGTGTATGGATAAAGAAAGACTAAAAGATTTCTACATTACTATAATCCAGTGCCAACCGCCAGGCACATTAGGAACTACTACAAACGCTGCCCATTTAGAACCCATAGCAAACCCGCCGTATCCTGACAGCATTACCAGGACTCACAAAGCACCATACCCTACCTATCAAAAGGCAACACTGCAAATATTAAACCAATACATTTCAGAGAATACTGGGGAAAGAGAACAAGTGGCAACGTCAAATAGGAATTTCCTCTTGTACCAAACAAAGCGCAGATGTTAATGATGCACATTTCCCAGAGCTGACATATTCCAGTTAATAAATTCAAAATAAAGAGATATCTTTCTACCTTTTGTGCATTTTTTTTTCAGTTGCAATTGGTCCAGCCACCTTCTTCTGGTTTCTTCATGTTTTCTGCTAACTCTCCATCGTCTGCTGTCCATTTGTCCTTTCTTCTCTCTTCTAGTTTTTTTTCCATTCTCTCTCTCTCTCTACATCTGCTTTAACATACTAATCTTTCTCCTTTTGCTCTTTCCTCATTCCTATTTCATCCACACAAATTTTACCCCTCCATCCTCAATCCCCAATTACTCTCCCAATACCTGGCCAATTGTAGATTTTTCATCCCTCCTACACAAAATATTTTTCCCCTCTCCATTTTACTCTCCCAGCCCCATCCCATTCTAATCCTCCCCCAACATCAGCTCCCTTCTAGTTCCAGTCTCACCCAGCATCCATTACCTTCTAGTCCCTGCATCAGCCCATTTCCAGTCCAAGTCCCTTCATCAGCTCATTTTCAATCCTAGCCCCCCCATCAGCCCATTTCTACTCATTTCCTAGCCCCACCATCAGCCCATGTCAAATCATAGCTCCCCTCCACTCAGCCCAATTCCAGTCCAAGCCCCCCCATGAGCCTACTTCCAGTTCTAGCCCCTCCATGAGTCCATTTCAATTCAAGCCCCCACCACAGCCCATTTCCAATCTTAGCTCCCCCCAACAGCCCATTTCCAGTCCTATCCTAGCTTTTCCATCAGCCCATTTTCAGTCCTAGCTCCCTTCCCTCACAGCCCATTTCCATTCCAAGCCCCCTCCCCATCAGCTATTTGCAGTTCAAGCCTCCCCTTCCACTCAGCCCATTTCCAGTCCTAGCAACACCCCAACCCATTACCAGTCCTAGCCCCCCGTCAATCAACTTCCAGTCCTAACCCCCATCACCCCATTTTCAGTTTAAGCCCCCCCCTATAACCCTTTACCAGTCCTAACCCCCCATCAGCCCATTTCCAGTCAGCCCCCCATAGCCCATTGCCAGTCCTAAACCCCCCCATCAGCCCACAGCCCATTACCAGTCCTAACCACATCAGCCCACCTCAAGTCCTAACCCCTCCCCATCAGCCCATTTCCTGTCCTAGCCCCCCCCATAACCCATTATCAGTCCTACACCCCCATCAGCCCACTACCAGTCTTAACCCCCCCATAGCCCATTACCAGTCCTAACCCCCCCATCAGCCCACTACCAGTCTTAACCCCCCCCATAGCCCATTACCAGTCCTAACCCCCCCATCACCCCATTTCCAGACAGCCCTCATCAGCTCATAGCCCATTGCCAGCCCTCATCAGCCCACAGCCCATTGCTAGTCTTAACTCCCCCATAGCCCACTGCGTCTTAACCCCCCTCCCCAGCCCACTGCCAGTCTTAACCCCCCCTCCCTAGCCCATTGCCAGTCTCAACCCCCCTCCCTCCCTCCCTCCCTAGCCCATTGCCAGTCTCAACCCCCCTCCCTCCCTAGCCCATTGCCAGTCTCAACCCCCCTCCCCCCCTCCCTAGCCCATTGCCAGTCTTAACCTCCCTCCCTCCCTAGCCCATTGCCAGTCTTAACCTCCCTCCCTCCCTCCCTAGCCCATTGCCAGTCTCAACCCCCTCCCTCCCTCCCTAGCCCATTGCCAGTCTCAACCCCCCTCCCTCCCTAGCCCATTGCCAGTCTCAACCCCCTCCCTCCCTCCCTCCCTAGCCCATTGCCAGTCTCAACCCCCCTCCCTCCCTAGCCCATTGCCAGTCTTAACCTCCCTCCCTCCCTAGCCCATTGCCAGTCTTAACCCCCCTCCCTCCCTCCCTCCCTAGCCCATTGCAAGTCTTAACCCCCCTCTCTCCCTCCCTAGCCCATTGCCAGTCTTAACCCCCCTCCCTCGGCTCATGGCAATAAAAAAAAAAAAAGCTGCCCGCTGCCGCCGCGGCAGCATGGAGTGTCCCGAGGGGCTCCCTCTGCCCGGCAGGACTCTCCCGGCGCTGCTCAGCCCCTCTCTGCCGGCTTGCAGAGACGCGAAGGGAGAGAGTCTCCCTCGCGTCTCTCTTAAGCCCGCAGGGGCAGATGGGAAATTTCCCATCAGCTCCTGCGGGCTTAACAGAGACACGAGGGAGACTCTCCCTTCGCGTCTCTGCAAGCCGGCAGAGAGGGGCTGAGCAGCACCGGGAGAGTCCCGCCGGGCAGAGGGAGCCCCGCGGGACACTCCATGCCGCCGCGGCGGCAGCGGGCAGCTTTTTTTTTTTTTTTAATGTGCGACCTTCCCGCGTGCCAGCTGCAAGGCCTTCGCGTGCCACAGCTGGCACGCGTGCCATAGGTTCGCCATCGCTGGTATATAGTCTAAACACAATGTAACAGATGTTATGTACATAGTTGCCAAGTTTGGTGCAAAAGTTGTTATGCACTCAGTTGTTATACCATTGGTAATAGTACTAGTTCTATGTTTTAAGGCCTATGCCACTGTACAAAGTTCTTGATGTTTTATGTAAGAAGAACAGGATTTATATTTGTTTCACTGTTTCTTTACATTGTTTTTTGTAAATGGCAACTGATCCATGGGAAAGTGCGGTATATACCGGTAAGTGTTTGATAAAATAAATAAATGTCATCATTATTGATATGTATTTTATTCGGGATCATATGGGTAGTCAATGAAGGGATTATAAGACTGGAGTTATGTGCTCTTGCCTTTTTAATCTGATAATTAGTCTGGTTGTGGTATTTTGTGCTATTTGCAAGGTCTGGGTTGTGCGTTTGGGCAGACCTTGGAGTATCAGGTTACAATAATCTAGATGTGGTGTGGTTATTGCTTGACATAGTGTGTGGAAGTGGTTGTGGTCAAGTACAGACTGTAGGGTTTGTAGGGTCCTTATTTTATAGTAGGCTGTGAATGCAATCTTCTTGATGTGTGGCTGAAAGTTTAGCCTTTGGTCTAGGGTTACACCTAGATATTTCACTTCATTCTTTACGAGGAATGGGCGATTTCCTATTAGCAGATTATATGGTGGAGTATAGGCAGTGTCTCTTCTAACTGTGAGTACTGCTGATTTATTATAGTTGATTGTGAGATTGCAATTTTCCAGCCAGTTTGTAACTAATATCATGCATGAAGCTATGGAGGAGTAATCAGGTTTTCTGGTGTCAAATGGAGCATACATCATCAGGTTATCCACATAAAGGTGGTAGTATATATTCTGTTTGTGTATAATTTTACAGACCGGTTGTACATATATGTTGAATAGAAGGGTAGATATTGCAGAGCCCTGTGGTATTCCTTAGTGCAATATGAAAGGTTTGGAAGTTCTGTTCTTGATTTTGATTTGAGACATATTCATTGCCCCTTTGAGATTTGAGATATATCTATCTATGTATATCTCTCTCTCTCTATATATATATATATCCATTGCCCCCCTTTATTGCCCCCTTATTTTAGCCCAATGCAATTCCACTTCCCTTATCTCTTCTCACCCTGCCAACTTCTCCTTCAGGTACTTTCCCATTTTACTGAAGTCAGTGTTTTTGAAATCCAGGACTTTGAGTTTGCTATGATTGGACTCTGCCTTGACTTTTACCTCAGACCACACTGTTGTGATGATCACTGCTGCTCAAATGGTCACCCACCCAGACATTCGATAGGTTATCTTCATTGATGAGTATTAAATTTAGCATTGAACTTTCCCTGGTTGGTTCCATCACTAGTTGTCTGAGCTTCTTGAAGGCATCCACAATCTTTTTACTTCTTTCCAGATTTGCAGAAGGAATACTCCAATCCACATTTGGTAGATTAAAGTCACCCAATATGATCACCTCTCCCTTCATAGCTACCTTTGCAATATCAATGATCAAGTCTCTATCTATTTGCTCAATTTGAGTTGGAGGCCTGTAGACTACACCAGAGTTGTTGATAGTGCCATCTCCTCTTTCTAACACAATCCACAGTGTTTCTTCTTTTCTCCACCCCCCCCCCCCCCCTGCATTTCAGCAGCTTTAATATTGCTTTTGACAAATAGGACTACTCCTCCTCCTTTTCTATCTCTTCTAAATAAATTATAGCCAGCTATGTCTATATCCCATTCATGCCACTCATTAAACCATGTTTCTGTAATGGTGACAATGTCCAAGTCCATTTCCACCATTAGGGCTTCCAGGTCAGGAACTTTGTTGGTTAGACTTTGAACATTTGTGCTCATTGTCTTCCAGCTATTGTTTGTTGGCTTGCTTGTATTTTGGACAGATTTTATTCCAGATTCCTCTTACCTCTTATTATTGATGTATGGATTAATATGATGACTATTACCAATGCTATTTGTTTCTTGCTGGGAGTGATGTTTTTTTCCCATCTGTCTCCCGCTTTCCCTATTTAAATGGTTATTCACATATATCCTGAATTTTTCACTTAGGATCCTTTTTCCTGCCACAGAGAGATGCACTCCATCACCATAGTACAACCTCTTGTTGTTTCATCTATTGCCCAAGTCGCCTATATATCTAAATCCTTCTTGTTTACACCAAGTTTAGAGCCACATATTTAAAGTTGGCTATGTGATGCAGCCTCTCTTCCCCCTTACTATGAACAGGGAAAACTTCTAAAAATACTATAGTGTTGACAATGGGTTTAAGTTTCCCTCCCAAAAGCTGAAAGTCCCTTTATACTGTAGAGATACTGTTTCTAGCCAGGTCATTTGTACCCAATGGACAACATCAGTTTTGGAATTCTTACTTTCCTCACCGACTATGCGAACTGATAAACAAACAATCAGGAACACTAATTATGTTGATAAGTTGGAGTGGTGGATCATAGATAGATATTGAGTAAGAAGATTAAAGTAAGGAACTTGAAGCAAAAGAGCCAGAGGGCTCAGCAGCATAGGGGTTAAAGTCCCCAAGAATTAAGGAAAGAGAAGATGGTTCAAGAAGGAAGGAGTGCTAAGAGTTGAAGTCAGTGGGGAAGGAAGAGAGGACTTATCAAGAGGTCAATAAATGACAACCAGCTAGAGTGATAGTGGAGTGAATAAGCAGAAGAAGTAGTCTCAAGATAGAAGAAGCAAGAATATCAGACCAAGACTACCACCATGTCCAGCTGGGCAAAACGTGTGGAAGGAAAGATAACTTCTATGAGAAAGGACAGCAACTAAAGCAGAGTCTTCAGGAGAAAGCCATATCTCAATTAAAAGAAGAAGGTAAAGAGTATGAAAGAAAAGAGATCATGAAAGATCATGAATGTAGCCAAGCTTGTTGAAAATAGAAAACATTCCATAGGGAAAATGAGGAGGTTGAGAAGAGGGAGGAAAGAGAGGGAAAGAATAGAGGGGAAAGAGTTGCTTTCAGAGATAGGATTTGAAATGATACCCCCAACTGAGAGGAAAAGAGGATCGGGAAATACATAGAGAGAAGGGATGTGTGATGACAGTGAGTAGGATAAGATATTCTTATTTAACCAATGGAAATGGTCAAATAAGAGGAAGATAACTGATGTTCAAGAAGAGATAACAGGGCAGAAGACAAAATAGCTGGTAAGGTGAAGAATCTAGAATGGGTAGTATGTCTTGAGTTTTGTAGTGATTTGAAACAGGGAATAAGATTAGCATCAGAAAGAAGAAGTATAGAGAAACCATAGGAAATAAAGAGAGAGGAAGAGAGAAAAACTAACCTGAGATGATGGTATGGTATGCATTTCCAAGCTATGGGTATTATATTAATTGGACTAGATCAATACATGATTAACCAACTCTACTATGACAAGAAAGTTGGGAGTTAGGATTAGAAGTGTGCAAAGGTTGTTGCCTCAAACTCTCCTCCCCCCAACCCTCTTAATCCTGTAAATTATGAAAGTTTGTAAGCAATAATAAAATAGAAACCCAGCAAGCTTTTTTCATGTTAACAACAAGCATTTCAAACTGACTTAATATGTATCGGCAACTGGTTGTTAGTTTTCCTTGAAAACATGAGCTTAGGGAAATGCAACTGTTTTCTTCCTATAGATTCCTTGGTCCTTGGAAATGACTACAGTGGCTATGAACAGTCTCTAACCCAGGAGACTGAAGAGAGAATGACATATTTTTCTTTTAGTGAGGCTACAAAAATGAGTTGTTGGAAATAACCATCTAGATAAAAGATCTACGTCGGGCCTTAGACTGCAAAACCATGAAAAGTCTTAAATTGCTTGTTGAAATAATGTTGAATGTTTTTTTTTTAATAAGAGAAACACAAAGGACTTTTTGTGAAATCTGAGGTTGTATAGTAGCTTCATATTTTCTACATGAAGGGATGACTGTGTGATGATAGTACATTCTTAGGCTGAATTAATTTGTACTCTAGAAAAGAATCCATGGGGAAGCTTTGAATTTCTCAGTATCTTCCCAGGATGTCTTTTTTTGCAATGTGTGCCTTCAGTTGTCCATGTATATTTTAGCTTGCATGCGCTCTGGTGGTTTTTTACTCTGGAGTTGCTACATACAAGTTTATGTTTTGATTTTTTTTTTTCAGTTGTACAGTTCCATGGATTTTGGAAGAAAATGGCAGTTAGTACATGAGCGAATCACTCCAAATAGGTTTTATTGGTGAGTTTGTTTCTTTACTGTTCCCTGTTTGTTAAAAATGTAGTTATTCAAAGTTATCAGCTTTTTGTAGCTATTTTGATAGAAAATTTTCTAAAAGCAATCTGCTTGCTTAAGAGTTCATTTTTGAAGCTTTATTCATGCCTTGGATGTCTTAAAACTCATTACATAAAAGTTCAAATCATGGAGACATCCCAGGAGCCATTTTACAATATTTTGTAGAGACACCCCCAACATAGGGATATCCATTTAGGACAGGGGTGTGATAGGGGTATATCTAGGAGGGTTTTAAGACGTAAGACGTATGCCCAATTTCACAAATGCTCAGGAAGTCCAAGACTATACCTGCTCCAGGGCATGAATAGGCTTCTGAAAAGTGCTCATTTTGCTAGTACAACATCCCGAGAGTCTAGAGGAGATGGTACTCTAATATCCCAGTATTGTCCACAGCTGTAAAGATAATTGATAGATATTGGGGAGACTTGTTTCATGGTTGTGCACTACTGAATGCCTCTACTTCCAGAATGGTTGGCTAAGGCATGTTACCTGTCTGGAATACTGTTGTGGGGATGTCTATGTAGCCATCCTCAGCAATGTCCATACTGAGTACATCCACATTTCTGAAATTGTGCCTGAACTTGGATGTATCTAGCCTTTTTTGAAACATTTTCACCTGGATGTCTCAGAATGCACCTGACCATCATTTCTAAAATGTGCCTTCATGTATTCAGTTAACTGGGTTCTATAGTAAGGATCCAATGGGCCCTTACATACTGCTGCTTTTGTTATGGATCATAGATGGCAGGAGGGATCTAGGTCTGGACCTACATTTAAAATTGTAGAAGGGTTTGACTGGCTGGGAATCTGATGGGGTTAAGAACTGAACAATTAGTGATATAATAGGGGCAAAAATCTACAGGTCAATATTAAAAACTAACAGCAAATGTTCTTTAAAAATGCTAGGTGCAGTATTTAAAAAAAATGTATGTATATTCAGCACTACTATATACATAGGTGGCCACGTTGGAAAGCACTTGCTGCTAATTTCTAGACCTATAGGGGCTGATTTTATAAGGGGCTCATGGAAAGATATGTGCTATTTGTGAATAGAAGTCCCTATTTTAAAGAACTTACGCATGTAAATGGGCAGTTCAACACGTGCTTTGGCCGCTCACTAGTCTATAAGCATGTGCAGCAGTGTCCATTACAAGTACTTTCCATAGGGGTATACACGGGGGTGTTGCTAGGGCAGAGCACAGATGGGGTTGCCATAATTCACACATGTAAGTTATAAATTACTGTGGCCTATGTTCATTTCTGCCACAGTCTAGGTGCAGCAGCTATGACATCACCTCCGGTTAGTTTTCCTCTCTTTCCTATGGTTCCATTATATTTGTTCTTCCTAATGCTAACACCAAGTATGTAGTTGCTTCTGAACAGTGTATTGTGCCATATGCCAGTAATCTATAAAGTTAGGCATGTGCATGCTTGACTTTATAAAATAGGCCCCAGTTATGCACACAGTAATGCATGTTGCCTACTTGGAGCTTTATAAATTCAGCCTCGTTGTGGCATTATTTAGGAGGTCATTCTGAAACCCGGGTTGCAGGACTGCACGGGGCTGCCCCACAAACCGCCTGGTCCCTATTACCCCTCCTGCCCTCCCCATATGTCCCATCTTCTAAGATGGGGAGAGCCAGCGGGGGGCAGGAGGGGGTGGGGTCTGGGTGGAGTGGGGGTTGGTCAGCTGGCAGCAAATACAGGGCTGATTCAGGTCACCTACCCGGCCCATAGAGAAGTGCTGCTTATACTACCGCAAAGGTGGTATAAGCAGCACTTTAATAAGAACATAAGATATGCCATACTGGGTCAGGCCAAGGTCCATCAAGCCCAGTATCCTGTTTCGAACAGTGGCCAATCTAGGTCATAACTACCTAGCAGTTTTGCCATAAGACACAGGTTTCTCAATGCTTGTATTGGGTCAAGCAGTGATATCCTGGGTCCCTTTTAATAATGGTTTATGGACCCTTCCTCCAGGAACTTGTCCAAACCTTTTTTAGACCCAGCTACACTAACAGCTCTTACTACACCCTCCGGAGCGATCGAGGCTGTGGAATCTCCCCGGGGCTGGGACCAGGTGCGGGGGGTCCCCGTCACCCAATCCAGGCCACGGCAGGCCAGCCATGGGTCAGGCGCCAGGGAAGAGGGGGGCTGGATCCGCTGATGCCAGGGGTGCTTGCAGGGAGGATGTCCCTGCAGGTGGCAGGGGCACGCCAGGACGTCCTCAGGCTCAATTCTGGCTATCACAGGAGCATTGTTTTCTTGTGGACCAGAATTGGGTTATAACAGCCCCATCTTCCTCAGGGGCATCCAGACGTCGCCCTCCCTGAATCAAGTTCTTAGTCTTTATACATACATACAGCTCTGTGTTTTAGTTTAGGACAGCTTTCTACTTTCCTAATCCAAAGCACTTGGCTCTATGGATTGTGGCTGAATATTGCCACTGTATGCATAGTCAAGAAGATCTTCCTTGCTCTGCCCTGAGACTATTTGGTTGTGCCATAGTGTTCATAGGGAATTTTTGGTGGTGCTATCTATATAGTGTCATGAAAAATTCACGAATATGAGACTGAAATGTTAGCAGCTGCCAGTAAATATGTAGGCCTCTTTGAATATTGACCTGCTCATTTTTGACATGGGTAAATTTATCTTCGCTCATGTAAAAATAAGGTCTAAATATTGTACCTCTCGCCTTGATTCCACTTGGTGCAGATAAAAGTATGTACACTGATCGCAACATCCATCAGGTCAATATTCAATAGGGTCTATGTATTTAGCAGTGGCCACTAAACATATAAACTCCTACCAGCAAACTTATAGTGGCACTAGACAGATGTTGATATATCACACGAAGGTTTTATTGAATATACAAAAGTGTTACCCATTCACAGAGTCTTCGTAAGGAGTATTAATTTAAAGAAACTACAATAAAAACACATGTACATAAACAAAATTAGCAGTCACATGGCATAAATGAACATCATAAATAACACAGGTACACTACCAAAAAACTGCCTCCAGTTTTGCAACTGATTCCTATAGATTTTGGGGTGCTGAATCCAGGAAAAATAGCCAAAATGTTCCATCACGTCACGTTTTCTTGCAAAATTAGATTTCTTACCCATATAAGGAATGTTCACATAATTTCTTTTTAGCCGACTGCAGTTTATTTTCTTGGCCCAAAATAGAGGTTGTAATGGTTAACTAACTAGAAACACTCCCTCATGATATTTTAGAGTGTTTTGTATTCATTTTATACATTAACAGGACAATTGGGAGGCGGGGGGCTAAATCCAGTACTCGCGCTGGTGCATGTTCTTTCCTGTTCGCCTCGCCTCGTTCGCTCGCTCAAACACGGTGGTTGCGACATGAACGTTCCTGTCAAATTTCAGTTTCTTGCAAGTTCATTATTACCTTTTGTTTGCTCAGTCGTAATCCAGCTTTATTCCGAAGTGGTTCACTACAGTTGTAGTTTGCAGTGCTGTGTATTTGTGATGGCTCACAGAGCCAGAGGTTGCGTCAACTCTCCGGACAGTTTTTGTTTTATTTGTGGGGAATATACCATGAAAAAGCGGCAGAGGAACATTTCTGCATTTATTAAAAAAGTATATTTCACCTATTTCGGTTTGAAGTTAGGCGATCAAGACAAACCGTGGGCTCCTCACAAAGTGTGCAAGACATGTGAGGAAGATCTACGCTTATGGATGAAAGGTAAAAAACAAGCATTTCGTTTCGGAATACCTATGATGTGGCGTGAACAAAGAGACCACAGCAGTGACTGCTATTTTTGCTCTTGCATTGTGAAGGGATACAACTTAAAAAATAAGAACGTAATAAGTTACCCCAACCTTCCCTCAGCAATTAGGCCTATGCCTCATAGCAACGAAGTACCTGTGCCTGAACCACCAAAATCTTTGGATCATATTTGTGTGGACGGTTCTGATCATGATGAGACTCATCAGATGGCTTTTCCCGATGATTCCAGTACTTCCGAGTTTGAAACTGAACCAGATCCGAAACCTGAACTTTTCTCTCAAGCTGAATTGAATGATTTAGTCCGGGATTTAGGACTCCCAAAAGATGCTGCCCAACTGCTAGGTTCTCGGCTTAAACAGAAAAATCTATTGTCACCAGGAACAACTTTTTATTGGTACCGCAACCGCGAGACACAATTTTTGAAGTATTTCAGCAAAGAGGAAGATTTGGTATTTTGCAACGATATATACGGAGTGATGGAAAAGTTTAAACTCAAGTATGATCCTGCTGAATGGCGGCTGTTCATTGATTCGTCAAAAGACAGCATAAAAGGTGTTCTTCTTCATAATGGCAACACATTCGCTTCAGTTCCTATTGCTCACTCTGTTATTCTCCAAGAAAAATACGAGAATTTGGCCCTGATTCTTCAGAAGATTCGTTATGATGAGCATAAGTGGATGATTTGTGGAGACTTTAAAATTCTATCCATGCTATTAGGGCAGCAATCCGGTTTCACCAAATATCCCTGCTTCCTTTGCTTATGGGATAGCCGGGCCCGCGACCTCCACTGGGAGAAAAAAGACTGGCCAATTCGGGAGTATTTGAGACCCGGTGAGAAAAATGTTCTTCATGAGAGCTTGGTACCTCGTGATAAAATTCTATTACCACCTCTCCACATTAAGTTGGGTCTCATTAAGCAATTCATCAAGTCCCTTCCAAAAGATGGTGAGTGCTTTCGGTACCTTTGCTCAAAGTTCCCCTGACTTTCTGAAGCAAAGCTAAAGGAAGGAGTGTTTGTTGGCCCTGATATAAGGAAACTCATTTCAGATGGAGCATTCGCTGAAACGATGTCTGAGAAGGAAAAAGAAGCCTGGGATTCCTTCAAGGATGTTGTTCTCAAATTCTTGGGGAACAGGCGGGATGAGAACTATAAGGATATTGTTGCCAGGATGCTCAATGCCTTCAAAGAACAAGGCTGTAACATGAGCTTGAAAGTCCATTTCTTGCACTCCCATGTGAACTACTTTCCCGAAAACTTGGGGGCGTACAGTGAAGAACAAGGTGAAAGGTTTCACCAGGACATCAAGGACGCAGAGAGAAGGTACCAAGGAAGATGGAACACCACTATGATGGCTGATTTCTGCTGGTTGCTGCTGCGGGAAACCCCAGATGAAAAATACGCCAAGCAGCGCACCAAGAGAAGCATTCAGGGGAAGAAGAAACGGGTCCACCAGGAGATTGATTGATTGACCCAAGAATGACTTTAAAATCTAAACTGTGTTGACAAATATCGTGTTTTTACTAAACTTTGAAATAAAAATTTGCTAGTTATTACCACAGTGTCGGATCTCATTTATTAGAATTTTATTTTCACACCATCGGGTGTTTGTCTTCATGTATTGCAATGGTGCGGTTTGCGTTTTCTATTCTTACATACATACCTGTACAACATTTTTTGCACATTTCTTTGCTTTGCTTTGTGTCTAACCTCGCTCTTATATGCTCAATGTTTGTGCACATGTATGTGGCTGTTTTAAGTGCAGACAATTTTGCTACCATCACAGTGTGTTTTGTTGACATTACTCTATTCTTATGTGCTGCCTTGTTACAATTTTCTTTATTCTTATTTGAATAACTACTAAACAATTAGTATAAAGAATTCATCCAAGAAACTTTTATCTCGATCGCACTCAATCTGAAACGTTCACCTCAAACTGCTAACCCAATGTAGCAAAAAATCTGTACGTGATGGAGCAAATTGGTTACCAGATTTGGATTCAGCGCACCAAAAAACGTAAAAATCAATCGAAACATTAGAGGCAGTTTAAAAAAAAATTTTTTTAGTGTACCTGTGTAATCTGACAAACCATAAGAAATCATACAGTTAAAACATTGAAAAATCTCAGCCTGTAAATAGTTACCTTCCCAGGTCCCAAGTTAACTTGTAAGCTGTTGGAAATGTTCTATTGTTAGCTAATCTTGTTAATTTATTATTCTGTACCTATTATATGTACAGTACTGTTTATACCTGTTCATTGTACTATGTTGTTAACATGTAAACCGTGCTGATTTTAAAAGTGCGGTATATAAAAGTAAATAAAATAAATAAAATAAAAACTCAAAAGTGGAGAATATTCATGGCACACAACTAGTAAAAATGTTATGGCATTTGATCAAATAAATAAACCAAAAAATGGAAAGGTGTAAAGGGGGAACTGAGAGAATAAAAAGAAAACACAAAACCATGCATCAAGAAAACAATTAGTTGTTGTAAAGTGTCATTGAGTTGATATCGACTCATGGCGACCCTCTGGATAGTTGTCCTAAACTGTGTTCAATCTTCAGTCAGGTGGCTCACTGTTGACAGACTGACACCCATAGTTGCTGTTATTATATCAATCCATCGTATCACTGGCCTTCCTCTTTTGCGTTGACTTTCTACCTTGCCAAGCATGATGTCTTTCTCTAACGATCTCTCTCTTCGCATAATATGTCCAAAGTATGAAAGTCAAAGTCTTGTCATCTGAGCTTCTAAAGAAAGCTTAGGTTTGATCTCCTCTAGTACTGACTGGTTTGTTCTTTGGGCAGTCCATGATATACATAGTACTCGTCACCAGCACCATAATTCAAAGGCATCAATTTTCTTCCTGTCTATCTTTTTCACTGTCCAACTTTTGCATCCATATGATGTAATTGAAAATACCATGGCTTGAACAAGTTGAATCTTTGTATGGAGAGAGACATCTCTGCTCTTGAAAATCGTATCTAGGTCCTTCATAGCTATTCTGCCAAGAACAATGCGTCTTCGGATTTCTTGACTGCTTGTTGCTTCTGTATTGATAGTTGATCCAAGTAGGTTAAAGTTGTCCGCTATTTCAATTTCTTCTCCATCAACAATGAACTTATTGATCTTGCCAGTTGTCAGGGCCTTTATCTTCTTTACATTAAGGTGCAGGCCCATTTTAAGGCTATGTTCCTTGATCTTGAGAAGCAAATATTTCAGATCGTCTTCACTTTCAGCCAGTAATGTGGTATCAGCAGCATAGCGAAGGTGGTTTTGATGAGTCTCCCACCAATCTTCACACCTCTTTTGCCTTCATACAGTCCTGCTTCTCTGATGATTTCTTCTGCATATAAATTAGACTAGTACGGGGAAAGTATGCAGCCTTGTCTTATGCCTTTGCTGATTTTAAACCATTCTGTTTCTCCTTGTTCCATTTGAACTGTTGCTTCTTGATCAATGTAAAGGTTGTGCAAGAAAACTACGAAGTTTTCTGGTATACCCATGCTGCTTAATGTGGTCCAGAGTTTCTCATGGTTTATATAGTCAAAAGCCTTTCTGTAGTCAATAAAACACATCCTTTTGGTATTCTTTAGTCTTTTCAAGGATCCATCTCACATTTGCGATGATGTCTCTTGTTCCTCGCTCTTTCCTGAACCCTGCTTGCACTTCAGGCAGTTCTTGTTGCAGATATGGTTGTTGTCTCTGCTGATAATCTTCAGTAGAATCTTGCTGGCATGTGGGATCAGAGCAATTGTGCAATAATTTCCACAGTCAGTTGCATTACTTCTTTTTAGTATTGGTATAAACACAGATCTTTTCCAGTCAGTTGACCATGATGTTCTCTTCCAAATTTCCTGGCAGAGCCTTATAAGTATGGTAGCAGCTGCATCAGATTGTTGCAATACTTCTATGGGAATGCCATCAATGCCTGGTGCTTTGTTCTTTAATAAGGCTTTCAATGCTGCTTCAACCTTTTTCATCACTAATGGTTCCGGGTCATAAAGTACATTTGAAATGGCTGTTGGTCTACTTGATCTTTATCATATACTAACTCTGCATATTCTGTCCACCTTTTCTTGATCTTCTCAGCATCATTCAACATGGATTCTTGAGCATCTTGTAACATTCCAATTCCAGGATGGAATTTTTTTCTTTAACTCTCATAGCTTTAGGAAAGATGATCTTGTTCTTCCTCTAATAGTTTCTGCTTCTATTTCCTTGCATGCATCATTGTAATACTTCTCCTTGTCTTTTCTTGCTGCACGTTAGAAATCTCTGTTGAGTTCTGTGATTGCCTCTCTTTATCCTCTGGCTTTAGCTTCTCTGTGTTTCTGGGCAATTTGTTTGTTCAATCATCCATTGCAGCCATTTTTGCTTTTTCACCTTTTGTAGAAATTTCTCTCTTTCTTCCAACATAGCCTTCTTGATGTCATCCAATAACTCTTCTGGAGCTCTGTCATTTGTATCTAAAGCAGCAGTACTCCATAAATATATCACTTATACTGGCGTATGGCAATACTCCATAAAACAATCATTGAAATTAAAATAATGCATAGAAAACAGTATTAATACAATATAATAAGCATATGAATAACCAATCACATAAGAACTCTACATATAAAGTAAAATAATGTAAAAAATGGGTAAAATATAAAAAAGGGTCACAAATTTGAAATAATGTAAAAGGAGACCTTGTGAAAGTAACAAGAAAAGAGGCACAAACCAAACAGAACAAATGTATACTTACATAGTAGAAATCAAAGGTAACACTTACATGCTGAGAACACGGTTGAACAAAATCACAGGGTAATTAAAATTGAATGTGGATAACCTAACAAAGACAAGAATACACAAAGGGCCCAATTCTGCAAGGCGACTGGTGGGGCTGTACTTCCTGGTGGAATGTCCAGCCCCACTAGCCGCCTGAACCATATGCCACCTCTGGGTCCTCCTGCACACACAGAGCCACTGTGCATGCTGCAAGGAATGGGGACAGCCCAGGGGTGGAGAGTGGGTGGAGCATGGTCGTTTCCCTGTATGTCCAGGGATCGCTGCGGGACGGCCAGCTAATTCCATTCCAGATCAGCCAGCCAGCCCCCCAGCAGCAATGGCGGCAAGCAGAGTGAATCCCCACCACCCGATCCAGACCCTGGCTGCCCCCATTGGGGTTAGGCGGCAATTAAATGGGGGCTCCATGGCAGCAGGTAGGTTGTGCCAGAGGGAGGAGATCCCTGCTGCAATGCAGGGGCACACCAAGCCATCTCGCAGGTCCCAATCCTGCACTCGTGGGAACATCTGGCTTCCACAGTGCAGAATCAGGTCCTAACAGGCCTGTTCTGTTTGAGGCTGTCCAGAGGGCCCAGACGTGTCCATACTGGAATCAAGCTCAAAGTAAATGGGAGGAGCAGCCTAATGGTGAGAGCACTGGTTTGGGAACCAAAAGACCAGGGATCAAATCCCACTAGCATTCCTTGTGGTCTCAGGCAAGTCACTTAACTTTCCATTGCCTCAGGAAAATCCAAGTTATCAATGTCCCTGTTTAATGTACATTGTATTGTTTAAGTTACAATGTAAACTACTATGAGTGAAATGATAAAGCAGTATAAAAAACCTGTTAAATAAATATAAAACCTTATTATGTCCATTATGGTGAGACCATCCACCAATCAAATTGCTGTAGAGAGTCGAAGACTTTAAGTTGTATACCTCTAAAATATGAATGCATTGAAACATGTAAAGGTCTCAGTGGGGTTACATCCCAATGTACAATGAACTTCATATCAGGGACAGAGGTGAATAACCAAACGGCCTTATGTGCAGTCGCCCTAGTGTAAAACACATATATTGCTGAAATGTATGTCAGAGATTGGTAAACCTTTTGAGTGTATGCAACACAACAGTGAACATCAAAATAATGGGTGCAATTGAAAATGCCAAAGACACTGTCCGATAGGTGCTTATAAAACTAGGACATCTCATGTTGCTAAATGCAAATGCTGAAAATGTACACATTTTTAGAGACCAACGATGGTGCTTCTAGGCATGTCATAATGCTGTTTGAATTGCTGAATGCTCTCATTCCGAGGGTCCCTTATTAGTGTCTTGATATTTCTCTATAGAGAAACTGTTCTGATTTATCCTGCCTCATCTCAGTGGTACCTGGTGATGCTGTGGTTATCCCTATAATCCAGGTACTGGTCAGTCATTCATGTCCCTCCAGATTTGCAGATGAGCATAACAGATCCTCCTATGCAACACTCAAACCACACACACACACATACACACTTTCACTTGCAGTCACAGATAACATACCTCTGCCAAAACCATGCCCTGCACCTATGAACAACTGCTGTGAAGACATAATGGCATGGCATCTCAGGACACCACATTTGATCTGCATTTCTCAGATTTATTTCTTTGACTGGGTGAGCAGGGAGTTGGACCAAGGGAGACCTCTAAATGTTGTGTACCTAGATTTCAGTAAAGCCTTTGACACCGTTACACCGAAGTGACTTATAAACAAACTGAGCACCCTAGGAATGGATGCCAAAGTGACTGACTGGGTTAGAAATTGATTGAGTGTGAGGCAACAAAGGGTTCAGGTATATAGAGCTCACTCTGAGGAGAAGGAGGTTAGCAGTGGTGTGCTGCAGGGAGCTATCCGTGGTCCGATTCTTTTTGACATCTTTGTTAGTGATATTGCAGAAGGGCTGTTGGGTAGACATGCAGGAAGGAGTAGATAACATGAGGAGAGATCTAACTAAGCTTAAAGAATGGTCGAGAATTTGGCAGATGAGATTTAATGCTAAAAAGTGCAGGGTCATGCATTTGGGCTTCAAAACTCCAAGGAAGCAGTACCATGAAGTACATCTCTCCACGAAAGAAGAGTGGGACCTGGACGTGATTGTTTCTGATGATCTTAAAGTGGCTAAACAGGTAGAAAAGGCGATGGCAAAAACCAGAAGGATTTTGAGTGAATAGGGAGAGGAATGGCCATCAGAAAAAATGGAGGTGATAGCATCTCTGGTGCAACCTCATTTGGAGTACGGTATGCAATTCTGGAGACCACACCTTCAAAAGGATATAAACAGGATGGAGTCAGTGCAGAGGGTGGCTACTAAAATAATTAGTGTTCTTCATTATAAAGCATATGAGGACGGACTTAAAGATCTTAATCAGGGTCATTCTGACCCATGAATAGCGGGGATGGACGTCCCAATGGGGCTAACTTCCCCACTGGTTGTAGGGGGAAGTTTGTCGGGGGCAGGGAAGGGGCAGATCGGAGGTAGAGTTAGGGTGGGCAGTGGGTGGTCATTCTAATGTCAGCCCTGTATGTCTGGGGATGGCAACCTGTATGGGGAAGTTATTCCACCTCTGAGGTGGACTACCTTCCCTAGATGTCAGGGATTGGTGGCCCAGGGTGCCGATGAGGCAGGGGGAGCATTCCCCACAGCCCAACCTGGCCAGATCAGGGATCATGCTGCGGGGAAATCGATGCCGGTGCCAGTGGCTGGAGATCATGGCTCTTCAATGGAGCCGTGGTGCCATGGCAACTGAACGCCATGGCACCGCAGCTCCATTAAACTGCCCTGACTGAGTTAGTCAGACAGGGCCTGTATGTGTGAAGTATGAGCTAGGGATGTGCATACATTGCGCAACTAATGGTGAAACATGACAAATCATGGCATTTTTGGTTTATTCCAGAGGAACATAACTGAACATGCACGAGCAGCAAATTTAACAAATCGCCATTTGGAGAACTTTCTTTTTATCATACACACATGTGTTGAGACATACTGTAGCCAGTCTGGGAGGCAGAAAAGAGGAGGAAGGGGTGACAAACAAGTAACATGAGACACCTCAGCCAATCACATTGATAAGCAGCCACAGAAATGTATTGCTGCCTAGAGTTATGCAAAACCAATGAGTCATGATGTCACTGAGGGCCCTTTAAGCATCTGCCTTACCCGGGACCCCACTCAGGAAAGAAAGTCCATGTTCAAATGAGTCTGGCCAGCCCTATAGCAGACCTGGAACTGGTAGAGTTGGAGACTCAAAAACCACCGCACAATATGGCTATTGGACTCCTTATATGGGAAAATGAGTGAGGTAATCAAATTTTCAGATGACACAAAATTGTTCAAAGTTGCTAAAACCCAAGAGGATTGTGAAAAATTGCAAGAGGATCTTGATAAATTGGAAGACTGGATGTTCAAATGGCAGATGGAATTTAATGTGGACAAGTGTAAAGTTATCCACCTAGGAAAGAAAAACCCAAACTATGGTTACACAATGCAAAGTTTCATATTAGGAACCACCACCCAAGAAAAAAATTTAGGCGTCATTGTGGATAAAATGTTTAAACCCTCCATCCAGTGCTCTTTCAGTGTTTGTTTTGGTGGATCCTCCTCTGCTGCTATCCCGCTTTCGTTTCATGTATCCCAAGGATCTGTCTTTGGTCCACTCCTTTTTTCTCTATATATACAGTCCCTTTGTGCACTCATCTTCTCCCATGACTTTCAGTACCATCTTTATGCTGATGACTCCCAGATCTACCTCTCTACGCCTGAAATCTCTCCGACAATCCAGGCCCAGATCTCTGCCTTCCTTTCTGACATTGCTGCTTGGATGTCTCACTGCTGCTTGAAATTGAACATGGCCAAAACTAATGTTTCCTCCTAAACCCTCCTCTCCCATTCCTCCTTTCTTAGTCACTGTGTATAACTCCTCTACTCCTCCCTGTTTTCTTGGCTCACAACCTTGGAGTGGAGGAGTGGCCTAGTGGTTGGGGCAAGGTACTTCAGGCCAGAAGGTCAGGGGTTCAAATCCCACTAGAGGGCAGCAACCTTGGGCTGGAAGGACTGGGGTTTCTAATCCCTCAGGTGCTCCTTGTGGTCTTGGGCAAGCCACTTAACCCTCCATAGCTCATGATCCCTGTAAAATAGATATCTCCAAGTTATAATACCTTGTTCAATGTAAACCGCACTGATGTAGAATAGCGTGGTATATAAGAGAATGTAAATAAATAAAATAAAAATCTTTGACTCCTCTCTTTCTTTCTCCATATACATCCATCTGATAGATAAAACCTGTTGTTTCTTTCTCTATAATATCAACAAAATCTGCCCATTCCTTTTTGAACACACTACTAAGACTTATCCAGTCTTTAGTCACCTCCCACCTTGACTATTGTAACCTACTCCTTGCTGGTCTCCCTCTAAATCATCTTTTTCCCCTTCAATCTGTTTAACACTCTGCTGCACTGCTAATCTTCCTCC
This sequence comes from Ichthyophis bannanicus, assembly GCA_033557465.1. NCBI lineage: Eukaryota > Metazoa > Chordata > Amphibia > Gymnophiona > Ichthyophiidae > Ichthyophis > Ichthyophis bannanicus. Next base: position 950,615,685 of record CM066034.1, read on the forward strand.
AGCCTCATCAAGCTCATATTACCCCTCTTCTCAAGTCACTTCATTGGCTTCCTATCTGTTTCTGCATCCAGTTCAAACTTCTCCTGCTGATCTATAAGTGCACTCACTCTGCAGCTCCTCACTACCTTTCCTCTCTTATCTCTGCCTACACCCCTACTTGGGAACTCTGCTGTTCTGCCAAATCTCTTCTATCTGTGCCCTTCTTTTCTATTGCTATCATACTTTGCTCCTTTTACCTTGCTGCTCCTTATGCTTGGAACAAACTACCTGAGTCTGTACATCAGGCACCTTCTCTGGCCCTTTTCAAATCCAGGCTGAAACCTCACCTCTTTGCTGCCGCTTTCAGATTTTGACTCACCTGATCTCCTTTGTGTTTCCTTTCCATTCCCCCTAGATATATCCCGTGTCTACAGCTACTATGTTGTCGGTCTTGACAAGGTTGTCAGCTCTGATGAGCAGGGATTGTCTTTTACATGTTTCTGTGCAGCGCTCTGTATGTCTTGTTGTGCTATACAAATGCTCAGTAGTAGTAGTAGTAGTAGAAGAGCTGGTCAATATAGTGTATCTGGATTTTTAGAAAGTCTTTGACAAGATCCCTCATGAGAGACAGGAGGCAGTGTACTATCGTGGATCAGGAACTGGTTAAAAGATAGAGAGCAGAGAGTAGGGCTAAATGGCCAATTTTCCTGATGGAGAAAGGAGAATAGTGGAGTATCTCAGGGATCTGTGCTGGGTCTGTGCTTTTTAACATATTTGTAAATGACTTGGAAATGGGAATAATGAGTGAGGTAATCAAATTTGCAGATTCCACAAGATTATTCAAAGTTGTTAAAACCCAAGGATTGTGAAAAATTGCTAGAGGACTTTGATAAATTGGAAGACTAGACAGTTCAAATGGTAGATGAAATTTAATGTGGACAAGTGCAAAGTTATGCACCTAGGAAAGAACAACTCAAACTATGGTTACACGCACAGTGTTCAGAGAGAGCCAAGAAGGCAAATAGAATGCTAGGAATTACGAGGAAAGGAATGGAGAATAAAACAAAGGATATTATAGTGCCTCTCTATTGTTCCATGGTGCAACCACACCTTGAATATTGTGTGTAATTCTGGTTGCCGTATCTTAGAAAGGATAAAGCAGAATTAGAAAAGGTACAGAGAAGAGCCATCAGAATGGTAAAGGGGATGGAGAGATACTCCTATGAGGAGAGGCTTAAAAGGTTAGGGCTCTTCAACCTGGAAAAGAGACAGCTGAGGGAAGATTTTATAGATTTCTATAAATTAATGAATGGCGTGGAATGAGTAAACGTAGATCGGTTGTTTACGCCATCAAAAAGTAGACAGAATAGGGGACATGCAATGAAGCTACAGTGTAGCCTGTTTAAGACTAATAAGAGAAAATATTTTTTCACTCAATGCATAATCAAACTATGGAATTCATTACTGGAGGATGTAGTAAAAGCTGTTAGTGTAGCTGGGTTTAAAAAAAAGTTTGGACAAGTTCCTGGAGGAATGGTCCATAAACCATTATTAAAGAGGAGCTTGGAAATCCACTGCTTGCCCCAATACAAGCATTGCGGAACCTGTATGTCTTTTTGGGAGACTGCTAAGTACTTGTGACCTGGATTGGCCACTTTTGGAAACAAGATACTGGGCTTGATGGATCTTGGTCTGACCCAGTATGGCATATCTTATGTTCTTATGTTCTTCAACTGATAGAGAAATCACCAAGGGTTCTCCTTTATCTGAAGCCTCCTCTTTCTGAATCTCTGGTGGTAGGCCTCTGGGGTACAGCCGGTCCATTCCAATGTGGAGGCCTTGACAGCTGCATATGTAGCTTACCCATCTAGGTTGGTGTCCTGGAACATAGCCTTACTGCTGCCCATCAGCAGATTCTCCAACAAGTAGCCCATGTCTTCTCCGGCCACCTGGTCATGTGGGCAGTTCATTCCAAGCTCACCAAACAGTGGTCCAGTCCATCTTCTGCCATCATCTTAAGAAGCACTTGCCCTGGAGGGTGGAGTTCTGGTCTCTCTAGAGCTTGAATCAACTGCTGCTGTTGCTGCCCTTCCAGCAGGCCACACCGAAACTGGTGTTGTCGCTCCTGATACTGTTGTTGTTGCTGATGATACTGTTGTTGCTGTTGATACTGTTGTTGCTGCTGCTGCACTTTGGCCAGAATCTTGAGGAGCCGCTCCATTTTGGCTTGTCACTGTTCTCTTGCAACACCACCACAGTTTCCTCTTCTGTATCTGAGTTATCCCTGCAGTATTTCAGCTCTAACAAATAATTTGCAGCCTCTAGGGGCTAAAACAAAGCCTGCCTGTCTGGCACTGATGAAACCTTCTTCAAGCTCCCTAACTAGGGTGAGGCTAATCCTATTAGCCCACACAAACAAATACAATTCCTGACCTACTGCAGAGGCCCAGCCCTGGAGGAATGTGGATTATCCTTCAGTCACTTGGTAGAGGAAACCCCCAAGCTGCCACCATATGTGGTAAGCATGATTTGCGGCAGAAAGGGGCTTTCTTTAAAACACAGGCCAGACAGCAATTCATGGAAAACCAAAAGCAGTTTTTATTCTCTTCCAGCTTGTTAAACTTCCACAAAACATAACCCAGAACAGACAGCAGTTCAAGGAAAATCAAAATCACCTTAATTCCTAGCTTGTTAAACCTCCACAAACTGGTCCTCTCGGCCCTTCCTCCAACCCCAGTTAAAGTTTCTCCTTCAGAATTCCTTTGCACGGCTTGCCTTGGAAGGACTCCTGGCTCCACAGGCCTTTTCCCTTCCTGCAGCCTGCTGGGTTCTTAACCGCTCCCTCTGAGTCACGCCCTCCCAGCCCAAACCTGGTCTGCAGACTCTCTTAAAGGGGATTTGATAATCCCTTTGGAGAGGGATGGGTAACATTCTATGTACTCCATTGCAGACTGAAAGAGACAACTAGCACTCCTTGTGACTTTACCCTCCATTGCCTTGGAAGAAAAGGCCTGGCAATCTACTTCTGGTATTGCCAAGAAAACCCAGAGGTAGCTGGGTCGTTATAAGTCAACACTGACTTGATGACACTAAAAAAAACAAAACATTAGACTGGGCGTGAAGAAAAGAAAAGAGAGAACTTTTGGGCTGGGTGATAAAGAGGGAAAAGGAGGAGCAACTGGACTGTGGGGGTGAAGAAAAGAAAAGGAAAAGCTATTGAACTGGGGGGAGAAGAAGGGGAAAGGGAGAGCTGTTGCACTGGGAGAGGAAGAGGAGGGCAAAGTAGGAAATGCTGGACTGGGGGGAGAAGGAAGATTGAAGAACCATGTGGAAGAGGCCACAGTGGGGGTGGGAGGTGACAAAGAGATGAGAGAGAGGAGAATGGGACTTGACAAAATGGAGCAGTTGGAGATTGGATCAGGATAAGAGACAGAAGAAAGGCACTGGAGAGAATGACTGATAATAAGGGAGCTGGAGGTGCTTAGGGGTTTGAGAGAAACAGGAAAGTAGATGATGACTGGGAAGGGAGTGAGTACAGATAATGGAAATAGGATGAGGAAGAAAAGGAGTACCTGAAAGGCAGAAGGGAATAAGACTAGGGAACTTCACAGCTTATCCCTGGGATAAGCAGCATGGAATCCGTGTACCTTTTTGGGAACCTGACAGGTTCTTGTGACCTGGATTGACTGCTGTTGGAAACAGGACACTGGGCTTGATGGCTGACCCAGTATGGCATATCTTTTGTTCTTGTGATTCTGGGAAAGAAGGAATTGGAGGGCTAAGGAGAGGATAAAATTGGAGGACATGGGCTGGTAAGGTGAGTAATGGAAATGAAAAGTTGACAGGTAAAAATTAAAGAGAGAGAGATTAAGAACTGGTGAGTGAGATGGAGGGTAAATTTGAGTTGATAGAAAAGAAAGAAATGGAGAAAAAGAATTCAAAGGGAAATTTCAATGTCAGAGATAGAGGTAAGGGTAGAATGGATGAAAAACAGGAGAAATGGCAAATGGATAGCAGACCTTGGAAAGTGAATTAGGAGAACAAAGAAAAAAAAACTGAAATAGAGGCTGGAACCAACAAAATTGATAAAAAAAAAAAATCAGACAGCAAAGGTAGAAGAAATATTTTATCCTAAATTAAATGGAATATGCCGGCTTTGGGAAGTGCGTGCTTCTGATGTCTTTGTACTTTGCACAATACAAGAAGAAATGTATTTCTTTCTTTTTCTCCCGTTTAACACTGCAGAGTCTGGGTTCTTGGGGTTTCTATTAACGTTTTGTTTGCATATTTTCTATTTCTAATTTGTGGCCCCTGGTTCTCTATTTGGTGAGGGGCTATCTGTGTTCTGTATTTGTTGCCGAGGTGTGGTATTCTGCTAGTGTTACTTTCTGTGTAGGATTCTGAGCTGTCTTGCTTATCTTGTTTTTCCATTATGAGGTGTATTGTTGTTTTAGGGCCCAATATACTGTTAGCAGTTCTGCCTTTTTATAGTTAGAGCTGGTTCTGTGCGAGTCCTGGCAGTGTTATGGTATGACAACTTTGCAATAGGTTCTAAATAAGCAGAGTTTTGTAATACTTCACAATGTACCTGGCAGTTGCCACTGGATGTCTGTATGTGTGGTGAATTTGGCCCTTATTCTTTACTCTGTTCTCTACCTTTCACTCTCCTCCCATCTGCCTTTATCCCTTGCCCCATTTTCGCCCTACATTTTCCTCTCTATGCCCTCCACATCACCACTCATTCTGCTGGGAGGCAGAGCAGAGCAAAAGGATGAGGAATGGGAGACAGATAGGGGGGGGGGGGAAGCAGAGAGACTGTAGAGTGAATAAGTGAGTGGAAGAGAGTAGGGCAGAAGTTAAAGAGACAATGATAAAGAGGAGACAGTTTGGGAGGTGGAAAGCAGGGAAAGATGGAGTAAAGAGGGGGCTATAGGTTGAAGAGATGAGTGGCAAAGAGTAGAGGGCGGGGTGAAGGGGTGGGGTATGAAGAATAGGGCAATGTGGCGGAGTGGGGGCAGGAGCAAAGAAAAGAGAGTGTGTGACATGCTTTTTACTCTTACTTGGGCTCCAAACCTTTCATATTGCACTCTCCTCTCCCTGTCGCTGACCCCTACCCATGGTGAGAGGATGGGCAGAGGAGGGAGTGCAGGGTGAAGAGGATGGTGCCAGAGAATGAAGGGCAGGATGGGGAGCAAGAGAATGTTGTAAAAGTCTTCAGGGAGAAAAGAGTATTGGGACGGGGTTACTTTGTTTTGTGGGGAAGGGGGGGCGTGCTAAGGAGCAGTAACTAAGCCCCTTTTGCACCTTTAGAGGGAGGCTCATGGTGGTATGGAGAAGTTACAAAACCCCTTTATGCTGTTCTGGGGTGGGGGGGGGTGGTATAGTGTGGCCTTCAAGCCCATTTTTTGCTGATGTGTGAGTGTATGAGTGTGAGGTGAAATGGTGGGGATATCATGAGTGAAAAATCTTGCAGTGCTGGAATATTTCATTAAATGTCTTTGCTGTTTGATATATCGGTTTCCTATCTGGTCTGTTTTTTAGTTAAATGACCATCATGAATATGTATAAGATATATGCTAACTAATATGCAAATATTGCCCCCTACCCCCCCCCCCCCATGAAACAATCAAACTACATTCATAAAATAATTTGGTGCATTCTTTCCACCTTTTCTGATCTCAGTATCATTCAATATGGATCCTTGAGCATCTTTTAGCATTGTGATTCGAGGCTGGAATTTTCTTTTTATCTCTCGTAGCTTTGGGAAAGCCGATCTTGTTCTTCCTCTAATAGTTTCTGATTCTATTTCTTTACATTCATCATTGTGGTACTTCTCTTTGTCTTGTTTTACCGCATGTTAGAAATCAATAGAGAGAGATACGTTCCATGATTACCTCTGTTTTTCCTATACAATTAACTTCTTTGCCTTTAGGTACAGTAGATAAATAAATTGAAATACAGTAATGAAACATCAATCACGCTCTTTCCCTGTTTTGAAAAATACAAATATATGCCTTTATTCAAATAAGATACAGACAGGTGTTTTGTCTGAATAGCTAAGAGGTTTTGTGCATCTCAGAGACACATCCAACCATGAAAGATATTAGAATTTACTACTGGAAATTAATTTTTGTTCACCTCCTACCTCTCTTTAATTTTCTTCTTCTTCATTATTGCCAGAAGAAATATTTCTATTCTTTTTAAAGAAATGCTTTAAACAGCATTCACAGACAGGAATTTTCCAGCTAGAAAACTAAATTTTAGGAGCTTGTTCTACCCTATGACTCCGTCGTAAACTGTTTCAATTTTATAATTATCACTACTAATTTTTCTCTACATAATTGCTAATATAAATTTTTACAAAGTCATTGCAGTCACATAAACGGAATTCATTTATGCCTTACGTTTTGGTCAAATAGGTCTAAATCTCAATCTGCTGTATACCAAATGATACAGTTCAGGACATAATTAGCAAAGCTAAAATTCAGGATATAATTTCAGAAAAAGCTAGTTTTATTATATATATATATATATATATATATAATAAATATTATATATTTTATTTGCATTTAATTTACTAAAATGTATATTCTGCCTATCATACCTTACATGTGGCTTCCAATTATTGCATTCATATCAATTGTACGTATAACACAGACCTTGACAAATTTTCTTACATAGTAACATAGTATATTAATTAATTTATTAATTTATTTATTTTCATTCTCTTATATACCGCGCTATTCTGCATCAGTGCGGTTTACATTGAACAAACTGAAATTACATTAAACAGGGCATTATAACTTGGAGATAACTATTTTACAGGGAACATGGGCTATGGAGGGTTAAGTGGCTTGCCCAAGACCACAAGGAGCACCTGTGGTCTTGGGCAAGCCACTTAACCCTCCATAGGGTGAGCAAATAATGTCACTGTATTTGCCCCCACCTCTTCCATTGGGAGGGCATTCCAAGCATCCACCACCCTTTCAGCTTCATGTAATGCCCTCCCATAAAGGGCATAGTATTTAAAGGTCTGTATAATATCTCCCCTGTCCCTCCTCTCCTCTAGCGTATACATATTTAGATTTTCAAGTTTCCTCTCATACGTCTTCTAGCAAAGGCTTTAAATCATTTTGGTCAACTTCCTCTGAACTGTTTCCAGTCTTTTAATATCATTTGTGAGATATGGTCTCCAAAACTGAACACAATACTACAAGTGAGGCCTCACGAGTGGCAGTAATAATTCCTTTCTGCTGGTAATTCCTCTCTGTATGCAATGCAGCATCTTTCTGCTTTGGCCATTGCCTCATCACACTGTTTCGCTACCTTGAGATCCTCAGAAGCAATCACTCCGAGGCCCTTCTCCTGGATTTCTGCATCCCAAGTGCATGACACTGCACTTCTTCAGATTAAATCTTAACTGCCAAGCATTAGACCATTCTTCTAGCTTTTGTAGATCTTTCCTCATGTTATCCACTCGCTCAGGGAAGTCCACTCTGTTGCAATTTTTTGTGTCATCTGTAAAAAGGCTGACATTTCCATTCAGTCCTTCAGCAATATCACTTACAAATACATTGATCAGTACCAGTCCCAGGACTGATCCCTGGCACACACTACTATTCACCTTCCTTCAATCCGAATGAGTTCCATTTACCATCACCTTCTGTTGTCTGTCAGTCAACCAATTTCTGATCTAGTTCACCACCTTGGGACCCATCCCTAGGCTATTTAGTTTATTAATAAGTCTCCTATGAGAAACAGTATCAAAGCTTTGCTGAAATCTAGGTAGATCACATCCATCGCATGCCCTTGATCTAAATCTCTGGTCACCCAGTCAAAGAACTCAATCAGATTTATTTGGCATGATTGTCCTTTGGTAAACCAATGTTGCCTAGGATCATGCGACCAATGGTTTCGAAAAAGTCAGAAAGTCCACTATTCTCTCTTTCAGGAGTGACTCCATTACTTTTCCCACTACCGAGGTAAGGCTTACTGGCCTGTAGTTTGCCACTTCTTCCCTATTACCACTTTTGTGAAGAGGCACCACATCTTCTCTTCTCCAATCCTGTGGAACTTCTCCTATCTCTAAGGATCTATTAATAACATCCTTTAAAGGCCCTGCCAGAACCTCTCTGAGCTCTTTCAGTATCCTTGGATGTATCCCATCTGGTCCCATGGCCTTGTCCACTTTCAGTTTTGCAAGCTATTCAAACCCATCAACTTCTGTGAATGGTGTAGTATCTACTCCTTTCCCATTTGTATATTTGTCAATCACAGGTGGTCCTTCTCCATGATTTTCTTTAGTAAAAACAGAACAAGAGTATTTGTTTATATTTTCACTTTTTCAATGTCACTTTCCATGAATCCGTCCTCAGCACTTTCAAGTCTTGGAATTCCACCTCTGATCTTCTTCTTCTCCCGAATATATCTGAAAAAGGTTTTATCTCCATGCTTCACATCTTTAGCCATCTTTTCTTCTGCCTTTACTTTTGCTATTCGTATTTCTCTTTTTGTCTCTTTCAGCTTTATCCTGTATTCTTTTCTGTGTTCCTATTTTTACAAGCTTATGAATTTTGTGAAAGCTGTGGTTTTTACCTTTATTTGTGCAGCCATTTCTTTGGAGAACCATATAGGTTTTCTTTTCTTCTTATTTTTATTTACTCTCCTTACATATGTATCTGTTACCCCTTTTATTGCCTCCTTTAGTTTAGCTCACTGCAATTCCACTTCCCTTTTCTCCTCCCACCCTGCTAACTCCTCCTTCAAGCACTTGGCTATTTTACCGAAGTCAGCGTTTTTGAAGTCTAGGAGTTTGAGCTTGCTGTGATTGGACACTGCCTTGGCTTTTATCTGAAACCACACCGTGTGATGGTCACTGCTGCTCACCTGGGCACCCACCCAGACTTTTGACATGCTATTTCCATTGGTGAGTACCAAATGGAGTTGGTTCCCTCCCTGGTTGGTTCCATCACCATTTGTCTAAGCAATGCTTCTTGGAAGGCATTCACAATATTTTTATTTCTTTCAAGATTTGCAGACGCAATACTTCAGTCCACATTGGGTAGATTAAAGTCACCAAATATGATCACTTCCCTCTGCATGGCTACCTTTACAATATCAATAATCAAGTCTCTATCCATTTCTTCGATTTGAGTTGGAGGCCTGTAATCTACACCAGTATGGATGATAGTGTCATCTTCTCTTTCCAACACAATCCACAACGTTTTTTCTTTTCCCCACATCCCCTGCATTTCAGCAGCTTAAATATTGCTTTTGACATATACAGCTACTCCTCCTCCTTTTCTGCCTTCTCTATCTCTCCTAAATAAATTATAGCCAGCTATGGCTATATCCCATTCATGTGACTCGTTAAACTGTAATGGCCACAATGTCCAAGTCCATTTCCATTTCTTGGAATGTAGGAGTCAGCTTAAACCATTAGGAGCCAACTGCTGAGACTTTTGTCAGAATGCTCTCACCCATCTCCAAAAGATATATCACAGCTCCTTTTTTAAGAGCCATATTTACTGTTTTCCATGGGAAAAGAAAGCTTAATAATTCAGGCCCTTAATGTGCCATTACACAGTGCCAACAGAAGGCAACAATCTTTCTCCCCCCCCCCCCCACCCCAATTCCTACCACCTCCAGTGAGTATGCTGTCAGAAGCATGTTGGTGACCATTTATAGCTGCACTAGAGACAACTTCCTTTTTTGCTTCAGACATCAGCATAGCCTGATAATACGTGAACCAAAAATAAAAAAAACAACCTCTCATACCCCTAATACCCCTGCACCCTGCTTTCACCCACTGTCTTTCTGACATTGTCCACTCCCCCAGCCAACACACAATGTCTCTCTCTCTCTCATTGCCCCCTCAGCCATCACTCAATGTTGTCTCTGTCATTGCCCCAGCCATTATCCAACGTCTCCCTTTCTATGTATATTGACCCCCTCAGTCAGCTGATAGCTCCCCCTCTATTACCCTTCAGCCATTACCCAATATCTCTATCTCTATTGCCCCTGACAGCTATCACCCAATCTTTCTCTCTCTCTCTCTCTTGCCTTGCTTCTCCCCGTTATTACCCAGCATCTCTCTCATTACTCTCTCCCTCCTTCCTGCAGCCATCATCTAAAGTGTCAACATCATTCTGACATTTTTCACTCTTACACCATGTTCGGCTCTGCTTATAGTTTGAGTCATACAGTGGAGGAAGTTTGTTGATCTTCCAAGACTTAAAACACAGATACAAAAACAGATAAAATTAAAATATCATAAAAAATCCATATACCATGTGAATCAGCTACCACTGAAAGTAACTGAGTGTTTAACTTCTTTCTAAAATTCAGCAAATCTCTTTCCATCCTTATTTCATTGAGAAGCTCATACCATACTTTAGAATCTACCATGGAAAAGGCACATGTACGAGTTTTCTTTCTAAACCGTAAATAGTATAAATTGCCGGTAAGGCTAAAAATTTCTTCTGACTTTAGTGAAGTATTCTAGAAAGATCTTATGTTTGTAATAAAGAAGTCAGGGCCCCTTTTACTAAAACTCGCTATAGTTCTGCCCTTATCATGCAACACAAATACACATTGGGGGAGGGGGGTATGAGGACATTCTTGCAGATGTTGGGAGGGTATTGAGGGAGGGGGATTGTCGATAGCATGGATGCATCTGCATTATTAGCAATGCACTCAATGTGTGCTAAATGTCTGCCCAGTGTGGTTGCTGCAAGGGCAGATGCCCCACGCAGTCTCTATACACACCCTGCAGTTTCTGTGCTTTAATTTTTGTAACTAATATGCTGGAACTGCAAATCTTTACCGTTCTGTGGTAAGCAGGGCCCCTAAGCGATCTAAAGGGTGGGAGAAGTAGTCTAATGGTTAAGGTAGCAGGCTGAGACACAGCAAAGCCTAGGTTGAATCCCACTACTGCTCCTTGTAATCTTGAGCAAGTCATTAACTTCTTTTTCCTCAGGCACAAACTTTCTAGGGACAGGAAAACACCTACTGCAACTTGCCTTGAACTTTTGAGAAAGACATATGCTAAATGCAGTTCCCTAAATTTTGTCTCTTTTTGACTCATCAAATGTTAGTCCTCCAGGACAGTGAACAGCTCTGGCTTACAGTACACCTGCAGTGAATATTCATGAGAGAAGCTTGCAGGCTGTGATCTATTTTCAGCTCAATTTCAATATGTTGGTTAACCCAAAAATCCGCTTATTGGCAGCACGAGTCAATTGATAGACAAACACTCACTAGTTCAGATTTCCTCATACTGGAGTTTTCTGGTCAAATGGCACAGAAAGATAGATATTTTAAATATTCTTAAGTCAAGAAGCTTTTTGAAATTTGCAATTCCCTAACCTCTCTGTACAATATTTATAATATATTTATGTAAACTGTTTTCCATTGTCTTTTTCTGTATTGATATATGTATAGCTAGTTATCTTCTGTGGTCACTGTTAGCAAAACAGGCGTCTTTAACTTCCTGCTGAGCTGACATGGAGAAACAACTGGCAGAAGTACCAGCTATACATAAACATCTTAATGAACCCTGTGCAAGGCAGCCTCCTCTCTTACTCAGCATGGAGTGATTGCTTTTTTATAGTCCTATAGCTAAAACCCTTTATATAGATTAAGAGGTTTAGGTAATAAAAAGATTTGATGCGCCCTTGTGAAAAAATTTCACATTTTTATTTTTTATTTATTTATTTATAGTTCTTTTATACCGCACTCTTTTTCGTCAGCGCGGTTTACATTAAACAGAATACTCATTGCACGCAACAGACTGTAATGAGTTTACATATAACAGGCAAATACAACTAGTAATTTAACCATGGGAAACTTTGTACATATTTGTAAAAACTTTGTAAAAAACTTAGTACATATTTGTAAAGAACTTTTATACTTAGAGAAACTTTGTACATATTTATAAATAAGAATCTATATACAGAGGATAGAATTTCTTAGTATGAGGTATTTACAATTTTACTGTGCATTTTAGAATGATGATAATGAGCCTTGGAAATGCAGAATGAAGAGGTGATGCTTTATGGCTTTTCTGAAATGCTTGAGGTCAGTAATAGCTCTTATGTTGGGGGGTAGGTTGTTCCAACATCTAGGAGCGTAGTATGCAAAGGCCCTGTCTGTAGTTGAACGTTTGCATTTTGTGGTCTCAGGTGGTGTAACTAGGGTGTTTGTCGCTGCTGACCTCCTGGCTCTGATGTCGGGGGTGGGATGGAGGAGTTTAGACATTGAAGAAGGAGCTAAATTGTTTATCACTTTAAATGTCATGAGAAGAGCTTTATATGCTATTCTGCAGTATATGGGGAGCCAGTGAAGTTCCATTAGGATGGGTGTTATATGTTCGCTCTTTGAAGCGCCATATAGTACCCGGGCTGCGGCATTCATTGCAAGTTGTAAAGTATTTAGGGTGTTTTTAGGAAGACCATGGAGTATTATGTTCGCATAGTCGAAGTGGGGTGTGATTATGGTTTGGAATATGGTTCTGAAGCTGTCTGGTTCAAGCATGTTTTTCAGATGGCGTAGGGTCCTTATCTTGAAATAAATGGTTTTCACCGTGCGGTTGATATGTTCTTTAAAGTCCAGGCGATGGTCCAGTATTACTCCAAGGTATTTTATGGAGGGCTTGATTGGGAGGTCTGCATCCCGTACTTTTAGGGTCTCAGGGGGTGAGAATTCTCTGTTTTTAGTGATTATCAGTACCTCGGTTTTTTTATAGTTTATTCGCATATTCTGGGTTAGGAGCCAGTCTGCTATTGCGTTAAAGCAATCTACTAGTGTTGTGTAGTCTGGGATCTTGACATTGATTGGTGTGAATATTAGGACATCGTCAGCGTAGATCAACGAGGATATGCCAAAGGATCGAGTGATGTCACATATAGGCTGCATGTAAATATTAAATAGCAGCGCGGATAGGGATGATCCCTGAGGTACTCCTTGTTTTAACTGGAAAGATTGTGAGGTACCTGTAGCAGTCCTGACGTGTTGTAAGCAATCTTCGAGATATGATTTGCACCATTGCCATGCTAGCCCGTGGATTCCTTTGTCATATAGACGGGTTAGTAGTATTTCATGGTCCACCGAGTCGAATGCTGCAGATATGTCGAGAAATATTAGGGCAAAGCCTTTCTTAATGTCATCTAATCCACTGATGAGTGTGTTGGTTAATGTGGTTAACAGTGTCTCTACACCGTGGGCTTCCCTGAATCCGTGTTGACTGGGGTCGAGGGGAGAGGAGGTGTCTATGTGTTGTTGTATCTGATTGTTGGTTACTTTCTCGATTATTTTGGATAGCAGAGGTATACTAGATATCGGGCGGTATGATTCTTCCTTTGTTGGGTCTAGTTGGTTGTTCTTTAGCAATGGTCTTATAGAAGTCTGTTTTAGAGCCGATGGGAAGATGCCAGTTGAGAAGGACATCTTTATTATTTCTGCTATGACTGGGCTAAAGTCAGATCGCATAGTTCTTATCCAGTGCGCTGGGCATGGGTCGTTAGGAGCTGTGGTGGTATTCATTTTGACTATAATGTCTTCCACGTATTTAGCTGAGGGTGATGAGAGCTTCAGTAGTGGGAGAACTCGTACGTGTTGCTGGGGGGACTTGGAGATGAAGAAGTTGTTGTTCTGATCGCTTTGGATTGTATAAAGTTGGCATATTTCTGCGGGTGTATGGGTTCCTGTTGAGGTGGTGATGGTTCTGTAGTTAGTGACTTTACTAGATTGAAGAGTTCACGAGGTTTATTTAGGGAGCGGTTGAGGAGTTCAGCGTGGTAGGTTTTTCTTGTGTTCCATATTGCTTCACGATGGGCTCGCAGGTGGGATAAGTATGTTTGTTGAACTGTTAAATTATGAGATTTACGCCATTTTCTTTCGAGCTTCCTCAAGATAGTAAGGGACTTCCTTAGATCTTGGGAGAACCATGGTGCAGATGGTTTCTTCATTATATTATTCTTTGTTGTTGGGTTTTTATGGGTTGGTGGTAGTACGGCGTATTGGTTGATGGTTTCATTCCATGTGGTGACCATGTCATTGATGTTGGTAGAGGGTTGATTGAGTATTGGAAGTATATGGGCATGATCTAAAAAAGTTTGGTTTATACCCATTTTAAACCAATTTTTCCCAAGTTTTGTGATATTGTTTGTGTTTGTTTGACCTATTTGTTCTTTTAGGCATGCATTACCCGTGGTGCAAGAAATTAAAAATGTGTTCAATCGATTGTATGTGTGTTTATTGGTAGGTATATGTGTGTACCAGCAATCTGCATGCACTTTCATTTTTTAGGCACCCAAGTGCAATGAATCCATACTCACAAATGCCACCCCTACAGGATGTTAAAAGGCTGTACAATGAGTGATGTACAGTAGCATGTGTATGATAAATAATATGCTTGATAGTGCAGTCATGCTGTTGCCATACATGGAAGTCCAAGAGTCCATGGGTGTGTTATGTACCGAAAGGAAGCTAGTGTGATCATCATGAACAGAGCAGGTGCCGTTCTCTTTTCCATTTGACTTCTGGTTTTTTTCCAAATGGAACTCAAGTAAGCCCTGAAGATGGTGGTTTGTTTGTCATTGCTGAGGGAATGAGAGAGCTATTGCACTTGGGAAGAGGAAAAGAAAAACTTTTCAAGGAGAGCAGAGAACTGACATGAGTAAATGTCCAGGGAAGAATCTGTTCACCTCAACTCATAAGGGCACCAGCATTTTATCATTTCCCCCTCTATGTCTACCCTGTAGTATAGGCACCAGAATGATTGGAACACATTTGTCTACTATTTGAAAGATCAAAGTAATGAGCTTTGTATTCCAAACAAAACAATTAGTTTATAGAAGATTCTGAGGCTTGGACTGTTGACCATTCTCAAATCTCTGAGGCCAGTGGTCTTTGGCAACACAAACAGTTTCAAAGAAAGCAAAGACCTTTCTCCTCTGGTGACCTATTGATAGAAATACACGTGCCTTATGTTAAAAAAGAGAACATTTCGTTTTGCTCTATGACAGCGCCTCATCTTGACATCGACCTTGGTCACAGGTTTCACCTGATGGCTTCATCAGGGATTTCCACTAGGCCAGAGTCGGACATGTTTGCCTGGTGGAAATCCCTGATGAAACTGGCAGGTGAAACCTGTGACCAAGGTCGGCTTCAAGGAATTTCATTTTGGAAACTATGAAGCTATGAAGAGTCATCTGTTTCAGATAAGTGGTGGATATGAAAACAATTGTTGAGACTTTTTCTCCCAGAAATATTAAGAATATTTACGATTGAAATACAATCTGTGGCAAGTACAGAAATATAAAAAAATATACATTAAGTTTTTTATGCGTAATGATGAGATTTTTTAACAAGTGGCATGAAAATGTAAGTCACCGTATTAAGCTCCCTTTTTCTCACTAAAAGTGTAGTGCCGTGAGCAGCCATTGATATAACTTTATGAATAAGGATTGGCAATCATGAAATAAGTAACATATAACAAATAAAATATAAATATTTTGGACACTAGGAAAGAGCAGTTGTCATTATAACTTAGTAACCTTGGGTAGCCCGGACACCTGCTCCACCCGGGCGCTTCCATTCTCTCCAGCCTCCTACCTCCCAATACCTCGCCCTCATCCTTCCACCACAAAACACAGCAACACTAAACTGGTGAACAAACAGGGTCACAGCTTTATTAACACAACTTCAAAAACACCCGCCCGAGCCAACAATGAAAACTCATTTCAAAACATATTCCATTTCTTGCCCCTTACTGGATGATGCCTGTCCTCCACCAGCTGTATTATTACCAAAGTGGCACACCATCCTCACTTGAAACCCCCCCCCCCTCCACCACCACCACCACCACCGCCAACCTCGCCATATTATTGGCAAAGGCCGGCCCCTCACCTCCCATTTCCGGGTGAAGATCCCCACTGAGATCCACACCCATCCCCCACATGAGGAGCTGCACTTCCTTGGGTCCTCCCACCGGCTGTTAGGCCCTGCTGTCACAGCACCCGTTGGCTCAGAACTCCCCCCTCCAACTGCAACAATTCCATTGCTCCGTGCAACCCCTCTCAAGGGCAGGAGGGCGGGAAGGCAAAAACCTGTCTATCCCCTGCCACAACATGCACTGGCCAGGCGGGAACGTGGAACCCCTCTCGCTTCATCCCCGTCAGCCAGTGCACATCCAAATCCTGCTGTGCCCTGTCACCTGGCAACTCACTCTTCTCCCCTCTCCTCTTTGTCCTACGCACACGGCTGGGCCGCAGGAGCCGGGGCACCCGGTTACTGATTGGCCCCTGGGACTCTTGCCTGCGGCCTGCTTCACGTTCCTACAGATTTTTTGATTAGTTCATGTGACCTCATTTTTGCAGTAGCAGTTGTGTGGATTTTTGGTTCTTTCATCTTTTTACATTGCCAGCTCTTTGGGGAAATGATGTATCATACCTAAATGCTCACCATCATGGTAAATCATTCAGCATATCAGGTAGCACTATAAAAATGACTTTTCTCACTCTCTGTCTAGTTTTGTGAATTGTAAGCTCTTTGAGACTGGGCTGTCTCCTCTTACCTACAGATCAGCTTCTCTCCTCCCTTCTCTCCCCCATGCTGTGTTCCCCACCTATAGTTTTCAGTCCCTCCTCTAATTGGTCTTAGCTCAGATAAGCAAGCACATGCAGTAGTATCACACAGCTCCAGAACTCTCAGATCCTACATTTGGCTGTGGTTTCACCTTCTTAGCAGCCAGCTGCTGCCCCAAAGTTGCAACATGTATGCACACATGCTTATACAAGGTACCAAAAACAAAACTGGACACATTTTAGTTGCTGCCAGCATGAGGTTCAGTGTGGTGGAAACCACGCTTTCTCTTAAAGATGTTCTTTCTCCTCTTCTCCAACAATGACCTAAGAGCTCTTGCCCTAGATCTCCTATGCCAATCTCAGCACTATTCTTCCTCCTTATACCCAGGGCTCTCACCCTCCCTGGACAACTCACTGTGCAAATAGCCCTCTGCCTCTTGCTCCAGTTGTTTCTCTCCCAGGCAGCATTTAGAGAACAGGATGGGAGGGGGTAAGACTGAAAATGGGGAACACAGATTTAGATAGCTTTATTGGCATGAATATTTTTACTCACTGTCAAAGCGATACACAAAGCTGTTGAAATAAAAAGGAAGCATTTACAAACTGGTGATAACAAAAGATAAAATTACTGTGATGACAATGACAAGGATAAGTCCTACATTTTTGTTCAGTTTTTTTATTTGTAAATTTTATTTTTATTGAATTTCAACATCACACAACAACACACAATATCAACATTACAATACATGAATACATAACTATACCCCGTCACCCATTCCCTTCCCTCCCTTGTTCCCTGGGTCAGACCACCTCTAAGCTTGGGAGCCGAGGACCACAGAACCAACTCAAGACATTAATGGGAACCATTTAGCCGTCGCCGCAAAGTCTTCTAGACATTGCCATTTATTGACACCTGGATCACCAGTTAAACTGCCTTCTTGGCACCTTCTGAATTTGCCTCTCAGGCCCCTTTGAGCTAATACCCTGTCTTGAGCTTTTTCATACTTGGCGTTTAAACACACCAAATTCTACCAGTGGTGCCCGTCCAGTTTAGAGAAGTCTTTCCAACATAGCACAATTAATTTTATGGCAACGGCCATCATAAAATTAAATTAAAAGATCTTCACCTTGGGTAGTGTTAGCCCGCCCACACAGGAGCGGAGAATGACAACTTTCCATGTCAAAGGGGCCTGAAACCTTAGAACGTTTTTGATCTTATCCCTTATCTGCCACTAAAATCTATGAACGTAAAGACATTCAAACAACATATGTTTCAAGGTACCTGGGCTTTCTGAGCAGGTCCAACATCTGTTATGAGTGTTAGGGTCCCATTTCGTGACCTTAACTGGCGTAAGGTACGCCCTATGCATTAGGAATAATAAAGACTGAGTAAGGGTAGCCGCCCTGGACCCTCTATTCACCTGACCCCATATTAACTGCCAGGATTGTGCAGGTATATTAGAGCCCAGTTCAAGCTCCCAAGCTTTCCCTAGACCTGCCATCGGGGGAACAGAACCAACAGAACCAAAGAAAGAATACCACACAAACATGATAAATACCTCCATAAACAAACCCAGAGAGCTATTCGAAATAGTGAAAATCCTCACAAAGGAGCAAAGGACAGAGGAAGAAGTACAAATAGACCCACAAAAATTTCCTGAGCATATCAAGGAAAATTTTCACTCCGCAGAACCAACAATGCCTAGAACACCAACTCAGCCCGACTCACACCCTAAGACCTGGGGCACATTCTGCTCACCCTCAACAGAACAGCTCTCCCACATCATCTCTGCAATCAAAACAAGCACCGCTCCTACGGACCCTTGCCCAGTGTCATGGATCAAAGCCACCAAATCAAGCTTCATCCACTTCATACACAACATGGTGCACAACTCCCTCACCCAAGGACTCATGCCAGATAAACTAAAGCTAGCTACAGTACGACCAATACCAAAGAAAACAACCCTCGACAAAAGCAACCCAGCAGCATACCGACCAATATCCAGCATACCCTTCCTAGCAAAAATCATAGAAAAATCAGTACAACAACAACTACAGGAACAAATCGACAACCATGCTCCTCTAGATGACAACCAACACGGCTTTCACCCCAACCATGGAGTCGAAACACTGCTGATCTACCTCTTCGACAACATCCTCCGAATCATAGACAACACCAAAAGAGGTATCCTATTGATCTTCATTGACATCTCCTCAGCGTTCGACACAGTAGACCACCAAACTCTTCTGGAAAGACTAAAGAAAATTGGGCTTCATGGTACCATATTAAAATGGTTCCATTCATACCTAAACGACAGGCAGATACAGGTCAAGGTAGGCCACAAAACCTCGCAACCCATAAAGGTCCTCCAAGGAGTGCCTCAAGGGTCCGCCCTCTCAGCACTTCTGTTCAACATATATATCCAGCCAATATGCGACATCCTGAAAGCTAACAGCATTCAATACACAATCTATGCAGATGACATTATGATATACACGCCTATCTCAATTGACTACCCAGACTACTCTAAAATAACAGGCTGCCTAACACAAATGACAAGATGGTGTAAAGACAACAACCTCGCCATCAACTATAGCAAGACGGAGGCACTAATAATCACTCGCAACCCAGACTTCATCCGCCCACCGGACATCAGAGTACAAGGCACAACCATACCAATGAAATCGGAAGTAAAATACCTTGGAGTGACCCTGGACAACGAACTGAATCTCAAGACACACGTAAGCAAAACAATCAAAAATGCATACCACAGAATGAGAATCATCAGAAGACTTAAACCCCTCCTCACCACAGAACAATTCCGTACCGTATGCCAAGCTCTAATTACTCCCTTACTGGACTTCTGCAACCCCATCTACCTTGGGCTAACAAAACAAACACTCAAACCACTACAACTAACACAAAACACTGCAGCCCGCATAATATCCGGTTCAACAAGACATGAACACATTACTCCTGTCCTGAAAGACCTACACTGGCTCCCAATCAGTTCACGCATCAAATACAAAACAATCATAAACATATTCAAGATCAAACACCACACTTCAGCCAACAGCCTGCACACCCTCATACAACCAGACACCAGCACTCGCCCAAGAAGAAAAGGAACCGCCAACAGAGTAAACACCCCGAATGACTTCAGAAAAACACGCAAGGACACCACAGAGAGAGCCCTCTCCCTGGCTGCCCCAACAATATGGAACTCCCTCCCAGATGAACTGAGATCGACAACTGACCTCAAAGACTTTCGCAAACAGCTGAAGACAACGCTGTTCATAGAACACTACGGACATGTTACTTAATCATACTAACAGGAACCACTACCTTCCCCTCCCAACCGTGATAAGAAAATGCTCAACGGATCATGATATATCTTAAACCCTAATTGTATAAAACAATGTAATATAGCCCATGCTGTACTATAGCTCACAATGTACATAGTTCAACCTAATCTGTTACACTAACCTCTTACACGCAAATCATGACATCTTCACTGCATGAAATACCCTTCCACTAATATTGATTGTATTGCTGTGACACCGCCTTGATTGTATGATAAGGCGGTATAGAAATACCTTTAAATAAATAAATAAATAAATCTCTTATTAGAGCATAGAATTTGGAGGCAATACCACTGCCACTGTGACAAATTTCCACCTTTTTTAACAAGCCCCACTCTTCAGCCGCATTCTTAAGGTCACCTATGCTTCCAACTAAACAGTGTTTTAACTGCTCCCATTGAAAATAACAGGCCGATGCTAGAGCAAACTCCTGCTGAAGTTCACCAAACGACTTCCAGGCTTTCCACTTGATTACCTGTCCAACGGTCCATATGCCTCTCTCTTGCCAGTTTTTCCATACAAATGTCTTGTGACCTATCTTAAACAATGGATTATAACATAGAGGGAGGGAGTTTGAAATTAGGTCCTCCTTCCCTAACACTCCCCCAAGGAAGAGATAAACCTCTTGGGTTGCCTGTATTATTCTAGCCTTCTTAAAGGAGTCCAGGAATCTCATACCTATCCATAAAGACATGGGGACTGGGGTACCTAACCTTACCTCCACCTCCCACCAAACCGGGCACAAGCTACCAACCTTCGGGAGACACTACTCGGTACCCTGTTTTAACAGGAAGACCATATGATACCACCGAAAGTCCGGAAATTAAGTCCCCCCCTCAGCTTATTCACCTTAAATTTATGGGTCGCAATCCTTGGGGGTTTTCCCTGCCAAAGAAAATCAACTCATGACATCTAAAATCCCAGAAAAAGATTAATCAAAAACTTGAAAAGAATATTAATCAAAAAATTGAAAAGAACTTGAGGTCTCAGACTGTCAACGGCACTTTTATGCAGACGAATGCTCCTAATACGTGCCAAATATGCATCAATGACCTCTGTTCCATCAAGATTTCATTTCCATTATTTTTTTTCAATGTTTCATCTTATCAAAACGATTATGCTTATCCTGTGCTGTCCTCTTTTTTTCCTTAGTATTTTCAATTGATTCTCATATCAAAACAGTTGTGCTTATCTTATGTTATCTTCTATAGTCCCCTCAATTGATTCTCATATCAAAACAGTTGTGCTTATCTTATGCTATCTTCTGTAGTCCCCGACGCCTCTGTGTCGCGTTTCACAACCACTGGTTTCTTCAGGGGGTTTTACTAAAAGCATACTACTGCTTGTCACATCTCGGCATAGCTAAACTGCCGTGTATTGAACCAGCATTACCAAAAAAGATAATTGCAATGAATCAAAATGTCATGCCATATTATATTGCTATTTAGATAAAAGATATCGATGATCTCAAATATGCAATATTTGGCACGTATTAGGGACATTTGTCTGCATAAAAGTGCCGTTGACAGTCTGAGACCTCAAGTTCTTTTCAATTTTTTGATTAATATTCTTTTCAAGTTTTTGATTAATTTTTTCTGGGATTTTAGATGTCATCAGTTGCTTATTGTTAAAAGATCATAGCCCAGTTGATATTTGAGGGATGTACTTTATCGTTAGTATACAAATTAACCCTCAGTAAACTTGACCCAATATATACGTAAAGAAAATCAACTAGCAAGCACTCCATATCTTTATATAATTTGGCCGGGAAAGCCACAGGGATCATCTCCAATATATAATTTACCTTGGGTACCAATACCATTTTTAAAGAATCTAACATGCCCCACCATGATAGGTGGAGAGGCGACCATTTCAAAGTGAAGGAGTGGATCATTTCGACCAACCCTCTAGCATTAGCCTGTAAAGTTTCATCCACAGAAGACTGGGCATCAAAATGGCAGATGAAATTTAATGTGGACAAGTGCAAGGTTATGCACCTAGGGAAGAACAACCCAAACTATGGTTACACAATGCAAGGTTCCACATTAGGAACCATCACCCAGGAAAAAGATTTAGGCGTCATTGTGGATACCATGTTAAAACCCTCGGCCCAGTGTGCAGCGGCGGCCAAGAGAGCAAATAGAATGCTAGGTATGATAAGGAAAGGAATGGAAAATAAAACAAAAGATATTATAATGCCTCATCATTCCATGGTGAGACTGCACCTTGAATATTGTGTGCAATTCTGGTCACCGTATCTTAAAAAGGATATAGCGATTTTAGAAAAGGTTCAGAGAAGAGCCACCAAAATGGTAAAGGGGATGGAAGGATACTCCTATGAAGAAAGGCTAAAAAGGTTAGGGCTCTTTAACCTGGAAAAGAGACGGCTGAGGGGAGATATGATAGAAGTCTATAAATTAATGAACGGAGTAGAACGGGTATACGTAGATCGATTGTTTATGTTATCAGAATATAGAAAGACTAGGGGACATGCAATGAAGCTACAGGGTAAACTATTTAAGACTAATAAAAGAAAATATTTTTTCACTCAACGTGTAATCAAACTCTGGAATTTGTTACCGGAGGATGTAGTAAAGGCTGTTAGTGTAGCTGGGTTTAAAAAAGGTTTGGACAAGTTCCTGGAGGAAAGGTCCATAAACCATTATTAAGAAGTGACTGAAGATATCAATGCTTGACCCAGTACAAGCATTGTGGAACTTGTGTCTCTTGGGAAACTGCTAGGTACATATGACCTAGATTGGCCACTGTTGGAAACAGAATACTGGGCTTGATGGACCTTGTTCTGACCCAGTATGGCATATCTTATGTTCTTATGTTCTTATGAAAAAGCAAATTTCACCCCTAAATATTTTATAGCTTTGGCCTCCCATTGGAAAGGGAATTGTGCAAGCATGGACGAATGGGTCAGCTTGTTCATTGGAAATACTACTGATTTATTCCAGTTTATCTTATATCCAGATAAATTAGAGTATAAACCAATTAACCTTAGTACCTCCCCGATAGAGTGGGGTTGGATGAACAACAAGAGATCGTCGGCATAGGCAGAAAGCTTGATTTGCATATCCACAACTGGGATACCCTGAACCTTGTCTGATTGCCTAGGCAGCAAGGCTAGGGGTTCTAGTGCAATATTAAACAGTAAAGGTGAAAGGGGACACCCCTGCCTGGTTCCCCTATTTAGCAAAAAAGGGGCTGAGAGAAGCCCATTGGCTAGAATGCGTGCAGAGGGGCTAGTGTACATGAGATGTATTAGACGAGTAAAGTTATCCCCAAAGCCGAACCAACCCAGGACTTGCTCCAAAAAGAACCACTCTAGCTGGTCGAAAGCCTTTTCTGCATCAACCGAGAGCCCAACCACCAGAATGTTCAGTTGTTCTGAAACTGCCACTAAGTTCACAAAGAGACGTGCATTGTCAGCTGAGGACCAGCCATAAAGCCACATTGGTCAGGATGAATTATGAGAGGGACTACTTTTTCTAATCTACGAGCGAGGATAGAGGAGAATAGTTTGTAGTCAGCATTTAATAAAGAAATTGGACGATAATTCTCCACCCTCTGAGGGTCTCTTCCTGCTTTCTCTAACACTACGATTGTCGCTTCACTAAAAGAACCTGTCGCAGGCACTTGAGCACCTAATACTGGTAATACTGCTTCAGATAGGGAGCAAGCTCTTCAGCGAAGGTTTGATAGAACTCAATCGGGATTCCGTCCGGCCCCGCTGCTTTACCTCCACATTGTCCCTGGAGACCTTCTCTGACCTCTCCTAATGAGATTGGACCCTCCAGCCCCTCCCTCTGTGAGGGGGTTAAAGAGGGATGAGGCAAATGCCCAAAGAGCTCTTGAAAGGCAACTGGGTTAGCATCCGCTTCAGAGGAATAGAGGTCAGAATAAAATTAAATGCTTCTGCTATTCCTTCTGCCTTAGTGACCAGCCTCTGTTGGTCATCACGAAGGGCTTCAATTCTGTTTTTTGTGGGCTGTGGTTTAAGAGTGCGTGCCAAATGGCTCCCAGCCCTGTTACACTCCAGGTAGTACTTGCCCTGTTGTGCCTGCACTAATTTTTCTGCCTCTGCAATAATAATGCTATTGTATTGATATCTCAATTTTTGCAAGTGGACAATCACCCACGGATCCACTCTAGATCTCATAACACTCCCTCCCGCTTGTATTTAAGCCTCTAGACCAGCTAATATAGCTTTCTTTTGACGCTCCACTATGATCTTACAACTAGTACACTCAGCCCGAATACACGCCCTAAATGCTTCCCACCAGGCCCACCCCACTGTGTCATCTGGGCGATTTAGTTCAAAGTAACCCTTGATTGCCGCTTTGATAACCTCACAGAAGCCCCAATCATCCAGCAATTCCCTCGGGAAAAACCAAGTAGATCTACGTGGCTCGGAACTATCGATCTCAATGGAGAAGGATATAGCAGCATGGTCAGAAATATGGATTCTGCTTTTAAACCGAGGCCACCAAGGATTTTGAAATAAGGAAAAAATCTATGCATGGATGCAACCCGTGTGGCAAGGAATAGAACGTGTACTCCTTGTCATTTGGGTGCCGCAGCCTCCATATGTCTGATAAGTCGCACGTTATAGAAAGTACTATTGAAGCTGCCCTAGATTGCTTTTGGAGTCTAAAAGGTTGGCGGTCTACCAGAGGATCGAGCATTAGGTTAAAATCTCCCCCAATTACAGTTTCATATGCATCCCAAACTTGCACTTCCTCAGCAAGAGCCTGAAAAACCCCCATGTCATCATAATTGGGACCATACACATTTATAATGGCAATTTTACGACTACCAATCTGCAAAAGAGATTTGGCCCACCTTCCCTCGAGGTCAGCTCTAGCTTGCACAATCACTGGCACCGAAGATATGAGAACCAAAATAGCCACCCCATTTTTCTTCTTTTGTGCTGTAGAATGCCCAACCAAAACATACTGTCCCATCCCCAACTTTGCCGTCTCAGCAGACGTTAGATGGGTTTCCTGTAAAAGGACCACATCTGCTCTTTCTTTTTTACAGTAAAGCAAGATTTTTTTCCACTTTATCGGATGGTTTATGCCTTTTACGTTCAAAGATAAAAAGTTAAGTGGCTTCATCAGATATCTTCCATTTTATACGGTCTCTAAGGTCCTTCTCCCAGTTATCATACACGCTCTCAAAGTTCAACCCCTTCCCCCCAACCACCAACATGAGTCCCCAAGGAGACCTACCCAATTCCCCCATCAAAAGCCCGTATGGGTGAGCCAGCACCAGAAAGATTACCACCTAGTCCCGCCCCTACCCAAAATAATAAACCACCCCCCACCCCCTACCTGTAACCTTTTTTATTATTATTATTATTATTATTTTTAACTGTACTGTATACATTTTTTGCTATCTGAGTTCTGTATGATAGCCTTATTCTCTTTTTTACCCCCAACAATCTTACCCCTTCACAGACTAGCCCCTCATCTCAGGCCACCCTCCTCCTCAATACCCAACGCATGCAATACCATCCTCTATCACCTATCCATAATTTCACATGGGCCAATAACAAATCTATCCCTTAATACAGCAAATGGACCCTGCTTACAGAACCACAGCAATCTCTGAACGTGTAATACCACAATGAATTACAACAGAAGCTTTCTCCTTTAGCCGGAGTTCATAATAGAGGCCCTCCAGCAAGTCCATAATTACCATTCACTATAGCTAAACAGCTTATTGCATCACTGCTAACTCTTTCTCTTCCAAAAAGAACTGCAGAGCCATCGGATCTTCAAAAGTTCTTGTTTGGTTGTGAAGAGTCACTCTCATCTTAGCTGGGAAGAAAAGGCCATATCTGGCCTGCAGCCATTGCAGCCGAGGTCTGAAGGCCAGGAGTTGTTTACGCCTCTCTACCATCACCTTGTTGAGGTTTGGGTAGAACGCTACTGTGAGCTCTTCGAATTTCACTGGAGATCCAGCTTTAGCTGCAGCCATGATCTGTGCGACCTGCGAGTAATGCAATACTCTCATTATGATCGGCCAAGGATGTCAGGTGAGCGGGCCCACCTGAACCGGCACCCGATGAGCCCTGTCAATTTCAAAAGACTGGGCGAAGTCTAACTGCAGGATCTTAGGTATTGTTTTTTCCAGGAAGGCCACAGCATTTACTCCTTCCGCGCCCTCCGGAACGCCCACCAACCGAATATTGTTTCTTCGGGACCGATTGTTAAGGTCCTCAAGATTGCGCTCCAGGGCCTCGATCCTCTTGCCATTTCGAGCCACCTGCTTCAGTCATTCCTCATGAGCCAAAACTTTGGCTTCGACATCCTCCATTCTGTTTTTAATGCCGACCAGTTGCTCTTTGAGCTCTTTCAATTCTAGTATATCAGTTTGCATGCCACTTAGGGTCTGTCCATTGGCAGCCACAATCTCTCTCACCGCTCTTATTTCCAGGAGCAGTTCATGTATACCTTCCAGGTTCTCCCGACTATTTGCCATTTTGAGAGGGGACGGGGGATCTGGTTTAGATCTTTTTGCCCCTGAATTCAAGCCTGCTCCGAACTTCAGCCTCGTTAGCTTGCTCGCTGCCATCACTGCACCTACTTCCCGATGTAGGTAAGGGGAAAAAAACGTAATTGAGTTAGGGAGGACAGGATTTGTCTCAGGATTCAGCAGAGAGCAGAAACTACGCAGCCATCTTGCACGGCAGCTGGCTCCGCCCCCTCCATTTTAGTTCAGTTCTATATTATGCCCAGGGCCGGCCCATCCATCGTGTGAGAATGTTGTTCACACAGGGCTCTGCGCTTCAGGGGGCCCCACGCAAACTCCATTCTTGTACAGATGGATGGCTTCAGAGGGAGCTGGGGAAGCCCGTGCGAGGTCCTGGCTCCCTCTGCACAGCCACCAGTGTGAAGAGTGTTTTCTCTCCCGCTGGCGGCTATTTCTTCTGTGAAGCATGTGAGTGCCGGGAAATGACCTTTAACCTTTCCCAGCATTCAGCGCGCTTCACTGAAACAGTCGCCAACATGAGGGAAAACACTCTTCACGCTGGCGGCTGTGCAGAGGGAGCCGGTGCCTCACCCAGGCTTTCCCAGCTCCCTCTGAAGGCCCTTAGATGGCCGCAGGGCTCTTCGGCCGGCGGGCGGGCGGGGACATTAGGACTGGAAATAAGCTGTGATGGGGGGGAGCTTGGACTGCATATGGGCTGTGATGGGGGAAGCTTAGACTGCAAATGGGCTATAATGAGGGGGAAGCTTGGACTGTAAATGGCTGTATGGGGGGGAAGCTTGGACTGGAAATGGGCTGTAATTGGGGGGGGAAGCTTGGTCTGGAAATGGACTGTGATGGGAGGGTAAGCTGGGACTGGAAATGGGCTGTGAATGGGGGGCTGCTAGGACTGGAAATGGGCTGTGATGGGGGGGCTAGGACTGGAAATGGGCTGAAGAGGGAATCTTGGACGGAATGACTGATGAGGAGCTAGGACTGAAAATGGGCTGATGGGGAGCTGGAATAGGACTGGAAATCTGCTGTGATGGGAGAGTAAGCTAGGACTGGAAATGAGCTGTGATGGGAGGGTAAGCTGGGACTGGAAATGGGCTGATGGGGGAGCATAGACTGAAAATAGGATGATGGGGCTGCTTGGATTGAAAATGGGTTGATGGGGAGCTGGAATAGGACTGGAAATGGCTGATGGGGAGCTTAGAATGGAAATGGGTTGATGGAGGGGGCTAGGATTGGAAATGATCTGATGGGGGCTGGAATAGGACTGGAAATGGGCAGATGGGGGAGCTTGGCCTGCAAATGGGCTGATGGGCTGGAGTAGAACTGGAAATGGCTGATGGGGGAATAGGACTGGAAATGGGCTGATGGGGGCTGGAATAGGACTGGAAGTGAGCTGATGGGAGCTAGAATAGGGTTGGAAATGGGCTGATGGGGGGGGCTGGAATGGGACTGGAAAGGCGCATATGAAGGTCTAGGACTGGAAATGGGCTGATGTGGGGGCATGGGAGAATGGGACTAGAAAGGAGCGGATGCTGGGTGGATCTAGAACTAGAAGGGAGCTGATTTTGGGGGAGGACTAGAAGGGGATGGGGAATGAGGATGGAGAGGGGAAAAGATATTTTGTGTGGGAGGGAAGAAAAATCTACGATTGGCCGGGTATTAGGAGAATAAGTGGAGATTGAGAATGGAAGGGTGAAATTTGAGTGGATGATAAATGAATAAAGAAAGAAATGGGGGAAAGAGCAAAAGGGGAAAGATCAGTATGTTAAAGCAGATATAGAGAGAGAATGGAAAAAATCTAGAAGAGAGAAGAAAGGACAAATGCATAGCTCGCAGAAGACATGAAGAAACCAGAAGAAAGTCACTGGAGCAATTGCAACTGAAAAATAAAACGCCCAAACAAAAGGTATAAAAATACTTTTTATTTTGAATTTATTAACTGGAATATGTCAGATCTTGGAAATGTGTATTGCTAACATCTTTGCGTTTTTATTTTGTGCAAGAGGAAATTAATTTATAATTTTATTTCTCCAGTGTTATTATACATTTCATGTTTGGCTTTTGGGGTTCCCTATTTAATTATTATCTTCCTTTTTCTAAATTGTGATCCCTTGTTCTTTGTGTGGTGACTGTCTACGTACTGCATGTGTAACCAAACGGAGGTATTCTGTTCATGTAGTTTGTATTTGACAGTCCCACTTGTTCTCTTTCCCCCAGTGAGATGTATTGGTATTCTCTGAGATGTATTTGTTTAATATTTGATAGGTAGGGTTTAGTGCTTTGTGAGTGCTGTTGTGATAAGGTGGGTTTGCTATTGGTTTTAAATGGTCAGTGTTTATAATACTTCCTAATGGGCCTGGCGGTTGGCACTGGAATGTAGTAATTTAGAAATCTGGTAGACTTTCTTTATCCAGACACTCATTAAGAGGCATGTTTACTAAAAGCACATTATGTAAATATTTATGTAATTTAGGTCCCTTATGCAAATGAGGCTCCACAATGAATCTCCGCACATGGCCCTGTACTCCCCTTGGGCCACCCCTGATTATGCCTGGTCAGATCACATGTCTTCCTTGGTAGTAGGAGACAACATAATTTGATAGTCTCTCTACTGGTCTCCTGTTGCCCCAGATATTGAAGAAATCACTCTTGTGTGAAATAAAAGGGGAGGGGTGAGGTTGGAGTAGACAAAGCAAAGAAAAATTGATGTACTGAACATCTTAATCCAGCCCCACTCCTCCTATTGTTACTCCCCCTCCCAGATAGCCTGCAGAGCCCAAGAATGGAGCCACCAGCACCAGGGGAGCTGATGTCATCACAGGCTTTCAGGAAGCTGGATAAGGCAAGTTCCCTCATGTGGCTGGGGAGGCAGCGGGGGCCAGGTTCACCAGTTAAACAGGGCGCATTTTTAGCTAGGTTCAATCCTGCTCTGGAGACATCTTCATGGCCAACAATCATCCTCATGGATTAGCAGAAGAACAGAAGAGGGGGTTTCTGAACTATCTGTGTGGGAAAGCAGCATCAGCAGGGTCTTACAGAGTCCCCCTTCTGTCTTGTCCCCTCCTCTCCACCCTTTCCTGTTCAGCTGTCATTCAATGAGCTACACATTCTCCTAAGCTAGATCACCCTGGACCCCCAGCATATTTTATTGTGGTACACAGCCCCCTTTCTCTTTTTTTTTATTTTATCTGTGTTGTACCCATTCACCAAGCCCCAAGTTATCCTCTTACTGCATTTTGGAGGCTGGTATACTAAAGACTTTTTCCCTTTTCATGTGCCTAGGAAAGCTTAGTGAAACTCATGATAGACTATAGGAGACAGAAGTCTCTCATTTGTGGCAAAGGATTGTGGGGAATTCTTTTAAGCCTATACAATTAGGGTCTGTTGCACTCCCACGAGAATAGGCAAAGTCAGGATTCAATGTTCTGCTCTACAATATTGCTCTGGCTTCTTCTAAAGCTTAAAGGTAGGAAACTCTGTTTTGAGCAGATATAAATGTCACCATCTCTTCCCGACAAGGCCAGTAATTACCAGTAGCTCAGACCATCATTATGAACCACTTTTAGTCAGCCGGATGTGCCTCTAGATATTCCTTCCACAAGCATGTTAAGCCGGTGGTTCTGACCGAATCCTGAGGGCTCCCAAACCAGTCTGGTTTTCAGGTTATCCACAATAAGCATGCATGAGATATGCTTACATATACTGGATCTATGAATGATGTTAATATATGCAGCTGTATCTCATACACATTCACTGGCTTGGCTGGGAGACAGGGAGGGCTATAGGATTGGGTTGTGAGCTGCTGAATTAAACCCAAACACCATGCATTATATCCAAAGTTTATTCAGGGTAATAACACACAGTCCAAGCTTAGAAACTCCTCCTTACCTTTTGTTCTGCAAATTGTTCAATATCTGACTACAACATGATTATTGTTTCATATCCAGGAACATCTGCAGCTGTTCATCAGGTTATTTGCATATCATTTCCACTAATCATGGGCACTGAATGCTAATTTGTAGACATGTGTAGTGTTGTTTTTAGCTTGATTTTAGTATTTGCAATTGTAATTATTTCCCTTCTACAACAGGGAATTCCTTCTGGCTACAGAAAATTTTATTTTGCCTTCATAGGCTGCAATATGTCGCTCACAAGATATCCTGGAATACGAAATACACTGCTGCACCAATAAGGAGTCCCAAATTCCACTGAAGAGAAGACACAAAATATGGGTCCTATATTCAGCCTCCAAAAGGGAAATTTTGGCCAAAATATATTCTATATGTAGATCTCACTCTATAATGTCTTATATAACAATTTTTCAGTGTAAATACTGCCACAATAAGGTCTTCTTATTGCAAAATTCATTTATTATTACTATTCCTTACTCGCATATCATTTCATATCATAGAAGATATAAGGAGTATCAAACTTCCACATTTAAAAGCAAACTCCTCCACCATCACGGTGTGCTCTCACACCTATCTGGAACCAGCTTCCTGACCGGTTTCTCCTATAAACAGCTTCCTCAGAACTGAATCTTCCAAGTGCCTAGCCATTCTCAAACACCGCATCAAAACACTCAGCTGTTAACCTCACTTGCCATATATTTTTTGGCCAAAATGTCCCTTTTGGAAAATGAATATAGGACCCATATTTTGTGTCTTCTCAAGATATGCTGGAATCAGTCTCTGCACATGCTGTGACTGAGCATGGGAAGACCAGTTGCTAGCATCTGGTCCAAAAGCTTACACATGTTTATGGGTCACCTACCAAATAAATAAATGTCCTCATGAGGACTAGGGTATTGTGAGCATTTCAGCTTCAGATGTATGCCCTTTCAATATTTGTATTCAATTTACTTGAACACCGTTGATTTCTGCCAGACATGCTATTGCGCCAACTCCTTGACCTAAATCTTATAATCAACATTTAACAGTTAAATTGGATGGTAATTTTGCACCAACCCAGGATCTCTACCGGACTTGAGCAAAACCACTATCATGGCTTTCATAAAACCCTTGAATGGGGATCCTGCCTCGGTCAACTGGCGAACTAGCAGCTGGCACCATTTCAGTATAGTCAACTGCCAGGGCAGTAACAAGTGGGAATTGCACCTCCACCATCACTCTCCATACCCCTTGGGATGAGTTGTGGTGCTGGGGGTTCATAATGCCTTGGTAGGGACAGGTCAACTCTCAGATGTACTTAGTTAAGGGTCAGGACTTAAAAACAATTTGACTACATGTTGGGCCTAGGGGAGGGGAGCGTCAAGTCCACTGAGCCACCAGGGTGAAGAGGTCCCCCCAGAGGAGGAGCTATGGGGGGCCTTTAATTCAGACTGGTGAGCCTTTTAAATTCATGGTGTTACTGTGAGACGGGGGCTTTTCCCATGCAATCTCACCCTCAGACAGGCACACCACATCCATCCATTCAGCGAAACACATTTATTCACAATGTCTCTAGCATGCACTTTATAACTCATATATTTTAAAACTGATAGAGGTATAGGTCAATTTTCAAAGGGTTTAGGCCCCTAAATTTTGAAGTTAGGGTCCTAAATTGGCCCTTTTTGAAAGTATACCAGGGCTCAGTGCCTGCATGTGAAGCCCCATTTTGATGAGCTGTCTGGTAGGAACTGAGATATCCAGGTTGGGGCTTTCACATTTCCAAGTATTTTATAAGATTCTGTTGAACACTTATAGGTTTAAATTAAAATTACTATTTAGCAGGCTTAATTTTAACCCCCTAACTTATCTATTTAGCGGCTGCATATCACAGTTAAATGTAGAGACAGCACTGCCTTTACTCTGCCTCACTGGAAGTCTCTTCTTTCAGATAAAATTGGGTCATTTATTCATTTATTTCTCATTTATTTATTTCTCATTTATTTATTCATTTATTTCTCATTTTTTTACACTGCTTTTCCTTAAAGGCTAAGAATTGGGTGACGTGAGTAATTTGCTCACAATCTGCTAGTGAACACATGGCTCACTTTAAATAACGGACAAAAAAGGGCAAAGTTAGATGTTTAGCATAGATTTTCAATACTAGGCATCTAATGTAGGAGTTTAAATCTATAGCAAAGAATATCAGCCTTACATTTAGGAGCCAAGGTTTTAGAGTTTTATTTGTTTGGATTTAACTTTTCAGTATTACATTCAGGTACAGTAGGTATTTTCCTGTCCCCAGAGGGCTTACAATCTAAGGAATTGATATACAAAAGGGTTCATTTTTATTTACTGTATTTAAGCACTTCTAGCCTGCTGATCCTGCATCCTCGGCGGAGTACAACATAACATACATAAGAAAGTACAGAAAAAAATTGACAGAATTCTGCAAGACCAACAATCTATTCATCTCAAACACCTTCCTCCAGTAACACAAACGGCATTACAAACCTCTCCCAATGGATAGTACAAAAATCAAGTTGACTACATTTGTGGAAGTCAACAATGGAAAGCTCAATAACATCAACAAATAGAAAACCTGGAGCTGACTGTGCAACAGATCACCAGCTACTAGTGTGCAAACTCAGTCCAAAGCTGAAAAAGAGCAAGTCACTCATGAATGTAGCAAAATATGATCTTGAAAACATACCACTGGAATTTAATGAGAAGCAACAGGTTTTAGCTATCTACTGGATGTGTATGGAGAGAGGGAGGAATCAAAGATGACCCCAAGGTCGTGGGCCATGGAAACAGGGAGGAGTGTTATCCCCAGAAATAGAGAAAGGAGGAAAGGGGGAGTTGGGTTTAGGGGGAAAGGTAAGAGGCTCAGTTTTGACCATGTTCAGTTTCAGATTGGGGTGAGACATCCAGGCATTAATATCAGATAAGCAGGCTGAGATCTGGTCCTGGATACCGGAGAGATTTTAGGTGCAGAGTGTTAGATCTGGGAGTCATCAGCACAGAGATGGTGCTGAAAACCATGGGAGGAGATGCGTGCACAAGGGACTGAGTATACAGGGAGAAAAGGAGAGGGCCCAAGACAGAGCCCTGGGTTACACCAAATAAAAGTGGGATAGCAGTAGAGGAGGATCCACCAGAACATACACTAAAAGTGTAGAGGGAGAGATAGGAAGAAAGCCAGGACAGGGCAGGACCTCTAAATCCAAGTGAGGACAGGGTATCGAGGAGAAGGGGGTGATCAACAGTCAAAAGCAGCAGAAAAGTCAAGAAGGATGAGGATCGAGTAAAGGCCCTTGGATTTGGCAAGAAACAAATCATTGGAGACTTTGGCAAAAGCCATCTCAATAGAATGTAGAGGGAAAATACCAGATTGCGATAGATCCAGAAGAAATTGAGAGGAAAGAAAATCAAGGCGCTGTAGGTGAACCGCACATTCAAGTAGTTTAGAAATAAAGGGGAGGAGGGAGATGCGTTGATAATTAGAAGGACAGGTAGGATCAAGGGATGATTTCTTGAGGAGAGGTGTAATCACAGCATGTTTGAAGGCTGCAGGAACAATTGCAGTAGAAAACGATAGGTTGAGTATATGACAGATAGAAGGGACAAAAGTGGAGGAGATGGAGTTTAGTAGATGGGTGGGAATGGGATCAGAGAAGCAGGTAGTAAGTTTAGAGGAGGAGAGAAGATGTGTGACTTCTTCCTCAGTGATCTTAGAAAAGGCGGAGAAAGCAACACAGGTTGAGGGAAGGATTTGGGAGTGAAGAGGGGGAAAGGGGGGATGGGGAACTCAGAGTTGAGAGTTTGAATTTGAAATCTAGGAAGTCGGCAAGAGTGTGGGATTTGAGCACAAGAACCCAGATAGCAGGTTTTAGAGGACAGCCAGGGCTGAGGCACAATATGTCTCACAGGACATGTCCAGAGCAGAGAAGAATACATAAGGACATAAGAACATAAGATATGCCATACTGGGTCAGACCAAGGTCCATCAAGCCCAGTATCCTGTTTCCAACAATGGCCAATCTAGGTCATACGTACCTAGCAGTATCCCCAAGAGACATAGGTTCCACAGTGCTTGTATTGGGTCAAGCATTGATATCCTGGGACCCTTTTTAATAATGGTTTATGGACCTTTCCTCCAGGAACTTGTCCAAACCTTTTTTAAACCCAGCTACACTAACAGCCTTTACTACATCCTCCGGTAACAAATTCCAGAGTTTGATTACACGTTGAGTGAAAAAATATTTTCTCTTATTCGTCTTAAATAGTTTACCCTGTGGCTTCATTACATGTCCCCTAGTCTTTCTATATTCTGATAGTGTAAACAATCGATCTACGTTTACCCGTTCCACGCCATTCATTAATTTATAGACCTCTATCATATCTCCCCTCAGCCGTCTCTTTTCCAGGTTGAAGAGCCCTAACCTTTGTAGCCTCTCTTCATAGGAGTAGCCTTCCATCTCCTTTACCATTTTGGTGGCTCTTCTCTGTACCTTTTCTAATAACGCTATATCCTTTTTAAGATACAGCAACCAGAATTGCACACAATATTCAAGGTGCGGTCGTACCATGGAACGATACAGAGGCATTATAATATCCTTTGTTTTATTTTCCATTCCTTTCCTTATCATACCCAGCATTCTATTTGCTTTCTTGGCCGCCGCTGCACACTGGGCAGAGGGTTTTAACATGTTATCCATGATGACCCCTAAATCTTTTTCCTGGGTGGTGATTCCCAATGTGGAACCTTGCATTGTGTAACCATAGTGTGGGTTATTCTTTCCTAGGTGCATAACCTTGCACTTCTCCACATTAAATTTCATCTGCCATTTGGATGCCCAGTCTTCCAATTTATCCAGATCCTCCTGCAGTTTTCCACAATCCTCTTGGGTTTTAACAACTTTAAACAGTTTTGTGTCGTCTGCAAATTTAATAATCTCACTCATTATTCCCTTTTCCAGGTCATTTATGAATATGTCAAAAAGTAGCGGACCCAGTACAGATCCCTGGGGTACTCCACTATTCACCTTTTTCAATTGGGAAAATCGGCCATTTAGCCCTACCCTCTGCTTTCTATCTTTTAACCAGTTCCCGAACCACAATAGTACACTTCCTCCTATCCCATGACTTTTTAGTTTTGCCAAAAGTCTCTGATGAGGGACCTTGTCAAAGGCTTTCTGAAAGTCCAGATACACTATATCAACTGACTCACCTTTGTCTACCTGTTTATTCACACCTTCAAAAAAAACATATCAGATTAGTAAGACAAGATCTTCCTTGTCTAAAGCCATGTTGGCTGTCTCCCATTAGGCCATGACTATCTATATGCTGTGTAATTTTGTTCTTTATGATGGTTTCTACCATTTTCCCCGGTACTAACGTCAGGCTCATTGGTCTGTAGGTTCCCGGATCACCCTTGGAACCCTTTTTAAAAATTGGAGTTACATTGGCGATCCTCCAATCTTCAGGTATTACAGATGATTTTAATGAAAGTTCACAGATTACTAATAGCAGGTCTGCAATCTCATATTTCAGTTCTTTCAGCACTCTTGGATGTATACCATCCGGTCCAGGTGATTTGCTACTATTCAGTTTATCAAATAGTTGTAATACATCTTCCCGGTGTAGCGATATTTCTCTCAATTTCTCTGCAGTATCACCTTTAAATACCACTTCAGTCTTGGGTAACATCCCTACATCTTCCTCAGTAAAGACTTCATTCAGTCTCTCCACTATAGCCTTGTCTCCTCTTACTGCCCCTTTTACCCCTCTATCATCTAACAGTCCAATTGACTTTCTCAAAGGCCTTTTGCTATGAATATACTTGAAAAAGTCTTTATTTCGTGTTTTTGCTTCTGTAGCAAGTTCCTTATCAAATTCTCGCTTTGCCCGTCTTATCAATGCTTTGCATTTAACTTGCCAGTGCTTGTGCTGTTTCCAGTTTTCGTCGTTTGGCTCTTTTTTCTATTTCCTGAAAGATGCTTTTTTGGCAGCAACAGCCTCTCTGACCTCACCTTTAAACCATGCTGGCAGTTTTTTGGACTTCCTTCCACTTTTCTTAATGTGTGGAATACAGCTGGTCTGGGCTTCCAGGATAGTATTTTTAAACAACACCCAAGCTTGATGTAAGTCTTTAACCTTTGCAACCGCTCCTTTTTGTTTTTTCTTAACTATATTCCTCATTATGTCATAGTCTCCCTTTTGAAAGTTAAAAGGTAGTACTGAGGATTTCTTTACTATCCCTCCTCCACTAATTAAATCAAACACGATCATGCTATGATCACTATTGCCAAGTGGCCCCAACACCCTTATTTCTTGCACCAGATCTGGTGTTCCACTAAAGATTAGGTCCAGTATGGCTTCCCCTCTGGTTGGTTCATGAACCAGCTGCTCCAAGAAGCAGTCATTTATTTCATCTAGGAACTTTGTCTCCCTAGCATGTCCTGCCGTGACACTGACCCAGTCGATACTGGAGTAATTGAAATCACCCATTATTATTACTGTGCTGTGACTTTTGTTAGCTTCCTTGATTTCTTTGAGGATTTCATCATCCATTTGTTCATTCTGGCCAGGCGGTCGATAGTACACCCCCACTGCCATCACCTTCCCCTTCATACATGGAATTTCAATCCATAGAGATTCTACAGCAAATTTTGTTTCCTGCAAAACTTTAATCCTTTCTGACTCAATGCCCTTTCTAACATAGAGTGCAACCCCTCCACCAATTTTATCAGTTCTATCATAAGATATAGTTTGTATCCAGGTATCACAGTGCCCCACTGGTTATCCTCCTTCCACCATGTCTCTGAGATTGCAATCATATCTAACCCCTCATTTAGTGCTATATATTCTAACTCTCCCATCTTATTGTTTAGACTTCTAGCATTTGCATACAAGCATTTTAGAGACTGTATTTTATTAATATTAATCTGGCTATTCGTAGGTATTGGTAATTTGGAATCTTTACGCTCTGTCTGCACCATACTCAAGGGCATTTGGGCTACTTTACTCTTTTTTGGAACCTCACTGCTTTTGGTAGTATCCTTGA
This sequence comes from Ichthyophis bannanicus, assembly GCA_033557465.1. Taxonomy (NCBI): domain Eukaryota; kingdom Metazoa; phylum Chordata; class Amphibia; order Gymnophiona; family Ichthyophiidae; genus Ichthyophis; species Ichthyophis bannanicus. The sequence continues at coordinate 950,653,067 of CM066034.1, forward strand.
AGGATACATTCTTCTGAACCATGCGCTCTTGGGCGACTGTCGGCTTTCCCCTATTTTCTAGTTTAAAAGCTTCTCTATCTCCTTTTTAAAGGTTAATGCCAGCAGTCTGGTTCCATCCAGGTTAAGTTGAAGCCCATCCCTTCGGAAGAGCCTCTCCTTTCCCCAAAATGTTTCCCAGTTCCTAACAAATCCAAAACCCTCATCTCTGGACCATCGTCTCATCCACACATTGAGACTCCAGAGCTCTGCCTGCCTTTTGGGTCCTGCACGTGGAAGGGGAAGCATTTCGGAGAATGCTACCCTAGAAGTTCTGGTTTTCAACTTCCTACCTAAAAGCTTAAATTTAGCCTCCAGAACCTCCCTACCACATTTTCCTATGTCATTGGTACCGACATGCACCAAGACAGCAGACTCCTCCCCAGCACTATCTAAGAGCTTATCTAGGCAGTGCGTGAGGTCTGCTACCTTCGCACCAGGCAGGCATGTTACCAGGCGATCATCACATCCACCAGCTAACCAGCTATCTACATGCCTAATGATTGAATCACCAACTATAACAGCTGTCCTAACCCTTCCCTCATGGGCACATACAGTGTTATAGGAAGATACGGCCTCATCAATGGACTTACAGTAGATGACATAGTGGAGGAAAAACATGGTGAGAAAGCAGTGGAGAGAGCTGATGAGTTAATATCATGAAGATTCCTAAAGATGTTGGAAGAGACTGGGCTAGAGGGAGATGTGGTGTGATGAAGAGTGAAACTTAGCAGGTGATGGTCAGATAAGGGAAAGGTTGAGGCACAGAAATTTGAGGACAAGCAATTAGAGAAGACATAGTCAAGGCAGTGGCCTAGCTGCTAAGTAATACCAGAATACAAAAACACTCTACCAAAACAGAACTGGTATGTAGTACAAAAACAAAAGAAAAAACTTTTTATTTATTTACATTCTCTTATATACCGCGCTATTCTGCATCAGTGCGGTTTACATTGAACAAACTGAAATTACATTGAACAGGGCATTATAACTTGGAGATAACTATTTTACAGGGAACTTCTTCATATACCAAAGTTTCTCTGTAAACAACCTATAAGGGGGTCTCAGAACTCATGGGCTAGTGAATGAATTACATCAATCTCTGTAAAACAGTCACCCTTCTTGCATCAATGACCAACCCTTATGGTAAAATATATCTGTATAAACAATGTACAGAAAAATCGCAGATCCAAAACTTAGCTTCAGAAATCTTTCAATCTGCTGCAATTAATCCAATGCCCCGACGCCCCAGTCAAGCGCTCATCAAGCGTTTCACGGTAAGTTTCATCAGGGGACAATTACCTACAGGACTACAAAGAAACAAAACATATCATTAAAAACTAATCCTTCTCCTAGAATAAACCAATCAACAAAAATCCATATACATAAAGTTTCTCAAATAACACTCACCAAAAGCCCATTGCTCAACAAAACCCACGTCGGCTTAACTTCAACATGGCCGTACAGTCTTCAAAAACGCCACACATGTGAACTAACCAGCTGTCCTTTTAAAGCCCTACTAAAAAATGACATCAGGGACTACCCGAGAAAAGACCCCACACTATAAAACCATTACATATGCAGACATAACACAAACATACATAACCGCTCGGAAAACATCTATCCTATCATCCATAGACACAGTAAAAACACACACCCCAATCGATTTGCATGTTCAGTCCTTCCGGGACCACCGTTCGTACACGGAAAATCCATCTTTGTTCACAGAGCAACAGGACCTGCTCCCTTGTTCTGCCCTCTCTACCAACCAGCACCTCGTCTAGATAAAAACATCTCAAATCTAAAAGGTTAAACTGAAGAAACTTGAACGTGATTATGAGGATTATACGATGGGGTATGTGTACCCCTGGATGAACATTAATCGAAAATCTAAGATGAAACAGAAGAAAAGGGTGGAATTTGATCTGACCTCAGAGGAGTCTTCAGGAACGGATTCTAGTAAATCCTCCCGTGAGAATTTTTTGGACGAAGATACCGATCGGAAGAAGAAAGGCAGAAGTCGTGGACGGCCTCGCGGCCGCGGGGGCAGCTATCAGTAGGACGGGCAAAATCTGCAATGGAATGTACAACATCACTGGTGGTGAACCTTACTGATTTTGTGTTATCCCAGAACCATGTTCGGGTTCTCAGTAAGGGTCTGTCATTTGTTCCCTCAATTTATTTTGATGCCTTCCAATTTCGTGTGGATCTTGAAGGTCTTATTCATAAGCTGCATTTGAAAACATTTTTTGCAGCGAGACCACAGCCTGTTACCGGGACGGAGGCAGTGATGTTTAAATGAATGAAGTTGCCATTAAAATCAACATGGAGTGCTCCGGGCCAGCCGCATCCTGCTCTGATGATTTTCAAAAGACTGATTTTGCAAGATTTACAGCATTTGGAGGAGTCTCACTATCGGTCATATCATTTTTTTTCGGCTGAAGAACAGTCAGCTTTAAAAGATTTGATGTCCCATCTGGAGAAAGTAATTTGACAGGCCGACAAAGGAGGTGTGATTGTGTTGTGGGCTCGAACTGCATATCTACAGGAAGCACATCGCCAATTGATGGATGAAAATGTACCTGAACGGTTGTTGATTGACCCTACAAATAAGTTACAAGTTCAGATTAAAGATATTACCACAGCAGCTCTGCATGTTAAAATCATTTCAAAGAAAGAGTGGCATTTTTTGAATGTTCAATCTCCAGTGGTAGCAAAGTTTTACTTATTACCAAAGAGTCATAAAGATATTTGTCACCCACCGGGTAGACCCATAGTGTCTACTAGAGGCACAGTATAAGAACCATTATCAATATTTGCAGATTCTTTTCTACGCCCATTGTTAGTTGACATACCGTCCTATATAAAAAATACTACACATTTTTTAGGGATTTTGGAGAGCCATTCTGAATGGGCAGGTTCAGTGGATACTTTACTTGTGACACTTGATGTGACTTCTTTATACACTAGTATCCCGCAACCAGCAGCTTATGAGGCGGTTGAGGTTAGTTTACATCGTAGAGGGGATTTATCAGAGGGTATGATTTTGTTCCTTCTGAAATTAACTCATTTGGCCATTTTTCAAAATTTCTTTGTGTTTGAGAGGGTGGTGTATAATCAGACTTTTGGGGTAGTCATGGGAGCTACATTTGCTCCTTCAGTAGCGAACTTATTTATGAGTTTGTTTGAAGATAAATGGTTGAGTTCTTCCCCGTATTTTTCTCAAATCAAACTGTGGTGCAGATTTATTGATGACGTGTTCTTGATCTGGAATGGTACGATTGATTCTCTTCATAATTTTCTTATATGGCTCAATGATTGTGATCCTAATATTCATTTTACCTGTGTGTATGACTACGGTGGGAGGAGTGGGAGGAGTGGCCTAGTGGTTAGGACAAGGTACTTCAGGCCAGAGGGCCAGGGGTTCAAGTCCCACCTGGGGACAGCAATCCCAGGCCAGAGGGACTGGGATTTCTAGTCCTATAGGCACTCCTTGTGGTCTTGGGCAAGCCACTTAAACCTCCATTGCCCATGTTCCCTGTAAGTATTAGCGTATGTGTGTCATATCCCCTCATGTTAAATGTATCTCTCAATTGACCGCTTTGACCCAGTGAAAAGCGGGATATAAATACAGCTAAATAAAATAAAATAAAAATACAGTGAGATAGTGTTTTTAGATTTGGTGGTGCGAAAAGGTGTAAATAATTGGGTAACATTGGTGCACCAAAAACCTACAGATAAAAACACGTTCCTCCATTATGACAGTGTTCACCCAGTACGACTTTGTAATGGGCTGCCCTTCTCGCAATTTATACGTTATCGTAGAAATTGTTCAGATTTGTCTGAATTTAAGCAACAATCTAAAGTTCTGATTGCCAGTTTCATAGAGAGGGGCTACCCCAGGGGTGTTGTGAAACAAGCTTACAAAAGAGCATTGTATAATAATAGAGCATTACTTTTGAACACGCGTTTAAATGCTAGTTCAGGTAGTGAGGAAGATACAGAGTATGTTAATTTGATCACAAAATACTCTCCATTGAGTTTGCGCATACAGCGGATTTTTAAGAAGCATGGAAATTTGCTGCGTATCATTCCAGGTTTGGAGAATAAGAGGGTCATGTGTGTGTGGCAGAGACATCATAATCTACAAGAATGTCTGAGTCCCTCTGTGTTGCACCCTTTATTGCAAGTAACTGGGGAGCTAGGGGGGCATCGTAAATGTGGGGACTGTCTTATTTATGCGGTTACGTGGGATATTACTCAATTTACCTACCACGGAAGGAGTTTCAAATTGAGAAAGCAGACCTCTTGTGATTCAAAGATTGTAGTTTATGGAATACAGTGTCTGTGTGAGCTATTGTACATAGGGAAGACTATTCGGGCATTCCGAAAATGTATACTGGAGCACAAGAGTAGGATCCACTGTCGGGTGACAGAGGCACCGATAGTACAACATTGTCTAGACTTTGGTCATACTTTTTCAGATTTGAGATGTTTTTGTCTAGACGAAGTGCTGGTTGGTAGAGAAGGCAGAACAAGGGAGCAGGTCCTGTTGCTCTGTGAACAAAGATGGATTTTCTGTGTACGAACAGTGGTCCCGGAAGGATTGAACATGCATATTGATTGGGCGGGGGGGGTTGTTTTTGACTGTGTCTATGGATGATAGGATAGATGTTTTCCGAGCGGTTATGTATGTTTGTGTTATGTCTGCATATGTAATGGTTTTATAGTGTGGGGTCTTTTCTCGGGTAGTCCCTGATGTCATTTTTTAGTGGTGCTTTAAAAGGATAGCTGGTTAGTTTGCATGCGCGGCATTTTTGAAGACTGTCCGGCATTGTTGAAGTTAAGCCGACGTGGGTTTTGTTGAGCTTTGGTGAGTGTTATTTGAGAAACTTTATGTATGTGGATTTATACAGATATATTTTACCATAAGGGTTGGTCATTGATGCAAGAAGGGCGACTGTTTTACAGAGATTGATGTAATTCATTCACTAGCCCATGAGCTCTGAGACCCCCTTATAGGTTGTTTACAGAGAAACTTTGGTATATGAAGAAGTTTTTTCTTTTGTTTTTGTACTGCATACCAGTTCTGTTTGGTAGAGTGTTTTTGTATTCTGGTGTTATATTATCATTCTGGAAGTTGACCATTTTTTATTTAGCTGCTAAGTAATGGCAGTAAAGCATAGCTGGAGATTGATTGAGATGGTAAGGGAAAGGAGCTTTAAGGCATGAGGGTCAGAGGGGTTATCAACATGAATGTTAAAATCCCCAAGGATAAGTGAGGTGACAGCCAGGAGTCAGTCAGTTAGAAAGGTAGAGGTGGACTTATCAGGGGTCAATAAAGGACAGCAATCCAGAGAGACAGTGGAGTAAAGAGTCAGATGGAGTGGACTTAAAAGGAAGGAAAGGAGTGAGACTGAGGAGTGGTTGAAACTGGCAGGAATGTGAGAGTAGAAACCCAACACCACTGTCATGCTCAATGGAGCGAGGTATAAGGGAAAATTGAGAGCCCCCATGACAGAGGGCAGAAACTGAAGTACAGTCTTCGGGGAGAAGTCGGGTCTCAGATCAAGAAAATACAAAGTATTAGAAATAAAGAGATCCTGAATGAAGGTGAGTTTATTAGAGGGAGTGTGAATTCTACAACTCATTTCATGTAACATTCTTCAACTGGAGTGAAATGTTAAGCTAGAATCAATTAACACTCCTAAGTAGCGTATCTCTGTCCTATCCTCAACTGTGTACCCTTCTGTTGAGGAAGCTCACATCTCTTTCCATTATATACAAACAGCAATTCTCTTTTTCTCACATCAGCCATGTGGTCCCTTCTGCAAATCCCATTGAATACATCAAATTGCAGAACTTAAAGCACCATCAACAGGAACAGATATGATTATATCACTGGCATAAACCCTATAGTCAAGGCCAAGAACCCTGAACTTATGAGAGATAGGCTGTAGATACAAATTAAACAGAACCTTGTGGTGCACCTCAAAACAAAGAGCAGGATTGAGAAACTTGCTGATTTAAACAAATTGTAATGCATGGTCACTAAGAAAAGAATAAAACCACTACAAAACCATGTTACATATCCCCAAATGTTCCAACTGCCAAAGCAGCCAATCATGATTTATGAAATTGAATGCTACTGATATTTCTAAAACACCACAATCCAGAATTCTCAAATTGGATTAACCATTTGTCAACTATAAAAGCCAACAGCAGTTGGTGCTATAATTTGGTCTAAATCCAGATTGGCATTCATGTAATCCTGCAGTTGACCCAAAACAATCTTTTCAAGTAATTTACCCAAAATAGGCAAACTTGAGATAGACCAATAAATGTTAGGATCTGCTAGACGAGAAACATTTTTCTTTAACACTGGGTGAAGCACAGCTAAAGCTAAGGGAAATATGCCCTGAGTCAAAGATGAAGACACCAGAATATAAGAGTAATCAACCAAGAAAGATTTGATGACTTTAAAAGACTAACAGGGCAAGGATAAAAAAAAAACAGTAGCATTAGAGACAGATTGGAATACCTCAAAGACCTGAGAAACAGTAACAGGAGTAAAATCAAACCAGTCAGTGGCATGTGATGAAGGTTGTTGTTGTTGTTGTTAACTGCCGTCAAGTCGTTGTCCCAAAGATAGAGAGACAAAAGTTACTTGGATTCCCATCGTCTGGCAGAAATAAGTACCATAAATATCACAGAATGAATCTGGCACCCTAAACTGACATGACCTACCTCTTGTTAATTTCTGAACAAGCTAAAATAGATCCTTCGGATGATTAGCAGCTACTTGAAGCTGTTTAGATTAATATCCAATCTTGGGTTCTATTACCAGCTATCTATATGGAGAAAGCGAGGGCTGTTGTGCCTCCAGATGAGTCTGATTGGGAACCACATGCTAATTGCGCTTGGCCCATCTCAGTTCCTGTTTACTTTTCTTAATAGTGAAGAAAACCACAAGATCCTAAAGATTCCTTTTTGTATGACCTGTCTGATATGGTGTTATTGTTGATAGGTTATCCAGTGTGAAATACATTCTGAAGAAATGTGGATACAAATACTTCAAGTCCAAGTCCAACATTAAGCTTGTCTGGTTTGCAGGACATGCTATCCATATACAGTAAACCCCACTGAACCCAGATAGTGCCCCTGAATATTTCTGCCAATCACAGTGGAACTATCCAGATAGTGCCGGAGTGGTCCATGGACAGAGCAAGGGCAGTGCCCAAAATTATGTAGTTAGCAGTTATATTCAGTCCACTAACTGGATAACAAACTGTATAGTTAGATCCCCAAAAAGGCAATCCTACATTCTGCGTTGGCTATCCGGATAGAGGCTGAATATCACCACTATGTGGATAGCCAGTGACCGTCACCACTAAAGCCAGATATTCAGTATCCTTCTTTGTATATGAATTCTTGCTTTGTTGTGTAAACCACTTTGGTGCATGTAGCTAAAAGCGGTATATCAAGTATGGAAATAAAGATAAAGCAGTAGTCACTATCCAGACATTGCCAATGAATATCTACAGCAGTGGTGGCCAACTCCAGGCCTGGTGCACCACAATCCAGTCTGGTTTTCAGGATGTCCCTAATAAATATTCATGAGATATGTTTGCATCCACTTCCTCCCATTGTATGCAAATATAGCCATGAATATTCATTAGGGACATCCTGAAAACCAGGCTGAATTGTGGTGCACCAGGACTGGAATTGGCCACCCATGGCCTACAGCGACCTGCAGTAAAAGAAACAGCTGACTGCTGGATATCAGCCCTTAAGTTTGCATATCTGACCATGGAGGGTTAAATGGCATCAGAAGAGTTGCACCCTGGTTTCTCTAGCTCTTAGCCCATTGCTTTGTGTGCTAGGCTACATCACTTCTAAATTTGGATGAATTTTCATCAGAAAGCTTAAAAAACTAAGTTTAATGGAAAATAAATGTGTAACTTAACGGCCCAATATTCAATTGGCAGGCTATACACCACATTGAGTATTTGGGGATCGCCGCACACACCAGGAGCTGCAGTAGCTAACTGGGTAGCAGCAATATTGCATGCTGCCTGGTTAGCTCCTGCGTCTGAAAGACAGACAAGGTTTTTTCTTGCCTATCTTTTAGGCACAGTTTGCTAACCGAGCAGCATGCAATATTGCTGCTACCTGCCGGTTAGCAATAGTCTCCACGTCCACTTCGCTCTGGAATGCTCTCAACGCATCCTGATGCTAACCGGATAGCTTCGGAGCATGTAGCGGGGTTAGGAGGGGATATTTAATGGCATTAACCGTGTAAGTGCCATTGAATATCCCGATTTAAGGCATTTACATGGTTTACTGAGCTTAGGGCCTTTCAAATGTTGGACCCTAAGTTTTCAAATTTAAAGGTGCTCAGAATTTTTATCTTGACCTTTGGCTTCAGTGTTAGCACAAGAAATACAGTTGGAGAGATTGTTCAAAAAGAAATAGGGTTACAGCTAATATAGCAACTTGTATGCTATGGTCATTAGAGTTTATATAGGTATAAAAATTAAAAATAGTTTATCCAGTAGTTAGTTTTCTTCACTGAATTCTCTGAATTGGTGATATTTATCAGGTTGGATTACATGCAGGTTGGATTACATCAGGTTGGATGAAAGAGCTTGAGTCTGTCCCGGACGTAGATTCCCTCTGTATGTCCGGTCTGAACCAGACGTACAGAGGGGATCACGATTCTGATCCCACAGGACACATCGAAGCCTGCGGGATCAGAATTGCAAACAGTTCTGCATGTGCAGGCCAGGACTGAGATTCAGTCCAGCCTGCACGTGCAGGACTATCCCCGGATAACTCAATCAAGGCTCTTCTTTGGAGCTGCAGCACCATGGTATCATGTTGCCATGGCACCACGACTCCATTGAAGAGCCACAGTGACGGCTGCCAGAGAACAAATGCTTATTCCCTGTAGCCCAACCCTTGATCTGGCCTCCTAAGGCCAGGGTTGAGCTGAGGGGAATGTCCTCTGGCTCCCCCTGCTCCATCCACACTCCGGAGTTTTAATAAAATCATGTCCAGTGAAGTAATTCCACTTCGAGGGTGGAATAAATTCTCCGCACATGTCACTGACCCCCAGACTTACAGGACTGACATTAGAATCGTCCCTGTACATCCAGGGCAGGTGACCGCCCAGACTCCGCCCCAAGCCACCCCTTCCCCACCCCATCTAACTTCCCCGCACAACTGGTGGGGAAGTTAATCATGGCCGGGTGAAGGCAGTCCCATTGGACTGTCCATCCCCACTATTCGTGGCACAGAATAACCCCCAAAGAGGGTAAATTTCAATATGATTTACCTGTATAGAGAACCCCTACAGTTCTATCAGTTTGGAGTATAGAGACTTCTGGTGGTCCAATTAATTATTGTTTGTGTGACCATTTTATTCCACCCAGTGCTTTCCAGAAATTGGAAGGACTCTCCTTACCAGCAAGGTAATGGTGAGAAGAGACTTAATCTTGAAGGGAAAACTAAATAGTATAAACATCAAGCCCAGAGGTAGTTTCCTGTCTTTTGGCTGGTAAAGGCTTGCACCATAGGAAGGAGGAGTCTTTGGCTGTCAAAGCCTTCATTCCTGTTCCAGTGTGATAATAGGAGTTACTTAGGCTAATACACTTCACATTGTCTGCTGAAAGGTTAACTAACCAAACCATTACCAAGGTACAGCTTAGATACACCAAGGAAACTAAAAGGTTTCCACTGATGCTGGAAATGACGAGCAGGATTCAGAAGACAGCCCCAGGAGCTGAGACAATGAGAGCCATGGTCTACAGAACAGAAGGGCCAGTAGGTACTTCTGAGTCCAGTCTTCAGAAATTACAAGATGTATGCCAGGAGTTGGATCCAGGAAGGACTGGGGTTCAAGGTAAAAAGCACCTGTAGCTTCTGGCTACAAGGATGGAGAAATAAAGAGAGAGAGCGAAGTGCAAGAATGCTGGAATCCTTAGCTTAAGAAGAGAATACCAGAAAGACGTGAAACAGAGCTTTTCTGTACCCCAGGGTAGAAGGAAAAGTGAGCTAAAGTGAACTGTATGTTTGCTATTTTTATACTCTGCATTATTATGTTGAAGATTGTTTTGACTCCTGAAGAATTTCAGTAAACTCTGGTTCAGAACAATGGACCAGTTCTAGACTGAGATTTTGGAACCGAAAGTGAACGATCCAAGGGGCCAACAGCCTCCCACCCTATGTGGTCCTGTCAGAAAACCCTGAGTATCTACATGGACAGCTAACATAGTAACACAGTATATGATGGCAGATAAAGACCAGTAAAGTCCATCTAGTCTGCCCAGCAAGGTGCCAACAGTAGGTGCACCTGCTGCTCTGGGCAGGTCACCCCTCCCCATGCCTTTGTTCCACTTTGCCCTAAGGTACGTATCCCAGGTCTTCCTAAAGAAGACAATAGTAGGTAAATGTTTCTGTGTTTCCTTCTTGTACTAATAAACCAATGATCTGCTCTGGTGGAAGGTAATTGTTTAAGGGTCAGCAAGATGAACATGCAATGCCTCTTTTATGAAGTATGTGTGTACTTTATCAAACAGGGGCATGAGTGGTCAAAAAAGTACATTAAAGTAGGCACGAGCGGTTATGCCAGTCCTAGGGCTGGTATAGATGCCCACACCTACATTTTGCAAGAATGTGCACAAGTTATAGTATTTTATAATTCACAGGTGTAAGTCTGCCCTCCGCCCCTACTTTGCCCTAACCACCCCTATGAATGCCCAACATGAAAGTCCAAGACATTGGTCCAATGGCGTACTTACAGAATAGTGACCGACTACATTACATGTGTAAGTGAGCATTTATTTGCGTAAACCACTAAAATACCGTCAATTGCATCTGCAACCACATGCCTTATAAAATTACACCCTTGGTATCAAGACAATCTGTTTACACAGAAGTCAGCATTGCTCTAAAACTGAGCTAGTTCCAGAACTAGAATCGTTTTATTTATTGAGCAGCCTGATATGTTCTGGGAATCTCATATTAATGGCTGATCACCATCTAATTTGCGATACAGTCACTAGTCCCCAGAAGTTCAGTCCTTTCCTTTTTTTAACATTTTCAATAATGCAAATAAAAATAAAAAGGAGTAGTACTTCCCCTTTTGAAGTCTTCATTATAGCCTCCACATCGCACGCTACCCAGTAGTGTACATTAGTAACTATTCCAGGACACCTTTTAAACATTTATCCCTTCATATCTGAAGCTAGAATCTTATTTGTCCATTAGTCAAACATACTGTATTAGTTTGCACTGAAAACTTGCAACAAGAAATGCAAATGAAAGAATTCCAAAAAGCACAAGGAAGAATGGGAAGGAAGTGAAATTTGTAAGTTAAAGAAACTGAGAAAAAAGAGAAGCTGAGGGAAGAGAGAGAGAGAGAGATGGGGGATTTCCCAAAAGAGCTAAATAAAGCTGTATCACTCCTATGGGGAGCTGAGTTGCAGCTGTTTGGCTGGCAAACGGCTTACCAGGAATTTGGCAAAATGTAGAGATGCCTCTGCGGAACACATTCCAACTGTGTGCAACCTGCGTATGTTGAGGGCTTCAGTCTCTTTGTGAGCATAAAAATAATTCACTCTGACTTCAGCAGGTTTGAGCCTACAATGCATGGTGTAGATTGCTCTCCCAAATACAGGGAGGGGCAGAGATTTCCATATGCTGGAGCTACAGAAATGAATCTGTTGGTCTATTGTAGCACTTTCTTCCTTTCCTGTATTTTTTCTTCCAATATTGTTACCATAACCCATTAAAACTTTTGAAATCCATGCTGTTCGGCTGTTGATATCTTAATTGTGAGTCATTCTCTATTCTGTAGCTAGTGTAGGAATTAATTGCAGAATTAACAACCATTTTGCTGCCTCTGTTTTCTTTTTTACTTTATATCTGCAATTTGCAGCATTCTATATCTCTGTCAACTATAGACTACTAAATTGCCTTTCAAACCCGCATTCAGCACCATTCGAAAAAAATAGCAGTTTGAAGATGCTTATTGGGTTTACTTTATCTTGAATGTTTGTTGGAATTTTAAAAAGAGCATCACGAATCTATTTTAGCAAAGTAAATGTATTGGTTCCTATCTTTCAGGACAATATTAGCACGCAGGCAATTATCTCTGTATTTGGATTATAAATTATTAAGGATCCCTCTGGTGTACTGTGCCCATTTCTGTAGGTCTTGTCTCTGAAATGATATAGACAGATCAGAGACTGCTCAGAAAAGGGCTACCAGAATGGTACCAAATGAAATGAGACCGATAAATAGATGTGTAAGGAACCAAAGTACAGTGAGATTACCACTAGGGATCATAACACCATTTTGAAACCTGCAAACAAAGACACAGGAGAGATTGAGCATCACTCTTGCTCCCACTAGACACCACCAGATCCTCCAGTAAGAAAGGGGATCCAGGGGTGGGGAGTTGGGGAGGGGCGAGGGGAAGCCCCAGGAAAGTTCTATGTTTCTGGGGGTCACCTGGATGGGTATTCATGATGGGAAGGTTTGGATGGAGGGGTCCACATGCCTTGGGGGGGGGGGGGGAGGGACTGTATGTCTTGATGGGGTAATGGTTTAGGGAGATGAAGGTTGGAAGGGCTGATGGGAGGGCATCAAGGTCAGGGGGTTATTGGGGAACAGCTAATCCCTTTATATCTGTTCCTTCAGACAGGCACATGTTTGTGTCTCTGGGCTGCTGTACATACAGATGTCTACATGTTTTCTCATGGAAGTGGATTCCTCATGTAAGATGGGGAATCCATGTCTGTAATGTAGGCCCACCCTATCCACCCCTGCCCTATCCACCCCTGCCCTCTCCAAACTCCTAGAAATCTAAACATGGTTTAAATAGCCTCTGTTCTAAAATAGCATTTGTACTAAGGGTGTGCAGGTAAAAAATATTTGCCTTGTTTCATTTTCTGACAAAGCACAGTTACTTACCTGTAACAGGTGATCTCTGGGAACAGCAGGAATTAGTCCTCACATATGGGTACGTCGGTACCGACGGAGCCCGTGCGGGAAAGCTCCCCAGCTTCTTAGAATAGAAGCTTTTGGGACCTCCCACTGCACATGCGCACTGCCTTCCCGCCTTCCTGAACAGCTCTCCTCAGTTTCGAGTTTATAGCTGAGTCAACAGAGAGAGGACAGGAAGATAGATAGATAAAAGATACAACTCCTAGGGGAGGTGGGTGGGTTGTGAGGACTAATTCCTGCTGTTCCCAGAGATCACCTGTTACAGGTAAGTAACTGTGCTATCTCCAGGAACAAGCAGGAATAAGTCCTCACATATGGGGACTCCCTAGCTTAGATGCATGGGATCCCCTGTAAAGGTTCGCCATCTTCGTATGGATCTCAGGCATCCATTCTGGGAAGGTGGGCAGGAGTTGTTTAGGAATGGAACAGGTGCTTGAGGACAGCCTGGCCAAACAAGGCATCCCGGCGGGAGTCCTTGTCCAAACAGTAATGGGCTGTGAAGGTATGAACCGAGGCCCAGGTAGCGGCTCGACAGATCTGATCTATGGAAACAGAGTGCAGATGAGCCATAGAAGTTGCCATGGCCCTCACATTGTGAGCAGTGACATGGCCTTCCAGAGAAATGTTTTTGCTCTGGTAAGCAAAAGAAATACACTGAGCAATCCAATTGGAAAGTGTACGCTTGGAGACTGGAAGTCCCAAATGGGAAGGATCAAAGGCCACAAAAAGTTGAGAAGACTTTCGATGTGGCTGAGTCCTATTAAGGTAAAAAGCGAGAGCTCTTTTACAATCCAGAGTATGAAGGTTCCTCTCTGCATTGGATGCATGAGGAGCTGGAAAAAAGACAGGTAGATATACCTCTTGATTAAGATGAAAGGGCGAGACCACTTTAGGCATAAAGTGGGGATTCGTCCTAAGGACCACCTTATCATGATGAAATCTTGTGTAAGGTGGATTAGCCACTAAAGCCTGCAGCTCACTGATGCGGCGAGCCGAAGTGACTGCAATGAGGAAGATGACCTTCCAGGAAAGAAATTTCAAGGAGGTGGAAAACATTGGCTCAAAAGGTGGCTTCATAAGTTGACCGAGCACTAGATTCAAATCCCATGCGACCGGGGGTGGTCTGATGGGAGGTTTAGTGAGAGTCAGGCCTCTCATGAATCTTGCAACAAGAGGATGAGAGGAGATAGGTTGTCCATTTATATGTTTCAAGGATGCTGCAATAGCACTTAAATGGACTCTTACCGAATTCGTCTTGAGGCCTGCATTGGATAGATGCAGGAGATAATCAAGAAGAGAATTCAAAGGAAGTGCCAGAGGGTCAAGACCCTGCTGAGCACACCAAATGGAAAAACGTTTCCATTTGAAAGCATAGGAACGCCTGGTAGAGGGTTTCCTAGAGGCAGAAAGGATATCTTTCACTGGTTGGGAAAGATGAAAGTCTTGAAGGCTTAAGCCTTCAGTAACCAAGCACTGAGGTGAAGGGATTTGGGGTTTGGGTGCCACAAAGTCCCCTCCTCCTGAGACAGGAGGTCTGGCGCAGCTCCCAGATCCAAGTAGGATCCCTGGGAGAGCTGTAGAAGTAGAGGGAACCACACTTGGCGTGGCCAGCGTGGAGCTATGAGGATCATAGTTCCATGATCCCTCTGGAGTTTGAACAGAGTCTTGGGAATCAAAGGAATGGGTGGAAAGGCATATAGGAATGCCTGATTCCAATTCAGGAGAAAGGCGTCCGTAGCCTGAGCTCCCTGACACGGAGTTCTGGAACAGAACCGGGGAAGTTTGGCATTCCACGGACTTGCAAAGAGGTCTATGTCCGGGGTCCCCCATTCCTGAAAGATTCGGTTTATTTGGTCCAAATGTAGGGACCATTCGTGTGGCAGCAGAACTCGACTGAGCCTGTCTGCCCGAGAGTTTTAAACTCCTGGGAGATACACTGCTAGCAGGTGAATCTGATGCTCTCTGGCGAAGGCCCATAGTCTTAGAGCTTCGTTGCAAAGCGACAGAGAGCCCGTCCCTCCTTGTTTGTTTATGTAAAACATGGCCACCTGATTGTCCGTCTGAACTAGGACAGTGAGGTTGGCTAGGAGGGAGTGGAAGACCTTGAGGGCAAGGTAAATTGCTCGCAGTTCCAGAAGATTGATATGAAGGGTGGTCTCCTGTAGAGACCAAGTGCCCTGAGTGGAGAGAGTTTGCAGATGGGCTCCCCACCCTGTTTGGGAGGCATCTGTTGTGAGGGTTGCTTGGGGTAGCAATGGTTGAAATGGAGCCCCCAACAACAGATTCTTGGTGGAAGTCCACCAGTGGAGGGACCAAAACAGACGATCGGAGGTTTGTATTTGGTCTGAGAGCGCTCCTGACGCCTGAGTCCACTGAGTGGCCAGGGTCCATTGAGCTGCTCTCATATGAAGACGAGCATAGGGCACCACATGCACTGTGGAGGCCATATGACCCAGTAGGCGTAGCATTTCCCTGGCTGTCAAGTGAGTGCTGGACTGAGCTTGGGAGGCCAAACTCAGGAGGCGCTGGCCTCGAACATGTGGAAGGTAGGCCCTTGCAGTGATGGTGTCCAACTGGGCCCCTATGAATTCTAGAGATTGAGTAGGGATGAGTTGGGACTTGGGAAGGTTTACTACCAGTCCCAGATACTGCAAAAGGCTCCTTGTGTGGTCCAGGGAAATCTGGGCCTGTGACTGAGTTGGAGCTCGGATGAGCCAGTCGTCCAGATATGGGAAGACAAAGATTCCCATGCCTCTTAGAAATGCGGCTACGACTGCCATGCATTTTGTGAATACTCTTGGAGCAGAGGCTAGACCGAAGGGGAGTACTCTGTATTGGAAATGTTTTCCCTGAAACAGAAAGCGAAGATACTTTCTGTGGGATGGATGGATGAGTATATGTGTATACGCATCCTGTAGGTCTAGAGAACAAAGCCAGTCCTGACCCTGGAGGTAAGGAAGGAGAATGCCGAGAGACAGCATTTTGAATTTCTCCTTGAAGAGAAATTTGTTCAATTCTCTCAGATCTAGGATTGGTCTGAATCCCCCTGTCTTCTTTGGAATGAGAAAATAAGGGGAGTAGAAACCGGACCCTTGTTGAGGAAGAGGAACCTCTTCTATGGCCCCTTGGGCAAGAAGAGAGGAAACCTCTTGACCCAACAGGGTTAGGAGAGATGGGGGAGAATTGAATGGTCTCACCATATGATGGGGAGGAAGGCTGGAGAAATGAAGTTTGTAACCCTCTCGAATGATAGAGAGGGTCCATTGTTCTGTTGTGATTTGTTCCCATCTGGGAGCAAAGTGAACCAACCTTCCGGGTATGGTGAGAGGTTCTGGTTGTGTTAGAACCAGAAGTGGCAAGTTCCCTAGGGGCAAGTCAAAACCCCTGAGGGGTTGGAGCCTGCTGAGCTACAGTAGCTACTGCAGGCTTAGCTCGTGCTTGTTTGGATTGCTGACGCTTAGCAGTATAGCGAGGTTGAGAAGACTGCTGGCCAGTATTTGAAGCAACTCTGGCCTTCTTATAGTAAGGCCTTTTAAAAGACTTTTTCTTAGTAGGAATTGAAGTGGACTTTGAAAGTCTTTCCAAGGTGGCATTTTCAGCATCCATCTGGGTGGCTTTGATTTGCCACTCTTCCCCAAATAAGTTCTCACCTGTACAGGGCAGATTCCGTAAGCCATCTAGAACCCAAGGTTCCAGATCAGAGGCCTGGAGCCAAGCAAGACGTCGGGCTGCAATAGCAATGCCCGAAGCCCTACTGGCTCCCTCAAAGGAATCATATGCTGCCCTATTAGAGAACTTAGAAACCTCTAAGAGTTGTTTCACTAGGGAAAGGAATCCCTGCTTTTTATCCTCAGGGATAAAGGGGGCAAAATGCCGCACCTTTTTGGCAAGTTCCTCCAGGAACATGCCCATATAGAGACTGTAGGAATTAATCCTGGCTATAAGCATACTAGCCTGGAAAATTTTCCTACCAAAAGAGTCCAAAGTCTTACATTCCCGTCCTGGAGGGGTGGAAGAGTGCCTTTTGGTACTCCTAATCTTCTTCATTGCAGACTTCACCACAATAGAGTGGTGGGGCAATTGAGTCTTTTGGAAACCAGGAGAAGGAGGGACCCTATACATGGTGTCCAACCTACGGGAATAAGGAGACAAAGTCAAAGGATTTTCCCAGAAATCCATCAGTTGTTCTTGAAGGATTTCATGGATAGGCAGGGTAACTGCCTCCTTAGGGGCCTTTGAGTATCCCAAAATATCCAGTTTTTTGGATCTGGGTTCCTTTTCAGAGGATGTGGTAATAGAAAGGGCTGTAGCCATATCTAAAACAAAGTCCTGGAAGGACAAATCCTCTGGAGGGGACATTCTCCTTTTAGGAGAAGAGGGCTCCTCAGGTAAGTTGAGTGAAAACTCAGCAGAATCATCAGAGGAGTGAAAATCCTCAGAGGAATCGGTGCTTTCCTCTAACGCACGATACGCGTACCGATCGGTATCGATATCGGGCGTATCGGGTATGGAACCGGTATGGAGCGAAAGCCCATACGGTACCGACTTGCGTTTAGAGGTGGACGGCCTCGATACCGGCATGGCGGACGATACCGGTATCGGGCCCGGAACCGCTGAAAGCGGAACCGATGGCGTTGCAGCTTTAATGAAAGCCATGACGGCCTGCTGCATGGACTGTACAGTATCGCCCATGGACGCCATAGCTGCCTGGATGTCGGTACCGGAGTGACCCGGTACCCCAGAGCAGGCTAACAGGTGATCTGTCGAGGCTGTAGCATCGATATCAACCTGAGACCCCTGAATTGGCGTTTTTGGAAGTTGGACTTCCCGCCGGGGTTGTTTGGCTGGGGCAGGGTCCTCAAGTTCTAAGCTAAGAGCCTCTCGATGCTTTGAAGGAGATTTGCTCTTTGAGGACTTGCCCACAGAAGGTTTGGTTACCTGAGATCCATCCGGAGAAGAAGACCTGGATGACTGTGATGCTGTATTCTCTGAAGCAAACAGCACATGGAATTTGTTGGCCCGGTTCTGCAGCCCACGTTTAGACATGTGGGAGCAAGATGGGCAGTCCGGTATGGAATGGTCAGGCCCCAAACATTTCAGACACCATTCATGGGTGTCTGTGACTGAAATAACAGCATTACATTTGGTACACTTCTTAAATCCAGGGGCTGGCTTCTCCATGAGGAGAAATTGAGTAGGCCGAGAGGCCTCTCTGAAGTGACCAAAAAGCTAAAAAATAAGAAAAAAGAATTATAATTTTTTAAAGAAAGAAAGAAAAGACCGGCGATACCGGTATCGGTATGGGGAAGGCAGGTACGCGGTCTAAAGAAACAAATAAAATAACAATTTCTTCAGCGGTGACAGGAACACGACCTGCTGGCTCCGCGGAAAAAGAGAAACTGAGGAGAGCTGTTCAGGAAGGCGGGAAGGCAGTGCGCATGTGCAGTGGGAGGTCCCAAAAGCTTCTATTCTAAGAAGCTGGGGAGCTTTCCCGCACGGGCTCCGTCGGTACCGACGTACCCATATGTGAGGACTTATTCCTGCTTGTTCCTGGAGATAAGTGCTAAAACGTTCATCTCGTTTTGTGGCTTTCCATTTTCTGGTCAATTCATGGTTTTTATCAGTAGTGTGCATGCACATGAATAACACACACTATTGGTCAATGGTGTGCACTATTAATGAAAACCAGGAAGTGACGAAATATTGTTGATATTTCCTATTTCATTTCAGTGAATGCACATCCCTGATTTGCACCTGCATGCCAATCTACATGCAGAAATGCAGCTATTTACATATGGGAATGCTTCTTTAAAAGACAAAATAAAAAACAAAAAATACCTTTATCTGGACCTTGTGGATATCTATTTGTGTTTTATCGACTATAGCAAGGCTTTTGACTGTGTAAACCATGAGAAACTCTGGGCCATATTAAGAAGCATGGGTATACCAGAACACCTGATCGTTCTCTTGCGCAATCTGTACATTGATCAAGAAGCAACAGTTCGAACGGAACAAGGAGAAACAGAATGGTTTAAAATAAACAAAGGTGTAAGACAAGGCTGCATATTTTCCCCCTACCTGTTTAATTTATATGCAGAACAAATCATCAGAGAAGCAGGATTGTATGAAGACAACAGAGGTGTGAAGATTGGTGGAAGACTCATCAACAACCTTCGCTATGCTGATGATACCACATCACTGGCTGAAAGTGAAGATGATCTGAAACATTTGCTTCTCACAATCAAAGAACATAGTCTCAAAATGGGCCTGCAACTTAATGTCAAGAAGACAAAGATCATGACAACTGGCATAATCAACAGGTTCATCGTTGAAGGAGAAGAAATTGAAATTGTGAACAACTTTAACCTACTTGGATCAACTATCAGTAAAGAAGCAACAAGCAGTCAAGAAATCAGACGACGCATTGCTCTTGGCAGAATGGCTATGAAAGACCTAGATAAGATTCTCAAGAGCAGAGATGTCTCTCTCCATACAAAGATTCAACTCATTCAAGTCATGGTATTTTCAGTAACATCATATGGATGTGAAAGCTGGACAGTGAAAAAGACAGACAGGAAGAAAATTGATACCTTTGAATTATGGTGCTGACGGCAAATACTGTGTATACCATGGACTGCCCGAAGAACAAACCAGTCGGTACTGGAGGAGATCAAATCTAAGCGTTCTTTAGAAGCTCAGATGACAAGACTTTGACTTTCATACTTTGGACACATCATGCGAAGAGAGAGATCATTAGAGAAAGACATCATGCTTGGCAAGATAGAAGGTCAACGAAAAAGAGGAAGGCCAGCAATGAGATGGATCGATAGAATAACAGCAGCTAAGGGTACCAGTCTGTCAACAATGAGCCACCTGACTGAAGACAGAACACAATTTAGGATAGCTATCCAGAGGGTCGTTGTCTCCGACTCGACGGCACTTAACAACATCATATTTTCCCTCAGCTGTCTCTTTCCCAGGTTGAAGTGCTCCAATCTTCTTAGCCTCACCACATAGGGGTTTCCTGACATCCTCATTACCGTCTGTGATGTCCGTTATGATCCCTTAGTGACAGTGGCAGCACATAGATATGCTACTGCTGCGGAAAGGAGATGTGCCACATCGGGTGGTCCAAGGGTCCTGGTACTCCAGGCAGAGATCCCAGTTGGCTCTCCCCTGCTGCCGCTACACCCAGCTGTAGGGAAGAGGCCGATAGTGCCAGCAGCTGTAGCCCTCCAGGTAGCTGCAACATGCAGGCACCTAGGAGACTACCACAGCAGTGGTTTCCATCCTTCCCCTGCAACATATTGTTGGCAGATGGTTGGGGGAGTTGTGTGGCCATCCATATATGCCTCTGGCCCCCATCTGGACATTGCACCCTAGGCACCCGCCAACCTACATGCTGTATGGGCTGGGACTGCACACCACCAACACTGACAACAGCGCAAGGGCAAATCAGCATGGTGTGGGAGTGTTGACGGAGGGGGCAGTGGCACCTGCCTGCAGCAGACCAAAGCCATGTCTGGGTCCCATATGCTGTTAGCATTGCAACATGTGCCATGGTCTGTCTGATGGGAAGCATATCAGTCCAGGGACTGTGATAGCCATTTGACAGCACTGTGGCTCATTTGGTGTGTATATAAGCCAAGGGTCACAAACTTAGCCAACAGTGCAGGTACAACACCAGCATATGCAACCCCCATGAATTGGCCAGTAAGGGTACAAACACCCATCAGCTACACAGACAGGCTCCACTATCCACAGCTAGATGGAGAGTCAGATTGATAGCACTGGCATACTGAGTGGGCATTAACATCAGAGCATGCTCCTGCACAATGAGCACACATTAACAATGCCTGAGCTGCTATAGAGACCAAAGTGGCAGGCAGGCATGCCAATGATCCCCAGTTTTGCACAGCATGGCGATATGAGAGCGTGTGTGTGTGTGTGTGTGTGTATTTGTGTGTGTGTGCATGCGTGCATATGTCTCTCCATTGTTTAGTGGCCTTCTACACCTCACTGAGCCCAGCAGTGCCTAAGCTGTTTCCAGTGTTTGTCTGCAAATGTACATGTGAGGAGCAAAGTATTATCGGTATAGCCTGAAAAAGGGAGGATTGGCCAGGATGTGTCTGCCTCGGAGGTAGGATCAATGGCTGAGACATCGTACTGCCCATCTGCCACGTGCATGGACTGGGTGACCACAGCATGTCATGCTCAGAGGGCACTCTCACTCTGACCAAGCAGTGACCATGGCAAGGTTATGTATCCACATAGCGCTATATAGTATCTGGTTCCAGTGATGTGTGTGTACTTTCTGTCCTGGGGGCCTGATCACTGAACCAAATGATGGATGTCCATGCTGTTTATCCCATGCCTGGTTGCATATGGTCACTCTGTGCACATGCAATGTGTGCTGGCCAGTGGACTGTCTGATGCTGGTATGTTCATAGCTGGAAAACCCAGTGGTGGGCAGTCTGACTGTTCTTGCTGTGGGTAATTATTAGACCTAGGTGATTGGGACAGGTGGTGTTCCACACCTATTCCCTGTGGTAATGGCAGGGCCAACAGGACTCTAGTAACAGCCCCATGCAAATCTAGATGCCCCTATAGTAGTTGGCATCAGCAGCTTAACACTGGGTAGTGACATGCACTGTTCTAGGTGGGTCATTGTCCAACAAGGGCAGGATACAGTGCTAAATGTAACTGGTACATACAGCAATTGTGCAAGAAATAAGGTGACTAGCATAACACACTAGCAGTGATGTGGATCTACAGCACAGCCAGCAAAGACCATCTCTAACAGTGCAGGTTTTTGGGACCAGGTGCTGAGCACCCATCCTCACCCTCAGGGTGACTGCAGCAACTGCTTGATAGCACATTTTGTAGCTGTTCTGTGCTTGTATCACACACTGTCAGTGCATCTTACAGAGCTGAGGTGATGGATCAGTGCATTCTCCTTTTGGTGGTCAGCTGCAGACTGCTGTTTTGCATGTGCACTGCATCATGGGTATTGGAGGAGCTAACCTATACCAGCACACACAGCAGACATTCTAGGCAGTGACCTGCAGTATCTTTGTATTCAGTCATTGCTGTGGTGGTGTAGATCACTGGTTAGTGCAATGTTTTTATAAGCAGCAGACAGGAGTTTGATTCCTACTTATTCTTTTTGTGACTGTATACTACTCAGAGCATTTCCTTTATTCATTTATCTAGCAGTATTTTTATACCACTTTATCATATTCAGTCAAAGCAGTTTACATTGTAACTTAAACTTGGTTAAATGTACATTAAACAGGGACATTGATAACTTGGATTTTTCTGAGCAATGGAGGGTTATGTAACTTGCCCAAGGCCACAAGGAGTGCTAGTGGGAATCAGACCCTGGTTGCTGGGTTCCCAAGCCATTACTCTAACCACCAGGCTACTCCTCCACTCCATGTCCATGCCTGTAACAGTCAGGGCTCTGCAGATTGGTGCTGCCAGGCCATACCACCCTCTCCTCAACTGCCACCCTGACTTCAGCCCATCTATCTGTCTTTCAGCTGTCCAAGCTGCTACACCGCTACTCTTTTCTGCATTTCGGCTCTTTGCGCGCGCCTCTCCTGTGCCTGATCTGCACATCACCACTACTACTCTGTCCTCCTATCGCTGCAAACATCCTGCCGCTTCTGGCTCCGCTGGGTGACACGTCTTCCCCATCCTATACCACACACTGACACTGCAGCACTTTACATTGGCACCACCCTGTGCATCGGTACAGCTGCCTCCCACACGCTCGTCTGCTTTACTGGCTGCCACGTAGGGTGTGCACAGATATGGCAGGTCCATCAGCTCCTACCTGTCCTTCCTTCCATCATCTTTACATTGACTATCCTTGGTGTCTATCCAACGTTTGGGTTACAGCTATTTTCGTACCTTAAGGTGCATGCTTGTCACCTTAATGTGTGATGTGCTGTTAATATGCATTAAATGGCCAAGGCACTCTGTTAACATGCATTAAACAGCCCCTAGGGCTCTTTACACCAGAACGCCCCTACCCACCCAATGCTTTTTTAAGGATTAATGCCCTTTATTGCTGCCGTTAATGCCTGTTACCTTAACACGCTTTAGTAAATATACCCCATAGTGTCACTTCTGTCTTTATCATTTTGATAATTTTGTACCTTGGTGTCACAATGTCTCACTAGTTATCCTTTTTAGATAGATCTCTGAGATGCTTATTATGTCTGCATCATCATTTCATGCCATGCACTCTGACTCTCCCATCTTATTTTTTTTTAGACTTCTGATCCTTTCATACAGACACTTAAAAATATATGGGTCAATACTCAAAGAGACTTGTACGTTTGGGAAGTAATTTTCTAAAGTCATTCTAGCACATACTGTATGTGCCACATAAATGACCTCGTTTAAAATACTGACTGGTGTAAAAGTGAGCAATTTTGCATTTATTTGTTTATTTTGTGTATAAATTCTTCTATACTGCTTTATCTATAAATCAAAGCAGTTTACATAGAACAAGAACATGTAATTTACATACTGTAGAACTGCATTAATGGATGTTGTTATGTATAATTGCTGTTAATGGGGAATGAATTCAGGGGGTGTATTTACATAAACAAGGGAGGTCACAAAGAACTCAGCGTTGGTGTCTTTGCTAAAGGAAGCTGATGGGATGTATAAGTCATGGCTGGTTATGAATTTCTGAGAAATATGGAAGCTAAACACAATTCCAGCTTTCCAATTAAGGTAGCAAAAGGGCTGACATGAGCGTGTAAGTGTCAATATTTACTTAGATATGTAGCTTTCCGAGTTTCCTCTGTCAGTTTTTGGCATGTATATTTGCAAATCCACCTGCATTCTCCTACTTCTTTCTATGATTTTTAGAAACAGATCCATGTTTAGCAAACCATTTCTAAAATACCGTCAGCATGGTGGACATCCTTACCTCAACGTCTCAGTTCCAGTCTCTACATACTATCTAAAATGTATTTTCACACGTGTAAGTCCCCTGTCTGTGGAATTTCAGTGGTACCATACAGAGAGTGCTGCTGAAAATCCTTCTGTGGCACTCTGCACATAGTGTCAGGGTGAAGTGAGGGTGCAACACAAATAAATCTGTGTGTACTTGTGCATGATGGCAAACTATGCATCATCTTGCAATTTTGTAAGAGGTAATTACATGCCCATGTGGCCACATAAACGTTAATGACTAAATGAATCCCAAAGTAGGCTCATGCATATATTGAAGACCTTCACAAAATTTTGGCATGACTGTATTTCTTTGCATTGGCTTATTATAGTAACAGAATTAATTAAAATGGATTTTTGCTCATGGCTTCTAGTACAACTATCATATAATTGTACCATACTTCAGTGAATAAACCTTCAGCGGGCTTCTTGAATATGTTTCTTCATTTTAGGTTTCATGTCGTTTATTATACCGTGATCTTTATTTTTAAAGATAGGGATGCAGATAATCAAAAATATTTAGTGGACCTTTTGTTAAAATGTAATAGGATTTTTGCACTTCTCATGTGCTTATTACTAAAACTAATGTATGGTAAGTCAAAGCCTCTGCTTAAGGTTGTGTGCCTTCAACTCCCTGGTACTGAAAAAGACTCACTTCCCTTCACTTAGGTACTTTGCTCTTTCTTCTTATTCGATGTTGCTCCTCTTCATCTGCTGTGCTTCCTTGCACAGGAACCCACATCTTCAGGCTGAGCACCCCTCCTATACTTGTGCACTGCCTCCAAGCCTCTTTTACTTTTTTTACTGGTTAGGGTGGCTTCTGCGGATCTCTTTCATACGTGGATTGCTGTCCATAAGAGCAAACACCCATTTAAATGTGCATGGTGCAATGGCTTGAGGACCAAAGACAGGGAAACAGCCTTTGGATGAGAATTTTATAGGAAGAGGGCTTTCCCTTCTCTAGGGAATCTCCTCCCATCCAGAAATGAATTGCAGGAGGAATCTCCCAGGATTCTGGAAAATACTAGTCCTTATCTTGTATAATTCTAGCAATTCTTAAGTAGGGACACTAGATGGTGCTGCATTTTAGCAATAAGATCCAAGTAGTCTCTACACATACTTTCATTTTGAAAACTGCTAGTGCTGCCACAGAGGAAATTATACACATTCAACTTACATATGCATGCAGTTATGCAATTACCACTACTACTACTGCTACTACTGAGCATTTGTATAGTGCGCTCCGTTGCTGCCGGGGTCGTCCACGCTCGATCACCCCTCCACACACCGACTCCTAACCGTATCATCCCTCAAGCTTCACCCGGTACTTCCTAGTAACTCTTCCCTGTCTTGCCTCCCACTGCTGACTCCGATCACTACCGGCCTTGAACTTGCCACCCACTGTTGCCTTGAACTGCTACCCATTGTTGTTGCATAGAACTGCTCTCCATTGTTGTTGCATAGAACTGCTACCCATTCTCGTTGCATAGAACTGCTCCCTACTGTTGTTGTATAGAACTGCTACCCACTGTCGTTGCATAGAACTGCTACCCATTCTCGTTGCATAGAACTGCTCCCTACTGTTGTTGCATAGAACTGCTACCCACTGTCGTTGCATAGAACTGCTACCCATTGTTGTTGCATAGAACTGCTCCCTACTGTTGTTGCATAGAACTGCTACCCACTGTCGTTGCATAGACCTGCTACCCATTCTCGTTGCACAGAACTGTTCCCTACTGTTGTTGCTTAGAACTGCTACCCACTGTCATTGCATAGAACTGCTACCCATTGTTGCTGCATAGAACTGCTCCCTACTGTTGTTGCATAGAACTGCTCCCCACTGTTGTTGCATAGAACTGCTACCCACTGTTGCCTTGAACTGCTTCCCATTGATGTTGCATAGAACTGCTACCCACTGTTGCCTTGAACTGCTCCCCATTGATGTTGCATAGAACTGCTCCCCACTGTTGCCTTGAACTGTTCCCCATTGATGTTGCATAGAACTGCTACCCATTGTCGTTGCATAGAACTGCTCCCCACTGATGTTGCATAGAACTGCTCCCCACTGTTGTTGTATTGAACTGCTCCCCACTGTTGTTGCATAGAACCGCTACCCACTGTTGTTGCTTAGAACTGAAACCCACTGTTGTTGCATAGAACTGCTACCCATTGATGTTGCATAGAACTGCTCATAGTACTGCTACCCACCGCCTGCTTGCTTGCCTATTACTTGCTACCCATTGCTTACTCTGACCTCACTGCCCACCATCATGGCCCTATATCTCATTGTCCTTCTCTTCCTCATCCTCCCCAACTGCCTCCCCTCCTACCAACACCCTCCCTCCTCTTCCTCCTACCCTCCCCCTACCTCCCTCACTTCTCCCTCCACTCTGCCCCCTAACCTACATCTGCCCTTGAGCCATCACAACATCCCCCACATTCAACCTTGAGCCTTCACACCATCCCCCTCATTCAACCAGCCCCCCTATCTACCTTTCTCACTTCTCCCTCCATTCTGCCCCCTAACCTTGCACCTGCTCTTGAGCTTCTTCACACCATCCCCTGCATTCAACCAGCCCCCCTCTCTTTAAAGCAACCCCACCCTCACATCCACCGTACTATCACCACTTTACCCCGCTCTCTAATACTCATTCTCCTTCTCTCATCAGGTAATATCAACCCCAACCCTGCCCCCCCCCGACTTCCTTCTCACACTATTACAAATTCCTTACGTACCCCATCTAATCTCATCTACATCCTGCTCCTCCCTCCTTCCGCCCTCCCTCCTTCCACCCTCCTTCACTCATCCCACATTCACTCATCCATAGATATCAACGCCAACCCTACCCCCAAACATAATCCATCACACAACCTACCAGTTACCACCAACTTACCCCTCATTTCCCCTCCACCATGTCCCGCTTGGAGAGCACACACCCAGACTTACCCACCCACACCCTGCTCCCTCTAAGTCTCGGTTTTACCCTAAAGCAGTTCACATACAGGATCATATTGACTCCAACGCCCCCCTCGACCCAAGCCAGCAAGGGGTCAGAGAATCCCATGGGGTTGAATCTCTCCTCACCACACTCATCAACACTCTCATCACTGGGATTGACTCCATCAAAAAAGGGTATGCACTAATTTTCCTAGACATCGCAGCCACATTTGACTCAGTAAACCACCAACAACTCCTGGTGCGGTTACAAGATAAAGGAATAAGTGAATCTACCTGGCATTGGTGCAAATCCTACCTAACCGATAGGTGGCAGCAGGTGCGAACAGGAAACACAACCTCGCAGCCTTTCCAACAAATTCACGGCGTACCCCAGGGCTCTTCCCTGTCCGCCCTCCTTTTCAATATCTATATGCAACCCTTTTGTGAATTAATTCGCTCATTTAACATCTCCTGCCTGCTCTATGCGGACGATGTGTTGCTGTATACCCCATTTATGATTGAGGATCCAGACTTCACACAGCTGATAAACTGCTTCGATGCCATAACTGACTGGCTCTTCTCCCAATGTCTCAAGATCAACTTCAGCAAGACTGAAGTACTATTTGTGACAAGAAACCAAAAGTTTTCTCCCCCAGCAACAATAAAAACAAGAAACGCAGAACTCTCGAGCAGACCCAGCATCCGCTACTTAGGGGTGACGCTGGACCAACATCTTAATTTCAAAGCACACATCAGCAATTCCATCAAGCAAATCTACCACAAGATAAGAACTCTACATCATCTTTGTCCATTGCTGCAACCCGAGGACTTCAGAACAGTATTGCAGGCCTTGGTGACCCCCCACTTTGATTACGCAAACATAATCTTGCAAGGCCTCCCCAAAAACACCTCAAACCCCTTACAGCTAGCTATGAACGCTGCTGCACGTGTACTGAGTGGAGCCGCCAGAGGTGATCACATCACTCCGGTCCTTAAGAACCTACATTGGTTACCAATATACTGCCGCTTAACCTACAAGGTAACCATTATCACTTTCAAGATCATCAATAAGTTAGCCCCCCAGGCCTTAATGGACCTGATTCACCCTATTACAGCCAATAGAGAAAGGAGATCATACACCACTAACACACTACTGATCCCCAAGGAAATAACTAAATGTAGAGCTAACAAGGAATAGAGCCTTTCAATTCTATGCCCCCAGCTGCTGGAATGCACTTCCAGCAGCCGTCAGAGCCATAACGGACCTAGCACAATTCAGAAAAGCGCTTAAGCACCACCTCTTTCTCTTACACTACTCACAGCCTACCAACCTGACACCCCCTGCGAACACAAGAACACCATTAATGTAGGTTGGGGCAAGGTACTTCAGGCCAGAAGGTCGGGGGTTCAAATCCCACTAGAGGACAGCAACCTTGGGCCGGAAGGACTGGGGTTTCTAGTCCCACAGATGCTCCTTGTGGTCTTGGGCAAGCCACTTAACCCTCCATTGCCCATGTTCCCTGTAAGTATTAGTGTATGTGTCTCATATCCCCGCATGTTAAATGTATCCCCCAATTGTGTTGTGACCGCTTTGATTGAAGGATAAGGCGGTATACAAAACTGTCTAAATAAATAAAATAAATAAAATGTAAACTTGTAGATGCTGTTTGTAATCGAGTGTTTTGTTGTACATAGTTAATCCCAGTTGATATCCAAGTTAAGCTTCCAGTTCACTGTAAGTGCCCCTGGCACAACCTGTTTTATGTGAACCGCGCTGATTTCTAAGAGTGCGGTATATAAGAACAATAAATAAATAAAAAATAAATAAAATAAAAATAGACCCCCATGCTACTCTTATAAGAAACCCACACGTAATTTATCCAACCTTATCAATATCCCTCCCCTCCCCCCTCCCATTCTCATGCGCCCTTTGGAACGCTTGCTCTGTCATTAAAAAAAACCCTTTTATTCACGATCTTTTTATTTCTAATGCCCTACACCTTCTTGCCTTGACCGAAACCTGGCTCTCCCCCGATGACACCACATCCATTGCCTCTCCCTGCTATGGTGGCTACTAGTTCTCCCATACACCATGATCTACTGGTCGCGGTGGTGGCATTGGCCTCCTACTTTCTCCCTCCTGCCAATTCCAACCCCTCCTGCCACCCCATTCACACTCACCCCTCTGCTTCAAAGTCCTCTCCATCTGTCTCCTCACACCACTCCCCCTCCCCCTCCGAGTAGCTGTTATTTATCGCCCACCTGACAAATCCAAATCTACCTTCCTCACCGACTTCGACTCCTGGCTTTCTGTCTTTATGGACCCCTCATCCCCCATTCTTATTCTTGGCGATTTCAACATTCACATTGACAATCCATCTGACCCCATGCCTCAAAGTTCCTCGTCCTTACCTCCTCGTTCGATCTCAAACCTGTTCCACTGCCCCCACACATCTACACGGCCACTGCCTTGATCTAATACTCTTCTCTAATTCCTCTCCCTCAAACCTCCGCAATTCAATCCTTCCATCATCTGACCATCACCTCTTAACATTTACTCTTCAGCTACCACTATCCCAACCTCATCCTGTCTCCTCCGACCTATTTAGAGACCTTCATAATATTGATCCCATGGCTCTCTCTTCCACCATTTCTCCATCTCTCTCCTCCATTTTATCCTCCAAGTCTGTCGACGAGGCATTATCTTCATACAATGCTATATTATCCTCAGCCCTTGACACTCTTGCCCCTCCCACCCCACGTCCTGTTAAACGATCTACTCCCCAACCCTGGCTTTCTCCCACAATCCTCTACCTACGCATCTGTGCCCATTCTGCCGAATGAGCTTGGTCCAAATCCCACTCCCGGGAAGATCTTCTTCACTTCAAATTCATGCTTGGCTCCTTCCAGTCAGCATTAGCACTTGCCAAACAAGATTACTACATCCATCTGACCGACTCCCTTGCCGTCTCTTTAATACCCTCAACTCCCTCTTCAAGGTCCCCCCGCCCCTGATCCCACCCTCCCTTTCTGCCCAAACCCTAGCCGACTATTTCCACGACAAAATCCACAAGATTTCCTCCAATTCCCTACCCCCTCATCTACCTCCCCTCCCCCCCATTTCTCCTCCCTAATCCATACTCCCCCTGCCACCTTTTCATCCTTCCCTCTGATCTCTGAAAAAGAAACCACACTCCTCCTTTCCTCCTCCAAATCCACTACCTGTTCATCAGACCCTATCCCCACCCATCTCCTACGTTCCATCTCCCACACTATTGTCCCCTCCATCACTCATATCCTCAACCTCTCACTCTCCACGGCAACTGTCCCCATCGACTTCAAACATGCTGTTGTCACACCCCTCCTTAAGAAACTCTCACTTGATCCCACATGCCCTTCTAACTATCGACCCATCTCCCTCCTTCCCTTCATATCCAAACTATTGGACGAGCAGTTCACTGTCGCTGCCTCGATTTCTTCACCTACCAGGCCCTCCTGGACCCACTACAATCTGGCTTCCGTCCCCTACACTCCACTGAAATGGCACTCACAAAAGTCACCAATGAGTTGTTCCTGGCTAAATCTAAGGGCCTCTATTCCATCCTTATCCTTCTCGGCCTTTCTGCTGCTTTTGATACCATTGATCACAACCTTCTCCTCACCACCCTCTCCTCGCTTGGCTTCAAGGACTCCTTATTATCCTGGTTCTCCTCCTACCTCTCCCATCACTCATTCAGAGTATGCTCTGGTGACTCCTTCTCTCCCCTACCCGCTACATGTAGGTGTACCCCAGGGATCTGGCTTGGGCCCCTTCCTCTTCTCTCTCTATACCTAAGGCCTTGGTGCGCTTATCTCCTCCCATGGCTTTCAGTATCATCTCTATGCTGATGACTTCCAGATCTACCTCTCTGCACCTGATATTTCTCCAGCAACCCAGTCCACAATCTCTGCCTGTCTTTCGGACATCGCTGCCTGGATGTCTCATCGCCGACTGAAACTGAACATGGCAAAGACTGAACTCGTTGTCTTTCTGCCCATCTCCTCCCCCCCCCCAACTCCCCCTCTCTCAGTCCAGGTAGATGGATCTACTATCCTTCCTGTTCCCTCTGCCCGCAATCTAGGGGTTATATTTGACACCTCTCTCTCCTTCTCCACTCACATCCAGCTTGTAGCTAAGACCTGCCGCTTCTTTCTCTACAACATCAGCAAAATCCAACCCTTCCTCTCTGAACACACCACCAAAACGCTTGTCTACTCCTTGACTCGACTACTGCAACATCCTCCTTGCTGGTATCCCCGTAAGCCACCTCCTCCCTCTTCAATCCATACAAAATTACGCTGCTCGACTAATCCTCTGCCAGCCTCGCCACGCACACGTTACTCCTCTTCTCAAGTCACTTCACTGGCTCCCTGTCCAGTTCCACATTCAATTCAAGCTTCTCCTGCTGACCTATAAATGCGTTCACTCTGTGGCCTCTCAATACCTTTCATCTCTTATCTCCCCCTACGTCCCCGTTCGTAATCTGTGCTCCACAAACAAATTGCTCCTATCAATGCCCTTTACCCGCACCGCAAACTCCCGACTGCGCTCCTTTCACCTTGCTGCTCCATATGCCTGGAACAGCTTGCCTGCATCTGTGTGCCAGGCATCCTCCGTGGCCCTCTTCAAATCCGGGTTGAAGACTCACCTCTTCACCGTTGCATTTAGATCTAACTTATGACCGTACTGTGTTCTTTTACTAGATTGTAAGCTCTGATGAGCTTGACTCTGACAGGCAGGGACTGTCTCTTATATGTTGGCTACCTCCTGTAGGTTAGCTGTGCAGTGCTGCGTGGGTGGCGCTATATAAGTGTTCAATAGTAGTAGTAGTAGCAGTTGCTATAAGACATGCAGGTCTACACAGACATGTAAGAGACAGTCTCTGCTCATCAGAGCTTACAATCTAGTCGAGACAGACAACACAGTACTTATAGATAGAAATATAACTAGGGGGAATGGTAAGGAAACATAAAGGAGGCAAACACAAAGGAGATCAGGTGAATCAAGATCTGAAAGTAGCAGTGAAGAGGTGAGTTTTCAGCCTGGATTTGAAAAGGTATACTCAATCAAAAAGAGTCATTGAAAATAGAACGTTGAGTCCCACTCACAAAACTCCACCATTTGCTTTTTTAATCCTTTTAATCCTTTTAAATCACGTTGATTCACCTATTTTTTTATGTCGGGCCCCCCCCCGGCAAGAGAGAGAAGGAGAAAGCCTTTCCCCTCCACTCCGGGAAGTCCCTTTTATTAAAAGAAAAGTTCATGGTAACCAAACCATCAAATAGTGAAACATCACTTATCTCAAAAAGCGGCGATGTATAACTTTCCGTGAGGGAATACAGCTTGCACGACATGCATGTTTCGGACCTGTCAAGGCCCTGTATCAAGTGAAATGCCCCATCTTGGATCCATCGCCCAAAAAAAACGCCGAACTCAACGGCCTCAATTATACAACCATGGTGGCAGCTGATTGGTTGACACATGTGAGGAGGAGTGGTCTGTCCAACAAGACTCAAATGAAGAACCATTGATAAAAAACGTATGTGTGCCAGACGATCCAGCATAGAGTAACTGTAACTAAGAACAGCTCTGATACAAATTTATACGAGACTCCACCAGTCACATTCCAAGTTAAGACCCATGGGGGTGACTGTGTGCAGGCGAAAAATCCAACGTTGTTCCCGCTTCTGCAGAAAACTCTCACGATGGCCCCCCCTATGAGAGAAAGGAACATGATCTATAACCCGCCACTTGATATCCGAAAATACGTGGTTGAATTGAATACAATGTTCAACAATGGGAGCAGAAAGAGTCCGTGATCTTATGCGGGAAGCATGTTCTCCCAGGCGGACCCGGATGGGTCTAATAGTCCGGCCCACATAGGACAAACCACAAGGGCAAATAAGTATGTAAACCACAAAAGTAGTCTGACAAGAGGAGGATCCCGTAAAGGAAAACAATTGATTCGTTGCAGGGTAATGCCATTGAACCCCCTCCAAAGTGGTGGAACAGTATTTACATTTTCCACAAGCCCAATGGCCCTGGCGCGATACCACGCCTGAGGGGCCAGACTGAAAAGGAGGAAAAGATGTGTGTACCAAATAGTCCTTCAAATTTTTCCCCCTAGTATAAGCCACCCGAAGAGGTTTTCCGAAAGCAAGAGTGTAACTGTAAAACCTGCCAATGTTTTTTCAAAAGCTTAGTGACCTGCGCTGTATGAGACATGAACGGTAATACTCCAGTAACTGTATCCAAAGATGTTACCTCCAAGGGGGAAGGAGAAGGGGTGCCAACAACATCCTGATCATCCGGGGTCAATAACCACTCTCAATGAGAAAACCGGGCCCGTGTGTAAGCCACCCGCACCACATTCTTGGGGTAACCCCGATCTAACAACCGTAGTCACAAAATAGAAGCTTGCTGTTTAAATTCCTCCGTAGAGGAGCAAATTCTACGAAGCCGGAGAAATTGACCAAAGGGGAGACCCCGCCATAATGGGACCGGATGGTGGCTATGAAACCGCAATAAACTATTGCGTTGGCTAGGTTTTCGAAAAAGCGTGGTAACCAAAGAGTTACCTTGTTTCAAAACCAAAACATCCAAAAATTCAATCTGACAGGTATTTATATGAGCAGTGAACCGAATATTCGGTTTCATGGAATTAAGCCAATCTATGAAGTTATGCAATCGAGCCTGTGTGGAAGACCATAACAAAAAAATGTCATCCAGAAAATGAAGCCACATTCTCACAAATTGAAAATCTTCTGCTGGGTAGATGAAAGTCTCTTCCATGGCCGCAAGATACAAGGTGGCAATGGATGGCGCCACCGTCGCTCCCATTGCTATACCCTGGCATTGCTGATAGAATTGCCCCTGGAAACTAAAATAATTCCTAGTGAGCACTAATCGAAGTAAATCCAGCAAAAAAGATTTTGGAATTCTGGCTGGAGCCGTAGTAAACGCTGAACCCAAGAGAGTCAAGGCCTCTTCCTGATGAATGTTAGTATAAAGAGCCACCACATCGAGGGTTACCAAAATGATGTTATCCAGAGGTTCTCCAAATCCAGACAACTGAACCAAAAAATGAGAGGTGTCCTTTAAATACGAACGAACCAATCATGCTTCTTGCTTCAAAAAGACATCCCTAAACTGGGACAGGGGCTCCAAAAGGGAGCCCCCTGCAAGAAACGATTGGACGTCCCGGAGGGGAAGACATAGATTTATGTATTTTCGGAACCGTGTATATCACCGGGATCTTTGGGTGACGTTGAATCAAAAACACAGCCTCCCGAGAGGTGATCCAGGCTTTTGCCGTAGCTTCATGAACTAAAGCCTGGATCTGAAGTTGCAACTGGGGGGTGGGATCCCCCAATAATGGCTTATAATAATGTTGATTATTTAACTGTGACAAAAGGTCATCCCGATAAATTCGGGAAGATTGCACCACCACCGCACCACCTTTATCCGCCCCTCGTATTGTTAAGGCAGGATTGGAAGCCAGCTGTTTAATAGCCTCACGCTCAATGTTGGACATATTAGAATGGTGGTGGGCAAGAAAATTTTCAGAAATCCCCAAATCCCACGAAACCAAAGCTTGGTATGTTAACACCGCAGGATCCACTAATCCTGGAGGGATCCAATTGGATTTGGGTCGCACAACCGAACCATCAAGGGTCCCCCCCATATCAGAAAAGTGAAAAATCACTCGTAGTTGACGAAAAAATCAAAATAATGCTATACGCATTTCAAAGGGGTCATAACTCACAGTCGGGACCAAAGATAAACCCAAATCCAACACATGTGATTGTGTGGGGGTCAGTGCCACTCCTGAAATGTTGACGACTGTTGACGCCGTGACCGCTGTCTGGTGACCGGGGGTTCCCAATGATCGTCTCCGTAGGGCCGACGAGGGCGACTCCCCCTGCGTCGGCCCGGCCGAAAATTTTCCACACCACGAGTGGATCCCCGAGATCCAGATCCAGAGCCCGCCCGTGGGGTATCACTCGAGTAGTGTCCTCTGAAGAGCAATCAAAAGTAACACGTTTATCCCCCGACATTTCAGAGACGTCATTATCAGGTTTATCGTACATCCAAAAATAAACTTTGTCAGAGTCATAATCAGCCTTATCCCGCTGAAATTTGCCAGCTTTTTTTTTTTTTTTTAAAGTCTTTATTTAGCTTTTTCACCAAACACAAAAAGTAAATCACACACACAACACAATTAACCTATACAACACAATCCCCCTCCTACAGAACCAAAAACCTCAGACCCCCCTTTATCCCCCCCCCCACCCCACCCTCCTAACCGGGCTCACTGGGATGCGGCTGTCACCTAAACAACTCCATATCGGGAAAGGAGAAAAGTCCACTCCTTCCTACGTGGTTTGAGAACGGGCCACAAAGAGGTCTAACAATAACCATCTGTGTACATTGAGATCTACTTTATCCGGTTGGTGGAGTTTACTGTAAGTTTTCTCCAACTTAGCATAGTGGCAGACCAAATTCCACCAACCGTCCAGGCTCAGGCTACTAAAATTCTTCCACTTCCATAAAATCATCTTAATTGCTATAGCCATCATAAAGTTAAATAGAAAGGAGTGGTCCCGACATCCTGCAGGGAATATACTTAAAGACCTTAAGAAAAGCGTGCTCCACTGCAGGTCTGCCGTAAAATGTAGCACCGATTGCATCCTGGTCCACACCTGTCTCCAGAAACGCTGGACCAGGGGGCAATCGAAAAACATATGCTTATAGGTACCCAGATGCGCAGCACAAGACCAGTATTTGCCTGAGGAGCCAGGACCCCATCAAGCCATCTTCGACGGAGTCAGGAAGGCCCTGTGCATAAAAAAATATAATGATTGGGTAATGGCAGCAGACCTAGAGGCTTTGGAGACCGGTCCCCAGAGAATTTTCCAATCAGAAAGGGTGAGTTCCCGAGAAATCTCAAATTCCCACACCCGGGCTAGCCCGACAGGAGATTTAGAGGTACACGTCCTCCAAATGGCATATATCTTAGAGGTGGCCCCTTGTTGAGAAGCCGTAGCTCCCAGCCAACGGAGTAAGGTACCTCCCTTGTCGAGATCAGAGTCCCTGGTGGGGATGTGAGAGGCCGCAATACAATGCCTAAGCTGGACCCACTGAAAAAAGAAGGAGTCAGGTAGGGAGAACGCCCCCTGCAGTGTTGTAAATGCTTTCCACCCGTTGACATCTATCAATTGTCCAAGTGACCATATTCACCGCTTTTGCCATTCCTTCCAGGCAAATCTTCGCCCGCGGATCCGGAACCGAGGGTTCCACCACAACGGGGTCTGCCTCGAGGGTAAGTCATCCTGGCCAGTATTCCGGACCAGTTCTAAGAAGGCCCCCTGAGTGGACCTGATAACCCTCCCCACCGGGGCCCAGTCAGGGTACCGCGCTCCTAACAGGTATAGCAGGGGACAGGGAGCGACCTCCTGGGATTCTACCGACAGCCAGGTCGGACAGCAACCAAGCTCATCTTCAGTTAACCAGAGAGATCCCTGTTTGATCAGGAGGGCTTGGTGGTACCGATAAAAGTCAGGGAAATGCACTCCCCCCTCATCTTTTGTTGCTTTCAATTTTTTAATAGCTATGCGAGGTTGTTTCCCATTCCACAAAAAGGCAATGAGACAACGTTCAATCTTTCCATACCATGCTGGAGAGATTGAGAAAGGGAGCATGCCCAAAACATAATTAATCTTTGGGGTGAGAGACATTTTAATGACCTCTAATCGGCCCCACCAAGAGAGATATAAGGGAGACCATGTTAAAAATTTTTGCCGAAGAAAAAGGAGCAGCTCCTCCATATTCTTCTGAATCATCACATCCGCCGCCGCGTTATACCACGCCCCTAAATACTTGATGCTACCCGCCTCCCATTTAAAGGGAAAGTCCGCCATCTCCGCCGAGTTGGCGAGACGGTTGAGAGGAAACGCCACCGATTTGGACCAATTGATCTTGTACCCCGAAACACGGGAATACCTACCAAACAGGGCTAAAATAGACGCGATTTCCTCAGACTGCATGAAAAGGAGCAAATCGTCTGCGTACGCAGATAATTTGACTTGCAGAGGCCCAACCTGCACCCCCTTAAGTTCCGCCTGACTACAGATTGCAATGGCCAGAGGTTCTAACGCTAGATTAAATAGCAGAGGGGATAAGGGACACCCCTGCCGAGTTCCCCTGTGAAGAGAGAAGGAGCGCGATAAGATACCATTCGCATAAATACTGGCAGAGGCGCGGGAATACAGTGCCCTAACCTTGTTTATGAAGTCTTCCCCAAGGCCAAACCATCGCAAAATAAAGAACATGAACGGCCATTCCAATCTGTCAAATGCTTTTTCAGCATCTAGTGACAGAGCGATATAAGGGGAATCATCCGCCGAAACCAGATCTAGCAAATTACATAGAAGACGAGCGTTGTCAGATGTAGACCTCCCGGGCACAAACCCACATTGATCGGGGTGTACCAGATCTCCAACTACAGTTGCTAAGCGACGCGCGAGAATGCTAGCGTAGATCTTGTAGTCGGCATTCAAAAGAGAAATGGGCCTGTAGTTTGCCACCAGGCTAGGGTCCCTGCCCGGCTTTTCTAATACCACTATTGTGGCTTCAGAAAACCTGCCAGTAAAACTGCTCTCCTGAGCTAGCTCACTGTAATACTCCATCAAAAACGGGACAAGTTCTTTGCTAAAAACTTTATAAAATTCAGCGGGAAGACCATCAGGTCCTACCGCTTTCCCAGAAGGCATGGCCTGAATTACTGAGAGGAGCTCTTCACAAGTGAAAGGTTTTCCAAGCTCACGAGCCTGGCCCTCCTCCAAGACGGGGCGGTCAAGGCCATCTACAAAATCGGTGAATGCTGCACTATCTACTGACACTTCGGAGGCGTAAAGCGAGCTATAAAATTTAGCGAATTCAGCCACAATGTGTTCATCTTTAACCAAACTCTCGCGATGGCTAGTTAGGAGAGAGGCTACTCTAGGCTTGCTCTGCTTCCCTCGTATTGTATGGGCGAGTAACCTACCAGCCTTATTTCTCTCGAAACTGAGCAGTCTGTTTCAACATGATCTGCTCGACCTCTGAGCTCAGAAGCTCATTAAACTGAAATCTAAGCCTGTGTAACCGGAGGAGGATGCCAGGATTAGGTTGGGTCAACCATAATCGCTCGCCGGCGCGGATTTGATCTTCCAATGTGTTCAACTTAGCCGTCCGCCGTTTAGACTCCCTGATTGCAAAACTAGTAATCACTGCCCGGATTGAGGCTTTAAAAGCCTCCCATCGCACCCAATTGGCGGTATCACCCCGTTTGTTCCAACAAAAAAAGGAGGAGATGGCACCCCGCATTTCTTCCTGAAACGCAAGGTCGGCCAGCCACGATCGGTTAAAAGACCAGGATTGGTCCGAGCGTGCTACGTCCTCTAATGCGACCTCCACCATTATGGCACCGTGGTCTGAAACCGACCTACCTAAAATAGATGCACCTCGGCAACTGGGGATCAGAGACTTGGAAAGCAGAAAATAATCTATCCGCGAGAGAGAGCTATGAACAGGAGAGAAAAAGGTGAAATCTTTTTCCCTGGGGTGGAGCAATCGCCAGATGTCAACTAGGCCACAGGAGTCAAGTAAAGAAAGGAGCGCAGAACGCGTGCGAGAAGGGCGCTCAACCCTACCAGGACTTCTGTCCAGCAAGGGGTCGCTTACCAAATTAAAATCGCCACCGGCTTTTACCAAAGCCTCTGGGTCCTCGTGAATAACCCCACTAAGGTTACTGAAAAAGACGGGGTCGTCAACATTAGGGCCATAGATATTAACAATGGACAACAGATCTCTGCCCACCTTAACTAGGGATTTAGACCATCTCCCCGCATCATCATGGCAGGAGCTGACCAATTGGGGACCCAGGACAACCTTTATTAGGGTGACGATGACGTTTTTCTTATGTATAGCGGGGGAGCAACCCACCAGCATTAAATGCTTGTCCGCCAGTTTGTTCGCTTCAGGTGCAGATAAATGTGTCTCCTGAAGCAAAATAACATCAGCAGACTGACGTTTACAATACATCAATATCTTCTTCCTTTTGATCGGTGACCTGAGCCCCTTCACATTTAATGACAAAATCCTCAGCCCGTTAACCATCCTATCAGTACAATATCTTCAAGAACCCTATCAGCAGTGAACACATCCCTTCCACACCAGCTCTTAACACACTCAGTGAGCCCGGAACCCCCCCTAACCCAGAATAGAAAGAAAGCAATTAGGGTGAGACAGTAGAAGCACATGAAAACATGGGGCAGCCCCTTACAATTAACGAAAACCTGCTCAACTCCCGACCACCCACCAAGATAACAACTCAGAATAGTCCCCGGTTGGCAAGTAAACCCTGCTCCCTTAGACTCGCAGGTCACCACAGCTACACCATGGGTCTCTTCTCGCCAGACATTTACCAGCCTCAACTTTGTTGCATTGACAGCTCTTCTTGGTCTTCGATAAATTTGCGCAGCAAATCAGGGTCGTCAAACGACTTGGTACGGTTGTTTAGGGTAACCTTGAAACGCGCAGGGCTAAACAGTCCAAATCGGGCTTGTAAATTTCGGAGTCTGGGCCTGAGCTCCAGGAACTGCCTGCGCCTCTCCACCGTGCGTTTGCAAAAGTCCGCATAGAAAAAAATTTTGCGTCCTTCATGCTGGAGCGGCTGATCAGCTTTAGCCGCGGCAAATATCTGTAACACCTGCTGGTGCCTCAGCAGGCACATGATGAAAGGGCGAGGTCGCACGCTGTGTGAGTTAGGGCCCGAGGAGGCCGCCGGGATCCTGTGCGCCCGCTCAATTTCTAGCGGAGGATCAAAGGTAATTTTCAACAGCTTAGGCAGAAAGGTCTCCATAAAACGAATGGGGTCGCCCCCTTCAGCTCCTTCCCCAAGCCCGACAAGGCGGATGTTATTCCGGCGGGCCCTGTTGCCCATGTCTTCCACGCTCTTTTCGAGCCAGTCCACCTTGCGCACCATATGCTGAACGCGTTGAAGCTTATTTTCATGCTCCGCCGCCGTCTCTTCCACCTTCTCAACATGGGTGGAGAGCGACTGTAGCTGTGAGCCCAGGTCCTTCAAATCCTCCTGTAAGGTAGATAGCGTCTCGCCGTTTGAGTCGACCCGGCTCCGGATGGCCCGCACTTCTTGCAGGAGCTCCTTCCAGTCTTCCTGCGGGCCTTGTTGGGGCGCCGGCTTATGCGGCGATAGCGGGTCGGTTTTAGATCTTTTCAACCCCGTCGTCGCTGGCGCAGAGGAAAATTCGAGTCGGGTTTGCTTGCCCCCCGACATCCCCTATGCTTCACCTACAATTGCAGCAACCGGGGAATTAGTATATTCGGGTAAGTCGCAGGATTGTAACGAAAGGCCCAGGAGAAGAGGACTTACACCACCATGCTGGCTTCGCGCTGGCTCCGCCCCTCGAAATTTGCCAGCTTTGAATGCCTTGAGATAATCAAAGAAACCTTGGAGCTGACGATCCATGTCCTCGAGTTTAGTCTTTAGAACAACCTCAGTTAGAGACTCCTTAAGGGAAGATTTTAATTCCTCCACCTCCACAGAAATAGCAGCTTCCTCCACCACTGTCCGGTCAATGATAAGAGCGATCAAATCAAAGCTGCATTTATTCAAAATGCGGTTCCACTTCGAAACAAATTCCTCATCAGACAAAAATAACTTAGGTGCCCGCGGCATACGGAGGCCACGGGGGATGATTCGGGTTTTCAGATATTGAAGCATAGCAGCCCCATGTAACTGAGCTCAAATGGCTCGCTTCCGAAGAGCCTTCAACTTGGTGATTGACGGAGATTGTTGCTCAGATCCTATAGAAGCAGAGTCAAACAAAGATGGCCGCTGGCATAACTTATTTAAGTACTCCTCCGTGAATGCAAAAATATCAGCTGCCATTATGAAAAGAGGTTATAAATGCATAAATCCCAAATAAAAACCCCCAAAAAATCAAATGACCATTACAGGTATACTCAATCAAAAAGAGTCATTGAAAATAGAACGTTGAGTCCCACTCACAAAACTCCACCATTTGCTTATTTAATCCTTTTAATCCTTTTAAATCACGTTGATTCACCTATTTTTTTATGTCGGGCCCCCCCGGCAAGAGAGAGAAGGAGAAAGCCTTCCCCCTCCACAATCACATGTGTTGGATTTGGGTTTATCTTTCATCCAGACTGTGAGTTATGACCCCTTTGAAATGCGTATAGCATTATTTCGATTTTTTCGTCAACTACGAGTGATTTTTCACTTTTCTGATATGGGGGGGACCCCTGATGGTTCGGTTGTGTGACCCAAATCCAATTGGATCCCTCCAGGATTAATGGATCCTGCGGTGTTAACATACCAAGCTTTGGTTTCGCGGGATTTGGGGATTTCTGAAATTTTTTTTGCCCACCACCACCATTCTAATATGTCCAACATTGAGCGTGAGGCTATTAAACAGCTGGCTTCCAATCCTGCCTTAACAATACGAGGGGCGGATAAAGGTGGTGCGGTGGTGGTGCAATCTTCCCAAATTTATCGGGATGACCTTTTGTCACAGTTAAATAATCAACATTATTATAAGCCATTATTGGGGGATCCCACCCCCCAGTTGCAACTTCAGATCCAGGCTTTAGTTCATGAAACTACGGCAAAAGCCTGGATCACCTCTCGGGAGGCTATGTTTTTGATTCAACGTCACCCAAAGATCCCGGTGATATACACGGTTCCGAAAATACATAAATCTATGTCTTCCCCTCCGGGACGTCCAATCGTTTCTTGCAGGGGCTCCCTTTTGGAGCCCCTGTCCCAGTTTAGCGATGTCTTTTTGAAGCAAGAAGCACGATTGGTTCGTTCGTATTTAAAGGACACCTCTCATTTTTTGGTTCAGTTGTCTGGATTTGGAGAACCTCTGGATAACATCATTTTGGTAACCCTCGATGTGGTGGCTCTTTATACTAACATTCATCAGGAAGAGGCCTTGACTCTCTTGGGTTCAGCATTTACTACGGCTCCGGCCAGAATTCCAAAATCTTTTTTGCTGGATTTACTTCGATTGGTGCTCACTAGGAATTATTTTAGTTTCCAGGGGCAATTCTATCAGCAATGCTAGGGTATAGCAATGGGAGCGACGGTGGCGCCATCCATTGCCACCTTGTATCTTGCGGCCATGGAAGAGACTTTCATCTACCCAGCAGAAGATTTTCAATTTGTGAGAATGTGGCTTCGTATTCTGGATGACATTTTTTTGTTATGGTCTTCCACACAGGCTCGATTGCATAACTTCATAGATTGGCTTAATTCCATGAAACCGAATATTCGGTTCACTGCTCATATAAATACCTGTCAGATTGAATTTTTGGATGTTTTGGTTTTGAAACAAGGTAACTCTTTGGTTACCACGCTTTTTCGAAAACCTAGCCAACGCAATAGTTTATTGCGGTTTCATAGCCACCATCCGGCCCCATTACAGCTGGGTCTCCCCTTTGGTCAATTTCTCCGGCTTTGTAGAATTTGCTCCTCTACGGAGGAATTTAAACAGCAAGCTTCTATTTTGCGACTACGGTTAGATCGGGGTTACCCCAAGAATGTGGTGCGGGTGGCTTACACACGGGCCCGGTTTTCTCATCGAGAGTGGTTATTGACCCCGGATGATCAGGATGTTGTTGGCACCCCTTCTCCTTCCCCCTTGGAGGTAACATCTTTGGATACAGTTACTGGAGTATTACCGTTCATGTCTCATACAGCGCAGGTCACTAAGCTTTTGAAAAAACATTGGCAGGTTTTACAGTTACACTCTTGCTTTCGGAAACCTCTTCGGGTGGCTTATACTAGGGGGAAAAATTTGAAGGACTATTTGGTACACACATCTTTTCCTCCTTTTCAGTCTGGCCCCTTAGGCGTGGAATCGCGCCAGGGCCATTGGGCTTGTGGAAAATGTAAATACTGTTCCACCACTTTGGAGGGGGTTCAATGGCATTACCCTGCAACAAATCAATTGTTTTCCTTTACGGGATCCTCCTCTTGTCAGACTACTTTTGTGGTTTACATACTTATTTGCCCTTGTGGTTTGTCCTATGTGGGCCGGACTATTAGACCCATCCGGGTCCGCCTGGGAGAACATGCTTCCCGTATAAGATCATGGACTCTTTCTGCTCCCATTGTTGAACATTTTATTCAATTCAACCACGTATTTTCGGATATCAAGTGGCGGGTTATAGATCATGTTCTTTTCTCTCCTAGGGGGGGCCATCGTGAGAGTTTTCTGCAGAAGCGGGAACAACGTTGGATTTTTCGCCTGCACACAGTCACCCCCATGGGTCTTAACTTGGAATGTGACTGGTGGAGTCTCGTATAAATTTGTATCAGAGCTGTTCTTAGTTACAGTTACTCTATGCTGGATCGTCTGGCACACATACGTTTTTTATCAATGGTTCTTCATTTGAGTCTTGTTGGACAGACCACTCCTCCTCACATGTGTCAACCAATCAGCTGCCACCATGGTTGTATAATTGAGGCCGTTGAGTTTGGCGTTTTTTTGGGCGATGGATCCAAGATGGGGCATTTCACTTGATACAGGGCCTTGACAGGTCCGAAACATGCATGTCGTGCAAGCTGTATTCCCTCACGGAAAGTTATACATCGCCGCTTTTTGAGATAAGTGATGTTTCACTATTTGATGGTTTGGTTACCATGAACCTTTCTTTTAATAAAAGGGACTTCCCGGAGTGGAGGGGAAAGGCTTTCTCCTTCTCTCTCTTGCCGGGGGGGCCCGACATAAAAAAATAGGTGAATCAACGTGATTTAAAAGGATTAAAAGGATTAAATAAGCAAATGGTGGAGTTTTGTGAGTGGGACTCAACGTTCTATTTTCAATGACTCTTTTTGATTGAGTATACCTGTAATGGTCATTTGATTTTTTGGGGGGTTTTATTTGTGGATTTGAAAAGGGCCAGAGAAGGTGCCTGACATACAGACTCAGGAAGTTTGTTCCAGGCATAAAGAAAAACAAGGTGAAAGGAGTGAAGTCTGGAGTTAGCAATAAAAGGGTACAGATAGAAGCAATTTGCCAGAAGAGAGGAGTTTTAGGGGAGGGGTATAGGGAAGTATAAGAGAGGAAAGGTAGTGAGGAGCTGCAGAGTGAATGTACTTCTATGTCAGCAGGAGAAGTTTGAACTGGATGTGGAAATGGATAGGGAGCCAAAGAAGTGACCTGAGATGAGGGGTAATGTGAGCATAATGAGGCTGGCAGAAGATTAGCTGTGAAGCAGAGTGTTGAACAGATTGAAGGGGAGAGAGATGATCAGCTGGAGACTAGCAAAGAGCAAGTTACAATAGTCAAGATGGGAGGTGATTAAAGAATGGATAAGTGTCTTAGTAGTGTGTTCAGAAAGGAATGGGTGGGTTTTGATGATATTATAGAGAAGGAAACAGCAGGTCTTAGCTATCAGATGGATGTGTGTGGAGAAGGAGAGAGAGGAGTCAAAGACTACCCCAAGGTTGCGAGCTGAGGAAACAGGAAGAAGTAGAGAGTTATCCACAGAGACTGGGAGAGGAGGAAGGGGTTTAGGGGGACAAATAAGAAGCTCAGTTTTGGCCATATTCAATTTCAAGAGGCAATGAGACATCCAAGCAGCAATGTCAGAA
This sequence comes from Ichthyophis bannanicus, assembly GCA_033557465.1. Classification (NCBI taxonomy): domain Eukaryota; kingdom Metazoa; phylum Chordata; class Amphibia; order Gymnophiona; family Ichthyophiidae; genus Ichthyophis; species Ichthyophis bannanicus. The sequence goes on from CM066034.1 coordinate 950,697,749, forward strand.
AGGCAGGCAGAACATAAGAACATAAGATATGCCATACTGGGTCAGACCAAGGTCCATCAAGCCCAGTATCCTGTTTCCAACAGTGGCCAATCTAGATCATACATACCTAGCAGTTTCCCCAAAAGACACAGATTCCACAATGCGTGTATTGGGTCAAGCAGTGATATCCTGGGTCCTTTTTAATAATGGTTTATGGATCTTTCCTCCAGGAACTTGTCCAAACCTTTTTTAAACCCAGATACACTAACAGCTTTACTACATCCTCCGTTAACAAATTCTAGAGTTTGATTACACGTTGAGTGAAAAAATATTTTCTCTTATTTGTCTTGAATAGTTTACCCTGTAGCTTCATTGCATATTCCCTAATCTTTCTATATTCTGATGACGTAAACAATTGATCTACGTTTACCCATTCCTCTCCGTTCATTAATTTATAGACTTCTATCATATCTCCCCTCAGCCTTCTCTTTTCCAGGTTAAAGAGCCCTAACCTTTTTAGCCTTTCTTCATAGGAGTATCCTTCCATCCCCTTTACCATTTTGGTGGCTCTTCTCTGAACCTTTTCTAATAACGGTATATCCTTTTTAAGATACGGCGACCAGAATTGCACACAATATTCAAGGTGCGGTCTCACCATGGAATGATATAGAGGCATTATAATATCTTTTGTTTTATTTTCCATTCCTTTCCTTATGATACCTGGCATTCTATTTGCTCTCTTGGCTGCCGCTGCACACTGGGCCGAGGGTTTTAACATGGTATCCACAATGACGCCTAAAACCTTTTCCTGGGTGGTGGTTCCTAATGTGAAACCTTGCATTGTGTAACCATAGTTTGGGTTGTTCTTCCCTAGGTGCATAACTTTGCACTTGTCAACATTAAATTTCATCTGCCATTTGGATGCCCAGTCTTCCAATTTATCAAGATCCTCTTGCAATTTTCCACAATCCTCTTGGGTTTTAACAACTTTAAATAGTTTTGTGTCATCTGCAAATTTGATAACCTCACTCGTTATTCCCTTTTCTAGGTCATTTATGAATATGTCAAAAAGCAGCGGACCCAGCACAGGTCCCAGCTCTGGTGTAATACTAACATGGGGTTCATTAGAGCAGCACGCTGATTCATGAGGTGGGACTGGCTAATAGGAGGTTCTTAGAAACTTTAAGGGGGGCATATTCAGCAGCAGTGGCCACTGCTGCTTTAAATTAATATTGAATATTCAATGTCAGAGCCATATCTGGACAATGGCATTGAACATCTGGGTTGTCTGGATGACGAATTAGCTATCAGGTCATCAGTGATATTCAGTCACTGGCCAGATATTTTAACTGACTAAGGTTAGTCCAGCTTGTGTTTGGTCTAGCTTTAGCTGGTTAAGGTGAACTGGCCAGTGGATGCCTATAACCGCTGACAGGCTAATGCTCGGTGCTGCCCCCCTGTGCCCCTGAACACCCCGACACTAAGTGGTTATCATAGGGGCTTTTAACAGCACAAAGCACATTAGTCCTATTGAATATTTTCCCCTAAATATCTAATTTGCATCAAAAGCTAAAATGAGTGTATGGTGGTGGAGGGCTTTGTGTGAGACCGTTCAGGTTTGCCTTGCTTTCTGGGGGTCGATCGGAGGGGTGCGGATTGGGGGGCACCTTTGTCAGGGTGGGTTGGGTTAGGATCCGGGGGAGGAAGGGGAGCCAAAGTGCTGCATTTGCAGTACCTCGTCCTCTTGAGGTAGAGGTAATGTAGCCGCGCTATCGGCAATTGTGACAGCTAGCATGCAGCTGTGTCTCGCACACTCTGGCTTTTCATCGGCTGGCATGCCCGCTTTCCAACCCCTCCCCGCTCCTGCTCCAAGGACAGGTAGCATGAGATTTAATGCCATGTAACCGCTTGCCACGCTTTAGTAAAAAGGTCCCAAAATGTTTTGTTTTGTTTTTTTAACATAAATGAAATATGTCAAAGAAGCTTTGATAATCAAGACCATTCAAAACACTGAAAAGAGATGGGAGGAAATCTAGCAATAAAGCTGTACCAAGTATATTTTAAAAAACACACATTAACAGAGTTCCATAGTATAAGTGAATAAGAAAGAAAAGTATGTGGCACAGTTAGAAGAGACTGCTAAGGCTGGAAGATAATCGATGGATAAGGAAATGCTTCTCTGCTCTAATCATGGGTAGCTGAGATTACATTTCAGTTGACTGTAAAGTTCTCTTAACTTTGCTAACTTTAATTTCATTTTGCAAGTCCTTTCCATGTAGTTTGCCTGTAACTTAAGCTGTTTTCAGAGTGTTGAGCTTTGCCTATATGAGATGAACAAAGTGCATGGGAGCAGGATGCTGAGCCAGGGTTAGCTCCAGGTAATCTGCTGCCGGAGGTGAGGTATAGGCTGGCGCCTCTCTTCCTCGAGGTCCCCAAAATAGGGTGGGGAGTTGGAAGAGAAGGAGATTCATTCTTGGAGTAGGGAGCCTCTTTATTCAGACTACTGGTCAGATGGTTTCCAAAGAAGAAAAGAAAGCAAAATATTCCCAAGTTGTACTGTATAATATAGAACAAAACAAAACACAAAACTTTCCAATGCTGTTTATATGCAGGAAAAATTTGTAGCCTGGGACTCACATTAAAAATACTGACTCCTAACACTATCAACTGACAGCTTTGCAGGCTGGACTGGTAATGTATCAAAAGTAATTATATATTCTGCAAAAACAAAGGAGATGCAAGGTGCTCGCACACCAAGGAACAACAACAAAAATAAAAAAACATGAATTTTCCACAATCCTCTTGGGTTTTATCTTGGAGATGAATGGTTTTGGGTTTTATCCTGGAGAAGAATGCATGGCTGTGTGGATGGTGTCATCGAGAGCGTTTTGATTTCCTAGACCACGGGATGCTGTTCCAAGGGTTGCAGAGCAGAGATGGCATCCATCTGTCCAAGAAAGGTCAACGCGTCTTCAGTAGTAGACTGGCTAATCTACTGAAGAGGGCTTTAAACTAGATTCGTTGGGGATGGGTGAAGAAAGCCCCCAGGTAAGTGAAAGCCCCCAGGTAGGTGATACATTAAATAACTTTATGGAAATGGGTAACAGGGGTAACATATGGAAAGCAGTGTGTATAAATGCCCGTAGCATGGGAAATAAGATCCCTGATGTTGAAGCTTTGGTGGGAGTGGCTGACTTGGATTTAGTGGCAATTACAGAAACATGGTTCACAGAAAACCATGATTGGGATGTAACTATACCTGGCTATACTTTATTCAGAATGGACAGGGTGGGAAGTAGGGGAGGAGGAGTGGCACTATATGTAAAAACTACTATTAAAGCTTTGGAATTACAGAGCTTAAAAGGGAGAGGGGAGGCATTGTGGGTTAAACTAGAAAGAGGGAAAGAGAAATCTATTTACATTGGTGTGATATACAGACCTCCCTCACAAGAGGAAGAGGTGGACAGAGAGTTAATTGAAGACATGCGCAGCATTGCTAGGAAAGGGGAAGTGCTACTGATAGGAGATTTCAATATGCCAGATGTTGATTGGCACATTCCTGCTGCAGTATCATCTAGAAGTAAGGAGATCCTGGATTCTCTACAGGGAAAACTATTCAGGCAATTGGTAACAGACCCCACACATGAAGGGGCCATACTGGACTTGGTGCTTACCAATGGTGAAAGTGTTTCTGATGTTGTAGTGGGAGATCATTTTGCATCCAGTGATCACCAGATGGTGTGGTTCAGTAATAGGACTAGGGCTGTTAGAATCCATTCAAAGGTGAGGATCTTAGACTTTAGGAAGACTAACTTTGCGAAGATGGGCCAATACCTCAGGGAGTCGTTAGTTGGATGGGAACAGCTGAGGGATGTAGGAAAACAGTGGGAAAAACTGAAAGGGGATATTTTAAGGTCTACCAACCTTTTTGTTAAAATGGTAAATAAAGGTAAAAGGAAAAGGAGACCGCTATGGTTTTCGAAAGAAGTAGCTGAAAAAGTGAAGAAAAAGAGGGAGGCCTTCATGAAATACAAGAGATCACAGAGAGAGGAAGACAGGCATCTGTATTTGGAAAAACTTAGAGAAACTAGCAAAGTAGTCAAGAAGGCAAAGATTCAAAAGGAGGAGGAACTAGCAAATGCAATAAAATGGGGGGATAAGGGAGGTGGAGCCAGCCAAGGACCTGCATGGACGCTTAGGAGAGTGCTCCCATGAGCCCAACGAACGAATCCTGACCCAACCGTGGTGAACGGTAGCCTGACTGGTCTAAGTTACAACCCTGGCTGCGGATTATGGCATGCAGTAAACAAACCTGGCTAGAATTCTCCAGCAGGCAAAATACAGGGGCAAAACAAACAAAAGCTGACCCGTTGTCTCCACTCAAAATGGCGCCGCAACGCGAGCCTGAAGAGGGGCTGCGAGAGATCCTAAATGAAATCCGTGCAGTTAGAAGTCATGTGGATACGAACGGAGAATGCCCGAGTGAATTGCAAGTGGACTCAAAGGAATTAAAAGCCCAAATGGCATCCCTAGTGACCAGGGTTGAGAAAATTGAAGCCACTGCAGGGGCGCAGGAAGAACAGCTGGCGCAGCTAGCCAGGGCCGCGAGGAAAACGGAGATGTTAGAGTGTAGTCTCGAGGACATGAACAACAGAGCAAGGAGGAATAATATTCATATTACTGGCTTGCCGGAGGGTGCAGAAGGGAAGGACCCTGTTTCATTCTTAGAAGGTCTAATCCCGAAATTACTGAAGTTGGAAATGGTGCATCCTTTTGAGATTGAGAGAGTGCATCGAGTGCCTACAGTATTGAGAGTGCAAGCTAAAACCGCTAGGCCTCTGATTTTATGTGTGCTGCGGTTTCAGCAAGTGGTGCAGTTCATGCAGGCCGCGAGAGCACGCAAGGATCTTCAATTTGAGGGACACAAAATCTCTTTTTTCCCCGATTTCAGCAAGATAACGGTGGACAAAAGGAAGCAGTTCCTGGCGCTCAGACAGAGGCTTCAAGGTATTCAGGCTCGCTATGGACTACTCTATCCAGCGCGCCTTCGAGTGACTGTCAACAATGTGACCAAACATTTCGACGACCCGGCGGCGCTTGAAAGATTCATCGTGGACCAAGAAGCGCTCCAAATGCAGTGAGCGTGGATGATGCTTCTAAGGCCTTTGGAGTAAAGTGGAAGACTCTGAGGAACGGTTTTGTAATGCAGAGAGCTAACCTAGCCATGTGGTGGGATAAGTTCTCTGATATGACATTGCTGGGGTGCTGTTATGGGAAGTTGGATTATGGGTAGTGGGTAGTGGTGTTCCCCTAGGAAACTTGGCAACTCTATGTGAAGCATGGACATCTAGAGTGTAGATGTTCATGATAGGCAATGGCCCCAGGGGTGTAGGTTATGCAAGATGGGGGTTGGGATGTGTTTTTTTTTTTTTCTTGGAGGGAGGGTCTCTAGAGCGACGTGCATGTTGAACTTGCTGTCTCACCCATATGCAGATTTGGTTTTCTTTTTGGTTTGTAAGGGGTTTTGGCTCTCTGAGGGGTATAATCAGGTAGACACTATTGGTAAGAGGCCCACTGCCTACGTCAGGTATTCTTTGGATGTCATTGAGATTCATGGCTAAGGGGTTGCATACAATTTCTCTGAACTTGAAAGGGATTAAAAGTCCGATTAAAAGGAAAAAGATACTGGCATACTGCAGACAGCAGCAGGCCGACTTAATTTTATTGCAGGAAACCCATCTAAGGGGGATGTTTACTAAAAACCGGAAATGTGCGCGCCGCAAAATAGCGCACGGAAACGCGGCACTGAAACGCTAATAAACGCATTTAAACGCCCCGCACACGTGCGTGTCACCCCCGCAAAGGTGCGCGGCACACTAACGGGCCCCGTACAAGTGCGGGCCCGCAAATGTCCGATAGAGGCGTGGAATGGCTAAAGGAGGGCGGAGGAAGGCTGCGGAGGGGCGGAGAGACGGGGTCAATGGGTGGAGAGTGGGAGGGGAGAGGCTCCCCGCACAGTATCGGGCCCGAATTTGCATGTAGAAAGCATTTAAAGGGAAGAGAAACCATTTCCGTCAGCAATGTACAGGAAAACCGGGGAAACCAGCAAAACGTGAGCAGTGTGATACATGTGCACAGCACAAAAGTGCAAATAAAAATAGAAAATGACCACAACAGAACTATTAAAAATAGTAATTCAGCTGGGGAACAGTTATAGTGATGGGCAAATACAGAAAACACACCCAGCAAAGCTCCAGAAAAAAGAAATGAATTTTGGAAGGGTTTACGGAGCGGAGACTCTTCCAAAAAACATTTCCTTTTGTGGAGCTTTCCTGGGAGTGTTTGCTATGGTTGCCCATTAATATCACTGTTGCCCAGACACCCCTGTATTGCAGGGGACATAAGCATGGGGAAAACACCCATATTTTACCCAACAACGCACACACACCACAACAATGGGCATTACCCACAGCCAAGTACCCCAAATGCAGTCCCGTACTGCCACATTCCAATCAGGTCACCTGCCTTTTATGGGAGAAGCTCATGCCAGCTTGTTGGCGGACGAATACATGTGGTGCATGGGGCAGTGGCTGCTAGTGACAGAAGATAGAGGCCTAGCCATGTGCAGGCTGGCACAGTCCACAGCAACAGACAGGCCCTGCCGGATCCACAGTCATGGACTATCCAGGGAATTCAGCCAAGCTGTGGCTACACAGTGGTGCAGTGCACACAGACATGCATGCAAGAACAGAAGGTCACAGGTTCAAAGACCAGCTGGGGCTACCAGCAATCCTGCCCACATATTTTCCCCACAAATAAACAGTGACAGTAAGGACACACCTTTCGTGACGAGGACATATGCAATGGTAATACGTCTATCTTTTACCCCACTGAGCACAGACACCATGAACAGGGGCAGAACCTACAGCAGAATCCCCCAAATGCAGTCCTGGTGGGCCACACACCAGTCAGGTTCCATGCTGCCACTCATACAAATGCCTGTGCTGTATATCTATGCACGGTATGTAGATGTAGCTCATGCATATTCATGAGGGACAGCAGGAAGACCCGAACAGTGTGATGCAAAACTGGGCTGGAGTGGGGAAGCGCTGCCGTAAAGCAGCAGCCAACAGGGGCAGACACACCCACACCCACACCCACAGGCCCCATTGGCCAATGTCTCCTGTAGAGGCAGAACATTGGACCCTGCGTGCATCTCCCAATACCAGCACCTGCATACCTTAGCAATGTCACCCTACACCTGAGGTACACAGCTCTGAAACGTTTGCTAAGAGTACAGGCTGATAGATATCCCTACGTTACGCACATACTGCTAGTTGACCCCATCTGAACAATCTGTTTGGTGTCTGTGGTGCGTGCTCCAGGCCTGGCCTCTGATGGTGTTCACCACCCTGGGGAGTGACCCCCAGCAGTACTGCGTACCATATCCATGCCTGTGCCGTGCCCAGGACCGGTGTGGTGGCCAAGGCTAATCACCCCCTCAATAGTAGCACAATGCTGGCATAGGTGTGGGAGTGTGTGTCTGTCTATACAGTGTGTGTTGGCTGCAAACACCTTCCCCAACCCACACTGCCAGCACTATTGCCAGTATTGGCCTGCCAATGTGCATAATGAGCAGCAAGGTACCATGGGTATAGGTCAGACATGGTGGGCTGGCCAGGATGCATCTGCACAGGGCATAGGGCACTGGCTGTGACATTGTAGTGCCAGGCCACCACCTACACAGACAGGGTGACCTCTGTATGTGCTGCTGGGGGAGCACTCTCACCCTGAGTGTGCAGTGATGACAGCATGGCTAGGCACCCCCATAGTGCTGTGTTGTGTTTCTCTCTTGTGATATATGGGTTTCCTGTTGGGGTCTCCTCACAGAACTCTCTGCTTGTGTGTGCTGCCACCCCAGTTTTGGGTGCATGCATTTCCATCAGGGCTAACCAGCAGACTGTTCACAGCTGGTATGTGTCTTGATGGAGTGCCTTGCAGGGTGCAGCGGCTGATGGCTTGCTGCAGGTGAATATCTGATAGTGCTGGGGTGCATCTTTGGATATCCAGGCCTAAAGTCTGTCTGATATTTGTGTTATGGATGTGTGTGGAGCTGCTTGGACTGCCCTGTAGGGTGTCTGTTCCCAGCAGGACTGGGGTTGATGGTCGACTCTACTGCTGTGGGGGGTGGGGGGGGCCCCTGTTTGCCACCTGGGGGGGGGGGGTGTGGTGTGTGTAAGTTTGACCACCTAGGGGGGTTTCCACTAACTGAGACAGACAGAGATATCCAACATGTTTCTGCAGCACCTTCCTATCTCACAGGTTAGTACTGTTTTGGAGCTCTGTCATGGCCTCATCCAGCCATGGCTGGTGTTGTGGACCTGGTCCTGACCGCCACATCACACCCTCAGGGTGAGCACAGTACCCGCACAATGTGACAGTGTGTAGCTACTCTTTGCTGGTAGTCCACCCGCTCAGGACCCCCTACCAGGCCGAGGTGCTGTGTGGGTGCACATGGACAATTCCCCCTACCAGGCCGGGTAGCTGTTGGGGTGCATTCCCCATCTTGTGTGCATCTGTGGACAGCTGATTTGCATGTGCAGTGCATCATGGGTACGGGTGGCCTAACCTTATCCTGTCTACAACAGCAGACTGTCTGTGGGGTGACGTGCAGGCTCTCTGCAGCCAGCCAGGGGCTTGCTATTAGCTATAGAGCTGTAGCCCAATGGTTACATCACTCCCTGTACAGCCAGAGGTCATGGGTTCAAACCCACAGTGGGGCCCTTTGATAGGGCCGTCCACAACTTTATTTTTATTTACTGTACATATGTCTATGCCGGCAAAACCACACACAGCTTACTATACCCATTAGGTGCCTCTGAGGGTGCTTTATAGGGCGCCCTATAGGCCACCTTATGGTTGCCATCCATATAGGGTGCACTATGCATTATCCTGTGTCACAACATACATGGTGCCCTATAGGGGACATTCTAGGGTGCCTTGGCGGACAGTGCACTGTAACATGTGCCTTACGGGCATCTGTATGTTAACACACTGTGAGAGCGGGTTTACTAGTGGTGGGAAATAAAATATAAATGGAAGGCCTCCTACAGCACTCCTCACCATGATACATACTGCCCCAGCCAGCCTTGTTCACTGGGCACTGTGAGGGGTTGAACCCCTGGCCCCTGCACCATTGGTCAGTGTCTTAACCATTGTGCTGTGGCTCTGTTCCTGTGTTTGTGCATCCGCGCGCAGCCTTGTAGCCATCAGCGCGCCATCTTGTGGCGCACTAAATTAACAGCGCGCCGCCTTATGCCGCACAACATGGAAATGCCCATAAAATAATGCCTCAGCCAGCTGTCTTCAATGGGCACTGTGGGGAATTGAACCCATGATCCCTGCACGAGTGGTCAGTGTCTTAACCATTGTGCTATGGCTCCGTTCCTGTTATTTGCACATCAGGGCGCCACTTATCCCTCCCACTATTGGACTGCCCCCTCACACATCAGCGCGCCGCCTTCTGCCCACCGTCTCGCCGCCTTCTGTTGCCCACATTTATCAGCGCACCGCCTTCTGCCGCCCAAACTTAACAATGCGCCGCCATCTGCCGCCCACACTAAACAGTGCGCCACCTCATGCCGTAATAAAAATAACAGTGCGCCGCCTTCTGCTGCCCAAAATTAATATGCCTCCTAACCACTTTTGCCCATAAATGTTGGTGCCTCAGCTGGTCTTTTTTGTTGAGCGCAATGGGGGTTTGAACCCCTGGCCCCTGCACCATTGGTCGGTGTCTTCACCGTTGTACTACGGCTCTGTTGTTTGGTTTTGCAGCAGCGCCCCACTTAGCCTTCCCACGCGCTAATGTGGGCCCCGCACATTAGCGCGATGCACACACGTACGGTCCAGTTTTTTGCTTTTTTCTGCCTGGCCCGCCCACTCCTTATATGGCACCAGCACACTAACGGGAACCCGCACAGCAACGGTGTTTAGTAAACATGCCCCTAAGTTTGATAGAGTCTAAAAAACTTGAGGGTAAGCAATATTCATTACTGGGAGCAGCACCAGCCCTTCAGAAGAAAAACGGGGTGGCTGTCTTGGGGCGGAAGTCATTAGGGTGCAAAGTTATTTCCACGCGGATTGATATTGACGGACGCTGGGTATTGGTCTCTATTGAGCTGGGTGGGTCTGCACTCACTATAGTTAATGTTTACGGGCCAAATTGTGATGACCCCAAGTTCTTTACAGACCTAACCAGAGTGCTGCAGGAGAACTCTATGTCTCCAGTGATTGTGGGTGGGGATTTTAATCTGGTATTGGACCCCTTATTGGACAGGAATCCAGGTAGAGTGGAAAGATCCTCCAGAGCAAGAGTGGTGCTCAAGGCCCTTATAGACTCCCTAGGGTTGACCGATGCATGGAGGCTTGGGCACCCTACTGGTAGGGACTTTACCTTTTTCTCTTCGCCACACAAGTCCTGGTCTCGAATAGATTTTTTCTTAATCTCCAAAAGCTTGGTGCCAGGGCTGCGGGGAGTGGAAATTTTGGGGATGCATATTTCTGATCACGCTGCCATCTCTTTGCATATTGATTGGGTGGGGGAGAGTACGCAGCAGCGGGCTTGGTCTTTCAACAGGTCTTACTTGGCTGATCCCTCTTTTCAAGAAGTAGTTAAGGCAGCCATAAAGGGCTATTTTGACGCAAACAACCCAGGGGACACTCCAACCTGGGCCTGGTGGGAGGCTTTTAAGGCCTTCCTGCGGGCTACGATTACCAGTTTCTCTATTAAAGAACACAAACTGAAGAAAGCTAGATTGTATGTCTTAGAAGAGCAAATCAAAGTGGGGGAAAGACTACTAGTCAAGCAGGCGGATGCAGGCATAACTTTGCGGTTGCAGAGGCTTCGTTATCAGTACAATGAAATATTAAGTTCAGAAGTGGAATATGTGATGTTGAAGCAACAATCTCAGTTTTATGTAGAAAATAATAAGGGGGGTAAGTTGTTGGCTAACACCTTAAAAAGGAAGCAAGAGAAAGCCCATATTGAGATTATAGCTGACCAGAGTCGTGGGAATTTGACTACTACAGAACAGATCCTTGATGCATTCTCGGAATACTATTGTAAACTATACTCTTCTGAATGTATGCAGGATTTGGAGGCCTCTGGGGAATTCCTAGAGAGATTAGCCCATCCCAGGCTGAGTGCGCAACAGGCTAAAGAACTGGACAAACCTTTGACGGGGGATGAGATACTTAACGCAATTAACAGCATGTCTCCCGGGAAAGCAGTGGGTCCAGACGGCATCCCCTTAGAGTTTTATAAGGTTTTCAGGTGTGAGCTTATACGTTATTTATTGCTTTACTATGAGGCTCTTGATGAAGCTCAGTCACATACGGGTAATTTTGCAGAGGCTACAATAGTAGTTCTAGAAAAGCCTGGGAGAGATCCCACTCAGGTTGCAAACTATCGACCTATTTCCTTATTAAATGCGGATTATAAAATCTACGCTACGGTGCTGGCGAAGAAGCTTGTTAAAAGTATAGGGGGTTGGTGCATCCAGATCAGTGCGGTTTTATCCCAGGAAGGGCGACCTCGGACAATGCCAGACTCTTTTGTAATTTGCTGGATAGAGCGGGTCTTGTAGATACAGCTTATATCGGTATCTCTTTAGATGCAGAGAAGGCCTTTGATAGGCTAGAATGGCCTTTTCTGTTTAGAACTTTAGAGTGGTTCGGCCTTGGATCCCAATTTATAGATAAGATACGAATCCTTTATGGAAACCCCAAAGCACGGATATGTGCGAATGGTGCTCTTTCGAGATCCTCTTCATTACACAGAGGCACCCGTCAGGGGTGTCCTCTTTCTCCTTTGCTCTTTAATATGGCCCTTGAACCATTAGCTATTGCCATACGACAAAACAAGGATATCGGAGGCATTGTAATTGATGATTGGCAGGTAAAAATCTCTGCATATGCTGACGACCTGTTGCTTTTTACACAACCTTCTGCAATTCCTGAGGTCTTAAGTTTGATTGAGCTTTACTCGGAATTATCTGGCTATAAAATAAACTGGACCAAATCCGTCGCTTTTCCCATGAATGAAAGAGTCAGAGCTGAAGACATGGCTGCTTTCCCGTTTCATTGGGAATCAGAAAATATCAAATATTTAGGCGTCAAATATGGAATGTCCATAGAACAGGCTATTCAAGAAAATGTAGAGAATATGTTGCAAACCATACAACACTTAATATTAGCCTGGTCCCCCCTTCACCTTTCTTGGTGGGGAAGATTAGAAAAACAATAAAGATGACTTTAATGCCTAAAATTAATTATATGGTAGGTATGCTCCCATTTTCACTGGCCCCTGGGGTGTATAGTAAAATGGAAAGATGTTTATGTAGATTCTTGTGGGGAGGCCGACAACCTAGGATTGCACTTAAAAAACTGAAAGCTGCAAAGAACAAGGGAGAGGTTCAATTCCCTGACTTTCGTAATTATCATCAGGCGTTCCTTTTAAAGCAAGGTGCACTGTGGGCAAGTGAGGAGGAACTGATTTGTAAACCAGTATGGTTAGAAGTAGAGAAACAGATCGTGCGACCCTGCCCTTTATGGCTGCTTTTAGGTATGAAACATCCAGAAAAGTCCTTGGTGGGAAGGGTGATTCCCGCTACGCAGGAGGCCTACTTACTCCTGACGGGCTGTGTTAGGACTGAAGGTCCACCTGCTAGGAGATTGCCAATTTGGTGGAACCCCAGGTTTAGAATTAAGGGTAAGATGGCAAGCGTGTGGCATATGGTCCCTGGGTCAAGTTTTAGGACCCAAGGGCTGGAAAGATTTCCCCTCTCTGCAGCAGGAGTTTTCTCTTCCTGATTCAGCCTTTTTTTATTGGCTCCAGCTCAAACATAGTGTTGCAGCGGCTAAAATTAATGTCGCTGATTTGTCTTTGGAAGACAGGATATTCCAGCAGTTAGCGGAATTAGCAGGATCTGCGATAGTAGCATCAAAAATATATACTTGGTTGCAAGATGGGGATTTACCCCATTTGAAGGGTCTGGAAAGATGCTGGGAAGCGGAGGCGCTATGCTCCATCCCTTGCAGAGCATGGGGAATCTTATGGGGCCCAGTCACAAGGGTTTCTAAGTCGGCAGCAGTTACGCAGTCTCTTTTCTTTTTTATGCATCGGGCTTTTATAACTCCTGTTAAGCTGGACAAATGGGATAGTTCGGCAGCGGGTAAGTGCTGGTCCTGCCAGACAGAAGCTGGCACCTTTATGCACATGTTCTTTGAGTGCCATAACGTTCAGAGATTTTGGAGGCTTGTATTGGACAGAGTGCAGGCTGTATTAAATGTTTCAATTGGATTATCATGGAATATTATCTGCTTAAGGTCGGCAGCATGCATCCCTGGAATAACGAAAGATAAGCGATTTTTGTTTAACTTCATGATTTTCATTGCTTTAAAAGTCATTCTTACGAATTGGAAGGATTCACGGAGGTTGAACCTAGATCTGTGGTGGAACCTCGTCTGTCGATATGCTAATTATGAGAAACTGTACCGCAAAATCCAACGCCCTGATACAGTGGAAGGTGGTGTGGGTAAGTGGGGTTTGCTGGACAGTTTCGCTGCCTGTGCTAAGTCATGTATTGAACCTTAGCAAGTTGAAAGCTTAGACTGTGGGTCTCCTCTAACTTTGTCATCAGAGAGCCGGGGTGGGGGGGGGGAGGGTTTTTTATTTTGATTTGTCATGTTGTTTTGGTGTGTTATTGTTTGTTTGTAGGTGTGTTGATTTATAAAATACATAAATAAAGAATTTAAAAAAATGGGGGGATAAGACATTATTCAGATATATTAGTGAGAAGAGGAAGGGCAAGAGTGGTATTGTCAGACTCAAGGGTGCAGGGGAGGAATATGTAGAAGCTGATAAGGATAAAGCGGAATTGCTTAACAAATATTTTTGTTCTGTGTTCACAGATGAAGAACCAGGAGCAGGACCTCAGAAAACACCCACAAATAGGAACAGAAGCAAAGGACATCTTGAACAATTTTCAAAAGACTGTGTTCGTGAGAAACTATCTCAACTTAAAGTAGACAAAGCGATGGGACCGGATGGGATACACCCGAGAATGCTGAGGGAACTTGGGGACGTTCTAGCAGCTCCACTGACTGACCTTTTCAATGCCTCGTTGGAGTCGGGAGTGGTGCCAAAGGACTGGAGAGAGGCTCATGTGGTGCCTTTACACAAAAGCGGAAGTAAGGATGTGGTTGAAAACTACAGGCTGGTTAGTTTAACTTCGGTGGTGAGTTAATTATTGGAAACGCTGCTGAAAGAGAAAATAGTGAGGTTTCTGGAGTCCAGCGGATTACAGGATCCGAGGCAGCATGGATTCACCAGAGGCAGGTCTTGTCAGACAAATTGGATTGATTTCTTTGACTGGATGATGAGGGAGTTGGACCGAGGGAGAGCCCTAGATGTGGTGTATTTAGATTTCAGTAAAGCCTTTGACACTGTTCCTCACAGGCGACTTATAAACAAACTGAGCACCCTAGGGGTGGACCCTAAAGTTACTGCTTGGGTTAGAAATTGGTTGGGTGGGAGGCGACAAAGAGTACAAGTAAATGGAGCTCACTCTGAGGAGAAGGATGTTATCAGTGGTGTGCCCCAGGGATCTGTCCTTGGTCCGATTCTTTTTAACATCTTTGTTAGTGATATAGCGGAAGGGCTTTCAGGTAAGGTTTGCCTCTTTGTGGATGATACCAAAATCTGCAATAAAGTAGACACCCAGGAAGGGATAGATAACATGAGGAGGGATCTAGCTAAGCTTGAAGAATGGTCTAGAATTTGGCAGCTGGGATTTAATGTTAAAAAATGTAAGGTCATGCATTTGGGCTGCAGCAATCCAAGGGAGCAATATAGTATAGGGGGTGAAGTACTTTTGTCCACTAAAGAAGAGCGGGACCTAGGCGTGGTTGTGTCTGATGATCTTAAAGTAGCTAAACAGGTAGAAAAGGCGACGGCAAAAGCTAGAAGGATGCTTGGGTGCATACAGAGAGGAATGGCTAGCAGAAAAAGGAGGTGATAATGCCTCTGTATAAGTCTTTGGTGCAACCTCATTTGGAGTATAGTGTGCAATTCTGGAGACCGCACCTTCAAAAGGATGTGAACAGGATGAAGTCGGTGCAGAGGGTGGCTACTAAAATGATTAGTGGTCTTCATTATAAAGCATATGAGGACAGACTGAAGGATCTTAATATGTACACCTTAGAGGAAAGGTGGGATAGAGGTGATATGATTGAGATGTTTAAATACCTCCGTGGCATAAATGTTCAGGGAGAGAGCCTCTTTCAATTGAAAGCAAGTTCTGCTACGAGTTGACATGGGATGAGGGTGAAGGGAGATAGATTCAGGAGTGATATGCGGAAATATTTCTTTACGGAAAGAGTAGTGGATCCGTGGAATAGTCTCCCAGTGGAGGTGGTAGAGATGAGGACAGTAACTGAATTCAAAAAAGCATGGGACAAACACAGAGGATCTCTAAAGGTAAAAAGGGGACTGTTGTAGTTGTTATGGAAGGACAGACTAGATAGGCCATGTGGTCTTTTTCTGTCATCATATTTCTATGTTTCTATGAACCAAAGTACAGTTTGCAACACCAAAATAAAATTATTAAAACTCATTTTACTTTGGTGTTCTAAACGGTAATTTGGTTCTCACTTTTTCTTTTTTAAAATGTATTTTGCATCTGCAGACACCCCTCCGCCCAACAAGGACATCTCCCCACAGAATGCAACATACAAAAAGGTAGTCTGATTCTCAGTACTCACAACATATACCCTCTCCAGTACCAGGCATCTTGTGAAGTAATCAAAAACCCTATAAAAGTCACACAGAATCTATAGAACGAACCCACCATATCGTAACAGCAGCGACTTTCCAAACTCACTCAGTAAGAAGCCTACTTAGGAAAAAAAAGCAGCACTGTAAATATGCTAGAACATTTATACACCTATTGCAAAAACCGAAGAAGTCAGATTACTACAGATCTTTACACAAAAGCTTCATGTTAGTAGAATATCTGGCCTCTGTTACACACACTGAATACAGATAGACCCTCATCACTTACAAGATAAGTCATTTTTAAAGCCTTATTCACAATTTGGATGTCTGAAAACATGCACGTGGTGGTTCTAATCACAAAGACAGCCCTGGAGCCATTTTGCAAATGGAATTTAAAGACGTCCCCAGCACAGGGATGTCCAAGTAGGCAGAAGGTGTGCCAGAGGCAAGTCCAGGGCAGGGCTACAGACTTATATGACCTCATTCAATTTCAAAAACGTCTGGGATGTCTGCAACCTCGTCCAAGTGTAGATCTGCTCCAGACACGATTAAGCATCTGGAAAGTGTTTGTTACGGCCATGAAACCTTCGGAGGGTGCAGAGAATATGGAACTGCACAATCACAGTGATATTTGTAATGTCACAGGGAAACTTCTGTTGTGGCTGAATCACCTCTACAGTTCTCTTAGACATCCGCGGTCTTGAATGCTATTCTGGAGATGTCTAGACGGCCCATGGACAATCATATTGGCATGCCCACACTTGTGAAATTGTGCCCAAACCTGGATGTGCCTGCCTTTTTTCGGATGTTCTGGCTTGGACACCCCAAATTGCACTCGGACGTCATTTGTAAAATGTGCCTTCACGTGAACACAAATTGAAAATTTGTAGATAAAGATTAAACAGAGACTCAAAGAAGCCTCATTCTTCATGCAGTGCAATACGGAAATGCAATTCCCTCTCTACTCGGAAAGATATAAAGACAATAGATATACATTTCCTGTACTAACATATTCTAATCATTAAATTGAAAATACAATTATTTTTTTAATCTTTGTTAACAGGCCTTTTTGTTTTTCTTAACTGGTTGGTCCCAGTCTCTGATTTTTCTGTTCCCCTCTTTTAACTCTCTTGCCAGAGTCTACTGTCCATAGGATACTTCTCTCCCCTTCCCTCTTTTTCACTGCCTCGTCTACAGTCATCTTTGACTGATCTTTATTTTTTAGCTTCCTACCATTTTTTTGTTTTCTGCCATTTATTTTACCATCTCTGTTGATTCAGATTTCACTCCTGCTTACAATCTCAGGATCCCCCTTTTTGTTTTTACTACATCTACCTGTCCTATTCAACCTGACCTCAGCCCTCTGATTCCTTGTGCTTCTTCCCCAGTCTTTCACTAAGAACATAAGAAATGCCATGATGGGTCAGACCTTGGTCCATCAAATCCAGTGTCCTGTTTCCAACAGTGGCCAAACCAGGTCACAAGAACCTGGCAGTTTCCCAAAAAGGTACAAAGGCTCCGCAATGCTTTTCCAAAGTAAGCAGTGGACTTCCCGGGTCCTCCTTAATAATAGTTTATGGACCTTTTCTCCAGGAGCTTGTCCTAACCATTTTTAAAACCCAGCTACACCAACAACTTTGACTACATCCTCCAGTAAAAAATTCCAGAATTTGATCATGCATTGAGCAAAAAAATATTTTCGCTTATTACTCTTAAAAGGGTTACACTGTAACTTCATTGTGTGTCCTCTAGTCTAATTTTTGATGGGGTAACAAATGATCTGTGTTTACCCATTCCACTCCATTCATTAATGTATAGACCTCTATCATAGCTCCCCTCAACCATCTCTTTTCCAGGTTGAAGAGCCCCATCCTATTAGGCCTCTCCTCATATGGGATATCCTTCCATCCCCTTTACCATTTTTGTCACTTTTCTCTTTACCTTTTCTAATTCTGCTATATTCTTTTTAAGATTGTATGTTCATTGTAATGTACAGTGCAGGTTTCCACCACACTGTCCAGGTTATTGTTTGCCTGTCAACCACACTGTTTTAAAGAGCGCGGTATAGAAAAGATATTAAATAAATAAATAAATAAATAAATAAATAAGATATGGTGAACAGAACTGCACATAATATCAAGGTGTGGACGCACCATAGAATGATACAGAGGCATTATAATATCCTTTATTTTATTCTCCATTCCCTTCCTTATGATTCCTAGTATTCTATTTGCTTTCTTGGTCACCACTGCACACTGGGTGGAGGGTTTCAATGTATTATGTACAATGACTTTAATTTTTTTTTCCTGGGTGGTGTTTCTAAGGTGGTATCTTGCATCATATAACCATAGTTTGGGTTTTTTTTCCCTAGGTGCATAACTACACTTTTCTACATTAAATTTCATCTGCCATTTTGATGCCCAGTCTTCAAATTTATCAAGGTCCTCTTGCAATTTTCACAAACCTCCTGCATTCTAACAACTTTCAATAATTTTGTGTCATGTGCTGTAACTTGTCATAAGTCTCTTTGCACAAGTCTCCAAATTTCTGGCAGAATTTAAAGCAAATTCTCCAATTGGCCATTTTCCAATCTTCCGGTACTGCAGATGATTTCAGTGATAGTTCACAGATTACTAATAGTAGGTTTATAATCTCATATTTCAGTTCTTTCAACACCCTTGGTAGTATACCATCTAATCCAGGTGATTTGCTACTCTTCGTTTTATCAAATAGTTGTAATACATCTTTCTGGTTTATTGATATTTTTTTCAGTTCTTCCGATATATCACCTTTAAATACCATTTCAGGCATGGGTAACTTCCCTACATTTTCTTCAGTAGAGACCAAAGCAAAGAATTCATTCAGTCTGTCCACTATGGCTTTGTCCTCACTTAGCGCCCCTTTTAGCCCTTTAACATCCAATGGTCGAACTGACTCTCTCACAGACTTTTTGCTATGAATGTACTCAAAAAAGGTTTTATTATGCATTTTTGCTTCCACAGCAAGTTTCTTTTCAAATTCTCTCTCTGTCTGCCTTATTAATGCCTTGCTTCTAACTTGCCAATGTTGTTTCCAGTGTTTGTCATTTGGCGTTTTTTTTTTCATTTCCTGTAAGATGTTAATTTTGCAACAACAGCCTCTCTGACCTTGCCTTTAAACAATGCTGGCAGTTTTTTGGTTTTTCTTCCACTTTTCTTAGAGTCGAATACATCTGGTCTGGACTTCCAAGCTAGTACTTTTAAACAACACCCATGCTTGATGTAAATCTTTAACCTTTGCAGCTGCTCCTTTTCGTTTTTTAACTATTTTCCTCTTTTTATCATAGTCTCCGTTTTGAAAATTAAAAGGTAGTACTTTGGATTTCCTTGCCACCCTTCTTCCATTTATTAAATAAAATGTGATCATGCTATGATCAGTATTGCTGTTGTTGTTGTTGTTAAATGCCGTCGAGTCTGAGTCGACTCATGGCGACCCTCTGGATAGCTATCCTAAATTGTGTTCGGTCTTCAGTCAGGCGGCTCTTTGTTGAGAGACTGGTACCCGTAGCTGCTGTTATTGTATCGATCCATCTCATTGTTGGCCTTCCTCTTTTGCGTTGACCTTCTATCAGTATTGCTAAGTAGCCCCAAAACCCTTATCTCTTGCACCAGATCCTGTGTTCCACTAAGGACCAGGTCCAAAAGAGCGTCCCCTCTTGTTGATTCATGAACCAGCTGCTCCAAGAAGTGGTTATTTATTTCTTTTGGAAACTCTCTCTCTAACATGTCCTGTGGTGTCATTAACCCTTTCGATACCAGGGTAATTGAAATCACCCATTATTACTGTGTTGTAACTTTTGTGAGCTTCCCTAATGCATCTGTTCATTCTGGCCAGGTGGTCGGTAGTACACCCCCATCACCTTCCCTTTTTTACATGGAATTTCTATCCATAAAGATTCTACAGTGTATTTTGTCTCCTGCAAAACTTTAATCCTATGTGACTCAATGCCCTCTCTAACCTCTCTAACCTCTTCAACATCTTCCCTATCATTGGGATATAGATTGTACCCAGGTATCACAGTGTCCTTCTTCCACCAGGACTCTGAGATGCCTATCATATCTAACCTTTTATTTAGTGCTATATATTCTAGCTCTCCCGTCTTATTTTTTAGACTTCTAGCATTTGCATACAGGCATTTTAGAGGTTGTATTTTATTTGGTTATCAGTTGATAGGGGCAATTTGAAATCTTTCAGCTCTATACTTAAGGGTATTTGGGCTACTTTTATCTTTATCAGAACCTCTCTATCGGGATGCCCTAACTTCCCTCTTTTGCTAGTATCCTTCAAGGATACATCCTTCTGAACCATGTGCTCCTAGGCGACTGTTGGCTTTCCCCTATAATCTAGTTTAAAAGCTGCTCTATCTCCTTTTTAAAGGTTAATGCCAGCAGCCTGCTTCCATCCCAATTAAGGTGGAGTCCATCCCTTTGGAAAAGCCCCTCCCTTCCCCAGAATTTTGCCCAATTCCTTAGAAATCCAAAACCCTCTTCTTTGCGCCATCGTCTCATCCATGCATTGAGACTCCAGAGCTCTGCCTGCCTTTTGGGTCCTGTGTATGGAACGAGAAGCATTTCAGAGAATGCTATCATGGAAGTTCTGGATTTCAACGTCCTACCTAAAAGCCAAAATTTTGCCTCCGGAACCTCCTTCCCACACTTTCCTATGTGATTGATGCCAACATGTACCAAGACAGAAGATTCCTCCCCAGCACTATCTAAAACATCTACATGGTGCAGGAGGTCTGCTACCTTCGCACCAGTCAGGCATGTTACCAGTTACCCAGTTATCTACTAGCTCTCCCTTTCTCTCTAACTTCTCCATGTCTACCCTCTTTCCCCTCATCTAGCATCCCTTTCTTTATCTCCCATATCCAGCATCTTCCCTCTCACTCTCTATTCCTCCCAAATCTAACATCCCTCTCCTCTCATTCACTCTACATCCTTATCCTTCCATGTCCATCATCCTCTCACCCTCTCTCCGCCTGTGTCCAGCATGTTTCTCTTTTATTTTCTCTCCCCTTTCGTCATGTCCAGCATCTCCTCTCCATCTCCCTATGCCCCCCATATCCAGCCTTCCTTCAGTCTTTCTTCCCCCTCCCCAATGCCTAGTCTCTCCCCTCTATCTCTCTTACCACCCCACCTCATGCTCAGCATCTCTTCATTTCTCTATGGTCCCCAATGTCCAGCCTCTCCTTCATCTTCCTATGACTATCCCATGCCCAGTCTCTTTCCCCACTCTTCTATGACCTCCCCTGTGTCCAGCCTCTCCCCTCCATTTTCCTATGCCCCATCATGCTCAGCATCTTGTGTGTCTCTTCCATTCCAATTCTATGTGGTACTGCATTGATCCTGCCCTTACTGACCAGCATTTATATTTTAATGCGTACCCTCCTTCCTCTTCCACTGTCTGATCACCCGAGATCTCTTGTGCGTGGAGTATTTGTATTGTAAAGCGGTTCTCCTTTTTCCCACTACCATCACTACCACTGCATTTTCCAAGGTGTGGGCTACAAAAATGGTGATTCCCTCCTCTAAGTCCCTGTCTGTCCTCTAATGTGAAGAGGAAGCATCAGAGGAGGCATGACCGACAGGGCCTTGGAGGAGGGCATGGGCCTCGCCAATTTGCTGCCCATGCCTCAGGAAATGCTTTGGTAGCAAGAAGAGGGGAGCAGCCTTAAAATACAAATGTGGGAGGCGCAGTGGAGAAAGCTGAGAGCAGCCGCACTGCCAGCACAAACTCCCACCACAGCAGCCAGCAAGTCACTATGTGACTGTCATTACGACCCACTGGGGTATGCCCAGTTACCCGATAGAGCAATCCACCCATGTTCTGTGAACAGGGAAATACCTCTATATCTGACTATAACTCACCTTGAGCTACCACAGAAAGAGGCATGAGCTAAACCCAAACCCCTTGATTCCGAGAGGCCACTTTTACATTTTCTTTCAAAGGAAAAATGGCTATCAACGGTGTGATTATCACTCTTCAATTGCTGTGCTGTTTTACAAATGCCAGATAACATTCTTCTGCCTGGATGTGTGACTCTTCCTTACTTCACCATTTCTGTGCTCTTCAAAATGTAATAAAATTCAGACTGATAAGTTTTCATCTTAGGCTTTGAGGAGAAGCTCTATAGTAAATTTATAGCCTGCTCTGAGGAAAAGCAGGACCATCTTTGCCTGGGCCGTGCATGGAAATAAATTTGCATTGCGTCTAGCAAGTTCTTACTAACAAGCTAACAAGGGGAATGATTTACATTTCCTTTGAACGGCTTATAAAACAAAAGTCAAACAGAATATTACCGTTCCTTATGATACTAAATGTATACTTCCCCCCAGGCAAAATTATGTCAAACATTTCTTGTATTTTTGTCGCGTTTACACCTGTCCCCCCTGTTCCTAGAGGTAAATGTCAGCAACTCGATGAAGGACACTGCACTTGCCTTTCATTGCGTGAAGACAAGGAATTTAATGACTTTATGGATCAATGATCAGGTACTATACAGCTGAGGAGAGAGGACCTTTTATAGATACACTGAAATCCAATGGAAAGGAATCTTTGAGTATGTGACTGCTTCTAATGTGAATTTTTATTATTGCATATCCCTGTCTCCTTATCCTTCCCTATTGTACCCTTGTTCTTATCTATGGTACTATCTCTCTTGATTAGATTGTAAGCTCAAATGAGCAGGGACCGTCTTTTATATTTGTCTGAACAGTGCTGCGTATGCCTTGTAGCGCTATATACATGATTAATAGTAGTAACAGTAGTGGTAGTAAACAGAAGAATAAAGGAGTCAGGATCAAAAAACAGCCTTGAAGAGGTGGGTGTTTAACTTGGATTTGAATGGGACCAGATATGAAGCCTGACGTACCAACTCAGGTAGTCTGTTCCAGGCATACAGTGCAGCAAGGTGGAACGAACAAGTCTGGAGTGAGGGGCACAAATATAAGTGATTTGCCTGATGAGGAGAGGGGGGGGGGTGCGGGGGAGATAAGAGAGGAGAAATAATAAGGAACTGCAGAATGAAGGCACTTGTAGGTCAGTAAGAGAAGTTTGAACAGTAGCTGGAACTGGAGAGGGAGCCAATGAAGTGACTTGAGAAGAGGGGGTTACATGAGCACAGTGACACTGGCTGAAGATTAGGCAGGCGGTTTTGAAGAGATTGAAGGAGACGGCTGAAAGCTGTTATTTGGTTGCTGTTTTAATAGGAGCCGTTCTCTTCTTACTGCAGTTCCTACCTCCTACCACTAGCAGATGATGATATTTATTCAATGTGCAATATGTTAAGCCTTCGGCTTTTTTAAGACATTAATTAATGACCTGCCTGGTACTAGATAACTGATACACAGTACAATTGACTATACAATGAAGCTGGGTTTTCTTTGTATAGACTGAGTAAAAAGAATGTTAACAGATTCCTAAACATGAATAATTTTTTGGTTCAAGAAATAAATGTCTTTTGCTAAGTGGAAGTGGATGTTTTTCTATTATGATCCACAAGATGTTTGAGTTGATTAAGATTTTCTCATTGTACAGATTATGTTGAGCTTTCAGTACTTTAGTTTCCTTAGACTTCCCCAATGCATGAGCTGTAGTGTGAGCTTGACGAAGCTGAACTTTGCTTTCCCATGCATGAATTGGCATAAGAATTTAATGCATGGGAAGTTTGAACTCCCTGGCTAACGTAGTAAACAGTCAAATACATGTCTAGAACAGTGATTCTCAAACCAGTCCTCTGGGACCTCTAGTCCAGTAGGGTTTTCAGGGTATCCACAATGAATATGCATGAGATAGATGTGCATACAATGGAAGCAGTGCATGCAAATCTATCTCATGCATATTCATTGTTGCTATCCTGAAAACCCAAATGGCCTGGGGTTCCCAAAGGACTGGGTTGAGAACCACTGGTCTAGACTGATACTGAATTAGAGCTTAATGGTGCTTAAATCAATACACATGTTTCCTACTTTTGCATCTATTGCCAGGACAGTATGCTCACTACAATGAATAAGGGGGTCTTTTACTAAAGGGCACAGTCAGCAAGGGTCTGGCATGTTCTAAATGTGTGCCTTAAACATGCATTGACAGGTAGTGCTGGGCAATGACAGCATGATCGGATGTTGGTGCTAACTGTCCATGATGCACTAAAGTTGCAAGTGGGCAGGTTAGAGAAAGAGAGTGGGAGGGGGAGATACTTACAATCGGCAAACCCACACTACCTGCATGGCAAGAAGTAGCACGGGTGCATGTACTGTGTGGCGCCCCCACTTGTCTAGGTGGTTGCCTATAGGCAGGGGCGTACCTCCTAATGTCCCTTTTTAGTATGGGTTTACCAGAGCCGAGGCTTCTGGGCTTTGTAGTTGTGTGAAATGATGAGTAGGCCGAGGGTTGAAGGCAAAACACAGGAAAATTTTATTTTTCTCTTCCTTTGCACCAAAAACATATAACAAAATTAAGATACTTCTCCCACAAAAGAAAAAATAATTTCCAGGTCCAGAACTTCACAGTGACAAAAGTTGCAATTGCTTCTTCAGCTGTTACATAATGCAGCTTGATAGTTCCTTTACTTCTGGCTTAAACAACTGCTTTTCCAAACTGTGCAATATTCAAATTAAAGCTTCTTTTACTTCTGGCTGCTGCCCACTCAGATAGTTCTTTCTTAAACATTCAAATCAAGCCTTTGAATATTTTCTTGCTGCTTTAAAACACCAGCAACTTCATTTCAAACATTATCAGCACTCTAGGCACAAGACATACTGGTATAACAGCTTCTGGGTCTTTCCACGTTTAAACCCTTCACTTTGTTGTTATACAAAAAGAGCAATCCATTTGAGATTCTGTAGAGGCATTATCAGAATCATAATTAACTATCTGCATGCCCTCATAATCAGTACCTGTTGTCTCCTGACTGGAATCAGCTTGTGGGAACGTAGGCTTAATTTCTTCTAACAATTTTAAAACCTTTTCCCAGCGAGACCTCTCTCCATGTTCAGGGGATTTTGATGGGCTATGGAGATCCTTATCTTTCAATAAACTGTTCAAGGCTTCTAATGGGCTCACCTTCTTTCTAGCAACAGTTCTTCTCACAGGCCTTTCCAGAAGTGAAACTCTCCCCACAGGCTCTGCAGCTTCCTCAGGCGAAACGCTCCTGTATCCAGGGCCAGCTGTAATTCCTCTACAACACGGGCTTCCTTCAGGGCTGTAGTTTCCTGTGTTTTGGCTGCAATGAGAATCCCTTCTGAGGCTGTTTTTGGAGCACCTCTCTCTTTCAGCTTCCCTGAAAGATTCCTTTCCTTCTGGTTCCCTTGTGATCTCCTCGTCCTCTGTTTCCCGGGTGGTCTCCCTTCTTCCTGTTCCCTGAGGCTTAAATGAGTGGGGCTGCCCTACAGCCTCGAACTCCTCCCCCAGGTGCTTCTCATTACCTCTCTTGGTTGCCATGGAGCTTGGGCGTGGTCTGAGCTCAGCAGCCCCGTGTGTGGTTTTTTTTTCACTTTGGCTGTACTTTGAAAGTCAGTGCTCTCTGGGCTATCCCTTTGCTTGAAGGTAAATGCTTGTCTTTTATCTATTTCCATGGGCTCTAATACAGTTTTGCCACCACACATCCCCCCCCCCTTAAGATATTACAGGCTGGCATCTTAACCCCAGCACAGCCCGTAATTCTTGCTAGGGTGTTATGATCTACCTGACAGCTATCCAGATTACCCTCTTTTTCAGCCACACGAGCCAATGCTATCCGCTCATGCCAGGGTCGCAAAACATTAATATGATAAATCTGCTGTCGCCCTCTTCTATTCTTTACAGAGTACGATACTGGACCCACCTGCCTTATTACCTTATAAGGCCCCTTCCACTTACTTTCGAATTTGGGACCAGGTCCAGCCACCATGACAATGACCTTTTCGCCTACCTCTAGCTGGCGAGGCTGTGCACGGCGGTCGTAGTAAGTTTTCTGGCGGGTCTGGCTAGCTGTTACATTCTTTTCTGCCACTTGGGATGTACGGCGTAAGCGTCCTTTTAAATCCCTTAAGAATTGGGGTATCCCTATTTCTTCTATGGCTGGTTCCACCCACTGTTCGCGCAATATGTCTAGTATACCCCGTGGAGCCCGTCCATATATTAACTCGTACGGGGAAATGCCCATGGACGTCTGCTTCCGCTCCCTACATGCATATAATTCGAAGGGGAGCATTGTATCCCAGTCTGTCATGCCACCCTCGAGGCTTCTCTTTAACATTTTCTTTAGGGTTTGGTTCTGTCTTTCAACGAGGCCATTTGATTGGGGATGATATGCAGCTGTTCTGACATGACGGATGCAAAAGGCGTCCCAAACTTGGGCAAGGTAGCGGGACATAAAATTACTACCCTTATCAGTTAGGACTTCTCGGGGAAACCCCACCTCACAGAATAACTTCACTATTTCTGAAGCTATCGTTCTGGCTGATATATTACGAAGGGGAATTGCCCAGGGGAATCGGGTGGCCTGGTCCATTATGTCTAGGATATACTGGAACCCTCGGGATGTTCTTGTTAGTATCCATGGCTAGTCTTTGTATAGGCTCTGATATGACTAGTATGGGTACCAAAGGTACCTTCGGTGGGTGGCTTGAGGTAACTCGCTGACAGGAAGGGCACGACTCACAGAATTTAGAGGTCTCCTTGAAAACTCCGGGCCAGTAGAAGCGAGCTAAAATTTGGTCTAGTGTGCCATGTACCCCTTTATACGCTCCTATAGGGTGGTCATGCGCTAACCTTAAAACCAGCGTTTTGAAGGTAGTGGGAACTACTAATTGTTTCCGGGTATTCCCTGACCTAGGATCTAAACTTTCGCGATACAATACATTACTATCTAAAAAAAATCTGGGTAAGGTTTCTGACCCTCTTTGGGCATACTCAAAAGCCCGTTTTAGTGCGGGATCTGCCCGCTGTTCCTTAGGGAAAGAGGGAAATTTCTCGACCAATTCTGCGGGGACCCACGGCAACTCCTGCCCAGCCGCTAGTTCGGCTCTATTCTGTGACCTAGTCTGCCTCTCCCGGCGCTTCTCTGCCTTTTCTTTTTTACCACTACACGTAGGAGGAGTTATCAACTCGTCATGAGAGGGCAGCCTGTGTAGCGGGTCCTCCAATGGGTCTTGTTCCCTCTCCCTGGCTTTAGGGCACGCCCGGGTGGATATCATGCCTACCTTGTGTTGTAAACCTTCAGCTAACCCTCGCCTGAATTGGGGCCAATCCCTTCCCAGGACTAAGGCGTGTGGGAGCCTAGGTACCACAGCTACCGATATTCTCCTCTTCACTCCCAAACCTTTTACCCTTACAGTGTGTACTGGGTATGATGATGCTGCGCCATGGACACACATTATTTTATGCTAGCTTCAGGTGGCTCTGGGACCTGACTATCCTGAGATTTTATTTCTCTCGAGAGCTTCTGCGAGATCATCAACTGATCCGCTCCAGAGTCCAGCAAGGCTTCTACAGGGATACCCTCCACTTCTACAGCCAACAAAAATCCCTCCCCACTCTCCTTAGGGTGGGCGGTCATTAGGGCAGTCCTTGCTTTGCAATCTCTTTTTAGGTGTCCTTCTTCCCCACATGAAAAACATTTTCTTCATGTGTGACAAGTTTTATCCATGTGCATAATCTTTGTCATTTCCCCCAACATTGGTCTCCTTCTCCTTTCTGAAGCTACTGCCTCTGCCCGATTTGAAACACCAACCTTCACTTGGCTTACCAATCTGGCTTCTAAAAAGCGCTCTGCCAGTGAGGTGGCCTCATTGGTGTTACGGCAGTCCTGTAGGATCTGAACGGACTGTAGTTCTTTTGGAACTGCCTCCATAAACTGTTCCAACACAATACAGTCTAACAGGGATTCTATTGTCCTAGCCTCAGGTGTCGGCCACTTCAATGCCAACCCGTTAATCCGCTGGCACAGAGCTCGCGGCGTTTCACCTTGTTTTAATTAACAGCTCCTCAAGAGGCGGCGATAGACCATAGGCGTTAAGCCCAGGCGGTCTCTTATTGCCTTCTTGAGCTCCTCGTAATTGGAGGCTAAGGCAGCAGGCATGGCCCTATAAGTCACTAGCGCTTCTACCATAAGAGAGGCGGCTAGACGAACCGCCCACTGGTCTTTTGGCTAGCCAGTTAGGAGAGCTACCCTCTCGAATGCTTCCAGAAAATCGTCTATATCATCTTCCTTGGTCAACTGTCCAAATGAAAATGTCCCATTACCAGGTAACCCCAGCCCTTGTACAGCTCCCAGAGAACCTGTTACTGTCCGTATGGATTCTGTCACTTGTTTCTGTGCTCCTAACCATGCGCCCATCATTTCCAGGAGTGGCTTCTTCTGAGCTTGCATCATGGCTGCCGTGTGTTCCTGGGTCCTCACAGACATCTCTTGCTGCTTCTGGAACTGCTCGGCGATCCAGCTAAGAATCTCGTCACGCTCCATCTTGGTTGATGCTGTAATGACAAGAAAAAGAGAAAGAAACCACCAAGTGTGGCACGAAATATAAGCACTTTTTCTCTTGAGCTCCTATTGAGCACTGCTGTATCCCCCCTGCACTGGTATCCGTTTATGATCCCCCTTATACACGGATTACCTGATGCAGGTGTAGACTCAAGTTTATCAGCCAGCAGATCACTGCTCAGTAATCAGCTCCAGTTCCGTCCTTCTGCTGCCACTCCGGTCTTTGTTCCTCAGCAGGCTTCTATATCATGACTGGACTCTTATAGAAGTTTTCTTCCTTCTTTGTAGTTGCCGAAATCTTCTTATGTGTGGGGCAAAGGAAAAATCCTGCCAACTACGCCACCTGTGGCGCCCCTACTTGTCTAGGCAGTTGCCTATAGGCAGGGGCATACCTCCTAATGTCCCTTTTTAGTATGGGTTCCCAGAGCCGAGGCTTCTGGGCTTTGTAGTTGTGTGAAATGATGAGTAGGCCAAGGGTTGAAGGCAAAACACAGGAAAATTTTATTTTTCTCTTCCTTTGCACCAAAAACACATAACAAAATTAAGATACTTCTCCCACAAAAGAAAAAATAATTTCCAGGTCCAGAACTTCACAGTGACAAAAGTTGCAATTGCTTCTTCAGCTGTTACATAATGCAGCTTGATAGTTCCTTTACTTCTGGCTTAAACAACTGCTTTTCCAAACTGTGCAATATTCAAATTAAAGCTTCTTTTATTTCTGGCTGCTGCCCACTCAGATAGTTCTTTCTTAAACATTCAAATCAAGCCTTTGAATATTTTCTTGCTGCTTTAAAACACCAGCAACTTCATTTCAAACATTATCAGCACTCTAGGCACAAGACATACTGGTATAACAGCTTCTGGGTCTTTCCACGTTTAAACCCTTCACTTTGTCTTTATACAAAAAGAGCAATCCATTTGAGATTCTGTAGAAGCATTATCAGAATCATAAATATCTATCTGCATGCCCTCATAATCAGGACCTGTTGTCTCCTGACTGGAATCAGCTTGTGGGAACGTAGGCTTAATTTCTTCTAACAATTTTAAAACCTTTTCCCAGCGAGACCTCTCTCTAGGTTCAGGGGTTTTTGATGGGCTATGGAACAGTTTATCTTGAACAGTTTATCTTTCAATAAACTGTTCAAGGCTTCTAATGGGCTCACCTTCTTTCTAGCAACAGTTCTTCTCACAGGCCTTTCCAGAAATGAAACTCTCCCCACAGGCTCTGCAGCTTCCTCAGGCCAAATGCTCTTTTATCCAGGGCCAGCTGTAATTCCTCTACAACACGGGCTTCCTTCAGGGCTGTAGTTTCCTGTGTTTTGGCTGCAATGGGAATCCCTTCTGAGGCTGTTTTTGGAGCATCTCTCTCTTTCAGCTTCCCTGAAAGATTCCTTTCCTTCTGGTTCCCTCGTGATCTCCTCGTCCTCTGTTTCCCTGGTGGTCTCCCTTCTTCCTGTTCCCTGAGGCTTAAATGAGTGGGGCTGCCCTACAGCCTCGAACTCCTCCCCCAGGTGCTTCTCATTACCTCTCTTGGTTGTCTTGGAGCTTGGGCGTGGTCTGAGCTCAGCAGCCCCGTGTGTGTTTTTTTTTCACTTTGGCTGTACTTTGAAAGTCAGTGCTCTCTGGGCTATCCCTTTGCTTGAAGGTAAATGCTTGTCTTTTATCTATTTCCATGGGCTCTAATACAGTTTCGCCACCACAACCTCTATCTTCATAGGTGACAGTAAGTGCGCCCACACTATTCTTGTGCCACAACAGCCTGCTTTATCTGCTGGGAACATGCTTTCCATGCCTCTGGTAGGTAACGCCATGGTGTTGCTCTAATGCGCCATGCACTGGTATAAATTATGGCAATATGGAGGGGCCTGGGCAGAAGGGGGATCTATTCAGCGGTGGCAGCAGCCCAACAAACTTATGAGTTGTGATCAAACAGTATCAAGACTTGTTGTGTAGCTATATAACAATCTGTCGCACCATGATGCTATTAAGCATGTAGTGACCTAGCTATGTGCTCTGCATGTGCAGGGTGTAGCATGGCAGCAGCACATCTGGACTTTTTTAATCACATTGATATCTGAATTTGCTTTTAATTCTGCCAGAAACTTGGAGATTTGTGCAGAGTGACTTAGGACAAGTTACAGCAAGTGTATGGTGATGAATGCATGAGTCGTGCTTGAGTTTATGACTGGTACAAATGTTTCCAAGAGGGCCGCCAAACTGTTGACAATGACGAATATTCAGGAAGGACATCCACAAGCAGGAATGAAGACAAAGTTAAAGCAGTGCATGCTGCAATATGCTCACATCATCAATCGACTATCAGGAAGCTTGCTGAGGACATAGACATTCTTACTGTCGATTTGGGGATGAGACGTGTGTCTGCAAAATTCCTGCCAAAACTCCTGTCTCCTGACCAAAAAGAAGATCAACTGTCTGCAGCCAGGGAGTTGTTGGAATGTGTTGAAAATGACTCAGATTTCATAACAAAAATTATTATTGGTGATGAATCATGGGTTTATGGTTATGACCCAGAAACTAAGGCTCAGTCCTCACAGTGGAAGACACCAGACTCTCCCAGACCCAAGAAAGTCTGTCTGGTGAGGAGCAATGTTCAAGGTCATGCTCACAGTTTTCTTTGGGCGTTGTTCATCATGAATATGCTCTAAAAGGCCAAACCATCAATAAAGAGTACAACGTTCACATTCTGAGTCATTTGAGAGATGCAGTTCATCGTAAGAGGCCAGAGTCATACAGGAATGGTGAATGGTTGCTTCATCACAATAATGCCCCACAATTTGTCCAGCAGTTCTTGGCCAAACACCAAATCAAGCAAGTCCGTCAGCCTCTGTACTCACCTGACCTCGCACCCTGTGGCTTTTTCTTGTTTCCAAAACTGAAATTACCACTGAAAGGAAGGAGATTCGACGCCCTGAAGACCATTAAACAAAATTTGACTTAGCAGTTTCACAACATAACAAGAGGCATTTCAAAATCGTTTCCAGCAGTGGCAGGAAAGCTGGAAGAAATGTGTTTTATCGGAAGGCGACTACTTTGAAGGAGACTAAGTGCAATAACTGTCAGTGTTATATTTTTTGTGTTTTTGTATAAGTCTCAATACCTTTTGAGTGCACCTCATACTTTAACATGTTTGCTGTGCTGCTCCACTCTTGTAAGTTTTCCGTGGGGAAGGTGGGCCCGACGGCTCTTCCACGTCAGGCCGAAGTCTCACTTCACAGTTCAACTGCATGGTTACACATGCTTTGCTGGAGATGCAGCTACAGTATTAAGAAGCAGCCCCAGATTTTCCTCTTCAGGTACAGTACATTCATGCGTTATTTTAGTACCTTGAGATACCAGTTCCTATTTATCATATGTTTTATAGAGATACAGCTTTTCTATTAAAATCCATTGGACGAGTTCTCCTCTATTGAAACATTTCTTTGTTGCTCAGAATACTCTAGATTTTGATTCTGACAATGCTCTTTTGTTAACGTCAATTAGCTTCAGCACATATGAAAAACAATATGATTAAGAGGATTTCTATTTTGCCATGTCCATTTCTAGTGCTGAGTGTGTTGGAAGCTAATGGGCCTTACCATTTCTTTGTAAAAATACTGTTGTGTTTTAATAACTTTAATTTAGTGTCCACTTGGAATTTGCCTGTCTGACTGATATTATTGGGAGGCTCAGAAGGTGAACTTTAAATAACACGAAGTATAAAAGAAAATGCTGAGTGGTTTTGGAAATATCAGCACTAAACATATATTTGGTGAAGACAGGCCTCTACTTGGCAACATAAGTGTAAAATGCCATTAAGATCAGGCCATCTTTTTTTAAATGCCAATACCCTTCTTAATGGAGAAGGTACGTGAAATCTAATTTCCCAGTTCTTGCAATGAAAGCAACTTTGAAACAACCTTATGTTCTGTCATGATGGTACAAGACAATTCCATTTAGAGCTGGAAGTCCGATTTGAAATCAGTTTCCAAACTCATTGGATGTGAAAGGTAAGGACCTCAGCTATAATTGCAGAAAGTACAAGACAGATGAATCAGTCATATTATTTTCAAAACACTAAATTGTGTCACTAGCTCCCTAAGGACAATAAGAATATCTGTCCTGACAATTCCATGAGGCAAATATCTGAGTGGCCATACGGTACAGTAACAATGCTAGCAATGCACTGGACTGTCACTAACAGTTTAACAATATACTTTGGGGCTCATTGAACTGATATTAAACTTGTCCTCTGCTATAGAGCTGACCTCTTTCATAGGATTTTATTGTTTCAACCTTTCTAGCATCTAATAGCTTATAATAGAGACAGGATCAAGAGAGCAATGTACTATTAATAAGGTTACTAGATGTCCCTCAATTTTCAAGCTGTATCCCCAACTCCCACCTGTTTGGTAGCCTTCTGTCCCCGATTCCAGTCTCATCAACAGCCTCCCCCTACAGCCAGTGGTGGGATTTGATCTGACCAGGAACCGTTTTGGGTTGATACCGCCACTGAAGGAGCCAAGCAGGTAGCAGCCTGGCATGTGTTTGCACTGCCAGCTCCGCACGCTCAGGCCGCTTGTGGCCACTGCAGAGCAGCAACTCCCTGATGGCCCAGCGGCCTGATCCCCCCACCCGTCAATGGTTTGACGGCATCAGGGGCTTCCTACGATGCCGTGGTCCCTTGATGCCGTCAAACCACCGGCGGGTGGAGAGATTCCTGCCAGTGCAGCACCGGTATCAGGATGCCGTTATTGGCCCGGTTCAGCGAACGCAGTCCGTTGGAGGAACCGGTTCACGCAGAAGGGGTAGAATAAAATTATTTTCAATTTAGTGATCTGAATTGGCCAGTTTTTAGCATGTATACCCATTATCTTTATATTTTGCACAGTATGGGGGGAAATTCATCACTGTTTCCATGTCTCTGTCAGTTTGTCTGTTTGAAAGTGATATTGTGCTGTCATGAGAGAGATGGGAGGGGCAGGATAATGACTCCTTCCTTCATTCATGCTTTGTTGATCAAACTTCCCCTCCCCGTACCACAATTCAGAGCAGTGTCACAGATTTGCCTGCAAAAAATCTGGTAACCTTAACTTTAAAAACCTGAGAGGTACAACTGTAGGAGACAGTATATAGGCCTCTATTTGATAAATGCATTATCACATCTTACCTGCTGCAAAGCCCATTGCATAAAATGGGCTTTGCGACAGATAATTCATATACATGTTGGGGCATGTTTACTAAGGTCCACAATGGTAATGCACATGTGGGCGTGGTTACCAGCATGGGGGGAGGGGGCTGTGCTAAATTCAGGGTGTGTGTGCATATGTCCCCTTGAAGTTAGCATGGGCTCAAGACACCACATTGTGCAAGCTGGCATGTGGGCACACTTAAAATCGCCCATTGAAATAGCATTGAGTGTACCCATGCATGGTTAGCATGAGCAATTAACACCCATGATAGCCGTGCCTTGCCATCCATACCTACATTCCTCCCATGGTCTGCCCAGTCCCCGCCCCATCAAGCACAACCTGGGTAGTGTGAGATTTTGGGTCTGACATGCTACTGGGTAGCACATGGCTGTAAACATGCACCATGGTTTGGCTCCTAACAGACCAATAGCACGCAAAATCATAGCCCATTAGATGCAACACCACAACTTTAACTGTCAGGGGCATGGACAGCATGTTCCTGTTAGTTAATGTGCTTCACTGTGCCTTAAAGTGTGTCAAAATTAGCGCAGGTGCACTTACCTCCACCTTTGAAGGTGGTGGTAATTCAATCCATGTTAATTGCAAGCTTTGCAATTAATGCAGATGTGCTGACTACAAGGCGTTCACCACGCCCACTCTCTGCCTCTAACTAGCTTACTTATCACCTCAACATGTGAAGCACAGTTGGCATGGAAACTGGGTCATGCTAATTGGGCTGCTCCCATGTAAACAGTTACTGTGGGTCACAGTGCGGAGTTAGCTCGTGCTACAACCGACGCTAACTGCATAGCGCACTTTAGTTAAAAGGCCCCTTTGAGTTTGTTTGGAGAAGAGACATTTAAGAAGAATATGCAATTTAAATATAATTTAATTTTAAAAGACAAATTTATGTATTGGTTTTCACTTTCTTTTTTGCTAGAGATGCTGTACCGTTTTCCTTTGCCTTTGTGTATATTCTGTAGAAGGAGCTTTTTGTTCTTTTTATTTCTAGCAAAATCAATAAATATTAAATGAAAGAAAGATATTTATATTCTGCTTAAACAAACAATGGGGCTTGTTTACAAAGCCGTGGTAGCGGTTTCCGATCGTTATCGGAGCCGCAGCCCCATTGATTCTTCCTGGGACTAATATTTATTATATAGTCTATTTGGAGTTGTATTATGGAAATGAAATTGTTTTTATATAATATGTTTTTGTTCATTTGGGAAGAGTTTATTTTTATATGGAGGATTTTTTTGATCCACCTTGAGACATATTGGGGCTTGTTTACAAAGCCGCAGTAGCGGTTTCTGATCGTTATCAGAGCCGCGGCCCCATTGAAATCAGGATTTGTAAACAAGCCCCACTATGTCTTAAGATGGATCACAAAAATCCTCCATATAAAAATAAACTCTTCCCAAATGAACAAAAACATATTATATAAAAACAACTCCATTTCCATAATACAACTCCAAATAGAATATATAATAAATATTAGTCCCAGGAAATATCTTAGAGTCTTAACAAAAATTGCTCTCACAAACATCTTTTTCTCCTTGGGGATCTTTTACTAATGGGCGTTAGCTGACAACGCATGTTCTGGTGTACGTTGAATGCACAGTGGGGCATGCATTGACAGCTAGTGCAGGACCATGACAGCACAGGACATTTCCCACGCTGTGTAACGCCTGTTAGGATCCCGAGTGGGCGGGGCAAGGGTAGAAAGCGGGCGTGGTGTGCTCTGCGCAGTTAGTGCCAGTTCACATCCTGCATTAGTGCAGGATCACCTAATGCCACCTCAATAGGTAGAGTTAAGTGCAGCCACGCTAATAACGGCTTAGTTCTAAGGGACAGGGCTATGCATTAACTGCTGGGGAATTATTTTCTACCCCCCCCCCCCCACACACACAGTTAACGCAGTGGTGTTGCAGCTAACATGCCATAGTTTTGGTGCTTCTGGTGCATTAGTTGCAGCACCCTAGCACCCATTAGTAAAAGGGCCCCATGTCGATTCAAGTAACATCTTCCCAGTCTGTACTCTTAAAAACTGTTAGAAACATCCAATATTTCAGTTTTCTATGGAGAATGAAATAATTAGCAGGTCCCTAATCAAAGGCATGCAGCCATGTGATGACAGCTGCTATACGGATAAGTGGCCTATCCGTCAATTTTCAACAGTGTCCTACTAGTTCAGCACACACTTTATTAGTAAATAAATCACACTACATACCTTGCGACCTGCGTTAATGTGCAGCAATGCATGTTAGCACACAATAACGCAGTAGAACCTTTTAGTACATCTAGTCCTAAGATTGTAAAAATAGAAATATGATCCCATCTGCCTGATCATTCACAGGTGTGAAAATGACTCTCTTACCACTGACCATATCCAAGCTTCCAGTGTTGAGAAGGAATCTTTAAAGACTCCTAAGCTCCTAACCTGATCTTGAAATCCTTCCTGTGCCTTATCCAGCGCTATACTTTCCCACATAGTCAGCACACTTTTTCTAGCGACCCACCAGCTTTTTCTCAGGATTCTTTTTTAGTCTTCTCTCTCATCTAAAGTAAAACTACAAACCAATCCTGAATTCCTTCAGTAGTAGAGGGGAAGTAATCCCTGATTGGAAACCACTGGTCGATATCAATGTAAATAAAATGCAGGACCCTATAAATCCAATGAAACCACCAAAAGTAGACAAAAGAAAATAAATAAAACTGAAGATAACGGAGAGCCCCGAGGAAGTCTACAAGTCATAATCCAGAGCTCTGAACAGCTTTTCTCTATATACATTTGTGGATAATGTTTTTGACAAATACGTAAGAACATGAAAATATAAAAACATAAGGAATGCTACACTGTGGCCTATCTAGGTCACAAGTGCCTGGTGTGATCCCAGAAAGTAGCTAAATTCCAAATCTACCTTATGATTTTTGGACTTTTTCTCCAGGAACTTCTCCAAACTTTTTTAAAGGTGGAAACAGGAACGGATTTCCTCCACACAATCAGTCAGATGAAGGCAAAGAGCAGCGAAAAGGTTATGTCAGGATCACTCAAGGGAAAGCACAGTGAATAATAGTTTATTGAAAGACCTGACATAGCTGTGTTTCGGCAACTTGCCTGTGTCAGGGTCCTTAATCTTTACAACTAAAGGACTGAATCTTCTTCAGAAAGTTTTCTTAAAAACAGTCAGTCTTGCATCTGGAATGAATGGCAGCATTTCAACAAATTCATCAAACCTTTTTTAATCCCAGCTAATCTGTTTTTACCAAATTCTCAGGCAACCACTTCTGGAGCTTAATTATGTGCTGAGTGAATAAAAAGTATTTTCTTTGATATGGTCGAAATGTACTACTTAATAACTTTATGTTGTGTTTCCTACTCTTTGAAATGGTGAATGATGATGATGATTTTATAGATCTCTGTCGCAACCCCCTCAGCCATTAGCCTTTCCTCATGAGGAGTTATTCCATCACCTTTATCACGTAGTGACCAGAACTGCACACATAACTCAACATGCAGTCACACCCTGGAGTGATACAGAGGCGTTATGGTAGTCTCCATCGTAGTCTGTATTCCTTTTTTAAATAAGTTCTAACATTTTGTTTGCTTCTTTTGACTGATGCCACACACTGTGCGCAGGATTTCAATGTCCTGGGTGGTGGTTCATAATCTGGAACCCATCATTATGTAGCTATGGTTTGGTTTACACTTACTCTCGTGAATCTCTTTTGCACTTGTCCACATTTAATTTCATCTGTCATCTGGACGACCATTGTCTGAGTCTCAAAACGTCTTACTGCAAATTTGTTTAACTCACTCACTGTTCCATTTCTAGGTAATTTATAATTATGTTAAAAAGCAACGGTTCCAGATTCTTGGGGGCACTTCTCTATTCACCGTCCCTCAATGAAAAAATTACCATTTAGTCCTACACTCTGTTTTCTTTTTTTAACCAGTTCCCAATCCACAATAGAAATTGCCTCCTGTCAGGTCTCTGAAAATCAAGATACACAATATCAACCAGCTTATCTTTGCTCAAATATTTATTCATGCCTTCACAAAAATATTGCAGATTAGTGAAGCAAAACTTCTCTTTGATAAATCAATTTTAGCTCAGAACATAAGCTGTGCCATACTGAGTCAGACTAAAGCTCCATCAAACCCAGTATCCTGTTTCAACAGTGACCAGTTCAGGTCTCAAGTACCTGTCAGGTTCCCAAAATATAGAAGGATTACATGCTACTTATCCCAGGAATAAGCAGTGGATTCCCCCAGTCCCCTTTGATAATGGGTTATTGACTTTTCCTCCAGAAACGTGTCCAAACCTCTTTTAAACCCAGCTACACTAACAGGTTTTACTACATCCTCCGGCATAAATTCCAATGTTTGATTACGCATTGAGTGAAAATAATATATTCTCTGATTAGTCTTAAATGTGCTACATTGTCCTAATAAACCATGGTAATCTATATGCCCAGTGTGAAAAAACATTTATCTGGATAACGCATGCTCCTAGCCAAATAACTGCTGAATATAAGTATTTTATATGATCGTTGCAGCCAGCATTTAAGAAAAAAAAACACTGTCTGTAGTTTTCTGGATCAGCCCTGAAACTTTAAAATATTGGTGCTATGTTGGCCACTCTTCAGTTTTCAGGTACCCAGGCCAGCCTGTCCACTAGGCGGGCTAGGCGGTCATCTAGGATGTCAGACCTCACTGAGCTACGCGGCAGACAATGTGATTTGGCACACATGGCCTGCTGCCCTCCCCACTCTCATGCTGAGCAGAGCCGCTGCCCCCCCCACCCCCCCACTGCCACTGATTCCAGCATCAGGGCGGCTCGGCTCATGGGCAAGCTATATGCCTCAGCATGTCACACTTTCATTTGTCAGTTTGCCCTGTTACAACTTCCAGGGTTACTGAGATTTGATTCATTTCCTCATGTCATTACTCTTAAATACCATTTCCATCGTGGATACCATTTCTCTTTTGTCCTCCTCAGTAAAGACCAAATCAAAGAATTTATTTAATCTCTTTGCTGTGTCTTTGACCTTCCTCAGTGCCCCTTCTGCTCCTCAGTCATCTAATGGGCTGCCCAACTCCCTCACATGCTTCGTTTCAAATGTACCTGAAAATAATTATTTTATGAGATTTGCCTCTACTGCAAGCTTCTTTTAAAATTCTCCTTTTACCTTATCGGTGCTTTACATCTAACTTGCTAGTGCTTATTATTATTTTTTTTTATTTTCTTCATTTGTAAACCATATTTTTTTAAAGATGTTCTTTTGGTTTTAAGCATCTTTACCTCTCCTTTGGCCTTTCTTCTGCTTTTTTCAATACATGGAATACATCTGGTCTGGGCTTCCAGTAAAGTATTTTTGAACAACATCCACACATGAAATAAGCTCTTAACTTTGTAGATGATCATTCTTGTTTTTGTTTAACCATCTTCCTCGTTTTATCACAGCCCTCAGGGAAATGCACACCAAAAATGTTTGTGTCTGTTAGTATTCAACCCATGGACCCGTTCGTTCTGTCTGCCGAAACATCTGTGCATTTATCCCAATCAAAATCTATAAGGAAAGCTATTTTTCAATGTAGCAGTGGGTATTGCCATTCCTTTGCAGTCAAAATTCTTGAAACTTGCTAGCAGACATCTGTAACTGAGGCAATAGCACTACAAACCATCAAAAGTTTAAAAAATAGCACACAGCACCAGATAAGGGAAAAAAGGAAGAAAGAGAGAATGAACACTCCAAGGAAGTGGAAGAGGGCAAGGCAGCACCAAAATTGACAGAACACAAAGATACCTTGCAAGGACTAAAATGGCAGTAACATTTGCAAGAAGACTACAGAGCATAGGCAAAGCGGCAGCAACAGTGACAAACCCGAGGTAAAGCTAGAAGGTGCAGGAAAGAATACTGGAAGAAAACTAATATGGATACTCGATTGAATTCAGTATGGAAACATAATGCATTCTTGTGTTTCGGAGAGACAGTGGCTGTAGGGGTCAGCTTCAAGTCCTTTGTCTGGAATGGAGACCTACTGCTTGGAGAAAACAACTCCCCCAACATATTCTGCTTCTTGGGGTGACTATTTAGAATGCATATTACATTTCAAAAAATAGATGCATGGCACATGTAATGAAAAGGAGGGGGAATTGACTACCTGACTTGTAGGATCAAAAGATACAAAGTTTATGTGAGTCAATTGCATGCCACATAGTGGCAATATAACACAGATGTACTTAATATAAGCTGTACAAAACAGAGTATTTTTGATTGGACTAAAACACATTTTACTTGTTCAATGAATATGGAAATGCAACTTAAATTGCAGCTCCCACTTCCAGCATTAATTGATCAGCCCAAAAAGGGTATTCCTAGGTAAAGAACAGCATACACTTGGTTACTGCAATGTCTTTTAATCGTAAGACAAAGTTAGTTAGAGATTGGGTGGTACAGTACAAACTAGGGTTGGCTTGAATCACTGAAAAATGGTAGCAGTAGGCTATCTGATTATATTGTAGCAGTCATGTCCTAATAAATATGAATTTATCTCTCAGCCACGAATTAACAGGTGAGGAAGAGGATTTGCTGTAATTTATGAAGGTAGATTGAATGTTCAAGTACTGAGAATTCAAAAAATTCCAGGTCTGAGAAATCTGGCTATAACAGAATCCACTGAGTTTTATCTAGTGCATTTTGGGATTATCCAAACTTTGTGATATTAGGCAATATTAATTTTCTAGATATGAGAAGAATTAGATCAACTGGGCTGAACATTTGGACTTATATGATGGGCTTCAAATTTATCTTATTGGTGTATGATGGGATGCATGTGTAGGGGAATGTACTGGATCTGGTATTTGAACATAGAGATTTAGGTGGGAATATCCAGTTGGACAGGATTGCGCCAATTTCCTAGTCAGAGCACTATGCAATTCATTTTGAGAATGTTTGGATGTGCCAGAAGATAAATGGAAGTCAAAGTAAGTTCCAGAATCAGAAGATATGGGATGCTTCTGTAGCTGAGCTAACATGAGGTATGCCAGATGACATAAACCGAAGCAAACACTAAAACACACGCTAACCATACCCAATAGGATCCCCTGGCCCACACCATCAAGAAATCAACAGAACTCACTAAAACAAATAGACAAGGAAAAGAAAAAAGGAAGGGGTGGGGCAAGAGAGTGCGATCACACACCATTCCCATAGAACACTGTAACAGAAACAGGCATTCTAATAAAGATAGAAAACCCCTCCCAGCTAATTGAGAATGAAGTGGTTAGACACCAGCTTAGTTTTACTCCTCCTCAAAAACCTAATAAGGCTACCTACATCAACTTCTGCATACACTGGAACCACACAGATACCGATCATACACAAACTAAGAGACCTATCACTATGGAACCCCCCAACACTCTCAACTCCCTAAAAGGCATAAATTCAACCCAAGGGCATCCTCCTCATTACCACAAGCCCACAACCTACCAACACAAATACTCAAATGCGGTCTAGTGAATGCCTGTTCATCAAGAAACAAAATCTATATAATATCTGATTATATCAATGAGAACAATCTTAATATTTCGTGCATAACCAAATCATGATTCACTTAAACTGAGAATGTTCCACTAAATCAGCTCTCCTCCCCAACAATGGACCTACACAACTGCCCCAGACTAAACAGAAGAGGTGTTGAAATATTCATACTATACGGCAGACATCTCAGCTTCCATATCAGCACTGTAGTCACCACCAACACTTCAAACAAGTTAGTAATAGAAAATAATAACATATCCATTTGCTTGTACTACAGGACATCTAACACAAACTTAGATACGCCCTCATTGCTTATTGATCTAACATGCTCACAAGCATCAAGAGAAAAACCATTCATCTTACTAGGTGACTTGACCTAAATTCGGCACTCACAAACCAAGTCTCCTCTTTCCTGAAAGCTATAGATGTATTGGAACTAACCCAGATTATAAATTATCCAACACATAGAGGAGGAAATACACTAGATCTCATATTTCTACCTAAGGACCTACATACAGACACGCCACAAATTACAGCGATCCTTTTGTCAGACCACCACATGATCACTTTCAACATTCCACTACCTCATGCTAACAGTCGGAGTCTAACACAACCACAAAGCCTTCTAAGATTTAAAGACTTCAATAAACAACCACTACTAGTATATATTTTACCAAGACTTGACACAGCTTCTAACGACATATCTTTCCCAGTGGACAAATGGAACAATACCATAGCCCCTTTCACTTTAGCTACACATAAAAGAATCCCCAAATGAAATACAAGGGTTCCATATTACTTCTGGGAAATAAATCTAAACAAAAGCTTAGACAACCGGAGAGATGTTGGAGAAAAACTAGGGACTCACAACATCAAAATGAGTATATCATCAAACAAAATTAATATAACAACCTCATAAATAAGCAAAAAATAGAGTTTTCCAAGTAGCAAAATCATTCACATGGACCCCACCAATACAAAGAGTATCGCAATTACATCCACAAGACTTTACCTCATTCCTGGAAAGCAAACTATCAACCTGTAAGGAATAATCAAAATCAATTCAACCAACATTAAGCACAAAGGAAGAAAACCAGACTTGGACTACATTTGACAGAATTTCAGCTGAAGGTCTAGAGCAAATTCTGTCCATGATAAATACTACCTCTCCCCTCTTGATCCATGTCCTGTATCATGGATAAAAATGGCCAGGCACAAGCTAACTCCTGCCCTTCTCAGGATTATAAACTTGTCTCTCGCTAAAGGGCTATTTCCAATCATCCTGATAATCTCCTCAATCAGACCCATCTTAAAAAAAACCTCACCAGACATCAATTCACCATCATCCTACAGACCGGTATCTAGTATCCCATTCCTAGCCAAATTAATTGAAAAAGTACTGTAGTTCAGCTCCAGCTACAAAACATCATTCATAAATACTCACCCCTACATCCCCAGCAACATGGGTTTAGACCTACAGATAGTGTAGAAGCACTCCTCATCTCACTGCTAAAAACTCTACTAACAGGAATTGAAAGGACAAAATAATAATTCATTCTCATATTCTATGATATATCCACTGCCTTTGACTCTATCAATAATAATAAGCTCGTTGACCATTTAAAAGATGTAGGAATAAACAGCACACCACTAAAGTGGTTCCATTTCTAAACGATATATTGCTACCAACAAATCAAAATAAAGGAAAACATATCCAAGCCATTTCGACAAAAACAAGGCATACCTCAAGAGTCGTCCCTCTCTGTGATTCTCTTCAATCTGTACCTCAAACACAACATACAATACCATATATACACTGACAACCTCAACATACAATTCTGCTTCAATGAGGTTACTCAATGGTTAAACAATAACAATCTTTCAATCAATTATTACAAAACCAAAGTCCTTGTCATTTCATGAG
The DNA here is from genome assembly GCA_033557465.1 of Ichthyophis bannanicus. Taxonomy (NCBI): domain Eukaryota; kingdom Metazoa; phylum Chordata; class Amphibia; order Gymnophiona; family Ichthyophiidae; genus Ichthyophis; species Ichthyophis bannanicus. Next base: position 950,740,726 of record CM066034.1, read on the forward strand.
ACCCATTCTACAAATGTCCAGAAAAAATCAGGTTAATGGCACCAACTTCCCAGTCAAAACAGAGGTCAACTATCTTGGTATCACACTGGACCAGAAACTAAATCTGCAATCCCATATTAAGAAAACAGCAGCTTCATCGTATTATAAGATGAAAATCCTACACAACCTACACCCACTGTTAGACCCCAATCATTTCCGAACAGTATCTCAGGCAATCATCACCCCGCATTTTGATTACTACAACTCAATTCTCCAAGGACTCCCAAAGCAATCCCTCCTCCCAATACAAATTACCCAAAACACTGCAGCTCAATTTATTACAAGAATAACAAGGACCGACCACATCACCCCAGTGCTAAAAAACACTCCCTATCCAAACTCAGATTAAGTACAAAGCTATCATGAACACATATAAGACAATACACATAAAAGACAATACATAAACAAGCTGCTGAATGCTTACATCCTCTGATACAGTGGTTACCAGACAACAGATCTCAAAGACAACACAACCAAAACCTCCTACATATCCCTACACAAAAGAAAAAGTTCACAGGTAACCTGTCAAAGAACATTCATAATCTATGGTCCCGCCTTATGAAACTCCTTCCCAAGCTTTCTAAGAGCCATCAATGACATAACAGCCTTCAGAAAAGACCTGGAAACTCACATCTTTCAGGAAGTATTTGGATCAGACACCTAAACTTACAAAGCCCATCAGTATGTAACTATGATTAAATTACCATATACTGTTCCAGACACATATAAAAAGTTTATGTGCATGCTATCACATAGTGAAGTTATGATCTACCTTAGACATTGTGCTATATAAATAAATAAGAACATAAGAACGCATCTCCCTCATTATGCTTAATGTACATAAGTTAATGTTCTGTTGCTTTGATAATGCAAAAAGCGATATAGAAAAAATATTAACTAAATAAATAAACAGCATATTGGGGTGGGAGGTCCTGCTGGAGGGGGCTCAAGGGGGCATTATTGTTGCAGTGAAGAATGAGATGAAGCAGTTTTCATACCAAGGGATTGCTTGTGGGGCGAATCAGATGCTTTGGGAATTGTAGATGGATCAGAGGTATGGGGTTGGGGGTTGGGAGAGGGTCAGATGGCTTGGGGGGAGGTCATTGAAGCAGGTATTGAGGTCAGAAGTGATCAAGGAAGGATAGAAGTTAGGGGTGATCTGCTTGTATATTGTAGGACTGCCCAAAACACTCTCCTTCCCCACCCTAACTATGCCTTCTTGAAATTTACATATACTTAACATCCCCATGTGTAGAATCACTTCTTTCTAAAGTGGCATGTACATGTGTATGCCAATATATATGTGTAGTCGATGCTAATTACGGTTGGAGATGCTTCTAAAATAAGGGTCTAAATGTTCATATCTAGCACAAAAGATACTCATACCTGTTAAGACAAGTTGTAGGAATGTTAAAAATAAGAGATGGCACCATTCAGATATTCTCATTTTAATAATCTAATCTTGTCACTTAAAGTGCATCTAGTGAAAAACCAGCAATCCAAATGACAGGGTGCAATGCTGGATTCCTAAACAGATTCATCAATTGAAAATAAAACATGCCAAAAAGCAATTCTTTTAATGCTCAATTAGCATTGGCCGATGACCAAGGAAAAAGTTGTATCAATTGGTGAAATATTTAACTGGAGAAAGAAGGAGAGAAAATGTGAAAATATAGAAAGTTTTTAACCATTGATGTGTCTGGAGAATTTTTTGATCATAAAATAAATATATTGGTAGATTTTTTTTGCCAGTGCTTAACCCTGGAATTACTGAGTTTTTTTGCACACACTGAATACCGTTGGGGTCATAAATGACCCCACAATGAATTTTAATTGTTAACCATGAAAATTTTAAACTAAACAGACAAAATATTATTCCGAATAAATTATTTATTATATGAAGGTTAAATGTTTTGAAATTTAATGCTTTATCATAAAATTACATGAAGAAGAGTTGCCATGAAAACAGTTTCTGCAAGCACTTGATGAACACAGTAAAGTACTACGGTCATTTGCATGAGACATAGACAATTTCTGAATGTTCTTTGCAAACATTGCACTTGCAGGAGGTGCAAACTATGTTGCTTTTCTTGTCTTTTTCTCTGGAACAGCAGTGACATCTTGCCCTTTTCTTTGGGATCCCGACATTGCAAACAGCATCAGTGGCTTCTTCAATGCTGGAAGAGTCTCGCTGCAATTACTCTGAAGCAGCTGCTTTCCTAATTCCAAGAGGAATAGACGACGTCTGTGCTTTGATTTGGACTGCCATTCTGGATTTAGTGACATCCAAACAATGAAGGTGTTCAAAGCACTGATGTCCAACATGTTGTAGAAGATTGTCACTGGCCAGCATCTTGTCATTCGTTTTGTGGTATACGTGCGCAACATTTGATCTGCCGTGTCTATTCCACCATTACTAGAATTATAGTCCAAGATCATGCGTGGTTTTTTGTCTGGACGTGTGTTATCTACTTCTTCTTGATCATGCAAACTGCTCAGAAGAACAACCACGTTTCCTTTCTTCGGGCAATAGGAAACCAGAGTGGCGTCATCGCGAAAGGCAAAGAGTGAAGTGAATACCTCTTGGCCCTTTGCTGTTACAAATTCTGGAGGTAATTCTTTTCTGTTCTTTCGAATTGTCCCCAAAAGTGTCATTTGTTTTTCTAGCAACTTCCGTGACAGGGATAAACTGCAGAAGAAATTTTCAACAGTAACATTTCTGCCAGATCACGTCAATCCTTCAGTGAGTTGCAGCACAACCCTTTCACCCTGATTCTGTTCCCTGTTTTGTCCGAGTTCCCTTCCTGTATATACTTGAAGACACAGAACATATAACATTGCATTGTCACACAACATCCATAGCTTTATGCCATATTTCCCAGGTTTGCTAGGAATATATTGTCTGAATGGAACACGGCCACGAAATGTAAGCAGTTGCTCATCCAAGGTAACATTTTCACCAGGAACAAAGGTGTCACTTAGAGTTGCTTCCCAGGTATCAAAATCGTGTCTGATTGGGGCAAGCTTATCCACGCCTCGTTGTTCACGTCTGTTGGTTGCATCATCAAATCTGAGAGCACAAGAAATTTGCTGAAAAGAACTCTCCGCCACCATCATCAGCTCTCCCCTCCGGGGATCGAGCCTGCAGCAGCGGGAGGAGCAGCAGCCATCCCTGCCCAATTGGGGCAGCCACCCGGTTTTAAAGCAATGTGCCATTGGGCGCTCAACAAAAGAACTCTTCCGCCACCATCATCAGCTCTCCCCTACGGGGATCGAGCCTCCAGCAGCGGGAGGAGCAGCAGCCATCCCTGCCCAATCGGGGCAGCCACCCGGTTTTAAAAGCAACGCTCCATCGGGCGGGCCCGCGCCTGAGGGCCTCACCAGAGGGCTCTTTTGTGCGGCCCTTAGGCAGCAGCCCAAAGAAACGACAATCTCACAACCCTGCAAAGGAAGTTCGCCCGACGAGTACATCCACCTACTGTCTCCACCAGCAGTAGCTACCGCATGAGCCACTCCAAGTCCACTGGATATCCACCCTCTTCCTCAATGCCAGATCCGCGCTTCAGTTGCTTGAGCTCTCTCCCGGTCGACTATGGCCCCACAGTGGTACATCACAACAAAAACTCCTAGGAAGCAGAACCCAAACTGAACCTCAGGACACAATAGGTACGATAAAGAATAACAGGATTACGCTTTAAACTAGCGGGCCTAAAACGATTAGATAGTATATGCTGCAGATCTATGTCATATGTAACCTAGAGTTTTAGAACTAGACGTTGTATCCATATACCTATGAGTCTGTGTATAAGTAACATACTCAGCTGTATAGTCTACCACTGCTAGCCGCATGATTACGGTACTTAACTGTAGCATTACATCAAACCACCCAAGCCAAAGACATCACCTGTATACTCCCGAATCCGCTCAACTCTGTGTCCTACTCACTCACTAAGGCTCTATAATCTCAAGCCAGCTCAATCATTGGAATGGATCACTTCATGATAACACTAATATGTAGCTACCTTCTTTTAGGGCTGTTCAGTAGTACTTTAGCCCTAAGAGGCACTCACAACCAGATATGTACTCTACATGGATATGGGAGGAGATGGTCAAGAGACGCCCCCCACAAGTCAGTAAACGACACCCATCCTACATACCAGCACCTACTACACATTGCAATTCAACATACCACAAATGTAGAAAAGATCAACCCACCCCCCCAAGACTTAAAGGCTGCTCTCATAAATGCACGCTCAGTCCGCAACAAATGGCCAATCATCACTGACTTAATCGCCCTCCACAACCTTGACAATCTCCTAATCACAGAAACCTGGCTAACAAATACTGACACCGTACTCCTCAACCACCTGCTACCCCCCAACTTCACAATACACTGTTGTCATAGAGGCGACAAAAGAGGCAGCAGAGTACTCATACTCACCAAAGCTGACCTCAATTTCCATCTCTCCAACAGTACCAACACTCCCAACCTCGACATAGTTACCATAGCAAATAATCACTGCTCCATCAATCTGTTGTACAGGACCCCAACTCCTTCCCATGAGGACCTCACCACGATAATTGAGCTAGCTTGCAATACTCCGAACTTGTGTATCCCAAACTGGATACTAGGAGACCTCAACCTGCCATCTCTGCATGACTCTCAAGCGACAGCATTCCTTAATGCTCTGACAGACCTAGGTTATCAGCAGTTAATCAACGAACCAACGCACACAAAAGGGAACACACTAGACTTGATCTTCGCTCCTTTAACCGTCCACAACACAGTCCCCTATTCCTCACCAACCTACATTGAAGTTCCTTGGTCGGACCATAAGCTAATCACATTCCTTATCCCCATGGAAAACCACCCCAGGAAGCACCCTGATAACAAAACAAATGCCACAAGAATACCCCCTCGTAGTTTTCATCCTTTCAACAGGGAATCCATTATGAATCACACACAGTCACTTCTCAGCACGACATCAACTAACCTTGATAACCTTGTCTCCAGCTGGAATGATAGCCTTAGCTCCATTGCACTACGCACGGAGCAGAACAAAGCCCCAAGGAAAAGGGCTGCCATGCCCTGGTACTCAAAAGAACTACGAGATTCCCTCCTCAAGCTCAGAAAACTCAAAAGGCGATGGAGTTGTTCACGATCCACAGAAGACCAAGAGGCCTATAACCGCCAACTAGCATCTCACCGTAAAGCGATAAGTGAGAAAATAAGACAAGCACACACAGATACTCTACGACGATTACTAAAGAAACCACATGACTTATTCAACCTAGTCAAGAACCTCACGTCTGAATCAGGACCGGTGCAAAAAACTGAGATCCGCGCACAAGACTACGCCGACTTCCTTCAATCAAAACTATGCCAAACCAGCAAGCTCGAAACACCTGCCCCCAACAAAGTGCAAAACAATCCAATGAAACTAACAATCTTCTCCACTCCATCACTTAAACAAATTGTTGACACCATCTCCACAATCAACACCTCCATGGCACAGTCTGATCCTTGTCCAGCCTTTTGGATAAAGGAACTAAAAACAGAGTTTAGCCCATTCATAGCCAGACTCTTTGACACATCATTCAGCTCAGGAGTTTTTCCCCTAAATCTCAAAGAAACATCCATCAGACCCCTGTTAAAAAACAGCAAACTCGACCCTCAGAAAGTGGAGTCATATAGACCAATTGCCAGTATCCCACTCCTGGCCAAGATAATAGAAAAAGAGGTCCAATGCCAGATACAACAACACATCAACGATACCGCACCTCTAGACCACTGTCAACATGGCTTCAGAGCTGCCCATGGTGTAGAGACACTACTCACCTCCCTCTTCAACAACATTCTCAACACAATAGACAACATTCATCACGGTGTGGCTCTTATATTTTTGGACATAGCCACAGCCTTCGACTCAGTGTGCCACATGACCCTCCTGAGACGCCTAGAAGAGAAAGACATCTGCGAGTTAGCCCTAGCATGGTGCAAACCATACCTCTCTGATAGATGGCAGCATGTGCGAACAGAGACCTCAACGTCGGTACCATTCCACCAGAAACAAGGCATTCCGCAGGGATCCTCCCTATCAGCCCTGCTGTTTAACATCTACATGCAGCCCATCTGCGAGCTCATATGGTCATTCAACATTAACTGCATGATATATGCCGACGACGTACTGCTATACACACCCTTCAAGACTGACCAGATCGATCTCTCATCACTAACGAACTGTTTCATTGCAGTTTATGTTTATGTTTATGTTTATGTTTATTTCAAATTTGATATACCGCTCAGGTGGAAAATTGGCTCCAAAATCAGAATCTCCGGATACAACACAAAAAGACTGAAGTGCTGTTCATTACCAGAAACCCTAACTTCCGCCCACCAGCCAACCTAAAAGTCGGAAATGTAGAGCTCCAAACCATATCTATAATCCGTTACCTGGGTGTAACACTGGACCAGAAACTGGACATGAAATCCCATATTGGCAACATGGTCAAATCAACATATCTAAAAATCAAAACACTCAGACATCTACGCCCCCTGCTACAACCGGATGATTTCAGAACGATCTTTCAGGCATTAACTATTCCACATCTCGACTATGCAAATGTGATTCTGCAAGGGTTACCTCAATCCACCCTAACTCCACTCCAACTCGCCATGAACTCTGCAGCCAAAATTCTAAATGGAGCCTCAAGACGTGACCATATAACACCGATCCTCAAAAGTCTCCACTGGCTCCCAATTCACGGTAGGATCACCTTCAAGATCTTACTACTAACATTCAAGGCTATCAATGGACCTTCCCCCTCATCACTTGCAAGCCTTACGCTCATGACTCCCCCTACCAGAGCCAGATGACACGCAGCAATAAATACTATAGTAATCCCCAAAACAATAACCCAGTGTACACAGTCAACCGCAAACAGAGCTTTCAGTCTCTGTGCACCTAGAAGCTGGAACGCCCTGCCACCCAGCATACGAGCAATCACAGAGATAACTAAATTCAGAAAGACCCTGAAGCATCACCTCTTCCTCAAGTGCTACCCTGAAGTAGGCAAACCAAAACGCCCTGCACGCAACATAGATCCTTAATCACCCGGTAACCATTCCACAATGTGATGTACATAGGGTTTTTACCTTATGCCTTTGTGTATATAGTTAACATGTTACCCAAGTTAATCTCCCCATTATCTGTAAATTACGGTGTAACTCCACCGTAAAACTGCTTTGATGTTCCATGTAAACCACACTGATGTCGAATAGCGCGGTATATAAGAGTATTAAATAAAATAAATAAAATAAAATAAAAAATGGTTATGGGCCATATTTTTGCCAACAGAACGGCCATCTTCAAGGTTCCACAACTGAACTATGGATTCATTTCGTGACTTGTACATGTCTGAGAGGATCAGAAGTCCAAGAAAACGCTGAAATTCTCCATCTGTCAAATCTTTCCAGGTGTCGTCATAAATGTGTCTTCCTTGTTTGCTCATCCACATCATGATTTCATTCAATAAGTTCTTCCTCATGAGCAAGTGGAATGCTGTGAGAGGGCCATCAACATTTCGAACAGCATACCTTGTAGGACCTTGTTGTACGGGTATGACATTAGCTCTGGCGTATCTTCCAGCAGCTTGCTTTATAGGTTTCCTGTTCCATGATGTGGCATCCTTAGATACATAGGCTTCAATGGCAACATTTGTGCTTATAGTTGATGATCTCTTAGCTCCTCTATGACCACAACTAAGATTCCTCACAGATGATACTGACACTGAGGACTCCTGCCTTCTTCCCCGTCCAGCACAGCCTCGACCTTTGCCTCAACCTGTAACTTGACTCTTTGCTGCAGGCCATGTTACCGGCTCAACATCAGTCTCACATTCACTTGGCGACCAACTGCTGTCACCATCTGAATCATGACTGTCATCATCAGATTTATCGCCCGAACTTGGCTGATATGCTTCTTTGCTTGCTGAATATGCTGCATCGTCAGACGACTCAGAGCCGTCACTGTCAGCATCTCATTGCAATATTTCTCTTACTTGGGCAGCTGAATACTTTCGTTTTGACATCATAAACAATAACCTAAAATAAATAAACAAAGATAAAGTTGAATAAAATGCAAAGCAGTTTTACTATAGGTGTGCAATAATCGTGATGAACGAGCTGAAAGCCTTTAGATTTCATCGGAAATAATGAGAGAACATATGATATCAATTACAGAACATGTGTAATTTTGATAAAATAAGAGTACATAAAATAAATGATACATAATTAATGATAAATACCTTTGTCAGATCAAAAAATTCACAAAACTGCAAATTGTATCATGATGCAAACCTGACGTAAGCAACTGGGGTCAAAAATGACCCCACTGGTACTCTGTGCTGCAATTCATCACTAGCGTCACCTAGCGGATGAAAATTATTCCTCTCATGGTGCAATATAAAGAGAATATTGACATGTGAAAAGTCATAAAAAGATTGCATTCTTGAACAACTAGTTGATACGCGTTGTGAAACGTGTTGTGAAACTTGCAATGGGGTCACTTTTGACCCCCATCGGTACTCCCAGGGTTAATCAGGGTGTGTATATCATTTAGAGGCATGTTCTGGGAAGGATTAAGTGAACCTAGATTGGAAGGAGTAGAATGAAGTGTTGGGCTCTTTTCAACCCATCACCTGTTTGGGGTTAGGGAGAATTTGGTGGGGATTTAAGAACTCTGCTAATAGAATTGATCCACCCTCATTTACAATTATTCTGAAATTAGGGTAGGAAATTCTTAGAGTATTAGCTTGTATTGTTGATTTCTTTTTGCTATGGTAAGAGCTTTAACCCCTGTCTCTTTAAGAGAATAGGCTGGAGAATGCCTAGGAAGGGTGTGGCCAGGTCCCGGGTTTAAACCAGGAAGCAGGAGACCCCGAGGGAGAGAGTAGCCTGAAGATCGTAGTGCATAGAATAGAACCACTTACCTTTGAAAGGAAGCCTGCTAAGAAGGTAGGAAGTGTTTTTGAATCTACTACTGTGCACTCAGCCTTGTTCTTGAAGTCCTGCCCAACTGAAGGACTCTCGTGCTGCAGAGGACTGCTGTGTTGTTTCACTTATGAGTATCCTATCCTGCTGTTAAGGAATGGAAGAAGATTGTTGAGTTGTGCAGCCTAGAATGAATGGACTTTGGAGGTACAATCCTGTTTTATTGTTTTAGAAGTGCTGTTTGTGTTGGAGTGCTGCTCGGTTGGAGAAACTGTTGCTGGGCTGTGCTTACCAAAGTGAAGAAACTTTGAGGTGCCAGTTTTGTTTTGCTTTGGAAGTGCCATCTGTGCTGGAGCACCTTTCAGCTATTCAGCAGAATAGCCCTGCTGAGTGCAATTAAGGACTTGTAACAGCTGGGGAGAAACCTAGGACAATAGAGGGTTTAACTACATGTGCCTAAAACCCAAGGAGGGTCAGGACAGTAGTCTGGATGCTTGTCCCCAAATAAAGTATATTTTATTTAAATCTCTTGGCTGTGGAGTCCTGTGTCATGCCTCACGTTGGCCACATCTACCACAGCAATAAAACATTAAAAAAACATGGTAAAAAGACCCAGGGTCCAATATTCAAAAGGCATTTACATGGTTTACAGCATAGTAAAGTGATAAGAGTTGGTTGTTATGTATATATATTCATTTTTTGTTGTGAAAATGGACGTGTTGATATTGTTTTTTTTAACTATTCCTTTTCCTGTAAATGGAGATTTTGAGCTTTGTCTATTTGTTGTTTATTTCTTAAAATTCAATACCTATAAAGAAAGTGGAAAAAATATTATGATGATATATATTTTGAAATACCCTTAGGACAGATGTTTAGTTGCAATTGGCTCATTGAACTGAAGAACTTGTAATTTGCCTGTCCAGATGGGAATTTATTGCCAAAGCAAAATATGTATGCTTAGGTGTTGAATTTAGCAATATATTTTGGCAACTATGAAAACTTTTAACATGTATGAATTACTCTTATGTAGAAGCAGTTTGCATTTCTTAATTCAACAAGGAATACAAAATCTTCAGATTTTTTGAGAGATGCTGGTCATCAGGTTTCTGTGTTAGAAAACAATATTTCAGGATGCTGTTCACCTAACAAATTTAGGGACATGTTCACTAACGTACCCTAATGGCTAACATGTGCTTTAGCTTGGGACCACAGTAATGGCTACCACATGCTAAGAACAGCCAGCATGGTAAAAATCCTGTGTTAACTACTTAGAGCGTGATGACGTGGGATCTGGGCAGGTAGAAGATGAAGAGTGGCTATTGGCATTGTGATTAGCGCAGGGATAATTAACATGTGGTAATTGTCAATATTGCGGTTAGTGTGGGTGCACTTACCATCTCAATGGGCGGTGTTAAGTGTTCATGTCTTAATCAAGAATGCTGCTGTTAGGAGTTGGGGAACTTTTCAGTGTGGCGACTGCTGGGAACATGCTGGATATGTCCTCCGACAGTGCGGGGCTCTGGCACCTACCGCACACTAGTTTCTTGTTCCTAATATTCAATGACTGCAAAACGTTACCGCGTTTTAGTAAGTATGCCCCAGAGGGCACTAGTTATTAAGATGCCCTAAGATTAGTGTGTGTTTTTCAATGGGACCTGGTTACTGATAATACGTGTTAATGGTGAATTAGCACACATTAACCTTAGTGCACCTTCGTAACTAGTCCTCTTAATTTGTTTCATTACACTGGTCAAGAAATTTTTACAAAAGTCATGTTACCGAAATAAAAATAGTCATTTCTTATCAATTTTTATATGCTGAACACGAATATAAAAGTGAAATTGCAAAGTTGGCTCTAGTTGTTTTGTAATCTACAAGAATTAATGTTTACATCACAAAATGCATGTCAATAGTAAATATGTTAGGCCTTCGGTTCATACCTGTAAAACACCAAGTCATAGACTACTTCTTAGATTTTTTCGCCTGTCTCTTGTACAGCTGTTCGGGAGCTTCTCTGGGGAGTGTCCAGCAGTAGTCAGCCAGCATTGTAGTGGACCATTTTCCCTGGTATCTTTGCTCCATCATTGCGATATCCTGGTGAAAACATTCGCCCCGTTCATCACTAACCATACCAAAGTTGTCAGAAAAGAAATCGAGATGGGAATCAAGGAAATGGATCTTTAGAGACATATTGCAGTCAAGGTTCTGATACTGCATCAGCATGCCTTCTACTAGTTCCTTGTAGTTTTCTGCCCTAACATTCCCAAGAAAGTTTGTTGACACTAGGCGAAAAGCATTCCATGCTTGTTTCGCATCACCCTGCAGCAAGTTGTTGAACCGGTCATCTTTGAAGAGCTCTCGAATCTGAGGACCCACAAAAACTCCTCTTTAATCTTTGCTTCGCTGAATCGAGGGAATTTTTCATGCAGGTATCAGAAAGCTGGCAAAGTGCAGTCCATGACTTTCACAAAGTTTTTCATCAAACCTAGTTTGATGTGAAGGGGTGGTAGCAGGATTTTGTGAGCCTCAACCACAGCTGGGTGCTGGATATTCTTCTCTCCAGCTGTTACATTTTGTCTGCGATTCCATTCCTTCCGTAAGTAGTGCCAATCCCATGCTCGGCTATCCCACTCACATAAGAAACACATGTATTTTATATATCCCTGCTGCAGTCCCATTAAAAGGGCAACTACCTTCAAGTCACCACAGAGGTCCCAGCTGTACTTGTTATAGTTAATGGAAGTCAGTAGATGCTATAAGTTATCGTATGTCTCTTTCATGTGGACGGCATGTGCTACTGGAATAGATGGAAGACGGTTTCCATTGTTCAAAAGCACAGCCTTCAGACTCAGTTTCGAAGAGTCTATAAATAGTCTCCAGTCTTGTGTTGTGGGTCATGAGTGATTTTTAAGGCATTCATGAGGCTTTCAATATCGGAACAGAATACCAGATTACTTTCCTTTCCGACTGCATATAGTACACTGCTGACGTCAGATGGCTTCAGCAGCCATCTGGCAGTAGTATTGCATTACATCAGAAAATGATGCAATCAACTCTGGATGATGTGTGCATGCTGGTATTATGCAATGTGATGCAATATTACATTATTCAAGGCTTATTTGGGATGATGTTGATGTCCTACTGGATAAATTTACACGGTGAAACGTCAAAAATGAACTACATGCAATATCTTCAAAACGAGAGCAATAACATTTTTTTAATGTCATATTCATGTCCAGCTCACCAAGATACTACAGATTAGGGCCTTTTAAAGTCAGTAACGATTTCAATGTTGACCAGTGTTTGTACAGATTAACCCTGGGAGTACCGATGGGGTCAAAAGTGACCCCATTGCAAGTTTCACAATGCGTATCTCGGAAATTAGTTGTTCAAGAATGCAATCTTTTTATGGCTTTTCACATGTCAATATTCTCTTTATATTGCGCCATGAGAGGAATAATTTTCATCCGCTAGGTGATGCTAGTGATGAATTGCAGCACAGAGTACCATTGGGGTCATTTTTGACACCAGTTGCTTACGTCCGGCTTGGATTGTGATACAATTTGCAGTTTTGTGAATTTTTTGATCTGACAAAGGTATTTATCATTAATTATGTATCAGTTATTTTTTGTAATCTTATTTTATGAAAATTACACATTTTCTGTAATTGATATCATACGTTGATATCATTAGCAATGACATCTAAAGGCTTTCAGCTCATTCATGGCGATTATTGCACACCTATACTAAAACTGCTTTGTGTTTTATTCAACTTTATCTTTGTTTATTTATTTTAGGTTATTGTTTATGATGTCAAAATGAAAGTATTCAGCTGCCCAAGTAAGAGAAATATTGCAATGAGATGCTGACAGTGACGGCTCTGAGTCGTCTGATGCAGCATATTCAGCAAGCGAAGAAGCATATCAGCCAAGTTCAGGCGATTAAATCTGATGATGACAGTCATGATTCAGATGGCGACAGCAGTTGGTCGCCAAGTGAATGTGAGACTGATGTTGAGCTGGTAACATCGCCTGCAGCAAAGAGTCAAGTTACAGGTCGAGGCAAAGGTTGAGGCTGTGCTGGACGGGGAAGAAGGCAGGAGTCCTCGGTGTCAGTATCATCTGTGAGGAATCTTAGTTGTGGTCATAGAGGAGCTATGAGGTCATCAACTATAAGCACAAATGTTGCCATTGAAGCCTATGTATCTAAGGATGCCACATCATGGAACAGGAAACCTATAAAGCAAGCTGCTGGAAGATACGCCAGAGCTAATGTCATGCCCGTACAACAAGGTCCTACAAGGTATGCTGTACGAAATGTTGATGGCCCTCTCGCAGCATTCCACTTGTTCATGAGGAAGAACTTATTGAATGAAATCATGATGTGGACGAGCAAACAAGGAAGACACATTTATGACGACACCTGGAAAGATTTGACAGACGGAGAATTTCAACGTTTTCTTGGACTTCTGATCCTCTCAGGCATGTACAAATCACAAAATGGTACTGGTAAGTGACTGGGTCATGGGGAGGGGGCACTGGGACTGGAAATAGGCTGATGGAAGGAAGTGAAGAAAAGAAAAGAAGAGACAAGAAATGGCAGATGGACTATAGACCATAGAAAACTAGCTAAGAGAAGATGGGAAAAAGGAAGCCTCGGATCGGAACCAGCATGATCATAGAATAAAATGGTCCGGCAACAAAGGTAGAAAAAATAATTTTATTTTCAATTTAGTGATTGGACTTTGTACTACCTTTATATTTTACACAGTATGGGGAACTGCATCACTTATTTATCTGATATTGTACTGCATGCAGAGTCTGTCTTCTTGGGGGTTTCAGTTTAATTTTTGTCTATATATTTCTCTTTTTGTTTTGTGCTCATTTATTGATGAAGAACTGTCTGTATTGTGTGTGTGTGTACAACCAATGCTGCGTATTCTGTCAGTATAGAATTTCTGTTTAAGAATGTGTAGAAGTCTTGCTTGTTCAGTTTGCACATTGCCCTCTCTGCAATTTTTTTGGGGACAGGGGGTGGAGTAGGGGTGGGGCAGGGGGTGAGGAAAGGGTGGGTTAGGGGTGGGCATGGGCGGAGCATGACTAGCCACAGGTAGCGGGTTTTTCGCTTTCAAAAAATTGGCAACTCTAGTTGGGACATCCATCCCCGCTATTCATGCCCTTTCCCGGCCCCGTCCTCCTGCCCTGCTTGTACAGGGAAGTTAGTCGGAGGCGGGAAAGGGGCAGATCGGTGCAGCATTAGGGTGGGCAGTGGGCGGTCGCTGACCCCGGACGTACAGGCCTGATTCTAATGTCAGCCTTGTACGTTCGGGCCTGAAAACCTGAACAAGGTGGGATAACATCCCCAATGCAGCAGGACTGGGGCTGGGATGGGGCGGAAGGGGGCAGAGGGCATTTTCTGCAGCCTGACCCTGGCCCTGGGAGGCCAGATCGGGGGTCAGGCTGCGGGGAAAGCACTTTGGGAGCTGGAGGACAGGGATCGCAGCTTTTAAATGGAGCCGTGGTTCAATGTCAACCGGACGCCATTGCGCTGTGGCTCCATTTAAAAGCTCTGACTGAGTTAGCCAGGCAATACCTGTTGTGATGCAGCGGACCCTCTTGCAGAAGGAAGAAAAGTTTTAAATTCAGAAAAAAACAGGTTTAAGCTGCAATATCCTGAAGGTCCACATAGAGGGAGCAGGAGAGCCAGCATAGAATCAGAAGAACCACGCCTCTATGGGCAGGACTTAGGCCCAGTCAGTTCCGATTTAAGCAGAGGCAGGCCTGAATCAAGCAGACCAGTCAAGGGACAACTCCAGGGACAACTCCAGAGACAAGTCAAGAGACAAGTCCAGAGGGAAGTGCTAAGCCAGGTTGAGAGAGATGTTCTAACACCCAGCCTGGGAGAGAGACATGTCCAGGGAGAAGTGCTAGGACACATCCTGGGAGAAAGACATCCGAGGAATGTCGTGGAGGAAAGATATCCAGTGAAAAGATATCCAGGAGAAAGATATCCAGAAGGAAAAGATATCCAAGGAGAGAAAGGTATCCAGAGAGATATCCATAGAAGTAACCTGAGAGAAAAGTGGAGAACACAGAGGCCTGGTGAGCAGGGAGAAGCTGAAAGGGCGAGGCCACCAGACAACAGCCTCAGGAGTGAAAGCAAGGGCAGATGGCAACAGCTGCAACCTTGGCTCAGAGGGGTTCCTCCACACAGTAAGGCCAGAGAGATATCGTGGGAGTACTTGGGCCATCCCGAGCTGGAGGACAACCAGACTAGGCCTCAAGCCTTCCCTGAGAAAGACAGAAGAAAGCTCAAAGGTAAAGCTTCCATTTCTTGTAATAAAGCCTAGCATAGAAGAAAGGCAGGGGAAAGAAGTTTATCTGCATGACAAGGACATTTATAAGCAAAGACTAACAGATAATTTCCCTAAGAAGAGAACTGCCAGTATTAAACGTTGTGATGAGAGAGCTTTTAAAACTATAGCGGATGAAGAGCCATTGTTTTACCCGGTAGCCAGAAACCGACGCCCTAACCTAACCTCCAGACACTGGGAAACTGTAAGGCACGCTTTTAAAAAGCCAGAACTCAGCCATGCAGAAGCCTCAGACTCAGAGCCATCTGATATAGAATGGATGCAAGTGGAATCTGCGGGTGAGTAGGCTGAGGAACCAATGGAATGTACATATTGTACAGCAGTGAAGCTGTAGTCTATTTGGAGTTCCATGAATGCATAAAGTGAATGCAGTATTTGTCCTACTTTAAGTTACTGTGAAGTTAACAGTTATTACTTTGACCGTTTTGTGCTTTAAACCTGATGTAAGGACTGGTACAATTCTGTTACTTTCCAAAGCCGTTTGTTTTTGAACCATTTTTGTGCAAAGGGGAAATAAAGCCTTTTTCTTTTTCCCTCCATTTTGGTGTGAAGTTGTTCTTTTGGGAAGTTGGTAATGAGGTCGGCACAAAGGACCGCTACCTTTGACCCTCGCACCGGGCCAACCCCAATCACCCTAGTCTTGTGCGCTCCCCAGCCCTTCGGTGGAAAACTACGCCGCCACCAGGGGGGGCTGCGGGGGACACTGTACATGCAGGCTGGGCTGAATCACAGTTCCAGCCTGCACGTGCAGGCCTCTTCACGAGTCTGATCCCACAGGGCTAGACGTGCCCGGCGGGATCAGAATCGCGACTCCCTCTGTGCCTGATTCCAACCGGACGCACAGAGGTCCAGAACGTACACTACAGAATCGGGACCCGTGTATATAAAATTGCAGCAGAAATGCTCAGAATGCCAGCACTTCCATTTTAACCTATTTTAGTGTTCATCTGCTACTTTGTGCTTTCTTCTCCAGCAGCATAAAAATAATACACTAAAGAGTAGAATTTATAATATCTCTGAAGGAAGAGATCTTGCATTACTACACATTCAGCACCATACAGCAAATGCCGTTTTCTTGTAAATGAGAAGATGACCTAAAGAGCCTTAAGACCTACAATGCTTTTTCCTAGGTTTCTTGATTGTTTGTGACTGTAAATAGCATTAGTATAACTAGGTTCAGCATTGTGCGGCATTCTTTCAGTCCAATCCAACTTTATTTATAAAATTCCCTTTTTTAATTTCAGGACAATGCACAGATAAATGAGTCAACTACAATAATACTGACAAGAGTATACTTAAAAGAGACTATAAATTGAGAGCAAGTGAAACAGAAAAAACAAAGCACATTAATTAAAATGTAAATTGTTCATCAATATATGAAATCACATAGGATAGCAGCGTAAAAATAAAAGCATGACAGCTGACCAAAAAAAATTTTTTAAATGCACAAACAAGCACTCAACATCCAACAGTTGGATAATAGAAGAAAAGAAACCCACTTCCTCTGAATAAATGGCAACCTCCACCACCCTTCTTGCCACCTCGATTTTTGAACAAAACAGAGCGGGAAGGCAGAACTATAAATGCATAACAGAATCTTCCATGAACACCCAAATTTCAGTAATACAATCTAGCTCAATACCTTCCTTTAAAATCATGTTCTTCAAGTGATGACATGAAAACACTAAATAGTGATTGAATGGAATATTTGTCACAGAGGTAACTGCAGTCCCTGTCAACATTTGATTTTAGTAGGTAATCCTGGAAGGGCTGTATTTGTTTCTGTCACTAATTACAGTAATGGGAAAACTCTAAAATAACCCTGTTGATATCACAGGGGTTGAGGGCAACATGGCTATTAGAGTTCATTGGCAGGAATTGGGAGAGAGAGAGATTTCAGCCATTAGAGTTGGTTCATGCCTTCAGGACACCCAAATACAGTGGGCCTGATTCCATCCTGGATGTCCTGGCCCTCTGTGCACCTGGCCAGAACTGGACACACAGAGGGAGCCGCGATTCTGATCCTGTGGGGCACATCTAGCCCTGCGGGATCAGAATCACGAACAGGCCTGTATGTGCAGGCCGGGACCCTGATTCCATCCAGCCTGCACGTACAGGCCTTCACCAGCTAACTCAGTGAGGACTCAGGACTGTTCAATGGAGCCGCAGCGCCATGACATCTGATTGCCATGGCACCGTGTCTCCATTAAAAAGCCACAATCCCCGGCCACTGGCTACAAAGGTGCTTTCCCCACAGCCCGACTCCCAATCTGGCCTCCTAAGGCCAGGATTGGGATGCAGGGAATCTCTTCTGCCCCCTCCTGCCGCTTCCCAGCCCTGAACCTGCCGTCATCTGTCAACTAGGGAACTTATTCCACCTCCAAAGTGGAATAAGTTCCCCGTGCAAGCTGCCAGCCCTGGACGTACAATGCCGACTTTGGAATCGGCCCTTTATGTCTGGTGCCGACTTCTGCCCACTGCCTGCCCTAATGTCGCTCCCGACCTGCCCCTTTTCTGCCCCAACTATGTTCCCCGTACAGCTCGCGGGGAAGGTAGACTAAGTCGGGAAGGAGCCCAAATAGCAGGGATGAATGTCCCAATGAGACATCTACCCCCGCTATTCATGCCTCAGAATGACCCCCAGTGGCATAAATTCTGCCCAAGCAGCCCCCACAATATGGGAGGGCCCAGGCAGGAATGGGGTCCACACAACAGCACTGCCTCCGTTCCAGTCCCAGGGGTGTTCCTCCCAGGCTGAAATCTTGCAATAACGCAAGACTTCGGCCTGGGAGGAACAATTTCGAGCCTGGAATGGAGGCAGCACAGCAAAGAGATTAAAATAAGTTTTCTGCAGAGGACAATCAAAGTTGGAGCAAGGGGAGATGACAGGGGGTCACGGCACTGCTGGGGTGTGAGTTGCCACAGGGGGGCCAAAATAGGGGGGCCCTCAGCAAAGTTTTGCTTAGGGGCCCCCCATTAGAACTTTCATCACTGCTCACACAGGATCAATCACAGGGAAGGTACAGGTTGAGCAGGCGTGCAAAAAGAATAATTGCCCTCCTGAAGGAGGTGATGCGAGAAAAAACCAGTGATGGAATTCAAAAAGGCATGGGATAGACACAGAGGACCACTATATAGCAAGAGGATGGAACCAAAGTAACGTGTATAGCTTCACAAACAGAGAGGAGTAACCTGCCTGGAGCCGCAGTTATAACCTTAAGCAAAGGCATAGACGCAATTAACCTGCACAGAGCAGTAGGTGCAGCTGTACAATTCCAGCCACCTTACTGGGCAGACTAGATGGACCATGCTGGTCTTTATCTGCCACCAGTTACTATGCTACTATGTTAACGTATCACTTATCTAGTCTATATATGAGACATAATTAGGTTTGTTGTATAAGCATTCACTTACTTTCCATTCTCTTGTCCTCCTAGCACCTAAACCTTGAGTACTAGGAAAAGTAATGTGTATTCATGCACAGCAGCTGCCCTCTGGTTCAAGGCCTGGTGCTAGCTCTGGGCTTCTCACTCATATTTAGTTAACAGGGGTTTTTTTTATATACTTTATCATTTCAGTTTACATTGTAATCTCAACTTGGTAATGTAACTTGGATTTTTCTTAGGCAATGGAGGGTTAAGTGATTTGCCCAAGGCCACAAGGAGTGCTAGTGGGAATCAAAACCCTGGTCTCTTGATGCGCAAGCCAGTGCTTTAACCATTAAGCTACTCCTCCACTTTCTTTACTAGACCTTACAGTAATATGAAAATAAAAGGCAAGGATCAAAGATATTTTACAGCAGGGGTTCTCAATCCAGTCCTAGGGACACACCTAGCTAGTTAGATTGTCAGTATAACTGCAATGAATATGCATAATTTAATTAATTTTAATATAGACATTTATATTCCACTTTGCCGTGTGGCTCGTCAGATTTCAGAAAAGAGCAATATGATATAATAAATTATACATATGAGTCCTTAATCCTCTTACTAGAGAAACAGATATCTAACAGCTATTTACCATTCACATTTTCTAGTTAAACCGGGGCATTTGTTTATTAAACCGGGCTAATGGTTAACCCAGGCTATCTTTGATGAGGATAACAGACTATAGTGGAGGCGGTGCAAATTTCTCTCTTGCATATTCATTGTGGTCATCCTGATAACCCGCCTGGCTAGCTGTATCCTGAGGACTGAGTTGAGAACTACTGTTTTACAGCCAAGAACTGTCAAGGTCAGAAAAGACCAGTCCTCTCATCCTTTCTAATGTAATATAGAGTATGTTTGAGCTATTGTTACAGCTAACAGCTGTGCCTCCAACAGCTGATTTTCAATTCTGTAGTGCTGAAAAGTTGAAGACTTGCAGGTGTCAAGAGGAACATGACCTTTACCGTGACAGTAGAATTATATGTTTTCTGTTGTATTTCTCTTGCAGGTTGTGATCTTTGGTGAAGGGTTAGCTTTCTGTGGTTTCATACTTATGTCTGTGAATATGTACCTAACACTTACCCTGCTGTGCACAGTCTGCTCATGTTGCGTCTACCACACAAATAGATTTGTGTGTCAGTAAAGCAGTCAGTGTTTTTTTTTTATAATTTACTCTAGATTTCACCTAGAAAAAAATCTTGCAGAAAGAGTATGGATTTTTTTTGAAAGGTAATGATTTCTGAAAAAATCAGTAATCCTCTCTTTCCTAAGTGTGTTCTGTGGAAATAAAAATCTACAAATAAAAAATAAAAATAAATAATGTGGTGCCTTTTGATCTGACAACCTTATGGCGAGCTTTTGGGAACTACTTTCTTTTCATCAGATCAAAATGAGCAGGTCAAGTCAGACGTAAAAGCTTCTGAGCTATGACTCTGTGACCTATCCAATTAAACTCAAGCTAAAAATGCTTTCCCGTGCAACTTAGTAAAAGTTTTACATGCTTATTAAAATGGAAATTACGAGTCTATTCACAAAAGCATGGTAAAAATGCAATTTAATGAGGGTGACTAAGCTATTACCTCGGCAGTGTGGGCGATATAAAATGGTAATAATAACCTACAATATGTTACCATGGGCTACACTTTTTTTAAACACAGACCATGTTATTTTAGTGGATACATAATAATAGCATACCATCCAGTCTTTCTATAAGCACATAGTGCACTCCAACTTCCTTGTCAAAGCTCCAAGGCAGGAAGTGAGCTCTTGATTCCGTTGACAGATTGGAGGATGGAAAATGTAGAGGAGAGGAAGTTAACTTTTCAGTGTGGTGTCTTGTCTTCCCTGACTGTTACTCCTTTCAGTCTTGTCTTTTTGCTTTCTTTGTGGGTAAACGAGGAGAGAGGAGTGGCCCTATTGGTTGGGGCAAGTTACCTCAGGCCAGAGGGCCAGGGTTTGAGTCCTGCTAGAGGACAGCAACCTTGGGCCAGAAGCACTGGGGTTTCTAGTCTCACAAGTGCTCCTTGTGGCCTTGGGCAAGCCACTTAACCCTTTGTTGCCTCAGGTACAAAAACATAGATTGTGATCCATTCATGGGCAAAGGAAAACATATATACAGTACCTGAATGTACACCACTTCAACTGGTATATAAACCTAGTTAAATAAAAGCTTGGGCACTACTGTAGGTTGCTTACTCCTTTTTGTCTCTATTCAGCATTTGATTTTATAGTAGTGGCTTCCAAATTGTAAGTTGGGATCCCAAATGGGGTCACATCATCAGTGGATGGGGTCCAGAAACAGGGCTGCTCCCCTTCACTGTGATCTAAGCCCAGTAGTTACAGCATGGGGCTGCAAATCAGTGGACATTTTCCAGGCCTGTCCCTTCCTGTTAGATTGGGAGCGCATGCAGAGTACTGGAGTATGAGTGGCCTATGCCGACTTCTGTTCCTATGCCTTCATGCTTTATTTAACGGGAGGGGAGGGGGGAGAGGAAGTGGAGGAGAGGAGAGGAGAATACGGCTCTGCTATTTTGTTTCCATTATCTGGGGTTGCATAACATTTTAAGTGTTATAATGGGGTCAAATTGGATAAAAGTTCGGGAAGCACCGTTTTACAATGTGCAAGAGAGGGACCTTAGGGTGTGACTAGCATGTGACTAAAGTTTGCTAGATAATGGTTGAGTAGGTGTACAAGAAGCATACAAGGTGAGAGAGTGGTGAGGAGCATGTCTGGACAGCAGACACTGGATAGCAGGGGCAAAGAAGAGAGACTGCATGCAGCTAGGTAAGCAATAGAGAAGAGTTAAACCATACAGGGCTTAGAACGGACACTTTTCCCATGGGACGTTGCTTTTATAGTTATATTCGTAGTCATTTTTCAGCGTGGATCTAATAGTAAGGATAATTTCAGATTTTTTTGGCAGTTTCATCTGAAACAGAACTCTAAGGGGAGGGGAAGTGATACAAGTGAATATTCTACATCTAACCAAAAGGGGAGATTTTTATCTTAAGAGTGCCAGTTTTTCCAGTAATATTCCTATTATAAAACAGAGCATGTTGATAGCAATAAAAGTCTAGAAAAATAATGTCTCCTCCGTTTTTCCTTTAGGGCTTTATTTACTAAAGTGCATTAACAACATAAGATGGTAAGAAAAATCATACTGAGTCATATAGAAGGTTCATCTATTCTAATATCATTTTTCCTACAGTGGCCAGTTCAGGTCACAAGTACCTGTCATGATTTCAAAATGTTTTTCCATTCCTTGTTGCATGCACCTAGAATAAATGCGAGCTTTCCCAGACCTTACCCAACTAATAATTGTTTATAGACATGTCTAAAACCTTTTAAAGCCCAGCTATGTTAACGTCTTTCATCACTTCTTCCAATAACACATTCCACAGCTTAATTGTGCATTGCATGAAAAATTACTTCTCCAATTTGTTTTAAAAATGCTATCTCTTAGCTTCATGGAATGTCACCTTGTTTTAGTACTATTTGAAAGGATAAATAATTTTTCCCTATACACATGTTCATCTCACTATGATTTTTTAGGCCTCTATCATATCTCCCGACAGTTGTCTCCTCTCTAAACTGAACAGCCCTAACCTCTTTAGTCTACCTCTATAGGAAAGCTATTCTATCACCTTTATTAGGTGTGTTTCGCTTAAGTGATAGTGCCTGTTGTGGAAAATTCATCCAGGTGTTTGTTTGCCTAGTCCATCTGTTCACATGTAGAAACAGACACATGTGTAGCACCTGACAGTGCCCGTGTGGAGTCATTAGGTGAGCCCACATTAAGAGCCGTGTTGTTGCTAAGAACGTGGCTCTAGCGGTAATGTGCTCTCCACGCCGACTTTCCATCCATTCCCCACCTTATCCCGTGATTGCTGATTTAACATGCATTTTAGCATGCAGAGGTAGACATTATCATGTGGCCAGCCGTGCGTTAAAATACCTATTTACCTGCTAATCGGCTTTGGTAAAAGAAGTCCTAAGTATACACATTTTGCATCATCTCTCTCTGAATCTTTCCTAGTTCCGCTACATCTTTTCTCAGATTGGGTGACTAGAACTCGACACCTAGCATAGGGCATAGCACCACAGTGTCCTCCTGGGGCAGTTTCTCCAAATGGGTTAGTTTTGCGCATATCATGACAGTCATGAACCTCACTTCTAAGCCAGAGCATGAGGAGTAGGATCTCAGTCTCTCAAATTTACTGCTAATGCTTGACGTAGCACTTGCATCATTCCACCTGCTGGAGTTCATAAGATGTAACATGTATGGGTAGTTTGTCAAGCATGTTGCACCCAACGCAATGGGTAGTTTATCAAGCTAGGTATGATAAGGAAAGGAATGGAAAATAAAACAAAAGATATTATAATGCCTCTATATCGTTCCATGGTGAGACCGCACCTTGAATATTGTGTGCAATTCTGGTCGCCGTATCTTAAAAAGGATATAGCAATTTTAGAAAAGGTACAGAGAAGAGCCACCAAAATGGTAAAGGGGATGGAAGGATACTCCTATGAAGAAAGGCTAAAAAGGTTAGGGCTCTTTAACCTGGAAAAGAGACGGCTGAGGGGAGATATGAAAGAAGTCTATAAATTAATGAACGGAGTGGAACGGGTAAACGTCGATCGATTGTTTACCTTATCAGAATATAGAAAGACTAGGGGACATGCAATGAAGCTACAGGGTAAACTATTTAAGACTAATAAAAGAACATATTTTTTCACTCAACGTGTAATCAAACTCTGGAATTTGTTACCGGAGGATGTAGTAAAGGCTGTTAGTGTAGCTGGGTTTAAAATAGGTTTGGACAAGTTCCTGGAGGAAAGGTCCATAAACCATTATTAAGAAGTGACCGAAGATATCAATGCTTGACCCAGTACAAGCATTGTGGAACTTGTGTCTCTTGGGAAAAACTCCAAGGTAAATATGACCTAGATTGGCCACTGTTGGAAACAGAATACTGGGCTTGATGGACCTTGGTCTGACCCAGTATGGCATATCTTATGTTCTTATGTAAGCATGTAGCACCCAACACAATGGGAAATATTTCTGTATCTTTCTGCCAAATTTTCTTGGTCTCTGACTGCATTTCCTGGTGTTTCATGATCTTCTGACTCTCCACGCAATTCACAGAGTAATCGTTTGGAACTGATACCTCTATCAATGCTGTTCAGGTGTTTTTCTCCTTAACCACTAGAATCAGCTTCCTCGCATCCAGTTTTTTATCGATCGGAATGGGAGTATCCCAGGTGATCATAACCTCTTCATTCTCTGTAATTCTCTTAGGGTCATGATTCCAGTGCTTTTTGGGCACAATAAGAACATAACATATGCCATACTGGGTCAGACCAAGGTCCATCAAGCCCAGTATCCTGTTTCCAACAGTGGCCAATCTAGGTCATACGTACCTAGCAGTATCCCCAAGAGACACAGGTTCCACAATGCTTGTATTGGGTCAAGCATTGATAGCCTGGGTCCCTTTTTAATAATGCTTTATGGACCTTTCCTCCAGGAACTTGTCCAAACCTTTTTTAAACCCAGCTACACTAACAGCTCTTACTACATCCTCCGGTAACAAATTCCAAAGTTTGATTACACGTTGAGTGAAAAAATATTTTCTCTTATTTGTCTTAAATAGTTTACCCTGTAGCTTTATTACATGCCCCCTAGTCTTTCTATATTCTGATAGCGTAAGCAATCGATCTACGTTTACTCGTTCCATTCCATTCATTAATTTATAGACCTCTATCATATCTCCCCTCAGCCGTCTCTTTTCCAGGTTGAAGAGCCCTAACCTTTGTAGCCTCTCTTCATAGGAGTATCCTTCCATCCCTTTTACCATTTTGGTGGCTCTTCTTTGTACCTTTTCTAATAACGCTATATCCTTTTTAAGATACGGCGACCAGAATTGCACACAATATTCAAGGTGCGGTCGCACCATGGAACGATACAGAGGCATTATAATATCCTTTGTTTTATTTTCCATTCCTTCCCTTATGATACCTAGCATTCTATTTGCTTTCTTGGCCGCTGCTGCACACTGGGCAGAAGGTTTCAACATGTTATCCATGATGACTCCTAAATCTTTTTCCTGGGTGGTGGTTCCCAATGTGGAACCTTGCATTGTGGAACCATAGTGTGCGTTGTTCTTTCCTAGGTGCATAAATTTGCACTTGTCCATATTAAATTTCATCTGCCATTTGGATGCCCAGTCTTCCAATTTATCCAGATCCTCCTGCAGTTTTCCACAGTCCACTTGGGTTTTAACAACTTTAAACAGCTTTGTGTCATCTGCAGATTTGATAACCTCACTAGTTATTCCCTTTTCCAGGTCATTTATGAATATGTCAAAAAGTAGTGGACCCAGTACAGATCCCTGGGGTACTCCACTATTCACCTTTTTCCATTGGGAAAATTGGCCATTTAGCCCTACCCCTACTTTTTTTCTTGTGCATGCTTGTGGATTTTCACTCATTCCTTCTAGCTTGTCCAAGTTTGATGATGGAGACAGATTCTGCACATTTACTCTCATATTTCAGCACTTTTTGTGCATTTGAATCCAAGGATGCAGTTAAACAGGCCTTTAGGCCTATGATAGTAGCTCTGTATGTGTAATCAATCTCTGAGGACTAGCCTTCCTTCAGCTCTAGGGATGTATATTCTTGCCATAGACTGATTCTTCAATGGGCATGGGGGAGTTTTTGAGTTCACACATCAAGCTTTGTAAAATCTTTAAAAGGCTAGTCCACAACCCCAAAGCTGTAATTGCCAGCTAATTGATGGCTTGCATGTTTCGTGATGTTAAAGCACCTTTCAATAATGTTTTTAATCTCCTGTAGTATTTCTTTACTGATATTTTCTGCTTGCGTGTCGTTCCTTCTTCTACTCTGAGATACTTATATACGCCTTCCTGTTCAAGGTCCTTGATGCCACAGCCTTCAGCCAGGAAGATGTTTTCCATTTTGCTCAATTTTCCTCTAAAAAAAAGTTGCCTTAGCACTTTTGTCAATGCCAAAGGTCATCATGATGTTGTCATAAAAGCTTTTCATCAGACTGAGTTACTCTGCTATTGTTGGTCGCTGGAATTATAGAGCTTCAGATCGTCTACAAATAATAAATGAGATGCTGTTTCTGGGCTGTTACCTTCTTTAGTATTCATGCTAAATGCATTTCCTAAAGAAATGATAAGAGTACTCATTGGATTAAGCACTACACAAAACAGAAGGGGCAGCAGGGAATCCCCTAAAATATTTCTCATTGGATCCTGATGTTAAGGAATAATATACTCACCATCTTCATATTTCGAAAAGAGTGTGGTTTGCCATATTGTCATGGTAAACTTAATGTACTCTATCAAACCAGGATTTATTTTATATATTTCAAGGCAATTTATCATCCGTGAGTGTCGGATGCTCTAAAAAGCTTTCTTATAATCAATCCATGCTATACTGAGATTTCTACTTTTCTTAGCGATGGCCATGATAGCCTTATTCAACATTAACTGGTCTTTGGTGCCATATGCCCCTCTCTTGTTGCCCTTTTGCTCTATTGCCATGATCTTATTGGACTCAATATGATCATATATTCTGTCTGTGTCGATTGTAGGTAAAAGCGCTGTTGGTCTATAATTGTTGGGAATATCACTAGGATCTCCTTTTAGAAGGAGAAATGTTCTTCCTGTAGTAAGCCATTGTGGTGTTAACTCTCACAGGGTAAACAATTGATTTTTGCATTTCACCAGGTCTAGGTGTAGTAATGTTAACTATTTGAGATATGTTAGTTTCTTCATCTGGACCAGGGCTCTTCCAGTTTATAGCTTGCTTTAACCTCCTCACAAGCTCATTTGCTGTAACTGCCGGCCATTCCATATGTGTGATGTTTGCTCCTTCTAAATGCTCCTGTACACAGGGTTATTCTGCTTCTTGATTGTGCTTTATGGAGTCCTTGTATAGTTTTCTCCAGAAGCTTTCTGTTTCAGCTTTGGTTGGTAGTGTTTTTGTTATCTTAATGGTCTTTCCCAATTCCCAATTGTTTTGGGTTCTCTCTAAATAGCTTATTTTGTTATCTCTCTTTTTTGTTTTCTTCATATTATCACAGTTTTTGTGCTTCTGCTGCTACTTCCAATTTATTATTGGAACATATAAATTTTAGGTTTTCTTCTGTTAATGCATCATGCTTCAGTTTGATGTCTTGAATCTTCATTAATATATTTGATCTTAATCCTTTCATATATCCATCGGGGAGATCTCTGCATCCAATGACTCTATTTTTCCCTCAATGCGCTTTTTCCAAAGAGGAACTATTATTGTTTTCTTTTTCTTCTGGCCCTGCACTTTAGCTGGTATTTTTCTAGTGGTAATAATTTTAGCTGCAAAATACTGTATTCAATTTGTTTTAGTGATGTCAATAAATGGTCCCTTTATACTGGATATGGCCTTGTTCATCTTTATAATCATACTTTTAAGCTTAGGTCAGGACCGTACCTAGCCTTGTGTGAGCGGTGTGGCCGCACAGGGTGCAAAGGCTTAAGGGGTGCATTTTGGCTGTCTGCTATT
The DNA here is from genome assembly GCA_033557465.1 of Ichthyophis bannanicus. Lineage (NCBI taxonomy): Eukaryota > Metazoa > Chordata > Amphibia > Gymnophiona > Ichthyophiidae > Ichthyophis > Ichthyophis bannanicus. The sequence goes on from CM066034.1 coordinate 950,768,124, forward strand.
GCCTGTCACTGCCACTTTTTCTTCATTCAATGGCGGCAGGCAACAGCAGACATCTGAAATACCCCCTTAAGCCTTCTCGCAGCATGCTAAGCACATCTGTATCTCCCTGCTCTGACGTGATGTCAGAGAAGGGAGGGACAGATCTGCTTAGTGCGCTGGCAACTTACACAGCGGGCGTGCCTCTTCTCTCCCACCATGGGGGAGGGGGGAGCGCACGCCCATTGTGCAAGTCTCACAGGGCGCGATTCAACCCAGCACATTCATAGTTTTCCATGTGGACTAGGAGTTCGATCTTGAATTCCTCCATCTCTGGGTCTTTCTCTCCCTTTCTTCCTCCTCTTCAGTTGATTGGTTGACCTGTCCTGTAGTTCCAGATCTCCAAGCTCCAACTCCCGTTCAGCTGCGCTTTCTATTTCTGTGTATTCCTTTCTTCTGGTGCTCTCACCCAGGTCTCCTCCTCTTCTCTGTATTTCTTTTTCCATGGAAGCCCTCAGTTGCTGCAAGATGTTATCATTCACATATTTCTTTGCTTTGATCTGTGAAATTAAAGATCTTAATTTGCATCTGTTGCTTTTTGCAGTTTTTCTTGTGGCAATTTTCCTCTTTCTTCCAGTTTTTGGTGGATTCTCGTTGTATACCCTCTAGATTTAAATATAGGGTCTGTAGCCTAAAAGTACCAGTTCCTTATCTCCTCCTTATCTGCAGAAGTCCACTTAACCGTAGTTAATCCTCGTAACCTCTTCATTAATTTCTGTGATTTATCTCCTGCCACAGAGGGCCCATGAACAGTCTCACCATGGCCTTGATCTGCGGCAGGGACGTTATCCACATCTGCAGCGCTTGCACTATCGCAACCACCATCGTTAGCCCTATTGCGTAAGCTACAGGTGGGCACCTTTTTATCCTGGGCGACGTGCGGCCAGTATGTATTTTTCTTTTTTGTTCCAACCATACATCAATTGTAGTGACGCCTTGCTGGGATTCAGTATAGAATTTATACAATCAGGTCACCCCGGGAAGGTACCCAGCAAGACTTGGGGAGAGAACTATAAGCTCACCCCCTAAGAGAACCACAGTAATTCACCAACCGCAGCTAGTGAATTTTATGCGGCACTTCCCCTTGACCCCTTGTTCTCCCTGTGTGTGTGTGTTTGTATTTTTATGTGTCTTTAAATGGTGTGTGTGAGTGCAGCAGAGTGGCAGAGGTGTGTGTGTGTGTGTGTGTGTGAATCCAGCATCTCCCTTTCTGTTTTCTTTACATTGTCATTGGCTTGATTTCAGAAGCAAATAAGCAGTGTGGTAGAAAGACACTGTCAGGGTAATATTCAGTCCATGGCAGTCAGCATGTTTTTTTTTTTTTAATGTCGGTCACCATGGGTAAAAATATCTAGATATTTGGCACCTGTATCTGGATGCCAGCCATACTTATTATCTGGATTTAGTGGTCAGTGGCAATATAGCAACATCTGGATTCTGGCACGATAGCGTTTAGGACAGCTTTTTTTCTATCCGGGTATCGGCTGTTCCTCAGCTCTGCCGGCAGAGCACCCCAATACTATCCAGATCATTCTGAATGGTCAGAAAGAATATTCAGCAACAGTAACTGGATTCCAGAAGAATTCAAAGGTGATATTCTGATGAAATTTATGGAGCCATTTCTGTTGAAGCTGCTGGAAATTCTGTTTATAAAAGATTTGAAGAGTGAACAAGTACCTAGCGTGCCTTCCCATAATACCAGCAGCAAAAAATAGCAAAAGCTAATGGTGTTTCTTAAGAGATACTCTTAAATAATGGAAATCCTGAAACTAGAGAAGTTACTGGACGTTGAACAGTAGGAAGGAAATAAATGTGTGATTCTTGCAGATCAAAGGCAAGTCTGAGCACTGAGAAAGGAGACGTTGCATAGCAATTATGACTGCAGCTAAGACTTATTAAAGCAAGGATTTTATTGTTCTCGCCATTGAAGATGGAATCCGCTGTGAATATGACCAAAACATTTGAGCATCTTGAAAAACTATAAGGCTCTATTGATTCTCTTTCATAAGAAAAGTTGGAGACTAGATGATTTATATGTGCAGGAGGAGACAAACAGAGAATTACAGTTGAGATAGTGAGTTTTATACATTGTACTCCTGGCTAAAAGGCCACGCTATGTGCTGACTTTTGATGCTTCTGCTGTTCCTGTAGGTTCTTCATGTTAACTAGAGTAACTGCAGAAAATACGAGCCTTCCTGGAAGGTTTAGGAAGTGCAAGATTTGTTACTTTGAAGACTGATTGTGCCTGACAATTTTTACCATAAATGTAAAACGGGAATCTTTTAATGCCTCTGCACAGTATAAAAACCTTCTCCTGATTTCCTGTGAAATATAATAGGCATGTGGAAAATCCATCACAGTAATCCGGGTGTATTTCGAAACTAGATGCTATGGCCCTATTTCTAAAATGTGAGTTGCAGGGCTGCACATCCCGATGGAATGTGCAGCATCTCAATCCAGCGCTCCCTATACGTTCTGTGCTTCAGAATGGAGAGAGCTGGGAGGGGGTGTGATCGGGGGTGGAGCGGGGTGGGCCACCCGGCAGCACATACAGTGGTGATTTAAACGGAACATTTTGCCTGATTCGGCAAGGGGCACCACCATCAGGGCTGGGCTGGGTGTGGGAGGGTCCCTGTCACCCAATCCAGAGGCCAGCCGTGGGTCTGAGATGTATTGGTATAATATTTGCAGTGTTGCCTTTTGATAGGTAGGGTTTGGTGCTTTGTGAGTCCTGGCAGTGCTGTTATGATAGGGTGGATTTGCTATGAGTTCTAAATGGTCAGTGTTTATAATACTTCCTAATGGGCCTGGCGGTTGCCACTGGACTATAGTAACGTAGAAATCTGTTAGTCTTTCTTTATCCAGACACTCATTAAGAAGCATGTTTACTAAAAATGCTTGTTAACATTATACAAATATTTATGCAAATGAGGCTCCCTATGCAAATGAGGCCTCACAATTAATCTCCACACATGGCCGCACACCCCCCTTGGGCCGCCCCTGCATAGTTGGCACATAAAAAATCAAATTAAACAAGACCAATTAAAAAAGGAAATAGTAGGAAATAGTATAAAAACTGGGACATTGCCAGGATATGGTTAATGGCACCCTTATAAACAATTCAAATCAATTTGAACAAAAGAACCACATTCCCATTGCAGTAATATTAGACACACCTATGATCAATTGTCTTGAAACAACCAATGAATGATGATCCTAATGTTTAAAATGGCACATTCACTCTCTGTTCCATTTTCACAATGACAAAGACAAGAGAGCTGCCTGAGACTGTCAGAAAAGCCATTATCACCAAACATCAAACTTCAAAGGGGTACAAGGCCATCTCCACAGACCTTAGGATTCCTGTGTCTACAGTTCACCGCTATTAAGAAGTTTTATGCTGATGGAACTTTCAAGAACATCCCAAGATGTGGTGAAAAGAGGAAAATTAATCCAAGAAGGCTTTGAAGGTTAGTGCAAACTGTTGGAAAAACACCACATACAACATTCAAAGAGCTTAAGGCTGACTTGGAGTAATCTGGAGTGGTGTTTTCAACCCGCACCATATGTTGCACACTAAAACAAAGACGGACTTCATGGGTGAAAGCCAAGACTGCTCAGAGACTGACATAGAAATGCATACCTGATCTTTGCCCAAATCCACCTTGCGAAACCACAATCCTTCTGGGAAAATGTTCTGTGGACAGATGAAACCAAACTACAGGTCTTTGGCAATGCAGACCAGTGATGCATTCACAAGTGAAGAAATTAAGCTTATAAGGAAAAAACACACTTCCTACAGTTAAATATGGTGGAGGTTCCATAATATTGTGGAACTGTTTTGCTGCCTCAGGAACTGGAGGCCTGGAAGGTATTAAAGGACTCATGAAGTCCGAGGGCTACCAAGATATTTTGGAGTGAAATGAGCTACCTAGTATCAGAAAGCTAGATCTGGGTTGAAGGTCCTGGGTCCTCCAGCAGGACAATGACCCAAAACATACATCCGAAAGTACAAAAGAATGGTTAACAAGGAACAAATTGACTATTTTAAAGTGGCCAGCAATGAGACCTGATCTCAATCCAATCGAGAACCTTTGGAAAGAGCTGAAATCTACCATTGGTAAAAGGAATCCTTGAAATATTAATGAGCTGGAACAAATTGCATTTGAAGAGTGTTAGGAAACTACCAGCAGACAGATGTACCGAACTTATAGATGGCTACAAGAAACGTTTGGAAGCTGTCATCACTGCCAAGGGTTGTGCAACCAAATATTAGTGAAACGTGCCATTAATCCTGTCCAAGACATAATTTGTTTTTTTTTTCTCAGAAATTACTAAGTAGCACAGGCATCTCTTTTTTTTTGTTGTATATCTTTTAACATACTATGAAAATATTATGACATACAGTTGAAATATTTTAATAATTTCTCAAGATACTGTACAAAACATACCTAAAATGCAAGGGTGCCAATAATGTTGACCATAACAGTAGTAATTTTGGTTTGGGACACAAGTGATTAAGGCATGGGCTTGGGCCGTAATACTGGCGTGGGGCTTTGCACTAACATCAGGGGAGCAGGTACAGTTGTCCCCCTGCAGTTACTTCTTGTTGCTGCAATGAACCCACCATGGAAGCAATTAACACTTGAGCAGCACTGTGGTAGGACCACCCCTGTCCCCCCCCCCCCAAGCATCACCAAGACATGCATTACTTGGGTAGCGTGGAGTTTCTTAGTGCAGGGTCCCACACAACCCCGCTCTACCACTTTAGTGAGCATATCCCTCTATATAACTGATTAGTTTATTCAAGCAAGATGCAGAAATGATTTCAAAGCTATAACACTGCTTGAAATTTGCTTTTCTAGTTGCATCGGTAATAGGTTTGTGATGTCCAATTTCACAGAATAGCGAACAATGTTGGCACTAGTTCATGCTCCTCTCATGTGGTGTTACACTTCATCTTCAGGAATTGATCCATGCATTGTTTCAAATAAATATTTCTTTGATTTCTTGAAAAGTCTTCAAATAATGGATAGTAATACTCAGCAGCTACTTCTGAATCTGTTGTTTATAAAACACTGGACATTTTTATACCTAAAAACGGTCTGTTAAAACTCTTGACAGTCAGATGGCTCATTTTGTATTCTCCATTTAAGTGCTTTAATTAGTGTCACTGAATTATATTTCATTATTTGTCTTCTTTTTTTTTCTTCCTTACAGGTCAGTGACGGGTTTAGACAAGGAGTCTGATCTTGTGCACATGGAGGCTCGGACTACTGATGGACGTGAGTGTTTCCTGATCACCAATAATAAAATAATTCTGATATATAGTTTTTATTAAATTACTTGTTTGATGAGAATAATGGTATATTTTAGACTTCATTTGTATTTAGCTCACATCTTTCCAGCAACAGTTCAAACTAAGAGACATTCAGGTATGGTAGTCATTTTCCTGTCCTTCGGGGACTTATAATCTAAGTTTGTACCTGAGACAGTGGAAGGTTAAGTAGTTTGCTCAAGGTCACAAGGAGTGTCTGTGGGGTTTGAACCCTGATCTCTTTGGTTCTAGGCTGCTACTCCACTCCTATTAATGTTACTAGTAAAAGAAAATCAGAGGGCCTAAACTTAGGGATGTTATGTTAAGGACATAAGTTAGACATCTGTTTTCAGTGAAATCAGAGAATCTGAAGGCCCGATATTCAGTGGCGGCAGACGGCACTGCTAAAAGCAGTTAACCGCCGCTGCTGAATCTCAGACCTGGATATGCAATGCTGGGACCACATTCATCCACTGGCAGTAAATATCTTGGTCAGCCAGATAGTGATGAACAGGGCCATACTGAGTGTAAATCGCGCCCTGTGCGATTTGCACATCCGGCATGCGCATCCCCCTCCCCCCCCCCCCCCCCGCAGCAGGAGAGAAGAGGCGCGCCCGATGTGCAAGTCGCCGGCATGCTAGCAGATCTGTCCCTCCCTGCAAGAGGCTTAAGGGGCGCATTTTAGCTATCTTCCATTGCCTTCTGCCGCTGAGAGAAGAAAACGTAGCGGCAGCAGGCAACGACAGACAGCTAAAATGCGCCCCTTAAGCCTTTGTTCCCGGAGGACGGGAACCGAAAGTATTTATATCTAACCTGCGAAGGGGAGTGGTGAGAGTAGGGGTGGAGAGTGGGAGTGGTGGGGAAAGGGCTACACATCAACATGGATTCCTCATTTTATATATTTTCCTTTTCAGGGATTTTTTGTTTTACAGATTTTGTATTTTTCATGTTCATCTGGATTTCTGAGCAGAGGGCAATGACCTGATGAGCTTTGAGAATATTCTTTTCTCATAATTTGAATTTTATCAAAGTGTACCAGTCCATCTGTGGTTGCCTTAGATTGTCCCTGATTTTGTCCTGTGTGCATGATCAGCGCTCTGTCTTAATCACTCTCAATTAGGTTAGAAAGTGCAATTTTAGTATGGCCTGCCTACTAAGACTCTTGTTTAAGATTTGAAATTTAAGCTCATTCAACAATCATGTGCTTAAATAGCAAAAGTGCCAACGAGCATGCTGTTTGTCATCATTAGCTATTAAAATCTATTTGTCTAGCTGGCTACACATCGAACTTAAAATTGTAATAAATGGAATTTACTTTTGTTTGCCTCCTTGTGTTGCTATTACTGTCCATAGCACTCACAGTTTCAGTAATTAACCATTAAGCAAATGTACATAAAATCTCTCTAGAAAATTAGTGTGGATGTAGGGAGAGGTAGAAGTTATTAAACTTACATTAACATTTTGTTCTAGAGAAACATAAAAATGGCTCTAATATGCATCGGGATTTTCACTTTGTAACTTATAGGGGCATTTTTTTATTGAAAAAGCTTGATCTTTTTTTTCTTACTGACGCAAAGCTGAATAAATAATAAATCACCCTCCCTCTGATTATCTTTAGGACTTCTGATTTTAAGTTAGGCATAGACATTTCAGATCATCTCAAGCTCACCTTTAAGCTACTCCCACATATCGACAGCTGAGATATGAGTGGATCAGGAATGCCGCCTTTGCTTACAATGCCCTGGCTTGCTGGAACTTCCTCCCCTTGAAAATTTGCTCTGAAACCTCATTCAAGAAATTCAAGAAACTGGTGAAAACCTCGTTTCCCAACAGGCCTTTCAGGATTAAGATTTGAACGGAATCCCCCCCCCCCCCCCTCCGCCATCTCTGCTAGTGTATCTTTTTTGTTTTGGAGAATTACCTCCTACACTCCTCCTGCTTCCCCCTTGACTTCTACTATTAGTGTTTTTCTTTATTTTGGCTGTTTATGTTCTGTTATCACTGGTTTTGTACGCCTCTTAGATATTTACCCTATGGGGATGCCATTAGCGGTATATCAAATGGCTCAAATAAAATAAATAAATAAATGAAACACTCCCCCACCCCATGCAAAATAATTAAAAGGTGTTTATTGGATGAACACCTGACAAATATCACTTTGCCTAGTACACTCTCGCCCCCGCTCTGGCTTGTCTTATGTTCTCTATTCAGTTTTTGTGCCTTTTTGTGCTAGCAATTCTAAGTGACATAAATGTATTGTACATATTTGATTCCTCTGAAAAAAGGCACCCAGCAATATTATCCATGGTGCAAAAACACTGATAAACACCGATGACTTTTGTACTCTCAAAGGACCCCTAATTAAATGGAAAATAAAAATCTAAATTTACAGTTTCTTCTTATGACAAGAAAACAATCTAGATATTATTATGGACGTTTAAATTTTTTGTTCTGTGTGGCTGTGGCCGACAAATGCTAGGAACTATTAGGAATGGAAGATAGAATAAAACAGGGAATATCATGATGCCTCTGTTCACTGTGCATTTCATTTCTTATAGAACTTTTATTCTGTTTTGTCTTGATGTCCTCTTCAACATATAGCACCTCCCATTCACTCTATCACTCTTGTATCCTATTGGTTATCCTCATTTCACCAGGTCTCTGAGATGCCTATTATACAGTATCAATCACTTCATTTGATGCTGTATATTCAAACTCTCTCTTCCTTAGCGTCCCTCTAGTCCAGTCCCGAAACCATAGAGTTGTGAACCTCCACCAGCAGCTTTGGAGACTGAACATCTTCATCTCTTTGATCATCCAGCTATATGCAGCCCCAAGGACCGCCCACACATCAGTATCTCAGTCTCCAAGCAGCTTGGAAGTCAGAGCCCAGAACTGGGCTCCTTAGGAACAAATAAGCAGAGCTTTAGTGTTTTATTATTTTCTAGATTTAGGTGCTGGGCTGCTGCTGTGGAGGAAATCTTTGACTGTGTCCCTTCTGTCTTTCTCTAATCTGTTTTTTTCTCTCTGTCTCTCTCTGTCAGTCTCCCCATAGGTCAAACAAGCAGGGGAGCTGCACAGGACACAGGTCTCCTTTCTACCTAACCCCCTTGGTGGGTGAGGAGAAGGTTGAAGACAATTACAGGCAGCAATTGAATACAGCAGTAGGCTCTGAGGGTCCCCTGACTGATTTAGGGGTTCCCCGAGCTGCCCTGAGCGGTTATTACTCTGTTATTGACTCTGATAACTGCTACTCAGAGCTTGTGACATGCACGCTGGACAGCACTCTCAGTGTTTTGACCCCCCCTTCACTCCTGTGTGTGGGTGAGTAGAGTTTGAAGCTTTTTCTTTCTAAAGGCAGTGGTGGAGGCCTTGGGGTGGGCTGGAATCAGCTCTGGGGAGTGTTTTAGACATTTTGGGTATTTTTTCTGGTCCTTTTTTTGGCGGGATCGGGTCCAGCGGCCATTTTGGATTTTTTTCAAAGTTGTTTTTCTTCGTGTTTTTTTTTAGGGATAGGAGCTTCGTTTTTGCATTTCTTGGTCAGATTTCAGCTAATTGACTCCAGCTCTATCTGATCCTGCAATTTGGAGCGTTTTTGAGCACTTTTAAAAATCGCGATTTTTTTTTCTGCTCTGCTTCAGCAAGGTGTTCCTGCTTTGCTGGCAAAGGGCTGTGTGCATAGCCATGCCTCCTAGTCCTCGGTGTCTGGTCTGTGGCATTCGTAGAAGTAGTAATTTGGCAGCCCGAGTCTGTGCCACTGGTTCTGCTGTGGGTGCTGGCATGGAGGATCCTCTGGAGGGCTCCAGTGCAGATCTCCCACCTGTATCTACAGAAGGGACATCAGAGCAGGCAGAGACGGTCCTTGGTCCGGGGATTTCTGCGGTGCCGGAGCGCCTGTTGGCGGGGGGCGTCCGGGAGGGATCCCTGGGAGTTCCACCCGCTTTTTTCTCTCTCATGCAGGAGGCTCTGGCTCTCTTGCAGCCGGCGGGGGGAGGCTCAGTCCTGCCCCGCCGTGGGCTAAAGCGTCCACTTTCAGTGGAGGGAGACACTGGTCCACAAAAGAAGAGCCGGCCCCCGAGTGTTGCGGATTCTGCGCCTCCTGGGGACGAGTCACTGGATATAGCCTGCTGGTATCTCCCATCAGCCTCCAGTGTGTCCAGTCTCCTTGCAGCAGGAGGACATAGTGAGCCTAGCTTCTGGGCTCACTTGGGGGGAACAGATAGGAGCATTTAGTGTGACAAATTCTGATTTTACTTTTGATTTTTACCTTTAATTTACAGTAATTTTAAATTTGAGCCTGGTTCTTTAAATTAGTAGCAGTTCTTGCCTTCCCTCCTTGTCAGTGATTTTCACTTGCTGCAGGCATTTGCCGGTGCAGATCTCTCTCCCTGGACTGTACGGGAGAAAGCTCCGGGACCCGTACAGCCACACTGAAGCGGTGTGGGACGGAGCCTCTCCGTTGCTGCGGGATTTAATTTTAGTCTGTGGAACCGGCTGAGCGATCCTCGCCGCGGCTGCCAGGCGCATCAGCGCAGTTTGAGGATCGGAGGAATTCAAGGAGGTAGGAGCAGGCTGTGTGGCTTTCGGCCCTGCAGGTAAGGCCTTTGGGCTCTGTCGGTCTGCTGAGGCCTCATTTTTGCAGCGGCGGCTGTTCTTGGCGCCAAAATTCATTGGCGAAGGGGCGGCCATTTCCTCTCTAGGTATTTGGACCGCATGGCGAGCATTGCAGTGAACTGCCTGCGTGAGGAAAACAGGCAGAATAGCTAAATTTTTGGGCCTAGTGATTGTTTCTTTCTTTTGTTTGTAGTTTTGTTTTTTTTTGAGGCCAGGGGGTTCCTCAGCATTAAGGGGGACTGTTGTCAATCCTCTCTATAGAATAAATAAGAATAAACTTAAAAACAGGACAGCAGTTTTGGCATTGATCCCTGATACCACATGTTCTTTCCCTCCTAATCATGTCTCTGAGGAGCATCTGTTCAGGCCCAGGATATTAGGCAAATTGCCAGCTTTTAGGTTCAAGGGCAGAGCCCTAACTTGTAGTTTGCAGGAGAGAAAGCCTAGAAGTGTGCCTTTATGTATTCTATAGTGACAGTTGCCCAAAATTCACAGGGACAGGTTTAGGAAACCTTAGGATGTACAAGAATAGACTGGCAGTTAAACTGTCAACCGAGAAGTGCCTATGCTACGGTCTATGGCCACCAAAGGGCAGCTGGTACACTCAATAGTGCCTTTCTATGACTGTGCAGGCAGCCATTATCTGCAGGTCAGGATAAAAATCACCACAGAGCCTCGGTGCTGTGATGTAAGGTCTGAGAATCCAGTTTATATGACCAAGATTTAAAGCTCTTAATTTCTGTATCATTGGTTGGGCTCTGCTGCCCTAAAGGCCACCGAATGACAGCGCTGCTCATGAATCACATAAAGTATTCAGTGCCCCCATCCCTGGGGGGTGAGTGGTACAATACAAAATCATATTACTCATCAGGTTCACACAGGCGACAACCTCTCAGACCTCCATTTTCAAGGTGGTCGGTGTATTCCACTGCTATTTCTCTGATTTCAGGAAGGCCTGGTGAGGTGCTTGTGGGTTTCATAGCAACACTTAACCCTAACCTTAACCCTAACCCTAACCCTTCCCAGGAAATTCTCATCTATTACTAGAGCAGGGTTTCATTTCTTTTCATTTCTCTGGTTGTGGTTAATGCACAGCGTTAGGGTCTGTGTTCGAAAGCTTGGGTCCCACGGACTTCGGTGGGATTTCAATAAGAAAGAGAAACTCGCTTTAGTGAGAGATAGCCTTGTTCATTTTTAGCTAACACTGTTGCTTTTACTTTTGATTTTTACCTTTTGCGCCTGAATCCCAGGGACACGACACTGTTTGCTTCCAGGGGTTCTACTTTCTATTTTGCTCTTCAGCTCCCTGGCAGATGCAGTAGGCTGGCAGGGTGTGGGCAACGCCTCCTGCAATGCAGAATCCCCCTGGATAAGGGGGGGGGGAAGGACAACTGGGTGCAGCGGGGGCTGGTAGCTTCTTGCAAAGCTATAGTAGCAGTTCAGGTAATTTTAGCTGATCTGCTTTGGATTTCATTGGAGTTGGCGGAAACTTGGTTTTTGGAGTCCTCTACTTTAAAAAAAAAATATATATATATTATCCTTCCGCTATCCATAGAGGGTCCTATAAAGCGTTAAAGTCGGTTTATATGGCGGGATAATATTTTGGCTTAGCTGCTGTGATATAGCGCTATGTTCTGCTGTAAACATATTCAGGTCAAAAGGAATTATGGTGATAACTCTCTTGGACAGTTGTAACAGATGCTTGGCTGAGTGCCATGGCCAGCCCACAGATGTGGAATGATCTGCCATAAGCTTTATGTCATGGGAAGGATTTTATAGTTGTGTGGTTTCTTAATGGAAAATGTTCCCGTTTAGTTTGGCTTTGCCCAAATTATAAGATTTTACGGTAGATTTGTAATGTCTTCATTTTGGATATATGTGGTTTAATTTTACATATGGAAAAGGCAGCTCAGCGGAGAGGGGTTGCAAAATAGAACTCTGGCCTTTGAAGCTATCTATGCTCCCATTCCATTTATCAGCGGTTCTCCAGTACGGAGAGTCTCTGCTAGTGTTCAGCAGGCGTCGGGAACGCATGTCAGAAGGCCTCGATGCATTGGCACAAAGGTGGCCAAGGTACGGGCTGCTCTATGTCTTTCCTCCGTGGGCCCTGCTGGACCGCCTGTTACAGCGGATCGAGCGGCATCCGGGTCCCGTGGTTCTGATTGCCCCGGACTAGCCTCGTCGGCCTTGGTATGCGGATATGGTGCGGTTGAGTGTGGCCGATCCGTGGCTCCTTCCTCCTCGGCCGGATCTTCTTCGGCAGGGGCCGCTGCAGATGCCTCAGGTGGCTCGATTCTCGCTTACAGCATGGCTATTGAGAGGGCGCGAATGAGAGCCAAAGGTTATTCTCCGGAGGTCATTGCTTCCTTGTTGCGGGCGCGGCGTCGGTCTACATCGCTAGCGTATGTCCGAGTCTGACGTATTTTTGAGAGCTGGTGTGCGGCTCGCGAGTTGCGGCCTTTGCGGACCTCCGTTCCTCAGATCCTCTCCTTCTTGCAAGCAGGGGTAGACAAGGGCCTGGTGGCCAGTTCGTTGAGGGTACAACTTGCAGCCCTTGCGTGTTTTCGAGGCAAGGTTCAGGGCCAGTTATTGGGGTCCCATGCGGACATGAAGCGCTTCTTGCGAGCGGTGTTGCTTATGCGTCCTCCGTACAGGGCTTTAGTGCCCTCGTGGGACTTGACTTTGGTGTTGAGGTCTCTGGTGGCTCCGCCATTTGAACCCTTGACGCAAGCTTCGTTGAGGGACTTGACGTTGAAAACGGTGTTTCTGGTAGCGATCTCGTCAGCTCGCAGAATCTCGGAGTTGCAGGCTCTTTCGTGTAGGGAACCCTATCTGTCTTTCTCTGCCGACAAGGTGGTATTGCGACCGGTTCCCGCGTTTTTGCCTAAGGTAGTTTCGGCGTTTCACATGAATCAGGGGGTGTCTCTCCCAGTGTTTGCCAAGGAACAGGGCCAGCACGCGGATAACTCCTTGCACACGTTGGATGTCCGTCGAGCTCTTTGTCGGTATTTGAGGGAAACGGCGGCCTTCCGTAAGTCAGATTGCCTATTTGTCGCATTTGGCGGTCCGCGCAAGGGGGAAGCAGCGTCTAAGTCTTCCATTTCCCGCTGGTTGAAAGAGGCGATTTCGTCAGCATACCTTTTACACGGCAGGATGGTTCCTGCCGGGCTTCGGGCTCACTCGACTAGGGCGCAGGCGGCGTCTTGGGCGGAAGTTAGCTTGGTACCGGCGGTGGATATTTGTCGGGCGGCGACGTGGTCGTCCTTGCACACCTTTGCTAAGCACTATCGTCTGGATGTGCAGGCGGCGTCGGATGCGTGGTTTGGGTCTCGGGTGCTTCAGGCTGGACTAGCGAGGCCCTCCCGTTGAGATTTACTGCTCTGTTACATCCTCTATGGTTCCGGGACTGGACTAGAGGGACGCTAAGGAAGAGTAAATTAGACTTACCTGCTAATTGTTGTTCCTTGCGGAACTCTAGTCGAGTCCCGGATCCCTCCCTGTCTATCTGTTCTCGCTGCCAGCCAAGAAGGTACATTCATTATAGGAGTCTGCCAGGGTTTTTGTTCTCTATACTTTCGGTCAGAGCTCCTCTGCTTGCAGCACGCCTTAGTTCCCTTTCGGGGTCAAATCTTGGGGGTGAGCGGTGGCATCTCTTGTTGCATGCGTTTTGCACAAGGGTCGCCATGGCCATTCTGGTCCGCCTTCCCGTAGGCGGGAGGTTGTTCTTATGCAATTGGAAAAAAAAAAATTTTTGCTAGTGGTGGGAACTTTAGGGTCAGGATCCTTTTTTCCACTGTGTTGTTATATCTACTTATTTGTTGCTCTGCTTAGTATGCTTTGTCAATAGGTACTGATGTGTGGGCGGTCCTTGGGGCTACATATAGCTGGATGATCAAAGAGATGAAGATGTTCAGTCTCCAAAGCTGCTGGTGGAGGTTCACAACTCTATGGTTCCGGGACTGCACTAGAGTTCCGCAAGGAACAACAATTAGCAGGTAAGTCTAATTTACTCTTATTTTTTATGATTCTAGCATTTCTATACAGACAATTCAAAGCAGTTTTTTGAGTGTATTTACAACCTGGTTAGAAGTTGACAGGGCTAATTTAAAATATTTCTACTTTCTGTTCTTCACTTAAAGGTACCTGGGCTACTTTTGCCTTAATTACAACCTCTCTATCGGGATGCCGTAACTTCCCTGTTTTAACAGTACCTTCAAAGAAACCTTATTCAGAACTGTTCACTCTTGATCAACTATTGACTTTCTCCCATTTTCTAGTTTAAACGCTGCTTTATCTCTTTTTTAAACATTGGTGCCAGCAGTCTCATTCCATCCTAATAAGGTGGAGTCCGTCTTTTTGGAATAGCTCCCTCTTCCCTTCTCCAGGATGTTTCCTACTTCCTAAAAATCACAGTGAACACAGAAAATGTAGTAGGCCAAACCGACAAACCAAAGAGTAGCAAATCACCTGTACCAAATGCTGAAAGAACTGAAAAATGAAATTGATATATACTATTACTAATCTGTAACCTATCACTAAAATTATCCACAGTACCTAAAGACTAGAGAGTAGCCAACATAATGCCAGTTTCTAAAACAGATTGCATGTTCCATGTAAATAGTTCTCCCATGTTGCTCCAAGTTGATACTCCTGTTATATGTAATACCGAACAGCCTGTTATTCTGGTTTTGTTGTGTTCTCTGTGAACCGCGCTGATGTCAAAGAGTGCGGTATATAAGAAATTAAAATAAAATAAATAAATAAAAATAAAATAGGTTCCAGGGCTGATGACAATGCCAGGCAAAGTAGCAGAAACTATTATAGAACAAAATTACTGAACATATAGATAGACACGACTTAATGGGACAAAGTCAACATGGATTTAACTAAGGGAAGTCTTGCCTCAATAATCTGTGAATTTCTTTGAAGACTTGAATAAGCATGCTGATAAAGGTGAGCCAGCTGATATAATGTATCTGGATTTTAACCCTTTCAGACCTGAATTTTTCACAGACACCATATATATATATATATATATATATACATACATGGAATTCAATGAATAACATGACGTCCCTCACAGTGGACATACAGCTGAAAGGGTTGTGTTTGATAAAGTACTTCATGAATAACTTTTGAGGAAATTAAAAAGCAATAGCATAGGAGGCAACATCCTATTGTGGGATGAAAACTGGTTAAAAGATAGAAAACAGAGAGTAGAATTAAATGGACATTTTTCTCAATGGAAGAAAGTGAATAGTGGACTTCCAAGGGATCTCTACTGGGATCTGTGTTTTTTAATATATTTATAAATGATCTAGAAATGAGAATGAATGAGGACATCAAATTTGCCGAAGATGAAGGGGATAAAACTGAATTTCTGGGGGGAAATCCAAGATGGCGACAAGCACCGTTTAGGCTCCTGAGTCGTTTCTCCTGATGGGATGGAAGAGGAAGGTTAAGCGAGAAGTGCAGCCTCAGGCACCCTCGCTTACCTCGACTCCTGTTGTTGGTCCGCTGGATTCCTTTGTTGTGCGGTCTCGGGAGACCCAGCCTGCTGCGGGGAGCAGTATTTCGCTTGGAGATCAATTGGGGCTGGGTAGCTCGGCGTCTCCTGCGAGTAGTGATTTCATGCCCCCGGAATCACGTCGTGCCCCGAAGCAGCCCTGCCTGATGTCTGCTCAGCAGAGTGTGGAGACGCTGGATTCCCCAAGGTGGGGGCCTTGGCAGAACCTCTGAGGTCACTTGTGACCAGCGTGTCGGTGGGGGAACTCCCCTCGACCGGACAGGAAGAAGGAGCTTTGCACGGGTCGGTGAACCTTGCTGAGGCATCGGTTGGAGACGCCGATCTCCCCTCTTTTGGAGTCTCACAGCCCTGCGGTATTTTGTCAAGCACTCAACGAGGATCTGTTTTTTCTTTTGCGTTGCCACGGCCGGAGCACTTCACCCTAGAATCTATTTGGATGGCTATCAACTTGGAGAAGCCTTTGTTTCTCAGATTAATCGTACTCAGGAACAGGTCGTATCTAACTCAACGAATGTTTCAAATTTAGAGCATGATTTGACTTTGTTAAAGTGTCGGTAGAAGAAGTTTCAGTTAAGAACACTCAACTGGAGACTTTATCTGAGACCTTCGTTAAGGACTCCAACCAGATCAAGATGAAGCTGGAGCAATTTGAGAACTTTTCTAAGTTGGCTAATCTTAGATTGATTAATTTTCCCTTTTTGTCAACTATCTCCCCAAAGGAAATGTTTAAATCATATTTAGTTGAATGTTTGGGGGTTCCTGTCGATTCATGTCCTCCAGTTGTTAAAGTTTATTATCTTCCTACAGCCCGTAAGGTCTCGGTTTCTTCTGGGGCTGCTGGGCTGGGTGGATTTGATGAATTAAATGTGTCTGAATTGCTTGAGACTTCGGATAATGTGTTAGTAAAACCTGCTACTTGTATTGTTACTTTTGCTTTAGTTTCTGATCGTGATTGGTTATTGCGGCTATTCTTTAAAAAAAGGAATGTATTATTTAAGGGGTGTCTTGTCCGCATATTTCCTGACT
This sequence comes from Ichthyophis bannanicus, assembly GCA_033557465.1. Taxonomy (NCBI): domain Eukaryota; kingdom Metazoa; phylum Chordata; class Amphibia; order Gymnophiona; family Ichthyophiidae; genus Ichthyophis; species Ichthyophis bannanicus. The sequence goes on from CM066034.1 coordinate 950,784,644, forward strand.
TAGCTAGGGAGACCAGACGCCGTAGGAGTGACTTTTTAATCCTGCGGCCACGGGTTTCCCAGCTTGGAGGTTTTTTTTTCTTAAATACCCTTGTAAGTGCCTGGTAAAACTTCAGGGAAATTCCTATATTTTTTTGTATCCTTCTCAATTACTTTCCTTTTTAAATACTCAAGGCTCTTTAGGGGGTGAGTGTAAGGGTTCTTGAAGACGTGTGATTTAATTAGGGCTGTTTGAATGCTTGTTTTTCTTTATATAATGTGTATTAATTAATTTTTCCTTTTTGGATTTCTTTCTCTTGTGGGCTGTTAGAGGGGTTCTTTTCTTTTTTATTGCCATTTGAATTTTTTTTCTTCTGGGTTTGTTTGTATTTACTGAAATTTCCCCTATTTCTAATGCAAGTGTTTTACTTGTTACGTTTGTTTGAAAAACAATAAAAATATAAATATAAAAAAAAAAAAATTGCCGAAGATACCAAATTATTCAAGGTTGTTAAATCATATGCAGATTGTGAAAAATTGCAGGAGGATCTTGACTGGGAGACTAGGCATCCAAACGGTCAATGAAATTTAATGTGGAGGTGCAAAGTGATGCATGTAGGGAAGAATAACCCAAACAATAGCTACCCAATGCTAGCTTCCACATTAGGAGTCATCACAAAGGAAAAGGATCTTGAGTTTATCATACATAGAGATTGATTCATGTAGGGGCATGTCTGGGCTGTCCAGATGGCCTTGAGCAAGATGGGCCCATTTGGACCTGAGTCTGGACTGCAGGAAAAAAATGTTCACATGGTGCATAGAATTATAGCAACAGGATAAAATCAAAATAAATATAACTATCTCTTATATCTCAACAAATAGGTGTGACCTACACGGAGCGATGGGTACACTTCTAAACGAAGGCAAGGGGAGGGGTGACCTGCATGGAGAGGGAGGTGCACCTACTCTTGCCACCTTGCAGGGCAGACTAAAAGGACCATACTGGCCTTTATCTGCCGTTATATACTATGAGCCCAATTCTGTCCCGCATGCACATCCCCTTTGTATGTCCAGTCTGAGCCAGACGTACAAAGGGGATCGCAGTTCTGATCCCGTGCGGCACGTCTAGCCCTGTGGGATCAGAATCGTGAACAGGCCTGTACGTACAGGCCAGGAGTGTGGTTCAGTCCCGGACTGCATGTACAGGCACTTCCTGGATAGCTCAATCAGGCTTTTAAATGGAGTCGTGATGCCAGCCGCCAAAGAAAAAGGTATGTCCTGCAGCCCGACCCCCAATCTGGCCTCCAAAGGCCAGGGTCGGGCTGCGAGAAATAAACTTTGCCCTCCCCCCAGCCGCTCCTGTGTCCCGAGATGGAAAAAAAAATCCAGGGAAGTTATTCCACCTCGGAGGTGGAATAACTTGTCTGGCCATTTTGCCGGCCCTGGATTTACAGGGCCAAGATTAGACCCTGTATGTCCAGGGATGGCAACTACCCACTGTCCACCCACTCTCTGCCCTCGGGCCACTTCTTCCCCACCCCCGACTAACTTCCCCGCACAACCGCTATTCGTGTCTCAGAATAACGCCTTATGTTACTATGTTACCATATTTTATTGCATTGGCTATTTCTTCCTTTTATATCTTTGCTTTCTTGACTACTTTGCCAGCCTCTCTAAGTTTTTCCAAATATAGATGTCTGTCTTCCTTTCTCTGTGATCTCTTGTATTTCATGAAATTCTCCCTCTTTTTCTTCACCTTTTCAGCTACTTGTTTTGAGAACCATAGCGGCCTCCTTTTCCTTTTACCTTTATTTAACATTCTAAAAAAAAAGGTTGGTTGCCCTTAAAATATCCCCTTTCAGTTTTGTCCACTGTTTTTCTACATTCCCCAGCTGGGTTCCCCCCCCCCCCCCCGCTAACGACTCCTTGAGGTATTGTCCCATCTTGGCAAAGTTAGTTTTCCTAAAGTCTAAGACCCTCGCTTTTGAATGGATTTTATCAGCCCTAGTCCTAATCTGAACCTCATCTGGTGATCACTGGATGCAAGATGATCTCCCTCTATAACACTATAACATCAGAAACACTTTCACCATTGGTAAGCACCAAGTCCACGTATGGCCTTTTCATGTGTGGGTTCTGTTACCAGTTGCCTGAATAGTTCTTCCTATACAGAATCCAGGGACTCCTTACCTCTAGATGACACTGCAGCAGGGATGCAGCAATCAACACCTGGCATATTGAAATCCCCTATCGGTAGCACTTCCCCTTTCCTGGCAATGCTGCATATGCCTTCTTTTAAATCTCTGTCTATTTCTTCTCCCTGTGAGGGAGGTCTGTATATTACGCCAATGCAAATTGATTTCTATTTCCCTCTTTCTAGTTTAATCCATAGTGTCTCCTCTCTCCCTTTCAAGCCATGTATTTCTATAGCGTTAATATTATTTTTACTTATAGTGCCACTCCTCCTTTCCTTCTTCCTACCCTGCCCTTTCTGAATAAAGTATAGCCTGGTATAATTTCATCCCAGTCATGGCTGTCTGTGAACCATGTCTCTGTAACTGCTACTAACCAAGTCAACCTCTCCCATTAAAGCCTCAACATCTGGGATCTTAATTCCCATGTTATAGGTATTTATACACACCGCTTTCCAGATGTTGCCCCTTTGACCCATTTCTATAAAGGTATTTAATGTTTCACTTACCTGGGGGCTTTCTTCATCCATCCCCAATGGATCTAGTTTAAAGCCCTGTTCAGTAGGTTAGCCAGTCTGTTACTGAAGACACATCAACCCTTCTTAGACAGATGGACACCATCTTTGCTCTGCAGCCCTTGGAGCAGTGGTTCCCAACCCAGTCCTCGGGTACCCCCAGGCCAATCAGATTTTCAGGGTATCCACAATGAATATGCATGAGATAGATCTGCATACAATGGGAGTGGTGCATGCAGATCTATCTCATGCATATTCATTGTGGATAGCCTGAAAACCTGACTGGTCAAGGGGTACCCAAGGACTGGGTTGGGAACCAATGCCTTGGAACATCATCCCATAGTCCAGGAAACCAAAACATTCTTGATGACACCATCCTTGCATTTATCTTCAGGATGTGAGCTTCTTTGCCTCAGCCTTTACCCTCAACAGGGAGGATTGAAGAGAATACCACTTGTGCATCTATCTACTTCACCCACATCCCAGAGCCATGAAGTTACTTTTGATATGCTCAGAGGGATACTTGGCAGTATCATTTGTGCAGTAGTCAGTAGGCTTGATGAGTCTCGGCAAACCCTCTGTAACATCTTGGATTTTGGCACCTGGCAAACACCATAGCTCTCTGGACATCAAGTCTGATTGGCAGATGGACACCTCAGTACCCCTCAGAAGAGAGTCGCCAACCACCTTTGCTTCCTTGTGGTCACTGATTCTGCAACTTTGGGGTGCTTGAGCTCTTCCTTTTCTAGGGATGTTTTCACCTCCTCCACTTTCAGGGCTGCATAATGGTTCTTCAATTCAAGGGCTGGAGAAATTGGATTGGTGATTCTGAAGGCCCTGGTGACTCATGTCCAATCTTTGTCATTCTGTAGGCTCCCATCTTCACCTCTGTTGGAGAGTTTGGATGTTTAAAGAAGCATCTCATCAATATACTTCACACTGTCTTGAATGCTTTTCAGCCTTGCCACCTCTTTTCTGAGCTCCTCCACTTGCTTTCTGAGAGCTTCAGCAAGCAGGCATCCTGCACATGATAATGGCCTTTCAATTGGCATTGTGAACTATGTCTGGACAGAGGCAGAAGCTGTAACAGGGGTAACAGCTTTGGCAATACAATTTTTCCCAGTTACTGTTCAATTGGTGGAACTTTGGTACCTGTTGAAGTAAAAGAGAGAGACTACCAAAGTGCCAGTCTGTTTCTCAGCTGTCCTTTCAGAGAAAAAGCAGTTAACCTATTTTAAGTGTGTTTCAAAAGGGCTTTTCTAAGTTTCTGTAGCAAATTGGGGAGTTGCCCTACAAAGCAAGAATGCTCACATGCAGTGGGTAGGAGATGGGGTAGATAGGGAAGGAACTAACACCTGATGAGGTGTCAGTGGTTTCAAAGAGCTGGGAAGGAGAAACTAAAGCAGAGTTTTATCCTACACCACAAAAAAAGTCCCCTTTTGAAATACAGCACCTAAAAAGAATGTAGCTTTTTAAAAATGTACACCAAAATCCTTTTAGGAGCTCTCAGGCAGAGAGCTAGTAATTAAAAGTCAAACACTCTACCTTGTTTGAAAAGGAGAGACCCTGTTAGGAATGCCTATACTTGCAAGGCTCTGAAGACTTTTATGCTGTCCTCAGCTGCCCTCAGATCTTTCACAAGCTAATCAGGCCCACTAACTCCTGATGAGGTGTCAGTGGCTTCAAAGAACTGGGAAAGAGAAACTAAAAGCAGTTTTAACCTACACCACAAAAAAAAATATATCCCTTTTGCAAACAGCACCTAAAAAGAATGTAAATTTTAAAAAATATACACCTAAATTCTTTTAGGAGCTCTCAAGCAGAGAGCTAGTAATTAAAAGCCAAAGACAGAATGCCTGAACAAGTGGGATTTAAACCCTGGTTTGGTTATTTATTGTGCTAATGCTCTAACCATTAGGTTACACCTCCACAAGCTCTAGCTATTAGGTTACACCTCTACTATATTGATTCCAATAATAACATGACTGTAGAACAGAATGGTACCAAAAGGGAACCAAAGTCAAGTTACTGCTAAGCAAAGCTATCATGGTTAGTACTAAGAAAAGCAGAAATGTCAACATAGTGTGGATTGACTTTAAGAAAGCCATTGACAGTGTCCCACACTCCTGGATAGTCAATTGCCTTGAAATGTACAAAATATATTCTAAATTGATTGAGAACATCAAGTTCACTATGAAAATGTGGCAAACCATAGTCCATCTACAAGCAGGGGTTCTCAACCCTGTCCTCGGGACCCACCTAGCCAGTCGGGTTTTCAGGATAACCACAATGAATATGTATGAGAGAGATTTGCACACACTGCCTCCATTATATGCAAATGTCTCCCATACATATTCATTGTGGTTATCCTGAAAACCCGACTGGCTAGGTGGGTCCCGAGGACAGGGTTGAGAACCCCTGATCTACAGTATGCAATGGACAGTTTACCATTCTTAGTATCAAGATCCAGCGAGGAATATTTCAGGGAGACTCCTTGTCACCACTCTTGTTTGTATATAATATTAATTATTTAACATTTCTTATATACTGCCTTTTATGATATCAAGGTGGTTTACATTGAACAAACTGAAATTACATTGAACAGGGCATTATAACTTGGAGATAACTATTTACAGGGAACATGGGGTTACATGGCTTGCCCAAGACCACAAGGGGCACCTGTGGAGCTAGAAACCCCAGTCCTTCTGGCCCAAGGTTGCTGTCTTCTAGTGGGATTTGAACCCCTGATCTTCTGGCCTGAGGTAACTTGCCCCAACCACTAGGCCACTCATAATCATTTTAATGCACTTCGTAACTCTTTGGGGTGTGAAAGGCACTATATAAATACAGCTAAATAAAACCAGAAATAAATAAACCCTAAAACTAGCAAAGACCCAGAGGTGACATCACACTTACTGCTTATAGACATATTGAAGCTCTATAGTTCCAGTGATAATATCTAGCAGAATAACTCCATCTAGTTAAAAGCTTCTCAGATGATATCAGGATGACTTCCAGTCTGGATAAAGCTGCTAAGGCAACTTCCCTTGAAGGAAAATTGAAGACAGCTGCAAACATCTCTCTAATTGATGACTGTAACATAAAGGAACTTGACTATTAAGGTGTATATAAATACCTAGGAGTAGAGAAAGGAGCAACAATTCAGCATAAAGTATTGAGAGAAAAGACCATCAAATAGTATTACAGGAGACTGAAGCTGAAAAGTGCACTAACATTAAAAACAAATAAGATACAAGCTTGCAATCCCTGGACTCTCTTATAGGTTTGGAATTGTAGACTGGCCTTTGAAATATCTTGAGAAACTGGATGTACAAACAAGGAAACTCCTCCATGCCTGTGAGGGAGTTTATAAAAATCAGTGTGTGCCAAGACTCTGCATCCCTAAAGCTGAAGGAGAAATGGGCCTCACAGAAATTGATTATACATATAGAGTGACTATCATAGGTCTCGAGACCTACTTAACAGCATCAACAGATCTGAATGCATGAAAAGTGTTGCAGTATGAATGTAAATGGCCAGAATCCATCTCCTTGATCAAACTAGGACAGGCATTATGGTAAGCAGATGGAACAGATGAAAATCTACCAGCATACACAGGGAAAGAAGCAACAGAATTTGCAAAATAAGATAAACTCTTCAAAGAATTAGATCAGCAAACAAAGAACAACAAATAGCAAATACACGTGAGTGGTTAAGGAGAGGCAAATTGAAACCTAAGGATGAGAAATTGATAGTTGCAACCCAGGACAGTGGATTTTGGATGAAATGGTTCACAGTGAGCATAGAGAAGAATGATAAAACAGATATATGAAGATTCTATAAGAAAGAACTGGAAACAGTTGCTCATCTTGTAGCTGGTTATGAAGTACTGATGACAGAAAATTTCTATTCAGAAATACACAACAAGATGGCATGGCTCATCCACTGGAAACTTTGTAAGCACTACAGTATGCTCTACCAGAAAAGCACTGGGATCATAATGCTAAGAGAATCATAGAGAATGCAAAGGTTCTGATAACTTGGGACATTTGCATTCCAATGGATAACAAACTGGCCATGAAGAAACCTGATATAGTGGTAAAAGAGAAAAACACTAGAAAGGCATTGATAATAGAGGTGTGGGTTCTCAAGAGGTTATTCTGTGAATTGCATGGAGCAGAAGAAGCTCTTGAAGTATCAAGAAATGCAATCAGAAATGCAAGAAAATGTGGCAGAAATACACAGAAATATTTTCAATTGTATTGGGAACCACAGGCCTGATTAAGCAAAATTTCTAATCATACCTTGATAAATTACCCATATGCGTTACATCTTACGAACTTCAGAAGGAAATTCTCTTTGGCACAATGCAAGTGCTATGGTGAATGTTAGCAGTAAATATGAGAGACTGAGGTCAGACCCTGGTTTAGGAGTAAGGGTCATGACTGTCATGGTATGCACAAAACTAATGTATTTTAAGAAATTGCCCCCTTAAAGTAAATAGCAGAGAGAACTCAGAGACACATGGGTAACATTGAATCTTTCTCAGATGCAGAGAGAAATAAGTTGGATTTAGATTTAGATTTTAATTATCTTTCTCAGAGGTAAAGAGCTTTAAAGCACTCTCTCAACTTTTCTGGCTCCAGAACCAGGAGACATCGCATAGAGAAAACAAACCCAAAAAGAGTACAGGCAGGGAACATAGGGAGAGTCTGGCAGACTACTACCATTCCTGTATGTAAATGCCAAAGCACTACCAGGCATACATAGTGCTGGACAGGAACATATAAAAGAAACATAGAAACATAGAAACATGATGACAGAAAAAGACCAAATGGCCTATCTAGTCTGTCCTTCCATAACAACAACTACAACAGTCCACTTTTTACCTTTAGAGATCCATGCTTTTTTGAATTCAGTTACTGTCCTCATCTCTACCACCTCCACTGGGAGACTATTCCACGGATCCACTACTCTTTCCGTAAAGAAATATTTCCGCATATCACTCCTGAATCTGTCTCCCTTCACCCTCATCCCATGTCCCCTCGTCGCAGAACTTGCTTTCAATTGAAAGAGGCTCTCTCCCTGAACATTTATGCCACGGAGGTATTTAAACATCTCAATCATATCACCTCTATCCTGCCTTTCCTCTAAGGTGTACATATTAAGATCCTTAAGTCTGTCCTCATATGCTTTATAATGAAGCCCATTAATCATTTTAGTAGCAACCCTCTGCACCGACTCCATCCTGTTCACATCCTTTTGAAGGTGCGGTCTCCAGAATTGCACACCATACTCCAAATGAGGTTGCACCAAAGACTTATACAGAGGTATTATCACCTCCTTTTTTCTGCTAGTCATTCCTCTCCGTATGCACTTGTTCAGCTACTTCCTTCGAAAACCATAGCGGTCTCCTGTTCCTTTTGCCTTTATTTACCATTTTAACAAAAAGGTTGGTTGCCTTTAAAATACCCCCTTTCAGTTTTGCCCACTGTTTTTCTACATCCCCCAGCTGTTCCCATCCCACTAACGACTCCCTGAGGTATTGGCCCATCTTCGCAAAGTTAGTCTTCCTAAAGTCTAAGATCCTCACCTTGGAATGGATTCTAACAGCCCTAGTCCTAATACTGAACCATACCATCTGGTGATCACTGGATGCAAAATGATCTCCCACTACAACATCAGAAACACTTTCACCATTGGTAAGCACCAAGTCCAGTATGGCCCCTTCACGTGTGGGGTCTGTTACCAATTGCCTGAATAGTTCTCCCTGTAGAGAATCCAGGATCTCCTTACTTCTAGATGATACTGCAGCAGGAATGTGCCAATCAACATCTGGCATATTGAAATCTCCTATCAGTAGCACTTCCCCTTTCCTAGCAATGCTGCACATGTCTTCAATTAACTCTCTGTCCACCTCTTCCTCTTGTGAGGGAGGTCTGTATATCACACCAATGCAAATAAATTTCTCTTTCCCTCTTTCTAGTTTAACCCACAATGCCTCCTCTCTCCCTTTTAAGCTCTGTAATTCCAAAGCTTTAATAGTAGTTTTTACATATAGTGCCACTCCTCCTCCCCTTCTTCCTACCCTGTCCTTTCTGAATAAAGTATAGCCAGGTATAGTTACATCACAGTCATGGTTTTCTGTGAACCACGTTTCTGTAACTGCCACTAAATCCAAGTCAGCCACTCCCACCAAAGCTTCAACTTCAGGGATCTTATTTCCCATGCTACGGGCATTAATACACACTGCTTTCCATATGTTACCCCTGTTACCCATTTCCATAAAGGTATTTAATGTATCACCTACCTGGGGGCTTTCTTCACCCATCCCCAACGAATCTAGTTTAAAGCCCTCTTCAGTAGATTAGCCAGTCTACTACCAAAGATGTGTTGACCTTTCTTGGACAGATGGATGCCATCTCTGCTCTGCAACCCTTGGAACAGCATCCCATGGTCTAGGAAACCAAAACGCTCTCGAAGACACCATCCACGCAGCCATGCATTCATCTCCAGGATGCGAGCCTCTCTGCCTTGGCCTTTACCCTCAACAGGGAGGATTGAAGAGAGCACCACCTGTGCACCTACCTGCTTCACCCTCTGTCCCAGAGCCATGAAGTCACTTTTGATACGTTCCGAGGTATACCTGGCAGTATCATTTGTTCCAACATGGATTAGCAACATTGGGTAATAGTCAGTGGGCTTGATGAGTCTCGGCAAACTCTCCGTAACATCTTGGATCTTGGCACAAGGCAGACAGCACACCTCTCTGTACATCAAGTCTGGTCGGCAGATGGACGCCTCAGTACCCCTCAGAAGAGAGTCTCCAACAACCACTACCCTTCGTTTCCTTCTGGTCACTGATTCCGCAACTATGGGGTACTTGAACTCTGGTTCTTCCCTTTCCAGGAATGCTTTCACCTCCTCCACTTCCAGGGCTGCATAATGGTTCTTCAATTCAAGGGCTGGAGAAGTTGGATTGGTGATTTTGCAGGCTCTGTTGACCGTTGTCCAACCATCGACATTCTGTTGGCACCCATCTTCTCCTGTGCTGGAGAGCCTGGTTGCTGCAAGAAGCATCTCATCAATGTACTTCTCACTGTCTTGAATGCTCCTCAGCCTCGTCAACTCCTCTCTGAGTTCCTCCACTTGTTTCCTCAGAGCTTCAGCATGCAGGCACCCTGCACATGGAACCGGTTCTTCAACTGGCATTAGGACCTCTGTCTGGACCGAGGCAGAAGCTGTAACGGGGGCAACAGCTTTAGCAATACGATTTTTCCCAGCCATTGTTCTGTTTGTGGAGCTTAGGTATCTGTTAAAGCAAAAGAGAGAGATCTACCAAGTACCAGCTGGTTTCGCAGCTGTCCTTTCAGAGAAAAAGCAGTTAAATCTCTTTAATTATATTCAATATGTGCTGGTCCAATTCACTGTGATTTGCTAAAGGGGGAGGTGCCCTATAAAGCAAGACTGCTCACTAGGGGTGGGTAGGGAGGGAACTAACACCTGATTAGGTGTTAGCAGTTTCTGAATCTGAGGAGGTTACAGAGTTCAGCAACCTACTGTGTTCCAGTAAAGTTCCCCTAAAACAGCAAAAATGTAAGTAACCTTGCTTTTAAAAAGTATACACAAAACCCTTTTAAGAGCTCCCAGTCAGAGAGCTAGCAATTTAATAAAAAAAAAACCCAAACAAAGAAACCCTCAAATCCTTACTTACTGTTTGATGTGTGGAGCCCTGGTTTGGAAAGCCTCAAAAGGGCAGGGTACAGGATCTTTTTATGCAGGCTTCAACTGCACTCAGGAAACAGGCCCACTAACACCTGATTAGGTGTTAGCAGTTTCTGAATCTGAGGAGGTTACAGAGTTCAGCAACCTACTGTGCTCCAGTAAAGTTCCCCTAAAACAGCAAAAATGTAAGTAACCTTGCTTTTAAAAAGTATACACAAAACCCTTTTAAGAGCTCCCAGTCAGAGAGCTAGCAATTTAATAAAAAAAAACCCAAACAAAGAAACCCTCAAATCCTTACTTACTGTTTGATGTGTGGAGCCCTGGTTTGGAAAGCCATGTGGTGGGCGGGACAGACCCTAGACTCGTTCTCATCTCCAACACAAAACAATGCTTGAGTACCTTCTACATTTGTCTAAGTCAGGTTTGAAAACCAACTTTGTAAGGATTCTCCTGAGTTCAATTGGTGCCTACCATCATTATGCAGAAGGTAAACCAATCTCTGTACGTCATTTAGTTGTTAGTTTTATGCAGGGCTTGCTTCTTATGAAGCCTCCCCTTAAGCATCCCGCAATGCCTTAGGACCTCAACATGGCAGTAATTCAGGTCCCTTTGAGCTGCTATGGACTGAGGTTTCTGACCTATTAGATCCTGGTTTTTGGTGGTGATAACGTCAGCATGCAGAGTTAGTGATCAGGTGGGTGCTTGGAGCAGGAGGAAAAGACTTGTGAATTAGGTGGGTGCTCAGGACATGGAAAGGAAAGAACATGATCCATAAATCCCTGCTCTCCCTCCCCTGCCATATTCCTGCCCTGATCACTGTGAATCAAGTGAGTGTTTGGAGCAGGGGGCGGTCAGGAACTTGGGATTAGGTGAGTACTTGGGATACGGTTGGGGGGGGTGGGCGAGATTCAGGGATTAGCTGGGAATTAAGGAATTAAGAAAGCAAAATACCATCTGTTAAGGTTTGTGTGAGTGAGGACTCAGACTGAGTAAGGAGGAGAGCAGAGACTAAGAGTGAGCAGGCATCCAGGGATTTTGAAACTGGGCGAGAACTATGATTGAGAGTGTGTTAGACGGGTTGGATGTTATGAGAGAGTAAAGAAGGAAGGGAAATGAGTGGATAGATGGTTTGAAGCACCTGGAAGGGCTGGTTGAGCAGTAAGAGGGGACAGAGGGATATGAAGGGGAGGAGAGAAAGGGGAAAGGGACAGGTTAGTGAAAGGGTGTGAGGGTGAAAGAAGGGGAATACAAAACTGTTTAGGAGTAAGAGACAGAAGAAAGGAGCTGGAGGCTAAAATGGAGCCGGGTTCAGGGCCACTTCAATCCTTTATGGGGCCCTGGGCAAATTATGGAGAATTGGCCCCTCCCCCATTTGCACCTCGTCCCCAGGAGCAGAAGAGAAGGGTATCACCATGATCGCAGCCCAGATGCAGGCTTTCTGACCACAGGGATCTCTCTCTGTGGGCAGACAGCTTGCATTTGGGCTGCGATCATGGCCATGCCCTTCTCTTCTGCCCATGGGATTCCATAGGATTTTTGCCGCAATCGTGGCTATTCCCTTCTCTTCAGCCTCTGGGAGAGTGAATCCCTTCAGGCAGCAGAGAAGGGCATGACTGTGATTGGGGCTCAGATACAAGCTAACTGACTAATTTATTTTTATTTATTTATTTAGACAGTTTTGTATACCACCTTATCCTTCAATCAAAGTGGTCACAACACAATTAAGGGATACATTTAACACAAGGAGATATGAGACACATACACTAATACTTACAGGGAACATGGACAATGGAGGGTTAAGTGACTTGCCCAAGACCACAAGGAGCACCTGTGGGACTAGAAAACCCCAGTCCTTTCGGCCCAAGGTTGCTGTCCTCTAGTGGGATTTGAACCCCCGACCTTCCAGCCTGAGGTAATTAGGGCCACTTTTAACTATAGATGGCAGGGCAGCTAGATCCCCCATTGTGCAGGGGCCTGGTTGAAGCTGCCCCTTTTGCCCATATGTAAAAGTGGCCCTGGCTGGGGTTAGTGAGAGAATCAGAGGAAAAGGAATGTGTGGGCTGAGGACAAGGGTTGGTGCAGAGGGCAAAAATGGGGGACTAAAGAGGGGCGAAGAGGAGGAAAAGAAAGCTGGGGAAAGAGTGAAAGACAGAGGGGAAATTGGGTAACTGAGAGTGGGATACAGAAAGCTGCTTGATAGGTGAAACGTGAAAAGAGGAAGACTGAAGACTAGTGGGTGAGAGAAGGTAGGATGGAGGAATAAAATCTATCTATGGGTTGAAAGAGAGGTAGACTAGAGGTATGAAAAAAAAATAGATCAAAGGGAAAGGCCATTGTCAGACAGCGGTGGAGAGGTGGACTGAAAAGGATGGAGAAAGATGAAACAGAAAATGGAAAAGAAACTCTGGAAAATGACTTAGGATATAAGATAGACAAGATTAAAGGGGAAAACAATGACCAATCCAATTAAAAAAAATAAAATGATCAGTCAGCAAAGGTACAAAAAATGCATTCTATTTGAATTCTTAGTGGTTGGAATCAGCTTTGGGAATACGCATTTATTCAATATTGATAAAGGCTTGTCTGTCTGTTCTGCATGTTTGGTTGAGTGAAGTATTCCTCTATGCTTCTAGAAATCCACTCTCTTCTATTGGTACATTTCTTCAAATGCGTTAGTTTTGCTCAAGCCATCACAAGTCATGGATCTCACTGCTAAACCATGGTATGTGAAGTATGATCTCAGACTCTCAAACTTACTGCTAACGCTTCCTTTAGTACTTGCATTGTGCCAAAGAGAGCTTCCTTCTGGAGTTCATAAGACGTAACATGTATGGGTAGTTTGTCAAGATGTGACTGGAAGTTCTTCTTTATCAGGCCTGTGGCTCCCAATAAAATGGGAAACATTTCTGAATCTTTCTGCCACATTTTCTTGCTCCCTACTTTTCTTAGTACTTCAGGATCTTCTCCCTCTCCATGAGATTCACAGCATAGTCACTTGGAACCCGATACCTCTATTATCAATGCCATTTTGATGTTTTCATTCTTTACCACTATGTCAGGTTTCCTCGCATCCAGTTTCTTATCCAAGAGAATGGGAATGTCCCAAGTTTATGTTTATGTTTATGCAATTTCTTGATATACCGCCCAGGCTGAAGGGCATCAGAGCGGTTTACAATCACTTTAAGCAGGTACTGGATACATTCCCTCATCCCCAAAGGGCTCACAATCTATGTGTACCTGAGGCAACGGAGGGTTAAGTGGCTTGCCCAAGGCCACAAGGAGTGCCTATAGTTATCATAACTTCCGCATTTTCCATAATTCTCTGAGGATCATCATCCCTGTGTTTTTCTAGTACAGTAATGTAGTACCTGCCAAGTTTCCAATGGATGAGATCTGCCACCCAGGACGGCTCATCAACTAGTAGGGTTAGGCACGTGGCAGGCCTTGTGCTTCAGCACACATGGCCTGCCGCTCCTAACCTTGCCCCCTTTGACAGGAAGTTGATGAGAAGCAGCAGGCCATGTGTGTCAAAGCACTTGGCCTGCCATGGGCCACTGCTGCTACACCGATCCATCCTCCCACTGACCCCACTGATGGAAATGGCATCAGCGGGGGATGACAGCGCTGTGTGGCAGGGGTAAGCACGGTTTGGCCGGGGCTGCTGCCTGGGGTGGCAGAAACCCTTGGGCCAGCCTTGGTACAACCTTGTTTCTTTCTGTATAGAAATGTTCCGCCATCAGAACTTACCAGCAAGCTAATAGATGAGTAAGCAATTCCAGTCCTTTCTTACAGAATCTGCATATGTCTATTTTACCTGTTCGCTGTGAGCCATCTCGTCCATAATCCACTGTCCTGGGCCGCAACTATCAATCTCTCATCCTTAGCTTTCATTTTGCCCCTCATTAACCCCTAACGTGTCCTTGTTTGATCAGCAAATGGCTCCTGGAGTAATGCTTTGTATCCCCCACTGTATTTATTAATTTATTTAGAACATATTTGTATGCCACCTTTTCCTTCAATCAAGGTGGTCACGTCACATCACAATCACATAATTTGCCAGCAAGCGAGTAACAAGAAGTGACAAATTAATGAAGCTTGCTTTTCTCTTGCTTTGCACATTTTGTTAATTATTTGCGTTTAGCTCACACTTTTCCAGGAGAAGATCAAGGCATGTTACATTTAGGTATAGTATGCATTTCCCTGTCCCAGAAGGATCCCAATCTAAGTTTGTACCTGAGACACAGAGAGTGCCTGGTCTTTCTGGTTCTAGGCTGTTGCCCTAACTAGAAGGCCGCGCCTCCACTATTTCCTTGTTGCTTTATTCCCTGCATATATTGTTGGATTCTCATCCATTCCTCTTCGTCAGAATGCCTGTCCTAGTTTGATCATGGAGACAGATTCATACTGCAACACTTTTCCATGCATTTGGATCTGGTGTAGCTGTTAAGTAAGCCTGGAAAATGAATGATAGGTACTAAATAATGCCATTACTTTGTAGTAATAACAGGTGCAGTTTTAGAACACTTTGCAGGATATTTTGACAATTGCTAAAATGTTTGTCTTTATAGTAGACTTTTGTTTGCTCAAATGAAGGCATGGGATACTTCCACTTGAGCATTTTTAATATAACAGTATTTTCCTGGAGTATGTTTATGGTTTAGCACTGGGAAGTGCTTGAAATATATGAGTTTAAAACATTCAGGGCCCGATATTCGAAAGGCAGTTACACAGTTTTCAGACTTGTAAACCAAGTAACTGCCCCTGAACAGGATATTCAACGGCACTAATATGGTTACTGCACTGAATATCCCCTCTCTTCTCCTCTACATGCCCCGATACTAACCGCTTAGCATCGGAGCATACCGAGGGCATCGGAGGCGGTGCCAGTCTCTAACTGGGCAGCAGTGATATTGCAGGCTGCCTGGTTAGGGACCTGTGACTTAAAGATAGGCAAGGAAAACCCTTGCCTATTTTTAAGCTGCAAGAGCTAATCGGGCAGCCTGCAATATCACTGCTGCCTGGTTAGCTACTGGGCATGTCGACGAACCCAGATATTCATTGCCGGAGCTGCATATGACCCTGGCATTGAATATCCGGGGTTAAGGGTCAGCGGGTAGGGCTATGAACCATAGCAGCGCATAGCCTGCCCAAATGAATGTCGGGCCCTCAAAGTCTTAGCCATAATACATGACAGAAATCCAATGTCAGATGCACTCTAAGGCATTATTGTTGTCAAGAGTATAAGTAGAAGAGCGCAAACATATTTGCCTATTGCACCCCCCCCCCCCCCCCAGGTTAAACTTAGGTCCCCCAAACAAATCAGTTCTGGCAATACCACTGCTCCCAGTAGAAGTCATTGAGGCCAAACCGTGACCGAATTTGAGGCCTAAGATAAACACAAATGCTGCTTTGTTATAAACAAGCGGAAAAGACATAGAACTATGTCTAAGTGACAACAATTAATTTGGGAAGGCTGTCCTTATGGGCCATCGTGTTCTCTGTTTCTTTGTTTCAGTATCATATTTTGTACAAACCTATAAAGCAACATTTCCTAAATGTCAGAACTAGCGAGTGAGAACAGTGATTTTCAACTGCTGCAACGTATACTGTAATAAAACCACTATGTAGTACTATAGAGTTACCTTTTATGTTTTTGCCTTTTAAACTCTGGATCTTTCTGATCCGGAGAGATCCTCTTGCACCTTTCATCCTTTTACAGTTACCATTTGGATTCGTGGAAAGCAGACAATAGCTAAGGTAGAACTCTGCATGGTCTGGAAAGAGGAGGAGTTTGAGATCAATGATTTTATTCCTGTCTGCTGTAGGAAAAAGTATCCTCAGCACTTTGCCCTGTTGAAATACTACAGACAAAGCGCCTATGTGAAATGCCAGTACAATTTGTAAAGAATGCAAGCTTTTGTGATTTGCAGTGAAGGACCTGGTTTCCTCCTCCTGGTCCATTTCCTACTCTCAGCACATTCTGAGATGGATTGATTCATCCAATTTTCTGTATCTCTGTATTAACTTTGTCAGGAGAAGTGATATAGAGGCTACATATCTGTTATCTTCTCTGAAAGATGCTACTATGCTAATAAATTTAGTGATTTTTCTGCCATCTGGTTATTGTAGGTTTCTCACGTCCCTCAACAGGTGTCAACCTTGGATTGTTATATGTAGATATGATGTAATTTGTAATACAGAATGCAGTAGATATATTTGTTATTACAAGGTTTGTTTTAGCTTTACTCTCTTGAAAATTATTAAATCCCCACCCCTATGTAATTGGAAGTTGCATTTATGATATGAAATTGTAAAATTTAATAGCCTCATTATATATATATAAAATATGTCATAAGACTGGTTTTCAGGAGCGAGATCCTTCGACCTCTTCTGCTTTTTTTAGACCATTCATTCCCATACCTTATGGAAGATGTAGAATTGATCTTATTTCTAATCAAAGTTTCAAGGTATATTTGTTCCTTAAAAATTGATTACCGATTTTCCCCTAAAGAAAGTAATTTTATAAGGGTTGCCAAAATTTGTGTATGCACTTACATGCTTAAAGTATAGCATTTTTTCGTGGTTTCCATGTGCAATGTTGTCAGATGCTATTCTATAAGTACACACATTGGATCCATAGAGCATACTTTCATTGTGAGCATGTACAGGGGCAAAGTTTGGGATTTACATATGTTAAGTTATAAAATCGTGGGGAACATCTTTAGAACAGTTTATCGGGTCCTGCTAACTAGCTAAACCACGGTGATCCTGATATTCAGTCGTACTATCTGATATTCAGTGGATAACTGGGAAGTTAAACCAGATAAAGTTAGGACAGGTCAATAGCTGTGCTATCTTTATCTGGTTTTTGCTATCCAGTTAGTTGATGAATATTGCCACTGACCTGATAGCGACCATGCTGTCTGGCAAAGCCAGATATTCCGTACTGGATGCTGGATAGGCTCTGATGCTGAATATCCGGTTTAGTTAAAGCATCAGCGGCCAGGTGCTTTAAACGTGCTGGGTCACGGCCACTATAACTTACACACGCACTTTAAAAAACCTAGGCAGAGGCATTTCCGCCTGACATGGGGCAAGTGTAAGCGTCTTCACCTAGTTTAATGTGGATTTTTGACCACTTACACTCCTATTTTATAAAGTTCCCATGTGTCTTACTTTTTAAAATGGGCTTGAAATATGTGCATGAAAATATGCATAGATCTAGGCAACTCATAAAATTACTTCATACTGTTTACATCAACGCATGGTATAATCAACATTGAGCAATACCTCAATTATCACATGCCGAATGGAATGTCAAAAAGCCAGAACTCGCTTTAAGTTCCTTCTCCCCATATCCTTGTACTAGTAGATGAAAGACTTATACACCGTGAGCACTTCTGGACTAGAGTGTAATAAAAGGTAAAATCAATAAGTCCCTATTTACTAAGATGCATTAGCTGTTAATGCAGCAATTAATGTACCATAGGCATTAACATTTGTTTCCCTGAATGAGCCTGATTTTTGCCAATCTGAAAAACTAAGCAGGGTCAGGATGGTTAGTACTTGGATGGGTGACCACTTGGAATACCATGTGCTGTAGACGTTCCATGTGGATGAAAGGTCTGACAATCTACTTCTGGTGGTACTGTGCCAAGAAACCCAGGGGCTGGGTTGCTAGTAGTCAGCACTGACTTGATGGCACACCCACAAGAATTAACATGGGTGCTACGCTACCATCTAACATGGAAGGTGGCATGGAAATGGGTAGGGAACTGCACCTCACACAAAGTTACTGCATGATAAATGATAATGCAGCAGATAATGTGGAACACTTCAATAAGTGTAGCTAATTGCATCATTGTATTTGTCATTCAGTAAATGAACATTAGAAAATCTCTGTGCATTAACTGAATGGCAAAATGCTGGGAACACCCCAACCGTTTGCAGGACTACTGAGAAAAGCTGTTCTTGCTGGGAAGGATTCTGTAATTGTAAGTATTTACCTGCTGCTAATTTCTCAGACTCTCGGATTAAAGGGAACTCTTTGGGTTTAAAATGGATTAAAATATTCAAAATGGCGGACAGAGGAGCAGAGAGTCAAGATGAGAGTTCAGCAGCAGGCTGTGCAGTCAGTGGCTCTCCCGGCTGCCTCAGCACTTCTAGGAGTGGAGGGCAGGGGGCCTGCCCAACCATCAGACAACCTAGGCAATTGCTTCTAAGGGTCAGCAGAGAGCAGGGCATTCAAAGCTAAGCAACCAATAACCAATCCAGTGCAATCATGGCACCACTAGCTATCTTACTCAGCCTGCTTTGTCTCACCCTCAACCTCACAGGGCCCCCTGTCCACTCACATACCAATCATATGTTCTTTTCCTCATCATGGAGCACTCTCCCCTATGACCAGACCAAAACCTATAGCACATTATACTCTCATCCGAATTAAGTAAGCCACCACCGTTAACAGCATCATACCGTCATGAAACTACAAACAGCCCACAATACCTCAAATGCACACTCCTCAATGCACGATTAGTGCAAAACAAAATTCAGCTCCTATCCGATCATCTCAGTGACCACCAAATAAACATCATGTGTGTCACAGAATACTGGTTCCCTGAACATATAATGTACTGATTAACCAGCTTTTAACACCCAGCTACAACATATTCAGCTGTCCAAAAAACCAATGTAGCAGTGGAGTCTTCATTCTAGCTAAGAAATACCTTGATGTCCACACTGGAACAACACAGGAGGAGGTATAGATATAATAACTGGCACAAAAAAGTTCTTAACAGTCTGCCAAGTGTACAGATCCCCAAATGCAAGTGCGGAAGAACTTGAAAACCTGTTGGAGACAATATGCAACCAGAACCTACAATCCAATCATCTCCTGCTCCTAGGTGATCTAGACCTTGCCTCTGCCACCCCCAGGATATTAAAATCCTTCTTAGAAGCCATGAAAGCACTTGAATACACACAGCTTATCAATGAGCCAACTCATAACAAAGGGAATGCTCTTGACATAATATTCGCCCAACAGCAAATGCTCAAAAACAACAGCCTCCCGCCTCCCACTCTAAGGTACCCTGGTCTGACCACAAAACAATCTCTACCTTCCTCAAAGCTCATATAATCACTGACGTTCACCTGGTACACCACCAAACTAAAAAATATAAAATGCAAACTCAGACAACTGAAAGAAAAAGAAAATTCATAGATGACCTTGATAAATACATGTCCAAATTAAATGAATACCTAATATCCATGAACAAAGCAAAGAAAGACTACCATCCAAAATTAATCATAAGGTCACTAACCAGCCCCAGAGAGCTATTCAACATAGTAAAGTCTGCAGTGAAAAGCACCACTTAATTGAAGGAATACGTGAGCCAATCCCCTCAAATCTTGGCAGACTACTTTCAAAATCAAACTCGCCTTCAAGGCAATAGAACATACATAGCACAAACTCACAACAGTAATAACTCTGCAGAAGTCACAATTACCTGACAGTCCTTCACAGCTATCTCACCCAAATACCTTGAAAGCATTATCAAGAATATCAACACTATCATATAACCATGGACCAGGAGAAGAACCTTGGAGTAATAGTGTCTGAGGATCTCAAGATGGCGCAACAATGTGACAAGGTAGTGGACAAGGCAAGAAGGATGCTGGGTTGCATTCAGAGAGGAATTACCAGCAGAAAGGAAGAGGTACTAATTTATTTATTTATTTGAAAACTAATGCCACTGTACAAGTTGTCAGTAAGGCCTCAGTTGGAGTATTGTGTTCAGTTTTGGAGTCTGTACCTCACAAAGGATATGAAAAGACTTGAAACAGTTCAGAGGAAGGCAACCAAAATGATGTGAGGCCTGCACCAGAAGACATATAAAAAGACTTGCAGACCTAAATATATATACCCTAGAGGAGAAGAGGGACAGGGAAGATATAATACAGATGTTTAAATACCTAAGGGGTATTAATGAACAAACAAACCTTTTTCAAAGACAGGGAAGCTGTAGAACTAGAGGACACAAAATGAAGCTATAAGGAGGTAAACTTAGAAGCAGCATCAGGAAATACTTCTTCACTGAATGGGTGGTGGATGCCTGTAATATTCTCCCAATGGAGTGTAAGGGTGGGTCCTTATTCCTTTTCAGCACTTCTATCACTTACCCTGGGACGTCCGTTTATCCTCTGGGCTGAGGAATTTACCTTACCTTCTCTGTCTGGGATCCCAGGGGAACAAACACACACACACTCGCACATAAGTAGCATGTAAGTTTATTCCAACGGTTAAAAGGGCCGTTCATCTTTTATACATTACAGGGAGCATATATCATCAACCCACACCCTGAGGCCCACCATAGCTTACCAAGAACTAAGAAGATGCTAGTCGTTTCTGTGTAGAGCAGGGGTCGGCAACCCGCGGCTCCGGAGCCGCATGCGGCTCTTTCTCACCTTTGCCGCGGCTCCGGAGCACACTGCCCGCTTTAAACGTCGCGTTATGGGCTCCCTCCATGTCAGCTCCCTCCCTTCTTCTGCAGCCGCGGTTCCCTGTCTCTTAGGGAACCGCGGCTGTGCTTTTAAAATCATCTCGGAGCCCTTCCTGTCTTGACGGGCTCCGTGCAGCATTGTCCCGCCTCTAAAGGAAGTTTTGGAGGCGGGACAATGCTGCACGGAGCCCGTCAAGACAGGAAGGGCTCCGAGCTGATTTTAACAGCCCAGCCGCGGTTCCGTAAGCGGCAGGGAGCCGCGGCTGAATAAGACGGGAGGGAGCTGACATGGAGGGTGGGAGCAGATATGAATGGATGGATGGAGGGGGGGGCTGACATGGAGGGAGGGAGCAGATATGAATGGATGGAGGGAGGGGGGCTGACATGGAGGGATGGAGGGGGCTGACATGGAGGGAGGGGGGCTGACATGGAGGGAGGGAGCAGATATGAATGGATGGAGGGAGGGGGGCTGACATGGAGGGATGGAGGGGGCTGACATGGAGGGAGGGGGGCTGACATGGAGGGATGGATCGAGGGGGGCTGACATGGAGGGATGGAGGGGGCTGACATGGAGGGAGGGAGCAGATATGAATGAATGGAGGGAGGGGGGCTGACATGGAGGGAGGGGGGCTGACAGGGCGGGAGGGACCAGATATGAATGGATGGAGGGAGGGGGGCTGACATGGAGGGATGGAGGGGGCTGACATGGAGGGAGGGGGGCTGACATGGAGGGATGGATCGAGGGGGGCTGACATGGAGGGATGGAGGGGGCTGACATGGAGGGAGGGAGCAGATATGAATGAATGGAGGGAGGGGGGCTGACATGGAGGAATGGAGGGGGCTGACATGGAGGGAGGGGGGCTGACATGGAGGGATGGATCGAGGGGGGCTGACATGGAGGGATGGAGGGGGCTGACATGGAGGGAGGGAGCAGATATGAATGGATGGAGGGAGGGGGGCTGACATGGAGGGATGGAGGGGTGCTCACTTGGAGGGAGGGAGCAGATATGAATGGATGGAGGGAGGGGGGCTGACATGGAGGGAGGGGGGCTGACATGGAGGGATGGATCGAGGGGGGCTGACATGGAGGGATGGAGGGGGCTGACATGGAGGGAGGGAGCAGATATGAATGAATGGAGGGAGGGGGCTGACATGGAGGGATGGAGGGGGCTGACATGGAGGGAGGGGGGCTGACATGGAGGGATGGATCGAGGGGGGCTGACATGGAGGGATGGAGGGGGCTGACATGGAGGGAGGGAGCAGATATGAATGGATGGAGGGAGGGGGGCTGACATGGAGGGAGGGAGCTGATATGAATGGATGGAGGGAGGGAGGGGGCTGACATGGAGGGAGGGGGGCTGACATGGAGGGAGGGAGCAGATATGAATGGATGGAGGGAGGGGGGCTGACATGGAGGGAGGGAGCTGATATGGATGGATGGATGGAGGGAGGGGGGCTGACATGGATGGAGGGAGGGGGGCTGACATGGAGGGATGGAGGGGGCTGACATGGAGGGAGGGGGGCTGACAGGGAGGGGGCTGACATGGAGGGATTGGGGAGGCGGGCTGACATGGAGGGAGGGAGCTGATATGGATGGAGAGAGGGAGGGAGGGGGCTGACATGGAGGGATGGAGCACTGGTAATGGGGTTGAGGGGACGAGCACTGGAAATGAGCTGTTTAGGGGAGGCTAGGACTGGTAATGAGCTGATGGGGGGTAGGACTGGTATTGGGCTGATTAGGGGAGGCTAGCACTGGTAATGGGGTTGAGGGGGGATTAGCACTGGAAGCGAGCTGATTGGGGGGCTTTGACTGGGCATGGGCTGATTGTGGGGAGGGGAGGATAGAGCTGCTGGCCCTGGAAGATAACTGGGGGCTAAGGCTACAAATGGGCTGATATGAGGGGATGGGAGAATGGAACTGGATCTGAGAGGGGCTGCCATGGTATTTGTACTAGAAGGGACTGGTCAGTGGGGAAGGAGGGGGACTGGAAGGAAATGGACACCAGTGGCAATCATGGGAATGCAAGTTGACATTGGAAGGTACTGGGAGTGAGGACTGGAAAGGGGCTGATATTGGGGAGGGTTACTGGGACTGGAAATAGGCTGATGGAAAGAAGTGAAGAAAACGAAAGAAGAGATAAGAACTGGCAGATGGACCATAGACCACAGAAAGAGAGCTAAGAGAAGACAGGAAAGCAGAAGCCTCAGATCGGGACCAGCATGATCAAAGAATAAATTGGTCAGACAACAAAGGTAGAAAAAATAATTTTATTTCATATTAGTGATTTGACTACAAAATCATCATAATTTTGAAATCAAATATTGTTACTTCTTATTGTTATATTTTCTGGCGTATTTTTTTTGGTGTGCGAAGGAAGAGGGGTAGTCTTATACGGCGAGTATAGGCCAAACACCTATATTTTAACAGGAAAAGTAGGGGGTCGTATATAGCATTAAGGTAAGAAACAATATATGCAGTGTTAGATTTGTTTTAAATGTCGCAATGGTTTTGCGGCTCCCAGTTTTTTTTTTCCCTTCGGAAACGGGTCCAAGTGGCTCTTTATGTCTTAAAGGTTGCAGACCCCTGGTGTAGAGTAATAAATTTCCCTTAGCTCAGCAAATTCCTGTCCCTAATGGCACAATACATTCCTTTCCTTATATAGGCATATACAGAATCCCTGCTTGGCCTGAGGAGCTCTCCCAGCACCCACTATATGCTTTAAGCTTTATTTTCCCCTAACATGGAGGTGGTGGGGGCAAAAACAGTGAAGGAATTCAAAAAGGTATGGGACACACACAGGAAATCCTTATATGGCAAGAGGATATTATCAAAGCAAACTTAAATGACTTCAAAAATAGAGGAGGGTAACCTGCACAGAGCAACAGGTACAACCCTAAACAAAGTCAGAGAAGAGGGGAGGTAACCTGCCCGGTTAATGTGTTAGTTTTTACACACATTGCTAGCACCTAAAAATAGGTGCCTCTTTATCAGACTAACTCCAACATATGTGGTTTGACTTCTTCAATTAGGTCTAAGAGGAGGGGTGCTTTGTTGCTCCCAGAATACAATTGACTAGCCCCAGCCAAAATGAGGAGGCTGGGACTTGCTTAGGAGTATTGGGATGCATAGTGCTGGTTTGATAATTTTCATGAAGTTATTATGGGGGACATTTTATCAACTTCTTTTGCAAGCATATGCCAGTATACGTGTGTCAAATGTCTCTTATAAAATTAATCACATTCCTGGGAGTCAAAATAGTTGTTTCCAGGTAGAATACATTTGGGCTTTTTTTTACACCTGTTGGCATACTGCCTCATTTCATTTCCAGAGCCTGGCTAATGCCCTGCTACCCCATGTTTGTCCCGCCTAACCTTTAGGTTCTCCCCAAAAGATGGGATGGATCACTGGATGTGCTGCTCACAAAGCTCGCATTGAATGTCTGTTCTATAAATGTTGGATATGACTTGTGGGTTGAGCGTGTGTAGGTTGAATAGGGTTACTGAAGCATCACAAAGTTTACTATAAAGGAAAGCCAGAGAAGTCAAAACAAGCTATTAGCTCTGTCATCAAATTTATTTCTCACTTATCGGTTTTGGTAGACCAGAATCAGCAATTTCTTAGCGACATCCAGCTCCCCACGCCTGTCAACATTTTCAATAGTCTTGATCATGCTTTTGAAACATGAAATGTGAATTAAGTACCTGCATCCAAATCAAAATTGCTTATATACTTGCAGACCGAATATTTCATCTATTTCTTGCACTTCAGCGTAAGATGAGGGAGTTGGTAAATATTAGCTTCAGGTAAGAGAATAGAGGTGTCAAGATTGCAGAGTTATGGTTGATGGGAGCTCAGTTGTTCTTAAGAGCATTTATCATGTCTTGGCTTTTGTGCTGGTCAGTCCAGGTCTGCATACTAATAGATATCTGCTGAACTCCAGTGATCCCATTGAGAATGAGAAAAGTTCTTCCTTGAAGCTTTGCTTTAAAAGGACAGTTTTCAAAAGCAACTTATTTGTGTACATATGGATTTACCCAGGTTAAAGAGTTTTCTGAAAATTCTCCAGGCCTTACTTGGCTAAAAATATTGTGGAGTTCCATAGTCTACATACTTTTGGCCTGGGGAAGGGGTGGCGTTATCAGAGGTGTGTTTCTGATGGGATTAGTAAATAGAGATGCCAACTTACTCAGTTCCAGGAGGGAGAATTTTGGCCAATTCTGGTTTTGAATTTACAGCTCACAAGCACTGTGTTCTTTGCAGGTCCCGTAGTATATAGTATTATAGTAGGGTTGCCTGAAATTCAGTACTGGTCTGTATTTTCCTTCCTGGATATGGGTAACTTGGCAGCTCTGAGGCAATAGCATGGAGCCATTGCATTTTGAATTGTATATGTGCTGTTTCACAGCCCCATTAAGCTCATAGAAAGAGCAGGTGGAAAGCCCATGGGCCAGCTTCATTTCCCCTAACATATAATTTATTTCTCTTATATTCCATTTACAACCAGCTTCTGAGCGGAGTACAAATATATGTAAAAGCAAACAACAAACTCAAAACATAAAATAGAAATTTCAAAATCTCTAACTAATAGAAAACAATAAATCATCTCCTGTTTAAAAACTCAGTCGATCAAAGCAAAAGCATTCTTAAACAGAACTGCTATCAGATTTTAACAACATGTTAATAAATTTTGGTTATGAACTGAGCAACAAGGGCAAATCATTCCATGATGACGGTCCTCTGGCAGAAAAAGCACGCATTCGAGCAATCTCTTTGCATACTGTGAAAACCGTAGAGCCAGCCATCAAAGCCTGAGAAAACGATCTAAGTGAGTGTGAAGGCACATGGTAATTCAAATGACCAACTAGCTCATTCTTGGCTGCTGCATTCAGTAACCTGAAAATTAAAAACAAATGTTCCTTATCATCCTCCTTCTAGATCAGTCCAGACGAGTGATTATACTCCCTTGCCAGCAGGTGAAGGCAGACTTGACCAACTTTCAGTGATGTCATTACTCAGTAAAGCTACTAGAGCAGCACTGAGGTGGCAAGATGTTTGGACTGATGCAGCAGTGCAGATAGGCCGTGGCCTGTGTGACTGAAACCTGTTGATGCAGTGTTGCTCAAAGCTCGGGTACGCTTCTGTCTCTTTGAGCCAGTAACCGCCCCATGTTCAGTACTTATTACACATTCCAGCACTGAGAAAAGCAGCAGGATCCTACGGAGCCCCTGAGGGGGGCTGGTAAGTCAGACTCAGGCCGCCCTTGATCTGCATGCTTTTTTGTCTCTTCGTTTTTTTTTTTTTTCGGATTTATTCATTTTCCTCCCAGAGTGGAGGAGTAGCCTAGTAGAGCACCAACCTAGTACCCAGGAAATCAGGGTTTAGTTCGCCGGGGGACAAGCATTGTGTAAGATGTGTGCCTTTTTTGGGAACATGCCAAGTACTTGTGACCTGGATTGGCCACTGTTGGAAACAGGATACTGTGTTTGATGGACCTTGGTCTGACCTGGTATGGCATATCTTATGTTCTTAAGTTCTCCTTGTGACTTTGGGCAAGTTACTTTACCCTCCATTGCCTTGGAAGAAAAGGTCTGGCAATCTACTTCCAGTCATACCTTGCCAAGAAAACCCAGGGGCTGCTGGGTCGCTAAGAGTCAGCATTGACTTCATGGCACTTACTAAAAAAACTTTTCCTCCCATTGATTTCAAAGAGCTATACTATATTTGGCTCTTTTGGCTATATTTGTCTTAACCCCAACCCTAGCCCCACTAGACTTCTGTCGTACTCCAAGAGCAGTTCCTCATGCAACAGCTCAAATCTTATTCATATCCCTCTCCTCTCCCCCTCCTTTCTCCCTTTCTCATGTGCCTTGTGGAACGCACACCCCATCTCAAATAAACTTATCTACTCATGATCTCTTTATCTCTAATGCTCTCCATCTCTAACTGAGACCTACCCGAGGACTCAGCTTCAGTCACAGGTCTCTTTCATGGCGGCTATCAATTCTCCCACATGCCTCGTTCCACTGGCCATGGTGGAGGTGTTGGACTTCTACTCTCTCCTTCCTGTCCGTTTCAACTCCTCCTTCTGCCTCAGTCTCACTCCTTTCCCTCCTTTTGAAGTCCATTCCATCTGGCTTTTTACCCCGCTTCCTCTCCGACTAGCTGTTATTTATTGACCCCCTGATAAGTCTACATCTTCCTTTCTGACTGACTTTGACAGATTGCTTTCCTTCTTTCTGGATTCATCTTCTCACTGACTTATTCTCTGGGATTTTAGCATTCATGTTGATAACCCCTCTGCCCCATATGCTTTAAAGCTCTTCTCCCTTACCTCATCATTCAACCTCCAGCTTTGCTCTACTGCCCCTATTCACCAGCAAGGCTACTGCCTTGACCTTTTATTCTTCTCTAATTGCCTACCCTCAAACTTCTGTACCTTACTTCTTCCCTTATTGGACCATCACCTGCTAAGTTTCACTCTTCATCACCAGCCGCTTCAACCTCACCCTGTCTCCTCCAATCTCTTTAGAAATCTTCATGCTATTGACCCATTGGCTCTCTCCTCCACTGTCTCATCACGTCTTTCCTCCAGTATGTCATCTGAGTCTGTTGATGAGGCAGTAGCTTCCTATAATGCTTCACTCTCCTCTGCTCTGGATGCTCTTGCTCTGCCCATGCCACATCCTGGGAGGCATACGGTACCTCAACCCTGGCTGTCTTCCACTACCCATTATCTATATTCCTGTGCCTGCTCAGCTGAGTGTGCTTGGCTTAAATCAAATTCATGCTTGTCTCTTTCCAGTGAGCCATACCACTAGCCAAACAAGACTATAATGTCCATCTGACTAACTATCTTGCCTCTGACCCTCACCGTCTCTTTACAACTCTCAGCTCTCTCCTCAAGGTGCCTCCACCTCTAACCCCACCCTCCTTTTCTGCCCAAACGCTGGCTGACTACTTCCATGACAAAATCCACAAGATCACACTCCAATTGATCTTCGAAGGACAATTAAACTCAGGCTGTAGGGACTGGAGTCTCTATTCCCATGGCAACTCCTTGTGACCTTGGGCAAGCCACTTAACCCTATTGCCTCAGGTACTCTTAGACTGTGAGTCCTTCAGGGATGAAGGAATAAAAAGTGCCTGTTAGACTATATCTGTAAACCGCTCTGATAAACACAGCAAAGGGCGGTTTATCAAATGCCTAAAAGCAAAACCAATTCCCCACGAGGTCATCTACTCCCCCTCCTCCCCCTCCGCCTCTTCCCTTCCAACCCCAACCCCCCCCCCCCCATCTCTGCTGCCTTTTCTGTGATCTCTGAGGGGGAAACTACTCACCTTTCCTCATCCAAACTCAGTATGTGCTCCCCTAATCCTATTCCCACCTGTTCCTTAGCTCCATATCCTCCACTGTAGTCCCTTCCATCTTTCATAGTCTCAATCTATTGCTTTCCATGGCAACTTTCCCTGCAGCCTTCAAGCATGCTGTGGTCACTCCTCTCCTCAGGAAACCCTCACTAGACCCTACCTGTCCTTCTCACTATTGACCTATATCCCTCCTCCCCTTCATTTCTAAACTACTTGAAAGTGAGTTTCACCACTGTTGCCTAGACTTTCTCTCTTCTCAAGTGCTTCTGGATCCTCTACAATTTGGTTTTCGTCCTTTACATTCAACTGAAACAACTCTTGCCAAAGTCTCTAGTGACCTGTTCCTGGCAAAATCCAAGGGCCTTTACTCGATCCTCATCCTTCTTGACCATTCTGCTGCTTTTGACACTGTTGACTACAACCTTCTCCTTGATACCTTGTCCTTGCTTGCTTTTAAGGGCTCTGTGCTATCTTGGTTCTCTTCTTATCTCTCCCATTGCTCTTTCAGTGTATGTTCTGGTGGATCCTCCTCTACTGCTATCCCGCTCTCAGTTGGTATACCCCAAGGATCGGTCTTGGGTCCACTCCTTTTCTCTCTCTATACCCAGTTTCTTGGTGCATGCATCTCTTCCCATGGCTTTCAGTACCATTTCTATGCGGATGATTCCCAGATTTATCTCTCTACACCTGAAATATCTCCAGCAATCCAGGCCAGGATCTCTGCCTGCCTTTCTGCTGCTTGGATGTCTCACCGCCACATGAAATTGAACATGGCCAAAACTGAGCTTCTTATTTTTCCCCCTAAACCCTCCTCTCCCCTTCCTCCTTTCTCAGTCTCTGTGGATAACTCTCTACTCATCCTTGCCTGCTCAGCTCGCAACCTTGGGGTCATCTTTGACTCCTCTCTCTCCTTCTCCACACACATCCAACTGATAGCTAAAACCTGCTGTTTTTTTTCTCTACATCAACAAAATTTGCCCATTCCTTATCCACTCCTTAGTCACCTCCCATCTAGACTATTGCAACTTGCTCCTTGCTGGTCTCCCTCTGAGTCATCTCTCTCCCCTTCAATCTGTTCAACACTCTGCTGTGTGGCTAAGCTTCTGCCAGCCTTGTCATGCTCATAATACCCCTCTCCTCAAGTCTCTTCATTGGCTTCCTATCCATTTTCACATCCAGTTCAAACCTCCTACTGATCTATAAGTGCATTCACTCTGTAGATCCTCATTACCGTTCCTCTTTTATTTCTCCCTACACCCCTATTCGGGAACTCCGCTGTTCTGACAAATCGCTTCTATCTGTGCCCTTCTCTTCTATTGCTAACTCCAGACTTTGCTTTTTTCATCTTGCTACTCCTTATGTCTGGAACAAACTACCTGAGTCTCTCTACATCAGGTGCCTTCTTTGACCCTTTTCAAATCCAGGCTGAAAACTCACCTCCTTTTTGATTCATGTGGTCTCCTTTGTGTTTCCTTCCATTCCCCCTAGCTGTATCCCATGTCTGCAGCTACGGTGTTGTCTGTCTTGACTAGATTGTAAGCTCCGATGAGAAGGGACTGTCTTTTACATGTGTCTGTGCCGCACTGCATACACCTTGTAGCATTATACAAATATTCCGTAGTAATAGTAGTAGTAGTAGAAATAAAGCAGCTCCAATTTTTTTTTAAAGGTTTGCTCCACAAATGAGTCTCCCAGGCCTCTTCAGCTATCTGGGACTTCCCTGAATGGGTTTCTCTAGTCAGTTTTTACCCATGGCTTCTATTTTTGGCACTGATTGTTGTGGGAATTTATGGGGCACTTTTTGATGACATGTTGGGACCCCCACCTCAGGGAGCCCAGGGCCCAATGCTGTTTCTGTGGCTCCTGCCACTGCTTTTATTATTTTTCCTCACTGGTGGGCACCATGATTATTTGAGATGGCTGCTTCATTCCAGCATTGGTGGAGCCTGGTGGGATGGCCTTAGCCTTAAGCCTGTTGGCTCCTAGGAACCCTCTGAGGCCCTGGGGTTCCCCTTTCTCAATCAGTTTGAGCTGTAGCTCCTGAAACAGCTCACAGGCTGGTTTTCAGTCTCTTGTAGCTGCCTGTTAGCCCCCTTGGTGGGGATCCAAGGCCCTACGGGGGACCCAGGTCTTTTGTCCACCTCTTTCTTGGGCAGTAATGAGCAGACACCAAGGAGCGAGATTCAAAAAGATGTTCAAAATCTTTATTAGGGGGTATAGTAAAGCCACACCCAACACAGGCTGTGTTTTGGAACTCGCCTTCCTCAGGGGTGTAATGGCACCAATACTGTAGCACTCTATTTTCTTGAAATAAACTAAAGATCTTCTATGCCCTCTCTTCCGACAGCATAATGGCTTAGCTTTTGATTTTGCTAAGCCACTAGCTGTCGGAAGAAAGTGCATAGGAGGTCTTTAGTTTGTTTCAAGAAAATAGAGTGCCACAGTATTGGTGCCATTACACCCCTGAGGAAGGCGAGTGCCAAAACACAGCCTGTGTTGGGTGTGGCTTTACTATACCCCCTAGTAAAGTTTTTGACATCTTTGTGAGTCTTGCTCCTTCATGTTTGCTGCTTGTTTTGTGAGTCTTCAGAGTGCTTCTGTGTTGGGCAGTAATGAGGTCAAGGCCCCCAATTCACCCTTGCACTCATCCTTTCCTCTGGAATCCCCTCTTATTTCCCTATACTTTTTTATGAGATGCTCAAGAGAAATCCTGTCTGTAGAAGGTAATGAATAAGATGGGATGATTCCCCTGATGAGAGGCTAGGATCTCCATGATCCACCTGTTTTTCTGAAGGGTCCTTTTTATGCCCTTTCAGGACACTATGGCAGCTCCACATGTAGTTGATCCTGCTCTTGGTTTAGCTTAGCAGGCAGGTCCCCTCTCTTCG
The DNA here is from genome assembly GCA_033557465.1 of Ichthyophis bannanicus. NCBI lineage: Eukaryota > Metazoa > Chordata > Amphibia > Gymnophiona > Ichthyophiidae > Ichthyophis > Ichthyophis bannanicus. Next base: position 950,815,810 of record CM066034.1, read on the forward strand.
TGGAGGGTCTCTGGCCCCATCTGCATTTATTCTTCTACCTTATCCGATGCAGTAGCTGTCAGATTTTGTTTAACATCTTTGTTAGTGATATTGTGCAAGGGCTGTTGGGTATGTTTTGCTTATTTGTGGATGATACGAAAATCTGTAATAGAGTAGACACACAGGAAGGAGTTGATAACATGAGGAGGGATCTAGCTAAGCTTGAAGAATGGTCTAGAATTCGGCAACTAAAATTTAGGGGCTTGTTTAGAAAGCCGCGGTAGCGGTTCGCGATCGTTATCGGAGCCGCGGCCCCATTGATTTCAATGGGGCCGCGGCACCGATAACGATCGCAAACTGCTACCCCGGCTTTGTAAACAAGCCCCTTAATGCTAAAAAATGCAGTCATGCATTTAGACTGCAAAAATTCAAAGGAGCTGTTTAGTGTAGGGGGTGAGGTACTTCTGTCCACGAAAGAGGAGTGGGACCTTGGCTAATTGTGTCTAACTGTCTTAAAGTAGCGAAACGGGTAGAAAAGGTGACTGCGAAAGCCAGAAGATTGCTTGGGTGTATGGGGAGAGGAATGGCCAGCAGAAAAAGGGAGGTGATAATGCCTCTGTATAAGTATCTGGTGCGACCTCATTTGGAGTACTATGTGTAATTCTGGAGACCACACCTTCAAAAGGATATAAGCAGGTTGGAGTCGGTACAGAGGATGACTACTAAAATGGTTAGAGGTCTTCGTTATGAAGCATATGAGGGCAGACTTAAAGATCTTAATATGTATACTTTAGAGGAAAGGCGGGATGGGGCGATATGATTGAGAACTTTAAATACCTCTGTGGCATAAATGCACAGGAGGGTCTCTTTCAATTGAAGACAAGCTCTGCTATGAGGGGACGTAGGATGAGAATGAAAGGGGATAGACTTGGGAGTAATATGCAGAAATATTTCTTTATGGAAAGAGTGGTAGATGAATGGAATAGTCTCCCATTGGAAGTGGTGGACACAAGGACAGTATCTGAATTCAAAAAAGTATGGGACAAACACAGAGGATCTCTAAAGGTAAAAAGGGGACTATTGTAATTGATATGGAAGGGCAGACTAGATAAGCCATGCGGTCTTTTTCTGCTGTCATGTTTCATGATTCTATGTTTCTAGATATCAGGGAGAAAATCCTTGAGTTGGGCTCTAAATTTCTGGTCTGGCTGTATCCTTAGCCTCAGGGAAAGCTGAGTCAGTCTCTCAGGCTTCCTAGAGTAGGAGGCCTGGCCACAGTTAAGGCAGAGTGCATGACAAAGCCTGTGGAGGAGGCTCTGAGCTCAAGGAGTCTCACATTTCGAGAGTCAAGGCCTCCCCTAAGGATGTCTTTGCTGCCTTTGCCTTAGACTCTTAAGCAGCTGTGTCAGGCTTGGTGTCAAGCCCTCTTATGATGGATCCAGTCACTGCCAGACAGCCAGGAGGCTAGGACGTTGAGAGTGGACTGCCTAGGAGGCTGGTGCCTCTAAGATTTGATAATATTCTCTTACAAGTTCATGGCAACAGTGATAGTTAAATGATGATTCTGTCTCTGCACTTTGCCAGTAGATGCTACCTCCATGCTGCAGCTGAGTAAACTCACCTTAAGGACAGTTACTCCTCAGGATGGGCATGGTGAAGGGTGAAAGTCCTTGGGGAGGCTTGCCCATGGAGATTTCTGGAAGATAGGCCTAGAAGTGCCAGGATTATCCCTTGTTAGGGCCATGCATAGAGTCTTGAGATATCCTTGGGGTATCAGTCCAAGAAAGGGCAGTCCTTGCAGAACTTCAGCATGCTCGAGTCTCCACCATGGCTCCATTGGGAACCAGTAATTCTCTTCAATGAGTTCCAGTAATCTTTCCTGAAGTACAGTCAGTTGGAGTGTGGCTCTGACTGCTTCTCTGTGAAGGGTCTCATACCAGTGCTCAGTCATGACTGGAAATGTTTTAGCTGCTCTTGCAAGATGCCTGACTTCTAACCCTAAGGTCACTGGTTCAGGCCATCCTGGGAAATAAGATCCAAAATATTTCAATTGTGGCAGTGCCTCTATGAAATGGGCTTGTATAGTCTCCTTACAGCTCATGTGGGTGAAATTTGAGGACAAACATTAGTGACTGCTGCAATTGCAGGATATTTTACCCGTCCTCTGCAGAGCAAGGCCAGAGGTGTTCTACCATATATGTTATAGTGCCAGGAAGGGAAGATCCTTCTAGTTTATCCTGGACCTACATGTAGTCCTAGTCGAATTCTAAGTCCCTCTTTTCCGTTCGAGGATCATTGGTTCCGTCATTGCATCAGTCAGGCAGGGGGAGTTCCTCACCTCCCTAAACCTTGCCAAGTCATATTTTTGCATTCCCCTGTGGGAGCAATTTCAGAATTTTCTCTGTTTCTGTGTCCTGGGCCTTTATTTTCAGTTCTGACTCCTGTCCTTTGGTCTATCCAGGGTTCCCTGTATCCTTTCCAAGTAATAGCAGCGGTAACAGTGTTTCTTTGCAAGCAAGGAATCCGGGTTAACCCATATCTGGACATCTGGTTAATCCAGTTGGACTCATTAGAGAAGTTTAGAAGTGAACATATCTGGTGATTTACTGGCTGGAAAGGCTGGAGTTGGAGATCAACTATCCCAAGAACAGCCTTAGGACTTGGAGTACCTGGGAGTTTCACCTAGGTTGAGTTTTCCTCATGATGGAGAGCTCTCTCAAGCTTCAGAGCCACCTCACAGAGGTTTGTGCTCTGTCAGCACCATGGGCCTGGGATTACCTCCAATTCCTTGGCTCCATAGCATCTACTTCAGAACCAGCTCCTTAGGCCAGAGCACTCATGCACTCACTGCAGAGGCACCTGCTAGCCCTCGGGTCTCTCTGTTCCCAGTTGTTCAACCAGACCATTCCTCTGCCCCACAAGATCAAGAAACAGTTTAGATGGTGGTTGCAGTCCTGCCACTGGATTGCTGGAATGTTGTTGAAAGCACCAGATTGTCCCCCTGAATGCCAGCCTGAAGAGCTGTGGTGACCTCTGCCTAGGCCAGTGAGTCTATTCAGAACGCCTGGGCAATCATCCACTTAGAGGCAGCAGCAATCCATCTGGTCCTGGAGAGGTCCAGGCCTTTCCTAGGGGTAAAGCATCTGGTGGTCTCAGACAATGCCATGGTGGTGGTGTTTGTTAACAAACAAGGCAGAATTTGCAGTACCGGAGTGACTCTCAAGCACTGTTCCCTCTAAGCTGTGCGCGTGTGCGCGCGCACACACCTCGCCGAGCGAGCGCACATACTTTACAACAGAGCGCACAAAAATTACAGTTCTGATTCTGATAGAAAACAACACAGACATCTTAAAATTTAAAAGTTGTTATGTATTTATGGTTTTTCACAAGTTCTACAATGTTTTCTAGTGCAATCAATGTGGTGTACATACTGTATTCTGATGTGTAGTCAAATTTTAAAGTCTATAACTCTGAATGTCGTTATGTGGCGCACAAAAATTTAACCTTCCTTCAAAAGCTGCACAGCTGATATTTTATGCGCACACAGCCTACAGAAAATTAGAGGGAACATTGCTCTCAAGGTAGTGAAACCACTACCATTACCTGTGTTGTGATTGCCTTATCTGCAGCACACATTGGAAGTGTGGACAACGTGCAGGCTGGCTTCCTAAATTGGAACACAGTGGATCTGGGCAAGTGGGAGCTCAGTCCTCACATGTTCAACCTCATAGTGCAGAGATGGGATCTTCCAGTTTTTGATTTGATGGTCATTCAGGGGAATGCAAAAGCGGCACTGGCTAAATTCATCCCTTCCTTTCTACACACACTGCTAAGACTCTCATCCATTTACTAGTCACCTTCCAACTTGACTATTTCAACCTGCTCCTCTATGGTCTCACTCTTGAACAGATTGAATAGGAAAAATATGATTCAAATTCAACTGCATGGCTTATGTTCTGCCAGTGTCTCTAAGCTCATGTAACCCCTCTTCTCAAGTCACTTCACTGGGTCCCTGTGCCTTTCTGCATCCAGCTAAAACGTCTCCTACTTACCTGAAAGTACATTCATTCTGCAGCTCCTCACTAGCTTTCCTTTCCTCTCTTATCTCACTCTACACTCCTCCTTGGGAACTGTGCTCCTCTGGCAAATCCCTTTTATCTGTGCCCTTCTCTGCCACTGCCAACTCTAGACTTCTTTAATTTCGGCTTGCTGCTCCATATGCCTGGAACAAACCACTTGAGTCAGTGTATCAGGCTCCTTCTCTTGACCTATTCAAGTCCAGGCTGAAGACCCACCTCTTTGGAGGCTGCTTTTGGATCCTGATGCTCTTTGTTCTCTTGTCTACTACTAATGTGTATCTTGCCATACTCTAGTCCCAAGTTTTTCAGTGCTTTTTCTTCTTGATTAGATTGTAAGCTCTGATGAGCAGGGACTGTTTCTTAAATCTATATGGACAGCGCTGTGTACACTTTTTTTTTTATGTAATAAATTTTATTGAGCAGAGTCAAATAACAAACATTCTGAGACATCAAACCATAACAAGGTAGTGCAATCTCGACGTATTGTACAACCATACAAGCTTCAAAGAAAGGACAGGGTAAAGTTGTCCACCGCTGTCAAGCAACCCCCACCCTTCCCCAAAAGAAGAACTCAGGAGAGAGAAAAATGCCAGATAACTATTCAGCTCTGTCCTAAATCTTCCCCCCCCCCCACCAACAGCAACCCACCTCAGTAGAGAGTAAAAAAGATACCGTATAGGGTCACACAGGTACATAGACTTATATAAAAGCCATATAATAAAATGCAGTGCAGGGTCAGGCAATACATTACCAACTATTACAGAACAGAACACACCAAACCCCTAACCCTCCCACAAAAAGACATCACTGGGACAAGTACTGGCGAGTCCAAAACAAGGCAACTACAATTTTCTTACATCCCCTATCCAGCATAATGAAACCTCCCCTCCCCCCATCCGCCTAGCTTCTACGAACTGGAAGTGAGACAGCACCCACCATCCCTGTCATATACAAAGGTATGAAACAGGTATGCAAAAGTAGAGACCCTACTCAATTATCCCCCTCTATCCCCCACCCCCGTCCCACCCCCCTCCCAACCCTACTGACCCATCCACCACCCCTCCAGAGGAGGAAGAGAGAAGAAGAAGAAGAAGAGAGAGAAGAAAAAAGAGAGAGGAAATAAAAGAAAAGCAAAAACCAGATCCGAGGAGGGAAATAGTCCAGGAAAGAAAACCCTCTATCTAATAAAGCGCCCAGGATTCAAGACCCTCAAGGGTCTTCCTGAAACACAAGACTCCACAGCGCCTCATCTCGAAATGATCGGCTTCGAACTCTCGCTGTCAGTTTCTCCAACCTATTCATTTCCCAGCATTTAGAGCGCCACTCCATAAGAGATGGAGCTCTACTGTGCTTCCAGAAATGAGCAATCACTGATCTAGCTGCTAATAAGAGCAATTGAACCAGCTTCTGTAGAGGACGCTGCTCCGGAATTTCCGGAAAACCCCCCAATAAACAAGACTCTATATCAAAGGGAATGGTAACCTGCAACCTCCCAGTGATCCCATCCCATCACCATCCTCCAATAACGTTGAATGTGAGGGCACAACCACCACATATGATCAAAAGTACCAGGGCGCCCACACAAGCGCCAACAAAGCAGATCATCCGCCCTTTTCCAATGAAAAAGATCAAATGGTGTAACGGATAAACGATAAAGTATCCGAAGTTGTGTATGAATTAACCCCAAGGATATGGAACACGAGTGGGAATAGGAATAGACTTCGATCCAGAACTCCAGCTCCTTCCCTGGCAACGTCGCCTCCCATCTCCGTCGAGGAAGATTTAGAGTAGAAAGTACCTGGGAGTCATCCGCTATATGTCGATACAGCTGAGCAATAAACGCAATGAGTTTCCGAGATACATAAAGATCCTGCTCCCAACTTCTAGCACTCCTAATAAGATCATCGACGGAAAATTGAGCATGTAAACAGTGAGAGATCTGCACATATTGAAACGGAGAGAGCTGCAAGCCCAACCGCTCCTCTAGCCCCAATCTCTGCACTGGGAGAGAATTCTCATGCAAAGAGGAAACTCTCGTCAGAAGAAAATCCAAATCCAATCCTTTTGCCATATTTCGGATAAACCCCAAGACCCCCAAAACTGTAAAGTGAGATTGGGGAATAGATACCCTCGTCCGCTTGCATATCCTCCTCCACGCCAACCAACAAGGGCCCAGAAACACATGCGCCTTTACCAGAGATACCTAGTGCGGAATAATAATAAAGGGTACAGCTACCAACGGAATCGGCCTTAACCAATCCTTTTCTAGCAAAGCCCATTCTGCCCCAGGATGAATTCTCCATAACAATAAGGACCACAGACAGATACAAGAGTAATAAAGCTCTGGATCAGAGACACCCAACCCCCCAGACCCTTTTGGCAGAGTGAGTATCCACCAGCTAAGCAGAGGATGCCGTCCCAGCCAGAAAAACCTAGTGACAGCCTGACGAAGAGTCGTGAAAAACTTACCTGGAAGAGCAATAGGCAACTGCATGAACATAAAAAGTAACTTAGGTAGGACTAACATCTTGTAAGTGTTAATACGGCCGAGCCAAGAAACCGAACAAGAACTCCACCGTTCCAAATCCCCTTTAATGGATTTCAAAAGGGGACCGTAATTCAAACTGTACAATCGCGATAAATCACGAGGTATTACAATACCCAGATACTTAAAGGAATCCAGCACCGGAAAGATATCCGTCTCATAGTTATTGATGGCGGAGGAGCGAGACACACAACGAAGGAGAGTAGACTTTTGTTTATTAATAGTAAAGCCAGAAACCAAAGAGAAGCGTTTTAAGATATTAAGCACAATAGGTAAGGATGTAGAGGGCTCATTCAAGTAAATCAAGGTATCATCAGCATATAAAGAAATGGAATGCCACTCAGAACCCAGATGTATGCCAATGTCTTCCGCCTGTAACCGAATATGAGCTGCCAAGGGTTCCATGGCAAGAGCAAACAGTAGAGGAGAAAGAGGGCACCCCTGCCTCGTGCCTCTAGCTAAGTGAAAGGGTGACGAGATAGCACCATTTACAGACACCCCTGCTTCGGGCCACTCATAGAGGGAAGCAATCCACGTACAAAACGACATCCCAAAGCCAAATTCCCTGAGAACCTGCAGAAGATACGGCCATTCCAGCTTGTCGAAAGCTTTCTCAGCGTCTAACGATAAAATGCTATATGACCCCACTTGAAATTTTATCCTCTGCAAGACATTGATCAATCTACGCACATTTTCAAACCCATATCTATTTTTTTATGAAACCCGTTTGATTCGGATGAACAAGGTCTGGGATAAGCGAGGCTAGGCGATTAGCTAGAATTGTGGTGAAAATTTTATAATCCAGATTCAGTAGGGAAATTGGACGGTAATTGGAGCACTGCAATGAATCCTTGTCACCTTTGGGAATAACAACAATGTTAGCTTGATAAAAGGAGTCGGGAAGAGATTTTTTGAGGAGGATCTCATTAAAGACCAACAGCAAAGTTGGCGCAAACAAATCCGGGAATGTTTTATAAAGCTCCGCCGGCAAGCAATCTGGACCTGCCGCCTTAGCAGATTTGAGGTTCCTCATTGTGTACTGAACTTCCTCTAATGTGATCGGGCGATCCAGATGATCCCTTCCTTCCCCAGACACTTGAGGAAGGGAAGCCTCCCTCAGCCACGCAACTATATCTGCAGAAGCTGCCGACATCTCACTAGCATAGAGCTGTTCATAAAAGCTAGCAAAAGTAGATGCAATATCAACGGAATTATGTAGAATCTCACCCTTCAAAGATTGAATAGCATCAACTCTACGACGTTGCCTCTGACATTTTACTTGCCACATCAACAATTTCCCTGCCTTATTCCCCTGCTCATAAAACCGTTGTCTTGTCCGTAGGAAAAGCGACGCCACTCTCCATTGGTACCTCGCTGTCGTGATGGTCGCTCTCCATGTTGCATCATGTCCAGAAACTCCAAAGCTGCCGACAAATCTGTAAGCTTTTGAACCAAATTCTTCCATTGGAAAATCAGAGCAAAGGGGAAACCCCATCTATATGCAATCTCCTGCTTCTGCAAAGCCTGAGTTAAGGGCTTGAAGCTCCGTCGACGTTCTAAATTATATTGAGAGAGGTCTTGGTAAATTTGAAGTTCTTGACCTTTGAAGACCACTGAGCGTTTCTTAAACTTCTCATGAGAGCTACTTTATCAGCAAAGAAGCAAAAGCGAATTATAATCGCTCGAGGCTGAGCATTCGAGGATTGTCGATTCCCAAGCGAACGGTGCGCTCTTTCCAATCGAACTGGTTTAGGAGCATTGGGTAGACAGAAAGCATAGAGCTCTTGGACTAAAGCTATCGTGTCTTCCGACCCTCCCGGATGTTCTTGGAGGCCAAAAATTCTGATGTTATTACATCTCTGCCTGTTTTCAAGATCATCCTGTCTTTCTTTTAAATCTTTTGTCAGGTAATCTAATTTCACAAGTTTGGTCTGAAGGGCCATGGAAGAGTCCATTTGTTCCCCAATATTTAATTCGGCCTGAGTAACTCTATCATCTAAGGCTTTCAAATCGGAGCGAATATCACTCACTGTTTTAGAAAAATCCTGACGGAAGAGCTTGAGCTCATTTAAGATTTCCAAAAAGTCCGCTTTTGTAACTGGAGACTGGGGGCTGGAGTTACTGGCTTTGGAGGCGGGCATACTCTCAGCAGCATGCGAGGGGTGCGCATTAGACGCCTCTGGCACTCTAGCAAACTTGGAGAGGGAAGATGCTTAGGATTTAACAGCAGCCATATGGGTCACACAGCACTAGTATCGTTGTTCAAAAAAAACGTTGTGCTGTGTATATGCACAATGGGGTGAAGGCAAACTGTTGCCCTTTTGTGAATTCAAGCAAGGTCTCACCTCCATACAGACCCAGAAAGGACCAAAAATATCCTTCCACAGTTAGCAACACACAGAAAGTTCCTTAGGCAGTCTCTGCGAGTGAGGGGAATGATGGAACAGTACTGATGGAACTGTGCTGCGGCAATGTTGTAATGAAGAGAGGATCAACCCCTGCACCAACCTCCAATATGCCAGGGCAGAGACAACCGTCAGACGATTCAGCGGGATCACATCCGATGAACAACCTTGATTCCACTAGTGTAAGTGCCGATATCCCACAAGAGCTCTGCAGGCAGCACTAGAAGTGAAGAGGATTTACCACAAAATCAGAAGAGTAGCAGCTTTGAATAAAAACTACAATTACCCTGCGGTACCGGAGAGAGACACAGGAGGGCGCTCCAGGATCAGAAATCAGCCTTTTAGCTAAAGCAGGGCACTTACATCAAGCAGCACCTTTCCCGAGCCTGTCAGCCGCAGACAACAGCTCTCACTAGCAGGAGAAGGAGATCAAATGGACCGGAGACAGCTCTATCAGACTCTCATTGCACCGGATTAACAGTGACAGGTTACTGCAGGAGGCTCTGACAAGTCAGCCGGGCTCTTTAAAAGACGGCAGCCATCTTGTTATTGCATTTGCGAACCAACCATTTATTTTATTTATTTAACAGTATTTCTAAACCGCCTTATCTTAATAATCAAGGTGGTATCACAGCAAGCAATCAGGTAAAGTGGGTGTGTTATACATGCAGTGAGGGTGAAACTTAGTTGTGTGAGGGCTGTGTTGGGTGCTTGATTTGCTTGAGCTATGTACAAAGTGGGCTATTTACAGTGGTGCTAAAAACACTTTTTATATACATACAGTGTTAGGAGGTTTGGTGTGCTGTTATACATTCTCTTAGGTTATGTGATGTGTCCGTAGTGCTCTATGAACAGCATGGTTTTCAGCTGTTTTCTGAAGTCTTTATGGTCTGGAGTTGCCCTTAGATCGTCCGGTAGATTGTTCCATATTGTTGGAGCAGCCATGGAGAGAGCTCTGTCTGTTGTGTCCTTGCGTGTGTGCTTGTATTCATTTGGGGTACTGACTCGGTTGCGTGTTTGACTTCTTCTAGGACGTGCGCTGGTTTCTGGTTGTATGAGCGTGTGGAGGCTGTTGGCTGATGTGTGCTGCTTTATCTTAAATAGGTTTATGATAGTCTTGTATCTGATGCGTGCACTGATTGGGAGCCAGTGTAAGTCCTTTAAAGTAGGTGTGATGTGCTCCTGCCTTGCGGCTCCGGATATGAGTCGAGCTGCAGTGTTTTGTGCCAGTTGGAGTGGTTTGAGGGCTTGTTTCGGTAGTCCAAGGTATATCGGATTGCAGAAGTTCAGTATTGGGGTTATCAGTGCTTGACAGACGGTACGGAAGTGTTGTGGGGCGAGGAGTGGTTTCAGTCTCCTGATGATTCGCATCTTGTAGTAGGCTTTTTGGATTGTTTTGTCTATGTGTGGTTTGAGGTTGAGTTTACTGTCCAGAGTAACCCCAAGGTATCTCACCTCTGATCTTATCGATATCGTGGTGCTTTGTATCTTTATGTTTGGTGGGTGTATGAAGCTTTGGTTCCGAGTGATGATTAAAGCTTCGGTCTTGTTGTAGTTTATTGCGAGGTTGTTGTTTTGGCACCACCTCGTCATTTGGGTAAGGCAGTCTGTTATCTTAGAGAAGTCCGGGTTGTCGATTGATATCGGGGAGTATACCATGATGTCGTCTGCGTATATTGTGTATTGGATGTTGTTCTCTTTCATAATGTTGCATATTGGTTGGATGTAGATGTTAAAAAGGAGTGCTGAGAGTGCGGATCCTTGCGGTACTCCTTGTTGGACATTTATGGGTCGGGAGGTGTCATGTCCCACCTTGACCTGTAGCTGTCTTTCGGTTAGGTACGAGTGGAACCATTTCAATGTGGTACCGTGTATACCAGTGTTCTTTAGTCTCTCCAGGAGCGTATTGTGGTCAACTGTGTCGAAAGCTGAGGAGATGTCGATGAAGATCATTATAATTCCATTCCTGGTGTTGTCAATTATTCTTATGATGCTGTCGAAGAGGTAGATCAGTAGAGTTTCGACTCCATGGTTGGGACGAAATCCGCGTTGGTTGTCGTCGAGTGTTCCGTGTTCGTCAATGTGTTCCTGAAGTTGTAGTTGAACCGTCTTTTCGATTATTTTTGCGAGGAAGGGTATGCTGGAGATTGGTCGTATGATGCTGCTGGGTCCTTTTTGTCGAGAGTAGTTTTCTTTGTGATTGGTCTTACTGAGGCAAGCTTTAGTTGCTGTGGCATGAGTCCTTGAGTGAGTGAGTTGTGTACCATTTTATGAATGGTTGGGATGAGGCTTGATTTGGTGGCTTTGACCCATGACACTGGGCAAGGGTCTGTAGGAGCAGTGCTTGTGTTGATTGTGGAGATGATGTGGGATCATCGAGGGATGTGGGATCACGAGACGGTGGCCATTTTGAGGAGAGAAACAGCTTCAGACCACACACGTCAGCAAGATCGCCAATGCCGTCAGCACCAACTTGCGTTCCACAGAGAGCACAAAGCAGTTTCCCGCCTCAGCACAGAGCCCCATCTGCGTTCCACTTCGGTTTAAGCAGGTACATCTATCATGGCGGCAGCCAAACAGTCAAACATCTGTCAGAGGTTTTAGGAGCCAGTCGTGGGAAATAGTAACAAGCAAGGAAAGCAGCACGATCCCAATCCACATATTCCGAGACGGCTCCCCCTCCACAGTCAATCTTCCAGGATTTATCATTAGTACTGTGGCACCAAAAATGTTGTAACTCATCAAGCAGGGCCCTCAGACAGGCAGGGCAGCACTCTTACCCCGGTCCGCAGAAAGATGAGCCAGGGACCTCGTTTCAGCAGAGGTTAGACTGAAGGAGAATGCAGCCATATGCTGCTGATTCCCTCCGTCCAGCCCACGAGAGGGAAGATCCCAATCTCAAGGCGTTCTGTTGGTTTGCGGAGGAATCAGACGACATCCTCAAATGCCGCTAGCTTAGCGCTGCTAGTAGAATCATTTTCAGCGCACAAAACTCATTTTGTAGGCACAAACTCCCAGTGAATGGGGAGAGCAGTTGAGGAGCTCTAAAGTTCTGTTGCCATTCCAGTCGGGCTTACGAGCGCCCCCCGTGCTGTGTACACTTGATAGCGCTATACAAATGATTAGTAATAGTAGTAGTTGTAACAGTAGAGAAATCGTTTAGCTACAGAAACGACCTGCAGGCAGTGAGATTGGATGCCCTGCTTCAAGAGTGCCCTCTGTTGCCATTGGTGAACCATCTTTTGCACAAAATTTAGGCCCACCTGGACTTAGTGATTCTAGTGGCCCTGGACTGGCCTTATAGGCCATAGCACATGGATCTATTAAATCTGCTGGTCAGCTCCTCCCTTTTGTTACCTCAGGAAAAGGGTCTTTTAGGGGCCCCTAGTGATGGATGATATCTGTCCCTTTCTGCCTGATTCTTGAAAGGCACAGGCTGTCCAAGAAAGGCTACTGTGGAGTGTCAATAGTCAACCTGATTATGGCCCTAAGAACCTGTACATCCTTGGCTTATGTTAGAGTCCTTAGGAATTTTGAGATAAGATGTTCCTCTCATTCTCTGGAGGTCAGGAAGGTGAACATGGTTGCTGTGTTGTCTTTCTTACAGTCTGGTCTAGATTAGACCTTAGCCTTGAGCTCTCTCAAGATTCAGGTGGCAACCCTGATGGGTCACCATGATGTTTCCTGCTTCCTCAGAGCTGCAGCCTTGTCCTACAGGGAACAGTGAATGGACATCTCAATGGCTTCTCTCTCCTTGAGGATTGTGCCAGCCTTTCTCCCAAGGCGCTGTCCTGTTTTCCTTTTAACCAGACTGTTGTTCTGTCCTTCTTGGAGGGGGATCTTCAGAGGGACCTCTCACTATGCCTAGTGGACATGCAGAGGGTGTTGATCAGGTACCTGTAAATTACCAATTCTTTCCTCTGGTCAGATCATCTTATTGTCTTGGCAGTGGCTAAATCTTCTATTGCCTGCTGGCTTAAAAATGCCATTAGGTCAGAAGCCCTTCTGGCTGGTATGCAGATGCTGGAGGGAGTCAAAGCTCACTCCACTGGGGAACAAGCCTCTCTTAAGCATCTTTGTGAAGCACTACAGATTGCATGTGGGAGCCAGAATGCATAACGCCTTTGGAGGGGTAGTCCTGTCCATAAGAACTGCCATGCTTGGTCAGACCAAGGTCCATCAAGGCCAGTATCCTGTTTCAAACTGTGGTCAATCCAGGTCACTCTGCCTGGCAGGTTCCCAAGCACTGTGGCACCTATGTATCTTTTTGGGAACCTGCCAGGGATAGGAACCTGGATTGGCCAGTGTTGGAAACAGGATACTGAGCTTGATGGACCTTGGTCTGACCCAGTATGGCATTTCTTATGTTCTTATATTCATATGTCCGAGATATTGTCTTCCTCCCACCCTGGGTGCTGACTGTTTGGGTACATCCCACCTGTCTGGACTGGTCTTGCAGGATAATAATGATAATTTTCTTTTCTTGAATCCTGCCAGACCAGTCCAGGAGCCACTGTGGAAGACTCCTACTACAAGTTAAGTAGCCCTGCTGCCTTTTGATTGCATTGTCCATGCCATTGCTTGACACAGTTAATTCTGGTAAGCCAAATACTTGCTCATGTTATTTGTTGCAAAGTTGAATTGTTTGGTTATTAACTTCATGTATTTGGAGTTTTTCTGTTTACTGCTTGGGAAGTGGCATACTGCCTTTTCTCAGTGCTATACCAGCATATATACCTAGCGATGACATCACTGAAAATTGCTCGTCTGCCTGCTGGCAAGGGAATCATAGCACCTCATCTGGAATAGTCTAGCAGGATTCAAGGAAATAAAATTATCAGGTAAAATTTCTCCTTTAAAAAGCATCCTATACTTTATGGGTAATCAATGCAGCTCTATTAAACTTGCAGTAAACAAAAATTTGATATGGAATCTCTATGGATTGAAATTCCATGTAAAAAGGGGAAGGGGAAGGTGATGGCAGTGGGGGTGTACTATCGACTGCCTGGCCAGAGTGAACAAATGGATGATGAAATGCTCAAAGAAATCAGGGAAGCTAAAAAAAGTTACAGTACTGTAATAATAATGGGTGATTTCAATTACCCCGGTATCGATTGGTCATGTCACGGCAGGACATGCTAGGGAGATAAAGTTTCTAGATGAAATAAATGACTGCTTCTTGGGACAGCTGGTTCATGAACCAACCAGAGGGGAAGCCATTTTGGACCTAGTCCTTAGTGGAACACCAGATCTAGTGCAAGAGATAAGGGTGTTGGGGCCACTTGGCAATAGTGAACATAGCATGATTGCTTTTGATTGAATAAATGGAGGAAAGACGGTAAGAAAATCCACAGCACTACATTTTAACTTTCAAAGGGGATACTATGATAAAATGAGGAAAGAAAAAACTAAAAGGAGGAGTTGTGAAGATTAAAGATTTACATCAAGCATGGGTGTTTAAAAATACTATCTTGGAAGCCCAGCTATATTCCACATTTTAAGAAAAGTGGAAAGAAGTTCAAAAAACTGTGGCATGGTTTAAAGGTGAGGTCGGAGAGGCTGTTGTCAAAAATACATCTTTCAGGAAATGGAAAAAGCAGTCAAATGACAAAAACTGGAAACAACATAAGCACTGGCAAGTTAGATTGAAGACATTGATAAGGCAGGCAAAGAGAATTTGAGAAGAAGCTTGCTGTGGAAGCAAAAACAAGTAATAAAGTACGTTTGTAGGAAAAAACTTGTGAGATAGTCAGTTGGATCATTAGATGATAGAGGGGTAAAAGGGGTACCAAGAGGGGACAAGGCCATACTCGAGAGACTGAATGAATTCTTTGCTGAAATGGTATTTAAAGGTGATGCCACAGAAGAATTGAAAGAAATATCCATACACCGGAAAGATGTATTACAACTATTTGATAAACTGAACAGTAGCAAATTACCTGGACCGGATGGCATACATTCAAAGGTGTTGAAAGAACTGAAATATAAGATTGCAGACCTACTATTAGTAAACTGTGAACTATCATTAAAATCATTTGCAATACCGATAGATTGGAGGATGGCCAATGTAATGCCAATTTTTAAAAAGGGTTTCAGGGGTGATCTGGGAAACCAGAGACTGGTGAGCCTGACATCAGTACTGGGAAAAATGGTAGAAACCATTATAAAGAATGAAATTACTGAACATGTAGATAGTCATGGCTTAATGGGAGACAGCCAACATGGCTTTAGGCAAGGGAGGTCTTGTCTTACTAATCCGTTATGTTTTATTTGAAGGTGTGAATAAACAGGTAACCAAAGATGAGTCAGTTGATATAGTGTATCTGGATTTTCAGGAAGCCTTTGACAAGATCCCTCATGAGAAACTTTTGCCAAAATTCAAAAGTAATGGGTTAGGAGGCAGTGTGCTATTGTGGATCAGGAACTGGTTAAAAGCTAGAAAGCAGAGGGTAAGGCTAAATGGCCCCATTACAAGTATTGTGGAACCTGTGTGTCTTTTGGGGAAACTGCTAGGTACTTGTGACCTAGATTGGCCACTGTTGGAAACAGGATACTGGGCTTGATGGACTTTGGTCTGACCCAGTACGGCATATCTTATTTTCTTATGTTCTTACTATATTCTTATGTTCTTATGTAGCACTACGCGGCATATGCAGCACTGAAAAAAAAAGCTTGATTACTACCAACCTGTATCACTTCTTTGCATAAAAGAGAGGAAGGGGGAAGGGTTTGTCTGGGAGTTGAACCCAGGACTGTTTGTATCCTAAGCCTGGCTCATACCCCTAGACCAACAAGCTCATATTGGGACTATTATAACCTCCTTTATTACTCCTGCTACTGCATTATACTCCAGAGCACTTTTCCAGGGAAAGTATGTGTAGACATAGCAATTGAGCATGTAGTTTTGAAAATTGTTCTTTATGGAACTCCTGCAACTCTATATACCCATCAGTCTCTTTGAGTATATCTATTTTGTTTCCATGAGTTTTTACTATTAAATGCCCAAGGGTGGTTGCTTCATAAAAAGTAGGGTTTTTTTGGTTTTTCAATCAGTAAAAATTATAGACATCAACATAGCTGGCTGGTAGTAAGCTTTAACTCCAGAATTAAGCTTATAGGCAAATATAACATCCATTGAGAAACAGTAGAAAACGTATTTTCATAGTATATATGTGCAGTACCTTCATTCTATGTGATTGCAGCTGAGAGAGTGCTTGCCCTTTGTTGGTTGAACTGCACCGGCTCCTCATTTAAAATCTTGGTATTAGTCTTCACGTTTCTGTACAGTAATTGCTTGGCATACCTTAAAGTTTTGTTGTAGAGATATGTAATAATCTAAACAAGGGCAATTGTTAGTGATTCTCAGTGTGCAACAGTGGTTCGAAAGCATGTTGGAGAGCGAGAGCTTGTTTAGAGGGGGCATTGTATTGTGGAATAGAATCCTATATTAAAAGTCCAATCAAATGGCTTTTTGAAAAAATTAAAAGCTTTTTGGTTTCCACTTAAAAATGTTGCAAAGTGGAGATGGGTGTATATCCCTGTTGACATTTGCTTACAAGTCTGTATTTGTTTCCATGTATTTCCTATTTAATTTATGATGGTTTATATTATATTTTACTGTTATAATAAGCTGCTTTGGATGATAATTGCATTAGATAGGATGACATATATATTTTTACAAAAAAAATATGAATATAAACAACGAAAACCACTTATGCTATTATCAAACAAGCACTTATAGGGATATATTTGGTGATATAAATCACTTTTGTGGATAGCTTTTATCCATGGAAATTGGGGCAGGACCTGGGGTTACCCAAGAATACTTTTACTACTACTTCTTTTCATTTATATAGTGGTACTAGGTATATGAAACACTATACTCAGACATGTAAGAGACCGCCCCTTCTCCACGGAGCTTACAATCAACTCAAAACAGAGAACACACAGGGGACTAGGGTATTCCTTAAGGAAAATGATTAAAATACACAAGGGTGTTAGGCTCAGAGGATCAGGATCCAAAATCAGCCTCAGAGGTGGGTTTTTCAGCCTAGATTTGAAAAGGACTAGAGATGGAGCCTGACGTATTGAATCAGGTAGTCTACTCTTTGCATACGGCAAAGCAAGGTGGAATGAAAAGCATCTGGAGTTGGCAGAAGAGAAGGGCACAGATAAAAGGGATCTGCTAGAGAAGAGGGGTTCTCCAGAAAGAGTTTAGGGAGAGATAAGAGAGGAGAGGTAGGGAGGGCCATAGAATGAATGCATTTGTAGATACAAGAACTTTGAACTGTATGTGGAAATGGTTAAGGAGCCAATGAAATCACTTGAGAAGAGGGGTTACATGAGCGTCACGACACTGGAAGAAGATTACCTGTGCAGCTGAGTTTTAAATGGATTGAAGGGGAGAGAGATGATTCAATGAAAGACCAGAAAGAAGGAGGTTGCAATCGTCTAAACGGGAGGTAATAAGAGGATAAGCATCTTGGTAGTGTGTTCAGAAAAGAAGGACAAAGTGTGCTGATGTTACAGAGAAAGAAATGGCAGGTTTAAGCTATCTGTTGGATATGTGCTGATAGAGAGAAGAAAAAAAGATGACCCCCTGGTTTCAAATGAGAAGACAGAGAGAATGACAGTGTTATCTACAGAAATCGAAAAAAGGAGGAAGGGGAGAGGTGGGTTTAGGGGAAATATAAGAAGTTTCATCTTGGTAATGTTTCAGATGTGGTGAGACACCCAGGCAGCAGTGTCAGACATCCATGGATGAGATTCGGGCCTGGGTTCCAGGAAATATTTCCATTGTAGAGAGGTAAATCTGAGCGTCATGGAAGTAGCCAAACAAAATCTAGGCAGAAAACGAAGGAGAGATCAGATACGGAGGCACTTTGAGAAGAGAATTAGAATGGCAAAGAGACAGCAAAAGTCAGAGGCAAGAGAGTTTGTCATATGGACAGAGTACTCTTGCTTGGTGAGTGCTATAGCAGACTGGAATAAGGAGTCAGTTCAGGCAAAGGATTCTAGTCAAAGGTGCTCAGCAGAACAGACAGGAACATAGGTAGCAGATTTTGGAGGTCCACTAACACTGAGGTACAGCATGCCTTAAAGGACATGGAATGGAAGGATCAAGAGCATCCAAAGCAGAGGAGCAAGGAAGCTGGATTTAGTGGTAAAGCAAAACGCCAGAACATTGATTATAGGTGTTGATCCCAAGCGACTAGTCCGTGAATCATATTGAGAGGGAGAGGGAAAAGATCAAGTACCAAGAAATGCAGTCAGAGACCAAGAAAATGTGGCAGGAATACCAAAGTATTTCCCATCCTATTGGGTACATAAACAGGAAGTCTGCATCTGCGGAGGGGGGACGGAAGTGGCAGACAGTGGAAGACAGAAACCGTGATGCAGCGCAGGAGAGTTTAGGTAGCCACTACGTCACAGTTTCTGAGCCATTGATGCTGCTGTTGGCCCAGGAGAGGGCAGTAGTGGAGAGAGTGGGGGCGGTAGGGGGGAGCGACAGGATGGAGGACCCTCCTTGCGTGCCTCCAATCCTTGCACCAGCCCTCTGCAAACGAAGGTTCCTAAATTATATGTGCTCACAAATACACATCCCTAATAGCAATACTGAATATACATACCGAGCGATACCACACCTGCACTAGCCATTTAGTTTAGGATGAAGTAAAGCAAATAATTTATCCATTCAGTGGCTGAAAATCCTACTAAAGAAAGAAATTTTGGCACTGCCACCTCCTTCCCTAATTTGGCCTCTAATTATAACAATAATATCTGACTATGTAGTGATGTAGATGGGATGAAACCTTAATTAATGTATTTATTTAGTGTCTCTTTTATACTGCACTATTTAAAATCAGTGCGGTTTACATACAACAGTAACTTATACATTGCGGCCTAGGCTGCGCTGTATTTACAATGAACATCACTGGGGTAACTATTTACAGGTTGGAAATCAAGTCCAAGGCTCACATTATATCAGCTTATACCTTTTGATAGAAAACTCACCTACATTTTGGCATCTAGAACTTAGATACCTAAATTTAGATTGGCAAATTATTCATTTCATTTTAGGCCCCTAAGTTAAGTACTTGTTGTTGAACATCATTGACATGTGTCTTACTTTTAATTCTTGACCTCACTTCTATCCCGATAGCCATTTGTTATTTAGAAGGCCAAACTGCATTGCTCAACCTAATCGATGTTCAAATGGGCTGATTTAAAGACATGTTTATCACCCTGCACTAACTGTTCGTGTGTGCGTAAGCATGCCCTGAGCCATGATAATAGTTATTGCGAATGCAAACAGAATGTGTGGTACTATCTGCTTAGTGTGCGAAGGGAAGGAAAATGGACAGAATAGGAGCAGAGAGTGGGTGTGACTGCCCCGCTCACCTTCCCCGGGCCAGCACACATCATCGGGCTCAGCTCCCCCAATCGGGGTAGAGCGCCTGAGCGGGAAATCGTCCCGCTCAGAAGCTCCTGCCCAATCGGTACTGTGTCACAGACCCATCTCAAGCCTCCCTCTCCTAGCCAAGATCATCAAAAAAGCAGTCCAATACCAATTACAGAGCCACATAGACACCCACACCCCCCTGGACTCAAATAAACATGGCTTCCGACCAAACCACAGGGTAGAAACGCTACTAATCCAATTCCTCGACAAGCTGATCCGGACTATCGATAACATCAAAATGGGAGTCCTCCTGATATTCATAGATGTCTCCACAGCATTTGACACAGTGAACCACACAACCTTGCTAGCGAGACTACAAGAAATTGGACTGGTTCACATCATACCTAACCGACAGACAGCTACAAGTCAAATGTGGCTCAGACACCTCCCGGCCCCTGAAAGCCACCCAGGGCATCCCACAAGGCTCATCCCTCTCCGCAATGCTATTCAATATATACCTACCACCAATCTGCTCCATCATCAAGAACCACAAGATTCAATACACCATCTACGCTGATGACATAATGATATTCACCCCAATAAACTTGGATGCCCCAGACTACTCCAATTGACAGCAAATGACAACCTGGCTCTTAGAAAACAATCTATCCATAAACCATAACAAAACAGAAGCACTATTCATATCAAAAAGCCCCACCTTCTCAATGACACCCACCATAAAACTAAATGACATCACAATATCAGTAAAGCCCGAAGTGAGATATCTCGGAGTGACTCTCGACAAGGACCTAAACCTACAAGC
This sequence comes from Ichthyophis bannanicus, assembly GCA_033557465.1. NCBI lineage: Eukaryota > Metazoa > Chordata > Amphibia > Gymnophiona > Ichthyophiidae > Ichthyophis > Ichthyophis bannanicus. Next base: position 950,836,043 of record CM066034.1, read on the forward strand.
CCACATTGCCAGAACCACAAAAAACGCCTACCTCAAAATGAGAACCATCAGGCGCCTCAAACCCATCCTCGCACAAGACCACTTCCGTACAGTCTGTCAAACGCTCATCACCCCTACACTTGACTACTGCAACCCCATCTACCTAGGGCTGTCAAAACAGGCCCTCCGACCACTGCAGATGGCTCAGAACACTGCCGCCCGCATAATAACAGGCTGCTCAGGACATGACCACATCACTCCCATCCTGTACCACTTCCACTGGCTCCCAATCAGCTCCTGTGTACAATACAAAGTTATCCTAAACATATTCAAAATAAGACAGAACATCTCAGCCGACAGCCTGCAGCCTCTCCTCAAAGAGGACCTATGCACCAGACCCAGAAGACGGAGAACCACTGACACCATCACCACCGCAAGAGAATTCACCAAATCCAGACAGGACACCTCAAGAAGAGCTCTGTCCCTGGCCGCACCCACTCTGTGGAACTCTCTCCCCGATGAGCTGAGATCTGCCACAGACCTCAAAGATTTCAGAAAGCTGCTCAAAACAAAGCTTTTCATGGATCACTTTAAGGGCTTCACCTGAACTAGACTCTGCCTTAACCAAACCGAAGCCTTCAGTCTGTATATAGACAGTGTATAGCTCAGTTGTATATAGCTCACTTGTCTTAACACCTGTACATAGTTCACTTGCATATAAAGCAAACATATCGCTCACACCCCTCAAACACACTCATTCAGATGTTTCCACTGCATGTTGCACACTATAGCCCCCCCCCCTCGATTGTTTGATGTGGAAACCGCTTTGATTTAATGATAAAGCGGTATATTAAATCTACCTAAATAAATAAATAAAATAAGCATAGTAGTTAGCACGGGGTTGGTAATGCACGTCCATCGTCAATGTTGCAGTAAATGTGGGTGCAGGTAACAACACCTTTGGGTTTGAATCAGTGAAGTAGTTTCTGGGGACATGTTTTACATGCCCCCAACAAGTAGCGCATGACTGTTGCATGTAACCGTGAGTTGATTTCTACTCTCAGCATGTGAGACCTGAAAAACATTAGCACAGCTTAGTTAACAGACCCCTAGAAACCTAACTGTCTATGAGAGCTGTGCACAGGTAAGAATAATTCAGCTTTTTTTTTTTTTCTACAAATTTGTAGTGATTTTTGGCTGTTTTTGGTTAACATCACATAGTCCTTTTTAATAGGGAATTTTCAGTGCACAGTGCACTAACTGATACATTAAGGTGCACTAAATTGATTAGCGCATGTAATATCAATTTGGCATGTATTAAGACCTGACAATCTACTTCTGTATCTGGCCATGAAAACCCATCTGGGCAGCAGCAAAATGGTACGGTGTTGGCAGTGGAGGATCACATTTCTGTGACAACGGCAACGACACTATACTTAAACTGCGCAGAGGAAAGGCCTGGCAATCTACTTCTGTATCTTGCCATGAAATCCCAGTGGATAGTCACAACAAAACAAATTGCACTATAGTGCTGGAAGATGAGACCCCCAGGTCGGAAGGCACTCAACTAGCTACTGGGAAGGAGCTGAAGACTTTTCAGAGTAAAGTCAGCATTTGTGATGTGGTTGGATCAAAGCCCTCGGGACGTCTGACTGCTGATGTAGCTGTGCATGAAATGAGTCAGAAGCTGTAAAGATGTCTTACATATTAGGACATGGAATGTATGAAGCATGAACCAAGGAAAGTTGGAGGTGGTCATGAATGAAATGGAATGTGTACAACTTGATCTGTTGGGTGTCAGCGAGCTGAAATGGACTGGCATCGGGCACTTAGCATCAGAAGATCACATGGTCTTCTATGCTGGAAATGAAAGACAAAGAAGAAATGGTGTTGCATTTATAATAAAGAAGAAACTTGCAAGAACTGTAATGAAATACAATGCAGTTAGTGAACATAGAAACATAGAAATATGATGACAGAAAAAGACCACATGGCCTATCTAGTCTGCACTTCCTTATCAACATCTAAGAGGAATGCCTATCAACACAACTATAATTCAAAAATAGGCCCCAATAACAGCTGCAGAAGAGGATGAAATTGATGAGTTCTATGAACAAGTCCAAGCTGAAATTGACAGAACATGCAAACAGGATATCCTGATAGTCATGGGTGACTGGAACGCAAAAGTTGGCAACAAAGAAGAAGGCAAAGTGGTTGGAAAATATGGACTTGGCAACAGAAATGAAGCTGGAGAAAGACTGATAGAATTCTGCAAGACCAACAATCTATTCATCTCAAACACCTTCTTCCAGCAACACAAGCAGTGACTGTACACATGTACTTCACCCAATGGACTGTACAAAAATCAAATTGACTGCATCTGTGGAAGTCAACGATGGAAAAGCTTTATAACATCAACAAAGGCAAAACCTGGAGCTGACTGTGGTACAGATCACCAACTACTAGTATGCAAACTCAAGCTAAAGTTGAAAAAGGGCAAGCCACTCATGAATGCAGCAAAATATGACCTTGAAAATACAACACAGGAATTTAAAGACTGCCTGCAAAATCGATTTGCTGCTTTAGATACAATGACAGCTCCAGAAGAGTTAAGGAATGACATCAAGAAGGTTGTGTTCGAAGAAAGCGAAAAGTCTCTGCAAAAGGTGAAAAAGCAAAAACAGCCAAAATGGATGACGGAAGAAACACAGAGAAGCTAAAGCCAGAGGAGAAAGAAAGACAGTCACAAAACTCAACAGATTTCCAATGTGCAGCAAGACAGGACAAAAAAAGTACTACAATGACACATGCACAAAATAGAAACAGAAACTATTAGAGGAAGAACAAGATCGGCTTTCCTAAAGCTATGAGAGTTAAAGAAAAAAATTTCAGCCTCAAATTGGAATGTTACAAGATGCTCAAGGTTGTACGTATGTTGAATAATGCTGAGAAGATCAAGAAAAGGTGGAAAGAATATGCAGAGTTTTTATATGATAAAGATCAAGTGGACCAATAATCGTTTCAACCTGTACCTTTCGCACAATTACTCTGATCCCACATGCCAGCAATATTCTACTGAAGATCATTCAACAGAGATTACAACCATACCTGTAACAAGAACTACCTGAAGTGCAAGCAGGGTTCAGGAAAGGGCGAGGAACAAGACACATCATCGTGGATGTGAGATGGATCCTTGAAAAGACTAAAGAATACCAAAAGGATATCTATTTGTGCTTTATCGACTACAGCAAGGCTTTTGACTGTGTAAACCATGAGAAACTCTGGGCCACATTAAGAAGCATGGGTATACCAGAACACCCGATCGCACAGTCTGTACATTGATCAAGAAGCAACTGTTCGAACAGAACAAGGAGAAACAAATGGTTTAAAATAAGCAAAGGTGTAAGACAAGGCTGCATACTTCCCCCTACCTGTTTAATTTATATGCAAAACAAATCATCAGAGAAGCAGGATTGTATGAAGGCCTCAGAGGTGTGAAGATTGGTGGAAGACTCATCAACAACCTTCGCTATGCTGATGATACCACATTACTGGCTGAAAGTGAAGATGATCTGAAACATTTGCTTCTCACGATCAATGGACATAATCTTAAAATGGGTCTGCACCTTAATGTAAAGAAGACAAAAATCATGACAACTGGCAAAATCACCAAATTCATCGTTGAAGGAGAAGAAATTCAGATTGTGGACAACTTTAACTTACTTGGATCAACTATCAATAAAGAAGCAACAAGCAGTTAAGAAATCTGACGATGCATTGCTCTTGGCAAAATGGCTATGAAAGATCTAGACAAGATTCTCAAGAGCACAGATGTCTCTCTCCATACAAAGATTTGACTCATTCAAGCCATGGTATTTTCAATAACATCATATGGATGCAAAAGCTGGAAAGTGAAAAAGACAGGAAGAAAATTGATGCCTTTGAATTATGGTGCTGGCAGCGAATACTGCGTATACGATGGACTGCCCAAAGAACAAACTAGTCAGTACTAGAGGAGATCAAACCTAAGCTTTCTTTAGATGTTCAAATGACAAGACTTCGACTTTCATACTTTGGACACATCATACAAAGAGAGAGATCATTAGAGAAAGACATCATGCTTGGCAAAAGAGGAAGGCCAGCAATGAGATGGATCGATACAATAACAGCAGCTACATTTACCAGTCTGTCAACAATGAGCTGCCTGACTGAAGACCGAGCACAATTTAGGACAACTAGGCAGAGGGTCGCCATCAGTCGACACTGACTCGACGGCACTTAACAACAACAATAACAAAGGGAATGTTTAATAAAAACAATGGCAATAGTATATGGACAGACTACAAACCAGCACAGAGGCCTGTGCCAACTTCAGAGGGCATGTTCATCTGTCCCCCTACCACTGAGGCATTGCTAATCCATGGCACTACTGAACCCAGCTTTCAGAAGTATCTAATGCCATCTATTGCGTAGTACTAAGTGCACCCATGCTAATGATAATATTCACGATTAACATGCACTTATCATATCCACACGTCAATGCCCATGTTCTGCCCAAACCTACCCTGTCTCTGCCCATTCACATGCTAGCTTGTTAGCATGGGATTTTAGTGCACGGCCCCACACTAAAAGTTAATGTGGCATACTTACCGTGCACAAAACACCATGCTAGTGGTTAGCATGGTACAATAAATTTAAGGAGCACTAACATAATGAATGCGCAAGAGATGCATACCCTTACTACCTACATAAAGAGCACCCTGTGAAAGCTGACCCCCATAAGACAAAAGGAAGATGAGATGCGCATTACTTTTGAAAACTGTATCTTTTGACTAAGTGATTGTACCTCTAAGTAGTTGTCGTCTAATGGTAATATCCACCCATGCTTTAGGTTTTATTAATGATTCCTTTTTATACTCTTACAAGTTAGCAGAGGTTTATTCATGACATCCAAGTAAGTTTGGAGCTGCTGAATGAGAAAAATTAGGCTTGTGTTAAAAGGAAAATTTGAAGGAAAGTGCTGCTATTAAATGTTGACATTGCTGACACACTGAGAAACACAAAGACCATTTGTTATTTTTCAGCTTTTTTTTCTGTACACTGCTGGCAAATGAATGCATTTATGTTAGAGTAATGCCCTGCTTAAAGCCAGACTCCATGGTACGATTCACTGCAGGTCAAGCTACTGAATGGAAAAGCTGTGCCTCGTGCATTTACCTGAATGGGTGCTCAGGGATACTTGAATGTTTCCAAAAGAGTTTCAAAAAACAAAGTCTCAGCCTTGTACATTTTCAGAGGTTTGGCAGATCTGTGCTAGATTGTTCTGACATCTATGGGGGGAAAATTGAACAGATTTTCTCCATTGATCTTGGGGAAATGGCAATTTCCATTAAATTACTAGACTGAAGTCCCCCCTAGTTTGGGATTGGCAGTGGTTAATTCATCCATCCTCTAGCTGAAATGAAGTACCCTGCTTATAAGAAGTGTATTTTGTATTTGGGATAATGAAGTTAAACAACCTGGACCTTGTTCTAACAACCATGGCATGCAGACGCATCTATTTTTGTAGCATGTTCCTTTTTTCATAATACATAGGTCCTTATTTTATACTGCTTTATCATTTCAATCAAAGTGGTTTACATTGTAACTTAAACCTAGTAGCGTACATTAAACAGGAATATTGATCACTTGGATTTTTCTGAGAGAATGCAGGGTTAAGTGATTTGCCCAAGGCCACAGGGAGTGCTAGTGAGAATCAAACACTGGTCTTTTAGCTCCCAAGTCAGTGCTCTAACCATTAGGCTACTCTTCTATCTCACGTTTTACTAGATTTTGCACCTCTGATAAATTTAACTGTAAATGTTAAGAACATAAGACATGCCATACTAGGTCAAACCAAGGTCCATCAAGCCCAGTATCCTGTTTCCAACAGTGGCCAATCTAGGTCATAAGTACCTAGCAATTTCCCCAAAAGACACAGGTTCCACAATGCTTCTACTGGGTCAAGCAGTGATATCCTGGGTCCCTTTTAATAATGGTTTATGGACCTTTCCTCCAGGAACTTGTCCAAACCTTTATTTTAAACCCAGCTACACTAACAGCTTTTACTACATCCTCCAGTAACTAATTCCAGAGTTTGATTACACGTTGAGTGAAAAAATATTTTCTCTTATTAGTCTTAAATAGGTTATCCTGTAGCTTCATTGCATGTACCCTAGTCTTCCTATATTCTGATGATGTAAACAATCGATCTATGTTTACCCCGTTCCACTTCATTCATTAATTTATAGACCTCTATCATATATCCCCTCATCAGTCTCTTTGCCAGGTTGAAGAGCCATAACCTTTTTAGCCTCTCTTCATAGGGGTATCCTTCCATCCCCTTTACCATTTTGGTGTTTCTTCTCTGCACCTTTTCTAATAATGCTATATCCTTTTTAAGATACGGTGACCAGAATTGTACACAATATTCAAGGTGCGGTCACACCATGGAACGATATAGAGGCATTATAATATCCTTTGTTTTATTTTCCATTCCTTTCCTTATGATACCTAGCATTCTATTTGCTCTCTTGGCTTCCGCTGCACACTGGGCGGAGGGTTTTAACATGTTATCCACGATGACGCCTAAATGTGCCTTAAGGTATACAAAGGAAAATATACAATTACACAAAATGGAAAAGGCAAAGAAAAATTACACACACGTAAAACTATAATAATAAATATACACTTCGTTATCAGCCACATTAGTAGTTGACGTCTTTGTTAACTGCAAGGCACAGTTCCCATCCTATTCCATGCTTCAAAATGGTGTTTCCCATGCTACCTGTTAGCATGTCCTAACATTTAAGGAGCAGTAATTCCTACATTAAATAGATAAGGCAGCTTAGTAACTAGGGGCCTTAATCTATTTACGTGTATTCTAAGCAGTGAACAGGATTCAGAGTTGTTGATTCTGTTGTTTTAAACTCGCTATACATGGATACATTTTAAACTTGTACTTTAAATTGTTCTAAATGTTTTTTGAAGAATGAGGAAAAATGGCACCTATCCTTACACTTTAAGTAATTTCTCATTGAAATAGAATATTTGTCTTATTTATTTAGCAGGCTTTTTGTACTGCTTTATCATTTCAGTCAAAGCGGTTCACATTGTAACTTAAACTTGGTAATGTACATTAAACGGACATTGATAACTTGGGTTTTTCTAAGGCAATGGAGGGTTGGTGACTTGCCCAAGGCCACAAGGAGTGCTAGTTGGTGCCATCTGGGAAAGGACAGCCGAGAAGGTGGGCACATGTTCTAAAACTGACCTATCTCCGTCCTCAGAAACAAACATTTCTACCGATACTGAGTGGTCTAGTGGTTGGGGGAAGTTGACTCAGGCCGGAGGCTCAAATGCCACTGGAGGTCAGCAACCTCAGACTGGAGGGACTGAGATTTCTATTCTCCAGGCCCACCTTGGGCAATCCAGTTAACCCTCTGTTGCCTCAGGTACAAAACAACCTGTAGATTGTGAGCCCTTTGAGGACAGGGGAAATATATAGTGTACCTGAATGTACACTGCTTTGACCCAGTGTAAAAGTGGTGTTGCTAAATAAATAAACATGTGTGGATGTGCAGGGAAAACAGCTGATAATGTGCAACAATATGCACGCCTTCAAAACTGGCAACATAGATGTGTCTGCCAAGGTATTGCAGAATGTGCTCATGGATCTATTGCCACATATACATCCTGGTCTGCCATTTTGCGAGGGGAGATATGCAGCAACTCAATAAAAAGCCTCTGGATTTACTCATATGCTTTTTTTTGAGGGGGTGAAAGTTATTGAAGGAATCAGAGGGCATTCCCCTCTTATCCCTACAGTTGCTTGCTGGTCTTAATGACTATTAATACGTGGGAGCCGGTGTAGAGATCAACGTGTCTGATAGTAGTCATAAACGTGAGTCACAGACGTGATTCCGCTGGATATGTGTGAATTCAGGCCTTTCTGAAATGGCTTCTGGGATGTGGATGTGATTGGCGCATATTCATGAGTCTTTTCAGACATACAAATTATGACTACAGCTTCTAAAATGACTCTCTCTGTGCTCTGAAACAACAGTATCTCTGGGACCAGTCATTTCATGGAAGTACAGTCTTGGCCCTTAACGCATGATTTTCATCTCCTGCTCCTGCTTTTCAAGAGTTACAGTTTAAAGAAAGTGAGACATTTATACCATCAAAAGTGGGGTTCAGCAGTCAGAGACGTAGATAATGTCAGCAGATAGGCATCACTTGGTCCACCCAATATGCTTTGCTCAGCAAAAAAAAGCCTCTGGGGTCAGTAAGTACCATTTTGGAACATAATTCCTGAGGCACAGGACTGAATGGGGTTGTTCAGAATCATAGAAATGACTATGTCTGTGAAGGTTTCATAGGGATGCTGCTGCTTTTATCCAAAGAGGCAGAGCTTGTAGGGTCAATATTTTTAATATATTCATTCACCATGTGGGCCTGCAGGGAAGGGTGCATTCCTACGATTCTAAACAACCCCATTCAATCCTATGCCTCTGGAATTATGTTCTAAAATGGTATTCACTACTCCGATAAGGCTTTTACCAGCTGGAAACTTTTCCTGATATGTTTGCCCCTTTAAAAACAAGTTTGTTCCCCTTGCAAAGTTCCCAACCATGGCAATACAACAAACACAGGCTTCACTAATCTACTCTACTTAGGTACAACAGTTTAGTGAATCTTCTATTTTTTTCACTGAAAATGGTGTAGTAACACATGTTTTACTGCATTTTAGTCAAAACAGAGACTTTAATATGCATTCTTTTACTCCCTCAGCAAAATACCCCCCCCCCCCCCCCCCCCCACACACACACACACACCGCATGCAGTTTTGGCCACACTGGGGTAACTTTATAAAGCATTTTCTACTTCCTGGTTGTGCAGGGAAGTTAGTCGGGGGCGGGGAAGATGTGGCACAGGGGCGGAGAGTGGTCAGGCAATGGGGCTCTGGACGTATAGGGCTGATACTAATGTTGGCCCTGTATGTCCAGGGCCGGCAAAATGGCTGGGGAAGTTATTCCACCCCCTGGACTTTGTTTGGATTCATCATCGGGGCGCGGATGGGGCTGGGGGAACCAGAGTTAATCCCCGCAGCCCGACTCTGGCCTTAGGAGGCTGGATCGGGTCGGGCTGCAGGGAATTAACTCGTTTTGCAGACAGCTGGCATCGCGGCTTTTAAATGGAGCCTCAGTGCCATGGCAACATGACTTCATGGCGCCTCAACTCCATTTAAATTCCCTGACTGAGTTAGTCGGGCAGGGATGTATGTGAGGGCCAGGACTGAATCGTAGTCCTGGCCTGCACGTATATGTCTGTTCACGGTTCTGATCCTGTGGGGCTAGACGTGCCCTGCGGGATCAGAATCGTGATCTCCTTTGTACGTCTGGCTCAGCCTGGACGTACAAAGGAGATCTACATCTGGGACAGAATAAGGCCCTATATGAGTTCTTGCATATATGCACATAATTTATACCTTCTTTGGAGCAAGTAGAACTTTAGTAAGAGGGACCAAAATTCTGTTGCACAAAGTTGCTATGCAAATGATAACAGCACATTGGGATCATCATACAGAAACAATCCACACGGTTAAACATTTTTCATACATTCTCCCCTCCCCCAGCCCCCCACAAGTACATAAACAAGGAATAAGACCAATGAGCCCGCTCCACCCTCTCCAGCCCCCTGGACACCCATAAAGAAGAGCGGGAGATAGTGAACAAACAAAATAAGAATAAGCCAAGAAGAAGAAGAGGAAGGACACTGAAATGACTCCCGTCATCCCCCCCACCATCCCTACCACCTTCCAACACTAGCATTAAATAAGCATGCTGCCCACACAACCATCCAGTTGAAAAGTGTACAGGTCAGGGCCCCTAAAGACCATAGCCGGGAAGACCGTAACTCTCCCCAAGTGCACAAGTCCCCTCCTCCCATCACTCTGTTAACAAGACCCCTCCACTAGAAAGCCAGAACCAAAGGCTACAGTCAAACACCAGGATTCTCTGTCATCAAGCTATATGGTTCTTTTTTGGTTTAATAAACTATTTAAAGTCGCTTTGAAGTCGATGCACAATTTGGCATGCGTTAACCACGCTCATGTCCACGGTAACATTTATTGCAGAGGCATGACAGTTAACCCATGGCAATTTTCGTAATAACTACCAGTCATAAATCAGGATGCTGAATGGATGGATTTGGAGAAGACAGTGGGCGTGGTGAGCACATTGCAGTTAACGTGGCAGGGGGGGGGGGGGTACGACATATCATGCACTGTCAATGTTGCCAGTATTATGGGTTCACCTAATTCCACCTCAGTAGTTGGAAGAAATGCACCCGCAGTAATAGCGCCGTGGTAGAAATGCATTAACTTCTAGGAACATACTGGCCATGCCCCCGACAATTACCATGGAGATCTTGCACTTAACATTCATTAGCTTTTGCGTTAAACGCACATTAAGTGCAAAAACTAAACACTTTAGAACAAGGGCCCCTTTTGCACTATTAAAGATAGTTCTGAGAGTCTATTTTATTTAGATTCATAGACGCCTATGTTGCCCTTGTAAAATAGGTATAAAATAAGTACTTTTATAGCACTTTGCTAGGAAATTACACCATTGATGTTAATTTTCATACTATTGATTTATGCACCTGTTTTGTTTATATTTGTAGAAATATCTTTGATAATCATCCTCTAAATACCAATAATCATAAAGTATGTATAGAACATAATATTTATTTTAAATCCTACCTTTCCAAAAATGTTTTCAAGGCATGAATGTGTGGAATCAAAGGATCATTTTATTAAAATAATAAAAGAACGGCAAATGCCATACTTATTACAACAGCTGATAACAACAGAATCAGCAATAAAATATAATGCTGGAAAAAAACGTCTCTTTAATATACATTTTAGTTGCCTGTTTATCAGAGCATCATATTCATAGCAGGAGTATGACAGTTGTTCATGATGAAAGACAGCCAGAATATTAATATCACTGCCTGTGCTCATTTTACAGAAGCCCATTATCTAACCTGCAGAATTCAGGAGTGTTCCGAGACGACCAAGAGTGGACCTTTTTCTCGTGCTATTGACATAAGCTCTTTGGTGGTGCAAGACGAATATATCTTCATTCAGGTATAGAAAAATGAGTCTTGCTATTGTAGACTTGTTTTTATTCCACCTAAAATTGCAAAGTTTCAGTGTTTCATCCTACACAGATGATAAGCATCCTTTTCTTCATCAAGTCGCATAATATTTGACTAGAGAGGTACAGGCTTCAATTTAATAGAGACAAATTTAGAAGGAATATGACTGTATACACCAGATGCTTAGCATTACAATCAGTAAGGATGTGTGGACTGGTGCCACTGAAAGTTATAAATAATCAAGACAAAATCAAGCTGTGTTTTTTGGTGAGTGCTCTGTCTATCATCACAGATCCCAGGGGGAAAAACCTGTTTCCATGCTTGTGTAAGCCACCAGTAACGTGCTGTGAATCACCCAGCAGAATATGGGTTGCATGAGGGAAAGACAGAAACAGAGAAGTCTTTTCTTTTTTGTGTGGTCTGCATTGTATTTCTGAGTTATAATCATCTTACTAACAGCTAAATCTACTAATGTGAGCTGTCTTGTTAGCATGCTTTGATCCTGTTAATGCATGCAAATAGTTTACTGCATGTCCCATTTTATACAAGGGAATCTAGATACCAATAGTGCATGTTAGCCATACTAATGCGCAGTAGTGCACACTAGTAACTCTTGCAGGGCTTTGTATGTCATGCTTTTTTCCCATAGACACAGGAGAAAATCTCTAATAAATCGAGCCCTTACTAGAGTTTCCCTGAACTAATTCAGATTTGGATTTTAGGTTAAGGTGGTCATTTACTAGCTGTTAACACATGTTAACAGTGTTAGTGTGCACTGGGGCAAGTATACCAAATTGTGCTACTGGGTAGTGTGGGGTTCAGCGTGCACCAAGTGTGCCACAGTAAACATTACCATGTGCCAAAAATGCATGCCCGCTAATAATCCCACACTTCCTGAGTAGCACAGGCTATGGCAGAGACTGGATGGTCCAGGGGTGATCATGCTCACTGGCAATGTTATGCTTAGCAAGAGTGCACATACACCTGACTGGGAGGCGTTAAGTTCATTTGCATTAATCACACCAAACGACCTACATGGGGATCAGCCAGTCCAACGGAACCCCCGCACTCATTTTTGTGACAGAACAATCGTGTTTTAGTAAACATGCGTGCACAATGTGTAGTATTGCGTAATAGCATGCACTGTTGTGAAAGAGTACACACTACTTATGGGAAATGATGACAACTTCATCATCTACTGTTTCGCCGTGATCACTTCTTGCATTTTATTTTTTTTGAAACTTTTATTTTCATTTTGCAACAAACAAAGAAACAACACACCAAAAGATACAGAACAAGTATACAATAAGGAAAAGTAAACCCATTACCCCCCACCCCGGTGCTTCTTCTCTACCCGTTTGTATCAGCATGTGAGCGCTTCCAGTTAACAGTGATTATACATCAAACAATCAAAAAATATCCACAATACAGCATGATCATGAGACAGAGATATATACAAAGTTAGACAGTCAGATGAGAGCATTTAGCAAAATGTACATATTCATTGAACATCTTCCATTAAGACCAATAAGAAGGAGTCTGAACGGAGGAAGCACACAGACGAGGTATTTGTTCATATTTACTGTAGAGACAGGCATGATTCCACCATTCATTGAGGCTCAGATGGGAACTAATTTCCCAGTATTACTCAATGAGGGAAACAGCAATGCCAAGCATAAAGTTCAAAAGGAGATAAGCCATTTCTTGGGAGAGAGGGGATCCCCGCAACTGGGCGAAGTCCCACTATCCTCCGAGAAAGGGACTCCTGAGAGTGCAATATAGACTAAATACGACCCCAGACCCAACGCCAGTTATACTGTAGTGCGGGATATTCATGCATAACATGAAATGAAGTAATAAACCAATGGCCACAGGACGTGTCCAGCAACCATTACCCTGAGTAGTGTTCCATATGTCTAAACTGTGAGGAGTGTAAAAACACCGGTGGGCTGGAAAGAAGAGGGTCTGAGTGAGTGAGGCGGGTCGGAAACCCGTGTCCCTCTGCTCCAGATAAGGCTCCATTGCTCCGAGGTTAAAGTCACATGCAATTCTCTCTCCCATACTTTCTGCGCTATAGAGGTATCTCTAGTGATAGCATTACATAAGGTTTAGTAAAATTGGATGCTACACCCGGTAAACTACCGAGAGATCGGAAGTTTCCAATCAACCTTATGCAGAGAGTGCCGATAGCGGGAGTACTCTAGTGCTCCGAATGCAATGCTGAAGTTACACTGACCAGAGTCGGGAGTCGAAAGGTTGCATAGGAATATTAAAGGCACCTAAAGTGTCGAAAAACATTGGTGGATAGTGGGAGTCTAATGGGAGAGTCATACCAGGGAGTAAGGTAAAAGGAATCGGTAAGTAAAGGCCCGCTACTATATCTAGCCACACAGGTCTGCTCGGTACTGGAGCTTCCAACCAACAAGCACCTTGTTTGAGAAGAAAAGATTGAGGGAGCACTTGAATAAAATCGCCACCAAGTATTTAATGGAGCATTAGCGGAGGCCGAGGCCAACTGCGCAAAACTTGCATAGTGAGCAGGGTTGTCCACATTCGGGACATAGTGCAAATACACGTGAATTCACTATCTCCAACCTCAAGGTGTACACGGGCCCATCTACCCTCCATGTCAGCGCTAATATCAGGTACAGTAGCGTGCAAAAACTTCTTGACCAGAATGACTATCCCGTACCATTTGGAAACGGTGGGAGAGTAGGCAGCTACCATGTGAGGCCTAGCATTGAGTTTCAGTGTTGCAGCAGAGTGTAGTGCGTTTCCTGAAGAAACACCTAATCAACGTGCTCGTGGCTAAGATAGCTAAGGATTTTCTTTCTGCTGAGTGGACCAGCAATGCCTTGTACGATGAATAATAAGATTTTACATGAGGCCATTCAGAAAAGTTAAAATTCTGAGCATGATAGCACACATAATTTCACTGTGTCCCTCAAACTGACTGTATCTGGCTGTACACATGACATAGGAAAATAAGCTAATATAATACAATGAAGCGCCCCACATTAACAAAGATAACCGCAGTACGGTAGAGGAGAAGCAAAACCCCAAAATTACTGGCGACCATGTGTCTGCGGGGAGAAACCCCAGAGAAGGCCGAAATTGAAAAAAACATAACCTGTAGGACTGTGCGTGCTCCGAATCCGACCGAGGCACACATCATGAAGGGATAGGAGACCAAAGACAAAAGTCATACAGAGAAAGAAAGAAAGTCCAGGCTATTTCTGTGCTGGGCTATGACCGCCGCATCGGGCCCTTCAAAATGGCGGACAGAGCCGGCAGATAAGAGTCCAAAATTTGGGATTAGCGCATCTGTTCTGCTTCTTTGGAGTCCAAAAATGTTGATAATAGATCAGGATCCTCGAACGTCCTGGTCTGGTTATGGAGAGTCACTCGGAGCTTCGCTGGATACAACAGGCCAAAGCGAGCCTGCAGCCGTTGAAGTCGAGGGCGAAGAGCAAGGAGTTTCTTCCGACGGTCAACGGTAGGCTTTGCCAAATCAGGAAAGAAGGAGACCTTACGACCGTCATATTCCAAATGATGATTCGCTCGGGCAGCATGTAAAATGTGTTCCACTTGTTGATATCGTAGCAAGCTAAAGATAATAGGCCGGGGGGTCGTGCGGTTGAGCGCCATGCGGGCAGGAACACGGTGTGCTCGATCGATTTCCAGTTCTCTGTGAAAAGTGATCTTCAGCAAGGAGGGAAGAGTTTTGAGCAAGAATTCTCTTATATCTCCTGCTTCCACTCCCTCCGGCATTCCAAGGAGCCTCACATTGTTGCGACGGGCGCGATTATTGCTATCTTCCAACTCCTTTTGAAGATTCTGTATCTGGCGCTCAGCCTCGTCCAGTTTGCCCAAGCGCACCTCGTGCGAGTCGAGGACCCCCGCCATATTGTCCTGCCGTAATGAAAGACCTTCAAGTCGGTCTTGGAGCACTCCAAAGTCTTCTCGCATGGCTCGAAGCGCTTCTCCATTAGACTGCACCAATTCCTTCACGCCGCGTATTTCCTCCAAAATCTCCAGGTGCATTGCGGGGTTTTCACGAAATGGAACCATCTTCTGCGGGGAGGATACCTCCGTTTTGGAGCGTTTTCCGTGAGAAGAAGAAGGAGACCCGAAGTCCAAGCGCGCTGGTTTGTGGGCCGCCATCCCCCCCGAGGTGCCCCGGTCAGCTCGGAGCAAAATAGTAAATTTATATAGGTATTAAGTCAGGATTCTGAGTAGGCCTCTCGGGAGCTTCAACGCAAAGCGTCCTACCCGCTGGACATCAGGCTCCGCCCCCCCACTTCTTGCATTTTAAATGAATGCACATCCCTAGTGCTGACTACCCTGGAAGATGATTGACCCCTGAAATGTCAGTGTTTGTGCATGTTTCTGGGCAAATTGGACTGATTTGATAAGGGGCTTGAGCATGTAGAACAGACGTTTACGTGCTGCAGTAGGCAATTCGAAAATTGTCCAAGTATGTATTTGCATAAAACAGAACGCATTCAAGCAGGTGAAAGAATGCCCTTATGGGGGTTATTTTAGAATCCTTATTTGTGATTTACACATGCATAATCAGACATATTCACACGTGAATGGCCATTTTAAAAAGGGCTTAGTTTGCACATGATGCCCGTACTATGTGGACAAAGTTGCACAAATTAATATTTACACCTGCTTCTTGGAACATGTAAGAGTAGGTTTTATAAAGGTCTGTATTTTGGCTAGCCCTTTACAGGAGGCATTAAGGGTTTGTACTCTTTAATCTCATCAAATTTATTTCTCTCTCCAAATTTAAATTAGATTGATAAAAGCAACCTCTGTAGTTAATTGGCATCATTTATTCTTTGTGGATAAGCAGGATAAGTGCTCATATATGAGTGACATCACTAATGGAGCCCCCCTCCCCCCACCACCACGCACCTCCTCACACCTGCCACCACCACCACCACGCACCTCCTCCTCCTCCTCCTCAATCTTCTTTTCACCACACAGCCCTAAGGATGTTCCCTTTCTCTGAGCTAGATATCATCCCTTTTTACTTTCTTCTATTCTTCTGTGCATTTTTCTTTCATTGTATTATCACTGTCATCATCGTTGCCATGTATTCTTTCCCCGTTAGGCTTTTTAAATAAGATTTTTTGTCATTTCTAATTTTCCCTGTTTTTATCACATCACCACTATAAGCCATACTTAAGTTTCAAGCATTCCTGTTAGATTTATTTTTATTCTTTTAATATCAAGCCATCTTCACTGTGGCTAATTTTTTTTTTTCAGACAAAATGTCACACAAACTTGTTAGTGGGTTTAAAAGTGCTGCCTGCGCCTATAGTACTTTGGGCCCGATCATAGTAACAAACCAAACATAGTAACATAGTAAATGACGGCAGATAAAGACCAGTATGGTCCATCTAGTCTGCCCATGATGATGGCAAGAGTAGGTGCACCTGCTGCTCCGTGCACGCCACCCCTCCCCATGTCTTTGCTTAGGGGTGAACCCACCACTTCATGTAGGACACCCCTATTTGTTGAGAAATTAGATGGTTCAGTTTATTTTGATTTTATCCTACTGCTGTAAAGGGATCCACTGTGTCTGTCCCATGCCATTTTGAATTCTGTCACCGTGTTTGCCCCCACCATTTCCATCGGGAGGGCGTTCCAAGCATCCACCACCCTTTCTGTGAAAAAGTATTTCCTGACATTGCCTTTCAATTTACCACCTTGCAGCTTCCTGTTATGTCCTCTAGTTTTACAGCTTTCCCGTCTTTGGAAGAGGTTTGTTTTTTCAATATTTCCCTTTAAGTATTTAAAGGTCTGAATCGTATCTCCCCTGTTCCTCCTCTCCTCCAAAGTGTACATGTTTAGGTCTTCAAGTCTCTTCTCATAAGGCTTCTGACGCAGGCTCCAAATCATTTTGGTCACCTTCCTCTGAACAGTTTCCATTCTTTTTACATCCTTTGCAAGATATGGTCTCCAAAACTGAACACAGTATTCCAAGTGAGGCCTCACCAGTGACTTGTACAGTGGCATAAGTACCTCTTCCTTTCTGCTGGTAATTCCTCTTTGTATGCAGCCCATCATCATCCTGGCTTTTGCCACCGCCTTGTCGAACTGTTTTGCCACCTTGAGATCTTCAGAAATAATCACACCAAGGTCTTTCTCCTGATCCGTGCACACCAACCTCTCACCCTCTATCGCATACATTTCCCTTGGATTTCTGCTACCCAAGTGCATGACTCTGCACTTCTTTGCATTAAATCTTTTTTTTTTTTAATTATTTATTTATAGAATTTCACAAAACAGCAGGACAATAATTCCTTACATCAGATACAGTGTGTGCAAGTAATAATGTTAAACCATAACAAATATAATAAGGACAAATAGAAAGCTTACACTGTTGTAATCCACATTACGAGAGAGGAGGAGAGACACACCCACCCAATACAGAGAATTGGAAAAGTTATAAAGAAAAAAGCTTAAAGAAAACCCAGGAGGCCACGTACCCCTAGAATACATTTATGGAGGATAAAGATATAATAAATCCACAGTTCACTCATTAGAGGACACAGCAGGAAGTCTAGCATTGATAAATTTACCCAAATCCATAGGATCAGAGAAAATATACTTATTTCCCTCCATAAGCACTAGGCATCTACAAGGGAACCTCAAGAAAAAGGTACTCCCTATAGCCAATACCCCAGATTTATAAATCAAAAACTGCGTTCTCCTCCTTTGTGTTTCTCTGACTAAATCAGGAAACATTGATATCCTGAGACTCAAAAAAGTGTCACATCTTTTCTTAAAGAACATTTTCAGGAGCCAGTCTTTGTCAGATACCAAGGCACACTGCACAAGGAGAGTAGATGAAATGGGAATAGAAACTTCGCGCCCAGATCCCTCCAGGAGGCCAGTCACATCCAGGACGTCAAAATTCACAGTAGACACAGCCACAGACGTCTCAGCTTTTCTTCGGGAAGGCAGATAGTATACCTTACTTAGAGGAGGTATTAAATCCGAAGGAACTTTCAGAATTTCCATGATATACCGCTTGAACATGTCCAAAGCCGACACCTCAGGGAGACGAGGGAAATTCAAAACCCGTAGGTTAGACGCTCTGGAAGCATTCTCCAACACTTCCAGCTTATATTTAAGGACTTCATTCTCCTTCACCAAGGCGGAGGACACTTCTGAAAACAATGTTTCTTTTGGTGCTCAGCTCGCTACGTTTGCTTTGCATTAAATCTTAATTGGCAAGCATTAGACCATTCTTCAAGCTTTTGTAGATCTTTCCTCATGTTAACCACTCCCACAGGGGAGTCCACTCTGTTGCAAATTTTTGTGTCATCTGCAAAAAGACAGACTTTTCCATTCATTCAGCAATATCACTCACAAATACATTGAACAGTGCCGGGCCAGGACTGACCCCTGGGGCACCCCGATAATCACCTTCCGTTCATCCGAGTGAGCTCCATTTACCATCACCTTCTGTCGTCTGTCAATCAACCAATTTCTGATCCAATTTACCATCTTGGGATCCGTCCCCAAGCTACTGAATTTATTGATAAGCCTCCTATGAGGAACAGTATCAAAGCCTTTGCTGAAATCCATGTAGATGACATCCATCGCATGCCCCTGATCTAGTTCCCTGGTCACCCAGTCAAAGAACTCAATCAGATTTGTTTGGCAAGATCGTCCTTCGGTAAAACCATGTTGCCTCAGGTCTTGCAACCTGTTGGTTTTGAGAAAGTTCACTATTCACTCTTTCAGGAGCGCCTCCATTACTTTACCCACCATGGAGGTAAGGCTCACAGGCCTGTAGTTTGACACTTCTTCCCTGTCTCCACTTTTATGTAGAGGTACGGCATCAACCATTCTCCAGTCCTGAAGAACCTCTCCTGTTTCCAAGGATCTGTTGAAAACATCCTTTAATGGCCCTGCAAGAACCTCTCTGAGCTCTTTCAGTATCCTGGGATGTATCCCATCCGGTCCCATTTCCTTGTCCACTTTCAGTTTTGCAAGTTGTTCTAACACTTCATCTTCTGTGAATGGTGTGGTATCTACTTCATTCCCATTTTTATATTTGGTAGTCACAGGAGGTCCTTCTCCAGGATTTTCTTTAGTAAAAACAGAGCAGAAGTATTCGTTTAGCAATTTTGCTTTTTCAATGTCACTTTCCACGAGTCCGTTCGCAGCACTTCTGAGTCCTGCAATTCCACCTCTGATCTTCTTCCTTTCCCGAATATACCTGAAGAAAGTTTTGTCGTCATACTTAACATCTTTAGCCATCTTTTCCTCTGCCTTTTATTTTGCTATCCTTATTTCTCTTTTTGTTTCTTTGAGTTTGATCCTGTATTCATTTCTGTGTTCCTCTCTTTGTGAGCTTTTGAATTTTGTGAAAGCTGTGTTTTTTGCCTTTATTCGAGCAGCCACTTATTTGGAAAACCAAAAAGGTTTTCTTCTCTTGTTTTTGTTTACTTTTCTTACATATTTATCTGTTGCCCCTTTAGTTTAGCCCATTGCCACCTTTAGTTTAGCCCATTGCAATTCCACTTCCCTTATCTCCTTTCGCCCTGTAAGCTCCTCCTTTAGGTTCTCGGCCATTTTATTGAAGTCAGTGTTTTTGAAGTTTAGGACTTTAAGCTTGCTATGATTGGCCTCTACCATGGCTTTTATCTGAAACCACACTGTGTGACGATCGCTGCTGCTCACAGGGGGACGCACACAGACATTTGACACACTATCACCGTTGGCAAGCACTAAATCCAGCGTTGAGCGTTCTCTGGTTGGTTCCATCACCATTTGTCTAAGTAACACATCTTGGAGAGCATCCACAATTTTTTTGCTTCTTTCCAAATTTGCAGAAGGAGTAATCCAATCCACATCTGGTAGATTAAAGTCACCCAATACTATCGCTTCCCCCTTTGTGGCTATCTTGGCAATATCTATAATCAGTTCGTTATCTATCTCTATAATTTGTGTCGGAGGTCTGCAGACTACAGCCGTATGAATGACAGTGCCATCTCCTCTTTCCAACACAATCCAGAGCACTTCTTCTTTTCCCCATGCCCCCTGCATTTCAGTAGCTTTAATATTGCTTTTGACATACAAAGGCTACTCCTCCCCCTCTTCCATTTTCTCTGTCTCTTGTGAATAGATTACAGCCAGCTATGGCTATATCCCAATCATGCGATTCATTTAGCTATGTTTCTGTAATGGCCACAATGTCCAAATCCATTTCCGCCATTAGGGCTTCCAGGTCTGGAGGTTTGTTGGCTAAGCTTACATAAGAACATAAGATATGCCATACTGGGTCAGACCCAAGGTCCATCAAGCTCAGTATTCTGTTTCCAACAGTTGCCAATCTACGTCATATGTACCTAGCAGTTTCCCCAAAAGACACAGGTTCCACAATGCTTGTACTGGGTCAAGCATTGATATCCTGGGTCCCTTCCTAATAATGGTTTATGGACCTTTCCTCCAGGAACTTTTCCAAACCTTTTTTAATCCCAGCTACACTAACAGCCTTTACTACATCCTCCGGTAAAAAAATTCCAGAGTTTGATTACATGTTGAGTGAAAAAATATTTTCTTTTATTAGTCTTAAATAGTTTACCGTGTAGCTTCATTGCATGTCCTCTAGTCTTTCTATATTCTGATAATGTAAACAATCGATCTACATTTACGCGTTCCACTCCGTACATTAATTTATAGACTTCTATCATATCTCCCCTCAGCCGTCTCTTTTCCAGGTTAAAGAGCCCTAACCTTTTTAGCTTTTCTTCATAGGAGCATCCTTCCATCCCCTTTACCATTTTGGTGGCTCTTCTCTGAACCTTTTCTAAAATCGCTATATCCTTTTTATGATACGGTGACCAGAATAGCACACAATATTCAAGGTGCGGTCTCACCATGGAACGATATAGAGGCATTATAATATCTTTTGTTTTATTTTCCATTCCTTTCCTTATGATACCTAGCATTCTATTTGCTCTCTTGGCTGCCGCTGCACACTGGGCCGAGGGTTTTAACATGGTATCCACAATGACGCCTAAATCTTTTTCCTGGGTGGTGGTTCCTAATGTGGAACCTTGCATCGTGTAACCATAGTTTGGGTTGTTTTTCCCTAGGTGCATAACTTTGCACTTGTCCACATTAAATTTCATCTGCCATTTTGATGCCCAGTCTTCCAATTTATCAAGATCCTCTTGCAATTTTCCACAATCCTCTTGGGTTTTAACAACTTTAAATAGTTTTGTGTCATCTGCAAATTTGATAACCTCACTTGTTATTCCACTTTCCAGGTCATTTATGAATATGTCAAAAAGCAGCGGACCCAGCACAGATCCATGGGGTATACCACTATTCACCTTTCTCCATTGGGAAAATTGGCCATTTAGCCCTACCCTCTGCTTTCTATCTTTTAACCAGTTCCTGATCCGCAATAGTACACTGCCTCCTATCCCATGACTCTTTAGTTTTGCCAAAAGTCTCTGATGAGGGACCTTGTCAAAGGCTTTCTGAAAGTCCAGATACTCTATATCAACTGACTCACCTTTGTCCACCTGTTTATTCACTCCTTAAAAAAAAACATATCAGATTAGTAAGACAAGATCTTCCTTCTCTAAAGCCATATTGGCTGTTTCCCTTTAGGCCATGACTATCTATATGCTGAGTAATTTTATTCTTTATTATGGTTTCTACCATTTTTCCCAGAACTGACGTCTGGCTCAACGGTCTGTAGTTTCCCAGATCACCCCTGGAACCCTTTTTAAAAATTGGTGTTACATTGGCGATCCTCCAATCTTCAGGTATTAGAGATGATTTTAATGATAGTTCACAGATTACTAATAGCAGGTCTGCAATCTCATATTTCAGTTCTTTCAACACCCTTGGATGTATACCATCTGGCCCAGGTGATCTGCTGCTCTTCAGTTTATCAAATAGTTGTAATACATCTTCACGAAGTATCAATATTTCCTTCAATTCTTCCGCACCTTTAAATACCACTTCAGTCATGGGTAACATCCCTACATCTTTCTCAGTAAAGACCGAAGCAAAGAATTCATTCAGTCTCTTCGCTATCGCCTTGTCGCATCTTAGTGCCCCTTTAACCCCTCTATCATCTAATGGACCAACTGACTCACAGGTTTTTTGCTACGAATGTACTTGAAAAAGTATTTATTTCGTGTTTTTGCTTTCACAGCAAGCTTCTTCTCAAATTCTCCCTTTGCCTGCCTTATCAATGCCTTGCATTTGACTTGCCAGTGCTTGTGCTGTTTCCAGGTTTCGTTGTTTGGCTCTTTTTTCCATTTCCTGAAAGAAGCTTTTTTGGCAACAACAGCCTCTCTGACCTCACCTTTAAACCATGCTGGCAGTTTTTTGGACTTCCTTCCACTTTTCTTAAAGCATGGAATACAGCTGGTCTGGGCTTCCAAGATAGTATTTTTCAACAACACCCAAGCTTGATGTAAGTCTTTAACCTTTGCAACTGCTCCTTTTAGTTTTTTCTTATTTTTGCTCATTTTATCATAGTCGCCCTTTCGAAAGTTAAAAGGTAGTACTGTGGAATTCCTTACTATCCCCCCCTCACTTAGTTTGCAGCTTGTCGTGCTGTGAGGGCTTGCGTGCATCAGTGATGCTGAGAGCTAAACTATCGGTAGTTTAACTACTGGCAGGGTCTCCCAAGATAGACAGGTGTCAGCTGAGGTGCCAGACCAAGACAAACCACCCATCTGGGCAGCAGCAGAATGGGATAGTGTTGACGGTGGAGGATCACATTTTTGTGACAACAGCAACAACACCAAACTTAAACTGCGTGGAAGAAAGGCCCGGCAATCTACCTCTGTATCTTGCCATGAAAACCCAATGGATAGTTACAACAAAACAAATTGTGCTGTGGTGCTGGAAGATGAGATCCCCAGGTCGGAAGGCACTCAACTAGCTACTGGGGAAGAGCTGAAGACTTTTCAGAGTAAAGCCAGCATTTATGATGTGGTTGGATCAAAGCCCTCGGGAAGTCTGACTGCTGATGTAACTGCACATGAAATGAGAGTCAGAAGCTATAAAGATGTCTTACACATTGGAACATGGAACGTACGAAGCATGAACCAAGGGAAGTTGGAGGTGGTCAAGAATGAAATGGAACGTGTACAGCTTGATCTGTTGGGTGTCAGCGAATTGAAATGGACTGGCATCAGGCACTTTTCATCAGATGATTACATGGTCTACTATGCTGGAAATGAAAGACAAAGAAGAAATGGTGTTGCATTTATAATAAAGAAGTAACTTGCAAGAACTGTAATGAAATACAATGCAGTCAGCAAATGCCTAATCTCTATTCGTCTATGAGGATTGCCTATTAACACAACTATAATTCAAGTATATGCCCCAACAACAGCTGCAGAAGAGAATGAAATTGAAGAGTTCTATGAACAAGTACAAGCTGAAATTGAAAGAACATGCAAACAGGATATCGTGATAGTCATGGGTGACTGTAATGCAAAGGTTGGCAACAAAAAAGAAGGCAAAGTAGTTGGAAAATATGGACTTGGCAACAGAAGTGAAGCTGGAGAAAGACTGATAGAATTCTGCAAGACCAATGATCTATTCATCTCAAACACCTTCTTCCAGCAACACAAGCGGCGACTGTACACATGGACTTCACCCAATGGATTGTATAAAAATCAAATTGACTACATCTGTGGAAGTCAACGATGGAAAAGCTCTATAACATCAACAAAGACAAAACCTGGAGCTGACTGTGGTATAGATCATCAACTACTAGTATGCAAACTCAAGCTAAAGTTGAAAAAGAGCAAACCACTCATGAATGCAGCAAAATATGACCTTGAGAATATACCACTGGAATTTAAAGACTGTCTGCAAAATCGATTTGCTGCTTTAGATACAAATGATAGAGCTCCGGAAGAGTTATGGAATGACATTAAGAAGGTTGTGTTGGAAGAAAGTGAGAAGTCTCTACAAAAGGTGAAAAAGCATAAACGGCCAAAATGGATGACGGAAGAAACGATGAAAATTGCCCAGAAATGCAGAGAAGCTAAAGCCAGAGGAGAAAGAAAGACAATCACAGAACTCAACAGAGATTTCCAGCGTGCAGCAACACAGGACAAGGAAAAGTACTACAATGACACTTGCAAAGAAATAGAAGCAGAAGCTATTAGAGCATTGACCCGGTGAAAAGCGGGATATAAATGCAGTTAAATAAATAAAATAAATAAATAAATAGAGGAAGAACAAGATCGGCTTTCCTGAAGCTACGAGAATTAAAGAAAAAGTTCAAGCCTCGAATTGGAATGTTACAAGATGCTCAAGGTTCTATGTTGAATGATGCTGAGAAGATCAAGAAAAGGTGGAAGGAATATAAAGAGTTTTTTTTTTTTTTTTAATTCTTTATTTTCGTTTTATAACAACAAAGGAAAGGAAGACATACAGCTAAAAGACAGATACATAAAGTGTGATACATACACCAAAGTAAACCCCTGCCACCCCCCCCCCCTGCTTCTTCTCTAGAAAACTAATCATTCCCGAAGCGGGCGTGTACTTACATTATTGTGTTACAAAACCTAACGGTGATCTGAAACATGATGAGTGCACATTATACAGGCATGTTGGAGCAATGAGCAGATTGTACATAATCATTAAGCATCTGCCATTTAGACAAGCGAGAGTGAGGTTGGGCATGGGGAATAGCTCTCCGAGGTATCTGCTCATATTTACTATATAAGCAGACGAGGTTCCACCATTCATTGACAGTAAGTCGAGAGCTATCCTTCCAATTCCTCGTGATTAAGCATATGGCTATACCCAGCATGAAATCAAGGAGAAAACGACCCTTCTTAGGAAGAGAGGGGACCTCCGCCACAGAGCGGAATCCCACGATCTTCCAAGAGAGAGGTTCGTGAATGTGTAAGATAAATTGAATACGACCCCAGACCCGCCCCCAATAAACCTGTAGTTGAGGACATTCATAAATAACATGAGCGAAGGTTCCCACAGCAGTATGGCAAGACCAACACTGGTCCCCAGCATTTATGTTCCATTTGGCTATTTGTTCTGGGGTATAAAAGCATCTGTGTGCAAAAAAGAAGAGAGTTTGGGTAACAGAGGCAGACCGGGAAACCCGCACTACTTTGCTCCAGAAAACACTCCATTGCACAGGGGTTAAAGTGGTTTGCAGTTCGCGCTCCCAGGCTTGTTGGGCTCTAAAAGTGGCCGTGTCTGTACCCTGACATAATATTTTATAAAAGTTAGAGGCTACCCCATGTGTACTACTAATAGAGTGAACTATCTCTAATAGCCCGTCCTCAGTAGGGGCAGAGGGCGGCATGATTCGAGCACTTTTGAGGCAGTGTTGAAGCTGCATCAATTGAAAGTAGTGTTTCGCTGGTAACGCAAATTCCTTTTGTAAATCAGAAAAGGTTTTCCAACGAGCTGCAGAGAAAAGCTGTTGGGGTGTCCAGATCCCCCTTGAGTACCAGGGTTTCCATGCTATCGTTCTATTTAGGACTTGAATTCTGGGGTTATTCCATAGCGGGAGTCCGTCCTGAGGACATACGTTCGGGCCCAGTGATAGAATGAGAGTGTTAAAGGCCGCAAGAGTATCGACAATCATTGGTGGATGGCGGGTGTCTACTTGATAGGACATACCGGGAGATGGGTCAACGGAATTGGGCTACTAAGCTCCTCTTCTATGTCAAGCCAAACTGGTCTGCTGTCTGTTGAGGCATCTAGCCATCGGGCACCTTGCTTAAGTAGGAAGGCTTGATGATATCTAAGAAAATCAGGAAATCTGGTACCCCCTCTTTCCTTTGTAGACTGCAGTTTTTGTTTAGCTATCCTTGGTGGCTTGCCCTGCCAGAGATAACGGACGAGAAGGCCCTCAATATCTTTATAAGTATGTAGCGGGAGTAAGCATGGCAGCATTTCTAAAATGTAGTTCACTTTGGGGACTATCATCATTTTCACAGTTTCTAAGCGGCCCCACCATGTAAGAGATAAGGGAGACCAACGATTCGTGAGCTCACGGACTTTGGAGACTACCTCTTTGGCATTAAAACTGATAGTGTCTTCTAAAGGAGAACAGTAATGGACCCCGAGATACTTCACCATGCGGGATTGCCAAAGGAAGGGAAAGGCCTGCATGTCAGCCTCATGTACCCAGCGGTTCAGTGGGAATGCTACAGATTTGGTCCAGTTAATTTTATAGCCCGATAATTGTGAGTATCCGTCAATCAGATCCAAGACAGCTGGAACCGAATCAAGGGATACGAAAAGCATAAGGTCATCTGCATATGCAGAGAGTTTAATCTCCCTATGACTGAAGGGGACACCTCGAATACGTGCGGACTGTCTAATAAGGAGGGCTAGGGGTTCAAGAGCTAGATCAAAGAGCATTGGTGATAGGGGGCAACCTTGACGCGTGCCTCTTTGGAGATTAAATGGCTGAGACTTGATGGCATTTACACAAATACTGGCGACGGGTTGAGTATACATGACTTGGAGATATCGGAGGAAACCCTCCCCAAAGCCATACCATCGGAGAACTGCAAATAAGAAGGGCCATTCTAGGCGGTCAAAGGCTTTTTCGGCATCCAGGGAAAGACCCACCCATGGATGATCTAGATTGGCAGCACTGGATAGCACATGGCACAAGGTCCGAGCATTGTCAGCAGTTGATCTGCCGGGTATAAAACCGCATTGGTCGGGGTGAATTAGGGTGGCCATCCTGTCAGATAGCCGGGTGGCCAAGATCGTTGCGAAGATCTTATAATCGGCATTAAGTAGGGAAATTGGACGGTAGTTGGCGGTTAGTAACGGGTCTCTGCCTTCTTTCTCAAATACTACCACATTAGCTGCAGAAAAGGATCCCAAAGAGGATGTATCTACCGCAAGGGCAGTAAAATAGAGTTTTAAATAGGGAGCTAAATCTGCACTGAACGTTCTGTAGAATTCGGTCGGGAGACCATCGGGCCCTGCGGCACGGCCCGAGGCTGTTCGTTTTAGGGCAGATTGGATCTCTGAAGTAGAGAAGGGTTCATCCATCGCATCCCTATCATCTTCAGAGAGGGTCGGCCGCTGAATGCCAGAAAGCAATCGCTCGAATGTCTCTGACGAGAACTCACATTCAGATTGATATAGGTGGGTATAGAAATCCCGAAAGAGCTCTACAATGTCGGAGTCTGTGGTCACTATGCCCCCTCCCTGTGGAACTCGAAGGGCCGCTACGCGTTTGGCTTCTTTTTGACCTTTCAAGGCGTTGGCTAAGAGTCGACCGGCTCGGTTATTTTCACGATAATATGTCCCTCGCTGAAGCTCAATACTCTTAGAAGCTGCAGTTGAGAGGATTGAATTATATTGAAAACGGAGACGCTGTAATCGAATTAATACACATGGATCTGTGCGTGAAGTTAAAACTCGTTCGCCTGCTTTTATTTGTTGGTCTAGTATGAGTAGCTGCTGTTTGCGTTGTTTTCGCAGGCGGATTTGATAGCTAGTGATCGTTGCTCGAATGGCCGCTTTGAAGCCCTCCCACCAAGCCCAATTCGCAGTATCCTGGGGTAGATTAAAATGGAAGTAATCCTGTATGGCTGCTCGAATTTCTAACTGGAACTCTGGCTGAGTTAACAGGGCTCTATCAAAGAACCAGGCCCCCGAATTCCCTTGGGGTGCAGTAGTGTGTAATTGAAAGGAAATGGCAGCATGATCTGAAATATGTTGGGAGTGAATCTTTGCAGTGTCCACCTGAGGAACTAACAGTTTTGATATTAGAAAGAAGTCTATGCGAGACTGGGATTTATGAGGAGAAGAGAAGAAGGTGAAGTCAAGCTCATTGGGGTGTAGTAACCTCCATAGATCAACTAAAGCAAGATCTTTGATCAGGGAGGTAAGCGTGGTGTGACTCTTGGGGGGACCACTTCTCCTAGGCGGCTGTTTGTCAATCAGGGGATCAAGGACTAGATTGAAATCCCCCCCAATTATCAATGAAGTATTAGCAGAGGCCTGCGCAACCTGAGCAATGGTAGCAAAAAGGCAGGGTCATCCACATTAGGAGCGTAAAGGCATATACATGTAACTTCAAGGCTACCTATCTTGAGGTGAACTCTGGACCATCTACCTTCTGTATCTGAACTAGTCGCAATAATAGTAGCATGCAAAGATTTCCTAACCAGTATGGCAACCCCACGTTTCTTAGAAACGGCTGGGG
Source organism: Ichthyophis bannanicus (assembly GCA_033557465.1). Taxonomy (NCBI): domain Eukaryota; kingdom Metazoa; phylum Chordata; class Amphibia; order Gymnophiona; family Ichthyophiidae; genus Ichthyophis; species Ichthyophis bannanicus. The sequence goes on from CM066034.1 coordinate 950,864,448, forward strand.
AATAGGCGGCCACCATGTAAGGTTTAATATTGAGTTTAAGAGTTTCCTTCGAGTTTAAATGCGTTTCTTGGAGAAAAATCAGATCCGCAGCTTCCTGACTTAGGTAGCTTAGGATTTTCTTCCGTTTTATCGGATTATTGATTCCTTTTACGTTCAATGAGAAAATCTTACATGGTGCCATCAATCAGTAATAGACATTTTAGGTAAGGGCGCTTGAAAACATACAACATAATCAGAATCTGTGCAACAATGACATAATCACCGAGTATTCTGGCTAATACACCCCATATTGAAAAGTATGTACCAAAGTATCTTAGAGAAGAAGCAAAACCCCCAAAGAATATGGCGACCATATGTCTGCGGGAGGAGGCCCTAGAGAGGAAATAGAAAGACATGAAAAAAAAGAAAAGAAACACCAGAGTCCGTAATTAACACTGTCTCTGATACTCATCGAGGCTACTGTGGGTAGATGGAGTCGGGTCACAGATATCATCAAAAGTAAGGCAACAAGCTGCCCTCGCCAGACTCTTTGCTGGGCTGCGGCAGATCCAATATGGCAGGCACCGCGGATATGAGAATACTTGCAGGAATATTCTGGAAGTCAGCGCATCAAGTCGGCTTCTTTGGAATCCAAAAACTCCGCTAGTAGATCAGGGTCCTCAAATGTTCTTGTCTGATTGTGAAGCGTGACTCGGAGCTTGGCCGGGTACATCAGGCCATAGCGTGCTTGTAGTTGTTGAAGCCTCGGCCGGAATTCCAGAAAGCGCTTTCGGCGGTCGACCATGGGTTTAGCCAAGTCGGGATAGAAGGAGATCTTGTGGCTCTCAAACTCCATATGGCCCTTTGCCCGAGAGGCATTTAGAATTTGCTCAACGTGTTGATATCTCAAAAGTCGAAAAATGATAGGCCGCGGGGTCTTCCTGTTGAGCGTTATGCTTGTGGGTACACGATGAGCGCGATCGATCTCCAGATCTTTGGTAAAGGTGATTTGGAGCAGGGAAGGGAGGATTTTGCATAAAAACTCTTTCATGTCTCCCGATTCCACTCCCTCCGGTATGCCCACGAGTCGTATGTTGTTGCGGCGCGCTCTATTATTGCCATCTTCCACTTCTTTCTGCAAGGCCCGCACCTGACGTTCAACTTTGTCGAGTTTGGACAACCGGGCCGCATGGGAGTCCAATATGCTCTCCATTTTGTCCTGACGCGAAGAAAGCCCTTCTAGCTTGCTTTGCAGCACACCAAAATCTTCCCGCAGCGCTCGGAGTGCTTCACCGTTTGACTGCACGAGGTCTTTGACCCCTCTAATCTCTGCGAGGATTTCCTGCTGCATTTCGGGGCCCTCGCGCACGGCCAGCCCCTTCTGCGGGGACGGAGGTTCAGTTTTGGAACGTTTGCCGTGAGAAGCCGCTGGAGATCCAAATTCCAGGCGCGTGGGTTTGGTCCCCGCCATCTCACCAATGTGCCCCGGCAAGATCAGAGTAGAAGTTCCAAGTATGTACGGTGTTAATTCAGGATTCTGAGTAGGCCTCTCGGGAGCCTCAGCGTTATGCGACCATCCCGCTGGACATCAGGCTCCGCCCCCATATATACAGAGTTTTTATATGATAAAGATCAAGTGGACCAACAGGCGTTTCAACCTGTACCTTATGATCGAGAACCATTGGTGATGAAAGAAGAAGTTGAAGCAGCATTGAAAGCCTTATGAAAGAAGAAAGCACCAGGCATTGATAGCATTCCTATAGACATTTTGCAGCAATCTGATGCAGCTGTTACCATACTTACAAGGCTCTGCAAAGAAATATTGACAACAACATCATGGCCAACTGACTGGAAAAGATCTGTGTTTATACCAATACTATAGAAAGGTGATCCAACTGACTGTGGAAATTATCGAAGAATCGCTCTAATCCCACATGCCAGCAAGATTCTACTGAAGATTATTCAAAAGAGACTACAACCATACCTGGAACAAGAACTACCTGAAGTGCAAGCAGGGTTCAGGAAAGGGCGAGGAACGAGAGACATCATTGTGGATTTGAGATGGATCCTTGAAAAGACTAAAGAATACTAAAAGGATATCTATTTGTGCTTTATCGACTATAGCAAGGCTTTTGACTGTGTAAACCATGAGAAACTCTGGGCCACATTAAGAAGCATGGGTATACCAGAACACCTGATCGTTCTCTTGTGCAATCTGTACATTGATCAAGAAGCAACAGTTCGAACGGAACAAGGAGAAACAGAATGGTTTAAAATAAGTAAAGGTGTAAGACAAGGCTGCATACTTTCCCCCTACCTGTTTAATTTATATGCAGAACAAATCATCAGAGAAGCAGGATTGTATGAAGACAACAGAGGTGTGAAGATTGGTGGAAGACTCATCAACAACCTTCGCTATGCTGATGATACTACATTACTGGCTGAAAGTGAAGATGATCTGAAACATTTGCTTCTCACAATCAAAGAACATAGTCTCAAAATGGGCCTGCACCTTAATGTAAAGAAGAGAGAGATCATGACAACTGGCATAATCAACAGGTTCATCGTTGAAGGAGAAGAAATTGAAATTGTGAACAACTTTAACCTACTTGGATCAACTATCAGTAAAGAAGCAACAAGCAGTCAAGAAATCAAACGACGCATTGCTCTTGGCAGAATGGCTATGAAAGACCTAGATAAGATTCTCAAGAGCAGAGATGTCTCTCTCCATACAAAGATTCAACTGGTTCAAGCCATGGTATTTTCAATAACATCATATGGATGTGAAAGCTGGACAGTGAAAAAGACATACAGGAAGAAAATTGATGCCTTTGAATTATGGTGCTGGCGACGAATACTGTGTATACCATGGACTGCCCGAAGAACAAACCAGTCAGTACTAGAGGAGATCAAACCTAAGCTTTCTTTAGAAGCTCAGATGACAAGACTTCAACTTTCATACTTTGGACACATCATGCAAAGAGAGAGATCATTAGAGAAAGACATCATGCTTGGCAAGATAGAAGGTCAACGCAAAAGAAGAAGGCCATCAATGAGATGGATCGATAGAATAACAGCAGCTATGGGTGCCAATCTGTCAACAATGAGCCGCCTGACTGAAGACCGAACATAATCTAGGATAGCTATCCAGAGGGTCGCCATGAGTCGACTCCGACTCGACGGCACTTAACAACAGCAACCCTCCTCCACTAATTAAATCAAAGGCGATCATGCTATGATCACTATTGCAAAGTGGCCCCAACAACCTTATCTCTTGCACCAGATCTGGTGTTCCACTAAGGACTAGGTCTAATATGGCTTCCCCTCTGGTCGGTTCATGAACCGGCTGCTCCAAGAAGCAGTCATTTATTTCATATAGGAACTTTATCTCCCTAGCATGTCCTGCAGTGACACTGACCCAGTCGATAAAGGGGTAATTGAAATCACCCATTATTATTACTGTGCTGTAACGTTTGTTAGCTTCCTTGATTTCTTTGAGCATTTCATCATCCATTTGTTCATTCTGGCCAGGTGGTCGATAGTACAGCCCCACTGTCATCGCCTTCCCCTTTTTACATGGAATTTCAATCCATAGAGATTCTACAGCAAATTTTGTTTCCTGAAAAACTTTAATCCTTTCTGACTCAATGCCCTCTCTAACATAGAGCGGAACCCCTCCACCAATTTTATCAGCTCTATCATTGTGATATAGTTTGTACCCAGGTATCACAGTGTCCCACTGGTTGTCCTCCTTCCCCCATGTCTCTGATATTCCAATCATATCTAATCTTTCATTTAGTGCTATATATTCTAACTCTCCCATCTTATTTTTTATACTTCTAGCATTTGCATACAAGCATTTTAGAGACTGTAATTTATTCATACTAATTTGGCTATTGGTAGACATGGGTAATTTGGGATCTTTAAGCTCTGTCTGCTCCATACTCGAGGGCATTTGGGCTACTTTACTCTTTTTTGGAACCTCTCTTCTTTTGGTAGTATCTTTCAAGGATACATTCTTCCGAACCATCCGCTCTTGGGCGACTGTTTGCTTTCCCCTATTATCTAGTTTAAAAGCTGCTTTATCTCCTTTTTAAAGGTTAATGCCAGCAGCCTGGTTCCATCCCGGTTAAGGTGAAGCCCATCCCTTTGGAAGAGCCCCTTTCCCCAGAATGTTCCCCAGTTCCTAACAAATCCAAAACCCTCATCTCTGCACCATTGTCTCATCCACGCATTGAGACTCCGGAGATCTGCCTGCCTTTTGGGTCCTGTGCATGGAATGGGAAGCATTTCGGAGAACGCTACCCTGGAAGTTCTGGTTTTCAACTTCCTACCTAAAAACCTAAATTTAGCCTCCAGAACCTCCCTACCACATTTCCCTATGTCATTGGTACCGACATGTACCAAGACAGCAGACTCTTCCCCAGCACTATCTAAGACCTTATCTAGGTGGTGGGTGAGGTCCTCTACTTTCGCACCAGGCAGGCATGTTACCAGGCAATCCTCATGTCCACCAGTCACCCAGCTATCTACATGCCTAATGATCGAATCACCAACTATAACGGCTGTCCTACCCCTTCCCTCATGGGCACATGGCCCTGGAGAAACGTCCTCGGTGTGAGAGGGTTTTACATCACCTGGAGGACAGGTCCTAGTTACAGGATCACTTCCTGCCACCCCAGGGTGATGCTATCCTGTCACGTGACCTCTCTCCTCCATGGCAACAGGGATGCTGCCAGACTGGAGGTGGGACTTCAGGACTATAGCCCTGTAGGTCTCGTCTATGTACCTCTCTGTCTTTCTTATATTTTCCAAGTCTGCTACTCTAGCCTCTAGCGAACGGACTTGTTCCCTGAGAGCAAAGAGCTCCTTGCACCTAGTGCACACTTAAGACCTCTCACCAACTGGGAGAAAATCATACATGTGACACTCAATGCAAAAGACTGGAAAGCTCCCATCTCGCTGCTGGACTGTTGTCTGCATCTTAGTTTTAAGTTTGTGTTTAGATCTTTAAGTTCTTTACTTACTAAGGGTTGCTATGGATATTTATACTAATAAAACTGTACCTAATACGTTTAATATACCTTGTTCACCTGAAGCTTAATTAATCTCAGGTCCTTAGTGTATGACTGATTTGGGTAATGAGCTTCACCTGAAAGCACCTCCTGTCTTTTAAGATATGTAAGTATGTATAAAGCTACGATTATCCCAGGAGTCGGTGGGTGTTGGGGAGGGAGGTAGGGAAATAACATTTATTAAAAGAGGGCTGCTACACAGTACCCTGTCTTGTGCTGCTGAGGTAAGCTATATTCTGATTTGATTTAAATTATAGCTCTTTGCTGCTACTAGGCTCTAACTTATTATGAAATTTAAACTACAAGCTCTCTGCTGGGTTCCAATTTTAACCAGAAAGCTCTCTTCTGTGTTTTAAATTTAAACTTAAACTGCTGCTACTAGACCCTGACTGATTTAACAAAAAATAGTGGGTTCACAGATTAATTAGCTTTAATACAAAGAATTCCTTTCAGAAAATTCCCAGAAGTATATACTCACAATTGCAGATCTCTCTCCAGAAGTAACAGTCCCCTTTTCTAGTCCTTCAAGACTGAGGATCACAGAGCACTGGTTGAACTATTTATGCCTGTGCTGCTGAGGTAAGCTGTGACCAACTTCCTTGGTGATTAACAGTCCTTGCTTGGATAGAAGGAGTCTTTCAAAATGGCCTTTTGACCTGCCACCTGGTGTTAACACCTATTGAAAAAGTTTCACAGGTCTCTTGCCCCCTAGGTAGAAGGCCTCTTTGTAAAGGTCTCTAGAAGACTTTATTTGTTGCTCAAAGAGTACTGACCCTGTTTTGCCTTTTGTGCTAAGCTATATTCTGATTTGATTTAAATTATAGCTCCTTGCTGCTGCTAGGCTCTAACTTATTATGAAATTTAAACTATAAGCTCTCTTCTGGGTTCCAAATTTAACCAGAAAGCTCTCTTCTGTGTTTTAAATTTAAACTAGAAGTACTTTGCTGATGCTAGGCCCTGAGTGACTATTAAATTTAAACTACAAGCTCTCTGCTGGGTATGAAATGTAACCAGAAAGTTCTCTTCTGTGTTTTAAATTTAAACTTAAACTGATGCTACTAGGCCCTAACTGATTTAACAAAAAATAGTGGGTTCACAGATTAATTAGCTTTAATACAAAAAATTTCTTTCAGAAAATTCCCAGAAGTATATACTCACAATTGCAGATCTCTCTCCAGAAGTAACAGTCCCCTTTTCTAGTCCTTCAAGACTGAGGACCACAGAGGTCAGGTTGAGCTATTTATGCCTGTGCTGCTTTGAGCATTTGTGCTAATTGTTTTCCAGCATTTAACTGGCTTGCGTGTATTTAGCATTGATTTTGTTCTGCCTACATCTTCCCACTTGTTTTGATGAGTGGTTTAAAAGTGTGGCTGTTTCTGATTTTAATCTGCTTTTGCAGGGGGTGACGTCCAGAGCTTGACCTTCCACATCCATCACCCCCTTTTTCTAGTTTAAATGCATATCCACATATTGCTTGAATTTTTCACTTAGGATTCTTTTCCCTGCAACAGAGAGATGCAAATCTTTTTGTTGTCTTTTGTGTTTTAAAGATGAAGAAGAGTGGGATCAAGGGTCAAAAAGAGCAGTGCAAATACATATTTGGCATATTTAAGTCTGATAAACTGGTATCTGTATCAGGGATGTTGGTCTCCATAGCCTCAGGAGCTGTACTAGATGCTGGTAGAGTGCCAACATTGAGGAGCCCTAAAGCTCACTCAGAGCCAAGCACCAGTAGAGCAACCTAGGATCAGACACCCACTAATTCCACCCTGAGGAAGGAATCACCCTCATCCTTTAGGAGATTGTGTACCAAAAGTACTGAATATTATGTGGCATTGGAGCACGGTGTCAAGAGCATTGAGGTATTGGAGGAATCTCATCCCTCAAAGCAGCCTGATGTGTGGACTCTCATCCTTCTTGGTATCAGAGAGGCTGTGCCAGACTCCACAATACCTTGACTGGCCTTCTGATCTTCCTCAATATATTCTGCAGGTATCATCTGATTATTCTGCCGACTTTTCATCTTTTTTTGGCAGCTCTCAGACTGTATCATAAGAGGATTCAAGCAAAGAATGATTATTTTCTTTGCCTTGTGTGAAGCTGCAGTTTCGACAGCATTGATGCTAGCACATCGATGCATTGATCCCGTTCTTGAGACCAACAGCCTGCTTGAGGGAAAGGAAATTGAGACCTTGATGGATCTTATTACACTTATTGCCCAGATGATATCAGTTTTGAGTGCATGGGGAGGGGGAATCAATCCCCTTTGCATCGTAGCTCATCGGTGGAATGACACTTCCATTGGAGCTCCATCTCTAGAGAAGAGATAAGGGCTGAGCAGCCCAAACAGAGACTCAGATGTCCCTTGAATAGCTCTCTGAGTCTGCATCTCAGCTCTCCTGAGAGAATCATGTTCTTTGGAGATCATTGACCCCCTTGTAATCTTCAACACTTGGATTCTCAAATTGTCTGGGATGGGTACAGATTGAACAACCACCAAATTGTCATACAAGAAGTTAGTCACTAGTTTCTCAGGACCAAAAGTTACTACTTCAGGAAATCTCCACCCTTCCGGTGGACAGTGAGATAGAGCCTGTTCCACCAGGGTAGGAAATGAAAGGATTTTTTATGAGGTATTTCCTGGTCACAAAAAAATCCAGGGATATTCCATCCTTTCCTAGATCTGAAGAATCTGAATGAATACCTTGTTTGGGAAAAGTTCAGAATTGTTTCCCTTAGAACCATACTTCCTTTTCTTCAAAAAGGGGGATTGGCTTTGCTCTCTGATTCTAAAGGATACCTACACACACGTTCAGATACTTCCAGTGCCTGGGATGTATCTATGATTCATGGTGGGGAAACACAATTTCCAATATCGTGTAATGCCATGTGGCCTTATGTCTGTACCTTGTGTATATATCAAGTATCTTGCCATAGTCATAGTATGTCTATGCAGACTTTGCATGTCCATGTTTATCTACTTGGATGACTGCTTGGTTAAGAGTGCTTCTCAGGAAAGGGCCGGGAATCCATGTGAATGATCATCCAGGTATTGGGGCTCATCATAAACTAACCCAAGTGAAATTTAAGCCCGTCACATCAATTAGTTTATTGGAGCTCTGCTAGATATCTTTTTTAAATTTATTTAGCTAAGCTTATATACTGCTTTTCTACAAGTCAAAGCAGTGTACATTCAGGTACTGTGTGTGTATGTATATATATTTCCCTTGTCTCTGAAGGGCTCACAATCTAAGTTTTTGTACCTGAGGCAATGGAGAGTTAAGTTGCTTGCTCAAGGCCAGAAGGGAGCACCTGTAGGATTACAAACCCCACTCCTTCCGGCCCAAGGTTGCTGTCCTCAACAGGATATGACTCAGATAGTGGGATATGACTCAGGCAAAAATCTTTCTCACATAAGACAGGCTCACCCATCTGGTGGCAATCAAGAAGGACATCCAAAGAGAGTCAGGATGTTCCCCTTGAGGATGGGGTCACATGACAGTTCATGTTACTCTGTTGGCACATTATGATGAGATAAGCTCAATGGATTCTGAACATACAGTGGACACAGTCCACCCATGGGCTCAGTGACATAATATCTGTCTTGGTTCTTCTTTGAGATTCTCTGTACAGGTAGATAATCTATTCCAATCTGGCCAATGGGTTACCCTTTCAATTTCCTCCGTATCAAAACTCTTAATGACAGGTGCATCCAAACTGGGCTGGGGAGCCCATATAGATGGATTCCACACTCAGGGAATATTTTTATCAGGAAAATATCCACCAAATTAATTTCCTGAAACTGAGAGCAATTTCAAATACTCTAAAGGCTTTAAAAGATTGGTTGGCCAAATTGTGTTGATCTAGACAGAAAACCATGTAGCCATGTACTACATCAACAAGCAGGGAGGTACTGGGTCATACTTCCTGTTTTGGTAGACAGTCATCATTCCTCATGGGATGATGCTCAGAGCTACTTTCCTGGCTGGTGAGAACAATGTCCTGGCAGAAAACCGAGCCATGTCCTTCATCCTCACAAATGGACCTTGGACAGGGGAGTCCCTCAGAGTATCTTTCAGGAGTGGGGCACTCATTCAATTCAGTAGATTTGTTTGCCACTCTCTAGAACTGGAAGGTGCCTCAGTTCTGCTCCAGTGTGGAGACACATGGGGACGTATCCTCAGATGGCTTCCTTCTCAAATGGGGTAGGGTCTTCTGTATGTAAATGCTCTAATACTTGGAATGTCAGAGCCATGGCTGTGTTGGTGGCCTACTTGAGATTAGCCTCCATTGGAGAGATCTTCAAAGCTGTGATCTGGACTTCTTTCCACCTATTCACATCTCAATAGTGTTTTGAAAGGGATTTGTGATGCATCAGCAGATTTGGCCAATCCGTCCTTTGGAATCTGTATGAGGATTAGAATCAAATTCCATTCCCCCCTAGGCCCATTTCTTTTTTGTTTCAGGCTGCCTTGTAAAAAGAAAAAAAATGTGACGATGCAAGTGGCTTGTTCTCAGCAGCATAGTTTTCTAGTGTCGGCGTATTGCAGCATGCTTCTTTGCCCTTTTTTCTTTAGAGGCAGCCTGTAGCTAGGAAATCCCATATGTGAGATGTAATCCTGCTTGTCCACAAAGAAAACAGTTACTTTCCTGTAGCAGATGTTCTCTTTGGGCAGCCAGATATGTCCTCACAAGTCACCCATTTCCCCTTGGAGTTGTATCCTTGTGCAGTCTGTACCAGAGACCCTCTTGAAGAGGTTAATTTATTCTGCTTATGAAGAACAACACTAATACATCAATACTGTTCATTTTAGAACTCAAAGCTGCTGCCTAGAAATCCCATAAGCTGGGGCATGCTGGAGTGGCTTCTGGTCCCTTCCGCTCCGCCTCCCCATGCATACGAAAAAACGGGCCCAATCCATCTTTTACAACTTTTATTAGTGGATCATGAAGGCTACAGCTTATGGATACAATAATTTAGCATACATGAGCTTAACAACATGAAGAATAGTTAACAGAGAAAACGACAGGCTAACCTGATTACATGGAAGGGAAGCACTACCCCCCTCATGTCATCATATTACATGGAAGGGAAGCACTACCCCCCTATGTCATCGGATTACATGGAAGGGAAGCACTACCCCCCTCATGTCATCGGATTACATGGAAGGGAAGCACTACCCGCCTCATGTCATCAGATTACATGGAAGGGAAGCACTTACCCCCCTTATATCATCAGATTCAGTGGCCCTGGCGAGGGCCTCGCCCTTTGCACCTCTGTCACCAGCAGCTCCGTGCAGGTGCCTGGGCACCCCCATTTTCTTTTATGCTCCTGGTGACTGGGGTCAGGCACCCCTGGACCCTGATACCTGGCCTTCCATCACAGAACCCAGGCACCCCGGATCAGTACCTGGGCCCTTCACCCTTTTGTTAGAGGTACTCCTCCGCTCCGCACCAAACTCCTCCTCCCACCCTTTGTGCCCTGGGTGTGGAGGGTGAGGTTGCACCACCATCTGAAAAGGAAGGGTGGCTCTTTGCCCCCTGCCTTTATCGCGGCATGGATCCCATCGCCCCCTGTCCTCCACCTATCGGGTACTTTCCTGCGGCCCTCCTCCCCCTGGCAGCCCTGTTATGGGGCCTGCACCCTTTCGGTGCCAGCCCCCCAGTATCCTTTCTCTAATTAGAGCTCCTATTTGTGTTATATTTTTCCCACATTAATTTTAAAGTACAAATGCTTACTTCTTTCATACTTTTCCTCAAACTTGGCAGTTTCAAAGTATGCATCTTTCTGCATTTTTGACTTTGTGGATTGTGCATAATATGCATCCTTAGTGGGAATACACTTTCAATACTTACTTAATATTCCACTCGGAAGCCAAATGACCCTTTTCTTGTTCAGCATTATTAAAAATGCAGAGGGATGGATATTACCACATCTTTGTCCATTTGCTCAGTGCAGTTCTCCTAGCATGCATCTAGTGGCTAAAATTATGAGAAATATTCCCCTTTTCTCATATTTTTTAGGAATTCTTGTATGAAGCAAAGCAAGAATACCTTATATAAAACTCTCTGTGTGACTTAGGGGCTTGTTTACAAAGCTGCGGTAGCGGTTCGCGATCGTTATCGGAGCCGCGACCCCATTGATTTCAATGGGGCCGCGGCTCCGATAACGACTGCGAACCGCTACCGCGGCTTTGTAAACAAGCCCCTTAGTATCAGGAGAGAAACTGCTGAAAAGAATGAAATGGCATTTTCAAATTTACACAGGGGCACTTACAAAACTTCACTTTGACTGAAAAATTTGTTGGAAATATTATTGCCTTTGGTTTGGTTGAGAGTTAATTCTTTTCATGTTCTGGTTGCAGTAGAGTATACCTACAAGTTTTTACACATGGCCATTGCATAAGTGAAGTGAACTAGAATAGTCTGTACTTTAGGTTGACCTTAAAAGGCTATATACAAGGTTTCAATTCATCTCAGTTAAAGTGTCTCCAGAAGGTACAGAGCACCACAGCTACATTTATTAGACTGGCCAGTCGTATGTGCTACCTTTTTAATTTTCCCCCATTACCCTTACAAGTTAATCTCTCTTTTCTCTTTGATCTCCCTATAGAGCAGCGGTTCTCAACCTGTGGGTCACCACAGGATTTAGCGGGGGTCGCCTCACTCTGCCAAGTTTAACCCTTTCCAGGCCGAGCCCAAAACTCTCGGGATCCAAAATTCCGACTAAATATTCCTATCAAATGGTATATAATACATGACCATAGCAGAAGGAAAATCACTATTAGAACATATTGAATAAGACGGGTACAAGTTTCCTGAAATATGCAAATATTAACCTGGCTGCAGAATGTGGATTAAAAATTTTAAGTAGGCCCTCAAAGGGTTAAAAAAAAAAATAAAGTGCACAAGTTGCTGCCGCTGCCGAGTCCGCTTCCGAGAAGCGGCAAACTCACTGCCTTCCCTTCTAATGCAGCTGCGGCTCCCTGTCTCTTAGGGAACCGCAGCTGTGCCTGTGAAGCCGCTGTGGAGCCTTTCTGTCTCTAAACAGGCTCCGTGTAGCATTGTCCCGCCTCCAAAGGAAGTGGTAAACAACATACATTGGAGGCGGGACAGTGCTGCACGGAGCCAGAAGGGCTCCGCAACGGTTTCACAGGCTCAGCCACGGTTCCCTAAGAGGAAGGGAGCCACGGCTGCAGAAGAAGGAGGCAGACATGGGGAGAGGGGAGGAGGGGGCAGGGAACCTGCAACGGGGCTGACATGGGTAGGGAGAGAGGGAGGGGGCTGACATGGACAGAGGGGGGCTGACATGGAAGGAGGGAGGGGGCTGACATGGACAGATGGGGGCTGACATGGAGGGAGGGGGGCTGATATGGATGGATGGATGGATGGAGGGAGGCTGACATGGACAGAGGGGGGGCTGACATGGAGAGATGGAGGGAGGGAAGGGGCTGATATGGACAAAGGGGAGAGACAGGGGGACATACTGGACAGACAGGGGATAAATGCTGAACAGAGGGGAGAGATAGTGGGGGTTAGGATTATAATGGGCTGATGGGGGAGTTAGCACTGGTAATGGGCTGATGGGGGGGGGTAGGACTGGTAATGGGATGATTAGGGGAGCCTAGCACTGGTAATGGGATTGAGGGGGGACTAGCACTGAAAATGAGCTGATTAGGGGAGGCTAGGACTGGTAATGGGCTGATGGGGTGGGGTAGGACTGGTAATGGACTGATGGGAGGCTAGCATTGGAAATGAGCTGATCGGGGGGGGGGGGGCTATGACTGGAAGTGGGCTGATTAGTGGAGGCTAGGACTGGTATTGGGCTGATTAAGGGAGACTAGTACTGGTAATGGGGTTGAGGGGGGACTAGTACTGTAAGTGAGCTGATTGGGGGGCTTCAACTGGGAATAGGCTGATTGTGGGGAGGGGAGGATATGGCTGCTGGCCCTGGACGAAAACTAGGGGCTAAGGCTATAAATGGGCTGATACGAGGGGATGGGAGAATGGAACTGGAAGGGAGTGGATCTGAGAGGGGCTGCCATGGTATTTGTACTAGAAGGGACTGGTCAGTGGGAAAGGAGGGGGACTGGAAGGGAATGGACACCAGTGGCAGTCATGGGAATACAAGTTCACATTGGAAGGTACTGGGAGTGAGGACTGGAAAGGGGCTGATACTGGGGAGGGTTACTGGGACTGGAAATAGACTGATGGAAAGAAGTGAAGAAAACGAAAGAAGAGATAAGAAATGGCAGATGGACCATAGACCACAGAAAGAGAGCTAAGAGAAGACAGGAAAGCAGAAGCCTTAGATCGGGACCAGCATGATCAGAGAATAAATTGGTCAGACAACAAAGGTAGAAAAAATAATTTTTTTCATATTAGTAATTTGGTTACAACATCATAATAATTTTGAAATCAAATATTGTTACTTGTTATTGGGATTAATTATTGTGGTTTAAATAAGTAAATTTTATAAATAAAAACATAATGCAAAGGCCTATAATATATTAATAATTCAACAAATGATTACAGCGACAATGCGTTAGCGGTAAAGGAAGAGAGACACATTTGATTTTATCATTGGGGGTCATCACAAGTTGACCAATGGTAAAAGGGGTCACGGTACAAAAAAGGTTGAGAACCACTGCTATAGAGTTTTATATATATTGAATTTCTTTTCCTATTAATGCTGTCATTACTGTAAACTACAGAGATATACGAAGATCTGCGGTATAACATGTTTAACAAATATAACCCCCACTCCCACACATGTACTCTTAGGGTTATCTTTACTGATCAGTGGCAACAGTTTCTGTGCGATTTCGGAGACACAGCGCCATTGAATTCAATGGGGCTGCGGCTCCGATATTGCACGGAAGCTGCTACCGCTGATTAGTAAACATACCTCTTAGCGGGGTACCCTTTCTATACTTAATAGTCCAGTAGGCATCAAATGTCCCTTTATTTGTTCAGCATTAATACATATGCAGAGGGATGGATATCGTTGCACCTTTGTCCATTTGCTCAGTGTAGGTATCTTACAGTGTTTTAATGGGTGCATGAAGATACTCTACTCTGGACAAAGAGCTGTTCGGCTTTGCTTTGCTGCCTTCTAACTTAACTGATTGTAAGAGGTGTTTCCTGTAACCTACACTATTCAGTATTCATTTTCGCCCAGTTTGATGTTTCTGAGAGTAATATCTGTTGCGTGGACAGTCTCATGAAAAGCCAGGAAATAGGCATATTGTGGTGTCAGGGTGTAGCACTGTGCGTTAGATCTCAGAGCAGCAATATTCTCCTATCTAAAGTCATAAGAAAATATTTTAACATTTCCTTTACAGAAGATCATGTGTCCTATGTTTGGAGTATTGTAATTGCAATATAATAACTTCAGTGTGAATCATCTTTGAGCCTTTACCTGCATCTTTAGTTTAAAAAAACCCCATGGGGCCCAATATTCAAAGGGACGGTTTGTGCCACTGAATGTGGGTGCCGCTGCTGCCTGCCCCGATGCTAGCCAGTAGCAGTGGGGCGTTCCAGGGGCGGCATCCACTGATAACCAGTTAACAGCAATATCGAGCTGCTGCCCGATTATTGCTGAGCGGTGAAAGTCCGGCGTAGTAAAGGCTGTTGTAACTTTCACCGCTGAAGCTAGCCGGGAAGCGTCTGAATATCACTGCTGTCCAGTTAGCTTCACGGCAATCCGGGCAACCCAGATATTGAATGATGGGACCTGGATATGGCCCCGACATTGAATATCCCGGTTTAAGGTTCAGCGGCGGCGGCGGCTTTAGAAGTGCTAGCCGCGGCTGCTGAATATCGGACCCATGGTTTTTAACTGCAAGTCATGTTAGTATGAAATCTTGTCATCATTTTGCATCAAATTCTGTCTTTAAATGCATCCATCTATAAATATATCTGTATTTGTATCTACATAGATAAAATGTTGAACATATAGACTTTTATAGCTTACAGCAGAAGTCTTTTGAATCCTGTGCCCCGAGTGTAACACTAGCTCCACTTTGGTGTAAATTTCAAAGCAGAAACCGGCCTGTGTTGCTAATTGAAGGTAGATGCAATCTCTACAGAACACGACGGAACAAATAAGCACTTCTTAGACCAAGCAGCTGCTTCTGCTCTGTTTAATCAATTTACAATATTTGTGTAGATGTTCTACCCAGAGACAAAATCGAAATAGGATCATGGCTCCTGAGGAAGAATAGCGCTACTTGTTAATTATCATTTCTAGTAACCATTCTGCATCTTCAACCCTTTTCTTTCATCTTGATATGCTCTGCTGTCTCACTCCATACCTTTGAATAGCTATAATTATGCCGTGTTCTCAATATTCATTTGGTCCCAAATACTTCAACGCAGGGTTGTTTCCAAAGTTTTATTTTCTGTGAAAAATATTGTAAAGCCAACATCATGAAGTAGGTTACTGTATGTGGGTAGGCAATGCTATATTTCTAGAACTTTCTATTTTTGAGTAATAGGGGCATGTTTACTAAAATCCGCAAAATAGCGCGCCGCAAAATAGCGCACGGCAACGCGGCACTGAAACGCGCAGAAACGCGTTTAAACGCCCCGCACACGTGCGTGTCACCCCCGCACAGGTACGCGGCTCACTAACGGGCCCCGTACAAGTGCGGGCCCGCAAATGTCCGATAGAGGCGTGGAATGGCGAAAGGAGGGCGGAGGAAGGCTCCGGAGGGGCGGAGGGACGGGGTCAATGGGTGGAGAGTGGGAGGGGAGAGGCTCCCCGCACAGTATCGGGCCCGAATTTGCATGTAAAAACTACCGCGAGTGAAACACTCGCGGTAGAAAGCATTTAAAGGGAAGAGAAACCATTTCCGTCAGCAATGTACAGGAAAACCGGGGAAACCAGCAAAACGTGAGCAGTGTGATATATGTGCACAGCACAAAAGTGAAAATAAAAATAGAAAATGACCACAACAGAACTATTAAAAATAGTAAGTCAGCTGGGGAACAGTTATAGTGATGGGCAAATACAGAAATCACACCCAGCAAAGCTCCAGAAAAAAGAAATGAATTTTGGAAGGGTCTACTGAGAGGAGACTCTTCCAAAAAACATTTCCACGTTTTGGAGCTTTCCTGGGAGTGTTTGCTATGGTTGCCCATTAATATCACTGTTGCCCAGCGTGGTGATATTTTGTCCCACATTTCCCGTGGTCATTTCCGGGGTTTATGTGCACGTTTGTCACCAGACAGGGTGCATATGCCCACAGTAGACTTGTGTAGAGCAGGGTTTGTGACTCCATCCTGCCAGGCTTACTGCCTCCAGGGGCTGCACTGTCTCTGTGGCCAAAGTGTGGTACAGCGGACAGAGTCATTACCTCTAGGACCAGAGGGCAGAGGTTCAAAACCCAGCTGGGGCACCTGCCAGCCCAGTCCCTATATTTTACCCACCACTAAATAAAGATAGCGCAGACACCCCTGTATGCATGGGGAAAACACCCATATTTTACCCAACACCGCACACACACCACAACAATGGGCATTACCTACAGCCAAGTCCCCCAAATGCAGTCCCATACTGCCACATTGCAATCAGGTCAACTGCTTTTTCTGAGAGAAGTTCATGCCAGCATGTTGGCGGACAAGTACATGTGGTGCAGGGGGCAGTGGCTGCTAACCACAGAAGACAGAGGCCTAGCCATGTGCAGGCTGGCACAGTCCACTGCAACAGACAGGTCCTGCCGGATCCACAGTCATGGACAGTCCAGGGAATCCAACCAATCTGTGGCTACACAGTGGTGCAGTGCACACAGACAGTGCCTACAAGAACAGAAGGTCACAGGTTCAAAGCCCAGCTGGGGCTACTGCCAATCCTGCCCACATATTTTTCCCACAACTAAACAGTGATAGTAAGGACACACCTTTCATGGCGGGGACATATGCAATGGTAAGACATCTATCTTTTACCCCACTGAGCACAGACACCATGAACAGGGGCAGTACCTAGAGCAGAATCACCCAAATGCAGTCCTGGTGGGCCACACACCAGTCAGGTTCCATGCTGACACTCATACAAATGCCTGTGCTGTATATCTATGCACCACCCCCATGGCATGTAGATGTAGCCCATGCATATTCATGAGGGATAGCAGGAAAACCCGAACAGTGTGCTGCAAACCTGGACTGGAGTTGGGAATCTGTGCCGTAAAGCAGCAGCCATCAAGGGCAGACACACCCACACCCACAGGCCCCATTGGCCAATGTCTCCTGGAAAGGCAGAACATTGGACCGTGCATGCAGCACCCAAAACGAGCACTTGCATAACTTACCAATGTCACCCTACACCTGAGGTATACAGTACACAGCTCGGAGACATTTGCTAGGAGCACAGGCAGGCAGTTATCCATACGTTACGTACATACTGCTAGTTGACCCCATCCAAACAATCTGTTAGGTGTTTGCGGGGCATGCTCCAGGCCTGGCCTCTGACGGTGCTTACCACCCTGGGGAGTGACCACCAGCTGTAATGCGTACCATATCCATGCCTTGCCGTGCTCAGGACCGGTTTGGTGGGCAAGGCTACTTACCCCCTCAATCGTAGCACCATGATGGCAGAGGTGTGGAAGTGTGTGTCTGTCTATACAGTGGGTGTTGGCTGCAAGCCCCTTCAACAGCCCGCACTGCCAGCACTGTTGCCAGTATTGGCCAGTCAATGTGCATAATGAGGTGCAAGGTACCATGGGTATAGCCAGGGCAGGGTGGCGTGGCCAGGATGCATCTGCACTGGGCATAGGGCCCTGGCAGGGACATTGGCTGGGATATTGTAGTGTCCGGCCACCACCTACACAGACAGGGTGGCCAAAGCATGTCCTTCTGGGGGATCACGCTCACTCTGACTGTGCAGTGACCACAGCATGGCTAGGCCCCCCCCATAGTGCTGTATAGTAGTTCTCTCATGTGATAGATATGGGTTTCTCTTTGGGGCCCAGTCACTGATCTATCTGCTTGCTGTGTATGCAGACAGCCCAGTTCTGGGTGCATGCATCTCCATTGGGAACATGCACTATGGACTAACCAGCAGACTGTTTGTAGCTGGTAAATGTCTTGCTATAATGGCCTGCAGGGTGCAGTGGCTGTTGGCTTGCTGCAGGGGAATATCTGGTGGTGGAGTGCAGCTTACCATACCCTGGGCTTATGTCTGTCTGCTATTGTGTTATGGCTGTGTATGGAGCTGCCTGCCTGGGGGGGGTGGTGGTGTTCCTCAGCAGGACTGGGGTTGATGTTGCCCTCTACTGCCACCTTTGCAGGGAGGCAGAATGTGGATCCCTTGATGGGGACCATGTTTGCCGGGGGGGGGGGGGGGGTGCGCCGGATGGCAGCAGACAGGGATATCCATGGTGTTTGTGCAGAAACTAGCTATCTTACACATTAACACTGCTTTGGAACGCCCGCTTGGCCTTCATCAGCCATGGCAGGTGTTGTTGACCTGGTCCTGGCCACCTCATTGCACACTCAGGGTGAGCACAGTACCCGCACGATGTAACGGTGTGTGGCTACTCTGTGCCAGTAAAACACCCGGTCAGTGCCCCCTACTAGGCCAAGGTGCTGTGTGGGTGCACCCGGTCACTTCCCCCAACAGGGCCGAGGTGCTGTGGGGGTGCATTCCCCATCTTGTGTCCATCTGCGGACAGCTAATTTGCATGTGCAGTGCATCATGGGTACGGGTGGCCTAACCCTATCCTGTTGACACCAGCAGACTGTCTGTGAGGTGACGTGTAGGCTATCTGCAGCCAGCCAGGGGCCTGCTTACAGCTATGGAGCTGTAGCGCAATGGTTACATCACTGCCTGTGCAGCCAGAGGTCATGGGTTCAAACCCACAGTGGGGCCCTTTGGTAGGGCTGTCCACAGCTTTATTTTTATTTACTGTACATATGTCTATGCCGGCAAGACCACCCTCAGCTTACTATACCCATTAGGTGCCTCTGAGGGTGCTTCATAGGGCGCCCTGTAGGCCACCTTATGGTTGCCATCCCTATAGGGTGCACTATACATTATCCTGTGTCGCAACATACATGCTGCCCTATAGGGGTCATTCAAGGGTGCCTTGGCGAACAATGCACTGTAACATGTGCCTTATGGGCCGCCGTATGTTAACATGCTGGGAGAGTGCGTTTGCTAGTAGTGATAACAAAATAAAATTATACAGCCTCCTACAGCACTCCACAACATAATACATACTGCCTCAGCAGGCATTTTTCACTGGGCATTGTGAGGAATTGAACCCCTGATCCCTGCACCATTGGTCAGTGTTTTAACCATTGTGCTGTGGCTCTGTTCCTGTGCTTGTGCATTAGCGCGCCGCCTTGTGCCTATCAGCGCGCCGCCTTCTGCCGCCCAAGGGGACCAGTGCGCCGCCTTCTGCTGCCCAAAAATAACTGTGCGCTGCCTTATGCCGCCCAAAAAGCACTGTGCGCCGCCTTCTGCCGCCCAAAAATAACTGTGCGCCGCCTTATGCCGTTCCAAATTAATTTGCCTCCTAAAACAATGTTACTCATTACAGTTACTGCCTCAGCTGACCTTTGTCGTTGCATACACTGGGGGATTGAACCCATGGCCCCTGCACCATTGGTCAGTGTCTTCACCGTTGTACCACGGCTCTGTTGTTTTGTATACTCAGCAGCGCGCCACTTTGCCTTTCCACGCGCTAATGTCGACCCCCGCACATTAGCGCGACGCGCACACGTCCGGTTGCTTACTACCGTTTTTTTTCTATTTTCTGCCTGAACCGCCCACTCCTTATATGGCACAGGCACACTAGCGCGGCCCCGCACGTTAGGAATGTTTAGTAAACATGCCCCTTAGTATAAAAATAGAAAACCAAGAAAAATATGGGTACATAGGGAGAGTAATTTTCAAAGCCACTTATGTGGGCCAAATAACTCTCCCATGGAAATGGGCTGTTTGGAAGATTGATCTTCCTTTGTGTGGGTATACTTACATCTATAGTGCCGATAGGTGAAATGTCCCTGATTTGCTTGAGGGGCAAGAGGTATGGAGGCCATATTAAGGGTGAGGGGCAGGAAGCTAACTCAATACCAGCATCAGGAGCATTAAAGGGGTGTCACTTCCATGGTCCCCTCAAACTTTACTTACAGTAGTGCCTCTAAGCATGAAGGTTTAGCTGTAAGGAGCTGCCACTTAAACTATACAAATGGTGAGAAAAAAAACGTATTTCTTTTTGCTTATCCATATTTTTGACAATTTGTTTTTTAAACATCATGTGTCTTCTCTTTTTTTTCTGTTGCCCTATTGTGAGGCTAGAGGAGGAGGAGGAATCTATTGGTTAGAGCAACAGGTTAAGAACGAGGAGTCAAATGCCACTGAAGTTCCTTGTGACCTTGGGCAAGTCACTTCACCCTCCATTACCTCAGGAACAAACTTACAGTCCAATATTCAACCTGCAACAATTGGCATTTTTAAAATGCCAACTGCCACGGGCAAAACAAAACTGTATATGCAGCAGGAGTGTCCAGGTAGCAGTTTCACTGAAAATCCTGCTTCTGCCGTCTCTCTGGATAGTGGGAATATTCAGCCGACATCTGAATAGCCAAACTGCATAATGGTAGGCCTGGGGAGTTTTTGCCTTGCTTTACGTGATTTCTTATTTGCTTGGTGGACTGAAAATCATCGCTAACCGGATAAGATATTGGACCACCTTTGCCCTATCCGGAAATATTCAGCAGCACGATGTGGATAGTGCTACTGGATATTGGGCCCAGTGGGGTTTATCTGGTGAGCAGGTCCTGCTAACTGGATAAAACTTTCTGAATATCAGACTCTAGGATTATAAGCCTTCCAGGGATAGAGAAATACTGCAATTGAGCTAGCAGAAAATCATGAGTTAAATATAAAATCCCCATCCTTATGAATATCTTGTAAAAAAGATCTTTGTAAACCAAGGACCTCATGCCATTGTTTGGCAAAGAAATGAACAGATCTGTCACATGGAAGGTCAGTGAGATCAGGAGTCTACATAGCCCAGCACAAAGAAGGGTGTAGGCCATGGGAACCAGGAATATATTTTGCAAAGAAAGGTGAGAGAGAGAGAAATTAGTAAGGCATAGCGTGTATTTATTAAACCATAAAGGGTAATGTGCATGGTAAGACAATGCAGTTGCACAAGGGTTAACATCCAAGTAAAATACAGAGCAGTGCAAACATGAGATAAAACATATCACACCTCAAAACATAGCTGCTTTTTAGGTGTCCTCAATATTCTGTATATTTTACATCTCTCACGTCTTCAGAAGAAAAGCAAACAGCGAGATTATGCACTAAAGATTAGAAACAGGCCATCTTACCGAGTCCCTGGCATATCACCTCCTCCCCAACCAGCCTATCCTGAACTGACATACCTACAGAAACCTTCATTTACAGGCAGGGGACTAATATCAATACCCACAGATACATGTGTCCCTATTTTCAAGGACTTGATTATGTGATTGGGCACATGCATATTTTCAGCCAACTGCTTTCTATATGCACGGGCTTAAGTGACCGTCATTCATATTGTCTAGTGGATCGTGACCGGATGTAGCATATTGGCAGAGTATAGGCATGGCTTTTGCTAAAGTGCTTAAGTTATAAAATACTATGTCATGTATGTCAGATTGCCAATCTAGGCACATCAAGCTACACCTGCCCTTAAGCATGAATAAGTAGCCATTCCTAGGTTCCAACCCTGGCATATGCCCCATTTTACAAGGTAAAGCGTGTGCTATTTATCTTAAAAAACAGGCCCAAATTGTGCATGCTGAACTGCACATTCCCAGTGCAGGGGAATACAAAATTCCCATCATTGCCCAATTTCTAGCCTATCCTTTCTTGCTAAGGCCACTGAGTGTGTGGTTTTGTATCAACTAGAGAATTTTGTGGATGAATACTCTATTTTGGATTGACAGCATGAATCCAGGAAGATTATGGTGATAAGACCTTGATGGCATCTTTGATGTATAGTTTTTTGTGATATTGTAACCAGTGGGTTATCTTGTTGTTAACCACAATTGAGTCGGTGTTGACTCGTGACAACCCTCTGAATAATTGTCCTAAACTGTGCTCGGTCTTCGGTCAGGCAGCTCATTGTTGATAGAGTGGCATTCATCTTATTACTAGTCATCCTCTTTTACATTGACCTTCAACCTTGCCAAGCAGGTTGTCTTTCTCTAATGATCTCTCTCTTTGCATGATATGTGCAAAGTATGAAAGCTGAAGTCTTGTTATCTAAGTTTCTAAAGAAAGTTTAGGTTTGATCTCCTCTAGTACTGACTGGTTTGTTCTTCAGGCAGTCCATGGCAAACACAGTAGTCATTGCCAGCACTATAATTCAAAGGCATCAATTTTCTTCCTATTTTTTTTACTATCCAATTTTTGCATCCATATGATAAGAACATAAGATATTCTATACTAGGTCAGACCGAGTTCCATCAACCCCAGTATCTTGTTTCCAACAGTGGCCAATCTAGGTCACAAGTTCCTAGCAATTTCCCTAAAAAACATAGGTTCCACAATGCTTGTACTGGGGCAAGCAGTGAATATCCCGGGTCCTTTTTAATAATGGTTTATGGACCTTACCTCTGGGAACTTGTCCAAACCTTTTTTAAACCTGGCTACACTACAGCTTTTACTACATCCTCCGGTAACAAATTCCAGAGTTTGATTACACATTTAGTGTAAAAATATTTTATCTTATTAGTCGTAAATAGGTTACTCTGTAGCTTCATTGCATGTCTCCTAGACTTTCTATATTTTGATGGCTTAAACAATCGATCTACGTTTGCCCGTTCCACTCCAGTCATTAATTTATAGACCTCTATCATATCTCCCCTCAGCTGTCTCTTTTTCAGGTTGAAGAGCCCTAACCGTTTTAGTCTCTCTTCATAGGGGTACCCTTCCATCCCCTTTACTATTTTGGTGTCTCTTCTCTGTACTTTTTCTATTAACGCTATATCCTTTTTAAGATACGGCGACCAGAATTGCACACAATATTCAAGGTGTGGTCGCAGCATGGAACTATACAGAGGCATTATAATATCATTTGTTTTATTCTCCATTCCTTTCCTTATGATAACTAGCATTCTATTTGTTGTCTTGGCCACCGCTGCACACTGGGTAGAGGGTTTCAACATGTTATCCATGATGACGCCTAAATATTTTTTCTGTGTAGTGGTTCCTAATCTGGAACCTTGTGTCATGTAACCATAGTTTATGTTGTTCTTTCCTAGGTGCATAACTTTGCACTTGTCCACATTAAATTTCATCTGCCATTTGGATCCTCAGTCTTCCAATTTATCAAGGTCCTCTTGCAATTTTTCACAATCCTCATGGGTTTTAATAACTGAATAATTTTGTGGCATCACTCATTATTCCCATTTCCAGGCCATTTACAAATATAATGATGTTATTGAAAATACCATGGCTTGAACAAGTCAAATAATTGTATGGAGAAAGACATTATGGCTCTTGAAAATCTTTTCTAGGCCTTTAATAGCCATTCTGCCAAGAACAATGTGTCATGAAATTTCTTGACTGTTTGTCATTTCTTTATTGATTATTGATCCAAGCAGGATAAAGTTGTCTATTATTTCAATTTCTTCTTCATCAATGATAAACCTATTGATTTGCCGGTTGTCGGGATCTTTGTTTTCTTTACGTTAAGGAGCAGGTCTATTTTAAGACTAGGTTCCTTGATCTTGAGAAGCAAATATTTCAGATCATCTTCGCTTTCAGCCAATATTGTGGAATAATTAGCATAATTAAGGTTGTTGATGAGTCTTCCGCCAATCTTCACACCTCGGTTGTCTTCATACAGTCCTGCTTCTCTGATGATTTGTTCTGCATATAAATTAAACAGGTAGGGGGAAAGAACTGTAGGCAGCCTTGAGAAACATAGAAACATAGAAATATGATGACAGAAAAAGACCACATGGCCTAGCTAGTCTGTCCTTCCATATCAACAACTACAACAGTCCCCTTTTTACCTTTAGAGATCCTTTGTGTTTGTCCCATGCTTTTTTGAAGTTAGTTACTGTCCTCATCTCTAACACCTCCACTGGGAGACTATTCCACGGATGCACTACTCTTTCCGTAAAGAAATATTTCCGCATATTACTCCTAAATCTATCTCCCTTCACCCTCATCCCATGTCCCCTCTTAGCAGAACTTGCTTTCAATTGAAAGAGGCTCTCTCCCTAAACATTTATGCCATGGAGGTATTCAAACATCTCAATCATATCACCTCTATCCCTCCTTTCCACTAAGGTGTACATATTAAGATCCTTCAGTCTGTCCTCATATGCTTTATAATGAAGACCACTAATCATTTTAGTAGCCACCCTCTGCACCGACTCCATCCTGTTCACATCCTTTTGAAGGTGCGGTCTCCAGAATTGCACACTATACTCCAAATGAGGTCGCACCAAAGACTTACACAGAGGCATTATCATGGTATTCGTTTGTCTTTTTAAGGATCTATCTCATATCTACGATGATGTCTCTCATTCTTTGCCCTTTCCTGAGCCCTGCTTGCACTTCGGGCAGTTCTTGTTCCATGTATTGTTGTAGTCTCTGCTGAATGATCTTAAGTAGAATCTTGCTGGCATGTGGGATCAGAGCAATTGTACGATAATTTCCACAGTCAGTTGGATCACCTTTCTTTGGTATTGGTATAAACACAGATCTTTTCCAGTCAGTTGGCCATGATGTTGTCTTTCAAATTTCCTGGCAGAGCTTTGTAAGTATGTAAGAGCTGCATTCAATTCCTGTAATACTTCATTGGACATGCCATCAGTGTCCAGTGCTTTGTTCTTTGATAATGCTTTCAATGCTGCTTCGACTTCTTCTTTCATCACCAATGGTTCATGACCATAAGGTACAAATTGAAACAGCTTGTTGTCCACTTGATGTTTATGGTATAATAACTCTGTAAATTCTTTCCACCTTTTCTTCTCAGCATTATTCAACATGGATCCTTGAGCATCTTTTAGCATTCTAATTTGAGGCTGGAATTTTCTCTTTAACTCTCGTAGCTTTAGGAAGGCTAATCTTGTTTAAGAATAAAAATCAATGATTTGGGGGGGGTTTCAGGTGCCCTTGGTTTGTTGGTGATGCTGGCATTGGGCAGGAGAAAGCTGAAGCCATGTCCAAAAGAAAATGAAAGCAGGGCTGACATGGTCACATGTAAAACAAATAAAGTTTGGACTTGCTGCAGTTCAGGCGAAAAAAAACCAAAACTGAATCATGCTCTTCAGTTTTAAATGAGAAAGTATGGCAGCCAGTTTAAAATAAAGAAAAGATCTGGGCTGTGATGCTGAACAGGCTTTAAAAATCATGGCTGCAGTACAAAATTAAATAAAGATTGGGGCTGCTGTCTGTCTTTCAAGTAATTAAATAGTTAAATCAAAAAGCATGAGACTGCCAGTGATCAGGCAGAGCAGGGATCTCCCTGGAGAGTTCTGCTGAAGCTTATTGCAGGCAGGAAGACAGTTTCAGTGATGTAGTTTAGTAACTTGTATTTCTAATCTATTAGGATTTAAAGTGACAGTCAGAAAAATCCTTTAATAGAGTAATTAGGGCCATTATGAGGGGATTTTCCTTAAATTGTAGGAGAATGTGTTTTGAAAGGTGTATGAACTATTTCTTTGGGATAGAAGTGGAAGAATATTTTTCTGAGCGACTTGCTGCTGGTGTTTTGGGGTGAAGAGTGAGTTGGGGCCGTCGGGGCAGAGAGAGAGAGAAATTTGCTGGCTGCAGTAATGAGGGAAGGTTTGTCTTAAGGATTTTTGGAGGTATTTGGAGAGAACTTTGTAATATTTAAAGAAGCTGAAGTAGTCTCTAATTTTTGGAGAGCCAGAAGCTTGATGCGGGGCACTTTTAGGATAAGATCTTATAGAAGAAATTGTATTTACCCCTTTGACGTATGTTCATTAGGTGGTGTTCAAGAATTGATTAAACTATCTGATATTTATTGGCTGAAAACCTGTAAATTGATTTGAGAAAGATTTAACTGGTCAGAGGAATTTGACTGCGATTATAGCTGTCACAAGCTGATAAATTGGGTTAAAGCTACTTGGATTATGCCAGTTTCAAACTAGTTGATTCAGAGATTTTGCAAGTTCTGCGAAAAAATAGTGAAAAGGATCTCAGACAGTCTTAAGAGGAATAGCTGAGACAAAAGCTGAAGAACTGTGCTGTGACAAAAGCTGAAGAACTGTGCTGTGACAAGGGATTGTGTGGCTTTAAAAGCCTCTCTGGAGACTTTAGCCTGTTCTAAGAGAAAAGGAGACCGTGATTCATCGCTGTTTGTTATAGCTTGCACAGAGTTCAGTTACAGTTTTTGAGAGAAGAGAGATTCTAACTCAAAAACCCTTCTTTTAAAAAAGCAGCCAGCTTTTAGTCGGTTGAGTGGGAGGCGACAAAGGATACAAATAAATGGAGCTTCTCCGAGGAGAAGGATGTTACTAGTGGTGTGCCGAAAGGATCTGTCCTTGGTCTGATTCTTTTTTACATTTTTGTTAGTGATATTGCGGAAGGGCTGTCAGCTAAGGTTGGCAGATGATACCAAAGTCTGCAAGAGTAGACACCCGGGAAGGAGTAGATAACATGAGGAGGAATCTAACTAAGCTTGAAGAATGGTTGAGAATTTGGCATATAAGATTTAATGCTAAAAAAATACAGGGTCATAGATCGTGGCTGCAAATATCCAAGAGAGTGGTATAGTATACTGTAGGGGGTGAAGTACTTGGTCTATGAAAGAAGTGCGGGATCTAGGCATAATTGTTTCTGATGATTTCAAAGTGGCTAAACAGGTAGAAAAGGCAACGGCGAACGCCAGCAGGATGCTTTGGTACATAGGGAGAGGAATAGCCAGTAGAAAAAAGGAGGTGATAGTGCTCCTGTATAAGTCTTTGGTGAGACCTCATTTGGAATATTGTGTGCGATTCTGGAGACCATACCTTCAAAAGGATATAAACAGGATGGAGTCAGTGCAGAGGGTGGCTAACAAAATAGTCAGTGGTCTTTGTTATACCCCATAAACCTGATTTCATAATGTTCACATCTGGCCCACAGACACGTCTAAATCAAAAAGACTACAGAACTCTGGTATACACGGTATCACACTGAAATGGTTCCACTCATACCTAACAGAAAGACAGCTACAGGTCAAGGTGGGACACATCACATCCCGACCCATCAAAGTCCGTCAAGGAGTACCTCAAGGCTCTGCGCTCTCAGCACTCCTATTTAACATCTACATCCAACCAATCTGCAACATCATGAAAAAGAACAACATTCAATACACAATCTATGCGGACGACATCATGATATACACCCCGATATCAATCGACAACCCGGACTTCACTAGGATAACAGACTGCCTTACACAAATGACCAGTTGGTGTCAAAACAACAACCTCGCCATAAACTACAACAAGACTGAAGCTTTAATCATCACTCGGAACCAAAGCTTCATACACCCACCAAATATAAAGATACAAAACATTACTATACCAATAAGGTCAGAAGTGAGATACCTCGGGGTTACGCTGGACAATAAACTCAATCTCAAGACACACATAAACAAAACAATACAAAAAGCCTACTACAAGATGCGAATCATCAGGAGACTGAAACCACTCCTCGCCCCAGAACACTTCCGTACCGTCTGTCAAGCACTGATAACCCCTCTACTGGACTTTTGCAATCTGATATACCTTGGACTACCGAAACAAGCTATCAAACCACTTCAACTGGCACAAAACACCGCAGCACGAATCATATCCGGAACTGCAAGACAGGAGCACATCACACCTACCTTAAAGGACTTACACTGGCTTCCAATCGGTGCACGCATCAGATACAAAACTATCATAAACCTATTTAAGATAAAACAGCAAACATCAGCCAACAGCCTGCACGCCCTCATACAACCAGACACCAGCACACGGCCTAGAAGAAAACAAACACACAACCGAGTCAGCACCCCAAGTGAATACAAACACACACGCAAGGACACAACAGACAGAGCACTCTCCATGGCTGTTCCAACAATATGGAACAAACTACCGGACGATTTGAGAGCAACTACAGACCTCAAGGACTTCAGAAAACAGCTGAAAACCATGCTGTTCAGAGAACACTATGGCCACATCACATAAACTAAGTAACTGTATAGCAGCACACGTTACCGACTAACACTATATGTATATAAAATGTTTTTAGCACCACTGTATATAGCCCACATTGTACATAGCTCAAACCAATCTAGCTCACAACACACACCCAACTAAATTTCCACCCTCACTGCATGTATAACACACTCACACTACCAGATTGTTTGCTGTGATACCACCTTGATTATCATGATAAGGCGGTTTAGAAATACTGTTAAATAAATAAAAATAAATAAAATAAAAATGGGCCCCCTTTGAACATAATTCTGCATCTGCCAGCCTGGATGTTCCTATTCAGCAAACTAAATACCCCCAACCAGGTTAAAGTATTCAAATACAGAAACAAACCCTGGTGCTTAGAAACCCATTCTTCAAAAATCATTTCAAGTAACCAATTTTTTTGTCGGAAAGGCCAACCAAGCTAAGAGGATCATGCCTCATGCCGTCGTGGCCCGTCCATTTTATTTAATTAAAAAGAGAACACTTATAAACCATTTCGGAAGCAGCGTCAAAACGTATTACTTAGCTGAATCCTTTGCACGTAGAAGGCTGTATAATAATGCCGCAGTCAGCGGAAAGACGACGTGACATGTTTCGGGGTATGTAGAGTAATCCCCTGCTTCAGGTCAAAGCTGAGAAGTTACTGCGCGGCAGCTTTGACAAAAAAATTGGTTACTTGAAATTATTTTTGAAGAATGAGTTTCTAAGCACCAGGGTTTGTTTCTGTATTTGGAGCCTGGATGTTCCGGCAGAGCCAGAATCGGGGAGATAGATGTGTTCGGCGGGCAGAAGCAAGAACTAGTCAGCCGGCCCCTTGCCTTGGATGTCCCCACGCCCACCGGATTCTGAACATTACACATTCCGGATCCTGCCTATCCCTGCGATGTACCCATGGATGCCACGCCCCTTGGGAAAAATGTATATCTCCTAAGCTGCCAAACACAGACAGTGTAGTGATGCACACTGGACATAAATATCAATGAGAAATGACGGTTGCTGCAACCTGGACCATATACCAGTCCCCCTTATGCCCTGAAAAGTGCTAGGTAAGCCCAGTGCACCCCAAAATAGTATACAAGAATGTAAATATGAACATGTATGTCAGGACATACCTTGCATCAATTGCATGTGACATTTGGAAATGGCCTTAATGATCCCTGCCCTGGTCATCTCTACAAACACGCCTTAAACTGCTAGGGCTGGACCCTCACCAAGTCCAGAAAACCCTGACCTAACCGTTGAGGTCCCCAAAGAATGCATAATATTGCTGAGCAACAAATTTATACCCTTTTGTGCCTCTGGCCTATAAGTGCACTCATCATGCTGATCTGCACTACCATTCCCCTTCTCTCTCTCCCTACATTCCTCCCTGTGAACACCACTTTTCTGTCAGATTTCTTCTACCTATGCCCTTCCCTTCTACTGTCAAATCCGGACGTCACTCCCCTCACCTTGCTGCTCCGTAAGCTTCAAACAAACTACCTGAGTCTGTATGTCAGGCTTCGTCCCTGGCCCTTCTCAAATCCAGGCTGAGCGCTCACCTCATCGGTGCTGCTGTTGGATCAGATCCACCTAAGTCTTGTGTTTCCTGATCATTCCCCCTGGATGTATCATGTTCACAGCTACCTTGTTGTCTGTCCCGACTAGATTGTAAGCTCCGCTGAGAAGGGATCATCTGTTACTTGTGTCTGTGCAGCGCTCTGTATGCCTTGTAGCGCTATACAAATGATCAGTAGTAGTTGTTAAAAGTTGTAGTAGGGCCTTCTGGCTGTGGCATCTGAGGCCCACGTATCTGTGTAGTGGCGTTCCTCACAGCAGCCACACCTGTCTCATCGCGGCATATGTCGGTCTGTATACACTACTTGTGGGGCGTCCCTCTCTGCCTTCACACAGATAGCTTTGTGGCACTGCTCCCTTAGTCAGGGCTGTGTGGGCATGGGAAGGGAGATCCCTGTGCCATCACACCACGTAGCCAGACTCCTGATATATCACCACTCTCTCGCAGCTCTCCTTGATCCTGGCCTGGGTAGGGATGTAGGCTGAATGGGATAATGGCACTACATCAGTTGTGTCTCCCAGTGCCAAGCGCAGCAGATGTATGGCTGCCTTATCATACTGTTTACACTGTTGAGTGCCTTTATTCTGAGGGTCCTCTATTATTGATGGGGATATGTTATGTAGCTGAGTTTGATTGCCCAATCACACTGACTCATGGTGATGCTGCAGTCATCCATACGGTCCAGATATTGGCCAGGCTTTCATGCCCCCCCCCCCCTGATTTGTAGATGAGCACACCAGATCCCCCGGGCATCCCTCAAACCACACACACATACTCTCTCACAACAAGATTCTACCAAAACGATGCCCTGAACCTATATATGACAGCTATGACATTACATAATCCCTTGAGGTACTAGGACTACAAATATGATCTCCATTTCTCATCCAAAACAGAATCCTTTCCCTGTTCATGCCCATACCATCCCTGCATTAGCAGCTCCATATTTCTGACTTGTTAGGGTCCCATAGATTGGCTCCTTTAGCACAAATAGCACATTAGTGCATAGCCTGAGTAACCACTATTGCTCTTCTTAATATTTTTGTGAGGGTATTTCTTAATGTGTCTCTACCTTGCAACATTCCCTTACCCCTGTACCTTAAGCATTTATCTTGTGTTTTTTCAGACTGCAGTCACACCAGTTCATAACATACTTGTCACAACTATTCCTCAGTATGGGCTGCATTGCACAGAAGGGCAGAATTTTTTCCAAGTCCTAGCCTTATACCATGTTTCAGCAGGTATAACATGAACAGGCCCGGGAAATACTTAATACATACATGGGCCTTTCCTAAATATGCTTTCAATGTTTCCACGGCTGTCCATGTCCCCGTTCTGCCCTCTTGCCCACATTCTGAGATACCCCCTTGCTAACACCATGAACATGCATGTTAGTGTTTCATAATACAGTCGGGTATTCTTGGACACCTCAACGTCCCTACTGCACGTACAAACCCCTTATTTGTGTTCCGGAATGACCCCTCCATATGGGTACAGACTTAAAGATCTCAATATGCATACCTTAGTGGAAAGGTGGGAGAGAGGAGTTTTCATAGAAACATTTAAATACCTTCATGGCATAAATGCATAGGAGGAGAGCCTCTTTCAATTGAAAGAAGCCTCTGCAATGAGGGGATTAATGTGAATGGGGATAGACTCGGGAGAAATATGTGAAAATATTTCTTGTGGAAATAATGGTAGATGCATGGAATAATCTCCAAGTGGAGGTAGTAGAGATGAGGACTGTATCTGAATTCAAGAAAGCATGGGACAAGCACAGAAGGTCTCTAAATCAAAAAAGGACTATAGTAGTTGATATGGAAGGGCAGACTAGATAGGTCACATGGACTTTTACTGTCGTCATGTTTCTGTGTTTCTGTGTTTCTATCTAAGCTTTTAACATTGCCCACCAGATTTTTCAAAGTCAAATCTGTATCTTCTGGGCTACATGTATTGAAAGCTGAAAAAGTCAAACAGTAGAATCCTTCAACATGTTTTCAGTTCAAGCGACAGTTTTCCAAATGTCTAATAAGGAAATATTTTCTGGAGGAGACGGTTCCACTGAATCATTCCCCAAGTCTGATGAAGAAACTGGAGAAGGAACAGGTATCCCTATAAGATCATCCACATTCTTTGGGACAGAATCCATTCCCAATGCCCCCCACCAACCCAATAGGGTATTGAGGAAAGGATAGGATCATGCCTAGACAAGGAAGAACTCAATTTACGTGGGGGAGAAGGAGTCAGAGGGTCCCTGAATCTCAAAGATGCTCCAGAGGTGGGAGAGGCTGTCATAATTGGAATATGAGCCAATCCCCATTTGTGGGAATGGACCTGCATGTTTGTCCATTGGTCCTTTAGCCAAGGAAGGGTTTGAGAACCTTTCCCTTTCCTCTTCTTACAGACCATAAAAGAAAAAAAAAAAGGAAAACCAAAAAAGAAAAATGTCTAAACAACTCGCCCCAATCTCAGAAGCAAAAGCAGCAACCAACCTTATGAGCCAGCACCAAACCTCCAAAGGCTCCAAGTGGCTCCAAAGGAGCTCCTAAGGGGCCACGACCCAGGTAGCCATGGGCCACAGGCAGATACTGGCACTTATACTCCACCAGTCCCTCAATGATGATGTCAGTGGAACTGGGAGAGAACACTTTGAGGTTCACGTGCAGAATTTCCAGCCCTCTGCTTGGTGCTGCGGTAGGTACCATTGACCTTCTGCTGTTCTCAGTGGCCGGAGGCAGCCATTGGCCCTTATACGCAACCAGTCCCACCCTGATTGATTTTATTTCATTATCGTTTTGATTTTGTATGTTTGCTTGGAAGCCACTTAGAATATTAAGATGAGTGACATATGTATTTATTCATTTAAAATATATAATAAAATTAAATGCCAGCACAACTTAGAGCAGGCCTATGTTAGCTTTGTCCACAATATACTTATTTAAGGACAGGTTCAAAGTGGGTAGCTGTCAGCCCTTGAGGCATAGCTTGTCAAATCATTTTCTGGTATACTGGAGCATAGTGCAGAGGGCGGGGACGAAAATGATATGGGGCCTGTACCATTAGATATATGAGAAGAGTCGTCAAGACCTAAAATGTATAACCTAGAGGAGAGGAGGAACAGGGGAGATATGATGCAGATGTTTGATATTAATGAACAAACAAACCTTTTTCAAAGATGGGGAGGCTGTAGAACTAGACCTCATGAAATGAAGCTGCAAGGAGGTAAACTGAAAAGCAACATTGAATACCTTGGCGATGAAGGTGGTGGGAGCAAAAATAGTGGCAGAATTCAAAAGGCATGAGACAGATACAGAAGAACCATATATGGCAAGAGGAGGTTTTCAAAGCAAACTTAAATAACTTAATAACTAGAGGGGGTAGTGGTAGAGGCAGCTCAAGGGTGCTGCGGGGCCGTATGTGGAGACTCATTGTGGGGCCATTTTTGCATATCCACTGGACCTCATTTGCATAAATTTATTTTATTTTAAAATGTATATGTTGCCAACTAAAATTTTAGGTGACTTTCAAAGGAACCCTTCTCAAGCCTCTCTTTTGTCCTGGCCAGTGACTTAGGGGCATGTTGACTAAATATTAATGTGCATTACGTGCCACCGCACCAATTGAAATAAATGGGTGTTCCTGCACTTACCGCATATTAACATTTGTGAATGCGCATTAACTTTTAAACATGCCTCTTAATGAGTGTCTGAATACCATTTGCATGGGCAGAGAGGATAAAGAAAGATTACCAGATTTCTACATTACTATACTCCAGTGCCAACTGCCAGGAAGTACTATAAACCCTACTCATTTACAATCCATAGCAATCCCGCCATATCCTAACAGCACTACCAGGACTCACAAAGCACCAAACCCTACCTATCAAAAGGCAACACTGCAAATATTAAACCAGTACATCTCAGAGAATACCAATACATCTCCTACTGGGGAAAGAGAACAAGTGGGACTGTCACATAGAAACTACATGAACAGAATACTGCAGCTTGGTTATACATGCAAAACATAGGCCGTCAGCAAACATAAAACAAGGGATTACAATTTAGAAATATGAAGACAATAATTAAACTGGGAACCCAAAAGCCAAACTTGGAATGTACAACAACACTGGAGAAATAACGCTATAAATTAATTTCCTCTTGTACAAAACACAACTCAAAGATGTTAGCGATGCATATTTCCCAGAGCTGACATATTCCAGTTAATAAATCCAAAATAAAAAAAGTATTTTTCTACCTTTTGTTGTTTGGGCATTTTATTTTTCAGTTGCAATTGCTCCAGTCACTTTCTTCTGGTTTCTTCGTGTCTTATGCTAACTCTCCATTGTCTGCTGCCCATTTGTCCTTTCTCTTCCCTTCTAGTTTTCTCCATTCTTTCTCTACATCTGTTTTAACATACTGATTTTTCCTCTTTTTTGTTCTTTCCTCCATTTCTTTCTTTATTCCTTTTTCATCCACTCAAATTTCACCCCTGCATCCTCAATTCCCACTTACTCTCTCAATACCCGGCCAATAGTAGTTTTTTATTTCCTTCCACACAAAATATCTTTTCCCCTTTCCATCCTCACTCCCCCAGCCCCATCGCCTTCTTGTCCTCCCCCCAACATCATCTCCCTTCTAGTTCCAGCCCTACCCAGAATCTGCTTCCTTTTAGTCCCAGCCCCCCATCAGCCATTCCAGCCCTATCCTAGACCCCCCCCCCCCATCAGCCAATTTCAAATCCTAGCTCCCCCATCAGCCCATTTCCAGTCCTAACCCTTCCACTCCTCTGAAGAGCCCACGCCTGTCTGACTGGCTTCAGAGGGAGCCAAGGAGGCCCGAGGCCCTGGCTCACTTCTGTATAGCTGCTGGACTGAAGAGCAGGGTTTTCCTTCACTGAGTCCAGTGGCTGTGTTCTTGTGGAGCCTGCTGAGTGCCAGGAAACAGGAAATACCCTTTAACCTCCAGCTTGCTAGCGGGCTCATATGGGAACACAGCTGCTAGACTCAGTGAAGGAAACCCCAATCTTCAGTCCAATAACTGTATAGTGGTGAGCTGGGATCTCGGCCCTTGCCAGCTCCCTCTGAAGCAGGCCCTGCCAATGATTGGAACTTAGGAGCCAACCACCATATGTGGCATGTTGGCATAGGGCCCTATGCAAACAACATTCCAGCACAATGGACAAGCTGCTCCTGGGTAGTGGAGTACCCCAGGGATCTGTGCTGGGCTTGCTGCTTTTTGACATTTTATTTTTATGTATTTAGCAGGTTTTTTATACTGCTTTATTCCATCAAAGTGGTTTACAAAGTAACTTTTTTAAAATTGGAATGTACATTAAACAGGGACATTGATAACTTGGATTTTTCTGAGCAATGGAGGGTTAAGTGACTTAACTAAGGCCACAAGGAGTGCTAGTGGGAACCAAACCCTGGTCTTTTGGTTTCTAAGCCAGTGTTCTAACCATTAGGCTAGTCCTTCACTCCAAATATTCATAAATGACCTGCTGGAATTAGGAATAATGAGTGAGGTGATCAAATTTTCAGATGACACAAAATTATTGATAAAGAATTACTGAACATGTAGATAGCCATGGTTTAATGGGAGAAAGCCAACATTAATTTACCCAAGAAAAGTCTTGTCTTACTAATCTGTTTTATTTTTTTGAAGGTGTGAATAAACAGGTAGACAAATGTAAGCTGGTTGATATAGTGTATCTGGATTTTCAGAAAGCCTTTGACAAGATCCCTCATGAGAGAGACTTGATCAAATTAAAAAGTCATGGGATTGGAGGTAGTGTAGTATTGTGGATCAAGAACTGATTAAAAGATAGAAAGCAGAATGTAGGGCTAAATAGTCAATTTTCTCAATGGAGAAAGGTGAATAGTGGAGTACCGCAGGGATCTGTGCTGGGTCTGCTGGTTTTTAACTTATTCATAAATGACCTGGAAATAAAACTAATGAGTGAGGCGATCAAATTTGCAGATGACATAAAATTGTTGATGGCATTCTGGTATGTAGTCATCAGAGCCAAGTAGAGATATCTGTCCGATTCAAGGTAGGATTTTCTCCATTTTTGTTCCAGTTTTCGAAGGTCCAGGTTGTATCATGGAGCTCAGGATCTCTTGTTTGTCAAGGAGGTATTGTTTGAGGTGGAGGTGGCTGCCTTTTCAATAAGGGAGTTCCAGTTTGTGAAAGGGTATGGGGGTCGTTTCCTTCAACTTCTAGCTGTGGTAAGATGCCTTCCAGGAAGGAGTCCTTTTGCAATCGCCTGAAGTGTCTATTTTGTTCTGGATGGATGGTGTGCTTTATTGTGGTTTTCAGTGGGAGTAGACGGGTAATTAATCTGTGAGCCGACCACAGTATGGGTTGGAGAAGTACTGTGTTGTGGTATTTCCATATGTATTCTCTGGGTGTTGGTGAAAATCAGGTCAAGGATGTTGCCTTTTTTGTGTGTGGTGGCTTGGATGATTTGGTTGAGATCCGTTGCTGTCAATGCTTGTAGGAAGGCTTTTGCATGCTTGGGTTGTGCTGAGGGGAGGTTGAAGTCCCTTGGTATGAGGAGGTCTTTAGCTGCCCTGATGAGATCTAGAAATGTGCTATTTCGATTGGACAGATCGGAAGTGATGGTGGAGGAGGGTCTATATGTGAGGCAGATTGTCAAATTTCTATTGGTTATGGTTACAATGTCTCTTTCTTCTGAGCTTTCCGTGGCTAGGTAGCAGAGGTGGAGGTGGGATTGTGTGATGATTAGTACCCCTCTTCCTTTTTGATCAGTGCAGGGACAATGGAAGAGGAAGAATCCGTTTGGTAGGAGTTGATTCATTAGGACCGTGTCCGTATATGTAAGCCATGTTTCGGTAATGCATAAGATGTCGAGTTGATGTGTTGAGAAGAGATCTTTTATTATGGGTACTTTATTTTGAATGGAGCATGCATTTACTAGTGCACATCGTAGTATTGGAATTGATAATGGGGGGGTTGGGTGTGTTTTGGAATTGTTATCATTACATGGTATTCTTATAAGGCGAGATGGGTTATGGCATTTGTTGTGTGCAATGCCACTGTTTTTGGGTGTGGTGAAGGGATGTATGATAAGGGGGTGTGCTTGTGTGGGTGAGGTGAGGATGAAGAGTTCATTGAGTAGTGAGGTGAAGGTGAGTAGTGAGTAGAATAAGAAGTATAGGGGAAGCATGTTGGTTTGAGTGAAGTGAGCACCTGCCTTCTAATGGTGCAAGCGTTTTCCTTGAAATGAGCTGTTAATTAGTTTTGCGTGATAAATCAGTTTGGCATTATTGGTGGCATTCCAGTATGTAGTTATTAGGGCCAGGTAGAGGTGTCTCTCCGATTCAAGGTAGCTGTGTTAGCTTACTGCTGGTAACTGCAAGTCCTTTCCTAGACTTTTGCTGTTCTGTCTCTTTGCTATATAATTTCAGTAGGGAGGACATCCGCCACCCTCTGGCAAGCAAGCTCTGACCTTTTGAGCTTTCATCTGCTTGCCTTGCCCACAAATTGTCCTAAGAGCAGCTTTATTTAACTAATATTTCTTTCATTCAGCCATTCACACCATATCTCTCTTGCTTAAAGAGCAGTCTATAGGCTCAGTATCTTGTGGTAGAGGATCTACTGAGGCAGACTCAGTTTCCATCAGTTCCAAACCACAAAGCTTCTAAGTCATGGATCCTTCGGATTCAGGTGTTGCAAATGAAGGTGCTAGATCTGGGAACTGCTCCCCTCCCCTCAACCCTTCCTGATTTATATTTGCAATCCAGGGGCTGGGAAGGGGAATTTATTTATTTAGCTGCATTTATATCCCGCTTTTCACCGGGTCAAAGCGGTTGGGGGATACATTTAACACGAGGGGATATGAGACACATACACTAATACAGGGAACATGGGCAATGGAGGGTTAAGTGGCTTGCCCAAGACCACAAGGAGCACCTGTGGGACTAGAAACCCCAGTCCTTCTGGCCCAAGGTTGCTGTCCTCTAGTGGGATTTGAACCACCAACCTTCCGGCCTGTAGTACCTTGCCCCAACCACTAGGCCACTGCTCCCTCAATGAACGCTGCTGGTGAAGCCCTGGGCTTAAAGGAACCCTGACCCTTTCCTCTTGATCCATTTCTAGCCCTCCCTTCCCCTCCTTGCTGTGGCTTTCTCTTTGACTGGAAGGGAGGATATGGTTGTGACACCACCCACTGAGAACCCGGAGAGTCAGAATACTAGCATGCTGTACCTACATTTTGCCCAAATGTCATCTGTTTGCATGCCCATGGTGAAAGTAGGTGCAATGCAAACAAAGCTCATATTTTTGTGCTAGCCACTTATGCACATACATTATTAAAATACTGACATTTAGGTGTGTTATTGAGACCTAAAAATAGGCAGCTGCTTATAAAATTATCCCCTACTTGTGTAATAGTTAGGCAAAACTTATCTGCACAAAAAACAAGTGTATATGATCCTCTTACTTTCTACCCATGGCAGTTGTCAGACTGAAAGCACGTATACTTTTTCTTTGAATATCGATGTTGAGTAAAAAGTGAATAGAGTAGAAAGTACACACATGCTTTGTCTCAACATAAACATTTTGAATATTTTTCCCTATTAAACAAGTCTTTTAGTACTCCCAACAGAACCTATTTTGGCTTCCTTAATATCCTAGGTTGTATCCCTTATGGCCAAATGACACTGCCCACTTTCAGTTTTGCCAGTGGCAAGCATTCCCTTCTGTAAGTGGCATGCTCTCGAACCCACTCTCATATCTCGCCTCACCAAAAGTCGACAGTCCATCTCCAATTTTTTATGTACTGAATACAGTATTGAAGAATTGGTTTACCATTTCAGCTATTACCTTTTTCTCCAGGACCAAGCAGGAAGTCAGTCCTAACATATGGGTGTCATCGGCGCTGATGAAGCCCCGGGGGAGCATTTCCCCAGCTTTCTAAGAAAGCCTTTGGGAATGCAGGCATGCATGCGCGGTTCCCTTCCCGCCTAAAGGTGCCATCTTACCTCAGTCTCTTTTTTTCCGTGAAGCCCACCGGACGTGTGTCCAGTTTTTCCCGGTTAAAATAAGATTTTCAGCGATATTTTTGCTTCTTTCTTCCGGTTTGACGCCGGTTCCCCTCCTGCCGGGTTCGGTACACCGGTATTGAACCCGAATTTTTCTTTTCGGTTTTTGCCCTTCGTGGATGGCGTTCGCACCCTTTTTTTCTCTTTTTCCCTGGAAGGCCGGTCCTTTGACCTCGCGGGGGCTCTTTTTTCCCCGATGGCTTCCAGTGGTTTTAAGAAGTGTGATCGGTGTAAGAAACTGATGTCTCTCACCGACACACAACTGCTGCCTTCGGTGCCTCGGCCCCGATCACGATCCTAAGTCGTGCGGGGCCTGTGGAAAAATGTCTTCCAAGGCACTTCGAAGTTGCCAGCAGCAAAAGGAAAGGCTTTTCTCGGACTCAGCCTCCGGCGGGCCCGGACCTCGTCTGAGGCTTCGACCTCTCGGGATTCCGATCCCGAGTGCCGTCAAAGCTCCTCGGACAGGGGGTCCCCCGACCGGGAACGCAAGAGGAAGAAACGGCTCGCGAGGGCGTTGTTGGAAGAGCTCCCTGGCTCCTCGAGGGCCAGGTCTAAGACCCCCGACCGTCGCCCCGGGCCCGTGGAACCGGAGAATCCTGCCAAAGTTCCTCATGTGGAGCCGGAGTCTGCTGGACACGTAAGTCCCGTAGTCCTCGTGGACTCTCCTCCCAGGGAGCCCACGTCAGGCCCGGCACCACCGGGGCCCGAGTCAGTGGCTGTTGCGTCTCCCGAGCTGAGTCTCAGGATGACAGCCTTGAAGAGCAGAATGTCTGCCTTCATGGAGCAGCAGCGGGCACTGATGGCCAGCCTGTCTAGCGCATCTGCCCCGACCACCGGGACATCGACATCTAAGTCGACCCCGGAGACCGAGCTGATACTCGAGTCCATCGTGGCTCGGAGTCGACCTCGGTCGCGGTCTCCCTCAACCTCCCATTCGGGACCGAGGGCGTCGACGCCGGTGCTCCAGGCGTCGGGGCGGGTGCCCCAGGGCTCCGCAGGGTCGGACCCCGACTCTTCCTCGGACGAGTCGGCTTGGGAAACGGAGGACAAGGAGTCTCCCGATACCTTTAAGACTCGGTGCGTCCCTTCGGACTCACTGCAGTCTGCGCCCCAGAGTAGGTCCCCTCCGGAGGATACCCGGTTCTCAGAGTTCATCCGGGATATGGCCACTGCCTTGGCTATCCCGGCGGATCCAGAGGAAGAGCCTCGAGCTGAAGAGCTCGAGGCGCTGCAGTATGACTCTCCTCCGAAGGAGGAGGCCTTTACTGTCCCGGTTCCTCCGATGCTTACGTATGTGGGGGGCACCGGCCTTGGCGCTGGTTCTTAGCAAGCGAGTCGATTCCATTTATCGACTTCGGAAGAGTCCTGGTTTTCAGAAAGCACAGCTACCACACCATTCCATGGTTGTGGAATCGGCTATGCATCGTCTGAAAAGTCAGAAGATGCACTCCGCGGTGCCTCCTGGCAGGGAGGCCCGAAACCTCGATGGCGTCAGTAGAAAATGCTTCCAGGGCTCGATGCTTGCTTGCTTGCCATGTCCAGTCTTACCAGCATGGGCATGTACTTGCGAGATCTGGCCAAGGATTTGGCCGGATTCTCTGCTGGTCTCTGCGGGGAACCTTTGCAGAGATTTATGTCCTTGTCCTTGGGGATTTGGGACTGCTCGAAGTTCATGTCCCGCGCCGCCTACGATAGCTTCGAGGCTTCAGCCCGACTTGTGGCAGCCGGCATTGCGGCTCGACGCCAGGCATGGCTGCATTCATCGGACCTCGAGCCATGGGTTCAGGACAAGTTGGTCGATGTCCCTTGCCGAGGTGAAAACCTTTTTGGCAAGCCCATGACCGAGAAGGCCGCTCAGCTCAAGACCGAGCACCTCACCAGGACAAGGCTGTCGAGGAAGACCTCTGCCCCTTCTCATAAAAAGAAGGGCTCGGGTAAAAAGCCCTTTTACCCGAGGAAGGGCACTGCCTACAAACAGTACCATCAATATCAGGCTGCCCAACCTGCCCCACAGGGTCAGCAAGCCAAGGGCCAGGGTAATGGACAGAGGACCCCCAAGCCTCAGGCCCCTGCTACCACTCAGCAGGGTGGAGGTTTTTGACTCCTTGAGCATAGCCTCTCCTCCACTGCTCTCTCAACCCTGCACAGGAGGTCGTCTCGCCCTCTTTGCCCGCCAGTGGCCTCTTATCACCGGAGACAGTTGGGTGCTAGAGATAGTCCACAGGGGCTATGCACTCCATTTTCACCAACTGCCACCCCCCTACTTTCCAGGGGAGCCTCCAAGGCCTCCCCTGCACACAGACCTTCTCTGTCAAGAGCTTCAGAGTCTGTTTGTGGACAGAGTGGTAGAGCCTGTGCCTCCCCACTTGCAAGGTCACGGATTCTACTCCAGGTATTTCCTGGTACCCAAAACGACCGGTGGCCTTTGTCCCATTCTGGACCTCAGGAACCTCAACAAGTTCCTAGTGAAAGAAAAGTTCAAGATGCTTACTCTTGGAACCCTTCTGCCCTACCTACAGCAGGGAGATTTGCTATACTCTTTAGATCTAAAGGATGCGTATACTCACATCCTCATTCATCCAGACCACAGAAAGTACCTGAGGTTCATCGTGGGAGGAAACCATTATCAGTACAGAGTACTGCCTTTCGGCCTCACCTCCGCCCCCAGAGTTTTCACAAAGTGCCTAGCCGTGTTGGCGGCCTACCTGAGAAATCAGGGCATCTTTGTCTTTCCCTATCTGGACGACTGGCTCATTAGGAGTCAAACAAGCCAAGAAGCCCATCAAGCCACCATCAGGACCATTGCTCTTCTCCAACACCTGGGGTTTGTAATAAACTTCGCAAAGTCCACTTTGCTCCCTTCCCAGAACTTGGAGTTCATAGGGGCAAGGTTAGACTCTCTCCTGGCAAAGGCATTCTTGCCAGAAGACAGAGCACAAAGGTTGATGGACTTGGCAAGTCACTTTCTCAACAGGTCCCTGGTCTCCGCCCGGCTCTGCCTGAGACTTTTGGGCCACATGGCTTCGACGGTACATGTGACCCCCAATGCCAGACTCCATATGAGGCCTGCACAGTGGTGCCTTCGGACTCAGTGGTCCCAGGCCACAGGCGCCCTCAGAGACAGGATAAGGGTGTCCAGACCATTTCTGCACTCCCTCAACTGGTGGCTGCACCCACCCAATCTATTGAAGGGGGTGCCCTTTCAAATCTCAGCTCATACAGTAGTACTGACTACAGATGCCTCCCTGCTAGGCTGGGGAGCTCATTGTCTGGGCAAGTGCACCCAGGGCCTCTGGTCTCCCTGGGAAGCTGCACAGCAGATCAATCTCCTAGAACTCAGAGCTCTTCGGTTAGCCCTCAAAGCTTTCACACCTGCCCTGGCTCACCAGTCTGTCCTGATTCAGACAGACAACCAAGTGCCATGTTTTATGTGAACAAACAGGGCGGAACTGGGTCCAAGATCCTGTGTCGAGAGGCTCAGGACCTTTGTTCTTTTGCCCTCAAGCACAACATGCTTCTCAAGGCGGTGTACCTTCCAGGCCAGGAAAATTATCTGGCAGACAGATTGAGCAGAATACTGCAGCCCCACGAGTGGCAGCTGCATCCTTCAGTAGTTCAGAAGATATTCCTCAAATGGGGTCTTCCCTTGATGGATCTCTTTGCCAGCCCAATAAACAAGCAACTGCCAAAGTTCTGCTCCAGGCAACCGCATCCTCTGAGAATAGCACCGGATGCTTTTCTGATTCCCTGGTCTCAGGGCCTCCTGTATGCGTTTCCTCCCACGCCCTTGGTGGCCCGAACTCTCTTCAAGATTCTTCAGGACAAGGCCTCGGTCCTGCTGGTGGCTCCCAGATGGCCAAGACAGCCTTGGTTTCCACTTCTACTTTAACTGGCGGTGGATCCCCCACTGCCTCTGGGGTTGCAACCCGACCTTCTCTCACAGGAGCAGGGTTCCCTTCTGCACCCCAATCTCAAGTCTCTCAATTTGATGGCCCTGAGGCTGCAAGGGTAGTCTTAGCTGCCTGGGCCTACCTCAGGAAGTTGAGGAGGTTGTCCTAGCCTCTAGGAAACAGTCCACTAGGAAAACCTATGCTCTCAAATGGAAAAGGTTTTCTGTGTGGTGTCAGCTACGTACAGAGGATCCTTTCTCCTGTACTGTGCCAGTAGTCCTTCAGTACTTACTGCACTTGTCAAATCAGGGTCTTCAATCCAATTCTGTTCGGGTCCACCTCTCAGGTCTAGCAGCTCACCACTCAT
This sequence comes from Ichthyophis bannanicus, assembly GCA_033557465.1. Classification (NCBI taxonomy): domain Eukaryota; kingdom Metazoa; phylum Chordata; class Amphibia; order Gymnophiona; family Ichthyophiidae; genus Ichthyophis; species Ichthyophis bannanicus. The sequence goes on from CM066034.1 coordinate 950,907,592, forward strand.
TGGTAGAAGGGCACTCTCTCTCTGGTCACCCCTTGGTGTCCCGCTTTCTCATTGGCTTGCTTTTGCTCAAGCCTCCCATCTGTCCTCCTGCCCCTGAGTGGGAGCTGAATGTGGTCTTGCAGCAGCTGACTTGCCCACCTTTTGAGCCGATGGCTACTTGTCCACTACGCTTCCTCTCCTGGAAGACACTCTTCCTAATAGCCCTTACCTCGGCTAGGCGAGTAAGTGAGCTTCAGGCCCTGGTCTGTGACAGGCATGCACCAGGATTTACAGGAACAGGGTAGTCCTCAGGACTCATCCAAAGTTCCTCCCTAAGGTTGTCTCCTCTTTCCACCTCAATCAGGAGGTGGTTCTTCCAACATTCTTCCCTAGGCCTCATGCTAGCCAGGCTGAAGCATTCCTGCATACCCTGGACTGTAGGAGGGCCTTATCCTTCTACCTTGACCGTACGCAAGGGCATAGACGGGCTACTCAGCTCTTCGTTTCTTTTGACCCTAATAACTTTGGGTTGGCTGTGTCCAAGCGTACCTTGTCCATCTGGGTGGCTGACTGTATCACCTGGGCTTACAAGGCGGCTGACCTTCCTTTGCAGGGTAGGGTCACGGCCCATCATGTCAGGGCAATGGCTGCCTCATAAGAACATAACATAAGAACATAAGATATGCCATACTGGGTCAGACCAAGGTCCATCAAGCCCAGTATTCTGTTTCCAACAGTGGCCAATCTAGGTCATATGTACCTAGCAGTTTCCCCAAGGGACACAGGTTCCACAATGCTTGTATTGGTTCAAGCATTGATATCCTGGGTCCCTTCTTTATGGACCTTTCCTCCAGGAACTTGTCCAAACCTTTTTTAAACCCAGCTACACTAACAGCCTTCACTACATCCTCTGGTAACAAATTCCAGAGTTTGATTACACGTTGAGTGAAAAAATATTTTCTTTTATTAGTCTTAAATAGTTTACCCTGTAGCTTCATTGCATGTCCCCTGGTCTTTCTATATTCTGATAAGGTAAACAATCGATCTACGTTTACCTGTTCCACTCCGTTCATTAATTTATAGACTTCTATCATATCTCCCCTCAGCCGTCTCTTTTCCAGGTTAAAGAGCCCTAACCTTTTTAGCCTTTCTTCATAGGAGTATCCTTCCATCCCCTTTACCATTTTGGTGGCTCTTCTCTGAACCTTTTCTAAAATCGCTATATCCTTTTTAAGATACGGCGACCAGAATTGCACACAATATTCAAGGTGCGGTCTCACCATGGAACGATATAGAGGCATTATAATATCTTTTGTTTTATTTTCCATTCCATTCCTTATCATACCTAGCATTCTATTTGCTCTCTTGGCAGCTGCTGCACACTGGGCCGAGGGTTTTAACATGGTATCCACAATGACGCCTAAATCTTTTTCCTGGGTGGTGGTTCCTAATGTGGAACCTTGCATCGTGTAACCATAGCCTCAGTGGCTCATCTCCGCTCTGTGCCCTTGGTAGACATCTGCAAGGCTGCAACTTGGTCTTCAAGCCAGACTTTTGCAGCCCATTACTGCCTGGAGAGGGAGTCCCGTAGGGACAGTGCTTTTGGCCAGGCAGTACTCCGGAATCTCTTTGAGGTTTAGGCAACTCCTGCACTCCTGTCCTCTGTGGGGCTACCGGTGGGGTTGTGTCCTTGAAAAGCCTTTCTTTGCAGCTGGGACTAGAGGGAGTCCTATTGTTCAGCTTGGGTTCCTCGGTAGCCCAGAGCTTGGGAGTCACCCATATGTGAGGACTGACTTCCTGCTTGGTCCTGGAGAAAGAGTAGTTACTCACCTGTAACAGGTGTTCTCCAGGAGCAGCAGGAATCAGTCCTCACAACCCTCCCTCCTCCCCTTGGAGTTGCAGTTGTACATAGTTTATATTTTTCATTTTTTTGTGTGCTGTTCTTAGCTATGTCATTTGACTGAGGTAAGATGGCACCTTTAGGTGGGAAGGGAACCGCGCATGCGTGCCTGCATTCCCAAAGGCTTTCTTAGAAAGCTGGGGAAATTCTCCGCCGGGGGGCTTCATCGGCGCCGATGATACCCATATGTGAGGACTGATTCCTGCTGCTCCTGGAGAACACCTGTTACAGGTGAGTAACTACTCTTTCCCTTCATTTGTTTCTTCATGTCTTTTCTCGGCCTTACCATCCCATCTTTGCTCCTTCTCTTTTCACCAACATAACTGAAGAATATATTACTACTTCCCATTCCCATTCTATTTATCTTGACTTCCACTTGCTATTTGCTATTCTTATCAATTTCCCCACATCTTTCACTTTTTTTTTACCAGATATTCTCCCCTATGCATGTCTTTCTGAGATCCTTTGGATTTTCTTCAGCTACATCTTCTGAAAATCATATTGATCTCTATTTATCCTCTAACTTAATTTACTACTTAATGAGAAAATGTATTGTACAATATTGAGCAAAAGAATTTGATGAGCATTTCTTCCATCTGATGGTGTCCCTCCTCATTATCCCCAATGTCTCCTTACCTATCTACTGTTCCTCTTTGTTTATTCTTGTCTCCTTTATAAAGGCAATGCTGAACTGACCTCATAAAGGAAGTTTATTTCCCTAAAATTAGTGTTAGCTTAGTTCAATACATTGGTGTCACTTACAGGTTATTTGTTAACCTTGGTTCAGTATGACCAGAGAGTTCTCAGATGGTAAAATGGTTGTGTGTTTCAGAGTGTATTTTTACCTGTGCATGTGATTCACCTCTTATAACGTTGAGACTGCTAGACCCTGCTGCATCAAACTTTGTCTGGTGATAGAATCTTGGAAGGACATCTGGCTTTTCCACTAAGTTGGTGAGCAATTTGAGGAGCAAAGTTGTCAGTTTACTCCTAAGAAATGCAATATATATATAAATAACTATATAGGGCCCAATTTTCATTTAGGCAGGCTATGTGCTGCGTCGATGCATAGCTTGCCCAGCGACCTCCTTAACCTGGATTTTCATTTCCGCGGTGACACCACACAGGCTGGCAGCTGCCGAAGCTAAGTGGGTAGCAGCGATTTTCGATGCTGCCCATTTAGCCCCAGCTTCTTAAAGATAGGCGATAGTTTTCCTTTCCTATCTTTAAGGTACAGAGCGCTAAAGCGGGCAGCATCAAAAATCGCTGCTACTCGCTTAGTGCCATTCCCCACCTCTACGGCACCCCGGAAACGCCCCAAACATGCCCTGTGGTAGGGACTTAGCTGGGATTTTCCAAACATACTTCCCATGTAGGTGCCTTTGTAAAATCCCGGTTAAGGCATTTACATGGGTAACATGGGCTGTTACCCATGTAACTGCCTTCGAAAATTGGGCCCATATACTGTATGTCTATGAGTGTGTGTTGGGGGCTGGGGGGAGGCCTCAGCTTCCTATAACTGAAACAGATATTTGGAGGTGAGACTTCAGGGGACATCAGCCTTTTCAGCTTTTCAGAATTGGTAAGTGATTTGCTTTCTTAACAGATGTTCTTCTTAAAATCTGCAACACAAAAATGAGATATGAAAGAACCACAGAAAGAACAGCTCACTGCATCATCAAAGGAAAAGAAAGGGTATGGAACGCCAGAAAGCGGCGGCATTGTCAGTCACTGAGCTGTGTGGTTCAGTTCTTCCCTGGGGATGTTTTGAAGATAAAATTCTGCAGTTTTATAGGACAAGAGAATTGTTCGGGGGCGATTAAATTGAGTCACAGCAAAGTTCATCCTATCTATTTTCAGGGCATTTAAAGATACCATGTTTAACTTTTTTAACCGAGAGCCAAGAGGATTTAAGAGAAATCAATTCACACAATTTATTTTTATCATCTCCCTCTTTAGCTCCGATTGATTTTTATCTTTGCGATCAATTGCACAAAAAACAGCTTGATGGGACAATGAGACTCTTCCATCCTTGGTCTGGTCCCACAGCTTCTATTGAAAAAAACATTAAAAGCTTATTATGAAACTAATAGAATGAAGACATTTAAAGATGAACCTGATTGCACCCATTTTAGTGGTGAATAATGTCTGCCAGAGCTCATCTGTCCATGCTTCATTTAGAATTTAAGAAGCCTTGTTAGAAAAATTTAAGAGAAAATGCACAATCATGAGCTAGTTAAAAATTGTTTCAGAAGCAGAACCAAATTGTAGTAAGGTTTCCCTCCATTGTGTCACTTAGATTGTGAACACTCTGGGGACAGGGAGATACCTACTGTACCAGCATGCAGTTCAACTTGGGTTAGTACTGAAAGACACGAGCTAACTTAAAAAGAAAATGTGCAATACATGTCAGCTGGTTCTGACATCCTAAAGGACATGTTTACTAAAGTGCTACGGGCAGCGAGGGTCAAATACATGCTTAGTGCGCATTTTTAGCGTAGCAGGGTCTAGCAGCCATGGTAGATTCCAGGAGGTGTAGCTGTGATAGGGATGTACCATGTCACCCCTGCGGTACTTGCACAGTGATAAGCTACAAATGCATTAGTAAGGTAGCAGTGGGCTATCGAGCCACTGCAGACAGTAAGAGAATAGAGATGGATGACCGGGAAAAGACATAACTGGCTGCACAGCTCTGAACAATGGGGCTAAGTACTAGAGGGTGGGGCATGTAAATTAGGAAAGCCAACACATGCCCCGAGTCTGTGGGAAATAGGGTACAAACATGGCATCTGAATGTGCATAGGGCGTTGTATGGGATCAGGCTGGGTGTCCACAGTGTCTATCATATGCGACAGGTATTTTACCCCCTCGCCCTGGTGTGGCCATAATGCCTGTTTACCTAGGCTGCAAGGATCACTTTACAAGGCATTTGGTGCATGGGAAGGGAATCCCCCTCTCAGTCACTCCTCTCAGCTGGCTTGGACAGCACCATAGCCATAACTAGATTTTAGTATTGCAAACCATTGCGGAACCCCTGGTAAACTCCTCGGTGGATACCAGTCATCACAGAGCATAGCATATTCCCATGAGTGGGCTTTGTCCCTAAGAAGCCTGTCTCTTCCACTTTTCATCACTCACTGCCTCAATCAAAATATTTCTTTCCTTAAGAATCAGGAGATTAATATTTTTACCCCATATTTCTGAAAAAGGTTTTCAAAGCTCTCACTTTGGGCTTTGTGCCATCTCTTGGTAACAAGAAGGTTTTGTAATCCATTTTACAGTCAAGCAGCTCACCTAAAGTAGTAATAGCACTTCTGCTCCATCAGGTAAACCAGCTGTCCACTTGGAAGACACTTCTCCATCCAGTCAACTTCAAGTTGCCTAGAGCTTAAGAATAAAGTCCTCTAGGCTCCAGGACATGATCATACTCATCTGCCTCACCAGTTGATAGTCAGAGGCAGTCTTCAAATGCACAAAGACCATTAAGGTGCAAGCATATGCCCCTCTCGACAAAGACCACATGACTCTGGATACCATGGGCAAAATGGTATTCCCGAATGGCATGCTTGCCATGAAGATAATTGTCCATCAGTTGAAGATTTTACATCACCATGCTCTTCTTACTACTGCTACTAATACTACTGAACATTTGTATAGCGCTACAAGACTTATGCAGCACTGCACAGACACATGTAAAAGACGGTCCCTGCTCATCGGAGCTTACAGTCTAGTCAAGACAGACAACACAGTAGCTGTAGAGATGGGATACATCTAGGAGGAATGGTAAGGAAACACAAAGGAGATTTGATGAATCAAGATCTGAAAGCGGATCGTCTGCAATTCTGAATACAACAGGAATAATTGCATTTCAACCTCCAGGAATTAGTGAATCTTCTTCTGCACTCCACCTATGATATCCTAAGACACTATAGCATGAGCTGCAGCTATAACCGTCACAGTCTACCACATGTCCTGGCTCCAAGCATCCAGAATCAGAGAAGATCTGCATAACAGGTCTAGGGGATGATCTCTTTGGAACAAAAGTTAAAGATGCAGTTACACAGATAGATGATTGTTTGTTTGTTACCCAGCAATAACGTCAATCACAGGGGTCAACAAATCAAAACAATAGACCAGGCAGGCATACCTCCCCAAAGCCACTTAGGGGTGCATAAACCTAGAGACAAGGTGACCTGCATCATTGGAACAGCCTCGATATTTAATATCTGCAAGGCTGTCACATGGTCCTCTCTGCATGTCTTCACAAAGCATTACCTCCTCGATTAGTCTACAGCTCAAGATATAGCTTTCAGGCCGGCAGTTCTACAAAACCTCTTTGCATACTGACTAATGGATGATCCCATATCACCGCCACCCAGATATTTATTTAGGCTGTACTAATAGGCAGGAAAGCTGCCCTCAGTTTTGGAATCACCATCAAGTGTGCCTGCATTGCCCTGCTTGTCTACAGAGAAAGTGAGGTTGCTTACCTGTCATGGGGTTCTCCATAGACAGTAGGGAAATGCAGTCACGCTTACCCTCCTGCCTTCCTCTTTAAATAAAAAACACGAAAGACAAACAAAAATGCTAGGTAAGAACAAAGAGCCATATCTTAACATCTTAGCTCAAAACAGACTGTAGTACTCTCTATAGATGTGGTGAATGCAGGAAGGCTGTCACATACTAGAGATGCCCAAAAGTCTTCTCAAGGAGGACTCTGGACACACTTGCTCCATTGAATGATATCGCCATCAAGCGGGGCTGCACTTCCCATTACAAGTAAGCAACCTTACTTGCTTTACTCACACTTACGAGAACTACTCACACTTCTGTAGTTTCTGTTTGGTGATTCTGTCATGGCATCCAGACACTATCTCTGGCACTTGCGAGCCTCCCTTACTGTCTTGGAGGATTCATCTCTTCCTTGGTTCCTGACTGGATTAGCATTTTTGGGACCCACTCTCCACAGATATCTGGTCTCTGGGCTGTTAAGCCCTTCTGGAAGACAGGAAACACTCTGGGAAAACGACCATCTTCTTTACCCTCATCTCAGCTCTCTTATAGGCAGCTGCCATTTTTCTTCCTCCTGAGAGCTGGATGGAACTTCTGAATCCTTCTCTGAGCATCTCTGCCTCAGCCTGTGTTGGCTACAGGGTGGCAGGAAAAGGCACAAAAAGTTCCTCTCTCCTGGAACTAGAGCCATACCAAGGGCTGTGCGAGTGGTCTAGCCTCATAAGGGGTCATTCCGAAGCACAAATAGATGTCCATCCCCACTATTTGGGCCCTTTCCCGATCCCGTCTACCTTCTCTGCATGTTGTATGGGGAAGGTAGATGGGGGCAGGAAAGGGGCGGTTCGGGGGTGATGTTAGGGCAGGCAGTGGGCGGTCATCAGCCCCGGATGTACAGGGCCAATTCCAATGTCAGCCCTGTACGCCCGGGGCCAGTGGTTTGAGATGCGGTAAGGGCAGGGGGAGCAGAGGACATTCCCCGCAGCCTGACCCTGGCCTTAGGAGGCCAGATCGGGGGTCGGGTTGCGGGGAAAGCAGCTTTGGAGCCAGCGGCCATGGATCGCAGCTTTTCAATGCAACTGGACGCCATGGCACTGCAGCTCCATTGGAAAGCCCTGACTGAGCTAGCCAGTCAAGGCCTGAATGTGCAGGCTGGCCTGAATGTGCAGGCTGGACTGAATCAGGGTCCCGGCCTGCAAGTATGGTCCTGGTCACGATTCTGATCTCACGTGGCTAGACGTGCCCCGTGGGATCAGAATTGCGGCTCCCTCTGTGCATCCAGTTCTGACCGGGCACACAGAAGGCCGATACATCGATGTCGGAATCGTGCCCATAGGGTGAAAGTACAGAAGGGGCACCAATGTCATTACTGGGCTTCCAAAAATCCCAACATGACCAAGTTCCTGCTCCTAAACTGGTTTACTCTTAAGGGCTAGCCCTCTATAGGGTATGAGTCTCCTATCTGTTGAGCTGTCAGCCTGCTTCTGGGAGACAGAAAAAAAGGCAGAAGATCTTCTCTCTCCAAATCCAGGACTTTTATGAAATCTGGGACCTCCAAGCACTTTGCCTGGTTTTACCTTACAGGGAGCCCAGCTAGACAATTCCTAGAGCATGTTCCCAGGCCAAGACTATCACCAAATGGGCAGCACAGGAAGACTTTTAACTCCCAAACATACTTATGCAAATCACCTCACTACCCAAGAATGCATACCAAAATAACACACATTAAAGCATGTGAATATTCATGCAGACCCATTACCTCAAGAAACAATTACTTAACTACTAACATGAGAAATTTTCCTCTAAGCTGATTAGCATGCCATCAACAGATGCTGTTAATGCACACTAATTAATGCAGGTTAATGGCATATTTTATCACACAGCAGTATATTTGTTGCAAAGCTTCTACCTATAGACTTGGCACCTAGGTGGAGAAGTTGAAAATTGTAAAATATTTTGTAAATTTAACAGTAAAGTGAAATTTCTGTCTCAAATGGCTGAGATAAAAATAATTTACGTAGTTGCATCGACAAATGAGAATGAAACTATAGTATTCAATTACTTTTGGGAATGTCTTTTTGATCATACAATAGTCGGCTTCATATCAAAACATTTCAGCTTTTTTCTTGTATGTTTATACTTCTTTGGTTATTCAGCATTGTAAGTCTGCAGAACTCTGAAGCTTTTCAACTCCTTTTCTGGGTACAGAAAGCAAACTGTCGTGAAGGTTTGCTTATCTAAATTGAAAATGGTTTTCAATATGCGGTTTACAGTTGTAGCAAGCTTCTTGGTGTTTGAGAAAACAGTCATCTCTGGTCTATGATATCTGTAGTAACGTTTTGCATCTGTTTTCAAAATGAAAGCCTGAGCTCATTTCCACTTTGAAATAGCCAAAGGAAAAAGTAACTGTGCATCTCTCTGCCTTCTTTGTGGACAAGCAAGATACGTGCTCATATATAGGGGATGGTGGCATCACCAACGGAGCCACAACCAGGAAGCTGTCGCGACATGTTCCCCCCTGCACCACCATCATGCTTCATCTCTTCAGTCTTCATCTTTCCACAGATCCCCAAACACATTCTTATGGCAGTCTGCAATTGTTCTAGTTCTTCAGATTTTGGTGTTTCTTTGACACTAATTTTTCTGTTTTGTGAATTCTCCTGTCCTGCCCCCATTGTCACTGCACTTTGTACTGTTAGTGCCTTTCTCTAAAGTTTCCTTTGTTTTTTTGGCAGGTCGCCGCTTTGGTTGCATTTAGGCCTCAAGGGTCCCAGCCACGTTATTTCTATTTTTATTCAAAATCACATCATTTGATTTTGCAGTGGCTATTTTTCCAAACAACAACATGTCCCAAAACCTTGCCAGCAGATTCAAAATCTGCACCTGGTGCTCCATGACCATGTCTATTACAGACATTCACAAATGCTGCTTGCACTCCTTGGAGCCTAATCATGACTTTTCTCGTGGCATTTTGTGTTTGAAGATGACAAGGAGAGGGCTTCAGGGTTGAGAGCGACCACACAAACCTATTTTTTGATGCTGATAAAACTGATCCATCATCTTTGGCATCAATCTCTATAGCCTATGGAGCTGCATTGGACACTGGTAGCTCAATGACATTGAGGGGGCATCTAGCTTGCTTGGAGCTCAGCAGTTTTCCTCAGGATGGTATCAGTGTGTGAGCGAAACTGGGGCAAAGGAAGGATTCATTCTTATCCTCAAAGACTTTCAGGATCAGCAATACCAATCATAAGGAGGAGGCTGCGGTGCCTTTGGCATAAAAGTTCATTGTAGTATGATGTCAGTATTGAAGTACTGGAAAAAGCCCAACCCTCAAAACAGCCAGTGTGAGCATTACTCATTTTCCTTAGTATCACAAGGGTCATAACGGATACGGCAAGGCAGAGACCAGCCTGCAGATATTTTCTGTCAGACTCTGAGGAAATCGAAGGAATATACTGCAGACCACTCAAGTTTGTCTATGGTAGCATTTGAAGAGTGGCTTATGTGAGGATTTGAGCAATGTTCTTTGCCCTACATGAAGCTGCTGTTTCAATGGCATTGATGGCGCATCAGCACATCAAACTCATCCTCAAATCTCTTCTGTCCGTGGGAAAGGAATTGACATTGAGACCACGACAGTACTGTCTGCCTGGCCAATATCATTCTCTAATGCATTGGAAGGTGACCAATCCCCGTTGTGTCAAAAGTCAATGGTGCACCAATGCTCCCGGAGGCAGAGGTCAACCCAGGCAGAGGCTCAGAAGTCTTTCTAGTTACCTTTGAGTCTGCATAAGACTGTTTCTGGGAATCTGAATTTATCTGAATACTTCTCAGAAGAGAGGTCTCCAGTTGCCCTTAAATCCCACTCTTTCTCATAAGTGCCACAAGACCCCTCCCCCCCGGCCACGTGAGGAGCTAACCTCCCACAATTTTGCCAGAGAAATGGCCATCCATTGCATTTCCTTTGGAGACAGAGGAGAAGCCCAGGACCAAAAAGTTAGATATCCTCCAATATTCCATTGTCCCTAAGAAGACAATGGTAGTGCCCATGCACCACATATTTCAGATTTGCAGATGAGAATGTGGGACACCCCCCTTCTCTGTTCCTCCAGATAGATCCTAGGGGGCAAGAAACCTGTGAAACATTTTAAATAGGTGTTAAAGCCAGGTGGCAGGTCAAAAGGCCATTTTGAAAGACTCCTTCTATCCAAGCAAGGACTGTTAATCACCCAGGAAGTTGGTCACAGCTTACCTCAGAAGCACAGTCATAGATAGTTCAACCAGAGTTCTGTGATCCTTAGTCATGAAGGACTACAAAAGGGGACTGCTACGTCTGGAGAGAGATCTGCAATAGTGAGTAGATACTTCTGGGACTTTTTCTGAAGGGAATTCTTTGGATTATAGCTGATTAATCTGTGAAGTCAGTGTATTTGTTAAATCAGTCAGGGCCTAGTAGCAGCAGTTTAAGTTTAAATTTAAAATACAGAAGAAAGCTTTCTGGTTAAATTTAGAACCTAGCAGAGAGCTTATAGTTTAAATTTAATACTCACTCAGGGCCTAGTAGCAGCAAAGTGCTATTAGTTTAAATTTAAAACACAGAAGAGAGCTTTCTGGTTAAATTTAGAACCCAGCAGAGAGCTTCTACTTTAAATTTTATACGAAGTCAAAGCCTAGCAGTAGCAAAGAGCTTTAATTTAAATCAAATCTGAATATAACTTAGCATAAAAGGCAAAACAGGGTCAGTATTCTTTGAGCACTAAATAAATTCTTCTAGGGACCTTTACAAAGAGGCCTTCTACCTAGGGGGGCAAGAGGCATGTGAAACTTTTAAAATAGGTGTTAAAGCTAGGTGGCAGGTTAAAAGGCCATTTTGAAAGACTCCTTCTATCCAAGCAAGGACTGTTAATCACCCAAGACGTTGGTCACAGCTTACTTTAGAAGCACAGGACATGGTACTGTGTAGCAGCCCTCTTTTTTAATAAGTCTTATTTCCCTCCCTCCCCAACACCCACCTACCCCTGAGATAATCGTAGCTTCATAGGTACTTACACATCTTAAAGGAAAGGGGCTGCTCTCAGGTGCAGCTCTTTGTCCAAATCAGTCATACATTAATGACTTGTGATTAATTAAGCTTCAGGTGAACAAGGTATATTAAACATATTAGGTACACCTTTGTTAGTATAAGTATCCACAGCAACCCTTAGTAAATAAAGAACTTAAAGATCTAAACACAAGCTTAAAACTAAGATGCAGACAGCAGTCCAGCAGCGAGACGGGGGCTTTCCAGTCTTTTGCACTGAGTGTCATATGTATGATTTTCTCCCAGTTGGTGAGAGGTCTTACATGTGCACTAGGTGCAAGGAGCTCTTTGCTCTCAGGGAACGAGTCCGTTCTCTAGAGGCTAGAGTACCAGACTTGGAAGACATAAGAAAGACAGAGAGGTAAATAGACGAGAACAAAGGGATATAGTCCTGAAGTCCCACCTCCAGTCTGGCAGCATCCCTGTTGCCATGGAGGAGAGAGGTCACATGACAGAGCTTCACACTGGTGTGGCAGGAAGTGATCCTGTAACTAGGACCTGTCCTCCAGGTGATGTAAAACCCTCTCGCACTGAGGACGTTTTTCCAGGGCCATGTGCCCATGAGGGAAGGGTTTGGACAGCCATTATAGTTGGTGATTCGATCATTAAGCATGTAGATAGCTGGGTGGCTGGTGGACATGAGGATCGTCTGGTAACATGCCTGCCTGGTGCGAAGGTAGTGGACCTCACGCGCCACCTAGATAAGGTCTTAGATAGTGCTGGGGAGGAGTCTGCTGTCTTGGTACATGTCGGTACCAATGACATAGGAAAATATGGTAGGGAGGTTCTGGAGGCTAAATTTAGGCTTTTAGGTAGGAAGTTGAAATCTAGAACTTCCAGGGTAACTTTCTCCGAAATGCTTCCTATTCCACGTGCAGGACCCAAAAGGCAGGCAGAGCTCCATTCTCAATGTGTGGATGAAACGATGCTGCAAGGATGAGGGTTTGGGATTTTTTAGGAACTGGGGAACATTCTGGGGAAAGGAAGGGCTCTTCCAAAGGGATGGGCTTCACCTTAACCAGGATGGAACTAGGCTGCAGGCATTAACCTTTAAAAAGGAGACAGAGCAGCTTTTAAACTAGATAATAGGGGAAAGCCGACAGTCGCCCAAGAGTACATGGTTCACAACAATGTATCCTTGAAGGATACTACCAAAAGCAGCTAGGTACCAAAAAAGAGTAAAGTAGTCCAAATGCCATTGAGTATGGAGCAGACAGAGCTTAAAAATTCCAAATTACCCATGCCTACCAATAGCCAGATTAATATGAATAAAAGGCGATCTCTAAAATGCTTGTATGCAAATACTAGTCTAAAAAAAAATGGGAGAGTTAGAATATATAGCACTAAATGAGAGGTTAGATATGATTGGAATCTCAGAGACATGGTGGAAGGAGGACAATCAGTGGGACACTGTGATACCTGGGTACAAACTATATCGTAATGATAGAGCTGATGAAATTGTTGGAGGGGTTGCGCTCTATGTTAGAGAGGGCATCGAGTCAGAAAGAATTAAAGTTTTTCAGGAAACAAAATTTGCTGTAGAATCTCTATGGATGTAAAAAGGGGAAGGCATGGCAGTGGGGGTGTACTATCAACCGCCTGGCCAGAATGAACAAATGGATGATGAAATGCTCAAAGAAAACAAGGAAGCTAAGAAAGGTTACAGCACAGTAATAATAATGGGTGATTTCAATTACCCCGGTATCGACTGGGTCAGTGTCATTCTCCAGGACCAAGCAGGAAATCAGTCCTCACTTATGGGTGACGTCGGCACCGACGGAGCCCTCGCGGAGAAATTTTCCCCAACTTTCGCAGAAAGCCTTTGGGAATTGCAGCGCGCATGCGCGGTCCCCTTCCCGCCCAAGGGTGCCATCTTGCTCAGTCTTCTTTTTTCCGCAGAGCCCTACAGACGTAGTTTGTGATCGCCGCTGAAAAGTTGATTTCTTTCATTGTTTTTTCTCGGTTCGACGCCGTGTCTCTTTCCCGCCCGGCCTCGATACTCCAATATCGAGTCCGTTCTCATTTTTTCAGTTTTTGTCCTTTGTAACGGGCGTTCCCGCCACTTTTTTTCTTTTTCCCTGGCAGCACGGTCCTTCGACCTCGCAGGGGCCCTTTTTCCCCCGATGGCTGCCAGCGGTTTTAAAAAGTGTGATCGCTGTACTAGACTTATGTCTCTTACTGACACACATGACTGCTGCCTCCGTTGCCTCGGACCCAATCATGACTCGGTGGGTTGTGGTCCGTGCAACAAAATGTCCTCGAAGGCATTGAGGAGTCGGCAGTCACAAAAGGAACGAATCTTCTCTGACTCCGCGTCCGGTCGGGCCCGGACCTCGTCAGAGGCTTCGACGTCTCGTGACTCCGGCCCCGAGCATCGTCGGAGTTCCTCTGAGCGGGGGTCTCCCGGCCAGGAACATCGTCGGAAGAGGAAACCCGCGAGGGTGGCGTCGGAGGACGCTCCTGGTCCCTCGAGGGCCGTCCTCGGAGGCGGAGAGGTCGTCGAAGCATCCTCGTCTCGAAGTGGAGCCTCCTGGACACGTGAGTACTGTAGTCCTTGTGGACTCACCTCCCAGGGAACCGACGTCGGGCCCGACGCCGTCGGGGCCCGAGTCGGGGGCTGCTGGGTCTTCTAAGTTTGGTCTCAGATTGACGGCCTTGGAGTGCAGTATCGCTGCCTTCATGGACCAGCAGCGGGCATTGATGGCCAGCATTGCCAGTGCATCTGCCCCTACCACTGGGACGTCGACATCCAAGTCGACCCCGGAGGCTGAGCCGATCCTCGAGTCCATACGAGCTCGAGTCGATCCTCGGCCAAGGTCTCCCTCGGCCTCCCGTTCGGGACCGAGGTCGTCGACCCCCGCCCGCACGGAGCCACTCGATTCCTCCACGGAGGAGTCGGGCTGGGACACTGAGGAGGACGAGTCACCCGGTTCTTTTCAGACTCGGTGCGTCCCCTCCGACTCGCCCGAGTCGGAGCCCCGGAGACGGTCCCCCCCGGAGGATACCCGGTTCTCTGATTTCGTGAGGGACATGGCCAAGGCTTTGGCCTTCCCCGCGGATCCGGAGGAGGAGCCTCGAGCCGAAGAGCTCGAGGCCCTCCAGTATGACTCTCCCCCGAAGGAGGCCTTTACTGTGCCGGTTCCTCCGATGCTGGAGCGGCTGCTCTTCCGCATGTGGGATAGCCCGGCCTCGACACCGGTGTTATGCAAGCGGGTCGATTCCATGTATCGAGTCCGCAAGAGCCCCGGGTTCCAGAAGGCACAACTGCCGCACCATTCCATGGTGGTGGAATCGGCCATGCATCGACTTAAGAGTCAGAAGATGCACTCCTCGGTGCCTCCGGGTAAGGAGGCCCGGAACCTGGATGCCATCGGTAGGAAGTGCTTCCAGGGCTCTATGCTTGCTTGCCGAGTCCAGACATACCAGCTGTATATGGGCATGTATCTTTGAGACCTGGCAAAGGAAATTGCCGGGTTCTCTGCTGGTCTCTCCGAGGAACCTTTGCAGAGGTTCCAGGCCTCGAAGTTTATTTCTCGAGCAGCCTACGATGGCTTCGAAGCATCGGCTCGAGTAGCCGGAGCCGGCATCGGTGCTCGTCGTCAGGCTTGGCTTCAGTCATCCGACCTCGAGCCATGGGTGCAGGACAAGTTGGTCGATGTCCCCTGCAGAGGTGAAAACCTCTTTGGCAAGCCCATGGCTGATAAGGCGGCAGAACTCGAGTTCGAGACTCTCACCAAAACTCGCCTATCCAGAAAAACCTCTGCCCCTTCACAGAAGAGGAAGGGCTCGGGGAAAAAGCCCTTTTACCCGAGGAAGGTGTCTGCCTTTAAACAGCACCACCCACAATATCAAGCCTCAGCAGCTCCCCACCAGGGCCAGCAGGCTAAGGGACAGGGCAATGGGTCCCGTAGGCAGAAGGCCCCCAAGCCCACTACACAGGCCCCTGCTCAGCAGGGTGGAGGCTTTTGACTATGCCGGCATAGCCTCTCCCCCTCCGCGACTTTCGCTCAACACGGGGGGCCGGCTGACCCACTTTGCCCACAGGTGGTCAGCCATAACATCCGATTCCTGGGTGCTGCAGGTGGTTCAAAAGGGCTACCTCTTACATTTTCACCAGGTACCTCCTCCCTACTTTCCAAGGGAGCCTCCAAGACCCCCTCTGCACAGGGACTTACTCCTTCAGGAGCTGCAAAGTCTGCTCCAGGAACAGGCTGTGGAGCCAGTGCCCCAGCACTTGTGGGGTCACGGGTTTTATTCGAGGTACTTCCTGGTTCCGAAAAGAACAGGAGGCCTCAGACCCACCCTGGACTTGCGCAATCTCAACAAGTTCCTGCAGCGGGAAAAGTTCAAGATGCTTACCCTTGGAATCCTACTGCCCTACCTCCGGCAGGGAGATTGGCTATGCTCCTTGGATCTAAAGGATGCTTACACTCACATCCTTATTCATCCGGACCACCGGCAATATCTGAGATTTGTGGTGGCAGGGAATCATTACCAGTACCGCGTACTGCCCTTTGGCCTCTCCTCCGCTCCCAGGGTGTTCACGAAATGACTGGCAGTGGTGGCAGCCTTCCTGAGGCTTCAAGGCCTCTTCGTCTTCCCCTACCTGGATGACTGGCTCATCCGGGCACAGTCTTCCCTAGAGGTCACTCAGGCCACTCAACGCACAGTGGCTCTGCTTCAGCATTTGGGCTTCGTCATAAACTTCGAAAAGTCCACTTTGCTCCCCTCTCAGGATCTCAAATTCATAGGAGCACGGCTGGACACTCTGCAGGCTTGGGCCTTCTTACCCCTGGAACGGGCCAACAGGCTCATAGCTCTGGCCGGCAGGTTCCACAGCGCGTCACCGGCCTCTGCCAGACAATTCCTGCAACTGCTCGGTCACATGGCCTCCACGGTCCATGTCACTCCGAATGCCCGTCTGCATATGCGACCTGCTCAGTGGAGCCTTCGCACTCAATGGCAACAGGCCACAGGGAGACTGACGGACTTAATACAGATCTCCGACCGCCTGGTCTCCTCTCTGCAGTGGTGGCTTCACCTGCCCAATCTGGTACTTGGCATGACTTTTCAGTCTCCTCCTCCTTCTCAAGTGCTCACGACGGATGCCTCTCTCCTGGGATGGGGAGCGCATTGCCAAGGAACATGCACTCAAGGCCTTTGGACACCTTGGGAGGCTGTTCAGCAGATAAACTTCCTGGAGCTGCGGGCGATCCTCCTAGCTCTGCGGACCTTCTCTCACCTCACTTCTCATCGGTCTGTACTGGTGCAGACGGACAATCAGGTCGCCATGTTCTACGTGAACAAACAGGGGGGCACAGGCTCCCTCCTTCTATGTCAGGAGGCTCGGAGACTGTGCTCTTGGGCAGTCGACCACGACATCCTCCTCAAGGCTGTTTACCTGCCCGGGCAGGACAATTGCCTAGCCAACAAACTGAGCCAGATTCTGCAGCCGCACGAATGGAGGTTGAACCCCGTAGTGGTCCAACGGATCTTCCGCCGGTGGGGCCTCCCCACCGTGGATCTCTTTGCCAGTCCCCTAAACCGGCAACTTCTCAGGTTCTGCTCCCGGCACCCACATCCTCTCAGAGTAGCGCCGGATGCTTTCCTCATTTCGTGGTCCACGGGCCTACTGTATGCCTTTCCTCCCACGCCACTTGTGTCCCAGACGCTGTTCAAAATTTCCAGGACAGGGCCTCCGTGATCCTGGTAGCGCCCAGGTGGCCGAGACAACCCTGGTTCCCTCTACTCCTACAACTAGCGGTGGACACCCCTCTTCCTCTGGGGTTTCAGCCCGATCTCCTGACCCAGGATCAGGGTACTCTCCTCCACCCCAACCTCCGGGCCCTTCATCTGATGGCCTGGCTGCTGAAAGGGTAGTCCTAGCTCCGCTCTTACTTCCTCCGGAGGTGGAGGCTGTCGTCCTGGCGTCTCGGCGACCTTCCACCCGGAAATCTTACGCCCTTAAATGGCGTTGCTTCTCGGTCTGGTGTTCTCAGCGCTCTGAGGACCCCTTCGCCTGCTTAGTATCGGTGGTACTGCAATATTTGCTTCACCTCTCCGATCTAGGCCTCAAATCCAACTCTGTCAGGGTCCACCTCAGTGCTCTCTCTGCACATCATTCGCCGGTGGAGGGCCAGCCTCTTTCCGCGCACCCCCTGGTGGTGCGTTTTCTCAAGGGCCTTCTTCTGCTTAAGCCCCCGTTGCGCCCTCCAGCTCCTGACTGGGATCTCAATGTGGTCTTGCAAAGGCTTACCTGTCCGCCTTTTGAACTCATGGCTACCTGTCCTCTTCGTTTCCTCTCCTGGAAAACTCTCTTCTTGGTAGCCCTTACCTCCACTAGGCGCGTTAGTGAACTACAGGCCCTAGTGTCGGAGCCCCCTTACACTAGGTTCTACAAGAATAGGGTGGTCTTACGGACTCACCCTAAGTTTCTTCCGAAGGTGGTCTCCTCTTTTCACATCAATCAAGAGGTGGTTCTTCCGACCTTCTTTCCCAGACCGCATACCAGCCGAGCTGAAACTGTTCTGCATACCCTGGACTGTAGAAGAGCCTTATCCTTCTACCTTGACCGTACGCGTGAGCATCGAAAGGCTGTCCAGCTTTTCGTCTCTTTTGACCCCAATCGGTTGGGGGGACCCGTCTCTAAGCGTACTCTGTCCGTCTGGGTAGCTGACTGTATCGCCTGGGCTTATGGAGCAGCCGGCCTCTCCTTAGAGAGTCGCGTCACGGCTCACCATGTCAGGGCGAAGGCTGCTTTAGTAGCTCACCTCCGCTCTGTTCCGTTGGCGGACATCTGCCGGGCCGCTACTTGGTCTTCAAGCCAGATGTTTGCGGCTCATTACTGCCTGGAGAGGGAGTCCCGCAGGGACAGTGCTTTCGGACAGGCAATCCTCCACAATCTCTTTGAGGTCTAAGCAACTCCTACCCTCTGAACCTGGTGTTGGGCTACCGGCCGGATTTGTATTCAGAGAAGATTCCTTCCTTCTGTACTGTTGAGCTTGAGGGAGCTCATTTTTCAGTTGAGGTCTCCGGTAGCCTTGAGCTCGGGAGTCCCATAAGTGAGGACTGACTTCCTGCTTGGTCCTGGAGAAAGAGTAGTTACTCACCTGTAACAGGTGTTCTCCAGGAGCAACAGGAATCAGTCCTCACTACCCTCCCTCCTCCCATTGGAGTTGCAGTCATTCTTTTTGCTAACTTTTTTTGCTGTCTCTTTGCTATGTCATCAGACTGAGCAAGATGACACCCTTGGGCGGAAAGGGGACCGCGCATGCGCGCTGCAATTCCCAAAGGCTTTCTGCGAAAGCTGGGGAAAATTGCAGCTGGTTCATGAATCGACCAGAGGGGAAGCCATATTGGACGTATTCCTTAGTGGAACACCAGATCTGGTGCAAGAGATAAGGGCTTTGGGGCCACTTGGCAATAGTGATCATAGCATGATCGTGTTTGATTTAATTAGTGGTGGAGGGATGTTAAGGAAATCCACAGTACTACCTTTTAACTTTTGAAAGGGAGACTATGATGAAATGAGGAAAATAGTTAAGAAAAATCTTAAAGGAGCAGTTGCAAAGGTTAAAGACATACATCAAGCTTGGGTGTTGTTTAAAAATACTATCTTGGAAGCCCAGACCAGCTGTATTCCATGCATAAGAAAAGTGGAAGGAAGTCCAAAAAACTGCCAGTTTGGTTTAAAGGTGAGGTCAGAGAGTCTGTTGTTGCCAAAAAAGCATCTTTCAGGAAATGGAAAATAGAGCCAAATGACAAAAACTGGAAAAAGCACAAGCACTGGCAAGTCAAAAGCAAAGCATTGATAAGGCAGGCAAAGGGAGAATTTGAGAAGAATCTTGCTGTGGAAGCAAAAACATATAATAAAGAATTTTTCAAGTACATTCGTAGCAAAAAATCTCTGATTGAGTCAATTGGTCCATTAGATGATGGGTTAAAGGGTCACTAAGAGGCGACAAGGCGATAGCGGAGAGACTGAATGAATTCTTTGCTTCAGTCTTTACTGAGGAAGATGTAGGGATGTAACCCATAACTTTCTACTGAGTCGTTCAATTTGAAATATGTAGCAAGTCAGAATAATGCTTCAGCACACTTTTAACGGGTCTCCAAAACAGTTTCCATTCTAATTTTTCTAACTTTTAATCTTCTTTTTCTTCTTTTTCTATATATATAAAATCTTCTCTTTTAATAATTCTTCATCTTCTAAAAAAACTCTCAGTATCATATCAATGACCCAGTGCTTAAAACATCATTATGTTTTAAGAATCACAACTTTATTAGAGGACTTTCTTTTAAAATCTTCACCCCTATATTCCTTTTAATCAAGCGGATCTCTATTTCAAATTGAACAACTCAGTAGAAAGTTTAGCAATACGTTCAATTAAGTAGACCTAATAGCTTGTATCTATACAATTGGGATGTAACCCATGACTGACGTTGTATTTAAAGGTGCGGAAGGATTGAAGGAAATATCTATATATCGGAAAGATGTATTATAACTATTTGATAAACTGAAGAGTAGCAAATTACCTGGACCAGATGGTATACATCCAAGGGTGTTGAAAGAACTGAAATATGAGATTGCAGACCTGCTATTAGTAATCTGAGAACTATCATTAAAATCATCTATAATACCTGAATATTGGAGGATGGCCAACGTAATGCCATTTTTTAAAAAGGGTTCCAGGGGTGATCCCTAAAACTAGAGACCGGTGAGTCTGACGTCTGTACTGGGAAAAATGGTAGAAACCATCATAAAGAACAAAATCTCTGAACATGTAGATAGTCATGGCTTAATGGGAGACAGTCAACATGGCTTTAGACAAGGAAGATCTTGTCTTACTAATCTGTTATGTTTTTTTGAAGATGTGAATAAGCAGGTAGACAAAGGTGAGTCGGTTGATATAGTGTATTTAGACTTTCAGAAAGCCCTTGACAAGGTCCCCCATCAGAGACTTTTGACAAAGCTAAAGAGTCATGGGTTATTAAATTTTCAGATGACACAAAACTATTTAAAGTTGTTAAAACCCATGAGGATTGTGGAAAATTGCAAGAGGATCTTGATAAATTGGAAGAATGGGCATCAAAATGGCAGATGAAATTTAATGTGGACAATGCAAAGTTATGCACCTAGGGAAGAACAACCTAAACTATGGTTACACGATGCAAGGTTCCATATTAGGAACCACCACCCAGGAAAAAGATTTAGGCATCATTGTGTATAACATATTAAAAACCTCCGCCCAGTAAGCAGTGGCGGCCAAGAGAGCAAATAGAATGCTAGGTATCATAAGGAAAGTAATGGAAAATAAAACAAAGGATATTGTAATGCCTCTGTATCATTCCATGGTGCGATCGCACCTTGAATATTGTGTGCAATTCTGGTCACCGTATCTTAAAAAGGATATAGCGTTATTAGAAAAGGTTCAGAGAAGAGCCACCAAAATGGTAAAGGGGATGGAAAGATACCCCTATGAAGAAAGGCTAAAAAGGTTAGGGTTCTATTCCCTGGAAAAGAGACTGCTGATGGGAGATATGATAGAAATCTATAAATTAATGAATGGAGTGGAATGGGTAAACGTGGATCGATTGTTTATGTCATCAGAATATAGAAAGACTAGGGGACATGCAATGAAGCTACAGGATAAACTATTCAAGACAAATAAGAGGAAATATTTTTTCACTCAATGTGTAATCAAACTCTGGAATATGTTACTGGAGAATGTAGTAAAAGCTGTTAGTGTAGCTGGGTTTAAAAAAGGTTTGGACAAACTCCTGGAGGAAAGGTCCATAAACCATTATTAAAAAGGGTCCCAGGATATCATTGCTTGACCCAATACAAGCATTAAGGAACCTGTGTCTTTTTGGGAAACTGATAGTTACATATGACCTAGATTGGCCACTGTTGGAAACTGGATACTGGGCTTGATGGACCTTGGTCTGACCCAGTATGGCATATCGTATGGTCTTATGTTCTTATATGTACAGAGCCCAGAAGAATCCTGGATTTGAAAAACTAAAGCTATTGTACCTTTCCATAGACATTGATTCTGCTCTCAAAGAGCCAAGAGCTCCAAGTCTCACTGTTTAGAATCCCCAGGAAGGCAGTCTAGGACCTTGGATTATTTTGGGAGAAAGACTTTTCAGAACACTATGCTCTTGTCCTGCATTGTATCCTACTACTTCTTCATGGACATGCACTTTTGGAACATCATGCACAATCTAGATGGGTTTGTTGACTTTCTCCTTCCAGATACAGCTGAGCAATACTGTTCCCTAGTGATAAAAGGGAAGAGATGTGGAAAATACATTGTCCAAGCAGCATATGATATGTTAGATAAGGTATCAAGTATCCACAACAAGTACTGGTACCCAGAGACTCTCATGACTCCAAGCCTCAGACTTGCAGCCCAATGTATAGGAGCAACTCACTGACATGGCATGACATGGAGAGAATTTCCTCGGAGATAATGTTCAAGAGGCTGCAACCAACCTCCATATCCAGAAGGCTTCACAGTGGAGAGCAAAGGATTCTAATACTCTCACAGGTGAAGATATCCTCCTCCCTCCCACTCAGAGCAGACAACCTTCTCACTCCTGTCCTAGACAGCTGAAGGTTCAGTAACCCCAGCCTGTGCCCCAGGTGGTACCTCATCAAAAAACAGGGGTGGGGCTTTTACTGTATCCTAGAGAACATATCTTGTATCGCAATCCTGCTTCTGGACATTCTTCTAGTCAGATGGAGGCTCATACTCTGCAATGGATGGATGGAGAGTGCCATTGAATATTGGGCTTTCTCGGGCTCATCCGGATAGCAGGTCCTCCTAACCGAATCAGCTCAATGCTAATTATTTCAAACAGAGGGCTGAAGTTCATTCATGACACAAAAATTTGCAACAGAGTGGACTCCCCTGAGGGAGTGGATAACATGAGGAAAGATCTACAAAAGCTGGAAGAATGGTCTACTGGAAGAATGGTGTACTGCTTGGCAGTTAAGATTTAATGCAAAGAAGTGCAGTGTCATGCACTTGGGAAGCAGACATCCAAGGGAAATGTACGTGATGGGGGGCGAGAGGTTGGTGTGCATGGACCAGGAGAAAGACCTTGGTGTGATTATACTGAGGATCTCAAGGTGGCAAAATAGCGCAACAAGGCAGTGGCAAAAGCCAGGAGGATGTTGGGTTGCATACAAAGAGGAATTACCAGCAGAAGGGAAGAGGTACTAATGCCACTGTATAAGTCACTGGTGAGGTCTCACTTGGAATACTGTGTTCAGTTTTGGAGACTATATCTTGCAAAGGATGTAAAAAGACTGAAAACTGTTCAGAGGAAGGCGCCTGCATCAGAAGCCTGCATCAGAAGCCTTATGAGAAAAGACTTGAAGACCTAAACATGTACACTCTGGAGGAGAGGAGGGATAAGGGAAATATGATTCAGACCTTTAAATACTAAAAGAGAAACAATGAACAAACAAACCTCTTCCAAAGACGGGGAAGCTGTAAAACTAGAGAGCATAACATGAAGCTGCAAGGGGGTAAATTGAAAGGCAATGCCAGGTAATACTTTTTCACTGAAAGGGTGGTGGATGCTTGGAATGCCCTCCCGATGGAAGTGGTGGAGGCAAATACAGTGACAGAATTCAAAATGGCATGGGACAGACACAGTGTATCCCTTTAAGCAACAGGATAAAATCAAAATAAACTTAACTATTTAATTTCTCAACAAATAGGGGTGTCCTACACAGAGTGGTGAGTTCACCCCTAAACAAAGACATCGAGAGGGGTGGCCTGCACGGAGCAGCAGGTGCACCTACTCTTGTCATCTTACTGGGCAGACTAGATGGACCATACTGGTCTTTATCTGCCGTCATTTACTATGTTACTATGTGACTATGTTAAATCGTTAGCACCTTATAACCTCTGACTTTTGTGTCCTCAAAATAGTCTGGGAGGAGTACAGATTGCATTTATTCAAAACCCTTCCAAATTGCCCACTGAGAGTACATTCTTAGTCCTCTCAGCATCAAGACATACTATTTCAGGAACTCTCCACCATTCAGACTGCAATTGCAGATGATCACATCCCATCAGAGCAGGAAGGGCTGGGATTCTATTTGAGGTACTTCCTGATACCAAAGAAATCATGGACATGCTGTCCCATCCTAGATCTGAGGGGTATGAACAAATATATGGTCCGAAAAATGTTCAGAATGGTTTCCCTGGGCACCTTGCTCCCTTTTCTTCAAAAGGAATTGGCTATATTCTCTGGTCCTAAAGGACCCTGACATTGAATATCCAGGTTTAGGTTTCAGCAGCAGTGACTAGCCACATTAAATATTCCCCCTTTATTCCGTGTTATCTTTGGCAGCAATTACAGCTCTGAGGTTGTTGGGATAGGCCTTCAGCAACTTTGTACATCTAGATTTGACAATTTCTTTGTGGAGGCTTGATAGATATTAATTTACATATCATGCCATAGGTTTTCAAATAGATTGAGATCAATGATCTGAGAGTCACTTGAGGACATTTCCCTTAATGTCTCTTAGTCACTCCATTGTAGCTTTGGCTGTTTGCTTTGGGATACCATGCTGAAAAGTGAACTTCTGTTTTCTATTTTCTTGCAGAGAGTAGCAAGTTTTCCTCAAGGACTTTTCTGCACTTTTCTTCATTCATTCTTTTTTCTTTCCTTACTAGTGCCCTAGTGCCTGCCAGTGACGAACATCTCCAGAAGATGATGCTGTCAGTACCATGGTTTTATATGGGTGATAAGCTATGTAGGGTTTGTGCAAATGCTGTAACCTAGTGGTTAGAGCAACAGCCTAGTATCTAAAAGATCAGGGTTTGGTCCCCACTGGCACACCTTGGGTAAGTCACTTTTCTCTCCATTGGCTCGGATGAAAAGGCCTGGCAATCTACTTCTGGTCATACCTTGACAAGAAAACCCAGGGGGCTGCTGGGTCTCCAGGAGTCAGCATTGACTTGACTGCCCTTAAAAAAAACAGATAAGGAAAGCATTTAGAGACATTTATAAAGCCATACGTTTAATGGCTGTAATTAATGGCAGAGAGAACATTGAGCCATACACTGCTTCAGAACAGTTGGTAGTGGTGGTTTGTGCTGCATTAAAAATACTGAGGCTCTCACATCACAAATAATTTTTTAATAAGTGGTCAGCCCATAAATAAAAACAGTTGGGGTTTTGTGGTGCAGAAAAAGTGATCTGTAAAGTGAGTCACATTTTTTTGTACTTGTGCAGTGGTTTCTGATTTAAAGGTTTTTAGGCATGTTTCGCTTAAACGTAATGCTTATTGTCGAAGATCAAGCCAGTTGGAATTTTTTTATGTCTATACACAGGTATATGCTTCCCTCCCCCCACCCCGACTCAAATCAGCAGGATGAAAAGCTGATGGGAGTCTCCGTCTGACTGGCATGAAGAGCTGGGGCTGTAGTCTACAAATGTCTGCCAGGAGTCCCCAGGGGCTGAAACCTGAAAAGTTTAGAGGAAGGCCCCAGAACTGATGCCCAGAAAAGCAGGACTGCTGTCAGAAAAGGCCAGCAGGAGGCCCTGGATCCTACCAGCCTGAAAAGGAGGAGGGTGTCATTGAAAGAAGGGGCAAAGCCTAAGAGAAGGAGACGTGTAGTGTGGAGCCTAAGGGAAGGAGCAGGTTAGAAAGAAAGAAGGGTTGGGGCATAAGGGAAGGGGCTATGCTAGAAGAGAATATGATAAGAGGAATGGAGCATAAGGGAAGGGGCAAGGTTAGAGGAGAAAAGGAGAAGAGATAGTGAGTGCATTAGCAGAGAAGGGAAGGGAGGTAGGGTGGAAGTGCAGGGCCTAAGAGAGATTGGGTGTCAGTGGAGAGTGCATGGGTGGATGAGGGAAAAGAGAGAGCAATTAGGGCAATAGTGCAAAAAGATGGGAAGGACAAGGAGCGTGTGCAGGAGGACAGGGGAAAGTGCAGATACACATAGGCAACTCTCAACATACATACTAGCACAACTCTCAACATACATACTAGCACACACACACGTACACATAGTCCCCGATGCACGTACTTGCACAGAGTTATACACATGCACCCTCAATACACCCCATGACACACACATACACATACCCCATGACACTTCTCATGACACACACAAATGCACCTATTCCCCCATACTCCCCATGATACAGACACACATGCACGCACACCCCGACAACGCCCATGACACACACGTGCACACACACGCATGCATACACATGTGCACCCCTGACGCTCCCCATGACACACACACCCCAGCACTCCATATCACACACACACAGCCCCATGACAACTACATAGACACATCACCTCCCGACTGTCCCCATGACACATGCACACACTCCTAAGGGTCCCCTTAACACATAGACACATACACTCCCCATGACACATATGCACACTCCCCATGATGCTCACACACCCCCTGAAACTCACTATCATGCTTACACACAGGCAGCCTCCGATATTCTCCATAACATACGCACATGTACACCCCCAACACTCTCCATGATATGCACATACAGACACATGCACCCCAACAATCCTCATGACGCATACACACATACGCAGGCAACACTCACCATGAAGCACACACAGATACAGGCACCCACCACATGCCCCGTGCACCCTATGAGTAACACCACATGTCTAATTCTGCAGATGGGGGAATTGCACCCTGCAAGAGTACACGTTTTCAACTTGTTTTCTACTGGATTTGTATCAAACAAGCTTTGATTTTGGGCTAAAGGGTTCTGCTGATGTGTTCATGCTTATGTTTAAGTTTGCTCTACCTCCCTTCATGAATCCTTTGGAGTGATTTACCACATTAAAATTTATAGAAGCAAGAAAGAAAGAAGAATCAATAGAGCCGAGAAGCCACCAGTGCCCAGTCAGTCCAGCTCAAAGACCACTGAAAAATGTCTTCAGTCCTGAAAATTTTACCACGTGAGCTTTCCAATCAAAGATATTTTGAAAGCACATTCCATAGCAGGGGTGCAAGGATATGACAAACAGAATTCTGTGTAGTTTCCAACCTAGTAGGAAATGACTGGCATGTAGCAGCAAGAAGACCAATATCAAAATGTAACTTTCGTGTATACCTAATATTTGTCAGACCACACGGCTACAGTATCTCCTTAGTGTTGCTAAGCAAACTGCAATGGGATTCAAAATGAGCTTTCTTGAGTATTGTTTTCTTCTTGCCATCCTAAGATGCTGACCAGATGTGTGCAGTGTCTGGAATATTGTTACACGCACACTCACTAGTCTTGACCATGGAAGCATATAGCTCTTTCATAGCTGTCATCGGTCTTTTGGTTGCCTCCCTAATCAGATCTTTCCTCCTCGGTTTTCCAATTTGGAGTGATGGTCTCTCTAAGCAGGGTCTTGGTGGTGCTATATACTTTCCATGTTTAATACTCACCCTGATCATGCTCCAGGAGATCTTCAAAGATTTGGGAATTTTTGCATCCATCCCCCAAGATGTATGTTTCCACAGATTTGCTCCAGTGCTCTTTTGTTACTCTTTGGTGCTCATGGTCAAGTCTTTGCTTTGAAAGACACTATCCAACAGAGGAAACCTGCAAAAACTGCTAGATTTAGCCCGACAGTACGTGAATCAGTACAGTTTAACACATATGGAGCCAATTCACTTACTTGGAGGTGTGGTTTAATGGTTAAAGCAATGGCTTGCAAACCAGGGAAACTAGGTTCAAATCCTACTGCTGCTCTTCAACATTTTGGGCAAGTCATGTACCCCTCCACTGTCCCAGGAACAAGCTTAAGAATATAAGAACTCTAGCACTCTAGGATAGTGCTTCTAGTCCTCAATATAATTCATCTTCGTCTTCTGAGAGAGGCATGCGCTAAACCCCTCT
The DNA here is from genome assembly GCA_033557465.1 of Ichthyophis bannanicus. Lineage (NCBI taxonomy): Eukaryota > Metazoa > Chordata > Amphibia > Gymnophiona > Ichthyophiidae > Ichthyophis > Ichthyophis bannanicus. The sequence continues at coordinate 950,934,963 of CM066034.1, forward strand.
CCCCCCATGTGTGCTTTTGAAAGTGATGGGTTTCATCAGAGCTTAAAATATTTAGGATTGCTACAGAAATACAAGGGAGGTAGACCCTTGATGAACCAAGCTGTTCCTTTGTTTTTCCTACCTTATTTTATAAGGATTTCTGGAATATATTATTCACTTGGCTGGTGTGGGTTAGGATTTATTAATACATGGAGAATAATTTTAAGGCATTTTACTTCTAGGCTATAATGAAAAAAATGGTTAACATTTTGGAGGGCGTTGTAGACTTTCTGTAACTCTCTAGGATGGGCAAGTTTCAAAGAACCCATTGTCGTCGGTAAAAACGCTGTTTCACTAGTGGAAATGGCTTAGGAAATTGCCCTCTTATTGAACCAACATAATTTATGCTACTACTGCTACAACTTCTTATCTTAACTTCTTGTATAGTGCTACAAGGCATACACACCACTGTACAAGTAAAAGGCAGTCCTTACAGGCTAATAAAGACCGACTGCACAACAACTGGTGACTAGGGTAAATCTAGGGGAATGGCGAGATATAGATAGGCGAGGAGCAAAAGAATAAGAGGATCAGGATCCAAAAACTGCCTCAAACAATTAGATCTCTTGTCTTTATAATAAAAACATACATTATAAATCATAACCTGATTCCTTTAAATGTGCAAATTTTTTAAATTAACTAACCATAATTATATACTGTGCCATCGTATTATTTGTATTGCTTCCTTAAAGTAAATTGGTAAAGTAAATATCTTCTTTTTCATTATTTAGGTGACTGCTGGTGGGAGAGCAACCTACTATGTGTCCTACAGAAGGGAAGCTTTTGCTCAAATAAAGTTACCAAAGTATTCACTTCCGAAGGTAATATATATATATATATATACATAACATTTTCTGAAGCAAATTTTCATGGATGTGATTAGACAGATACATGATGAATCACTGTGGAAAAAAGACTTTATTTGAACAACAGTGGATTTTCCCTCGAGGCTTATTCATGATTCTTATTGTTATCCAAACCAATGTTTCACAGTGGCGCTGTCTGATATAAACATAGCCCTTTTAAAAAACCCTTTTCAAAAAATGTATTTGTCTATCCTGATTATTAGATATCGTCAGGATGCCATTGGTTGTGATTTTTCAAACTAGCTGCAATTTGACTCATCTTGGATGTTTATAAAAAATGTAAATAAGAGACTGGGACTCTCATAATATTACTTTTCAACTTTAGGGGTGGGAAAGAAAGATCACGGTATACATACTAAATAATAAACATCACATTTATTGACTTAATCTGTTTTTTAAGGCATTTCCCCTGTCTCCAGAAAGCTTATAATTTCTTTGTACCTGAGGCAGGGGAGGATTAAGTTACTTGCCCAAGGCCACAAGGAATGCCAGTTGTCTTTCTGGTACCAGACTACTGCCTTAACTACAAGGCTACTCCTCCACTCCGAAGCATAGATTCTGCATTGCTCCCTGTACAGAGAATAGCACTGAATATATGTGTGAAGTCACATTTTGCAATGGATGTCCACATGCAATCTGGGACGTCCAAGCCACAACATCCCTAAAAACTGCAAGCATATCCAAATCCGGGTATGATTTCACAAACGTGAATGTGCCTGATATGGAATATCTACGAGACAAGCAGGTGATGGTGCCAACTCAAAATAAGTTTCCCAAACACACATAACATATCATTGTCATTGTGAAGAGTATTGAAAATAGTGTATTGGACAACTTCAACACACTCCAGAGGTTTTAGTGCAAAACAAGCACTTTTCCAGTGCCTATTCATGCCTGGAGCAGGTCTGCGTTTGGACACGGGAACAGATGTCCCCAGGAGTTATAAGATGGATTGGGGACATCTATATCTGTAGTTCTACCTGAGACATGCCTCTGTCACACTCCTGCCTTTTTAGATATTCCAAGTGGAGACATCCAAAAGCACAGTAGAGTGGAAAAGTAGACCAGTGGTTAGAGCACACTGGATTGGTAAACAAGTGACCAAGGTTTGGTTCCCACTAGCACTTCTTGTGGTTTTGGGCAAGTCATATAACCCTCCATTCCCTTGGAAAAAAAGCATGGTAATCTAATTCTGGTCACACTGCCAAGAAAACCCAGGAGCTGCTGGGTGGCCAGGAGTCAGCATTGACTCAAAGGCATATGGAGAGGAATGGCTAGCAGAAAAAAGGAGGTGATAATGCCCCTCTATAAGTCTTTGGTGCGACCTCATTTGGAGTATAGTGTGTAATTCTGGAGACCGCACCTTCAAAAGGATGTGAACAGGATGGAGTCGGTGCAGAGGGTGGCTACTAAAATGATTAGTGGTCTTCATTATAAAGCATATGAGGACAGACTGAAGGATCTTAATATGTACACCTTAGAGGAAAGGCGGGATAGAGGTGATATGATTGAGATGTTTAAATACCTCCGTGGCATAAATGTTCAGGGAGAGAGCCTCTTTCAATTGAAAGCAAATTCTGCTACGAGGGGACATGGGATGAGGGTGAAGGGAGATAGATTCAGGAGTGATATGCGGAAATATTTCTTTGCGGAAAGAGTAGTGGATCCATGGTATAGTCTCCCAGTGGAGGTGGTAGAGATGAGGACAGTAACTGAATTCAAAAAAGCATGGGACAAACACAGAGGATCTCTAAAGGTAAAAAGAGGACTGTTGTAATTGTTGATATGGAAGGACAGACTAGAAAGGCCATGTGGTCTTTTTCTGTCATCATATTTCTATGTTTCTACATTGTGTACCAAAATGATCCCATGGACCGAAGAAGACTACTCTTACTTAGCTACCGGTGACATAATCTTTGAAGTTTTTCAAAATAAGGGGCATGTTTACTAAATGTTAATGCACATTAAAGAAATTAACACACGTCAAGTACTACTGTGCCCATAGAAATGAAAAGACTGTGGATACTTTACGTGTTAATTTAATTACCGCATGTTGAAACCTTTAGTAAACACCCCAAAGGGGTTTGTTTAGTAAATTGCAGTCCCAAACCCCTGAGGTATCTGCAAGGGGCATTCTCAGCTTTCCCCCTGCAGATACAACAGAGGCGTTGGTTTTTCTGTAGAGACCTGCAATACCTGCATCAGCAGGTAGCGTGGGAAATCCTGTGGTACTTGCTGATGCAGATATTGTGGTTCTCTGTGGTAAGTCCAAGAGGAGGACAGGTAGCAATTGGATGCATAGAGATCTCACTAGCTCTGTCCCCCTGATTGCTACCAGGTCCCCTGCCAATGCCGCGATCTAGCCACATCAACCTAAGAACATTGCTGATGCCATGGATATATAGATCCATGGCACCAACAAAATGAAAAAAGTGCCTTCCGCCCTTCAGCACCAATCAGGATCTGTCCTGGGGGGATTGTATACCTCCTACAAGATATAATATCCAGCCTAACCAGTCGGGCGCCTTCATCGCCCTTCCCACCTGATCCATTAAAAAAATCCCACCTAGAGAGTCAGGCCGCCAACCTCACCTTCTCCACCCCCATGGAAATCTCCAAATCTCGGCCACCCAGTCAGCCTACTGTGGGCTCCCGAACCTTTAAATCCTTATTGCTCACCGGGGGCAGAAATGGTCCCTGCTCTTGCCCCCATCATCAGCTAAGGACTGCTCCTCTCCATCTCATTGGTGCTCACAAATAAGGCTGCAGTCACACTGGGTTTCCCTCTAGGTGGCATTATCTGCGGCCGTGATTGAGCCATTTTTGGCAGCCATCCTTATGCCAACAAGAAGTTGTCAGTGAGTTTCCGAGGGGTCGGAAGCCAAACAGCTTCTCAGTGCTGGAAGTTTAAGGTAAGCGGGGCTGTTTGAGGCTATTGTCACCTCTGCAGGTCCCGGAGAGGGATAGGGCAGCAGCAACAGGAATGGGAGTTGGGGTAGGAGCAGGAGCAGGAGCAGGGGGTTGGATGCAAGGGATGCGGTTTGGCTAGGGCACCTCATTTCCATGCATTGGTTCCGGAGGCCTGTTTTTGGGGGAACTACTTCTTCCGGGTATAAGTCAAATCACTAAACTACAAAAAAACATTAGAAATACACTCTCAGAATCCATCCCTACTATTCGGCCCCCCTTCCATTCCCGATGTACCTCCCCATATGAATAGGGAATTTGCACATGGGAAGGGGCAGCACGGAGTCGGAGACATGGCGGGCTGTGGGCAGTCTGTGGCCCCAGACATACAGGGCTGATTCAGCTGTTGGCCCTCTACGTCCGGGGCCAGTAGACGGAACGGGGAACTTATTCACCTCTGAGGTGGAATAATTTCCCTAGATGGGGGGAGACAGCAGGCCCGGAGTGCATCGAAGGGTGGAGGGGGCCCAGGAGATTCCCTGCAGCTTGAACCTGGCTGTGGGAAGCCAGATCGGGGGTCGGGCTGCAGGGAAAGCACCAAGCCATCGGCATCCAGGGATCGCGGCTCCTGAATGGGCCATGATGCCATGGCAACCAGACACCATGGCATCACGGCTCCATGCAGTGCAAGTTTATGGTCATGGTTCATTGGTGACATTTTGAATTTCACTGGTGCTGAGCAGGAGTGAGTGAGTGGCTATTGCCCCTGCTCCCACTGACTGCCAATAACTTCCTAGTAAGCCTGATGTTGGAGATGTGGGGCTGGGCAGCTTGCTAGTGGGGCTCTAGTGAGAGAAGGCATATTTGTTTGAGGGGAACATGAAGGAGTGCAACCCAGGCCACTCTGCTCCCCACCCGCAGTACTCCCTAGGAGATTTGGATGTGTTAATCTTTCCCACATCTGAAAAAGCCCAGTTCTGAAATGGACTTTCATGTGTCAGCAAATCCACATATGTCAATGCTGCTTTTTAGACATCGGAATGCTTCTAAAATATCCTCGATATTGCATAAACGCAGGGTGGCCAAGGGGTCAAAGCAGTGCTTAGAGAGGACATGGAAGTAGCAGAAAAACAATTTATTTGCCTCAATCTTTACTGGGGAACATTCTGGGGAAAGGGGGGGCTCTTCCGAAGGGATGGGCTTCACCTTAATCAGGATGGGACCAGACTGCTGGCATTAACCTTTAAAAAGGAGATAGAGAAGCTTTTAAACTAGAAATTAGGGGAAAGCCGACAGTCACCCAGGAGCGCATGGTTCGGACAAAGGTATCCTTGAAGGATACTACCAAAAGCAATGAGGTTCCAAAAGGGAGTATAGTAGCCGAAATGCCCTTGAGTAAGGAGCAGACAGAGAATAAAGATTCCAAATTACCCATGCCTACCAATAGCCAGATTAATATGAATAAAATACAGTCTCTAAAATGCTTGTATGCCAATGCTAGAAGTCTAAACAATAAGATGGGAGAGTTAGAATATATGGCACTAAATGAGAGGTTAGATATGATTGCACTCTCAGAGACATGGTGGAAGGAGGATAACCAGTGGGACACTGTGATACCTGGATACAAACTATATCGTAATGATAGAGCTGATCAAATTGGTGGAGGGGTTGCGCTCTATGTTAGAGAGGGCATTGAGTCAGAAAGGATTAAAGTTTTGCAGGGAACAAAATTTGCTGTAGAATCTCTATGGATTGAAATTCCACTTATGAAGGGGAAGGTGATGGCAGTGGGGGTGTACTATCGACCGCCTGGCCAGAATGAACAAATGGATGATGAAATGCTCAAAGAAATCACAGAAGCTAACAAAAGTCACAACAGAGTAGTAATAATGGGTGATTTCAATTACCCCGGTATCGACTGGGTCAGTGTCACGGCAGGACAAACTAAAGAGATAAAGTTTCTAGATGGAATAAATGACTGCTTCTTGGAGCAGCTGGTTCATGAACCGACCAGAGGGGAAGCCATACTGGACCTAGTCCTTAGTGGAACGCCAGATCTGGTGCAAGAAATAAGGGTGTTGGGACCACTTGGCAATAGTGACCATAATATGATCATGTTTGATTTAATTATTGGAGAACAAATAGTAAAGAAATCCACAGTACTACCTTTTAACTTTCAAAAGGGAGACTATGATAGAATGAGGAATATAGTTAGGAAAAAACTAAAAGGAGCGGTTCCAAAGGTTAAAGACTTACAGCAAGCTTGGGCGTTATTTAAAACTACTATCCTCGAAGCCCAGACCAGCTGTATTCCACGCATTAAGAAGAGTGGGAGAAAGTCAAAAAAACTGCCAGCATGGTTTAAAGGTGAGGTCAGAGAGGCTGTTGCTGCCAAAAAAGCAACCTTCAGGAAATGGAAAAAAAGAGCCAAATGATGAAAACTGGAAACAGCACAAGCACTGGCAAGTTAAATGCAAAGCATTGATAAGGCAGGCAAAGCGGGAATTTGAAAAGAAACTTGCTGCGGAAGCAAAAACACGAAATAAAGACTTTTTCAAGTACATTCGTAGCAAAAGGCCTGTGAGAGAGTCAATTGGACCGTTAGATGATAGAGGGGTAAAAGGGGCAGTAAGAGGAGACAAGGCTATAGCGGAGAGACTGAATGAATTCTTTGCTTCGGTCTTTACTGAGGAAGATGTAGGGATGTTACCCAAGACTGAAGTGGTATTTAAAGGTGATACTGCAGAGGAATTGAGAGAAATATCGCTACACCGGGAAGATATATTACAACTATTTGATAAACTGAATAGTAGCAAATCACCTGGACCGGATGGTATACATCCCAGAGTGTTGAAAGAACTGAAATATGAGATTGCAGACCTGCTATTGGTAATCTGTGAACTTTCATTAAAATCATCTGTAATACCTGAAGATTGGAGGGTCGCCAACGTAACACCAATTTTTAAAAAGGGTTCCAGGGGTGACCCGGGAAATTACAGACCGGTGAGCCTGACGTCAGTACCAGGGAAAATGGTAGAAACCATCATAAAGAACAAAATTACGCAGCATGTAGATAGTCATGGCCTAATGGGAGACAGCCAACATGGCTTTAGACAAGGAAGATCTTGTCTTACTAATCTGATGTTTTTTTGAAGGTGTGCATAAACAGGTAGACAAAGGTGAGTCGGTTGATATAGTGTATCTGGATTTTCAGAAAGCTTTTGACAAGGTCCCCCATCAGAGACTTTTGGCAAAGCTAAAAAGTCATGGGATAGGAGGCAGTGTACTATTGTGGATCGGGAACTGGTTAAAAGATAGAAAGCAGAGAGTAGGGCTAAATGGCCAATATTCCCAATGGAAAAAGGTGAATAGTGGAGTACCCCAGGGATCTGTACTGGGTCCGCTGCTTTTTGACATATTCATAAATGACCTGGAAAAGGGAATAACGAGTGAGGTTATCAAATTTGCAGATGACACAAAACTGTTTAAAGCTGTTAAAACCCAAGAGGATAGTGGAAAACTGCAGGAGGACCTGGATAAATTGGAAGACTGGGCATCCAAATGGCAAATGAAATTTAATGTGGACAAGTGCAAAGTCATGCACCTAGGAAAGAACAACCCACACTATAGTTACTCGATGCAAGGCTCCACATTAGAAGCCACCACCCAGGAAAAAGATTTAGGAGTCATTGTGGATAACATGTTAAAACCCTCCACCCAGTGTGCAGCGGCGGCCAAGAAAGCAAACAGAATGCTAGGTATCATAAGGAAAGGGATGGAGAATAAAACAAAGGATATTATAATGCCTCTGTATCGCTCCATGGTACGACCGCACCTTGAATATTGTGTGCAATTCTGGTCACCGTATCTTAAAAAGGACATAGCGTTATTAGAAAAAGTACAGAGAAGAGCCACCAAATTGGTGAAGGGGATGGAAGGCTACTCCTATGAAGAGAGGCTAAAAAGGTTAGGGCTCTTTAGCCTGGAAAAGAGACGGCTGAGGGGAGATATGATAGAGGTCTATAAATTAATGAATGGAGTGGAACAGATAAACGTGGATCAATTGTTTACGCTATCAGAATATAGAAAGACTAGGGGACATGTAATGAAGCTACAGGGTAAACTATTTAAGACAAATAAGAGAAAATATTTTTTCACTCAACGTGTAATCAAACTCTGGAATCTGTTACCGGAGGATGTTGTAAGGGCTGTTAGTATAGCTGGGTTTAAAAAAGGTTTGGACAAGTTCCTGGAGGAAAGGTCCATAAACCACTATTAAAAAGGGACCCAGGATATCAATGCTTGACCCAGTACAAGCATTGTGGAACTTGTGTCTTTTGGGGAAACTGCTAGGTACGTATGACCTAGATTGGCCACTGTTGGAAACAGGATACTGGGCTTGATGGACCTCGGTCTGACCCAGTATGGCATGTCTTATGTTCTTATGTTCTTATGAAGAGAATCCTGGGTTCATATTTATGTATTTATTTAATTTATTTAACCAGTTTTCTATACCGCCTTATCCTTCAATCAAAGTAGTTTACATTATGTAATCACTACTAACTGGTACTGGGTATATTCCCTTGTCCCCAAAGGGCTCACAACGTATGTGTATTTATCTGTTTTTATATACTGCCTTTTCTGGAATCAGGGCGGTTTACAAGGAACAAAATGACAATTCCTTACATAGAACTTTGGTAAGAGAACACATTGAATGATAAACTTTACATGGAAAGTAAGATTTATATAATATAATTATACTGAATGTATATACATGGCTTGTAAGGGGGAGGAGGAGGAGGAGCGGGGGGAGGAAGGAGGTTGGAGAATAAGATTGGTATAATGTAATTATGAGGGTGTGTGCTGCAAACTTTTGCGCCATTTGTAATTGGTGGAGGGATTGTTTAGGAAGCCCTTGGTATATGCTGTAGCAGTAGTGTAGCAAAGGGAAGATCAGAGCCTGAAGTACAGAGCGGAAGTCAGTGGCGATAAGCAGTGGTTGAAGGTTGTGGAGTATTTTTATCTTGTAGTAACTTGCTTTTGTTATTCTGGAGATATGGGGAGAAAAGGGGAGTTGTTGAGCGATGATTACACCCAGATATTTCACCTCCATATGCAGACTGGAAAACTTTGAGAGTGATAATTAGGAACAATAAAGCCTATAACTGGAAGTCTAGAAGATATATAATAAATCAAATTGACAAACTCACGAGCATTCTTGACCCCAGAGTCCTGAAAAGGCTCAACCATTAAACTGCTAACTTTTTACTAGTAATCTGCAACCTATCATTCAAAATGGACACGATAGAGGATTGGAGGGTGGCCTGCGTAATGTCAGTTTTTAAAAAGAGAACCAGGGATGATTCTGGAACTGTAGACCATGACACTATTGCTGGCTATATAGCTGAAGCTATACTAAAATCTACATTATGAAGAATAGAAATAGATGTGGCTTAACTGGAATGAGTCAGCCTAAGTTTAGCAAAGGCAAGTCTTGTCTTACCAATGTAGTCGATTTTTTTGAAGGTGGAACAAGTGAAAAATGGTGAGCCACTCGATATGAAGACCAGAATTCAGAGGTCAAGGTCAGGATGTGTTCAATATTGAGGGTATTTTAGGAACAGCTCTGCTAAATGTGGAGCCGTTTCTAAAATACACATTTACATGCAGCGGAAGGAGCCATTTCAGAAATGTGCACCTGGGAAAAATTGATGGTGGGAACCCAGCAACTTAAATGTGTGCCGGTATTACACAACAAATGCATCCAAGTGCTGGCACTTAAACATGCATCAGGACCAATTTGTTAAGGCGAGCGTGCAAATGCTTTTAATTAAGTAGAGAGACATTTTTTGCCCCAATTATAATTTGGAGGGGGAAATAAACATTGGAAAATTAAGGGGGATATTCCCCTTAATTCCTTCTGTAAAGGGATGGCCAAAAGGAACACTTTTTAAAACCCTATTCATGTCAGGGAGCCGATGTGACAGTTTTGGGCTTAAACATGTATAAGAACATGAGAACATAAGAAATGCCATACTGGGTTAGACCAAGGTCCATCAATCCCAGTTTCCTGTTTCCAACAGAGGCCAATCCAGATCATAAGTACCTGGCAGGTTTCCAAAAGGCACATAGATTCCACAATGCGTGTCCCGATGCAAGCAGTGGTTTTCCCGGGTCCTCTTTAATAATGGTTTATGGACCTTTCCTCCAGGAACTTGTCCAAACCTTTTTTAAACCCAGCTACAGCAACAGCTTTTACTACATCCTCTGATAACAAATTCCAGAAACTGATTATGCATTTGATTACCATAGATGTAATGGGGAACACTTGTAGATATTTGTCCTGCCCAGAGCATGACCCTGACATGCCCCCAACACACTCCCATCTACTTTTAATGTGCTGCAGTCAGCTATATGTTAATTTTACCCTTTCTAAAATGACAATTTACATATGGACACGATTTACACGACTTAGCAAAAATAGCTCCTATGATGTATTTGGATTTTCAAAAGGTATTTTGACAAAGTCCCTCATGAAAGACTCCTTGGGAAACTGAAGAGTTCTGAAATAGGTCGCTATGCCAGATATCGGACTGCAAACCAGATCACAGGCAGTAAAATGAGTTTGACCACTGGGATTATGGCCCAACAAATATTTTTCCCAACACAGCATCAGCAATTTGAGAGCTCAGAGAGGGGCAGGAGATTGGTTTATTTGGCATCCCCATCCAAGAAGATGTTCCACTGCTCCTGAACTGTCTAAAAGAAAACAGTGAGTAGGACTAAATGGTCAGTTATCTGCATGGAAAAGGATCAGTAGAAGAGTGCCCCAAGGGTTTGAACTGAGACATGTGCTGTTTAGCATATTCTTAAATGATCTGAAGATAGGAGTGATGATTAGGTGATCAAGGCCAGCCGTACAACTTAAAACCCGGCAAACAGCAGGCGTGCCCAAGCCTGGCGGGCCCACGCCTGAGGGCGGCGCGGCATTTAGGCGCCACAGAAGAAACGGAAAGAGGTATAACTCACAAGCAATAACCTCAGGTTGACTACACCACTAAAGACCAGCTTGCTGCCACACCTTTCGATCCAGCTTGAGCAGAGACCTTTCGACTCCATCAGCCTCTGCTTTCAAAATCTAAGCGGGACACCCGGATCATGGAAACAGCACAAGACAAGTACACGAGAATCGGGGCAGTGGGAGGCCTGACAACCCGCACACAATAAAGAAAGCATCACTCACCGTCCCAGACAGCAGGAACAAAGAACAAAGAAAAAGCTCCCCTGATTGGGGTAGAGCGCCTGAGCGGGACAGCCTCCCGCACAGAAGCTCCTGCCAAATCGAGGCAGTGGGAGGTCCATATAAACAACCGGTCATTTGGCGCAACCAGGGCGCAAAAGCGAGAACACAAAGACCATCAGGAGCATCCAGACACCACCCTGACGATCCCAAGAACAAGCAAAAGGAACACCCAACAAGAGGACCACTGAAACTAAGGTACAGAGGCAGCTATGCCACCATATTTGATATCCGTATCCCCTTACACATAATACTACAACCACCTCCATTGCAAACCCTATATACAATATGAATTGCCACACCATATATAGCACCCCAAAAGCAAGTAGTAACAGCAGACAACACTAAACCCTACCCAAAAGGAAAGCCTAAACCCAGATCACCAGACCATACCACATCACCTACTACCACGCAAACACTTTTAATCTCCCTGATAAACGCACAGTAAGAAACAAACTACCCATGCTCCAAGAGCTCATCATGTCCTCCAACATTGACATATGCTGCATAACTGAAACTTGGCTGACGGAAGCAGACACAGTGATCATGAACCTACTAACACCACAAGGATACAACCTCTAACTGCTCAAGGACCCATGCCAGAGGAGAGGGAGTAGCCATACTAGCCAAATCCAAACTACACTTCTGGAGCTGTGCAACAGAAACCACAGTGGAACCAGACATAATCACAATCACCAACAGGCACCTCACAATATGTCTGTTATACAGGACCCCATCAGTAAACTCAGACATGTCTGACATTCTCAAACAAGTGATGGATATCACCAACAACTCAAAGGAACAGATAATCCTCGGAGACTTCAATCTCCCATCCCTACAGGAATCTCAAGCAAATGCATTCCACGACGCTATGAAGGCAATGGAACTACAACAAATTATCCACAACCCGATGCATCAAAAAGGTAACACTCTCAACCTCATCTTCCGTAGCGAGCCCAAAGCCATGGGGAACAGCAATGTAAAGATCACACCGGTCCCTTGGTCTGACCGCCATTTTATCACCTTTACTACCTCACACCACCATATTTCCAATAAGGAAAAAGGCCAGTGGACAAGAAGGCTCAAACCTTACAACAGACCCTTCCAAACTTACAACCGAACCTGACAGACATAGAAGATCTAACTATACACCCGACCTACGGAAACTGAAGCGAACAGAGAGAAGATGGAGGAAATCAAAAAATGAAATGGACAGAGCGACATACATGAATGAGCTTGATAAATACCGCATTGAAACAAATAATGCTAGGAGAGCATACCACCAGAAGATTATAATGTCATCAATTAACAGACCACGTGAGCTGTTTGATATTGTCAAAAGACTAACAAAAACACCAAACTCGGAAAGCCAACTCCCAAACCTTCCACCACAGCAATTGGCAGTGAAGTACAAACAACTCCAACAGCAACCCACCCCACGTACCACAAAAATGTGAACTACCCCCACTAATACCTCAATCATTGCCTGGGGAACATTCAAGAAGACCTCAAAAGAAAGAATTGAAACCATAATATCAATGCTAAATACCACAACCTCACTACTTGACCCATGCCTGGTAGAATGGTTTAAAAAATCAAAAGAAGAGCTGAGTACAACACTAGCAAACATGGTAAACGCATCATTAGAACAAGGAAGAATGCCCACCAACCTAAAAACTTCCATCATACACCCATCCCTTAAGAAACCATAGCTTGACCCACTGGATCCTGCATCATTCAGACCAATAGCAAGCCGACCATTCACCGCAAAGATAATTGAGAAAATAGTCCAACAGCAACTACAAGAACACCTAGAAAACAGCACCACTCTGGACCCGCAGCAACATGGATTCCTCCCCTCACATGGTGTCGAAACCCTCATGATCACTCTCCTAAACACCATCACCAAAGGGATGCAGACCAAACAGTTGGGCTACGCGCTCATCTTTCTGGATATCTCTGCAGCATTTGCGCACTACATCCTACTATCCAGACTACAAGACATTGGAATACAAGACAAAGTACTACAGTTGTTCCATTCATACCTAGACAACAGATTTCAACTCATCCGAACCAGCTCCGCGTCCTCTTCCCCCTTTAAACAAACTCAAGGAATACCCCAAGGTTCATCTCTCTCAGCAACTCTATTCAACATTTATCTCCAACCTCTCTGTGAAATAATACGATCCCACAATATCAACTACCACCTATATGCAGATGGCATCATGCTGTACGGACCAATTACAACAACTGATCCAAATAACCCAAAACTAATTGAATGCTTTAATGATGTCTCAAGATGGCTACAAGAAAACAATCTTACCATAAATTTTAAAAAAACAGAAGCACTGTTCATGACAAAGGACCAATACTTCACTCCCCACCCATCCCTCAACCTATGCACAGCTAAAATAGCAGTACAACCGCACGTAAAATATCTAGGAATCATCCTTGACAAGACACTGTCATTTAAACAGCAGGTTGCAAAAACCACAAGAGCTGTCTACTTCAAAGCAAAAATGGTACAGAGACTCAGAACGCTCATCGAACCACAAGACTTCCGTACAGTTATGCAGGCAATGATATTACCTCACTTAGACTACTGCAATACAATATACCAAGGACTCACCACCGCCACCATCAATCCACTATGGACTGCCCTTAACACCACAGTACGGATCATACAAAGGACAAAGAAACACGAGCACATAACCCCTGTTCTAAGAGATCTGCACATCGTTCCACTAGAAGCACGCATAAAATATAAAGCACTGACCATCATACATAAAGCAATCCACCAACAGCCATCATCTCACCTGCAAACCCTGCTATCCTTGATGAACTCTGGAAGGCCTACTCTGCAGACCTCAAACAATACTCTCGTTGTTTCTCATTATAGAGCAAAATTTAATACTCAAACCTGTAACCATGCATTTGATCTTTATGCACCCTCACTATGGAATGCCCTCCCAAACCTAATCCGCAACAACAAGGTTCTCCCTGCATTCAGAAAGCAGATAAAAACTCTCCTCTTCAGGGAACATCTTGGAACACAGAACAAAGCTACACAAAACAGGCTGAGATAACAGAGAGAACCTGAAATGTAAATAGTACTGAAATGCAAATATGACTGAAGAGAAGGACAACAATGTAAAAGAATGTAAATAACAGAACATCATTGTAAATATGCTATCCCCCCCCCCCTCACTTGTATCTGTTCAATGTACTCTCCACGTGTTGGTTGTAAGCACTTTTTTTAAAAGGCGGTATATAAACATGGCTAAATAAATAAATATATTATTCAAAATCATTAAAACAGCGTAGAAATGCGAGGATTTAAGCATGCAAACGCAACCACCCTCCAAACCCCGCTTCGTCCCTTCCGATTACCCCCATCCTATCCATCTTCCTAGTCCACTCCTCAATCACCTAACCCCTCTCCCTGAAGTACATCACTTAATCTTTTGTTAAACACTCCTTCCTGCATATACACCATGTTAAACTCTTCCTACTTGTTAAACTTATTACACAACCATTATTACTATTACCTTACGTTCTATAGCTTGTTACTTTCTAAGTTATGTACTACCTCCCTCATTGCTTAATGTAAACCATAACATAATGTTCTAATGTTAGGCCTTGTTCATGTTCTCTTTATGTTGACTTTAAGACAAAGCACCAAAGCCGGAACCAACCTCTGCAATTTCCCCCAAGCCATTTCAGGAGAGATGACATGGGAACAGGACAACTGAGGACAGAGGGAGGAATGGAGATCCCACATGGGAGAGTGTATGGAAAGAGATAATGGAAGCCCACAAATGTATGTTTGCCTAGTGCCCAGAGCTATCAGGACACAACAGCTACTTAAGGGAGCTCCATCGGGAGCCATCACACCAGGAGCCGCACCTTCCGAAGAGCATTGGGCCAGGGAGCGGGAAGGAAATCCCCTCCCGGATCATCGGCCCAAGGCCTTTCAGAGACATCAGGACACAACAGCTACTTAAGGGAGTGCCATCGGGTGCCATCACACCAGCAGCCACACCTTCCGAAGGGTATCGGGCCAGGGAGCGGGAAGGAAATCCCCTCCTGGATCATCGGCCCAAGACCTTTCAGAGCCATCAGGACACAACAGCTACTTAATGGAGCACCATCGGGCGTGCCCACGCTTGGCAGGCCCGTGCCTGAGGGCCTAACCAGAGGGCCCTTTGGTGTGGCCCTTAGGCACCAAAAATACCAGGCACAGCAGGATACAGCACTCTGAATCAAGCATAACAGCACCTCCAGAAGACCACCCGGAAGCCTCCTACCCATCAACCAGAGGAAACAAAAGCCTCACACAAGAAACAGACCGGAAACAAACCTACACACAGAATGTAAAGAACTGTGAGTAAAATAACACACAGCACTCAGCAGAACAAAGAAACCACACATATCTCATCCCCTCAGAAAGTTAAGCTCATCGCATACAGTAGTCACTACGCAACAAACCCTAATTACTGCCTACACACACAAGTAAAATGGATAGCACGATACTACTCACACTACTCCTTCTCCTCAAAAATGGTTGCGGGCATGATGGAGAAGCCAAACTACCATCCCACACATATCAGATACCAATTATACAAACAGATAGATATGCAACCTACCAGATACATGCTACTACAAATACAAAACACCATAGCAGACCACAAAGAATAAAACACATAACTTCTACTAGCAATAAAGAAATATACCCCCTATCAAATTACCGCAAGACACCACACTCTCCTGTGCACTAGTCAATGCCTGTTTCATATGGAACAAATTCCACATAATAATGGACTATATACAAAACCAGGACATAGACATCATGTGCATCACCGAAACATGGCTCTCCGATACGGACAATGTACTCATAAATAAAATGGCCTCCCAACAGTATACAATACACAGCTCCACAAGACCTACATGCAGAGGTGTTGGTGTGCTAGTTATTGCAAAGGCACATCTGCAATTCCAAACCACATCCAACGTACGAGCCACAGGAAGCAACATAATAATAGTTTCAAATAAACATCTTGCACTCTGTCTCTTCTACAGAGCCCCAAGCTGAAATGAAGACGAACTCTCCACCATTCTGGAACAAATTTGTTCCCTGACAACCCAAAACAAACTACGCATAGTCCTAGGGGACCCCAACATTCCATCATTATCCACCCAGAATCAAGAGACCTTCATGGAAACAATGGAAGATCTGCAATACATCCAACTAATAAATACTGCAACCCACAAGATGGGAGGCACCCTCGACCTAGTATTTGCACCAAACCAACATTGCAGCAAGAACATAACGCACATAACTGTCACCCCAATCCCTTGGTCAGACCACCATATGATTAACTTCTCTATAAACCAGCCCATGAAGACCTGAACTCCTGAAGCAAATCACAAGGAAAAAAGAAGATTTTGAACCTTCCACAAAGACAAACTCCTAGAAGATGTACTGCCAGAACTGGAGCAAAGCATAACAGATCTTGATACCACCATTGCCAAATGGAACAAAACTCTACATAAAGCAGCAATCACACCACATAAACCAACCCATGACAACAAAATAAAACACTACGCCCCCTGGTATTCAAGAGAAATCAACAAACACAAGAAATGCCTAAGGAAAATGGAAAGGCAATGGATAACAACAAAAAGCCATAACACCTTGACGATATACAAGGAATTGCAAGCCACATACCACAATATGATAAACAGTCACAAGAAGGAATACCACTCAAACCTGATAATGAAATCAATCAACAAACCAAGGAGCTCTTCTCTATAGTATGCAATCTCACAAAAGAACCGACAATAACAGATGATCTAAACTTCATGCCCCCACAAGACCTAGCCAACTATATACAACTCAAATACATACAGAATCCAGTCAAACCAACTAAATCTAATATTCAACATACAATGGATGAATCATTTCACATCCCATCAAGACAGCAACTCAACTCCATCATAACCACCATAAATACAACAACCTTTCCTATTGACCCATGCCCAGTTACATGGATCAAGCAGACAAAAGAATACCTAACATCCCATCTACAAATGATTGTTGAATCCTCACTAACCCAAGGTTACCTCCCCCAGCAACTCAAGAAAGAATCCATTAGACCAATCCTTAAGAACAACAACCTCGACAAGAATGAACTCTTACCGACCAATATCCAGCCTCACCTTCATAACCAAGATAATTGAAAAATGTGCACAGCATCAACTACAGGACCACATAGATACCTACGCCCCACTGGACCCCCACCAATATAGCTTCAAACAAAACCATGGCATAGAAACACTTATTACATCTCTCTTGGACACCCTTATAACAGGCATGGACAACATACACGACGGCTTTGTACTATGTTTCATAGATATCACTGCTGCATTCAACTCAGTAAATCACAACACCCTGCTGCAAAGATTCAGAGATTTGGGGATAAGCAGCACAGTCCTGGATTGGTTCTTCTCACACCTCTCCCACTGTACACAGCAAGTAAGAAGCAAAACCCAACAATCTGAACCCTTCACACAACACCAAGGAGTGCCACAAGGCTCAGCTCTCTCGGCACTGCTATTCAATGTCTACATACAGCCAATATTCAACATTATAAAACAATTCAACGTCCATTACAGAATATATGCAGATGACATCATGATATCACCATAAACATCAAACATCCAGACTACTCACAAATCACAGCATGGTTAGAATCAATGTCAGAATGGCTCAACAATCAAAGCCTTTACATAAACTACAAAAAATCAGAACTGATGCACGTTACCAGAAGTATGATATTCTCACCGCCGAACTCAATAAAAATCTTCAACCATACTATAAGTAATAAACGAGAAATCAGATACCTCGGGGTCACCTTTGACCAGCAGCTCAGCTTCCAGCCACACATCAAAAAGATGACCAGATCAGCCTACCACAAACTCAGAATGCTACGCAATCTCAGACCACTGCTCACTGAAATTGATTTCAGAACTGTATGCCAAGCCATAGTAATGCCTATATTAGATTTCTGTAATGCAATTTACCATGGACTTCCAAAGAAAACAACTCTCCCCTTGCAACTGGTACAAGTGGAGGAGTGGCCTAGTGGTTGGGGCAAGGTACTTCAGGCCAGAAGGTCGGGGGTTCAAATCCCACTAAAGGACAGCAACCTTGGGACGGAAGGACTGTGGTTTCTAGTCCCACAGGTGCTCCTTGTGGTCTTGGGCAAGCCACTTAACCCTCCATAGCCCATGTTCCCTGTAAAATAGTTACCTCCAAGTTATAATGCCCTGCTCAATGTAGTTTCAGTTTGTTCAATGTAAACCATACTGATGCAGAATAGCACAGTATATAAGAGAATATAAATAAAATAAATAAATAAAAACACAGCAGCCAGAATCATCATCAGAACAGCAAAAATACAAACACATAACCCCCATGCTCCATCAGCTGCACTGGCTCCCTGTGGCTGTATGCACCAAGTACAAAAACATAATAAAAATCTTTAAAACACTAAACAACCTCTCTCCAGCAACTCTCCATCCTCTGATAAAGAAGATACCCCCAACCAGAATAAGAAGAGGTACAGACAACAACATCCTAGAGACCTCGCTAAACTTCAAGAAAGCAAACCAATCCACCTGCAATAGAGCCTTCTCCCTGTTTGCACCCCAGCTGTGTAACGATCTCCCCACATCAGCATGTGAAATCAAAGACCTAGTGGATTTTAGAAAGGCAAAAAAACCCACCTTTTCATGGAATACTTTGGAACTGCCCCAGAAGATGATGATTGATAACAAACTGGACCATAAAACACTACTGCAGTTACTGTATATAATTAGCAATTGTTAATTGCCTGTTTACCCCAATTTAACCTCCAAGTTGAATAACCCTGTTCAATGTAAAGCTTGTTGCTATAACTGTTCTATGTAAACCGCTCTGAATGTATGAAAAGGCGGTATAGAAGACCTGTTAAATAAATAAGTGCATGGTAGTTACCGGCTGCTATAATGAATATGAAGTGGCCATCATGCTCTAGGGAGGAGAGTGGGCAGGTTAGGGGTGGAGTGTGGTCTTGTCTTGGAGAGTAAATTGCTGCTAGAATGAGGGCAATTGCTGTGTGCTTACTGGTAATGTGGCAATTAGCGTGAGTGCACATAATGCACCTTTCTGGGTGTACCTGAGTTATGCACGCAACGCATTCTGGTGCTTGATCATTCATTAACTGCTGGGAACTTGCAGGGCATGTCTCCAACAGGTAGCACATAATGGTTTCACTTACCGCACGTTAATTTTGCCACTAATTATGTGGTACGTACAAACCTTTAATAAAAGGGTCCCTAAGTGTCATGGCTAGGGCCACTTAAGGGGGACTAGCAGGAACCAAGTATGTGCTTTGGGTCAAGCGCACTAATACTCAGAGGCCTTCAGGACTTGAAGCACAGGTATCCCTAGAAGGGAGTGGACAGTTAACGATAGGTAGATGAGGAGGCAGGAGAGGTACCAAAGGAGGGACTAATCTAAAATGTCAGGCAGAGGCAGAGTCCAAGAAGAGGCATAAGCCATGGCAGGCAGAATAGGTTTATTATCAATAGACAAGCTGAGATCAAACACCAAGGGGCCCTTTTACTAAAAGTTAATATGCGTTAATTTCATTAACACACATTAGGTGCTATTGCACCCATAGAAATAAAAGGTATCTGGATACTTAACACATAAACTTTATTAATGGGCATTAAAATCTTTAGTAAAAGGGCCCCCAAGAATTATCAAGAGAACAAGGCACTCAGAGCTCCCATAAGAGACCTATTTGAGGGCAGCCAAGACTGAGAGTTTAAGGGTATATATATAGGTGTAGGTGACCAGTCAGTGGAAGCTTTTTACAAGGCCCAATCAGTCCAAGGGATCTTTGGAAGGGACAAAGTGAGTGATATTACTATACATCATAATTCTGAGACAAGCTGTAGTATAAGAGCAGGAAGAGGCCTGAGTCTACTTCATATTTAGGGTCCGGCTCCTAAGAGAAGTGTGTTACACTAGGGAACTACACTCTTGGTCACTTCTTTGAGCGATTACCTTAAGGCAATACAATGACTATACAACTCGCTCCAAATATCTCATAAGTTTAGTTTAACCTTTCGTTGTTACATGTATTCCAACCTACTAAGGTCTCATTGGTTTTCATACTCTGAACTTATCAACCTTATGATGGTGTTTTACATCGGAACCCCAAAGGGAGTCCTTAACTTCACTCTATTCTTTTCTTTAACTCCTCTTCATCCGTTCCATTTCTAAAATCCCAACGTGTTAAGTAAGAATAGAGTGAAGTTAAGTACTCTCTTTGGGGTTCCGATGTAAAACACCATCATAAGGTTGGTAAGTTCAGAGTATGAAAACCAATGTTTATGCCTTACGGAAGGTCATTGATGTCAACAAGCACATAAGTAGGACATATAATATGTCTAAACTGTAGTGCTGTAGGTTGTCTGAGACCTTAGTAGGTTGGAATACATGTAACAACGAAAGATTAAACTAAACTTATGAGATATTTGGAGCGAGTTGTATAGTCATTGTATTGACACTAGGGAACCAGGCATCTAAATGGCAGATGTAATTCAATGTGGACAAGTGCAAAGTGATGCATGTAGGGAAAAATAATCCCAACTAAAGGTGCAAAATTCTGGTTTCAGAGCTGGGAGTCACCATCCAAGAAAATAATTTGTAGTCACTGGGGACAATGCATTGAAATGTTCATGCCAGTGTACCATGGCTGCTAAAAAGAACAAATAGAATTTTAGGGTCTATTCCAAGAGGGATGGAGAACAAATCTGAGACTTTCATGCCTCTGTACAGCTCCGTTCCTAATCCTGTGTGAGCGGTGCAGCTGCATAGGGTGCAAAAAAATAGGGGTGAATTTGGGAATGCCAGCCTCAGCTTCCCCTCATGCTGCCTGCTCTTGCCCTGCCTCTGCATTTTAGGGTGTTTGAATGGCTGGTCTAGTCCCTCCATGCTCTGACACAAACATACGTCAGAGGAGGGGGATCCGGCCAGCATGCAAGCACAGAATTGGAGAGACCTGTGTGGGTTTTTTTTTTTTTCCAGTTGGAGGTTCCGCTGCTGCCACCAAGGGGAACCCTAAAAGCGGTGGTGGCGGGGCAAGTGCAGGCTGGGTGATGAGCCGACTGGAAACCTGAAGGTAAGATGGGGAGATGCTGGCAATGGGGACACCAGATGTGCAAGTCGCACAGTGCGCATTTATGGCCTGGTACGACCCCGCCTCTGTATAGATCTCTGGTACACCGTCACCTTGGGTAGTATGGGCAATTCTGGTCTTCCCATCTCAAAAAGGTTCAGAGAAAGCCAACAAAATGATAAAGGGAATAGAACAGTCAACTAGCAAGTTCAAAATCCATTCATTCAATTTACTTGGCTAATTTGAAACACTCCCACTCCAAACCCCTCCCCCCCATGTGGTGTTTTTTTTTTTTAAGTTCTTTGAATAGTACAGGACATCTGATGATTCTTCATCAAACTTAGATGCCCATTTACTAAAGTGTTTTATGGTTTTTGTACTTTTGCATGTAATGTGCCTTAATGGTCAAAGTTAAGGGATAATGTGCAAAACCTCTGCAAGACATGTAGGAGACCTTTCTAGCACTTAGAGGAAGGCAGCAATACTACTATTGTAAGCCAATGGTTCTTAAATCCTTTGACACTAATATGGAATATTATTAACTGGAATACTCTCCCAGTGGAGGTAGTAGAGATGAGGACAGTATCTGAATTCAAGAAAGCATGGGGCAAACACAGAAGATTTCTAAAGGGAAAGAAGAAACTATAGTAGTTGATATGGAAGGACAGACTAGATAGGCCATATAATCTTTTTCTGCTGACATGTTTCTATGTTCTCTTTATGTGTAAGTAAGTTGCTAATGTGTGTTGAAACCTGTCTTAAAACACCAAACATGATTTAATAAATAGGCCAATTAGTTTTGATAATTTCACACACATCTAGTTGAAAATCTTTGGCCTAAATGTAGCACATGATAAATCTAAATCATGCACATGCTTATCAAGTTTGCTTTCAGATTTTGTAGGCTGACTTTGTTATTCAGCATGAAATAAAATCCTACAGCCAACTCCTGACTTGAAATGACAATCAGATTTAGCACAGCATCATTTGTTAATCTATGATGCTGGTTTGATAATATACTTGCTTGGATTGATAGACAAATTGCTTTATGTGTTCAATAACTCATATTCCTTCTCAACTGTTCCATGGGTTTTAGTAGATAACAAAATGATCCAGAAAGGTATTACAGAGAGCAGCGAAAAATAGGCTTTTTGTCTTTCTTGACAGGATATGCATATTATCAGTACAGATGAGAACCAGGTATTTGCTGCAGTTCAAGAGTGGAACCAAAATGAAACATACAACCTTTATATATCTGATACTCGAGGAGTCTACTTCACACTGGCTTTGGAGAATGTGAAAAGTAGTAGAGGACTCGAGGGGAACATCATCATTGACCTTTATGAGGTACGCGGTCAAGGTTATTCTGTAGCATGCCCTACAGATAAGCATAACATTCTGTTATAATTCCAAGATTTTTCTTGTTTTACATGAGAACAGCATTGCGTACTAAACAGACACAGAGAAAAAGAAGTATAATAATAAGAAAATTGTAAAATACTTAACTGCTTAGTGCATAATGGGAGGAGGACTGAGTGGATAAGGGGCAGAGAGAGGATTTGGACTGCACCTTGTCATTAGCAGGAAGGGAATTGCTACATACTAATTGTGAAAGTTATACTTAGCACTGATACACTTAATACTACTTCAGTGCACCCATGATAATTGTAAATGGCATTATCATGCAGTAAATAATTTTTCCATGTGCAAACTGCAGGAGACATGCTGGGCAGGCCCCCAACAGTGCACGACCTTTGCCCTTACTGCACACCAAGTTTTGTTCTTAGCACACAGTGCAAAAACGTACTGCACTTTAGTAAACATGCTGCTTAGGTGTATATGTTGTCTTTATAAAATAGCCCCAGTATAGGTACTTACTTGGACGTCCTGCTAGGAGACCTGTTATAAAATTAACCTCCATGTGTCTTCTGATTAGAGTTGAAACTATAAAAAAGAAAAACCTTTCACCTGCTTCTATCCACACGCCACTCTAGCCCTACCCCATGCGTTATCCCTGCCCCACTCCCTGTCATACCCCCAACAAATATCTGCAGTGAGGATAGCGGTATAGGCTTCAGTGCCTGAAGCCACATTGGTTGGTGGTAAAGGTTCCATTCTTCAGCCCCTTTTGAGCCATAGCCCCTTCCTCGGTACCCCAAAACACATACTTCCCCATACAGTACTAAATCCAAATATATTCTTCATTCACATGTAGCACGGCCTTACCTGTGTCCTTGTGTTAGGAACCAACCTAGCAGGAGTGCCCCTCAGGCAAGTTCCATCTGAAGATGAGATTTCCCTCCCTTCCCCCAGGAAACCAAAGATAAGTATGTCTGAACAAGTCTGGCTGGCAATATTTACAAACTTTATTGTGATGGGGGCAGTCCAGAGCTGGAACTGAGAGGATACATGTGTTGACTGCTCCCACAGGAGGCACCTTATTTAAGCAGAATTTGGTGCCCACAGCTACTAAAAAATGCCACACGACATGTGCACATTGTAGAGGAGATGTCCAGCAGAAAAAAAACATGAAGCCAGAAAGTGTCTCTTCGATTTTGCTGGATTTGATGAGGCACAAAATGGACCCTCCCATGCTGCATAAATGGCAACTCACAATCAGGCTGAGAAGACCAACCCAATGATGAAGGAATTCCAGGAGTTAGATGATGCAGTCACAAATGTCTGCCACTAAGGAGATACAAGAGGATTTGGAATGTTTAACACAACAGCTTCAACAATCCCAGATGAGCATAGACAGTCTCGAATAGCCAAACTACCACAACAGAAAAGATGACTCCTCAGGTCATTGCCAATAATGCAGCAATACGCAGACTGACTTAGAAGACCTGTTTAACCATAAAAGACGGAACTACATTCAGATTTTGGGGGTACTTTAAGGCCCTGAAGGTTCCAACATCATTGAATTTCTTGAACAAGTTTTACTGCAGCTTTTGAACATTAGTTTTGCCAGTGCCTTGAAAATCAAACAAACCCACCGAGTGCCATCCCCAAAAGCTAAGCATCATAGTCTTTCATAGTTAAAATCCTCAGGTATCTGCCAATGTTGCATATTCCAAAGGCAAGCCTGCACTTTTATATCAAGCATGGAAGATTTTAATTGTGCCTGATCTTGCAAAAGGCACTGCAGCCCAAAGAAAGAATTTCTACTTCTTTGGTAGTCTTTGAAAGACCTTGGGGCTCTCTATGGACTTTGCTATTTTTCCAGAATGCTTGTAAATATGCAAAATGATACCACAAGCTTCACGGAATAGAAAGAGTTCTTAGAGGTGCATAAAATACAGCAATCACTATGGGAGTTTCGATTTACCTGTTTGATTCTGTGGACGTCGTGACCAGGGGCGGCTCTATAATGAGGCCGAGTGAGGTGGTGTCCTCAAGCGACAACTTTTTGGGGGTGGCAAAAATTGCCCCCAAAAAGCCCGCCTCTCTCGACCTTCAAAAAAAAATCCGAGGTAAGGAGCCGCTGCTGCCACGGCAGCAGGCAGAAGGAAGTGCTCCTGTCTCCCTCAGCACGGCTTTACAGAGCCGCGAAGGGAGAGTTACCCTTTCTCATGGCTCTGTTAAGCCCACTGGCGCTGATGGGAAACAGGAAATGCACCGGCAGGCTTAACCGAGCCGCGAGAAAGGGAAATTCTCCCTTTGCGGCTCTGTAAAGCTGCGCTGAGGGAGATAGGAGGGCTCTGCCGGGGCGGCTGCAGAGCACTTCCTTCTGCCTGCTGCCGTGGCGGCAGCGGCTGCTCTCCTCGGATTTTTTTTTTGAAGGTCGAGAGAGGCGGGCTTTTTGGGGGCAAATTTTGCCGCCCCCAAAAAGTTGTCGCTTGAGGACACCGCCTCACTCGGCCTCATTATAGAGCCGCCCCTGGCGGATAGGACTGGTAATGGGCTATGAGGGGGCTAGGACTGGAAATGGGCAGATGGGTTAGGACTTGTAATGAGCAATGGGGGGCTAGGACTGGAAATGGGCTGATGGGGGGGTTAGGACTGGTAATGGGCTATGGGGGGGCTAGAACTGGAAATGGGCCGATGGGGGTTAGGACTTGTAATGAGCAATGGGGGGCTAGGACTGGAAATGGGCTTATGACAGGGTTAGGACTGGATGTGGGCTGATGGGGGGAATAGGATTGGTAATGGGCTATGGGGGGCTAGGACTGGAAATGGGCTGATGGTGGGGGGTTAGGACTGGAAGGGGGCTGATGGGGGTTTAGGACTGGAGGTGGGCTGATGGGGGCGGTTAGGACTGTAAGTGGGCTGATGGGGGGTTAGAACTGGAAATGGGCTGATCGGGAGGGGCTAGAACTGGAAATGGGCTGATGGGGGTTTAAGAATGGAAATAGGCTGATCGGAAGGGGGGGTTAGAACTGAAAATGGACTGCTGGGGGGTTAGAACTGGAAATGGGCTGATTAGGGGGGGCTAGGACATGAAATGGGCTGATGGGGGGGGTTAGGCCTGGTAATGGGCAGATGGGGGCTAGCAATGGAAATGAGCTAGGACTGGTAATGGGCTGATTGGAGGGCTAGGACTAGAGTGGGCTGGGACTGGAAATGGGCTGATGTGGGAGGGGAGGATAGTGCTGATGGCCCGGGAAGAAAACTAGGGCTAGGGCTACAAATGGGCTGATGCAGGAGGATGGTAGAATAGGACCGGAAGGGAGCGGATAATGGGAGGGTCTGCCAGGGGAAGGAGGGGGCATGAAGGGAGCTGACACCTGGGATGTACTGAAGGGGGACTGGAAGGGAGCTGACACTTGGGGATAGGAGTGGTAGGTGTTTGGGTAATGGGGAGGAGGCTGGAAGCGAGCTGACATGCAAATGGCACTGGAAGGGGGGTGGACAGAGGGTAGGGCGACTGGAATCGAGCTGTCTAGGGGGGGGGGGTGGCACCGAGAGTGGACGTGAGCTGATATCTGGGATAGTATTTGGACTAGAAGGGGAAGGAGGGGGACTGGAAGGGAATGGACACCATTTGCAGTCATGGGAATGCAAGGCGGTTGGCACTGGAAGGAACTGGGAGGGAAGGACTGGAAAGGAGGCTGATACTGGGGAGGGGAACTGGAAATGGGTTGATGGAAGGAAGTGAAGAAAACAAAAGAAGACATAAGAAATGGCAGATGGACCATAGACCACAGAAAGAGAGCTAAGAGAAGAAAGGAAAGCTGAAGCCTCAGATCGGGACCAGCATGATCAGAGAATAAAATGGTCAGATGACAAAGGTAGAAAAATAATTTTAATTAATTTTAGAGATTGGACTTTGTGCTATTTTTATATTTTATACAGTATTGGGGAACTGCATCTCTTATTTATCTGATGTTGCACTGCATGTGGACTCTGGCTTCTTGGGGTTTCAGTTTAAATTTAGTCTACATATTTTTATTTTTACTTTAGATTGTGGTTACTTATTCCGTACTTGGTGAGGGTCGATGTTGTGAGTGTGTGACTGAGGTCAGGTATTATGGAGTTTGTACATAAAGATCTATACAGTACTGTAGTAATTTAACTTGTTCATCTTTCAAATAGGTGTATGGATGTTCCAGGGCCCACTGTAGTATTTACAGTGATGCTTTTTTTGGATGGGCTTCTTATGTGAGTTTTGGAAATTTGTGCTGATATAGTATGGTATGGTAGGTCTGCTCTTTGTTGTAGGGTTTTGTATTAGTTCACAATATGCCTGGTACTGGAGAATAGTGGTGGTTGTTGTTAGTGAGATGATCAGAATCAGATTATTTTTTTTTAATATTGAGTTCTGTGGGTGAATGTTCTGGTTCTGCTGTGAACCTATTGTGGATGCAAAATATATGTTGAAAAAGAAAAAGCGAGAACCATAATGCCATAATGCAGTTTATCACAACAAGATAAAAATGAGTGTGCAAACGGGACCGTATCTATACCTGTGCAAGCGGTGCAGTCACACAGGGCGGAAAGGCTTGGGGGCGCATTTCGGCTCTCTGCTGTTGCCTTGCCGCTGCTGACTAGTCAATAGCAGGCAGTCGAAATGCGTGGCCCAAGCCTTTTCGCAGTACTTTAAGCATGACTGGTCCCTCCCTCCTCAGACGCGATGTCAGAGTAGGGAGGGACAGATCAGCTTAAAGTGCCGGTGCCTTTCAGATTGGGCGCATGCCCCCTCCTCCTCCCCATACCTCTGTCCAGCGCTTCCTGCTCTTTCCCTGCTATCAGCACCACCGTGAAAAAAACAGAGGGCGACAGCAGTAGGGAAAGAGCAGGCAGCGCTAGACGGGCGTATGAGGGGATAGGGGGGGGGCATGCGCCCAAGTCGCATAGGGTGCGATTGCAGCTCAATACGGCCCTCTGTGCAAACATCTTACATTTCCTCCATATAATCTAATCAGCTTTTTGGTTTGGTTGAGTCTCTGATTGGATTTCTGAAAAAGCCCCACCCCCCTCTAAAGTGTGTGTGTGTGTGGGGGGGGGCACCTTTTCATACATCGCCTCAGGCAGCAGATTGCCTTGAGCCGCCCCTGGTCATGGCCATCTAGGGCAGCCAGGGTAGAGCATCAGAGGCCATAAGCAAAGAATGATGACCAAAAACGATACTGCATCTGGTAATCAGAGGCAGAGACATTTCTTCCTGTAATAGACTACAAGAATCCTGGTGCTTTTCAGCCTTGCTATTGGAAAATTTCTCTACTGCTGTCTGCATCTTGATTTATATCCTTTCCTATGCCGTCGATTATTGTTGTTCTCGTATATGAGCAAAAAAAGGAGCAAGGGTATTGTAATTGAGAGAAAATCCTTTATTCTGCCCGACATGACCATGTTTCAACGAAGAATGCCTGCGTCAGCAAGCTAACAGAAACCATGCTGATGGTTACTATTGATATTTACTAGTGCTAGATATATCTGTCCCTCATGAAGGCATTCCTCGCCAAAACATGGCTGTGTTGGACATAAAAAAGGATTTTCTCTCAATTACAATACCCTTGCTCCTTTTTTTTCTTTTTGTGGGAGTGTCCTTTCTTATGTAGATGAGCCCATTATATGCTCATGTGGGAAGATGCTATTGCTACTGGTGCACATACTTTCTATGCTCAACAGATAGTAGAATATGGGCCTGATCTTCTTTGTTAAAAAGTCACTATGATGTACTTGTATAAATGCTGGAGTGTGGATGGTTTAAATAATACGTTCATGAGTGCTGGTGTAAACTTAGGGGCATGTTTACTAAACTGCAGTGACGTAGCAGCGGCTACGTTAAGGCACGTTATGTAATGTTAAGGTGCCTTAACATAATGTAACGTTAATGCGCCTTAACATTACATAATGCTCCTTAACATTCCCAACTGCGGTAAGTCCCGCAGAGGGTGGAGAGAGGGTGGAGAGAAGGGGTCAATGGGCAGAGAGTGGGCGGGGAGAGGCCCCTTCCACACTAACGTGGAGAAATTAAGGGCTGAATCCTAACGCAATTGAAAACCTGTCATTAGCACACATTTGCAAGAGAGAGAAACCATTTCAGTGTCAGCAATGTACAGCATAGGCAGGGAGCGCAAGAAAGGTGATAGTAGTGCTACATTTGCAGCAACAGCATAGTGCCCTGTTATGAAAGGCCACTATGGTGATGGCGCAAATGGGGCATGGGGGCTGCAGGCGGGACATGCAGTGGTGGCTACTGGGGCACAGAGTGGACTAGGCAGTTGCCGAGGTGGCACATAGGAACGCAGAAAATGGAAATCAGCAAGACAGCAACCGACCATGAGTCTGTGTCCCACAGTGTCCCATCCAGGAGATATCACCCAGCAGGCACCCCAAGGGGCGCATAACATTGACAGGCAGTGCCGGGGGAAGTGTGGACATCTATGTAGGCACCCCTACCCCGGAACTCACACCTTAGGCAGCTGCCTATCTGCCCCCCTGGATGGCCTGGGATGGCGCACCACCGGCACCGACAGCATATGGTCATGGCGGCTTGGCAGAGGGGGTGGGTGATTGTACTGGAGGGAGCAGTGGCACCCGCCTGCAGTGAACCTAGGCCATGCCCTGTACCAGTACGTGGTGTGCAGTGCAACAGAAGAGGTCTGGCCGAGGAACGTAAGGGTAGCACCAGGGTCCACTATGCTGCTGTGGCAACAGTGTGGTGCCGTACACTCAGCCAGCATGTCCAAGAGCAGAGGATCAGAGGTTCAGAGGCTCAGGTCCCATCTGTGGATCCTGAAGAGCATCTCCTCATAGTTTTAGCCCACAATGCAGCCACAACAACAACATGGGCAAACTCCAACGCAGTGGTGCACAGGGGTACGGACAACCACTCACAAGGGCTCCACTATCCACAGCTTCATGGAGTGTCAGGCTGTTGGCCCCAGCACAGAGCTGCAGTTATCACCAGAGCACTGCTACTACCCCCTGCACAGATTAGCAATGTCAGCACTGTGATCAGGACCAGTGCAGCGGGTAGGGTTGTCAACCACCTCCATCTCTGCACAATGCTGAGATAGGTGTGGGAGTGTGCGTATGTCTTTCCATTGTTTTGTGTCTGCCAACACCTCACTGAGCCCACATTGCTCACACTGCTTCCAGCGTTAGCCTGAATATGTGCATAATGAGGAGCAAGGTATTGTGGGAATGGCCCAGACAGCGGCGGATTGGCCAGGATGCATCTTGTAGGGGTTAGGGGGTTAGGGATATGTTCCTTGTTTCATAATCACTCAATGGCCCTGATAAATGTCTGCTCTAATAAAAATATATGTCAACCAGGCTGCTATATTGTGAGCAGGAAGAAAACTTAGGCCAGCATAAGGAGAAACCATATAAGGAAATATCATAAGCCTTAGCAATGCATATGTCTGGACTGGATGGTTCATAATCACTCAATGGCCCTGATAAATGTCTGCTCTAATAAAAATATATGTCAACCGGGAACATATCCCTAACCCCTACAATCTGCACAGGGTGGAGGGCAATGGCTGGGACACTGTAGTGCTCGACCACCACCTGCATGGACAGGGTGGCCACAGCATGTCACGCTGGGGGGGGGGCACTCTCACTCTGACCGAGCAGTGACCATGGCATGTCTGTGTTCCCACATAGTGCTACACATTATTTGTTTCCAGTGATATCTGCGTGTTCCCGGTTTTGGGGCCCAATCACGGAGATACCTGTTTGGTGTCTGTGCTGTGCATCCCACCTCTGGGTGCACAGGGCTCCCCTGTGAGCATGCACTATGGCCTGGTTAGTGGGCTGTCTGTAGTTTGTTTGTGCATGGTGGGAACACCTTGTAGGATGCTGCAGGTGCAGTCTGACTGTGCTGTCTGTTGATGAATGCCAGACCATGGCGTGGTGCAATTGAGCCTTCCCCTGCCTACCCCAAGCATCATTGCTGGTCTGCAATGGTCACAGGTATGGCACTGGCCCAGCAGCCCTGGAGGGCTGTCATCTGCCAGCAGGACTGTGGTTGCTGGTACTGTAGCCATTCTGCAGGGTGCAGGCACCTGTCCCACCACACCCTCATCTACAAAAGGGGTGAGTGAGGCCCCTTGGAGTATATAGCACATACCACTTAGACCCATAGTGGCAGTGCTATATAGCCCTCATGCGAGTCTAGACACCCCACTGCCCTGATAACAGGTACCCATGGCAGCCAGACCTTAACACCAGGTATGCACTAATCTAGGTGGTTTCTGGTCCCACAGGGCCACATGTGATTGCAGAACACAGCTGGAACAGATGTATCTTTGGTTTCACTGCTGGGAACACCTGTCACACACTGGCAGTGCTGGGGATGTGCAGTAGGACCTATCTCTAGCACCACATGTACTGTGGACCTAGTGCTGAGCGCCCATCCTATCCCCCAAGGTGAGCACGGAACCTGTACAATGGCATGGTCTGCAGCTACTCTGTGCCAGTATCACGCACTGTCAGTCCATCTTACCACGCTGCCATACCGGGGAGGTGCAGATCCCATTTGGTGGTCAGCTGTAGGCCACTGTTCTGCATGTGCAATGCATCATGATGCTGGTGGGGTTACCCTATCCTGATACACAGAGCAGACGGATTGTGCAGTGACCTGCAGTCCTTCTGTACCCAGCCATTGCTGTGCAACAGGCCATAGAGGTATAGCCTACTGGTTAGTACACTGACGTTCTAGGTGGAGGTCATGGGTTCAATTCCTCATTCTTCTCTCCTGTCCATGGCAGATTTTTTGCTTGCCTGTAACAGTCATATCTTTTCAGATCCGTGCTGTCAGCCCATTGTACCCTCACCACAGTTGCCAGCAATCCCTATAAGGCGTTATAAGGTTCCTAATTAGGCACAGTACAAGGCACGTTACAAGGCACCTTATTAGGCACAGTACAAGGCACGTTATAAGGCACGTGCCTAATAAGGTGCCTTATAACGTGCCTTATAACGCAACTTATAACATGCGTTGCCTGACACGGCTTGCCATAATGATGCCCCGCCCATGCCTTTATATGGGCATCTGTATCTTTACCGCAGAACCTAATGCAAGTGACATTACCACAGTTTAGTAAACATGCCCCTTAGAGTGAGTGGTATAGGTGTGGTTTATTTGGTAGGGTGAATGCTGGATGTCATAATGTAGGTTGAATGGTAGAGTGTGAATGATTTCTTAGTGGGGAGAGTATCTGGATGTACTACTATTGATCATTTGTATAGCACTACAAGGTGTACACAGCGCTATACAGACTCATGTAAACGACGGTCTCTGTTCATCAGAGCTTAGAGTCTAGTCAAGACAGATAATACAACAGCTGTGGACAAGGCTACATTTATGGAAATGGTAAGGAAACAAAGAGACTAAGCGGATCAGGATCCAAAAGTAGCCTCGAAGAAGTGAGTTTTCAGCCTGGATTTAAAAAGGGACAGAGATGAAGGCTGACATACAGGCTTAGGTAGCTTGTTCCAGGCATACGGAGCAGCAAGGTGAAAGGATCAAAGTCTGAAGTTGGCAGTAGAAGAGAAGGACACAGATAGAAATGATCTGCCAGAAGAGTGAAGTTCCCAAGGAGGGGTGTAGGGAGAGATAAGAGAGGAAAGGTAGTGAGAAGCAGCAGAATGAGTGCACTTATAGGTCAGTAGGAGACGTTTGACCTGGATATGGAAACGGTTAGCGAACCAATGAAGCAACTTGAGAAGAGGGGTTATATGAGCATGTTGAGGCTGGCAGAAGATTAGCTGCACAGCTGAGTTTTGAACAGATTGAAGGGGAGAGGGATGATACAGAGAGAGACCAGCAAGGAGGACGTTGCAATAGTCTAGACGGGAGGTGACAAAAAGTGGATAAGTGTCTTAGTAGTGTGTTCAAAAAGGAAGGGGCAAATTTTGCTGATGTTATAGAGAAAGGTTTTAGCTGTCAGTTGGATGTGTGGGGAGAAGGAGAGGGAGGAGTTAAAGACAACCCCAAGGTTGCGAACTGAGGAAACAGAGAAGAGTAGAGCATTATCCACAGAGAATGAGAAAGGACGAAGGGGGGAGGGAAAATAAAAAGCTCGGTTTTGGCCATGTTCAATTTCAAATGGCGGTGAGACATCCAAATAGCAATGTCAGATAGGCAGGCAGAGATCCGTGCCTGGATTGCTGGAGAGATTTCAGATGTAGAGAGGTAGATCTGAGAATCATTAGTGTAAAGATGGTACTGAACGCCTTGGGAGGAGATGAGCATACCAAGTGACTGGGTATGGAGAGAGAAAAGGAGTGTGATACTCCAATTGACAGCAGGATAGCAGTAGAGGGAACTCCACCAGAAGAATCACTGAAAGTACGATGGGAGAGATAAGAAGAGAACCAGGATAGCACAGAGCCCTTAAAACCAAGTGAGGACAAGGAATCGAGGAGAAGGTGGTGGGTCAACAGTGTCAAAAGCAGCAGAAAAGTCAAAAAGGATGAGGATTGAGTAAAGGCCCTAGGATTTTGTCAGGAACAGGCCACTTGAGACTTTGGCAGGAGCTGTTTTAGTAGACTATAAAGGACAAAAGCCAGATTGTAAAGGATCCAGAAGGGCTTGAGAGGAAAGTCACGGCAATGGCAGTGAACAGCACATTTAAGTAGTTTAGAAATGAAGGGGAGGAGGACAGTAAGAGTGCTGTGGTTCATTTAATGTGTGTAAGCTTGGTATTACTCGAGAACCATGGTGTGTAAATGGATGGCTCTCTGAGCAACCCCTGTAGGGTTGCTAGGCTTACTAATAGGGTTGAGGGTTACGGTTTGGAGATTGGAAGTATGGGAAAGAAGGAATGGTTAGTTAAAATGTTGTATCACATTGGTATCTATGAATATGGTATGCTGGAAGGGTCCATCTGACCTATGACTGCAATGAAAATTATGTCTCTGAATGTCAATGGGTTAAATCATCCCAGAATACTTTTAACTGTTTAGAAAGTCTCAATGCTGATATTTTGTTTATATAAAGCATATTTTTATTTAATCCACCTGTCCAAAGTTTAAGATAAAGTGGGTTACACGACACTTCTCTTTTCTTGTTTATGGCTGGAGAATAGATGTCTTTACACTCAGCTGTCTGGTACATTTAAATTTTTCCATTCCAACCATCTGTCCCACCCTGTGGGACATATGAAAAACATACGAGTTTTTGGCCCATAAGTCCAACATGACTGGTTACTATAGAATATGTATGTCATACTGGCTGTAATTTGGCCAGTTTCTTGTTAAATTTATTTTGATCTTGCATGAGCGACATAGAAAATGTATCTGACTGGAAAGGGTTAATAAAGAGTTTGCTGCAAGTGAATGTGCTTAGCTAGCAATCATATACCCAGGGTAGAGGGGAAGCAGCTGAGCTATCTATTAATGTCAAGGCTTATTTAATTATTTAATTATGCCTCTCTTTGTTCCTAGTAGAAATAAGGCTTCATTTGTTACTGAAATTGGAAAGCGAATAATGGAGGCTTCTGTTGAAAAGAAGATATTTGCTGGAGTCTTTAATACAGTATTCCTCCAGACCTTTTGCTGCATTGGCAGTCTGACTGCAAGGTGTCAAAAAACAAAGTATAGACAGAATTTAAGAATGTGATATCTGTAGTAGGATTAACCAATGTACAGAGTTCCTTAATCTGACTGGCCATGAATATTCTTATCATTCAACTTCCCATCGCGCTTCTACCTGGATTGATTGCATTTTGATTTCTAATTCCAGCATGGCAGCTGTATTTGATATAAAATTACATCCCATATTAATATATGATCATGTTGCAGTGTCTTTTCAAATTAAAACTGATTCACTGAGAAGGAAATCACACCCTTGAAGGTTGAATAATAGATTTCTTTCTGATCTATGATTTTGTGATAAAATGAGAGCATTTATCAAATAATTCTTTCTGACTAATGATATACTAAGGAGGTTGATCTTTCTGTGACCTGGGAGGCCTTTAAAGCTATACTAAGGGGCGAGATCATTAGTTGTGCTGCATGGAGGAGAAAGCTGGGAGCAGCGGAAGATCCGCCACTTAAAAAAGGAGTTTCTGCTGTTTGAAATATAGCACATTAAATATCAAACCAGCGCCAACTTTAACAAATTAATTCAATTGAAATGCCAACACAATAAGCTCGCAAGTCAACAAGCTAGCTAAGACTAATTTGTTCAGAAGTCTGGTTACTGTATGGAGGTGGGGGTGGGGGGTGATAAGACAGGTGCTTTATTGGCAATGTACTTTAAAATATGCAAACAGAGGCAAAGGATTATATCCATTTTTGATAGTAAAGATCAGTTGGTTTACACTGAAGAGAAGATTGTATAGGCATTCATAGCATATTATATCAAGTTTTTTCAGTCCAGTTGTGGAGATGCCAATGAAGCAAGTACACTATTTCTTCAGGGTTTGCAAGGCCCAACCTTGTCAGAGGCAGATAAACTAATAGTTGGTGCCTCTATAACCGTGCAGGAGGTCATGGAAGTTGTGAAAGGATTGCCGGTAACAAAGCACCGAGATGGATGACTTGACAATTGAGTTCTATCATTGTTTTGGTGAGATAATGACCTCACAATTGCAAAAGTTGTTTCAGTTTTTGCATGTTAATATGGAACATGG
Organism: Ichthyophis bannanicus; assembly: GCA_033557465.1. Taxonomy (NCBI): domain Eukaryota; kingdom Metazoa; phylum Chordata; class Amphibia; order Gymnophiona; family Ichthyophiidae; genus Ichthyophis; species Ichthyophis bannanicus. The sequence continues at coordinate 950,970,340 of CM066034.1, forward strand.
GGTAAATTTGCAGAGGCCACTATAACTCTGCTGCCCAAGCTTAGACGGGATGCTCAACATGTAGAAAATTACTGACCAATTTCATTCCTCATAGACTAAACTCCTAGCTAAGCTCTTGACCACCCATTTGAAGGTTCATAATATTTTAAAAAACCCTCTCACCTCTTTTGTAAATAACTTATACTAAAGGATCATCAACATTCATAAGTATTTGCATACCTTACAACCTTAGTCCATACAGTTGTGGTCAATATTATTGGTAGCCTTGCATTTTATGTATGTTGTGTACAATATCTCTAGAAATAATTGCAAATATTCCAACTGTACAGTTGTGGTCAACATTATTGACACCATTGCATTTCAACCCCTTATTGTCCAATATCTCCTAAAATAAAAGTGGCCAGTGAAATGGCTTTGGACAAGACCAATTAAAAAGGAAATAGTATAAAAACTGGGACATTGCCAGGACTGACTACCTTTTCAAAAAGAGCCCTGGATGTTTATTTTCATACTTCAACACTTTTTTCCATTTGAGTCTGTTGATGCTATTAAGTAGGCCTGGATGCCTATTAGGTTAGCTCTATGGGGCTGATTTTATAAGGGACATTGTTGTGATGTCCATACTCATCAAACATCTTTCTAATTTGACCTCTGTCTTCAATTGGAATTGAATCCAATTACCCAACCATCTAAAGGCAGGACTGTCCCTACACATGTGCAGGCATGTTGTTGGCAATGGGCCCTGCTTCATAGGGGGTCCCACACCAACCTCATGCTGTACCCATGCAGGGTCTGAGCCTCTTTTTGTCCATGTTGCCACTTTAATAGATGAGCCAGTGAGGGACTGGCTTGGGGGCACAACCTTTAAGGGTGCCAGAAGCCTCTTTCACTGATTCACCCTTTAAAGCAGCTGAGCACAGCCAGGGGAGCATTCTCTTTTGCTCCCGTGCCTGTGCTGCTTTAAGAGCCACTGGAATGCAATGTTCCTAAAGGTAGTAGAAAGCATTTCCTGTTTCTTGCAAGAAACAGGAAATGCTTGTTCTAACTTTAGAAATTTATTTATTATTTATTTATTTAGCACACATTTATATACCGCTCTTTCCCAAGTATCAAGTGCGGTTTACAATGAACAGAAAAAATTCAAGGTACATGATTAATCATATCCTAGTCGTTTACAGGGAACAGATTTAAATTTTTACATTTAACAGTATAATTAAAATGCAGTGGTCCAGCAGCTCTTAAGGCAGTACAGTTGCGAGACCAAAGGAGAATACTCCCCCAGCTGTAAAAGTAAGAGGTGAGTGGTGACCAGTGCTGACCAATGCTGGGGAGAGGCAGGCTCAGACTGTGGAGGGTGGGAGGAGGTGGGAGGACTGGAAGGGAGCCTACACTGAGGATGGGACTGGAACTGGGATTGGGACTGGAACTGGGACTGGACAATTGGGGAAGGGGACTGTGATTGTAAGGGAGCTGACATAAGATGGTTCTGGGACTGGAAGAGGGCTATACAGGGGGGGCTGGGACTGGAAAGGAGCTGATACCGGTGTGTACTGGGACTGGAGTGGAGCTATTCAGTGGGGAGAGGGATTAGGCTGTAAGGGAGTTGACACGGGATAGTATTGGGATTGGAAGGGGGCTAGATGGAAGGGGGGGACTGTAAGGGAGCTGACACTGGGAATGGTACTGGGACTGGAAGGTGGCTAAGCAGTCGTGGGGGAGTGAGACAGTAAGGGAGCTGACTAGGGATAGTGCTTGGACTAAAAGGGGCTAGACAGTGGGGAAGTTAGACTGGAACTGGAAGAGAGATAGCACTAGGTAGCTGGGAATGCAAGCAACTGCATTGTCAATGGGAACAGAATGGGACCAGACAGTGTGGGTGGACTGGGACAAGAAGGGGGCTTTCTCTGAGTAAAGTACCTAGAACAGGAATAAGCTAAACGGTGGGGGCGGGGACTGGGACTGGAAGGGTGCAGAGGGATAATCATAAATATTTGAGGTGGCAAAATCAAGGACTTGGGAAGGAGGTGCAGAGGCTAAGTGAGAGCAGAGGCAGGATGAGGTCATAAGGGACAGCAGTGCAGGATTCAGGCAGTAAACAATGTGAAGGAAAGCAAGGGAGGAATCAATATTATGGATTTGAGGGAAGGGGAATGCAGAGGAGTAGGAGACAGAGTCAGGAACCAGAGATGGGAGATGATGAGGACAAAAGACTGAGTTGGAATTTGGAGACAACAGGACCCTATTAATTGCTAGATATGAGGGAGAGTGTGGGGTGGAGGTAAGAGAATAGGAATGAAAGGTTGGGGGAGGTTGAGACCTGATGTGAATAATCCAGAGGACTTGAGAGAGGATGAGAGATATAAAAAGGGCTGGATCTCTGAAGAAGGAGAGAGAGGGTAGAAATGTGACTGGGCAGATGATGAAAGCATAGTAGGGGCTGAGAGACTAAAGAATGGGCTGGGGCTAGGGAGGCATGAATGACAGAGAAGGGGCTAGGCTGGCAACAGGATCAGAGGCAGAGGATGACAGATGAAGGCTGAGGGAGTGAGAATAGAGGAAATAGGGAACTAGGGAATGGATAATGGTAGAGAGGATACAGAAAGCAGGGGAAGGAGAGAGACAATGATGGCAATGGGAGCACTAGAGAGGGGGTAAGAATGTGAGATGGAAAACTGGTAGAAAAGTGAGAGGTAAAAAGTGTGAAAAGTAGGAGTGGAAAGTGAGGAGTAAAATCTGGATATTTATTTACATTCTCTTATATACCGCGCTATTCTGCATCAGTGCGGTTTACATTAAACAAACTGAAATTACATTGAACAGGGCATTATAACTTGGAGGTAACTATTTTACAGGGAACATGGGCTATGGAGGGTTAAGTGGTTTGCCCAAGACCACAAGGAGCACCTGTGGGACTAGAAACCCCAGTCCTTCCGGCCCAAGGTTGCTGTCCTCTAGTGGGATTTGAACCCCTGACCTTCTGGCCTGAAGTACCTTGCCCCAACCACTAGGCCACTCCTCCACTCCAGTGGATATCAGTGGATAGGGAGGCAGAGGAGAGAGGAAAGGAAAAAAGATAAAGGAAAGAACAAGGAAGAAAGAAAAGAAGGCAAAAGGAGAGAAAATAAATGGAGACAAAAAGAATATGGAAAAGAGATTGGAATCAGTTCAGTCAAAAAATAAATTGGTCAGACAACAAAGGTAGAAAAAATAATTTTATTTTCAATTTAGTGTTTCACATATGTCAGTTTCTTAATTAACATGCTGTCTTTATATGCATCTCTTTCTGCTTCACTGCATGCAGTGCCTGGCGTCTTGGGGGTTCAGTTGAAATTTTGTCTATATATATATTTTTTTTGCTGAGTGTCTATGTTCTAAATGTGAGATTGAGGCCAGGTAATGTTAGCAACGAGTTTCTATATAAGGCTCTGTAGTACTCTGGCTTGTTCAGTTGTCCTGGGGGATGTAGGATTTTCTAGGGTTCACAGGAATATTTATGATGTTGCCCGTTTCTAGGTAGACTCTTTGTTATAGGAATTTTGGAAGTTAATTCTGATATGGAATAGTAGATTTGGGGCAATTTCTCCAAATGGGTTAATTTTGCACATAAACTAAAAAAGCCAACTGCCAAAGGCTTAAGTAAATAACTACACACTAACACCCTTAATAAATACCATGTAATCACTAATATTCAAAAACCTATTTAATCACTTCTTTAACATATGTTTATTACACAACTTAATAAGGCTTATAAGACCTCAGGATGGCCTCACCCCTACATGTGGCAAAACTAGTCACCATAGGGTTAAAAGCAGACGCTTACATCATAGGTCACTAACCTTCTTATTGTTGTTGTTGTTGTTGTTAAGTGCTGTCGAGTCGGAGTCGACTCATGGCGACCCTCTGGATAGCTATCCTAAATTGTGTTCGGTCTTGAGTCAGGCGGCTCATTGTTGACAGACTGGTATCCGTAGCTGCTGTTATTGTATCGATCCATCTCATTGCTGGCCTTCCTCTTTTGCGTTGACCTTCTATCTTGCCAAGCATGATGTCTTTCTCTAATGATCTCTCATAAGAACATAAGAACATAAGATATGCCATACTGGGTCAGACCAAGGTCCATCAAGCCCAGTATTCTGTTTCCAACAGTGGCCAATCTAGGTCATATGTACCTAGCAGTTTCCCCAAGAGACACAAGTTCCACAATGCTTGTATTGGGTCAAGCATTTATATCTTCGGTCACTTCTTAATAATGGTTTATGGACCTTTCCTCCAGGAACTTGTCCAAACCTTTTTTAAACCCAGCTACACTAACAGCCTTTACTACTTCCTCCGGTAACACATTCCAGAGTTTGATTACACGTTGAGTGAAAAAATATTTTCTTTTATTAGTCTTAAATAGTTTACCCTGTAGCTTCATTGCATGTCCCCTAGCCTTTCTATATTCTGATAAGGTAAACAATCGATCTACGTTTACCCGTTCCACTCCATTCATTAATTTATAGACTTCTATCATATCTCCCCTCAGCTGTCTCTTTTCCAGGTTAAAGAGCCCTAACCTTTTTAGCCTTTCTTCATAGGAGTATCCTTCCATCCCCTTTACCATTTTGGTGGCTCTTCTCTGAACCTTTTCTAAAATCGCTATATCCTTTTTAAGATACGGCGACCAGAATTGCACACAATATTCAAGGCGCGGTCTCACCATGGAACGATATAGAGGCATTATAATATCTTTTGTTTTATTTTCCATTCCTTTCCTTATCATACCTAGCATTCTATTTGCTCTCTTGGCCGCCGCTGCAAACTGGGTCGAGGGTTTTAACATGGTATCTACAATGACGCCTAAATCTTTTTGCTGGGTGGTGGTTCCTAATGTGGAACCTTGCATCGTGTAACCATAGTTTGGGTTGTTCTTCCCTAGGTGCATAACCTTGCACTTGTCCACATTAAATTTCATCTGCCATTTTGATGCCCAGTCTTCCAATTTATCAAGATCCTCTTGCAATTTTTCACAATCCTCTTGGGTTTTAACAACTTTAAATAGTTTTGTGTCATCTGCAAATTTGATAACCTCACTCGTTATTCCACTTTCCAGGTCATTTATGAATATGTCAAAAAGCAGCGGACCCAGCACAGATCCCTGGGGTACACCACTATTCACCTTTCTCCATTGGGAAAATTGGCCATTTAGCCCAACCCTCTGCTTTCTATCTTTTAACCAGTTCCTGATCCACAGTAGTACACTGCCTCCTATCCCATGACTCTTTAGTTTTGCCAAAAGTCTCTGATGAGGGACCTTGTCAAAGGCTTTCTGAAAGTCCATATACACAATATCAACCGACTCACCTTTGTCCACCTGTTTATTCACTCCTTCAAAAAAACATAACAGATTAGTAAGACAAGATCTTCCTTGTCTAAAGCCATGTTGGCTGTCTCCCATTAGGTTGTGACTATCTACATGCTGAGTAATTTTATTCTTCATGATGGTTTCTACCATTTTTCCCGGTACTGACGTCAGGCTCACCGGTCTGTAGTTTCCCGGATCACCCCTGGAACCCTTTTTAAAAATTGGTGTTACATTGGCGATCCTCCAATCTTCAGGTATTAGAGATGATTTTAATGATAGTTCACAGATTACTGATAGCAGGTCTGCAATCTCATATTTCAGTTCTTTCAACACCCTTGGATGTATACCATCCGGCCCAGGTGATTTGCTACTCTTCAGTTTATCTAATAGTTGTAAGACATCTTCCCGATGTATCGATATTTCCTTCAATTCTTCCGCACCTTTAAATACCACTTCAGTCATGGGTAACATCCCTACATCTTCCTCAGTAAAGACCGAAGCAAAGAATTCATTCAGTCTCTCCGCTATCGCCTTGTCGCCTCTTAGTGCTCCTTTAACCCCTTTATCATCTAATGGACCAACTGACTCTTTACAGGTGTTTTGCTACGAATGTACTTGAAAAGGTCTTTATTTCGCGTTTTTGCTTCCTCAGCAAGCTTCTTCTCAAATTCTCTCTTTGTCTGCCTTATCAATGCCTTGCATTTGACTTGCCAGTGCTTGTGCTGTTTCCAGGTTTCGTCATTTGGCTCTTTTTTCCATTTCCTGAAAGATGCTTTTTTGGCGCATGATGTGTCCAAAGTATGAAAGTCGAAGTCTTGTCTTCTGAGCTTCTAAAGAAAGCTTAGGTTTGATCTCCTCTAGTACCGACTGGTTTGTTCTTCGGGCAGTCCATGGTATACACAGTATTCGTTGCCAGCACCATAATTCAAAGGCATCAATTTTCTTCCTGTCTGTCTTTTTCACTGTCCAGCTTTCACATCCATATGATGTTATTGAAAATACCATGGTTTGAACAAGTCAAATCTTTGTATGGAGAGAGACCTCTCTGCTCTTGAGAATCTTATCTAGGTCTTTCATAGCCATTCTGCCAAGAGCAATGTGATTTCTTGACTGCTTGTTGCTTCTTTATTGATAGTTGATCCAAGTAGGTTAAAGTTGTTCACGATTTCAATTTCTTCTCCTTCAACGATAAACCTGTTGATTATGTTAGTTGTCATGATCTTTGTCTTCTTTACATTAAGGTGCAGGCCCATTTTGAGACTATGTTCTATGATTGTGAGAAGCAAATGTTTCAGATCATCATGGAGGAGGAGGAGTGGCCAAGTGGTTGGGGCAAGGTACTTCAGGCCAGAAGGTCAGGGGTTCAAATCCCACTAGAGGACAGCAACCTTGGGCCGGAAGGACTGGGGTTTCTAGTCCCACAGGTGCTCCTTGTGGTTTTGGGCAAGCCACTTAACCCTCCATAGCCCATGTTCTCTGTGTGCTGTGCTTTCCTGTCTAATCAATGTGTTTATACCTCAAAAAAATTTCCTGTCATGATTTGACAATTTCCAATCTGTAATCAAACCGCTGCTGATCGCTGGAAGTAGCGGTATACAAATGTATACTAAATAAATAAATCTTCAATTTCAGCCAGTAATGAGAAATCATCAGCATAGCGAAGGTTGTTGATGAGTCTTCCACCAATCTTCACACCTCTGTTGTCTTCATACAATCCTGCTTCTCTGATGATTTGTTCTGCATATAAATTAAACAGGTAGGGGGAAAGTATGCAGCCTTGTCTTACACCTTTGCTTATTTTAAACCATTCTGTTTCTCCTTGTTCCGTTCAAACTGTTGCATCTTGATCAATGTACAGATTGTGCAAGAGTACGATCAGGTGTTCTGGTATATCCATGCTTGTTAATGTGGCCTAGAGTTTCTCATGGTTTACACAGTCAAAAGCCTTGCTATAGTCGATAAAGCACAAATAGATATCCTCTTGGTATTCTTTAGCGTTTTCAAGGATCCATCTCACATCCGCAATGATGTCTCTCGTTCCTCGCCCTTTCCTGAACCCTGCTTGCACTTCAGGTAGTTCTTGTTCTAGGTATGGTTGTAGTCTCTTTTGAATAATCTTCAGTTATGAATGTTATATTTATATCTTACACAATTTCATTAGTATAATCAAAACTGCCATTAACCAAAAAAGTACTTTTAGGGATTCACCAAGTTTTTATACAAACTCAAATGTGTCTGCATTCCGATATGAAACTGGAGCCCATGGATCATCAGTTTGTTTTCCTACAAAAAATAGGGAAAACTCTCCTCAAACAGAATTATCAATACACCTTTAAGTAAATATTTATCCACTTATCTGAATAATCCACAGATTTCAGCCCATGTCAGTAACCAAACGCCCATTTCAGCTACAACTGCCAAGTTGCATTCGCCGAACAACCCAAGGTGTCCACTGTTGCGGCAAAGAATACATATGCCCAATCGGACACAAAAGGTGTCTACACACATTTCAAACATCAGGCAAAAAAACCTTCCACCACAATTGCATCAGCAGCATCTGACATCAACTGCTTTTAAAGGAACTTCTTACCGGTTGATTCACTCACAATAGCTGATGTAATTCCTTACACACAACTTAATTCCCAACTCTACAAAACACCAAAATTTTAAAAAAGAAGAAAACAGATTGGAACTTCAAGGCTGCTTGGCTTATGATCATATAAATAGCGTCCATTTTATCATTCAACCCATGTGGATCCAATGTGTTCAAATCGTAGATCCATTTCTGTTCTTTCTGTAACAACAAACATCCTCTGTCCCCTCTGTATATTTAAAGGGACATATTCTAATACTGTGCACCGTAGTTCCTCAAAGACGTGGCTACAGGACATGCAGTGTTGAACTAATGGCGTTTCAAGTCTTGCTTTATTAATACTATATTTAAGCTCTGAGAGGCCAGCCGTGTTCTCAGAGGACGTGTTGTTTTGCCAATATACAACTTAAAACAAGGACACCATGAGGCATATACCACAGAAGAGCTATTACAGGTTGTATCTTGATTATACAGATGGCACTTACTTGCATATTTAATACAAATCTTATCTTCCATGATATTACAATATGTGCAATGACCACATTTCTTATGTTTATAAACCAAAGCAGAGGTTTTCTGTCGAGGAACTGCTGAACAAAGCTGATCTCTCAAGTTCCTACCTCTGCTATATGCCATACGTAAAGAATTGCCTAAAAGCTTTGGATGAGTCATAAGACTATTCCACCTCTTACGAATAGAAGCAGCTATTCGGCTTGAAAGACTGGAGTGTGGCAATACAATAGATGGCAGAGTGGAATCTGTATTGATAGACTTAGGAATAAGTAGTCACTCGCGGTGATTATATTTCACTCTTTTATAAGCCTTCTTTAGGACAGAGTCTGAATAGCCACATTTCTGGAATTTAGATATCATATTCTTTGCTTGCTTCTCAAACTCATGTTTAGAGGAGCAAATACGGCGGCATCTAAGCAATTGAGAATATGGCAAACTGCACTTTAGATTATCTGGGTGAAAGCTAGAAAAATGTGAAAGAGTGTTTTTGTCTGTAGGTTTAGTATAGACAGTGGTAGAAAATCCTTCTGCATATTTCATAACTTTAACATCTAAAAAATGTAATCAGAATTTTTGAATGTTAATCTCAAATTTCATATCATTATTACAGCCATTCAAATAGTTGAAAAATTCATTCAAGAAATCCCAAGATCCACTCCATAATAAAAAAATGTCATCTATATATCGATACCACCACAGAATATGGAGTGCATATTTAGAAAAATACACCCACTGATTTTCAAAAGCATGCATGTAGAGATTTGCTAAAGATGGTGCGAAGGTTGCTCCCATGGCAGTACCCAAAATCTGTTGGAAAAATTCTTGTTTATAAACAAAATAATTCTTCTTTAATGCTAATTCGGCCAAGGTTAGCAAAATTGCTGTCGGTACTTTATGTGGTCTTGGTCTTTTGAAAATTTCGCATGATTATTGTACGATAGAATAAATTACTTGGATGGCAACTTTGGATGTAGCAGCTCTTTATACTTCTATCCCTTAGGATGGTGCTTTGCAAGTTTTATCAACAGTATGGGATGCTAGACCAAGACCACATAAAGTACCGACAGCATTTCTGCTAACCTTGGCCAAATGTGTAGTGATTTAGTTTTTCACATACCATGGCAATCATGAACCCCATTTCTAAGCCAGTGTATGTGGAGTATAATCTCTGTCTCTCATATGTATTGCTAATGCTCTACAAAGTACTTGCATCGTGCCAAAGAGAGCCTCCCTCTGGAGTTCAGAAAATGTTATGTATCTGGGTAATACATCAGGGTGGGCCTGTGGCATCCAACATGATAGGAAATAACTCGGTATCTTTCTTCCACATTTTCTTGGTCTCTGACTGCATTTTTTGGTACTTTGATCTTTTCCCTGTCAATGTAATTCAGAGAGTAGTCACTTGGAAGTGACACTCTATTTTGATACTCTATTCTTGCTCTGTAGCAGTGGTTCTCACTTTTTCTTTTTGTTTCGGGGCAGTTTATCCAAATAGCTTAGTTTTGTGCATACCATGACAGTCATGAATCACACTTCTAAGCCAGAGCATGGAGAGTATGATCTCAGTATATCAAATTTACTGCTAAAAGCTCGGCGTATTACTTGCATCCGGCTTCCTCATATCCAGAATTTTATCGGTTGGAATGGGAGTATCCCAGGTGATCATAACCTCCTCATTCTCTGTAATTCTCTTAGGGTCATAATCCCAGTGCTTTTTGGGCACAGTGATGCTGTAGTTCTTACAGTGCTTCCAGTGGATGAGGCATGCTACTTTATTATGTCTTTCTTTATAGAAATGTTCTGCCATCAGAAATTTACAGCCAGAAATGAGGTGAGTCACCATTTCCAGGTCTTTCTTACAGAATCAACATATGTCTGTGTTGCCAGTTTTTTCAATGCTTGCTGTAAACCATCTTATCTGTAAGCCACTGTCCTGGGCTGCAACTATCAACCTCTCCTCCTTTGGCTTCCGTTCACCCCTCCTTAGCCATTCATGTGTCCGTTCTTGATCGACAAAAGGTTCCTGGAGTAACAATCTATTTCCTATTGTATTTGTGCATCCGCCACTTGTTTTTCCTTGTTTGTTGATCTAATTCCTTGAAGAGTTTCTTCTCTTGTTTCACAAATTCTGTTACTTCCTTCCCTATGCATGCTTGTGGATTTTCATTCCTTCCTTCTAGTCGTCAGAACGCTTGTCCAAGTTTGATGATGGAGACAGATTCTGGACATGTTCTCTCATATTTCAGCACTTTTTGCATATTTGGATCCGATGATGCATTTAGATAGACCTGGAGGCCTATGATAGTAGCTCTGTATGTGTAATCAATCTCTGAGTCCTAGCCCTCTTTCAGCTCTAGGGATGTACAGTTTTGGCATTCACTGATTCTTGTAAGTCACTTCATGGACATGGAGGAGTGTTCATGTTCATGCATCCAGTGTTTCAAGATATTTAAGAGGCCAGTCCACAACCCCAAAGCTGTATGAAAGTACAGGAATTGCCACCTGATTGATGGCTTCTATCTTATTCCATGATGTTAAAGCACTTTTCAATAATGATTTTAATCTCCTGTAGTATTCTTTACTGATCTTTTCTCTCAGTAATTTCTGCTTGAATGTCATTCCTTCTTCTACTCGAAGATACTTATATTCCTGTTCAAGATCTTTGATGTTGCAGACTTCAGCCAGGGAGATATTTTCCGTTTTGCTCAATTTTACTCTAAAAAAATTTTCTTAGCACATTTGTCAAGGCTAAAAGTCCTCCTGATGTCATCAGAAAAGCTTTTCACCACACGGAGTTACTCTGCTAATTGTTGGCCGCTGGAACTATAGAGCTTCAGATCGCCAACAAATAATACATGAGATATTGTTTTTGGGTTATTACCTTCTTTAGCATTAATGATAAATCCATATCCCAAAGAGCTGATGAGAGTACTCATTGGATTAAGCACCGCATACAACAGAAGGAGTTACAGAGAATCCTCTGAACTATTCCTTGCTGGATCCTGATGTTAGAAATGATATACTGACCATCTTCATATTTCAAAAAGAATGTGGTTTGCCACACTGTCATGGTGAACTTAATGAACTTTATCAAACCAGGATTTATTTTATACATTTCAAGGCAATTTATTATCAATGAATATGGGACATTGTCAAAAGCTTTCTTATAATCAATCCATGCTATACTGAGATTTCTGCTTTTCTTAGCGCTGGCCATGATGGCCCTATTCAGCATTAACTTGTCTTGGGTGCCATATGCCCCTCTCTTGTTGCAATTTTTCTCTATTGCCATGATGTTATTGGACTTGATATGATCATATGTTCTTTCTGCATCTATTGCAGTGAACAGCTTATAGATGGTAGGTAGACATGTTATTGGTCTATAATTGTTGAGAGTGTTACTGGGGTCTCCTTTTGGAAGGAGAAATGTTATTCCTATAGTAAGCCATTGTGATATTAAGTCTGGCTGCATCAACAATTGATTTTTGCATTTCACCAGGTCTGAGTAGAGTAATGTTAACTGTTTGAGCCAAAAGTTGGTTACTCCATCTGGGTCAGGGCTCTTCCAGTTTGGGGCTCACTTTAACCTGCTTGCCAGCTCTTTTGTTGTCATTCCATAGGTGTGATGTTTGCTTTTTCTAAATGCTCCTGTATTCAGGGTAACCATTCTGCTTCTTGATTGTGCTTTATAGGGTCCTCATAAAGATTTCTCCAGAAGCTTTCTTTTTCGTCTTTGGTTGGTGGTGCTTTTATTATCTTAATGCTCTTTCCCAATTTTCTGTAAAATTGTTTTGGGTCCTCTAAATAGCTTATTTTGATATCTCTCTTTTTGGTTTTCTTCATATAGAAACATAGAAACATAGAAATATGACGACAGAAAAAGACCACATGGCCTATCTAGTCTGTCCTTCCATAACAACTACAACAGTCCACTTTTTGCCTTTAGAGATCCTCTGTGTTGGTCCCATGCTTTCTTGAATTCAGTTACTGTCCTCATCTCTACCACCTCCACTGGGAGACTATTCCACGGATCCACTACTCTTTCCGTAAAGAAATATTTCCGCATATCACTCCTGAATCTATCTCCCTTCACCCTCATCCCATGTCCCCTCGTAGCGGAACTTGCTTTCAATTGAAAGAGGCTCTCTCCCTGAACATTTATGCCACGGAGGTATTTAAACATCTCAATCATATCACCTCTATCCCGCCTTTCCTCTAAGGTGTACATATTAAGATCCTTAAGTCTGTCCTCATATGCTTTATAATGAAGCCCATTAATCATTTTGGTAGCAACCCTCTGCACCGACTCCATCCTGTTCACATCCTTTTGAAGGTGCGGTCTCCAGAATTGCACACCATACTCCAAATGAGGTCGCACCAAAGACTTATACAGAGGCATTATCACCTCCTTTTTTCTGCTAGCCATTCCTCTCCGTATGCACCCAAGCATCCTTCTAGCTTTTGCTGTCGCCTTTTCCACCTGTTTAGCTACTTTAAGATCATCAGACACAACCACGCCTAGGTCCCGCTCTTCTTTAGTGGACAAAAGTACTTCACCTCCTATACTGTATTGCTCCCTTGGATTGCTGCAGCCCAAATGCATGACCTTACATTTTTTAACATTAAATCCCAGCTGCCAAATTCTAGACCATTCTTCAAGCTTAGCTAGATCCCTCCTCATGTTATCTACCCCTTCCTGGGTGTCTACTCTATTGCAGATTTTGGTATCATCCGCAAAGAGGCAAACCTTACCCGACAGCCCTTCCGCTATATCACTAACAAAGATGTTAAAAAGAATTGGACCAAGGACAGATCCCTGGGGCACACCACTGGTAACATCCTTCTCCTCAGAGTGAGCTCCATTTACTTGTACTCTTTGTCGCCTCCCACCCAACCAATTTCTAACCCAAGCAGTAACTTTAGGGTCCATCCCTAGGGTGCTCAGTTTGTTTATCAGTCGCCTGTGAGGAACAGTGTCAAAGGCTTTACGGAAATCTAAATACACCACATCTAGAGCTCTCCCTCGGTCCAACTCCCTGGTCACCCAGTCAAAAAAATCAATCAGATTTGTCTGACAAGACCTGCCTCTGGTGAATCCATGCTGCCTCGGATCCTGTAATCCGCTGGACTCCAGAAACCTCACTATTTTCTCTTTCAGCAGCGTTTCCAATAATTTACTCACCACCGAAGTTAAACTAACCGGCCTGTAGTTTTCAACCACATCCTTACTTCCGCTTTTGTGTAAAGGCACCACATGAGCCTCTCTCCAGTCCTTTGGCACCACTCCTGACTCCATCTTTGCAGTTTTTGTGCTTCTGCTGCTATTTTCAATTTATTGTTTGAACACATACATTTCAGGTCTTCTTCTGTTAATGCGGCATGCTTCAGCTTGATGTCTTGGACCTTCCTTAATATCTTTTTTTTTTAATTATTTATTTATGAGTTTTTAACAATATTACATAAAACAAAGTTTGAATGGAATAGTGCCAACAAAGTTGAAACAGACAAAAGGAAACAAAAGCAAAGAAAGAAATGATTAAACTAAGACACCAATAAGGAGAGAGGTTACAAACACCACTAAAGGAGTGGAGGAGTAGCCTAGTGGTTGGGGCAAGGTACTTCAGACCAGAAGGTCAGGGGTTCAAATCCCACTAGAGGACAGCAACCCTGGGCCAGAAGGACTGGGATTTCTAGTCCCACAGGTGCTCCTTGTGGTCTTGGGCAAGCCACTTAATCCTCCATAGCCCATGTTCCCTGTAAAATAGTTATCTCCAAGTTATAATGCCCTATTCAATGTAATTTCAGTTTGTTCAATGTAAACCACACTGATGCAGAATAGTGCAGTATATAAGAGAATGTAAATAAATAAAATAAAAATAAAGGCAATAGCCACTAGTGAGTTCAAAAGAAACACATTTCAACATATTAAGAAGTGACAAGGGTGCTGAGGTCATATTATACAATTGATGAGAGACCAACTTAAGGCAGTGACAATGATACAATGTGCATATTGATAAAGGAAGATAGCTCACCAGGCTGAAAAAAAAACATATTTCTGGAATTTAAAAATAACAATGCATTTACAAGGAAATCTAAGAATGAAGGAAACCCCCATATGTATCACCCCAGGTTTTAGCAAAAGAAAAGACTTGCGTCTTTTCTGAGTTTCTCTTGAAACATCCGGGAATACAGATATTTTTCTACCCATGAACAACACTGCTCTCTTTCTATAAAACAACTTAAGAAGCCAATCCCTGTCCGTGGACAAAGCAAACGTTACCAACAGTGTGGAGGTCTTAATTTCATCCTCCTTAGAGGATGGAAGCATAGCGGAGAAATTCAGGAAATCCATATCAATAGCTCCAACAGAAACCCTCCCCTCTTTTTTACCAGAGGGAAGGTAATACACTTTCTGCACCGGAGGAATTAAATCAGGAGACACTGATAATTATTCCTGAAGATATTTCTTAAAAAGTTCCAATGGCGCCACATCCGGAATGAGAGGAAAATTAAGTAGACGAAGATTCGAAGCCCTAGTGGCATTTTCTAAAGTCTCCAACTTCATTTTTAAAGCGATACTATCTTTCATTAAGGAGTAAGTCAGATCAGAAACCTGTGAGAGTTTCTAATTAGAAGCTTCCATACTACTCTTCACTTCCACCATGTTGGTAGTCAGCATATCAACGTTATCTTCCAGCTTGGAAATTTTGGAAGATGAGTGAGTCAGTTGTTGATTCACCACAACAGAAAGCTGGTTAATCGCTTCCCAGATGTTATCCAATGTCACCACAGCAGGGCGAGAAAGAGAAAATAGCAGCTCTGCATGGGGAGCACGCTCCTTCACAACTCCACGATTGTCTGCCGCTCTTAGGGTAGTCGACTCCTCCTCAAGATGGAAAGCACCAGCTACAGCAGCCTCTAACATAGGCGGCTGACCTTCGAGAGCAGCCTTCAGCGCCTCCCGCTTCTGTCCCGCAGCATGAACCGGAACGGAAAAGGCTGCAGAGACATGCGCCGAGTGAGTCTCCGAGGAACTTGGGGAAGGAGGAGGCAGACGCTCATCTGGGGAGAGAGACAGTTCAAGGGTGGAAGACGCCGAAGACTCCTCTACTGGCTCAACCAAGTCCGCTCGAATCTCCCTTTTCTGATCCTCACTGAGCCGAACAAACTTATCCATCGGACCCACAGGAGCAAGCACAGGCTCCGCGGGAGGAGGTCTTGACTTGCCCTTTTGCTTCGGCATTAGGCTGAGAACCCCACTGACGCCATCTTAGAATAGACCACTCCCCCGGGAGGTCAGACATTCCTTAATATCTTTGATGATCTGAATACTTTCAGATATCCGTCTATCAGGGAGACCTCCATATGTAATGACTGTATTTTTCCCCGATGCGCTTTTTCCACGGAGGAACTGTTATTATTTTCTTTTACTTCTGGACCTGCACTTTAGCTGGTATTAATCTTGCAGTAATAATTTTAGCTGCACAATACTATATTTGATTTATTTTAGTGATGTCAATAAACGGTCCTGCAGCATACTGGATGTGGCCTCGTTCATCTTTATAATCATACTTTTAACTTTAGGTGTTAAATTTAACTGGGGTAATTTTTCCCTTGCCTGAAACCCAGCATATTCATCTTTTTCCATAAGTACTAGGAGTTCAGTCTTGTATTCCTTCACCTCTGGGCCTTTCTCCTCCTTTTCTTCCTCCTCTTCAGTTGATTGGTTGACTTATTCTGTAGTTACCTCACTCTCTTGAGTTCCAGATCTCGAAGCTCCATCTTACCCTCAACTGAATTTTTTGTTTCTGTGTATTACTTTCTTCTGGTGCTCTCACCCAGGTTGCCTCCTCCTCCCCGTATTTCTCTTTCCACAGAAGCCCTTAGTTGCTTCAAGGTATTATCATTCACAATCTTCTTTGCTTTTATCTGTGAAATTAAAGATCTTAAATTTGCATCTATTGCTTTTTGCAGTTTTTCTTGTGGCAATTTTCCACTCTTCCAGTTTTTGGTGGATTCTCCTTGTATACCCCCTTGATTTAAAAATAGGGTTTGTAGCATAAAAGTAGCAGTACATTATCTCCTCCTTATTTGCAGAAGTCCACTTAACTGTAGTTAATCCTTTTCAGCACAATTACATCCCAGACGTAGATCCCCTCTGTACATCCGGTCTGAGTCGATGTACTGAGGGGATCACAATTCTGATCCCGTGGGGCATGTCTAGCCCCACAGGATCAGAATCTGATTAGGCATGTATGTACAGGCCGGAACTGCAATTTAGTCCAGCCTGCATATACATGCACAGACCAACTAACTCAGTCAGGGCTTTTAAATTGAGCCACAGCGCCATGGCGTTCTGTTGCCATCGCACCACGGCTCCACTTAAAAGTCGCGATGCCGGCCTGCTGCAAAAAATGCTAATTTCCCACAGCCCGACCCTTGATCTGGCCTCCTAAGGCCAGGGTCAGGCTGCGGGGAATGTCCTCTGTCCCCCCTACCACATCCGTGCCCCGGCATCCACAAAACTGAACATCCAGGGAAGTTATTCCACCTTGGAGGTGGAATAACTTCCCGAACACGTCGCTGGCCCTGGACGTACAGGGCCTACATTAGAATCAGCCCTCTATGTCTAGGGCTGGGGACCGCTCACTGCCTACCCAGACTCCACCCCCAGGCCACTCATTCCCTGCCCCCGTCTAACTTCCCTGCACAACTGGGGGGGGAAGGTTATTCGGGGGCAGGAGAAGCAATGAACAGTGGGGATGGGACGTCCATCCCCACTATTCGTGGCTCAGAAGTACCCCGTTTGACTTTCTCATTAATTTCCATGGTTCATCTCCTGCCAAAGTGGGTCTGCGAACATGCACACCACGGCCTTTATCTGTGACAGGGATGTTAACTACATCTGCAGTGCATGCACTATCGCAACCACCATCGTTAGCCCTAGTGCGTAAACTACAAGTTGGCACCTTTTTATCCTGGACGACGTGCAGCCGATATGTATTTTTCTTTTCCATTCCTACCATACTTAAATCATAGTGTTGCTTGTGGTGGTGGGGGGGGGGGGGTACTGGAATATGGATAGTCCTTAAGGTTTGCAGTTTTGTGCTCTTGATGCTGCTGGACTAGTCTTGAATTTCAAATATTTTGTCTGCTCAGATTCAAAAAAATCACAAACTTTAAGGGAACATTTCAGTTTAAATTTTTTTGTGGCCTGATAGTTTCACTGCTTGCTGATTTCTGGACTTTTCCAACTCTGGCACAGTCTAGTCCAGTCTGCACACCATAATATGAATTCATAGTTACCGCTATTTCTCATTTTATAGCTTCCCTCTTTATTATTAATATGATCCTAGCACTGACCAAATAAGTTCAGTTTTTATTGTTATGCAAATGAGGCCCCACAATGTGTCTCCGCACATGGCCCTTCACCACCCTTGGGCCGCTCCTGCTTAAAGGGGATCTCTGTTCATTGACTCTTACTCCTGACTGTCCCTGTTCCAACTGATAAATAGCATTAATTTTATCTACAATCTAGAAAAGGCCTAGCGTCTCCAACCTCCACATAATTCCTTACTGTTGTTATAATGAGGGGCCCTCAAGCAAACTTTTCGTGAGGGCTTCCTATTGTCACAGTGGTGGCATGACACATCCCTGTATGGGTCCCCCCTTCGTGCGGCAGACCCCCATGTGGCGGCAAGGGACAACTTACCTCATTGTGTTTGCTGAGCTGCCTCTGCTCTTGTAAATTTGCTGCAGGCCCGTGGCTGTTCCTGAGATTTCGGTCTGGTGGGGGACAGCCGCTGGGCTTGCAGCAGACTTACAAGAGCAGAGACAGCGTGGCAAACATGATAAAGTAAGTTTGCCACACTGCTACTGCAGCTGCTGCCGCTGTGTGGGCTTCCTTTACTATAGGCTGCTTGGGCCGAATGTACTCCACTGTTGTTAATTAATCAATTATACAATTCAGTTCCTTTTCTCTGTTTAGAAACATGTCTAACATATATGTATAAAGCTCTCTCTGTCTCTCTGCTTTTGGTGTGGGGGGGGGGTATTAAAATGCATTTAATGGAATAATATTTGATTTTTGCCTCTTAACATGCACTAAACAGCGAATGCATGTAGTATTTTACCATAATGCATGTTAGTTTACTGCAACGCGAGTTAGTAATAAGGTGCAAAGCATGGAAAGCACCTCATTATGCTTATCAAATAATACTGTTTGCGTTGAAACAGTGCCAGTTTGAACCTGGTGCTGGAAGGGCAGAAGCAGCTGCGGATCGCTCTTACTCCATTACCACCAGAGATGTTTTTCAAGTAGTCCTGAGCAGAGCCTCTTTGGGGGTCTTTGGGCCCATGGGGTGTATTAAGAGGGGTAGCACTAGCCCCTTTACAATGACGGTCAAGAACATTGGGTTGCACATTAGTGGTCTAATGCTCCTGGTCAGTAAAAGAGAAACAGCTTTAAGCTGGCTTTATTTTTCCTGTAATAAAACAAACTGCATTATTCATTTATCATGGGAGCCACTAATCTGTGATACTGAGTTACTGCAGGTTAGTAATTCCTGCAATAAATTAAGCTGCAGTAACATCCAATATTTTACCACAGCTTATGAACAAGCTAGTTTAGGAGATAATTTTATAATGAGCCATGGAAAGTGATGCACTATCAATGCACGTAAAGTTGTATTTTCTCCAAGACTTGTACACAAGGATGGGCCTTTATGCGCATAAGTATGTGTGTCAGGACAATGGTGTGTATTTTTAGTGTGAGCATGGCCAGGAGCAGAATTTTTGTGGAGCACAAATTTACGTGCATAATTTATAAAATGCTATAACTTACGTGTGTTCTCTACAAATCTGGGCAATCACATTCACACCAAGTCTATTTATTTATTATTTAATTTGCATTCTCTTATATACCGCGCTATTCTGCATCAGTGCGGTTTACATTGAACAAACTGAAATTACATTGAACAGGGCATTATAACTTGGAGATAACTATTTTACAGGGAACATGGCTGTGGCATCTATGGCTGGCATATGTACTTATGCCTAGATTTGGCACATATATCTTATGACTGACACCGTTATTTTCTAAAGAAAATTAGGTGTTCTCTTTTCTTTATAAAAGCCGTGATTTGCGTGCATGGAATACATTTTAACTTGGCCGGCCTTTATACAATTAACCTTTGTGTGTTTTACAATAAAAATCCAATCTTAATCAAAATGAGGAACTACGTGAAAATCTGCACATGGGGAATGCACATTTTTCTTGCTGGAATTCTGTACACAATTCAAAATTTTGCACTTTTTTCTGATTTTTTTTTTCTGTATTGTATTTTATATTAAGTATCACTCAAACAATAGACATGACAAAGAAAACATGCAAAAGTTTGCAAAATTCAGGGCTTTTGGCACAGAATTTTGAACTGTTTATGCAGAACTTCAGCAGGAGTAACATGTGTTCCGCATTTCACATGAATGACATAAAGGAGGTAATTTTATACAGAGCTGCAATGACTTATGTGCATAGATGAGGCTTTACATGCGGACCTTAGTTGGTTGCTATTTTATAGGTATGTGTGTCAGGCCGATGGCACGTACTTTGACTCTGGGTGTACACAAGGCTAGAGTTACAGCAAATCACAAATTTATGCATGTAAATTATAAAATGTTATACTTTATGCCTGGGGTGCCCAACTCCAGTCCTGGAGGGCCACAATCCAGACTGATTTTCAGGACATCCTTAATGAATATTCATGAAATATTTGCATACCATGGGAGGCAGCACATGCAAATATGTCTCATGAAAATTCAATGGGGGCATACTAAAAACCAGGCTGGATTGTGGTGCTCCAGGACTGGAGTTGGACATTCCTGAAAGTATAACATTTTGTAATTTAGTTGCAGGTGTAAGGGCTCACACCTAGATTTAATATATGTTTCCCACTATTTATCATATAAAGAAAAATGGGTATCTACTCTCCTTTGTTAAAGAAGCTTCAGACAGGCATGTTCTGGGTGCCTAAAACTAGATGCCCAATTATAAAATTGCCTTCAAAATGTCTACATGGGGATTTACACCTGCTCCGTGGTACATTTAGGTTTTTTAAAAGTGCTTGTTTTGGCATGCCCTTTACACGTATACAACTGCGAAATGGCTCCTTCTGCTCCACGTATGGGCATATACACATGCATTCTGGTACCTCTGTATTCGGTATTTTTGAAAAGACTCCACATAATGCATGATGTCATAATTCTGATCTCTACCTCCTTTTCTAAAATGTGCCTTTGTGTCTTAAAAGAAAGCTGTAGAAACATTATTCCATGGTTTAGCACCATTGTGATGTCATCCTCAAGCATGACGGGTGAACTGCTGTATTCAAAGAACACCAAGTACAAGTTGGAGCTTTGCTTTCTTCAGTAGATTAGAAAGAGCATTCTCTTAGGACTGGAGGAAGCAATGCTATTGTCGGAGAAAGGTGTTGTCAAGTAAAAATCCCTGGTTGTGGAATGCATAGGTCTGTACAGGTCGGGAATGATCCTCCTTGCTGTTCAGTGCTGCTTATATAACACTGAGGGGCAAAGTAACGTCTGCAGTTAGAATGACATAAGATGATTTCTTTCTATTTGTTCTTTTAGCATAGATATAGTACCTTCCAAACTTCTGTAGAACAAACACTAAACTCATTATTATCAATTTAAATATATTTCTATGAACATAAGATGTGCCATAGTGAGTCAGACCAAGGTCAATCAAGCCTAGTATCCTGTTGCCAAGTCACAAGTACCTCGCAGGTTCCCAAAAAGGTACACAGATTCCACTTTGCTTATCCTTGGGTAAGCAGTGGATTTCCCTGGTCGTCTTTAATAATGATTTATGGACCTTTCCTCCAGGAACTTGTCCAAACCTTTTTAAACCCAACTTAACTAACAACTTTTACTACATCCTCTGGTTATAAATTTCAGAGTTTGATTACATGTTGAGTGAAAAAATATTTCTCCTATTAGTCTTAAATGGGTTACATGGTAGTTTCATTGCATGTCTCCTAGTCTTTCTACTTTTTGAAGAGTAAACAACCGAACTATGTTTATCCGTTCCATGCAGTTCATTATTTTATAGACCTCTATCATATCTCCCCTCAGCTGTCTTTTGTCCAAGTTAAAGAGCCCTAATCTTTTAAGATTTTCCTCGTAGGGGTATTCTTCCATCCCCAATACCATTTTGGTGGCTCTTCTCTGTACCTTTTCTAATTCTGCTATATCCTTTTTAAGATATTGTGACCAGAATTGCACACAATTTTAAGGTGAGATAGCACCATGGAATGATACAGAGGCATTTGTTTTATTCTCCATTCCTTTCCTTATGATTCCTAGCATTCTATTTGCTTTATTAGCCAGTGCTGCACAGTGGGCAGAGGGTTTCAATGATGATGCCTAAGTCCTTTTCCTGGGTGGTGGTTCCTATTTTGGAACCTTGCATCGTATAACCATAGTTTGGGTTGTTCTTCCCTAAGGGGTCATCCAGAACTGCGAATAGTGGGGAAGTGTGTCTGGTTTGAATGTACAGCCCCTGCTATTCTCTGGAGGCTTATTCTGCTGCCAAAGTTCCCCGCACGTACAGTGCCAATGTGCGGGAAGCTCTGGACGGGGGAAGGTGGGAGCAGAGAGTGAGCGGGTCGGAGGCAGGCCCATGACCCCGGATGTACAGAGCCTATCCAGGTCACGGCCCTGTACATCTGGCAAGTGAAAGATGGCCAGGGAACATTGGCAGCCAGCAATGGAAGACCCCCTCCGAACAGGTGAGACAATGCAGGAGGAGCCCCGTTGCTCAATCCCGGCCTTGGCAGGCGTCTCTGGGGGTTAGACGGTGGAGAAAGCTTTGAATGTCGCCAGTTTGGATGGGCTGAAGCAGGGTGTTTAAGGTTTTTTCTACATATGAGATTACACCCGAAACGTGGAGCCACGTCATCGTCAGTTTGGATGGGCCTGAAGCAGGGTGTTTAAGGTTTTTTCTACATATGAGATTACACCCGAAACGTGGAGCCACGTCGCAACTATATTTTGCTGGCAGACTATTGTAGTGCGGAGGAGAGCACTTTACAAAAAGCTAAGTTTGGATTTAAACTTTTTATCCATATTTCTAATAAAAGGGAATTACCACAGTGGTACCTGGACAGAATTCCTGGTACTTTGTTGCTGAATTCCGACAAAAAAAGTATTTTTCACGATTGCTTTACTTTGAGGGAGTGTTTGTGTTTTCTGAGACCTATTTTCTAAAAGTAATCACAACAGAAAGCACACAATGCAACATAACAAATCAAATACCAATCTTACAGCCCACCAGAATCAACAGTTTCCACCGCCTATTCCAAAACGCACCATACAAGAGACACAACAGATTGCTTCAAATCAACCCATCAAGCTCCTTGAAAGAACCAAATAAAAGCCAACTGACCCCCCACACCCTGAAATGCACCTTAACGCCAGATCAATAAGGAATAAATTCCATATCATCACAGACTACATTGAAGAACATCAACTGGATATAATGTGCATAACTGAAAGTTGGCTCACTGACATGGACCAAATCTCGTCACAAACATATGAAACCCACAATAATCCGAGACCTGACAAAAAAGGTGGCGGACTTCTGATCATCACAAGAAAATCTCTAAAATTCAACACCATATCAACACATACCACCCATGGATGCAACATCATAACCATCTCAAATAAACACATTGCTTTCTGCCTCATATACAGAGCACCCAATGCAAAGAACGAAGACCTGTCACTAATCTTGGAAGAAGCATGTTCTAACTCAAGTCCACAAAAGCCTCTGATAATACTAGGTGACCTCAACATACCCTCCATAACCACAAGACATGGTCAAACCTTTCTACAAGCCATCAAGCCATCAAAGACCTACAATACAAACAGATAATAAACACTCCAACCCACAACAAAGAAGGAACCCTTGACCTTATCTTTATACCAAATGCACTTCTGGAAATGAACCACACACAACTCACATCCATTATACCCATCCCCTGGTCTGATCACCACATAATAACCTTCCACACCACCATTTCTACACAAAATACCACTACAGATACAACCAACTTCCAAAGAAGGTTCAAACAATTTGACAAAGACAACTTTATACAGCAAGTCTTACCAAAAATAAACAAAGAATCAACAGATCTGGAACTAATCGTAATAACAAACTGGAACTCAATAATTCTAAATGCTGCCACCGCTCCACACAAGAAATCTAACAACAACAGAAAGAACATTGCTCCTTGGTACTCCGACAGCATTAACAAACTAAAGCAAGACTTGAGAAAATCAGAACGAAGATGGAGAAAAACAAAGGACCCACAAAACAGAACAACCTACAACACCGAAATGCATGAATACCAGACCCTAATAAATAACTGTAAGAAAGAATACCACACCAATCTAATAATGAAATCCCTAAATGAACCCAAGAACTATTCAACATATCAAGGACATTAACGAAGGACAACCCTAAGGAACATCATCCAATTGATCCACAAGCCATGGCTGACCTACTACAATCAAAGATAAAACCTATTATGACTCAACACCAAACCTTAATGACACCACCGCACCCATGGAACTCCTTCCACATGCCATCACTAAAGGAACTAAAAAACATCATAAGCAACCTCAACACCACAACATCCCCACTGGACCCATATCCAGCATCCTGGATCAAAGCAACAACTGATCATCTAGCCCTTCACTCCTCGAAATGGTCAAAATCTCTCTTACACAAAGCAATATCCCTCCCACACTTAAAGAATCAATTGTAAGGCCAATCCTAAAGAACAACAGCCTAGATACGAATGATCCTAACTCATACCGACCCATCTCAAGTCTCCCATTTATAGCAAAGATAATAGAGAAAATCGTACAACTGCAACTTCAAGATCGTCTAGACATGCATGCCCCTCTGGACCCCCATCAACATGGCTTCAATCCCAAACACAGTGTAGAAACGCTCATCACATCTCTCCTGGATAATCTAAGTACCCTAGACAACATCAAACAAGGCTGTATACTGGTTCTTCTCGATATAAAGGCTGCCTTTGATTCAATCAACCATATTATGCTTATCAAATGGCAACGGAAATCAGACTTCAAGAAACTATCCTAAAATGGTTCAAATCTTATCTAACCCACAGAAAAATACAAGTGAAATCTGGAACATGCCGATCATCACCAATTGAACAACTACAAGGAGTACCACAAGGATCAGCACTCTCCGCTCTACTGTTTAATATCTATCTCCAGCCATTCTGCCACATAATGGTCAAACACAACATAACCTATAGCATCTATGCTGACGACATCATGGTACATGCACCATTCAACATAGACCAACCAGATTACTCAAGAATAACATCACGCATAGACGAAATATCAGAATGGCTTCAGGAATGCAGCCTTTTAATAAATTACAATAAAACAGAAGGAGTTTTCTTAACAAGAAACACCTTTGCTCCACCAAATTCTCTACAATTATCACACAACTTCATAACCGTAAAAATTGAAGTAAGATACTTGGGGATACACCTCGATCAAAACCTAAATTTCCAAGCCCACATAAGAAAATTAACAAAGACCGCCTATCATAAAATTAGAACCATAAAGCTCAAACCACTGCTGGATCCCAACAACCTCTGCACAGTTTGTCAAGCCTTGATAATATCCATTCTAGACTATGGTAATATCATCTATCAGGGCTTACCACCCAATCCATCTATCCTCTGCAACTGCTATAAAACACAACTGCCTCCATCATAACGGGTACTACAAGAATCAGCCACATAACCCCAACATTGGAACAGCTCCACTGGCTCCCCATAATCGCCAGAACTAAATACAAAGCCATTCTCACCATCTTCAAAATCTTACACTAGCTATCCCCACCAATACTCCAAACACTTGTATGCAAAGACCCTGAAACCAGAATAAAAAGGAGAGACAACAAAAACCTACTAATAAAAGTCAAAACCAAAATCAAGGCAAAACAATCTACCTGTCACCGAGCCTTCCCAATCTATGCACTATCCTTCTGGAATGCACTCCCGGAAAGGATAAGAACCACCAACGACTTATGGGACTTTCGTAAAGAACTAAAGACACACCTATTGTTAGAGTATTATGGACCAGAAACAGAATCAATATAAGAAAAATAACCTCTACAATAAATATGACCCCATTAACAAAGCTAACAGTTACAACCCAACTCAAACCCTACCACCTAATATCATCCTCAACCTGTAACATCCAACCATGTAAATAAGATGTTAAACCCCTTCACACTAAGTTTAATGTCCTGTTCTATGTAATATACCCAGTTATTGTTTAAAGTTCCCTCTCCAAGTTTAATGACCTGTTCTATGTAATGTTCAATATTACTGTTCCATGTAAACCGCTTTGAATATAAGAAAAGCAGTATTGAAAAATTGTTAAATAAATAAATAAGGCAATTTGATGACTGAAGTGTGGGCAAACCTTTTTAACTCTTCCTTTCATTTTAGCTGACATCAATTCTAAATATTGGTGACTTCAGAACAGAGACCAGATCTCTGAAAGGGATGGTGGTGACTATTCATATTTTGATAAAGACATTTGGATATATATTTGGAGGGAAGGTGCTAGCACATTCATTAGATTTTATTAGAATTTTTAAATTATTATAATGTTGGTGATGTTAATTTTAAGCAGTACATATGTAAGGTGCACATCAGATACATCCTTATTGCACTCCAAAATGGATGAATAGCTAAACCGCATAATGGCTGCCCGTAAGAAGAGAATGTTGCCTTGTTGTTGTTGCTGCAATTAGTTCTGTAATGATCTATTCACATCTGATCAAACTGAAGCACAGGGGTTAGAGATACAGTATGAGTCAAGTTTATTCCTAATGTACTAGAGCAATGCTTTAAAAAAACAGCCCCTCCGTTGTTTAAAATCAGGCAGCACCCCATTAAGAAGCACATATTCAGATGGCAGCATTTGTTTACTAAAGAGTGCACTGGAAGCATGCGTTTGGACCATGAATCTAGCGCGGAAACCAGTGCCAACATCTGGGCGAATGTGCTTCCATGCCCCCAGCGACATGCCAACGAGCACATAGATGCACTTGCTACCCACTGAGATAGTGTTAAATGCACCCACTCTAAAGGCAGCAGTGACGGTTAGCACATGCCCAAAATATCCTTCTAACTGTGATGCACTGTCAATGCCCAAGTTCCACCCCTCACCCACCTAGTCCCCACCCAATCACATGCTACCCAGTTAGCATGGAATTTTTAGCATGGGCCCCACTCTGACTTTAAGCACAGCATGCTTACTGCATGCTAATGATTAAAGGGGTTTGGTAAACAGGCCTCTAAGTGCAGTTGGCTGAGTCTATCCACTGATTTTCAGCAATACTATCCAGTTAGTGCCTCTGAAAATCATACTGGAATTTCTTTAAGTGTTTTTAATACTTTCAAAATCTTTCATTTGTAAGGAACAAGTAAAAGAGATGAACTGGATCTTTAATTACTTTGAAGCTAATGAAGAAAAATGTTGATTGATTTGTTCATATGGAATTTTGAAAAATATATATGTATACGTAGCATTAGAAAGGACTTGAGTGACAAAACTATGACACCTGAATGAAAAGTTTCTGAAATGAAGTCGGTCAAAATGTTAATTTAGAAAGAAATACTTGATTCTCTGGGAACAAGCAGGAAACAGTCCTCACATATGGGTGGTCGCCTTCCTGTCCAAGGGTGCCATCTTGCTCAGTCTCCTTTTTTCCGTGCAGCCCTTCAGATGTCTGGTTTGTCCCCGGAAAAAGTTGCTTTTTTTTCTCTCCCGAGTTTCACAATCGCCTCCGGTATTGCACCGATACTCTTCCCTCCTACCGACCTCGGTGCCTCAGCATCGGGTTCGATTTATTTTTGTAGTCTTTCGTTGTTTGCTTTTTCTGGTGTCTTCGTGCCCTTTTTTCTCCCGCTGGCAGCCTATAGAGTCTTAGACCTCGCAGGGGTACATTTTCCCCCATGGCTACCAGTTGCTTTAAAAAGTGTGATCGGTGCGCCAGAATCATGTCTTTGACCAACACACATGACTGCTGTCTTCGCTACCTCGGGTCAGATCACGACCCGGCAGCCTGCGATCTCTGCAAGAGGATGTCCAGCAAGGCCCTCTAGAGCCGCTAGCATCAGCATGATAAGTTTTTCTCTGAGTCCCCAATGCTTCTGAAGGCCTGGGCCTCGTCTGAGGCCTGATATCTTGGGCGGAACATGCTGAGTCCGAGCCTCATTTTGGGTCCTTGGAAAGGGGATCTCCCTTGAGGGAACCCAGGAAGAAGAAAAAAACCACAAAGGCGGCATCCTTGGATGGTTCCGACTGGCTGGGGCCTCACCAGGCCCGGTCCCACAGACCGAGATGCTTGTCCAATGCGTTGGAGAAGGAGTGGCCTGTGAAGGTCCCCTGGAAGGATCCAACTGCGGCCCTGCCTTGGTCTACAGATACTATCCTCGTTGAGGATTCCCCTTTGGGGGAGGGCAGCATCAGCCCGAGTTCGTCGGTGCCTGCGCCGAAGGCTGCAGAACCTTCTGGTCTGGAGTCCTGAATGGAAGCCCTGGAGCGCAGTTTGTCTGCCTTCATGGACCAGCAGTGGGTGCTGTTGTCTAGCATGATTGGTTCATCTGCCCCGACCACCAGGCCCTCAGAGGCCGAGCCAATCCTCGAGGTCCGTCGGCCTCTAGTCGCTTCTTGGCTGTGGTCACACTCCAAGTCCCCCTCGACGGGACCGCGATCATCCCTGGCAAGTCTGCAGGGCATCATGGTCCCCGAGGCCCATGGAGCAGCCCTCCTATGAGTCCTCAATGGACTACTCTGAGAGATGGAGGATGAGGAATCCCCCGATACCCATTGCCACTGCAACGTCCTTTCTGACTCTCCCGGCTCGGAGCCTCGGTAAGGACATGTCTAAGACTCTGGCATTCCCGACCAAGTCGGAGGAGGACCCTCGGGCGGATGAGTTGGAAATCCTCCAATACGAGACCCCTCCGTGGGAATCACTCACGGTTCCCATTCCTCCCATCCTGGAATGGCTCATGCTCTGAATGTGGGACACACCGGCATCAGTGCTGGTGGTGAGCAAACAGATCAACTCGATATATCGAGTCCACCGGATCCTGTGCTTCCAGAGGTCACAGCTGCCACAATACTCCATGATGGTGGAGTCAGCCATGCATTGGCTTAAAAGCCAGAAGACACACTCCTCGGTGCCCCCCGGCAGGGAGGCCCACACCTTGGATGACCTCGGCAGAAAGTGCTACCAGGGCTCAATGCTCATCTTCCATATCCAGGCTTACCAGTTGTACATGGGCATGTACCTGAGAGATCTGGCGAAGGAACTCGCTGGGTTCTCTGCTGGTCTCTCTGAGGAACCCTTGCAGCAGTTCAAAAACCTGGCCAAGGCATCTGTGAGTGCTCCAAATTCATGTCTCGAGCGGCTTATGGGTTCAAGTCGGTGGCCTGGGTAGCCGTGGCAGGCATCAGTGAATGCCGGCAAGCTTGGCTTCAATCTTCTGACCTCGAGCAGTGTGTTCAGGACAAATTGGTCGATGTCCCATGCCAAGGAGAGAATCTCTTTGGAAAGTTCATGACCGACAAGGCTACCGAGCTGGAGACCGAGTTCATGATGAGGACCAGGCTCTCTAAGAAGACTGCTGCCCCTCCCTGACGGAACGGCTCGGGTAAGAAATCCTTTTACCCAAGGAAGGGAACTGCTTACCAAAACTACCCATCTTATCAGGCTTCCCTGGCTCCCCAACAGGATCAGCAGGCCAAGGGACATGGGCATGGTCCACGTAAGGAAAGGCTCCAAAGACCCATGCAGCGACTCCAGCCCAGCCAGGGGGGAGCTTATGACTTCTTGAGCATAGCCTCTCTACCCCAGGAGATCAACAGCCCATAGGGGGACGTCTGGCCCTCTATGCCCAGAGGTGGATGTCCATCACCACCGATTCATGGGCTCTTCGGGTGGTCGGGGAGGGTTACCTCCTCCATCTGACTCAGGCACCTCCCCCTTATATCCCGGGAGAGCTCCTCAGGTCTCCCCTCCACCGGGACCTTCTTCTGAAAGAGTTGGTAGGTCTTCTCGAGGACACCGGTGCCCCACCACCTCAAGGGCAAGGGGTTCTACTCCAGGTACTTCCTTGCGCCAAAGAGAACAGGGGACTAAGACCCATCCTTGACCTGTGCAACCTCAACAAATTTCTGGCGAGGGAGAAGTTCAAGATGCTCTCCCTTGGAACCTTGCTGCCATACCTCCAGCAGAGAGAGTGGCTATGCTCCTTAGACATCAAGGATGCTTATACACACATCCTCATCAATTCCAACCACAGAAGGCTCCTGCGGTTCGTGGTGAGGGGCAGGCACTTTCAGTACAGGGTGCTCCCCTTTGGCCTAGCCTCTGCCCCAAGAGTCTTCACAAAATGCCTGCATTCGTGGCCATCTCCCTCCAGCTTCAGGAGGTCTTCGTCTACCTGAACGACTGGATCATAAAGGGAGGCACAACTTCAGAGGTGCAGCAGGCCACTGCATGCACTCTCCAGGTTCTGCAACACCTGGGCTTTGTCATAAACTACTCCAACTCTCACCTCCTCCCCACACAGTGTCTGGAGTTCATCAGGGCAAAGATTGACACTCTTCAGTCAAAGGTTTTCTTGCCCAGGGACCAAGCTGACCATCTCAGGTCTCTAGCTCGGGACGTGCAGCACTGTCCCTTGGTTCCCACCCAACTCCTCCTGCACCTCCTCGGGCACATGGCCTCCATGGTCCACATGAACCAAGACTCTCATCTCCACATGAGAGCAGTGCAGTGGTGTCTCCGGGATCAGTGGTCCCAGGCCACAGGCCGCCTCCGAGACAGAGTCTTTGTGACCCGCCAGTTGGCGGACTCCCTGGTCTGGTGGCAGTCACCCCAGCAGCTCGAGGCGGGCATGCTCTTTCAGGCCCCAAGCCCCTTGAGGGTCCTCACCATGGATGCTTCTCTGCTCAGCTAGGGAACCCACTGCACAGATCTCCGCACCCAGGGCAACTGGTCACCAGACGAGAGCACCCAGCAGATCAACCTCCTGGAGCTCCGAGCCATATACCTAACCCTGAGGGCTTTCCGTCACCACCTGCATCACCAGCAGTTCTGGTCCAGACAGACAACCAGGTGGCAATGTTCTACGTGAACAAACAAGGGGGCACGGGGTCTTGTACCCTTTGTCAGGAAGCTCCAGCCCTCTGCTCGTATGCAGTCTGACAGGGAATCCTCCTGTGGGCAGTATACCTGTCCGGTCAGGACAACCAGCTGGCCGACAAGCTCAGCAGAGTTCTCCAGCTGCACAAGTGGCAGCTGGACCCCAGGGTAGCTGGTCGGCTCTTCCGGCTCTGGGGAGAACCCATGATGGACCTGTTCACTAGCCCGGAAAAACTTTCAGTTGCCCTGCTTCTGCTCCCAGCAGGCCCACCCCTCCCAGGGGGCAGTGTCGGGAGGCCTCATGTATGCCTTCCCTCCTACACCGTTGATCACCAAGACCTTGTTCAGGACCCTCCGCAACAGGGCCTCTCTCATCCTGATAGCTCCTTGATGGCCCAGGCAGCCGTGGATCCTGCTACTTCTTGGACATCCCCATCCCCCTGGGGACCACCCTGGGATTCCTGTCTTGGGATGGAGGCTCTCTCCTTCTCCCCATTCTGGGGTCCCTGTCATTGACAGCGTGGCTGCTGAGAGGGTGACTCTGGCCCCCTTCAACCTCCCGGATGAAGTGGAGGACATCCTGCTGACCTCTCACAAGGCCTCAACTAAGAAGGCTTATGCCCTCAAATGGCACGGGTTCTTTGTTTGGTGCGCCAATCATGGGGCTGGCCCTTTCTCCTGTCCGGTGGCTCTGGTTTTACAGTACCTTCTCCACCTCTCTCAGTCTGGGCTCAAGTCAAACTCCGTCCAGGTGCACCTCTTTGCCTTGGCAGCGCACCACCATCTGGTGGATGGTAAGCCCCTCTCAGTACAGCTACTGGTGACCCATTTTCTTCGGGGTCTGCTCGAAGCCCCCGGTTCACCCTCCGGCAACTGAATGGGACCTCAACATGGTGTTGGGGCATCTTACTCACCCGCCCTTCGAACCTCTAGCTACCTGCTACCTCCGCTACCTCTCTTGGAAGGTGGCTTTCCTGGTCACGCTTACCTCCGCTCGCAGAGTTAGCATGCTGCAGGCTCTTGTGGCAGGGGCGCCCTATACCAAGTTCTTCAAGAACAGAGTTGTGCTTCGCATGCACCCCAAATTCCTATCGAAGGTGTCACCCTTCCATCTCAACCAGGAAGTGGTGCTCCCCACCTTCTTTCCAAGACCCTACTCCAGTCAGGCAGAGATGGTCCTCCACACCTTGGACTGTAAAAGGGCTTTGTCCTTCTACATCCAATGCACTCAGGGCCACCAGAAAGCTTCTCAGCTTTTCATCTCCTACGACCCCAGTATGCTGGGGGAGGCAGTGGCCAAGCGTATGCTGTCCACTTGGGTGGCGGACTATGTCCCTTTCTTGTACAGGCAGGTGAGGCTCCTGCTGGATAGCCGCGTTATGGTGCACCGTGTCAGGGCCATGGCGGCTTCAGTGGCATCCTTGCGCTCTGTCCCGATGGGGGACATCTGCCGGGCTGCTACCTGTTCTTCAGTCCATACCTTCGCAGCCCATTACTGCCTGGAAAGAGAGTCCTAA
Source organism: Ichthyophis bannanicus (assembly GCA_033557465.1). NCBI lineage: Eukaryota > Metazoa > Chordata > Amphibia > Gymnophiona > Ichthyophiidae > Ichthyophis > Ichthyophis bannanicus. The sequence goes on from CM066034.1 coordinate 951,002,604, forward strand.
CGGGACAGTTCCTTTGGCCAGGCTGTGCTCTGTAACCTTTTTGGGGTTTAGGCAACTCCTACCCTCCGACCCTTCTGTGTTCAGGCTACCGGAGCGCTGGTTTCTTTGGACACAGGAGTCTTACTGTGGCCTGTGTATATGGACTAATTGCTGCTGCTTGCAGCTCCCCATGAGGGAGCCCCTATTTTTGCTATGGGCTTTTGGTAGCCTGTAGCTGGGGAGACCCATATGTGAGGACTGACTTCCTGCTTGTTCCCTGAAAAAGGCGTAGTTACTTACCTGTAACAGGTGTCCTCCAGGAACAGCAGGAATCAGTCCTCACAACCCTTCCTCCTTCCCTTGGAGTTGCTCCTTATCATTGTTTATTTTTGCCATCTTTTAACTATGTCATCTGACTGAGCAAGATGGCACCCTTGGGTGAGAAGGGGACCACGCATGCATGCTAGCATTCTCAAAGCTGGGGAAATGCTCCGCGTGGGCTCCGTCGGTGCCAAAGTCACCCATATGTGAGGACAGATTATTGCTGTCCCCAGAAAACACCTGTTACAGGTGAGTAACTATGCTATACACTTTGTTGTGGGGCTTATAGTTTAGTCTGAAAATCACACTGACCGCTCTGGCACAATTTGTAATAGTATCAGGGCAGGTTGTGGGTGCAGTGTGAGCAGTCCCAGTAATTATCCGGATAGTGGCAATATTTAATCGTCTATCCAAATAACTATCTGGATAACTTTAGGAGGGCAAAAAGGCTGTTCTAAGCTATCTGGATATTGCCACTCTTCATTTAATTACCAGTGCTGACTGTGGAGGGACTGGGGTTTCTAGTCCTATAGGCACTCCTCGTGGCCTTGGGCAAGCCACTTAACCCTCTGTTGCCTCAGGTACACACAGATTGTGAGCTCTTTGGGGACAAGGGAATGTATCCAGTACCTGTTTGTAGTGATTACATAATGTAAACCGGTTTGATTGAAGGATAAGGTGGTATAAAAAACTGGTTAAATAAATAAATATTCCACGCTGGCTGCTATCCGGATAGCGGCTCTGAATATAAGTATTTTATTAAGTCACCATGACTGATGTTTAAAGGAAGCACTGACCAAGGCAGCTGAATATTGACCCTAAGGCGACTATTCCCTGGACCACTAATATTGAATTATAATGAGTTATGGAGTGGAACGTCCTTTCCGCTTCTGGACCATTGCTAAGTGATTTGGTCAAGAGAACACAGTGAGAAAAAATCATGGGGGGCATATTTAGGGACAGCAGCTAGTGTGGTTTCAGCAGCTTGCTGTCACCGCTGACATTTAAACCTGTATGTTCAATGCTGCGGTCATATCTGGGCCCCAGCATTGAATATCGGGGTTGTCTGGATTGCCTGAAAGCTAACCGGGCAGCAACGACATTCAGCCTCTTCCCGGTCAGCTTCCATGGCAAAACCTAGGCTAGTCTTTGCTGCAGCTTACTTTCGCCACTTTGCCATAACCGGGCAGCGGCTCAATATCGTCTTTGCCTGGTTATGGCCAGGCACTGCCCCTGCAATGGTTTAGGGTTTCGCTTTCTTTTTCTTAATACCGCCTTTACGCAAGCAATCAAAGCGTTTACCTTTAAAAAAAAACTGGAAAGAGAATGGGGAAAGGAACTCCGATATTATCTCAGAAAGAAGATTGAAAAGAAAAAGGGAAAGTGGAGATTAAGGATAGGAAGGCGAAAGAGCCTGACTAGCAAGCCTAGGGCCCTAACCCACAACTCGTTTTCAGCAAAATTTTGGAGGGGCAGCAAGCTTTTCCAAAAATGTAGGGGCTGTGAAGAAAAACTTGGAATGTCGAGGAGATTTGTATTTAGCTTTAGCATAACTGCAAGAAACAAACAAAACACTTTACTGTTTTGCATAATTTATAATGTCACAGTTCTAACTGGTTAGCATTGGGGGTGTGCAGCAGCTGCATGTGTAGATATTCAGTGCTGCCAAATAGCCCAGACAAGGGGATTAACATGGTTAGCAGATCTGCTAACTGTGTAAATCCCTTTGAATATCAGGCCCGTGGATTCCTGGCTTCCAAACTTGTGTTCTGCCTACAGAAAACCTTCCCCACCAACCTTTCCACCTAGCATTCAAATTTCCTCTTTTCATTTGCTTGTATCTTGTCTGCAATGCAATGTCTGCCTTCGAGTCAGTCCTGACTCCTGGCGACCCAGAAGCTCCTGGGTTTTCTTGGCAGTGTGACCGGAAGTAGATTGCCTCGGAAGAAAGGCCTGGCAATGGAGGGTTAAGTGACTTGCCCAAGGCCACAAGGAGTGCTAGTGGGAATCAAATCCTGGTTGCTTGGTTACCAAGCCAGTGTTCTAACCACTAGGCTACTCCTCCACGGTATCTTGTCTAGTCTTCCTTTTTTTTGTATGATATGGAAGAACTAATATAGTAACATAGTAAATGACGGCAGATAAAGACCAGTATGGGCCATCTAGTCTGCCCAGCAAGGTGGCAAGAGTAGGTGCACCTGTCGCTCCATGGAGGTCATCCTTCCCCATGTCTTTGTTTAGGGGTGAACCCCACCGCTCCGTGTAGGGCACCCCTGCTTGTTGAGAAATTAGATAAGTTTATTTTTATTTTATCCTGTTGCTATAAAGGGATCTACTGTGTCTGTCCCATGCCATTTTGAATTCTGTCACTGTATTTGCCCCCACCACTTCCATCGGGAGGGCATTCCAAGCATCCACCACCCTTTCAGTGAAAAGGTATTTCCTGACTTTGCCTTTCAATTTACCCCCTGCAGCTTCATGTTATGCCCTCTAGTTTTACAGCTTCCCCATCTTTGGAAGAGGTTTGTTTGTTCATTAATACTCTTTAAGTATTTAAAGGTCTGACTCATTTCTCCCCTGTTCCTCCTCTCCTCCAGAGTGTACATATTTAGGTCTTCAATATCTTGAGAATTTTATGTTGACGATTTGCTCACTCTGCTGTTTTCCCTGTGCCTTCATTTTACCTAGGTAGCAGGGATAAAAGGAATATTTCTGGCTAACAAGAGGTTGGATGATCAAATAAAGACATTTATCACTTATAATAAAGGTCGTGACTGGCGCTTGCTGCAGGCCCCTAGTGTCGATCTGCGAGGAAACTCCATCCATTGTCTACTGGTCAGTATTAGATGGAAAGTACTCTGACATTGCACCTGTTCTGCAATCCTGATGCTGATAATGTGTAATCAGAATATGAATATATATGTCATTAATTAATTTGAGAGCAGTATGTTGAATTGTGAGATGGTGTGATTTGAAGATATTTACATTCTATTACTTTTTGCATATAGAGGCTGATATTCCAAAGATTTGTCTAGAGAGAGTTATATCAGCACTCTATATCAGCAAAACACTTGTTTGAGAGTTATATGAGCACTCTCTATCCTCTCTCCTAGTCATTTGTGCCCTCTCTCCTAGTTGTTTGTACCCAAAAAAGATAGTGTCAGCTAGAGGATTCCTACCCATACCCCATTACACCACACACACACTTCTCTCCTTAAAATGTAAAGGTATACTTTGTGCTGGATTTATGATATTTGCCCATTAAGTGCATTTGCGTCAATGCTGACTCCTGGTGACCCAGTAGCTCCTGGGTTTGTTTGGCAGTGTGACTAGATTGCCAGGCTGTTCTTCTGAGGAAATGGAGAGTTAAGTGACTTGCCCAAGGCCACAAGGTGTGTCAGTGGAAACTGAACCCTTGCCTCTTGGTTATTGAGTCAGTGCTCTAACCATTAGGCTACTCCTCATTAAACTGCAAAATTGTAAGTTATTTCACCTAAACACAGTTATTTTACCACAATGTATATTAGCTAATGCGATGCAAAGCATGCAAATACATGTGAAACACCTCATGATTTTGCAAATTGAATAACACAGCTCGCATTGAACTTTGCATGGTGGGTTATTCATGGAAATATAATGACACTTTTCAGCTGATGTTGTTTTTGCTCCCCAGGAGCATCAGGGCACTAACATTTGATGCAATGATCCAGGTTGCCATCTTAAAGAAGCTAGAAGTAAATCAAGTACCGCATAGCTCTTCACCCCCAACAAAGATACCCCCAAAATGGCTAGCATAGACAACCCACCCTCAAAAACAGCCCCTGAATGTCCAGCAGACTCCCTGCCTCCATAAAGGCACCACCTGGGCTTAGTCTAGTTTATTTCTTGATATACTTCCTCTTGGATAAAGATCCCCCCTCAACTCCACTTGAAGACAACCCTCCTGGACCTATCAGTGTAATCTCTGGTATCTAGTGAGGGAACATGAGCAATCTCCAGTCACTCCTCCCCCCTCAGCAGCCCTTATTGAAAATGACATTTATGACCCTCAGGGGTATATTTAGTAACCCATGCTAAACATACCCGCAAGTGGTAGTCTTACAGTACTACTGCTAAGAATCAAACTGGGGAGGAGTGATTGAAGATCCAATGCTAGATGCCAAATAATGTACTGATGCCTGAGAGGGGTGTCTTCAGAGGAGGGTCTTTATCTGGAGGTCCAAAGGTGTCTTCAGGGTGATGGGTGGTCTTTTCTTAGGGTCTGAGGCACGTCTTCAGAGGGGAAGAAGGCTTTTGTGTGGGGACAGGAACGGGGGGATGTGGGGGGAAGAAGTGGGATTTAATTTACCTCTGGCCCCTTTAATGAATATTCACTTGAAGACAGTGGTTATCTTTCCTCCTCAGCAGACCTTTTGAATATCTGAAGGGACAATATTCAGAAGCCCTTATTCGGAAACCACCGAGGTTATCCGGATAAAGACACTGAGATAGATATTTAGTGGCACTAATCAGAGAGTGACGCTGAATACCACTATCTGGACGGACGCCAGTGCTGACCACAATACAGTATCTGGATATTCAGTGCTGACCACTAAGCAGATACCAATGCTGAATACCTCGATAGATTGAAATTCCACAGTTGACTGCCTTAATCTTTAAATAACGGATGTTTTGAATATCGGGCCCTGAGTTTTCTAAGCAATAGTTTTTGCTGCCTTGGTGTACAACATGTTTTCCTATTATGATCTTTAAAACTTCCTAATTTTTATCCTTTCGCCATATAGATAAAAGAGAGTATAAATCTAGTGCAGGGTTTTGTTTGGAGAGTGGGGTGGGTGATATATGATTTGCTTTTTAAAATTGTACATTTTATCTTGCTGTTCACGGCCTTGGGTGGATCATGTATATAGAGAAATGACAAAATAAAAGAAGTGAAATGAAGCCATTAAATAGCACTTCTCTTTTCCTTTCTGGTCAGTGTATTGTAAATAGTTCTGAATAATCCTGTCATTAATCACAAACTTCTCTTTTTTTTCTATAGCCCTTCTGTTCTCTACACTTACACTTGCAGATATCAGAGAATCCTTATACTTCAGGGAGCATCTCAAGTAAGGACACAGCTCCCTGGCTTATAGTAGCACCAGGTAATGACTTCATTTTGCTTTGACAGTGCATCACCCCTCTTAGTTTATGTAATTGAGAACCTCTTCATTGTATTCTCTTCTAGCTGGAGCTTTCGTTTCATTCTAATACTGAACTTCCTAAGAAGGATCATTTTAGAATAGAGTCTCTAGGAAAGGAAGGCACATAGGTGCATATGTTGCACCTGCTTTATAAAGATAAATTATGCACATATGTGCTTTTATACATAGCCTACCCAAAAGCTCCTGCACTAAGTTATACCTGTTTCGATGCAGGAGTAAGTCTGTGTGTGTACGTGTCTGTAGAAATTGCCGCATAAGTCTAAAATACACGCATACGTATTGATCCCACCCCCACTGAGCCCATTATCTACCCCAGGAACACGTATAGATCTATCATATAAAAGTTTGTGCTGTGTTTCTGCTTACTTTTATGCACATATATCCTCAAGCTAGTTTATAAACCCCTACTTAAGTCAATAAAACTACGTCATTAGAGATGGGCACAGGCAACATGTTTATTTTATTTTATGCTTTTTATGAAGTTTTCTAGGTTTTTTTGTTTCATACAGGTTTAATATAACATTTTCAATGTGCATTAGAAGTTCTTAATGCAGGGTCCACCGGTAAGGACTGGGAGTGGAACTGGAGGGCTGCTTGTTGGAGAGGAAGAGACTTTTTGTCACAGGGAGCTTCATATGGGAGAGCTGAATGTCAACAGGTGGCTTGTTATGAGGGAGTGGAATTTTAGGGAAGTAGCAGAGGGTTGAAGGAGGGGGGACAATGTGCTGCTAGTGCAGCAGGGGATCAGGGATCAGAGTTGCATGTATGTCAGGAGAAATGATTTTGAAAAGCTGTTCCGCACATAAATGAGGAAGATCAGGATGCTTTTCTTCTCCATGTGCAGCTCTTCAAAATCGCTGCTCTCACTGGATGAGCCAGCAAATACATATGCAGCCCTGCATGTCCTTACACACATTTTACAAAGAGGCTTTACGTTTGATGGCTCATTGCTGCTATTTACAAAATGTCAGCCCGACGGCGGGACATGACTTTCAGTGGCGAGAGGAGAGGGAGTCAGCACGTAAAACATTTTAAAGCAATATTACCATTTTGCTTTTACCACCACTGTGTGGGTCCTTTTCACGCCTGGGCTACCCACCCCCCCTTTCATTGCAGGGGCTGCTTGGTCAGAATTCACCCCACTGTTCATAATCGACTGTACCACTTCAGAAAATAATTTGTAAAGGGGATTATTTTGGAAACCTTATATGCGATTTGTTGTTGTTAAGTGCCATTGAGTCTGTGTCGATTCCTGACGACCCTCTAGATAGTTGACGTAAATTTTGTTCAGTCTTCAGCCAAGCGGCTCATTGTTGACAGAGTGGTATCCATAGCTGCTGTTATTGTAGCAATACATCTCATTGATGGCCTTCTTCTTTTATGGTGGCCTTCTACCTTGTCAAGCATTATGTCTTTCTTCAGTGATCTCTCTCTTCGCATAATGTATCCAAAGTATGAAAGTCAAAGTCTTGTCATCTGAGCTTCAAAGGAAAGCTTAGATTTGATCTCCTCTAGTACTGACTGGTTTGTTCTTCAGGCAGTCCATGATATACACAGGATTTGTCGCCAACACCATAAGTCAAAGGCATCAATTTTCTTCCTGTCTATCTTTTTCACTGTCCAACTTTTGCATCCATATGATGTTATTGAAAATACCATGGCCTGGACAAGTTGAAACTTTGTATGAAGAGAGACATCTCTGCTCTTGAGAATCTTGTCTAGGTCCTTCATAGCCATTCTGCCAAGAGCAATGAGTCATCAGATTTCTTGACTGCTAGTCCTTTCTTTATTGATTGTTGATCCAAGTAAGTTAAAGTTGTCAACTATTTCAATTTCTTCTCCATCACTGATGAACTTATTGATTTTGATGGTTGTCAGGATCTTTGTCTTCTTAACATTAAGGTGCAGACCCATTTGAAGACAAAATACAGCAGGAGACAGACCCAAAGTTCCTTATATGAAATGGGGAATACATGTGCAGATTTTTGTCCGGCCCAGGATATGCTCTGGAATGCCCCCCCCCCCCCCCAACATGCTCCTGTGCAATTTTTACAAGGTGTGGACAGTCATATGTAAATTGGAGCCTTTCTAAAATGGCCATTACACATGTATAAATTGTATAATCTGCACATGTATTCCCCATTTCATATATGGACCTTTGGGTCTGTCTCCTGCTGTATTTTGCACCTGCTGCTGTGGACTTGGACAGTTGTAGGGTTTCCCGGTTGGCCATAGACCACGCCCCATCTAGTGACATCATCAGTGGGCGACTCTGCATCTTGCAGTGTTAAAATCCCAAGCCCTTCAGGCGGGTCCTGCAAGGAGGGTCCCAGCTAAGCAGCACAGCCAAGGGGCGTGCCACTTAGCACGCCACTTGGAATGCTCTGAGACCGCAGTCTGTTGTCAGGTGGGAACATGGAGGGGTTTGATGTGGTTGATTGTGTGGGTGGTTGTCTCATGGTAGATGGGCCTGTATGTTGTATGTGGTTTTGATGTTTTAGATTAGGAGATATTTGCAGTCAGGATGGGCTGCTTATTTTTGGTTTCATTGTTCTTACATTATATGGATTAAGGCATATTCTTATTGCAACTCTGGGATTTCTTCAGGATTATTCTTATGACTAATAATTTTTAGATGAGAATGAGTTATATTTTGGTTTCTTATATTGGTGGTCCTTGTTTCAAGAGTTAGGAAGCATAGATTTTATGACAGAGAGAAGCTGCAAATTAGACAACTGGCCGTCTTTACCTCGTGTTGGTTTGTATTGCTCAACTTTAGAAGATGTTCTTGTCCTCTGTCTGAGTATGAATTCTCATTCAATTTGTAATAAGGTATCTCTGATTAGAGACCTTTTGTTTTAAAAGGATCCAGGATTCGTGTTTTATTACTGAATCCTAGTTGCAATCAGAGAATGATTCTTTGCTATATAAGGTATGTCCTCTGGGATATACATGTATTAATGTCACTAGGATTGGGTGAATAGGTGGGGGCTTGTATTGTTATATAAGTCTTTTTATCATCTTAGAGTAATGGATACTATTTTATCACCAGAATTAGAGGCCTTTTGTTGTGAAGTTTCCTTAGGGGATTTAGGGAAGAAATGTATTTTTATTTTGGTGTATCATCTGCCGGATTCTTAGCCTAGGATTTGTAATATTTATTTAGGTTTTTAGTGTCCTGGACTATGTCAGCTCATAATTGAATATGGTTAGGAGATATTAATATGCATTTGGATGAGGTGGCGAGCGTTCAAGCATGGGACTATCTTGCCTTTTTATAGTCCTTAGGTGTTTTTAACATGTCTTTAGGTTCTACCCATGCTTTGGATCATCAATTGGATCAGTGTGCTTACTTTTTATTTCTGTGTTAGGTTATTCTCTTACAGATGTGCAAACGATTCCATTAATTTGGTCAGATCATTATTTGGTTGCGTTTTCTGTGTTCCCTCTTAAAATAAATTACTCTGTTCCTCTTTCAAATATGTAAAGATGAGTAAAGATGTTACGCTAGAATTTTAATGAAGTAAGGTTGAGAGGCGCAAGGAGTGTTGGATTTAAAAGTGGAGCCACGGAAATCTTTGGCAGAGTGGGGAGATATCTCGCAGGCTGTCTTGAATGAGGTAGCCCCGCTTGTTCTTAAACAGAAATGTAAATGTTTGAGGAAGGCTCCTTGGTTCTCACAAGATCTTAGGAAACTTAAGACGAAATGCAGGAGGTTGGAATTTAGGTGAAGGAAATCCAGGGGGGCATCAGGATAAATGCTTATGGAAATAGAAGTATCGACGGTGATGCGCCAGGACCAGGAAGCAGTATTATGACTCTCTTTCTTCAGGCGCCTTTTTAGCCATGGTTGTTATTTAAGTTATCTTCTGTGCTCCTTAGTGAAAATGTAAGGTGTCAACCGGCTCCCTCTTTGAGACCCCAAGAATCAGCTGATTTTTTTTTCCAGGGTAAGGTTCAGAAGATACACAGTAATTTTGCCATGGTGAAGTCAGATATAGAGAATGTGTTTGTGTTTATTCCGGGGTGTGTGGAGGGGGACTCCTGTCCTGTGGATCATTGTTGGTATACTTTTAGGGTCCCATCCTTTAAGGATCCATTTGTATTGAAACTCTGGCTTTGTGGGCTTGTCATTACTTTATTGGCTGAGGGTTGTTATCCAGAGGAAATAGGTGAGATTATTTTAATCCCTATTCAGAAAGATGTTACAGCTAGTTTGACTGAGGTTTCAAATTTTTGCCCTATAGCCAATATTCCATTAACAGCAAAAATATTGGAAGTCTTGATTGCTAGTCAGTTTAGCAAGTATCTGGAAAATTATGATTATTTGCATCCTTCACTATTTGGCTTCCGGAAAGCTCATAATACGGAATTGTTATTGGGTGTTCTTGTTTCGAGATTAATAGTGCATTGGTGAGGGGGCAGGTAGCAGTGTTGTTTCAGTTTGATTTGAGTGCAGCCTTTGATGTGGCTGATCATGAGATGTTATTGGTTGTACTGGATTATCTGGGTATGTCAGGGGTGGGCCTTGAGTAGTTTGTGGGTTTTCTGTATAATCGTGTGTATTGCGCTGAACTTAATGCTGCACGCTCAAGGTTATGGAAATTTGGATGTGGGGTTCCTCAGAGTTCACCTTTGTCCCCAATGTTATTTAATATATTGATGATCTCGATGGGTTAGATATTGGTTAGATATCAAGTACTATGATTATGCGGATGATATTTCAGTACTGTTTTTTTTTTCTCCAGGAATTGTACTGATTATTTCTCCCGTTAGGTACTTGTGACCTTGATTGGCCACTGTTGGAAACAGAATACTGGGCTTGATGGACCTTGGTCTAATCCAGTATGACATATCTTATGTTCTTATGCTCTTTGAAAGAGAGCAATGCATGAGACAGGCAGGGAGAGAGAGAAAGTGAGAAAGACACATGAGAAAAGGTAGGATAAGAGTACCTTTGTGAAATAAGGAGAAAGATGAGGCAAGGGAGTGGATGTGAGGCCATGGGAAAGAGGAAGTGAAATGAGGGTTAGTTGAAATGAAAAAGGTGGTGATAACATGGGATGCAGGGGAACAGGTAGAAGGAAAGGAATAGAGGAAATGGAATATAGAGATAGAGATGCAGTGTAGAAATAGGATGGTTGAGAAGGACATTGGAAAGGTTGACTACAGATCTAGAGTACCCCTTCTAGACACAGATTCACAATGCCTGCTTTTTATCATTTCAGGCATTCTACATGTTTCTATGGCAACTCTGACACCACTTTGCTAAAGTCAGTTTTGGGTTACTGGTGGGGTGACCACAGAGAGCCAGAACATTACAGAATCTCTGTTCTGCTATTCATGTGAAGTAACGTTTTAGAAAAATGTGGAAATCCGAATTGAGAAGTGGAGGCTACCACTTTTAGAATTCAGATGGAATTTTAGAAATGACTCTGTTAAATCTGGAGCAGTTTCTAAAATACATATCCACATGCAATGGGAGGAGCATTTTACAAATTTGCAAGTGGGAAAAACCGATGGAGGAACCCAGGCAATCTACAAGGGTAAATTCTAGTATTTCACAACATGTGCGTATAAACATTGGAGCTTACACGTGTATTACAACCATTTTGGAAACTTAGATGTGTAGATCCCGCTAAATGACTACAGAGAAATGTCTTAAACACGTTTCAATTTGGAGAGGGAAACAAGCATTGGAGGATTAAAGGGGATATCCCCAACAATCACACCTTTAAAGGGATGGCCAAAAGGAGTACCTTTGAAATATCTGTTTATGTCAGGGAGAAGGTTTAAATTCAGATGTAGTCAATTTCAGACTTGCATGTACATTCCCAATATGGAATGGGTGATACACGTGCAGCTTTTTGACCTGTTCAGGCCACGCTGTGAATTGGCCTCTAGAACACCTCCTGGACAAGCATTTATAGATACATGTGCCTGGAGCAAAAATGTGAAAAGTGCAGCCTTTCCAAAATTGCCTTTTACACATGGATGCTACCTGCGCATTTTTCTGCCACCGCATCCGCTGTCAAAATGTGATTAAAGCTTCTAAAATAACCCCCTTATATTATAGATATTAAATTGAAGAAACCCATTACAGATGTGGAATGGCAAGTTTTCAGGTTTTTTTGAGATTTTTCAGATATTTTCCTAATTTTGAGATGTTTATTTCTGTTCATTTCAGACATTCATTTTAATAAAAAAATAAAAACAGACATTATAGCTTTTTAATGCAGACAAATTGTTGAGACACTCTTCGTTTGTAGATTAAGATTAGTGCACATTCAATCAATTTTGCATTTTTAGGGCATGCTAATGAATTGAATGCATGTATGTGAAGGGGTTATTTTAGAAACGCTATTTGTGCTTTGGACATTTGAAAACTGGTTTAGAGATGTCCAAAGCACAGAGATGTCCCCAGAGCCATTTTAGAAGCCGGGTTTGTGGACATTCACAGTGCGAGGATTCCAAGTCGCACAGAGGGTGTGGAGAAGGAGGTACATTCATATGCCCTTTGTTTTACAGTTTGATAATGAACACTGATGGGGAATAGGGGCTCATTCACATAGGCCACCTTGCTGGAGATGGATGTCACTGCCCCATGGTCTCATAGTAGGGATGTCTATATGGACACCTACATTGGTGTTCACATCAGGGGTATCTATGTTTCTAAAATCGGGGTGAAACATACACATCCCCAGTGTTTTTCTGCATGTCCTGCCCTGGATGTCCCAGATTGCACTTGGACACCCTTTCTAAAATGCTACTTCAAAAGCACATCTTTTCCACTCCTACATACAGCCCTTAGAGCATGGTATGAGGTACAACAATCTCAACTCCAAAGAATTCAGAAACATGAAGACTACAAGGAATTCCAAATGGTCCTTTTTTTCAACTTAGAAAAACTGACATAGATGCCCGTTCTGATCGTGGCATGTCCAGCCCATCTGGACCTCCAAAATCTGTACAAGCTGAATTTGCACCCAATTCTGCTATACAGGAACATGGGAGGGTTAGACGGCGTGGTTGCTAGACATTCCCGTGGGAGCAGAATCAGGGCAAAGGACTTGGATGGGCCAGAAGTACTCCGATTCTGTCACACCGGGCCTATAGCTCCCACACCGTCTAACCCTCCCATGCTCCTGCATGGGGCCTTGGTGCCATGGCGCCATGGCGTCCCATCGTCATAGCACCAGGATGCCATGCAGGAGTCCCGCTGCCCCACACAGCTCCAAAACAGCTGTTCCCCGTCAGCCGCCACCCGAAGGGGCCTGCCAAGGCTGGGATTGGGCAGTGGGGACTGTCCTGCTCTGCTCACTGGTTGGAGGGTCCCACCACGATGGCAACTGATGTTGGGGGGATTTATTACACCTCCGAGGTGGAATAAGTCCTCCATCTATCTCCTCAAGCCCGGACATACAGGGCCATGACCAGAATCAGTCCTGTACATCCGGGGTCATGGGCCTGCCTCTGCCCCACCCATGCTCCTCCTCTGGCCCACCCCCTCCCACTCCCATCCAGAGCTCCCCCGTACATCTCCTCTGTATATGTGGGGACCTTTGGGATCAGCATCGGGCTCAAGCATTTGGAGGGGGATGTACATCCAAACCGGACATACATCCCCGCTAAATGCTAGGTAGCTAGATTTAAAAATTTAAAACAGTATTAACAAAAAATCAAAAAACTACAAATTGCTCTATTGCAGCTTAAATCTCTCATATATATAAAGCAAACGATCTAATGACAAGATTTCAACATCTTCTACTAACAGAAGATTTTGAAGTACCTTTGCACAGATAATATTGTACCTGTCACATTCAGAATGTGTTTTTGAAGCCCATTTTATTTTTAGACACACAAGTGTCAGAGCTTGCATAGATTTCACCTGTACTGATGTGATTTTAGCAAGCTTGAGTTGTGTTTAATTTCCCAGTTTGAAGCATTAAATGTCAGGAGCTTAATTAACATTTTCATTAGTGCTTTTATTATTTTGCACCTATGGTAGTGAGCTTACTGGTGTGGATGGGAGCTCTCAACTCTTCTCCACTTGCTAGTTCTAAAGGCATCAACTTGGTTAATTTTCACTATAGTATCAGATAGTTTAGTGGTCCCCAAAACAAATGTTAACATATTTATCAAACATATCTGTGCAGACACAATGTGAGAAGTCCCTCGAATTAAGGATACCTGAGTTATTGTGGATGAGGAAGCTTAGGATGGATAAGCATCCATCATCAATCAATGGTCTTAGACAGACAAGCCTTGTTGGTAAAACCAATGGTTGTTTGCATTCCTTTTTAGATGTATTGGTAATAGTGGCAGGTTAAATTATTGCAATGCTCTTTATGCAGAGAACCATTTTAGGCTACTAGAGTGTTAGTGTCGCTGAACGCTGGGGTCTTGCAGAGTCTCCCTGTCAAGTCTTACCATCTGCAACTCACAGCTACCTGATTGGTCACCGTTGGTGCTGTCCTGGTTTGGTTCTTGACATCCTGGAGGTAATGAGTCCCACACGTGAGGACTGACTTCCTGCTTGTTCCTGGAAAAAGCATAGTTACTCACCTGTAACAGGTGTTCTCTGGGAACAGCAGGAATCAGTCCTCACAACCCTCCCTATTCCCCTGGGAGTTGCCTCTATACGATACCTTATTTTACTGCCATCTTAGCTATGTCATCTGACTGAGCAAGATGGCACCCTTGGGCGGGAAGGGGACAACGCATTAGTGGTAACATTCCCAAAGGCTTTCTTTGAAAGCCGGGGAAATGATCTGTGTGGGCTCCATCGGTGCCAACATCACCTACATCTGAGGACTGATTCCTGTTGTTCCCGGAGAACACGTGTTACAGGTGAGTAATTATGCTTATTGCAAAAATATTACCAATTAAGTGCAGGGCCATAAGGAAAAGAGAACAACAGTTCCTCCTCGGAAAAAGTGCATTGATGGAAAAATACAATCATTGCATGCAGAGGTATTCCTGATAGAAAGGTATCTAAAAGGATTAAGATCATCAAGGATATTGAGGAAGATCCAAGAGATGAGGCTGACACATGACAGAAGACCTGAAATGTATATGTTCCAAAAAATTGAAAGTAGCAGTAGAAGTGCAAAAACTGTGACGATATGAAGAAAATAAAAAAGAAGGATATCAAAATAAACTATTTAGCGAGAACCCCAAACAATTCTACAGGGAAATGGGAAAGAGCATTAATATGATAAAAGTACCACCAACCAAAGATGAAATGGAAACCTTCTGGAGAAACCTATATGAGGACCCTATAGTTTGCAGTCAAGAAGCAGAATGGTTACCCTGCATACAGGAGCATTTAGAAAAAGCAAACATCAGACCTATGGATTAAGCCTGCAGTAACAGTGAAAAATCTGAAAATCAGGTTAAAACAAGCTCCAAACTGGAAGAGTCCTGGCCCAGATGGAGTAACCAACTTTTGGCTCAAGCAGTTCACATCACTCTGCCAAGACCCAGCGAACTGCAAAAATCAATTGTTCAAGCAGTCAGAATTAACACCACAATGGCTTACTACAGGAAAAACATTTCTCCTTCCAAAGGGGGACCTGAGTAATATTCCCAATAATAACAGACCAATAACTTGTCTACCTACAACCTATAAGCTGTTCACTGCAATAGATGCAGACAGAATATATAATCGTTATCTTTATTAAACATTTGATATACTGTCCAGGCAGCCCTGGCATCAGAGCGGTTAACAATAATAAAATTGGTGGCTATAGGGAAAGGTGAAAGGAATGCCAAAATTTTGACAGGACTTTGTAGAAAAGGACACAGCAAGAGAAAGAACTGGAGGTGGACAGTAGGAAGATGGAAGGGATGCATCAGGTCTAGGAGGGGGGGGGGAAGATTTAAAGGTATCCTACTGAGAGTTGGAGACAGGGAAATCGAAAGCAAGATGGAAAAGGTGGATTTTATTGATGCTTTAAACTTGGAGAATGAGGTTTCAGAGCACAGGGAGGGAGGGAGGCAGTGCAGGGCAGTTCAGGGCCCAGATAGAAGAGCACAGATTTCCGAGTTTGTTCCAAATGTGCTTGAGTGACTGCTGGAAGGACAAGACGGTTGACGTGAATTGATCTGAAGAGTCGGTGAGGGGTATGGAACTGGAGCAGGTTTGAGAGGGTCTTTGGGGGTGCCAGTGTAGACAACTTTGTGAACAAGGGTAAGAATTTTGTAATCAACACGGTATTTGAGGGGGATCCGTGAAGGTGAATGAGAAGTGGGGTGACATGATCGTGCCGTGAGGAATGAGTGAGTATACATGCAGCAGTGTTCTGTAGAAGTTCAAGGCGGTGGAGCTGGTATTGAGTAAGACCCACGAGTGTGACTTTACAGTAGTCCTGTCTGGAACTGACCAAAAAGAAGAGAAGAGTCATGATCGAAGGTACCATGAGGAAAGGGTGATCTGCACAAATCTGGTGAAGAAAGAAAAAAGAGCACTGGACCAGTGAAGACACGTGATCATGGAAGAAAAGGGAGGAATCAAGTGAGACCCCAAGATACCTAAGTGACTAAACAAGAGGGATGGGAGTGCAGGCGATCTGAGAGGTAAGTGAGGGGCATCGTGTATGGAAGGTAAACCAGATGGCAGCAGATTTGGAAGTGTTAAGATGGAGTTGGTTTGTGGACAGCCATGTGTAAATATCTGATAAGCAGGAGTTCATGGGAGCAAGATCGGGAGACTAGGAATTAGTGTGGTGGAGTAAAATAATATCGTCAGTATAAAAGTAAGAAGAAATTCCAGATTGTTGAATGAACAGGGCAAGAGGTGGCAAGAAGACATTGAAGAGAAGTGGTGCTAGCACCGAGCCCTGGGGAACTCTGCAGGTGAGGGGGACAGTAGGAGAGGTAGATGATCCACAGGATACAGAAAAGGATCATATCAAGTCCAGTAATATCAAGGCAATAGAGCAAAAGGGCAGTAAGAGGAGAACATATGGAACCAAGGATCTGTTGATGTTGAATAAGGCTATCATGGCCAGCTCTAAGAAAAGCAGAAATCTTAGTATAGCATGGGTTGATCATAAAAAAGCTTTCTTTTATTTATTTATTTTATTTACATTTCTTATATACCACACTATTTAAATCAGTGCGGTTTACAATGAACAGAAACATACTACAATGCGTAAGTCACATTGAGTTTACAGAGAACAGGGTTTGAACTTAGGAGAACCGGGAAAACTAATTACAAGTCATATTGAAATAACTACAGTGTATTTACAGTTGGACACAACAGAGTATTTACAGTTGGACAGACGTTGGTGGTACAAGGGAATATTGAAATAACAACAGTGTATTTACAGTTGGGCAGAGGTTGGTGGTACAAGGAGAGGTGTACCAGAAGGTGTAAGCTGACTGTTGTTGTTAAGTGCCGTCGAGTCGGAGTCGACTCATGGCGACCCTCTGGATAGCTATCCTAAATTGTGTTCGGTCTTCAGTCAGGCGGCTCATTGTTGACAGACTGGTACCCATAGCTGCTGTTATTGTATCAATCCATCTCATTGCTGGCCTTCCTCTTTTGCATTGACCTTCTATCTTGCCAAGCATGATGTCTTTCTCTAATGATCTCTCTCTTCGCATGATGTGTCCAAAGTATGAAAGTCGAAGTCTTGTCATCTGAGCTTCTAAAGAAAGCTTAGGTTTAATCTCCTCTAGTACTGACTGGTTTGTTCTTTGGGCAGTCCATGGTATACACAGTATTCACCGCCAGCACCATAATTCAAAGGCATCAATTTTCTTCCTGTCTGTCTTTTTCACTGTCCAGCTTTCACATCCATATGATGTTATTGAAAATACCATTCTCTTTTCGAGTCAGGGTAATGGAGCTGCTAGGGAGGGGAGACAAGGGGCCAGTCGTGATTTTACCTGTTTTAGTTTCTGGATAGTATTTTAAAAACAGGTAGTGTTTGAGCGCTTTTCTGAATGGGGTAAGGCTCGTGAAGGCTCTAATTTCAGAAGGGAGGGCATTCCAGGCTATGGGTGCATAAATCGAAAAGGCTCTACTGGCTGTTGCCTCCGTGCATTTTGTCAAAATCTTAGGGATCTCTGCTGCGTTCAACATTGCAGATCTCCGGTTTCTGTTGTCAGGCAATTTGTGGATATATATAGTCCACAAATATGATATACTATCATAACATAGTCCAGTAATATCATGGCAATAGAGCAAAATGGCAATAAGAGGAGAACATATGGAACCAAGGATCTGTTAATGTTGAATAAGGCTATCATGGCCAGCTCTAAGAAAAGCAGAAATCTTAGGGGTATGTTTACTAAAATGCATTAAACGTGAATAACGCGCGTTGTATGACGTTATCGACCGCAAGTGCAGTATAACGCGCGTAAGCACGCGCTAACGACCGGTAACGTCGTACTACGCGCATTAACTGCGCTTAACGATCGTAAAGCCCCGCGGCGCGTTAAAACAGCGCAGAAGGTGGAGAGTGGGCGGAGAGAAGGGGTCAATGGGCGGAGAGGGGGCGGGGAGAGGCTCCCCCTCACTAACGCGCTGTAATTCTGAGCTCAATTCCAACGCGAATGAAAACCTGCCGTTAAAGGCATTTAAAGGTAAGAGAAACCATTTCCGTCAGCAATGTACAGAGAAACCGGGGAAACACACAAAACGTGAGCAGTGTGATACATGTGCACAGAACAAAATGTCACAGAAAACGTTAAAAATGACCACAGGAAACCTTTTTAAAAGCATAATTCAGCTGGGCAACAGTGATAGCAATGGTCCACAAGGAACAACACTCCCTGTAAAGCACCAAATAAAAAACAAATGATATGTGGAAGGGTCTACGCTCCGCAGACCCTTTTAAAGAGCAATTCTTTGTAATGGAGCTGCCCTGGGAGTGTTGTGTAATGTTTCCCAATGATATCATTGTTGCCCAGCTTGGATATGGGTGTGTGCCCCTTTTGTGAGGTCTTTTCTGAGGTTTATGTGCACCTTTGTCTGCATACAAGGTAAATGAGGCCACAGTAAACCTGTTGCAGAGCAGGGTTTCTGACTCGTCAGGCCGGTTTAACTAACTCCAGGGACTGCACTGCTTCTGTGGCCACAGTGTGGTGCAACAGACACAGCCAGTGCTTGTAAGACCAGAGGGTCACAGGTTCAAATCCCAGCTGGGGCTCCTGCCAACCCAGTCCCCATAGTTTTACCCACCACTAAACAGTGATAGTAAAGACACTCCTTTAGTGCAGAGAACATACGCAAGGCCTATATTTTACCACACCAAACACAGACACCAGAAACAGGCACATTACCTAAAGCAGAGTCCCGCAAATGCAGTCCTGGAGGGCCCCACACCATTCCGGTGTCATGCTGCCTCTAATAAAGATGCCTGTGCTGCATAGCTATGCACCACCCCCATGGTATGCAGATATAGCTCATGCATATTTATGAGGGACAGCATGAAAACCCGAACAGTGTTTGGAACACCAGGACTGGAGTTGGGGAACTCTGCCGTAAAGCAGCAGCCAACAGGGCCACACACACCCCCACAGACCCCATTGGCCAATGCCAGCTGGAGAGGCAAGACATTGGGCCCTGCCTGTATCTGCCAATACTAGCAGTTGCATACCGTAGCAATGCCACCCTACACCTGGGTATATGGTACACAGCTATCAAACGTTTCCTCTGATAACTGGCAGATATCAATTCCTACGTTAAGCACATTTTGCTCATTGAGCTCCACCATAACAATCATTCTGATGTCTGCGGTGTGTGCTGCAGGTCTGGTCTCTGACAGTGTTCACCACCCTGGGGAGTGACCTCCCAACAGTCTTGTGTACCATATCCATGCCTGTACTATGCCCAGGACTGGTGTGGTGGGTATGGCTGCTGACCACCTCTATAGTAGTACAATGCTGGCATAGGTGTGGGGGTGGCTGTCTGTCTATCCAGTGTGTGGTGGCTGCAAACACCTTCAACAGCCCACACTGCCAGCACTGTTGCCAGTATTGGGCTGCCAATGTGCATAATGAGGAGCAAGGTACCATGGGTATAGGCCGGACAGGGTGGCCTGGCCAGGGTGCATCTGCACAGGGCATAGGGCAGTGACCGGCACATTGTAGTGTCCGGCCACCACCTACACAGACAGGGTGACCTCAGTATATCCTGCTGAGAGATCACTCTCACCCTGACTGTGCAGTGACCACAGCATGGCTAGGCACTCCCATAGTGCTATCTAGTATTTCTCTCATGTGATAAATATGGGTTTACTTTTGGGGCCCAGTCACTGATGTATCTGCTTGCTGTGTATGCTGACATCCCAGTTCTGGGTGCAGGCATCTCCACTGGGCACTAGCAGACTGTTTGCAGCTGGTAGGTGTTGTGATGGAGTGGCTTGCAGGGTGCAGTGGCTGAAGGGGAATATCAGATAGTGGTGGGGTGCAGTATACCATATCCAGGCCTAATGTCTGTCTGCTATTTTGTTATGGCTGTGTACAGAGCTGCATTGACTGCCCTGTGGGGTGTCTGTTCCCCAGCAGGACTAGGGTTCATGTTCCCCTCTACTGCCACCATTGCAGGGAGGTAGACTGTGGATCTTTTGATAGGAGACCCTGTTTGCCACCCACAGCCCTGGGGGAGGGGTGTGGTGGTGCATGGGGGCTACACCTGACTGAAACAGACAGAGATGTCCAAGGTGTTCCTGCAGAAACTACCTATCTCACACAGTAACACTGCTTTGGACCTGTGCCATGGTCTCTCTCAGCCATGGACGGTGCTGTGGACCTAGTGCTGGGTGCCTCACTGCACCCTCAGGGTGAGCACAGTACCCGCACAATGTGACGGTGTGTAGCTACTCTGTGCCAGTACAACACACGGTCGGTACCCCCTATCAGGCCGAGGTGCTGTGGGGGTGCACATGGTCAGTTCCCCCGACCAGGCCGAGGTGCTGTGGGGGTGCATTCCACATGGTGTGTATCTGTGGACAGCTGATTTGCATGTGCAGTGCATCATGGGTGTGACTGGCCCAATCCAACCCTGTGAAACACCAGCACCTGCTCACAGGCTCTGCTAAACCATAGGCCATCACACGTACATCTGTTAGCATAATGCATAGGTGCAGGACACCCTACACAGTCTGTAATATAAGATGCCCACACTGGTAAAAACACACGTACCCACGCACGAATGTACGCGCGCAGCTACGCACGTACCAATGCACGCACCAACGTACATGGCTAGGCACACTCCGAGGGTGTTTTTCTGACACCAATGCTCAGCGTAATGAAAAACATGCCTCCTCTTTCCTTCTGTAATGTACAGGATGATGCCTGAGACAGCCTTTTGCGTTAGGCACACTGGGGGCTAGAACCCATGCTGCCTGTAACAGCGGTCAGTACCGTAACCATTGTGCTACAGCTCTGTTTCAGTGCTTTGTGTCTGTACGTCTTCTTACGATTACCGCGCAGTAATGCGGCACGGCGCCCGGTAACGCTCGTTAATTTTTCTAACGCGGGGTAGTGGTAACAATGTACCGCCCATGTCCTTATTTGGGGTTTCTTTCACTACCGCGGCTCCTAACGCGAATTGCACTAACGCAGTTTAGTAAACATACCCCTTAGTATAGCATGGGTTGATCATAAAAAAGCTTTGACAGCGTCCCTCACTCTTGGATAATAAATTGCCTTGAAATGTATAAAATAAATCCCTATTTGATAGTATACATTAAGGGGTATGTTTACTAAACTGGGCTAATGTTTTGAGGAATATTTCAGGGAGATTCCCTGTCACCCCTTCTGTTTTGTGTGGCACTTAATCCAATGAGTACTCTCATAAACCCTTTGGGATATGGATTTAGCCTGAATCCTAAAGAAGCTAACAACTCAGACCCAACATATAAATTATTATTTGTAGACGATCTGAAACTCTACAGTTCCAGTGACCAACAATTAGCAGAGCAACTCTGTGTGGTGAAAAGCTTTTCTGATGACATCAGAATGACCTTTGGCCTCAACAAATGTGCTAAGGCAACTTTTTTTTAGAGGAAAATTGAGCAAAACGGAACACATCTCCCTGGCTGAGGGCTGTGACATCAAGGTTCTTGGACAGGAAGACACATATAAGTAACTCAGAGGAATTGCCAGCTGATTGATGACTTGTATCTTATTCCGTGATGTTAATGCGCTTTCAACGACAATTTTAATTTCCTGTAGTATTCTTTACTGATCTTTTCTCTCAGTAATTTCTGCTTGTGTCATTCCTTCCTTTACTCTGGGGGGGGGGGGGGTGGGAGCTGATGGGCTAGAATAGGACTGGAAATGGGTTGAAGGAGGGGCTAGGATTGGAAATAGGCTGATGGAGGGCTAGGACTGGAAATGGCTGATGGGGGAGCTAGGACTGGAAGTGGCTGATGGGGGAGCTAGGATTGGACTGATATGGGGGTGGCTAGGACTGGAAATGGGCTGATGCAGGGGGATGGGAGAATGGAGCTAGAAGGAAGCAGATGCTGGTGGGGCTGGAACTAGAAGGGAGTTAGTGTTGAGGGAAGACTAGAATGGGATGGGGCTGGAGGAGTGAGGATGGAGAGGGAAAAATATATTTTGTGTGGGAGGGAAGAAAAATCTACAATTGGCCAGGTATTGGGAGAATAAGTGAGGATTGAGGGGTGAAATCTGAGTGGATGAAAAAGGAATAAAGAAAGAAATGGAGGAAAGAGCAAAAGGGGAAAGATCAGTATGTTGGAGCAGATATAGAGAGAGAGAATGGAAAAAATCTAAAAGAGAGAAGAAAGAACAAATGGACAGCTCGCAGAAGACCCAAAGAAACCAGAAGAAAGTTACTGGAGCAATTTCAACTGAAAAATAAAATGTCCAAACAAAAGGTAGAAAAATACTTTTTATTTTGAATTTATTAACTGGAATATGTCATCTCTGGGAAATCTGCATCGCTATCGACTTTACATTTTTGTTTAGTGCAAGAGGAAATTAATTTATAGTTTTATTTCTCCAGTGATGGTGTACATTTCATGTTTGGCTTTTGGAGTTCCCAATTTAATTATCTTCCTATTTCTAAATTGTGATCCCTTGTTTTTTGTTTGGTGACGGTCTATTTTCTGCATGTGTAACTGAGCTAATGTATTTTGTTATGTGACAGTTACACTTGTTCTCTTTCCCCAGTAGGAGATGTATTGGTATTCTCTGAGATGTATTGGTTTAATATTTGCAGTGCTACCTTTTGATAGGTAGGGCTTGGTGCTTTGTGAATCCTGATAGTGCTGTTAAAATACAGTGGATTTGCTATGGGTTCTAAAAGGGAGTGTTTGTAGTACTGCCTATTGTGCCTGGAGGTTGGCACTGGAGTATAGTAATGTAGAAATCTGGTAGTCTTTCTTTATCCATACACTCATTAAAAGGCATGTTTACTAAAAGTTAGTGCACGTTAACATTATGCAACTATTTATGCAAAGGAGGTCCCTTATGCAAATGAGGCCCCACAATGAGTCTCTGCACATGGTCCCACACCCCCCTTGGGCCACCCCTGGGGTGACTCATAACAATCTGCTGCCTGCGGCGAGAGGTGATCTGCTCCCCCCCCCCCTCCCGTCGGCAGCCAAAATGAAGGGGCTTTCTCAGAGCTCTAGTCAGGGAATAGGGGATCCCCTCTATCACGACACCGGTCAAGTGGTTGTCTCTTGAATAAAGAAAGGAATATATTCCCAGGCTGTATACTTAAAAAAACTTTACAGTGATGTTATATGCAGCAAAAATTGTAGCAGTTTAATTACCCAGCTTTGGAATCTAATATAAAATGTATCGACTCCTGACACTACATACTGGTTTTTAATGCAAATATGTTTTTTAATGTAAATATGTATTCTGCAAAAGATGAAGGAGATACAAGGAGATCACATACCAAGGAGCAAAATAAAAAAGCTTGAATCACGGCACAGTTTATAACACCAAAATGAAATTATTACAACCAGGTCATTTTAAACCATCTTGTGGTTCTCGCTTTTTCTTTTTGAACATACATTCTGCATCCAAAGAAACCCCTCTCCCAAAAATGGGTGCAGAGCAGAACTAGGCCTTTCCCCAAAGAACTCAACATACCAAAAATAATTTCTGTTTCTGGTGTCATCTCAGTTAACAGCAGTATAAACCCTCACCAGTACTGGACATATTGTGAAGTAATACAAAACCTTACAACAATTACTCAGGACCTATAAAGAAAATATACCATACTATAACAGCATTAACAATCAAAACTCACACAAAGGGCCTATCCAGAAAAGAGCAGCACTGTAAATATTGCAGTGGGCCCTAGAATATCTATATATCTATTCAGAAAACCAAATAAAATGGATGATACCGATTCCTACATAGAAACTCTATGCTAACAAAATTCCTAGCTTTGATCACACTCAGAAAATATAGATCCTCACCAAGTAAGGAATAAATTACCACAAAAATAAAAATAGACAGATGTAGAAAAAAATGAAACTGAAATCCAAAGAAGCCAGACTCTGCATTAGTGGCATAGCCAAGGCTGATTTTTTGATGAGACTGGACAGGGCTGGCCCAACTGTTAGGTAAATTAGGCAGTTACCTAGAATGACAGCTTTTGGGGGGTAGCAAAAAGGGCATTCAAAGCTAAAAAATAGATTCTGAAAGCCAGGGGGAGCATAAAGCTTAAGGATTGCCTAGGGTACCAACACCTTGAACCACCTCTGGGGCCGGCCCTGAACCCGGGATTAACATCTATGGGCACAAAGCAATGCAAATGTTGACATTGCCTCCAGTTCTTCTTATTCAACTGTGCTACTGCTGCTGATTGAGTGAGCCTGTAATGCACAAAATATAAAGACAAAACATGTAAATTCCAAAAACTGACATATTTCAAACACTAAATTGAAATAAAATGAATTTTTCTACCTTTATTGACTGGCTATATTATTCTCTAATTATGTTGATCTCAGCCTCTAGTTTCTGCTTTCCTCTGTCTTCTCTTAACTTTATTTCTAGGGTCTCTGGCCCATCTTTTACTTCTCTTCTCTCCTGTCTTCTTCACTTCCTAACATCTCTGGCATTTATCTTTGCCTTTCAGCTTTCTTCCATTTATGTCTCTCTTTCTGTCAAGTCAGATTGTACTGCTCCTACAGTCCTCAATCCCCCATCAATTCTGCATCTACTACTTTTCAACTCTTAATGCAGCCCTCTCCTTCCACATCTCTCTCTCTCTCATTCCTTAGACTCTTATTTCCCCCAGTCTTTAACTCTCCCCTAACTCTCTTCCTCCCCCTGCATGTTTTATCTTTCTCCTTTTTTCCTCCCCTGTGCAGTGTCTCTCTCCCCTCTATCTCCTTCATCTAGCGCTTCACCCCATTTTTCTCTCTCCACCCCACCATGTCCACCATTCCCCCTCCCTATTTCAGCTCCACATCTAATATATCCCCCTTTCTCTCCTTTCCCCTGTATCCAGCATCTCTCCACAACCCATGTCCAGCATTTCAACTTTTTCTCCCCTTCTCCCTCCTCTCCAGCGTTTCCTCCTATCTCACCTCTTTCTTCTCACTCCCAGTGTCCACTATCTCTCCTCTCTCCCTCTTCCTGTTTCCAGCATCTCTCCTCTCTCATTTTCCCTCCTAGTTAGGGCCAGACCATCCACTAGGCAAGCTAGGTAGTTGCCTAGGACAGCCAACCCTAGTGGGTGGCATGGTGCTCGTCACTTCAGCAAACTTGCACGTGCACGCATATGGCAGGAAGTTGCATTGGAGAGGGCAGGAGCGGCAGACTGTGTGTGCGTGTACATATGCAAGTATTTTAAGGCCCACCATTT
This sequence comes from Ichthyophis bannanicus, assembly GCA_033557465.1. Taxonomy (NCBI): domain Eukaryota; kingdom Metazoa; phylum Chordata; class Amphibia; order Gymnophiona; family Ichthyophiidae; genus Ichthyophis; species Ichthyophis bannanicus. The sequence continues at coordinate 951,027,921 of CM066034.1, forward strand.
CAGAGGAGGAAGGGAGGAATCACCATGCCACCCTCCTCAGGTGAGAAGATGGATGCTAGGGGGTGGGGGGAGGCACTGTGGATTGGGTGTGGCAGGCATGCCTAGGGTAGACCAGCCCTTACCCCAATGTCCAGCATCTCCCCCAGCTTATATAATGGAGGGGTTTCCACTCATACTTTGTTCCAGTCTAACATTCTGTTTTACTGGGTTATAAAACTCTATGTTGGATTTGTAGCTCACCTCCTCCTCCTCAGCATACAAAACTCCTTTCTCTCTAAAATTTGGCACATTCCCACTGGACTAGTCTCACAAATATCCCTCTGTGGGACATTACTCCTAAAACATGGTTGTGTTATTTAGCCAATGTATTTTTGGATTACATGTATAAGAATTAATAGCATTAATATGGTAGTTCTGACATTTTTTTATTGTAAGCACATTACATTTTTTACATTACATTTACATTGTAGAGCTTGAGATAGATATTATGCCTTACAGTTAATGCAGAGTTTGTTAGCATGCTTAAATGAATAACACAGAGCAGTTACCACCACCTCAAGAGCTGACTGCATTGTCATATGAAATGAATGCGCAGTAGCGACTTTTTCTCCGTGTTAACTGTATGACAGCCCTCCTAACAATATACCTAGTTATTAATGTAGCGGTTTTGCACTTACTGTACATTAATTTTGGAAATTACCATGCAGTAGCTACAAAATGTTATCACACTTTAGTAAATAGGGTCATAACTTTTTTTAAGAAATTAAAAGTAGCTTTCTTGTAACTTTAACATACTGTCCAGGAAGGACCGGCCAAATGGCAGATTCCTAATTTTGGATAGAATGAAGTTTGGCGAAGCCTTTGTTCAGGGCAGGATTTGGAGAGGGTATGCATATAGGAAACCTGGAGAAGGGGAGGAAGAGATTCCCCCTTAACCCCCTGTTGTCCTATACATTAAGGCCAGTAGCACCTCTTGAGGCATCTACAGAAAGAAAATGCAATTCCGGGCCTACCAGTCCTCAGGCACTGAGAGGCGCTGTGGTGCCCAGTCCCACCCCTAGCATGGGTCTTCATAGTGTCAGGAAGCTCCTGCAAGGAGCAGGACTGACCGCCACAAGGCTTCTGACTGTGCAAGGACTGACACGTCGCACGCTCGGTTTTCTTCTGAATAGATGCTACGGCGGTGCTGCTGATCTTACAGGACAGGACGAGCACTACAGTGGCAGGCCAGAATGAGGCGCAGCAGCAGAGGTAACAGAGGCAATTGACTATGCCCTAAATTTGAACATGTCTTTCTTTTTTATTTCCCTAAATTAAAATGAGATTTGTTTGTGTGTAAGAAGCAATCCAAAACATTAAAAAAAAAAGAGTAGAGCAAATCTACAGTTGTTGAGAAACTGGCAGTTTAATAGAGGAGACTTACATTTTCCTGATCGCTTTGAATTGATTAGTTCATTCTTAATAACCAGTAACAGGGTTCAGATAATTATAAAGGTTGTTAAGGAACAGGAGGTGCAGAGTAGCAGAATGCATACCATGAAAAATACTTTCCTAAAACAGTCAAGCAGGTATTTACACCTAGATTGCATGTCATGGATCTTTTTACAAATCTATCTCTGTATATGTATTTTTTAGGAAACATTGGCACTGAACTGTCGTATGCCGATCCCAGTATGTTCATTTCATCAGATGGAGGAAACACCTGGAGACAGGTATAGAACAGCACGCAGTTTGCTCATTGCAGTCGTAAGACTTGTTTGTTGACCGAAGAGTATAAAAAAGTTGTAGCGGAGAAAAAAATACATTTGCAAGTAATGTTGATATAATCACAGTTACATAATGAAGTGACCAGCAGTCCTTCTATCAAGAATCTTACAAATGCCCTAGAGGACTTTCCATGTACACAATAGCAGAAAAGGATAAATGAATTCAAAATTGATGTTTTATACCAAGGGCTTTAAACTCTACAGCTGGTCAATATCCTTTATATACCACAATGTACACACTGAGATTTTTATGGGTATTTTAAATATGTTCTGGGGAAATGGACAAAACTGTGAAAGATCTAAAAACATTTTAATTTAATTTAATTTACTTATTTTTAAAGAAAATTTCATTTTGCATGACTTCTGTTGGAAAAAAACAAAATCAAAGGGTGCTATTTTAGGCATGTGTTCAAGTAGCCCTTATTTCTACAATAGCTGAATAGTCTTTCCAAGCCCCTGCTTGAATATAGATATATGGAAATTTGCCATAGCTGCTGAAGTTGCTTATTGTAAATCCTGTTGCATAGCACAGTCTACCACTCCAAGAACACCACTGAATAAAGTATCGCTGAAAGAGATCTTGTCACAATGGGGCAAATTTTCAAAGAGCTGATGGTGGAAAAGATAATCGGTTAATTTAAGCTGGATAACTTTGAATATTCCACTGCAACTAACCAACTAAATTTGTCCTGTTCAGTCTAACTGCGCAGCCTTTGCCAGATGGAAGAGGAGGAGGTTTACCCAGTCAGATTTGAATATCAGGTCTGAATTCCTTAATGAACAAGAGAAAATAAGGATGTTTTACTGTGTCCTCATGCAATTCATGCTATGATCATTTACAGATTTTTGAAGAAGAGTATAACATTTGGTATCTAGATTGGGGAGGAGGCCTCGTGGCCATGAAACACACTTCATTGCCAATCAGGCATTTATGGTAAGCAAAAAGGTTTTCTTTATTTTATTTTATAATTTTTAGGCAAAGCAGCTTTCATGGTCATGCTATATGTCTGATCTCCAGGAACAAGCAGGAATGAGTCTTCACATATGGGTACGTCGGTACCGATGGAGCCTGCGCGGGAACGCTCCCCAGCTTCCCAAAAAGGAAAGCTTTTGGGAGCATCCCACAGCGCCTGCGCGCTGCCTTCCCGCCTTTCCTAACCATCTCTCCTCAGTTCTTCTTTGCCGCAGAACCAGCAGGTCGAGCCCTGTCACCGCTGAAGAAGTTCTTTATTTTATTTTATTTCTTTGGTCGCGTGTCTGCCTTCTCCGACCCCGGACCGGTACCGCCGGTCTTTTTCTCTTTCTTTCTTAAAAAAAAAAATAATAATATCTTTTTCTCTTCACTTAGTATATTCTCTTCTTAGGCCTCAGGGCCTACAAGAAAATTTCCCTCATGGAAAAACCAGCCTCCGGGTTTAAAAAATGTACTAAGTGTAGCGGTACTATTTCTGTTACAGATACCCATGAATGGTGCCTTAAATGTTTGGGTCCTGAACACTCCATTCCGGATTGTCCGTCCTGCTCTCTAATGTCTAAACGGGGCTTACAGAACCGAGCAGCCAAGCTCCATGTGCTGTTTCTCGCGGATGCACCGTCGGTAGCATTGACATCTTCCAGGTCTTCTTCTCCTGATGGATCTCAGGTAACCAAACATAAACCCAGCAGGTCCTCGAAGGGTAGATCTCCCTCTAAGCATCGAGATGCCTCCGGGCTTGCCCTCGAGGATCCTGCGCCAGCAAAACAACCCCGGCGGGAAGCTCCGGCTTTCAAAGCTCCTCCTATGGGGTTACAGGTTGACATCGATGGCACGGCCTCGACCGATCACCTGTTAGATTGCTCTGGGGTACCGGCACAATCTCCCGGTACCGACTTCCAGGCATTCATGGCGTCAATGGATCACAATGTTCTGTCCATGCAGCAGGCTATTACGGCCTTCATTCAAGCTGCGAAGCCGCTGTTACCGAAACAAACTCCGTTCTCGGTATCGGCTCCGGTACCGGCACCAGCACCGATACCGGTACCTACTGCATCGACATCGACCAGGATACCGGCTGCAGCGGTTCCTTGTCCAGGGCTGCTTACCGGTACCGATCCGGTACCGGGTACGCCCGATGTCGATACTGCTCGATACGCGTATCGAGCATTGGAAGAGCACCCTGATAGGCGATACTTCGATTCCTCTGATGATTCTGATACATCAGACGAGTCTCCTGAAGTATCTATAGCCCTTCCTGAAGAGCCTTCTTCTCCAAAAAGAAGAATGTCTCCTCCAGAGGATTTGTCCTTTCAAGACTTCATTAGAGAAGTAGCTAAAGGACTTTCTATTTCAGTAACTTCTGAATCAGAGCCTAGAGCTAAAAATTGGATATTTTAGGCTACTCTAGAGCTCCTAAAGAGGCAGTCACCTTACCAATTCATGAGATTCTTTATGAACACATGATTGATCTATGGGAGACTCCTCTCACTCTCTCTCCTCATTCTCGTAGATTGGACACTATGTATCGTGTCCCTCCTTGTCCTGGATTCAGAAAACTCAGCTTCCTCACCATTCCATTGTGGTGCAGTCAGCTATGAAGAGAATAAAGAGTACAAAGAGACACTCTTCTGCTCCTCCAGGAAGAGAATGCAGGACCTTGGATGCCTTTGGTAGGAAAATCTTCCAAGCCAGTATGCTTATTGCCAGAATCAACTCATATAGCCTTTACATGGGTATGTTTCTAAAGGAAGTTGCACAAAAACTGCACACTTTCCTCTCTTTTCTTCCAGAGGATAAAAGGGAGGAATTCCTCATTTGGCTTAAGCATACCCAAGACATTTCAAAGTTTTCCAACAGGGCAGCCTTTGACTCCTTTGAAAGTGCCAGCAGAGCCTCAGGCATTGCCATAGCTGCTCGCAGAATTGCTTGGCTCCAGGCTTCTGATTTAGAGCCCTGGGTTCAAGATGGCTTAGGAAATCTTCCCTGTACAGGTGAAAACCTATTTGGCAAAGAATGGCAAATAAAAGCCACTCAAATGGATGCAGAAAACTCTGCTCTGGATAGACTTTCAAAGTCAACCTCCATTCCTGCCAAGAAAAAGCCTTTTAAAAAGTCTTTCTTTAAAAAGGGCAGATTTCCTTCTACTTCTGGCCAACAATCTTCTACAGGTCGCTTTGCCACTAAGCGTCAGCTACCTAAATAGGCCAGGCCTAAGCCTACAGGGGCTGCTGCAACTCAGCAGGCCCAACCTCCTCAGGGTTTTTGACTTGATGCTAGAGAACCTAGCCTTTCTGGCTCTAAAGCAGCCAGGGCCTCTCACCATTCCAGGAAGGTTGGCTCATTTTGCTCCCAGATGGGAGCAAATAACATCAGAGCAGTGGACCCTCTCCATCATAAGAGAGGGCTACAAGCTTCATTTCTCAGACCTTCCTCCATACACCATGGTGAGACACTTCAATTCTCCCACATCTCTTCTCGACCTTCTAGGTCAAGAGGTAGCTACCCTTCTTGCCCAAGGGGCAATAGAAGAAGTTCCTCTTCTTCATCAAGGGTCAGGATTCTACTCCCCCTATTTTCTCATTCCAAAGAAGACAGGGGGATACAGACCCATCTTAGATCTCAGAGAATTGAACAAATTTCTATGCAAGGAGAAGTTCAAGATGCTTTCTCTGGGCACTCTCCTTCCATACCTTCAAAGTCAGGATTGGCTTTGTTCTCTAGATCTCAAGGATGCGTACACCCATGTCCTCATCCATCCCTCTCACAGAAGATTCCTACGGTTTCTTTTCCAAGGAAAACATTACCAATACAGAGTTCTGCCTTTCGGTCTGGCCTCTGCTCCAAGAGTGTTCACCAAATGCATGGCAATAGTTGCTGCATTTCTACGAACTCTGGGAATATTTGTCTTCCCATACCTGGACGACTGGCTCATTCGAGCTCCATCTCAGTCAGAGGCCCAGAATTCCTTGGATCGCACAAGGCGCATTCTGCAGTATCTGGGACTTGTGGTAAACCTCCCAAAGTCTCAGCTCACCCCTACTCAGTCCCTAGAATTCATAGGGGCCTGGTTGGATACCACTACTGCAAGGGCTTACCTTCCTCAGGCCCGTTGCCAACGTCTAGTGCAGTTAGCCTCCCAGATTCAGTCAAAGAGCCACTTAACTGCCCGGGAGATGCTACAACTGCTAGGCCACATGGCTTCCACAGTGCATGTGGTTCCCTATGCTCGCCTACACATGAGAGCAGCTCAATGGACTTTGTCCACCCAGTGGACTCAAGCTTCAGAAGCTCTCTCAGACCAAATAGCAACCACCAAATGTCTCTTTTGGTCTCTCCAATGATGGATGTCCACTCAAAATTTGTTGCTGGGGTCCCCCTTCCAACAGTTGTTTCCCCAAGCAACCCTCACAACAGATGCCTCCCAAACAGGTTGGGGAGCCCATCTACAGGACCTCTCCACTCAAGGAACTTGGTCCCCACAGGAGACCTCCCTTCATATCAACCACTTGGAGCTTCGAGCAGTCTTTCTAGCTCTCAAGGTCTTTCATACCCTCCTCAGCTACAAGACAGTCCTCATTCATACGGACAATCAAGTAGCCATGTTTTACATAAACAAGCAAGGAGGAACTGGCTCTCTGTCGCTTTGCAACAAAGCTTTAAGATTGTGGGCCTTCGCCAGAGAGCATCAAATCCATCTCCTGGCAGTATACCTCCCAGGAGTCCAAAACTCTTGGGCAGACAGACTCAGTCGAGTTCTGCTTCCACACGAATGGTCCCTGCACATGGATCAGGTACTCAGAATCTTCCAAGAATGGGGAACCCCGGACATAGACCTCTTTGCAAGTCCGTGGAATGCCAAACTTCCCCGGTTCTGTTCCAGAATTCCGTGTCAGGGAGTTCAGGCCAAGGATGCCTTCCTCCTTCATTGGGGTCAGGGCTTCCTGTATGCCTTTCCACCCATTCCCTTGATTCCCAAGACTCTGTTCAAACTCCAGAGGGATCAAGGATCTATGATCCTCATAGCTCCATGCTGGCCACGCCAAGTGTGGTACCCTCTACTTCTACATCTCTCCCAAGCCCCCTCCCTGGACTTGGGAGCTGCTCCAGACCTTCTGTCCCAGGAGGAAGGGACTTTGTGGCATCCAAACCCCAAGTCCCTACATCTCAGAGCTTGGTTACTGAAGGCCTAGACCTTCAAGACTGGAATCTTTCTCAACAAGTGAAGGATATCCTCCATGCTTCCAGGAAACCTTCCACCAGGCGTTCTTATGCTTTTAAATGGAAAAGGTTTTCCATTTTGTGTGCTGAAAAGGGTCTTGACCCTCTAGCACTACCTTTAAATTCTCTGTTAGACTATCTCCTGCATCTTTCCAATGCAGGCCTTAAAACAAATTCAGTAAGAGTCCATTTGAGTGCTATTGCAGCATCCCTTAAGCCCATCAATGGACAACCTATTTCCTCTCATCCTCTCATTGCAAGATTCATGAGAGGCCTAACTTTAACTAAACCTCCCATTAGGCCTCCTCCGGTGGCATGGGATTTAAATTTGGTTCTTGGTCAGCTCATGAAGCCACCTTTTGAACCCTTAGCCACTACCTCCTTGAAGTTTCTTTCATGGAAGGTTATTTTCCTCATTGCAGTTACTTCAGCTCGCTGCAACAGTGAACTGCAGGCATTAGTGGCTAATCCACCTTATACAAGGTTCCATCATGATAAGGTAGTCCTTAGGACAAATCCACACTTTATGCCTAAAGTGGTCTCACCTTTTCATCTTAATCAAGAGGTATATTTACCTGTCTTTTTTCAAGCTCCTCATGCATCCAGTGCAGAGAGGAATCTTCATACTCTGGATTGTAAAAGAGCTCTTGCTTTTTACTTGCATAGGACACAGCAACATAGAAAGTCTTCCCAGCTTTTTGTTGCTTTTGATCCTTCTCATTTGGGACTTCCAGTCTCTAATAGAACACTGTCCAATTGGATTGCTCAGTGTATTTCTTTCGCCTACCAGAGTAGGAACCTTTCTCTGGAGAGCCATGTCACAGCTCATAATGTGAGGGCCATGGCCACCTCTATGGCTCATCTAAATTCTGTGTCCATCGACCAGATCTGTCGAGCAGCCACCTGGTCCTCGGTTCATACCTTCACAGCCCATTACTGCTTGGACAAGGACTCCCGCCGGGATGCCTTGTTTGGTCAGGCTGTCCTCAAACACCTGTTCCATTCTTAATCAACTCCTACCCTCCTTCCCTGGATGGATGCCTGAGATCCATAGGAGGAAGTAGACCCCTCTCCAGGGTCTCATATCCTTGGGGATCTCCCAGGCATCTTAGCTAGGGAGTCCCCATATGTGAAGACTCATTCCTGCTTGTTCCTGGAGATAGCACAGTTACTTACCTGTAACAGGTGATCTCTGGGAACAGCAGGAATAAGTCTTCACAACCCTCCCACCTCCCCTAGGAGTTGTATCTCTTTTTCTATCTTTCCTTTCCTCTCTCTCTCTATTGTCTCAGCTTTAAACTCGAACTGAGGAGAGATGGTTAGGAAAGGCGGGAAGGCAGCTCGTAGGCGCTGTGGGATGCTCCCAAAAGCTTTTTTTTTGGGAAGCTAGGGAGCGTTCCCGCGCAGGCTCCGTCGGTACCGACGCACCCATATGTGAAGACTTATTCCTGCTGTTCCCAGAGATCACCTGTTACAGGTAAGTAACTGTGCTTTATTGTACAGGTTTCTGTAAAATGAGCCATCAGATTACTGTAACTCACGATTCACAAATTACTGGCCATAAAGTTTTCTAAATGTTATTTAATCAGCTTCAGACAAAGGTTATCTCTAGGATATTATCCTCTTGTGAATTTTCAAATATTAAAATAAATGTCAGTGCTATCTTTCTCTATGTAAGTCTGATAGCAGAAAAACTACTGCCTGCATTGATATTCTAATAAAGATGTTAAAACAGAAACAGAGAGGTTGATAGTCAAAAGGATTTAAGAGGTTAACTTCAGCATTAAACTGAGATCTAGTTTTCTTTTAAATATAGGGACAGTAAATGCATAACTATTGGCTAGGAATCGAGATGTCCAGTCGAATGTTGTAGATAGGAAAGGAAAATATCACAGGTGTTCCAGAGACCTGGCTAAAAAATTGAATAGTAGTGATATTCATCTGTGGTCCTGTAAGTTTGTCAGTTTAAGTTGAATCACATAAATAGCTGTCCTAACGGAAAAGAATAACTGATCCACTTAAATGTAGGACTCCAAATTCAGCAATCCTTTTTCCAGCCATTGTCCATTTAACTCCGTTTAGATATTCAAGTACCATCTGGCCATGTTTTCATGGCAACTTCCCTGCTGAATATATTGGTCTTTTCAACTGTGACTGCAGATAGGCGGAGTCCATTTAGCCTTCACACGCCGCTTTCTGTTGCAGTACTGCAGATTCTACTTGAGATCAGCTATTAGCAGAGCAACGTGACCCAATAGGTGAACTGGGTGGTCACCTAGAGCGCTGACATTCCCAGAGCACCCATTCCCGCCCTTCTCTGGGATTGCAGCGGCAGCCGTGTCATTTAAACTGTCTGGCACTGCATTGCTATTCCTTCTCTGCATTGGAGGGGGTGAAAATGGCAGGTCATAGAGAGAAGGAACAGCAACGCAGTGCCGGAAAGTTCAGGAGAAGTTCAGGCAGCGGAGGGGACAGGATGGAGGGCACTCCTAGAGAGCCTTCATTCTTGCACTGGCCCTGGGGCTAATGATTGACAATGCCCATGAGCATCTGGTGAGATACTTACAATCGCCAAATGGCCAAATTTGAAAACTTAAAGAAAAAAATCTGTTTGCCATATTTATTTTTGGAGGGGAGTGGTATTTTTGGAGGGGAGTTGGTATTTCTGTCATAAGCATTTTTTGCCCTAGATTTGTCTTACTACTTATCCTAAAATTGCTATCATACTCATTTACTCATAGTCTTTTGGGAAGGATTATACTTCACATATTTTGTTTTTGGGACCAATGAAGTATGATGTAAAAGCAAAAAGTACTTTCTTCTTACATATAGATATGATTGGCTCCTATTTACTAAGATGCATTAGGTAGTTAATGTGGGCATTGCCTTATGCACGGGCCTGTGGTAACCCCCAAAACTATCATAGGAGGTGAAATAGACCCACATTCAGTGTTGGGGATGTGCTTGGCATGTCCTCCTGAAGTTATGATGGGGAGATGCACCTCACAGCACTAAATGACCAGCATGTTTAATGCATGTGCACTTACCGCCAGCCACTGAAGAGATGGCAAGTGAACCCTTACCAACAGCAGCAATTAAGGTTAGCGTGCATCAATAACATTTTGTTAACCACAATGTGCCAGCAATGCCCACACTCAGCCCCTAACCTGGCAAGTCATCAACTCTTCCTGTGCTAACGTTTAGTGTGGATCCTTTACCATACCTCCCTGCTCTTTCTGTGTGGCACACTTAGAAACATAGAAACATGACGGCAGAAAAAGGCCGCGTGGACCATCTAGTCTGCCCTTTCATGTCAACTACTACAATAGTCTCTTTAGTTCCTTTAGATATTCTCTGTTTGTTCCATGCATTTTTTAATTTAGATACTGTCCTCCTCTCTACCACCTCCACTGGGAGATTATCCCATGCATCTACCATCCATTCCGTAAAGAAATACTTCCGCATATTACTCTGTAATCTATCCCCTTTCACCCTCATCGTATGCCCCCTTGTAGCAGAGCTTGATTTTAATTGAAGGAGGCTCTCTTCCTGTACATTTATGCCACAGAGGTATTTAAACGTCTCTAATATTTCCTCTATCCCGCTTTTCCTCTAAAGAATGCACATTAAGATCCTTAAATCTGTCCTCATATACTTTATAACGAAGACCACTAACCATTTTAGTAGCCACCCTTTGCACCGATTCCAACCTGTTTATATCCTTTTGAAGGTGTGGTCTCCAGAATTGCACACAATACTCCAAATGAGGTTGCACCAAAAGCACTATCACCTCCTTTTTTCTGCTGGCCATTCCTCTCCCTATGCACCCAAGCATCCTTATAGTATTTGCTGTCGCCTTTTCTACCTGTTCAGCTATTTTAAGATCATCAGACACAATCACGCCCAGGTCCTGCTCTTCTTTTGTGGACAGAAGTACTTCACCACCTACACTGTACTGCTCCCTTCGATTTTTGCAGCCCAAATGTATGACCCTGCATTTTTTAGCATTAAATCTCAGCTGCCAAATTCTCAACCATACTTCAAGCATAGCTAGATCCCTCTTCAGGTTATCTACTCCTTCCTGGGTGTCTACTCTATTGCAAGTTTTGGTATCATCTGCAATGAGGCAAACCTTATCCAACAGCTCTTTTGCAATATCACTAACAAAGATGTTAAAAAGAATCGGACCGAGGACAGATCTTTGTGACACACCACTGATAACATCCTTCTCCTCAGAGTGAGCTCCATTTACCTGTACCTTTTGACACCTCCCACTCAACCAATTTCTAACCCAGTCAGTAACTTTAGGATCCATCCCTAGGGTGCTCAGTTTGTTTAAGTCATCTGTGCGAAACAGTGACAAAGCTTTACTGAAATCCAATTATACCACATCTAGGTCTCTCCCTCAGTCCAACTCTGGTCATTCAGTCAATGAAATCAATCATATTTGTCTGACATGACCTGCCTCTGGTGAATCCATGTTGCCTCCAATCCTGTAATCCACTGGACTCCAGAAATCTCACTATTTTCTCTTTCAGCAGTGTTTCCAATAATTTACTCACCATAGAGGTTAGATTAACCGGCCTTTAGTTTTCAACTACATTCTTTCTTACTTTTGTGTAAAGTATTCAAAACACAGAGTATGGTTGCACAGAGCAATGACTTGCATAATTGGAGCAGAAGTGGATTTTTACGTTGAATACTGTTCAGCCAATGGGGCTTAGTGAATCACTTAATTGATTCACAGCCCTTTAGGGGAGCTCTTTTATTGCTGATTAGTCTGTTTGAATGCAGCTGACTTTCCATTTAAATCGCTAGAGTGTTTTGCCAGCATTCCCTGTATTACTTGGGTTTACTTTACCGCAACACTTGTCCTGAAGCAGCCTTCTTAAGGGTTGGCGAAACTCGAGTTGACATCAATGTCTCTTGTGATATTATTGGCACCTTTAGTTTTCTGTTTATATGGGATTTCAGCTTAAGATAAGTGCTGGTGGGAGTTTTTTAGTTTCTTTAAATGCATTTAAAATTGCAAAAAATTTACACCATAGAAGCCGATGAATGATTTGTTGGAGGTTTGTCTAAATGTACTGTTATTAGCGGCTCACATCATGTCGCATACAGACTTTAGCCCCCTCTTATCCCATTAAACATGTATAGTAGTATGAATTGCTTTTGAAACTTCCTAGAGATTGTGTCTTTATCTGTCTGCAGAGGTTAGTATTTTTGTGGTTCCCTCTTTGCTATACATTTTTTCCACTGGTTGTAGTCAAAGAGGGTGGGTTTTTTTCCTTTTTAGTAAGTTTGTCATTTACTCCTATCATGGGGGCAGCTGCATTCAAACAGACGTTCAGTTGTTCACAAGAACATCTCGATAGAGCATTACAGGCAGTATCTCTGTTTCAAGATTCTGCGGAGGCAACTCACATGGATATTGATAGCCTTAAAAATGACTAGAAAATTGCTCGTCGCAATGTTATCCGTACAGAATTACATATGCGTTCTCTTTTAGAATACGTTAAGATGCAGGCTATCCTGAGGGGGCTGCGAATAGAAAAGACCCTACTGGATGTTTACAGACAATGAGATTTTCATTAAGAGGTGGATAGTCATTCTTAATAAGTGCTCCATTGACCTAATGCTATTGTTGATAGATACATTGCAGAGTCTACTGGCTCACTTTACTGCAACGACACTTAATAACTTGCAGTCTATCAGTCATCAAGAACCCTCTATCACACGTGAGTTGTTAACTGAGGAATTTCGAGCAGAACTGGAGCATTATCAAACTACCCTTTAACAGAGGAAGATCAAAAAGCTCCGTAGTGATCAAGCTGATTACATCACTAATCAGGCATATTCATGGCTTAGCCAACAAGAAGATAAGCTGAAAGTGGAACCCCTATAGTTTCCACTTCTGGAGGTGGTACGAGCGAGGGATCCTCAGATGAAAATTAGCATCGTCATATGAAGCGTGGACCACCGGTTCAGCAATGGGGAAACTACTTGGGCCGCTGGTAGAGAGGGGGTATCTGGCAGTGCGGGTGGCATCAAGGGCCTGATGGAGACTGTTCAGCCAATGGGGCCTAATGAATCACTTGATTCATAGCCTTTTGGAGGAGTTCTTTTATTGCTGATTAGTCTGTTTGAATGCAGCTGACTCTCCATTTAAATCACTAGAGCGTTTTGCCGGCATTGCCTGCATGACTTGGGTTTACATTACCACAAGACTTGTCCTAAAGCAGCCTTCTTAAGGATTGGCAAAACTCGAGTCGACATCAATGTCTCTTGCGGTACTATTACCACCTTTAGGAGTTCAGTGTTTATATGGGATTTCAGCTTAAGATAAGTGCTGGTGGGAGGTTTTTTTTGTTTCTTTAAATGCATTTAAAATTGCAAAAAATGTACACCATAGAAGCTGATGAATGATTTGTTGAGGGTTTGTCTAAATGTGCTGTTATTAGCGGCTCACATCGTGTCACGTACAGCCGTTAACCTCCTCTGAGGCTTCTTATCCCATTATACATGTGTAGTAGTATGAATTGCTTTTGAAAATTCCTAGAGATTGCAGTTTTTCCCTTTGTGTCTTCATCTGTCTGCAGAGGTTAGTATTTTTTTGGCTTCTTCTTTGTTATATATTTTTTCATTGGTTGTAGTAAAAGAGGCCCTCACTTGGTTTGCAGCTTGTCATGCTGTGATGGCTTGCGTGCATCAGTGATGCGGAGGGCTAAACTACTGGTAATTTAACTACTGGCAAGGACTCCCAAGATGGACAGGTCTCAGCTGAGATTTCAGACCAAGACCCTCACTTGGTTTGCAGCTTGTCATGCTGTGAGGGCTTGTGTGCATCAGTGATGCTGAGGGCTAAGCTATCAGTAGTTTAACTACTAGTAGGATCTCCCAAGATGGACAGGTCTCAGCTGAGGTGCCAGACCAAGACAAACACCCGTCTGGGCAGCAGCAGAATGGGACAGTGTTGGTGGTGGAGGATCACATTTCTTTGACAACGGCAACAACACTAAATTTAAACTGTGCGGAAGAAAGGCCTGGCAATCTACTTTCATATCTTGCCATGAAAACCCAATGGATAGTCACAACAAAATAAATTGCACCCCAGGTCAGAAGGCACTCAACTGGCTACTGGGGAGGAGCTGAAGACTTTTCAGAGTAAAGTCAGTATTTATGATGTGGTTGGATCAAAGCCCTTGGGATGTCTGACTGCTAATGTAGCTGCACATGAAATGAGAGTCAGAAGCTGCAAAGATGTCTTACATATTAGGACATGGAACGTATGAAGCATGAACCAAGGGAAGTTGGAGGTGGTCAAGAATGAAATGGAACTTGTACGACTTGATATGTTCATTGTCAGCGAACTGAAATGGACTGGCATCGGGCACTTTGCATCAGATGATCACATGGTCTACTATGCAAGAAATGAAAGACAAAGAAGAAATGGTGTTGCATTTATAATTAAGAAGAAACTTGCAGGAACTGTAATGAAATACAATGCAGTCAGTGAATGCTTAATCTATATTTGTCTAAAAGGAATACCTATCAACACAACTATAATTCAAGTATATGCCCCAACAACAGCTGCAGAAGAGGATGAAATTGAGTTCTATGAACAAATTGAAATTGACAGAACATGCAAACAGAATATCCTGATAGTCATGGGTGACTGGAACACAAAAGTTGGCAACAAAGAAGAAGGCAAAATGGTTGGAAAATATGGACTTGGCAACAGAAATGAAGCTGGAGAAAGACTGATAGAATTCTGCGAGACCAACGATCTATTAATCTCAAATACCTTCTTCCAGCAAAACAAGCTGTGACTGTACACATGGATTTCATCCAATGGATTGTACAAAAATCAAATTGACTACATCTGTGGAAGTTAACGATGGAAAAGCTCTATAACATCAACAAAGACAAAACCTGGAGCTGACTGTGGTACAGATCACCAACTACTAGTATGCAAACTCAAGCTAAAGTTGAAAAAGAGCAAGCCACTCATGAATGTAGCAAAATATGACCTTCAGAATATACCACTGGAATTTAAAGACTGCCTGCAAAATGGATTTGCTGCTTTAGATACAACTGACAGAGCTCCAGAACAATTATGGAACAACATCAAGAAGGTTGTTTTGGAAGAAAGCGGGAAGTCTCTACAAAAGGTGAAAAAGCAAAAACGGCCAAAATGGATGACGGAAGAAACTCTGAAAATTGCACAGAAATGCAAAGAAGCTAAAGCCAAAGGAGAAAGAGAGGCAATTGAAGAACTCAACAGAGCTTTACAATGTGCAAGAAGACAGGACAAGGAAAAGTACTACAATGATGTATGCAAGGAAATAAAAGCAGAAACTATTAGAGGAAGAACAAGATCAGCTTATCTAAAGCTATGAGAATTAAATAAAAAAATCCACCCTCAAATTGGAATGTTACAAGATGCTCAAGGATCTATGTTGAATGATGCTGAGTAGATCAAGAAAAGGTGGAAAGAATATACAGAGTTTTCATATTTGTTTATTTATTTATACATACATTTCTTCCATACCGCCCCTTCCAGAGATCAAGGGCGGTTTACAGTTAAGAACTAAACAACTTTTACATGGAACAGTGGTATTAACTATTTACAGGGAACATATTGTATAATAAATAATATAATATAATAAATAATAATAAAGATCAAGTGGACCAACAGCCGTTTCAGCCTGTACCTTATGATCTGGAACCGTTGGTGATGAAAGAAGAAGTCAAAGCAGCATTGAAAGCCTTATCAAAGAACAAAGCACCAGGCATTGATGGCATTCCCATAGAAGTATTACAGCAATCTGATGCAGCTGTTACCATACTTATAAGGATCTGCCAGGAAATTTGGAAGACAACATCATGGCCAATTGACTGGAAAATATCTGTGTTTATACCATCTGACTGTGGAAATTATCTCACAATCACTCTGATCCCACATGCCAGCAAGATTTTACTGAAGATTGTTCAACAGAGACTACAATCATACTTGGAACAAGAACTACCTGAAGTGCAAGCAGGGTTCAGGAAAGGGCGAGGAACGAGAGACATCATCACAGATGTGAGATGGATCCTTGAAAAGACTAAATACCAAAAGGATATCTATTTGTGCTTTATTGACTACAGCAAGGCTTTTGACTGTGTAAACCATGAGAAACTCTAGGTTTCATTAAGAAGCATGGGTATACAAGAATATCTGATTGTTCTCTTGCATAATCTGTACATTGATCAAGAAGCAACAGTTCAAACGGAACAAGGAGAAACAGAATTGTTTAAAATCAGCAAAGGTGTACAACAAAGTTGCATACTTTTCCCCTACCTGTTTAATTTATGTGCAGAACAAATCATCAGAGAAGCAAGATTGTATGAAGACAGCAAATGTGTGAAGATTAGTGGAAGACTCGTCAACAACCTTCGCTATGCTGATGAAACCACATTTCTGGCTGAAAGTGAAGATGATCTGAAACATTTGCTTCTCAAGATCAAAGAACATAGTCTTAAAATGGACCTGCACCTTAATGTAAGAAGACAAAGATCATGACAACTGGCAAAATCAATAAGTTCATCGTTGATGGAGAAGAAATTGAAATTGTGGACAAGTTTAACCTACTTGGATCAACTATCAGTAAAGAAGCAACAAGCAGTCAAGAAATCCAACGACACATTGCTCTTGGCAAAATGGCTATGAAGGACCTAGACAAGATTCTCAAGAGCAGAGATGTCTCTCTTCATACAAATATTTTATTAATTCAGATCATGGTATTTTCAATAACATCATATGGATGCGAAAGTTGGACAGTGAAAAAGATAGACAGAAAGAAAATTGATGCCTTTGAATTATGATGCTGGCAGTGAAGAACAAACCAGTCAGTACTAGAGATCAAACCTACCGGTAAGCTTTCTTTAGCTCAGATGACAAGACTTCGACTTTCATACTTTGTACACATCATGCGAAGAGAGAGATCATTAGTGAAAGACATCATGCTTGGCATGGTAGAAGGTCAACGCAAAAGAGGAAGGCCAGCAATGAGATGGATCGATACAATAACAGCAGCTACAGGTGCCAGTCTGTCAACAATGAGCCGCCTGACTGAAGACCTAACACAATTTAGGACAACTATCCACAGGGTCGCCATGAGTCGACACTGACTCGACGGCACTTAACAACAACAACAGTCAAAGAGGGTGGGGGTTTTTGTAGTAGGTCAGTTTAAGAGGCATGTTTTAAACTCTGTGCTAAACTTTTGTACAGTTTAGTAAATATGCCCCTTAATATGGTGTCTTAACAGCATGTGGAAATTTTTACATTAACTACTTAACATGGGAGGAGGCATAGAATGGTTGAGAAAAGTGCTCTACAGTTAACGAACATTAACTATTAATGTGACCCAGCATATCTCAAGATCTCTAATTAACTGCATCATGTTATCTACTATTCAGTTAATGTGTGGCAAACTCCTCTTCTGTGTAAATTGAATGGCAAAGTGCTGGGAGCACATGGAGGTTTTGCTTTCTTCTTTTTCCTTCGCTCGTCCTCTTCCTCTCCTAAAAAATGTTCTTCTCTTGAGGATTTGCTGGAATCAGTATGGTTGTTATCAGAAGTATCATCAAAATTCACCTGTTTTTTGGGTTTTATTGGTTTTCGATTAGAATTCATCCAGGGATACACGTATCCCACCGTATAATCAGTATCATCTCTTTTCAATTTTTTCAATTTTTTTTAATATAACTGCCTGTCTTAAAGTATCCACTTGCTTTTGTAATTCCTCAAGTTTGTTAGCATACTTTTCGTCTGTTTCTTTTGACTTCAAAGTATTTTGAATCACCTCTGTCTCCTCTGACATTTTCTCCACGATCGTTTTTGTTGAATCCACTATGAGTACCATTAAATCTAAAGAACACTTATTAAGTATTGTATTCCACCATTCTATAAAAACAGAATTCATAGAAGGCATGCGTGGCTACTTATACACACGTAAACCACGCGGAATCTGCTGTCTACTAATATATTCTATTAATGATAATCTATGTAACTCAGTTCTCACTTTTCTCTTTTGTAATATCAATACAGTTTCCTAGGTATTTTCATTACTTTCACCAATAGAATCCACTTCTGATGCCATTTGTGCAAACAAAGTCTTTTCCTTGACTAGTCCAATAATATGGTCATGCGTGAAACTAAATGCCCACTGCCTGCCTACTCTCCACCCCGGGCCGCCTCTTCCCTTTCCCCAACTAACTTCCCCACACAATTGGCGGGGAAATTATTTAAGGCAGGCAGCCGGCACCAATAGCAGGGATGGACGTCCCATTGGGACATCCATCCCTGCTATTCATGCCTCGGAATGACCCCCTATCTTGATTCTTCACCTGTCTTTGGTGTCCACATTCCCTGGACCCATGTGGTAGGTGTCTGGCCTGTGAGTTAAATGCAGGAAAATGCTTGGCATGATCCCTACATTTATAGCACAGCACTTTTATAAAAGGGCTCCTAAAAGAAAAAAAAATAATGCACAACTTGGGGTTCGTTTTTGGCTTAAATTTCACTACAGGTTTATAATTGCAAATAAGAATATGATATATCTATGGCTATATATTTCTAGGGGTGCATATTTGTTAGAATGCATTTAATTCTTATTTTTTTAAACCTTAATATACAATTGAATTAAATGCCCTGTATATGTAATTTGTAAACTAAATAAAAGGAAAAAACCCCATAGGGCCAGATATTCAATGCCAGCACCATATCCGGGCCCCGATATTGAATAACTGGGTTGCCCTGATTGTTGTGAAGCAGAGATATTCAGCCGCTGTCCAGTTAGCTTCAGCAGTGAAAGTCAGGGAGAATTCTAAAAGCAGAAAGTTAGCCAAGTGAGACATTTGAGGAAATCCTTTCACCAAATGAAATGAGAAAATGTGATTTCTATATTTTTTAAGAAAACCAAATTATCTATAATTGTATCATCAGACGACATGACTCAAAATGACTGAACATTTTTGAAGTTTCCTAATAGAACTGGGTAGCTTCTTTCCCTGTGGTACTTTTTCAGGTTATTCTTTAAATGTCACTGCAAAGCGAAGGTATTTAGGCACTTATTGACCAGGAAAGGTTTTCAGACTAGTTCTTCTCAAGGGTGTATTTTTGTCTGTTTTCATTACAGGCTGAGTTTTGATGAAGGAAGGTCCTGGACTAGGTATGGCTTTACATCAGTTCCTCTGTTTGTAGATGGAGCCCTGGTGGAACCAGGCGTGGAGACGCAAATCATGACGTAAGAACGGCTTCACTTAAAGATATTAACGTACCTGAGTGCCCCAACCCCAATGATCCCTAATTCTGAACTAAAGACAAAGGAGAATTCATGTGTAGATATGCAGAGAATCAGAAACCTTTCATCACTCCTGTGAAACTCTTCTGGGTCTAACTTGCATATAAATATTTTTGGACATGAATGTTAACAATTTAGCTTTTTGGTTTGCAGTACTAGGTATAGCAAGGACAAAAATGCCACAATAGGTGTGACTTTTTTGTTATGTGATCTGAAAAAAATGGAACAGAATTAAGCAACTTATAAACTAGCTTGTCAACATTTTTTGTATTTATCTATCTATTTTTTTTTTATTACTCACTTTTCGATATCTGAGCTCAAGGCAGGTTATGATCAAATACAGGAAGTGGTTTTCTGCCCCAGGGGGCTTACAATCTAGGGGCACAATTATTAAATTTAGCACACTACCCAGTAACACGAGGTTTAGTGCATGGTTTGGGCACCATGCGCAAAATCATTTGCTACCTGGGTTGCACTGTCTAGGCAGAGACTGGGTAGAATGGGGGCATTCTCACCACAGAGCAAATAGCATGGGCGTTTTTAGCCCGTGCTACCTGTGCTCAGTGCAAGTACATAAGAACCTCAGATATGCAATACTGGGTCAGACCAGGATCCATTAAGCCAAATATCCTAACATAAGAACATAAGATATGCCATACTAGGTCAGACCAAGGCCCATCAAGCCCAGTATCCTGTTTCCAACAGTGGCCAATCTAGGTCACAAGTACTGTGATGGCGCAGGCCAGAAAGAGCATAAGAAAGAGGAGAGAAATCCAGGGATTTTTCCAGTGAAAGACAGAGAAACCAGAAGTTCAGGGGTTAAAACTTCTGAATCTGAAAAAAACTCCACACAGAAAGCTGGTAGGCAAGGGACACGCCCTAGTTCCCTAGTAACCAAGCCCGTGCCGAGGGAGTGCAGGGGGTGGAGTCAGCAGGCAGTGAGAGAAACTGCAGGTATAAACATCGGAACTTTGAACAGAGAAGGGAGAAGCCGGAGAGGTCAGGAAGTTCTGAAAGCTCAGGAGGTGCAGGAGTTCAGAGAGGAATCCCAAGCAGAAGGGAAGGAGCTCGTGGAAGTATCTGGAGAGCCCAGCAGAAAGGTCCTCAAACTGCCCAGCCTAGAAGTGCCCGAGAGGGAGGTGCTCAGAGAGCAGAACGGAGGTACACTGCAGGAAAAGGCAACCTTAAGGGAAGGTGTTTTAGGAGACCAGCTTCCACTGACGCTGAATCCTCTACTGGAAGAGAAAGGAGAGACAGAAGTTCTAGTCCTGAGTCCAGCCCTGAGGTAATTGGGTCAGAGAATTCCAGGAAGGGAAGAGACCCTGGGAGCCCAGGGATATTACCAAAGAAAGGCACTCAAAGAGTGAAAGGAGCCTTACCTGAGTTTCCAAGCAGAGAGCAAAACCAGCCAAGGGTTTTAAAGCTGGTCAGGGAGAGTTCACAGACCATGTGAGTAATTCCCAGCGTTTCCTAGAAGATTTTACAGAGATTGAGCCAACAGCTGCAAGGTCAGTCAGGCGCTTATCTCCACAAAATAAGGTGAGCGTGGCTAAGACTTTTAACCATTCTAAGAGCAAGGAATTGTGTGAGAGAAAAGGCATTTCACAGAGGAAGAGAGATTCTGCCTTAAAGAAGGTTTTGAGATTGTTAGACCGTTTGCAGCCAGAGATAGCTGGTTTTAAATCTGAGGCTGTTCTAACAGAGTCTGAACCTGAGAGCATGGATTTTGAAAATGCTATAAACCAAGAGCTTAGTTCTGAGACAGAAATGGAATGTCTTCCTGTTTCATTGTAGTAACTAAAGAGGTTTTTTTGAAAGCGTGAAACTAGCAGCCGTGTTCAAAGGCTGAGCTGAAGAGCCTATGCAAATTAGGTTGGCTAGAGAGCCTGAGAAGCTTAACCCTTAATGTGAAAGGCTGCACACAAAGTATTTTGAGTCTGCTAGAAAGGGCAGATAAAGAAACCTGGTTTGAGAAAGAAAAGAGAACCTTTTGCAGAGAAAGTTTGGCACTGCTGTTTTGCTGAAGAGACTGCATATGTTTTAAAGCCATTTTTGGAAAGGAGGTTTTTATTTCCAACCTTGTTTCAGTGGTATGAAGAAATACTTTGTTTGAGTTCATTACCAAGCTGCATTTGGAAGCTGTTCATTTTGTTACCTGTTTTCTGGAGATTACCCGTTTTTGTGTTGAATGTTTGGGACTGTGTGTAAAGATTCCCTTTGGCCTTGTGGAGAATAAAATCCTGTGTGCCTATATTACCGCTCGGCTGAAGTTATTTTGCCCATACCACAACTACACCCATAGGCACTCTTATAAATAAAAGACTCTCACCACTTCATATACCTAGGCAACCGCCTAGGGCCCACAAAGTCGTGACAGGATCTAGCAGTTTCCCCTAAGGACACAGGTTCCACAATGCTTGTATTGGGGCAAGCAGTGGATTTCCATCCGGACCACAGACAATATCTCAGATTTGTGGTGGGAGGAAACAATTTTCAGTACAGGGTACTTCCTTTTGGCCTGACCTCTGCCCCCAGGGTTTTCACCAAGTGCCTGGCAGTGGTGGCGGCTTTTCTCAGAAATCAGGGGATTTTTGTCTTCCTGTACCTGGACAACTGACTAATCAGGGGCCAGTCACTCTAGGAGGCCCGACAGGCCACTCTTCGCACTGTCTCTCTTCTTCAGCATCTGGGCTTTGTCATAAACTACGCAAAGTCCACTTTGCTCCTCTCTCAAAACCTAGAGTTTATAGGGGCCAGGTTCGACACCCTTCAGGCAAGAGCTTACTTGCCTGAGGACAGGGCCCACAGACTGATGGATTTGGTCAACCAGGTCCAATGCAGTTCTCATGTTTCTGCCAGGCACTTCCTGCAGCTCCTGGGCCACATGGCATCCACTGTACATGTGACCCCGAATGCCCGTCTGCACATGCGGACTGCTCAATGGTGCCTCAGAGATCAGTGGACACAAGCCACCGGTGAGACAGAGTAAAGGTGTCCAGACGACTTCTGAACTCCTTGCAGTGGTGGCTACATCCGCCAAACCTTCTCAGGGGTGTACTTTTCAGGCTCCAGCACACACAAGGGTGCTGACAACAGATGCTTCCTTAAGAGGCTGGGGTGCACATTGCCAGGGCTCATGCACTCAAGGCCTGTGGTCCCCTCAGGAAACCACACAGCATATCAGCCTTTTAGAGCTGCGAGCAATCCGCTTAGCTCTTCAGACTTTCTGTCATGTCCTCTCTTAGCAGTCTGTCCTAGTTCACATGGACAATCAGGTGGCAATGTTCTACGTGAACAAGCAAGGGGGCACAGGATCCAGGCTCCTATGTCAGGAGGCACTGGCCCTTTGCTCCTTTGTGGTCATAGCAGTTTACCTACCTGGTCAAGAAAATTCCTAGCAGACA
The DNA here is from genome assembly GCA_033557465.1 of Ichthyophis bannanicus. Lineage (NCBI taxonomy): Eukaryota > Metazoa > Chordata > Amphibia > Gymnophiona > Ichthyophiidae > Ichthyophis > Ichthyophis bannanicus. Next base: position 951,050,635 of record CM066034.1, read on the forward strand.
AGCTAAGCAGGATTCTCCAGCCTCACGAATGGCAGTTGAATCCATTGGTGGTCCAGCAGATCTTCCTCTGCTGGGGACTTCCATCCATCGATCTCTTTGCAAGTCCACAAAACTGTCGGCTACCCAGGTTTTGCTCCAGACAGCCGCATCCCCTGCGGATGGCAGCAGATGCTTTTCTGATCTCTTGGTCTCTGGGCCTCCTGTATGCGTTTCCTTCCACACTCCTGGTGGCCTGAACTCTGTTCAAGATCTTTCGGGACAAGGCCTTGGTGATTCTGGTAGCCCCCAGATGGCCGAGGTAGCCTTGGTTTCCACTTCTTCTGCAGTTGGCAGTGGAAGCACCGTTCCCTCTAGGTCTGCAACACGATCTCCTGTCTCAAGAGCAGGGTTCCCTTCTGCACCCCATCCTCAGGTCCCTCAATCTGATGGCCTTCCTGCTTAAAGGATAGTGCTAGCTCCCTTACTTCTGCCTAAGGAGGTTGAGGAGGTGATATTGGCCTCTAGGAGGTAGTCCACCAGAAAGTCATATGCCCTCAAGTGGCATAGGTTTACGGTGTGGTGTGCTCAGCGCAAAGAAGAACCTTTCTCTTGCCTTGTGCCAGTAGGACTGCAGTATCTATTTCACCTTTCAGACCTAGGCCTTAAGTCTAACTCTGTTCGGGTCCACCTCAGTACTTTGTCAGCGCACCACTCACCGGTGGAAGGACAGTCTCTGTCGGTTCACCCCTTGGTGTCCAGATTTCTCAGAGGTCGTCTACTGCTCAAGCCTCCGGTTCGTCCACCGGGATTTGAACGTGGTCTTGCAGCAGCTTACTCACCCACCGTTTGAGCCAATGGCTACTTGCCATTTGCACTTCCTCTCTTGGAAAGCGCTCTTCCTGGTGGCTCTTACATCCGCCAGACGTGTGAGCGAGCTACAAGATCTGGTTTCTGATAGACTGTACACGCTGTTCTATAGGAACAGGGTGGTCCTGCGGACCCATCCCAAGTTCCTCCCAAAAGTGGTCTCCTCTTTCCACCTCAATCAGGAGGTGGTTCTTCTGACCTTCTTTCCCAGGTCGCATGCCAGCCGGGCTGAAACAGTCTTGCATACCCTGGACTGTAAGAGGATGTTGTCTTTTTACATAGAACGTACGCAGGAGCATCGAAGGGCTGCTCAGCTCTTCGTCTCGTTTGACCCTAATAGGATAGGGTGACCTGTCTGCAAGTACATGTTGTCCACTTGGGTAGCAGATTGCATCACCTGGGCTACAAGGCAGCCAACCTCCCCTTGCAGGGTTGGGTCACGGCCCACCGTGTCATGGCGAAAGCCGCATCAGTAGCTCATCTCCGCTGTGTTCCGTTGGCAGACATCTGTCGGGCCGCAACTTGGTCTTCAGGCCAGACTTTTGCAGCCCATTACTGCCTGGAGAGAGAGTCCCGGTGGGACAGTGTTTTTGGCCAGGCGGTACTCCGTAATCTCTTTGAGGTTTAGGCAACTCCTACCCTCTGGCCCTTTGTGTTGGGCTACCATACAAGGTGCGTTCTCAGAGAAATTTCTTGTCACGGATGCTGTGGCTCTCGAGAGGGAGCCATTTTTTCAGCTTTGGTTTCACAGTAGTCTAGAGTTGTGGAGTCCTATATGTGAGGACTGACTTCCTGCTTGGTCCTGGAGAAAGAGTAATTACTCACCTGTAACAGGTGTTGTCCAGGAGCAGCAGGAATCAGTCCTCAGGACCCTCCCTCCTCCCCTGGAGTTGCAGTCATATACTTCATTATGTTTTTTTGTTTTTGCTGTCTTTTAGCTATGTCATCAGACTGAGCAAGATAGCACCCTTGGGTGGGAAGGGGACCACGCATGCGCGTTGCACTCCCAAAAGCTTTCTTTGAAAGCTGGGGAAATGCTCCGCACGAGGACTCCGTCGGCGCCTGACATCACCCATATATGAGGACTGATTCCTGCTGCTCCTGGAGAACACCTGTTACAGGTGAGTAACTACTCTTTCTCTTATTAGTCTTAAATAGGCTACACTGTAGCTTCATTGCATGTCCCCTAGTCTTTCTAAAGTTTAATGGCATAAACAATCAATCTACATTTACCCGTTCCACTCCATTCGTTAATTTATAGACCTCTACCATATCTCCCCTCAGCCGTCTCTTTTCCAGGTTGAAGAGCCTTAACCTTTTTAGCTTCATAGGGGTATCTTTCCATCCTTTTTACCATTTTGGTGGCTCTTCTCTGTTCCTCTTCTAATAATGCTATATCCTTTTTAAGATATGGTGACCAGAATTGCAGACAATATTCAAGGTGCGGCCGCACCATGGAATGATACAGAGGCATTATAATATCTTTTGTTTTATTCTCCATTCATTTCCTTATGGTTCCTTGTATTCTATTTGCTTTTTTGGCCACCGCTGCACACTGGGTGGAAGGTTTCAACATGTTATCCACAATGACACCTGTTTCCAACAGTTTGCCAATCCAGATCACAAGTACCTGGCAGGTTCCCTACAAAGCACACAGGTTCCAGAATGCTTGTCCCGGGGTAAGCAGTGGAATTCCCGGGTCCCTTTTAATAATGGTTTATGGACCTTTCTTCCAGGAACTTGTCCAAACCTTTTTAACCCAGCTACACTAACAGCTTTTACTACATCCTCCGGTAACGAATTCCAGAATTTGATTACACATTGAATGCAACTAACAACAATGCAATGGATGGCTGTTTTACCATGGCTACCAGCACTAATTGCAGGGGAACGGATGTACCCACCCCCTTCATGTAGCATGAAGCCTTGAGCTAGTAACATGACCAATACCAGCATTACCAGTGCAGGGCTTAGTAAACACACCCCATGCACAATTTACTAATGTGAATTAATGTATTGCTGTACATTATTGCACACACACACACACACACACATTTTAATTAAATATATAGAGAAAGTAAAGGAAGGAGTGTTTATTTCTTAGTTATTTTCTGTAATATTTTTCTCTATTCTTTCCTTGAGGGTTGAAGGATTATGCTATTTCTTGAACTACCATTTGTTTTCTTATCCCCTACTGGTGCCTATAGAAAATCAGATACGCAAGCTCAGATTCTTTGATTACATGCTAGGATGCTGACAGGATGGGAGCACACAACGCCTAGCACACCCTTCGCCACCCAAAAATAGAGAGCAAATAATTAAAAAGAAAAACAAAACAACAATACAGTGTGTCTCAGCAGGATGGTTAATTGCTTTCTAAGTCTTACTAACCTGTGCCAAGGTTTGGCAGTTAAAGTTAGCCTGTGGTAACTGGTAATAACGTCTGCATTAAATGCTAAAAGCATTCCTAGTGCTTTGGAGTGGGCAGTCATGCAGTTTATGCAGAGCGATGGTCGTCACCGTGAATTAAACTTATGGCCAATAATGTGAATTGCAATTAATTACATCTCTGGAGCAAGACCTATCTGTATCATGTTCTTTGCCCTGTCACATAGTAGAATAACAGCACAGTAAACAATGGCAGATAAAGGCCAGCATGGACCATCTAGTCTGCGGAGCAAAGTGCCGAAGGCTGTAACTGTAGCTCTGTGCAGGTTATCCCTGCTCTGTGCTTTTTACTTTGGGTTATAATTGCTGCTCCATGCTGGTTACCCCCACTCTATGCCTTTTTATTTGGGCGGTAACTGCCACTTTGTGACAGTTACCTCTGCTATGCTTTTTTGAAGTGTGAAGATCATTGAAGTTTTGCTTTGAGCAGGAATGCTCCACTTCTTATAGAGAGATCCTCTGTGCTTATCCCATGTTTTTTTTATTTCCATCACTGATTTTGTCCCCAAAACATCCAGGCATTCCAGGTGTCTACTGCCCTTTCGATGTAAAACTATTTGCTTTTAAATTTTTCTCCTTCTGGCTTCATTTCATGCCCTCTAGTTTTATAACTTCTCCACATTTGGAAAAGGTTTGTTTGCTTGTTAATACCTTTCGAGTATTTAAACATCTGTATCATATCTTCCCTGTCCCTCCTTTCTTCTAAGGTATACATATTCAGGACTTCAAGCCTCTTCTCATATGGCTTCTGGTGCAAACCCCATACCATTTTGGTCACTCTCCTCTGAACCTCTTCAAATCTTTTTCTATCTTGACAAGATATGTGTTCCAAAACTGAATGCGGTACTCCAAGTGAGGCCTCAGCACTGACATGTACAGGGACGTTATCGCCTCCTCCTTTCAGTTAGCTAAGTTCCTCTCTCTGCAAACTAGCATCCTTCTGGCTTTGGCCACTATCTTCTCACATCTCTTTGCAACCTTGAGGTCTTCAATCACTCTCACCCCGAGGTCTGTCTACTGTTCTGTGCATATCATCCTCTCACCCTGTATTACATGCTGCTCTTTTGGATTTCTGCACCTCAAGATCATCACTTTGTACTTCTTTGCATTAAATGTCAACTGCCAGGCCTTAGACTAGAGGTTTTCAACACAATCCACGGGACACACCCATGCAGTCAGGTTTTCAGGATATCCGCAATGAATATGCATAAAACAAATTTACATGTCAAGGAGGCAGTGCATGCAAATCTATCTTATGCATTTTCATTGTAGATATCTTGAAAGCCTAACTGGATGGGTGTGCCCCGATGACCGGGTTGAAAACTGCTGCCATAGGCCATTCTTTTAATTTGTTGTAGATCACTTCTCATGTTGTCAAATCCTTATGGGCAGTGACAAAAATTCCTCTCAAGCAGACCCTGCATTGCGCGGGGGGAGAGGAGGGGGGGGGGCCCAAGCAGAATGGGGGCCCACACAGCTTCAGCAGTGGTAGCATGGCAAACTTACTTGATCACATTTGCCACGCTGCTCCACTCTCATAAATCTGCTGCGGGCCAGCGACGGTTCCTTGCCAAGCCGAAATCTCACGATAACAGCCACAACCGCAAGACTTTGACTTGGTGGGGAATAGCTGCCAGGCCCACAGCAAACTTACAAAGTGGAACAGTGCAGCAAACACAATGAGGTAAGTTTGCCGCCGCTGCCGCATGAGGGGGAATACAAAATGGGGGGGACATGCCACCACAATGACAGTGGGGGGCCCTCAGCAAATGTTTGCTTGGGGTCCCCTCATTGTAACTTACGCCACTGCTTCTGGGTGTCCACTCTGTTGCACATGTTCATATTATCTGCAAAAAGGCAGACTTCAGCAATGTCACTTACAAAGATGTTGACCAGAATCTGTTCCAGTTCAGATCCTTGAGGTACTGCACTACTTATCTATCTTATAAGTGAATTTACCACTACCATCTGTAATCAGTCAGTCAACCAGTTTCTAACCCATGTTCACTACCTTAATTATTCATATTGTGTTGGGTAGAAGGGGTGCATGGGGCAGGGTGTTAAGAGGGTTTGGGAGAAACGTATGGTCCATACTATTGGATGTGCAAAATGTAGGAAGTGTGAAGAGGTGTGTATGTGTTTATTAAATGTTTGATGCTTATTTTGAAAGGTACTATTAGTGTGTGATCTCATTGAGGAGAATAAGTTGGAGCAAAGGGATGAAATAGTGCTATCAATTTACTATACCCCTGTTTCTTTTAATTGGCCACAGGCCAGGATTCTGTGAATATATGGGAGTTTGTGGGTTGTGTATGATGAATGGGTACAACCTGAAGAATGGGTGGTGAGGATAGACAGAGGTAGAAGGAATTGTATTTGTTGAGGTGACAGGTTCAGAAATTGAGCAGATGTTGACAGAAGTTTAAAATGCAGGAGGACCATTGCCTGTGTCTTTCCAAGATGAAAGACTATCGGAGGAAAATTTGGCAGGCCGAGCATGATTTTCTCAGTTGAAAATTGGATGGTGCTGGTAATCACACACAGGAACTCTTTAGGGCAATGGTTCCCAACCCAGCCCTCAGGAACACCTAGCCAATCAAGTTTTCAGGATAACCACAATGAATATGCATGAGATAGATTTGCTTGTACTTCCTTTATTTTATGAAAATCTCTCTCATGCATATTGTGGTTACCCTGAAAACCTTGACTGGTTAGGTATGTCCTGAGATTGGGTTGGGAACTCCAGGTTTAGGGTGATTTTATCTTTGACAGCTTCAGTACCAGTACAGAGTAGGGAGGAGTTCTCTGTGCTTAACAGTAAGGATTTTGAAGAATTTTTTTCAACAGAAGGTTAGCAAGGTCATTGGTGACTTTGTTATCGATGGGGATATTGAACATTACTGGCTGAAAGTGAAGAGCTCTGAAACATTTATTTCTCAAGATCAATGAACATAGTCTTAAAAAAGGCCTGCACCTTAATTTAAAGAAGACCAGGATCCTGACACCTGATAAAATCAGTAAATTCATCGTTGTTTGACAATTTTAACCTACTTGGATCAAATAAAAAAACAACAAGCAGTCAAGAAATCAGACGACGCTTTGCTCTTGACAGAATGGCTTTGAAGGACCTAGACAAGATTATCAAGAGCAGGGATGTCTCTCTCCATACAAAGATTCAACTTGTTTGAGCCATGACATTTTCAATAATGTCATATGGATGCGAAAGTTGGACAGTGAAAATGATAGACAGGAAGAAAATTGATGCCTTTGAATTATGGTGCTGGTGACAAATACTGTGTATTCCATGGACTGCCCGAAGAACAAAGCAATCAGTACTAGAGAAGATCAAACCTAAGCTTTCTTTAGAAGCTCAGATGACAAGACTTCAACTTTCATACTTTGGACACATCATGTGAAGAGAGAGATCATTAGAGAAGACCTCATGCTTGGCAAGGTAGAAGCTCAACACAAAAAAGGAAGGCCAGCAATGAGATGGATTGGTACAATAACAGCTGCTTTAGATGCCACTCTGTGAACAGTAAGCTGCCTGACTGAAGACCGAACACAGTTTAGAACAACTATTCAGAGGGTCACCTTGAGTCGACACTGACTTAATGGCACATAACAATAACAAACTGCATCTCAACATTAGCTACTCTGACCTGACGAGAACCTATAAAGGAAGAAAGTTATGTAGGCTCATAGAATACATATGTAACAGAGGAAATACTAAGCATTTACAAGGAAATTAAAAAAAAAAACCGAACCACCCAACTGAAGAACAGCGGGTTTCAGAAAGAGAAAAACCCTATGTCTCCTCTGAATTTCACGAGAGAGGTCTGGAAACATATTAATCGTGTACCCACGAAAAACAGCACTATGTTTTTAAAAATACATACCAAATAACCACTTGATCTGTAGCCAAAGCAAAAGAAACCTATAAGGTAGCAGAAACAATAGAAGGAGAATTAGAACTCTCCAACATTGCTGAAATATCAAGAACATCTATCGAGGGGTCCTACATAGATTTATGTGCTGAAGAAAGGTAGTAAACATAGAGTAATGGTAGATGAGACTCTACAGGGACTCCTAGAACTTCAATTAAATAAGCTATTAACATGTCTCTAGGTGAAATAAATGTTTCCTTAGGAAAGTCTACCAGTCACAAATTGACTGATTTGGAAACGTTTTCCAGATTCTCCAATTTAAATTTTACCAAGGCAATATCCTTCATAATATCTTGTTGAGAATCCAACTTTTCTTCCAACTCAGTGACTTCATTCTTGACAGCAGAAAACGTTTCAGCATTTTTAACAATTGCAGTAGCATTAGAGTGTATCTGAATTTGAAGCATTTGCATCTGAGAGATCAATACTTTGCCAAGATTAGAAATCGCTTCCCAAACAGAGTCCAACAATATCTTTGCCAGACGAGGTAAAGAAAACTTTACCAGAGGTGGCATAGCTCCCTTAGCTGGTGCCCTGTGCAACACGATAGCAGGGAGTAGCTTGCTAGATGCAGCAGGACCACTGATAGTGGAACCGCCCTCCCCCATTTCTATCAACGCTGTAGCTGCATGGACCCGCGGCTTCTCCATGTTAGCCGTGACAACTGCAGAAGGCTGCCTGCCATCTGGACAACCTTCACCTTCTATCCCAGGTAAGGTGAGAAATCTGAGCCAGTCTGCAGTTAAAGCCATCACGGGAGATACAAGGGGACATACAAGGGGATATTGCTCATCTGGGGATAAAGATGGCAAATCATCCAAGGTCGATGCTGAGCCTCCTGACTTCAGTGTAGAAACAGCTGAGCTCATACTGGAATTAGTTTGCTGCATATCAGGCTGGCTTAGAAATGCCTCAGTCGATGCCTGAATAGAAGGTAGGGAAGAGCCGGAGACCTCAGTGTGAACAGCCTCTTTGCCTTTCCTCTTACCCATAGTGGAGACAGCCAAACCAGAGACATTCAGAGCTGTGCCATCTTAACCAGAGCTCCTCCCTAGTAATCTATTTCCAGTCACACCTTACCAAGAAAACGCAGAGGTTGCTAGGTTTCCAGGAGTCAGCATTAATTCAACAACACACTTCCATGGCATCTTAGAGTAGTGCTATATGTTAGCAGGAAGAAATTATCCATGCCTCAATTACATCCTGTATTGATTACTGAAATATCAAGGGCTCCAAGTAGATCAGTGTATGCCCTTGATCAATTTCTCTTGTAGCCCAATCAAAAAAATCTGATTTGTACAGCACAATCTGCCTTTGGTAAAACAATGTTGTCTGAGGACTTGCAACCCATTGGATTGTAGAAGCTTCCCTCTCCTTTGACTGTAGCATCTCCATTGTTGTTCCATATGACAAAGTAAAGCTTACCAGCCTGTAGTTTCCCACCTCTTCTCTGTTGCCACTTTTATGAATAAGGATAGAACCTCTCCTGTCTCTAAGGACCTATTAAGCACATCCTTAGGAGCACCCCCTCCTCCCCCGAATCTCTCTGAGCTCCCTCAGTATCCTGGAATATATCTCTTCTGGCCCCATGGTATTGTCCATATTTAGCTTTTCAAGTTGTTCATAGACACTTTCTTCTGGTATTTCAGGATCTAACGCCTCTCCACGTGATTCACAGAGTAGTCGCTTGGAACTGACACCTCCATTATCGATGCCATTCTGGTGTCTTTCTCCTTAATCACTATATCCGGCTTCCTCACATAAAATGCAGATAACACAGACATTTTCAACAGAATGGAGTCCCCTAAGGGAGTGGATAACATGAGGAAAGATCTACAAAAGCTGGAAGAATGGTCTAATACTTGGCAGTTAAGATTTAATGTGAAGAAGTGCAGTGTCATGCACTAGAAATGCAGAAGTCCAAAAAAATTGTATGTGATAGGGGACGAGAGGTTGGTGTGCATGGACTGGACCTTGGAGTGATTGTTTCTGAGGATCTCAAGGTGGAGAAACAGTGTGACAAGGGGGTGGCCAAAGCCAGAAACATGCTGAGTTGCATACAGAGAGGAATTACCATCAGAAAAGAGGTGCTAATGCCACTGTACAAGTCACTGGTGAGGCCTCACTTGGAATATTGTGTTCAGTTTTGGAGACCAAATCTCGCAAAGGATATAAAAAGACTGGAAATGGTTCAGAGGAAGGCAACCAAAATGATTTGGAGCCTGCGCCAGAAGACATATGAGAAGAGATTTGAAGACTTAAATATGTATATTCTAGAGGAGAGGAGTATTAATGAACAAACAAACCTTTTTCAAAGATGACGAAGCTGTAAAACTAGAGGGCATAACATGAAGCTGCAAGGGGATAAACTGAAAGGCAATGTCAGGAAAACGGAGTTACTTACCTGTAACATGAGTTCTCCGTGGACAGCAGGATAAGTCAGCCACACTTGGTGACGTCATCCGACGGCGCCGAGACGGAAGTACTCTCCATAGCTCAGAAGGGCTTTGCCCTTCTGAGCATGGGCCAACTGGCCCTGCCCCCCGGCCCGCCCCTAGCTAGCCAGTTCGTCACTAGCTGAGCCTTAGCCGCTAGGAGGCGGGCACTGGTCATAGGCCGAGCCCCTTCCAAGGGGAGGTGGGCGGGTATGTGTGGCTGACTTATCCTGCTGTCCACGGAGAACTCATGTTACAGGTAAGTAACTCCGTTTTCTCCTAGGACAAGCAGGATGAGTCAGCCACACTTGGTGCCTCCCAAGCTGACATGTGTTGTGGTGGAGAGGGGGAGGCCGAGATCAGGTCGAGGTGACTCTTTCCCAGGGCTGGATGCTTTGAAAGGTGTGCCCTGGGTAAGGTGTACCTCGGGTAATGGTGGCAGTGGCAACGTGCAACATGCAGTGTGCGCCCGCACACTGTAGAATGTGCAGAATGCAGCGCTGTATGGCGCGCCGTGCCGTCCCACATCGCACCCACGCGGCAGCTATTGTGAGGGTATAAGGTCTCAATGGGTAGCCGCAGAATAATGGTCTCAGAGGGCAGCCATAGATAATGCACAGCAGCGGGAGTCCAGAGGGCGGCCATAGACGACGCAGCCGCAGAGGGAGTCCACTTCCCCACCCAGCAGTAGCATTGAGTTAACTGCTGCGAGCAGGGATAGCCACGGTAGTAATGAAGAAAACGCAGCAAGAGTGGTGCAAGATTGGCGCAGCGCTGCAATATCTACAGTGGACCAGCGACAATATCGACAGTGCTACCAGAAAGATGCAATTGGAGCATTAACATCGCAGAGGTTCTGAGCCATGCGTCAGATCTTGGTCAGATGTGTCCTTGGGACCGCTAGGACATAAGAATATAAGTTATGCCATACTGGGACAGACCAAGGTCCATCAAGTCCAGTATCCTGTTTCCAAAGTGGCCAATCTAGGTCATATGTACCTGGCAGTATCCCCAAAGACACAGGTTCCACCATGCTTGAATTAGGTCAAGCATTCTGGCTCGGTTACACTACCAGCTCTTACTACATCCTCCGGTAACAATCCCAGAGGTTGATTACACGTCGAGTGTCTGTTCATGTTGAGTGTGTTGTGTTGCATGAAGTGTGAGCCGGTGTCCCTGCCACAATTATGGGCCACAACAGGTTGACGAAGGAGCCTTTGGCAGGCTGTTGACGGATGCTTAGGCAGTACTAGAGCACAGTGCTTGCCGTTGGCTTGGCTTGAGGCTCTGCCTGCGCCCATGGCTGAACCGATGGTGCAGCATGCATGTGGTCACAAGAATCATTGTTAACTGTTCGGCTGGAAAAATGGGCTTGGCTTGAGGTTCTGCCTGCGCCCATGGCTGAACCGATGGTGCAGCATGCATGAGGTCACAAGAATCATTGTTAAACTGTTCGGTGGAATAATGGACAAGCTGGCCGGCTGTCCAGGCTAAAGGAAGGCACTGAGGGCAGACTATGGACTGAAGCTGGGCGATAACTGCCGAAGGGTCATGTGTTGTAGAGTCAGCTGATTGGTAAAACACTGGTGCCGACCGGTGAGTGCTGAGGAAAGCCACGAGTTATGCCCATAATAATCGCACATCGTGTGGGCAGGGGGGGTAGTTGCTACCGAAGGGTGGAGTTCCAACCAGCAGGTGCATCAGACAGTTGACCCCGCTTTCCAGTACTGCCTGTGTTACAGAGGGTGGGCACAGCCTGGATCATTGGTGCTACAGAGGGCGGGCACCACTTGGGTCTTTGGTACAGCTTGGCTTGGTCTCCCTGCAGGGGTGGAGTGCACTGGTGAGGCCAACGGTTACTTAGTTGACTGTCCGCACATCTGTTCCTTCACCGACTGCGTGCCGAGGCATTGCGGCGCCGAGGTGATACGTAGTAATTCCCACCTGATCCTCAGTCAGGCCTTGAAGCTGTGACCTCCCGGTCGGATATACCTCGTTGTGCGGTGAACCAGAGGAATTGAAGACTGGTGAATCCTCGGCTGGCCTGGGGCCTGCCGCTCTGCATTCGTGCCCGCAGCGCTACCGTGCACGATGGCGCCTGCCTATTTAGTGCGAAGTTCTCTCTGCAGAGTTGTTATGCGCATCTCCAGCTCCTCTATGATGTCAGCATCCTCTCGCAGAGGTGTGCAGCAATCCATGTTCGTGAGGATCACATGTGGTATGCAGCATTCGCCCTGTGCTGACGGCTATAATCTGAACACGTAGCCGGAGTATGATAACTAGATCTGATCATTTGGTCCCAGTATGATCATGTAGCCCAAGTGGAGGAGTAGCCTAGTGGTTAGAACACTGGCTTGGTAACCAAGCAACTAGGGTTCGATTCCCACTAGCACTCCTTGTGGCCTTGGGCAAGTCACTTAACCCTCCATTGCCTCGGAAGAAAGGCCTGGCAATCTACTTCCGGTGACACTGCCAAGAAAACCCAGGAGCTTCTGGGTCACCAGGAGTCAGGACTGACTCGAAGGCACACATTGCATTGCATTGCATGATCATGTAGCCCAAGTCCACAGGAGAGCGGCTGCCCTAGGCCGCGCTGTAGTGCTAGAGCGGCTACCCTTTGGCCATGCTGCAGCGCCGCGAAGTTGAAGAGGCCTAGGGTTTCTTTTTTTTTTTTTTTTGTTATTCTATGCAGGGGAGTGCAGGGTCATGGCCATGCAGTGGAAAAACAGTGTTGCGACCAAATAGGTGGCACTGTGAGGCAGGTGGCCCCACCAGGGTCTCAGGGGTGCCAGGGCTGTTTGGATGCTGAACCAGCTGCCTGTTTCCGGGAGGCGTGCGTGTACAAACAAGTGGGCGATGTGAGTGGCTTCACCTGTACACCCATGCACCGACCAGGGGCCCCAAGGGCGCCCTCTCTGCCTGAGGAGTTGAGAATGCTATCTTTCACATTCTTAAGTGCTGTTGTTCTTTCTCCATGCCTGAGGCGCTGTGAATATCCTCTTTCACATTTGTAGATGCAGGTCATACCCTGCCGTCAATGTGGGTAGCTCCTGATTCTTTGGCTGTGCAATCGGAGTGAGATTGCCCAGTCTTGGCTCCTGAATATTGACTGCGCAATCAGGGAGATTGCCCAGTCTTTACTCGGGTTAAAGAGGAGCGCATCTCATTGACAGAGGAATTGTGAACGTCGCATCCACATCTGGTGGATTTTTGCATGGAGTTGTGAGATTGGCAGGTTTCCTTCGTGTTTTGTCCACGGATGATGGGTGTCATGCCCCTTGGGGCTTCCCATCCATGTCGTCCATTGGAGGCCCATAGGGGGTGCATCTCACTCAAGTCCTTAGTCGTTGGAATATGGTTTTGACGACTTGGTCGGCCGTCAAGTCCAGACCGAGTGGCCTGTGCACTCCAGATCAGGTGGCCTGTGCATTCCCTTAGAGGATTATGAGACTGGGAGCAATGCATGCTTCAGGTCTGTGTTGACTCCTGGAGACCAGGAGCTTGGACTATGTGATGATATGATATCTATATCATCAGTTAGGGGTCAGGTATGGGGGTGAGGCAATGGAGGGTAAGTGGCTTGCCCAGGCCATAATAAGTGCTAGTTGGAATAGAACTCTTGTCTCTTGATTCCAGGCCAGTGCTCTAACCATAGGCTACTCCTCCACTCCATTCAAGAACCCCACTGTGGGTTCGAACCCGTGACCTCTGGTTCCACAGGCAGTGAAGTAACCAGTGGCTACAGCTCTACTGCGCCGTTGTTTCTGTGGGACTGGGTGGTTTGGGGGGACTGGGTTGGCAGGAGCCACAGCTGGGACTTGACCCTGTGACCTTCTGCTCTTGGACACACTGTCTGTGTGCACTGCACCACCGTGTAGCCACTATTCTTGGGTTTGCAGCAGTGCAAGTGGAGTAGGTGAAAGACTGAGTTCACGTCAAATTCTCAGATTGTTCTGCATTGTAACTGACTTTCAGGCCGTCCTTAAGGCACTAGGGTTAAGTGTGCAAGGACACCCTCTTAGGAGGCTGGCACTGGTCATAGGCCGAGCCCCTGCAAGGCGCCCTGGAGAATGACAGGTTGCGGTTGCCGATTTCGAGGGGTGCTTGCCCAGGCGCAGATACTCCAGGACACATGGAGCGTCATATTAGGAATTGAACTGATGAGTGATGGTTGCCTGTCCCATCCTCATCTGCCCTACTTCCATCTACTTCCCAGCACCATTTCCATACCTGCTGATGAATGGGTAACTGTCCGCCATTGAACTTCACTTGCTGTCAGCGGTGTGACAGCGTGGAGGATCTGCCCAGGAGGCAGAAAAGTGATATGAAGATATCTGCCTGCCATAGGGAGGAAGCAAGAGCGGCCACTGGGTGCGCCATTCTATGCCCCCGAATGTGTCGATCCTCAGCAGCACCCTGAGTAGGCACTGAGCGCACTGAAGATGATCTGGCTGTCCGGCACCTTGTGCTGTCAGGTGGTTAGAAGCCTCCTAGGTCGTTCAACAGCTTCTCTAAATTGGCTCCAAAGGCGCTTCTTTTTAAGCCAGTTGAGCCAACCTGGTGTGGTAGATGTGTCCACCACCCAGTGTGGAGCATTTGCAGTACAGAATTCTGCACAGATACTGGCAAGCTGAGTGAGCCAGGATCAGGCACAGATGCTTCAAGAGTGCCTGATCTTTTCTTACTGTTATTGGGGTCCAATTGCAGCGGAGTTCCAGATAGGCAGCCCGATCCAGGAGCAGTGCGAAGAGGCGCCCTGTATCTGTTTCCCGCCACCTTTCACTCCTTAGCCTCTGATTTTAGCCTTTCCCCCGTGGAACCCTTTGATGGGTTACTGGGAGGGATTTGGCGCTGGCAAGGGACTGATCCGCTTTAAACTACCAAGTGTTATGCAGCAGTTTCCAGCAGATCCTAGGCTCCTTACTCCTAGGGAAGCCACATCACCTTCACGGGACACTAGAGAGTTGCGGATCAGTTAATCGCCAGCCGCATGAAGTCTGAGGCTGCGACGCGATTACGGCCGGCAGCTTCTCCCTTGTGATGGGTATCAGGCTGGGAGTTGGGACGGAGGCCGGCAGCTTCTAGCTGGTAGCATTGGGGAGGCTCCCATTACGCATCAGTTCCCAGCCCGCCAGCAGCTTCTAGCTGGTAGCATTGGGGAGGCTTCCAATTTTGGAGTCCTTCTCCGTCGAGCTTGGCGCCGACCAATGGCGCTGCAGGGAAGGAGCCGAGATGACGTCGAGCCATATTGGGGGACGCCTCCGCGCCGAACGGAGCCATCGGCGCCGATGGCAATCGGCCCCTCCTACCTGCTAGGAACAGCGCCGACACTGGTGCTGCAGGGGAGGAGCCGTTGTAATGAGACCATTTTGATTGGATTGGCACCGGCAGTGGGAGGAGCCCGGAGTCGTGATGTCATCGACAAGATGGCTGCCGTCCTCGGATCCTCGTGGCCATCCTGGTCACCTCGTGGCCGGTTGCATGGAGCTGCTGGGATGTAAACAGGCAGACGGAAGGTCCGATGCTGCAGCCGGGGTGAGGTCCGCGAAACCGGCATCCACTATACGGAGAGATCTGCTGTAGGAGCAGGTACGTGTGAGGCGGCTGCCTCAGGACTCCCGCGGCCGGGGATGGAGGCCCGGGGGCGCATCCCGTGCCATGTAGTCTCCTCCTCGTGGTAGCCTCGTCGTGTCTAGATCCTGGGCGATATATAAGCTTGCGACTGGGGATGGAGGCCAAGAGGCACATCCCGAGCAGCAGCGTTGCATTGCCGCAGGGTTCCATAAGTCCACGTGCAGCATGCTCTGCTGGATTCGGAGGAACTTAGATTAGGCCGCGAGCACATGGCCAGATTCCGGTTATCTCCCCTTTGGAATAGATCTGAAAGGGGAAGAATCAGAGACAGCATTAAAACATTTAAAGGAGTAAGTAAGGAAGGATTCCTCTTCTGAATAAGTGAGTTTTTGGTAATTTCAATTGGAGAGTAGAGAGGTCCGTCTTGTCGGCAAGGCGGAAGAACTAAAACTGGCTAGCTAGGGGCGGGCCGGGGGGCAGGGCCAGTTGGCCCATGCTCAGAAGGGCAAAGCCCTTCTGAGCTATGGAGAGTACTTCCGTCTCGGCGCCGTCGGATGACGTCACCAAGTGTGGCTGACTCATCCTGCTTGTCCTAGGAGAAATATTTTTTCACTGAAAGGGGGTGGATGCTTGGAATGCCCTCCCGATGGAAGTGGTGGAGGCAAATACAGTGACAGAATTCAAAATACATGGGACAGACACAGTGGATACCTTTTTAGCAACAGGATAAAATAAAAATACCTTAACTGTCTTTGCTGTCTCAACAAATAGAGGTGGCCTGCACGGAGCAGCGGGTGCACCTACTCTTGCCACCTTTCTGGGCAGACTAGATGAACCATGATGGCCTTTATCTGCTGTCATATACTAGGGGGTATATTCCGACACGCTATTCGCCCCCCTTGCCATCCCCAATGAAAGCCTCCCTGTACAAACAAGGAGTTTGTACGGGTAGGCTTAGACGGAGGCAGGAGGTGAGGCGGTGTGAGGGCGGGCAGTAAGTGGTCCATGGCCCTGGACATAAAGGGCCGATTCTGAAGTTGGCCCTGTACTTCCTGGGCCGTCAGACTGGATAGGGGACTTATTCCACTTCGGAGGTGGAATAAGTCCCCCTGGATATCAGTGGATGGCAAGGCCGGGCGGCAGAAGTGGGGCGAGGGGGTGCTGGGAGTTCTCCACAGCCTGACCCTAACCTTCGGAGGCCAGATCGGGGGTCGGGCTGTGGGGAAAGGAACGTGGCCAGCGGCTGTGGATCGTAGCTCCTGAATGGAGCTGCGGTGCCATGGCAATGGGACCCCATGGCACTGCGGCTCCATTCAGGAGTCTGGCTGAGTTAGTCAGGCAGGGGCTTGTACATGCAGGCCGATCTGAATTGGGTCCCGGCCTGCACGTACAGATACAAACCCAATTCCGATCCCACGGGGCATGTCTAGCTCCCGTGCGATCAGAATTGTGTCTGCTTCTGTGCGTCCCAATTCTGATTGGGTGCACAGGGGCATGGACGGACAACTTGGAATGTGCCTCTATGCTACTATGTTACTTTGAGAGGTTTCCTCTTTGGAAATGTTAGAAAAGGAAGAAAGGGCAACAGAGATTGAAGGATAAAGTTCCTGATCCCCCCCCCCCAATCTCCTTTCACTTCCTTTGTGTTTCCTTACCATTCCCCTAGATACAGTACTGTATATCCTAGTCCCCACTTGTTGTGTTGTCTGTCTTGACTGTTGTGTTATCTGCTTTGACTAGGCTGTAAGCAATTATGAGTAGGGACTGTCTATTACATGTCTTTGTCCAGTGCCGCATATACAAATGATACATTGTAGTAGTAGTGGTAAATGCAATCTGTGGATTGGTGGTTGAGGGGTTGGGTTGGAGGGAATTAAGCGGCAAATTCTCCTAGACCCTCAAAATAAAATAAATAAAAATCTTAGCAATCTGTTTGACCTCCTCAGCCAGAAAGCCCTACTGTGCAACTGCTAACTACAAGATCCCAGCCCTGATACTACAAGTACAGGCCAAAGCTTTTCATTTCAGCAACTATTTTTAAAAGCTGAACAGTTTTTCTATAGCAACAGATTTGTGAAAGACAAAAGTAAGGAGTAATTTATATCCAAATTGTACATAGTTTCCCCAGTTGTCCCATGTTGCTTTTCCCTGTTTTATCTAAACTCTGATCGTCTTTGCTGTCACTGAGTCATTTGTTATCTGTAAACCGCACTGATTGAAAAGAGCGCGGTATAAAAGAAATTTTAAATAAATAAATAAATAAATAAAATATATAAATCAACAGAAACCTATATAGACGGTGTCAAGCCATAGGTTAATCAATTAGGGGGTTATTCTGGGCCACAAACAGCAGTGATGTACATCCAGGCAGGATGTACATCACTGCTGTTCATCCCCCTGATGCTCCCGGCGCAAAGGCTCCCCATAAGAACAGCGCTGTTGTATGGGGAGCCTTAGATGGGGACAGGAGGGGGAAGTCTGGAGGCAGAACGAGGGCGGGACATAGGCGGGCTGTGACAGGACCGATTCCGTGATCGGCCCTATACGTGCGGGGCCTTCAATGTAGATGGGGGACTTACTCTACCTCAAAGGTGGAATAAGTCCTCCTGGGTGGTGGGGGATGGTAGCATGTGACTTGGAGAAGCAGGTGAGGGGGCACAGAGGGTTCCCTGCAGCCCGAGCTAGGCCTAGAAAACCGATCAGGGGTCAAGCTGTGGGGAAACACAGCTCTGTGTGTTGGCCAGTGATCGTGGCTCCTTAATGGAGCCGCAGTGCCATGGCAACAGGACCCCATGGTACATCAACTCCATTCAGGAGTCTGGCTGAGTTAGCCGGGTATATTGTTGGGCGTGCAGCCAATCAGAATCGGGGCCAGCCTGCACATCCAGGCCAGTAGACCCAATTGTGATCCCGTGGGCATATCTAGCCCCTGTGGGATCAGAATTGGGTGCTACTGCTGCATGCCCCAATTCTGTTTGGCCATACAGGGGCAGGACATACAGGATGGAATTGGCCTCTATGTCAGCAACTTGTTTACAGAGAGAGTAATGATATAGAAATGTACAGTAACAATCTTTGCAGTAATTGGATGGTGCCGTCCCCACCCATTCCCAGTTCATCCAACACCTCTCAATAGGTATTTCTGTGTTAAGTGTTTAATGGAGCAGTTAATGCACGCTCCTGGTTAGAGGCAATGTGCTATTAGAGGGTAATTTTATAAGTTGCACCTCAGTCTAGTAGTTTAGTCATAAGACATGGAAATAGGCTTTTACTCAAGTATTTGATTTGGTCACTATTCTGAACAGATGCACATCAGAATCCGAGAAGAATCTTGACAGATTTCAAAGTTGCCCTTGTAAATCATTAAACACAATAATTTATGTGCGTTCTTGAAAAAAGCAGGTGTTAGCATAAGTGTTCACTGCTTAAATGAACACATGTACATTAGCACTTTTGCTATATTTTATAAAGTAAAATATGGTTTATTTAAAAACTTGATATACCACCCTTCTACAGAGTGTTAAAGTGGTTTACAATAAAAACAGCAAGAATAAGAAAAGGAAAGCCAAATGAAATGAGTAAAGGAGTTAAATGCAAATAGGGGAAAACACTAGGCTGGGGAAGGTACAGAAATCTCATCATGATCCAGATAAGAAGTATGTGAAATATCAGGGTTGGTGGGTTCTAGGCAATCTCGGGAGCAAGATTAATTGGAAAAGATGAATTTTGAATGCTGCTTTAAATTTAAAAAAAAAAGATTCAAGCCATTGAGTCTAGGGGAGCAAGTTCAATAACGATGGTCCCAAAAATAGAAGGCGGAAATCCGAGTACTATCAAGATGGGCCTGTGATGGCGATGGTAGTTGGAGACGGTTCGCATGCAGAGAACGTAGGGACCAAATTGGCACATATGGTATAATGTAGTAGGAGAGAGAGGCAGTTATTCCGTAATAGAGAATCTTATGGATAATAGTAAGAAGCTTGTACTGGGAGTGTTACGGTATAAGAAGCCAATGGAATTTGATAAATAATGGGGTAACATGATCAAACCGCAAAGAGTGGTGGAGAAGATGGATTGCAGTGTTTTGAACTGACTGTAAGCATTTCAATTGGTACTTTGGTAATCCGGAAAAAATAGTATTACAATAATCGAGTTTTGAGATAACTAAGGAAAACAAAAAGGTAACAATGGCAGAAGGTGGTAAATAGGAACGAATGATGGAGAGAAAAGAAGCATCAATGGATGGTATTACTAATGGAAGTAGAATGTACAATCAGAGTATTTGAGTGATGAAACTGTAGGAATAGTGATACCTTTGAGAGCTGGAGATATAGAGGGAGGTGGGAATGAACCAGGTAACTATAATGCAGACATCTTCATGGGATTGAGCTTTAAATTGTTGGTTTTCAACCACGAGGATACCAGAGTGAGGCAGGCATTAATGGGAGTGAGGTGCAGAGAAGTGGGATGGGTGTGGAAAAGCAGCAGAATGTCATCCACATAAAAATATTCCGTGTTGCTGAGTAAGCATGGCAGAGGGGCCAGAAAAGCAATAAAGGAGTCAACACAGATCCCTTTGGGACTCCGCAGGGTAGAGAGAAGCTGGAGGAGGAGATAGATTGAAAGTCAACATAGTATGTACACGAGGAAAGAAAAGAATAGAACCAGTGAAGGACTATGGACCAAAGACCAGCGGAAAAGAGACATGACAGTAGTAGTGAGTAGTGAACCAGATCGAAGGCACTGAAAAGATCTAATGAGCCTGCAAGAGTAATATTACTCTTCTCCCAAGATGTACGAGTTTCATTAAGAACAGAAAGTAAGATTGTTTCCTTGCTGTGGCCCAGCCTGAAACCAGATTGGTGAGGGTGTAGGAAATTTGTATGCTCAAGATGATGTGAGAGTTGTGCAAAAATAAGTTTTTCTAAGAGTTCAGATAAGAATGGGAGATTGGAGATTGGATGAAAATTAACTGGATTTGCTAGATCTAAAGTGGGATTTTCCTGGATAGGCCGGACCACTGCAGTTCTGCAAGGTAGAGGAAAAATACCTGATGAGAGACTGTTATTGAAGAGAATCAAGATATATGGGAGAAGTGCCAGAGAAGTTTCAGAGATCCATGTGGAAGGAATAGGATCCAGGACACAAGTTGTTCGGGAGGAGGAGGAACTTACTTTCTTCAAGGCTGGCATGGTGATAGGATTAAATTGGGACCAGATATGAGGATGAACATAATGAGATTGGCCCTCAGAAGGCTCTGTGGAAGAAAGATCCTCTATGATTGGAAGTGGAAGAGGAGGACTGATAGAGGGAAAATATTGACGAAGAGAGGAGGCTTTGTCTGAGAAAAATTGAACCAATGACTGAGCTGATGGGGCAGCTGGTAGTGAAAGGGAATGAGATGAGTGGAGGAGTTTAGAAACTATGGAGTATAATTGTTTAGGATTATTATCCACTTTGTTGATAAGTTGGCCAAAATACTGTTTGCTGTGCATCTTGTAACGATGCTGCGAGTTGAACTCATGGGAGTCATGGGATCAGGTGGAATACTGTTAGCACTGGCAGAGACCAGCGTTAAGCTTCTGCAGAGTGAAACACACGGTACAATGAGGGGGGTACAGAACATCAAGTGCCCCAACAGTTCAGATAGTAAAATAGTGCAGGAAGCAGCAGTATGTCTTATAACAATCCTGCCAGTTGAACTCATGGGAGTCACGTGATCAGGTGGAATGCCATCAGCGCAGGCAGACACCAGCACTGAGCTTCCTTAAAGCCAAAATCATGCAAATCAGTGGTGTGCTGGTGTCCTTGAATGTTTTACTAGGAAGGTACAAAGATGACTGAAGGAAGTGTGGAGACGGTTATGGCGATCTTGCCGGCAGGTACACGCCACGGTCCCCGCCTAAGGGCCTTGCCAAAGGGCCCTATGGCAAGACCCTAAGGCGCGGGCTTGCTGGAGGGTGCCTCTCCTTCAAACAATGCAATCAGAGCTGATTAGAGGCAGAGGTGATGAGTGGATATACTTGACTTTATAAAACTGGCGTAAAATCCATGCATTAAACCTAGGCACACCTTATAAAATTACCTCAATAAGCCTTATTAAATACCTAATGTAGCTTAGTGAATAGGTCCCTAATTTTCCTATTGTTGTGTTCTCAGATTCTGCTTTTGGGTTGTAACTGATATTCACTGAAATCTTTCTGTCAAATTTTGTTAAACTGTGTGTCCCTATTAACTCAAAGTACAACTCCACACCTCTTCGTTCATGATCTCTACAAGTCTATTGTGAGCTGCTGCAAATTCTTGTTTTTATCTAAATCTTCACTATAGCAAATAAATAAACTATCACATTGATTATTATTTAAGGAAATATTCAAAACTGTATAAATTGTTTCACTTACCGTTCAGATTTTAAGTTAATAACCACTGACCAGTTCCTGGGAAATTGCACAAGACTGAGAAGGCTGCCTTGATCACAGAAGTAGCTGCTTCAGGGAAGACATGTTTATCTGTGCTGAAACATTCTTTTGAACTGCTAAGCCTTTCCATATGGCAGCACAGAGTGGCGTATCTTGATGACCTTAAAATAGATCTTTCAGGGGTCTTATTGGGACAAAAATTGCCACAAAATCAGGTTGCTTGAAAACTCAGAAGTCACTCCTGAGGCTGAAGTTCCCTGACTTTGAACAGAACGACGATGACAACAACACCGCCAACAAAACAGAAACCCCCAGCAAGACATTATGAACAAATTGAGCAAATCCTTGCCAGCTGTGGATAATTTCATTAGCCACTCTGGCTGCCCATAAAATGCCCTTTGCTGAAGGGTTTGTAGCTTGTAGACCACAGGGAAGCCCCATAACCATAAGTTTGTCTCATTCCGAGCCATAAAGAAACCCTAGCCAGTCCAAAGGCAGATACATTTCTGTGTATTTCTTCCTGAACATCTGTCAATGACCACAAAGTTGCTATCCAAAAAGAGACCAGCTTTCAAAAGCATTACCTGGGTAAGATTGTCCTCCTATACAAATAAAGATGTACATAGCGTTTCATAGTGTGTGCGCTTTCGGGTGGGTTAAAAAGAGACATGCTAGTGGAAGTGCTTAGATTGGAAAAGGAACACAGTATAACAGGATACCTAAGTTAAGTGAGTTGGCAGACAAAAACCTATTTCAAAAAGACAAGTTGGTGCCTGCTTGTCTTCACAAAAATAATAGTTTATAGCTACAGTCTAGGCACAGACATTACCCCTGCCCAAGAGCAGGTGTAAATGTCTGCACAGGATTTATGGAAATGCACACATGAATTAAGGAATTTCATAATCTACACATGTTCTTTATTACGCTGCCTGTGCTGTACTCGGACCACGCACCTGACAATGCTTACAGTGAAAGTATATATGGGTATGCCGTCAGACATACTTCTATGCCTGGTGCAATTTAGTAAGAGTCATTTTTTGCATGTATAAAATTACACCCACCCCACCATGGGGATCTAAGATGATTACATATTAATGGGAGCTGCCAGCTCTCCCCAGCTATTCCTTATAATGACAAAAAGGAAAAGTTGTTTCATCTAAACTTTCTGTAGAGACCCTTCAACTGTCTCTTTTTCCCTTCTTGGTCTAGAAGGGTGAAGATTCTGGGGATTTACCTGGTATTGGAGGGGCCTCTAATTTTTCAGCCCAGACCCCTCAGTACAATTCAAACCCCAATCCTGAGATTGTCCAAGTAACAAAATTCCCCAGGCAGTCATCATCTACTTCACTGTGTCCAGGTAAAAATAAGAACATAAGAACATAAGATATGCCATACTGGGTCAGACCAAGGTCCATCAAGCCCAGTATCCTGTTTCCAACAGTGGCCAATCTAGGTCATACGTACCTAGCAGTTTCCCCAAAAGACACAGGTTCCGCAATGCTTGTACTGGGTCAAGCATTGATATCCTGGGTCAGTTCTTAATAATGGTTTATGGACCTTTCCTCCAGGAACTTGTCCAAACCTTTTTTAAACCCAGCTACACTAACAGCCTTTACTACATCCTCCGGTAACAAATTCCAGAGTTTGATTACACGTTGAGTGAAAAAATATTTTCTTTTATTAGTCTTAAATAGTTTACCCTGTAGCTTCATTGCATGTCCCCTAGTCTTTCTATATTCTGATAACGTAAACAGTCGATCTACGTTTACCCGTTCCACTCCGTTCATTAATTTATAGACTTCTATCATATCTCCCCTCAGCTGTCTCTTTTCCAGGTTAAAGAGCCCTAACCTTTTTAGCCTTTCTTCATAGGAGTATCCTTCCATCCCCTTTACCATTTTGGTGGTTCTTCTCTGAACCTTTTCTAATAACGCTATATCCTTTTTAAGATACGGCGACCAGAATTGCACACAATATTCAAGGTGCAGTCTCACCATGGAACGGTATAGAGGCATTATGATATCTTTTGTTTTATTTTCCATTCCTTTCCTTATGATACCTAGCATTCTATTTGCTCTCTTGGCTGCCGCTGCACACTGGGCCGAGGGTTTTAACATGTTATCCACAATGACGCCTAAATCTTTTTCCTGGGTGGTGGTTCCTAATGTGGAACCTTGCATCGTGTAACCATAGTTTGGGTTGTTCTTCCCTAGGTGCATAACTTTGCACTTGTCCACATTAAATTTCATCTGCCATTTTGATGCCCAGTCTTCCAATTTATCAAGATCCTCTTGCAATTTTCCACAATCCTCTTGGGTTTTAACAACTTTAAATAGTTTTGTGTCATCTGCAAATTTGATAACCTCACTCGTTATTCCACTTTCCAGGTCATTTATGAATATGTCAAAAAGCAACGGAACCAGCACAGATCCCTGGGGTACACCACTATTCACCTTTCTCCATTGGGAAAATTGGCCATTTAGCCCAAACCTCTGCTTTCTATCTTTTAACCAGTTCCTGATCCACAGTAGTACACTGCCTCCTATCCCATGACTCCTTAGTTTTGGCTAAAGTCTCTGATGAGGGACCTTGTCAAAGGCTTTCTGAAAGTCCAGATATACTATATCAACCGACTCACCTTTGTCCACCTGTTTATTCACACTTTCAAAAAAACATAACAGATTAGTAAGACAAGATCTTCCTTGTCTAAAGCCATGTTGGCTGTCTCCCATTAGGCCATGACTATCTACATGCTGAGTAATTTTATTCTTTATGATGGTTTCTACCATTTTTCCCGGTACTGACGTGAGGCTCACCAGTCTGTAGTTTCCCGGATCACCCCTCGAACCCTTTTTAAAAATTGGTGTTACATTGGCGATCCGCCAATCTTCAGGTATTAGAGATGATGTTAATGATAGTTCACAGATTATTAATAGCAGGTCTGCAATCTCATATTTCAGTTCTTTCAACACCCTTGGATGTATACCATCCGGCTCAGGTGATTTGCTACTCTTCAGTTTATCTAATAGTTGTAATACATCTTCCCGATGTATCGATATTTCCTTCAATTCTTCCTCACCTTTAAATACCACTTCAGTCATGGGTAACATCCCTACATCTTTCTCAGTAAAGACCGAAGCAAAGAATTCATTCAGTCTCTCCGCTATCGCCTTGTCGCCTCTTACTGCCCCTTTAACTCCTCTATCATCTAATGGTCCAACTGACTCTCTCACAGGTTTTTTGCTATGAATGTACTTGAAAAAATCTTTATTTCGCATTTTTGCTTCCGCAGCAAGCTTCTTCTCAAATTCTCTCTTTGCCTTCTTTATCAATGCCTTGCATTTGACCTGCCAGTGCTTGTGCTTTTTCCAGGTTTCATCGTTTGGCCCTTTTTTCCATTTCCTGAAAGATGCTTTCTTGGCAACAACAGCCTCTCTGACCTCATCTTTAAACCATGCTGGAAGTTTTTTGGACTTCCTTCCACTTTTCTTAAAGCGTGGAATACAGCTGGTCTGGGCTTCCAAGATAGTATTTTTCAACAACACCCAAGCTTGATGTAAGTCTTTAACCTTTGCAACTTCTCCTTTTAGTTTTTTCTTAACTATTTTCCTCATTTTATCATAGTCTCCCTTTCGAAAGTTAAAAGGTAGTACTGTGGATTTCCTTACTATCCCTCCTCCACTAATTAAATCAAAGGCGATCATGCTATGATCACTATTGCCAAGTGGCCCCAACACCCTTATCTCTTGCACTAGATCTGGTGTTCCACTAAGGACTAGGTCTAATATGGCTTCCCCTCTGGTCGGTTCATGAACCAGCTGCTCCAAGAAGCAGTCATTTATTTCATCTAGGAACTTTATCTCCCTAGCATGTATTGACGTGATACTGACCCAGTCGATACCGGGGTAATTGAAATCACCCATTATTATTACTGCGCTGTAATTAAAATATGTGCTTTACAGGAAGCGCTGTGCATGGAAGGTCTCTGATGTTGCGGTTGGTGGAGGAACCAGTGCTCATAGATTCTGATGAAGAATTGGTTGTATTGCTGGAGGAATTAGAATTGAAGACCAGTTCTATGAATCTATTATGTCTTGAGTGACTCCACTGCACTGCATTGACGTGAGATTTTGTTAGTTTGAGGACAGATGGAGGGTGGCATTTTGTGAGTGAGGGATTTTTTCGGTGATGTTGTTGGCAATGGACTGACTTGCTTTGATCCTTCTCAGTCATCTGGCTCACTCATGCCTGCTGTTTGTTCCAAGCAGAATTCCTTGGCTAAGGTAGAATTGTTGTCTTTGGTGCAAATGGGGGCCTTTCAGGATTTCAGTACTAGAACTTTTCTAATACACCAGTTTTTGAAGATAATGCAGACTTTGGGGGCTCTTCAGCTGATAGGATTTTTTATGGTTTCGCTTGATTGGAAAAATTAGTAGCAAACTCAAACGGTAACCTCTCAGTATCACGAGATTGCCACTTGGGTAATCTGTGCCACTTTGGCCACATGCTGAGTGGAAGCAAATGGGCATCACTGCTGCTCCTACTATCCACCGATTACCCTTGCTAAGCTCAGGGTTGGGGATGAGAAGATGGGGTGTCTACTAGGAAGGATGTAGTTGTGGGGAGGTCAGGTAGAGGATCTTCGGTTTTATGGTGAGCTCTTGAGGGAGAGGGGAATCATCCATCGCCCCACCCTAGACAACCCTCCACCACAGCCCTGCCTATTTGGGCATTGCCACTGTGGAGAACCAAAAGACCAGGGTTCAGTTCCCACTAGCACTCCTTGTGGCCTTGGGCAAGTCACATAACTCTCCATTGCCTCAGAAAAATCCAAGTTATAAGTGTACATTATCAAGTTTAAGTTACAATTTAAACTACTTTGACTGAAATGATAAAGTGATATAAAAAAAACTATTAAATAGATTAAGGGGATAAGACTATTGATGGAGGCCAGAAGGCACTAGTGGGTGTAGTGTGTTGCAAAAATGGGAAAGAGGAAAGCTAAGGGTGGTTAAAAGCCCCCGCAGCTGTTACCTCTGCCTCTCAGGGTCTACTTGATCCATTCCTGGTTCGTGCACCTCTGCAGGCTTGTGTAAGTTCGGTGACTCAGAGCCCCATAGACTGCTCGATGGAGCCGGGACACTTGTCGAGCAGTTTGGGACCAGACATCTTTAGAGCAGCGGTGTGCAGCAAAGATTGTGTTGCAGGAGCCTTCCTGCCCTGTGAGTGGGATGTCATTGGTTGCTACCACAGGTGAACCAGCAGTTGTCAGAGGGACATCTCTGGGTCATTTGGGAGGAGATGAAGTTTCCCTTCCAGGTCATCGCTGCAGCAGTCTTGTGCACGTTTGCACTGTAAAGAGCTTGGTAGTTGACTTGACAGTCTCTTCCTCATCAGTGATGGCATTATAGGTTATAGAGTCTAGTTCTGGAGCAGCGGGAGTTCTTCCTACCTTCACCTTGCAACGCCCGGCAGTTTTCACATCGGAGACCATCTGGCCTGCTATTATGCAGCAAGGAGAGTCACTTACACCGCAGATTCAAACTTTGGCGATACAAGTTCAGTCTAACACAACCTCTCCGATAACACATGGAGGACATTGTTAGTTTGCACAATTCCATTTCTCTTGTTCAAGAAAAGGTTGATAGGGTGGAAGATTCTATGGGATCTTTGTGTAAAGATGCCATAGCTATGAATTCCAGAGTGGAACAATTAGAAAACTTTGCTATATATCATAATTTGAAGATCACAAATTTCCTAAGTCTTCAATTATCAATGCTAAAGAGATATTTAAGCAGTATTTGGTAGAGGTGTTTGGGGTTCCAAGCGAGTCCCATCCCCCTATCTCTAAGTTATATTATATTCCTTCTGGTTCTTGGGTCATACCGGGAGTACAACAATCCGACTCCCTAGACGTCTCTGCGATGTTAGTCATCTGGGGCTGAGGCTTACACTCCGACCATCCTATTGGTAATATTTATTTTATCTTCTGACAGGTACTGTTTTTTAATGTTCTTCCGAAAGAAAACTGTTTTGCTTAGAGGGTTTATAATGGGGGTTGTCTCTGATTTGTGTTAGGAAACCCAGAGGAGAAGGTGTGAATTCCTTCTATTCCAGTCTGGTGTCCAGCAATTGGAAGGTCATTTTTTTTGTAAATTTCCATGTAAGTGTATTGTTAAATTGCAGTCAGTTTTCTACATATTTTCTGATCCGGCCCAGCTGCTGGCATTTCTGAGTTCCCGTAGGTCAGCTATTACTGATAAGCTATTACTGCTTCGAAGCAGTAGCCAATTGGCTATTATCACAAAACTTACGGATCAATCACAGTAAAACAGATGTCCTATTTGTCACAAAGAACCTCAAATTCATACCTCCTTCATCACTACGTGTCAGCAATGTAGAGTTGAAGTCCAAATCCACAATCCGTTACCTCGGCATCACCCTGGACCAGCACCTGAACATGACAACGCATATCAAAAACATCACAAAGGCAATATACCATAAAATCAGAACTCTACGCCACCTTCGACACCTACTGGACTTCACAGACTATCGGACAACCTTCCAGGCACTAGTCCTTCCACATGTCGATTTTGCAAACATCATCCTGCACGGCCTCCCACAATCAACTTTAAACCCCCTCCGCTTAGCCTTGAATGCAGCCGCAAGAGTCCTCTCCGGATCGTCAAGATCCGACCACATAACACCCATCATGAAAGAATTGCATTGGCTACCTCTACATGCCAGGCTCCAATACAAATCATTGGTCCTCACTTTCAAAGCCCTAAATAACTACCCCCCTACACCAATCAGCAAACTAATTCATGGCACCCCAGGAAACAGAAACAGAAGATCTACTGCACGGAACACATTAGCAGTCCCTAAGTTAATGACTAAGTGCACAAAAGCTACATCCAACAGAGCCTTCTCATTATTTGCCCCTTCAAACTGGAATGCACTCCCCCACGAAATCCGTGGAATAAAAAGCCTCATCCTATTTAGAAAAGCCATAAAGCTCCACCTGTTCACAAAATGCTACTCAGAAACCTCCAGCGATAGAAGCACAACTAACAACCTGCAAACTTCCCCCACACACCAGTCGCCCCTGCACGTCAACACCACAAATAATAGGTAGTCCCCCAAACCCTACCAACCTTCACAAAACTAATGCAACACCCAGTTACATTAGAGCATTGTACATAGTTTGAGTTAATATGTATTTAGTTTCCCCGTTTTCTCCCCCATGTTCAATTCCCTGTTATTTGTAAACTCAATGTTATTTGTATACATTGCAGTATTCTTGTTCGATGTACACCGCGCTGATTTTAATAGCGCGGTATAGAAGAAAATGTTAAATAAATAAAATAAATAAATAAATAAGGTTTCACTCATTGAATTGTAACTATTTTCAAGTCTGTATGCTTTCTGACCTTTTCTCCTTCGATATTGGTACTTAATATTTGATTTCCTTGTTTCTTCTCCTCTACTTGTGGGCTATAGTAAGGGCTGTTTTGGATGATTGATTTCATGAGAACTATATATATTTTTTCCATGTATTCTATATTTTCCGTGCAGCCTCTTGTTTTCCTATCAAGTGTATTACTGTATGTGCGGTTGGTTCTAATTATAAAACTTAAAAATATTTTTAAAAAAACAAACCCTGTTAAATAAATAAACAAATAAACACCATTTCTAAAATGGCTCTGAGGGCATCTTTGCGATTTGGATGTCTATATGCACGTTTCCAAACGTCTAAATCGCGAATAAGGCTTCTAAAATGACTGCCATAGGCTCCTACAGTATGTGTCTTTATAAGTACTAGCACAAATCTGGCAGAAAGAACTATTAGATTGAAAGTTGTGGGCATTTTTTTTAATGTCAGTATTTTTTATTAATAACGAAGGTTTAACAAAACCTAGTACTGTATACAGTCAATTTCTGAGATAAACAACATTCTCATTGCGCAGATAATGAGTCGGCCAATGGATATATTCCTACAGGTCCTTCTTTTTTCCCCGTCATACTTCTCTAGGCTGCCTCTCCGTCTTTTCAGCTGTGGGCTTTTAGTTGTCTCAGAAACAGGCATAAATTGTAAGGCATAAAGTGCACGCATATGCTCATATGTTGTAAAACACGAATGTAAAGCAAACTCCACCCAGGCTCTGCTCATACTCCCCCATAGAAAATGTCTGCTCTAAAGTCACGTACAAGTGTGTGCCTAATTGCAGCATGCATATTTTAAACATATGATATGCTTTTATGCCACACCTCATACCCATGTAAACTGGCATGTCTGCACAAAAATCCTTAATGAAATTCTTCCATTTTTTAAATCTATATTTGCCAAATCTGTTGTTGTCCCAGTTGTTTGCCTATGCAATGGTATATGTAAAGTGTGTATACTTTTAGCAGGTGTGTTTACGGTAGATCATTTTCTTTCTTTTTTTTTAAGCTTTTTATTTATAGTTATATACCATATTACATTCAAATAATACATGAATGAAACAGAAAATCAATGGATTATGACATGAAACAACAGAAAAAACATTTGAATCAGTAAGGAGAATTTTTTTTTTTTTACAATATCATGTCACCCATATCATTTAGACCCCAATACCAAAGAAAATATGAGGGGGAGTATTAGGAAAAATACAAATAGTGCAGGATTAAAACTAACCCGGCACCTTCACAAACAGATACAATAAACAGGTAAAGACTTAAGTGTCGGCCAGATGGGGTGACTTAGAGACCTCCACAACCACTTCCTCCCTACCCATTAAGAACTCATTAAGCTGCCTAGGATCAAAAAAAATATAACCTTTTTGTTTAAACACCACACAACATTTGGCAGGAAATTTAAGTTGAAAGGTCGCCCCTAAGGCTAATACCCTGGGACAAAAAGCCAAAAAGCCTTTCCTTTTCAACTGTGTAACTTGGGAAACATCAGGAAAAACTCGCACTTTAGACCCTCGGAAGTCTACATTGATATTCTTAAAGTATAATCGAAGTATAAAGAATTTATCTGATTCTAGCACCAGAGTTACCAGCAGAGTTGACTTATCAATGATGACCTCCAGGGAAGACTCTAAAAACCCCGTTAGGTCACCCTTCTCAGCAGGAACAGTATGGGTACCGGAACCAACCTCCCTCGACCCTAAGGACAAGTACTGTGCCCGAACCAGAGGTGGAGACTGATCCTGGGGAAGCTTAAGAACCTCCCCAAAATACTTCCTCACCATCTCTAAGGGAGACAGTAAGGGAGAGCGTGGAAAATTTAGAAAACGAAGGTTACAACGTCTAACCTGGTTTTCCAAATATTTAATTTTTCTGGAGGACACATTACCGTCCAAAACCTGGGCATTCACTAATTCATGCAAATGTCCAACTTCTTGTTCGAGCTTAATTAACCTCTCCGCCTGTCCAACCTGTTCGCCAGAAAGAGTTCCACAAGTTGTCTTAACCCCAATGAGCTCATTACTCACAGCAGCAAACATAACCTTGAGGGAAGAACTGAGCGAAGCCAAGCCATCCCATAGTGCCTCTAAAGTTATCATCGCTGGTTTTTCCAACCGAAGCTTCCCCGAAAAATCTTCTCCTTCAGCAACCTCATCGACAATCCCTCTCTCAGATGACACACCACCTACAGTTGTTCTCCGCCGCTCTACCGACACCAAAGGGGAAGAATCACCGACCGATGCTCCTCCCGAGGACCCATCCTTCGGTGTACTCGATGGCAAGCTGATATTGGATCCAGCATCTGGTAGTGCAACACTTCCGGGTCGCGGTGGAGGGGTACGTAGCTCCGGCGAGAGCCAAATCCCCGACACACTCAGCGCCGATGCCTTTGCTACCGGTGCTGCCGAAGACACAGCTTCAGCTCCAGCCACAATACCGCACTCCCGCAAGGTTCGCTGTGCCGAAGAACCACAGCCTGCTTCCGCTTCCTCCGCCCCATCTCAGCAAGCGGAAAGTATCCCGGCACCAACTCCACAGGAGAATGCAGCCTCACAGGTCAGAGCGTCCTGTCGCCATCTTGTCACACCCCTGTAACTCCCTCTTTTTGATCTTCCTCTACGGTAGATCATTTTCAAAGACAAACAATGTACCTGCAAATGGCATGTGTAAGAGGTCTGTGCAAACTTTGCACATACATTCAGTATCTGAAACTGACCGCAGATGATATCATGTATGGTTTATGGTTGAGATGTTTTACATATGGTATTTTCTACTGCAGGGTTCTTTTTTGGATGATCTCTAGATTTAAAGACTATTTCTAAATAAACAGTCTGAAACAGTCCATCTTGTTTAAATTGGGTTTGGATTTGTTTTTAATTACATTTCCAAATTCAAGCTCAATGCAAGTTAGATTTCAGGTACAGTAAGTATTCCCCTCCCCCATAGGACTCACAGTCTAAAGGGCCCATTAGCATGTGTTCAGCCCCACAGATTAGCGTGGAGACCAGTGCTAACTTTTGGCTGTGTACCTTCATGTCCCTCTGCCATTAGCATGTTGTATTTAGTCTAAACAGCACATGGGTACACTTGTCAGCACTCCTTGAGAAGATGGTAAGGGTACCCATGCTAATGGCCATATTTGCCGCCAGCATGTACTAATGATACCCAAGTTAACCGCAATGCGCTGTTACCACCTGCATTCTGTCCGCTCCTTTTCTCTATATATAATCAGTCCCTTGGGGTGCTCATCTCTTCCCATAGCTTTCAGTACCATCTTTATTCCGAACACTCTATGCCTGAAATCTTTCTGGCAATCCAGACCCGGATCTCTGTCTGCCTTTCTGACATTGCTGCTTGGATTTTATTTATTTATTTAATGTCTCTTTTATACCGCACTATTTAAAATCAGCGCAGTTTACAACAATAACGTATACATTGCGGCCTAGGCTGCGCTGTATTTACAATAGAACAGGTGATCTAACTTGGACAAAATCAGGTAACTATATACACGCTGGGGGTCGAGACCTCGGCCCAGGTGGGCATATCATTGGGAAGAGACTATTTACAAAAGTGCTGACTATATACATTCTGCTATTTATGTTTGTTTATGTTTATTTAGATTTAATATACCGCTCAACATGGTATGCATGGTTTGCCTTGGCACCGTTCGGTATGACTGCCTCATTGCTAACTGGGTGTATTAGTGGGGCCGTCCTGGTGGGGGGTGGCCATTTGTGTGCTATCATCGGAATAATGCATGAGGAAAAGGTGGTGTTTCAATGCCTTCCTAAATTGGGCAAGGTCAGCGATTGCCCTAATGTTGGGTGGAAGGGCATTCCAACATCTGGGTGCATAGAACCTAAATGCTCTGTTTATTGTTGCTTGGGTGCATTTTGTTATTGCCTTCGGAACTACCAGTGTGTTGACGGCTACGGCCCTTCTGGATCTGTTAGGGGGCCTAGGGTGGATTAGCTCAGTGAGTGAGGTGGAGGTGAGCTTGTTGATGGCCTTGAATGTCATTACTAGAATTTTGAAAGAGAGTCTGCACTGGATGGGAAGCCAGTGGAGGTATTTTAGGATTGGCGTTACGTGGTCCTTCCTGGAAGCTCCGTGTAGGATTCTGGCAACTGCATTCATTGCGAGTTGGAGTGGATTTAGGGTGGTATGTGGGAGTCCCTGCAGAATTACATTGGCGTAGTCGAAATGAGGGATGACCAGCGCTTGAAAGATTTCCAGAAGTCCTCTGGGTCCAGGAGTGGACGTAGGTGCCGGAGTGTCTGTATTTTATGGTAAACTGACTTAACAGTGTTGCTTATGTGGACCTTCATGTCAAGCCATTGGTCTAACGTGACCCCTAGGTAGCGGATTGTGGGTTTGGTTAGCAGCTCGGCATCCTTCACTTTTAAGGAGACGGGAGGGGTGAAGCCTTGATTCTTTGTAATGAAAGGGACGTCTGTCTTTTTGTGATTTATTCGGAGGTTTTGGGTCTGGAGCCAGTTGGAGATGGCGTCAAAGCAGCTTGTTAGCGGGGAGAGGTCCGGCTGGTCGGTTGCGAATGGCATGTAGAGCAGTACATCACTGGTGTATATCAGGTAGGCAACGTTAAACGATCTGATAATGGCACAGATGGGCTGCATGTATATGTTGAACATCAGTGCCTAGTGGGAGGAACCCTGTGGTACACCCTGCCACTGGTGGAAGGGTTCAGAGGTTGTTGCACCGGATCGTACATGTTGCCATCTGTCAGTCGGGTATGATGTGCATCAGCTTAGGGCTGTGTCACGTATCCCCTTCTCCTGGAGACGCCCCATGAGAAGCTCATGGCTTACAGAGTCAAATGCTGCGGCTATATCCAAAAATATTAGAGCGAATCCTTGTCAGGTGTTGTCGGTTCCCGTGATTATGGTACTGAAGAGGGTGGTAAGGAGGGTTTCCATACCATGTGACTCCCTGAATCCATGCTGGCATGGGTCCAGCGGAGCAACGGTCTCGATGTGGTGTTGGATTTGTCGTTGGACTATCTTTTCCATTATCTTGGTGAGTAGTGGGATACTTGATATTGGCCTGTACGATTCGACCTTCTGGGGGTCAAGTTGGATGTCTCACTGCTGCTTGAAAATGAACATGGCCAAGACTGAGCTTCTTATCTTTCCTCCTGAAAACTCCTCTCCTCTTCCTCCTTTCTCAGTCTCTGTGGATAACTCTCTACTCCTTCCTGTTTCCTCGGCTCACAACCTTGGGGTTGTCTTTGACTCCTCTCTCTCCTTCTCCACACACATCCATCTGATAGCTAAGACCTGTCATTTCTTTCTTTATAACATCAACAAAATCCACCCATTCCTTTCTGAACACACTACTAAGACGCTTATCCACTCCTTAATCACCTCCCGTCTTGACTACAGTAACCTACTCCTTGCTGGTCTCCCTTTGAATCATCTCTCTCCCCTTCAATCTGTTCAACACTCTGCTGCGAGGCTAATCTTCTGCCAACCTCGCCATGCCCATATTACTCCTCTTCTCAAGTCACTTCATTGGCTCCCTATCTATTTCCATATCTATTTCAAACTTCTCCTGCTGATCTATAAAGGCATTGACTCTGCAGCTCCTCACTACCTTTCTTCTGTTATCTCTCCTTACCCCCACCCCCCTTGGGAACTCCACTCTTCTGGCAAACTGTTTCTATCTGTGCCCTTCTCTTCTATTGCTAACTCCAGACTTCACTCCTTTCACCTTGCTGCACCTTATGCCTGCAACAAACTGCCCGTGTCTGTACACCAGGCACCTTCTCTGACCCTTTTCAAATCCAGGTTGAAAACTCACCTCTTTGCTGCTTTTGGATCTTGACTAACCTCATCTCCTTGTTTCTTTACCTTTCCCCCTTGTTTTATCCCTGTCTACAACTTCTGTGTTGTCTGTCTTGACTAGATTCTAAGCTCTGATGAGCAGGGATTGTCTCTTACATGTCTGTGTAGCGCTGCGTACGACTTGTAGCGCTATACAAATGCTCAGTAGTAGTAGTAATAGTAGTAGTAGTAGTTAATATGTATACTTTAGAGGAAAGGCAGGATAGAGGAGATATGATAGAGACATTTAAATATCTCCATCGCATAAATGCACAGGAAGAGATCCTCTTTCGATTGAAAGCAAGCTCTGCTACGAGGGGACATAGGATGAGGGTGAAAGGGGAGAGACTCAGGAGTAATATACGGAAATATTTCTTTATGGAAAGAGTGGTGGATCAGTGGAATAGTCTCCCTGTGGAAGTGGAAGAGATAAGGACAGTATCTGAATTCAAAAAAGCATGGGACATACACAGAGGATCTCTAAAGGAAGAGGGGACTCTGGTAGTAGTTGATAAGGGCAGACTAGAAAGGCCATGTGGTGGTTTTCTGCCATCATGTTTCTATGTTTCTAAATGTTTGCTATGTCAAAGGACATGTTGAACTTGATTTCACTCCACCGGGGTCAGGGTGCCAGTCAAACCCCACAGCAGGAAAGTCCCATTAAAAAGGTAGCCTGAGGCTCTGCATGGCAATTTTCACACTTTTTGATTCATTCTGAGGTTTTTGGGAGCCATTTTTGTGAAGCAATTTCAGATGTATGAGCAGCCTGTATTTGTAATTTTGAGCAAGGTAGAATTGTACAGTATGTTTATGCTCTGCTATAACACTTACCGTGGTCTTAGGTTAGTTCAGAGAGTTATTAGGATCTGAATGCCCTGCACTTGTATTATTCCTTTCTGGAACATTTTAAGTATTTTTTTAAATTCAGATGGTAGTAAAATATGCAGTGCAAGTTTAATATGTTTACAATTGCAAGCCGGCTTAGCTGTGTTGTGTAGCTGTCTGCAGCTACTTTAAGTATAACAAACTGTGAGCCTTTTTTAGGATGCCTGCAGAATAAAACTCCTATGAAGCCTTTTCTGACAGCTTTAAGTTTGTTTGGTTTATGAATTTATTTTTTAGTGAGGCTGCTGTCATTGGTGCTAGATGACTGACTTATGTTGTGTCAGCACTTCTTGTAGGTCTCAGTTCCTTAACATAACAATGTTTTCAGCCTAAAGAATGTCTTTCATTAAAGGTATTCAAGGGTTGTTTTTTTTTTAGCACAGATTACGATGTAGGCTGTCTATTGATTTTATCTGTTAGGCTGCAGTTTTTGCATCTAGTCCCTTTGACTAATATGACTTATGGAGTGGAGGAGTGGCCTAGTGGTTGGGGCAAGGTACTTCAGGCCGGAAGGTCGGGGGTTCAAATCCCACTAGAGGACAGCAACCTTGGGCCGGAAGGACTGGGGTTTCTAGTCCCACAGGTGCTCCTTGTGGTCTTG
The DNA here is from genome assembly GCA_033557465.1 of Ichthyophis bannanicus. Classification (NCBI taxonomy): domain Eukaryota; kingdom Metazoa; phylum Chordata; class Amphibia; order Gymnophiona; family Ichthyophiidae; genus Ichthyophis; species Ichthyophis bannanicus. The sequence goes on from CM066034.1 coordinate 951,087,088, forward strand.
GGCAAGCCACTTAACCCTCCATTGCCCATGTTCCCTGTAAAATAGTTATCTCCAAGTTATAATGCCCTGTTCAATGTAATTTCAGTTTGTTCAATGTAAACTGCACTGATGCAGAATAGCACGGAATATAAATAAATAAATAACAAGCCTTGACTGCTCAGAATTACTGGTGACTCTTGCAACTTGACCTAGACTTTTGAAGAGCACCAAGGTTTGGAAGGGTCTTATGCCCTAGTGACATGGGTAGTTTGTACCTGGTGTAGTAACTAGACAGGCCTTGTGGTTTTGACATTTTTGTCATTTCATCTTTTTTCTTTCTAACCCAACAGTAGTTGGAAGGAATTTTATAAAAGGGGTTGTCAGTGTCTGCCTGTGTAAAATAACTCTCCAAAAATTTAACGGAAAAGGATGAAACTTGATATGTGGCAAAAACTGATACCCCCCCCCCCAAAAAAAAAGCCCAATGCAATTCTATTGGAGGAATTCTAACTTCTGTAGTATGCAAACTTGCATAGTCAAATATAGCAGTTAAAGAATTGCTCCTTTCAAATTCCCTCTCCCTACTCACTACTCTCCCTAACCCAAACTGCCTCATCCTCAAAAACTGCCCCCCTAATTACCCTACCACCCCACATATTGCCCCCACTCACAAAGACTACACCCTCACAACTGCCTTACCATATAGGAAACTGTCCCCATCCCAATGAACAACCTCTCCTACAAATGCCCCATTCCCAAAAACTAATCACTTACTAATGTCTCATCACCCAAAAAACTGACTCACTTTCAAATCCTATCTTCTATGTCTCCCCTCCCCTCCCATTCCTAACTGCTACTCCCTGCAATTGTCCCATCACTCCTCAAACTATTCCACCCCCAAAAAGTACCCTACTCAATTTTCCCACCTAATGGAACACTGCCTTCACATAAAAAAAACACTTCCTGACAACTGTTCTACCACCCCACAAACTGACCCACCCCTAAAAAATACCTACAACTTCCTCACCCACCTGCAAATTATCCCAACCCTAAAAACTATCCCACATCTGCCCCACGGCCCAGCTGACTGCCTTTGCACTGTATCACCAACCCACAAACTGCCCCTCCCAAAAACTACTGCCCTACAGTTCCTCTACTCACAAGCACTACCCCCTCACAACTACCCCAACAACCCGCACACTGTCCCTACCCTTAAGAAAGCACTCCAAAGCAAATATCATGCCACATCACAAATTTTCCAGCAACCAGACAATTGAAAGTGAAACGTGGACTTGTCCTCAGAGCCGCAGAGAAATTATTAATAATAGTGTTTTGTCATGTACTAAAATGTCTGTGATATGTGACTGAATGTTCCTACCGGAAAATGTATGTGGGGTGGAGCAAGATCTGGTTACAGGAACATCATTCTCATATTAGTACCAAAAATGAGTTGGCACCATGAGTGCAAGATTGTCTCCGTGTGGGTCATTTATTTGTACAGTTAAAATGATCGGTCATAGAAGCGATCCCAGCATATTGGAGAGGAGGAGATTATGATCAAAGACTGAATTATCAGGAGCAATATAAGAAGAATGAAAGTTATCAATATCCCTCATTAATGTGCATTATCAAGTTCAATTACGATGTAGACTGCTTTGACTAAAACCGATAAAGTGGTATAAAAACCTGTTAAATTAAATAAATAGACAATACTGGATATTCACTTTGAACACTGTGCACCCTTACGGGTTAAATTCTGAAACTGAGTGGTACTCTTTAGTGTGATTTAAATGGTTTATAGGTTGGAACGAAACCTTTAAGTGGTGACGTGATTGACATCATAAAACAACGTTCAAAAAAACACTGTGGCCATTTTGGGACAAGCTCGATTGGAAGTCTTTCAAGACCGTGCACTAGACGGATATGAATATGGCAGTGAGACATCCATTATTTATGCTTATGGCAACAACAAACATGAGTACACCCTGATTCCAAACTTTGTAAGATAAGTACACATTTGAAACATAACGTTATGTTGACAATAAGCGAGTTGTCAAGGATGGATTGCAATATAATTCTTCAATAAGTGCATGATGGACTTTTTAATATTTTTGATATAAATAATTTTAACATAATATAAAATAAATCAAAGTAAAATGGGCCTTTGGGCATAGCTGAACTGGCTTGTATGCCGGAGTCAACAATTAATTGGTCCGACAAAAAAAAAATTTTTAGAATAGGCTTCAGTGTTTGGGATTATAATATTTTTACATGTTGGAGAAGGAATTTTCTAAACAGAATCCAGGTATTTTGTTCTGTTGCCTTGGGCAGAGCTAACTGAAGTCGTTGGCAAGCTAGGAACTTTAGTGTCCATAGTTTACGGGGGGAGGGGGGAGGCACTGTCAGATATGCTCAGCAATCAGGCAGTCAGCTGTCTGTTTTTTTTTATTTTTGAAATATCAACATTTTACAATCAGTGAAATTAAGGAAAAACAGCAATCCATCCATAAAGGAAGAAAGAAAAACAATATATAGCATAAATTATATCACCCATTAAGGGAATAACAAATATTAGTTAGGAACATATCTCCCAAAAAGAGAAAAAGGAAATAAATGATTAACAAAGAAAAAGAGATCCACAGACCTCACTATACAGCCACGGCTTCTTTACCTCTAAGAAAATCCTCTAAGGGGGTCATTGTGATCCCGTTTAGCAGGTCTAGATGTCCAATCCGGACATCCAGACCCGCTAAACACCTGGATTGTGCTGCTGGGGACAGAGCTCCTCACACATATAGCGTACTTGTATGGGGAGCTCTGTTTGTGGCCAAGGGGTGGAGGTGGGCTGGGGAAGGAGTGAGGGCGAGCAGTGGATTGCACCTGATCCTGGACGTACAGGGAGAATTCTGAGATTGGCTCGTATGTCCAGGGTTGGCCTGGTAGACAGGAGACTTATTCCACCTCAGAGGTGGAATAAGTCCCCCTGGATGTGGGTGGACTACTGAGTCCAGCGGAGACAAAGAGGTGAAGGGTGCAGGGTGTTCCCCATGGCTCGGCCCTAGCCATGGAAAGCTGGATCGGGGGTCAGGCTGTGGGGAAAAGTTTGTCAATGGCAGCCTGTGATCGCGGCTCCAGAATGGAGCCATGGTGCCATGGCAATGGGACGACATGACACTGCAGCCCCATTCTGGTGCCTGACTGAATTAGCCGGGTAGGTGCAGGACGTGTGGCCGATTGGAATTGGGGCCAGGCCTGCATGTTCAGGCCAGTAGACCCAATTCTGATCCTGTGGACACATATAGTTCCTGCTTGATCAGGATCAGGTGCTACGCTTCACGCCCAGATTCTGACCGGCCGTACAGGGGCAGGACATGCAGAATGTGGATAGGCTGTCTGGTAGCGGATGAATATCCCCACTAGTCAGATAGCGCCTGCACTGACCATTCTATCTAGGTATTCATCACCAGCCACTATTCGAATACGTGTGCTGAGTAGTCAGGTTTTTCCTTTTAAGCTGCAATCGGTGCCAGTGCTTCTATACTGTATATTGGGACTTTTGAATATTGGCCACATAATTTTCCAATTCCTATATTGCTGCAAAGTCTATGGGTACATTTACCTATATAGTTTGCCCTATTTTTCAAAGTGAAAGCATGTGCATGCTTTCACTTTTGAAAATTATCTTAAGAAACTTCCTGCAAATATTTACACCTGAAGATTTAAGTGCTAAATATTTACACCTGAAGATCTAAGTGCTAAGTGCCAGTGTGTGCTGTCGCTTCAGGGGGGTCATTTTAGAAGCTCAGTTCATTAGTTGGAGGCACTTAGAGATGCAAGCCATAAGAAAATGCTCCCTGCCCTCCAGCCTTTGCTGCTCTACCATCTAAAGCCTCCAAATATGTTCTGTATGTGGATTAACTGTTTTCCCTACCTGTCCTCTCACCAACCAAGGTAGATAACAGAGCAGGCACTGGGAGCATAAGATTGTTCTGCTCGTACATACTTCTTGGGATCTGTTACCCTTCTCCAGTCCTTTACATGTCTCGTTTGAGCGCTATGCATGATCTAATATCAAGTATCCCTCTCACACACATTTACACATGCACAGTTCTTTGACTATATACATAACTTTCCTCAATACTCTTGGCAACCATTTCGGCCATATAAACTGGAAAACCTTTCTTTATAGATTTTGAGTACCAAAATAGGTATAGGCACTGGCAATGCCGAAAACAGAGAACAATTGAAGTAATATTTTATTTATTTAACAATTTTTCTATGCTGCTTTTCTTGTATTCAAAGCGGTTTATATTGAACAATAAACAAGGAACATTCTCCAGGACCAAGCAGGAAGTCAGTCCTCACATATGGGCGACATCGACATCGATGGAGCCCCTGCGGAGCATTTCCCCAGCTTTCTATGAAAACCTTTGGGGATACTGCACGCATGCGCGGTCCCCTTCCCGCCCAAAGGTGCCATCTTGCTCAGTCTCTCTTTTTCCGTGGAGCCCGTCGGACGTGTGTCCTAGTTCACCCGGAAAATAGTTAGATTTTTTCATCAATTCCTTGCGATTTCTTCGCGTTTTTTTCTCTGGTTCGACGCCGGTTCCCCTTCTCGCCGGGTTCGGTACACCGGTATTGAGCCCGATCTTATTTTTTCGGTTTTTGCCCTTCGTGGCTGGCGTTCGTGCCCTTTTTTTCTTTTCCCTGGAAGGCCAGTCCTTTGACCTTGCGGGGACACTTTTTTCCCTGATGGCTTCCAGTGGTTTTAAGAAGTGTGATTGGTGTAAGAAATTAATGTCTCTCACCGACACACACGACTGCTGCCTTCGGTGCCTTGGTCCTGATCATGATCCTAAGATCTGTGGACCGTGTGGAAAAATGTCCACTAAGGCACTTCGAGGTCGTCAGCACCAAAAGGAAAGGCTTTTCTCTGATTCGGCCTCTGGCCGGGCCCGGACCTCGTCTGAGGCCTCGACGTCTTGGGAGTCTGTCCCCGAGCATCGTCGGGGTTCCTCGGAGAGGGGGTCCCCCGAGCGGGAGCAAAAGAGGAAGAAGCGGCTCGCGAGGGCGGCGTCGGAGGAGGTCCCTGGCACTTCGAGGGCTAGGTCTCGGACCCCCGACCGCCGTTCCGGGTCCGTGGAACAGGAGAAGCTGTCAAAAGTACCTTGGGTGGAGCCGGAGTCTGCTGGACACGTAAGTCCTATTGTCCTCAAGGACTCTCCTCCCAGGGAGCCGACATCGGGCCTGGCACCACCGGGGCCCGAGTCGGTAGCTGCTGAGTCTCCTGAGCTGGGTCTCAGGCTGACAGCCTTGGAGTGCAGACTGTCTGCCTTCATGGATCAGCAGCGGGTGCTGATGGCCAGCCTCACTGGTGCATCTGCTCTGACCACCGGGACATCGACGTCGAAGTCGACCCCGGAGACCGAGCCAATACTCGAGACCATGAAGGCTCGAGGTCGTCCTCGGTCGTGGTCACCCTCAACCTCCCGGTCGGGACCGAGGGCGTCGACGCCGGTGCCTTTGGCGTCGGGGTGGGTGCTGCCGGGCCCCGCGTGGTCGGAGCCCGACTCCTCTTCGGACGAGTCCACCTGGGAAACGGAGGATGAGGAGTCCCCCGATACCTTCAAGACTCAGTGCATCCCGTCAGACTCACCACAGTCTGAGCTCCGGAGTAGGTCCCCTCTGGAGGATACCCGGTTCTCGGAGTTCATGCGGGATATGGCCACTGCTTTGGTGATCCCGACGGATCCTGAGGAGGAGCCTCGAGCCGAAGAGCTTTAGGCCCTCCAGTATGACTCTCCTCCGAAGGAGGCCTTTACTGTGCCGGTTCCTCCGATGCTGGAACGGCTCCTCTTCCGGATGTGGGAGGCACCGGCCTCGGCGCCGGTTCTGAGCAAGTGGGTCGATTCCATTTATCGACTCTGTAAGAGCCCTGGTTTTCAAAAGGCGCAGCTACCACACCATTCCATGGTGGTGGAATCGGCCATGCATCGTCTGAAGAGTCAGAAGATGCACTCCGCGGTGCCCCCTGGCAGGGAGGCCCGGAACCTGGATGCGTTCGGTAGAAAGTGCTTCCAGGGCTCGATGCTTGCTTGCCGTGTCCAGTCTTATCAGCTGTACATGGGCATGTACTTGCGGGACATGGCAAAGGAGCTTGCCAGAGGACAGAGCCCAAAGACTGATGACCTTGGCAAACCAGTTTCTCAGCAGATCACTGGTCTCCGCCAGGCTCTGCCTGAGGCTTCTCGACCACATTGGCTTTGACAGTACATGTGACTCCCAATGCCAGGCTTCATATGAGGCCTGCGCAATGGTGTCTCAGGAGTCAGTGGTCGCAGGCCACAGGGAGCCTCAGCGACAGAGTAAGGGTGTCCAGACCATTCCTGCACTCCCTACGTTGGTGGCTGCATCCCCCCAACTTACTGAAAGGGATGCCTTTTCAGCCACCTGGATCCACAGTGGTATTGACCACCGATGCCTTCCTACAGGGCTGTGGTGCACACTGTCTGGGCAAGTGCACCCAGGGCCTGTGGTCTCCCTGGGAGGCCCAGCAGCAGATCAATCTACTGGAACTTTGGGCTATTTGCTTAGCCCTCAAGACTTTCTCTCAAACCCTGGCTCACCAGTCTGTTTTAGTGCAAACAGACAATCAGGTAGCCATGTTTTATGTGAACAAGCAGGGGGGCACTGGGTCCAGGCTCCTTTGTTAGGAGGCGCAGGACCTTTGCTTGTTTGCGCCCAGGCACAACATGTTGCTCAAGGCGGTTTATCTCCCTGGCCAGGAGAATTACCTAGCAGACAGGTTGAGCAGGATTCTGCAGCCCCACGAGTGGCAGCTCCTCCCACTTCCTGTTCAGCTGTTGTGGTGAGCAGACCTGTTCTGCAGAGCTCCTGTTAGGGAGGAGTTCCTGATTCCTTCCTGTGGCTGGATGTCGGGCCCTGGGCCACCTCCAGCAGGAGAGGCCCAGGCTCAGAGGCCTACCAGGCCTGGTAGGCCTCCTTTGGTGCAGACTACTGAGGATGCTGGGACCTGTCTTCAGCCGATACCCCAGGAGGGGGCCTCCCCAGGTAGGACTACAGATGGTCAGGGAACAGGGACCCACTTGCCCGGAGGTTTGGGCCCGCTGCCCCAGGGAGGAGGCTCTTCTCTCCTCCACAGGCAGGGTGTGGAGGCTGGGTGGAGGCAGGGAGAGGCCCTAGGGAGGCCTTGGAAGCCTGCCCCGTACGGTGCTGGAGGAGGTGGGTTCCCCCCTCCGCCTCGGGTCCTGGAGGAGGCCTCTACCTCTTCCAGTGAGGATGAGGACGGAGGGTCGGGCCTGCCATCCTTCCAGAAACCAGCTAGGGCCCCAGAGGAGATTGTGGTGGCAGTACGGCGGCTCCAGGGTCTCCAGAAGGAGGCGGCCCAGCTGGAAACTCAGCTCTCCCACCTGGAGAGCCTGCAGGCCACCATTCCCGGTGAGGAGTGGGTGGCCTATACCATCTATAGAAAGTGGGTAAAGCGGGCCTTGAAGGCTAAACACCAGGAAATTATCTATCTGAGGAGCCAGGGTTGTGGGTCCCTGTCTGAAGTGTATCACAACTATGATAGATGGCAGGGTAGATCTGTAGTCCAGGGGAGACCCCCGGGGGTGGGTAAGCCGGTAGGAAATCGACAGTCCCGTTCGCTGTTGCCCTTTCAGGGTGAAGTTGAATTGGTGAAAGCTGGTGCCTGGGCATTTGGGGGCGGGGTCCCTGCCCACCTAGATTCTTTGGAGCCAATGATGACAGCCCCGCCGACGACCCGATTGCAGACATCGATTTCCTGCACTAATGATTGGGGCAGTGAGCAGGGTGTCCGAGGAGTTGATCTTTCCCATCAGCAGGCCTTTCCCGTTCATTTTCCTGCTCTCCCGACATCAGCGTGTGTTGGTGGGGTGCCCCAAGATGGCCGCCAGGCAGTTCCCCGTGACGTCAGGCTTCTCACCGTTGCCGCCGATGCAAGGATTGCCCCGATGGAGGAGGTCTCTGCAGGGCTTCCCCCAGCCCAATCGACACTCCAAGATGGCCGCCGCCAGGGGTGTAACATCACTTCCGGGTATTCCCGGAAGTGTGAAGCGAGCCGGGATTCTGTCTTTGCCTTGCCGCAGGAGCAGCGACGGCGGTCTGAGGAGGCTCTGCCTGGATTTCCCCGCTCGTCCTCCACTGAAAAATGTCCTAGAGGTGGTGATTCGCACTCGGATCCGATGCAGCAGCGTCGGGGATCTCAAGGCTCTGTGCTGTTTGACCGCCGAGTTCATTCCCCTGCAGTGGATACCGGATTTTCAGTGCGGACTTGGGGTGGGGGGGCTGCTGTGAATAGCGACTCCCCTGTTTTGGCTGCTCTTCCTCCTCCTCGACGGCTGCAGGATGGCCGCCCATCTTTTTCAGAGGTGGCTGTCTGGCACCGGAGGGGTGCAGGACAAGGGAAGGAGCAGGGTAGGGGCTGCTGTTCGTTTTCTGCAGCCCCTGAGGGGAGTCAAGAGCAGGGACAGAATGTTTCTTTGTCTTCTGTGTCAGCGGAGCGGGATGAACAGGCGCCTGCATTTTCCGCCAGTGTGGCTGAAGGGGGCCTGGCTCGCAGGGGGGCGTCCGCCCTTCCTGCTGGAGCCTTGGCTACCGGCCAGGTGGTTCTGGACCCATGTGCCACGTCTGGCACCGACAACCAGGTAGGACCTGAGAGGGACAAGGGGCAGGGGGGTGGAGGTGTGGGGGATGTTCTGGGTGGGGGATCTGCCCTGTTGTCTCGGGCAGGTCCTGCCTTGTTGTCGGTAGCCGTAAAGGGGGTAGCAGACGGTGGGTTAGGGGAAGGGCGGATGGAGGAAAGGGGGGAGCGGACGACTGGTCATATAGTGGGGAAGGTGGTAGTGGCTGATTTGGAACGAGGGAAGGAGTTGTTCTCAGTAGGGTCAGGGGGGGCGGTGGTCCCCCTGGATCCCGGGAATGAAGGGGAGCGGGGTCCATCCCCGGTAGTGGTGGCCGAGACCCAGGAGCCTTGCGCTGGGTCGGGAACGCGGGAAGGAGGCTTGGGGGAGCCTTCCGGTCCCCTGGGTGTCACCGAGAACCAGGTTTGTGATGCCCTGCGATTAGCCTTGGAGACCCCGACGGGCCCTCCTGGGGCCTTTGCTGCCTTTCAGCAGATGGAGGTGGCGGCAGGGGGTGATCCAGGGGTTCTCGGTGGCACCCAGGGATCCGGAAAGGATAGCATTCCAGATTCGGTTTTGGCAGAGATGATCTTGCCCAGTTCTCAGGTCGCCCCATGTGCGGAGATTGTGGATCCTGCAGACCAGCAGCAGGATCCCCCGCAGGTAGCAGCAGGGGAAGGCCAAGGTAGGCAGGGGATGGGAGCTGGGGGGTCGGCTTCCCCCCCCCCCCGTACCTTTGCGGAAGCTCTGAGGGGGTCGGGCACCACTCCGGGGAAGTCGGGTAAAGGTGGGGGGAGGGGGAACTCCCAGGAGAATGGTCCCGCAGGAGGGGGAGGAGGTGGGGGAGGGTTCCAAAGAGGGGTAGGGGGTGAGGTCCGACGGCGCAACGTGGCGCAGATCCGATGGGCTGGGGAGGGGTCCCCTCCAGCCAGGGAACAGGTCTTGAGGATGGTCCTTGGGCTGGGGTTTCTCCCAGGAGATCTCTACGCCTTTATCCACATGAACAACACCATTGAATATGATGTTAGTTTCATGCTGAGACGGGGGCTGGAGATTTTCTGGGACCGATACCAGCAGCAGAGGGGGCAGGGAGGGTGGGCTGACTTTCGTGTTGTGCCTATCTCTCGCCAGGGGACGGTACCTGTGACCATCCTATCCAGGAATGAGTCGCTCCCAGGGCAGGACATCCAGTTTTGGTTGTCGCGCCATGCGGTGCTCCTCGCACCCCTGGTTAAGGGTGCTGGGCCCCTAGGGGTGTGGGACGGGTCGTGGAAGGGCAGGATCCGTTTGCGTGAGGTGGGAAACGTGGTGCAGCACGTGCCCTCGGCCGGTTTTCTCGGTCGGGATCGCATCTTGTGCTATTACCCCGGGCAACCCCGCGAGTGTCACCGCTGTGGCTCATTTCGCCATTTGAGCATGAACTGTCCCGAGCAGGTCTGCACCCGTTGTGGTGGACGGGGTCACGCCTCGGCCGGGTGTCTGCTAATTCGGTGTAACCTTTGCGGGGAGTTGGGCCACCCCTTCGCCCGCTGCCCCTCTGCGTCACACAATGGACCGGGGGGGGATGCCGTCACTCCACCTCGGGCTTCTGTGCGGGAGGAGGTTGTGGAAGCCCCTCTCCCTCAGGAGGAGTCCGAGGGCCCTAGGGTAGAGGAGTCCATCGAGCCGAGGGGGCCACCAGGGGGAGGGGATTCGGGTAGGAAGGAGGAGAGGGTTGATGTGGTGGAGGTTAATGTATCACGACAGGATAGTGGGTTGAGGGTGGTGCCACCTGAGGAATGGACTACGGTCCCTTCCAAGAGTGGCAAGTCCAAAAGGAAGAAACGGGAGACATCCCCGTTGCCGGATGCAGAGCCCGTGTTGGACATCAACCGTTTCGTCTTTTTGGCTGCTGATGCGGCTGAGGCGGATGAGGGCTTGCCTGTGGAGGCAGGGCTTCCTGTGCGGCGCTCGGAGCGGTTAGCGGCGGGGGCGGCCCCTCTTCCTCAGCGGACACCTTCAAAGATGCCGAAGGCGCGCCGCAGTCAGGGTCCTCCAATCAAGGGGGATACTGGCGCCCGACGGGTGAGGGAGGATGGGTTTGTACCCCCGCAGTTGGGTTTGGGGCCTTCGCATGAGCCCCCTGCTGACCCGGCCGCCCTGGCCTCCCCCGCGGGGGTGGGCACTGTCGTATTGTCTCAGTCTTTGTCCGGGAGGGGGGGGCTGCACAGGTGGTGGACCCCACGGAGGAGGTCATTCCTCCGACCCCTGACCCGTTTGTACCTCCTCCTCCGGTGGGGGCTGGGCCTGCCCTCACGACAGCTTTGCCTGGTGGTCCCGGGGGCGCCAGCACCTCCTGGGGTGACAGGGTCGAGCGGGAGGAGGAGGAGATCCTCGAGGTGGTCGACGTGGACCAGGAGGAGTTGTTCCAGCTCGCGGGCTTGTCCTGCAAGCGGGATTCTGGGGATCCCGGGGTTGGTGAGAAGAGGAGGAAAGGGTCACTGCACTCGAAATAGGCATGGCGTGCACTCCTGCGTTCTCGTGCGCCACCATCAATGTGGCCAGCATTTTCTCAGACCAGGCGCGGGCTATGGCCTATGATTTTCTTTCTACGAGTGGGCTGGATGTCATCTTCTTGCAGGAGACCAGGCTCACCTCGCTCGCTAGCCTTCATCGGGCGAAGCGAGAGTGGAGGTGGGGCCCTTCGTACTGGTCACTTGCGGCACAGCCCTACGCAGGAGTGGCGGTTTTGTTCACGTCTAACCGATTTCAGGTGCAGTACGTGTGGGAACTGGAGCAGGGCCGGTGTCTGCTCTTAGACGGCTACTGTGGGCCTCATCGGTTTCGTTTCGTGGTGGTCTACGGCCCCCAGTCTAAGTTGGCGCGGAAGACCCTGTTTGGGGTCATCCGCCCCTACCTACACACCTCCCGTTTGGTGGTCCTCGCTGGGGATTTCAACACCACCACCTTTTTGCAGGACCGAGGGGGGGAGCGTTGCCCACCTAGTTACGAGGGCCTCTTTTTGGCCGAGATGACCCGGATGGCTGACCTGGTGGATGTTTTCCACCGGGCCTTTCCACGGTCGCCGGGTTTTCACCTACTACCATGGGACCTGCAGGAGTCGTATCGATCGGATATATGTGAGTGCCCGGGTGGAGTGTTCCCCTCCGCAGTTGCAGGCGGTTGACTTTTCGGACCACCGCGTTCTCTCCGTGTCCTTCCTGGCTAACCACGAGGAGCTTAGCAGGGGTCCTGGCCTGTGGCGACTGAATGTGCAGTTGTTGGCAACATCAGAGGTGGTCCAGGAGTTCTTGGCCTTTCTCGCAGACCAGGAGACCCTGTTGGGTGTTTTTCCTTCCCGTGGCGCGTGGTGGGATGAGGTGAAGACGCGTGCCCGACAACTCTTCCGTTCCAGGGGTACCTCCATGGCTCGATCCCGCTACCTCACCTACACTGTCCTCCGGAGGTCGCTGGATCGTTTGGTATCCCGAGGGGCAGCGCGGGAGGAGGTTGAAGAGGTGCACGTCCAGCTCCGTGGCCTGCTTTACGATCGCCATGCCTCCCTATGCTTCGAGGGGGCGGCCGGTGGGGGCGCCACTCCAGACCCTTTCCGGACTTGCAGGGAGAGGGTTCAGCGTCGGGAGGTCATGGCCCTGCGGGGCGAGGACGGTACCATTCATACCTCCCAGGAGGACCTTTTGCGGATGGTGGGGGAATACTTCTCGGACCTGTTTGGGGATCGCCCCGTGGACCTCACCCATATCCGAGAGTACCTGGGCCTTCCCCCGGTGTATTCGGCTGTGGTCCAGGCACAGGTTGATGCACTCGCTGCACCGATTCAGCAGGTGGAGGTGGAGAGGGCGATTCGTGCCATGCCGTTGGGGAAGGTGCCGGGGCGAGATGGGCTCCCTGTGGAGTTCTATCGCACTTTCATTGCCCAGCTGGCCCCCTTCCTGACCTCCCTGTTTCAGGAGATCATGGACACGTGGTATCTCCCGCGGTCATTTCGCGAGTCTGTCCTGCTGCTGCTCTCCAAGGGGAAGGACGATAGCTCCTTGGACTTCTGGCGGCCGCTCTCTCTTCTGAACGCGGACCGGAAGATCCTGGCCAAGTGTTTGGCCAACCGACTGGTGGAGGTGTCGGGCGATTTGCTGTCCCCTTCCCAGTATTGTTCCGTTCGGGGGAGAGGGGTTCTGGACGCTGTCGCCACAGTCCGGGAGATGGTGGAAAGAGGCCGGTCGCTCCAACGGGACCACTGGTTGGTCTCCTTGGATCAGTCCAAGGCCTTTGATCGAGTCAGTCACCGGTACCTGTGGGTGGTGCTCCAGCACTTCGGCCTCCCTGCAGGTTTCCTCTTCGTCGTGCAGGCGCTGTACCGAGGGGGGGTGAGCTTCCCGTTTCTTAACGGGTGGCTCGGACGGCCATTTGGTGTCGCCTCGGGGGTGCGGCAGGGGTGCCCTTTGAGCCCCCTGCTGTATGTTTTCTCCCTCGACCCCTTCCTCCGGAGATTGTCCTCAGGTGGGTTACGGGGCCTGGAGGCGCCTGGTGCGTCCCCGGTGACCGTCGTTGCCTACGCTGACGACATCTCAGTTTACGTGGACGGCACTGAAGGGGTAGAGGCCCTGCGGGAGGCCGTGGAGGAGTACTCGGAGGTAGCCCACTCTGTTGTCAACCACAGCAAGTGCCAGACGCTGTGGTTGGGCCCCTCGGAGGCCTCCCCGCCTTCCTGCGCCCCCTTTCCTCCTCCCGTGGGGGAGGTCCGCGTTTTGGGCCTCATCTTCGGGTCGGAGGACTGTGCGGAGTCCAATTGGGACCGTTGTCTCGAGACTGCACGGTGTCGGGTGCTGCGGTGGAGGGGGTGGCGGTGTACGTACGAGGAGAAGATCAAACTCCTCGGGACGTTTCTGCTTCCTCTCTTTCTGCACGTAGCCACGGTCTTCGTCCTTCCGTTGTCCCGTCAGGCGTCTGTCTGTGCCGTCTTTTTCTGTTTTCTGTGGGGTAACCGCTTGAACCCTGTCCAGCGCAACATCGTCTGCCTGGATCGGGCAGAGGGTGGTTTGGGTATGTTGCACCCCCTTGTTTTCCTGTCAGTCTTGTCTATGGCGTTTCACTTAGGTAGGATGAGGGAAGGGGGTGGGTTTTGGTGGGTGGCCTCCTATCGGGAATGGTTCTCCCGCTTCTGGGAGCAGTGGGAGGGGGCGTCCTCGGTCCCACGTGTGCGCCGGAGAGGGGAACAGGCCCCATCATACGTATTCGTGATGGTGGGGCTCATTCGGCGGTGGGGGGTGACCGACCCGCTCGCCCAGTCCTTGGGGCGGAAAGGATTATACCGGATGGTACTCACCTCTCACTATCAACCAAGGTGGGCCCTGCGGGACTGTCCGGCGGATGTGATGCAGCGGGGCCTTCGGCTGTTGAACTCCCCTCGGCTACCGAAAAAGGTTCGGGATGTAGCCTGGTTGTCTTTCCACGGGCGTTTGTACGTGAGGGACAACCTCAAGTACAGGTCACAGGCTGAGCGGGTCTGTCCGAGGGCCGGGTGTGAGGGGCAGACGGAGACCATGGACCATTTCCTCCGGCAGTGTCCCTTCAACGTGGAGGCCTGCCGGTTGGTGTCCGCTGCTCTTCACCTGCGCGACCTTTCCCTCCTCACGTATGCGGAGTGGGTGTACGGGTCCTGGTCCTTTCCTCTAAGGCAGGACTCCGGGACCCTCTACCTCGTCACGGCCGTAGTACGCTACCACCTGTGGCAAGCGCGCTGTCATGTCTCGACCCGGGGGTTGGTCCTGCCCCTCGACGAGGTGGTGCGGGACATTCTGGAGGAAGTGTCCAGCATGGCGCAACGTGAAAGGCGGGTGGTGGAGGCTCATCGTTGGGAGCGTCTGTGGCGTCACCTCACCCTTCGCCCCCCGTGAGGGGGAGGGGTTCCCTGGGGTTCCCATCCCTGTAGGACTGTGAGGTTTTGTTTTTGTTGTTCCCTGGGGGAGGGGTGTGATAGGAGGGGTTAGTTTCCCTTCCCTGGGGTTTACTTCTTGTTATGATTTTGGGGTGTTTTCCTCCCGGGAGGGGAGGGGGGGGGTGAGCTGATGATCCATAAGGGGTTTGACCGGTTGTCCGCTTTCCCTTTCTCCTTAGAGGGTGGCCGTCCCAATATTTTTGTTTTTCGTGTTTGTTTGTTCTTTTTGTGTCTTGGGCATCCCGCTCCGTTGGGCAGCACAAGGGTTATTTTTCTCTCTTGTATGTTGCTTTTGATTTGTATGATTAGTTATGATTTGTTTTGGTGGGACTGTGTTGGGGATGGGCTAAAGGGGCCCGTATGTTTTCATTTGGTTTGGGGGGAGGTGGTGGGGAGGTTTGTTTTTGAAGTGTTTGTTTGGATGGGATGGGTCTGAAGGGGGAGGGAGGGGGATAGGGGGCTTTGTTTCTGGATGGGTGGGGGGAGGGAGTCTGAGAGTCAGACAGACTGGACAGTTGGACTGGTGGGGGTGTTGTGAGGGGCAGGGGTTCAGGGATTGCAAGACGACCAATATGCGGACTATGCTGGGGTGTTCTTGCAGGGGGAGGTTGGGTCGGGTATGGACATTGGACTGAGGGGGGGGAGGGGACATGGACATTGACAAGGACTTTTTGGGGGTTGTTGTTGGGAGGAGGGCACGTGTGTTGAATACTGGGGTTGGTGGTGGGTTTGGGGAGGTGGGTCACGGGGGGTTTTGTGATACCTGTTTTGTGTTATGTCGGGGGGGGTGGGGGTTTTGGGGGGGGGTGGGACTTGGTTGGGGTGATTGTGTTTGCTTTTTGTTTGTTTTTCTGTTGCATGTGTTAATAAACAAAATTTCCATCCCTTGGTAGTTCAGAAGATCTTCCTGAGATGGGGACTTCCATCCATAGATCTCTTTGCCAGTCCCCTGAACAGACAGCTGCCCAGGTTCTGCTCCAGGCAACCGCATCCTCTGAGACTAGCAGCAGATGCTTTTCTGATTTCCTGGTCCCAGGGCCTCCTATATGCGTTTCCTCCCGTGCCTCTGGTGGCCCGAACTCTGTTCAAGATTCTAAAGGACCAGGCCTCGGTCCTTCTGGTAGCCCCCAGGTGGCTGAGACAACCTTGGTTCCCACTTCTGCTTCAGCTAGCAGTGGACACTCCACTACCTCTAGGGTTGCAGCCCGACCTTCTTTCTCAAGACCAGGGGTCTCTTCTTCACCCCAATCTCAAATCTCTCAATTTGAGGCCTGGAAGCTGCAAGAGTAGTTTTGGATCCTTGGGGCCTACCTCCAGAAGTTGAAGAGGTCGTCCTGGCCTCTAGGAAGCAGTCCACTAGAAAAACCTATGCCATGAAGCGGAAGAGGTTTTCTGTGTGGTGTCAGCTGTGTACGGAGGATCCTTTCTCCTGTGCTGTACCAGTGGTGCTTCAGTACCTGATGCACTTATCCAATCAAGGCCGTAAGTCCAATTCTGTTCGGGTCCACTTCTCAGCTCTAGCAGCTCACCACTCACTGGTGGAAGGATACTCTCTATCGGTTCACCCCTTGGTGTCCCGGTTTCTCAGAGGTTTGCTCTTGTTCAAGCCTCCTGTCCGTCCTCCAGCTCCTGAGTGGGAGTTGAATGTGGTCTTGCAGCAACTGACTCACCCACCTTTTGAGCCGATGGCTACTTGTCCTCTCCGCTTCCTTTCCTGGAAGACACCCTTCCTTGTAGCCTTAACCTCGGCCAGACGGGTGAGTGAGCTTCAGGCCCTGGTCTGTGACAGGCCTTACACCCGCTTCTATAGGAACAGGGTAGTCCTTAGGACTCATCCAATGTTCCTCCCTAAAGTTGTCTCCTCTTTCCACCTCAACCAGGATGTGGTTCTTCCAACATTTTTCCCTAGGCCTCATGCAAGCCAGGCTGAAGCGGTCCTGCATACCCTGGACTGTAAGAGGGCCTTATCCTTCTACCATAACCGTACGCAAGGACATAGAAGGGCTACTCAGCTCTTCATCTCTTTTGACCCTAATAATTTGGGGTTAGCTGTGTCCAAGAGTACCTTCTCCATATGGGTGGCTGACTGTATCACCTGGGCTTATAGGGCGGCTGACCTTCTCTTGCAGGGTCAGGTAACGGCCCATCGTATCAGGGCAATGGCTGCCTCAGTCGCTCATCTCTGCTCTGTACCATTGGCAGACATCTGCAGGGCTGCAACTTGGTCCTCAAGCCAGACGTTTGCAGCTCATTACTGCCTGGAGAGGGAGTCCCGTAGGGACAGTGCTTTTGGCCAGGCAGTACTCTTGAATCTCTTTGAGGTTTAGGTAACTCCTGCCCTCCAGCCCTCCGTTGGGCTACTGGTGGAGGTTCTTTCAGTGAAAAGCCTTTCTTTGATGCTGGGACTAAAGGGAGTTCTCTTGTTCAGCCTGGGTTCCTTGGTAACCCAGAGCTAGGGAGTCACCCATATGTGAGGACTGACTTCCTGCTTGATCCTGGAGAAAGAGTAGTTACTCACCTGTAACAGGTGTTCTCCAGGAGCAGCAGGAATCAGTCCTCACAACCCTCCCTCCTTCCCTGGGAGTTGCAGTTGTACATAGTTATTTTACATTTTTGTGTGCTGTTTTTTAGCTATGTCATTTGACTGAGCAAGATGGCACCTTTGGGTGGGAAGGGGACCGCGCATGCATGCAGTATTCCCAAAGGCTTTCATAGAAAGCTGGGGAAATGCACCGCAGGAGCTCCATCAACGTCGATGTCACCCATATGTGAGGACTGATTCCTGCTGCTCCGGGAGAACACCTGTTACAGGTGAGTAATTACTCTTTACGTAGAACAAGGTCATTAAACTTGGAGAAAAAGGGGGTTAACAATATTATTTACATGATTTCTTGTTACAGGTCATGGGGGAGTTGTTATTACTGTATATGGTAGGGATTGAGACAGGTTGTAGATACTAGTTGGTGTGGAATGGGGTCAGATTTTATTGTGGTGGCTACGTTTCGCATGGTGGTTCTGCTTCTGGTCCGTGTTGCTCCGAAAAGAGGCGTGTCTTTAAGGCTTTACGAAAGTCCCATAAGTCATCGGTGGTTCTTATTCTTTCTGGGAGTTCATTCCAGAGAGATGGAGCAAATATTGAGAAGGCTCTGTGATGGGTTGTCTGTTTTGCTTTAGTTGTATTCTTAGGTATTATTAATAGTTTTTTATTTTTTTTCCTTTTTATTCTGTTTCAGGGTCTTTGCTAATAAGTGTTTGAAGTATTGGTGGTGATAGTTGGTGTAGGATTTTGAAAATAGTGAGTATGGCTTTGTATTTGGTTCTGGTGATTATGGGGAGCCAGTGGAGTTGTTTCAATGTTGGGGTTATGTGGCTGGTTCTTGTTGTTCCAGTTATGATGCGGGTTGTGGCATTTTGGAGTAGTTGCACAGGGTAGATGGATTGGGTTGGTAGACCTTGATAGATATTACAATTGTCCAGAGTGGGCATTATTAAGGCTTGACAAACTGTGCGAAGTTGTTGGAATCCAGCAGTGGTTTGAGTTTTTGTAGTGTTCTTATTTTATGGTAGGCTGTCTTTGTTAACTTGTTTTTGTGAGCTTGGAAGTTTAGGTTTTGGTCGAGGTGTATCCCCAAGTATCTGACTTCTGTTTTTACTTTTATGATGTTGTGTGATAATTGTAGAGATTTTGGTGGAGCAAAGGAGTTGTTTCTTGTTATAAAAATTGCTTCTGTTTTCTTATAATTTATTAGTAGGTAATGTTCCCGAAGCCAATCTGACATCTCTTCTATGTATGACGTAATTCTTGAGTAGTCACGTTGGTCTATGTTGAATGGAGTATGTACCATAATGTCATCAGCATAGATACTGTAGTTTAGGCTGTGTTTGGTCATTATGTTGCCACTACAAATAGAGATCGTGTGCCTCTCATTCCCCACCTTAATCCTTTCAATATCTGGGTTAACCCAGCCAGTGTAAGCTAATGGCTCTATCATAGAACAAATAAGAGAGATGAGGGGACAGCCATGCATTCTCCTCCGACCTAATTTGAAATTACTTGCATAACTCCTTTTTAGTTTAACACTAGCTTCCAGAGCCTCATAAAGCCTTCATGTCTATTTTAGAAAATGCAAACATACCCCTGCCTTCCCCAATTCTCCAACATGAAATTAACCAATTAACTCTTTCGAAGGCTTGTTCATTCTCCACAGTCAATAGCTTAGTTGGTATGTGCTCCTTCTGCACAACCCTCCCCAGATTTGGCTAATATTTTATAAGGATAAGTAGGTACCTACTTGTTTTTATAAAATAGGCTTAATATGGGGGGCGCTAGTGAGCCCACTGCAGAATGGCTGCATTCTAGTGTTGCTCCGTCCTGGGCTTCCCCTTCTTTGCGCTATCATCAGCATTCTTTCTGAGAAGTCCCCCAGACTTACCCGATTTGGTCTGTTGTGAGCCGGGCGATTCAAGCTGTGCCCTTTTTGCGCTGCTCGGATTACTGTGGCGCGCTCTGAAGCCCGGTGCTGGACTCTCCCATAGTTGGCTTCGTTGCCCTGCTCCCAGCTACCGACGTGGCTCAGACTAGCCCTCCTCGCTCAGGGATGCTGGTGCAGAGCTCACTGCCCGCCATCGCTTGGAACATCGCTGCCTGGAGAAAGAGAGAGTGATCTGTGGCTGGGGGCTGAAGAGGAGAGCGGGATCGGAGACCCGGTGCCGACGCTGCCTTGCTGACTTGCAATTCCTCCCTGAGATCGCGCTGACTACGCACAGAGGTGAGAGTGCCTGGGGCCCGGCGTGGAAGAGCTTGGCGGGTGTTCGTGGTGGGGCTGAGTGCTCCGGCAGCCATTACTGCGTGGTCCTGGAACGCATGGTTTTTCTTTGCGTTCCAACTAGAACAGCCGGGTCTCAATCACATGGGAGATCGCCAGCGAATCAGCTGTTGCTTTCATGAGCTGCTACATCCCCGGATTCTGCTACCGCATTTTGAGGCCCACTCTTCAGCGAAGTGTTTGTCCCGGGTCCGGTGATTCATATCTGTGTATATTTGCTCTTGGGACACCTACAGTGGATGCAATCTTTCCTCACCTTCACTAGTCTGGCTTCTATAGCACAGATTGCATCGGGCCCAGTCCCTCTCTACACTTAGTGGACTCTGCTGCCTTGAGAGACCCTGGAGCTCCCTCTACTGATCAAGAGTGGAACCGCTTGGCGTTTTTATTTTTCTTCTTTTATAATTTTTGTTGTTGTTGTTGTTTTATTGGTCAGCCTACCCACAGCCTCCGCCTGCTTCCCTGTTGCTAGTCACTACATAACCTCGGACTGCTGGGCTGTTAAATCACCCAATGGCTGCTAAGGCTAGAAATCCCGAGGCCCGGGAGGGAATGCGATCTTCCCAATGGTTGCAGAGTAAGAGTGGCGCTCCGGCTAGCCCAACCAGTAAACGACTCTCGGAGGGTTCTGATGATGAGACTGTGAGTGAAAATGACTTGGAACCCGGTGCACTGTCCTTGCATGCCCTACTTCAGCGAGAACTTCGAAGGGGTTTCGAGGATTTGGCAGGTGAATTTCTCTCCATGCGCGAGGAAGTGATGAGCACAATCGCGGAACTCCGGAGTGACATAAAAGACCTGGGTACGCGGGTGGAAGAGGTCGAGACAAAAGTTGAAGACCACGATGGTGCCCTGGTGGATTTACAATGTGCTATTGATAGACAATGTGCGCAAGCAATGGAGCTGACTTATAAAATCGATGACATTGAAAACCGCTCCCGTCGCAATAATGTGCGCTTTCGAGGAATCCCCGAGGCTGTGGGGGGCGGTGAAGACCTGCCAGTGGTGCTCAAAAATTTGATAGCTGAACTGCTACCGGCAGAGGAACTGGCTGCCCATGGGTCTGGAATGGAAATTGAGCGAGTGAATCGTGCCTTGGGAAAGCCTCCTAATAATCAGCCCCGGGATGTTATTGCGAGATTCTTGCGATATACTGATGCTGAGCTTCTCATCCGACGGGGCCGGGAGAAAAAAGCGATCCGATTTCAAGAAGCAGCGGTAACTGTATATCAGGACCTTTCGGCATTCACGCTGGCCCGTCGGAGGGAGATGAAACCAGTCACGATGGTCCTGAATAACAAAGGGATTCGCTATTCCTGGTCCTTTCTGTTTCGAATGAACTTCCTCTTGGGTAACAAAAAGATCTCCGTGAAAGACCATACCGAGGCTTGGAGAGCCCTGCGCCAGGCGGGTCTTGTAGAAGATAATGCGCTGCCTCAACTCCCAACTCCTAAGCCTCAACATTCGAAATGGACTCGGGTGGGAAAGCCTGCCTGACTTTACCTGGAGCAGGAGTGTTTGCCTTCCTGTCTGGGGGGGCTTTGCTCAGGGGTTGTCTGATGCCACGATCAAGCTTGACTAACCAGTTTTCTCAGCTTTGCTGTCCTCCACCTCTGTTCTTGAGGTGCTACAGGTTCTTGGCCTGGAAGGGGTTTGGGTATTTGTTCAGTGCTATATAGGGGTTAGGGTGGTCCACTGCCATAGGGGAAAAAATAAAAGTAGGAATTTCTTTGCTCTCTGGCCTGATTCTGGTTCCATTTATGTAGAAAACAATGTGTGCAAAGTTTGAAGCCAATCAAATAATATTTAGGGGTGGCTCAAGGTCCCTATCTATCAGGCCCCTGGATCCCCCCCAGGGTTCGTCAGACCACTGGGTATTATCCGCTCATAGACGGGGGTATCATGCTTGCCAAGCACTCAATGTGGTCCAGATGCTAGTAAGGACTTTGACGATGTGGGGAACATCTTACGGTGTTGCGAGACAACACCCAGAAGGAACTGGAGTTGCTCTTCTTTTGTGGTGTGTCGGCCGTTGAACTCCTCAATGAGTTTGACCCCTCGCTCAGCCACATCATTGATCACTGGAAGATTTTTTACTTTCTTCAGACCGTCTTTGAATGATGCATTCTCTTCCCAGTCTTCTGGGTCTGCATTAAGAAAATCACTGTTGATGTCGAGGTGTTTCAGGAAACGGATTGACTTGCGAGTTGCAAAAGATTCAAGTGGTGGAATCATGGAACTTTTCAATTCGACCCGCTTTGGGGGATCTTTGTCTTCGTCATCATCCTCATCGCTTTCATCTGATTCTGCTGGGATCATGGCCGACACTATGGCCCGATTTGTCGGTGCTGAAACAGCTTCATCGAACAGTGACAGTGCCACAAGCTCCTCTGACACATACCACAGATGCTGTTGCAGTTTGTCTCTGGCCGCTCTTCCAACACGGTCATTGTGGTAAGAGTGTAGTTTCTTCAGCATCTCCAAATCTGTTCGAGGAGCAACTGCGGCATCAGGGGCAGAAAACCAGGCTTCCACATGAATCAGGATGGAGAAAATGCTCACATCACTAACACAGGACTCCTCCCGTTGGGTAAGATCTTTGAGTTGTCCTCGGAACATCCAAATCTTGAGACAGTACAAGACTTTTGCCATCTATCTGGCATGATGGAAAGCTCCGGGTTTCTTGAAATTGAAACTAGGAAGATTCCCCCCAAGGCAGACAATCGTTAACTCCAAGAATTCCAGGTAATCATCTCGGTGATTGCCCTGTGCCAACTTGGATTCCGCAAACTTCATGATGCAATCCCTGTCAGGTTGCAGCACCTCCAAGTCTTTTCCAGTTTGATAGTTGGACTTGTCAAGGGAGCCCCAATTCTTTTGGAACCGGTGAAAGAGTTGGACATCGGGACCCGATGAAGCTCCAGAGCATGTAGAGAATACTGCACCAAGAATTATTTTGTAAATGGACTGTGCGATGGAGTCTCTGTTCTAGAAGAATGCACGCTCCTGATCGACGTCCCGTGTTCGATGCAGTTGTATCAAAGCAGAAGCCTGCAACCTTTTCATCCAAACACCATTCCTGTAACAGTTCATAAACTGCTGCAGCTTGATTCTCGCCCATTCCTGATGTCAGTTTTGGTACACCAAGAAGTTGTGTTTCTCCAATGGAGACAGCCGTTATCAAAACTGGAAGGCGGCCAACGGATGTGGTTGAACAGAGGAGAGATGGCAATAACTTGCTATCCCAATGCACAATGCATGTTTTGCCTTCGGCTTTGAATGCGTTGTGCAGGTCCGTCCATGGTTGCTGACGGTGCTTTTCTCTATGGCGCTTGATGCTGGAGCGGCTGATATTGAGCTCCCCAGGATAATGTCACAGACTTCTGGCGGTTTCAGCTACCACAAACAGAGCATTGCGATCCGTTGTCCCTGTCCGATCCAGGGCTGCTGTAAGCTCTGGGGTCCAGACATTGTTAGGTCGAAACTGCTTCGTTTGTGGAGTTGCTTTCTTCTGTCCGTTATCTGAATCCGCAGATGTCAACGAGTCTTCACCTGACTCTGCTAAGGAAGAAGATCCTTCCAGCTGAACTTGGCTTGTAGTTGCCTCGGCTTCGGCAACATGTTTTTGTCTGCACCTTTTCAGTTCTTCTTCTCGCTGTTGCGATCTTGCTTCCGTGTTGGCCAGTTTCTTGTCCATCGCGCACATTGAGCCACGGCGCCCTGGTTCTCGTTGCGCTATTAAGAATTCTTTGTCTTCTTGAATATGAATTAAATACATTGCATTGGCATGCGCCACATCAAATAGGTTTTTCATTGCAACCTGGAATTCTTTTTCATTTGCCTCTTGTTTCCCTCCTCTCCCTTTGTTTTTCTTCAAAAGTTTCCACTGATTGAACAATTTCTTTACTTTTTCTTGAATTTTGTCATTTCTTTGAACAGGAAGCCTGGCCTTTTCCCAGTAAGCTTCTACTTCACTTGTTACAATAGATGTACTTTCACTAACGTCTTTGTTTAATGTCATATGGTGATGTAAAAATACACTTGCTCCTTGCTGGGGAGCTTGGCCCCCAGAATTGTGGTGGACATTTCTTCAATGAGATAAAAACCACGTTTTTTCGCCATCTGAAAAGAATAAAGATACAAAGATAATAGTACAATGTCTTTGCCACCTCTCAGAGACGAGATTAGTTCAAATATGACGCAATCAAATGTAATCAGCGTGGAACTGAGTGGATGATACAAGATGATGCAACATTTCGTCTCTGCTCCCAGGGGGAAATCTCATGACTTGTTGAGCCACCCCCAAATATTATTTGATTGGCTTCAAACTTTGTACACAGTGTTTTCTACCTAAATGGAACCAGAATCAGGCCAGGGAGCAAAGGAATTCAGGAATTCATGTTTATGGACCACCCTAATAGGGGTGGTGGGGGGTGTGATGATGTTTTGTTAAAGGGGCATTAAGGGAATGTTACTTTACTGGTGTGTTGAATAACGGGGAAATGATATTACATTTTATGTTTGCATTCATGCTATACGGGGGCCCGGACGGAGTTCAGTTTGGGGTCAGTTTAACCGTGTCCTGTTTTTTCCTTAACAGGCGGGTGGTACTGACGGGAAGGGGGGTGGGACTGGGTGGGAGGTTTGCACAGCTAGGTGTGGGTAGGGGTTTGGGTGAGGGGGGGTTATAGTACTCCTTTTTTGGGATAAGGAGCATGGGGGTAGGGGGGGCGAACCTCCACAGCCAGCCTGGTGGATTAAGGGTGTTGGGATATTCTTTTGGTTAGCAGTACGTGTCTTGCGGGAGCTGAGGGGGTTGCATGCCCCTGGCTTGAGGGGAGGTAAAGGGCTGGGGGGAGGGGCCTGGTGGTTGAATATCAATGTTGCGATTGATTTCTTTGAATGTTAAGGGTCTTAATTCCCCTAGAAAGCGATCTTTGCTGTTCTCGGAATTGAGATCCTTGAAAGGGGACATTGTGTTTTTACAGGAGACACATCTCCGCGCTAGCAATCAGGGGTGGTTAAAGCGTAATCCTTATAATGAGGTGTGGGTAGCTTCGGACATGAATGGGCGGAAGAAACGTGGTGTGGCCTTGTTATTCCATCAGAGCTTATCTCTCCGGGTGGAAGAGGTTAAAAAAGATACCCTGGGAAGGTGGCTTTTCGCGAATATACGCTTGGAGGGTCATATATTAACTCTAGCTAACATTTATGCGCCTAATGAAGGACAGGGATCCTTCTTTACGTGACTGAAGGCCCTGTTGGCTGACTTCGCGAAAGGCCCCATTATACTCGGCGGGGACTGTAATGCCCATCTGGTGCCCCATTTGGATTCCACGGGTAGTACTGGGAGGGTGGTGGGCGGGGCCGGTAAGGCATTGCAGAAATTTCTGTTGGATCTAGGCTTGCGCAATGTTTGGAGGGAGACTCATGAAGGGGAGAGAATTTACACATATTACTCGCCCGTTCATCAGGTGCATACCCGCATAGATTATTTTTTGTTGGACCAGCGCCTGATGGATGAGAGAGTGGAGGATGGCCATGGGGCATTGACTTGGTCGGATCATGCCCCGTGCTGGATTACCCTTCCGGCGGACCTGTGCAGTATGCACCAATGGCTTTGGCGACTTGATGTACAATTCCTTCGGTGGCAGTGAAAGGAAAGGGAAAATTTAAAAAAAAAGCTGTCTTCTCCGGCTGCCGGGGCCGCCACGGCAGCATCGAGTGTGCCGTGGGGCCCCCCCTGCCCAGCAGAGTCTGCCCTCCCCTGTATCACCTCTCTCTCTCGTTGTAGCAGTCACACGCGCTGGCTTTCAGAGCGCGAAAGGACTAGTTTCCCTTTCGCGGCTCTGTTAAGCCCGCGGGGCTGATGGGAACTTCCCATCAGCCCCCACGGGCTTAACAGAGCAGCGAGGGAGAAACTCTCCTCTCGCGCTCTGAAAGCCGGCGCGTGTGACTGCTACAACGAGAGTGAGAGGTGATACAGGGGAGGGCAGGCTCTGCTGGGAAGGGGGGGCCCCGCGGCACACTCGATGCTGCCGCAGCGGCCCCGGCAGCCGGAGAAGACAGCTTTTTTTTTTTTTTTAATTTAACTTTAGGATCAGAATGTTTTTTGCGCGGGGCCCCCTGAAACGCGGGGCCCTGTGCAAAAAACATTCTCGCTCAATGGACGGGCCGACCCTGAGTGAAGAGAACTGTATTTCAATTCAAGACAGCATGGATATGGATGGGCAGATTGGATAGGCCACATGGTGTTCATTTGCTGTCATTTTCTCTGTTTCTGTATCAGACGCTCTGTGGTAGATGTTCCCAAGCTTTCAGGCTGTGGTCTGTTTTTTATCTGCTGCTCGTAGTTGAACTGTCTATTTTCCTACTCCAATTCTGAAGCTGATCCAAATACTTTGTGGCACTTTTTATTACACCTCTCCATATGTACTTTTTCCAGCTTCACATTTTTCAGCAAGTTATTCTCACTTGCCTGGATTCTGCCATTTTCTCCTTTTGTTGTTTTGGTAGCCTTCCTTCCTCTTTCTCCGACCCTTAATCTCTAACTTTTTTTCCTTCCCTTCTCTTAACCATAAGACCAATTGCCATAACATCTTTCATTCTCTTTAGTGAGTGTTAGTTCTAAACTAGGAATTGAAATGCGTTTTTCTCAGGAAAAGAAAAGTAAGAATCAGAGAGACGTGGGCAGCAGTCAATAATCTCCTGAAGAAACTCTCTTGCGAGAGTGAAACGCTAAGGCGCCAGAGGAGGCGTTGAGATAACTTCAGCGAAAGTGAAGGCGAGAACCACTAAGCCCTAGTGGAACAAAAGATAAGCCTGTCTAACATTTTATATATTCGTTGAAACACTTTAAGGGAACATTATATAGGTGTGAAGAGCAAAGAAAATTAGTCACGGTAGATACAAAAAAAGCATTTTATCCAGTAGTCGTTGATGCTGTTGCTTTGCGCCTTGTGGTCCACCAAACATAGTGGCCACAAGTGCTGCACTGGTCTGAGACTACACATTGGATAAAAGAGAGCTTAATGAAAGCAATAACACCATACAAGCCCGAAGTAGAAACTGCATGTTAAAGTGGAGTAACTTTTCAGATACAAGATTTGTTAAAAAGAGCTCCAGGGGTGATACGGACAACTGTAGACGGATGAGCTGATGTCAGTGCCAGGCAGAATGGTTGAAAGTCAGAATGACTGATCATAAAGAGAAACATGGCTTAATTGAAATGAATCAGCATGGATTTAGCAAAGTCAAGTCTTGCTTTACCAATTTATTGCATTTTTTGAAGATAATGGTGAGCCAGTTGATATAGGGGCGTTATTTTAGAAGCCCTATCCATGCTTTGGACATCTGAAAATGAGCATAGAGACGTTCAAAGCAGATTGACTTTCCTTGCTGCTCCTTTATCCAGCATTAGAGTTGCAGCCGTTTTCAGACATTAAGGTGTATGATTGACACCTTAACGCCGATGTCCTGTTAACGCACATTAAATGGCCCATAGCGTCCTTAAAGCCAGAAAGCCTCCTACACGCCCAGAGCCCTTTTCACAATATAAAACCCCTTATTGCCGCCATTAACACTCACTAACGCATGCTTCTTTAATGCCCTTTAATAAGCATACCCCTAAATGTAAAAAACGCTGAAAGAAGCAGATACTGTGAAAGTGTGTTCAAATCTTGATATCCCATTTTACTAAAATAAAGAAAACCTTTGTTTATATATAAAAAGCTGGTAACTAGAAAATTGAAAGGGGGAATCAAACAGCGTTCAAATACTCACTATAGACCAGCGGCAGTGTACGGGTGAAGAAAGGAAACAACACAGTGTCTATGTGGTATGTTTACTAAATAGCATTAAGAGAGCAAGTGTCCCGTTAATGCCCGTTATCGTCACCCTTGCACCCTTAATGGTGCGGAAAAGGCAGATAACGCCACATTAATGAGCATTAGAGGTGCCCGCAGCATTAAGGGAAAAGGAGGGGAAGAGTGGGTGTTGACAGCAGGAGCTCCTTTAATGCCCAGTTGCACAATCGTGCATTAGAGCACTCATCACAGAGAACCCTACCACCAAGTAAAACCTCAAAGAAAGGGTATATTTGGAGGGGAGAGAGCATATTCAAAATGCCTGCAATGTGATCCACACAAGGGGGGAAACCAAGACAGTGATAGAAGTGCTCTAGCAGCAACAGCAGAGTGGCCAAGTATGAAAGGGCACTGTATTTATGTTGCAAATGGGACAATGGAGGTGGCACATGGATCATGCAGTGGGGGTGCTGGTGCACAAGGCTGATCATGCAGCTGCCCAGATGGCATATCTGTGATGGCTGACATGACCCCACAGTGACAGTGGTGGCACACAGGCATGCTGCTGCTGCGGAAAAGGGGATGCACGACCAAGGGTGGCCCAAGGGTTTCTTGTGCCTGAAGCAGAGATTCCTGCTGCCCCCCCCCCCCACACTGCTGCTACCAAAACCAGTTCCAGAGGAAGTGGCTGGCAGTGGCAGCGGCTGTAGTCATAAAGGGGGCTGCAAAAGCAGCTGCCTCTGATAATACTACTGCTACGGCTGTCTGCTTCCCCCCCAAGACAGAATCTGTGGCAGTCATGGATGGGGTGACGGCATGGCAGTTGGGTGGGGGATGGCAAGGCTGGCTGTGTGCTTCTGCCACCCCCATCTGGACATGTTACCCTAGGTGCCCGCCTAATCCACATAGTGAATAGGCTGGCACTGTGCCCCACTCCCACTGCCACCATTTTGCCATGTCAGCATGGTACGGTGGTGGTGGTGGTGGGTGCAACAACTCTTGCCTACAGCAGACAAAAACACTGTCCTGGTCCTGTATGTCCTGGGCAATGTAACAGTTGCCAAAGTCTGCTTGCAAACATTTCAGCGGCAGGGACAGCAGGGCACATGCTGATCCCTTCCCACCGAGTTCAGACAAAGCAGGACATGTGCCCACATCTCCTGCGGGGGGGGGGGGGGGGCGGGAGCAGCTAGGTGTGCACTGCTGCATGGGTGCAACATCAGTGAGGCCACCTGCAGCATTGAATCAGTGGGTGTTCCATTATGGCATGGAGGGATGGAGTAGCCTAAAGGATGCCCACACTGACCATTCGCCCATGGCACCGATCTAGTTGACTGTGTGGATTGCTTGGCCCTTGGATCAGGACACCCCCCACTCATACATAGTGAGTGGATATGTGCATGGGGGGGGGAGGGGGAGGAATGACACTGTGGAAGGAATACTATGCAATAGAAGAAACGGGTATGTTAGAGGCAAAGTGCCCACCCTGCCCCATCGCCTGCATGATGAGAACACTACTACTATGAATACACATGATTCATAAAGTGCTACTAGGTATACGCAGAACTGTACAAACACATAGGGAGACAGTCCCTGCACAAAGAGCTTACAGTGAAGTGCTGACAGACAGTATAATACAATAAAAATCAGGGTACAATAGGGAATGGAGACACCAGGGACACAAGAGATACGGATCCAACAGCAGCCCAAAAGAGGTATGTCTTCTGCATGGATCTGAAGAGAGAGAACAGAGACGTGCCATACAGCTAGAGGACACTTGCACCAGGTATACGGAGCAGCAAGGTAAAAGGATTGGACTCTTCAGATGGCAGTAGACAAACAGGGCATAGAGAGGAGGTAGCAAGAGGAGGAGCACAGTCCATGGGGAGGAGTGTGGGGAGAGACAAGAGAGGAAAGCTTATGAGGGGCAGTAGAGGGGATGCATGTATAGGGTAGCACATATCGCATTTGTGATATGGAAATGGATGGGGAGCCAGTCTAATGCTAACAGGAGATGATTTATATGAGTGTATCAGGGTTGACGGAGGATCAGCCATGTAGAAGATTTCTGAAGAGATGGAAAGGGAGGGAGATAACTCTGAGGAAGGTGCAGTGGCAAGACGGGAGGTAACTATAGAGTGGACAACAGTTTTTGTGGTATTTTGGGAGATCATGGGGCTTTGTGCAAACCAAGGCACCCTCCAAATGCATGGACCTAGTCAGCAACAGCCATCTGAGGCACATGTGAATCCACATCAGACAGGTGGGGCTGCAAGATGTAAGACCCTGCCATGACTGCACCACAAGCACACACCAGGTGTGGGGCACCATGCCCATTCTGCTAGATCCACCATGGCATGCAATGTGTGTGTGCCTATCTCATGGGCTACCCCACTGAGTGGACATATCCCATGTGTGAGACAGGAATGTCAGTTGCACCAGCAGCATAAGCAGCCATTTCACCATTCAGACCAGAAAACACCTCCCCCTCCTGCATCTGTCAGATAGGTGTGGCACAGGGCATGCAGAGAGCTCAGCAGACATAGGCAGACCCCTACTCATGCCCACATTCACCCAGACAGTGACCACAATTACACCCATGGACTGTAGAACCTATAAGGCAGCTCTGTGGCTCAGCACGCAAGGGCAGTGCGTATAGGAGCAGAGGATCATGGGTTGAAGACTTGCCTGTGGATCATGTATTGCATGTCCCTGTGGGAAAACTTTACCCACATTGCAGGTACAGCACCAGCATGTATAATCCCCAAAGAATCGTCCAGCAAGAGTCAACACACCCATCAACCACACAAACAGGCTCCACTACCCACAGTTGGATTGAAGGGCAGGCTGATAGCACCGGAACACTGAGTGGGCATTAACAATGGGTGTGCATTTCAGATTGCGCTATCAGTGCCTGCACAATGAGTACACATTAACAATGCTTGAGCAGATGAGGGGACCGGAGTGGCAGGTAGGAATGCCACCCATCACTACTTTTGCATGACACGGTGGTGCGGATGTGTGTTTCCAGAGTATTGTGTCTTCCTACAATGCATCATGCCTCATATTGCATAAGCTCTTCACAGCATTAATCTGGAAATGTGCATGATGAGAAGCAGAGGATTGTGGGTATGGCCTGAAACAGCAATTTGCCCAGGATGTGTATGCATTGGAGATAGGGGCAATGGCTGAGATTTCATATTGCCCATCTGCCTCATGCGTAGCCTGGGTGCCCACCGCATTCCATGCTGAGAGGGCACTCTCACTGTGTGACCATCTCATGGCTAGGTATCCGCATAGTGCTATACAGCATCAGGCTGCAAGTGTTCTCCTTTTCCTGGGAAGCCAGTCACTGGGGCACCTGCTGGGCAGCAATGCTGTTTGTCCCAAGCCAGGGTATACATGGTCATTCTGTGCACATGCAGCATGTGCGCGCTGACCAGTAGACTGGGCACAGTTGGTGTGTGCATGGCAGAGATAGCCTTATGGTGGGCCTCAAATACAGACTGACTGTGCTTCCTATAGTGGATTGCTAGTTCCAGATGGTGGGAACAGCAGTGTGGTGACAGCAGCCCCTCACCTGCCTATACAAATACCACTGCATTTGGCTTCCATGGAAATAACTGCCTCAACCCTGCCTAATGACATTAGATGTTCTAGGAGATTCCCTGGCCAACAGGAACAGGAAAAGGACCCAGGCCCCCGATGTGAGAGGCAAATCAGGTATGGTGCAGCTGGGCAGAAAGCAAGGTTATTAGCATTACATACCTCAGATAATACCTACCACACACTGGTAGTGATGTGGATTTGCAGCAGGGCTGGGGACCAGGTGTTGTGCGCCCCTCCTCACCTTCAGGGTGACTGCTGAAATCAGTCAGTAGCCCAGTTTGCAGCTGTTATGTGCCTGTCGCACACAGTGTCAGTGCATATTACTGAGCTGATGTGATTGATCTCTGCATCCTCCATTTGGTGATCAGCTGCAGAATGATATTTTGTGTGTGCAGTGCATCATGAGTACTGGAGGGGCTAAAGTGTACCGGCACATACAGCAGACATTGCAGGCATAGTGGTGACTGTGTTCATTGGGGCATAGCCCAGTATCCATCTGTCATCTTTGATGGTGGGAAACATGTGCTTGTTCCCCCAGAGTGCACAGAATGGTCTGCAATGGACTGCATGGCTCATTACTGTGGTTTGTGTTTGTTGTATGTCCAGGGTTCCTATCCTGCTGTGTGCAGCAGGTCACAGGGGCTGCACGCCATGCACGTCTGCTACATCGGAGATTTGTGCCACACTGCAGCACAGCAGACCCATGTGCATGACTGTTTGCCATTTGAGGTAGAGTGCAGGGATTGGCTCTTCAATTTGGTAAAGAGACAGCTGGGGGGAGATATGATAAAGGTCTATAAATTAATGAATGGAGTGGAATGGGTAAGCATAGATTGATTGTTTACGCTATCATAAAATAGAAAGACTAGGGGACACACAATGAAGATACAGTGTACCCATTTAAGACTGATAACAGAAAATATTATTTTACTCAACGCATAATCAAACTCTCAAATTTGTTAGGGGAGAACGTAGTAAAAATTGTTAGTGTAGCAGTGTTTAAAAAAGATTTGGACAAGTTCCTGAGATTTGGACAAGTTCCTGGACAAAAGGTCCATAAACCATTATTAAATAGGGCCCTGGAAATCCACTGCTTGCCCTGGGACAAGCATTGTGGAACTTGTGTGCCTTTTTGGTAAACTGCCAAGTACTTGTCACCTGGATTGGCCATTGCTGGAAACAAGATACAGGGCTTGATGAACCTTAGTCTGACCCATTATGGCATTTCTTATGTTCTTATCTTCTTATGACCATGGTTATTTGCTTATTAAAAGTTAACAATGAATCAATCACAAAATCCTAGGCTGCAAACTGAAGTTAACGGGCACTTTGACATTACCCAACATCAGGCATAACTCTAGAAACAGATTAATTTGCCTTCCCCAACTAAACAAATTTTGTTTTATATGAGATAAATATTTGTTTTCACTGACTGTTACTTGAATGTTAACTACTATTGAACTATTAATGAAAAGGCTTGAGCTAAATTAAATGAATATCATTATGCCTTTGTATAAGTCCTTGTTGAGTATTGTGTGCAGTTCTGATTCCCTCATTTCAACAAAGATACAGCAGAGCTAGAAAGAGTTTAGAAAAAAGCATAAAACCCCCCCAAAAAACTGAAAAGGAGATAGAACATTTCTGTCGTGAAGGGAGGTTAAACAGTTTAGAGCTGTTCAGCTTGGAGAAAAGACAGCTGAGAGGGAATATGATAGAAGTTTATAAAATCATGAGTGGAGTGGAATACTTAAATATAGAACAATTGTTTAACCTTTTAACAACACAAAAACAGGATGACATTCCATGGAATCATAAGGAAAGGAATGGATAATAAAACCAAAGATATTATTATGTCTCTGTATCCCTCCATGGTACAGCCAAACCTTGAATATTGTGTGCAGTTCTTGTCACCATATCTTTAAAAGGATATAGCATAATTAGAAAAGGTACAGAGAAGAGCCACCAAAATGATAAAGAGGATGGAAGGATACCCCTATGAGAAAAGGTTTAAAAGGTTAGGGCTCTTCAACTTGGAAAAGAGATGGCCGAGGAGACATATAACAGAAGTCTATAAAATAATGAATGGAGGTGAACAGGTAAACATAGATTGGTTGTTCAAAAAATAGAAAGATTAGGGGACACGCAATGAAGCTACAATATAGTGCATTCAAGACAAATCAGAGAAAATATTTTTGTCATCCAACATATAATCAAAATCTGGAATCCATTACCAGAGAATGCGGTAAAAATGATTAGTTTGGCTGGGTTTAAAAGAGATTTGGACAAGTTCTTAAAGGAAACGTCCATAAACCACTCTTAAAATGGACCTGGGAAATCCACTGCTTATAACTGAGACAGGCAACATGGAATCTGTTTATCTTTTGGGAATTAACAGGTACTTGTGACCTGGACTGGCTGCTGTTGGAAACAGGATACTGGACTTGATGGACCCTTGGACTCACCCAGTATAGCATATCTTATGTTCTTGTGAAATTTAATGACTAGAAGATAGAAAACAAATTGTAGAAAGGATTTTTCTTCATATAGAGGCCCATTCTCATTGGGGCATGTCCAGCTCATCTAGACATCCAGAATCTGGACGAGCCAGATATGCACCAGATTCTGATCCCGTGGGACGCCTGGGCCCCCCCCCCCCCCCCCGTGCTCATTTATGTGGCTGAATGTGTAAACATGCCCCTTAGCATGCTAATGGTCTTCATATGGAATAACGTCCAGTTCAGAAAAGTACACTAAACATTAGGTCACTTTTTATTTCCTGTTTAGTGTTGAAAATCTATTTCAACTCTTGAATTGAAGTAGTTTTAACTTTTAGTTGATGTTTATGGGAAGTTTATTGGAAGTTTAAAAGTTATCTAGCAAAGACCTGAGAACCTCAACTTTGAAAATCCCTGGAGTCAGGATTTACAATTTGGGATCTCTCAGATCTGGGATCCCCCTAGAACTAAGGGCCCAGGGTCTTAATATTCTTGTGCATGAGTGGTCCATGTCTGGTACCCTTGTAACCCTCACCTCACTTGCATTCTCTCTCAACTTCCCCTTCCCATCTACCCATCTTCCTTTCTATTCACCCCACACCAACTTAACTAGCCCATCACCCATCTACGAACCCATCCCTCACTTACTTAAATATCCATCCAATCACTGACTAACTTAGCTAGCTAATGCAGATTTTTATGTTTTCTCTGACTAGATTTCATTTTCAGATGAAAATCTAGCTGGATAAATTCAATTAGAAATCAGCATAATTTAGCCAACCAAATTTTGTCTGACCAAGGGCTAGAATTACTTAGATGGGCTAATGTTAATGTGCACTATTTTATTGTTAACCCATATTAGTAGATAGGTCCTATTGAATAAAATGGGACCCAGGGCAAAATGACACATGTAGCAGTGAAATAACACATTATCAGAAACACATCTTAGTAACTCGAACTCTAAGTTGGGCACCTATTGCCATTTTGAAAGTCAATAATTTTTTAAATTAATAAAATAATGAAGGTCCAATATCAAATAATCAAATTAATTTGTGAACTAGTTCTCCTTGTTGTATATCCTATTATCACGCTGTAAAGAAACATGTCCTCTTCATAATACCATATGAGACAAAATAATTCCATCACCATGAGGTGGTGTTAGTATGTATTAATTGTTTGACCACCACATTACACGTTACACTGATGAATAAAGCTAAGAAGCCTTAATAACAAAGCAGGAAAAGGAATTGAATGCTATCAGAACATTAGGCACTGATATTCAGCTATAACCGGAGTAGATTGGACTCGATGCTTCTCCCTTACCCCCTCAGTCCCCCCCCACCCTCCTTCATAAACACACTGACACCATATTTTTGGAAACTTCTGGTCGCAGCTTTATTCACCATTAAACAGTTTAACAATCCACATCAACAACAATCCTTTGCATATCCCAGCGGAATGATGCCTCACCAGCCATGTCACTAGCAAGGTGCGCACACCTCCGCTTTTCCCAAATTGCCTCCCCCACTTGGCCCCCGACTTCGCCATATAATTAGCAAAAGCCAGCCTAGGGGTTGTCCGGGTCGAGGGTACCCCACCCCTGTCCCAAGTTTATCCAAATGCTCCGGACCCCGGAAACCTCTGGGATCCCGCCACCGGCACAGGTGACCTCCCTATCCCTGTGCCACCCCACCCCCCAAAAGCTGTGACCAGCGAGCATCCCTCAGCACCACCCACTCCACTGCCTCCTGCCAGTCGTTCAATAGCAAATCCCACCCCACCGGGGATAAGTGTACCCCATCCCGCCCGTACAATCCCACACAGCCTACTTCCACCCATGAATGCATCACCTGGTACCCACCATGGGCACAAACCCAACGGCCAAGCTGGCGATTGATTTTCGTCAGACCTCTGGACCAACGCCGCTGTTCCTGGCAGACTGGCCTCGGTATAATATCCGACCACATTAATATGACACCTGGAAACAACTGAAGCATCACCTCCAAATCCTTCTGCACCGCTCGGATCAGTTGCTTGCAGGTCCAGGCTGACAGACCATTGCCCCCCAAATCTATTAGCATCAAGTCCGGCGCACCCCACAGCCGCCCGTGGTGCCAAAGCAAAGGGAGCAACTGCATCCAACGGAGACCTTGCTCACCCAGCCATAATACGGACACCACCTCAGGATCCAGGCCAAGATTGTCCCCCATAGGCCGCACAGCCGCTCGCCGAGCTGCCCAATGCACAAACGAATGGCCTATCAGCCAGCAGCCATGAGGACCTCGCCCTCTATCTGCAAAAGAAAAACAGAATTAGCCAACCCTATCCTTCCTAACCACCTTTACAGTCGGACATATCCCAAGAAGGCCGTCAAGCGCCATCAGCCGATTCGTTGGACCTCTTGATCAGACACACCTGCCTCCACTGCACTAGTCGCCGCCCCGATGCAGAAAGAGTATGCCGCGAACTGATGCAGCTCTTCCCCTATCCGCTGAAGGGCCATTCTTAAGACCGCCGTCACCTGGAACCGCGTCAACAAAGATGCATCCGTGTGAATGAATAATAATCCCTCCACCACCGTCCGCCTGCACAAGTACTCCTATAAGGCAGCCACTGTGCATGTTGACACCCACAACATCTCTTTTAGGACTACCCAACAGCCACGCCCCTGCTGGTCAGTCTTATAGCGCGCCAACAGCACACGCACATGCCTTCTCTCCACTTGCACAAGCTGGAGCAGCATGCCGTTGACACTACCTGCCCGTCTGGAATCTGCTACCAATTCACTGATACGGAAGGCCCCGAAAAACGGCAAGCAAAAAAATGCCTTAAACAATGCTGCTTCGTACGCCGACGACGGCACCACAGGGAGAGCAGTGCATAGCCGCACCAGCAAGTCATGTGTAATCGGTCGTCTAATATCACTAGGCATTGGTCGCATTTGTCCCCACCCTTGCAGTAATCACTGGGTTAAAAACCCACCCCCCACCGGAACCCATCCCACCGCTTTGGTGAAAAAGAAGAACCCTGCTAAATGGGAATGGACAACTGCTCTGGACATCCCCTTTGCCTTGGCCTCCGTGACATATGTTGCGAACATCCAATCGGACACCGCATCTGGCCACCATCCTTGCCCCCGCAAGAACTCATCCACCTTGTCACAACCCCGCTGGTAAGCCGACCATGTTGCTCTTGCTACCGAGCTTCGTAGCAAACTCAGCATCTCTTCAGGACAATCAGCCATAAGCGCTCGGGGACCAGCGATCCAATCTCGTCTGCTCCAGGTGCCAGTTTCCAGAACCTGTCCCACTGAAAACGAGAAAGAGCATCCACTATCTCGTTAATACATCCCAGTATATACCGTGCTTTGATCACAACATTAAATTGTAAGTCTGCTACTGGAACACATCTAGGGGTGTAATGATTGACTACGCGCACTACTGCCGTATTATCACACCACCACACAACGCATCTGTTATGCAGGCACTTCGGCCACAGCTCCAATGCTACGAGCATGGGAAAAAGCTCCAAGAAGGCAGTGTTACTGACTAACTGCTCTTCTTGCCAAGCCTGTGGCCATCTGCCTGTGCACCATGTCCCCGCAAAATAGATGCCCAAACATGATCCTCCAGCCATATCAGAGTATAACTGCAAGTCCCCTGAGGACATCTCCCTCTCAGCATTACCGACGTACCATTAAATTCCTTCAAAAAGACATCCCAAATCTGCAAATCCTCCTTTATCACCCGTGACACTCTAATATGGTGATGCGCTTTGCGCACCCCCGCTGTTGCCCCCGCCAACCTCTGCAGAAACACCCTACCCATCGAGATAATACGACAGATGAAATTCAACACTTTATCAATGTCTGCAACTCTCTCAAGTTCAACTTGCTGGACACTAATGCATTGGCCACTAACACCCGCAACTTCATCACCTTATCCTTCTGCAGCCTAGCCACCATTGCCTCTGAATCCATTTCCACCCCCAGGAAGGTTCGTCGTCTCGTAGGACTCTCCGTCTTTTCCTCCACTATGGGCATCCCTAAGTCCTTTGCTAATTTCATGAAACCTCTCAATAGGCGCTGGCATTCCGACGACTGCTCAGATCCCACAAATAAAAAATCATCCAAATAATGCACCACGTTCTCACAACCCACTTCTCGAACCACCGCCCAATGAAGGAAGGTAGTAAATTTTTTGAAATATGCACAGGACACTGAGCATCCCATAGGCATACACTTGTCGAAATAAAACAAATCCTAAAACCGAAAACCCAACAACCTAAAACTAGACGTATGTACTGGCAGCAGATGAAACGCCGACTCAATAGCGACCTTCGCCATAAATGCCCTAACCCCTGCACGTCTCACCAATTCCACTACCTTGTCGAATGACTCATATCGAACCGCACAGCTATCTCGCGGTATATGATCGTTGATTGATGTTCCCTTCGGATATGACAAATTATGAATTAATCAAAACTTTCCCGCCTCTTTTTTGAGTATAATACCCAAAGGGCCCAACCAACTAGCACGAGCCCACGTGCTTACTCACAACCCAGTCTGAGACGTGGACAGCAGTAGGAAGACGTTCTTTATTGAGTTAAAAACGCCTATGGCCCGACACAGGCCATGTTTCGTTGCCTTCTTCAGGGGCAGGCTACAGAAGCTATAAAAACAATAAATAACTAAAAACACATATAAAAATCAAATTGCAACATGAGACCTAAAAGATGAACAACCAATTAAAACACTTATAAATAATTAATAACACAATTGTAATTATAAAAAACAAAATCAAGGAGATCAGCACAGCAAAACAAATAGTGACACTCTATCTATAAAAAGTGACTATACATCAAGTCAGACTTAAACACCCGTTACATATATAATATAATTATCATAGAGAAAATATAGATATATATTGTAACATTCAAAAAAGATACTAATAAAGGGTATCAAATAAATAATTAATAACATAAATAGATAAATTAATTAAAATGACAAAAAAACACATATATATTACACCATAAAAATACAAGGCATACCTTAATCAGTTATCTACACTTCCCAGATACTGTAAATGCTAAAGAGGGACAAGGAAGAAAAAACATGGATATGTGAACCACCATAAATACCCATTAATGTCCCATTGGGCTATGTAATTTGGAAAGGTAAGAGAATATCACAGGCTGTAAACTATCAAAAGCATACTACCTTATCAGAATATAGAAAGACTAGGGGACATGCAATGAAGCTACAGGGTAAACTATTTAAGACTAATAAAAGAAAATATTTTTTCACTCAACGTGTAATCAAACTCTGGAATTTGTTACCGGAGGATGTAGTAAAGGCTGTTAGTGTAGCTGGGTTTAAAAAAGGTTTGGACAAGTTCCTGGAGGAAAGGTCCATAAACCATTATTAAGAAGGGACCCAGGATATCAATGCTTGAACCAATACAAGCATTGTGGAACCTGTGTCCCTTGGGGAAACTGCTAGGTACGTATGACCTAGATTGGCCACTGTTGGAAACAGAATACTGGGCTTGATGGACCTTGGTCTGACCCAGTATGGCATATCTTATGTTCTTATGTTCTTATGAATGTCAGTGGATCTCACTTTGTGCAAAAAGGAGTCAAGGCGGCTGAGGCTAAAACTATAAAAACAACAAACCATTATGAACTGCTGTTGTGCACAGTCACTATTGTTAAAAACTCCCTAAAAACCAGTGTTAAAACCGTTGCCGTGCATACCAACCCTCTTCCATATCACCTGTGCCAGGAAGCCAAATTGAAAGGAGGCACACCACACACAGCCCAAATAACATGCACAACTGCCATAAGTGCTTCCACCAGAATCCGACCTCATTATCAAAGCTTCGGACGCTCGGTGCCTTGACAGATAGTACCGAGAAATAATTAACACAGTAGAGATTCTACCCAACCTCATTCTTTATATAAAACAAATTAGATTGTCACAACCTACTATTTTCACTAATCCCACAAGCATCAACCACCAACAATTACTTCCAAAAGATTTATGAAACTTACATTTCGACGCTCAACACCGCACACCCTAAATTCCACCAACCGCGCTTGTAAACTTGAGAAAACGCCACCGCATGCGCTTTAAAGAGCCCCATTATGCTAATATAGTGGGGGGAGAGAGAGAGACAAGTCGAAATTGATCGCGCATTGGATTCATTAAAAACGGGTCAAAATCACCGAAATATCAACAGTACCAACATGTAAAAAATTAAATGATAACCAAGAAATAATTAAAAGATACCAACTTTTTTTAAAAAATAAAAACTAAGTTAACAAGTAAATAAGTTAACAGCTACCAATCGGTACCGATGCACAGCACATCATAACTCACATCACCCCGCGCTGCACCATCCAACCTTCCACTGCAATCCTCAATAAATATAAAAATATAAATACAACCACAAACATAAATAACATTGTGCAACAGTTGTTAATACTCCATGTTGCCCACCATAAGTACAACCGAACCCCGTACATGACGGGAACGACCAGCCAAAACGGAGTATGTGTTATTGAAAGTCACAATGTAATAACACTTTCTTGAAGGATGTTACAAAACACCTGATGTCACAAATCTAAGGAAAATCAATATAGTGTCATAATTCAAACTACAGATACTATCCTTAGTGGAACACCCTATCCAAAAATTACCACAACCACTATTCAATAGGATCCCATATTCGGCCAAGGGCACTAGGGCTATTAAAAGTAATACTTCAAAAACATCCAGCCAATCCTATTGTATACTATCACTCAGGGGTATGTAAATATATCTAAATATAAAAAGGTACTGTGAGTAGTGTAAAAAAAGGTATAAATTACGGAATGAGGAATAACCAATAACTACCAACCAAAAGTCATAGTAAAAACATAACCAAGCAACCAATTAATAGCCTCCTCACAAAAATACAGCTAAATTTACATCCATATTTAACCCTTTAGGGTGCAATCAAGATTAAAAATATACTGCTCTTCCAACGGACGAATGGTACTCTCAATATCTCTCCCTCTCCAATTAATCTTCACCTTTTTAATAACGAAAAACTTAAGATCTGAAATTTTATTTGATAATTCTTGCCAATGACTGACAAGGGGTTTGTCTACTATCCCCCTTCTAATACAACTTCTGTGCTCAATGATCCGAAGGCGCACAGGTCGGGAAGTCTTGCCAACATACAGTTTCATACATGGACATTGGATGACATAGATAACGTGGCTGGTGGCACAATTGGAAAAATCATCCAATAAAAATATACGATGGTTTGTAGGGTGAATGAATTGCTTTCTAACTACAAGGGAATGCACACACACCAAGCATT
Source organism: Ichthyophis bannanicus (assembly GCA_033557465.1). Classification (NCBI taxonomy): domain Eukaryota; kingdom Metazoa; phylum Chordata; class Amphibia; order Gymnophiona; family Ichthyophiidae; genus Ichthyophis; species Ichthyophis bannanicus. Next base: position 951,127,767 of record CM066034.1, read on the forward strand.
TGCCACACTGAAAGTGACCTTTATGCCGTGACATAAAAGCCCTTTCAGTGAGTGCAGATGGTACTAACATGTTTTTGAGGTTGACATTCCGTTTATATGCAAAAGTAACCTTCATATCACGAAAGGCCGGCAGAGCTTGGATCAACGTCCAATATTTCCTTATAATTTTAATAATATGTTGTGATTGATATGAGTATAGTATAGGACAAACCATATCCACATCATTTGTTTTTTTCTGTTTATCCAATAGTTCTTGCCGAGAACATTGTACTGCCCTTTTATACGCCTTTTCTATGGATGCGGACGGGTAATACCTATCTCTAAATCTATCTTTCATCATGTTTGCTTGTTCACTAAACTGTTGCTTGGACGTGCATATCCTTCGGATTCTTAGAAATTGGCCAACTGGCAAGTTGTGTTTCAGGGACAAATTATGAAAACTGTGAAAATGGAGTAAATGGTTCCGATCCGTTGGTTTTCTATGAAGTGTAGTTGCAAAACCATTGTCATCTTTTATAATTAACAAATCCAAATATGCTATTGTCTTATCATCAAAGGTCAACTGGAAACGTAAATTATCGTCACAATTATTGATCCATATGTTAAAATTCTCAAGGAGGGCTACAGATCCTTCCCATATCATAAAAACATCATCTATGTATCTGATCCATAGCTTCATGTTATTCTTGAATGGGTTATCTTTTATATACATCTCCTCAAAGTTAAAAACATATAAGTTTGCAATATCCGGGGCCATGGAGGACCCCATGGCCACCCTTTTGATTTGCTTATAAAATATCCCTTGAAAACAAAAATAGCAAACTGGGTAAGGTCAAGAAGTATGGCTGTCGGAATACGCCTCCACTCCTGTCTATCATGTAAATACTGTTCTACTAATTTTAACGCTTCCTTTTGCAGAATATTTGTGTACAGCGATTCTATATCAAGCGTCACCAATGCCCAATCGGGATTAAAATTCTCAAGCGACGATAGTATTTGAATCAATTGTGTAGAGTCACGAACATAAGACCACATATTCAAAACATGAGGCCTCAGAAACACATCCACCATCTTCGAAATAGGCTCCATAAGGGATCCAATCGCTGATTATAATCGGCCTGCCAGGTGGATTATCCAATGATTTATGCACTTTAGGATTAATGTAAATAGTAGGTATAATTGGATGATCAACCATCAAAAATGATTTCTCTTGTAGAGTAAGATGTCCAAGTTCATAGGCTATGAGAATCAAACTATCAATAGAGCATTTCAATGAACTAGTTGGATCATCATTTAACCGTTGGTAAAAGGCATCATTCTTTAACTGTCTATAAATTTCATTAATAGACAGTTACTTATCCATGACCACGACTTCACCCCCCTTATCTGCTGGTTTTATAATAATACTCAAATTACTCTGCAATGATTTAATCGCTTTCCGCTCTTCTACAGTAAGGTTATCATATGGGGGTTTCTTTTTAAGTTTAATCTCATCTACTTCTTTTATAACTAACCTTTCAAAAGCGGCTATTATGGGATCAGTATTTGGAGGTGGCATCCATTTCGACTTAGATTTAATCGCAGACGGAACCGTATCGCCAGACTCACACGTAGCAAAAAACTGTTTTATTTTAATCCTATGAAAGAACTTAAAAGGTCTAAATGAGTTTCAAAATGATCATATTTTTTAACTGGCACAAAGGTAAGGCCCTTATTCAAGAAAGCAATTTCACCTGCCGTTAATTCGTGTTTAGAAATGTTGATAACATTATTGATATCATTTGACCTTAATAAGGTCTCTCTGCCGACCTTTCGGATCCCTTGCGGCTCCATCCTCGCCCCCGTCCTCGGCCACGGCTTCAACCTCTGTATGTATTCTGCTGACCGTACGTTCTTGGGTATTGATTGTATGTCCATTGGTTGCTCTGAGAGGTCTTCCGTGATCTCTCCCGTCCACCCCCTCCCCAAAGTGCATCCATGTTTAAAAAACTCTTCCCTTGTCCCTTATCTTGAATTTTTGATTTTTGAAAAAGGGGTGCCGATCCATCAGCAGACTCCACCGACGCGCTACGTGAGCGCTTTTTCTTATGCCCAACCGAGGTATCCGCACGTTTCTCATTATGATCACTCTCTTTAATATCAAAAAGGCCAGATCGTTTCTTAACATATATACGGTCGGCTTCTGTTTTCTTACACCATGGGTAAACATACCCATATAGATAATCATCCTCGTCCCTCTTGAATTTCTCCATCTTGTTACCTTTAATTTCTTTCTTATAAGCCGCATTATGCCTTTCATAATCTTTATATATATCATCAAAATTTTTATCATTATTTCTCAGTGCTATAAGTTTCTCATCAATCTCAGCTTTATATATTTCTGATTTTTTTGTTTGCTGTGCTGATCAGTAATATCATTAAGTCCAAGGAACACTTGTTTAAAATCGCATTCCAACACTTCACAAATCCAGATTCTTCTTGGTAATGGCCGGGGGCCTTGTACATCCTAAGGCCTCTTGGTATAATTTTTGACCTACAGCATTCTAGGAGATATGCCACATGGAGTTCTTCTCTAATTTGTTTTTGTGCGCTGTGTACTATATCTTCCCATTGTCCCAGATGGTTATCAACTTCATCTTCTTTATGGGTCAACAGTGCTTCTTGTGACGCAAATTTATCCAGGGCATCATCCCCGAAGCTGAGAGTGTCCTTCCATGGGGAGAACATGCTGATTCTACCAAGGTACCAACCAACTAGCACGAGCCCATGTGCTTACTCACAACCCAGTCTGAGACGTGGACAACAAAATCAAGGAGATCAGCACAGCAAAACAAATAGTGGCACTCTACCTATAAAAAGTGACTATACATCAAGTCAGACTTAAACACCCGTTACTTTTTTAATGTTACAATATATATCTATATTTTCTCTATGATAATTATATTATATATGTAACGGGTGTTTAAGTCTGACTTGATGTATAGTCACTTTTTATAGATAGAGTGTCACTATTTGTTTTGCTGTGCTGATCTCCTTGATTTTGTTTTTTATAATTACAATTGTGTTATTAATTATTTATAAGTGTTTTAATTGGTTGTTCATCTTTTAGGTCTCATGTTGCAATTTGATTTTTATATGTGTTTTTAGTTATTTATTGTTTTTATTGCTTCTGTAGCCTGCCCCTGAAGAAGGCAACAAAACACGGCCTGTGTCGGGCCATAGGCTTTTTTAACTAAATAAAGAACGTCTTCCTACTGCTGTCCACGTCTCAGACTGGGTTGTAATACCCAAAGGGGACACTACCAAATCCAAGAATGGCTTTGCTACAAACGGGCCAGCAATCCTCCCTAACTCCAATTCTTTTACCAATTTGTCTCGCACTGTTGGTGCCATGCGCCGTATCGAGGGCGCATTGCATGACGTGTATGCTACCACCGTACCTGCCACCGGGATGACAAAGCCTTCCCAAAACCCTTTCTCCAAAACCACCTTAGCTTCCCATCTTGGGTATTGCCGCAGCCTGGCCCTTAACGCCTCCACCCGTATCGGGGTAACTGCCAGACTGCCTACATCAAAATCGCTTAGGGGCTGACCCACTAGCCGGGGCGGTCCCTTTTTTAAGCCACTTTGCAGCCGAATGCCCCCCCTCCACAACTTGAGCATGCATGGCGGAACTTGCAATCGGGAAACAGACACGAGGCCTTATTGAATCTCCAGCACACGTCCCCTGGTCCCGTACCTCCGACTTTCTGCTGCAGACTGGTTCCTGTAGGCCGAAAGGAACGTCCCGGCCCCCTGCTATAATGACCCCCAGCTTTCCACCGATGTCCCTTGCCCCAGGCTTGGTGGACATTTGCGTGAGCCACAGATTGATATCTTGGGAGCCCCATGACAAAAAAATGGTTCTCCTCCATTTTATCGCGGAATTTTTCATCGTAGTTCAACCACGACCATCCTTCGTGCGTCTGCGCAGCTTCCAACATTTCATCCGCATAGGCTAACAACATCCCGTACTGTTCTGGCACCTTATTAATCCGTCTGGCATTTTCATCCTCTTTTCTCTTCTTCTTACTATCCCCCGACTGCCTCCTCCCCTCTAACAACCAGAATATGTCAACATATCTCCTTTTCCTAATCTTACGACGCAAGTTTTTTGTCTTGTATTGTGATAGTGTGCACTCTTGCATAATAGTGTATACTATTGCTAAATAGTGCATACCACTGCTCAAATGTGTGTACTATTATACAATATTTTGCACTACTGGCACAAAACAGCAAATGATGTAAATTTACGTCATGTCCCATTGCACTCGCATCACCGCTTGTATGTTAAACAAAAGCACATTCCTACTATTGTTTGTTTTAGCATTTCCAATAATTTACTTACCACAAAGGTCGTACTAACTGACCCAGATGTCACAATATTATCCTTACTTCTGCTTTTATGCAGAGGATGCAACTAATACAAAAGAGAACCTGGTTAATTAATAGGAAACCGCCTTAAAATGAAACCACTTTTTTTGTCGGAAAAGCCGTCACAGTGTAGAGGACTTCACCTCACACCACTGCGGCCCATCCATTTTGTTAAAGAACCCTATATTTTAGGACATAGTTTAAATTGTAATTTGTTTGGCGAAATTACTTAGCTGAAAAAGGCTGCTGTAGATTTTTGTCCAACGACCAACAAAGACGACGTGTCACGTTTCGGGGATTGTCTTATTCACCCCTGCTTCAGGTCAAGTCGTCGTGAATCAAAATACCCGCCTGCTGGGTTTTAGAGCTGGCTGGGTATTTTGTATTATTTATGCAGAGGATCACATGTGCCTTTCTTTAGTCCACTGGGGCCACTCACAACTCTAAAAAAGCATTGAAAAGGTCAGCTCAGGGGCAGCGGAACACCTTTTTAGTTTGGAGGGGTCAAACAAATCAATCTCAAGCCCTGCTCCCATGCTCTCTATTCCTGATGCTGTGTTGGGCAAAATATTGGTGGAACCATGGCCCCTGTGAGCAGCACCTTTCTGCTGTCTATGAGTCAGCCAGTTGAGCTCCCAGAACTTCCCTAAGTCCCTTCAATACTCTCGGATGTACCCCATCTGGGACCATTGCTTTGTCTACCTTTAGCTTAGCTAGCACCTCATGAACCCAGTTCTCTGAAAATCATTCAAGATCTGCCTCACTTCTGTTCTTATTTGTGGGTATTTTCTTTTTTTCTATATTATTTATTTATGCGTGTCCTAATCCGCTACCCTCTGATGTGGTTGACGACGATACCGATGAAGAGGACGAGGAGGAATCTGAACTACGCCGCCTCCGACACACGTGTTTCAGCTTTTTATGCGTCTTTCCCCCCGTTCCTGTCCCCCCGTCGGCCACTACCATCCCAACCCCTCTTGCAACTCACCTGATGCTCTCAGCTCCTCCACCTGCTCTGCCGCCTTCCCCATCTCCACGGAGCTGTCCACCACGCTGTGCTGTTGCTGTTCCACTCCACTGTGACCTCCACCTCCCGGCACTGTGGGATATGGAACTATCGTGGGCACCTGAGGAGAAATAACAGAGAACACTGAGGGAGGGACCACCGACAGCCATGCGGGTTGCCAAGCACCCAGCCATTCTGCCCCTGATGACCCTTGACCACCCCCAAACCAATGCTGCCAAGACCCCGCACTCCCCCCAGGCCTGCCACCCCCTTGTGCCCCCATCCCTGGCCACCCAAACGGCAGAGGGGTTGGACCTACTGCACTCATGCTGCCCCAACCCCAAGGTCGCCTCCTCATCCCCCGCACCACCCCTTCCCCTTCCAGAGTCACCGCCCTGCTGCCCACTGGCTCAGGCAACAACCCACCACCACAAGACCTTCCCTGCTTCTGGGCCCTCAGCCCCAGCTCCTCGTGCTCTCTTCTGGCCCCCCCTTTTTCCATTCACCCCTGCAGACCTCTGTCCCCGAAGGAGACCAGCTGCCTCCCTGAACTGTTCCGCCTCCCCTTCCATACCCGCCGTACAATGTCCCCTAACCTGTCTCCCTTGCTTCCCAGCAGCCCCCCAGCTTTCCCAGGCCATCTCCCCCAGCCCCGTTGACCCCCCCCCTCGTGCTGGCATGTCTCTACTGTGTGCTCCCTGCCTGAAACCCTTGCCTGCCATTTTCCTTTTTTTTTTTTTACTTTAAACCCAGCTCGACAGCACTTGCCTCAGGCACCCTCTGGTCCACCGCTACGCTGACTGGGTCATCGCCAGACGCAGCGTGCCAGCCACTCTGTAGTATGTGTAACTGCATGATGCACCCGCTCCTCCAATCTCGCTGCACGAGGCTCTCCAATCTCACTACCACCGCAGCCAATCTCGCTGCCGCCGAAATCAAAGCTCCCCAGCCGTCTGCCGCACCGCTTCAAACCTCCGCTCTCCGCACAGCTCAAACAACGACCCGACGTCCACCGGACCTCTCACCGACTCTCCCGTCCGGTAATTCTCCCCCACTGGTCCCGCCTCCTCTGCTCTTCCTATTGGCTCTCCCTTCGCGCCACGCGATGGGGGAGCCAATATTTTCAAATGACGCCGCCGTGTCACCGCTTGCTGCTCTCTTCCTCCCTCCCCCTGCGGACCTGACACCGGGGTTCCCCCTCTCGCCGAGCCACTCAGTTACGGGCGGCCAGCTTGGACCCCGGTCACGCGGCCTCCATGTCTCAAATAAAGATAACCAGATGACCTATCCTGTTAATTTTAAACCAGCTTGCCTCTAAGTTGGGCCACTCAATATGTAGTCATAAACTCTTCAGTTACAGTTTCTATTATGAAGTATGAGATCACACTTTAATGCAAAAAGAAATGAGTCATGGAGACCTCGTTCATAGCCAAATGTTTTTTTTTCCCCATATCTTTGATTAAAAAGCGCTGTGTGATTCTTAAGTTATTAATCACATAACTGAGGGCAAAAACTAGATGGCTGAGTCATTAAACTTTGACAGAGCAGAGATAAAAAAAGTAATGGCTTTTTTCCTATTGCTGATGATCTAGTTTAATTTTCACCTGGTTATCTCTTAACGTCCTCTAACTTGCTGTTATCTTGACAGATCTGTTCGAAGTACTGCATTCCCCTACAGCTATAATGGGCATTTCAAAACTTAAATGTCATATTTTTAGACAGAAGGAGCTATGAGGAAAAGTACTTTATGAACTGCAAACATTTTCATTTTTCTGGATGGTTCTGGAACAATATCAGATGAGTCAGAGGAAATTCATTCTGTTTCTTTTATCTCACATTCTTTAAATTCCCATCTATATTTCATCTGTCTAGACTCCAATTTGATTGCCAGGTCTGATATCTCCTTACACTTGTTCTGCACCTGCCCATCTATGCAGGAAGGATTTAACTGACTAAAAGATTATCTGGGTGATTTTTGAGTTCTCAGAGACAAATATATCTAACTCAATGGTCAAGTATATGAAAAACTTCCAATAGCTTCAAAGGTCAAATTTGTTGGAAGTAAAGAATGCATTGTCATAAAATATCTTTGGTTTCCACTTTTTTTCTTAGCTCATAGTTATGTGTGCTTTCTTTCTAATTAGTAATCTCAATTAGATTCTTTCATTTTCTTGAAAACATATTTGTGTAGCTGCTGTCCCCTTTAATACAAAGGGGCATGTTTACTAAAGTGCGTTAGATGCTACTGTAGGACTAATGCAGAATTATCCCCCAGCAGTAGCAGCTAACAGACAAAAAGCAGATTTTGCAGGCACTTTTCTGAGACATCTGCCTTTCTTGCATGGAAGGGGGTTAGTGAGTGGGATTGGGGTCCTGGTGAATTCACTCTGGACAGGAAGATCAAGAGAGAGCCTCTGAAAGATTAAATAGCCTAGCCATACAGATCAGAAGGAGACTGAGTAGACAAGCCGATTGTCGGCAGCCATCGTGAGACAACTTTTCCATGCAATGGTTGCCAAAATTGGGCCCAATCGCAGCTGCAGATAACACCATCTCAAGAGAGCAGCTGTTGCCAGTCAGGAGCTGCCATCTACCCTGGAAGTGATAAGCCCTCCAGTCTGTGATCAGGCCTTGTCCCCGATCTGCCAAGTTTCTTGGTACCATGGATGTACATATACGCAGCACTGACAATGCAAAATAAAGGCACCTTCTCCCTGCTTCAGTGTTAATTCTCCTTCCCCCCAGACAGCTTCCAATCCCCATCAGGAACTGGCAAGTCCAAATATCCCAGCTAGTCAATCAGGTACACAGAACCCCTCCTCCTGATCCTTTAAATAACACAGGCAGCCATTCCCGACCACCTCACTCCCCATCCCCCACATTCAAAACTGTCAGTTTCGAATAGTCAATTGGCCTAAGGTAGATCCCCATCCCTCCCACCCCTACCCCCTCCAGCCAGTATGTTAGACAAACCCTGGTGGGGATGCACTTATTTTTTATTGTTGACGCCACAGATCTGTACATCTGCAGCACCAACAATATTGTCGCATCAGGGCAAGCCTAATCCCGGCATTGATGGGTGGTCAGGTAGCAATGAGGAACAGAGCTAGTGAGAGCTCTATGCACCCAATCGCTACCTGTCCTTCCTTTGGACATACCGTGGAGACCCCCAATACCTGCATCAGCAGGTAGCATGGGACCTTGCTACCTGCTGAGGTAGGCATTGTGGGCCTTCCCAGTAAGTCTAGTACCTCCACAGTACCTGAATGGGGAAAGCTGGGAATGTCCCCTGCAGATATCACAGGGGTTTGGGACGTACCACAAGCCTTTTGCAGCAATCACACTGCGATAGCTGCAAGAGGCTACCGTGGTTTCATAAACATGCCCCTAAGGGAGTTGATTTATGTCTGACAATGTTTGTCTTAAGTGGCGAATACCAGCATAAAGTTTTTCTAAATATATACAGTTATGATAGGGAATATTTGGTGCTGTTTAAAATACTCCACATGTTTGCAAAAACAAAAAGATGTTCAGAATGAGCAAAAGCTGGTGCATCTCTATTTTCCATTACTGGACTCCTCTACACTTTTTCTTCCTCCAAGGGGTGATCCACTGACCTAAATACATGGCATTTGTTTTTTTTTTTAACTTCACCAGATCCTCAGTCATGAATATTTTCTACTTCAGTGCAGGAATCAATCAAGTCAGTCTCCTCTTTGCTTGTGAACCTCCATGATTTTGTTTTGAAGTTAACGGAATAACAACTGAACTTGCAACTACCCCCTTACCCAAACTAGGATTAAATGTTAACATTTTAAATATATGTATATTTATTTATTTATTTACATTTCTTTTATACCGCGCTATTCGACATCAGTGCGGTTTACATAAAACATAAAACATACACGTTGCATATAATGAACTGTGTTTACAGGTAACAGGAAATAAAACTTGGTTAACTTGGGGTAACTATTTACATTGGATTTTCATATTATACAGGCTATACTCATGAGTGTCTTATAGGGTAGGTTTAGTCATAATATCTATCTTAAACTGTGGGTGATGCTACTGTATCTTCGTCTATCTTGTAGTACTGAAGGAATAGATAGTGTTTCACTGCCTTCCTAAATTGGACCAAGTCAGTGATTGCTCGAATGTTGGGTGGAAGAGAATTCCAGCTTCTCAGTGCACATAGTTTGAAAGCTCTGTTAACTGTAGCATGGGTGCAGTGGGTTATTTCTTTTGGGACTACTAATGTGTTGATAGCTGCCGATCTCCTGGACCTGTTGTCATAGTAAATGACACAAGGAAAAGGCTAGATTGGCCAAGCCAATCTGTCCATTTGCAATTCTTTTGCTTCAGATGAAGGAGCATAAATATTTCCATACTCAACCCACCATCAGTTTCCCATCCTTATGTCTTTTGCTTGACCTTTCAACCCCTTTCCTACCAGCCTAGGGTAAAGTACTAATCACTCCCATCTATACTGGTGGGGCACTTTAGGCCTTTGTCATCTTCCTTTATCGTTATTACAAGACCGACCTTAAATCCAACAACCGTCCCCTTTCTATATTTTATTATTGGGTTTTCCAGTCATCCGCACAGCTATTGAAACTAGCAAAGTTATTGTTAAACCATCTAATTCATCAAACCATTGAGATAAGAAGGATAATGATTCCAACCTTGGAAATGTATTGGTTAACAACCCTCTTCCTCCTCTCCATGTTGCTTTCTGCTATTTTAGTTTTCTAATGTGATTGAATCCAGCCCTGGTGAATTCACTCTGGACAGGAAGATCAAATAGATGTTCTAGCCATAGGGATTAGAAGGAGAATGATTCCAACCTCTAAATTGCACTAGAGAACAATTTTTTTTCCTCCTTACAACTATCCGTTGCTGTTTCTGTATCCTTTGAAGATTTTTCTTATCTCTCGGCAGAATCACTTTTGGATAGAAAATCAAAAGATGGCCTACTAGTAGGAGTCTTGAGTCACCATTAATGAGTGACAGCCAAAGGGACATTGAAAGGAATTTATTCCATCACTCCATGCATGCAGACTTGGATTGAGTCATTATTCATAGAATCTTATTAACTGGCTGAAAGTGAAGATGATCTGAAACATTTGCTTCTCACAATCAAAGAACATAGTCTCAAAATGGGCCTGCACCTTAATGTAAAGAAGACAAAGATCATGACAACTGGCATAATCAACAGGTTCATCGTTGAAGGAGAAGAAATTGAAATCGTGAACAACTTTAACCTACTTGGATCAACTATCAATAAAGAAGCAACAAGCAGTCAAGAAATCAGACGACGCATTGCTCTTGGCAGAATGGCTATGAAAGACCTAGATAAGATTCTCAAGAGCAGAGATGTCTCTCTCCATACAAAGATTCGACTTGTTCAAGCCATGGTATTTTCAATAACATCATATGGATGTGAAAGCTGGACAGTGAAAAAGACAGACTGGAAGAAAATTGATGCCTTTGAATTATGGTGCTGGCGGCGAATACTGTGTATACCATGGACTGCCCGAAGAACAAACCAGTCGGTACTAGAGGAGATCAAACCTAAGCTTTCTTTAGAAGCTCAGATGACAAGACTTCGACTTTCATACTTCGGACACATCATGCGAAGAGAGAGATCATTAGAGAAAGACATCATGCTTGGCAAGATAGAAGGTCAACGCAAAAGAGGAAGGCCAGCAATGAGATGGATCGCTACAATAACAGCAGCTACGGGTACCAGTCTGTCAACAATGAGCCGCCTGACTGAAGACCGAACACAATTTAGGATAGCTATCCAGAGGGTCGCCATGAGTCGACTCCGACTCGACGGCACTTAACAACAACAACCACTCCCAGGTTAATTTGGGGGGGGGAGGGGGAGGTGCTGGAAGCATGTACTGGCTCCCTATTCAAGCCAAAACAACATAGTAACATAGTAGATGACGGCAGATAAAGACCAGCATTGTCCATCTAGTCTGCCCAGCAAGATGGCAAGAGTAGGTGCAGGCCACCTCTCCCCATGGGTGAACCCACCACTCCATGTAGGACACCCCTATTTGAGTATTTAATGTATTATGTATTATTTAATGTATTATGTGGGTTTATTTCAGAAGCCCTATTTGTGTTTTGGACATCTGAAAATGGGCATGAAGATATCCAAAACATGCCCACAGGGCCATTTTAGAAGCCGGCTCTGGACATCTCCAGGGCTAGGACATTCAGGTCTGAACGGGGACGTGGAGTAGGCATGTCCAGAGCATGTCCCAGAACTTGAGTGTTGTAGTCCGATTTCAGAAATGCTCTGGATGTCCCGAGTCACATCCAAGCTTATTTCTGCTCCTGGTTCAAACAGACATTGGAAAAGTGCTCGTTTTGTCACAACAGACATCTGCAGGGTGTTGAGAAGGAGGTATGCTCATGTCCCATATATTGTCCATGCTGATAATGAATGCTGATGGGTAATGAGGGCTCATGTTTTCATTTTGCTGCATCAATGGACATCTGCTTATGCTTGTTTGCATGAGATGGACATCCCCTCTCCCCAGGCTGTACAAAGGGAGATGTCTCTGCGGCCACTGGCATAGACGACCACATCGCAGATGTCTATGTTGCCAAAATCACATAGAAGCACAGACATCTCTGCTCCAGATGTCCAGATTGCACTTGGACACTCTAAAATGCCATTTCACGTTTAGTTTTTAAAATCAGGTATGGATTAGCTCCCACCTACATGTATGATCAGTTGCAATTAAACCTGGCGGTAAGATCTACTATATCTGTGGGATCTAGAAATTTGTGATTTCCATACCCCAAAATTGTCACCAAGAGAAAACTTCAAAGAGATTATCTCTTATGGGGCCCACAACATTGGAATGAATTACCAGATGATATCAAAATCTTAATAAGTATGTTTGATTTTTAAAAAAATTAAAGACCTGTTTTTTTTTTTTTTTTATATATTTAAGATGAAACAGGGTGTTGAACTGTATGTGATGGGTAGTCTTTGGTAATATTCTTACTAATGTCAGCTGAATACTGGCATTGTTTTTCTCACCCGGTAGTATCAGGCTGCTAAACTTGACTTAGTGCTCCCAGAGAGGCATTGTAAAGGAGCTAGTGCTTACAATATGTGCAGACCATTTCCCCCAGTCCCCACTGCTTCCAAAGACTCCAGTTTGATCCCAGTAAACCTCTCAAAGTCACCACATAAAGCTTCTTCCCCACACTTTGAAGAGGTCTCCTTTATTCCTGACCACCCTCAAGAAGACTCTTGAGACCCCCAAAGGTACCTCAACTGCCCCCCCCCCCCCCCGGGCCTACCTGATGTAATTCCTGGTGGTCTAGGGTAAATGGGCAGGACCAATTCCCGAAAAACTTACAAAAATCAGAAACCATGCATGTTAATAACAAATAATAAAGTGGAACAAACATTTGGTTGGGTGAAGAAAACCCCTAGTAAAAGCTCTTAGTTTAGTAAAATATTAAATATCTCTGTAGAAATTGGGAAGAAGGGCCAATATCTGCAAAGCAGTGTGTATTAATGCCTGTAGTATGTGAAATACGATTCAGAATTTAGAGGCTTTAATGGAAGAGGCTGACTTGGATTTAGTGGCGGTCGTGGAGACATGGTTCATGGAAAACCATGACTAAGATGTAATTAAACCGGGCTATACTTTATTCTGGAAGGACAGTGTAGGAAGAAGGGGAGGAGTAGCACTATATCAAAAATAATGTTAAAGCTACAGAATTACAGGGCTTATGAGAGAAGGAGAAGACACTGTGGGTTAAACTGGAAAGAGGGAATGGAGTATCCATTTGCATTGGTGTTGTATATAGACCTACTTCACAGGGAGAAGAAATGGACAGAGATTTAATTGAAGATATTCATGGTATTGCTATGAAAGAAGAAGTGCCACTGATAGCTGATTTCAATATGCTGGGAATTGATTGAGATGTGGTGTAGTCTAGAAGTAAGGAGATCCTGGATTCTTTACAGGGAGAACTATTCCAGCATCTGGTAACAGAACCCACATGTGAGGGGGCCATACTGGACTTGGTGCTAAAGAACGGGGAGAGTGTTTCTGATGTTATAGTGGGCGATCATCTCAAATCCAGTGATCAGCAACTGCTGTGGTTCAGTATTGGGCAAGGGCTGAGATAGTTAATTCAAAAGTGAGGGTCCAATACGTTAGGAAAACTAACATTGTCAAAATGGGACAATAATTCAAGAAGTCATTAGCTGGATGGGAACAGCTGGAGGATGTGAAAAAGCAGTGGGCAAAGCTGAAAGGAGAAGGTACTTCAGGCCGGAGGGCCAGGGGTTCAAGTCCCACCTGGGGACAGCAATCTCAGGCCGGAGGGACTGGGATTTCTAGTCCTATAGGCACTCCTTGTGGTCTTGGGCAAGCCACTTAACCCTCCATTGCCCATGTTCCCTGTAAGTATTAACATATGTGTGTCATATCCCCTCGTGTTAAATGTATCCCCCAATTGACCACTTTGACCCGGTGAAAAGCGGAATATAAATACAGCTAAATAAATAAATTTTAAGGGCAACAAATCATTTTGTTAGAAAAGTAAACAAACGTAATAAAGAGATTCCTTCACAAAATACAAGAAATCACAGAAAGAGGAAGACAGGCATCAATATTTGTAAAAGCTAAGAGAAGCTAGGAAAGTAGTCTAGAAAACAAAGATATGAATGGAAGAAAAAAATAGTCAACATAGTAAAATGGGTGAACAAAACATTTTTCAGATTTTTCAGTGACAGGAGGAAGTGCAAAAGTGCAAGAGTGAAGGGGAATAATAGTTAGAGGCTGATAAGGATAAAGCGGAATTGCTTAAAAAATATTTCTGTCCTGTGTACTCAGATGAAGGGCCAGGAACAGGACCACAAAGGGAATATATTCAAAGCAGTTAAGCCAGATAAAAGGTCTGGTAACCAGCTAAATTGAGGTCAGCATGATATTCAATGGCACTAGAATGGTTAGTGCTGCTGGATATTCCTTCCTACCTGGTTTAAACATCCCAATGCTAACTTCATAACTAGCCACTAACTTGCTAATCTAAACAGGCTAAAGTTAGGAAACAAAAAGGCTGTCCTAACTTTAGATGGTTTAGCTATCTAGTCAGTGGCTGAATATCACTGCTGACCAGTTAGCTAAAATGCTAACTGGGCAGCCCAGATATTCAATCCGTGGCCCCGGCATTGAATATCAGAACATAATTTAAAGTGACAAAGGCCAGCGACTTTAACAGCATTAATTGTCTCAGTTGAATACACCCCCCTTAGAAAACACCTACAAATGAAACTTAGTATTCAGGCAAGATGGCCGACACGCGTTAGTTGCTGCTGGCTGTGTCTTTGGTGTATTTCCTTTATTTTTTTTTTTCAAATGCCGCGTAAATGGAAGGCCAAAAGCTGGACTTTACCTGTGGCTAAGTGACCTCTTGATGCTTTCTTGAGGCCCACTGGTGCAGTGGATGGTTCTGGTGCTTGGCTTGCTGGGGGCGTCGGGAGCAGAAGGAGGCTTGCCGCTCCCCTCTGAGCTTCAGATCATGCTCAGCCCGGAGACACGGACCCCTCCGATTCAGCCTGCAGTGCTCGCCGTGGGATCGGCGGAGATGGAACCTCATGGTATTGGGGAATCCACTGCCGCTGTGTCAATGTCTCCTGTAACGCCGAGCAGCTCCGCAGCAGTTGTTCTCTAGGCTGTGGAGCCTGCAGGTTTAGTGGAGAGCCCAGCTGCCATTGGAGCTTGTTTGACCGCAGAATCTGGAACCGACTCGGAGGTTTTTACTCTTGCATCTACTGCTATAACAGGTATTAATCCTGTGAAGTCTGTTCTTCTTCGCCCAGCAGCAGTAACATTGGACTCCCTTTGGGAAGGACTTCAGGCTTTGGAGCATTCTTTTTCATCTCAGTTTGGAGCTCTCCAGAGTACATTAGCCTTAATGATCCAGTCTGCTGATCATCAGAAGCAGGAGGTGGCCAGTATATTTGCTAAGGAGCCCAGTTGGAAGTTAAAGTGGAAGGTGCAGCAACCCTGTCAGGTACTGTTTCTAATGATCTATTTGCTATCCATGGAAAGATTGAGATGTTAGAGAACTCTATTCGGAAAAGGAATCTGTGCTTGCTGAATTTTCCTCGGTTTCCTGCTGTATTGCCAAAGGACTTGTTCAATACATATGCTACATCTATATTGAAACTCCCTTTGGAGTCTGTTCCTCCTTTGGCTAGGATTTATTATCTGCCAACTGCTAAGCGCAAGGCCCATGGAGTTTCTTCACCAGCACATTCTCCGCCATTGGACTCCTTGGATCTGTCTGGGTTCTTGGAAACAACAGATCCCGGGTTTATCCCAAGGGCCATTCTGCTTCTTACTGTGGCACTGGAGCCAGATCGTGATCTGCTTTTGAGACTGTATTTCAAGGCTAGAAATTAGCTCTTTATGGGGGGGGGGACAATAAGGATGTTTCTGGATGTCTCTAAAGCCACTGAGAAGCGTAAGCAGCAGTTTCTTTTACTAAGGCCTCGAGTTTTGCAGCTGGGTGGATTGTTTGTTCTACGCTATCCGTGTAGATGTCTAATTAAATATCATGGTGTTAGTTATACCTTCTTTGAGCCGGCACATTTACAGTAACTCAGTTTGTTACTAGCAGGGATGTATCTTCAACCTAGCAGTTGGGCTGTTTCACTTTCCTCCCCTTGTGTTTGGGGGGGGGGGGGAGCGGATTTAGGTCTGTGTATAATTAATTCTGCACCAGGGTTTGTGTCTATTTCTTTAAACTTTTGCTTTTGAATTAACTCTTGCCTTGCATCTTATTTGTGGGCTAGTGAATCTTAATATTGTTTGGATTCAGTGTTAAGATAGGGGAGGTTTTCTTCCCTATTCTTTGTATTTCTTTTTTCTTGTACTGCATTCTTTACTGTAACAAGTGTTTTTCTTGTGTAAAATTTGAAATTACATAAATAAATAATATTTAAAAAAAAGAAAAAAAAGAAAACACCTACAAATAAGAACAGAAGTGAGGTAGATCTTGAATGATTTTCAGAGAACTGGGTTCATGAGGTGCTAGCTAAGCTAAAGGTAGACAAAGCAATGGTCCCAGATGGGGTACATCCGAGAGTATTGAAGGGACTTAGGGAAGTTCTGGGAGCTCAACTGGCTGACTCATAGACAGCGGAAAGGGGTTGGTCACAGGGGCCATGGTTCCACCAATATTTTGCCCAACACAGCCTCAGGAATAAAGAGCATGGGAGCAGGGCTTGAGATTGTTTTGTTTGACCCCTCCAAACTAAAAAGGAGTTCTGCTGCCCCTGGGCTGACCTTTTCAATGCTTTTTTAGAATTGTGAGTGGTCTCAGCAGACTAAAGAAGGACACATGTGATCCTCTGCATAAAAGCGGAAGTAAGGATAATATTGGACCTCTGGGTCAGTTAGTATGACCTTTGTGGTAAGTAAATTATTGGAAATGCTAAAACAAACATAAGAACATAAGATATGCCATACTGGGTCAGACCAAGGTCCATCAAGCCCAGTATCCTGTTTCCAACATACGTACCTAGCAGTTTCCCCAAAAGACACAGGTTCCACAATGCTTGTACTGGGTCAAGCATTGATATCCTGGGTCCCTTCTTAATAATGGTGTATGGACCTTTCCTCCAGGAACTTGTCCAAACCTTTTTTAAACCCAGCTACACTAACAGCCTTTACTATATCCTCCGGTAACAAATTCCAGCATTTGATTACACGTTGAGTGAAAAAATATTTTATTTTATTAGTCTTAAATAGTTTACCCTGTTGCTTCATTGCATGTCCTCTAGTCTTTCTATATTCTGATAATGTAAACAATCGATCTACATTTACCCGTTCCACTCCGTTCATTAATTTATAAACTTCTATCATATCTCCCCTCAGCCGTCTCTTTTCCAGGTTAAAGAGCCCTAACCTTTTTAGCCTTTCTTCATAGGAGTATCCTTCCATCCCCTTTACCATTTTGGTGGCTCTTCTCTGAACCTTTTCTAATATCGCTATATCCTTTTTAAGATACGACGACCAAAATTGCACACAATATTCAAGGTGCGGTCTCACTATGGAACGATATAGAGGCATTATAATATCTTTTGTTTTATTTTCCATTCCTTTCCTTATGATACATAGCATTCTATTTGCTCTCTTGGCCGCCACTGCACACTGGGCAGAGGGTTTTAACATGTTATCCACAATGACGCCTAAATCGTTTTCCTGGGTGGTGGTTCCTAATGTGGAACCTTGCATCGTGTAACCATAGTTTGGGTTGTTCCTCCGTAAGTGCATAACTTTGCACTTGTCCATGTTAAATTTCATCTGCCATTTTGATGCCCAGTCTTCCATTTTATCAAGATCCTCTTGCAATTTTCCACAATCCTCTTGGGTTTTAACAACTTTAAATAGTTTTGTGTCATTTGCAAATTTGATAACCTCACTCGTTATTCCACTTTCCAGGTCATTTTTGAATATGTCAAAAATCAGCAGACCCAGCACAGTTCCATGGGGTACACCACTATTCACCTTTCTCCATTGGGAAAATTGGTCATTTAGCCCTAACCTCTGCTTTCTATCTTTTAACCAGTTCCTGATCCACAGTAGTCCACTGCCTCCTATCCCATGACTCTTTAGTTTTGCCAAATGTCTCTGATGAGGGATCTTGTCAAAGGTTTTCTGAAAGTCCAGATATACTATATCAACTGACTCACCTTTGTCCACCTGTTTATTCACACCTTCAAAAAAACATAATAGATTAGTAAGACAAGATCTTCCTTGTCTAAAGCCATGTTGGCTGTCTCCCATTAGGCCATGACTATCTACATGCTGAATAATTTTATTCTTTATGATGATATCTACCATTTTTCCCGGTAATGACATCAGGTTCACCAGTCTGTAGTTTCCTCGATCACCCCTGGAACCCTTTATAAAAATTGGTTTTATATTGGCGATCCTCCAGTCTTCAGGCATTAGAAATGATTTTAATGATAGTTCACAGATAGCAGGTCTGCAATCTCATATTTCAGTTCTTTCAACACCCTTGGATGTATACCATCCGGCCCAGGTGATTTGCTACTCTTCAGTTTATCTAATAGTTGTAGTACATCTTCCCGATGTATCGATATTCCTTCAATTCTTCCGCACCTTTAAATACCACTTCAGTCATGGGTAACATCCCTACATCTTCCTCAGTAAAGACCGAAGCAAAGAATTCATTCAGTTTCTCCGCTATCGCCTTGTCGCCTCTTAGTGCCCCTTTAACCCCTCTGTCATCTAATGGACCAACTGACTCTCTCACAGGTTTTTTGCTACAAATGTACTTGAAAAAGTCTTTATTTCACGTTTTTGCTTCTGCAGCAAGCTTCTTCTCAAATTCTCCCTTTGCCTGCCTTATCAATTCCTTGCATTTGACTTGCCAGTGCTTGTGCTGTTTCCAGGTTTCGTCGTTTGGCTCTTTTTTTCCATTTCCTGAAAGATGCTTTTTTGGCAACAACAGCCTCTCTGACCTCACATTTAAACCATGCTGGCAGTTTTTTTGACTTCCTTCCACTTTTCTTAAAGCGTGGAATACAGCTGGTCTGGGCTTCCAAGATAGTATTTTTCAACAGCATCCAAACAATAGTAGGAATGTGCTTTTGTTTCACATACAATCGGTGATGCGAGCGCAATGGGACATGACGTAAATTTACATAGTTTGCCTTTTTGTGCCAGTGGTGCAAAATATTGTATAATAGTACACACTTTTGAGCAGTGGTATGCACTATTTAGCAATAGTATACACTATTATAGAAGAGTGCACACTATTACAATACAAGACAAAAAACAATACAAGACAAAAAAAAACAAAAAATCAAAACAAAATGATACAAAATGAAATTTTCTGGCCTGCACATTCCTAGAGGATAGTGAGGTTTCTGGAAACTGCATATGAGGGAGCATGGTTTACTAAAGGCAGGTCTTGTCAGACAAATCTGATTAATTTCTCTGATTGGGAGACTAGAGTTGGACCTAGGGAGATCCCTAGATGTGGTGTACATAGACATCAGTAAAGTGTTTGACACTGTCCCATACAGGCTTAAGAGAAGACTTAAAAATAGATTGAGCACCCTAGGCATGGATTCTAAAGCGACTGACTGGATTAGAAATTGGTTAAGTTGGAGGCGACAAAGGATACAGGTAAATGGAGCTCACTCTGAGGGGAAGGATGTTACCAGTGGTGTGCCACGGGGATCTGTCCTTGGTCCGATTCCTTTTAACATTTTGTTAGTGATATTGTGTAAGGGCTGTCAGGTGAGGTTTGCCTCTCTGTGGATGATAACCAAATCTGCAATAGAGTAGATACCCAGGAAGGAGTAGATAACATCAGGAGGGATTTATTGAAGCTTGAAGAATGGGTCAAGAATTTTGTAGCTGAAATTTAATGCTAAAAAATGCAGGGTTATGCATTTGGATTGCAAAATTCCAAGGGAGTTGTACAGTATAGGGGTGAAGTACTTTTGTCCATGAAAGAAAAGCGAGACCTGGACATGATTGTTTTTGATGATCTTAAAGTAGCTAAACAGGTAGAAAAGGTGATGGTGAAAGCCAGAAGGATGCTTGGATGCATAGGGAGAGGAATGGCCATCAAGAAGAAGGAGGTGATAGTGTCTCTGTTAAAGTCTTTGGTGAGATTTAATTTACAGTATTATGGAAGTCACACCTTCAAAAGGATTTAAACAGGATAGAGTCAGTGCAGAGGGTGGCTACCAAAATTGATCAGTGGGCTTCGTTTTAAGGCATATGGGGACACACTTAAAATTCCCTGTATGCATACTTTGGAAGAAAGGCAGAAGAGGAGAGATATGATAAAGATTTTTAAATACTTTCATGACATAAATTGACAGGCGGAGAGCCTCTTTCTGTTGAAAGAAAGCTCTGCAAGAAGGGGGCAGAGGATGAAGGAGAAAGGGGATAAACACTGGAGTAATTTGCAGAAATATTTCTTTATGGAAAGAGTAGTAGATGCACATAGTCTCCCAGTGGAAGTAGTAGAAATGAGGACCGTATCTGAATCAAGAAATCGTGGGACAAATACAGACGATCTCTTAAAGACACAAAAAAGGGACTGCAGTGATTGGTATGGAAGGGCAGACTGGATAGGCCATATAGTCTTTATCAGCTGTCACGTTTCTATATTAAGAGAAGTCATATGAATCCGTTTAAAGTGGGGGGGCGGCCCTTTCAATACCTTCAACAGCAGTGAAAGACTCCAATGGAGAACTACTGGATGCATTGTAGGACAAATCTGTTAAACTCCCCTATGGAAAAGAGAAACATCAGGGTGCACTGCCAAAGACAAGCCCTGAATACATCCCTGGCCACCTGCCAGGGCCTCTACCTGAAATTTAAGAGAGTTCGGGGCCAACCCCTGGACAAGCCTGCCTTCAAGAAGGATAAAATGGAACTTATATCTGTTTGGCCAGCCATCAGGGCTTGAGAAGGAACACCATCACTCAAAACTCCTCCAAATCATCATATAGGCTAGAGAGGTCAAGGCCCTATGGGCCTTAAAAAGCATATTAACTTCCATATCATCTGCTCAGCCCCCCACAAATACCTCACACTCTCCTCTGCAAGGGTCACCTGCCTTGCAGCCAGAGCAATTATGGAAGATGCAGAGGAGGCTCCAGAATCAGTATTGGGTCCTGATGGTGCCATAAAATGTGTGTTTCTGATATCCTATCACACAGGAGTAAAAGGAATCGGCCATGGAACTGACTCTGCCTGTGTCCTGACCAGAAATGGTAGCATCTGAAAGGCCGATCGGGTAAACCCAATCTGACCTTCCCCATACATCCATACAGGACTGGAAGGCCTACTTACGAATGAAAGCCTATGCTCTTTTTTATAAATTTCAATCTGCTATATACTAGCAGACAAGATACAGCTCAATGGACTTAAAAATAAAATACAGAAAAATTACAGAAAAGTTTAAACATCAAGTTGCATGAAGATAAGGCACAGCAAGAGAGAAAGGGGGCCTGGGTCCAGCTTATGAACCCCACTCAGAGGACCCTTGGGTCTTCCTTCCCCTCTTTGGCCCACCAGAGGAAACCCTGGGAAACAGTGCTGGGCACATGGCAGTTGTCAGCTCCATGAGCATGACCTATATAATATGAAAATCCGATGTAAATAGTTACCCCAAGTTAACCAAGTTTTATCTCCTGTTACCTGTAAACACAGTTCATTATATGCAACGTGTATGTTTTATGTTCTGTATAAACCGCACTGATGTCGACTAGTGCAGTATAAAAGAAATGTAAATAAATAAATAAATAAGAGACAAGGATTTAGCCACATTCTGAGCAATGCTGGGCCCTACTTGACAATCACGATGACCACAGCACTGTAGTGCGGGTCAGGAAAATCAAGCCTATCTGCACTGCTGCACCAGTCCACACACAACTTGCCACCTGCTGGAGGCAGATAATTACTGGCTTCAATCAGTGCTGCACCAGTGGATACACCAGAGAAGAGATTTAAGCAGAGGGTGTCATACTTGTTCCACTTGGGTGTCTGAGACTGCAAGGAATAAGAATATTTCTTGGGAAGACCAGCAAGGAGTCTATGACAATAATCTTTGCAATTTTTCGGGTCATATCACTTCTTACTAAGAGGAGCCGATGTTTCGGCCATCATGCTATGACTTTCTTCAGGGTGAAGTTGGACTGGCGATAGGGGGTGGCAAACAGGGCAATTGCTCTTGGCCCCTATGCCACAAGGGGTCCCAAATCTGCCTCAAACTGAAGGAGACATAGCCTGCACGCTGGCTTCGGGGTTCCCTTCACCAGTTTCTGCCCTGGGCCCTTGCATGTCTAACACTAGGCCTGGATAGTTATGCAGTGGATGTTTGTTCTTATATATTGTAGTTCTCTAACCAGATTGGTGTGCTTGAGGCGGGGAATTCAAATTTTGGCAGGAAAGTTCATTGAAGAAAAGGTGGTTAATTTGATTTTGCTGGGAAAGTTCATTAGAAAAGGCAGGAAATTTGAATTTTGGTGGGAAAGTACTTTATAGAGAAGGCTTGATTCTGGAGGCAGAGAATTTTGCAATTTAGCAGGATGATTTATTGTTGCAATCTCAAATGTGAAAAAGAAACTGTTGGTCTTGGGCACCAGTCCTTGTATCACGTGGAAGCCTACAGCAGATTTCTATGTGTTACTGAGTTTATACTATCTTTTGAGCTCTTGTAGCCTTTCTGCTATGGTGCAGTTGGTTTCGTTAATACGATGATTGGCTGCAGCTGCATGGAATTTCATAGACTCCAGCAGATTGGAGCAGGGGAAAGTGATCCTTCACTCATGTGAGTGAGGATGCCAGCTTCTGTGGTGCTCTATACACTGTTGTGATGTTATTCTTTTTAAGCAGTTTAACTATGCAAGCTGCTTACTCCTTGGACATAGGAAGCACCACAAATCTTTGTTCTGTCATGGGGTTGTCATCCAGCGGCTGTTGGTGGTTGCTGTTCTTGTGGATTAGTTTGTCTAAAAGTTTTAAAGCTGGAGAGATGGTCATTTTGCTGAAAACGTGTCCCATAAGGTGTTCCTTTCTTTCTGGAAACTGTCCAAGTTGCAGACTCTTAGTGTCCTGTTTGCTAGTGTGCACAGGATAACTCTTTTTCTGGATGGATGATGGTCGGACTCCACATGTAGATAATAGTTGGTA
Organism: Ichthyophis bannanicus; assembly: GCA_033557465.1. Classification (NCBI taxonomy): domain Eukaryota; kingdom Metazoa; phylum Chordata; class Amphibia; order Gymnophiona; family Ichthyophiidae; genus Ichthyophis; species Ichthyophis bannanicus. The sequence goes on from CM066034.1 coordinate 951,150,927, forward strand.
TGGATGGGTTTCCTGTAAACAGTATTGCTCAGGGTTCCATTTGTCCATTTGTTGATCATCATATCAAGAAAGGGGAGACATCCGTTGATCTCGGTCTTCATAGTGAACTTTATATTGGGGGAGTTGCCCTTCAGAAGGTTCAGAAAATCATTGAGATTTTTCCATCCCCACTGAGCCAAATGACGAATATGTCAGCTACATAGCACACCCAAAGTTTAGGTTTGGGCTTGGCGGAAAATTGTAAAGATCATGATACTAGCTGCAGAGCCTAAAAGGACATGACAGTCATCCAAGTACCAGATCTATAGTTCTTAAATAATTCTTGTCCAAAAAACAGTAATCACAGAGAGAGAGCAGAGAAGAACCACAGTCCTTCCAGAGGAATCTTCTCTGTGAGGTGTGCTGTTTGCAGAATTTGGTTTTCCAAAAAGCGATAATTGAACATAGGAATGTGAAGCATGAAGTGCAAATGGCTGCCATTTCTGGTCTCATGGAAAGTTTTTGAGTCAAGCTTAAATCCCGATCTCTGACCTGGTTAGCCTTTGTCTATGTTTATCTCCCTCCTTCCTTTTCTATTTTTGTTAGCAGAACATTTCTGGAATTGCAACCAAGGCCTTCCTTCCCTCATCTAGCCCCTTGTCCTCTCATCTTGTCTCATTTTCACCCCTGATTTGTTTTCAATTTTAATTATATTTTGTTATTGTTGCCCGCCTAGCAGCCTTTGGCCTTAGGTGTATATCAAATAAACACTAACTGTAACTGTAACCCCCAGCTGAAAGAACAAACATCACTCCCAGTATGTATCCTCTCCAAGATAGGCAACATCTCAGCCTTTCCAATATACAAACTATCAGTTTTTGTTGCATTTTATGCTAACATGTTGGACATCTAGGGGTATGTTTACTAAACCATATTAGCTGTTAATGCAGTAGATAGACTGTGCTATCATGCCGCATTAATAGCTATCACAGGTGAAATGCACATAGCGCAGTGATCTTCTACGCTATCTGTATTTTACATGTTAGATGAGGGGCAAGGAGAAGGCAGGATGACAGGAGGCAGCCAGTCTGCAAGCAATTGCTGAGCACTGGCTGTCAAAATTGTAGCGCATCTCAAGAAGTGGTATTAAGTGCAGCCGAGCTATAGCAATTGCTGCTACATGGCTGCTGCCAATCACCAGTAGCAGCAGAGGCGTCATCGACCCACCCGCAGCCCTCGTTCAACCTCCCCAAGTCAAGAACAATTCCAGTGCCAAGGATAGAATGATCTGTGACACCCACAAGGTGTCCCTTTACCCCCCCCCCCTCAGTACCCCCCCCCACAGGTGTCTGGATGTCATCCCCCCCCCCCCCCCAGTCCAGCAGTGATCTTCAAGGCTGGCCAGCTGGGCTCCAACCCCCCCCCCCAAAGCCCCCCCAAATCCTTACCAGGGCCTCCCTTATGATCCAGCGGTGTTCATGGCAGGAATGGTCCCCCTCCACTCCTGCCCCATCTCCAGTGCTGTCCAATATGATGCTGGTCTCCTGGTGCTGCCACCTAGTGGTAAGACATCAGTGTTTTGTGGAAACATTGGTTCAGGGTGGTAAAATCTATATTAAATGTGTAATACTGCAGCACTATCGCTCCACTGCAACAACATGGGCAAAAGATTTCCATGTGCTCTTGAAAGATAAGAGTATGCTAGTCTGTTGGCCTAACTAAGGGATCTGTTTACTAAGCAGTGCTAGCAGCTTCCATGTGAAATCGGAGTGTGACCCCACTGAATAAAACGGGGCCGTGGCTCTGATTTCGCATGGAAGCCGCTAGCGCCACTTAGTAAACAGACCCCTAAGTTTTCCTCAAGTGAACTCTATGCAACAGCTCACTGAGGATCTGGTTGTTCTATGGGGTTCTGTTTTTTCTATACAGGAGAGAGTAGGCCGGTAGGAGGACTGAATAGATATTTTCTGTAAAGATTCTCTGACCATGAAGACTCAGTTGGAACACTTGGAAAAATTCTCTCGGTATCAGAATTTGAGACTTATAAACTTTCTCAAGTCTGTGCATGTTAATGCTAAGGTGATGATTTTTTTTTTTTTGTGCCATCAAATCAGTGTTGACTCCTGGTGACCCAGCTGCTTCAGGGTTTTCTTGGCAATGTATCACCGGAAGTAGTTTGCCAGGCCTTTTCTTCTGAGGCAATGGAGAGTAAAATAACTTACCCAAGGTCATAAGGAGTGTCAGTGGGAATCAAACCCTTGATCTTCTGGGTACTAGGCAGTTGCTTGGAGGCTCCTATAGAGTCCCACCCTCCCATATTCAAATTATATTATATTTCTGTGGGTCATTGGTCTTCTGGCTCTGATGTTATTCCAGGAGTCCAGCAGATAAATACCCTGGACATCGCGGCGATTTTAGAGGTATCCTTGGATGACGCTGCATACTAGCCACACTGTCGTGAGACTCAGAAAATAAGGTGTGAATTCCTTCTTTTGTTTCCAGGAGTCCAACAGCTGGAGGTTCAATTCTATTTTAAATTTCTCTGTAAGGGGGTTATTCTGAGCCACGAATAGTGGGGATGGCTTCTCTTGCCCCCCGAATAACTTCCCCGCTGGTTGTGCATGGAGGTTAGACGGGGGTGGGGAATAGGTGGCCCGGGGGTGGAGTCTGAGTGGGAGGTGGGTGGTTGCCAGCCCTGAACGTATAGGGCTGATTCTAATGTCCACCCTGTACTTTCAGGGCCGGCGACATGTTCGTAGAAGTTATTCCACTTCTGAGGTGGAATAACTTCCCTGGAAGTGTTTTTTTTAATTGCTCGGGGCGCAGATGGGGCTGGGGGAGCCAGGGGACATTCCCCGCAGCCCGACCCTGTCCTTTGGAGGCCAGATTGAGGGTCAGGCTGTGGGAAATAAACCCCTTTTTTCAGACGGCCGGCAATGCGGCTTTTAAATGGAGCCGCGGTGCTATGGCAACATGATGCCACGGCACCACGGCTCCATTTAAAAGCCCTGACTGAGTTAGCCGGGGACAGTCCTGCACATGCAGGCCGGACAGAATCACAGTCCCGGCCTGCACTTGCAGGATTGTTCGCTAGATGTGCTCTGCGTGATCAGAATCGCAATCCCCTCTGTAAGTCCGGTTCAGACCGGACGTACAGAGGAGATCTATGTCCAGAACAGAATCGGGCCCAAAGAGTACTGTTAAGTTGCAGTTTGGCCCAGCTCTCAGCATTCCTGAGTGCCCAGAGAGCCACTATCATTGATGAAGCCACTGCTGCTGAAGGATAAGAGTATGCTAGTCTGCTGGCCAAAGTAAGTTTTCCTTTGATATTAATATTACTGTTTTTCCTTTTGGTGCCTCTCTCCCTTATAGTGGGCTGGTGTAGAAGGTCGTTTTTATTTTTATTGCCTTGCTATTATCCGTCTTGTGATGGAACTTCTTTATGAATTTTGTATTTTTCTATAGGTCCTTTTCTTTTCCTCACCCATGTATTATGTATGCTTGGTTGTTATTTTAAAATTCAGAAATATAAAATTAAAAAAAAGAAAATCAGCTCAGTGCACTGGAAGAATCTGATGCCATTAATACATTCCTTTACTCTTTTGAGGGACTATATACTCGCAGTCCCCCAAAAAAAGCATATCAGAGGAAAAAACAGACCACAAAATACAATGGTAGTATGATGGGGAAGGGGAAGGGGGAAGGAGAAGTGGGGGGGGGGGCTAAGATAAAAAAAAGTCTGCTATTCTGGTAGAGTGTTAAATAAATCTGTTCCTTTTGTGTCAGTTCCAGAGTGATTCTTTGAAATATTTTATGTTCCTGAGTTTCCTTTTTAATATCCTGTTTATAATCTCCCTGATCTATGTGTGATGACTCCAAACATCTCTGCTGATAGACTATTCCAAACAACGATTAACTTCTAAACAAAACAGTATGAACTACACCACAAAAATAGCATCAAAGCAGAGCAACTTATCTCTTTATCACTTTAAGTAGATCTCATTTTGCTCATGTGTTGCACAATATACGCACTCCGGTACTATTATGTTTGAAAAAGTTGCATATCAAAATAATTTGTTTGTCATAAAGTTTGTGTAAGCCATTATCACTTTGTAGTAACTCAGATGACATAGCTATTTCAAGAGTTTAAAAAATATATACACTCAACAGTTCATTTTGCTTTAATTACATTTGGTATTGTTTCCATCTAAATTACAGTAATTATATGCAAAGATCTCCTTTGAAATCTTTTAATTAAAGTGGCTGTCCCAACATAGCATGCATTTTGCATGTTAATGTACTCTTCTGTTTCCGAAAACAGTTTGACTAATTATAGTTGCTGGGAAAGAAATTCAGTGATATAATTTTCATAAATGCTTATTGTTCATGCCAGCTTTTCACTGGTGAGAGTTCAGCAATACTCTCTCTCTGGTTTGTAAAGCTATGCTGTAAATACAAGAACTGTAGATAACTTTCCATTTCATGTATAAGCTGTTCAGAAGTAGATAAGAAACATTATAGTTCAATAAAAATGTGTTGTTAGAATATAGAGGGGTGTGTTTATTCGAGTGTGCTAATGACTGGCATGATGTTTAGTGCATGTTAAATAGCACAGGACCTGGGTAACTGTTACTGCATACCAGTGGCAAAAGTTCTAGTAGGAGGCTCCCAAGCAAAATTTTGCTAAGGGCATCCCCTATTTTGTTCTCCCATGGTGCTCCTCCACTCCTGCAGTGGCATGACACACTCTTCCCCGCGCTCCCGGTCCAAAGTTTCATGGTAAGACTGTTATCGCAAGACTTCGACCCGTGAGCTAGCACCTGGGCCCGGAATGGAGTTAGTACGGCAAACAAATTAAGTTTGCCACACTGCCATGTGGGCCCCCTTCCTGGATACAGTATATTTTGCCTCCCGATTTGCAATTTGTGATAGTACTGCCATCATGTGAGAGGCTAAGCTGTTGAGAGATGGCAATAGAAAAGACGGGGCTCGCATATGCTTATGACATTAATAAATGCTATCTGCCACAGGACCAAGTTTATTCCTGTGAGTCCTGTGACAATGTGCATTAAGGCGGTACGTTTGTAAAGTCAGTTTTCTGCATATGTGGATACATAAGCACGTAAATGACTTCATTTGGCATGAAGGCACATACTTTGTTATTAAGCCTAGCCAAGGACATGGGCAGAGTTCCAAATATGTGCATAGATTATAAAATGTCTTAATTCACATGCACACATGCAGACATTTACAACTGCTCACTCCTACATTCAAGTAGGTGCCTACATATCGTCTACATAGGTGCCTTGTTATAAAATTACCCTCCAATGCTGTGAGCACACTAGCCATTAGTAGATGCTCCTCTTCATGTGTTGAGTATTGAGCTTCCATTGCACTGCATGAAGTTGTCTCTATAAGCCTTGATATCATAATTATTACTTTATTTAGAGCTGAATGCAGTGTGTTATGTGAGGTGGGTGCCGATACTAGATGATGACTGTCAGGCTAGTACATAAGAAAATAAGAACAAGAGATGCCATACTGGGTCAGACCAAGGGTCCATCAAGTTCAGTATCTGGTTTCCAACCGTGGCCAATCCAGGTCACAAATACCTGGCAGGTTTCCAAAAGGTACACATATTCCATGCTGTTTGTCCAGTGAGTAAGCAGTGGAATTTTCCTCTAGAAACTTGTCAAAACCTCTTTTAAATGCAGCTACACTAACAGCTTTTACTACATTCTCTGGTAATGAATTCCAGAGTTTGATTATGCATTGAATAAAAAATGATTTTCTCCAATTAGTCTTAAATGCGCTACATGTATTTTCATTGCATGTCCCCTAATCTTTCTACTTTTTGAAGTGGTAAAACAATCAATTTATATTTACCCATTCTACTCCATTTTCTATTTTATAGACCTTTAGCAATCATTGTCTATTAAAGTTGATGCTGCATGTTCCCTGGGATGTGGGTGTTTCTACTGAATTTTGACTATGATGTTGGAATCTAGTAGATAGTAAGACTCTCATTGGGTGCTGACTGTATTGCCACTGCTAATATTGTGTTACTGCTGGCTATAATACTGAATCTAACACTAGGGTTGTGATCAGAATTTCTGTTGATTATTGATTGTGTACTCTGCACCTCCCCTCACCGGTAACAGCACCTGGGCTCTCGGGTAATGGATTTCCACACCCAGAACAATGAGAAGGAAGCAAGTACGGTTAATAATACAAAACACAACACACACTTGTATTATAAAAACCACCAAAGCTTTGGGAGAGAAAACAAAGTTTGCACCTTGTCTCCCTGATAACACAGACTTTGGCTATTTTATTTATAGGTCAAAATTCCATTACATAACACAATTTTCACCTTATTGTTCTACGTCAAGCATCGCGTATATTCATAATGTGCATCTCTATGTCTCTATGTCATAGGTCAGATCTTATTAGCATAGGTCATCATGAGGAGACATACATGTATTCCTAGACATAACTTCTTAAGATTGAAGAGGCAGTTTCTCCCTATCTGTTTCATAACAAACTTAGTTTTTCTGTTATGTGAAAGTTCAGTCTAGTTATTTCAGTAGAGTCTTTCAAGGTTGTTAGCTGAGCAATAGGCCCTGGAATGTCTGAGCTGCTGAATCTGTGGTGTTAACTCTTTCTGAGGGCTTTCAGTAATCTAATGTTATTAACTACCCTCACAGTGTACACAGCCCTGTACAGACAAGCTTCCTTTCAATTATTAGAGGAGTATTGGGGACAATTTTGATTTATTTGTTTCATTTGTTGGAGTGTGTTTCATTTTTAGCTATGCTTTTGCTAAAAGCGGTAGCCTTTATTAAAGGGTATTCATCCGTCAGTTTGTCCATTCGTCGATTCACTTGCACCAGCACACTTATGTCAGACTTCGGTAAAACAGAGTAGACGAACAGTTGTAGAAAAGAGCCTGTGGGAGACCAGAGGTCCCATCGGCAGAAAAATCATGTGATTTGGGTCGGGGTCTGAACGTCAGGGTGGCATTCAGGAGGGAGAATTGATGTTGGATGGAGTGTCAGAGGGATCTGATCCTGGCGGGAGCTGGATGTCACGTGGGATTGAACCGATGGGGGTGGGAAATTTGTACTGCTGCTGGTAGGGGATCAGGCTGCTTGGATATCTGATGCAACAATTTAAAAAAGTGTACTTACACATACTTTGGGGATGAACAGACACCTTTTTTCCCCACATGGATCTTTTTTTTAAATTTCTGCTCCCATTAAACATGGTAAGACATTGATATGCAGTCTTCCCTGTTATTTTAAGTATTTTGTAAAATCCAGTTACAATTTTCCATGTCTTGACCTGTACATCTTAATTCCCTTTTCACAACCTATCTAAAATAAGTCCATATTTTTATATGTTGTAAATTTGCCATCCCATATTGGGCTTAAAACTGATAAAACCCAATAATAACTAGGGGAAGTGCATTTGTTTGAAACAAAATGATTGGAAACATAACACAAAAAAACCCCTGAAAATCATTTTTCCCCACTTTTGTCACTAAGACCAGGCTGGACTCAAATCAGTGACTTCTGGGTTGAAAAGTAGGCATTTTGCAGATACACCACACGTCTCCATGGAGGATGGCTCTAACTAGACTGCTCTTAACCCTGCTGATTTTCTTTCTTCCTATTCCCTGTGTTCTTGTGCCAGAAATTCTGTGCAACTATGTCTACATATGCTATCAGACATTAATCAAGCTTTATCCAGATCCTGGTAGTCCAATTAGTGATGAAAAGGGCTTTTTTTAAACTGGTACATAGCACTGGCACATTTGTTATTGGCTTCCCAAATGCCTTGTGGTTCCCTTGAGTTGATACTTGCAGCATTTTGCTTAAACATGCGCAACTGCAAACAAGCTGCAAGATGTGCCCTCTGTACCTGTGCCTGCTGAGGTATCTCTGCTTCTTGTGCTGTAAAATGGAGCTGTTTCTGTGTCAGTCTTTGCTCATGCCTCTTTTGCTCCCCCTCCTCTTCCCTGAAAAACAAGGCTTAGGTTACGTCTTGACATCTGGGGAGCTTCCATTCCCTCTGCAATATGAACAGCATTCAAGAGCCCATGTGGGAAGATCTGTGACTAGGGTATAACCTTTGCTAATGGTGCTGCTCCTAAACTAGTGCTAAAATCATGGGGGAGAATTTCAGGTCATCAGAGGCTGAAAAACAGCATAATTGGAGGAGATGTGCTGGAGACATGATAAGTGAGATATGGAACAACAGAAGTTAAACAACCATCTTCCTGTTTGAAGATTAAGGGGGGTGGGGGGGGAGGAACATCAGCTGAGTCTATGAAGACGAAGGGAAGGGAGGCAAAATGCTAGGATGATCAACAAGGATCTGCATTAGGCTTGCTAAAGTCTCTGATAGTATATTAGACATGGTTTCATAGAATTTATGGTGAAAAATCTTTGGAATAAATCTCTATAGCAGGAATCAGTGGATTCATAAGGCAAAACATCCATTTAGCATTTTCCATAGAGCTGCAGATCAAACAAACTTTCAGCCAGTTAGAAATCAGCTAGAATCAATCCCCAGGGACACTTGTGGCTTATGTGCAAGATTCCTGCTTTCCAAACACAGTCAATGGTTTGAAGGCCAGCCACTGCCTGTGAGGTAAAAAAAGCCAACAGGGTTATTATTTGCCTGAAACCTCTTGTAATTTTTCAGCTATGTTTTTTTGTTGTTGTTGTTTAGACCTCCTTAATAAAAACAATTGCCCTGAAATGAAAATTTATAAAAATAAAACAAAACAAAATGAAAATGTATTGAAACTAAATTTAAAAAAAAATCTGCAAACAAATGTTTTGCCTGCACACTCCTAATAATAACCTTGATGAATTCCAGTAATTGAATAAGATCTGATAAAAAACCCAAAATAATATATTCCTCCAAGCTGACATCAACATCAATTATTTGAAGCAAAAGCATTGTGATTGCTGTGTTATTGGACTGTTCTTGTTTTTGTTTTTTTTGTTTTTTTATGCAATTTTTACAAATTAAACAAGAAAATCTTGTACAGAAAAGGCCTGAGTATTAAGTAATACAATAAACACTAAACTAATTTACAGGAAAATTAAACACATAGACAGGCCACAAGTCCACAATAAATGGGAAGGCAAGACAGGTCACAGGCAAAATTCATAAACAGTAAATAAAGGAAATTAACAAACATCAGAGAGAGGTATTTCCTAACACGTCAAAAAAAATTGGACTGTTCTTTCATTTCAGCCTCATGTTTCGCAGTTAATAGGGCAGTTTATTTTAATTTGTGCATGGTATGCCCTTTAAAACTATCTTGATGGTTGTGCAGGCTCTTGTGTTACAGAGCTTGGATTATTATAATCTGATTTATTTAGGGCTAACAAATTGTGGGTTTACAATTTGTTAGTATCTAAGGCAATGGGAGGTTAAGTGACTTGACCAAGGCCACAAGGAGTGACAGTGAGATTTGGACCCTGGTCTCTCGTCACTAGGCTACTTCTCCACAGTATGCAAGTTGGTAACTCTACTACTACTTCTACTGCTATTCATCATTTACGAGGTCTGTCCAAAAAGAAAACAAACTTGTTAAAGAGGGTGCCAGTGAGCCAATGCAGCAGACTCACGATAATGGTGATGTGTAGTGATGACCTTGAGCTTTAGCCTCCCACTTACTTGATCATGCCACATGAATTAGTTATGGACTACATGCTGTAGAGTGAACTTGTCTCATGTGCCTTTCGCTATTTCTGAAACATGCATTAACAGGCAACATTTCTGGGTGGATTTCAACTTCAGGAACCAAGAGAACCCAAATATGGAGAGAAGGGAGGCTGTGGGGCTAGAGACATCTCTGCTTTGCCAAAAATTCATGGGTAAGAAGTGATGAGTGATTGTGAAATGGTTTTCTTTTTGCTCACATGTCCAGAGACGTGGGACACATTTTGCGGCAATGTGATGCATCTGAAGTTTTTCAGTCACAATTGTGTGACATGAACTTGTATTGATGTCTATTTCTTCAGCAACTTTATGGACAGTTAGGCAACAATTTTCAAGAATCAAAGCATGCATTTTCTTAACGTGGTCATTGTCCATTGATGTCGAAGGCCGTCCAGTTTTGGGATCGTCTTTGGTGAATGTTCTGCCTGCTTTGAAACATCTATGCCATTCATAACATTGTTTGTGGCTTAAACAATCCTCTCCATAAGCTTGCTGCAGCAACTGAAAAGTCTTGGTAAAAGTCATTTTCACACAGAATTTCATGCAAACATGTTGCTCTTCAAGATCCTTCATATTTCAACTTGCAAAACATAGAAAAGGCATATGAGACAAGTTCACTCTACTGTATGTAGACCATAACTAATTCACATGGTGTGATTGAGCAAGTGGAAGGCTAAAGCTCAAGGTCACCACTACACATCACCGTTAGTGTGAGTCTGCTGTGTTGGCTCGCTGGCGCCCTCTTTATCAAGTTTGGTTTCTTTTTGGGCAGATCTCGTATATAGCACTACAAGGCGTACGCAGTGCTGTACAGATACATATAAAAGATGGTCCCTTCTCGTCAGAGTTTACAATCAAATCAAGACAGACAATACAATAGCTGAGAAGCAGGTACAAATAAGGAAAAGAAGGAAAGCAAGGGAACAAGATCCAAAAGCAGCTTCAAAGAGGTAAGCTTTAGCATGGATTTAAAAAGGGGCAGCGATGAAGCCTGATGTACAGACTCAGGTAGTTTATTCCATGCGTATTGAGCAGCAAGGTAAAAGGAATGAAGTCTGACTGGAAATGGGCTGATTAGAGGAGGCTAGGACTGGTAATGGGCTGATGGGGGGGGTAGGACTGGTAATAAGCTGATTAGGGGAGCATAGCACTGGTAATGGAGTTGAGGAGGGACTAGCACTGGAAATGAGATGATTAGGGGAGGCTAGGACTGGTAATGGGCTGATGGGGGGGGTAGGACTGGTATTGGGCTGATTAGGGGAGGCTAGCACTGGTAATGGGGTTGGGTTGGGACTAGCACTGAAAGCGAGCTGATTGGGGGGGGGGGGCTTCGACTGGGAATGGGCTGATTGTGGGGAGGGGAGGATAGAGCTGCTGGCCCTGGAAGAAAACTGGGGGCTAAGGCTACAAATGGGCTGATACGAGGGGGATGGGAGAATGGAACTGGAAAGGAGTGGATCTGAGAGGGGCTGCCATGGTATTTGTACTAGAAGGGACTGGTCAGTGGGGAAGGAGGGGGACTGGAAGGGAATGGACACCAGTGGCAGTCATGGGAATGCAAGTTGACATTGGAAGGTACTGAGAGTGAGGACTGGAAAGGGGCTGATACTGGGGCGGGTTACTGGGACTGGAAATAGGCTGTTGGAAAGAAGTGAAGAAAATGAAAGAAGAGATAAGAAATGGAAGATGGACCATAGACCACAGAAAGAGAGCTAAGAGAAGACAGGAAAGCAGAAGCCTCAGATCGGGACCAGCATGATCAGAGAATAAATTGGTCAGACAACAAAGGTAGAAAAAATAATTTTATTTCATATTAGTGATTTGACTACAAAATCATAATTTTGAAATCAAATATTGTTACTTGTTATTATGATTAATTATTGTGGTTTAAATAAGTAAATTTTATAAATAAAAACATATTGCAAAGGCCTATAATATATTAATAATTCAACAAATGATTACAGCGACAATGCGTTAACGGTAAAGAAAGAGAGACGCATTTGATTTTATCATTGGGGGTCACCACAAGTTGACCAATGGTTAAAGGGGTCACGGTAAAAAAAAGGTTGAGAACCACTGTGGTAAACTGACTCAAAATGCACATGTCTGTGAATGTACAGGGAAACTCTGAACTCTGGATTGTTCTTCCAGAGATGTTGCAGATGGATATGTCATTAGCAATATTTACAAAAGAGCTCAAATTTAGAGATTAGGCAGTGGGAGATATTGGATGCGTAGATGGGTTTCCTCCTTCACTTTCTATCCAGATCTTGGCTGATTATTTCCATCATAAAGTCTACTAGATTTGTTTTGAGTTCTCCACAGGGTCACCTCCATCTCTCCTTCCACCTCTTCTATCCTAAATTGTTTTGTCAGCCTCTCCTTTTTTAAAATCACAGAGGAGGAAACTACACATCTCTCCTTCACCAAACTCACTACCTGCTCCTCTGATCTCATTCCCACCTGTCTAGTAAGCTCTGTTATCTGTCATATCCTCAACCTATCGCTTACCATTATAATTGTTCCTGCAGCCTTCAAACATGCAATGGTTACACCTCCTCAAAAAACTATCCTTGCAATTATTGGCCCATCTCCCTCCTCCCTTTGCTTCAAAGCCATTCAAATGTGCAGTTCACTACCATTGTGTTGACTTCCAATCCTCTCAAGCCCTTCTGGATCTACTGCATCTGGCTTTTGTCCTCTACATTCTATAGAAACAGCACTTGACAAAGTCTCCAGTTACTTGTTCCTCACTAAATCCAAAGGCATTTACTTAATCCTCATCCTTCTTGATGTTTCTGCTGCTTTTGATACTATTGATCATCAGCTTCTGCTCGATATTTTGGTTTTAGGAGCTCTGTTCTGTCCTAGATTTCTTCTTATCTCTTCCATCACACTTTTAGTGTATGTTCTGGTGGACCCTCCTATACTGCATTTCCATTTTCAGTCAGTGTACCTCAGGGCTCCATCTAGGGACCTCTCCTTTTTTCTCTCTACACTTAGCCCCTAGGCAATCTGTGAACTATCATTAAAATCATCTGTAGTACCTGAAGACTGGAGAATGGAGAATGGCCAATGTAACACCAATTTTTAAAAAGGGTTCCAGGGATGATCTGAGAAACTACAGACCCATGAGTCTGACGTCAGTACCAGGCAAAATGGTAGAAACCATTATAAAGAATAAAATTACTCAACATATAGATAGTAATGGTTTAATGGGAGAAAGCCAACTTGGATTTAGCCAAGGAAAGTCTTGTCTTGCTAATCTGTTATATTTTTTGAAGCTGTGAATAAACAGGTAGACAAAGGTGAGCCAGTTGATATAGTGTATCTGGATTTTTAGAAAGCCTTTGAAAAGGTCCCTCATGAGAGCCTCTTGATGAAATTAAAAAGTTATGGAATAGGAGGCAGTATACTAGTGTGGATCAGGAACTGGCTAAAAGATAGAATGCAGAGAGTAGGGCTAAATGGCCAATTGTCTCAATGGAGAAAACTGAATAGTGGAGTACCCCTGGGATCTGTGCTGGGCCCACTGCTTGTTTAACATATTCATAAATGACATGGAAATGGGAATGAGTGAGGTGATCAAATTTGCAGATGACACAAAATTATTCAAAGTTGTTAAAACACAAGAGGATTATGAAAAATTGCAAGAGGACCTTGATAAATTGGAAGACAGGATGCCCAAAAGGTAGAAGAAATTTTATGTGGACAAGTGTACAATTATGCACCTAGGAAAGAACAACCCAAGCTATGGTTATACGATGCAAGGTTCCATATTAGAAACCACCACCCAGGAAAACGATTTAGGCGCCATCATGGATAATACATTGAAACCCTCCGCCCATCTCTACAGTGGCGGCCAAGAAAGCAAAATAGAATTCTAGGAATCATAAGGAAAGGAATGGAGAATAAAACCAAGGATATTATAATGCCTCTGTATCATTCCATAATGAGACTGCACCTTGAATTTGGATGCAGTTCTGGTCACCATATTTTAAAAAGAATGCAGCAGAATTAGAAAAGGTACAAATAAGAGCCGCCAAAATGGTAAAAGGGATGAAGGGATACCCCTGTGAGGAAAAGCTTAAAAGGTTAGGGCTTCTTCAACTTGGAAAAGAGACCACTAAGGGGAGATATCATAGAGGTCTATAAATCAATGAATGAAGTAGAATGGATAATCGTAGATACGTTGTTACTCCATCAAAAAGTAGAAAGACTAGGGGACATGCAATGAAGCTACAATGTAACCCATTTAAGAGTAATAAGAGAAAATATTTTTTCACTCAACTCGTAATCAAACTCTGGAATTAGTTACCTGAGGATGTAGTAAAAGTTCTTAGTGTAACTGGGTTTAAAAAAGATTTGGACAAGTTCCTGGAGAAAAGATCCATAAACCTTTATTAAAGAAGACCTGGGAAATCCACTGCTTACCCTGGGACAAGTATTGTGGAACCTATGAACTTTTTTGGGAACTGCCAGGCACTTATGACCTGAATTGTCCACTGTTGGAACTGGGCTTGATGGACCTTGGTTTGGCCCTGTAGGGCATTTCTTATGTTCTTAGAGCTCTCCTTTTTCCTCTCTACACTTAGTCCCTTGGTGCACTTATCTCTTCTCATAGTTTTCAGTAGTATCTTTATGCTTATGACTTTCAGATCTACCTCTCTGCACCTGAAATCTCTTCAGGACTCCAGGCTCGTATCACAGCATGCTTATCTGAAAGTTGCTGCCTGGATGTTCCACCACCATCAGAAACTGAACATGCCCAAAACCAAATTCCTTATCTTTCCCTTAAACCAGTGGCGGACCTATTTTTTGGGGCCCTGAAGCTTGAACTGTTATGAGGGCTCCTTCGTAACCAGCAACAAGGTCTGGGTAACCACTGTTACCTTCTTCACTGGGGTTGTTCCATGACAGATCACCACAAATGTTTTAAAAATGTAACCACTACATCTCAGAACATTTTTTTGTTTACTGCTAGCCTACATGATACTTTAATAACCTTTTAATTTTTATTTTAACTATTATTTTGTATTGAATTACACTGTATTAGTAATATTATTATTTTAAAAAAAAACCTTTCATACAGTAGACCCCAAATTTTTAAGCAATGTGGATTAAAGTCGCTTCTGGGGCCCCTCCAGGATTAGGGGTCCTGAATTTTAATCTTCATTAGTTTCACAGTAGATCAGCCGCTGTCTTAAACTGACATCCTACTCCCTCCTTTCGATGTTTCTGTGCATAAGGATACTCCTCCCTGTTTCTTTGGCTCACAATCTTGGGGTCTTCTTTGACTCTTCTCTTTCTTTTTCCATGCACATCCAACAAATAGCTAAATCACGTTGTTTCTTTTGCTATAATATCAGCAACGTTTGCCCTTTCTGAGCATACTACAGAGGTCCTTATCCACTCTCTAGTCATCTCCAGTCTTATTTATTTATTTATTTATTTATTTATTTAGACAGTTTTGTATACCGCCTTATCCTTCAATCAAAGCGGTCACAACACAAGTGGGGGATACATTTAACACGTATGGATATGAGACACACACACACTAATACTTACAGGGAACATGGGCAATGGAGGGTTAAGTGGCTTGCCCAAGACCACAAGGAGCACCTGTGGGACTAGAAACCCCAGTCCTTCCGGCCCAAGGTTGCTGTCCTCTAGTGGGATTTGAACCCCCGACCTTCCGGCCTGAAGTACCTTGCCCCAACCACTAGGCTACTCCTCCCAGGGGACTTGACTATTTCAATCTGCTCCTCTTTGGTCTCCCCCTGAATCATGTCTCAATCTGTTCAAAACTCAGCCTCAAGGCTAATCTTCTGCCAGCATTCCTATACTCACATAACCTCTCTTCCCAAGCCACTTCACCTGCTCCTTATTCACTTCCATACCCAGTCTAAACTTCTTCTATTGAGCTATAAGTGCATTCAATCTTTGGGTCCAAACACCTCTCCTTGGAAACTCTTCTCTTCTGGCAGAACCCTTTGATCTGCGCCCTTCTCAGGCATGGCCAACTCCAGACTGCATTCATTCCACCTTCTGTTTCCATATGCGTGGAACAAATACCCAGGTCAATACATCAGGCTCCATCTCTGGCCCTGTTCAGATCCAGACTAAAAACCCATCTCTTCAAGGATAATTTTGAATTCTGATCCCCTTGGTCTCCTGCTCATGACCTATATATATCTTTATCATTCCTCTAAACGTACCCTAGTCCCTAGTTGTGTTGTCTGTCTTAATTAGATTGTAAGCTCTCTAGAGTAGGGACTGACTTAAATGTATATGTACGGCACTTTATATGCCTTGCAGCACTATATAAATAATATATAGAAGTAGTGGTAGTAGTAGCAGTTTTAAGTCTATTGTGATTTCATTTTGTTTTTTTGATATTATGTTTTTTATTGTTTTTAACCATCTTGATTGACTTCTCCAAGAAGAAGTTATATAAAGTTGTATAAATAAAGATACAGGAAACAGGTGCACCACATTCAAGTTGATATTGTTATTAAAAGGCTATATAGGAATGCAGATGAGTCCTTGGGGAAACTAATGGTAAAATATGTACATTTTCTAGAGACACGTGGTCAGGAAACACTAGAAATCAATCAAGGGAGCAAAGATTAGAAATATCAAAATTATATCTTGGTGTTTGCCTTCTGTAAACAGGTTGGCTGAGTTATTACACTGGACAATTGTAGGAGTCTCAGATAAGAGCTATGAAGTGATCAACAATCAAAAGACTACTGGGATTTTGTATTGATGTCTGGTGAAACAGATAACTCTGTTTTTTTTATTTTTATTTGTTTCACATGCTTTATATGCATGCATAAAGGTAATGCTAGAGATCTAGTTTGTCATCAGATATTGCAGTATGAATGCGAACTGGAGCACCCAGGGAGCATAGACATACTGTTTTTTTTATTTTTTTATTCACATTATTTTTCTTTCATATTCTTCTTCTCTTTCTCTTCAGTCTTGAAATTCCTCTCTCCCAATCAACTCTCTCATATACTTTTTTTTTTAATTTAATATTTATTGAATTTATACAATAACAACAAGAACATTCTTGAGTGAACAGTGATACATAGGTAGATTATTAACAAAAGAAAACAAACAATAAGGAATATAAACCCAAGATCCCTGGTATTCCACATTGTCAGGGGAGAGAGAAAGAAATATAGTACCAAAGAAGGAGATCTCTGGCACCAAAATAATGAATAAGAACTTAACAGCTCAAAAGTGAAGAATTTACAAAAACAGCCCTGAGTACACAGACTTAATAACAGAGAGATATTAACATTATTATCATCCCCTGAGACTAGACTTTATCTTTTAACTTATCATTAAGGAATGTAGCGAGATCTGCTGGCTGAGAAAATACATATCTAACCGACTTATATACCACCAATCGGTTTGCAGCTTGTCGTGCTGTGAGGGCTTATGTGCATCAGTGATGCTGAGAGCTAAAATATCGGTAGTTTAACTATTGGCAGGGTCTCCCAAGATGGACAAGTCTCAGCTGAGGTGTGAGACCAAGACAAACCACCCATCTGGGCAGCAGCAGAATGGGATAGTGTTGACGGCGGAGGATCACATTTCTGTGACAACGGCAACAACACCAAACTTAAACTGTGCAGAAGAAAGGCCCAGAAATCTACTTCTGTACCTTGCCATTAAAACCCAATGGATAGTTACAACAAAACAAATTGTGCTATGGTGCTGGAAGATGAGAACCCCAGGTCGGAAGGCACTCAACTAGCTACTGAGGAAGAGCTGAAGACTTTTCAGAGTAAAGCCAGCATTTATGATGTGGTTGGATCAAAGCCCTCGGGACGTCTGACTGCTGATGTAGCTGCACATGAAATGAGAGTCAGAAGCTGTAAAGATGTCTTACGCATTGGAACATGGAATGTACGAAGCATGAACCAAGGGAAGTTGGAGGTGGTCAAGAATGAAATGGAACATGTACAACTTGATCTGTTGGGTATCAGCGAACTGAAATGGACTGGCATCGGGCACTTTGCATCAGATGATCACATGGTCTACTATGCAAGAAATGAAAGACAAAGAAGAAATGGTGTTGCACATATAATAAAGAAGAAACTTGCAAGAACTGTAATGAAATACAATGCAGTCAGCGAACGCTTAATCTCTATTCGTCTAAGAGGAATGCCTATCAACACAACTATAATTCAAGTGTATGCCCCAACAACAGCTGCAGACAAGAATGAAATTGAAGAGTTCTATGAACAAGTACAAGCTGAAATTGACAGAGCATGCAAACAGGGTATCCTGATAGTCATGGGTGACTGGAACACAAAAGTTGGCAACGAAGAAGAAGGCAAAGTAGTTGGAAAATATGGACTTGGCAACAGAAATGAAGCTGGAGAAAGACTGATAGAATTCTGCAAGACCAACGATCTATTCCTCTCAAACATCTTCTTTCAGCAACACAAGCGGCGACTGTACACATGGACTTCACCCAATGGATTGTATAAAAATCAAATTGACTACATCTGTGGAAGTCAATGATGGAAAAGCTCTGTAACATCAACAAAGACAAAATCTGGAGCTGACTGTGGTACAGATCATCAACTACTACTATGCAAACTCAAGCTAAAGTTGAAAAAGAGCAAACTACTCATGAATGCAGCAAAATATGACCTTGAGAATATACCACTGGAATTTAAAGACTACCTGCAAAATTGATTTGCTGCTTTAGATACAAATGACAGGCAGCAACATCACAGGGAAACTTTTTAAACTTTTTTGTTTTGTTTTATTTCCTTTTGTTTGTTTTGTTTTTTGCTTTAGTTTTTTATTTATTGGTGGGGGGGGGAGGTGATTGGCCTGGGGGCCTAAGAGGTATCCACTAGAAATGGGCACCATCCATCCTGGAGAGAAACAGTCAAAAACACAGTTAGAAACTGAAGGCAGAGAGTGTGAGCAACTGCCCCTGAGTAGAGCTCTATACTCATTCCTCCTACCAATCACATGAAGACGATAAAACAAACAGGGGAGGTTTGTCTTCACAAACACTAGCTCTTCCACCCACTTTAGGGCTAGCCTTGAATCATGGGGAGTCACAAGATCCTTTGCCATGGAAAATATACGTTCATATGGCTGCTTATACACATTTAAATCGTGAATAGGGCTTCTAAAATAATCCCCAGAATGTGTGAGAAACTACAAAAACATTCACGCTTTTTGCTAGAATCAAAGGGCTGCATTAATGTGAATTCAAATTTAAAACAATGTTTATGCATAAGGAATTTCTTTAAGGTTTATACATCTTAGTTGTTTCATATATAGTACGCATTGCAGACCAGATACAGACTCAGATATCCCAACATACATAATGATATATGCATACAAAGAGCCAATCAGCCAATGGGAGTTGTTGAACTCAATTCTATACACGAATATTAAACCATGCATGTTCAAGTGATTGAACCAGGCCCAAGTACTTAATTCTAATATTTATTCTTTGACTAAAACTTGCATTTCATAACTTAGTGGTGTCCAGAATATAATTGTGCTTACAGCTTAATCAGACAGAAGATTAGATCAGATCTTAATTCTTCCATTTCTCATATTATAAAATGGAAGAAACACTATACTTACAAAAGATGTAAAAAAATATATTAAAAAATAGCTAACCACTCATTTAGGTAAACACCTTTGTTTTGATCAGGCTCTACATAACAGACTCAACCAATTCTAGTGAACTTCTTATATGTTCTTGAGTTTGCCAGAATTTGCTTAGAATTTCAAATCATAACTAATGCCAAATACAGGACCACAT
Source organism: Ichthyophis bannanicus (assembly GCA_033557465.1). Classification (NCBI taxonomy): domain Eukaryota; kingdom Metazoa; phylum Chordata; class Amphibia; order Gymnophiona; family Ichthyophiidae; genus Ichthyophis; species Ichthyophis bannanicus. Next base: position 951,170,461 of record CM066034.1, read on the forward strand.
CGATTCCACGGCTCCCCTTGACCCATCCCAACATGGCTTTAGAGAATCACATGGCGTGGAAACTCTCCTTACCACACTAATCAACACATTGATCATAGGAATCGACAACATCAAACCAGGATATGCATTAATTTTCCTGGACATCGCCGCTGCGTTTGACTCCGTAAACCATGATCAACTCCTGATACGGCTTCAAGATAAGGGAATCAGCGGCTCAGCATTGAGTTGGTGCAGATCTTATCTAATGGACAGATGGCAGCAGGTTCGTACAGGATCGACAACCTCTGAGCCTTTCCAACAAAAACATGGTTACCTCAGGGCTCCTCACTTTCTGCCCTTTTATTCAACATATACATGCAACCCATATGTGAAGTAATCCGCTCCTTCAACGTCTCATGTTTGATCTATGCAGATGATGTACTACTCTCCATCCCATTCTCGAATGACAATCCGGATTTCTCCCCACTAGTAAAATGCTTCGAGGCCGTAATGGACTGGCTCCACGCACAGAGCCTCAAGATAAACTTCAGCAAGACAGACATACTCTTCATTACAAGAAATCAATCTTTCTCCCCACCACCGACATTAAAGACAAGAGACGCTGAGCTCATCCGCTACCTTGGTATTACACTGGACCAGCAGCTTGAATTTAAAACACACATCAGCAACATCATCAGGCAAATTCACCACAAAATATGAACATTGAGACATCTTCGACCCCTGTTGCAACCAGACGACTTCAGAACAGTTTTTCAGGCCCTGGTGACCTCCCACTTTGACTACGCCAATGTGATCCTTCATGGCCTACCCAAAAACACACTAAACCCGTTACAACTGGCAATGAATACCGCAGCACGCTTCCTACACGGAGCCTCCAGAGGAGACCACATTACCCCAATTCTAAAGGACTTGCACTGGCTACCAATCTACTGTTGGATCACATATAAAGTAGTCCTTATGACTTATAAGGCCATCAACAACATATCCTCCTCCTCCCTCTGCTCTACCCCACTCCAGCAAACAGAGCGAGGAGGTCATTCGCCATCAATACCCTTCAGACGCCCAACGAAATAACTAAATGCACCCAAGCAACGAAGAACAGAGCCTTTAAGTTTTATGCTCCCATCTACTGGAACACGCTCCCAGCCACCGTTCGCGCAATTACGGATATTGCCCAATTCAGAAAAGCACTAAAACACCACCTCTTTCTCCTACACTACTCACAGCCCATCCTTAGCCGCCTTACACCCAGGTAAGCAATGATAACCCACAGACAACTCATATTTATACTATAAATAGTTGTAGATACTGTAGATAGTTCCCCCAGTTTGAAATCCAAGTTGTATCTTCTGTTCACTGTAAATGCATAACAGACATCCTGTTATGCATAAAAATGTTATCTGTAAACCGCACTGATTTTAAAGAGTGCGGTATATAAAAGCAATAAATAAATAATAAATAAATAAATAACTACTGGCTATATATAAATTGGGAGATACAGTCTTGGGGAGCTGACATTTTAATTACAAATAAACTACAGGATACATAACAGTAAATTTGAGATGGTTAAAAAATTAAAGAAACTCGTGCTATATGCCACAGCATTTGGCAACACTTTGTAGCATCATTATGATTTTACATAATTAAGATTTCATACAGTACTGCTTCATGTTTGTTTTGAACAGCTAAGAAATGTTTTACATAATTATTATATTTAAACTACGCAAGCTTGACTGCAGCCTTCAATCCGGATTTAACATTCGCTAGGGATGCACCAGCCCTGCCTCTTGCAATAAGAACTTTGAACCTACAAGAGATTTAGATTGTCCTGCATTTAGATTGTCTATCTAAAAACAGGTCCATAGATTGGTTAAAATCCCTCTTCCCCTCTACCCCCATCACCCCACTAAAACTGGCACAGACCCTTGCTTTTTTACCAGAACAGATATATCCTGAAAAAAATCAGGGGAATCCACTATGGGAGCGCATACATTAATAATACAATAGTAAGCTTCACCCACGTCCCCTCAATATTTTATTTTTTGGGCTATAAAGATTATAGCAGAGTTTTTATGGATTAAGGAAGCTACTTCATTTTTCTTCATGGATGAGTCTCCGGAAGCAAAACCAGGTCTGACTTCTCTTTCTTACATAGCTAGGAACTTTCACTTGCTTAACCGGGTTATCTGAACCCTCCACATTACAGAACCAGAACCACCATACCAGCAGAACGTTATTATGCACTCATGAGATGGTGGCATCATAAGACAATCTGGCCTGCATCCTGCATGGCACTCATTTGCAAGGCAACCCAAGCACACCCAGTTAGACTTGCAAATACACTCTGCCAACGCACAGTACCAACAACCAAATACATACACACAACAAACCAATGCATAATCAACCTCTGGAATTTGTTACCAGAGGGTGTAGTAAAAGCTGTTAGTTTAGCTGGGTTTAAAAGGGGTTTGGACAAGTTTCTGGAGGAAAAGTCCATAAACTATTATTAAAGAGGACCATGGAAATCCACTGCTGGCCCCTAGGATAAGCAACATGGAATCTATGTACCTTTTTGGGAATCTGACAGGTACTTGTGACCTGCATTGACTGCTGTTAGAAACAGGATACTGGGCTTGATGGACCCTTGGTCTGACCCAATACAGTATTTCTTATATTCATATGTTCTTTTCCTATGGATTTGTGAGTAGCAGAATATGTCTCCCCTGAGAGAGGTTTCTTTGCACAAAAAAAGCTAGAGCCCATGAAGAAATAAATAAAGACAAAAAACAAAACAAAACCATAAAGATCCCCAAAGGCAAGAGATTCATTGTGAAAGCTCTACCTCCCTCCTGTATTCTCCTAACCCTACACCCATCACATTCCACACCATTCAACAGACACACCACCACTTCCAAGCCTCCCACACATGATTCATTCATGCACACACCTCTTCCCTGACTGTGCCTCACCCACCATGTTACCTGCAACACATCACAAATAATATATTCACTCTTCTCCAACCCTCCCTACAACCAACCACCTTTCATCCCTCCCACCTCCACTTCCTTAGATAGCAAGGCAACATCCCTTTTTTTGTGTGGCAGCTACATTAAACATCAAATCAATCCAAAAATTGTGACGACTACCATTAAACCACCAACTCTAGACTTTGTTCGTTCCACTTTGCTGCGCCTTTTGCCTGGAACATACTGCCTGAATTGCTACATCAGGCTCCATCTCTAGTCCCATTGAAATCCAAAGTAAAAAAACACCCCTTTGAGGGTGTTTTTGTATCCTGACTCCCTTATTATCTTGTTTACCATACGTGTGTGTTTCCATTTAGTTTTACTCTGGTCCCCTGTTTATTGTATTGTAGCAGCAAAGCGCAGACAAACCAATGATACCAGGAGTCTGTTCAAAAGGTCCAAATCATTTATTTGTGCACAAGTCTCAAGCAAGTCAATTTCAAAATGGCTGAGCAAAGTTTTCTAGCATTATAACAACTTTTATAGACTTCTGTTCCATTCTAGGTATAGAAAAACATTTCATTGGTCCCGGTACTCTCCCGTACCTCCCGTAGCCCTTCCATTGGTCCCGGTACTGATAAGATTATCCAATTATGTTCCTTCAGTGGGCATGGCACCTGCATACCCCCCTTCTAGTCCCAATTATAATGGTCAGTTCATCAACTTGTTACTTTCACACTCTCAAGGCCATAGAGCCAATTTGTGCATGCAGAGGAGCAGGGCTCTGCAACTCATCTGTCAGCACTCCCAATTATATTCCTTGCAGATGTACTTTTTCTTATCAGTAACTTTTAAACACATTTTTCTGTATTTTTCCATCTCTCAGTTTTGCTTACCTAAGTTAGTTTAGTTCTCTTACAGAGTTCTATCCTACAATAGCAGCATGTTGGGGGATGTGCAATTCCTATGTGCCTCTCCACAGGCTTCATTTACAGGTCAAGCTAGTTAGGCCTGCCTGCTTATGTCAGACACCGTGGATCACAGGCCTGCACCTGCCACATTCCCCCCTTTGATTAATCTCACCCTATTACTTAATAAGGTGTGAGAATTAAATCACCTTTAGAAGAATCACATCATGATTGAAGGATTTCGACTAGGGCTGGCTTTATATAAAGCCATTATTTTAGTTGCGGTCTTCCGCTCTACTGTGCTGTCAATAGCATTATGAATGGAACGCATACAACATGGGATTAAACATGGTAATAAGAAGATAATAGCAACAAGGATTAGTACTAAGACAATGAAAGTCTTAAATCCTCCTACCCATGAAAAGAGGTTAGCAAACCAGTTAGGAAATTTCAATGAGTGCCAAGTCTGCACTGGCACATAAGCATGTCTTTGCATATCTTTAGCAATTTCTTCAACTACTTGACCCTTATCATCTATTTTCAAACAGCAATTAGTTAAATTCAGTTTACCACATACTCCTCCTTCAGCTGCTAACAAATAATCAAGTGCTAAGCGGTTCTGATATATAGCAGTGCGCATCTGAGTACTTTGTCTAGCTAAGAGCGTAAGAGCATGACTAGTTTCATTGGTTATGATTTCAACTACTGCTTGTAAGCGAATAATACGATTAATCATATAGATTGGAGTGCGATAACCATACATACCATCATCATTCCAAGTGGCAGGCCCATAATACTCAATAATTCTTTCTGGTGGCCAATCATCACCCTGCCACTTCTCCCACTTGCCTATCTGTAAGGCTTCTCTTTTCTGTCTTAGTGCTCGTTTGTGTCGGTGGGTAGTGTATACAGGGTATCCTAATTGTTCTCCATGTTCAGTGTTTAAAAGAAAGAAAGAAGGTCTGATGGTTCCTAAGACACATGCTCCTCCCCAGTGTGGCGGGAGTTGTGCAGATGCTCGGTTTCCACAGATCCAATACAAGCCAGGTGGGGCTTGCCAGGCTTGGACTTTGGCAAGGTTAGTCCATAAACCAGCAAGTTCAGGAAATCTAGCTAATGGGTTAGGAGGTTCAGGGTGTCTGATTCCTGACCACCATGCCGTTTTCTTGGTCGTGGCATTATAGTACTTCTGGCTAAGACAGACCAGCTGTCCTACCTTCTGGGTGAACTGGGGTCCAGTTCTGGCATAGCAAAGACGTCCAACGATTGAGTGCGCTAACACCCATTCACTGGTAGTCTTGTGTAATTCAGTCTGATTGTAAATCAAAGAATAATTCAATTCTTGGGCTTCCCATGGCCATTGGTCTCCCATTTGGGTTCCGCCACAGAAATAGCAATCTGAGATCTTAAGACTAGATACTACTGCTCCGGCTAATTCTAGAAATAAATTCTGAGAAGGATGAGGAATCTCAAACTTATTTACATGCATGGCTTCATAGAAGGTGTTATGGATATGATATTTAGATGACTTGTGGGCTTGGGTATTCAATCTGATATACACAATGGTTCCTGGATCTATTGCTCCTCCAGCAATACGCAAACCAAACTTGTATCCTTGTTTCCAAGCATAGGGATTGTGTATACGTAAGTGTAAGGGGTTACAAGCATCTTTCTGACATTTAGCATTTGTGGTTGGCTTGGTTAAAGTAGCCATTCGTTTATCTATCTTCTCATCAACTATACCATTATTCCAGGTAGCATAAAAAACACATTCCCAATACGGGCAATAGTAATCTGCTGCTGGTGCAGTACTATAGCCTGGTTCCTTTTTACCTGTACACTTCCTCCATCCTGTGGCACCCTCTGGACACATGTACTTATGGTCATTTCGATACGCTTTCTCCCATGTACCACAGGTGGAATAACTATCTCTATTAATGGCATTACATGCATCAAAATTCAAAACAGCAGGTTTAGTAATGTCCTTAAGTGGTGGCGTAGCAGCTAGTATAGGTCCATCTGCATCCTTCCATCTTATTTCCATCGTGTAATAGGATGGATTCTGATGCGGATTATAGCATGCTCTAATCTTGCCATAAGTGCAAATATTTAGTTCAGTGGTGTTATAAATACACCGAGTCACTTTTCCCTTGCAGGTATAGTACGAGTGGTAAATCAAAGTCTGAGTTACTTTCAGTCCAGTTCGAGTAGAAGTAATGCAAGCAGTGCATGGAGGTAAAGCATAAGTCTGTTCAAAACCTCCAAAGAAGGCAACCAAAGCAAAGCAAAAGTAAAGATGCATGTTGATGTTGATTGGAGTTCTTCTGAATCCTCAGCTTGCTGATCTTGATCACGACGGTCTTTTTCTTCATCCCGTTTGCTAATGAAGCAATTTAACGGGTGCTGAGTGTTGATTGAAGATCCTCAAGTTGTCCAGTACACATCAACCAACTTATTAGCAATTTCAGTTGGCTCGTGGCTAGTCAATGTAGTATCAAAGTAGTGTGCCAAATTGCACGCAAATTGGGTTCGTTGAAACAAAACTGTTGCTGCATGGAAGACAGCAATCCTCTTCGAAAGACTTGGCTTCTGCAAAGCACTGTGATGAAGTGTCTAAGTTGCTGGTTGCCGTCTCAGAGTAACTCGCAAGGGTGCATCAAGATGCTGTTCTGCTGTCCACTGCTCAGGTTCAGGATCAGCGGCGGGCTTGACTCTGCTGTGGTGGATCCAGGCGTCGATCTCGGCTACCTTTACTGCAGTTGGGGTAGACAGGATGACGGTGTACGGTCCCTTCCAATGGGGTTCCAACGGTGTCTTCTTCCAATCTTTGATCCACACCGAGGTACCAGGCTGATAGGGATGCAAGGGTTCCGTCAAGTTGATAGGCAACTGGTCTTGGATCCACGCATGGAGAGTCTGCAGAACAAAACTAAGAGCTAGGAGTTCTTGCCTGGTTACTTCGGAACCAATTTGGGCTAAACTTCCTTTAATTCCCTGCACTATTGGTGGGGGTTTACCATACAGAACTTCAAAAGGGGAAAATCCTGTTGACTTTACAGGAGCTGAGCGTATTCTGAATAAAGCTATTGGGAGCACTTGGGGCCACTTCAAGTGTGTCTCCTGGCAAAGCTTGGACATTTGGGCTTTTAGGGTACGATTCATTCGCTCAACTTTCCCTGAACTCTGGGGTCTGTATGCAGTGTGGAGTTTCCACTGTATCTGCAAAGCTTTTGCTAACTGTTGAGTAACTTGGGAGACAAATGAAGGTCCATTGTCTGACCCTATTACTGCTGGAATCCCGAACCTAGGGACAATCTCTCTCATTAAGACTTTGGTAACTTCTCGGGCTTTCTCAGTTCTGGTTGGGAAGGCTTCTACCCACCCAGAGAAAGTACAAACTAATACTAATAGGTAATGGTATCCATTGGCTCTTGGCATTTCGGTAAAATCAACTTGGAGGTTGTGCATGGGGGTTACACCTCCTGACTGAACTCGGGGTGCCGTTATAAGGCCTTGCTTGGCATTATTTTTGGCACAGGTTAGACATTGACGTGCTACTGAGGCTGATATGGTTGTCAACAAAGGGATGTAAAAATGTGGTCTGAGTGCTTTTTCCATAGCACTCTTCCCATAGTGGGTGGCTTCGTGGAAAGCTTTGACAAAAGATGGTCCTAACAGTTCAGGAATTACTATTCGTCCAGGGGGTTGACTGCCCTCTTCTGGTGGCAGCTCAATCCATCCATCTTTCAGTACTCCATCTTCTTTGTTACAGTAGTAATCCAATTCTTTGGTGGTATATCGTGGTGTCCATAAATTCAGAGGTACTGGAAACAATGCTGCTTGCATTGGCATAGCTTGTGGGGCAATCTGTCCTGTCATAGCTGTTTGTCGTGCTGAGGCATCTGCAAATCTATTTCCTCGGGCAACTTCTCCTTTTCCTGCTTGATGTCCTCTACAGTGCATGACAGCTACACGTGTTGGGGCCCAAACTGCATCAAGTAACATCAATATCTCGGGACCATACTTGACTGATTTTCCTCCGGACGTGATGAGCCCTCGTTCTTTATAGAGAGCTCCATGGGCATGCAGAGTAGTGAAGGCATATTTGGAATCTGTATATACATTTAGCACGAGTTTTTCTCCTAACAATAATGCTCTGGTAAGTGCTATCAATTCGGCTTTCTGGGCTGATGTGCCTGAGGCTAGAGCTGATGATTCAACTACTTTGTGTTGAGTGACGACTGCATATCCGGCACAACGTCGTCCATCGAGGATGAGACTGCTCCCATCAACATAATAGATTTGGTCAGGATTGTCTATGGGCACATCTGTCAAGTCAGGTCGACTGGAGAACACAGTTTCCATGACTTCGATACAGTCATGTTCTGGGAGTTCTTCACTGATGGGTATCAAGGTGGCTGGGTTCAAGGCATGACTCACTTCGAGTTGTATCTGTGGGTTCTCACATAACATGCTCTGGTATTTCAACATTCGGGAATTGGTGAGCCAATAATTTGCTTTTTGTTCCATAAGTGCGAGGACTGCATGTGGCACGGTGACTCGTATGTTCTGTCCTAGTGTGAGCTTGTCTGCTTCACTCACTAATAGCGCTGCAACTGCTCTCAGGCAAGGTGGCCATCCTTTGGCCACAGGGTCCAATTGTTTCGATAGGTATGCTACAGGTCGCTCCCAATTTCCCAATTTCTGAGTCAACATGCCTAAGGCATTTCCCTGTGCTTCATGTACAAACAAGTGGAAAGGCTTGTGGACATCTGGTAGTCCAAGTGCTGGTGATGACATCAATTCTTCTTTTAACTTCTGGAAGGCTGTATCCTGCTCAAGTCCCCACTCCAGTGGTGACTTCTCTTCTCCTTTTGTGGCTTCATACAATGGTTTGGCAATTTGGGCAAAGTTAGGTATCCAAATTCGGCAATATCCTGCCGCTCCCAGAAAGGCTCTGACTTGCTTTCTGGTTGTTGGAGTTGGGATTCTACATACTGCTTCTTTTCTTTCTCTGCCTAATCTTCGGCTTCCTTGGGTAATGCGAAAACCCAAGTACTTCACTTCTTTTTGGCATAGCTGTGCTTTGGCTCTGGAAACTTTGTATCCAGCTTCATCTAGTAACTGCAAGAGATCTTTGGTGGCTAGTATACATTCACTTTCTGATATGGCAGCTATCAACAGATCGTCCACGTATTGGAGAAGCACTCTCTTCCCCGGGGCCACTGGATAGCTTGAAAGGTCTTGATTCAGTGCAGCACTAAAGATGGTAGGCGAATTTTTGAATCCTTGGGGTAATCTTGTCCAGGTGAGTTGGCCCCCTCTTCCAGAGATGGGGTCCTGCCATTCAAAGGCAAACAATATTTGACTTACAGGGGCTAATCTTATGCAAAAGAATGCATCTTTTAAATCCAGTACAGTGAAATGGGTAGCTTCAGCAGGTATCAGTCCTAGAAGAGTGTAAGGATTGGGTACAACTGGATGTATAGTTTCAACTGCATCATTTACTCTCCTTAAGTCTTGTACTGGGCGGTAATCATCCGTCCCAGGTTTCTTTACCGGGAAAAGTGGAGTGTTCCATGGGGATTGACATACTTTTAGTAGGCCATACTCGAGCAATCTTTGTAGGTGGCGATGAATGCCTTCAATTGCAGCTCTTGGGAGAGGGTACTGTTTGACGTGCACTGGTGTAGCACTAGGCTTGAGGGTTACAATTACTGGAGCTATATGCTTGGCTAGGCCTGGGGGACTGCCTTCTGCCCATACTCCAGGTGGTGCATGAATGTTCTTTAAAGTTTGTTCAAAATAGGTGTCTTGGATAGAGTCATCAATGTAATACCTCCATTCTTCTTCTCGGGGAACTGTCAGCAGCATTATTCCTGCTGGTTTGGCTTGAGGATTTACTGTCATTTGCATTTCTCCTTCTTCAGAGAAAGATATTTGTGCTTGAAGCTTGGCTAACATATCTCGTCCCAGTAGTGGCACTGGATATTCGGGCATGTAAAGGAATTGATGAGTTATTTGCTGTCCTCCTAGACTGCATATACGATTCTGAAGAAAAGACTTTGTAGCTTTGGCACCAGTTGCTCCTATAATGTTGACTGCTTTTGTAGAAAATGGGGCTATCTTTTTGTCTATTACTGAATGTTGTGCTCCAGTATCAACCATAAAGTCCATAATTTGGTCTCCTATTTGTATTCCGACCATAGGCTCCTGGAGACCTAAAGCAAACTTGGAGCCCGGTCTGTCCTAATCCACGTCATTTTCATCATGGATCGTTGTGGCCAATGCTTGAATGGCTCCTCCTCCTCTTTCTCGCTGGAATTGTTCTCGATTGGCTCCTCCTCGGTTTCGGGGATAGCCTCGTCTTTCTTCTCGCCACTGATGACTGCTGTCGTCATCTTGCTGGGCCTCCCTGAGTTGCGGGCACGTATCCCTCCAATGTCCTTCTTCTCTACAGTAGGCGCATTGGTTCACGCCTAGCTTCTGGGTCCGGCCTCCGCCTTGACCCCGCCTTCTTCCTCTGCTCCGTCGATTAGGGACACCTCCCCTTTTCTGTTCAACTATGGCCGCAGCCAAAAAATCACCTTTCTTCTTCATCTTTCTATCACATTCTCTCTGTCTTTCATTATCACGATTCACATACACTTTATGAGCGACTTCCAGTAACTGTGTTGCATTCATGCCCGCAAACCCTTCTAACTTCTGTAATTTACGTCTAATGTCTGGTTGAGACTGGTTTACAAAAGCAGAATTCACCATACATAAACTTCCTGGTGCCTCGGGATCATAGGGAGTATAAATTCTGTATGCTTCAGTTAATCTTTCATAAAAATCTGCTGGGCTCTCATCTACACCTTGGATAACTCCTGCAACTTTGGAAAGGTTCATAGCTTTTTGGCCCCCCCTTTTCAGGCCTTGTAAAAAGCCTTGGCGAAAACGGGCTAGGGCTGTGGTTCCTTCTTCTGTATTTGGATCCCAATGGGGGTCTTCATTCGGGAATTCTTTCTGAGCCGCTTCCCGATAATCTATTCTGCTCAGTCCCTGTCCCGGAGCTACAGGGTTATCTGACATCCACTCAATAGCTGCTTTTCTAATTCGTGCTCGCTCTTCTGTCATGAATAGGGTGGTCAGGAGCTGGCGGCAATCTGGCCAGATTTGTTGGTGGGTTTCCATAATAGTAGTTACTAATTCTGTCAGCTCCTGGGGCTTGCTAGTATAGGAGGCATAATGCGACCTCCAATTTAACAAATCAGTTGTAGAGAAAGGGATATATACATAAGTTAAGGGTCCCGCTACCACCTCTTCATTATCATTCTTTATGGGCACTCCTGGGACTTGCCGTAAAGGCAGCATCTTGGCGGGAGCGGTCTTCTGAGATCTAAGGACTGTTTTCTTAACTATCTTTCCAGGAATTACTTTCGCTTTCTCAACAGGTTTCACTTTAGGTATATCTTTTGCTGGCTCGCTGGCACTAGCAACCACTTGGGTCTCTTGTACGCTATCTTCCTCGCTTTGGGCATTCTCTTTTTCTTCCTCTTCTCCCTCTACTTCTGACTCGCTTTTTATGGCATCCTCTTCTTCAGCTAATTCCTCTCTCTGCCCTCCAGGAGGGGGTTCAGGGGTTGGGTCCCGCTCCGGCCGTCTCTGGGGTTCTGGGGCAGGACGCCGGGCTACCCTTATCGGACCTGGGGTTCGGGGCTGTCTGAGAATTATCTCCGGGGAATCAGGATCTACCAGGATGGGTTTCTTCCTGGACTTCTTATCCTGCTCTTTCATTTTAGGCTGTTCCGTTTTCTGTCTAGAATCTGTTTTCGCTAACATTATCCTGCACTGTTCCTCATAACAGCGCTGCGCCCAAGGGGGCGGATCTTCACAAATACTTAACCAGGAATCTATATAGGGGTACTGATCGGGGTGCGCTATCCGCACTCTACGGTGTACTGACTGAATAATCTCTACATTAAACGTTCCCTCTCGGGGCCAGATGGGGTCTAGATCGGGCCACTCCCTAGTACACAAAATCTGCAAACGGGCTGCTGTCATTTTAATACCATAATCTCCAGAATATCCCTCTTTAAAATGTGCGATCATACATTCTAACGGAGTGTTTCTAGTAGACCCCGCCCCTCCCATTTCGATGTGTGCGCGCAACAACAGACAAAAGGGAAAAGGAGGGCGGACCGTGGGTAAGGGGTCCTCACGGCCCTGGAAACGTATAAGGAGTACAAATAACAAGACAAGACGACAATCGCTTCCCCCTTTTTGCGACCTGAACGCGGTCACCCGGTCAGGAAATGCGCTACTCAGGGGTCCGCCTTCACTTGGTCCGTGCTGCCAGACCTCTCATTCACACTTCGTTCACACAATCATGCTAGCAACGTATCCCAGAATGCATTCGTTTCTATCTATTCTGACTAGTCTTTTTCCCAATTACAAAAAGGATGAGGGTTTCACCCGGCGAATTCCCATGCGGGGTTACTCGGCCCTTCCTTGAGAGGTGATCAGGCTCTCTTACCAATTCCCAATATCTCGAGATTTACAAATTCCAAATTCCAAGTTCCAATGGCAGTACTGCTCTTTCTATATCTGTCTAGACACCAAATCAAAACTATACTCACCGGATCCGGTCCTCAAACTTCCCAAGCAGGCGCATGAGTTGGACCTCGGACTCCCCTCACTCGGGTTCGAGGCGTTGGCTCCAGCTGGGCCCGGCACCCGCCGAGGTCCGACCAGCTCCCTCCGATACAAGGGACCGGTGGCGCCAGGGAGCAGCCCTCGTCGGAAGGGCGCAATCCCGGCAGGACCAAGCCTATAGAGGCGGAAAGTCGTGGTATATTGCCCTATATACACTTTGATTCCACAACTTCCCGGCCAACGCACCAAGAATATGTAGCAGCAAAGCGCAGACAAACCAATGATACCAGGAGTCTGTTCAAAAGGTCCAAATCATTTATTTGTGCACAAGTCTCAAGCAAGTCAATTTCAAAATGGCTGAGCAAAGTTTTCTAGCATTACAACAACTTTTATAGACTTCTGTTCCATTCTAGGTATAGAAAAACATTTCATTGGTCCCGGTACTCTCCCGTACCTCCCGTAGCCCTTCCATTGGTCCCGGTACTGATAAGATTATCCAATTATGTTCCTTCAGTGGGCATGGCACCTGCATACCCCCCTTCTAGTCCCAATTATAATGGTCAGTTCATCAACTTGTTACTTTCACACTCTCAAGGCCATAGAGCCAATTTGTGCATGCAGAGGAGCAGGGCTCTGCAACTCATCTGTCAGCACTCCCAATTATATTCCTTGCAGATGTACTTTTTCTTATCAGTAACTTTTAAACACATTTTTCTGTATTTTTCCATCTCTCAGTTTTGCTTACCTGAGTTAGTTTAGTTCTCTTACAGAGTTCTATCCTACAATAGCAGCATGTTGGGGGATGTGCAATTCCTATGTGCCTCTCCACAGGCTTCATTTACAGGTCAAGCTAGTTAGGCCTGCCTGCTTATGTCAGACACCGTGGATCACAGGCCTGCACCTGCCACAGTATTTTTCGGCTTTACATATATTTTAAGATCTATTGAGCAGAGACTGCCTCTCATGTATGTGTGTAAAACACTGTACAAATGATAAGTACTAGTAATAGTAGTAGTAGTAGGCCCTCATTCTAGCCCCTCTTTGCACTGTATCACCCCTCTGCATACTTGCACCTCACTCACTCCCCAATATTCCCAATGTAAACCACACAATACCATTCAAACTAGAAGGTCTCCATATCTGCACCTACACACCACAATTCTCGAAATCAAACTGCCTTCATATAATAAGGGCCATTGTAAAAGCCATAGAAGTAATTTAGACAGCCAAAAACAAGCATTCGTACAGTGCCTTGTGAAAGTATTCATACCCTCGGTTTTTGTCCTGTTTTGTCGCATTATGTACAACCTGGAATGAAAATGGAGGTTCATTTGGATGTTAGGTAATGGACCTAACAATATAGTCCAAATTGGTAAAGTGAAATGACAATAAAACACCTTGTATATATAAAAAAAACAAATAAAAATTGAAAAGTTGTGAGTGTATATGTATTCATTCCTTTTGCTATGAAACCCATAAATAAGATCTGGTCCAAGCAATTAACCTCAGAAGTCACATAATTAGTTGATTAGAGTCCTCCTGTGTGCAATCAGTGTCACGTGATCTGTCACATGATGCCTGTATAAATATACCTGTTCTGAAAGGCCCCTGATTCTGCAGCACCACTAAGCAAGCAACATGAAGACCAAGATCACTCCAAACAGGACAGAGATAAAGTTGTGGAGAAGTATAGACCAGGGTTGCATTATAAAAAAATATCCCAAATTCTGAATATCCCATGGAGCACCATTAAATCCATTATAACAAAATAGAAAGAATATGGCACCACTACAAACCTGACAAAAGAAGGCCGCTCACCAAAACTCACAGGCAAGGAGAGTATTAATCCAGGCAAGGAGGGCATTAATCAGAGATGCTACAATGACACCAAGGATAACACTGAAGGAGCTGCAAAGATCCACAGCGGAGATGGGAGTATCTGTCCGTAGGACCACTTTAAGCTGTGCACTCCACAGAGTGGGGATTTATGGAAGAGTGGCCAGAAAAAAGCCATTGCTTAAAGAAAGAAATGAGAAAACTCATTTGGTATTTGCACAACAGCATGTGGCAGACCCCCTCCCCCCCCCCCCCCCAACACATGGAAGAAGGTTCTCTGGTCAGATGAGATGAAAATTGAACGTTTTGGCCATCATGAGAAATGTGATGTGTGGCACAAACTCAACACTTCCCATCACCCCGAGAACACCATTCCCACAGTGAAACATGGTGGTGGCAGCATCATGCTGCGGGGATGTTTTTCATTGGTAGGGACAGGAAAACTGGTCAGGATTGAAGGAATGATGGATGGCACTAAATACAGGGCAATTCTTGGGGAAAACATGTTTCAGTCTGCAAGAGATTTGAGACTGGGATGAAGGTTCACCTTTCAGAAGGACAATGACCCTAAGCATACTGCTAATGCTGATTTAAAAGGAAACATTTAAATGCCTTGGAATGGCCTAGTCAAAGCCCAGACCTAAATCCAATTGAGAATCTGTGGCATTACTTGAAAATTGTTGTACACCACCGCAACCCATCTAACCTGAAGGAATTGGAACAGTTTTGCCTTAAGGAATGGGTAAAAATCCCAGTGGCTAGATGTGCTAAGCTAATAGAGGCATACCCCAAGAGACTTTATTTATTTATTTATTTATTTAAATTCTCTTATATACCGCGCTATTCTGCATCAGTGCGGTTTACATTGAACAAACTGAAATTACATTGAACAGGGCATTATAACTTGGAGATAACTAACTTGCAGCTGTAATTGCAGCAAAAGATGGCTCTACAATGTATTGACTTGGGGGGGGGGTTGTTTTGTCTTAATTATTGTTTGTGTCACAATAAAGGATATTTAGACCTTCAAAGTCATAGGCATGTTGTGTATATCACATGGTGCTAACCTCCAAAACTCCATTTTAATTTCACGTTGTAATGCGACAAAACAGGACCAACACAGGGGATGAATACTTTTGCAATGCAAGAGACATCCCCAGAGTCATGTTACAAATGGCTTTTAAAGATGTCTCTGGTAGGGGTATTTCCAAGTAGATAGGGGGCATGGTGGAGGTGTGTCTGGGAAGGTGCAATGGACTTAGACATCCCTGCTCGATTTCAGAAATATCAAGGACATGCATGACCCAGTCCAAGTTTAGACCTGCTCCAGGCACGGATAGGCACTGGGAAAGTGATTGTTTTGGCCATAAAACATCCAGAGGGTATAGAAAAGATGGAGGTTTAAGTGACTTGCTTAAGACCACAGGGAGCAGCATTGGGCTTTGAATGTTGGCTGCACTAGTCCTAACCCACTACTCTAACCATTAGGCTATTAGATGGCCCTGTTCTAAACTGCTATTCTGGGGATGTCTATGTAGACGGCCCCATAGACACCATATCAGTCACATCCACATTTGTGAAATTGTGTCTGAAATTGGATGTCTGGTTTTTTTTTTTTCAAATTAACTAATAATACCTGAGTATGATAAGAAAACCACCACAATCAAAAGCATCCATAAAAAAGTTCATATCATTTTTTAAAAAAGGGCCTTAAATAACATGAGTATATATAGCCTTAAACAAGCCTTTTAGCATAAAAGTCTAAAAAGGCTCAATATCATCATCGGCCTAAAAAATTCTTAAACAAACCAGGGATCTATAATAGCCATTATCCAACCCGACACAGTATTGTTTCGATAAGAAAAATATCTGCATTGCGTACATTTCCCTTGGATTTCTGCTTCCCAAGTGCATGACACTGCACTTCTTTGCATTAAATCTTTTTTTTCTTTTAAATTGTTTATTTATAAGAATTTTACAGATTATACAGTACAATTACAGCTTTAAAGAAAATCAAGAAAATACAATCATAAGATATTTTGAAGTAAATAATAAAAAGAAGACATCAGCCCACATCTCAGGGAAACATATAAACAATTTTTATAAATAATATACTGTTAGAGAAAACAAAGCAAAGGACTACGATCCATATGGAAGGAAATCCCTAGCCAACTTAACAGCCTGTTGAGCCTACTCCCTTCTCCAGCTGAAAAAGATATAAGAAAAAAAACCCCATAAAGCTAGGAAATCAATGTGCCTTTTCCTTTTCAAGAATCCATTTTTCCAATTCTGAAGAAGACAAAAATATGAATTTATCATACCCTAAGGAAACACAGCATTTACATGGATATCTTAAAAAGAAAGTCGCCCCTAGAGCAAGAATTCTGGTTTTGAACGCAAGAAAAGCTTTTCTGCGCAACTGTGCATACCGTGAAACGTCAGGAAAAATAGACACCTTGTCCCCACAAAACTTCATTTCTTTTTTCTTAAAATAAGCTTTAAGAATAGTAACCTTATCTTCCTCAGAAGTCAAGGTCACTATTAATATAGCCCTAGTGGAAATATCATCTTGCATTTCTTCCAAAACAGCAGTCAAATTGAAGTTATTAGTGCCCGGAAGGGCAACCACTTCTTCATCCGCAGCACTGGACACAATTTTAGTAGAACGATAATATCATTTTATAACAAAGAATCAGCCTGCGGAAGAAGAAGAGCGTCCTTCAGGTACTTTCTGAACAAAATTAAGGGGGAGAACATTGCACAAATAGGAAAATTAAGCATCCTTAAATTCTTGCTCCATGACAAATTCTCCAGATTCTCAAGTTTCTGATGTAAAATAAGGCTATCCTTCACATTAGCCAATTGAAAATCTGTACAAGACTTAACTTGGGTATCCATTAAATCTTAACTGTCAAGCATTAGACCATTCTTCCAGCTTTAGTAAATCATTCCTCATGTTATCCATTCCCTCAGGGGAGTCCACTCTGTTGCAAATTTCCTTGTCATCTGCAAAAAGAAAGACTTTTCCATTCAGTCCTTCAGCAGTATCACTCACAAATACATTGAACAGTGCCGGTCCCAGGACCAAACCCTGCAGCAACCTACTAATCACCCTCCTTTCATCCAAGTGAGCTCCATTTACCATCACTTTCTGATGTCTGTCAGTCCACCAATTTCTGATCCAGTTAACCACCTTGGGACCCATCCCCAACTATTGAGTTTATTGATAAACCTCCTATGAGGAACAGTATCAAAGGCTTTGCTGAAATCCAGGTAGATGACATCCATCACATGCCCCTGATCTAGTTCTCTAGTCACCCAGTCAAATAACTCAATCAGATTTGTTTGGCAAGATCGTCTTTTGGTTAAACCATGTTGCCTCGGATCATGCAACCTGTTGGTTTTGAGAAAGTCCACTATTCGCTCTTTCAGGAGCGCCTCCATAACTTTTCCCGCCACTGAGGTAATGCTCACTGGCCTGTAGTTTGTCACTTCTTCACTGTCACCACTTTTGTGAAGAGGTACCACCATCAGCCTTTCTCCAGGCCTGAGGAACTTCTCCTGTTTCCAAGGATCTGTTAAAAACATCCTTTAATGACCCTGCAAGAACCTCTCTGAGCTCTTTCAGTAACCTGGGATGTATCCCATCCAATCCCATGGCCCTGTCCACTTTCAGTTTTGCAAGTTGTTCTAACACATCATCTTCTGTGAATGGTGTGGTATCTACTTCATTCCCATTTTTATATTTGTGAGTCACTCACAGGTGGTCCTTCTCCAGGATTTTCTTTAGTAAAAACAGAGCAGAATTATATGTTTAGCAATTTTGCTTTTTCAATGTCACTTTCCATGAGTCCATTCCCAGCACTACTGAGTCCTGCAATTCCACCTCTGATTTTCCTCCTCTCCTGAATATACCTGAAGAAAGTTTTGTCGCCATACTTCACAGCTTTAGCCATCTTCTCCTCTGCCTTTTTTTGCTTTCCTTATTTTTCCTTTTGTTTCTTTTAGTTTGATCCTGTATTATTTTCTGTGTTCCTCTGTTTGCAACCTTTTGAATGTTGTGAAAGCTGTGTTTTTTTGTCTTTATTTGAGCAGCCACTTCTTTGCAGAACCAAATAGGTTTCCTTTTCCTCTTGATTTTATTTACTTTCCTTACATATTTATCTGTTGCCCCTTTTATTGCCCCCTTTAGTTTAGCCCATTGCAAATCCACTCCCTTATCCTCTCCAACCCTTCCAACTCCTCCTTCAGGTACTTGGCCATTTTACTGAAGTCAGTGTTTTTGAAGTTTAGGACTTTGAGCTAGCTATGATTGGACTGCACCTTGGCTTTTATGTCAACTCACACCATGTGAAAATTGCTGCTGCTCACAGAGGCACCCACCGGGACATTTGACACGCTATCTCCGTTGGTGAACACTAAATCCAGCATTGAGCTTTCCCTGGTTGGTTCCATCACCATTTGTCTAAATAACACATCTTGGAAAGCATCCACAATTTTTTTACTTCTTTCCAGATTTGCAGAAGGAGTACTCCAATCCACATCGGGTAGATTAAAGTCACCCAATATAATCACTCCCCCCTTTGTGGCTATCTTTGCAATATCTATAATCAATTCATTATCTATTTCTTCGATTTGAGTCGGAGGTCTGTAACTATTTTTTATACTTCAACAAATAAAGAGGGGTGACCTGCACAGAGGAGCAGGTACAACCCTAAACAAAGGCATAGAGGAGGGTGACCTGCACGGAGTGGCAGGTAAATGTACTCTAGACACATTACTAGGCAGACTAGATGGACCATACTTGTCTTTATCTGCCATCATATATTATGTATGTTACTATGTAATTTTTGCCTTGATCAGGATCTTTTGGGTGTTGGGAGTATTGATGGGAGGCAATGTGATGGGCCTGTTCCACCTCAAATTCTTTTGTAAACTGAATGTCCAAAATATTGGTCAACAGCTTCTGTACAAAGGGAATTAATTGGAACCTTCAAATCCCTTCAACAGCCCTAAAATCCAGAAATTATTCCTCCTACCTCTGTTTTGCAGCTTGTCGTGCTGTGAGGGCTTGTGTGCATCAGTGATGCTGAGAGCTAAACTATCGGTAGTTTAACTACTGGCAGGGTCTCCCAAGATGGACAGGTCTCAGCTGAGATGCCAGACCAAGACAAACCACCCATCTGGGCAGCAGCAGAATGGGATAGTGTTGATGGCGGAGGATCACATTTCTGTGACAACGGCAACAACGCCAAACTTAAACTGCGCGGAAGAAAGGCCCGGCAATCTACTTCTGTATCTTGCCATGAAAACCCAATGGATAGTTACAACAAAACAAATTGTGCTGTAGTGCTGGAAGATGAGACCCCAGGTTGGAAGGCACTCAACTAGCTACTGGGGAAGAGCTGAAGACTTTTCAGAGTAAAGCCAGCATTTATGATGTGGTTGGATCAAAACCCTCGGGACGTCTGACTGCTGATGTAGCTGCGCATGAAATGAGAGTCAGAAGCTGTAAAGCTGTCTTACACATTGGAACATGGAACGTACGAAGCATGAACCAAGGGAAGTTGGAGGTGGTCAAGAATGAAATGGAACGTGTACAACTTGATCTGTTGGGTGTCAGCGAACTGAAATGGACTGGCATCGGGCACTTTGCATCAGATGATCACATGGTCTACTATGCTGGAAATGAAAGACAAAGAAGAAATGGTGTTGCATTTATAATAAAGAAGAAACTTGCAAGAACTGTAATGAAATACAATGCAGTCAGCGAACGCTTAATCTCTATTCGTCTACGAGGAATGCCTATCAACACAACTATAATTCAAGTATATGCCCCAACAACAGCTGCAGAAGAGAATGAAATTGAGGAGTTCTATGAACAAGTACAAGCTGAAATTGACAGAACATGCAAACAGGATATCCTGATAGTCATGGGTGATTGGAACGCAAAGGTTGGCAACAAAGAAGAAGACAAAGTAGTTGGAAAATATGGACTTGACAACAGAAATGAAGCTGGAGAAAGACTGATAGAATTCTGCAAGACCAATGATCTATTCATCTCGAACACCTTCTTCCAGCAACACAAGCGGCGACTGTACACATGGACTTCACCCAATGGATTGTATAAAAATCAAATTGACTACATCTGTGGAAGTCAATGATGAAAAAGCTCTATAACATCAACAAAGACAAAACCTGGAGCTGACTGTGGTACAGATCATCAACTACTAGTATGCAAACTCAAGCTAAAGCTGAAAAAGAGCAAACCACTCATGAATGCAGCAAAATATGAACTTGAGAATATACCACTGGAATT
This sequence comes from Ichthyophis bannanicus, assembly GCA_033557465.1. Classification (NCBI taxonomy): domain Eukaryota; kingdom Metazoa; phylum Chordata; class Amphibia; order Gymnophiona; family Ichthyophiidae; genus Ichthyophis; species Ichthyophis bannanicus. The sequence goes on from CM066034.1 coordinate 951,191,127, forward strand.
TAAAGACTGCCTGCAAAATTGATTTGCTGCTTTAGATACAAATGACAGAGCTCCAGAAGAGTTATGGAATGACATCAAGAAGGTTGTGTTGGAAGAAAGCGAGAAGTCTCTACAAAAGGTAAAAAAGAAAAAACGGCCAAAATGGATGACGGAAGAAACTCTGAAAATTGCTCAGAAATGCAGAGAAGCTAAAGCCAGAGGAGAAAGAAAGACAATCACAGAACTCAACAGAGATTTCCAACATGCAGCAAGACAGGACAAGGAAAAGTACTACAATGACGCATGCAAGGATATAGAAGCAGAAACTATTAGAGGAAGAACAAGATCAGCTTTCCTAAAGCTACGAGAGTTAAAGAAAAAGTTCCAGCCTCGAATTGGAATGTTACAAGATGCTCAAGGTTCTATGTTGAATGATGCTGAGAAGATCAAGAAAAGATGGAAGGAATATACAGAGTTTTTATATGATAAAGATCAAGTGGACAAACAGCCGTTTCAACCTGTACCTTATGATCTGGAATCATTGGTGATGAAAGAAGAAGTTGAAGCAGCATTGAAAGCCTTATCAAAGAACAAAGCACCAGGCATTGATTGCATTCCCATAGAAGTATTACAGCAATCTGATGCTGCTGTTACCGTACTTACAAGGCTCTGCCAAGAAATATGGAAGACAGCATCATGGCCAACTGACTGGAAAAGATCTGTGTTTATACCAATACTAAAGAAAGTTGATCCAACTGACTGTGGAAATTATCGCACAATCGCTCTGATCCCACATGCCAGCAAGATTCTACTGAAGATTATTCAAAAGAGACTACAATCATACCTGGAACAAGAACTGCCTGAAGTGCAAGCAGGGTTCAGAAAAGGGCGAGGAACGAGAGACATCACTGCAGATGTGAGATGGATCCTTGAAAAGACTAAAGAATACCAAAATGATATCTATTTGTGTTTTATCGACTATAGCAAAGCTTTTGACTGTGTAAACCATGAGAAACTCTGGGCCACATTAAGAAGCATGGGTATATCAGAACATCTGATCGTTCTCTTGCACAATCTGTACATTGATCATGAAGCAACAGTTTGAACGGAACAAGGAGAAACAGAATGGTTTAAAATAAGTAAAGGTGTAAGACAAGGCTGCATACTTTCCCCCTACCTGTTTAATTTATATGCAGAACAAATCATCAGAGAAGCAGGATTGTATGAAGACAACAGAGGTGTGAAGATTGGTGGAAGACTCATCAACAACCTTCGCTATGCTGATGATACCACATTACTGGCGGAAAATGAAGATGATCTGAAACATTTGCTTCTCACAATCAAAGAACATAGTCTCAAAATGGGCCTGCACCTTAATGTAAAGAAGACAAAGATCATGACAACTGGCATAATCAACAGGTTCATCGTCAAAGGAGAAGAAATTGAAATCGTGAATAACTTTAACCTACTTGGATCAACTATTAATAAAGAAGCAACAAGCAGTCAAGAAATCAGACGACGCATTGCTCTTGGCAGAATGGCTATGAAAGACCTAGATAAGATTCTCAAGAGCAGAGATGTCTCTCTCCATACAAAGATTCGACTTGTTCAAGCCATGCTATTTTCAGTAACATCATATGGATGTGAAAGCTGGACAGTGAAAAAGATAGGAAGACAATTGATGCCTTTGAATTATGGTGCTGGCGGCGAATACTGTGTATACCATGGACTGCCCGAAGAACAAACCAGTCTGTACTAGAGGAGATCAAACCTAAGCTTTCTTTAGAAGCTCAGATGACAAGACTTCGACTTTCATATTTTGGACACATCATGCGGAGAAAGAGATCATTAGAGAAAGACATCATGCTTGGCAAGATAGAAGGTCAACGCAAAAGAGGAAGGCTAGCAATGAGATGGATCGATACAATAACAGCAGCTTCGGGTACCAGTCTGTCAACAATGAGCCGCCTGACTGAAGACCGAATACAGTTTAGGATAGCTATCCAGAGGGTCACCATGAGTCGACTCCAACTCGACGGAACTTAACAACAACAACAACAACCTCTGTTTGTTAAGATTTTCAATAGCATGTTCATTAATTTCATTAATTTTGTTATTTATTTGCATTTATATATCACTTTTTCCAGGGATCAAATGCGGTTTATATTGAACACGAGTAATAAGTAATATAACAGTTAAATAACTAAGTACAGTATACAATGAACAAAGAACTTGGGACTGATCTGACATACCTGTTATGAACTATATACAATGAGCATAACTCAGGTCTAAGCTTATAGTCTAGTGGTGAACTAATTACAGTACAGTGAGGGAATGCTTTTGGTATGTGATTGTGGTTGTGGTCTGTGTAGTTTTGGTGTGGTGTTAGGTTGGGTCAGTGTTTATGGGTTTGTATGAGTTTTCAAAGTGTAGTTTAAAAAGATGTTTTTTTAGTTCTTTGCGGAATGAGGATAGGTCTTTGACTGCTCTTAGTTCACCAGGTAATTTGTTCCATAGAATAGGCGCAAAATGTGAGAATGCTTTGTTTGTAGCTTGGATGGATTTACGGAAGTCTGATGGGACTGTTAGTTTATTCTGTGTGAAATCTCTTCTTAGTCATGAGTTTTCTGGTTTGGCAATGAGTGAAGTAAGGTAGGATGGGGCTATATCCCTAATGATTTTAAATGTTGTCATTAGTGTTTTGTAGTTTATTCACCTTTGGACTGGGAGCCAGTGTAGGTTATATAGAAAAGGCTATTCCTGCCGCAACATGCTGGGCCATCTGGAGTTGGTTTAGGGCTTTTTTAGATAGACCTAGTAGGATACTGTTGTAGAAGTTAAAGTGAGGGGCGATTAGTGCGTGGAGGACTGATCTAAAGTCATGATTTGGGAGTAATCTTAGCTGTTGTATCATTCTGAGTTTCTAATAGAAATTCTTTGTTGCGAGTTTTATGTGTGTGGTCATACTTAGGGACTGATCTAAGGTGACCCCAAGATATTTTACTTCATTTTTTACAGGGATGTTTGTATCGTTAAGACTGACTTTTGGGGGTGGTGAAAAGTTCTGGTTCCTGCTTATATACATCACCTCCGTTTTATTGAACTTGATGTGAAGATTATGGTTAAGCCATTTTGATGCTTCCCTGAAGCAGTCTGTGATTTGGGGAGTGGTGGGGATATTGATGTTGATTGGGAGATATAGCATTATATCATCCATATAGATGTGATAACATACATGAAATTTTCTAAATATTGTGCATATTGGTTGGAGGTACATAAGAATATGAGAACATAAGATATGCCATACTGGGTCAGACCAAGGTCCATCAAGACCACTATCCTGTTTCCAACAGTGGCCAATCTAGGTCATAGGTACCTAGCAGTTTCCCCAAAAGACAAAGCTTCCACAATGTTTCTATTGGATCAAGCATTGATATCCTGGGCCCCTTTTTAATAATGGTTTATTGGCCTTTCCTCCAGGAACTTGTCCAAACCTTTTTTAAACCCAGCTACACTAACAGCCTTTACTACATCCTCCTGTAACAAATTCCAGAGTTTGATTACACGTTGAGTGAAAAAATATTTTCTCTTACTTATCTTAAATAGTTTACCCTGTAACTTCATTGCATGTCCCCTAGTCTTTCTATATTCTGATAACGTAAACAATCGATCTACGTTTACCCGTTCCACTCCGTTCATTAATTTATAGACTTCTATCATATCTCCCCTCAGCTGTCTCTTTTCCAGGTTAAAGAGCCCTAAACCTTTTAGCCTTTCTTCAAAGGGATATCCTTCCATCCTCCTTAACCATTTTGGTGGCTCTTCTCTGATCCTTTTCTAATAACACTATATCCTTTTTAAGATACGGCGACCAGAATTGCACACAATATTCAAGGTGCGGTCTCACCATGGAACGGTATAGGGGCATTATAATATCTTTTGTTTTATTTTCCATTCCTTTCCTTATGATACCTAGCATTCTATTTGCTCTCTTGGCTGCCGCTGCACACTGGGCTGAGGTTTTAACATGTTATCCACAATGACGCCTAAATCGTTTTCCTGGGTGGTGGTTCCTAATGTGGAACCTTGCATCGTGTAATCATAGTTTTGGTTGTTCTTCCCTAGGTGCATAACCTTGCACTTGTCCACATTTAATTGCATCTGCCATTTTGATGCCCAGTCTTCCAATTTATCAAGATCCTCTTGCAATTTTCCACAATCCTCTTGGGTTTTAACAACTTTAAATAGTTTTGTGTCATCTGTAAATTTGATAACCTCACTCGTTATTCCACTTTCCAGGTCATTTATGAATATGTCAAAAAGCAGCAGACCCAGCACTGATCCCTGGCATACACCACTATTCACCTTTCTCCATTGAGAAAATTGGCCATTTAGCCCTACCCTCTGCTCTCTATCTTGTAACCAGTTCCTGATCCACAATAGTACACTGCCTCCTATCCCATGACTCTTCAGTTTTGGAAAAAGTCTCTGATGAGGGACCTTGTCAAAGGCTTTCTGAAAGTCCAAATACACTATATCAACCGACTCACCATTGTCTACCTGTATCTCAGCAACCCATGTATATACTATAGATAGTGGTAGTTAGATGTAAGTAGCGGTAGTTTGTTGTAGATAGTTTCCCCATTTGGAAATCCAAGTTATTCCACCTGTTCAATGTAAGTGCTTAACAGGCTTTCTGTTCTGTACAAAAGTGTTACTTGTAAATCGCACTGATTTTAAAAAGCGCAGTATATAAAAGCGATAAATAAATAAATAAATAAAATCCCCAGGAACAAGCAGGAATGTAGTCTTCACATATGGGTATCGTCGGTACCGACGGAGCCTGCATGGGAACGCTCCCCAGCGTCCAATAGGGACACTTTGGGGAGCATCCCTCAGCACATGCATGCTGCCTTCCCGCCTTTCCAACTGTCCCTCTTCAGTTCTTCATTTTCCGCAGAGCCGACAGGTCACATACCCTGTCACCACAGAAAATGTATTCTTTAAACTTGTTTTTCTTGTGGTTGTGCCTGCCTCCGCTCGACACCTACCGGTACCGCCGGTTCTTTTTTCTTCTTCTTTTAAAAAAAAAAATCAAAAAACCTTCTGAAGTGTTTCTCTTCAGAAACTTTTTCTTTTTGGTGCTAGGCGCCATTTTGGGAATTAGGCCCCATTTTCATGAAAAATGGAAAAACCAGCTAGTGGTTTTAAAAAATGTACTAAGTGTGGTGGTACCATTTCCGTCACCGACACCCATGACTGGTGTCTCAAATGTTTAGGCCCTGACCATTCTCCATCGGAGTGTTCCTCTTGTATGGGGATGACTAAAAGAGGAAGACAGAACCGGGCTGCAAAACTTGGTACCCTCTTTTCTTCAGATGCGATGTCCATTGCATCGATGTCTTCCAGAGCCTCGTCTTCCTCCCATGGATCTCAGGTAACTAAACATAAGAGCCGGTCCTCAAAGGGTAGATCTCCTTCCAAGCATCGAGAAGCCATTGTCATTGCCCTTGAGGAAACTATACCGGCAAAACAGCCCCGGCGGGAGGTTTCAGCCTCCAAAGCACTAACGGGGCTCCAGGATGTTCTCGAGGCCTCAACCTCGGAAGAACTACTGGTGCCATGCTCAGGGGTTCCGGCCACTTCTACCGGTACTGACACCCAGGCATCGGCAGTGTCGATAGACCAGAGATTCCTCGCTATCGAACGCAGTCTTGTAGCTTTCTTTACAGCTGCGGTACCATTGACACCGCTACCAACAGTTCAACAGGCACCAGTACCAACACAGATACCGGTGCCGGTACCAGCACCAGTACCAATACCGGTACCAGCACTGACGGTACCGGCCCTGGTGGGACTTCTTCCCATGCCGACTTTTTCAGGCATCGACAGATCGGTACCGGACCAACTCGGTGCCGACTTCGATCAATACCAATACCGTGCTTTGCATGAACATCAGGATCAGAGATGCTTCGAATCTTCCGATTCCGATGACTCAGATAACTTGGTCGGTACCAGAGTGCTTCTTCCGGAAGACTCCTCTTCTCCTCAATGCAGAATGTATCCTCTGGAGGACAAGTCTTTTCAGGATTTTATTCGTGATGTGGCCCAAGGCCTATCAATCATGGTAGCTCCTGAAAAAGAACCTAGAGCAAAGGAATTGGACATACTCCAATACCCTAAGGCTCCCAAAGAGGCAGCTACCCTTCCCATTCATTAAATTCTTCATGATTTGATACTCAGGATGTGGGAAACACCTCTGACCACATCTCCTCATTCTAGGAGACTCGATACTATGTATTGAGTTCCACCATGTCCTGGTTTTCAAAAGACTCAGCTGCCACACCATTCAATGGTAGTGGAATCAGCCATGCTTAGGATGAAAAGTGCAAAAAGACATGCATCTAATCCTCCAGGTCGTGAATGCAGGACTCTTGACGCCTTTGGGCGTCGAACATTTCAGGCTTCCATGCTTTCAGCTAGGATAAGCTCATATATTTTATATATGGGAATGTTCCTCAAAGAAGTCACAGGAGACTTGGAGCTTATGAGCCCCCTTCTCCCTGATGACAAATGACAAGACTTCCTTACTCTTACTCTTGTCAAGCATTCCAAGTTTGCAAATCATGCAGCCTTTGACTGCTTTGAATGCATCAGCAGAACTTCTGCTATTGTCATTGGTGCACGTCGGATTGCCTGGCTTCAGGCATCAGACTTGGAGACTTGAGTACAGGACAAATTAGGAAACATCCCTTGCACAGGAGAAAACCTCTTTGGCAAGAATTGGCAGGAAAAGGCTAAGGAGATAGATACTGACAATCTCACTTTAGACAGATTGTCAAAATCTACAGCCACTCCAGCCAAAAAGAAACCCTATAAAAAACCCTTTTTCAGCAAAAAGAGGAAGTTTTATCCATCCTATACCCAGCAAGGGCAAGCTCGGGGTCAAGTTGCCCAAAAGGGACAAAAGCAACAATCCAGACAACAAAAGAAGCCAAAAGGCCCGAGAGCTCAATCAACTCCACAGGCTCAGCCCCCTCAAGGGTTTTGACTCCTTCCTAGAGAGCTTAGCTTTCCTGCCTCTGAAGGGTCCAGAACCCCTAAACATTCCAGGCAGGTTGTGTCATTTTGTCAACTGATGGCACCAAATAACAGCAGAAAATTGGACTCTGTCCACTGTAGGGGAGGGGTACAAGCTTCATTTTCACAGCATGCCCCCTCCTACAATCGTAAGACAGTTCAAGTCCCAAACCTCTCCAGACAATCTACTGGATCAAGAGGTCTCAACACTCCTTGCTCAGGAAGCAATAGAGGAAGTGTCCATTCCCCAACAGGGTACAGGGTTCTACTCCCCCTATTTTCTTATTCCAAAGAAAACAGGAGGACACAGACCCATTCTAGATCTCAGAGAATTGAACAAATATCTGTTCCCAGAAAAGTTCAAAATGATTTCTCTGGGAACTCTTCTGCCATACCTTCAAAGTCAGGATTGGCTTTGCTCTCTAGATCTAAAAGATGCATATACTCATATTCTGATCCATCCAGATCACAGGAAATTCTTACGATTCCTTTTCAAGGAAAAACACCTTCAATACAGGGTTCTTCCTTTTGGTCTGGCTTCGGCACCAAGAGTATTCACAAAATGCATGGCAGTAGTAGCTGCATTCCTGCGAACCCTAGGGATATTCGTCTTCCCTTACTTGGACGACTGGCTCATTTGAGCCCCAACGATTCCAGAAGCCAAATCTGCACTGTCTCGTACAATGCAAATTCTTCAATACTTGGGATTGGTCATAAACTTCCCAAAATCCCAACTTGTTCCTTCTCAGACCCTGGAGTTCATAGAAGCTTGTTTAGATACCAGACAGTCAAGGGCTTTCCTCCCACAGCCCCGCTGTCTTCGCATAATGCAACTAGCTTCTCAAGCATTGGGAAAGTCCTCCCTAACTGCTTGAGAACTGCTGCAATTACTGGGACATATGGCATCCACAGTTCATGTAGTTCCCTATGCTCGCCTTCACATGTGAGCAGCCCAGTGGACACTATCCACACATTGGACACAGGCCACAGGATGTCTGTCAGACAAGATATCAAACTCACAACGACTGATCTTGTCCATACAATGGTGGCAATCACTGGAGAATCTTTTAGTGGGGGTCTCCTTTCCAACAACCCCCATTCCAGGCCACCCTAACAACAGATGCATCACAGGTGGGCTGGGGAGCACACCTGCACTATCTCTCCACCGGAGGCTTGTCTTCACATAAACCTCCTAGAACTCAGAGCAATCTATCTAGCTCTTCGAGTAGTCCATGCCCAGCTCAGCTATAAGACAGTCCTAGTCCAAATGGACAATCAAGTAGCCATGTTCTACGTGAACAAGCAGGGCGGAACAGGCTCTCTGTCATTATGCAACGAAGCTTTACGACTATGGGCCCTCGCCAGAGAGCATCAAATTCACCTTCTTGTGGTATATCTTCCAGGCATTCAAAACCTTTGGGCAGACAAACTCAGCCGAGTACTGCTGCCTCACGAATGGTCTCTCCACCTAGACCAGGTGATAAAGATATTTCACATCTGGGGAACCACAGACATAGACCTCTTTACAAGTCCACTGAATGCCAAACCTCCCTGGTTCTGTTCCAGAATTCCGGCTCAGAATTGCCAGGCAAGGGACGCCTTCCTCCTTCATGGGGTCAGAACTTCCTCTAAGCCTTCCCACCCATTCCCCTCATCCCTAAAACACTCTTCAAGCTTCAGAGAGACAGAGGTTGTATGATCCTCATAGCGCCACGGTGGCCACGACAAACGTGGTATCCCCTACTTCTACATCTCTCTCAAGCTGCACCTCTGGAATTAGGGTGTGCTCCAGACCTACTCTCCCAAGAGAACGGGATGCTATGGCACCCAAATCCCCAGTCCCTGCATCTCAGGGCCTGGTTGCTGAAAGCCTAGACCTGCAGGATCTTAACCTTTCCCAACAGGTAAAGGATGTCATTCAGGCTTCCAGAAAACCTTCCACAAGACGTTCTTATGCCTTCAAGTGGAAACGTTTTACTATATGGTGTTCTCAAAAGGGCTTAAACCCCCTTGTGATACCTTTGGAATCGGTACTAGAGTATCTACTTCATTTATCAAATTCTGGTCTAAAGACAAATTCAGTAAGAGTCCATCTTAGTGCAATTGCAGCTTCCTATAAGCCTCTAAATGGACAGCCAATTTCCTCTCATCCACTCATAGCAAGATTTATGAGAGGTCTTCTATTAGCAAAGCCTCCCATCAGGCCACCACCGGTAGCATGCGATTTAAATCTAGTTCTCGGACAGCTCATGAAACTGCCCTTTGAACCTTTAGCCACTACAACCCTAAAGTTTTTATCCTGGAAGGTCATCTTCCTAATTGCAATCACCTCTGCATGTCGCATTAGTGAATTGCAAGCTTTATTGGCTGATCCCTCTTATAGAAGGTTTCACCATGATGAGGTTGTTCTCAGAACGCATCCACATTTTATGCTAAAGGTGGTTTCACCTTTTCATTTAAATCAATCAATTTGCCTTCCTGTATTCTTTCTGAGGCCTCATGCCTCTAATGCAGAAAGGAACCTTCATATTTGGACTGTAAAAGAGCCTTGGCCTTTTACCTACAAAGAACACAGCATCATAGAAAGTCTTCTCAACTTTTTGTTGCTTTTGATTCTAGTCATTTGGGACTTCCAGTCTCCAAAAGAAATCTATCTAAATGGATTGCACAATACATATCCTTTACTTTGAGAGTAAGAGTCTTCCTCTTCAAGGCCATGTCACAGCACATAATGTGAGAGCCATGGCAGTCTCTATGGCTAACCTTCACTCTGTGTCTATCAATGACATCTGTCGAGCAGCCACCTGGGCTTCGGTGCACACCTTCACAGCCCACTACTGCCTAGATAAAGCCTCCCGTCGGGATGCCTTCTTTGCCAGGCTGTTCTTCAACATCTCTTTCAGACTTAATTCAACTCCTACCCACCAACCCTGGTAAGATGCCAGAGATCCATGGGAGGAAGCATGGTCCACCTTACTATAGGTGGCAGCTTCCTGGGGCCATATTCCCAGCATCTTCAGTTAGGGAGTCCCCATATGTGAAGACTACATTCCTGCTTGTTCCTGGAGATAGCGTAGTTACTCACCTGTAACAGGTGATCTCTGGGAACAGCAGGAATTTAGTCTTCACAACCCACCCACCTCCCCTAGGGGTTGTCTCTCTATTTCTCTGTCTCTTTCCTCTCTCCCTCTATCCTTTCACTCAGCTACAAACTTAACTGAAAAGGGACAGTTGGAAAGGCGGGAAGGCAGCGCGCATGTGCTGAGGGATGCTCCCAAAAGCATTCCTATTGGACGCTGGGGAGCGTTCCCGCACAGGCTCCGTTGGTACCGATGATACCCATATGTGAAGACTAAATTCCTGCTGTTCCCGGAGATCACCTGTTACAGGTGAGTAGCTATGCTTTATTCACACCTTCAAAAAAGCCTAACAGATTAGTAAGGCAAGATCTTCCTTGTCCAAAGCCATGTTGGCTGTCTCCCATTAAGCCATGACTATCTACATGTTCAGCAATTTTGTTCTTTATGATGATTTCTACCATTTTTCCCAGTACTGATGTCAGGCTCACCGGTCTGTAGTTGCCCGGATCATCCCTGGAACCCTTTTTAAAAATTGGTGTTACGTTGGCCATCCTCCAATCTTCAGGTATTACAGATGATTTTAATGATAGTTCACAGATTACTAATAGCAGGTCTGCAATCTCATATTTCAGTTCTTTCAACACCCTTGGATGCATATCATCTGGTCCAGGTGATTTGCTACTCTTCAGTTTATCAAATAGTCGTAATACATCTTCCCAAAGTATCGATATTTCCTTCAATTCTTCCGCACCTTTAAATACCTCTTTAGTCATGGGTAACATCCCTACATCTTCCTCAGTAAAGACCGAAGCAAATAATTCATTCAGTCTCTACGCTATCGCCTTGTCGCCTCTTAGTGCCCCTTAAACCCCTCTATCATCTAATGGACTAACTGACTCACAGGTTTTTGCTATGAATGTACTCAAAAAAGTCTTTATTGCGCATTTTTCTTCCGCTGCAAGCTTTTTCTCAAATTCTCCCTTTGCCTGTCTTATCAAGGCCTTGCATTTAACTTGCCAGTGCTTGTGCTGTTTCCAGTTTTCAACATTTGGCTCTTTTTTGCATTTCCTGAAAGACGCTTTTTTGGCAACAACAGCCTCTCTAATCTCACCTTTAAACCATGCTGGCAGTTTTTTGGACTTCCTTCCATTTTTCTTAAAGCGTGCAATACAGCCGGTCTGGGCTTCTAAGATAGTATTTTTCAACAACACCCAAGCTTGATGGAAGTCTTTAACCTTTGCAACTGCTCCTTTTAGTTTTTTCTTAACTATTTTCCTCATTTTATTTATTATTTATTTATTTTATTTAACAGTATTTCTAAACCGCCTTATCTTAATAATCAAGGTGGTATCACAGCAAACAATCGGGTAAAGTGAGTGTGTTATACATGCAGTGAGGGTGAAATTGAGTGTGTGTTGTATTGTGTGCTAGATTGGCATGAGCTATGTACAGAGTGGGCTATATACAGTGGTGCAAAAAACATATTCCATACATACATTGTTTAGGCGGTATCATGTGCTGTTATACATTCTCTGAGGTTATGTGATGTGTCCATAGTGTTCTATGAACAGCATGGTTTTTAGCTGTTTTCTAAAGTCTTTGAGGTCTGTAGTAGCCCTCAAATCGTCCGGGAGTTTGTTCCATATTGTTGGAGCAGCCATGGATAGTGCTCTGTCCATTGTGTCCTTGCGTGTGTGTTTGTATTCACTGGGGGTGCTGACTCGTTTGTGTGTTTGTTTTCTTCTGGGACGTGTGCTGATGTCTGGTTGTATGAGGGAGTGCAGGCTGTTGGCTGATGTGTGCTATTTTATCTTAAATAGGTTTATGATAGTTTTGTATCTGATGCGAGCACCGATTGGAAGCCAGTGTAAGTCCTTTAAGGTAGGTGTGATGTGCTCCTGTCTTGCAGTTCCTGATATGATTCGTGCTGCAGTGTTTTGTGCCAGTTGGAGTGGTTTGAGGGCTTGTTTCGGTAGTCCAAAGTATATCGGATTGCAGAAGTCCAGCATTGGGGTTATCAGTGCTTGACAGACGGTACGGAAGTGTTCCGGGGCGAGTAGCGGTTTCAGTCTCCTGATGATTCGCATCTTGTAGTAGGCTTTTTGGATTGTTTTGTCTATGTGTGGATTGAGATTGAGTTTATTGTCCAGAGTAACTCCGAGGTATCTCACTTCTGATCTTATTGGTATAGTAGTGCTTTGTATCTTTATATTTGGTGGGTGTATGAAGTTTTGGTTCCGAGTGATGATTAAAGCTTCGGTCTTGTTATAGTTTATTGCGAGGTTGTTGTTTTGACACCAACTTGCCATTTGGGTAAGGCAGTCTGTTATCTTAGAGAAGTCCGGGTTGTCGATTGATATCGGGGTGTATATCATGATGTCGTCTGCATATATTGTGTATTGAATGTTGTTCTCTTTCATGATGTTGCATATTGGTTGTATGTAGATGTTAAATAGGAGTGCTGAGAGTGCGGATCCTTGAGGCACTCCTTGTCGGACGTTTATGGGTCGGGAGGTGTTGTGTCCCAACTTGACCTGTAGCTGTCTTTCTGTTAGGTACGAGTGGAACCATTTCAATGTGATACCGTGTATACCAGTGTTCTTTAGTCTTTCCAGGAGCGTGTTGTGGTCCACTGTGTCGAAGGCTGAGGAGATGTCGATGAAGATCATTATGATTCCATTCCTGGTGTTGTCAATTATTCTTAGGATGCTGTCGAAGAGGTAGATCAGTAGTGTTTCGACTCCATGGTTGGGACGAAATCCGTGTTGGTTGTCATCGAGTGTTTCGTGTTTGTCGATGTGTTCCTGAAGTTGAAGTTGAACCGTTTTTTCGATGATTTTTGCGAGGAAGGGTATGCTGGAGATTGGTCGGTATGCTGCTGGATCTTTTTTGTCGAGAGTTGTTTTCTTTGTGATTGGTCTTACTGAGGCAAGCTTTAGTTGCTTTGGCATGAGTCCTTGAGAGAGTGAGTTGTGTACCATTTTATGTATGGTGGGGATGAAGCTGGATTTGGTGGCTTTGACCCATGACACTGGGCACGGGTCTGTAGGAGCAGTGCTTGTATTGATTGTAGAGATGATGTGGGATATCTGTTCTGTTGAGGGTGAGTAGAATGTGCCCCAGGTTTTGGAGTGTATGTCCGTCCTGGTGGTTTCACTAGGTGTTGTTCGCTCTGTGGAGTAAAATTTGTCTTTGATGTGGTCGGCGAATTCCTGTGGATCAACTTGTACTTCCCCTTCTGTTGTTTGCTCTTTTGTGAGGATCTTTACTATTTCGAAGAGCTCTCTGGGTTTGTTGATGGAAGTGTTTATCATGTTTGTGTGAAATTCCCTCTTTGATTGGTTGATGTGTTCATTGTATTGTTTTTGCTTTGTTAGGTAAAGATGCTGATCGGCAGTTGCTTTGTTTTTTCTCCATCTCCGTTCAATCTTCCTGAGCTCTCTCTTTTCCTGTCGTATTTTGCTGAGTACCAAGGTTTGTTTTGTCTCTTGTTGTGGTGTTGTTTCTCGGTCCTGCGACCAGATGGTTTGACGGCGTTAGCTAAAATGCTGTTCCAGCTTGCAACTTGTTCCTCCAGGTCGTCTGTAGTAATGTTCAGGTGATGTATTGTGTCCTGTATGAATTCGTCCCTGTCGAAATGCTTGAATCGTCTTTGTGTGTGTGAGATGTCAGCTCTTTCATTTGTCTGGTCCTCTTGTGATCGCAGCTTTGTCTCGATTAGGTAATGGTCAGACCATGGCACTGGGGTAATGGTGAGTGGAGAAATTAGGTTTCTTGATGTTAGGTAATTGGATGCGAAGATGAGGTCTGGGGATGATCCATGTCTGTGCGTTGGTGCATTGATTATCTGTGTGAATTGAAGTGAGGTCATCGCTTGAAGGAAGGCCTCTGCGTCTTTGGCATTGGTGGACTTGAGGTTGAAGTCTCCAATCAGTAGCGCTGGTTTGTTGTTTGTTGTTATGGCACAGGCTTCTTCGAGTGAGAGGGCTAGTTCGTCGGGTGGAGCTCTGGGTGCTCTGTAGGTTAGACAGATTGCAATGTTCTTGTTCTTGATGCTAATTGAGTTACATTGCTGTGTATCGGTGAAGTTCTGTGTCTTGAACTTTAGTTTTGTTTTCGCTATTATCAGGACTCCTCCTCCACGCTTGTGGGTGCGTGAGCAGTTGTACGCTGAGTAGTTGTCCGGTACTAGTTGGTTGAGTAGTACGTTGTCGGTAGGGTTGAGCCATGTCTCTGTGATGCATATTATGTCGGGCTGTCGCTCTTCCATGTGGTCTACAATAGTGTGTATCTTGTTGCAGACGGATCTGGCGTTTATGAGCTCAATCGTTGTTGTCTTTGTTGATGAGGTTGCTGTTACATGTGCTTCCTTTGTGCAGGTGTGGGAGTTTGATTTGTGTCTGTTTGGTCGCTTTGCCTGGTAAGTTCTGAGTGTCTCTTTGTGTGTGTGCTGTGGTTCTAAATATTATGTGAAAACCTCATTCAACTTTTCACCAATATTGCCAGATATAATAATACTGAATATCACAGCACAGCCTCAGAAATAACCGTGGGCACTCAATTATTCTGGATTAAATGTATTACACTTCCAGACTCGTGCCGGTTCTTACATCAATGGCTGAATAATATGTTGTATTGATGATATCACAAGTTCATGTTATGAGCAAATCAGAAAAATAATCAAAAAATACTTAGCTCAAGCTGAACCGTAGGACTGTGCTGTGTGTTTCTCTCTTTATTTATAAAAGTATCACGTTCTCCTTCTCCTTCATTCTCTTTTTTTATTTTTTCATTTTTTATATGAGGAACGTCCTTCCACTTGCTGGTACTGAATATAAAACACGTCCCAACACCAATTTATCACGGCACCCATGCGTTTCGCCAAATGGGTTTATCAAGGGACTATGGCATAAAGTGGAATTTATTTCTGTAAATAAAGACATTAAAAGTGACTAATCTGTGCAAAAAGATTCAATCAAAGCAGAATATAATTTAGTACCACCTTTGAAATATTATATCAATTGGAACTAGAATAAGAAAAACCAAAAATGCAAAACCTGTGGGTAACGCGGTTCGATTGCTTGACAACTGGTCTCCTGCTGATGCATTCGGTAGACTCAGTGAACGCCGCGCATGCGAGTTTTCGACTGCAACACCCTGGTTTAAATGCCTTGAACCGAGGTGTCCTATTGGTTGATCAAGCAATGCAGGCCGCCCAATCAATGTTCTGATTTAACCCAGTGGGTTGTACCGTGGCCAAGGTATAGATCCATCTTTGTTCCTTATAGAGAAGTCGCTGATCGAGGGTTTTACCCGAGGCAGGTCCAGACACCATTTCTATACACCAACAGCGAAGCTGTGAAAAAGTGTGATGGTGAAACAAACAGTGTTGTACCAGGGGAGCTTCCCTCCGGGCACAACGGAGCCGGCTGGCGTGTTCCTGCATACGAACCCGGAAACAGCGAATCGTCTTACCAATGTATAGAAGAGCACATGGGCACCTCACAGCATACACTACCCCAACAGAATCACAAGTGGTAGCTTGTCGTAATTTATAGGTGACACCCTTATGGAGGAAATTTTGACATTCATGTGTAATTTCACAAATCATACAACTCCCACATTTGTGGTGTCCTAGTTCTTGAGGTGCAATCAGTGATGAAAATAAAGGTCGTAACTGAGTGGGGCTCAGATATTCTTTTAGATTTCGACTCCGTTTCCACACACAACGGATGGATTTGTCTTGTAAACCTGGTACTGCAGATAGAACGTTGCCATGTTTCCTAAGAATTCGTTGTATGCTCAAACTTACAGCTTATTCACCAGTAAGTTTGAGCATACAACGAATTCTTAGGAAACATGGCAACGTTCTATCTGCGGTACCAGGTTTACAAGACAAATCCATCCGTTGTGTGTGGAAACGGAGTCGAAATCTAAAAGAATATCTGAGCCCCACTCAGTTACGACCTTTATTTTCATCACTGAATGCACCTCAAGAACTAGGACACCGCAAATGTGGGAGTTGTATGATTTGTGAAATTACACATGAATGTCAAAATTTCCTCCATAAGGGTGTCACCTATAAATTACGACAAGCTACCACTTGTGATTCTGTTGGGGTAGTGTATGCTGTGAGGTGCCCATGTGCTCTTCTATACATTGGTAAGACGATTCGCTGTTTCCGGGTTCGTATGCAGGAACACGCCAGCCTGCTCCGTTGTGCCCGGAGGGAAGCTCCCCTGGTACAACACTGTTTGTCTCACCATCACACTTTTTCACAGCTTCGCTGTTGGTGTATAGAAATGGTGTCTGGACCTGCCTCGGGTAAAACCCTTGATCAGCGACTTCTCTATAAGGAACAAAGATGGATCTATACCTTGGCCACGGTACAACCCACTGGGTTAAATCAGAACATTGATTGGGCGGCCTGCATTGCTTGATCAACCAATAGGACACCTTGGTTCAAGGCATTTAAACCAGGGTGTTGCAGTCGAAAACTCGCATGCGCGGCGTTCACTGAGTCTACCGAATGCATCAGCAGGAGACCAGTTGTCAAGCAATCGAACCGCGTTACCCACAGGTTTTGCATTTTTGGTTTTTCTTATTCTAGTTCCAATTGATATAATATTTCAAAGGTGGTACTAAATTATATTCTGCTTTGATTGAATCTTTTTGCACAGATTAGTCACTTTTAATGTCTTTATTTACAGAAATAAATTCCACTTTATGCCATAGTCCCTTGATAAACCCATTTGGCGAAACGCATGGGCGCCGTGATAAATTGGCGTTGGGACGTGTTTTATATTCAGTATCAGCAAGTGGAAGGACGTTCCTCATATAAAAAATGAAAAAATAAAAAAAGAGAATGAAGGAGAAGGAGAACGTGATACTTTTATAAATAAAGAAAGAAACACACAGCACAGTCCTACGGTTCAGCTTGAGCTAAGTATTTTTTGATTATTTTTCTGATTTGCTCATAACATGAACTTGTGATATCATCAATACAACATATTATTCAGCCATTGATGTAAGAACCGGCACGAGTCTGGAAGTGTAATACATTTAATCCAGAATAATTGAGTGCCCACGGTTATTTCTGAGGCTGTGCTGTGATATTCAGTATTATTATATCTGGCAATATTGGTGAAAAGTTGAATGAGGTTTTCACATAGTCTATAGTATTCATTCACAGAGACCGACCCCCTTTTTTGCTTAGTGGTTCTAAATATGGCAAAGCAGTTGGTGGGTGCCATGTTGTGTTTGCTTGTGGTTAATTTTATCATTGTCTCCCTTTCAAATGTTAAAAGGTAGTACTGTGGATTTCCTTACCATCCCTCCTCCACTAATTAAATCAAATGTAATCATACTATGATCACTATTGCCAAGTGGTCCCCACACCCTTATCTCTTGCACCAGATCTGGCATTCCGCTAAGGACTAAGTCCAATATGGCTTCCCCTCTGGTCTGTTCATGAACCAGCTGCTCCAAGAAGCAGTCATTTATTTCATCTAGGAACTTTATCTCCCTAGCATGTCCTGCCGTGACACTGACCCAGTCGATACCGGGATAATTGAAATCACCTATTATTATTACTGTGCTGTAACATTCCCCTTTTTACATGGGATTTCAATCCATAGGGATTCTACAGTAAATTTTGTTTCCTGCAAAACGTTAATCCTTCCTGACTCAATGCCCTCTCTAACATAGAGTGCAACCCCTACACCAATTTGATCAGCTCCATCATTACGATATAGCTTGTACCCAGGTATCACAGTGTCCCACTGGTTGTCCTCCTTCCACCATATCTCTGAGTTACTAATCATATCTAACCTCTCATTTAGTGCTATATATTCTAATTCTCCCATCTTATTTTTTAGACTTCTAGCATTCGCATGCAAGCATTTTGGAGACTGTATTTTATTCATATTAATCTGGCTATTGGTAGGCATGGGTAATTTGGAATCTTTAAGCTCTGTCTGCTCCATACTCAAGGGCATTTGGGCTACTTTACTCTTTTTTGGAACCTCTCTGCTTTTGGTAGTATCCTTCAAGGATACATTCTTCCGGACCATGCACTCTTGGGCGACTGTCGGCTTTCCCCTATTATCTAGTTTAAAAGCTACTCTATCTCCTTTTTAAAGGTTAATTCCAGCAGCCTGGTTCCATCCCAGTTAAGGTGAAGCCCATCCCTTCAGAAGAGCCCCTCCTTTCCCCAGAACGTTACCCAGTTCCTAACAAATCCAAAACCCTCATCCTTGCACCATCGTCTCATCCATGCATTGAGACTCTGGAGCACTGCCTGCCTTTTGGGTCCTGCGCGTGGAAGGGGAAGCATTTCGGAGAACGCTACCCTGGAAGTTCTGGATTTCAGCTTCCTACCTAAAAGCCTAAATTTAGCCTCCAGAACCTCCCTACCACATTTTCCTATGTACCAAGACAGCAGACTCCTCCCCAGCACTTTCTAAGACCTTATCTAGGTGACACGTGAGGTCCGCTACCTTCGCACCAGGCAGGCATGTTACCAGGCAATCTTCACGTCCACCAGCCACCCAGCTATCTACATGCCTAATGATTGAATCACAAACTATAACGGCTGTCCTAACCCTTCCCTCATGGGCACATGGCTCTGGAGAAACCTGCTCGGTGCGAGAGGGTTTTACATCACCTGGAGGACAGGTCCTAGTTACAGGATCACTTCTTGCCACACCAGGGTGATGCTCTCCTGTCACGTGACCTCTCTCCTCCATGGCAACAGGGATGCTGCCAGACTGGAGGTGGGACTTCAGGACTATATCCCTGTAGGTCTCGACTATGTACCTCTCCGTCTTTTGTATGTCTTCGAAGTCTGCTACTGTAGCCTCTAGAGAAGAGCTGAGAGGGCAGAACCTTTTGGTAGGCCTTACTCTTGCTTTTATGGTTCTGATGTGTGTTGTCCAATTTTGGCCTTTTGTGTTTGGTTTGACAGGTATGGCTTGAACCATTGTAGTACTGCCCCTTGTATCCCTATTTGTTGAAATCTGTTAAGCATTATATTGTGGTTGATTCTATCGTGTTCATACACAGTCACAGAGCTCAACTTTCACTGAAGCCATTGCAACGTCACCCCCCACACCTTCATGGAAGTATGACTTTGGCTTCCGGCTGAGCCTTTGTTTAGACCCCAGATCTAAGCTGGTAGCTGGCACACACACTTGCCTTGGGTAGATGCAAAACTCAATGGGGACTTTTTCTTTCATATATGTGTGTTCCCACAATATGATTTAGAATAAATGCATAGATTTTGGTCCTCCCAAAACCATGCAATGCTCCCTTGGAATCTCTGGATGGTGTGGATCCCAACATATAAACTGTGATTTTCTGAAATCGTCGCTTGCATGTGTATAATCTATTTGTGAAACTGCTGCTATTAACACATGGGGATGCTTCCAAAATAACCTCCTTTGTCTTCTAGTCACTTTCTTTGCAAATACTTTAGTCTACATGTGGATAATTCCAAATATGTATAGAGACTGCTTGGATGCTGCATAAACAGCAATGGCACCACCCAGTGTCCCTACAGCAATATTACAAGATGTAGAAAGAAATCCATGCTTCTCAAGAACAGGGAAGGTTCTTTCTGTCAGTCATGTTAGACTGGGAGGGAGCTCCTCTAGGGATGGAGCAACCTAATGAGAGAAAAGAACTTCACCCAAATGTGGATTACTGTCTTTGATCTCTAGCCTTCATACCATGCAGTGTTAAGTAGATGTTTGCCTTTAATGGGCAGGTGCATGTAGCATTCAGCCAGAGCCATCATCCTGTGGTATAGAGGATCTACACCACTCACCATGACCAGAGAAGCAAGGAGAGACAGGCTTTGAGCCAGTGCCAAAGGGCATGGGGAACTCAACTTGAAGACAGGATTCCAAAAGTGTGCCTGCACCAGGCCCTCCAGATCTCATTTGCCAGAAGACAAGTGGAGCAGTCCTGGGAAGACTACAGTTTACAGCATCTACCCAATTAAGGAGAGGAGGAACCAACACAAGCTATACCCAAGAGGTACCCAAAAAAAGTATATGATTTCATGCAGTGCCGGAGAACTGTGGATTCAGAGCTCTGATATCAAGGTACCTTGGGAGGAGTGGATTAAGGAGAAAGGGGATCTAAGGAGAGAATTATTTGAACTGGTCAAATACAAAACTGGTGCTTAACCAACATAA
The DNA here is from genome assembly GCA_033557465.1 of Ichthyophis bannanicus. NCBI lineage: Eukaryota > Metazoa > Chordata > Amphibia > Gymnophiona > Ichthyophiidae > Ichthyophis > Ichthyophis bannanicus. Next base: position 951,211,465 of record CM066034.1, read on the forward strand.
AGATAAGGATTAATGTACAGAGACAGGAAGGAATGGAATAGCAATACCCTTAACCACAACAAGAGTCATTTAGCCTGTTTTGAACCACATTTGTGCTTTATTGTTAATACCAATTGTTAATGTTGTTGTTTTTTTTTTTTAATGGTAGTTTTTATTCAGTTTAAACATATAAAATAACAGTACAAACGATCATGATATAAAAGGATACAAGCAGATGCTATTGATCAAAATAGCAAAAGAATATAATAACTTGAACAAGACAGTACAATAACTTTAACAAGAACTAGTATCAGTCCATGCCAGCACGCCACCCTCCCTCTCTCCGTTCAATGTGGTTACAGCAGAGACCATTCCACAAGGCAGCCTCCATCAATCACTTTCATCAAACATAATTTTGTAAAGCTGACCATTTCTTACTTAGTTTACCAGACCATGGGTTCTTGGCTATATAGATCTCTTCGTAGGTCTTGTGTAGGATTAAGAGACTCCACCAATGCTCGAAACAAGCTTTGTCGAGATTCTTCCAGTGTATTAGAACTATTTTAAGCGCTATCCCGAGCATTAAGTCCAGCAGTTTACTATCCCATTTCATCAGAGTAGGTTCCAGAGCTATGGATTTATATATTACTATCCGATAAGTGATAGGAGTTTGTAAGTTGAGGATTTGTGATATGCGTTCCCATACTCTGTTCCAATATATTTCCAGGGATTTACAATGGAACAACATATGTGCCAGTGTCCCAATTTCCATGTTACAGGACCAACATCGATTTCCCTCCTGTAGTGTCCATTTCATTTTCTTAGCCGGTGTAATATGCGCTCGATGTGCTATAAAGTACATAGATTGTGTGAGAGACGCTGCTCTCGTGGCACGTATTTGAGTTCCCCAAAAAGTGTCCCAATTTTCCGGAGGTATATCTTGACCGGTTTCAGTAGCCCACACCGACTGTATCTTAAAACATGTCTTGTCACTTTTGGATCGGAGAATCGCAACACATCTCGAAACAGCTTTGGCATCTGTTTGTAATTCTTGAAGTTTCTGTCGCAGTGGCCATCCAGTACGTATCAAGACAGGTGACACACCCGCTTTGCTCATGCAGTGTCGGAGCTGACACCATTGGAAATAGCATGTATTAGGCAATCGGAATTCCGTTCTTAATCTGTCAAAGGTTTTAAATGCACTTCCATTGATCAGTTGTCCAATGGTTATAAGATCATGTTCCACCCATTTTTTCCATAAGACAGGCTTCCCTCCGATGATAAGGCGCGGGTTCAGCCATAAGGGCATATCTGCGGCGAAGTCATCCCCTCCATCGATACATGATGCCAATAATCGACAGGCATGCTGTGTTTCTCGGATAATAGCATTATGTGGTACAGTCTGGTCTACTACTGTGCCAACCATTAGCCATGTAGGTAGGGGGGAATGTATGGCCCGCTCCACACTCAACCATCTAGGTCCTTTATCCGTGTCGTCAGAGTCGACCCATTGAGCACCCTGCTTTAAAAGAGAGGCAGTGTGCAGCCAGCCGAGATCTGGGAAATGGACACCTCCTTGTGCATTAGGTAACTTCAGTTTCCAGGCAGCTATTCTAGATACTCGGTTGTTCCATAAAAAGGCTATCAGTTGACTATTCATTTTCTTATAGAAGGCTGACGGGAAGCGTAAGGGAATCATACTTAATATATAGCTGAGTTTTGGTACCAACATCATTTTTATCGTTTCTAGCCTGCCCCACCAACTCAAATGAAGGGGGGTCCACCTGCAGACGTTATCATGTACAATTTCTTGACACATCTTAATGTTGATTGCGACAGTCTCTTCCAAGGTGGTGCCATAGGTCACGCCCAGGTATCTAAAGGATGACTTCTCATATTGAAAGGGGTATCCACGCATCATTTCTTCGCTGACCTGTTCATTCAGAGGAATAATTGTTGTTTTATTCAGATTTACTTTATATCCGGATATCGCTGAATATGCATCTATGAGTTGCAGTGTTTCAGGAAGGTCTGATGGTTGTAGAAAAATGAGCAGGTCATCTGCATATGCTGACAATTTACAGGGACCATCAGCTAACTCAATTCCTTTTATGTTTTCCTTCTGTCGGATCGCTATTAATAAGGGTTCCAGGGCTAAATTAAAAAGCATCGGTGACAGGGGGCAACCCTGTCTGGTCCCTCTTTGCAACTGAAAAGGGGCTGAGAGGTGTGAGTTGACCGCTATTCGAGCTGTGGGTTTGGTATATAACAATTCAACGCGTTTTAGGAACTTTTCTCCTATCCCAAACCACCGTAGGGATCGAAATAGAAAGGACCATTCCAGTCGATTGAAGGCTTTTTCGGCATCCAATGCTAGCCCTATCAGGGGCTCGGCCTTAGTCTTGGCAGATGCCAGTACATGTGCCAATAATCTTCCATTATCTGTAGTGGATCTGTTTTGTATAAATCCACATTGATCCTCATGTATCAAATCTTTTAAGATCCGTCCTAATCGGTTAGCAAGCACTTTAGCATAGATTTTATAATCAGAGTTTAGGAGAGAGATGGGTCTGTAATTCTCTATCTTTTGTGTATCCCTGCCCGGTTTCGGGTGAATTACCACCACAGCCTCTGCCAGGGCTCCAATCTCTGGAGATTCATCTTGTAGGCCACTGTAGTAGATCTGTAGCATGGGAGCCAATTGAATGCAGTATTTATTATAGAATTCCAGTGGGATACCATCTGGACCGGCGGCTTTGCCACGAGCCATCTGTTTGATCGCATCTTGTATTTCAGTTACAGAGATCTCTTGTTCCAGCGTTCGACTTTGATGACTGGTTAATGTGGGTCCTACTATATTGGAGACAAAATCTTCAAAGGCTTTGTCACTACATTGGGTATCCGAGCGATATAGTTCCTCATAGAATTCTTTGCAGCGGTCTAGTATTTTGTCAGATCTCAGGAGAAGGCCCCCGGAATTGTCTTGCAACGCCGCTATAGCGGTCTTGCTGGTCTTTGGTTTGAGCTGCCGAGCTAAGAGGGATCCAGAGCGGTTGCTTTCATAGTAGTATGTACTACGTTGTAGCTGGATACTACTCAGTGCTTCTTTGTTGAGGAGAGCATTATATTGGTATCGCAATTTTTGGAGTCTAATCAATATCATTGAGTCAGCTCTTTTGGCTAGTAACCTTTCCCCAGCTTTTATTTGGAGTTCCAGTTCATCTTTTTCTTTTTTCCTGGCTTTACGCCGTCTAATGGTGTAGGTGGTAATATGAGCTTGTATTGTCGCTTTAAAACCTTCCCACCAGCTCCAGATGGAGGTATCAGTAGGTGTATTATATTTAAAATAGGTCTCAATTTCCCCTGACAGTAGCTGTACAAAGGAGTCATCTGCTAGTAGGGATTTATCAAATGTCCATCTTGGCGGAACATGTTGTGTAACATTGGTATCCAGCACTAGGGAGACAGCGGCGTGATCCGATACCGTTGTAGCATATATCTCTGCGGACAACACTTGAGGCATCAGCTCTGTGGACAGTAGGAAGAAATCGATCCTTGTTTGGGTATTATGTGGGATGGAATAAAATGTGTAGTCTCTTTCTTGGGGATGAAGTAGGCGCCATGGGTCTACCAAGTGTAGCTCTGTTATGATTCCTTTAAGAATCGCCTGCGATTTGACTTTGTCTACAGCCCGATAAGGCGTGCGATCTAACAGTGGATCCAAGATGACATTGAAATCGCCCCCTAAGATGATATTGGTGTGAGCTGCGGCTGTAACTTCTTTAGCTATCAGTTTGAAAAAGTTAGGGTCATCGAGGTTGGGTGCGTAAATATTGAAGAATGTGTAAAGCTGTTGATTTATTTTCATCGTCACTCTGGCCCATCGACCTAGCGGATCAATCTGTGTGCCGGTAATGGCGGATTGCAGGAATTTGCGCACTAATATTATTACCCCCCCCTTTGCGTTGAGTGGCAGAGGCCGAGGCCGCCACCTGGAAATATTTAGAGGTTACTTTCTGCGATTCAGTATCTGTTAAATGTGTCTCTTGTAAGAGGGCAATATCTGCTTTTTTTTGTTGGCAGTACGCTAAAATCTTCTTTCGCTTGACAGGGCCAGTAATACCTTTTACATTTAACGAAAGCATTAGGAGATCACTAGACATCAATGTTGGAATAAGCTGTCTTATAGGTGAAAGCTATCCTATGGATAGGTCTGCCGCGTACTTGCATTTTGCGTGTATGTGGAGGGTTTTGCACTGGACTGGACTGACACAAATAACTGCATAACTGGCAAACATTGTATCGCTAAGGTGAACACAATCCACTGAAACAGTAACCAACCCCGACCTCCAGTTGCCACCCCTACATTTCAAGCAGAAATATCTGGTTAATTAAAACTATTTAGAACAACAGAAATACAGTCAATGAGGTGTTTAACAAGGCTTAAGGCGTTCTAAAATTTGTGAGAACGCACGGCCGCACCCCCTGAGTATATGCTGAGGTCTCTACACTGCGTGAGAGATCAGAATATTGACCTCAGGTTTCCATACCGCATTTTTCTTGTAGGAAAGTTTTCAGTTTTTCAGCTTCAACAAAATTCCTCGTTTCATTATGCAGCGTGACCCGCATGGTTCCTGGGTAGTATAGCCCGTATCTTGCCTGTGCACTTAGTAGCATGGGTCTACAGGCCAGCAACGCTTTTCTCCGATCTACCGTTTGCTTGCTCAAATCTGGATAGAGTGCCACTTTGTGTCCCTGGATTTGCAGTGATCCGGCTTTCCGTGCAGCTTGAAAGATCTGCAGGACCTGTGGGTATCTCAGTACCTTCATTATGAGTGGGCGCGGGTATCGTGTGTTTTCAGCTTTGTGTGTTGGGATTCGATGGGCCCGTTCTAGTTCAAAAGGCCTTGCAAAGACAAGCTGCAGCATCTCCGGTATGGTTTTTTCCAGAAATCCAATCGGATCGGTGCCTTCAGCGCCTTCAGGGACTCCAACAAGGCGGATATTATTTCTACGGGCATGGTTGTTTTGATCTTCAATCTGACTTTCTATGTGCCGAACTCGTTTGACCAAAGGGCCCAGCTGTTCTAATGCAACGCCATGCTTCTGGGTTTGTAATTCAACTGCACTAAGTCGAGTGGTGATGGTGAGGAGTTTCTCTTTTACCTCCAGTAAGTCTTCTTGAATCATGTTCAGTGAACTAGAATTGGCTGCGATCATTTCTTTAACGCATTTCAATTCCTGGAGCACTTCACGTAGGCCACCGGCAGTCACTCCCTCCTTCTCTCCCGCGGCCATTTTCTGCGGGGAACCCACTTCGGGTTTGGATCGTTTCGCTGCTGAGCCGGATCCCTGCGGAAATTCCAGCCGGGCAGGCTTCAGGGATGCCATCCAGCTATATTTCGGTGTTATTGATGTAGGTAGGGGGTACAAACTTCAATTTAATACCGGGATATGTTCAGGATTCTTGGGCAGCAACGGGAGCAAAAATTCAGGCGTCCATTCTGTTCAGTGGCTAGCTCCGCCCTTTTGACCAATGTTGTTTTTTTTATCAGTGACCCTCAAGTTTACGTGACCCTTTGCTTCAGAGCACAATTTATGGACTCTTTTATTGGAGAAGGGAGTGTGTGTGTGAGAGTGTTATGTGCCAAGGGCATCCTGGCTATTGCCAGTTCCCACCAAGTGAACCCTGGATCTTTTAAATATGAAAGCTCAGAGAAAGACTGGGTGAAAACCACCTAGGATTGGTACATTCCCTTTTCTGTCAAGCAGTTGGTGAAGCAACCATCTGGACCACACAGAAAGAGGTTTATATATCAATGAAACAAAACAAATTTTTATTTTATTTAACCAGTTTTCTATACCGCCTTATCCTTCAATCAAAGAGGTTTACATTATGTAATCACTAGAAATTATGTAATCACTAGAAACAGGTATTGGATACATTCCCCTTGTCCCCATACATAGGGGACAAGAGACCTGTGAAATTTTTTAAATAGGTGTTACAGCCAGGTGACAGATCAGAGGACCAGTTTGAAAGACACCCTCTATCAAGCAAGGACTGTTAATCACTCAGGAATTTGATCACAGCTCAGAAGCACAGGCATAAATAGTTCAACCAGAGTTCTGTGCTTCTCAGTCTTGAAGGACTACAAAAGGGGACTGCTACTTCTGGAGAGAGATCTGCAATTGTAAGTATTTACTTCTAGGAACTTTTCTAAATCTTGGGGGAAAAGGAATTCTTTAGATTAAAGCTGATTAATCTGTGAATCCAGTGTATTTGTTAAATCAGTCAGGGCCTAGTAGCAGCAAAAAGCGTTCAGTTTAAATTTAAAACACAGAAGAGAGTTTTCTGGTTAAATTTAGAACCCAAGACTCCCCTTAATCAAGCAAGGGCTGAAGGACTCCCCTTGGAGATTGATCACAAAGGAGGACAACCAGTGGGACACTGTGATACCTGGGTACAAACTATATTGTAATGATAGAGCTGATCAAATTGGTGGAGGGTTGCACTCTTATGTTAGAGAGGGCATTGAGTCACAAAGGATTCAAGTTTTGCAGGAAGCAAAATGTGCTGTAGAATCTCTATGGATTGAAATTCCATGTAAAAAGGGGAAGGCAATGGCAGTGGGGATGTACTATCGACCGCCTGGCCAGAATGAACAAATGGATGATGAAATGCTCAAAGAAATCAGGGAAGCTAACAAAAGTTACAGAAGAGTAATAATAATGGGTGATTTCAATTACCCCAGTATTGACTGGGTCCGTGTCATGGTAGAACATGCTAGGGAGATAAAGTTTCTAGATGAAATAAATGACTGTTTCTTGGAGCAACTGGTTCATGAACCAACCAGAGAGGAAGCCATTTTTGACTTAATCCTTAGTGGAACACCAGATCTGGTGCAAGAGTTAAGGGTGTTGGGGCCACTTGGCAAGAGAGATCATAGCATGATCGCGTTTGATTTAATTAATGGAGGAGGAATGGTAAGGAAATACACAGTACTACCTTTTAACTTTCAAAAGGGAGACTATAATAAAATGAGGAAAATAGCTAAGAAAAAAATAAAAGAAGTAGTTGCAAAGATTAAATACTTACATCAAGCTTGGGTTTTGTTTAAAAATACTATCTTGGAAGCCCAGACCAGCTGTATTCCATGCCTTAAGAAAAGTGGAAGTACAAAAACTGCCAACATGGTTTAAAGGTGAGGTCAGAGAGGCTGTTGTTGGCAAAAATCATCTTTCAGGAAATGGAAAAAAGAGCCAAATGACAAAAACTGGAAACAGCACAAGCACTGACAAGTTAAATGCAAGACATTGATAAGGCAGGCAAAGGGAGAATTTGAGAAGAAGCTTGCTGCGGAAGCAAAAACACATACTAAAGACTTTTTCAAGTACATTCGTAGCAAAAAACCTGTGAGAGAGTCAGTTGGACCATTAGATGATAGGGGGTAAAAGGGGCAGTAGGAGGGGATAAGGCTATAGTGGAGAGACTGAATGAATTCTTTGCTTCGGTCTTTACTGAGGAAGATGTAGGGATGTTACCCATGACTGAAGAGGTATTTAAAGGTGATACTGCTGAAGAATTGAAAGAAATATTGATACACCGGGAAGATGTATTAAAATTATTTGATAAACTGAAAAGTAGCAAATCACCTGGACTGGATGGTATACATCCAAAGGTGTTGAAAGAACTGAAATATGAGATTGTAGACCTGCTATTAGTAATCTGTGAACTATCATTTAAAATCATCTGTAATACCTGAAGATTGGAGGATCGCCAATGTAATGCCAGTTTTTAAAAAGGGTTTCAGGGGTGATCTGGGAAAATACAGACCGGTGAGCCTGACGTCAGTTCTGGGGAAAAATGGTAGAAACCATTATAAAGAACAAAATTAGTGAACATGTAGATAGTCATGGCTTAAAGGGAGACAGCCAGCATAGCTTTAGACAAGGAAGATCTTGTCTTACTAATCTGTTATCTTTTTTTGAAAGTGTGAATAAACAGGTAGACAAAGGTGAGTCGGTATATATAGTGTATCTGGACTTTCAGAAGCCTTTGATAAGGTCCCTCATCAGTGACTTTTGGCAAAACTAAAAAGTCATGGGATAGGAGGCAGTGTACTGTTTTGGATCAGGAAATGGTTAAAAGATAGAAAGCAGAGGGTAGGGCTAAATGGCCAATTTTCCCAATGAAAAAGGTGAATAATGGAGTACCGCAAGGATCTGTGCTGGGTCCACTGCTTTTTGACATATTCATAAATGACCTGGAAAAGGGAATAACGAGCAAGGTTATCAAATTTACAGATGACACAAAACTATTTAGTTGTTAAAATCCATGAGGATTCTGGAAAATTGCAAGAGGATCTTGATAAGTTGGAAGATAAATTGGACATCCAAATGGCTGATGAAATTTAATGTGGACAAGTGCAAAGTTATACACCTAGAAAAGAAAACCCCAAACTATGGTTACAAGATTTAGGTGTCATCGTGGATAGCATGTCAAAACCCTCCGCCCAGTGTGCAGTGGCGGCCAAGACAGCAAATAGAATGCTAGATATCATAAGGATAGGAATGGAAAATAAAACAAAGGATATTATAATTCCTCTGTATTGTTCCAGGGTGCGACCGCACCTTGAATATTGTGTACAATTCTGGTCACCGTATCTTAAGAAGGATATAGCGTTATTAGAAAAGGTACATAGAAGAGCCACCAAAATGGTAAAGGGGATTTAAGGATAATTGTATGAAGAGAGGCTAAAAAGGTTAGGGCTCTTCAACCTGGAAAAGAGACGGCTGAGGGGAGATATGATAGAGGTCTATAAATTAATGAATGGAGTGGAACGGGTAAACATAGATCGATTGTTTACACCATCAGAATATAGAAAGACTAGGGGACGTGCAATGAAGCTGCATGGTAAACTATTTAAGACTAATAAGAGAAAATATTTTTTCACTCAATGTGTAATCAAACTCTGGAATTTGTTACTGGAGGATGTAGTAAAAGCTGTTAGTGTAGTTGGTTTTAAAAAAAGGTTTGGACAAGTTCCTAGAGGAAATGTCCATAAACCATTATTAAATGGGACCTGGGATATCAATACAAGTGTTGAGGAACCTGTGTCTTTTGGGGAAACTGCTAGGTACTTGGTCTCACCTAGTATGGCATATTTTATGTTCTTAAGGGCTCACAATCTATGTGTACCTGAGGCAATGGGGGTTAAGTGACTTGCCCAAGGTCACAAGGAGGGCCTATAGGACTAGAAACTCCAGTCTGTCTGGCTTTAGATTGTTGTCTTCAGGTAGGGCTTGAACCCCTGGCCCTCCAGCCTGAGGTACCATGTTCTAACCTCTAGGTCACTCCTCCCCATGGACTTGAACCTGATTAGGAAATACTAGGTATCTTGAAACAGTGATGTATGTGGAGTAAAGCAGGAAGAAGTCTTGAACAATGACATTAAAAAAATGGCCAAGGTCCGGAAACATGAGTAAAATAGAGAGGTAAGCTAAACATGAGACATATCTGCCAGTCTTCACATCAAGAATGGTAGCTGCTGATGATGTAGAGGCGTTTATGTCCACTGGATAGTTGTTCATTATATTTGTTTTCAACAGAAATGTAATGAGGTTTTCAAACCATTTATGTACTTGTTAATTTCTGATTACATTTTGCCAGTATAATACTATCTTCCTTCCTCCTTGATTGCCTATTTCCCTGAATATTATAACACTGAAGCTAATGATTAACTACAGTAAGTATGCAAAAGATGCAAAAGCACCCTTGAAGAATGTATGTATCAGACACTGTTGAAATTATATTCCCCAGATCCTTAATCACATATTCCTGGGGGCAATTTCTGCAAATGGGTCAGTTGTGTTCATACCATGATAGTAATGAAACTCACTCCTGATAACTCTCTCTGTTCATAGTACTTGTGCCAAAAAAAGGGATTTCTTCTGGAGTTCATAAATTGTAATCTAACTGTAAACCGTAAACCATCATAAGATGTAACATGCATAGACAGCTTGTCAAGATGTAATTGAACATTCCTCTTAATCAGCCTGTGATTTCCAATATGTTTGTGTTTATGTTTATTATTGGTTTGATATACTGCCCATTACAACTGTATCAGAGCGGTTTATTTATTTATTTTATTTATTTAACAGTTCTTCTATACCGCTCTATTTTAGATCAGAGCGGTTTACATTCAACATCAACCATACAACACAGGAACCCTGAGTTGTATTTACAATAAACAGGAGATCAACTTGGAAGTAACTGGGGGGAACTATGTACATTGTATAATATATACAGTTAGATTAAAAACAAACCGAGAAAGAAAAAGAAAAGAACTCCATTAATACATAGGATAGCATAATTTGCATACTCAGGAGAGAGGGTGGGGGGGATCAGAAGAAGGGAAGGGTGGGAAGGAACAAGAGATGTCACTCAGGAGCAATGTCAAATGCCTTTCGGAATATGCAGGTTTTGAGTTACTGTGATTTGTAGTTGATGAATGATGGTTCCAGATGGAGATAGGAGGGGGTGGGGGGAGGGTTATTCCATAGGTTCATTCTACAGAAATATTTCTGTATCTTTGTACTACATCTTCTTGATCTCTGATTGCATTTCTTGGTACTTGAGGATCTTCTTCCTCACAACACGCTTCACAGAATAATTGCTAGGAACAACAGTAACATAGTAAATGATAGCAAATAAAGACCAATTTGATCCATCTAGTTTGCCCGGTAAGGTGGCTAGAGTTGTAGAGTTCTGCCTGTCATTCCATGCAGGTTACCCCATCTATTTTTGAAGTTATTTATGTTTGATTTGATTCTATCCTCTTGCTATGCCTTTTTGCCCTTACCACCTCCATTAGGAGGGCATTCCAGGCATCTACCACCCTTTCAGTGAAAAAATATTTCTTGATGTTGTTTTTAAGTTTACCTCCATACAGCTTTATTTTATGCCCTCTAGTTTACAGCTTCCCTCTCTTTGAAAAAGATTTGTTCATGAATAGCCTTTAAATACTTAAATGTCTGTATCATATCACCCCATCCCTCATCTCATCTAAGGTATGCATGCTATGTTTAGGTCCTCAATTCTCTTCTTGTAAGTCTTCTGGCACAAACCTTACATCATTTTGGTCACTTTCCTCTGAACAGTTTCAAGTCTTTTTATTTCCATAGTGAGATATGGTCTCCAAAACTGAACATAATACTCCTAGATCTCACCAACGATTTGTACAAGGGCATTAATACCTCCTTCTTCCTGGTGGTTATTCCTCTCTCTATGCAGCTTAGCATCCTTTGGGCTTTGGCTATTGCATTGTCACATTGTTTTGCCACATGGAGATCACCTGAGGTCTCTCTCTTGGTCTGTCTCACCTCTTATCGCAAGGAGCTCCTTTTGATTTTGGCATTTCAAGTGCATCACTCTGCACTTCTTCACATTCAATCTTAACTGCCAAGCATAGCCATTCTTCCAATGTTTATAGATCTTTTCTCATGTTGCCTACTTCCTCTTAGATGTCCAGTCTATTGCGAATTTTCATGTCATCTGCAAAAAGGCAAACATTTCACTTTAACCTTTCAGCAATATCTTCTGATGCGTTTCTGATGTTTTCTCCTTTATCACTATATCTAGTACTACTACTGCTACTTATCATTTGTATAGTGCAAGACGTACACAGAGCTGTACAGAGATATGTAAGAGACGGTCCCTTCTCATAAGAGTTTACAGTCAAGTCAAGACAGACAACATAACAACTAGGTACTAGGATATATCTAAGGGGATGGTAAGGAAACACATAGGAGGGGAACAGGAGACTAGGGGATCAGGATCCCAAAGCACACTCAAAGAAGTGAGTTTTTAGCCTGGATTTGAACAGGGTCACAGATAGATCCTGATGTACCAACTCAGGTAGTCTATTTCAGGCATAAGGAGCAGCAGGGTAGAAAGATCGAAGTTTAGAATTGGCAGTGGAGGAGAAGGGTACAGATAGAAGGGATCTGCCAGAAGAGAGGAGTTCCAAGGAGGGATGTAAGGAGAGATAAGTGAGGAAAGGTAGTAAAGAGCAGCCGAAGGAAGGCACTTATAGGTCAGTAGTAGAAGTTTGAACTGGATGTGGAAACAGATAGGGAGCCAATGAAGTGACTTGAGAAGAGGGATAACATGAGCATAGTGACATTGGCAGAAGATTAGCCATGCAGCTGAAAGATTGAGGAAAGATGATTCAGAGGAAGGACCAGTGAAGAAGAGGTTGCAATAGTCTAGACGGGAGGTGACAAGAAAATGGATAAGGGTCTTAATAGTGTGTTCAGAAAGGAAGGGACAAATTTTGCAAATGTAATTGAGAAAGAAGCGACAAGTTTTAGCTATCTGTTGGATGTGTGTGGAGAAGGAGAGGGAGGAGTCATCACATCCAGCTTCTTATCTCTTTGAATGGGAATGCCCCAAGTTATCATAACTTCTTCATTCTCCATAATTCTCTTAGGGTCATGATCCTAGTGTTTTTCCAGTATAACAATGTTGTAGTGTCTACAAAGTTTCCAATGTATGAGGCATGTTGCCTTGTTATTCTTTTCTGTAAAGACATTTTCTGCTATCAGAACTTTTCAACCGGCTACAAGATGAGTAACCATTTTCTGTTCTTTCTTACAGAATGTACATGTGTCTGTTTTACCATTTTTTCTATGTCCTCTGTAAATCTTCTTGTCCATAATCCGCTTCCTGGGCTGCAATTATTAATATCTCATCCTTAGGTTTCAGTTCATCTCTCCTTAATCCTCATGTTTGACAAATGGCTCCTGGAGTAATATTTTGTATTTCCCACTGTATTTATGCATTTGGCACTTGTTTTCCCTCATTTGTTGATCTGATTCTTTGGAAAGTTTTTTCTCTTGTTTTGAAAAATCTATTGCTTATTTCCCTGTGTGTACTGGTGATTCTCACGCATTCCTTCTGCTCGTCAGAATACCTATCCAAGTTTGATAATGGAGATGGATTTATGTCATTTACTTTCATACTGTAACACTTTTCATGCATTCAGGTCTCTTGGTGCTGTTAAGTAGGCCTGGAGGCCTGTGATGGTCACTTTCTATATATAATCAGTTCTATGAAGCCCATTTCTCCTTCAGCTCTGGGGATGCACAGTCTCAACAAAAACTGATTCTTATAAACCACCTCATGGACATAGAGGAGTTTTCTTGTTCATACATCCAGTTTTTCAGAATATTTCAGAGGCCAGCTATATGAGAGTATGGGGATTGCAAGATGGTTGATGGCTTGTATCTTATTATTTGATGTTAGTGCACTTTTCAGTATCAGCTTCAATCTCCTGTAATACTCTTTGCTTGTCTCAATTTATGTTGTGTTGTTGCTCCTTCCTCTACTCCTAAATATTTATGTATACTTTTCTGTTCAAATTCTTTTATGGCACAGTAATTAGTAGAGAGATATTTTAAGTTGTCCTCAATTTTCCTCCAAAGAAGGTTGTCTTAACACGTCTTAACACATTTATCCAGACCAAAAGTCATCCTAATGTAATCTAAAAAGTTTTTTTACTAGACTGAGTTCTTCCACTAGATGTTGATCACTTGGACTATAAAGCTTCAAGTTGTCTGCAAACAGTAAGTATAATGTCACCTCTGGTCTTTGTCAGCTTTAGGATTAAGGCTAAACCCATGCCTCAGAGAGTTAAGAAGCACACTCTTTCTCTTTTTCTTCTAGTCCTGTGTCCTTTTCGGTAGAATTGTCTCAGTAACAATTTTTGCTGCACAATACTGAATCCATTTTATCTCTGTAATATCCATTGATGGTTTCTTAATGCAAACTATGGCTTTATTAATTTTTCTTATCATGATTTTTGCCTTAGATGTAAGGAGTAACTTGGATAGTTGATCTCTATCTCTTGAGCCGCAGCAAGTCCATTGCCAACTCTTCAATCTCTTGCTCTCTCTCTCCTTTCTCCTTTCTCCTTTCTACCCCACCCCCCAGGACTGTTCCATATTATTCAAGTCTCCAATTCACCCTCAATTCACTGGGCCATCCTGAATTTTCTCCTCTTTCTGCTTCATGCTAGTCTGTCCCTCCTGTTCGCTGTTCTCATCTTTCTCAGATACATCATTTGTTGGCTCGTCTAAGTGCTCTGGTTGTTCTGGCCATAGGGGTTGGAAAGGGGTGGGCCATATGGGCCCTGGCCCCCACCAAAAATGTGGCATGGCAGGCAGCAGGCTACCCACGAGGATCCAATCTCCCTCAGGCAAAAGAAGAAGGGAAACTGCGATCGCTGCAAAGACCCTTTCTGCTTGCACATAGGAGATCGTATCCCCATGGGCAGAACAGGAAGGGTCTTTGCCATGATCATGGCTGGCAGGCAGCAGGCTGCTTGCAAGGATCCCATCCCCCACAGGCAGAAACAGTAGAGAAGCCACGACGACTACAAAGACCCTTCCCGTCTGCCTGTAGGAGATCGGATACTCACGGGCAGAACAAGAAGGGTCTTTGCCATGATCGCAGCTTCTCTTCTTCTGCCCACGGGGGATTGGAATCCCTGCAGGCAGCCTGTTAGCCATGATCATGGCCAAGACCCTTCTGTTCGACTTGTGAGGGAGGAACTTGGGGCGGAGTTAGGACAGAGCATGGGGCAGTGTGTGGGCCCCCCCCAAAAGAAAAAGACCTTCAGCTCGCCCTGTTTTTAGCATCTTCTTTTTTGTACTCCTTTCAGAATCCATGATCACTTCCTCTACCTTTCTTTCTGTGGCGCTGCTCAGCTGTTTTGACACAACCTGATGCAGATATTTTTCTTTGATTTGTCCAGTCATAGATCTGATATTAGCATCAGCTGCCTCTTCTGGTTTTTCCTTTGAGATTGTTCCTCTTTCTTCGATTTTTGGCAAGCTCTCTTTGTCTATCCCCTGTAATTAAATGCAGTTTTTATGACGCAATACATTATCTTTTTTTTTTCAGGAGTCCACCTGTTTTCACTTCTCTTCTTTCTCATTAGTTTTCCAGGACATCTTGTGTTCTATGATGTTTTTGTTGTGGTGTGCAAAAGGCCAATATATATTCCAAAAGGCCAGTATATCTTGAGACCATACTAGGCCAATCATAGTAGACTATTCCAATCAATAAGGAATTTGATGCAAGAAAACCTGGCATAGTAATAAAGACTAAAAATACAAGAACGTCATTGATAACAGAGGTATGAGCACCAAGAAATTATTCTGTGCATTGAAAGGAAAGAGAGAACATCCTCAAATAGCAACTAAAGCAGTCAAAGACCAAGAAAATGTGGCAGAAAGATATACAAATATTTCCCATTGCATTGGGTACCACAGGCTTGATTGACACTATTTCTAACTACACCTTGATAAGTTGCCTATACACGGAGCCCGATTCAGAAAGGAGCACATCTGGGCCCCGTGCATGTCTTCATAGTGCGTGTCTTTCTTTTTTTCTTTTTATGCCATAGTATGTCAAAGCAAGGGTCCATCAAGCCCAGTATCCCTTTTCCAACAATGGCCAATTCATGTCACAAGTACCTGCTTGTTCCAGGATTAAGCAGTGGATTTCCTTGGGCCACTTTAATAATGATTTATGGACTTTTCCTCCAAGAACTTGTCCAAACCTCTTTTAAACTCAGCTACACTAACAGCTTTTACTACATGCTCCGCTAATGAATTCCAGAGTTTGATTGGGGGAAAAATGCATTGGGGGAAAAATATTTTCACCAATTTTCTTAAATGTGCTACATTGTAGCTTCATTGCGTTCCCCTAGTCGTTTTACTTGTTAAAGGAGTACCAACCGGTCTACGTATGCCCTTTCCACTCCTTTTATTAATTTATAGACCTCTATCATATCTCCTCTCTGCTGTTTCTTTTCCAAGTTGAAGAGCCCTAACCTTTTAATCCTTTCCTCATAGGGGTACCCTTCCATCCCCTTATCCTTTTGGTCACTCTTCTCTGTACCTTTTCCAATTCTGCTATATCCTTTTTAAGATATGGTAACCAGAATTGCACACAATATTCAAGGTGCAGTCACCTCATGAAGCGATACAGAGGAATTATAGTATCTTTGGTTTTATTCTTCATTCCCTTCCTTATGATTCCTAGCCCTCAATTTGCTGGGCAGAGGATTTCAATGTATTATCCATGATGATGTCCAGATCCTTTTCCTGGGTGGTAGTTCCTAATGTGGAACCTTGCATCGTATAACTGTAGTTTGGGTTCTTCTTCCTTAAGTGCATAACTTTGTATTGGCCACATTAAATTTCATCGGCTGTTTGGATGCCCAGTTTTCCAATTTTTCAGGCCTGCTTGTAATGTTTCACAATCCTCTTAACAACTTTGAATAATTTTGCGTCATCTACAAATTTGATCACCTCACTTGTTTTTCCCATTTCCAGGTCATTTATGAAGATGTTAAAAAGCGGCGGGCCTAGCACAGATCCCTGGGGTACTCCACTATTCACCTTTCTCCATTGTTTTCTATCTTTTAATCAGTTTCTAATCTATAATACTACATTGTCTCCTATCCCATGACTTTTTAATTTCGCCAAGATTCTCTCATGAGGAACCTTGTCAAAGGCTTTCTGAAACTCTAGATACACTATATCAACCGGCTCACCTTTTGTCTACTTATTTATTCACACCTTCAAAGAAATAAGAGATTAGTAAGACAAGACTTTCCTTGGTTAAATCCATGTTGGCTTTCTGTCTTTAAACCCTGACTATCTACATGTTCTGTCATTTTTTTTTCTTCATAATGGTTTCTACCATTTTGCCCAGTACTGACATCAGCCTCACCAGTCTTTAATTTATTTATTTAGACAGTTTTGTATTCCACCTTATCCTTCAATCAAAGTGGTCACAACACAATTGGGGGATACATTTAACACGAGGGGATATGAGAGACATACACTAATACTTACAGGGAACATGGGCAATGGAGGGTTAAGTGGCTTGCCCAAGACCACAAGGAGCACCTGTGGGACTAGAAACCCCAGTCCTTCCGGCCCAAGGTTGCTGTCCTCTAGTGGGATTTGAACCCCTGACCTTCCAGCCTGAAGTACCTTGCCCCAACCACTAGGCCACTCCTCCACTAATTTTCCAGGTCATCCCTGGAATCCTTTCTGAAAATTTGCATTACCCTGGCCACTCACCAGTCTTCAGGTACTGCACTACAGATGATTTTAATGATAGTTCACAGATTACAAAAAGTAGGTCTGCAAGCTCATCTTTCAGTTCTTTCATCAGGAACATGGTAGCAGTCACTTAATTTATTTATTTAAACGTATTTCTATACCGCCTTATCCTGCAATCAAGACAGTCTGAACAGCAAACAATCAATAAGATACAGGGTATAGTGTGTACATGCAGTGAGTAGTGTATGCGTGTGAGTGTGTCTGGACGTTGATTCTTGTGGTGCTATTTACAGTGCTATGGGTATCAGTTCCTTGCTTAATTACAATTATAGTGACATGTGGGGGGAATTGAGGTGTCTGTTGCATGGTTTAAGTAATGTCACCGTAGTGTTCTATGAAGAGGGTTGTCTTCAGTAGTTTTCTGAACTCCTTAAGGTCTGTTGTTGAACGCAGTTCGTCGGGGAGGGCATTGATGCCTACTGCAGGGTTTCTTAGAAGGAGGGGATGGTGGAAAGTACTGGCCAGTTGAGAGAAATGCCAGAGTGACATCAAGTACTTGCAGATACGAAGCGACCGTGAGTGGGAGTTCGAGTTTAGAGTGTGCTGTGGTATTATGTTAATTTCTGGGTGTTTGGTTTGGTAGTTTGCTTTTGAGTGTGCACGGAGTGTGTTGAGTGTGAAAGGGACACGAATGGAGAGTGGGAGACATGTGAATGGATCAACAGATGCCAGGGCTGGGAAAGGCATGTCCAGGAGGAGTTTATCCCAGGAGGTCCACAGAGAAGCCAGGGGGAGAGGACAGAGAGAGAGAGAGAGAGGAGGCCAGGAGTGATGACAGAGAGCCAAGCAATGGCCCTCACATATCAGACAGCCAGCCTGCTAGCAAGGCATCCTTCACTTGCTTTGAACTGTCTCAGTGTACTTCTGCACTGAAGACAATGATTTGCTGCTGGAGATGGAGATTCCCAACTATTCCTAGCTATTTCGAAAGCAGAGTCTCAAAATGTCAGTAGTCTCCAAAGAAAGGTATCTGGTTGGCCACAGCTGGATCTCTCAGCAGCCTGGGGGTTGCCAAGAACTTAGTGAGTTTGCTCACACACCAATACCGTGACATGTGGGTGCAGCAGAAGATCAGAGCTGCAACCGTTGAGGGAATGTAAGGAAAACATCTTAACATGTAAGAGCCATCATCCTGTCCTCGATAGTTCAGGGATAACATGCAGGTTGTAGAACCAGTGTGAACTTTCCTATTTACAGATAATGCCAGACATCACAAAAATCCTATGCATCACTGGTAGGTCAAAAGCACATTAATTTCTGAGCAGAAGGACCACAGGCAGCTGTGGATGCATTGTTGAGCATCTTTCCACAACAACTGAATGGCAGTGTTACAATTTTGGAATCAGCTGCATGGCAGTGATGGAGAAATTATCGAAAGGTACATCCTGCTCCTTGTAATCTTGGGCAAATCACTTAACCTTCCATTGCTGGGGTACAAATTTAGAGTGTACACCTTCCAGGGACAAAAAAATACTTACTGTACCGGAATGTAACTTGCCTTGAACGTTTGAAAAAGGAGTGAGCTAAATCCAGTTCGCCTTCCCTTTCCTTTATCAGTGTGAGATACTGGATGTAAAAGACCACTAGGGACCTCCTCTGCCTGCATCTCAGGCAAGCCTTTTGCGAGCATCACAGACCAGTTTCACATTCAGGGAATGCAGGTGATGATGTTTGCAAAAGGTAGCTTCATTGTCTCTGTGTGGAATAAGCTCTGCATGTCTACAATCTAAAGTTCCCAACACATTAGGGAGGGCCCCCTACTGTTGCCTGTTCATTAGGGAAAGATTTGTAAATTCAAGCCTGGATCCTCATGGACCATAGCATCTGCGGGAGACATCAGGAAATGGTGGTGCCTCCGATTCCACCATGTATCATACTAGGAAGAGTTTCATGTTAGAAAATGCATGGGAAATGGCCCACTGTATTTTTATTGGATGTCGTTTGTGGGGATGTTCCAAAGGAAAAGGTTTCCAGTTCTTTAATATGCGTTAAGTGTGGTGAAACTACTATGGATGCACTTAGTTCCTCCTCTCCAGGTAGCTTTCAATATCCTGTGCTATCTGCTGCATTGACAGTGCGTGCTGATATGCCACATTCTCGGTCATCTGCCCCCTTCATGGGCTAAACATGAAATGGGACTTTAGCGTGCGCTGGTGTTTTTAGTGGATGATAGTGCTAGTGCAAGGATATTGAGTGCTTCAGCCTTATGCCTCCCCCTCTTTTTGATTTTGATAATTACACTCAGCAATCATGAACATCCCAACACCACCCCACCCCACCCACAACAGTCTTACAAAAATGCAGAAATAGACATCATACTTTCAAATATTCAATTTTGCTTTGTATTTATGTGTGTGTGCCCACTCTCCCTGCAGGTAAAAGGATCTGCCAATGCTCTGAGTTTACATGAGAGTCAAGATCTATAACTTGTCTTTTATTATCTTCAGAAGCTGCTGCCCTAGGTGACCGCTTGTTTTTCCTCATGGTTCAGCCAGCCCTGGTGCACAGTAGCCCTCAGTTAAAGTTTTACCCGTCCGTCCACAAGGGCTCAGGATACAGTACAGCTAAACAGAAAAAAAAAAGCAACCAAACTTTCTTTGATGTTTGTACAAGTATCGTCAATATGGATGGCGAATGTGATGTGTAGTTACAGGAATGGAAGGAAACAAAGAAAGTGCTTTTGGAGGTTTTTATTTCAGTGTAGAGATCCAAAACATTGGTAATTTATCCACCTTTTAACTACTGTAGATTGCTGACAGCAGGACCTATGTATGCAGTATTTCATTTTGGGAAAATAATGGCCTTTCATTAGGCTCTTCGTCTAAAGGTGGGCTTCTGATTTTGCTTACCTGATTGATCGATTTAAAAGAGATTAAAGGGGGATGGGGGGACATAGTCAAAGCATTTTAGCAGATTAGCAGACCAGCCTCTAGGGGGAGCAGGAGCTCTGACAGCAGCTGTTCAGTTAGCAGCGATATAAAACTATCGAACAGCCTTCTTAATTTTAATCGCTTAGCACTTGCGGTTAGCAGCCAAATATTTCTGCTAACCAGAGAGCAGCAAAGTGGCCAAGCAGCCTGGATATTCAGTGGTGGAAACCAGATATCTTCCATTGCTGAATATCCAGTTTTAATTAAAATGGCGGCAGCTAGGCATTTTATTTTGCCTAGCTGCCGCCATTGTTGAATATGCCCCCCATAGATTTTAGGCATGTGCATTCAATCGGTTTAGGAGTCTAAAAATTGTTTTAGTGCTCACAAATCACTTGTATGCACATATATCAATGAAATGGCATTCATATAACTGATTTATGCACTTTAAAAAGTTCAAGTATATACAGTGAATGCCTGAAAATTGGGAAATATTCATTTTAATGAAACATGAAACAAATTTGCTCTTGGCCATGCACACCTTAATACAGTTACTAACATGTTAGTGCAGTTAATTCATGTTGTTATACCATAGTTCCCATTTTATGCAATGGGACATAGTTATTAATAACATATCAGTGGTGTTACTTGCATTAAGGCGATAGCACATATTAGCAACTCTAAGGGTTAATTTGGGCTTTTATGTTTCCTGGGCCTCAGTCTTGTTGATTTTAGTTTTTTTTGTTCTTAATTGATGGTGATAGGAGATGGGGTAATGGTCTTTATTTGTATTTTTTTATGCATTAAAGACGGGGTTTTTTTATTTGTTACGAAATACTATGTTTATTTATTTATTTAGGGGCCTGTCTACCAAACCATGGTAGAATTTCCCAGTTATAGTGGTGCATTAGCTGTCAAAACTGCGCAGTAAGAAAAAAGCCCGCATTCGTGCCGGCTGCATGCCCCGACTAACTTCCACGCCGCGTGTGCGGGGAAGTTAGTCGGGGGTGGGAAGAGGGGGGCAGAGAGTGGGCGAGCAGTGGGCAGTTGCCGGCCCTGGACATACAGGGCCAATTCTAATGTCAGACCTGTATGTCCAGGACCGGTGAAATGGCCGAGGAAGTTATTCCACCCTTGGAGTGGAATAACTTCCCTGGACATTTCTTTTTGGGTGCAGAAGGAGCTGGGGGGAGGGCAAAGTTAATACCCTGGAAACCCGACCCTGGCCTTAGGAGGCCAAATCGGAGGTCAGGCTGAGGGGAATTAACTTTTTTAGAAGCAGCCGGCATTGCAGCTTTTAAATGGAGCTGCGGTGCCATGGCATGTTAACATCCTGGTTAGTCAGTCAGGGAAAGCCCCTCCCTCCCCACCCTTCCTGGCCAGCCAATCAATGGACCCCTGCCTCCCTCTCCCATTGTAATGAACTGTCCCAGCTAGGCAGCCAGCAAAGGAGGGCCACTGACCATCCCAAAGTCATATGTTAGCAAACTCCCAGTGAACTAGTGGGCAGACAGGCCAGGAGTGGTCCTCTTTGCTCCTGCCCTTGTCATAGAAGCCATTTCAAAATGGCCACAATCACGGGGTGCTGCCCTCTAGTCTCACACTAGGGAGCAGCACCATGAGATCATGGCCATCTTTATGAGGACAATTGAGGATGGCAGGAGACATGGCAAGAGATAAACAGGCAACTTACCAGGGGAAACTGGGTTAGCAAATAGAGGGAAAGGCTTGTTGAAACAACCAAGTTTTCAGATTCTTTTTAATGGTTGGAATGAGGGCTCAGTAAAGAGAGTGAGGGGAAGGGAAGTCCTCAAGGAGGGACCAGCGTAGGAAATGGAAGAATTATTGTCTGAGTTATTTTTACTTGATATTGTGTGTGTGGGGGGGGGGGGGGGTACCATTTTTTCTATTAGTTAATATAGTGAGCTACCTTGGACTCACTTGACACCTTGGAAATGTGGCATCTAAAAAACAAATTATATTAAATTAAATTGATAAGGATGACAATGAGCTAACAGCAGACTGACTCTTTCTTCCATGCCCAGAGTATTTGGACACTTCAGCCTCCGTTCAGAATGGCAGCTCGTGAAAGTAGACTACAAATCCATCTTTGGGAGAAGATGCAATGAAAACGATTATCAAACCTGGCACTTACATAATCAGGTACTGTAATCCAATGCCAGACATAAGAAAACTCTCTCATCCAGTCATACACTAGTCTTTATTCTCTCTACTAAAGTGAGCATGCATTAAATGATTCATTTTTTACATGGTGCTGTTTCTTATTCTGCACATTCTATAGATAAAATATAATTAGATTATTGACATTTTTTCTACAGTGCTGTTCAGGCCAGTGCCAGGAGACTATGGCAGATGGCATGATCAGTTATGCTAGGTCACACTGACAACTGGCAGGGCTTCTATTTACATGCTGGGCAGATTTTTCAATACATTTTGGATTCTTGTCACTGAATGGTTGTACAAACGTTTTTCTGATTGCTCTCTCCAAAGTGGTGATATGATGATATGGCTGGTCCCACAAGAAGTTACACTATAATCAAAAACAATCACCTCAAGGAGCCAAGCAAAGCAGTAAGAATCTAATAAGAAAGTCCCCAGCAAGGCAACAGAACAAAGAAATAGACCAAACAGAAGAACGAGGGCTTCCTAAAAAACACCACACAGACAAGAACAGTAAATATGAAGGAAAAAATACCTCAATTTCCCCTTTTATATACAGAACAAAAAGGGGGTGAGCAAGTTGATCGGCAGAAATATCATAAACACTGCCTAGTCAGTAGATGGCCAAACCCAAGAAAACATCAGCAGTCAGAAAAAAACCTCTATAAGCAAGGGGACCCACACATATTCAAAAAATCAAAATCTGAAGACACTCAGATGGGTCACCCTAAAAAATGCTTACTGTGTGAATATAAAACACTGTGGTAAGTATCAAAAAGCTAAAATACCATAGCTTAATATAAACGTTGGCTTAGCATGGCAAACGTAGCATAACATAACACAGCACAGCTGATTCTGAGCAACATTTGTGGTAGTAACCCGGAGCCCCGACACCAGGTGTTTCACCTAGACGGCTTCATCAGGGAGCTCTTCAGAATATGTTGCTAATCCTAGAAAAAATGGACACGGAAGCTCTCATTATTAAATCATAAGCACAGGAAAAAAACAAGAACAACAAAAAGATTCAGACAGTATAAACTAACAGCATGAAGG
Source organism: Ichthyophis bannanicus (assembly GCA_033557465.1). Lineage (NCBI taxonomy): Eukaryota > Metazoa > Chordata > Amphibia > Gymnophiona > Ichthyophiidae > Ichthyophis > Ichthyophis bannanicus. Next base: position 951,234,750 of record CM066034.1, read on the forward strand.
AAGAGCAGGATCAATGAAAGAACACCATTGCTGAACTTGCCTCTAAGCACCCAGTGTGTCAAAAGAAAAAAAACGCAGCGCATGTGCGCTAAAAAAGGAAATCCGAACGATGTCAGGAAATCCCCAGTGCTGCAGCAAAGATCTGTAGCCAGCTAAAGACCAGAAAAACTGAAAAAAAATAGCAACAGAAGAAAGATCAAGGATCTTATATTGTAATTCTAATATTATTTGTTTTATTCCTGGCTTACAACAGCTTCGTATCAGATCAGTGTATACCAGAAATTATAATTTGAGAGACATTCTATGCCTTTCAGCCTATATCGACTCAACACAGCAACATCCATTAGCTTCTGGCCAAAGTAGTTGTGGAAACTGTTGTCTGTTTTATGATGGTAACTTGTCAGTCTTTTCAATAAAATCATCAGACATATCAACTGTATCATACTATTACATGTAGCAGTACGGGAGTGATATATTTGATATTGTGCCCCTGTGGACTCAGATGGGGCACAATACATGGGGAAGACGCAACGTACCTTACGGGTTCGCCTAATGGAACATAGAAGTAAACTTCGATATTTAACTGAAGGAGCACCTCTAGTAAAGCACTGCCAACTTCTTTAGCATAGCTTTGAGGATCTTAAATGTTTGGTGAACACACAGTGTCTACCTTCTGTTTACGGTGTCAATTGGGATAGAAGTTTGATATACCTTGAACAACGCTGGATCTTCCACTTGAATACTTTAGTACCAGCTAGTCTCAATGACTATACAGCATGGAAAATCTGTTTTTCATTTTCTGATTTTTTTAATTTTAATTTTCTAATCTGTAGGGTGGGTTGGGTGACTTTTATATTTGCATTTTTAGAGTGGCCCATCTGAGTGTCTTGAGATTTTGATTTTTTGAATATATGTGGGTCCCTTTGCTTGTAGAGGTTTTTTTCTGACCGCTGATGTTCCCTTGGGCTTGGCCGACTGACTGACTAGGCAGTGTTTATGATATTACTGCCTATCGGCTGTTCATCCCCTTTTTCTTCTGTATTTTTTCCTCTGTATTTACTGTTCTTGTCTGTGTGGTGTTTTTTAGAAAGCTCTCGTTCTTCTGTTTGGTCTGTTTTTTTTTTCTTTTCTTTTTTTGTTGTCTTGCTGGGGGCCTTCTAATTAGATTCTTCCCACAAGAAGTAAACCTGAAAGTTCCATGGCATTCCAAAAATGTATTCAGATCTGGTTCAAACTCCTCTTTACTTCATGTAGTCACTGATTAAATGTAATGGTGTTTCAATGGTAATATATATAATTAAAGTTCATAAATCTTCATGAGCTGGGGGGAAATCTAAGTCAAAACAGGTGTTTCCAGCAGCTGAGATGAGGTTCACCAGTGACAGGTTACACTCCAGCATTTACCTTCTAATGTACTAAAGAGCAGTGCTATTATTACCCTTTATCGGGAAGCATTTCTTTCTGAACAGCCCATTAAGACTATTGTATATAGGTCACCATGCTGGGAATATGTGAAACTGGTCACTGATTCCCATGCCATGATTTGAGTACATGAACCCCTCAAAGAATTTGAGGGAGAGAGTAGTTTGAATAAAACATTTTGTACATTATAGTACCATGGAGTAGAAACTCTGCTAACCTCCTTCCTAGATAGGCTCATCAGAGGCACTGAGAAATCAAAGCAGGGATTTATTCTAATATTCATGGATATCACCTCAGTTTTTGACTCAGTCTGTCACAACACTTTACTGTGTTGCCTACAAGAAATAGGAATAGAAACCACAGCTTTGGACTGGTTCTGCTCCTACCTCAATGGTCGCCTTCAGCAGGTGAAAATAGTATCACTTGCTTCAGTCACATACAGCCAGGCAAATGGTGTCCCACAGGATTCAGTGCTATCATCTTTTCCATTTAATCTTTACATTCAGCCCTTATGCCCTTTAATACAATCCTTTGAAATACACTACCATATTTACGCAGATGACATTATGCTATAAACCCCTTTTTCCACAATCAAACCATTACAATAAGCTGATTGAATGCTTTAATGCAGTCACATAATGGCTCTCCAGTGGAGGAGTAGCCTAGGGGTTAGAGCAACTGCCTAGCACCCTGCAGATTAAGGGCTTGATTCCCACTGGCACCCCTTGTGCCCTTGGACAAGTCACTTTACTCTCCATTGCCTTAGAAGAAAAGCCTTGGCAGTCTACTTCCAGTGATACATTACCAAAAAAACCCAGAGGCAGTTGGGTTGCTAGGAATCAGCACTGACTTGATGGCACCAAAATAAAAAAGGTTCTCGAACACTTAGCCACCTGCACCCACTTCTTGAAACAAATGATTACAAGAACTTATCTTTCCACATTTTGATTTTGGTAAAATCATCTATCAAGGGTTACCAAAATATGTCTTGCAACCACTTTAACTGGCCCAAAATATGGCTGTGTGTACCATATATGGAACATCCAAGGCAGAACATATCACTCCAATTTTAAAACAACTACACCGGTTACCAATCACGAACTGAATAAGATACAAAGCCATAAGAACATAAGATATGTCATACTGGGTCAGACCAAGGTCCATCAAGCCCAGTATTCTGTTTCCAACAGTGGCCAATCTAGGTCATATGTACCTAGCAGTTTCCCCAAGAGACACAGGTTCCACAATGCTTGTATTAGTTCAAACATTGATATCCTGGGTCCCTTCTTAATAATGGTTTATGGACCTTTCCTCCAGGAACTTGTCCAAACCTTTTTTAAACCCAGCTACACTAACAGCCTTTACTACATCCTCCGGTAACAAATTCCAAAGTTTGATTACACGTTGAGTGAAATAATATTTTCTTTTATTAGTATTAAATAGTTTACCCTGTAGCTTCATTGCATGTCCCCTAGTCTTTCTATATTCTGATAAGGTAAACAATCGATCTACGTTTACCTGTTCCACTCCGTTCATTAATTTATAGACTTCTATCATATCTCCCCTCAGCCGTCTCTTTTCCAGGTTAAAGAGCCCTAACCTTTTTAGCCTTTCTTCATAGGAGTATCCTTCCATCCCCTTTACCATTTTGGAGGCTCTTCTCTGAACCTTTTCTAAAATCACTATATCCTTTTTAAGATACGGCGACCAGAATTGCACACAATATTCAAGGTGTGGTCTCACCATGGAATGATATAGAGGCATTATAATATCTTTTGTTTTATTTTCCATTCCTTTCCTTATGATACCTAGCATTCTATTTGCTCTCTTGGCCGCCACTGCACACTGGGCCGAGGGTATCCACAATGACGCCTAAATCTTTTTCCTGTGTGGTGGTTCCTAATGTGGAACCTTGCATCGTGTAACCATAGTTTGGGGTGTTCTTCCGTAGGTGCATAACCTTGCACTTGTCCACATTAAATTTCATCTGCCATTTTGATGCCCAGTCTTCCAGTTTATCAAGATCTTCTTTCAATTTTCCACCATCCTCTTGGGTTTTAACAACTTTAAATAGTTTTGTGTCATCTGCAAATTTGATAACCTCACTCGTTATTCCACTTTCCAGGTCATTTATGAATATGTCAAAAAGCAGCGGACCCAGCACAGATCCCTGGGGTACACCACTATTCACCTTTTTCCATTGGGAAAATTGGCCATTTAGCCCTACTCTCTGCTTTCTATCTTTTAACCAGTTCCTGATAGACAATAGTACACTGCCTCCTATCCCATGACTCTTTAGTTTTGCCAAAAGTCTCTGATGAGGGACCTTGTCAAAGGCTTTCTGAAAGTCCAGATACACAATATCAACCGACTCACCTTTGTCCACCTGTTTATTCACTCCTTCAAAAAACATAACAGATTAGTAAGACAAGATCTTCCTTGTCTAAAGCCATGTTGGCTGTCTCCCATTAGGTTATGACTATCTACATGCTGAGAGTAATTTTATTCTTTATGATGGTTTCTACCATTTCTCCCGGTACTGATGTCAGGCTCACCGGTCTGTAGTTTCCCGAATCACCCCTGGAACCCTTTTTAAAAATTGGTGTTACATTGGCGATCCTCCAATCTTCAGGTATTAGAGATGATTTTAATGATAGTTCACAGATTACTAATAGCAGGTCTGCAATCTCATATTTCAGTTCTTTCAACACCCTTGGATGTATACCATCCAGCCCAGGTGATTTGATACTCTTCAGTTTATCTAATAGTTGTAATACATCTTCCAGATGTATCGATATTTCCTTCAATTCTTCCGCACCTTTAAATACCACTTCAGTCATGGGTAACATCCCTACATCTTCCTCAGTAAAGACCGAAGCAAAGAATTCATTCAGTCTCTCCGCTATCGCCATATCACCTCTTAGTGCTCCTTTAACCCCTTGATCATCTAATGGACCAACTGACTCCCTCACAGGTTTTTTGCTACAAATATACTTGAAAAGGTCTTTATTTTGCGTTTTTGCTTCCGCAGCAAGCTTCTTCTCAAATTCTCTCGTTGCCTGCCTTATCAATGCCTTGCATTTGACTTGCCAGTGCTTGTGCTGTTTCCAGGTTTCGTCGTTTGGCTCTTTTTTCCATTTCCTGAAAGATGCTTTTTTGGCAACAACAGCCTCTCTGACCTCACCTTTAAACCATGCTGGCAGTTTTTTGGACTTCCTTCCACTTTTCTTAAAGCGTGGAATACAGCTGGTCTGGGCTTCCAAGATAGTATTTTTCAACAACACCCAAGCTTGATGTACGTCTTTAACCTTTGCAACTGCCCCTTTTAGTTTTTTCTTAACTGTTTTCCTCATTTTATCATAGTCTCCCTTTCGAAAGTTAAAAGGTAGAACTGTGGATTTCCTTACTATGCCTCCTCCACTAATTAAATCAAAGGCGATCATGCTATGATCACTATTGCAAAGTGGCCCCAACAACCTTATCTCTTGCACTAGATCTGGTGTTCCACTAAGGACTAGGTCTAATATGGCTTCCCCTCTGGTCGGTTCATGAACCAGCTGCTCCAAAAAGCAGTCATTTATTTCATCTAGGAACTTTATCTCCCTAGCATGTCCTGACGTGACACTGACCCAGTCGATACCGGGGTAATTGAAATCACCCATTATTATTACTGTGCTGTAACTTTTGTTAGCTTCCTTGATTTCTTTGAGCATTTCATCATCCATTTGGTCATTCTGGCCAGGCGCTCGATAGTACACCCCCACTGCCATCGCCTTCCCCTTTTTACATGGAATTTCAATCCATATAGATTCTACAGCAGATTTTGTTTCCTGCAAAACTTTAATCCTTTTGAACTCAATGCCCTCTCTAACATAGAGAGCAACCCCTCCACCAATTTCATCAGCTCTATCATTACGATATAGTTTGTACCCAGGTATCACAGTGTCCCACTGGTTGTCCTCCTTCCACCATGTCTCTGATATTCCAATCATATCTAACCTTTCATTTAGTGCTATATATTCTAACTCTCCCATCTTATTTTTTAGACTTCTAGTATTTGCATACAAGCATTTTAGAGAATGTATGTATTTTATTCATATTAATTTGGCTATTGTTAGACATGGGTAATTTGGGAGCTTTAAGCTCTGTCTGCTCCATACTTGATGGCATTTGGGCTACTTTACTCTTTTGTGGAACCTCTCTGCTTTTGGTAGTATCCTTCGAAGATACATTCTTCCAAACCATCCGCTCTTGTGCGACTGTCGGCTTTCCCCTAATATCTAGTTTAAAAGCTGCTCTATCTCCTTTTTAAAGGTTAATGCCAGCAGCCTGGTTCCATCCCGGTTAAGGTGAAGCCCATCCCTTCGGAAGAGCCCCTCCTTTCCCCAGAATGTTCCCCAGTTCCTAACAAATCCAAAACCCTCATCTCTGCACCATTGTCTCATCCACGCATTGAGACTCCGGAGCTCTGCCTGCCTTTTGGGTCCTGTGCGTGGAACAGGAAGCATTTTGGATAATGCTATCCTGGAAGTTCTGGATTTCAACTTCCTACCTAAAAGCCTAAATTTTGCCTCCAGAACCTCCCTATCACATTTTCCTATGTCATTGGTACCGACATGTACCAAGACACAGACTCCTCCCCAGCACTATCTAAGACCTTATCTAGGTGGCGCGTGAGGTCCGCTACCTTCGCACCAGGCAGGCATGTTACCAGGCGATCCTCACGTCCACCAGCCACCCAGCTATCTACATGCCTAATGATCGAATCACCAACTATAATGGCTGTCCTAACCCTTCTCTCATGGGCACATGGCCCTGGAGAAACTTCCTCGGTGCAAGAGGGTTTTACATCATCTGGAGGACAGGTCCTAGTTACAGGATCACTTCCTGCCACACCAGGGTAATGCTCTCCTGTCACATGACCTCTCTCCTCCATGGCAACAGGGATGCTGCCAGACTGGAGGTGGGACTTCAGGACTATATCCCTGTAGGTCTCGTCTATGACCTCTCTGTCTGTCTTATGCTATCCAAGTCTGCTACTCTAGCCTCTAGAGAACGGACTCGTTCCCTGAGAGCAAAGAGCTCCTTGCACCTAGTGCACACGTAAGACCTCTCACCAACTGGGAGAAAATCATACATGTGACACTCAATGCAAAAAACTGGAACGCCCTCATCCCGCTGCTGGACTGCTGTCTGCATCTTAGTTTTAAGTGTGTGTTTAGATCTAAGTTCTTTACTTACTAAGGGTTGCTATGGATATTTATACTAATAAAACTGTACCTAATACGTGTAATATACCTTGTTCACCTGAAGCTTAAGTAATCTCAGGTCCTTAGTGTATGACTGATTTGAGTAATGAGCTTCAACTGAAAGCACCTCCTGTCTTTTAAGATGTGTAAGTACCTATAAAGCTACGATTATCCCAGGGTTGGGTGGGTGTGGGGAGGGAAATAACACTTATTAAAAGAGGGCTGCTTCACAGTACCCTGTCTTGTGCTGCTGAGGTAAGCTATATTCTGATTTGATTTAAATTATATCTCTTAGCTGCTGCTAGGCTCTAACTTCTTATGAAATTTAAACTACAAGCTCTTGCTGGGTTCTAAATTTAACCAGAAAGCTCTCTTCTGTGTTTTAAATTTAAGCTAAAAGTACTTTGCTAATGCTAGGCCCTGAGTGACTATTAAATTTAGACTACAAGCTCTCTTCTGGGTTCCAAATGCAACCAGAAAGCTCTCTTCTGTGTTTTAAATTTAAACTAAAAGTACCTTGCTGTTACTAGGCCCTGAGTGACTATTAAATTTAAACAACAACGTCTCTGCTGGGTATGAAATGTAACCAGAAAGTTCTCCTCTGTGTTTTAAATTTAAACTTAAACTGCTGCTACTAGGCCCTGACTGATTTAACAAAAAATAGTGGGTTCACAGATTAATTAGCTTTAATACAAAGAATTCCTTTTAGAAAATTACCAGAAGTATATACTCACAGTTGCAGATCTCTCTCCAGAAGTAACAGTCCCTTTTTTCTAGTCCTTCAATACTCTTAATATTTAAAATTCTGCACAAGCAATCTCCAGTCTCCCTCTCATCCTTAATACAACTGATGCCTGAAAATAGAAATAGAAGAGAAAGCATATATAACACACTCCTGATCCCTGTAGAGAGGACAAAAAGTAACAAACATCCTATAAAAGGGCATTTTCGCTCTATGCTACAACCCTTTGGAACTCTCTGCCAAACCCAATCCAAGCCAACACAGACATCTTAAGTTTTCACAAGACCCTCAAGACTCACTTATTCCAATAGTATTTTGAGCATATACCATAAGATGTGGAGAGTTAAAGTGAGGGAGCGGTCATGATCACCTACATTCAACAACCCGTCTTCTCTACTAGCTCAGACTCATGTCCTATACACTATCCATGTTCTTCTGGGCGAAGCCAATTGTTCAATTTTCTCCTGTTAATTACTCTAAGTTAACTTACTTGTTCTATGTATGCTGTTTATGTTTATTGTTTTATGATTTATGTAAACCGCTCTGACTGTAAAATAGAGTGGTATATAAAATCAGTTAAATAAATAAAATAACTAAAAATAAATATATCATCTCATTCCGGGTATCGCAAGATACGTCACAGTGAGTTCTTTTCTTTTTTTTTCTACTGAAACTTTATTTAAGAGGTTTTAACATCACAAAAAGAAAAGAAAACAAAAAGAACAAAAAATTAAGCTCTTAACCCCTTAAATGTACCACTACTGTTGCTACTGATGATTTGTATTTTCAGTGCTGTACAGAGACATGGAAGATATGGTCCTGCTCTTCAAAGCTTACAGTGTAGTCAAGGCAGGCAACACAATAGCTGGGGACTAGCATATGTTTAGGGGAATGGTGTCAGCATTGACTTATTAAAAATCTATAAAGGAAAAGATCGATATATGAGCTATGTGCTTGACTCAGTGAACATCTGCACCAGACTCCAAATTTGTTCATATAGCTCAAGGGTATTATTTATACATGTGAACAAACAAATGATAAAAATTGACCAATTGCCGCTGTTGCTCATTTCAATGGGTTGGAAAGGGAAAGCCCATAGAAGATCAAACCATCAAAAAAGTCCAAATCCCTATGAAACAAGTTCCTACCAAAAAAACAAAATTGTTGGACAAATGACTGTGTGAGGACTTAATCCCTACAACAGGCTGCATCCATTTTAATTTAATCCTGGTTTTTGAGGCTTAGGAAAGACTATTTTAATGTTAAAAAGTAAAGTTTAGAAATGCAAAATGCCTGGATGTAAAAGCAGGCTCAGTGAGTGAATGGGGCCAATACAGGGATCTCTCCTGAGAGGTCTGCTTCAGGTGGGAAAGATCCAGGGTAGTGACGTAGATTTATAACAATTTCCTCAGCTGCTTAAAATCTTAAAGGAACACAGAAACATGACAGCAGAAAAAGACCACATTGCCTATCTAGTCTGCCCTTCCATATCACCCACTACAAGAATCTTCTTTTTTCCTTTAGAACCTCTGTGTTTGTCCCATGCTTTTTTGAATTTAGATATTGTCCTCATCTCTACCACCCCCACTGGGAGACTATTTCATGCATCCTCCACTCTTTCCGTAAAGAAATATTTCCGCATATTACGCCTGAGTCTATCCCCTTTCACCCTCATCCTATGTTCCTTCATAGCAGAGCTTGCTTTCAATCGAAAGAGGCTCTGGTCCTGTGCATTTATGCCATGGAAGTATTTAAACATCTCAGTCATATCACTTCTATCCCACCTTTCTTCTAAAGTATGCATTTTAAGATCTTTACGTCTGTCCTCATATGCTTCATAATGAAGACCTCTAACCATTTTAGTAGCCACCCTCTGCATCGACTCCAACATGCTTATATCCTTTTGAAGGTGTGGTCTCCAGAAATGCACACAAATGAGGTTGCACCAAAGATTTATATAGAGGCATTATAACCTCTTTTTTTCTGCTGGCCATACCTCTCCCTATGTACCCAAGCATCCTTCTGACTTTTGCAGTCGCCTTTTCCACCTGTTTAGCTACTTTAAGATCATCAGACACAACCACGCCAAGGTCCTGTACTTCTTTTGTGGACTGAAATACCTCACCCCTTACACTGTACAGCTCCTTCGGATCTTTGCAGCCTAAATGTACCACTACTGTACCCCCTAAATGTACCACTACTGTTGCTACTGTACCACTAAATGTACCACTACTGTACCCCCTAAATGTACCACTACTGTTGCTACTGATGATTTGTATTTTCAGTGCTGTACAGAGACATGGAAGACATGGTCCTGCTCTTCAAAGCTTACAGTGTAGTCAAGGCAGGCAACACAATAGCTGGGGACTAGCATATGTTTAGGGGAATGGTGTCAGCATTGACTTATTAAAAATCTATAAAGGAAAAGATCGATATATGAGCTATGTGCTTGACTCAGTGAACATCTGCACCAGACTCCAAATTTGTTCATATAGCTCAAGGGTATTGTAATATTTAATGCAATGTAATATTTAATGCATTGTTGCTCTGTTCAGTTTTACTGTAAACCGCGCTGATCTCAATAGCGCGGTATATAAAAAATAAAAATAAATAAAATAAAATAAATAAATGTATAGCCCTGCATTTTTTAGCATTAAATTTCATTTGCCAAATTCTAGACCAGAGGTACTCAAATCCAGTCCTGGAGGGCCGCAAACCAGTCAGGTTTTCGGGATATCCCTAATGAATATGCATGAGATATATTTGCATGCACTGTGAGTAACTGTTCTGTATTGTGCTTGGTATTGAATTTTAGTTGGAAATTGGAGAGAGAGTGAGAAGTGAAATGTTCTACTTTCCAGTTGAGCACTGTAGAAGAAGCACAGGTTTATTATAGATAAGACTGTTTTGCTGAGGAGTGTACAGACTTGGATAGCATTTTATAAAAAAAAAACCTGGATGCTCCACTGGTCAGATTCTCTAATCTGAAAGGAAGCTGTGGAGAGGAGTGTGACTAAAAAATACCTTTGACCAGGGGTTCTGCACCTATAGTGACTGAAGCGTGTCAGCAACAGGAGCTACTATCCCCATAAGGCAGCACTGTTATGCAACACACACAGTTGGTGTGTATATGTGTGGAGGGTCAAAGGTTTGGGTCCCTGCTGGGGTTTCTGTATTGCTTCTTCCTATGGACAAGGTTTAGCTGACAGTGTAAGTACAGCTCCAGCATCTGCAACCACCAAGGAGATGGTCAGCAAGGGTGGAAACATCCACCAGCAGCACTAACAGGCTCCACAGGTGGTTGACTATCCACAGCTGGTTGGAGGCTAATAGCACATAGTAACAACGTGTGGTGAGGCTAAGGCATGCTAATAGCACCTGCAAGCAGAGCACATGTTATCAACCCTTCAGCTGACATTGAGACAGGAATGTCAAGCATGAATGCCAGCCATCTCCACTTTTGCATTGTACGCCAATGAGAGTGTATGTGTGTGCATGTGCGTGTGTTTGTTTATGGCTCCCCTTTGTCCTGTGGATTTCTGCACTGCACTTAGGCTCACATTGTCTGAGTTTTTCCCAGCCTGTTTGGAAAATGTGAATAAGGTGAGGCAGAGCATTGTGGGTATCGCCTGAAACAGCGCAGATTGGCCTGGATGTGTCTGCCACAATGGTAGGGTCACTGGCTGAGACCCCATCTGAGGCCCATCTGTCACGTGTATTGCCTGGGTGACCACTGTATATCATGCTGAGATGGCATTCTCACTATGACCAAAAAGTGACCATGGCACGGCTATGAATGCACATAGAGCTATTACACTGTTTGCTTCCAGTGATGTGGATGTGTTTTCTGTCTGGGGAAGACAATCGATGAGCAAATGGTTGGTGTCAGTGCTGAGTATTCCAAGGCAGAGTGCTTTCAGGTGCATCTAGGACTGCATGCCTGTCACAGCGCCCCCTGCTGCTGCCGTCACCACCCACTCATGATACAGCCAACACCCACACTGACCATCATCATCAGGCAGCCTCCTATCTCGCCTAGTCAACAGCGTAGGTCTGCTCTATGGTCAAACATGCTCATCACACATACTTCCACATAGCCAGGCATCTGGTGATTCAACTCCATCAGCTACCAATTGTGCTTGCATCCATATCTTCTGCAATGGCTTCCCTGCCCCCTTTCAGTTTTTCAGTGGCTTTTCTGCATTAAGGTGCATACCAGACATCTTCCCACAGCATGTGCTATTACCACACGGTAAGTGTCCACTAGCACTTCTTAATGCCGGAACGCCTCTGACACACCCAGCACACTTACCATATGGTAACCCCTTGTCGCTGCCATTAACGCACAAAAAAGACTGCTCCCTTACTGCCGTTTAGTAAACATACCCCTAAGATGGCTTCAGCTGGCATCATTTTTACACGAATAATGCAGTATTTAAGGTTCAATGCAAGCTGTGTTATTTGATTTGTGTAATAAGGAGGTTCTTTTTATCTCATCATTATTTAACTCATGTTGCGCTGCTGAAACATGCAATAAGAGGAAATAACATATGATGTGGGATTTGGTCGTTTAGCTGAACTTATTTGCTAAATTTGTGCACTTGTCCCGTAACGCTTTAGTAACTATGCCTCAAAGCTGGCATTATTTTTACTTGAATAATGCAGCTTGCAAGATGTATTATTCAATCTGTATAATAAGGTGGATCTTTGCATGGTTTGCATCTCAGCGTTATTTAGCTTGTGCTGCACTGCTATTTGTGTTTTTTTTTTCCTTAATGCACATTAGTAAATATGCCTCATGGTCTTGCAATTCCACTTCTGCATGTCTTTCAGTCACTAATATACATAAAGAAAGTATTGTTCCCAGAGCCAGAGCAAGGAGATGAAATGCTTTAGTCGAACCTCGTTTCTTGCACCCCCCTCTGATGCCATTGCCACTGCTTCCGCCCCTCTCCAGGACATGCAACAGTGTCAATGGGTACAAACAGCCCCATGGTGCTTACCTTTTAACTCTATACCAAAAAAACCTATAGGTAGGGGCTAATCAACAATTAAACCAAAAACCCAACCTCAGAACATTGACCTTCTAAATTAAGTATTTATTGTCGGAGCTAGCCGTAGGAAGGTCGAAAGGGAAAACGACCTACACCAAGCGGGTAGCTACTTTTTATTTATTAAGGTTCTTCACCAAAATTAAAAGTTCAAAAATCCATTATTTGAAAACGCAGTGACAGCGTATCTTAGTCCATAGACGTTGGTTTTGGATATTCCACTTGATACACGAAAGTGCCCGAAACGTGCACGTCGTGTTCGGAATCACTTAAACCAGCGTCTATGGACTAAGATAAGTTTTCTTGGGTTTTCAAATAATGGATTTTTCAACTTTTAATTTTGGTGAAGAACCTTAATAAAAAGTAGCTACCCGCTTGGTGTAGGTCGTTTTCCCTTTCGACCTTCCTACGGCTAGCTCCGACAATAAATACTTAATTTAGAAGGTCAATGTTCTGAGGTTGGGTTTTTGGTTTAATTACCTTTTAACTCTGGCATTGTGGGGCTGTTTGCTTCTGCCCTCCCTCTGATGCCTGATGCTGACTTCCTGTTTGCAGCAGGAAGTCAGCATCAGGTATGCGAGGAGCAGAAGCAAACAACCCCACAGCAACTACGTTTAAAGGTAAGCACTGCGGGGCTGTTTGTGCCCATTGCTGCCGCCGACTGTCCTGAGAGGAGCAACAGTGGCGGCAATGGGTGCCCCCAGAGGGCCACTGCTCTAAGCTACTGCCTAGTTCATGTAATGGTGGCGCCGGCCCTGATGATCCCCCTATTTTACTGTATTAGCTATTTTTTCTTCCATTTGCACCTTTGTATTCCTGATTACCTTCCCAGCTTCTTCTGTCTTTTCTCAGTAGCGTTGCTTGTCACTTTCTTTCTGTGAGTCATGCAGTTTGCGGATACTAATGTTGTTTCCATTACCAGTGAAAAGCACATTAGCCTTTTTTTTTTTCTTTCTTTTCATTTCATCCTTAACAAAAAAATAAATGTATTGCCTTCCAAGTACTACTTTTAGTTTTTCCCACTTCTCTTCTAATTGCCCTGGCTTTTAAGACTTTGTTAATGAATGCTTGAGGTACTCCATCTTTTCAATGCTTGCGCTCTAATGCTGAACCACACAGAGGGGTCACTGGGTCCCAGAGACTCATTAGAAACACTTTCTCCATTTGTGAGTGCCAAGTTCAGCATCGCCTCTGTAGGTATGAATTTTGTTACGGGTTTCCGGAGCATGCACCCCTCCTCATAATCTACAGCTCCCTGTTTCCAGTTAATATTGCAACTGGGGTGCGTCAGTCAATATAGCAACACAATCTCTTTTCCGTACCGTTTCATGACTATCTTTGACTAAGGGAATCTTTTACTAACAGTTGTTGCACCAAATGCAGCAATAGTGCCAAAACCGTGGCACGTTACATGCAACTGTTAACTGTTGGAGGCATGGAAAGCATTTTTTGCCCGTGAAAGAGACCTGTATATGGATGCTCACTTTTCTTTTTTTCCACAATACTGCCCAAGTCCTGTAATTCTTTTACTTTGATACTCTGTACATATAATGCCAGTCCTTTCTTTCTTCTTATCCTATTCTTTTTGGGTAGCTTATTTTTATTTATTTCAGCACTTCTATACCACAGTTTCTATATGACCTAACATAAGAAATAAAAATGTAACAAACATATATACTAATAAAATTTATAGAACATTAAATCATATTACTGTACATCATTCATTCGTTTTCTGTGTATTAGTCCATTTTCAGTCTGTTTGCTTTTTTGCCTGATTTCAGAATTTTTATTGGCTCATTTCATACATTCATTTTAATACTTTTTTTAAAATGTATCTTAGAACTTGTTAAGTCCCGCAAATCAACAATGCACGTTAAATATGTTTACTTTGGCGGAAAGGCAGGACAGAGTGAAAAATAGAGACATTTCAATACCTCCATAGTGGAAATGCACAGGAAGTGGCCATCTTCCAGTTGAAAGGAAGCTTCAGAATGAGGAGTCATAGGATGAAGATGAAAGGGAGTAAACTCAAGAGTAATCTGAGGAAATATTCCTTTACGGAAAGGGTGGATGGATGGAACATCCTCCTAGTAGAGGTGATGGAGACAAGAATTGAATTCAAGAAAGCATGGGACACATACAGAGGATCTCTGAGGTAGAGGAGAGGATTGCAGAATTAAATAGTTCTCATGTATGGTTTTTATCTACCATCGTTTTCTCTGTTACTACACAATTCATAGGTTGAAATGTGTTAAATCAATTTAGCACATACTAAATTTTTAAGACACATTAATGAATTGAATGTGTACTTACCTACTGTAAACAAATGTAACTTGCCTTCAACTACTACTGGAAATGCTTGAGTAAAAGGTAATTAATTCATTTAATAAAATTATGAATGAACATCACTTTTGTGCACCATGGGCCCGTTTCTGGGATGTGGGTTGTGGGGCTGCACATCCCAGTTATCCGAGCCCGATTCCCCTTCCGGTTCTCCCCCTATGTCCTGAGCATCTGGACATGGAGAGACAGTGGGGGGCAGGAGGAGGCAGAGCAGGGGCGGGCCAGCCCGGCAGGACATACAGGGTTGATTCAAGTCACGGCTCTGTACGTCCTGCCAGGCCCATGGGGATGTGCTGCTTATTCCACCTCAAAGGTGGAAGAAGCAGCACAAAACCGGCGATTGGGCCTAGGGATCCCTCCCAGGAGCCAGTTGCGGCGGTCCTCGCTGCCCGATCCAGGCCATGGCTAGCCAGCTGTGGGTTGGACAGCAGAGAAAAGGTGGCTGAAGCACGGGATTTGGGTGCGCCTGTGGGGAGGACTTCCCCGCAGACGGCAAGAGCATGCCGGGCCCATGGTCCAGAATCTGGTCCAAATGAGCCTGTCTTGCTTGGGGCCATCCGGACAGCCCAGATGTGCCCCTACCTGAATCGGGCAGTACTGATCCACATATCAGTAACCACCATTACATCTATGCTAGCTGCTTCCATGATTGTCTCCAGGTCTGGGAGTTTGATTTCCATGATGTGAGTATTTGTTTAAGTAAATTAAATAAATTAATAGTTTATTTTTTTATTTGTTAATTTCTTGTTTTTCTATACTGCCTTCTTCTGAAGATTATGAAGTACTTTGCACTATAAAAATATTTAAGAATATAACTTCATATTTGTTATATGTATGTAGTTCCAAGCTTAATTCCCTGTTCAATGGAAAGTTGTTGTTGTTAAAATGTTTACTTTGGAGAAATGTCCAGGTGGGTGCCCACGTGAATGGAATATGGAAACCACCCTGAATGGAAGATAGGGGGGGATAGAAGACCTGTTAAATACATAAATAAATACATAAAAATACAACAGCTCATAATAAACACAATTTAGAACATTTCTTATTTAAAATATATATATTATTTTTTATTCTAAAACATTTGTATCCCACCAAAGTGCACAAAGGGTCATTTTAAAAGCTTTAGTTATGATTTGGATGTTTGACAATGTGCACGTGGACATTGAAATCATGGACATGTCTCCATAGCCATTCCACAGATGACGTTCGCAGACATCTCCAGTGCAACATGTCCCGAGAGTTGCAGCGGACACATCCCCATTCGATCTCAGGTGCCTGCAGGCATTTTCCATGCTTATAACTGCTCCAGGCATGAATAAGTATACAGAAAGTGCTTGTTTTCACCTTAAAACATCCAGAGTATAGAATGAACTGACTAGCCTCAGATCATAAAGGCCCACACTAGAATTTGTGCCTTAACCACTATGCTATTAGACATCTAGGTTCTGAAACACCATCCTGGGGACGTCTATATAGACGTATGATACACATGCATATCGGGCTCATCCACGTTTCCGAAATTATGTCTGAATTTGCACGTGCCTGCTTTTTTTTTTTTTAAGATGTTCTGGCTTTGACGTCCCAGGTTGCACTTGGACGTCCCATTGTGAAATGGGCTTCCAAGTAAATGACAGCACATAAATACCAGTATGCTCCATCTAGTCTGCCCAGTATAGAATAGGCTAGAATAGGTGTACTTTCCGCTCCGTGCAGGTCACTCCTCTCTATGTGTTGAACTATAAAAAAAATAGTTATGTTTATTTTGATTTTATCCTCTTGCTATAAAGGGATCCTCTGTGTCTGTCCCATGCCATTTTGAATTCTGTCACTCTATCTTCCCCAACCACCTTCATCAGGAGGGCGTTTCAAGCATCCACCACACTTTCAGTGTAAAAGTATTTCCTGACGTTACTTTTAAGTTTACCTCCTTGCAACTTCATCATATTCTGTCTAGTATTACAGTGTCCCCTTCTTTGAAAAAGGTCTGTTAGTCCATTAATACCCTTTAAGTATTTAAACATCTATATCATAACTCTCCTGTCCCTCCTCTCCTCTAGGTCTTGAAGTATCTTCTCATACATCTTCTGGCACAGGCTCCATATAGTTTTGGTCACCTTCCTCTGACAGTTTCAAGTCTTTTTATATCCTTTGTAAGATATGGTCTCCAAAACTGAACACTATACTCCAAGTGAGGACTCACCAATGACTTGTACAAGGGCATTAATACCTCCTCCTTTCTCCTCTCTGTATGCAACCCAGCATCCTTCTGGCTTTGGCCACCGCCTTGTCATATTGTTTCACCACCTTGAGATCCTTGGAAACAATCACTCCAAGGTCCTCCTGGTCTATGCACATCAACCTCTTGTCCCCTATTGCATACAATAACTTTGGATTTCTGCATCCCAAGTGCATGACTCTGCACTTCTTCACATTAAATCTTACCTGCAAGCATTAGACCATTCTTCAAGCCTTTGTAGATCTTTCATTATGTTGTCCACTCCCTTAGAGGAGTCCACTGTGCTGCAAATCTTTATGTCATCTGCAAAAAGGCAGACTTTCCCCTTCAATCTTTCAGCAATATCACTCACAAATACATTGAACAGTACTGGTTACATGATCAATCCCTGGGGCACACCACTACTCACCTTCCTTTCTTCCAAGTAAGTTCCGTTTACCACTACCTTCTGTGGTCTGCCAACCAACCAATTTTTGATCCAGTTCACCACCTTGGGACCCATCCCCAGGCTGCTCAGTTTATTAATAAGCCTCCTATGAAGAACAGTATGTAAGGCTTTGCTGAAATCTAGGCAGATCACATTTATTGCATCCCCTTGATCTAGTTCTCTGGTCACCCAGTCAAAGAACTCAATCAAATTTGTTTGGCATGATCATCCTTTGCTAAAATATGTTGCTTCGGATCATGCAACCAATTGGTTTCTAGAAAATCCACTATTCTTTCTTTCAGGAGCATCTCCATTACGTTTCCTGCCACTGAGGTAAGACTTACTGCCCTATAGTTTGTTACCTCTTTCCTATTCCACTTTCATGAAGAGGTACCACATCAGCCCTTCACCAGTCCTGCGGAACTTCTCCCATCTCCAAGGATCTATTAAAAACATCCTTTGAAGGCCTTGTCAGAACCTCTCTGAGCTCTTTTAGTATTCTGGGATGTAGCCCATCTTGTCCCATGATCTTGTCTACTTTCAGTTTTCTAAGCTGTTCAAAAACATCATCTTTTCTGAATGGTGTGTCATCTACTCCCTTCCCATTTGTATATTTGTCAGTCATACGTGGTCCTCTAGAATTTTCTTTAGTGAATACAGAACAGAAGTAGTTCAGCATTTTTGCTTTTTCAATGTCACTTTCCACGAATATGTCCTCTGCACTTTTGACTTTTGAGTCTTGCTATGCCACTTCTAATATTCCTCTTCTCCCGAATATACCTGAAAATATTTTGTCTCCATGCTCCACATCTCTCGCCATCATTTCTTCCACCTTTGCTCTTGCTTTTATTTCTCTCTCTGTCTCTTTTAGCTTTATCCTGTATTCCTTTGTGTTCATCTATTTGCAATCTTCTTTACTTTGTGAAAGCTTTGTTTTTTTGCCTTTGTTTGTGCAGCCACTTCTTTGGAGAACCATATAGGTTTCCTTTTCCTCTGTTTTTTTTTACTTTCTTTACATATATGTCTGTTGCCCTTTTTATTGCCTCTTTTAGTTTAACTCACTGCAATTCCACTTCCCTTATCCCCTCTCACCCTGCTAACTCCTCCTTCAGGCACTTTGACATTTTTGAAGTCTAGGACGTTGAGCTTGCTGTGATTGTACTTTGCCTGGGCTTTTGCCTCAAACTACATCATGAGATGATCACTGCTGCTCACGTGGGCAACCACCTGGACATTTCTCTCCATTGGTGAGAACTTTCCATGATTGGTTCCATCACCATTTGTCTGAGCAATGCTTCTTGGAAGGCATCAGTCTTTTTACTACTTTTCAGATTTGCAGAAGGAATACTCCAATCCACATCTGGTAGATTAAAGTCACCCGATTTGATCACTTCTTCCCTCATGGCTACCTTTGCAGTATCAGTGATCAAGTCTCTATCCATTTCTTCGGTTTGAGCTGGAGGCCTATAGGCTATACCAGTATGGATGACAGTGCCAATCTCCTCTTTTCAACACAATCTACAGCGTGTCTTCTTTTCCCCATGTTCCCTGCATTTCAGCAGCTTTAATATTGTTTTTGATATATAGGGCTCCTCCTCCTCCTTTTCTGCCTTCTCTATCTCTTCTAAATAAATTATAGCTAACTATGGCTATGGCTATATCCCATGCATGTGATTTGTTAAGCCATGTTTCTGTAATGGCCACAATGTCCAAATACAATTGAGGGGCCCTTTTATTAAAGTCAGTTAAAACTTAACATTCATAAAGCATGAAAACTAATGTGTTTTAAGTGCAAAACCTCCACAGTAACTGTAGCGTTTGAGAAGCATGTTCCCAGCAGTTACTGCATGGATTCATACCCTAGTGTGTGGCACGATTAATAGGGTAGAACCTAACACCACCCATAGAGTTATCACTAGGTAAACCCATGCCAACTGTCACATTGAGAGCTATCATGTGATATGTACCTCTGTGCTAACTGCAATGTATTGTTCATGATCACACTCTGCACATATCCTGCCATTCAACACCCCTTCACACTATAGGCAATTATGGTAGCTGTCATGTCCAAGAGGTAAAAATTACCTTGGGCCATTGCTGCCTGCTAAAACACGCATTAACCACTTAGAAGGCTTTAGCAAAAAGGCCCCTTAATCTCTTAGAGACATGTTTACCAAGGTGTGTTAATGGTAAATCTGCATTTATGGCGTTAAAAGTAGCCAGGGTGGAAAAGAATCCCATGCTAACTGCTTAGTACTTGATGGAGCATTAAGTGGGTGGGATATGAATGGAGAGTGGGCGTGGCAGCTGGTGACAATTTGCACATGTTAAGTGCAGCTACACTTCTGGCAGTCCAGTAGTATAACAGTTATGGCAGCACCCCACTACCCTGCTCCAGAAAAGCCCCACAGATCACACCACGCTCATCAATCTCAACTTCCTCATTCAGTATCAACCCCCTGCTCCAATTGCCCCAACCTTATAACCAGACCTTCAGCACACACACCATTCAGCACACACCCCTTTCAGCATCTAAATCCTACAAAGCAAGAACCATTTTTGAAAGCTAAGCCCCAGCCCCCCAACCATTCCCTCTCTCAACCTCCATCCTACTACATGCTAGGATTTACTTAGGGGCATCCTAGTGGCCTATGTGATCATTCACCCTAGTGGTAGTACCATGACAGTACTGCTAGAGGTCAGAGCCACCATTTTGACACCTATGGCAGATGGGTCAGGAGCTGAGAGAGACCCTCTGCTCCCCCAATGACCATTAGGACTACCAGAGAACCCCCAGACAAGTTCTATGGGGGAAGGAGAGTAGGGATAGGTTCTTGCGGGGGTCAGTTGGAGGTGTATGCAAGGCTGGCCCATCTTCTTGGTAGTTATCTAGGATGGCAGACCATGGCAAGCAGCATGAGGACTTTCTGCAGCTCCTTTGGTGCCCACGGCAGGCCATGTGCTTTGGTAGACATGGTCTGCCACTTCTGAATCCCCTCTGATGCAACTTCCTGGCGGAGGGGGTCAGAAATGGCAGGTCATATGTTCCAAAACACATGGGCTGCCACAGGCAGCAAAACGGTGGCACAAACCTGCTGCTATGAAACTGCCACTGCCACTGACCCCTCCATAAGACTGAATCAGGGGAGGCAGCGGCAGTGCGGCTCAGCATAGGGGGAGGTGGTGGCTCGTCACGGCTGGGGCTCCTGCTTGGGGTGGCTGAGACCTTTGGGCCGGCCCTGGGTATATGGTTACCTTCAAAAATAGATGGCTTTTGGTTTACAATTTATGAACTTTCTAAACCACCTGATCACAGAAATCAATAGATGATAACAGAAAGAACCAGTCACATTGCAGAACGTCATAGGAGGCTTGCCCAATCGATTTCTTGATTCAATCCATTCGTAGAAACCACCATTCACCCAGTTTGTGTACGTTTAGGAGAGTACGCTTCTCGTCTAAAAAATCAGATCTGTAATGCTCCGATTGTTCAACATTGCTTAGATAATAATCATCTTTTTTCTGACTTAAAATGGATAGTGTTAGATTTTGTTCCTGTCAATCCCCGTGGTGGGAATAGAGAACAGAAGCTTCAATATTGTGAGCAATCATGGATTTTTCATCTGTCATCAGTTTCTCCGAATGGATTGAAGTAAGAAATCGATTGGGCAAGCCTCCTGTGACGTTCTGCAATGTGATTGGTTCTTTCTGTTATCTTTTGGTTCCTGTGATCATGTGGTATAAATTCAAGCTGAGCTTTTGGCGTCCTAAAAGTTTGAATGCCATTTATTTCTGCGGACTATGGAGCGTTGAAGCAGGACAAGTGAGCTGATTGTCCTAAACGCAGTGCTGTGTTCGTTGGCTCAGCCGCAAAGTTTGTGAAGGCGTTTTTGACACCATGAAAATCTCTGTTTGGGGAGGTTCTGCCACTTGGAAGATTTGATGTGGGTTTATCTTCTCTAGCTAAGTATTTTGCAAATTTTGCACTTTTCGAGCTTTCACAAATATTCACAAATATTTTAAATAATTTGAATGTTTTGAAAAGTTTAATCGTGGCAGGGCACAAATTGGTGTGCTTCTTCTTTCATGATTGAATTTGGGCTTTACATTCACAATAGCCTACTTTTGATTAAAACAGAAAAGTGGCTACGAGAGGGGAAGGTCCCTCAAGGCCAATTTTCCAACAAAAAACGTTTTGGTTAAGTACTCAGCTATTTATCAGGCTTTATTTTTGGATTAGTGTATTACATTTTAAGACTCTGTTATATTGGTTCTCAAACAAGTAGAAAAGGCAACTGCGAAAGCCAGAAGGATGCTTGGGTATATAGGGAGAGGAATGGCCAGCAGAAACAAGGAGGTGATAATGCCTTTGTATAAGTCTCTGGTGCGACTTTATTTGGAGTATTATGTGTAATTCTGGAGACCACTCCTTTAACCCTGGAATTACCGAGATTGTTTGCACACACTGAATACCGTTGGGGTCACAAATGACCCCACGATGAATTTTAATTGTTAACCATGAAAAATTTAAACTAAACAGACAAAATATTATTCCGAATTAATTATTTATTATATGAAGGTTAAATGTTTTGAAATTTAATTCTTTATCATAAAATTACATGAAGAAGAGTTGCCATGAAAGTAGTTTTTGCATGCACTTGATGAACACAGTAAAGTACTACAGTCATTTGCATGAGACGCCGACAATTTCTGAATGTTCTTTGCAAACATTGCGCTTGCAGGAGGTGCAAACTATGTTGCTTTTCTTGTCTTTTTCTCTGGAACAGCAGTGACACCTTGCCCTTTTCTTTGGGATCCCGACATTGCAAACAGCATCAGTGGCTTCTTCAATGCTGGAAGAAGTCTCGCTGCAATTACTCTGAAGCAGCTGCTTTCCTAATTCCAAGAGGAATAGATGACATCTGTGCTTTGACTTGGACTGCCATTCTGGATTTAGTGACATCCAAACAATGAAGGCGTTCAAAGCACTGATGTCCAACATGTTGTAGAAGATTTCACTGGCCAGCGTCTTGTCATTTGTTTTGTGGTATACATGCGCAACATTTGATCTGCTGTATCTACTCCACCTTTACTAGAATTATAGTCCAAGTTCATGCATGGTTTTTTGTCTGGACGTGTGTTATCTACTTCTTCTTGATCATGCAAACTGCTCAGAAGAACAACCACTTTTCCTTTCTTCGGGCAATAGGAAACCAGAGTGTCGTCATCGCGAAAGGCAAACAGTGAAGTGAATACCTCTCAGCCCTTTGCTGTTACAAATTCTGGAGGTAATTCTTTTCTGTTCTTTCGAATTGTCCCCAAAAGTGTCATTTGTTTTTCTAGCAATTTCCGTGACAGGGATAAACTGCAGAAGAAATTGTCAACAGTAACATTTCTGCCAGATCGCGTCAATCCTTCAGCGAGTTGCAGCACAACCCTTTCACCCTGATTCTGTTCCCTGTTTTTTCTGAGTTCCCTTCCTGTATATACAGCCATTCCTCGCTTAACGACCGAGTTCCGTTTCAACGACCCGGTCGTTAAGCGAATTGGTCGTTAAGCGAGGACCGTTTTCGTGGCTCACTAAACGGCATCTTACAGCTTATGGGAGAAATCGACGCGCAGAATAAGGTGATTTTAGCGCTTCCATACACATCCTGTTGCTATTATGCTGCATTTCTGACAAAGCTTTGGATAAAGAATACTGCCCCGTGGTGGAACCGTCGGTGAGATGGTCGTAAGTGTAAGCGGTCGTAACGGCGAAGCGATGGTCGTAAGTGCGAGCGGTCGCTAAACAGGTAGGTCGTTAAGCGAGGACTACCTGTACTTGAAGACGCAGAACATATGACGTTGCAATGTCACACAACATCCATAGCTTTATGCCATATTTCCCAGGTTTGCTGGGAATATATTGTCTGAACGGAACACGGCCACGAAATGTAAGCAGTTGATCATCCATGGTAACATTTTCACCAGGAACAAAGGCGTAACTTAGAGTTGCTTCCCAGGTATCAAAAACGTGTCTGATTGGAGCAAGCTTATCCACGCCTCATTGTTCATATCTGTTGGTTGCATCATCAAATCTGAGAGCTCTGGCGTTTCTTCCAGCAGCTTGCTTTATAGGTTTCCTGTTCCATGATGTGCCATCCTTAGATACATAGGCTTCAATGGCAACATTTGTGCTTATAGTTGATGACCTCTTAGCTCCTCTATGACCACAACTAAGATTCCTCACAGATGATACTGACACCGAGGACTCCTGCCTTCTTTCCCGTCCAGCGTAGCCTCGACCTTTGCCTCGACCTGTAACTTGACTCTTTGCTGCAGGCGATGTTACCGGCTCAACATCAGTCTCACATTCACTTGGCGACCAACTGCTGTCGCCATCTGAATCATGACTGTCATCATCAGATTTATCGCCCGAACTTGGCTGATATGCTTCTTCGCTTGCTGAATATGCTGCATCATCAGGCGACTCAGAGCCGTCACTGTCAGCATCTCGTTGCAGTATTTCACTTACTTGGGCAGCTGAATACTTTTGTTTTGACATCATAAACAATAACCTAAAATAAATTAACAAAGATAAAGTTGAATAAAACGCAAAGCAGTTTTACTATAGGTGTACAATAATCGTGATGAATGAGCTGAAAGCCTTTAGATTTCATTGGAAATAATGAGAGAATGTATGATATCAATTACAGAAAATGTGTAATTTTCATAAAATAAGAGTACAAAAAATAAATGATACATAATTAATGATAAATACCTTTGTCAGATCAAAAAATTCACAAAACTGCACATTGTATCACGATCCAAATCGGATGTAAGCAACTGGGGTCAAAAATGACCCCACTGGTACTCTGCTGCAATTCATCACTAGCGTCACCTAGCAGATGAAAATTATTCCTCTCATGGTGCAATATAAAGAGAATATTGACATGTGAAAAGTCATAAAAAGATTGCATTCTTGAACAACTAGTTTCCGAGATGCATGTTGTGAAAATTGCAATGGGGTCATTGCAACCCCAGGGTTAAAAGGATATAAGCAAGTTGGAGTCGGTACAGAGGGTAGCTACTAAATGGTCAGTGGTCTTCGTTATGTAGTATATGAGGGCAGACTTAAAGAGTTTAATATGTATACTATAGAGGAAAGGTGGGATAGGGGCGACATGATAGACATTTAAATACCTCTGTGGCATAAATGCCCAGGAGGGTTTCTTTCAACTGAAGGCAAGCTCTTCTGTGAGGGAAATAAGATGAGAATGAAAGGGGATAGACTCAGGAGTAATATGCGGAAATATTTCTTAACGGAAAGAGTGGTAGATGCATAGAATAGTCTTCCAGTGGAGTTGGTGGACACGAGGACATTATCTGAATTCAAAAAAGCATGGGACAAACAGGATCTGTAAAGGTAAAAAAGGGACTATTGTAGTTAGTATTGAAGGGCAGACTAGATACTATCTAGTAGATAGGCCATGTGGTCTTTTTCTGCCATTATGGTTCTATTCTGCAGTCTTCTAGTACCACAGATGATTTTAATGATAGTTCACAGATTACTAATAGTATGTCTGTAATCCTGTATTTCAGTTCTTTCAACACTCTTGGATGTATACCATCCAGTCTAGTTGATTTTCTACTCTTGAGTTTATCAATTGTAATAGATCTTTGCAGTTTATTGATATTTCTTTCATTTCTTCTGATATATCACCTTTAAATACATTTCAGGCATAAATAACTTCCCTACATCTTCTTCAACAAAGATTGAAGCAAAGAATTCATTCAGTCTTTCTGCTATGACCTTCTTCTCCCTTAGCGCCCCTTTTACGCCTCTATCATCTAATGGTCCAACTGATTCTCTCACAGATTTTTTTGCTATGAATGTACTTGAAAAAGTTTTTATTATGCATTTTTTCTTCCAGAGCAAACCTTTTTTCAAATTTTCCTTGCCTGCCATACCAATGCCTTGCATCTAGCTTGCCAGTGCTTATGATGTTTCCTGTTTTAGTCATTTGGCTCCTTTTTTCCATATCCTGAAAGATGCTTTTTTGGCTACAACAGCCTCTCTAACCTCACCTTTAAATCATGGTGGCAGTTTTTTGTCCTTCCTTCCACTTTTCTTAAAGCATGGAATACATCTAGTTTGTGCTGCCAATGCTTGATGTAAATCTTTAACCTTTGCAGTTGAACCTTTTAATTTTTTCTTAACTATTTTACTCATTTTATCATAGTCTCCCTTTTGACAGTGAAAATATAGTACTGTGGATCTCCTTGCTATCCTTTTTCCAATTATTAAATCAAATGCAATCATGCTATAATCACTATTGCCAAGTGGCCCCAACAACCTTATTTCTAGCACCAGATCCTGTTTTTCACTAAGCACTAGGTCCAAAATAGCTTCTCCTCTAGTTGGGTCATGAACCGGCTGCTCCAAGAAGCAGTCATTTATTTGATGTAGAAACTTTATATCCCTAGCATATCCTGCTGTGACACTGTCCCAGTCGATATCAGGGTAATCAAAATCACCCATTATTACTGTGTTGTAACTTTTGTTAGTTTCCCGGATTTCTTTTAGCATTTCATCATCCAACCGTTCAATATGGCCAGGCAGTGGGTGGTGCACCCCACTAGAAATGCTGTGATTTATGCTGAATTTGACCAGTCCATGGCACTCAAATGAAAAGAGTTCACCAGAAAAGACAACTTCTGCCAGAGTGAGGTGAAATTCATATTGTGGGAGGTCCTTGAGTACTAGGAAGTTCTCCTGGGCCATACTGGTGTTTGAATGATTGTTACAAACTATAGATGAGGAGACTGTGAGGGAAGTTGGAGACTTGGGGGCTTGTTTACAAAGCCGCGGTAGCGGTTTCCGATCATTATCGGAGCCGCGGCCCCATTGAAATCAATGGGGCCGCGGCTCCGATAACGATCAGAAACCGCTACCGCGGATTTGTAAACAAGCCCCTTGGACTACTCATAAGTCTCACAGGAACACAGTAGGTATCTCTAGCATACATTCCTACACCCTTCCTATCTTTCCCTGCATTCTTTGCCACCTGTTGCTACTTCCCCTCCACCTTGGTCTAATTTTAGAGTATGTGATCATCTGTCACTCTCACTTTACAGACTTTACCAACTCTGGGAATGTTTGCCTCATGTCTTTTTCAAGGGTTTGTGTAGCAGGAGAGAGTTGGGCCATAGTCCCTAGTGGTGGCTTACTGGCATGCTGTCTCAACTCCTTGCATTTGATAGGTTGTAGTGGGCAGGCCTCTGCTTTGATAATACCCCCTCCATTTCACACTGTGTGCAGAGGTCATGACCCACATTACCTTGCTTCTGTTGTCAGGTAATTCTCCAAACTGTACCCTACAACCGCTAATAGTATATCAACTGATTTGGAAAGGGCCTCAAAGGGACAGATAGTACACACCACAGGCTTTCTGCTATGGGGAAAAATGAACAGTATTCACCTCTGTCATACCTATCTGGGATCAATTCCTGTGCCCTACATAAGGTTCATCACCACCCTCTTGGCTTACAGCAATTTTTCCAATTGTGTGTCCCTCTACAGAGTACATCATCTGCCTAGAGTTGGAGCCATCATCCATATATGGCCTGTTCAGCTTTTGTTACATGTGCATTGGTGTGTATGGTGATGGGATGTGTACATTGGACACCTCCTGAACCAACACCCTTGCAGCACCCACTCCCAATTGACATGCACAGTGTATGGCATCAGAGGGCACAGTTTTCAGATCCTTAGCCTTATCACTCATGGTACGAGTAGTCATGGCAGCGCTGATGCTATAGTTGTTGGCTACCACTGAGAATGCCATCCTCAGACACACACTGTGCACAACTGTACTAGAAGGGATATGTGTATGGCAGTGACCATTGTGACAAGGAAGCCTGTTTTGAGCCTATGAGTATAGAAAAGGCCAATGACTTTAACTTAGAGAAAGGAGAAATCCCTGCAGGGCATGGATTTCAGGCCCCTCATAGAGAAAGAAACCTGAGGGAGAGAAAGTTCAGGCAGCCACACCCTAACTCCTATGACGTAACTGCAGGCTTGAGAGGTGATTACAATCACCTGGGAGGAGTGGAGGAAGGGCTGAAGCCCTGGAGAGGGAAATATAAACCTCTGCTAAAGCAGAGGAAAGGAGAAGCTCAGAGGAAAGGAGAAGCTCAGAGGAGAAAGGAAGCTCCAAGGAAGGAAGAAGCTCTGGGGAGGCAGAGGTCTCAGGAGTTTCGGAAGACTCAGAGGATTCAGGGGAATCAGGAGTGGAACCAGGAGCACCTGCAGATCTCCAGGAGAGAACCCAGAGAGGAATACAGAGAGCTGTTCCAGAGAGGCTGGAAGGAGACAAGGAACCATAGTAAGCACAACCAGGGAGAACTGCCCAGTGCTTCAGGTACTGACTGTCTTTATCGGGGAGAGTTGAGCTCAGGAGAGACATTAGAACCCCCAGGAAGGCTGTATTCTGAGCACTGTGTCCAAAGCTCAGAACAGGACACTGCCTTAACAACATCAGAGGATATGCAGATTGAGTTGGCAGGGTAGGAACTGCAAGATCTAGATATCCCCATGGACTGTACCCTGTGTCAAGCTACAAGCATGGAATCATTATGCTAAAGGCTAGCATTGAATGAGAAAGTCTCCTAGAAGCAGGTATCTGGAATTGAGCCAGGAATTGGGTTTGAAGACAACTCCACGTGTTTGCATTTCTCAGGCAAAGTGCTGAGTCACGCTGAAGAGAAAGCTTATGAATGTTTGTTACTTGTTTTCTTATTTTGAGTTTAAAACCTATCCTGAAAGGAAGGAGGGAAAGAAGAGGTTGTTCCAGAGGAACTGAGTTATTCTTTTGCTATTAAATGTTTCACAAACACAAGGTTAAAAAGAAGTATTTTTAACTTGCTGAGCAGAGGAGTTTCTCTAAGTCTGAGCAACGTTGTTAACCAGCTGCATGTGTTTAAAAGACTGTGAAGCAGTTATACTGATTTAAATGCTCTGTTGCAAACAATCTTGAATGGACAAAATTCCTGTTTACAGTTTACTTGAACCTTTACTTTAAAATAAATTCTGTCATTTGCCTTAACATCGAACCATGACTACACTTCTTTTTAAGAGCCAAACTACATGTCCTAGAATCCACCTGAGGAAAAGCTAGTTTATTTGAGCTCACCAAGAGAAGTTCTCCGTTACCTTGACCTTCTAAGCCAGAGGCCAGGGGCAAGGGCGTGACAGTGGTGTAGTTGTACGGATCTTGTTGCCTGCATCAGGATATACAGCCACAGGATTTACAAAACGTAAGCAGAGATCTGGGTTGCGACCTTCACTGGGATTCGCTGGCAAGGTTAACCAGGACGACGGAGTGGTTCCATGGAGACACCCTTCCTTTTTAAGGCCAGAGTCAGCACCTGACCCAGGTAAAAGGTACCTAGGAGGGGGTCAGCCTGGATCAGAGTAAAAGGGGAGGAAATGTGAAAGCGTCCAGATAAAAAGAGAACATTAAAGCTGTAGCGTGGTACCGTGCTTGGTGGTTTTCTCTTTTCTCTTGTAGGTAGTCGCTGAGATGGAGCCCAAGGAGCTGATCCAATGGATGACCCTACAGTTCCAGAGACAGCAAGAGATGGCCCAACAAGCGCAAGAGCAAGCAGCAGCTGCTTTACAAGCACAGCAGAAGCCAGTGCTAGACTTGGTAGAAGCAGTGATTACCAGCCAGCGAGCAGGAGCTGGAGGTTTGCCAGCCCAGCTAGAACTAATAGTGCCACAGAATATTTGTATGGTAGGACCACAAACAAGTGGGACATTGTCTTTTTGCAAACTTTCTGTGGAGGATGACATTGATGACTATTTAGAGTCTTTTGAAAGAGTCGCTTATGCGATAGGATGGCCAGTTGAGCAATGGGCTGTAAGGCTAGCCACCTCTTTAACAGGGGAAGCATTGGCTGCCTATAGGGCCATGCCGGCTGCCCTAGCCACGAATTATTCTGAAGTGAAAAATGCCATAAGAGATCACTTAGGTTTAACCAAAATGCTATATCACTGCATGTTCAGAGCCACGTCCCTGAAAGCTGGAGAAACACCTAAGGCCTTAAGCCAAAGGATAAGAGGCTTAGCCTTAAAGTGGTTGGTCCCAGAGGAAAAAACTGTTAACATGGTGGTGGATACAATAGTATTGGAACAGTTTATGGCTGCAGTTTCTAAGGACATACAATCTTTTCTGATACAGCAAAACTGCCAGAGCACAGGAGAGGCAACCCTTCTGACTGAGCGCTATTTAGAAGCTCAGTCATCTAAAAGGGGGCGCTCCAAAAGCAGAGGCAGAGGCCAGTTTTGGTCAATCAGAAAAGAGACAAGGGAACAATGCAGAATGGGTGAAAACTAGTATGCCTGTTCAGAAGGAAAAGTGGGTTGAGAAAAATGCTATCGTTGTGGGAAGATGGGACACCTACAGAGGGGGTGCAAAGCCTGCATAAGATTGATGGGTGCTAATGTGAAACATCTGAGAGAGGGTTTCCTCTTAGCTGTTAACATCCAGGGGATCAGTACCAATGCTTTGCTCGACTCGGGCACCAACCAAAGCATGGTATCATGGAGGCTTTGGCGAGCAATTGAAGCTCAGGATGAATCGGTCCCGAGGAGACCAGAGGGTAGAGTCCAAATTAGATGCATCCATGGGGCTGCCTCTTTCTACCCCATATATAAGGTAGTGATAAAAGGGTTAGGGGTACAGAAGGAAATCCCCGTGGCAGTGCTCCCAAATCTCCCCCATGACCTAGTATTAGGAAGAGACTGGCCCCAATTTAGAAAAGGGATAGAGGAGGGACTCAGACAGAAGGTGGATGGGATGGTAACTGTGGTCCCTAGTCCTCTGTTTGAGAAACCCCAAAAGCAGAGCAAGAACCCAGAGGAAAAAACCCTGGAAGGCCGTTCCCCCGTTAAAACAGAAGTTTGTATTAAAATTTTCTAGGGTATCCGAGAAAGCCCAGAGTCCCAGGAGAGCCACTCCTCAAGCAGTGGGATATGATCTGTGCAGCGCCATAAATGGAGTAGTACCCAGTCATGGTAAAGCTCTCATTGACACCGGCCTGCAGATGGAGATGCCAATCGGATGCTATGGCCAGATAGCCCCTCGTTCCGGTCTAGCACTGAAACACTTTCTGGACGTCGGTGCTGGGGTCATCGATCCTGACTATAGAGGGAGTGTCAAGGTATTACTCTTTAATTTTGGTGATGAAGACTTCCCTGTGAAGGTCGGAGACAGGATTGCACAGCTGGTATGCGAGAGGGTAGGATTTCCCCCACTGGAAGAGGTCCCCATGTTGTCTCCCACGGGACGGGGAGCCGATGGATTTGGGTCCACTGGACGAGCTGACATGAAAGGTCTAACAGCCACCTATGAAGAGAGGATGGAGGAAGACCTTGGACCCCAAGTGACAGACTGGAGGAGGAACTCAGAACCTCAAATGGGTGAAGAACTATCCCTGATTCAAAAGCAGGAACTGGCCAGACTAGTGGCGAAGTTTCCAGATGTTCTAATGCCAATCCCTGGAGAGACCCAACTGGTAGCGCATGAGGTTGTTACACCACATGGGAAGGTCGTCAGACAGCGACCCTACAGGCTACCAGAGGCTAAGAAGCAGGAGGTGGTGGCACAAGTGCGTGAAATGATGGAGATGGGTATCATCGAAGAGTCACGAAGCCCGTGGTGCAATCCAATAGTGCTTGTTCCAAAACCTGATGGAACTCTACGATTTTGTATAGACTTCAGACAGGTAAATGCCATCTCGGTATTCGATGCTTACCCGATGCCCAGGATCGAGGAGCTACTGTATCGTTTGGGGCAAGCCCAGTTTTTGACCACTCTGGACATGACGAAAGGGTACTGGCAGATTCCACTGATGAGGGAATCTCGGCCAAAGACCGCCTTCAGCACCCCGATTGGCCTATTCCAATTTAGGAGGATGCCCTTTGGCCTCCACGGTGCCGCAGCCACTTGCCAGAGACTTATGGATCAAGTCCTGTGCCCTCATCAAGAGTATCCTGTTGCCTATATGGATGATATCATTATTCATAGTTGCAGTTGGACGGAACATCTCCCAAGAGTCGAAGCCGTCTTACGGTCTATGAGACAGGCAGGCCTCACCCTGAACCCCAGCAAATGTGCCTTTGCCAGGCGAGAAGTGAAGTATCTTGGGCATATGGTGGGACGGGGCATGGTCAAACCTCTATTTGACAAAATAGATGGTGTCAAGAATTTTCCCAGACCTACAAACAAGAAACAGCTAAGAAGTTATCTCCAAGTTATAATGCCCTGTTCAATGTAATTTCAGTTTGTTCAATGTAAACCGCACTGATGTAGAATAGCGCGGTATATAAGAGAATTTAAATAAATGAATAAATAAATAAAACGTTTTCTAGGCCTGATAGGCTACTACAGGAGATTCATACCCCACTTTGCGGAAGAAAGCGCTATTTTTACTGATATGCTAAAGAAAAATTGCCCGAATCGCCTCAATTGGACCCAGGAGGCTGAGATAGCCTTCACCGTGTTGAAGAAGAGGCTATGCATGGCCCCGGTGTTGCGCGGAGTGGATTTCACACAGCCCTTTATTGTGCAAACGGATGCATCGGAGGCAGGCTTAGGAGCAGTCTTATCCCAGAAGCATGCAGGAAAGGAGCATCCCGTAATGTTCCTTAGTAGAAAATTGTCCCCTGTAGAGCAGAAATACTCTACCATTGAAAAAGAGTGCCTTGCCATCAAGTGGGCAATAGATTCCCTCCAGTTCTACCTCACGGGACGAAGATTCCTACTAGTCACTGATCATGCTCCCATAAAGTGGCTACAACAGATGAAAAACCACAATGCCCGATTAACCCGGTGGTACATGGCTTTGCAAGCTTTTGATTTCAAAATAGAACATAGGGCAGGGAAATTACATCAGAATGCAGATGCCTTATCAAGGATTACGGACTGTTTGGAGGAACTTCCGCCAGCCTGTAATATCTTTAGTAGGGGGGTATGTGACAAGGAAGCCTGTTTTGAGCCTATGAGTATAGAAAAGGCCAATGACTTTAACTTAGAGAAAGGAGAAATCCCTGCAGGGCATGGATTTCAGGCCCCTCATAGAGAAAGAAACTTGAGGGAGAGAAAGTTCAGGCAGCCACACCCTAACTCCTATGATGTCACTGCAGGCTTGAGAGGTGATTACAATCACCTGGGAGGAGTGGAGGAAGGGCTGGAGCCCTGGAGAGGGAAATATAAACCTCTGCTAAAGCAGAGGAAAGGAGAAGCTCAGAGGAGAGAGGAAGTTCCAAGGAAGGAAGAAGCTCTGGGGAGGCAGAGGTCTCAGGAGTTTCGGAAGACTCAGAGGATTCAGGGGAATCAGGAGTGGAACCAGGAGCACCTGCAGATCTCCAGGAGAGAACCCAGAGAGGAATACAGAGAGCTGTTCCAGAGAGGCTGGAAGGAGACAAGGAACCATAGTAAGCACAACCAGGGAGAACTGCCCAGTGCTTCAGGTACTGACTGTCTTTATCGGGGAGAGTTGAGCTCAGGAGAGACATTAGAACCCCCAGGAAGGCTGTATTCTGAGCACTGTGTCCAGAGCTCAGAACAGGACACTGCCCTAACAACACCAGTGGATATGCAGATTGAGTTGGCAGGGGAGGAATTGCAAGATCTAGATATCCCCATGGACTGTACCCTGTGTCAAGCTACAAGCATGGAATCATTATGCTAAAGGCTAGCATTGAATGAGAAAGTCTCCTAGAAGCAGGTATCTGGAATTGAGCCAGGAATTGGGTTTGAAGACAACTCCACATGTTTGCATTTCTCAGGCAAAGTGCTGAGTCACGCTGAAGAGAAAGCTTGTGAATGTTTGTTACTTGTTTTCTTATTTTGAGTTTAAAACCTATCCTGAAAGGAAGGAGGGAAAGAAGAGGTTGTTCCAGAGGAACTGAGTTATTCTTTTGCTGTTAAGTGCTTCACAAACACAAGGTTAAAAAGAAGTATTTTTACCTTGCTGAGCAGAGGAGCAGTCTCTAAGACTGAGCAACGTTGTTAACCAGCTGCATGTGTTTAAAAGACTGTGAAGCAGTTATACTGATCTAAAATGCTCTGTTGCAAACAATCCTGAATGGACAAAGTTCCTGTGTACAGTTTACTTGAACCTTTACTTTAAAATAAATTCTGTCATTTGCCTTAACATCGGACCATGACTACACTTCTTCTTAAGAGCCAAATTACATGTCCCAGAATCCACCTGAGGAAAAGCTAGTTTATTTGAGCTCACCAAGAGAAGTTCTCCGTTACCTTGCCCCTCTAAGCCAGAGGCCAGGGGCAAGGGCGTGACACCATGCATTGCTAATTTCACATTGAGTGGATGTATAGCTTGCACATAGTGAATGAATGCTTTTCATGCCCTACCTACAGAAGAGGATGAGCTGCAGATCCACAGAAGGGCAGCACCATCGACATCAGCAGACAGCCCCCTAGAGAAGGATCCATACCACAGTCTATGGCATCTGGGGAAAAGAATGGCACCCAAACCAAGGTAGGGAGCCAGGTGTCCAGAGAAGAGGGATAGAATGCTGAGGGCAAGGACCATGCCGAGGTCCAAGTAGAGGACAAGGATGATATGGTGGGTGCCATCCAGCTTACTCCTCTATCTCCCTTTGATGCTCAAGTGTCTGGGGAGGGTAAAGGAGCAACTGTGGACCCAGATATCCCTAGCACCAGTTTGCAGTGTCATCTGCTTTTGTGCACTGGTGAATGTCTGCTACAGCAAAATGTACAGCTCTAGGTGCAGCGAGCAAAGAAACCTGAGCTTATGACAAGATTGCTGGATGTCCAGAAGCACCACCTAGACAGAAGACAGCTGGAGGCAATATAGACCCTCATTAAGGAAAGCTTCCTTCTAAGTGGTGCTCTGGAAGCAAAAACACACAATAACTTAACACACAAACACTTAACCCTCCATTGCCCATGTTCCCTGTAAGTATTATCGTATGTGTCTCATATCCCCTCGTGTTAAATTTATCCCCCAATTGACCGCTTTGACCCGGTGAAAAGCGGGATATAAATACAGCTAAATAAATAAATAAATAAATAAAAACTTTTGGACCATTAGATGATAAAGGGATAAAAGGGGAGCTAAGGGAGGACAAGGGCATGGTGGAAAGACTGAATGAATTCTTTGCTTTGATCTTTACTGAAGAAGACGTAGAGACGTTACTAGATCGCCTGGGTGGTAGGCTGTTGCTCTAACCACTAGGCTACTCCTCCACCAAAGGTATTAGCATGCTTTAAGTGCCCAGAACCTTTTTATTTCTAGGAGCACAGTGGCACTTAATACACATAAAATTTCATTAACACACTTTAACTTTTAGTAAATATGCCACATAGATAAAGCTCATTTAAAAAACCACCCGTACTCAATGCTACCATTTAAACCACATGACCCCAATGTATTTAATCTGACTATCCAACATTGTTCTTTCCGCAGCAGTAATTTCCACACCATTTCCACCGCATATATTCTCTCGCACATGGTCTATCACCGTACAACTCAAATCTTCAAAAACATGCCTCTTTTTCATACAATGCTGCTCCATCGGTTTTGGTAACTTTATAAAGTAAATAATATGCAGATGTGGCTACATAATAAGCTGTTATAAAATATCAACTGATGTAAAAATATGCATATTTGCATGTACTTTTCTGGGTGCTGGGGGTACGACCTAGGCAAGGTATAGGTGGAGTTCATAACTGCACACGTTGATTATAAAATACTTTTTTAAATGAATGGATTGAGATTGCTGTAAAGAAGAATGATGTGATTACAAAGAAGGCAAATGGTGTGTGGAAACAGGAGTGATTGTTATTGGTGAAATTTGAATGAACATTTGTATAGAGACCAGCATTGCCATGTTGGACACAATGAAGAACTGAATGTTTTGACTAAGGGGGTATAATAGAAGCCCTATTCATGAGGTAGACATCTGAAAATGGGCATTTACTGTTACTACTAATCATTCGTATAGCACTACAAGGCAATTTCAGTTCTGTACATATAGATTTAAGACTTGGTCCCTGCTCATCAGAGCTTACAATATAATCAAATAACGCAAAGCATGGAAATGTCCATGGAGCTATTTTAGAAGCTGCGTATATAGATGTCCCCAGCCCAAAAATGTCCATGTAGCACGGGAGCGTGGTGGAGGCGCAGCCTGGGCAGAGAAAGGGAGAAGCACAGTGTAGTGCGATTTCGGAATAGCACAAGCATGTCTGTCCCAGGTTGTTGAGGCATCCATGCCTATACCAGATCATGACCACGAGTAAGGTGAGAATAGTGCTCGTTTCATGGATGTCCATGGGAAAGTGCATAATGTGCTTAAATCGCTATGATTATTACTTCCATGCCGAAGAAATCTGAATATAAATACATACTCCAGTTATATTACTGGCCTGTTGTCACATCTTAATATCTGAAATGGCAGGCTGGGACATTCACTTCCAATAGTATAGTTGTCTCCCCTTCTGAAATACAGCTGTCAGCACGTCTAAATACCCGGTTCTGAACGGCAATTCGCGGACCCCCCACATTTGTGACATGGCCTACAACTGTACACATACCCAGTCTACCGTTGCCAACTGTCCAGTTTTCAGCATGCTTGACTGGTTTTTAAATGGCCAGGCTGGTTGCCGACAGAGAACTAAGACTGGCCCTTGAAAGCCAAGTTTTTGCTCTGGCCACGGGACTTTTGCCATCAGAGACTTTTGACAAAACTAAAGAGTCATGGGATAGGAGGCAGTGTACTACTGTGGATCAGGAACTGGTTAAAAGATAGAAAACAGAGGGTAGGGCTAAATGGCCAATTTTCCCAATGCAGAAAGGTGAATAGTGGTGTACCCCAGGGATCTGTGCTGGGTCCACTGCTTTTTGACATATTCATAAATTACCTGGAACAGGGAATAACAAGTGAGGTTATCAAATTTGCAGATGAC
The DNA here is from genome assembly GCA_033557465.1 of Ichthyophis bannanicus. Classification (NCBI taxonomy): domain Eukaryota; kingdom Metazoa; phylum Chordata; class Amphibia; order Gymnophiona; family Ichthyophiidae; genus Ichthyophis; species Ichthyophis bannanicus. The sequence continues at coordinate 951,271,227 of CM066034.1, forward strand.
ACAAAACTATTTAAAGTTGTTAAAACCCAAGAGGATTGTGGAAAATTGCAAGAGGATCTTGATAAATTGGAAGACTGGGCATCAAAATGGCAGATGAAATTTAATGTGGACAAGTGCAAAGTTATGAACCTAGGGAAGAACAACCCAAACTATGGTTACAAGATGCAAGGTTCCACATTAGGAACCACCACCCAGGAAAAAGATTTAGGCATCATTGTGGATAACATGTTAAAACCCCCAGCCCAGTGTGCAGCGGCGGCCAAGAGAGCAAATAGAATGCTAAATATCATAAGGAAAGGAATGGAAAATAAAACAAAAGATATTATAATGCCTCTATATCGTTCCATGGTGAGACCGCACCTTGAATATTGTGTGCAATTCTGGTCGCCGTATCTTAAAAAGGATATAGTGTTATTAGAAAAGGTTCAGAGAAGAGCCACCAAAATGGTAAAGGGGATGCAAGGATACTCCTATGAAGAAAGGCTAAAATGTTTAGGGCTCTTTAACCTGGAAAAGAGACGGCTGAGGGGAGATATGATAGAAGTCTATAAATTAATGAACGGAGTGGAATGGGTAAATGTAGATCAACTGTTTACGTTATCAGAATATAGAAGACTAGGGGACATGCAATGAAGCTACAGGGTAAACTATTTAAGACTAATAAAAGAAAATATTTTTTCATTCAACGTGTAATCAAACTCTGAAATTTGTTACCGGAGGATGTAGTAAAGGCTGTTAGTGTAGCTGGGTTTAAAAAAGATTTGGACAAGTTCCTGAAGGAAAGGTCCATAAACCATTATTAAGAAGGGACCCAGGATATCAGTGCTTGACCCAGAACAAGCACTGTGGAACCTGTGTCTTTTGGGGAAACTGCTAGGTACATATGACCTGGATTGGCCACTGTTGGAAACAGGATACTGGGCTTGATGGACCTTGGTCTGACCCAGTATGGCATATCTTATGTTCTTATTTACTGAGCTGCAGCTTCAATAGTGCTAATAGTTAAAAAAGAAATGAAACCAGCGTGGAGCCTTCCGACCCTATGGAACCCCTGCTGCTGCATCCCGCCCACTCTAGCATAACTTCCTTTAGAGGGCGGGACGCAGAGGCAGAGGTTCCATAGTGCTGGAAGGCTCTACACCAGTTTCATTTTTATTTTAAACTATTAACACTATTGCAGCCGCGTCTCTGTAAGAAAAGGCTTCCGTGACTACAGGATTACATTTTCACTTCAACCTGATGCAGGGTCGCAAAGTGCTGACCGTAAATGTGACACGTTGTTGGCAGTAATCTTCCTGAAGCGGCATTGGAGCATTCTGGCGTTCCAGATAATGACTGAAAAGTTCAGTTTTATAAATACCTGATTAAAAAGGAGCGGCTATTTCTAAGAGGGGATGGTTTCCCTGCCCCCTCTGCTCTAACGCTCCGACAAAAAAAGTATATTAATGATTAAGTAAATACATTTTCACCGGGGGGAAATCTTTGGGCACAGCAGTTGTGGTACAGGATCTTCTGAGTGTGGCATCTCTGTAAGAAGCAGGAGCCGTGACAGCCAGGGGAAGGAGGTGGCAGGAAGTCACTGACATGGAGGGAAGGAGGGGGCTGGAAGGCAGCTGAAAGAGCAGGGAAGGAGGTAGCAGGAAGGGACTGATTCGGGGGAAAGTGAGGGCTGGAAGGGAGCTGACAGGGGGGAAGGGTGTTTTTGGAAGGGAGCTGACATGGGGGAAGGTGGGGGCTGGAAGGTATCTGAAAGAGGAGGGAAGGTGGTAGCAGGAAGGGATTGACAAGGGGGAAGTTGAGAGCTGGAAGACAGCTGATAGGGGGGGTGAAGGAGGTGACTGGAAGGGAGGTGACATGGGGGGAGGAAGGAGGTGGCAGGAAGAGAGCTGACATGGGGGAAGGAGGTGGCAGGAAGGCAGCTGGCATGGGGGTGAAGGAGGTGGCTGGAAGGGAGCTGACGGGGGGTGAAGGAGGTGCCTGGAAGGGAGCTGATACCTGGGAATGATACTGGAGGGGGACTGGAAGGGAGGTGACACTTGGGAGTGGGACGAGGGAACTGACACTTGGGGATGGGACTGGTAAGTGGCTGGGTAATGGGGAGGTTTGAAGGGAGGGGGCACATGGGGATGGCACTGGAAGGGGAATGGACAGAGGGTAGGCTGACTGGAAGGGAGCTGACATGGGGGGGGGGCACTGGGACCGGAAGTAAGCTGATACCTAGGATGGTATTTGTACTAGAAAGGACTGGACAGTGGGGAAAGAGGGGGACTAGAAGGGAATGGACACCACTGGCAGTCCTGGGAATGCAAGGGGGGTTGACATTGGAAGGTAATGGGAATGGAGGGCTCAAAAGGTGGCTGATATTGGTGAGGGTTACTGGGACAAGAAATAGGCTGATGGAAGGAAGTGAAGAAAGCAAAAGAAGAGAGAAGAAATGGCAGATATAGACCATAGAAAGAGAGCTAAGGGAAGACCGGAAAGCAGAAGCCTCACATCGGGGCCAGAAGGATCAGAGAATACAATTGTCAGACAACAAAGGTAGAAAAACAAATTTTATTTTCAATTTAGTGATTGGATTTTGTGCTACCTTTATATTTTATACTGTATTGGGAATTGCATCTCTTATTTATCTGATGTTGCATTGCATGACGAGTCCGACTTCTTGGAGTTTCAGTTTAGGTTTTGTCTACATATTTTTATTATTACTTTAGGTTGTGGACACTTATTCTATACTTGGTGAGGGTCTGTGTTCTGTGTGTGACTGAGGCCATGTAACATAGTAACATAGTAAATGATGGCAGATAAAGACCAGCATGGTCCATCTAGTCTGCCCAGCAAGATGGCAAGAGTAGGTACACCTGTTGCTCTGTGCAGGCCACCCCTCCCCATGTCTTTGTTTAGGGGTGAACCCACCACTCCATGTAGGACACCCCTATTTGTTGAGACGTTAGGTGGTTCAGAAGTTAGATGGTACCGTTTATTTTGTTTTTATCCTGTTGCTATAAAGAGATGCTGTGTTCTCTTAACATGGAGTCTGTACGTAGGGATCTATACTGTATTGTAGTAATTTGTTCAGCTTTTCAAATAGATGTATGGATCTTCTAGGTACCGCTGTACTATTTATAGTGCTGCTTTTTTCTGGGTAGGCCCCTTGGATGAATTTTGGAAGTTTATGCTGGTATGGTATGGTAGATTTGGCCTTGTAGATCTTCAGTGACTTTGTAGGGTTTTGTATTAGTTCACCCACGTGCCTGGTACTGGAGAATGGTTATGTTGTTTTTAGTGAGATGAACATAATCAGATTTTTTTTTTGGACTATCAGAGCCTGTTTGAATGATGCTAAGTATTTACTGCTAAGTAGTTATTTTTATTCTGGCTATGCATTTGCCCTTTCACTGCAATTTTCTTACAACATTGGATTTGAAGGAGAAATACTAGCATCACGTGAAAAAAGTTCACAAAGGAGTTTGGGGAAAAAGGAGGGTAGGGTGTAGTCAACATTAATAATAATGAGGGAGGGGCACCGATTTATAGGTTATATGGGAGCACCAGAATCCCTAGCTGTACCCATGCAGCAGGACAGCTTTGGACTGAAATTGGGGCTGTCAATGACCATGGTGGGCCCGAGTTGACCTTGGGCAGCGTCAGCAGAATTGAAAAAGAAAAGTGAAGCAGCGGGGCTTGGCTCAGGCAGCATATGAGATCATGTAGGCATCGGGGAGAGCCGCGATCACTGTGGCTGCTCCTGTTTAAGGCACATGGTGCTTCTGGTTACTCCCGGACACTGCCGCCAGAATCTTCACAGCTGTCCAGCACTCTAGAGTACAGTCCAACTAAGAGCAAAACGTTACGTCAGCAACAGGTCACAGTAGAGGAACGTGATGTGTCCAAGGATAGAACAAAATTTGCACAATTTTGGAGCTTGTTTGAGACGTTTTGGTAGAACGTGTTCTTTTGTGGCGATTCAGAGCGAATTTGTGGAGCCACATTTGCAGTGCCTGCCATTTGTGCAGCCTGGTTAGGCTTGCCATACCATTTTATGGCTTAGAAGAGACTTTTGTAGCTTTGGCCAATGAGAGATTCGCTATTGCCCTTTACCCCTGATGAAGTTTTATTAAACGAAACACGGCCTGTGTCGGGTGGGCAGCATCCATTGGTATTGTAAATAAAAGCCTCTTGTTAAATATTTATTTTGTTCTATCCTTGGACACATCACGTTCCTCTACTGTGACCAGCACTCTAGAGTAGCCACAAGCACCATGGAAGGGAGCTGATGCAGGGAGGGGCTGGGGCTAGAGGAGTAGCCTAGTGGTTAGAACACTCACTTGGTAACTAAGAGACCAGGATTCAATTCCCACTAGCAGTCCTTGTAGCCTTTGACAAGTCATTTAACTCTCCATTGCCTCAGAAGAAAGGTCTGGCAGTCTACTTCCAGTCACACTGCCAAGGGACTGATAGGTTGCCAGAAGTGGGCATTGATGCAAAGGCACACATTGCATTGCCTAAAGCCCACTAGCAAGCTGTGCCTTTTTCCGTCTCTGACAGATCTGAGGCCCTCTCTGGCTTGGGGATCCAGGGCAATTGCCAGATTGCATCCCTCCTAATGCCAATCCTGACATCTGCTGTCTTCTATTTTGTACAGTACGGGGGAAATGCATTTCTGTTTCTCTTGTGTTGCACTACATGCAGCTTCTGGCTTTTTTAGTTTAATTTTTGTCTATATATTTGTCTTTTCATTTTGTGCTCATTTATTGACAAAGGCCTGTCTGTATTTTGTGTGTGTGTACAACCAATGCTGAGTATTTTGTTAGCATGGAATTTCTGTTTAAGAATGTGTAGCAATTTTGCTTGTTCAGTTTGCACATTTTCCTTTCTGCAATTATTTTTTGGGGATAGGGTGTGGGACAGTGGGTGGAACAAAGTGGGATAGGGCGGGGCAGGGAAAGGGAAAGGGCAGGGTAGGTGGGCATGGGCGGAGCATGACTAACCACAGGTGGCAAGTTTTTCTCTTTCAAAATGTTGGCAACCCTAACCCAGTCTTGCAGCCTGCATGGGTCCTGCCTCTATAACTGGCTGTAAGGACATTCATTTTTCAGGGTGGAGACGGAACAATTTCAGAAGACACGTATGTGTGCCTCCCTTCACTGCTGACACCCCCCCCCCCCCTCGTTTTCGGATGTTCTGCTCTGGACATTCCAGATTCTCACTAAATGTCCCTTCTAAGATGCCACTTCGGGCCGCTAAAAATCTCTATTGGGTATTTGCAAGGCATGATACAGATAAGTGTTTAATATCATCGATAAACTGAAACATTTAAGATGAGTAGGAATTTGGAGAAATGCTAATGAACAGTGATGACTTTTTGAGCAAAAAAACTTTGAATAAATGAATTTTACATATAAAAGTATGAAATGAAAAATAAAGAATGAAATACTTAAGGAGTTCTTCTGGACCAATGCTGTTTGACTGAAGTGATGTTTGATTTTATTGTTTTTGTAAAGAAATGGGAATATTGAGGTAGCGTATTTTTCGCACCATAAGACGCACCGGACCATAAGACGCACCTGGTTTTTCAGAGGGGAAAATAGGAAAAAAAATATTCTGTTTTGATTGCCTGTGAAAGTGCTTATTATTTGTTTTATTTTCCATTCCTTTCCTTTCCTTATGATACCTAGCATTCTATTTGCTCTCTTGGCTGCCGCTGCACACTGGGCCGAGGGTTTTAACATGTTATCCACAATGACGCCTAAATCTTTTTCCTGGGTGGTAGTTCCTAATGTGGAACCTTGCATCGTGTAACCATAGTTTGGGTTGTTCTTCCCTAGGTGCATAACTTTGCACGTGCCCACATTAAATTTCATCTGCCATTTTGATGCTCAGTCTTCCAATTTATCAAGATCCTCTTGCAATTTTCCACAATCCTCTTGGGTTTTAAAATTTTTAAATAGTTTTGTGTCATCTGCAAATTTGATAACCTCACTCGTTATTCCACTTTCCAGGTCATTTATGAATATGTCAAAAAGCAGCGGGCCCAGCACAGATCCCTGGGGTACACTACTATTCACCTTTCTCCATTGGGAAAATTGGCCATTTAGCCCTACCCTCTGCTTTCTATCTTTTAACCAGTTCCTGATCCACAGTAGTACACTGCCTCCTATGCCATGACTCTTTAGTTTTGCCAAAAGACTCTGATGAGGGACCTTGTCAAAGGCTTTCTGAAAGTCCAGATACACTATATCAACCGACTCACCTTTGTCCACCTGTTTATTCACACTTTCAAAAAAACATAACAGATGAGGGTTCCAGTGATGTCATCGGAGGAAATAGCGGTGTAGCGCCAAGCTCCGCCGTCTTCGGCCGATTTGAGGGGGGAAATAACCCCTAATTGTGCAAGCAGAGCGGCGTAGACGAAAGGAGGCAGTGGAGTGAGACCCCCGGTAGGGAACGCAGAGGAGCGATCGCCGGTCGGTAGACCGGGACAGGCGGTGAGCAGAGGAGTTTCACCGCGACGGAAGAAGAAGCCGGGCCCAAAGTAAAAGAGAGGACGTAGAGAGGAGCAGGCTGAGACAAGGTGCGATCGGCACCGCGAAGGACAGTGCAGAGTGCTGAGAAGACAGCGGCAGTACCGTGCGGGAAAGCTGGGGTTTGTGGGCCTGAAGAACAACTGGAGGGCGCGCTGAGGTGAATGGAGCAGCGGGGTGCCACTTGGGAGCTTAGTCCCGCGGGAGGAACCCACGCAGTGAAGGCAGAGGTAGGAGGGCCTGCGGAGTGCTACCTCTGGGAGAGGAGGTAAGACGGTGTGGACCGCGAACAGCAGCAAGCAGCTCAAATAAAGTGAAAGAAGTAGCGGAGGATACAGCACACGTTGAGGGCAGTGGAGTGGAAGAGTGGGGGCCCAAAAGCAGCCACGGAAAGGAGGTCGGTGGCAGTGAGGAGGTCAGAGAGTGTGTCGGCAAGCCTCCGGGTGATTGGAGAGATCCCAGGATAAGTCCAGGGGAACAGGACCGAGAACCAGAGCTCAGAGTTAAATAGAAACTGGCGGCGTTCAAGTCCCCGTATGCAGCACCGAGAAGAGGGAAAGAAGAGGAACACGACGGCAGAGCAGAGGTGGAACGCCCAGACCCGCTGCCGCTCTGCAACTTCTTATATTCGCACCATAAGACGCAGGCACTTTTCCTCCCAATTTTTGGTGAAGAAAAAGTGCGTCTTATGGTGCGAAAAATACGGTACTTTTCTCCTTCTTTAGATTAATATGGTGCATTGTAAAGTTAATTGGTTTCAGAGATATTTTCATAATATTCTCTATATCTATACAATTACTCTTTTTGCGTTTTTGTATTTTTAATGCAGGGAGAGCTTTGTGTCATGGGAGAAAGAAAAACTTACAAGAAGCGCCGGCCTGGAGTCCAGTGCGCACTGGGAAGAGATTATTCAAGAAACATAATATCGGAGCCCTGTCTCTGTGCTGACTGGGACTTTGAATGGTAAGGAATCTGATCGATATTAAACACCGTTATAGCATGCCAGTTCAACTTTGACTACTTATATCCATTGTGTAACTTAGTCTAAGGTGGTGCCCAAGCACGACATGAAAAAGGCAATGCTCTAGTAGTGCTATTTAACTTTGTTTAATTTATTCATGTTTTTCATAGCCTTTAATTATACAACAGCAAGGCTAGGCATATATTTTCATGAGAAACAAAATACAAAATTTTATTGATGTTTTCTATTTCATTTTAAACAACTGAACAAAATTTAATTTGTTTTCTGACCCTATTTCCCCATGTTGATTGTATATGGCCTCTATGATACCCCTCAGGGCTCTTCCTTACTGCTCATCCCACCATAGGCTTAAAGGGAGTAGGAGCGACCCCTGCATTTGTTTTTAAAAGTAGAGCTAGTCAACCTAAGGCCATCATCATTTTTTATTTCAAAATAGTCTCAGGTCAACCAGCACCATTTTGAAGTACAGACAAGGTGGGGCAGAAGCAACTTGGGGTTGCTTTTATCCATGGATGAGATAATAAATACAGAAAAGGGTCCCAAGGGGATTCGAGGGGCTACGTGTAAGTCCAGAGGGACTGTTTCTTCATCAGTCAGCCTAAGGGAGAAGGCAGCAGATTTGAAAGTTCTAATTTCATTTTCAATTTTATTTCTCTTCTTAATTTAATTGTTTTCCTTGCTTTCACAAATGAACCAAACTAAAAACCAACAAAACGAATACTGAGATCTCACGTCTATTCATTCAGTGACAAGCCACGGAGTGAAGAGAATATAATATGATTCTCCAGGACCAAGCAGGAAGTCAGTCCTCACATATGGGTGACGTCGGCGCCGACGGAGTCCTCGTGCGGAGCATTTCCCCAGCTTTCAAAGAAAGCCTTTGGGAATGCAGCGCACATGCGCGGTCCCCTTCCTGCCCAAAGGTGCCATCTTGCTCAGTCTTTCTTTTTCCGCGGAGCCCAATGGATGTAGTTCGTGTCACCCGGGAAAAGTCGATTTTTTTTCTGCAATTTTTCGCGTCTCTTTATCCGATTCAATGCCAGTTCCCCATCCCGCCTCGGCTCGGTACACCGGTATCGAATCCAGAACTTCTTTTTTGTTTTTTGTCCTGTGACTAGTGTTCGCGCTTTTTCTGTTATTTTAACTGGCAGCCCTGTCTTTTGACCTTGCAGGGGCCCTTTTTCCCCCAATGGCTGCCAGCGGGTCAAAAAATGTGATCGGTGTAAGAAACTTATGTCTCTCACCGACACACACGACTGCTGCCTCCAATGCCTCGGGCCCGACCATGACCTGCTGGTCTGTGGCCCGTGCGGCAAGATGTCGTCAAAGGCACTTCAGAGCCATCAGCATCAACATGAAATAATTTTTTTGGAGTTCGCATTCAGCCAGGCCAAGACTTCGTCAGAGGCCTCGACATCTCGGGAGTCTGACCCCGAGCGCCGTCGTGGGTCCTCTGAGAGGGGGTCTCCCGCCCGGGAGCACAAAAGGAAGAAGAAGCTCATGAGGGCGGCATCAGTGGAGGCACCTGGATCCTCGAGGGCCAGGTCGCGAAGCCCTGACCGCCATCCCGGGCTCTCGGAGTCGGAGCAGCTGACCAAACTACCTCGCCTGGAGCCGGAGTTCCCGAGTCAGGTAACTTCTGTTGTCCTCGTTGACTCTCCTCCAGGAGAACCGATGTCGGGCCTGACGCCGTCGGGGCCCGAGTCAGGGGCTGCAGAGTCTCCTGAGCTTGGTCTCAGGTTGACGGCCCTGGAGAGCAGCCTGGCTGCCTTCATGGAGCAGCAGTGGGTACTGATCGCCGGTCTGACTGGTGCATCTGCCCCGACCACTGGAACCTTGACGTCTAAGTCGACCCCGGAGGTCAAGCCGATCCTCGATTCCATTAAGTCTCGAGTCGATCCTTGGCCAAGGTCTCCTTGACCTCTCGTGCGGGGCCGACGTCATTGATGCCAGTGCCCTCGGCGTCGGGGTGGGTGGCATCGAGGCCCACATGGCCAGAGCCACTCAACTCCTCCTCAGAGTAGTCGGCATGGGAGACGGAGGACGAGGAGTCTCCTGACACCTTCCGGACCCGGTGCGTCCCCTCGGACTCCCTGGAGTGCAAACCTCTGAGAAGGCCCCCCCCCGGAGGATACCCGGTTCTTGGATTTCATCAGGGACATGGCCAAGGCTTTGGCTTTCCTGGCAGATGCCGAGGAGGAGCCTTGAGCTGAAGAGCTTGATGCCCTCCAGTATGATTTTTTTCAGAAGGAAGCCTTTACTGTTCCAGTTCCTCTGATGCTGGAATGTCTGCTATTCTGTATGTGGGAAGCACCAGCCTTGGCGCCGGTTCTTAGCAAGCAGGTCAATTCCATTTATCGAGTCCATAAGAGCCCTGGGTTCCAAAAGGCGCAGCTACCGCACAACTCCATGGTTGTGCAATCGGCCATGTACAGGCTGAAAAGTCAAAAGATGCACTCCTCGGTGCCTCCCGGCCGGGAGGCCTCGAACCTAGATGCCCTCGGTAGAAAGTGCTTCCAGGGCTCTATGCTGTCTTGCCATGTCCAGACTTATCAGCTGTACATGGGCATGTACTTACAGGACCTGGCAAAGGAGATTGCCGGGTTCTCGGCTGGCCTCTTTGAGGAACCCTTGCAGAGATTCAAAGCCTTGTCTTCAGGGATGCGAGAGTGCTCGAAATTTATATCTCGAGCAGCCTATGATGGCTTCGAGGCTTCAGCCCGGGTAGCCGCGGCAGGCATTGGTGCATGCCGTCAGGCCTGGCTACAGGCGTCGGACCTGGATTCATGGGTAAAGGACAAGTTGGTCGATGTCCCGTGCCAAGGTGACAACCTGTTAAGAACATAAGATATGCCATACTGGGTCAGACCAAGGTCCATCAAGCCCAGTATCCTTTTTACAACAGTGGCCAATCTAGGTCATACGTACCTAGCAGTTTCCCCAAAAGGCACAAATTCCACAATGCCTGTACTGGGTCAAGCATTGATATACTGGGTCCCTTCTTAATAATGGTTTATGGACCTTTCCTCCAGGAACTTGTCCAAACCCTTTTTAAACCCAGCTGTTCGGCAAGCCCATGACTGAGAAGGCTGCAGAAATCGAGACCAAGACTCTCACCAGGACAAGACTGTCCAGAAAGACTTCTGCCCCTTCTTACAAAAAGAAGGGCTCGGGAAAGAAGCCCTTTTTCCCCAGGAAGGGTGCTGCCTACAAAACCTACCCTCAGTATCAGGCCTCTCTAGCTCCCCAACAGGGCCAGCAGGCCGAGGGGCAGGGGCATGGGCCCCGTAGGCAGAAAACCCCCAAGCCACCAGCTCCGGCTCCTGCACAGCAGGGAGGGTTTTTTTGACTCCCACAGCATAGCCTCTCCTCCGCCGGTGGCTCCACTCAGCACAGGAGATCGGCTGACCCTCTATACCTACAGGTGGCCAGCCATCACAGGGGATACCAGGGTATTGAGCATAGTCCAGAAGGGCTATATGCTCCATTTCCACCAGCTACCCCCTTCCTACTATCCAGGGGAGCCTCCAAGACTCCCTCTACACAGTGACCTCCTCCTTCAGGAGTTGGCAAGTCTTTTAAAGGAACAGGCGGTGGAACCGGTGCCACACCACCTGGAAGGGCAAGGCTTCTACTCCAGGTACTTCCTAGTACCAAAAAGAACAGGAGGCCTCAGACCTATCCTAGACTTGTGAAATCTGAACAAGTTTCTGGAGAGGGAAAAGTTCAAGATGCTTACCCTTGGGATACTGCTGCCCTACCTCCAGCAGGGAGACTGGCTATGCTTGTTAGACCTATAGGATGCTTATACTCACATCCTCATCCATCCAGACAACATTTGTCATAAACTACGCAAAGTCCACTTTACTCCCCTCTCAGAACCTAGAGTTTATAGGGGCCAGGTTGGACACCCTTCAGGCAAAAGCTTACTTGCCCGAGGACAGGGCCCACAGACTTATGGACTTTGGCCAACCAGTTCCAAAGCAGTTCTCGTGTTTCTGCCAGGCACTACCTGTGGCTCCTGGGCCACATGGCATCCACGGTACATGTGACCCCGAATGCCCATCTGCACATGCGAGCTGCTCAGTGGTGCCTCAGAGATCAGTGGACACAAGCCACCGGCAACCTCCGAGACAGAGTAAAGGTGTCCAGACGACTTCTGAACTCCTTACAGTGGTGACTACATCTGCCAAACCTTTTCAGGCTCCAGCACACACAAGGGTGCTGACGACTGATGCGTCCTTAAAGGGCTGGGGTACACATTGCCAGGGCATGTGCATTCAAGGCCTGTGGTCCCCTCGGGGGGCCACACAGCAGATCAACCTTTTAGAACTGCGAGCAATCCGCTTAGCTCTGCAAACCTTCTGCCATACTCTCTCTCAACAGTCTGTCCTAGTTCAGACAGACAATCAGGTGGCAATGTTCTATGTGAACAAACAAGGGGGCACAGGGTCCAGGCTCCTATGTCAGGAAGCACTGGCCCTATGCTCCTTTGCGATCAGACAAGGCATGTTTCTCAAAGCAGTTTATCTACCTGGTCAGGAAAACTTCCTAGCAGACAAGCTAAGCAGGATTCTGCAGCCTCACGAATGGCAGTTGAATCTATTGGTGGTCCAGCAGATCTTTCTCCGCTGGGGACTTCCATCCATCAATCTCTTTGCAAGTCCACTAAACCGTCAGCTGCCCAAGTTTTGCTCCAGACAGCCGCATCCCCTGAGGATGGCAGCAGATGCTTTTCTGATCTCTTGGTCTATGGGCCTCCTGTATGCGTTTCCTCCCACGCCCCTGATGCCCGAACTCTGTTCAAGATCCTCTGGGACAAGGCCTTGGTGATTCTGGTAGCCTCCAGATGGCCGAAGCAGCCGTGGTTTCCACTTCTTCTGCAGTTGTTGATGGAAGCTCCGTTCCCTCTGGGGCTGCAACAAGATCTCCTGTCTCAAGAGCAGGGTTCCCTTCTGCACCCCAATCTCAGGTCCCTCAATCTGATGGCCTGGCTGCTGAAAGGATAGTGCTAGCTCCCTTACTTCTACCTAAGGAGGTTGAAGAGGTGGTCTTGGCCTCTAGGAGGCAGTCCACCAGAAAGTCCTATGCCCTCAAGTGGCGTAGGTTTATGGTATGGTGTGCTCAGCGCAAAGAAGATCCTTTCTCTTGCCTTGTGCCAGTAGTACTGCAGTATCTACTTCTCCTTTCAGACCTAGGCCTTAAGTCTAACTCTGTTCGGGTCCACCTCAGTGCTTTGTCAGCGCACCACTCACCGGTGGAAGGACAGTCTCTGTCGGTTCACCCCTTGGTGTCCAGATTTCTCAGAGGTCTCCTTCTACTCAAGCCTCCGGTTTGTCCACTGAGTGGGATTTGAATGTGGTCTTGCAGCAACTTACTCACCCACTGTTTGAGCCGATGGATACTTGCTATTTTCACTTCCTCTCTTGGAAAGCACTCTTCCTGGTGGCTCTTACCTCGGACAGACGTGTGAGTGAACTACAAGTTCTGGTTTCTGATAGACCATACACGCGGTTCTATAGGAACAGGGTGGTCCTACGGACCCATCCCAAGTTCCTCCCAAAAGTGGTCTCCTCTTTCCACCTCAATCAGGAGGTGGTTCTTCCGACCTTTTTTCCCTGGTTGCATGCCAGCTGGGCTGAAACAGTCTTGCATACCATGGACTGCAAAAGAGCGTTGTCCTTTTACATAGAACGTACGCGGGAGCATCGAAGGGCTACTCAGCTCTTCATCTCGTTTGACCCTAATAGGATGGGGTTACCTGTCTCCAAGCGTACGTTGTCCACTTGAGTAGCAGATTGCATCGCCTGAGCATACATGGCAGCCGGCCTCCCCTTGCAGGGTCGGGTCACGGCCAACCGTGTCAGGGCGAAAGCCATCTCCGCTCTGTTCCGTTGGCAGACATCTGCCAGGCCGCAACTTGGTCTTCAAGCCAGACTTTTGCAGCCCATTACTGCCTGGAGAGAGAGTCCCAGCGGGACAGTGTTTTCGGCCAGGTGGTACTCCGTAATCTCTTTGAGGTTTAAGCAACTCCTACCCTCCGGCCCTTTGTGTTGGGCTACCATATGGGGTGCATTCTCAGAGAAAATTCTTATCACGGATGCTGAGGCTCTTGAGAGGGAGCCATTTTTTCAGCTCTGGGTTCACGGTAGCCTAGAGCTGGGGAGTCCCATATGTGAGGACTGACTTCCTGCTTGGTCCTGGAAAAAGCTTAGTTACTCACCTGTAACAGGTGTTCTCCAGGAGCAGCAGGAATCATTCCTCATGTCCCTCCTCCTCCCATGGAGTTGCAGTCCTATCCTTCATTTTGATTTTTGCTGTCTTTTAGCTATGTCATCAGACTGAGCAAGATGGCACCCTTGGGTGCGCTTCATTCCCATAGGCTTTCTTTGAAAGCTGCGGAAATGCTCAACACGAGGGTTCCGTTGGCGCCGACGTCACCCATATGTGAGGACTGATTCCTGCTGCTCCTGGAGAACACCTGTTACAGGTGAGTAACTATGCTATATGATAACATATGAAAGACAACCAGGCCTAGCTAGCCTGCTAGCCACGTTCCCTTATGACTGTGAAGTTGTCAACCTGCCTTCCTGTCATCATGTGATATTAGTGCATGCCTCATTTTATAATGCCCACCTCAATGTATTGTGCAATAAAACTAGGACTTGTCAGGAATGTGCTTTTGTTAGTGCACATTTTATGTGTTAGCATTCCTTTAATAATTGAATGCACATTAAGCTATAGACTAAGATATGTCAAGGGACCTGTTTAGTAAAGTGCTTGAGCAGTTAGAGCTGGATTTAGCACAGTGTTAGCCCAGGCCTGCCTGAATGCTGCAGCATGCATCGCGCAGAAGCCGGGCAGGTTAAGGGTAGAGAGCGGGCATGGACAGCACTTGCCGTTAGCATGCAATTAAGTTAGCATGTGTTAACTCTTATTGCTGCAGATAGCAGCAGAGATCACGTAATGCTTCCTCAAGAGGAGGTGTTAATCGTATCACACTATTGGCAGCAGTTAATGCAGCCACTGTTTAAAAAGAAAATCCCCCCCAGAAGCATCTTGAACCCCTCCCACCTCACCTTCACCCCTTATTTCCACCAAGTGATATGAAGACCTCACCCCCAAACTCCTCATGCAGCCTGAAGCCCCACCCTGATCCCCCCTCCCCAATGCCCTATAAGCAGCATGAGACCCCCACCCCTAATTTTCCATAAGCAGCATGAGACCTTCCCATCACTATCACCCACCCACCATCCCTAAAGAGGCACTTGTTCCTCCTCCCACTCTACAACCCCAATGACACTTACTGTAGGTTTCCCTGGTAGACTAGTGTAAGGGCAGGAGCAATCTCTGGGAGCTCCTATCCTTTTGCCTCCTAGGTTCAACATGGCATCTCTGATCCCTAGGAGTAGACTTGCAACACTACCACTAATGCTCAGGTGGCCAAATAAAGAGCAAGTGCCCTTGTTGGGATTATCAGTAGGGATCAGAACTACCATTTTGAACCCAGGATGCAATGGGGCAGGAGTGTCCAGGGATTAGTCCTTGCCTGCCACTATATTCCCACGGAAACTCACAGTAAGTGCCAGTAAGTTGGGGATGGGGTGGGGAGGATCAAGTGCTTCTTTGCCATTCAGAGGGACTGGAGTTGGGGAGTTTGAAGGTGACAGGGGGCGGGCAGTAGAGGGTGATACATAGGGATCAGGCTCCTCTAACACTTGGGGCCATGGAAAATGCATTGGTAGATAGTAAAGACACACGTGCCGTGTTATCAATGAATTTACAGTTCAGTAAGAGTCCTTTGTGCCCTTTGTGGAAAATGCAAGAAAGATGCTTGGTACACCCACATTTACTGCACAGGCTTTATACTTATTGCTTGTTAATTTTTACATCTAATGTGCTAAGTGCAAAAACTTACCACATTTTAGTAAACAGGCCCCTAAGTCAGTAAGTATATATTAAAAGGTTCTAATATGTTACTATTTGTTTTAATATAAAATATTTTACATAGTAACATAGCAAATGACAGCAGATAAAGACTAGCATTGTCCATCTAGTGTGCCAGTGAAGTGGAATACGTTTTCCTGGCTCGCTGGTGCCATCCCTCGCAAGTGGAATAGGTTTTCCTGGCCAAGAGGGATGGCACCAGCGAGCCCCGTGGATCAGGTAGATGGTAGCAGGGGTGCCCCATAGCCCGACCCCAGCCTTGGCAGGCCGCTCGTGGGGTCAGGCGGCAGAGAAAGGCTCGGGGAGTCAGGGCTCCTGCATGGCATCCCAGTGCCTTGGCGACGGGATGCCACGGCACAAGGCTCCATGCAGGGGCATTGGGAGGATTGGACGGGGCCGTGGCTGAATGTTCAGTGCAGTGGAATAGTGGCACGTCCAGCCTGTCTAACATCCCGATTCTGCTCCCGTGGGAACATCTGGCTCCCGCGGTTGCAGAATCAGGGTTTAATCCAGCCTGTCCGGATTTTGGACGTCCGGACGGGCCCCTTTCAGCATCGGGCTCCATGTTACTAAAGTTTGTTTTGAGTCTATCCTCTTGTTCTATGTCTGTCCCCATGCCTTTTAGGATTCTGTCACTATTTTTGCCCCACCACCTCCATTTCCTAATGTTGCTTTTAACTTTGCTTCTTGGCAGCTTCATTTCATGTCCTCTGGTTCTGTCTTCCCTATTTTTGAAAAAGGGTTTTTTATTCATTAATACCTTTCAAGTATTTAAATGTCTATCATATCTGCCCATTTGCTCCTCTGCTCTGGAACATATATATTTAGGTCTTCACATCTCATATGCCTTCTGGTGCATGTCGTCATGCACCACGGCTCCATTCAGGAGATGTAATCTTTCTCTGCAGCCCGACCCCCGATCTGGCCTTCCATGGCCAGTGTCGGGTTACGGGGAACCCATTGCGCCCCCGCACCTGCTTCTGACGGCCTGGCTCAGGGATCCCACGACGTCCAGGGTGATTTATTCCACCTTGGAGGTGGAATAAATCCCCCATCTAGATCTGAGGCCCTGGACGTACAAGGCCGACCTCTGAATCGACCCTGTACATCCGGGGTCACAGTCCGCCCATGCCTTGCCCTCACTCCACTTCCGGAATACCCCCTGCCACCGTATCTAGGCCTCCCTGTATAAACCTGCTGTTTGTATGGGGAGGCTTTTGCTGGGGCCGGCAGGAGGACAGAATGACCCCCATAGTTTCCAGAACCAAACACTATACTCCAAGTGAGACCTCACCAACAATTTGTATAGGGGGAATTAATACTGCCTTCCTTCTTCCGATTATGCCCATGTACATCAGCCTCTTACCCCTATAACATAACAGCTCCTTTGAATTTTTGCATCCCAAGTGCATCACTCTGCACTTCTTTGCATTAAATTTTAATTGCCAAGTAATAGGCCATTCTTCTAATTTTTGTAAATCTTTTCTGATGTTGCCTACTCCCTCCAATGTATCCTCTCTGTTACTAATCTTCTTGTCATCCACATAAAGGCAAACTTAGGAAAAACAATCCAAAAACGTGTGCCTTGTGCACATCACTAAATTGGATCTTATGGAGATGATGAAATTAGTAAACCAGGACTGGTCTCAAATACATAAGACATTGAGATAAGCTAAACACATTGATATGTTTTTTTTTCTTGAATTCTAATGCTGTCTGGAGCGAAGAATACATTCGCTGAATTGGGAGCAAAAATTAATTAAAAACATTTCAAAATAAATAAAAAAAATCACTAACTGTCCTAAGACACAACATTACTAGCACAAAGGTGGAATATGGAGTAAAATCTTTTTCTTACATTTTACTTCTGAATGGTATGTAATGCTTTTTAATCAAAAAGCATTTTCACCATTTTACAGGAATAGTTTAAAGTATATTATAATCTTCTAATTAATCAGGATCTCAATCCCGGATGACAGCAGATCAATGGAGATGGCAAGCAAGGTTAGATGGAGGAAAGAGGTTTGAGTTTAGAAGTTACTAGCAAGGGGATTCATGCCATTGCAACTGTAATTAGTTTTGCAGTAAATAACCCCAATGCTTTCTATTAATAAGAATATCAATAGATTAAAATGAGAGCTGTTATTTGGAGAAATTAATTATAAACAAACCAATAATCACTTTATCCAGAAATCAATGAACATAAAATATAAACTGATGTAACCTAGAACCTAAAAAGTCCAATTAGATCCACTGTATAATCTTCAAATAGTCCCGATGTCAATAGTTTGTAGTCCAAGAATAGACAGCACCTTTGACTTGACCTGAAATGTTCCCAGTCCACAAATACGCTCTCTTCCAGAGATTTGTAATCCTTAAATCGTTTCAAAGTATAATTCTCAAGTCATTTTTCCAATCATCTGTGAATTACAAATGTCAAGAAGTGAGACCATTTGTGAACTGAAACGATTTGAGAACAAGAAGCTGTGAGTGAACTTTAGGGAACAAGACTATTTGAGTCTTATACAGTCGATCCAGTTGGAATTTTGGCCCAATTCCATCCAGGACATAGAAGTCCTCTGTGCACCCAGCCAGAACCGAATGCACGGAGGGAGTCGCGATTCTGATCCCGTGGGGAATGTCTAGCTCCACAGGATCAGAATTGTGAGCAGGGAGAGGAGGCGGAGCCAACACGGGTTAAGATGGCTGCTTGAATCCTGAGCTCCTTACCCCCCTCGCAGTGCAAATCCCCTGGCTGCAGCACAACTGAGATCTGAGACTCATTCAGTGCCCCGGGTGGTGTGAGTAATGGCGACCAGCAAGCCTACGCGGTTGGAGTTTTCTACAGTGGTGAGTGGTGGTGGCAAGAGAGCAAAAGCCGAGCCACCCTCGCCGCAAAAAATGGCGTCGGCTGGGGAAGAGGTGACCGGCCTAAAAGAAGTGTTGGCCGAAATCCGAGAAGTGAAAAGCATGGTAGCGGTCAATGGTGCAGCTTTGAGCGGTGTGCAGGCGGATATTGCAGAATTGAAGGAGATGCGTGAGCAAATGAACTTTCTGACGGAACGCATGAAGAAGCTTGAAAGTACCGCGGAGGTTCATGAGGAGCGTTTCAAGGTAGTGGTGGCAAACACTAAAAGATTAGTTACTCTTGAACGCAGCCTTGAGGACTTGAACAATCGCACGCGACGAAACAATGTGCGCCTTGTCGGGGTCCCCGAGGGGGCCGAGGGAACAGATATTTTTGCTTTTTTGTGCGCGCAGATACCCAAGCTTCTTAAATTGGATTTTCGCTTCCCACTGGAGATTGAAAGAGCACACCGGGTCCCTACGCAGCCGGGCCCTAACGTTCGGAGGCCTAGGCCGATTATTATGTGCGTCCTGAGGCATGATCAGGCGGTGCGAATCCTTGCGGCTGCAAGAGCACTCCGCTCGACTCAATTTGAGGGGCACAGCATAGCCTTTTTCCCTGACTACCACAAGGCAACAGTGGATAGACGCAAGCAGCTGCTGGCTTACAGACCGCGACTTCAAGCTCTACAAGCCCGATATGGCCTTTTTGCCCCAGCCCGGATGCGAGTGACCCTGCATAATCGGACAAGGATGTTTGAGGATGCAGAGGCCCTGGGGAAATTTTTGGACGAAAAGGAAGCTGAAGTTATGCGTTGAGGCTGGAACTTTATGTGTGAGATTTAATCTGTGCGAACGCTGGTATAGTCCTGCCTCGTTCTATGCCCATGGAACTTTCCTCTTGTAAGAGTTGGGCATGCATCTGCTGGGTAGCATATGGCCTCGAGAGTATCAAGATACAGCGTGTGCTGGTGCTTGTTATTCTGTGTTTTTTGTTTTCTCTACCTTTAGCTGTTAATAGATGTTATAGCTGGGATGGGGATGGGGGTGTTGTGGGGGGATGGCTAGTGCAAGGGTCAATCATGTTGTTTGTTAAGCAGCGGGGCTGTTGTTTATTGTTCATTGAAAATGATTTTGGTATAATATTGTATTTGGTCAGGGGGTAATATGTTGTTGTTGTTTGTCTGCGGGGGGGGAGGGGGGGGTTTGAGTGGCTGTCTGAACATGATGGTTCGCCCTTTGGTCACCCGTTTTAGGACGGGCGTGGTGTCTCCTCTGGGGTATGGGGGGGGAGGGCTCGGACATCTGGGGTATTCTTTGGAATCTGGGAATAGCAGCAGATTTTTCTTTGAGCTTGGTGGGCAGTTGCATAGGGCTAGTCGCACCATTGTGGGTGAACAAAATATCTTATGGCGCCCCTTAAGGTCCTGACGCTGAATGTGAAGGGCATTAACAACCCTATCAAACGGAAGAAAATACTGCAATGTTGCAAGAGAGAGCACGCTGATGTAGTCATGCTACAGGAAACGCGCTTGTCCGAGGTGGAAACTAAAAAGTTGGGCCTGGGCCATTTCCTGCTTGTAGCGTACTCGGCTGCGTGTCAAGGCAGAAATGGAGTGGCAATTTTAGCCAGGAAAAATTTGCCCTTGGTCATTGAACGGCAACGAGCAGATGGAGAGGGTAGATGGGCGTCTGGAGTAGCCCAGATTTATGGGAGAAAATTAGCTCTAATAGTGGTGTATGGCCCAAACTCGGATGATGCTGGGTATTTTAGGGGGTTAGCCTTTGAGATTCAGGAGCTCTCGAGTCATGAAGTAATTGTTGGGGGCGACTTCAATCTAGTTCTTGACCCTCTGCTCGATTGCGCCCCCTACCGCTCTCATAGGGGTTTGAGGGCTGTCAAGGTCTTGCAGGAGTTCATAAGGGAGGCCGGGCTGGTAGATATATGGCGTCTTTTGCATCCCAAAGACAGGGAATACTCTTTTTTCTCTCTGCCGCATGGCTCACATTCCCGATTGGATTTTTTCTTAATCTCTCAGTCCCTGGCAGCGTCAGTACTGCAGTCTGAGATAGCACCCATGCATATTTCAGATCACGCGGCGGTCTGGTGCATTTTCCAGTTTGAGGAGGCCTCCCTGCCACCGCAGACCTTCTTTTTTGATAGGACTCTCTTGGAGAATGATGAGTTTTGTGTTTATATGCGTCGGAGTATCCAGGAATACTTTGAGGCAAACCTTATTGAGGACACCTCCGGCTGGGCATGGTGGGAAGGGTTTAAGGCCTATTCCAGAGCCAGAATTACCAGCTTTCATATTGGCCTTCGTAGGGCGCAGAAAGCGCAGTTGGTTATGCTGGAAGAACAGATTAAGGCTGGTGAGCGCTTGCTAATTAAAAAAACGGAAGCGTGCGTTTTGCTTCGGTTACAGCGTCTTCGCTACCAGTACAACCAGATTTTGAGTAAAGAGGCTGAACAGATATTATCTTTGCAGAGGGCTAGTTGTTATCTAGAGAATAATAAGGCAGGAAAATTACTGGCTGGTACTTTAAAGCCTCGTGCTCGGAGATCCAACATTCAAGTCTTAGTAAATGACAAGCAAGAGACCCTTACGAGCAACGAGGTCATAGCGGAAGAATTTCGAAGTTTTTATGAGACACTGTATACATCAGAATGTCAAGTCACCGAAGGTGATTTTGAAGCCCTGTTTGGAGATTTGGCTCATCCATCAGTCACCTCCCAGCAGGCGGATGGGTTAGATAGAGATGTAACTGTCAAAGAGATTTTAGAGGCCCTGAAGGGGGCAAGCAAGGGTAAAGCAGTAGGCCCAGATGGGCTCCCAATCGAATTTTATCAAGAGTTTGCGCTAGACCTTGCTCCTTTTATGCTTGATTTTTTTAATAGCATAGAGGCGCAAGCGCCCAACACGGGTCTGTTCAGTGAGGCAGTAATAATGGTTCTGGAGAAGCCCGGGAGGGACAACACGCGTGTAGGCAACTACAGACCTATCTCGCTGTTGAACTCCGACTATAAGGTGTTCTCTGTTATTTTGACTAAACGATTAGCTCAGGTCGTGCCAGAGCTGATCCATGTGGACCAATGTGGTTTTGTTACCGGGCGAGCAACCTCAGATAACTCCAGGCTCTTATTAGATCTGTTTTCCTTAGCAGCGTCAAGGGAGGAGCCAATGTTAGGACTCTCACTCGATGCCGAAAAAGCCTTTGATAGGCTAGAGTGGAATTTTTTGAATCTAACGTTGAAATGGTTTGGTATTGGGGAGCGATTTACACGTCTTGTTCAGCTGTTATATTCTCACCCCTCCGCGCGAGTGTTGGCCAACGGAGTTCTCTCGGCTCCTATGCTCTTGTCTCGGGGGTCCAGGCAGGGGTGCTCGCTTTCCCCTTTATTATTTAATCTCGCTTTGGAACCCTTGCTCTTGAAGATTAGACATTCTCAGGACATTCGGGGTTTGCAAATCAAGGATTTGGAGGTCAAACTCTCTGCTTTCGCCGACGACCTCCTGCTTTTTGTCTGCCCGCAGTCGGTAGAAGGGTTGCTCAGTCTGATCGACCGATATTCAAGACTGTCGGGATACAAGGTTAATTGGTCCAAATCTTTGGCTTTTCCTATGAATAGGCAGATGTGTAAAGCTTTGATAGAGCCGTGTGTGTTCGAGTGGCAGGCTGCTGCGGTTAAGTATTTGGGGGTTCGGTTTTGCTTTGGGCTCGAGGAAACTATCCAATTGAATATTAAGCACGTTGAGGAGATGATCAAATCCTTTACAGTACAGTGGTCCCCTTTGCACCTCTCCTGGTGGGGCCGGGTAGAGTCTATCAAGATGGTGCTGGCTCCCAAAATAAATTATATATTGGAGATGCTTCCATTACGGCTTCCGCAATCCTTCTACCAATCTATTGATAGACATTTGTCTAGATTCTTGTGGCAGAATAAAACCCCCAGGATCGCTCTCCGGAAGCTTAAGGCAGCAAAGAACAAGGGAGGAGTACAGTTCCCCGATTTTTGTAACTACCACCACGCGTTTCGGCTTCGGCAAGGCGCGCTCTGGCTAGCGCCTGAGAGCAAAGGCGCCAAGCCGACTTGGCTAGAGGTCGAGGAGCGGCTCGTCCAGCCTATCGGAATAGAGTGGTTGATTGGTATGCAACTCCCTGACACTTTTCCAGCGGTTAGGGTAGTGCGAGACACCCAAGATTCCGTGTGTGTGCTGGAGCGAGTAGTGCAGGAGGCTAGTTTAATGTCGGGCCGCATGCCCCTTTGGTTTAATTCGCGCTTTAAGATTGCCCACAAGGCGCTTAATTGGAGGGACTGGCAAACGAACGGAATTTGGTCTTTGGACCATTTGCTGAAGGGTAGGTGCTGGAAAAGCTTTGAAGATTTGCAGAGAGAGTTCAGGCTAGCGGACAGTCAATATTTTCGATGGCTGCAACTGCGACACTGCTTATCGCATGCTGGAGTAATGCCTGGTGAAGTCGAAGAAGATTGGCAGCTTCGGGTGCTTTTAGAACAGCATGCGGGGATACGGGGGGCCTCCTCTAAACTGTATGCATTACTGAGAGGGAGTGTCTCCGGAGACCTTTTGAAGTTAGAGAGAGAGCGTGGGAGCGGGATTTGGGGGCTCCTGTATCTCAAGGGGGGTGGGAAGCGTTATGGGGTCAGGTGGGCAGGGTGACACAGGGGGCCTCGATGCTCCAGTCGCTTTATTTCCTGGCGCATAGAGCTCTCATAACCCCGGCACGGCTCAGCAAATGGGATACGAGCAGTACGGGTAAGTGCTGGTCTTGCAATATTGCACAGGGGACTCTTCAGCATATGCTATTCGCGTGCCCTCATGTTCAGATGTTTTGGCAGTCGGTATGGGACAAGATGCTGAGAGTGCTGGACCTGCAGGGGCGGCTGACTTGGCAGACTGTATTCTTGCGATCTCAAGACCTGTCTTTACATCTCCCTCGGGATAAGTCCTTCCTATTTGACTTTATGATGGCTGTTGCCATCAAGCTGATTTTGACTTATTGGAAGGACGCATCCCATTTGGGTGAGATTCAATGGTGGAACATGGTCTGCTTATATGCGGGCTATGAGAAAGGGCAGGAGGCACGGAATAGGCGTAAGCTGAAGGTAAAGGTGGGTTTGTCCCAAGGAATGGGGGGTGGGAGACGCGCCGGGAGGGCCAATAAGTGGCACTGTTTAGATGAGTATGCCGCTTTGGCAAGATATTGATTGTTAGGGAGCGACGCCGACCTTATTCAACTGCGCAACGCTGCTGCTATAGAAAATTAGGATGGTTCCGAGCCTCTTCTTCCTGCCCCAGGGGAGACGGGGGGATGGGAGGGGGGGAGAGGGTTGGGGAACTGGGGAGTGGGGGGTATAGAGGGTGGTGAGTAAGGGGGTAGGGGGGGCTTGGGAGGATAGGGGGGTTATTGGTTGAAGTGTGGAGTGTGGAATTTTTTTTTTCTATCCTAGTGTATTGTTGTATTGTGATTGGTGTAGAAAATTCAAATAAACATTTAAAAAAAAAAAAAAAAGAATTGTGAGCAGGCCTCTATGTGCAGGCCGGGACTGCGATTCAGCCCAGCCTGCACGTATAGGCCTTTTCCGATTAACTTAGTCAGGGATTTTAAATGGAGCCGTCATGCCATGGCGTCTGGTTGCCATGATGCAATGGCTCCTTTTAAAAGCCGTGATCCCCAGCCGCCAGCCTCCAACTTTCTTTCCTTGCAGCCCAACCCCCAATCTGGCCTCTCAGGGTCAGGGTTGGGCTGCGGGGAATGCCCTCTGCCCCCTGCCACCATTTCCCAGGCCCGGGCCTGCCAGTTGTGCCACATCAGGGAAGTTCTTCCACCTCGGAGATGGCATAACTTCCCCATTCATGTCGCCAGCCCCAGACGTACAGGGTCGACATTAGAATTGGCCCTGAACGTCCGGGGCCAGCGATCGCCCTCTGTCCACCCTAACACTTCCCCTGATCCGCCCCTTTCCCACGCCATATACCTTCCCTGTACAACACACAGGGAAGGTAGTCGGGCCCAGGAAAGGACACAAATAGCGGGGATGGACGTCCCTATGGGAGTCCATCCCTGCTATTCATTGCTCAGAATGACCCTGTATGTGAAAAGTCCAAAACGGCACCCATTTTAAGTCTATTTTATAAATGCAACTAGGCATCTTGTGCCTTTATAAAACAGGCTCTCAGAACCAGCTCCAATTATGCATAAATTCAGATGAACACATTTACATCTACTTTGGCGTTGGTGTAGATGTATGCATGTGTGCGTGCGCGTGTGTGTGTGTGTGTGTGTACTCTATACAGGTACTTACATTATAAAATGTGTGCCTACATTTCAACTCCACCTCCGCTTCTCTAAAACTGCCCCGGGAATGCCTACACTCTGTGCACACAGTTTTTATACATGTTATGTGATTCTGCAATTTTATAAAAGCCTTTTTCAGCTTCTGAAACAGGCTTTATATGCAGAAAAAGGTTTATAAAATCATCATTTTAATTTTTAAGTTAATCCTTATCTCACAAGGTAGATCCTTACCTTTAGGCTTTGTTTACTAGACAAAGAATGGGACAAAAATCTTAACGCAGGCTCATAATATTCCATCACTCCTTAGAGCAGGGTATCAAAGACATTCACTTATATTCATTTCTAAGAAGCAAGAGTCATTTGTTTATATTGGCTACCAGACCTATGGGTGACTCTCAAAGATTGCAGCTAAAGAGGTGTTTCTAGTTTGCAATCTCTTATCTCTAGGGCTTCATACTTTTTCTTATAAAAAAAAAAAATTTCTTTCATTATTTTGAGCTGCTGATTGGATTGGAATTTTCCTCTGAGACAAATCAATAATAATTGAGAGGTCATTTCTGAGACGAAATACATAATTCTCTAAGATATAAATATCTCTTTTTATAAATCTGTGTAATACATTTTGTAGCTTTAATTGATCTTGTATAAGGGCTTAATGAACTGCATGTGCATTATCCTAACACCTGAAATAGACATACCGAGAAACTATTTCTTTGAAAGATTTTGTCTGAATTTCTATAAATACTAGATAGGAATTCCAGATTAATGTGCATTGAGTGTCACATGTTTGATTGAGTGTCACATGTATGATTTTCTCCCAGTTGGTGAGAGGTCTTACATGTGCACTACAGTAGGTGCAAGGAGCTCAGGGAACGAGTCCGGTCTCTGGAGGCTAGAGAAGCAGACTTGGAAGATATAAGAAAGACAGAGAGGTACATAGACGAGAGCTACAGGGCTATAGTCCTGATGTCCCACCTCCAGTCTGGCAGCATCCCTGTTGCCATGAAAGAGAGAGGTCATGTGACAGGAGAGCATCACCCTGGTGCGGCAGGAAGTGATCCTGTAACAAGGACTTGTCCTCCAGGTGATGTAAAACCCTCTCACACCGAGGAAGATTCTCCAGGGCCATGTGCCCATGAGGGAAGGGTTAGGACAGCCGTTATAGTTGGTGATTTGATCATTAAGCATGTAGATAGCTGGGTGGCTGGTGGACGTGAGGATCGCCTGGTAACATGCCATGCCCAATGGATAAAGGTGAATAGTGGTATACCCCAGGGATCTGTGCTGGGTCCGCTGCTTTTTGACATATTCATAAATGACCTGGAAAAGGGAATAACGAGTGAGGTTATCAAATTTGCAGATGACACAAAACTATTTAAAGTTGTTAAAACCCAAGAGGACTGTGGAAAATTGCAAGAGTATCTTGATAAATTGGAAGACTGGGCATTAAAATGGCAGATGAAATTTAATGTGGACAAGTGCAAAGTAATGCACCTAGAGAAGAACAACCCAAACTATGGTTACACGATGAAGGTTCCACATTAGGAACCACCACCCAGGAAAAAGATTTAGGCATCATTGTGGATAACATGTTAAAACCCTCCACCCAGTGTGCAGCGGCGGCCAAGAGAGCAAATAGAATGCTAGGTATCATAAGGAAAGGAATGGAAAATAAAACAAAAGATATTACGAGGGGGTACCCAAAAAAACCAGGAATAACATTGCCGTGGGCGGAGCTTGTGTAGTACGCACTTCTGCTGCTAGGCGTGTATAGTGCAGCTCATTGTCTGTTCAGTGCCACCTGTGTTGTCGACCTGGCTTGTTCTGTTCATCTGCAGTGATTGTTTTTGCTAGCGCTGTTTTGTTCTTGTTTCTTTTTTTATGATGACAAGTTTAAGTGAACAACGTACAGCTGTGAAATTTTGTTTTCTACTCGGTAAAAATGCTGCTGAAACTGTTTTAATGTTGAAAACAGCTTATCAAGATGACGCTATGGGAAAAAGTCAAGTGTACCAGTGGTTTGCTCAGTTTTAAAAATGGCGACATGTCGATTGATGACAAACCTCGTTCTGGGCGTCCATCAACTGCCCGAATCGACGAAAATATTGAAAAGATTAGAGAGCTTGTGCTCACAGACCGTCGACAGACAATTGATCAACTGTCAGAGATTAGTTGGTTATCTTGGAGCTCGGTTCAGCGAATTTTAACAGAAGATTTGGGAATGAAAAGGGTTGCTGCCAAGTTTGTTCCTCGGGTTCTGACTGACAATCAAAAGGAACATCGAGTTGAAACATGTCGTGTTTTGAAACAACAGCTTGAAACTGATCCAGATTTTCTTTCAAAGGTCATTACAGGTGATGAGTCATGGTGCTATGGTTACGACCCAGAAGCAAAGCAACAGTCAAGCCAATGGAAGACGTCATCGTCACCCCGTCCAAAAAAATGTCGTCAAGTCAAATCAAACATCAAAACAATCCTGATTTGCTTTTTTGATGCCAAGGGGGTAGTTCATTCAGAGTTTGTTCCCCCAGGTCAGACCGTCAATCAAACCTTTTATTTGGAAGTTTTAAGAAGATTGCGCAACAGTGTTCGTCAAAAAAGACCCGATTTGTGGCAGACAGGAGACTGGTCCTTCCACCACGACAACACACCTGCACACACAGCCATCTCTGTTAGACAGTTTTTGGCTAAAAATGGCATGGTTCCGCTGCCCCACGCACCTTACTCGCCTGACCTGGCTCCGTGCGACTTTTTCTTATTTCCACGCATGAAAAGGGGCATGAAAGGACACCGATTTGACAACATTGAAGAAGTCAAGAAAAAAAGGAGGGAGGAGCTGTCAGACGTTTCTAAAGATGACTACAAAATATCTTTCGAACAGTGGAAGCACCGGTGGGACAAATGTATCAGTTGTAATGGAGAGTATTTTGAAGGGGATAAGGTTGTTTTGTAAAGAATTTGAAATAAATAGCTTTTAAAAAATAATTCCTGTTTTTTTTGGGTACCCCCTCGTATAATGCCTCTGTATCATTCCATGGTGAGACCGCACCTTGAATATTGTGTGCAGTTCTGGCCGCCGTATCTTAAAAAGGATATAGCGTTATTAGAAAAGGTTCAGAGAAGAGCCACCAAAATGGTAAAGGGGATGGAAGGATACTCCTATGAAGAAAATCTAAAAAGGTTAGGGCTCTTCAACCTGGAAAAGAGACGGCTGAGGGGAGATATGATAGAAGTCTATAAATTAATGAACATAGTGGAACGGTTAAATGTAGGTCGATTGTTTACGTTATCAGAATATAGAAAGACTAGGGGACATGCAATGAAGCTACAGGGTAAACTATTTAAGACTAATAAAAGTAAATATTTTTTCACTCAACGTGTAATCAAACTCTGGAATTTGTTACCGGAGGATGTAGTAAAGGCTGTTAGTGTAGCTGGGTTTAAAAAAGGTTTGGACAAGTTCCTGGAGGAAAGGTCCATGAACCATTATTAAGAAGGGACCCAGGATATCAATGCTTGACCTAATACAAGCATTTTGGAACCTGTGTCTTTTGGGGAAACTGCTAGGTACGTATGACCTAGATTTGCCACTGTTGGAAACAGGATACTGGGCTTGATGGACCTTGGTCTGACCCAGTATGGCATATCTTATGTTCTTATGCCTGGTGCTAAGGTAGCAGACCTCACGCTCCACCTAGATAAGGTCTTAGATAGTGCTGGAGAGGTGTATGCTGTCTTGGTACATGTCGGTACCAATGGCATAGGAAAATGTGGTAGGGAGGTTCTGGAGGCTAAATTTAGGCTTTTAGGTAGGAAGTTGAAATCCAGAACTTCCAGGGTAGCATTCTCCAAAATCCTTCCTTTCCAGGCGCAGGACCCAAAAGGCAGGCAGAGCTCTGGAGTCTCAATGCTTGGATGAGACGATGGTGCAAGGATTAGGGTTTTGGATTTGTTAGGGACTGGGGAACATTCTGGGGAAAGGAGGGGCTCTTCCGAAGGGATGGGCTTCACCTTAACCGGGATAGAACCAGGCTGGCATTAACCTTTAAAAAGGAAATAGAGCAGCTTTTAAACTAGATAATAGGGGAAAGCTGACAATCCCAAGAGCGCATGGTTCGGAAGAAGGTATCCTTGAAGGATACAACCAAAAGCAAAGAGGTTCCAAAAAAGAGTAAAGTAGCCCAAATGCCCTTGGGTATGGTGCAGACAGAGCTTAAAGATTCCAAATTACCCATACCTACCAATTGCTAGAATAATATGAATAAAATACAGTCTCTAAAATGCTTGTATGCAAATGCTAGAAGTCTAAAAAATAAGATGAGAGAGTTAGAATATATTATTATTATTATTATTATTATTATTAATAAACACTTATATAGCGCCACAACATATGAAGCGCTGTACAAACATACAAGAGAGACAATCCCTGCTCATCAGAGCTCACAATCTAATATGACAGAATACAAAATAAGTTACAAAATACAAATAACAAAATTTACAGGACAAAGTAAACAAAAGTTGAAGGAGAGATCAAGATAGGGCAAGACAGGAACGAAAAGCAGTAGTGAAGAGGTGGGATTTGAGTCTAGACTTGAAAATGGGCAGGGAGAATCCTGGCGCACAGAGATGGGAAGACTATTCCAAGCAAAGGGTGGTTCCAGTTGGAAGGAGCGAAGTCTGGAATTGTCAGTACGAGTAAAGGGCACAGATAAACAAAGACTATATAGCACTAAATGAGAGGAGAATAACCAGTGGGACACTGTGATACCTGGCTACAAACTATATCGTAATGATAAAGCTGATCAAATTGGTGGAGGGGTTGCACTCTATGTTAGAGAGGGCATTGAGTCAGAAAGGATTAAAGTTTTGCAGAAAACAAAATTTGCTGTAGAATCTCTATGGATTGAAATTCCATGTAAGAAGTGGAAGGTGATGGCAGTGAGGCTGTACTATTGACCACTTGGCCAGAATGAACAAATGGATGATGAAAGGCTCAAAGAAATCAAGGAAGCTAACAAAAGTTACAGCACAGTATTAATAATGGGTGATTTCAATTACCCCGTTATCGACTGGGTCAGTGTCATGGCAGGACATGCTAGGGAGATAAAGTTCCTAGATGAAATAAATGACTGCTTCTTGGAGCAGCTAGTTCATGAACCAACCAGAGGGGAAGCCATATTGGACCTAGTCTTAGTGGAACACCAGATCGGGTGCAAGAGATAAGGGTGTCGGGGCCATCCTTGGTTCCACTCTGGCCTCCTTCTTCTTCGTTCCAATCTTCGTCGTGCGGAGCGGAATTGGAGGAAGCTTCGCACACCTGCCTCTCGGTCTCACTATCAGCTTCTTCATCTCTCTTACCGTTCCGCAATCTCCTCCGCTAAACTCTCTCATTATTCACACCTCATTTCTACATCATCGAATTCTGCTAGACGTCTTTTTCTTGTCCTCAAATCCATCTCTTCCATCTCCTCCACCCCTTCTGCTCCCTCCGACCCTCCCCCTAGTCCCTCCACTCTCGCGTCATTTTTCACCAATAAAACTCTTTCCCTTCATTCTTCTTTCTCTTCCTGCCCGTCCCCCTTGTCTCCCCCCCTATCCCCCCTTGTCTCTCCCTCTTCTCAGTCTACATCGCCTCCCTCTCGCACCTTTCCGCACAGCTGGTGTTCTTTTTCTCCCATTTCCTCCTCTGAACTCATTCAGGCTATCTCGTCTGCCCATCATACCACTTGCCCTCTCGATCCACTGCCCTCTTCCTGGTTACTCAATCCTAACCTTGCACTTGTGCCCTCTATTCTCTCTATTTTCAACTCTAGTCTCACTTCCGGTCTATTCCCCTCCCGTTGGAAGCATGCTATTGTCCGTCCCCTTCTGAAAAAGCCTTCCCTTGATCCCTCTTCCCCTGCTAATTGGCGCCCTGTCTCCAACCTTTCTTTTTTGTCTAAGGTCCTTGAAAAACTCGTCTTTCTTCAGCTAACCTCTCACCTCGATTCTACTCACGCCCTCCACCCCCGCCAATCTGGGTTCCGCTCTGGTCATAGTACTGAAACTATTCTTTCTGCCTTGCTTTCTGAACTTCACCGTTCTCACGACCGTGGTGATATCTCTCTTGTGGTTTCTCTGGATCTGTCTTCTGCGTTTGACATGGTCGATCACCGTACCCTTCTGTCTCGTCTGTCTGACTTTGGCATCTGTGGCACTGTTTTTCGGTGGTTTCACTCTTTCCTCTCCTGTCGTACTTTCTCAGTTCACTCCGGCACCTCGGCATCTCCCCCCACCCCTGCTACCTGTGGTGTTCCCCAGGGTTCCATTCTAGCCCCTCTGCTTTTCAATGTCTTCCTTGCCCCCCTGGCCCTGTTAATCCAACAATCCGCCCTTTCCTTCTATATCTATGCCGATGACATTCTCTTGGTCCACCATACCTCCCCTTCCTCTCCGGATCTGGGCCCCTTGAACTCCTGTCTGTCCTCTATCGCTTCCTGGTTTGACACGAACTTTATGCATGCTAACCCTGCAAAATCATCTGCGCTTTGGGTTACTTTTGGTCTTCCCCCCCCTCCCTTCAACCTGTCATGGGCTCTCACCCCATTCCTTCCGCCCCAACCCTTCGCTATCTGGGTATTATCCTAGACTCGTCTCTTTCTTTTCACGATCACATTTCCTCCGTTGTACGTTCCTCCTTTTTTCATTTACGTCGTATCAAGGCTGTTCGTTCCATTCTCCCCTCCTCCTCCCTAGTCACTCTCGTTCTGTCTCTGGTTATTTCTCGTCTTGACTATTGTAATGTTGTCTTTGCTGGTCTTCCTTCCTATCAACTTCGCCGTCTTCAACTTATCCAAAATGCCGCTGCCCGTCTCATTACTGCTTCTTCCATTCATGCCCATGTCTCACCATGTCTCCTTTCTTTACACTGGCTTCCTGTTAAATTCCGGTTTATGTTCAAGGTGCTTATTCTTGCTCACAAAGCTCTTCACTCTGATTCCCCCCGGTACCTAGCTGACATCATTCGTCTCCAGCCCTCTCCCCGTTTCCTACGTTCGTCTCACGGTAATCGTCTCTTTCTCCCATCACCTACTCAGGCCCATCTTGAATCTACCCGTCACTCTGCCTTCTTTTTCTTAGCCCCTGCCCTCTGGAACTCCCTTCCCCTCCCACTCCGCACTGAATCATCCTACACCCGTTTCAAGACCCTCCTTAAGACACATCTTTTTTGTCAGGCTTTTGATCTTCCCCCCTCTGCTGATGGTGTTTCCACTCCCTAGCCGCGCCTCCCCCTTCCCCCTTCCCCTTTTCCCCTTTTTCCTTTATCTTCCCCCCCCCCTCCTTTCCCGATTGTTGCCCTCCTGCACCCAGGCTCCCTGCCATCTGTTTTATTTACCTGATTTTATTTCTTTGTCTTACTGTCTCTACCTCTGTCCTATCATTTTATGGCGTTCCTTTCCTTTTAGCAGTCGTTGATTTTATGATTGTACACCGCCCTGATGCTTCGGCCTGGGCGGTATATCAAGTGTTTTAATAAAGATAAAGATAAAGATAAAGATAGTGATCATAGCATGATCGCGTTTCATTTAATTAGTAGAGGAGGGATGATAAGGAAATCCACAGTACTACCTTTTAACTTTTGAAAGGGAGATTATGATAAAATGAGGAAAATAGTTAAGAAAAAACTAAAAGGAGCATTTGCAAAGGTTAAAAGACTTACATCAAGCTTGGGTGTTGTTTAAAATTACTATCTTGGAAGCCCAGACAAGCTGTATTCCACGCATTAAGAAAAGTGGAAGGAAGTCCAAAAAACTGCCAGCATGGTTTAAAGGTGAGGTCAGAGAGGCTGTTGTTGCCAAAAAAGCATTTTTCAGGAAATGGAAAAAAGAGCCAAATGACGAAACCTGGAAACAGCACAAGCACTGGCAAGTTAAATGCAAAGCATTGATAAAGCAGGCAAAGCGAGAATTTTGAGAAGAAAATTGCTATGGAAGCAAAAACTTGTAATAAAGACTTTTTCAAGTACATCCATAGCAAAAAACCTGTGAGAGAGTCAATAGGACTGTTAGAAGATAGAGGGGTAAAAGGGGCAGTAAGAGGGGACAAGGCTATAGCAGAGAGACTGAATCAATTCTTTGCTTTGGTCTTTAATGAGGAAGATATAGGGATGTTACCCATGACTGA
This sequence comes from Ichthyophis bannanicus, assembly GCA_033557465.1. Classification (NCBI taxonomy): domain Eukaryota; kingdom Metazoa; phylum Chordata; class Amphibia; order Gymnophiona; family Ichthyophiidae; genus Ichthyophis; species Ichthyophis bannanicus. The sequence goes on from CM066034.1 coordinate 951,304,008, forward strand.
AGTGGTAATATTCCCTCTAGAGCCACTTTGGTGGTATCTTTTCTTTCAGACCAGGATAGAATGCTTTCTTTTCGTTGTTACTTTAAGAACATGTCAGCTCTGCTTTGTGGTGCTAGAGTTCAAATGTTCCCGGATATTAGTAGAGCGACTCAGATTAGGAGACAGGCCTTTCTGGCTCTTAAACCTAGGTTGCTCGCTATTTCTGCTACTTTTTTTCTTAGATACCCTTGTAAATGCTTGGTTTCATTTCAAGGTTCAAAGTTTGTCTTTCTTGATCCCTCTCAGCTTGAGGTATTTCTTTCTGACAAGGAACGACCTGGTAATTAGTAACTGGAGGTGGGTGGGTTAAGTTTGTATGCTGCCAGTTAATTTTGAGTTCGCTCTATTTTGTTTTCTTGTGTTTTTTGTTTCTTTTGTATGTATCTCCCCATATTGTGGGCTATGATGATGTATTGCTCTTTATTGTGTGCTTTGGTTAATACTTGTCTCTATTTTGCTTGTATGAAACATCTATAGTTTCTTTATGCTTGCTTTGTAAGTTTGTTTGAAATTCTAATAAAAAAAAAAGACAAGGAAGATCTTGTCTTACTAATCTGTTATGTCTTTTTGAATGTGTGAATAAACAGGTAGACAAAGGTGAGTCTGTGGATATAGTGTATCTGGACTTTCAGAAAGCCTTTGACAAGGTCCCTCATCAGAGACTTTTGGCAAAACTAAAAAGTAATGGGATAGGAGGCAGTGTACTATTGTGGATCAGGAACTGGTTAAAAGATAGAAAGAAGAGGGTAGGGCTACATGGCCAATTTTCGCAATGGAAAAAGGTGAATAGTGGAGTACCCCAGGGATCTCTGCTGGGTCCGCTGATTTTTGACATATTGATAAATGACCTGGAAAAGAGAATAATGAGCGAGGTTATCAAATTTGCAGATAACACAAGAAGATTGTGGAAAATTGCAAGAGGATCTTGATAAATTGGAAGACTGGGCATCAAAATGGCAGATGAAATTTAATGTGGACAAGTGCAAAGCTATGCACCTAGGAAAGAACAACCCAAAACTATGGTTACATGATGCAAGGTTCGACATTGGGAACCACCACCCAGGAAAAAGATTTAGGCATCATCGTGGATAACATGTTAAAACCCTCCGCCCAGTGTGCAGCAGCAGCCAAGAGAGTAAATAGAATGCTAGGTAACTTAAGGAAAGGAATGGAAAATAAAACAAAGGATATTATAATGCCTCTGTATCGTTCCATGGTGCGACCGCACCTTGAACATTGTGTGCAATTTTGGTTGCCGTATCTTTAAAAGTATATAGCGTTATTAGAAAAGGTATAGAGAAGAGCCACCAAAATGGTAAAGGGGATGGAAAGCTACTCCTATGAGGAGAGGCTAAAAAGGTTAGTGCTCTTCAACCTGAAAAAGAGATGGCTGAGGGGAGATATGATAGAGGTCTATAAATTAATGAATGGAGTGGAACGGGTAAACGTAGATCGATTGTTTACATTATCAGAATATAGAAAGACTAGGGACATTCAATGAAGCTACAGGGTAAACTATTTAGGACAAATAAGAGAGAATATTTTTTCACTCAACATGTAATCAAACTCTGGAATTTGTTACCGGAGGATGTAGTAAAAGCTGTTAGTGTAGCTGGGTTTAAAAAAGGTTTGGACAAGTTCCTGGAGGAAAGGTCCATACACCATTATTAAAAAGGGACCCAGGATATCAATGCTTGACCCAATACAAGCATTGTGGATCCTTTGTCTTTTGGGGAAACTGCTAGGTACCGCTAGGTACCTGCTAGGACCTAGATTGGCCACTGTTGGGGAAACAGGATACTGGGCTTGATGGACCTTGGTCTGACCCACTATGACACATCTTATTTTCTTAATTTTTTTACATGTGTGAGGCAGACACCTATTGCTAGTAAAAATTCAGGGACTCATTTATTAACGTACATGAACAAGTTAATTATTGAGGTATGTTGATAATAAATAAACGCTTTAGAAATAGTGGGGGCTTGTATTGTTTAAGATGAGTTAAATATATGAATGTGCATGTTAATATGTTAACTCAAGTTAGTAAATGAGGCCAGTGATGCAAACATCATTAGAACCGAAAAGAAGTGTCTCCAACGAAAGAAATGACGCAATTCCAGTGGTACAGCGCCATCTAATATGAGTTAGTTTGAGGTATGTTTACTAAAGTGCGCTAATGGTTATCATGGCATCTTACTGTGCTAAGTGGGCCACAGTAACTGTTAACTATGTGCTAAAACAGCCAGTGGGGTAAGAATTACATTCTATCCGCTTAGAGCGTGATGGAGCGGAGAGTGGGCATTGACGGCACATTGCAGTTAGCTTGGGGGTCGAAATAGGTACCTATTATACACTGCAGTAAGTGCCTATTGAAGCATTAGGTAACTATTGAGCACTTAAGTGTTCCTACTTGTTCCCAGGTGATCTCACTATATAATACGGGTTTATGGAATGCATTACTGGAAAGAATACGAACCATTTTTGATCTCTTAGCATTCTGTGAAGAGCTAAAAACTCATTTATTTATGGAACACATTAGAGACACAACATAACCAATCTAACAGACTCATTGCTCAAGAGCTATCCTCCTTATCATTTAAACTCTGTTTGAAATTTCCATATTAAGCCTGGCATTGATTAATCCTCTTTTTCCTTCCGCATTGCAAACAATTGTAAACCATGTAAATGCAACCCACGGCTCTGGAGACTGGACAACTCTAGTTTCTCCTTTTAAACACAAGTCACGGTGGGTAGCTTTTACCTCGAATTGTTGTCTCTCAGAGGGTGGTTATAGAACAAATTATGTTCCAGTGGAATATTTCCTTCCTTAACAGGAAGGAACAACAGTTGGAAATAAAACTAAATAAGGATACAAACTTTAACCAGTAAATGGTCCAAAGGTTACATTTTATTTATGATGATACTTTATAGGAACATAAGATATGCCATACTGGGTCAGACCAAGGTCCATCAAGCCCAGTATCCTGTTTCCAACAGTGGCCAATTTAGGTCATATGTACCTAGCAGTATCCCCAAAAGACACAGGTTCCACAATGCTTGTATTGGGTCAAACATTGATATCCTGGGTCCCTTTTTAATAATGGTTTATGGACCTTTCCTCCAGGCACTTGTCCAAACCTTTTTTAAACCCAGCTACACTAACAGCTCTTACTACATCCTCTGGTAACAAATTCCAGAGTTTGATTACACGTTGAGTGAAAAAATATTTTCTCTTATTTGTCTTAAATAGTTTACCCTGTAGCTTCATTACATGTCCCCTAGTCTTTCTATATTCTGATAGTGTAAACAATCGATCGTTTACCCGTTCCACTCCATTCATTAATTTATATACCTCTATCATATCTCCCCTCAGCCGTCTCTTTTCCAGGTTGAAGAGCCCTAACCTTTGTAGCCTCTCTTCATAGGAGTAGCCTTCCATCCCCTTTACCATTTTGGTGGCTCTTCTCTGTACCTTTTCTAATAACGCTATATCCTTTTTAAGATACGGCAACCAGAATTGCACACAATATTCAAGGTGCGGCCGTACCATGGAACGATACAGAGGCATTATAATATCCTTTGTTTTATTTTCCATTCCTTTCCTTATGATACCTAGCATTCTATTTGCTTTCTTGACCGCCGCTGTACACTGGGTGGAGGGTTTTAACATGTTATCCACGATGACTCCTAAATCTTCTTCCTGGGTGGTGGTTCCCAATGTGGAACCTTGCATTGTGTAACCATAGTGTGGGTTGTTCTTTCCTAGGTGCATAACTTTGCACTTGTCCACATTAAATTTCATCTGCCATTTTGATGCCCAGTCTTCCAATTTATCCTGATCCTCCTGCAGTTTTCCACAGTCCTCGTGGGTTTTAACAAATTTAAACAGTTTTGTGTCGTCTGCAAATTTGATAACCTCACCAGTTATTCCCTTTTCCAGGTCATTTATGAATATGTCAAAAAGTAGCGGACCCAGTACAGATCCCTGGGGTACTCCACTATTCACCTTTTTCATTGGGAAAATTGGCCATTTAGCCCTACCCTCTGCTTTCTATCTTTTAACCAGTTCCCGATCCACAATAGTACACTGTCTCCTATCCCACGACTTTTTAGTTTTACCAAAAGTCTCTGATGAGGGACCTTGTCAAAGGCTTTCTGAAAGTCCAGATACACTATATCAACCGACTCACCTTTGTCTACCTGTTTTTTTCACACCTTCAAAAAACATATCAGATTAGTAAGACAAGATCTTCCTTGTCTAAAGCCATGTTGGCTGTCTCCCATTAGGCCATGACTATCTACATGCTGAGCAATTTTGTTCTTTATGATGGTTTCTACCATTTTCCCCGGTACTGACGTCAGGCTCACCGGTCTCTAATTTCCCGGATCACCCCCGGAACCCTTTTTAAAAATTGGCGTTACATTAGTGATCCTTCAATCTTCACTTGGGAAGTGAGGAGACACCATAACAAATGTCAAGTGGTGAACATCAGCAGAATAAGATACAATTTAATAAATATACACATGGAATTTTGAGGTAGTATTCTGTTTCAAAAATCTTTCCCCCCCCCCCAAAAAAAAAGAACCCAATTGATGCAATAATTCCCTAATTATCTGAGCAATCAGAAAAATTAGTGAATTTTAAATATTCTGTTTAACCTAAATATTGTCTCAATATGTGTTAACACTTCTAAATAAAATTCAAAGAACTAGTTAAAATTCTCAATCTCAAAGGAGGTATCAGTGTTTAATTCTTAACCTATTTCCTGCTTGTAGGGATTCAATCTGTATTTGAGCTCAAATTTATGTGTATATCTGCAAGGTTGCGTTGGTAGCTCTTTATCTCTTTTTTCTTGTAGCTTTCTCAGGACATAGGATCAGGAAATCTTCTTTCCTGAAACTTGGAATTTTCTTATGTTTTTCTTAGTTATCGCTAAATATATTTCCTCAACCTTTCTCTAAATCTTACTCCAATTTTCCTTTAGTAACCCTTGTAAAATGGAATTAAAGTAAATGTTGACAACCTTGTCAGGATTTCCTTTTACAGAAAAAATCCTTTCTTTTAAAACAATTCCCCTTTCCCTTCCCCACACTGACATCCACTCTCTTTCAGCTCCCACTCCCAACCCATTCTAACGTCCAGTTAATTCCAGTCAAACTCTCTAACAGACTCACACAATCATCACTTTAGAAAAAACCTCTAAACTGACCTGCTGTACTGACAGCCACTTTCAAGATTTCATAGCACTTATCACTCACAGGACTCCAATAATAAAAAAAAAACTTTTTCTTCCAACGTTTAAGCAGTTTAAAAACCTTCAGGGGTTCCTGCAACTCAGCCCTTTTTTACAGTAGCACTGAGCTGAGTATTAAAATATACCAAGCCACTTCTTTAAAGAAGTCTGAGGAAATATTCAGGAGGAAAAAAAACCTAATTTCTGAGAAACAATCTTTAGCTAAGTGATTAAGTTGCACAGTCTGTTTGGCTATTAAGGCAGCTATTACAACTTCTCTAAGCTCTTCAGCCAGGTACCAGTTTTAAATTACCACATTTAGAAAACAGGAAAAAAAATGTTACATTAGTGTCTCGCCAGAACGGATCATATCACCCCGATACTTAAGGATCTCCACTGGCTACCAATATACTGCAGGTTAACATACAAAATTCTTCTCATTATATTCAAGATCATTAATAATTTAGCCCCCACGACACTCAAGGACCTCATCACTCCTACCCCGAAAAACAGAACGAAGAGGACAATAATGGACAACACTTTGATCATCCCTAAAGACTCCATTAAGTGCACCCAAACAACTAGGAGAAGAGCTTTTGCTTTCTACGCCCCAAAATGCTGGAACGATCTCCCACCTGAAATAAGATCGATCAAAGACCTCATTCAGTTTCGGAAGGCAATCAAACACCACATTTTCCTGCTACACTTCGCACAAGCATCTACCCCGCCCCCGATCAATCACCCACCGAACCCCACAAACTCCCCATACACTACATAAACAAAGGGGCCTAGAGTAATAGCTGCCCCATCTATAGTTTTTGTGACAATGCCGGCCAATTCATAATCTTATGCTCTATGTCAATATGTTTACAGTTGCTCTATGTCAATATGTATATAGTTACCCTGTATTGTTCCAAGTTTTATCTCCTGTTACAATGTAAGCACAAAACAGTTTCGACTGAATTGAGCAACCTTTGTTAAATGTAAACCGCACTGATAACAAATAGCGCGGTATATAAAAGATGTTAAATAAATAAAATAAATGAAATCACCTAACTTCTGCTTGAACAGCTTTTCTAGTTATTCAGGAAACCTTTTCCAAAAAGATTTTGGGGTATGTTTACTAAACCGCGTTAAGGAGCAAGTGTGCCATTAGCACACACTATCGGCACACCTGCACCCATTGATGCAGCTAAAATGCTGCACTAGTGTACGGTAATGGTACCAGCAGCGTAAAGCGCCCTGTGAGCAGAGAGTAGGCATCCACAGGGCGGAGAGTGGGCATCGACGAGGTGGCGAGTGGGCGTTAACATGCACCCTTAATGCTGATTGCACAACCTGCCGTAAGGTGCCTTAATGCCGGGAACCCTAACGCGTATCAAAACCTCGCGGAAAAGGCACCTTACAGAGGTGAGAGAGACTATTTAATGTGTGCAATGTGTCAAACAGATAGGGGAGCTCAATTTAGTAATAGTAGTGCTTCCTTTGCAGCAACAGCATAGTGCCCTACTATGACAAGCCACAAGGCTGATGTTGCCAATATAGCAAAGGAGGTGACACATGGGTGCTGCTGTGTAAGAAAAGAGGCATCAGGTGTGCGGCATCATGGGGGCTGCAGGTCCAGGAGGGTGAGAGGGCATCTGCCTAGGGTGCACATCTAAGGTGCATGATATGACACTGCTGAGGCTGTGGGAGCACATAGACATACAGCTGCAGGTGCATGTGAATGCTGATAGCATCACTGACACCATGCTGCCATGTCAGTGTTGTGTGACTGTGTGTGTGTTCTGCAGTGTGTGTAGCCTACAGCTGGAAATAGCTGGACTATGGTGGGGTGTGACAGGTACCAACCTGCAGCTCTCACTGACAGTGGGATGGCATGCCCATTCACAGCTATCTCCTCTCCCTTCAAGGTGGCTCTGACACTGAATCCACCCCCCCCCCATTCATGATGGACGGGCCCTGGCTGTCAGCATTCCTTACACGACCCACAAGATCACATGTCAGGCCCTGTGAGGTCTGCCACCTCTCCACCTCTCTCTCCTCATGTCCAACCAACACCCCTCCACTGTTACCCTCTCACCCTCTGCTAAGACCTTTGAGGAGGGAGGCATGCACTGGCATTCCTCCAATCTACTCATCAACTATTCCTCTCAGCCTATTTCCACACCTCTCCTGGGTACCATCACCTGCACTGTTCTCGATGCAAACTCTCTTATGTCCAAACTATAGCTCCACAAAGCAACTATCCATGCAACCTTTCATCATGTCACAGAGCCTGCAGTCAGCTAAGTGCTCAGAGGAATACACCAACCCATGCCCACATGCACCTTGTACTGAACACCTAAGTGCATGGGCCAGCTTATACGTCCGTCCTATGGCACAAAACCTAAGGTCATTGTGTGCATGAGTGCAGGGTGGTAAGTTCAATGCCAGCCTGTGGCTTAGCATTACTAGCTTCAATGTTCTTTATGTTAGCATACCATCCAGGGTCAGGAGCAGTGGATGCAATTCCCCCACCCTCCCCCAATGGCGGGCATGGCTCACCACCACATTCACAAGTCCCGCCTCAGTTATGGTGAGGTCTGCCACATCCCCACCTTGTCCCCTTTACATCCAACCCATCCCTCACCTCAGTTACCCTATTACCCTCTGCTATGATCATTGAGGAGGGAAGCACACTCTGTCTTTACTCCAACCAACTTGACACCTGTGCCTCCCATCCTAGTTCCACACCTTGCCTGAGACCCATCACCCACACTGTTGTCCATGGCAACTCTCACGTTTCCAAACTACAGCTTTACAATCCAAATGTGCATGCAACTGTGCAGTATGTCACAGAGCCTGCAGTCAGTTTGGTACACATAGGTACTGTGATGAAGAAGCCCCAATTTCCACTGTTAAAATACAAAACACGCAGCATGTCAGTTCAAAAGCTGACAGGAGAACAGACCAGGTGGATAGCTGTTGTCAGTGGCAACGACAACAAAGGCAGCCACGAGGTCTGGAGAAACGTGTAGTAAGGAGAAACGCCCTAATTCCCAATAGCACACACCTGGTAAGGGGAAGTATGCACAGCCCTTATAAGGATAGTGCAGGGAACACAAGGGGGAAGCATTACAAGGACGACACCTCCAAAGAGTTGCCAGGAGGAGAGGAATTGTCAGAGAGCTCAGATTTGGAACAAACCCTGAGAGGGAGAAACCTGGGACAAGGTGAGCACTGTAGGAAGAGAAGACAGCCTGTCTTACCTACAGCAGCTGCCAGAGAGGAACCAGGAAGAGTCTCTCACTTCAGTATAGGAAGTGACTCAGAGTCTGAACCAGGAAGCGTTCAACCTCAGAGATACCCAGAATCCACTAGGAGGAAGCAGCTTGCTAGAGCCGAGGCCAGCTGGGCAGCTCCTGCTGATTGCAGAGACACGGCAGCATGGAACCTACGTCCTAACCAGAGGAACTGCAAGCCAGTAGCTAAAAAGTATGTAACAAGAAGCTGGGACTTGGGGAATGAATGTGAGCCATTGAAAGTTAAAAGGAATAAAAGTGTTTGTAGAGTGAATGCAGAGCAACCTTACACAGGAAGCCAGAGGTGGGGGCAGGGCAGCTACTCCCAACCTAACTACCTGAATAGAGAGCATTCACAGCCGTCAGAAAAGCTTAGAGACTGGCCAGAAGACGTGTATATGTCAGAAGAGGAGCTGGCAGTAAGCTTTAAACCCCAAAAGAAGCCTTACAAGCTAAAGTCTGTTAGCAAGAGGGGACAGAGAGTTCCTCTATCCCAAACAGAAGATAGCAACAGAGAAACTTACCGTGAGGGCTTGCCAAGGGGAAATGTCCAAGCATATTTCAACCAAGAGGGTTTGGAACGTGAGGAGGAACCCATGTTAGTGGACTCTCTCAGTGAATCCTCATCTGTATCTGACCTAATGGACTGTACATTAATCTCATCTGAAAGAATATCTCTGCGCTAGACAGAGCAAAAGCCTGTGTGCTACAGTTTAAGTTCCTACCTTGAAGCAAGAAGTTATTGCTGTATGTCCTTTGTGTTTTTGCCAAAAAGATTGGAATACTTTTGTTTCTGCTTGTGTTCTGTTCACTTGTTTATTAATCCACCCCGGGAGGGGAATAAATCCACATTTTGCTTTACCATTCGAGTCTGCACAACTATTTCTTCACCATCAGCAGCAAACTGCCTCCTGGTGGTGACATAAAGTGGCGTAGTTCTTCGGATTTTTCAAGTGGATGAAAAACACAGCACCGAAGACACACATAGGATTTACCTTGCTGAAGGAGGAAAAGTTTGCCGCCGGAGAAAAAAAGAAAGAAAAAGCCGGAGCAGATTTTTTTCAAAAATTCCTGACCTGGAGTGCAGCAAGCCTACAGCTTTCTCAACGCACGATCCTTCACCGTGCTGAGGTAAAGGTAGGAGGGCACGGGTGATTTGGATCTGAGAAAGGGGGAGCTGTGGTGTTAGGAGCAGCAAGAGGAATAGCAGAAAAAAAAAAAAATTACCTATAGTGGAAACACTTTGTTTGGTGCCGCACTTGGTGGGCTTGTCTTTTGTTTCTTCACAGGTGCGTAAAGATGGATCCCCAGCAAATGAAAGACTGGATGGAGGTCCAGTGGAAAGCACAAGGAGAACTGGCCCGGCAAAGCCAAGAGAGAATGATCCATGCAATGACTGAGCAACAGCAGCCGCTACTAGAGTTGCTGGAGACTCTGATAAAGAAGACTGCTACCGCAGCCGAGGTTGAGTCTGCAGGACCGAGGGCGGTAGGACTACATGAATACAATGCTCTGTCATTGGGACAATTAAAGTCATACGATAGTTTTGATGACTTTGCTGACGCGTTCGAGCGAATAGCAGCAGCGGCTAAATGGCCGACTGATCAGTGGGCAGTAAGATTCGCCATGACTTTGTCTGGTGAGGCGCTCGCCGCATACAAAACAATGCCCGTTGATCTGTCTTCCAGTTACCCCGACGTGAAGATAGCTATTAGAGATAGGCTGGGTTTAACGCCCATGCACTACAGAAGGCTCTTTAGAGAGGCCAAACTCCTGGATAAGGAAACGCCTAAAGCCTTGTTACAACGACTAAAAGGTCTAGCGACCAAATGGCTCGTTCCAGAAAGGGCGACGGTCGAGGCTTTATTTGATACCGTCCTCCTGGAACAGTATTTGGAAGCCATTCCACAAGAAATAAAGGCATTTATATTGCTACAAAAATGCAATTCTACGAATGACGCAGCCATCCTTACGGAGAACTATTTTGAGGCTGAATTAGCCAGTACCTCCGGAGGCGGTATTTTAAAAATGGCTGGCATTGATAGAATGCATGGTGTGAGAAAGTCTTTTAAAAGCAATGCATATGGTGATACTGCATGTAATGTTAAGATGTCTGGTAACACTAGGGTGAAAATGATTCAAAGGAAATGTTTTAACTGTGGTCAGCCTGGACATGGGTACAAAAAGTGTACTGAACGTAGTGCTCTAGTAGTGGGAGGACAGAACCCCCTAGAGAAGGGCATTCAGGTCGAAGTCCAGATAGAAGGGGTAAAAGCTTTGGCGCTCCTGGATTCCGGAGCTGACCAAAGCATGGCAGACCAGAGGTATGGCAGACCATCATGGCCCATAAACCTTCTGCAGAAGGACAAATTGACGGAAGAGTGAGTGTGAGATGCGTGCATGGCACCTCGTCCCATTATCCCTTATATAGCGTGTGTGTGGAAGGAGCAGGTATTCGGGAAAAAGTACAAGTAGCCATAGTCCCACATCTCCCGTATTAGGTAGTATTAGGGCGTGATTGGCCCCCATTTTCCAGACAAATGAAGGAAGGCCTTATTGAAGAACCTGAGATACCGAGGACAGAGGCCATAGCTCAAAAGGTCCCAAAACCTTTATTTGAGAAGGTAAAAAGGCCCAAGGGTCCTACAAAACTCCAGGTAGTGGAGGGAGCCTCTTTGAAAAAAAGGTTCATTTTGAGGTTCGCCAAACTATCTCCCTTGGCTCAGAGTCCAAAGAGGGCCTCTGAAGCTGCAGCAGGTTACGACCTGTGTAGCGTAGAGGATGTGGTGGTCCCGAGGGAGGGAAAAGCCCTTATTAATACAGGCTTGCAGATCCAGATACCCGAAGGCTGCTACGGCAGAATAGCCCCGCGATCTGGATTAGCTGCAAAACATTTTCTAGATGTTGGAGCGGGGGTAGTGGACCCCGATTACCGGGGCGAAATAAAAGTCCTGCTGTTCAATTTCAGTAAAGAGAGCTATGCAGTAAAGAAAGGGGACAGAATCGCCCAATTTATATGTGAGCGAGTAGGTTTCCCCTTAGTGGAAGAAGTCTCTGCTTTAACAAGTACAGCACGAGGTACAGGCGGATTTGGCTCCACGGGGGTGGGGGAAGTAAAAAGTCTAACGGCCATGACAGACAGGAAAAAGGAGGAAGACTTAGGCCCCCAACCTGCCGATTGGAGGGAACACCCAGAGCCACGCATAGGCGCGGACTTATCAGTACCCCAGCAGAAGGAATTGATACAGGTGCTGGATAGGTTCAAAGATGTTCTCACGACGACACCGGGGGAAACCCGTATCGTCGCGCATGAGATCATTACCACACCAGGGAAAATAGTCAGACAGCGCCCCTACAGGTTACCTGAGGTGAAAAAAATGGAAGTAATAGCCCAGGTAAAAGAAATGGCAAAAATGGGCATCATTGAGGAGTCCAAAAGCCCATGGTCAAGTCCAATCGTGCTGGTCCCAAAACCAGACGGGACACTGCGATTTTGTATCGATTTTAGACAGGTAAACAACATATCGCAGTTTGATGCCTATCCGATGCCACGGATAGACGATTTACTGGACAAGTTAGGCCAAGCCAGGTTTCTGACTACCCTCGACTTAACGAAGGGATACTGGCAGATCCCGCTAACCAGGGACTCCAAGGCAAAGACCGCCTTTAGCACACCGGTGGACCTCTATCAATTTAGGCGTATGCCATTTGGCCTTCAGGGTGCAGCGGCCACATGCCAGAGACTCATCGACCAGGTCTTGAGGCCTCACCACTCGTACGCCCTTGCGTATATGGATGACGTTGTTATCCACAGCAAAACTTGGGCCGAGCATTTGGTTAGGGTGGAGGCAGTGTTACAAGCCATTAGAAGAGCCGGCTTAACGTTAAATCCGGCGAAGTGCCTATTTGCCACTAGGGAGGCAAAGTATTTAGGGCACATAGTGGGGAATGGGTTGGTTAAGCCATTCACAGGAAAAATCGACAGTGTTCGAGATTTTCCTAGGCCCCTGGACAAGAAACACATCCGCAGCTTTTTAGGCCTTGTGGGTTATTACAGGCGATTTATCCCTAGATTTGCGGAGCTTAGTATGGTGTTTACAGAGATGCTCAAAAAGAACGCACCAAACGTTGTACGGTGGACTCCAGAGGCTGAGGAGGCTTTTGTTTCTCTAAAGGGAAAACTATGTAAGGCCCCAGTTCTCAGAGGGGTTAATTTTCGGCTGCCGTTTATCGTGCAGACCGATGCCTCTGAGACAGGTTAGGTGCTGTTAGGTCACAGACTTTTGAGGGGATTGAGCATCCCGTTCTGTATCTCAGCCGGAAACTCTCTGATGCTGAGAGGAGATATTCAACGGTGGAACGCGAATGCCTCGCGATCAAGTGGGCTGTGGAGGCATTGCGCTTCTACCTGTCAGGGCGCAAGTTTGTCCTAGTCACGGATCATGCGCCACTGAAGTGGCTCAACCACATGAGAAACGATAATGCCCGTTTAACGAGATGGTACCTAGCCTTACAGGCCTTTGATTTTGATGTCCAACACAGGGCGGGCAAGTTGCACGGCAACGCAGATGCGTTATCTCGGCTTACGTGCTGTCAGACGGAAACGTCAGCAACACGTAAGGTTTTAAGGTGGGGGATATGTGATGAAGAAGCCCCAATTTCCACTGTTAAAATACAAAACACGCAGCATGTCAGTTCAAAAGCTGACAGGAGAACAGACCAGGTGGATAGCTGTTGTCAGTGGCAATGACAACAAAGGCAGCCACGAGGTCTGGAGAAACGTGTAGTAAGGAGAAACGCCCTAATTCCCAATAGCACACACCTGGTAAGGGGAAGTATGCACAGCCCTTATAAGGATAGTGCAGGGAACACAAGGGGGAAGCATTACAAGGACGACACCTCCAAAGAGTTGCCAGGAGGAGAGGAATTGTCAGAGAGCTCAGATTTGGAACAAACCCTGAGAGGGAGAAACCTGGGACAAGGTGAGCACTGTAGGAAGAGAAGACAGCCTGTCTTACCTACAGCAGCTGCCAGAGAGGAACCAGGAAGAGTCTCTCACTTCAGTATAGGAAGTGACTCAGAGTCTGAACCAGGAAGCGTTCAACCTCAGAGATACCCAGAATCCACTAGGAGGAAGCAGCTTGCTAGAGCCGAGGCCAGCTGGGCAGCTCCTGCTGATTGCAGAGACACGGCAGCATGGAACCTACGTCCTAACCAGAGGAACTGCAAGCCAGTAGCTAAAAAGTATGTAACAAGAAGCTGGGACTTGGGGAATGAATGTGAGCCATTGAAAGTTAAAAGGAATAAAAGTGTTTGTAGAGTGAATGCAGAGCAACCTTACACAGGAAGCCAGAGGTGGGGGCAGGGCAGCTACTCCCAACCTAACTACCTGAATAGAGAGCATTCACAGCCGTCAGAAAAGCTTAGAGACTGGCCAGAAGACGTGTATATGTCAGAAGAGGAGCTGGCAGTAAGCTTTAAACCCCAAAAGAAGCCTTACAAGCTAAAGTCTGTTAGCAAGAGGGGACAGAGAGTTCCTCTATCCCAAACAGAAGATAGCAACAGAGAAACTTACCGTGAGGGCTTGCCAAGGGGAAATGTCCAAGCATATTTCAACCAAGAGGGTTTGGAACGTGAGGAGGAACCCATGTTAGTGGACTCTCTCAGTGAATCCTCATCTGTATCTGACCTAATGGACTGTACATTAATCTCATCTGAAAGAATATCTCTGCGCTAGACAGAGCAAAAGCCTGTGTGCTACAGTTTAAGTTCCTACCTTGAAGCAAGAAGTTATTGCTGTATGTCCTTTGTGTTTTTGCCAAAAAGATTGGAATACTTTTGTTTCTGCTTGTGTTCTGTTCACTTGTTTATTAATCCACCCCGGGAGGGGAATAAATCCACATTTTGCTTTACCATTCGAGTCTGCACAACTATTTCTTCACCATCAGCAGCAAACTGCCCCCTGGTGGTGACAGTACACACCAAGCCAGGCTCTCATGAACCCTGACAATGAACACCCAAATATGCATCTAAAAAATAGTACAACTACTCTGTGGTTCAAAAAGAAAGGCCACTGTGTGAATGAGTCAGGGGATGCAGGATCAATGGCAAAATGTGGATTATGAGTGATAGACACAAATACCCTTTATTTATTTATTAAACATTTCTATACTGTGTTTTCCAAAAGATCAAGCACAGTTTACAATTATTTATTTATTTAAGTCTTTTTTGTACCGCACTATTTAGAATCAGTGCGGTTTACAATTAACATTAAATTGTACAATGCAGAATGAACATACATTGAAACTTACAAGGAACAGGAGATAAAACTTGGATTTCAACAGGTATAACTATATTAAAGTTTTTACAGAGGTGATTATATACAAGTTGTGTAATTGTATCGATGGATACAATTTGAATAGTACAAATAACAAGTACATGCTCAGTTACATAGAATGATGTAGGACTATATACAGTAGCGAAGAAAAATTAAACTATATACATAAGCATGGCTGACATAGCTCAATGGTGAAGAAATCTTAATAAGAACTATATACAACTCTGGATGGGATGTAGAGTGGTGTTTCTCTTGGTGGGTTTTGGGAGGAAGGGGGTGTTGTATCAGGAGCATTGTATTATACTTGTATGCCAAAATGGAGGGTAAATAGGTGAGTTTTTAGTTTTTTTGCAGAACGTTTGGAGGTCATTTAATTCTCTAAGGTTGTCTGGTAGAGTGTTCCAGAGGTTAGGGGCAATATGTGAGAATGCTTTGTTATTTAACTTTCTGGATTTCCTGAAGTCCATCGGTATAACAAGTTTGTTTTTGTTCCGGTTTGTGTTGATTACGATTGAGGGTTTCCTTTGAGATGAGTATGGATAGATACGAAGGGGCAATGTTGTTGATTAACCAGGCAAGGTGAGGAACTAGGATGAGAGGCACAGGTGTCAAGATGGTTGGAGTAAAGACAGGATGTGCTTTCCTCCTCAATGATCATAGCAGAGGGTAATAGGGTTACTGAGGTGAGGGATGAGGTGACTTTATTACAGCAGCTGTGAAACAAGAGCAGTAGGTGCAACCTCCCATATTATGGCAACCAGGGATCCCCACATGCAGAGTTGAAGAGGAGAAAATGCACAGTGGAAGGCATGATGACAGATCACAAATATAGCATGCACGGTGGGATGGCTGTGGCAAGTGCATGTATTGTGAAGTGAGTTGTAATAATGCATGCACATTGTGCAGGCACATCCAATCTATGGGCATAAGGGCTGTGTAACAATGGTATGCTGACCAACTTTTCCAAGAGGATCCAGACTATATGGGGGGGAGGTGCCTTGTAGGTTGTGAGGTGCAGCAATGCAGTGTGCATGCATTCTATGGTCTAGCATTATATTTGCATGTACAATGTGCTTCTGGTCTTCCCATCACCAAATGTACAGACAGTGCACGGCCCTTGTGCATGTGGCCATCTGTGGGGGTACCCACTGCACTTGCAGTGTGAATGAGTTCATGTGCTTCTCCTGCCATGTCAACATGGTCTAGTGCCAGTGAAAAAACATGATGGATGTACATAGACACCATTCTATGTGTGTTGCTCACTGCCACAGGCAGAATAGGGGCACACAGCATCTGGGGATGTGGCAGATGTAGGTTACTGTGATGCAGCATGCACCCACAGCACAACTGAAGCTCATAAGAACATAAGATGTGCCATACTGGGTCAGACCAAGGTCCATCAAGCCCAGTATCCTGTTTCCAACAGTGGCCAATCTAGGTCATATGTACCTAGCAGTCTCCCCAAAAGACACACTTTCCTCAGTGCTTGGGTCAAGTAGTGATATCTTGGGTCCCTTTTAACTGCTGTAAACTGGTGATCTCCAGGAACAGCAGGAATTTAGTCTTCACATATGGGTATCGTCGGTACCGATGAAGCCAGCGTGGGAACGCTCCCCAGCGTCCAATAGGAAGCTTTTGGGAGCATCCCACAGCACCTGTGTGCTGCCTTCCTGCCTTTCCCAACTGTCCCTCTCCAGTTGAGTTTAAATCTGAGACAAAAGAGAGAGGGAAAGAGAGAGATAGAGAGATACAACTCCTAGGGGAGGTGGGTGGGTTGTGAAGACTAAATTCCTGCTGTTCCCGGAGATCACCTGTTACAGGTGAATAACTATGCTATCTCTAGGAACAAGCAGGAATATAGTCATCACAAATGGGGACTCCCTAGCTGCAGATGCCAGGGAGAAGACCCCAGAAGTTGTGTGCCCTTGTGAAAGGGCTCCCACTTCCCCCCATGGATCTCTGGCATCCTACCAGGGATGGTGGGTAGGAGTTGATTAAGTATGGAACAGGTGTTGAAGAACAGCCTGACCAAACAAGGCATCCCGGTGGGAGTCCTTGTCTAAGCAGTAATGGGCTGTGAAGGTATGAACCAAAGCCCAAGTAGCTGCTCGGCAGATGTCGTTGATAGACACGGAATGAAATGAGCCATAGAGGCTGCCTTGGCTCTCATATTGTGAGCTGTGACATGGCCTTCCAGAGGAAGGTTTTTACTCTCATAGGCAAAAGATATACACTGTGCAATCCAGTTGGACAATGTTCTTTTGGAGACTGGAAGTCCCAAATGACTAGGATCGAAAGCAACAAAAAGTTGGGAGGACGTTCTATGTTCTGTGTCCTTTGCAAGTAAAAAGCCAGAGCCCTTTTACAATCCAAAATATGAAGATTCCTTTCTGCATTTAACGCTTGAGGCCTTGGGAAAAATACAGGAAGGTAAACCGCTTGGTTTAAATGGAAAGCTGACACCACCTTTGGCATAAAGTATGGATGAGTCCTAAGGACTACCTTATCATGATGGAACCTTGTATAAGGAGGACAAAAAGCAGAACACCATCAGAAACAGCCACACTTTTAAACCACACATCAAAAACATGTGGGAAGATGTAGGCAGAACAAAATCATTGCAAAATACACACAAGCCATGAAAATGCTGGAAATCAATGAGCACAAATGCTCGAAGCTTAGCCAACAAAATTCCAGACCTGGAAGCCCTAATTGTGGAAACGAATTTGGACATTGTGGCCATTACAGAAACATGGTTTAATGAATCACACGATTGGGATATAGCCATAGCTGGCTATAATCTATTCAGAAGAGACAGAGAAAATGGAAAAGGAGGAGGAGTAGCCTTGTATGTCAAAAGCAATATTAAAGCTACTGAAATGCAGGGGACATGGGGAAAAGAAGAAGCGCTCTGGATTGCGTTGGAAAGAGGAGATGACACTGTCATCCATACTGCTGTAATCTACAGACCTCCGACTCAAATTGAAGAGAGAGATAACAAATTGATTAAAGATATTGCCAAGATAGCAACAAAGGGGGAAGCGATCATATTGGGTGACTTTAATCTACCTGATGTGGATTGGATTACTCCTTCTGCACATCTGGAAAGAAGCAAAAAAATTGTGGATGCTCTCCAAGATGGATTATTTAGACAAATGGTGATGGAACCAACCAGGGAAAGCTCAACGCTGGATGTAGTGCTCACCAACGGTGATAGTGTGTCGAATGTCTGCGTGAGTGCCCCTGTGAGCAACAGCGACCATCACACGGTGTGGTTTGAGATAAAAGCCATGGTACAGGCCACTGTTTCCTCTAAGCTGTGCGCGTGTGCGCGCGCACACACCTCGCCGAGCGAGCGCACATACTTTACAAAAGAGTGCACAAAAATTTCAGTCCTGATTCTGATAGAAAACAACACAGACGTCTTAAAATTTAAAAGTTGTTGTGTATTTACGGTTTTCACAAGTTCTACAATATTTTCTAGTGCAATCAATGTGGTGTACATACTGTATTCTGACGTGTAGTCAAATTTTAAAGTATATAACTCCGAGTGTCGTTATGTGGCGCACAAATTTTAACCTTCCTTCAAAAGCTGCACAGCTGATATTTTATGCGCACACAGCCTACAGAAAATTAGAGGGAACATTGGTACAGGCCAATCATAGCAAGTTCAAAGTCCTAAACTTCAAATACACTGACTTCAATAAAATGGCAGAGTACTTAAAGGAGGAGATGACGGGGTGGAAGGAGATAAAGGAAGTGGAATTGCAATGGGCTAAACTAAAGAAAGCAATAAAAGGCGCAACGGATAAATATGTAAGAAAAGTAAATAAAAGCAAGAGGAGAAGGAAACCTATTTGGTTTTCCAAAGAGGTGGCTGCTCAAATAAAGGCAAAAACAACTTTCGCAAAATTCAAAAGCTTGCAAAGAGAAGAAAACAGAAATGAATACAGGATCCAACTCAAAGAGTCTAAAAGAGTAATAAGGATAGCAAAATCAAAGGCAGAGGAAAGGATGGCTAAAGATGTTAAGGGTGGCAACAAAACTTTCTTCAGGTATATTCGGGAAAGGAAGAAGATCAGAGTTGGAATTGCAGGACTCAAAAGTGCTGGGAAAGGACTTGTGGAAAATGACACTGAAAAAGCAAAATTGCTAAACAAATACTTCTGCTCTGTTTTTACTAAAGAAGATCCTGGAGATGGACCAGCTGTGACTCCCAAATATAAAAATGGGAATGAAGTAGATACCACACCATTCACAGAAGACGAGGTGTTAGAACAACTTGCTAAACTGAAAGTGGACAAAGCCATGGGACCGGATGGGATACATCCCAGGATACTGAAAGAGCTCAGAGAGGTTCTTGCAGGACCATTAAAGGATGTCTTCAACAGATCCTTGGAAACAGGAGAGGTTCCTCAGGACTGGAGAATGGCTGATGTCATACCTCTACACAAAAGTGGTGACAGGGAAGAAGTGTCAAACTACAGGCCCGTGAGCCTTACCTCGGTGGCGGGAAAAGTAATGGAGGCACTCCTGAAAGAGCGAATAGTGAGCTTTCTCAGAACCAACAGGATGCAAGATCCGAGGCAATATGGTTTTACCGAAGGACGGTCTAGCCAAACAAATCTGATTGAGTTCTTTGACTGGGTGACCAAGGAACTAGATCAGGGGCATGCGATGGATGTCATCTACCTGGATTTCAGCAAAGCCTTTGATACTGTTCCTCATAGGAGGCTTGTCAACAAACTCAGTAGCTTGGGGATGGGTCCCAAGATGGTAAACTGGATTAGAAATTGGTTGACTGACAGACGACAGAAGGTGATTGTACATGGAGCTCACTTGGATGAGAGGAAGGTGATTAGCGGGGTGCCCCAGGGTTAGGTCCTGGGCCCGGCACTGTTCAATGTATTTGTGAGTGATCTTGCGGAAGGAGTGAATGGAAAAGTCTGTTTTTTTGCAGAGGACACAAAAATTTGCAACAGAGTGGACTCTCCCGAGGGAGTGGTTAACATGAGGAAAGATCTACAAAAGCTGGAAGACTGGTCTAATGCTTGGCAACTATGATTTAATGGGAAAAAGTGCAGTGTCATGCACTTGGGTAGCAGAAATCCAAGGGAAATGTACGCGATAGGGGGCGAGAAGTTGGTATGCATGGTTCAGGAGAAAGACCTTGGTGTGATTATCTCTGATGATCTCAAGGTGGCAAAACAGTGCGACAAGGCGGTGTCAAAAGCCAGGAGAATGTTGGGCTGCATACAAAGAGGAATTACCAGCAGAAAGGAAGAGGTACTTATGCAACTGTATAAGTCACTGGTGAGGCCTCTCTTGGAATACTGTGTTCAGTTTTGGAGACCGTATCTTGCAAAAGATGTAAAAAGACTGGAAACTGTTCAGAGGAAAGCGACCAAAATGATTTGGAGCCTGCATCAGAAGCCTTATGAGAAGAGACTTGAAGACCTAAATATGTACACTTTGGTGGAGAGGAGGGACAGGGGAGATATGATTCAGACCTTTAAATACTTAAAGAGAAATGATGAACAAACAAACCTCTTCCAAAGATGGGGAAGCTGTAAAACTAGAGGGCATAACATGAAGCTGCAAGGTGGTAAATTGAAAGGCAATGTCAGGAAATATTTTTTCACTGAAAGGGTGGTGGATGCTTGGAATGCCCTTCCGATGGAAGTGGTGGGGGCAAACACGGTGATGGAATTCAAAAAGGCATGGGACAAACACAATGGATCCCTTTACAGCAATAGGATAAAAACAAGATAAATGGTACCATCTAACTTCTGAACCATATAACGTCTCAACAAATAGGGGTGTCCTACATGGAGTGGTGGGTTTACCCCTAAACAAAGACATGGGGAGGGGTGGCCTGCACGGAGCGACAGGTGCACCTACTCTTGCCATCTTGCTGGGCAGACTGGATGAAACATGCTGGTCTTTATCTGCCGTCATTTACTATGTTACTATGTTACTATGAGGATCAGCCACCAACGCTTGCAATTCACTGATGCGACGTGCTGATGTGATTACAATAAGAAAGATGACCTTCCAGGAAAGGAATTTCAAAGAGGTAGTAGCTAATGGTTCAAAAGGCGGCTTCATAAGCTGCCCAAGAACCAGATTTAAGTCCCATGCTACCATTGGTGGCTTAATGGGAGGCTTATTTAAAAGAAGATCTCTATAAATCTCGCTATGAGAGGATGAGAGGAAATAGGTTGTCCATTTAGAGGCTTGAAAGAAGCTGCAATAGCACTCAAATGAACTCTCACTGAATTGGTCTTAAGCCCTGCATTAGACAAATGAAGGAGATACTCCAGTAATGATTCCAGAGGTATCACAAGAGGGTCAAGACCCTTCTGCGAGCGCCATATGGTAAACCTTTTCCACTTGAAAGCATAAGAGCGTCTTGTGGAAGGCTTCCTGGAAGCATAAAGGATATCCTTTACTTGCTGAGAAAGATTAAGACCATGACGTTCTAGGCTTTCAGCAACCAGGCCCTGAGATGCAGAGACTGGGGATTGGGATGCCACAGCATCCCATCCTCCTGAGAAAGGAGATTTGGAGCAGATCCTAACTCCAGAGGCGGAGCTTGAGAGAGATGCAGGAGCAGAGGGTACCACATTTGCCATGGCCAATGTGGAGTTATGAGAATCATATGACCTCTGTCTCTCTGCAGCTTAAACAGGGTTTGGGGAATTAGGGGAATGGGTGGAAAGGCATACAGGAAGTCCTGGCCCCAATGGAGGAGGAAAGCATCCCTGGCCTGAGAACCCTGAGCTGGAATTCTGGAACAGAACCGGGGAGGTTTGGCATTCAGCAGACTTGCAAAGAGATTTATGTCCGGGTTTCCCCAATTTTGGAAAATTTTGGCCACCTGGTGTGCATGGAGAGACCATTCGTGTGGAAGCAGAACTCGACTGAGTCTGTCTGTCCAAGAGTTTTGAATGCCTGGAAGATACACCGCAAGGAGATGAATCTGATGCTCTCTGGCGAGGGCCCATAATCGCAAAACTTCGTTGCAGAGTGACAGAGAGCCTGTTCCGCCCTGCTTGTTCACATAGAACATGGCTACTTGATTGTCCATTTGAACTAGGACTGTCTTGTAGCTGAGCTGGGTGTGGAATACTTGAAGAGCAAGGAAGATTGCTCTGAGTTCCAGGAGATTGATATGTAGATAGGTCTCCTGTGGAGTCCAGGTACCCTGGGTAGAAAGGCCTTGCAGGTGGGCTCCCCAACCCGCCTGTGAGACATCTGTTGTTAGAGTGGCTTGAGGTGGGGGTTGCTGAAAAGGGGACCACACCAAAAGGTTTTGGGGTGATTGCCACCATTGGAGGGACAAAATAAGGCGATCTGAGTTTGCTATTTTGTCTGACAGTCAGCCTGACACCTGAGTCCACTGAGTGGATAAAGTCCACTGGGCTGCCCTCATATGGAGGCGAGCATAAAGAACCACATGCACGGTGGATGCCATGTGGCCTAGCAACTGTAGCATTTCCCGAGCAGTGAGGTGAGGTTTTAGCACTGCTTGGGAGGCTAACTGCACAATGCAAAGGCAGCGGGCCTGTGGAAGGTAGTCCCTTGTCTGTCTGGTATCCATGAGAGCTCCTATAAACTCCAGGGACTGAGTGGGAGCAAGAATGGATTTTGGGAAGTTTATGACAAATCCCAAATACTGAAGAATGTGCATTGTATGAGAGAGAGCAACCCTGGCCTCTGGCTCTGAAGGGGCTCGAATGAGCCAGTTGTCTAAGTAAGGGAAGATGAATATTCCTAGGGTGTGAAGAAATGCTGCCACCACAGCCATGCATTTTGTGAACACCCTTGGTGCCGAGGCCAGGCCAAAAGAAAGAACCCTGTATTGGTAGTGCTTCCCTTGAAAAAGAAAGTGAAGGAACTTTCGATGAGTTGGATGGATGAGAACATGAGTGTATGAGAACAAAGCCAATCCTGACTCTGAAGGTATGGCAGCAGAGTTCCTAGAGAAATCATTTTGAACTTCTCTTTGAACAGGAACTTGTTCAATTCTCTGAGGTCTAAAATGGGTCTGTGTCCTCCTGTTTTCTTTGGAATAAGGAAATAGGGGGAGTAGAACCCTGTACCCTATTGGGGAATGGGTACCTCTTCTATTGCCCCTTGGGCAAGAAGCATAGTGACCTCTTGACCTAACTGGTCGTTGAGAGAGGTCTGAGAATTGAACTGTCTTACCATTGTAGGAGGGGGCATGCTGAGGAAATGAAGCTTGTAACCCTCTCTTACAATAGACAGGGTCCAATTTTCTGCTGTTATCTGCCCCCATCTGGGGGCAAAATGACATAACCTTCCTTGAATGGTGGAAGGCTCTGGGCTGTTCAGGGCCAGGAAGGCAAAGTTCTCTAGATAGGAGTCAAAGCCCCTGTGGAGCCGGTTGAGGCTTAGCAGCTTTTGTTTTCCTTTGCCTAGGTTGTTATTGCTGTCCCTTTTGGGCAGACTGACCTAAACGATGCCCCTGCTGGGTATAGGATGGATAAAACTTTTTCTTCTTACTGAAGAATGGTTTCTTGTAGGATTTTTCCCTTGCAGGATCAGCTGTAGATTTAGACAATCTATCCAAAGTGATATTGTCAGCATCTATCTCATTAGCTTTTTCCTGCCAATTCTTGCCAAAGAGATTCTCTCCTGTGCAGGGAATATTCCCTAGCTTATCCTGTACCCAAAGTTCCAAGTCAGGAACCTTAAAAATATTAGTGCTTGTGAACAGGCCTACGAATGAATACATGTGCAATCTACTTGCAATTAGAAGTTCTAATGTGGGCTAAAACTTTTTTTTAACATGAATGCATTAAACAAGCCTAAATAATGAAAAGGGGGGAAGGGGGAGCCAGGCAATCCTACGTGCACCTATGGCAATAGCAGAGGTTCTGCTTATGCACTCAAAACAGTCAAAGGCTGCACAATTCACAAACTTGGAAACATCCTGAGCATGTTTGACAAGGGTGAGGTAATCCTGCCTCTTATTATCAGGAAGGAGAGGGCTCATAAGCAATAAATCTCCTGTGACTTCCTTAAAGAACATTCCCATAATATATAGGAAATGATCCTAAAAGAAAGCATGGAAGCCTGGAAGGTTCGACATCCAAAGGCATTAAGAGTCCTACACTCACATCCTGGAGGATTAGATGCATGCCTTTTTG
The DNA here is from genome assembly GCA_033557465.1 of Ichthyophis bannanicus. NCBI lineage: Eukaryota > Metazoa > Chordata > Amphibia > Gymnophiona > Ichthyophiidae > Ichthyophis > Ichthyophis bannanicus. Next base: position 951,328,078 of record CM066034.1, read on the forward strand.
CACTCTTGATCCTTCTCACAGCTGATTCCACCACCATGGAATGGTGTGGTAGCTGAATCTTCTGAAATCCAGGACAAGGAGGAACTCGATACATGATGTTGAGTCTTTGAGAGTGAGAAGATGTGGTTAGAGGTGTTTCCCACATCCTGAACATGAGATCATGCAAGATCTCATGAATAGGTAAGTTAGCTGCCTCCTTGGGAGCTTTAGGGTATTGTAGGGTTTCTAATTCCTTTGCCCTAGGCTCTTTTTCAGGAGCCACTGGGATGGAAAGACCTCGAGCCACATCTCGGATAAAATCCTGAAAGGACATATCCTCTGGTGGAGACATCCTACGCTGAGGAGAAAAAGAATCCTCAGGAAGAAGTACTCTGGTATCGGCAGAGCTTTTGGAGTCTTCAGACTCATCCGAGGATTCAAAGTATCTCCAATCCGGGTGATCGTGCAAGGCACGATACCGGTACCGATCGAAGTTGGCATTGGAGGGGTCCGGTACCAACTTGTCGATACTGGATGGATAAGCATGACTCGGTCCTGGTAGAAGACCTGCCGATGTTGATGCAGTCGGTACCGGTACTGGAGTCGGTGCCGGTACCGGTTGAATTGTCTGAAGCAATTTTAGGGGCATCGAGGCCGTGAGAAGAGCCGCCAGACTGCGTTCAATAGCCAAGAATCTCTGGTCTATCGACGCTGCCAATGCTTGGGTATTGGTACCGGATGAAGCAGCCGGTACCTCAGAGCATGGCACCAGTAGTTCATTTGAGGTTGAGGCCTCGAGAACATCCTGGAGCCCCGTTAGTGCTTTGGAAACCGAAGCCTCCCGCCGGGGCAATTTTGCCGGTGAAAGTCCCTCAAGGGCAACGCCAGAAGCATCTCAATGCTTAGAAGGAGATCTACCCTTTGAGGACCGGCTAGATTTATGTTTAGTTACCTGAGTTCCATGGGAGGAAGACGAAACCCTGGAAGATGTCAATGCCACAGAGGCTGCATCGGAGGGAAAAAGGGTGCTAAGTTTAGCAGCTCGGTTCTGCCAGCCCCTCTTTGACATCATCCCACAGGCAACACACTCCGAAATAGAGTGGTCAGGACCTAAACATTTGAGGCACCACTCATGGGTGTCGGTGACGGAGATGGTACCGCCACACTTGGAACACTTTTTAAAACCCGAAGCGGGTTTTTCCATTTTAAAGGGAAAAATTGGGCCTAGTGCCCAAAATGGCGCGTGGCACCTGAGGAGAAAATAACTGGAAAAGACTCCAGAAAGAACTTTTTTTTTTTTTTTAAGAAAAAAAGAAAGAAGAACCGGCGGTACCAGTATAGCGTCGAAGGAAGGCAGACGCGAAGACAAAAAAGAAGCATAGACGGGAATTTTTTCTGCCGTGACAGGATGTGCGACCTGTTGGCTCCACGGAAAATGAAGAACTGGAGAGGGACAGTTGGGAAAGGTGGGAAGGCAGCACGCAGGCGCTGTGGGATGCTCCTAAAAGCTTCCTATTGAAGCTGGGGAGCGTTCCCGCGCAGGCTCCGTCGGTACCGATGATACCCATATGTGAAGACTACATTCCTGCTTGTTCCTGGAGATAACATATTTTCTCTTATTAGTCTTAAATAGGTTACCCTGTAGCTTCATTGCATGTCTCCTAGTCTTTTTATATTCTGGTGACGTAAACAATCGATCTACGTTTACCCGTTCCACTCCATTCATTAATTTATAGACCTCTATCATATCTCCCCTCAGCCATCTCTTTTCTAGGTTGAAGAGCCCTAACCTTTTTAGCCTCTCTTCCTAGGAGTATCCTTCCATCCTCTTTACCATTTTGGTGGCTGTTCTTTGTACCTTTTCTAATAATGCTATATCTTTTTTAAGATACGGTGATCAGAATTTCACACAATATTCAAGGTACGGTCGCACCATGGAACGATATAGAGGTATTATAATATCCTTTGTTTTATTTTCCATTCCTTTCCTTATGATACCTAGCATTCTATTTGCTTTCTTGGCCGCCGCTGCACACTGGGCAGAGGGTTTTAACATGTTATCCACGATGATGCCTAAATCTTTTTCCTGGGTGGTGGTTCCCAATGTGGAACCTTGCATCGTGTAACCATAGTTTGGGTTGTTCTTTCCTAGGTGCATAACTTTGCACTTGTCCGCATTAAATTTCATCGGCCATTTGGATGCCTAGTCTTCAAATTTATCAAGATCCTCTTGCAATTTTCCACAATCTATTGCACTCTGCATTGCAGTCCCACAGCACAGGTCCACAGTAAAATGTGATGCAAATTAAGGGTAGAGGATTCTGTGAAATGAATGAAACAGCACCATTACCACAGGAGAGGGAACATATATGGAAAGGACGGGCTAACATGTGACAGCCAGTAGCCGACTGCATGTGTTGCATTGTAATCACATATTAATTAAAGTTTATTATTTATCTCTATTTATTGTTTTACATGTCTATATTTAACTTTCCAGGGCCATGACATTAACTTTTGTGCCTATTAATGAGCTGTTTTGCATGCATTTGCATGTGTCATAGCTCATTATTCTACCATGTGCAGGGCTTGATTTGTTTTGCATTAAAGCTGCATAAATGTGATTTAAAGCCAGTTAAAATAGTAAAAATTAATGTGGCTTTGTAAATACGGCATTTTAAAGTCTATGCACATTATCTTTCATGTAAAATCTTCTTGCACAAAATGAAGGTGTAGAAGTCTTCAGCTACTCTATCCCCAAAGCTAATTTCAAAGGGAACATGCTCATAATCTTTGTCTTTAAGTGCACAGGTAAAATATACCCTGTCAGCAAAGTGGACAGTCTGAAAATAATCCCCTTAAAACTGATGCACCTCTCAACTAATTAAACATCCACTGACACAACAATTAGGCCTGTCTTCTGTCTAAGCAATTAACTCTCCCCCAGAAGAGCCGATGCTCTTGGGCTGGACATAGTGGCAAGCAAACCCCCCCCCCTCATTTTCCTCTTCTGATTCAGCTGTTAAATACTGTACCCTAGTGAACCAGTGACCTTCCTCCTCCTACACTGTGTCAAAGCACCTCCTATTGGAAGACCTTCAAAACCTTAATAGGCTAGTGATGCCAGCAGCACCCCTTCCCAATATACCCAGTGTGGGACAAAAGTGAAGAATAGGTGTCTGGAGCTCACTCGTCCCTACCAAGGACATACTTGAATTTATAAAATAGGGGCATAAGTGGATGAAAATGTATATTAGGAAATAAAAACATAAGAGAACATAAGAACATATAAGAACGTAAGATATGCCATACTGGGTCAGACCAAGGTCTATCAAACCCAGTATCCTGTTTCCAACAGTGGGCAATCTAGGTCACAAGTACCTAGCAGTTTCCCCAAAAGACACAGGTTCCACAATGCTTGTATTGGGTCAAGCAGTGATATCCTGGGTCCCTTTTAATAATGGTTAATGGACCTTTCCTCCAGGAACTTGTCCAAACCTTTTTTAAACCCAGCTACACTAACAGCTTTTACTGCATCCTTCGGTAACAAATTTCAGAGTATGATTACACGTTGAGTGAAAAAATATTTTCTCTTATTAGTCTTAAATAGGTTACCCTGTAGCTTCATTGCATGTCCCATAGTCTTTTTATATTCTGACGTAAACAATCGATCTACGTTTACCCGTTCCACTCCGTTCATTAATTTATAGACCTCTATCATATCTCCCCTCAGCCCTCTCTTTTCCAGGTTGAAGAACCCTAACCTTTTTAGTCTCTCTTCATAGGGGTATGCTTCCATCCCTTTACGTATGACCTAGATTGGCCACTGTTGGAAACAGGATACTGGGCTTGATGGACCTTGGTTTGATCCAGTTTTGCATATCTTATGTTCTTAAGGCTTGGACAAGCTCCTGGTTGAAGGTCCATAATCTATTATTAAAGAGGATCAGGAAAATCCACTGCTTACCCCAAGGCAAGCTTTGTGGAACCTATGTACCTTTTTGAGAACCTGCCAGATACTTGTGACCTAGATTGGCCACTGTTGGAAACAGGATACTGGGCTTAATGGACCTTGGTCTCTCCCAATATGGCATTTCTTACATTCTTATGTTATACCTGTATTTTGCCAAATACACACCTGTGCACTCTGCCTATATTCTTTCCAAGTTCCGCCTATGTGAATGCCCACAGTGAAAGTATGCGCCACCAGGCTAATGTATTTCCTTATAAAGTAGCGACCAGCTAAAACACATGTGTACAGGAATTGGAAATACATGATCTACGCACATAGTTGGCACAGAACCTTTCGCGGCTCCTTATAAAATTGCCCAGGAGGCAGCGATCAGAATGGAGCCAGCTCGCAGTCCACAGACTTGGTTTCTTTGTGTGGGATGTGACTTAATTGAAGTCCTTTCTGTTTTCCATTTTTGCCCATATTGGAGTCATGGAGATATGCACGGTTTAGGCTAGTAGCTCACCAAAGATTTGAGAGGCTACTGGCCCACCAGGGCCTCTTTTGTATCAGGAGGGGGCCATAGGGGGTGGAGAGGATTTTGCGTTTTAGTACTTCCAGTTCCGTTAACAGATGGTGGGCCAAGGATGCCAAGTTCAAATTCTGTCTCTCTTACTATCACTCTCTCTGACCTTGTGTAAGTCTTGGTGTCAGCTACAGGTTAGATTGTGAGCCAGCTTAATCATAGACATAACTCGTGTACCTGAATGTAACTCACCGTTGATCTTGGATTTGGAAAAGGCAAATAGTAAATCTAAAATCCCAGTTTAAATCATGCTTTTCTGCTGCCAGGAATGAGCACAAAGGTTCTGTGGGATTTAGTGACTTGTGGTACCCATGTGGTTGAGTACATTTTCGTAAATAGACCTATATATGTCTTATTTTTCAGTTCGAGCAATACATGCCCCCTGTAAACCCTGCCCTAAATGCGATAAAAAGTATATATGCATACTGTTCGATGGATTAAGGGAAGAACAATATACAGACAGCTACTTCACATGGCCCTTCTACAAGTGAACAAAGAAAACTCATCACTGAACCAAAATAGCTATAGAAAAAAAATATTGTTGAAATATCAGGAAGATTCACAATAGAGATGTGCAAAAGCAAAACAGTTTTTGGTTTGCTTCCAGAAAATTTGCCTCCCCCCCGCCTTTTCATTATTTAGGCTTGTTTTATGCATTCATGTTAAAAAAAAAGTTTTATCCCACATTAGAACTTCTAATTGCAAGTAGATTGCACATGTATTCATTCGTAGGCCTGTTCACAAGCACTAATATTTTTAAGGTGCCTTAATGAGCAGAGCATGTGCTAACGAACGCACATCCCTAATCTGCAGTGATCTTCAGAGTATGGGCTATTCCTGTATGGAGTCCATCTGCTCGAGCCTCTCGGGCCTCATCTGACAAGACACCGAAAGCTTTCAAAGTCCAAATGGACCCATATTCAGCCTGTTCTAGAATTCAGTGTATGCTTTTGGGTGGGAGAGGGAGAGTTGTATGTTCTTTTTCTATTTCTCCCTTAGATAAAATGAAGAAATTTTGTTAGAACATATGCAGATTTACTCAGCCGTTTGCAGGAATCTGCAGTAAATCGGTCAGAAGAAGAGCTTGCATCAGAAGTTGTATTTCTCTAGAAGAAAAAGTTACCAACCTAATTTGAGACACCCTGGAACTTTCTTGTGTATTATTTTTAATTTCTTTAAAAACTCATTTTTTAATATGCTCATCAGTCTCTGCTTCTCCGATAGCTAGAGGTTTTATGGGGGGAGGGAGGAGAGAGAAGGATATAACTGCATGTAATGCCGCTTGGCAAAGTCGGTAAGCAACTTCTAATAGCTAGTTTATTTCCATCTCTTCTGTCGTGCTGTACAGAGTTTTCTTGCTTTTCAAATGCAGGTGACATAGCCTACAGGCCTGGGGCTTGGAATTGCAGCTGAGGAAGTAAGCAGCTGGCTGTACGGGGTATAAGAGAGCTTCCCAAACCAATACAACATGCAAATTATTCCCATTCTGTGGATTTAAAAAAAATATATATCCCTGCCTCTGAGTAAATGAATCCTGTGGATGCTTGCAGAGACACCTGAAAAAAACAGGAAAGGCACTGAAATGTTTTATGATTATTCCCAGAGATGATCTTTATTATGTGAAAACATTTTTCTTGGCATAAACCCAATTGTATGCAGCACATATGCAGAGCCCCCTCCCCCTCCCTGAACACCACCAGGTCTTTGAGTGGCAGGAGCTTTAATACACATTTAGCTAATGTTAATGAACAGGCTTCTGTCTTTGGAACATCCTTCTGTGTTATCTTTAATTTTAATGCAGGACTCCTTTCCCGGGGTAAGGCTGAGTTACTGAATGTTTTTAATTACCACGTAGCCGGAGGGCTTTTTTGTAGAATCAAATCTGTGCTGTAGCTGGTGCTGCTCACAAAACACTGTTTCTAGGTCTCAAATCAAACCATTTAGAATAGATGTTTTTGTCATCGTGTGTGCTGTCATGGACAGTTTAATTTTATTAGCCGCATTTTAGGGGTGTATATTGTCATATACGCATAAAAATTCCTTTATAAAATTACCCTCTATATGTGTACATTCATAGTTTATAAAATAAACATGTACATCACAATGCCACAAAGCTCTGCACAAAGGATGCCTCTGAGTAGAGGAGCAACCTCAAAGATAAAAGATAAAAGTCAGCAGACTCTGTGAAAACCCCCTTACCTCGCCGGCCACATAGAAGCTCACCTCGGAGCTCAGCACGCCATTAGGAGCCACGATCCAGGCCATCAGCACAGCACAAACAGCGAATATCCCTGGGCCCACATCGGGAAGGTGATAAGCTCCACCCCACCCCCCCACCCCCGATTGTGCGTACAAATAATGCGATACTCCGTTTCAGATAAAAGAGCCATCAACCTTCCTGCCATGACTGCGCCTAAGGGTCAAACCAAAGGGCCCTTTGGTGTGGCCCTTAGGGGTGGTCCAGGTGTAACCAACTATTGCGATGTCGACATCCAACATCAAAACTCACACGGAGTCACATCTGCCATTGACTGCCAGCTACTTCCTGCTCAGAATTCAACTATCACCCCAACCATTGTACTCCAAGGTAGGAAGCATGTCACTGCTTGTTAACCCCTCACTACACAAATCAACATCATTCTCCCAAGCCATTGGACACAACGGACACAATGCAAAACACGATCTTTACTCTACTGGCAATTACCTGTCTAATAACCAGTTATTCTATCTGAAGCACTCACACAAGACACCAATCATATCCCCATCATAAAAACACCACAAAACCAAAAACCAAGAGCCGCACCTCAAAATATACAACTTCCTCAAACATGTGAAAACTCAACAACACCCCCAAACAAAACATCACACCTCCTCTGCTTTCACCGTACAGAACCTAAAGGGTATACTAGTAAACACCAGATCAGTAAGAAATAAAATCCCGATCATAACAGATTACACCAATGACCACAGCCCAGACATAATGGGGGACATTCTGAACCACCCAGGACCGTATCCACACTCCAAAACTCCTTGCATGCACAGGAGAGATGTGCAGGTAGCTCTGGATGGGCGCAGGTCGAGGGAGGGACAGGGCGAGTAGTGTGCAGCACCATGTCACTGGACGTATAGGGCCGATTCTGAGGTCGGTCCTATGTGTCTTGGGTCGGCAATTTAAACAGAGGACTTGAGGTAGAATAAGTCTCCCTGGATGTCGGGGGATGCCGAAGCCAGAGCCCGCAATACAGGTGAGAGGGTGCAGGGGGTTCCCCACAGCCCGGCCCTGGCCATGGAAGGTCTGATCGGGGGTCAGGCTAAGGAAAACGAAGGATTTGTGGTTGCCACTGGGGATCACGGCTCCTGCATGGAGCCATGGTGACATGGAAACATGACACCATGGCTCCATGCAGGAGCCAGGCTGGTCTAGTTGGGCAATGGATTGGACATCCAGGGTGCCTGAATCAGAGCACATCCCGGACATCTTAATCCCGGTGCTGCAAATCTGCTCCTGTGGGCAGGTCTAGCCCCCGTGTGAGTAGAATTGGGTGCATCTCTGGGCCATCCAGATATCTGGATGTCTGGACAACCCAGATGTGCACCTTCTGAATGGGCCTCCACAGGTCTAACAGGAACCTGGCTCACCGAGGAAGACAATGTCCTCATCAGTCTTCTCAAAGTAACATGGTATGACCTATTCTGCAGCAATAGAAATGGAAACAGGGGAGGAGGCGTTCTTATCACCACAAAGTGCAAGTTCAACTTCTCCACCACAACTACAATCAGCATAGACAGCCTTGACCTGCTCCTCATCGAAAACAAACTCCTAGCATTATGCCTTGCCTACAGATCACCAAGATCAGATGAAATGGCCGTCTAGCATATTAGAAATAGCTTGCTCTGACTCAGCTCAAAACAAACAACTCATCATACTAGGTGACTTCAGCCTTACCACACTATCTACTAGGCAATCGATAGCCTTCTCAGAAGCCATGGAATATCTCGACTACATTCAAATTATCAACACTCCTAATCACAAGGGAGGAAGTATTCTAGATCTAATCTTTGTTCCTAAACAATTCCTCAACCCCACTACACACACCATGACACAAGTCACTCAAATACCAAGGTTTGACCATCACTTTGATTGCAGGACCGTACCTAGCTCTGTGCAAGTGGTGCGGCCGCACAGGGTGCAAAGGCTTAAGGGGCGTATTTCAACTGCCTGCCACCGCCACTTTTTCTTCTCTCAGCGGCGGCAGGCAACGTCAGACAGCTGAAATGCGCCCATTAAGCCTTCTTGCGGCACACTAAGCAGGTTTCAGAGCAGGGAGGGACAGATCTGCTTAATGTGCCGGTGACTTGCACATCAGGCGTGCCTCTTCTCTCATGCCGCTGTCCAGAAAGTGGCTAGATAGAGGTGCAGGGGGGGGGGGGCACGCACACCCATAGCAAATATGTACATAATTCATCTGATGTTTAATGTAAAAACAGACCTGTTACACTGTTTCTTTACCTGTTTTCTGTAAACCGCACCTGATCTGTGGAAGGTAGCGGTATATAAGCGAATGTTAAATAAATAAATAAATAAATAAAATAATGTGCAAGTCGCACAAGGTGCGATTCATGCTCAGTTCGACCCTGCTTGATTGCATTCCAACTTCCAGGCCACATCACAAATCACCACAACAATGACTATGCAAAATATTGGATGTCGCTTCAAACACTTTAACAAACCATTATTTCTGGATGCAAAGATCTCCAGTACTTGACAGCACCTCTAACAACCTGAATGACCTTATACTTAACTGGAACAGAATTATCACTGAATATTCTACAATACCACACACCAAACAAAATTAAGTGACTGTGAACAATAACTGGTATAACTCCAAGCAAAAATAATTGAAAATGGAACTCAAAAAATTGGAACGCAAGTAGCGGCATTCCCCAAAAGAATCATGATAAACGTACCTATCTACTCAACATCAATACCTATCGGCACAGAGTCAATGAGCACATGAAGGAGTACCGCACTAATCTGATCATGAGCTCCATATATAAGTAAAGAGAGTTATGTGACATTGTAAAATGTTAAATAAGGTGTTAACAACAATAGCAAAATGCACAATGCCCCTAATCTACAAAGCCTGGCAAACTACTTCCGACCAAATGCTGAAGAGTCTCACTCCATAACAGCCTTACCACAAGCATCCCAAATACTCAATACCTCTTTCATGAAGCTCTTACCACCCTCCTTGGAAAACCTAGACACCATCATAAGGACCTTTAACACGGCAACTTCTCCAGTGGACCCATGTCCAGTAAGCTAGTTAAAGATAAACCGTTCTGAGATAGCTCTGTTAGAACATAAGAACATAAGATATGCCATACTGGGTCAGACCAAGGTCCATCAAGCCCAGTATCCTGTTTCCAACAGTGGCCAATCTAGGTCATACGTACCTAGCAGTTTCCCCAAAAGACACAGGTTCTGCAATGCTTGTACTGGGTCAATCATTGATATCCTGGGTCCCTTCTTAATAATGGTTTATGGACCTTTCCTCCAGTAAATTGTCCAAACCTTTTTTAAACCCAGCTACACTATCAGCCTTTACTACATCCTCTGGTAACAAATTCCAGAGTTTGATTACACGTTGAGTGAAGAAATATTTTCTTTTATTAGTTTTAAATAGTTTACCCTGTAGCTTCATTGCATGTCCCCTAGTCTTTCTATATTCTGATAACGTAAACAATCGATCTACGTTTACCCGTTCCACTCCGTTCATTAATTTATAGCCTTTCTTCATAGGAGTATTCTTCCATCCCTTTACCATTTTGGTGGCTCTTCTCTGAACCTTTTCTAATAACGCTATATCCTTTTTAAGATACGGCGACCAGAATTGCACACAATATTCAAGGTGCGGTCTCACCATGGAACGATATAGAGGCATTATAATATCTTTTGTTTATATTCCATTCATTTCCTTATGATACCTAGCATTCTATTTGCTCTCTTGGTTGCCGCTGCACACTGGGGCGAGGGTTTTAACATGCTATCCACAATGACGCCTAAATCTTTTTCCTGGGTGGTGGTTCCTAATGTGGAACCTTGCATCGTGTAACCATAATTTGGGTTGTTCTTCCCAAGGTGCATAACTTTGCACTTGTCCACATTAAATTTCATCTGCCATTTTGATGCCCAGTCTTCCAATTTATCAAGATCCTCTTGCAATTTTCCACAATCCTCTTGGGTTTTAACAACTTTAAATAGTTTTGTGTCATCTGCAAATTTGATAACCTCACTCGTTATTCCACTTTCCAGGTCATTTATGAATATGTCAAAAAGCAGCAGACCCAGCACAGATCCCTGGGGTACACCACTATTCACTTTTCTCCATTGGGAAAATTGGCCATTTAGCCCAACCCTCTGCATTCTATCTTTTAACCAGTTCTTAATCCACAGTAGTACACTGCCTCCTATCCCATGACTCTAGTTTTGCCAAAAGTCTCTGATGAGGGACCTTGTCAAAGGCTTTCTGAAAGTCCAGATACACTATATCAATTGACTCACCTTTGTCCACCTGTTTATTCACACTTTCAAAAAAACATAATAGATTAGTAAGACAAGATCTTCCTTGTCTAAAACCATGTCTAAATACAGCTAAATAAATAAATAAAAATGTTGGCTGTCTCCCATTAGGCCATGACTATCTACATGCTGAATAATTTTATTCTTTATGATGGTTTCTACCATTTTTCCCGGTACTGACGTGAGGCTCACCGGTCTGTAGTTTCCCGGATCACCCCTGGAACCCTTTTTAAAAATTGGCGTTACATTGGCGATCCTCCAATCTTCAGGTATTACAGATGATTTTAATGAAAATTCACAGATTACTAATAGCAGGTCTGCAATCTCATATTTCAGTTCTTTCAACACCCTTGGATGTATACCATCCGGCCCAGGTGATTTGCTACTCTTCAGTTTATCTAATAATTGTAATAAGAAACCTCCAGCCACTGCGTAACATCATTGAACAACACGACTTCAGAACAGTGGCACAAGCACTCATCACGCCCCACTGGGATTACTGTAACGCCATATTGCATGGGCTACCAAAGAAAACCCTGAATATACTACAAATGGCACAAAATGTTACAGCCAGGATCATCATGAAAAAGAGCTTCACAGAACACATCACACCAGTCCTAATTGAGCTTCACTGGCTCCCAATTTCCGCCCGCATAAAATACAAACTCCTAGTAACCACATTCAAACTTATACACAACATAGCGCCGTCATTCCTAACCAATCTCATCAGCACTCAAACTCTCAATAGAAGCAGAAGAACCACCAACTTAAACACTCTCAGTGTCCCAAAGAGTATAAGAACAGCCAAGATACACACCAGCAACAGAGCATTCTCTTACATTGCACCCATGCTATGGAATCAACTGCCACATGGCATGCGTGCAATCAACAACCTAAGAGACTTTAGGAAAAAGCTCAAAACCCACCTGTTTATAACTCACTATAATCTAACAGAGTAAATAATAACTAGAACACAAAGGGTCAACCGTATCCATGACACTAGAGTGACCTTACAATATGACTTTAAGGGATTTGAACCACCATGTAATGCATCTAGGGTAGTGCATCTCCCCCCAGTTTAGCTGTAATTAGTGTAACAGAATGTATATATATAAGTTGTAAATATTGTAACAATATGTATATATGTAATTGCACCTGTAAATATTGTATCAGATTTTTGTGCAGTGTGAACCCAGTGTGAATCTTGGCATGCAATCATTCTGTATTAACTGTTGATTACCCCTCCTGATATGTATGGTCAACCGCTGCTGATCGCTGGAAGCAGCGGTATACAAATGTTCTCTAAATAAATAAATAAAATAAATAAATATATCTTCCCGATGTATCGATATTTCCTTCAATCCTTCCACACCTTTAAATACCACTTCAGTCATGCGTAACATCCCTACATCTTCCTCAGTAAAGACCGAAGCAAACAATTCATTCAGTCTCTCCGCTATTGTCTTGTCGCCTTTTAGTGCCCCTTTAACTCTTCTATCATCTAATGGACCAACTGACTCTCACAGGCTTTTTGCTACGAATGTACTTGAAAAAATCTTTATTTCGCGTTTTTGCTTCTGCAGCAAGCTTCTTCTCAAATTCTCCCTTTGCCTGCGTTATCAATGCCTTGCATTTGACTTGCCAGTGCTTGTGCTGTTTCCAGGTTTCGTCGTTTGGCTCTTTTTTCCATTTCCTGAAAGATGCTTTTTTGGCAACAACAGCCTCTCTGACCTCCCCTTTAAACCATGCGAGCAGTTTTTTGGACTTCTTTCCACTTTTCTTAAAGCGTGGAATACAGCTGGTTTGGGATTCCAAGATAGTATTTTTCAACAACACCCAAGCTTGATGTAAGTCTTTAACCTTTGCAACTGCTCCTTTTAGTCTTTTCTTAACTATTTTCCTCATTTTATCATAGTCTCCCTTTCGAAAGTTAAAAGGTAGTACTGTGGATTTCCTTACTATCCCTCCTCCACTAATTAAATCAAAGGCGATCATGCTATGATCACTATTGCCAAGCGGCTCCAACACCCTTATCTCTTGCACTAGATCTGGTGTTCCACTAAGGACTAGGTCTAATATGGCTTCCCCTCTGGTCGGTTCATGAACCAGCTGCTCCAAGAAGCAGACATTTATGTCATCTAGGAACTGTATCTCCCTAGCATGTCTTGCCGTGACACTGACCCAGTCGATAACGGGGTAATTGATATCACCCATTATTATTACTGCGCTATAACTTTTGTTAGCTTCCTTGATTTCTTTGAGCATTTCATCATCCATTTGTTCATTCTGGCCAGGCGGTCGATAGTACACCCTCTCTGCCATTGCCTTCCCCTTTTTACATGGAATTTCAATCCATAGAGATTCTACAGCAAATTTTGTTTCCCGCAAAACTTTAATCCTTTCTGAGTCAATGCCCTCTCTAACATAGAGCGCAACCCCTCCACCAATTTGATCAGCTCTATCATTACGATATAGTTTGTATCTAGGTATCACAGTGTCCCACTGGTTGTCCTCCTTCCACCATGTCTCTGATATTCCACTCATATCTAACCTCTCATTTAGTGCTATATATTCTAACTCTCCCATCTTATTTTTTAGACTTCTAGCATTTGCATACAAGCGTTTTAGAGACTGTATTTTATTCATATAGTTTGGCTGCAGGTAGACATGGGTAATTTAAGCTCTATCTGCTCCATACTCGAGGGCATTTGGTCTACTTTACTCTTTTTTGGAACCTCTCTGCTTTTGGTTGTATCCTTCAAGGAAACATTCTTCCAAACCATCCGCTCTTGGGCGACTGTCGGCTTTCCCCTATTATCTAGTTTAAAAGCTGCTCTATCTCCTTTTTAAAGGTTAATGCCAGCAGCCTGGTTCCATCCCGGTTAAGGTGAAGCCCATCCCTTTCCCCAGAATGTTCCCCAGTTCCTAACAAATCCAAAACACTCATCTCTGCACCATTGTCTCATCCACGCATTGAGACTCCGGAGCTCTGCTGCCTTTTGGGTCCTGCACGTGGAACGGGAAGCATTTCGGAGAACGCTACCCTGGAAGTTCTGGATTTCAACTTCCTACCTAAAATCCTAAATTTAGCCTCCAGAACCTCCCTACAATATTTTCCTATGTCATTGGTACCGACATGTACCAAGACAGCAGACTCCTCCCCAGCACTATCTAAGACTATATCTAGGTGGCGCGTGAGGTCCACTACCTTCTCACCAGGCAGGCATGTTACCAGGCGATCCTCACGTCCACCAGCCACCCAGCTATCTACATGGCTAATGATCGATTCACCAACTATAACGGCTGTCCTAACCCTTCCCTCATGGGCACATGGCCCTGGAGAAACTTCCTCGGTGCGAGAGGGTTTTACATCACCTGGAGGACAGATCCTAATTACAGGATCACTTCCTACCACACCAGGGTGATGCTCTCCTGTCACGTGACCTCTCTCCTCCATGGCTACAGGGATGCTGCCAGACTGGAGGTGGGACTTCAGGACTATATCCCTGTAGGTCTCGTCTATGTACCTCTCTGTCTTTCTTATGTTTTCCAAGTCTGCTACTTTAGCCTCTAGAGAACGGACTTGTTCCCTGAGAGCAAAGAGCTCCTTGCACCTAGTGCACACGTAAGACCTCTCACCAACTGGGAGAAAATCATACATGTGACACTCAATGCAAAAGACTGGAAAGCCCCCATCTCACTGCTGGACTGCTGTCTGCATCTTAGTTTTAAGTTCTTTACTTCCTAAGGGTTGCTATGGATATTTATACTAATAAAACTGTACCTAATACGTGTAATATACCTTGTTCACCTGAAGCTTAATTAATCTCAGGTCCTTAGTGTATGACTGATTTGAGTAATGAGCTGCACCTGAGAGCACCCCCTGTCTTTTAAGATGTGTAAGTACCTATAAAGCTACGATTATCCCAGGGATGGGTGGGTGTGGGGAGGGAGGGAGGGAGGGAAATAACACTTATTAAAAGAGGGCTGCTACATAGTACCCTGTCCTGTGCTGCTGAGGTAGGCTATACTCTTATTTGATTTTAAATTTTAAATTATAGCTATTTGCTGCTGCTAGGCTCTAACTTATTATGAAATTTAAACTACAAGCTCTCTGCTGGGTTCCAAATCAAACCAGAAAGCTCTTCTGTGTTTTAAAATTAAACTAAAAGTACTTTGCTGATACTAGGCCCTGAGTGACTATTAAATTTAAACTACAAGCTCTCTGCTGGTATGATATGTAACCAAAAAGTTCTCTTCTGTGTTTTAAATTTAATATTAAACTGCTGCTACTAGGCCCTGACTGATTTAACAAAAAATAGTGGGTTCACAGATTAATTAGCTTTAATACAAAGAATTCCTTACAGAAAATTCCCAGAAGTATATACTCACAATTGCAGATCTCTCTCCAGAAGTAACAGTCCCCTTTTGTAGTCCTGCAATACTGAAGATCACAGAGCTCTGGTTGAGCTATTTATGCCTGTGCTGCTGAGGTAAGCTGTGACTAACTTCCTGGATGATTACCAGTCCTTGCTTGGATAGAAGGAATCTTTCAAAATGGCCTTTTGTCCTGCCACCTGGTGTTAACACCTATTGAAAAAACTTCACAGGTTTCTTACCCCCTAGGTAGAAGGCCTCTTTGTAAAGGTCTCTAGAAGACTTTATTTGCTCTTCAAAGAGTACTGACCCTTTTTTGCCTTTTGTGCTAATCTATATTCTTATTTAAATTATAGCTCTTTGCTGCTGCTAGGCTCTAACTTAATATGAAATTTAAACTACAAGCTCTCTGCTGGGTTCTAAATTTAACCAGAAAGCTCTCTTCTTTGTTTTAAATTTAAGCTAAAAGTACTTTGCTGATGCTAGGCCCTGATTGACTATTAAATTTAAACTACAAGCTCTCTGCTGGGTTCCAAATTAAACCAGAAAGCTCTCTATTGTGCTTTAAAATTAAACTAAAAGTACTTTGCTGATACTAGGCCCTGAGTGACTATTAAATTTAAACTACAAGCTCTCTGCTGGGTATGATATGTAACAAGAAAGTTCTCTTCTGTGTTTTAAATTTAAACCAGAACAAAACAATCCACATCAAAACGAGCATTCACCCTAGCAGCCCCCGCCATGTGGAACTCTCTCCCCGACCACCTCAGAGCAACAAACAACACCAAAGAATTCAGAAAACTGCTTAAAACTGAACTATTCACAGACTACTTCAAGGACCTCACAGAATGACTCCTAAGATAGCAAAGCCATCCATGTAAATATGTATCTGTAAATATATACCTTAAGCGCACACTGTATATAGCTCACATCAAAATCATCCACACGCACTCACGCAGCACACTGTATCATTTCTCGCACTGCATGCTAATGACAACCACACCCTTCATTGATTGTTTGCTGTGCCAACCGCTTTGATTTCATGATAAAGCGGTATACCAAGTCCGTTTAAATAAATAAAAATAAATAAAATAAATAAAACTTAAACTGCTGCTACTAGGCCCTGACTGATTTAACAAAAAATAGTGGGTTCACAGATTAATTAGCTTTAATACAAAGAATTCCTTACAGAAAATTCCCAGAAGTATATACTCACAATTGCAGATCTCTCTCCAGAAGTAACAGTCCCCTTTTGTAGTCCTGCAATACTGTTCTTAAAAAAGATAATACAACACTCCAAGATAGCTCACATACCCGCTTGCCTCAAGAATGGCTCAATCAGACCAATTCTAAAGAGTCTTAAACTAGACACAAGCAACTCGTTCTCCTACAGACTCATTACCAGCTTACCCTTTCTGGCCAAACTAATTGAAAAGGTAGCCCTCTTACAACTACAAGATTAGATCAACATAAAGAACCATTGGACTCACAGCAGCACGGCGTCTGACAGTACTATGACGTAGAAATGCTAATCACCTCTCTATTGGATGAACTCTGGAAAGGCATTCAGAACCTACAACAAGGATTCATCTTAACATTCCTTGATATTAAGGCTGCATTCGACACCAGCTGCTGCTCAAATGTTTACACAAAATAGGAATTCAGGGAAATGTTTTAGAATGGTTCTGCTCCTATATCACCGGATGCCAACAGCATGTAAAAATTGGTAACACTAAATCATTCTTTTTTAACTAACCTGTGATATTCCACAAGGCTCAGTGTTATCATCCCTTTTATTTAACATTTACCTGCAACCAGTCTGCAATATCATCTAGGCGCACAACATACTATACCACATCTACGCATCATAACAACAAAAGCCTGCTACTCTCCTCTAATAGATTGTTTCAACAAATCTCTAACTGGTTTATACCACAACATAATCTCAAAATAAATCTCAAGAAAACAGAAGTTCTTTTAATCACTGGGACAAAAATGTCTCCCCACCCACTCCAACATCTTCCAGTAAATACATCCTACTACCACTACAAATGGCCCAGCACACTGCAGCCAGAATTCTTGGGGGAGCATCCAGAAGGGAGCACATAACCCCTCTCCTAAAAAAAGCTCCACTGTCTCCCCATTCCCTGCTGCATCAAAAAGAAGGTGCTCATAACTGTCTTCAAAATCCTACACAACATGTCCACAGTTTCATTATAAAACATGCTCAAGAAGCCTCAAGAAAACAGAATCAGGAGATCAAGAAGCCTCCAGAAAACAGAATTAGGAGATCATGCACCCAGAAAACTTTAAATGTACCTGCAGATAAAGCGTAGTTACTCACCTGTAACAGGTGTTCTCCAGGAGCAGCAGGAATCAGTCCTCACATATGGGTGACGTCGGCGCCGACGGAGCCCTCGCGGAGCAATTTTCCCCAGCTTTCAAAGAAAGCCTTTGGGAATTGCAGCGCGCATGCGCGGTCCTCTTCCCACCCAAGGGTGCCATCTTGCTCAGTCAGATGACATAGCAAAAAGACAGCAAAAACTAGCAAAAATGAAAGCATAAAACTGCAACTCCAAGGGGAGGAGGGAGGGTTGTGAGGACTGATTCCTGCTGCTCCTGGAGAACACCTGTTACAGGTGAGTAACTACGCTTTCTCCAGGACCAAGCAGGAAGTCAGTCCTCACATATGGGACTCCCAAGCTTAAGGCTACCGGAGACCCTAAGCACAAAAATGAGGTCCCTCTAGCTCAGCAGCACAGAAGGAAGGAATCTTCTCTGAATACGTCTCCAACCGGTAGCCCAACATCCGGGATGGAGGGTAGGAGTTGCCTATACCTCGAAGAGGTTACGGAGGACTGCCTGTCCGAAAGCACTGTCCCTGCGGGACTCCCTCTCCAGGCAGTAATAGGCTGCAAAAGTCTGGCTTGAAGACCAAGTAGCGGCCCGGCAGATGTCTGCCAACGGAACAGAGCGGAGGTAAGCCACTGACGTAACCTTCGCCCGAACACGATGAGCGGTGACTCTACCTTCCAGCACGAGGCCCGCAGCCTCGTAAGCCCAAGCGATGCAGTCCTCAATCCAGATGGACAGAGTACGCTTGGAGACAGGGAGCCCCAACTTTTGGGGTCATAAGACACGAAGAGCTGAACAGCCCTTCGGTGCTCCCGCGTACGGTAAAGGTAGAAGTTCAGCGCCCTTCTACAGTCCAGGGTATGCAGGACCATTTCAGCTCGGCTGGAGTGTGGCCTGGGAAAGTAGGTCGGAAGTACCACCTCCTGGTTGATGTGAAAAGGGGAAACCACTTTAGGAAGAAACTTAGGGTGAGTCCGTAGGACTACCCGGTTCTTGTAGAACCTAGGGTAAGGAGGATCAGATACTAGGGCCTGCAGCTCACTAACGCGTCTAGCAGAAGTGAGGGCCACCAAGAACAAGGTTTTCCAGGAAAGAAAATGAAGAGGACAGGTAGCCTTAGGCTCAAAAGGCGGACAGGTAAGCCGCTGTAAAACCACATTGAGATCCCAGTTCGGGGCTGGCAGGCGCAAAGGTGGTTTAAGGAGTAGGAGGCCCCGGAGAAAACGAGCCACCAGAGGGTGGCTGGAAAGAGGCCTACCATCCACCGGTAGGTGGTGCACAGAAATAGCACTGAGGTGGACCTTGACCGAGTTGGACTTAAGTCCAAGATTGGAAAGGGAAAGCAAGTACTGCAAGACCACTGACGTTGAACAGGAGAAGGGGTCTTGCGACTGCTGAGTACACCAGACGGAGAACCGACGCCACTTAAGAGCGTAGGACTTCCGGGTGGAAGGCCTCCTGGAGGCCAAGACGACCTCTTCCACATCTGGAGGCAGCTGGAGAGGAGCAAGGACTACCCTTTCAGCAGCCAGGCCATCAGATGAAGGGACCGAAGGTTGGGGTGCAGGAGCGTCCCCTGATCCTGCGAGAGGAGGTAGGGCTGAAACCCCAGAGAAAGAGGGGTGTCCACCGCCAGCTGCATCAGAAGCGGGAACCAAGGTTGTCTCGGCCACCGGGGAGCCACTAGGATCACCGACGCCTTGTCTCTGAGAACTTTGAAGAGCGTCCGAGACACCAGAGGCATGGGTGGAAAGGCATACAAGAGGCCTGTGGACCATGGAATCAGAAAAGCATCCGCCGCTACCCGGAGAGGATGCGGCTGTCGAGAGCAGAATCTGGGAAGCTGCCGGTTCAGAGGACTGGCGAACAGATCCATGGTGGGGAGGCCCCACCGGAGAAAGATCCGCTGAACCACAAGGGGATCCAATCTCCACTCGTGTGGTTGGAGGATCCTGCTCAGTTTGTCTGCCAGGTAGTTTTCTTGACCTGGGAGATAGACAGCTTTGAGGACGAGGTTGCGATGGACGGCCCAAGAGCAGAGCTTCTGTGCTTCCTGACAGAGAAGGAAGGAGCCGGTTCCGCCTTGTTTGTTCACGTAGAACATGGCAACCTGATTGTCTGTCTGGGCTAGTACCGACTGGTGAGAAATCAGGTGAGAGAAGGCTTTGAGCGCTAGGCGGATGGCCCTGAGCTCCAGAAAGTTGATCTGCTGAGCGGACTCCCAAGGAGTCCAGAGACCCTGAGTACAAGTCCCTTGGCAATGTGCTCCCCAACCCTGGAGAGAAGCATCGGTCGTCAGGACCCGAGAATGTGTAGGGGGCTGAAAAGTCACCCCCAGCACTAGGTTTGGCAGATGAAGCCACCATCGCAGAGAGGAGACCAGCTGGTCGGAGATCTGTACGGAGTCCGCTAGGCTCCCAGTGGCCTGATGCCATTGTTTGCGAAGGCACCATTGAGCAGGTCGCATGTTCAGGCGGGCATTGGGGGTTACATGGATCGTGGAAGCCATATGGCCGAGCAGTCTCAGAAATTGCCTGGCCGAGACCAGGGAATTGCTGTGAAAGCGGCTGGCGAGATCCATGAGCCTCTGGGCCCTGTCCAGAGGCAGGAAGGCCCGCGCCTGAAGAGTGTCCAACCTGGCGCCGATGAATTCTAGATCTTGAGAGGGGAGCAAAGTGGACTTTGCGAAGTTTATGACAAAACCCAAGTGCTGGAGCAGAGCCACAGTGCGATGAGTAGCCTGAGTGGCTTCTTGGGCAGACTGGGCCCTGATGAGCCAGTCGTCCAGGTATGGGAACACAAAGAGACCTTGAAGTCTCAGATAGGCCGCCACCACTGCTAGGCATTTGGTGAACACCCTGGGGGCGGAGGATAGGCCGAAAGGCAGTACTCTGTACTGGTAATGGTGTCCGCCCACAACAAACCTGAGGTATTGTCTGTGGTCGGGATGAATAAGGATATGAGTATACGCATCCTTTAGATCTAAGGAGCATAGCCAGTCTCCCTGCTGGAGGTAGGGCAGCAGGATTCCAAGGGTAAGCATTTTGAACTTTTCCTTTGCAAGGAACTGGTTGAGGTTTCGCAAGTCTAGGATGGGTCTGAGGCCTCCTGTTCTTTTCGGAATCAGGAAGTATCTGGAATAAAACCCTTGACCCTTCAGGTGGTGGGGCACCGGTTCCACGGCTTGTTCCTGAACAAGACTTGCTAACTCCTGAAGGAGTAAGTCCCTGTGCAGAGGGAGTCTGGAAGGCTCCCCTGGAAAGTAGGAGGGAGGTACCTGGTGAACATGAAGAAGATAGCCCTTTGGAACTATCTGAAGCACCCAGGTATCTGTGGTGATGTTGGACCACCTGTGGGCAAAGTGGACCAGCCGGCCTCCTGTGCTGAGAGAAACCAGCTGAGGGGGAGAGGCTATGCTGAGAAAGTCAAAAACCCCCACCCTGCTGAGCAGGGGCCGGTGGTGCAGGCTTGGGGGCTTGCTGCCTACGGGACCCATTACCCCATCCCTTGGCCTGCTTTCCCTGTGGGGGAGCTGGTGAGGCCTGATACTGAGGGTAGTATTTATAGGCAGCACCTTTCCTCGGGTAAAAGGGCTTTTTCCCCGAGGCCTTCTTCTTTTGAGAAGGGGCAGAGGTCTTCCTTGAGAGACGAGTCCTGGTGAGAGTCTCCGTCTCGATTTGTGCAGCCTTCTCATCCATGGGCTTGCCAAAGAGGTTATCACCTCGGCAGGGGACATCGACCAACTTGTCCTGTACCCAGGGCTCGAGGTCGGACGTCTGAAGCCAAGCCTGGCGGCGTCCACCGATGCTGGCCGCGGCTACTCGAGCCGAAGCCTCAAAACCATCATAGGCTGCTCGAGAGATAAACTTGGAGCACTCCCGAATACCAGTAGACAAGGATTGGAACCTCTGCAAAGGTTCGTCGGAGAGACCAGCAGAGAACCCGGCTATTTCCTTAGCCAGGTCTCGGAGATACATGCCCATGTAGAGCTGGTATGTCTGGACTCGACAAGCAAGCATAGAGCCCTGGAAGCACTTCCTACCGAGGGCATCCAGGCTTCGGGCTTCCCTACCCGGGGGCACCGAGGAGTGCATTTTTTGACTCTTCAGTCTATGCATGGCCGATTCCACCACCATGGAATGGTGCGGTAGTTGTGCCTTTTGGAACCCGGGGCTCTTGCGGACTCGATAAATGGAATCGACCCGCTTGCTTAACACAGGCGACGACACCGGGCTCTCCCACATGCGGAAGAGAAGCCGTTCCAGCATTGGAGGAACCGGTACAATAAAGGCCTCCTTCGGGGGAGAGTCATATTGGAGGGCATCGAGTTCTTCGACTCGAGGCTCCTCCTCGGGATCCGCAGGGAAGGCCAAGGCTTTGGCCATATCCCTTACGAAGTCCGAGAACCGGGTATCCTCCGGGGGGGACCGTCTCCGAGGTTCAGACTCGGGGGAGTCCGAAGGGACACACCGAGTCCGAAAGGAACCAGGTGACTCTTCGTCCTCAGATTCCCAGGCCGACTCCTCGGAGGAGGAGTCGACTGGCTCCGGTCGGGCGGGCACTGATGCCATCCGCCCCGACGTCGAGGGAGTCGGCGTCGACAACCTCGGTCCCGAACGGGAGGCCGAAGGAGACCTCGACCGAGGATCGACTCGAACCCTCATGGACTCGAGGATCGGCTCGGTCTCCGGGGTCGACTTGGAGGTCGACGTCCCGGCGGTCAGGGCAGAAGCGCCAGCGAGGCCAGCGATCAATGCCCGCTGCTGGTCCAAGAAGGCAGACAAATTGCACTCCAAGGCCGTCAACCTGAGTCCGAGCTCAGGAGACCCAGCAGCCCCCGACTCGGGCCCCGACGGCGTCGGGCCCGACGTCGGGTCCTTCGGAGGCGAGTCCATGAGGACAACAGTACTTACGTGAGCGGGCAAGTCCACCTCGAGTCGAGGATGTTTTGACGGCCTTTCCGACTCCAAGGACCCGGGACGGGAATCGGGGCTATGCGACCTGGCCCTCGAGGAACCAGGAGCGTCCACCGATCCCGCCCTCGCGGGTTTATTCTTCCGATGATGCTCCCGGGTAGGAGACCCCCTTTCAGAGGAACTCCGACGATGCTCAGGACCAGAGTCCCGAGACGTCGAAGCCTCTGACGAGGTCCGAGCCCGGCCGGAGTCAGAGAAGATATGCTCCCGCTGGTGCTGCCGACTCCTCAATGCTTTTGAGGACATTTTGCCGCATGGCCCGCAGATCATGGGGTCATGATCTGGGCCGAGGCAGCGGAGGCAGAAGTCATGAGTGTCTGTAAGAGACATAAGTTTCTTACAGAGGTCACACTTTTTGAAACCACTGGCCGCCATCGGGGGAAAAAGGGCCCCTGCGAGGTCGAACGACCGGGCAGCCAGGGAAAAAGGAAAAAAGCGCGAAATCTGTCACGAAGGACAAAAAACCAAAAAATAAAGGACGGACTCGCAACCGGCGTCGCGAGTCCGGGCAGGAAAAGAACCGGCGTCGAACTGAAGAAAAAATAGAGAAAAATAGAGAAAAATCAACTTTTCTGCGGGGATTCACAGGCAACGTCTGTAGGGCTCCGCGGAAAAAAGAAGACTGAGCAAGATGGCACCCTTGGGCGGGAAGAGGACCGCGCATGCGCGCTGCAATTCCCAAAGGCTTTCTTTGAAAGCTGGGGAAAATTGCTCCGCGAGGGCTCCGTCGGCGCCGACGTCACCCATATGTGAGGACTGACTTCCTGCTTGGTCCTGGAGAAACTAAAATATAACCAAACTACTTGCGCACGGGCCTTTTCATTATATGCACCTGGACTATGGAACAACCTCCCTATAAGACTAAGAATCATAGAGGGCATATCCCACTTCAGAAAAGAGCTAAAACATTTCTCTTCAAAGAACATTTTGAGGACAAAACATAACTTGTTGTCTCCCACGACCACCTAACCACAACCACGAGCACTCTCGCACAATTCTTGTCACCTATATGCAGAATCGACAATAAGACTCCACACCTATCTCAATCCACCCAAATCATTATGCATCCAAGAACCTCTCCACTAAAATACCACCCCATAATACACACACAGCCATGTATCTTAATGTAAATAATTTATAGCTGTCCCACTTCCATTGTTAAATGTACCTTTCCAAGTTAACATTCCCTGTTTAATGTAACTCTAACTTTACATTTATTGCTTCATGTAAACCATATTGACCTTCAGATATGCGGTATATAAAAAGTGTTAAATAAATAAATATAGTGGTTAGAGCAGCAGTCTGATGAAAGAGATGAGGGTTTGAATCATGCTGGTAGTCTTTGAGCAAGTCATCTAACCCTCCATTGTCTCAGGTATAACTTTCATTTGTAAGCTCTCAGGGGGACAGTGAAATACCCACTGTACCTGACTGTAACTCACCTTTAACTGCTGGAAATGCATGAGCTTAATAATAAAGTGCATAGTCTATTTAAAAGCACATGCTATCTTTCAGCACACCTATTTGCTACACACTTGACCTCTTGCACAATTTTATTAGATTTTATTATACTTGTAAAATATGCAGAAACTGCTTTACTAAATAATCCCCCAAATGCTTTTTTGCCAGAACAACTTAAGAAAAACCTTAGTGAGTCAGACCATTGAGAACAGCATCCTGTTTCCGAAAGTACCTAGTCTGGATCATCAGAGCAGGCTTCAAAACAGGCTTTAAAATATGCCCTCTAAGCCCTCTGCGGCTGATATTCAAAAGCCCTTTGCTGGCCGGCCAATGGGAGGTGGCTGGCAAAGGGTCCTCACTGTGATATTCACTGGCCCTATCTGGAGATTGATGCTGAATATCTCCAGAGACCGCTCTGGGGTGCTCCAAGGCAGGGCCAAATAAATGGTGACTTTATACAGTTTGTTCAGTATTGAAATAGTACTAATACACCCTACTTAGGCTGCTTGAAAAGTTGAAGTAAATTTCAAGGCAGATAGGTATTGACTGAACACTGACATTTACTGTATAAAGATGTCATTTATTCAGTTAGCCCAGTGGTTCCCAACCCAGTCCTCGGGTACCCCCAGGCCAGTCAGGTTTTCAGGATATCCACAATGAATGAGCATGAGATAGATCGGCATACAATGGAAGCAGGGCATGCAGATCATTCTCATGCATATTCATTGTGGATATCCTGAAAACCTGACTGGCCTGGGGTTACCCGAGGACTGGGTTGGGAACCTCCGAGTTAGTACCCCTCAGTCTGGACATTCAGCTGCAGCACTTGCCCAGATACTGCCACTGAATATCCTGCTGGTGTTTAAGTGCCACAGCTGACCACTGTGGCGTTTCAATATTGTCCGTTTTGAAAATCGGCACCTTAGAGACAATCTAGTAAAAACCTTCTTTGCACAGCAGACCTTTAATTAGAGAAAGATGGTCAGTTTCCCATATGCTGTATTTTCTCTCTACTCTTGTCCTCCTAATGTATGCCTTTCTGCTTTGTGCGACAGCGACTATGGATACGAAAGGCACGGCAGCAACCAGTGTAGTCCTGCTTTCTGGTATAATCCAGCTTCCCCATCCAAGGACTGCAGCGTCGGGCAGAGCTACCTGAAGAGTACGGGGTAAGAGCTGTAGCATGTACTTAAAGCCTTTGCTTCTCAGATTGTTTTTCCAATTGAAATGTATTTGTGTATGTGTGTAGATAGATAGATAGAGAGAGAGAGAGTATAAACGTAGTTTTGTGCAATGTGCAGAAACTTCTGTTTCTGCTGCTTTCATTCATCTTGTTTCTCAATGTGCACCTGCTTTTGCTTCTGTTGACCTTGTACTCTTTCTCCTGCACGCCTGGCTGCTTTCCAGCCTTACAGTGATAACGGTATCTCTGTTTGAGCACTGCTTTATTACGGAGGCACCACATGAAATATGTTAACAGAGATACCAGGTAGAAAATGTAGTGACATTGAGTGCTAAGGGACACTAGGGACTCTATTTCCAGCCATAACTAAAACAAATGACTGAGGAATCGGCTGAATTGTGCTCCATCATACTACTACTACTGATGACTGAACTTGGCTACTGAAGAAATAGAGTGGCTGAGGAAGAGTGGATTGTGTTCTTGGGACTAATTCACAGCTGGATAAGGATATGCTCACTATGCAAGAACCAAGAGGACAGAGTTGAAACTCGGTTTTGACTTGTAACCTGTAAATCATTAGAAACATAGGACCTGGTAATTATTTGTGAGAGCTACACGCCTCTACTACTACTGATCATTTGTATAATGCTACAAAGCGTACGCAGTGTTGTACAGAGACATGTAAGAAACGGTCCCTGCTCATCAGAGCTTACAATCTAAACAAGACAGCACAACAGCTGAGGGCAAGGATACATCTAGAGGAATAGTAAGGAAACACATTGGAGACTAAGCAGATCAGGATTCAAAAGCGGCCTCGAAGAGGTGAGTTTTCAGCCTGGATTTGAAAAGGGCCAGAGTTGAAGCCTGACACACAGACTCAGGTAGTTTTATTCCAGGCATAAGGAGCAGCAAGGTGAAAGGATCTAAGTCTGGAGTTAGCAGTAGAAGAGAAAGGCAGAGATAGAAGGGATCTACCTGAAGAGCGGAGTTCCTGAGGAGGGGTGCAGGAAGGGATACGAGAGGAATGGTAGTGAGGAGCAGCAGAATGAGTGTACTTATAGGTCAGTAGGGGAAGTTTGAACTGGATACAGAAATAGATAGGGAGCCAAGTGAAATGATTTGAGAAGAGGGGTTATATGAGCATATCGACGCTGGCGGAAGATTAGCTGCTCAGCTGAGTTTTGAACAGATTGAAAAGTAGAGAGATGATTCAGAGGGAGACCAGCAAGGAGGAAGTTGCAATAGTCTGGGTGGGAGGTCACTAAAGAGTGGATGAATGTCTTAGTAGTGTATTCAGAAAGGAAGGGGCAAATTTTGCCGATGTTATACAGAAAGAAACAACAGGTTTTAGCTATCAGTTGGATGTGTGGAGAAAACATAGAAACATAGAAATATGACGACAGAAAAAGACCACATGGCCTATCTAGTCTGTCCTTCCATAACAACTACAACAGTCCCCTTTTTACCTTTAGAGATTCTCTGTGTTTGTCCCATGCTTTTTTGAATTCAGTTACTGTCCTCATCTCTACCACCTCCACTGGGAGAATATTCCACGGATCCACTACTCTTTCCGTAAAGAAATATTTCCGCATATCACTCCTGAATCTATCTCCCTTCAGCCTCATCCCATGTCCCCTCATAGCAGAACTTGCTTTCAATTGAAAGAGGCTCTCTCCCTGAACATTTATGCCACGGAGGTATTTAAACATCTCAATCATATCACCTTTATCCCGCCTTTCCTCTAAGGTGTACATATTAAGATCCTTCAGTCTGTCCTCATATGCTTTATAATGAAGACCACTAATCATTTTAGTAGCCACCCTCTGCACCGACTCCATCCTGTTCATATCCTTTTGAAGGTGCGGTCTCCAGAATTGCACACTATACTCCAAATGAGGTCGCACCAAAGACTTATACAGAGGCATTATCACCTCCTTTTTTCTGCTAGCCATTCCTCTCCATATGCACCCAAGCATCCTTCTAGCTTTTGCCATCGCCTTTTCTACCTGTTTAGCTACTTTAAGATCATCAGACACAACCACGCCTAGGTCCCGCTCTTCTTTAGTGGACAAAAGTACTTCACCCCCTATACTATACCCTTGGATTGCTGCAGCCTAACTGCATGACCTTACATTTTTTAACATTAAATCCCAGCTGCCAAATTCTAGACCATTCTTCAAGCTTAGCTGGATCCCTCCTCATGTTATCTACCCCTTCCTGGGTGTCTACTCTATTGCAGATTTTGGTATCATCTGCAAAGAGGCAAACCTTACCTGAAAGCCCTTCCGCTATATCACTAACAAAGGAGAGGGGGGAGTCAAAGATGACCTCAAGGTTGTGAGCTGAGGAAACGGAGAGGAGTAGGGCATTATCCACAGAGAGTGAGAAAGGAGGAAGGGGAGAGGTGGGTTTAGGGGGGAAAATAAGAAATTCAGTTTTGGCCCGTTTCAATTTCAAATGGCGGTGAGATATCCAAGTAGCAATGTCAGATAGGCAGACAGAGATCCGAGCCTGGATAGCGGAGAGATTTCAGGGGTAGAGAGGTATATCTGAGAGTCATCAGCTTAAAGGTGGTACTGAAAGCCATGGGAAGAGATGAGCATACCAAAGGATTGGGTATAGAGAGAGAAAATGAGTGGGCCCAAGACAGACACTTGGGGTACACCAGCTGAGAGCAGGATAGAAGTAGAGGAGGATCTGCCAGAACAGACACTGAAAGTACAATGGGAGAAATAAGAAGAGAACCAAGATAGCACAGAGCCCTTAAAACCCAGCAAGAACAAGGTATTGAGGAGAAGGTGGTGGTCAACAGTATCAAAAGCAGCAGCAAGGTCAAGAAGGGTGACGATTGAGTAAAGGCCTTTGGATTTTGCCAGGAATAGGTCGCTGGAGAATTTGGAAAGAGCTGCTTCAGTAGAATGAAAGGGACAAAAGCCAGACTGCAAGGGATCCAGAAGAGCTTGATAGAAGAGAAAGTCAAGGCAACGGCAGTGAACCACATGTTCAAGTACTTTAGAGATGCCTCTAAGGTACATAGACATCGCTACCAAGCTTTAAGCCTGGATATTCAATCTGGGGCCATGTCCAGAAGGATGATTGGGTGCACAGGGAGAGGAATGGCCAGCAGGAAAAAGGAGGTGATGATGCCTTTGTATAAGTCTTTGAGACCTAATTTAGTGGATTGTGTACAATTCTGGAGACCACACCTTGAAAAGGATATAAACAGAATGGAGTCGGTGCAGTGGGTGGATACCAAAATTGTCAGTGAACTTCCCCATAAAGCATATAAGGAATAATTTAGAAGAAAGACCAGAGAGGGGAGATATGATAGAGACATTTAAATACCTTCATGGCACAAATGCACAGGAGAGCCTCTTTCAATTGAAAGAAAGTTCTTCAATTAAGGGGCATAGGATTAAGGTGAAAGGAGATAGTCTCAGGAGTAATTTGCAGAAATATTTCTTTATGGAAAGAGCAGTAGGTGCATGAAATAGTCTCCCAATGGAGGTAGTAGAAACATAGAAACATAGAAAAATGATGACAGAAAAAGACCACGTGGCCTATCTAGTCTGTCCTTCCATATTGACAACTACAGCAGTCCCCTTTTTTCCTTTAGAGATCCTCTGTGGTTGTCCCATGCTGTCCCAAACTGTATCTGAATTCAAGAAAGCATGGGACAAACACAGAGGATTTCTAAAGGAAAAATGAATGTAGATCTTAGTGGTTCATATGGAAGGGAAGACTGGATAGGCCATATGGTCTTTATCTTCCGTCATGTTTCTGTGTTTCATAGCTTTACTTTTATAGGAAGTCTTGATGCAGGTAAACGATGATGCTGTTGCCATGATCTGTGCAGTATCATAGAGTTGTTTTTTACTATGTTCTAGAGCTTTTTCTTTTATTACCCAAGTATGTATGTTGACCTTCTACAGATACAGGAAAATTGTGACCAATAACTGCACAGATGGCCTGAGAGAACAATATTCAGCAAAGCCCCAAAAGTGCCTTGGCAAGGCTCCCCATGGGCTGCAACTTGCCACCAGCAACAGCAAACTGGCAGCAGAACCAGGGCATAACGTCACTTTCCTCATTCATTTGGAAGAGGTAGGTTCTTCCTACATGATACCGAGGCTAAAAATGAAAAAACTCCAGAGGTTGTGTTTCAGATTGTGTGTGTGTGTGTGTGGGGGGGGGTTCTTTGTTTTTTAACATAGAAAAGTACATAAAAGAGGAGATTACGATTCAGGAAGAATCCAAGTTTCAGGCCTCAGCTGAGTTATTGTGGGAAAGGCAAACTTCAGCCTGTGGTTTTCTCAGCTCGGTCCACTAGATAATAGTATTGAGTATCTACAAAGACTTTTCCATCATATTACAATGAGATACTGTAACAGTGTGGCACTGAATATACGTAAAATATTTAAAGGCCAAAAAATGTCGACCATGAGGTTTGCATATTAACCTGGGTGTGTTTAACCATGTAGAGGTTATGTCAGCTTCTGTTTGCTTATGGGTCTGTTTACTAATCGGCGCTAGTGGCTTTTATGCAAAATCAGAGCCGCGGCCCCATTGAATAAAATGGGGCCGTGGCTCCGATTTCACATGGAAGCCATTAGCGCTGCTTAGTAAACAGACCCCTTAGAGATTCATTGAAACATACAGTGTGACTGTGGATACCTAAACGTTTGCATACAAATGTGACTTTTTTGCATGTGATTAAAACAGCTAAATTTATATGTACATCTAGCTTGGATTTAAAAAAAGAAAGCACTTCTGCAGTGGGCACAGCTACTAACTTCAAAAATGCTTTTGAATATCAACCAGCAAGTTTTTATTACATTCAGAACTATAAGGAGCTGTGTAATGATACTCACTATTAGCGCATGTAAATCACCTATTTCCAAGGTCTTACACTCTTGAATGGATACATGTACTCTAAGTGGTCACAATTCTATAAGCGTGTGTGCAAATCCAATCCCATGTACTTGCGGTGTGGGTGGAGCACAAATTTACACACACAAGTTATAAATACTATAACTTAGGCGCTTTCTTGAAAAATCTAGGCGGTTGGCATTTATACTTTCCATAGAGCAGGCATAAGTGCTCACATCTAATTTGTGCACCTTTTTATATCACTTACATTCTTATTTTATAAATTTATTCAGTTTGTGCATATTTGAGGCCTATTTTATATTCTAATGTGCATTAACTCAATAGGAATTGATAAAATTAACCTCTCTAATATCATAAACATAGCATCCAACACCCAGGGTCCAAATAAACCAAATTGGATCCTAGGCAACTTCAATCTGCCATCCCTACAGGACAATAAAGCAGCTGCATTCATAGAAGCACTAGACATCCTGGGATACACCCAATTGGTACAAGAACCCACACACTCAAAGGGTAACATTCTCGACCTCATATTCGCCCCACAAGCAGTGCTTCAGCAATCACAAAACATCACACTTTCATTAACAGCAGTACCATGGTCTGACCACAAGCTGATTACCTTCCAGATACCTACCCTCTTCAAGTCACAAAGACCCAATGAGGAGTTAAGCAAGAACTCTAACCCAACTGCCAGATGTTTTCACCCGTTCAATAGAGAACGTATACTGGCTGAAATGAACACTCTCCTTGATAAGACCTCACTAGATCTAGAGGAACTGATCTCCACCTGGAACAGCAAACTCAGCGCAATCGCAATCCGTCCCCCAACAACTAAAGCCCCAAACAAAAGATCGTCAGCACCATGGTTCACAGCCGACTTAAGGGCATCACTAACCCTCCTACGGAGACTGGAAAAGCGCTGGAGGAAGTCACATACTAGCAGTGACCAAGCAGCATACACCCAGCAACTACACACACATCGCAACGCCGTCACAGTCAAAATGAAGCAACACCACACAGACACCCTGAAAAGGTCATTAAATAAGCCGCACGACCTCTTCAACTTGGTTAAATCCCTTGCTAAGGAACCCACCCCGGAGCACCCTGGAAGTATACACCCGCAGGACTATGCCATCTTTATGCAATCTAAACTGTGTAAGACCGACAAAATGGAGATACCGGACCCCCCCAATGCTCAAGAATTCTCAGCATCTCTAACTACCTTTGTTACACCTTCAAAGAGAATTATAGAAGACACCATCTCAACTCTAAATACCTCCACTGCATACTCGGACCCCTGTCCAGCATTCTGGATAAGGGATTTGTGATGTGACCTCGCCCCGATCTTAGCCAATATGATAGGCCTATCTTTTAGCACTGGGTCTTTCCCCTCTACTCTCAAACAAACCTCCGTTAGACCTCTATTGAAGAACTCCAAATTAGACCCACAAAAGGTGGAGTCATACAGGCCCATTTCCAGCATCCCGATGCTCGCCAAAATCATTGAAAAGATAGTCTACAAACAGTTACAAGATCATATCGATACCAACGCCCCCCTAGATTCATCCCAACATGGTTTCAGAGAGTCACACGGAGTGGAAACTCTTCTCACAACGCTTTTCAACACCATAATTTCAGGCATCGACAACATACATCAAGGTTTTGCACTCATCTTTTTAGATATAGCGGCGGCCTTTGACTCGGTCTGCCACGAAATTCTCCTTTGTAGGCTGAGAGAAAAAGGCATCAGTGGAACAGTTCTTGAGTGGTGCAGATCCTACCTGTCTGGAAAATGGCAATACATTCGAGCAAATGGGTCCACATCTGAACCATTCCTACAAAGTCAAGGAGTTCCTCAAGGATCCTCCCTATCATCACTTATGTTTAACATCTATATCCAACCCATCTGTAACATCATCAGATCGTTCAATGTGAGTTGCATGTTATACGCCGACGATGTCCTACTTTACCTGCCGATATCCCTGGACTGCCCAGACCTTACCCCTGTGACTAAGTGCTTCAACACAATATCCGAATGGCTCCTATCTCAAAATTTGCGCATCCAACACAAGAAAACAGAGGTCTTGTTCATCTCCAGAAATCCAGAGTTCACACCACCCAGCTACTTGAAAGTGAACAACGCCGAGTTGCAAGTAAAATCAGCTATACGCTATCTCGGAGTCACACTGGATCAGAATCTCAACATGAAGCAACACATAGCCAACACCGTCAGAGCGATCTACTTCAAGATCAGATCCCTCAGACACCTACACCCATTACTCGAACCAAGCGACTTCCGCACCATCTATCAAGCCCTCATTATTCCACATTTTGATTATGCAAACGCCATCCTACAAGGACTCCATCAGGCCACTTTGAACCCCCTACAACATGCCATGAATAGTGCTGCACGGATTCTCCTTGGAGCTCCGAGAAGAAAGCATATCACACCCCTCCTAAAGCAGCTTCACTGGCTCCCCATTCAAGCCAGGATCAGTTTCAAGATCTTATTGATGACATTCAAGGCCACCAAGGGGCTCTCCTCCTCTTCACTAAGTGACATCATCCATCTACCCACACCCAACAGGATAAGGAGGTCCTCAGCAGCCAACATCCTAGTTATACCGAGAGACACGACAAAATGCACCAAAGCAACATCGAATAGAGCCTTCAGACTATGCGCCCCAAGTCTCTGGAACTCCCTACCACCATACATCAGAGCAATCCCCAACTTGAGCCAGTTCAGGAAGGCCTTGAAACACTTTCTCTTTATCAAATACCTCACTGACTCCCCTGAACCCCAGCCATCATTATTAGAGCACCCCCAAGTATGACCAATACCTAATAATTTCATTTGTACATGTATATAATTTACCTTACTCAATTTATCGCATATGTATATAGTTTACCCTGTTGTCCAAGTTACTTGTTCCTGTTCAATGTAATGACCTGACTTTTGTATATTGTCGGATACTGTTTGTTCTATGTAAACCGCGCTGATCGCAAATAGTGTGGTATATAAGAAATGCAAATAAATAAATAAAATAAATAAAATTACCCTCCAAGTGTCTTACGCAAGAATATATTTTCTTGAGAGGCTTCAAAAAATGCTGACAAATCTATACTTGCACAATAGTAACTCTATCTAGACCCCCTTATTTTAAATTCTCCCCCTGTAGTCCTGATGGAGCATAATATTTTTGTATATCATAATGGTCTGGCCATTAGAGGTCTTGATGGACTACAAAAAGGGACTGCTACTTCTGGAGAGAGATCTGCAATTGTAAGTATTTAATTCTGGATTTTTTTCTAAATCTTGGGAAAAAAGGAATTCTTTAGATTACAGCTGATTAATCTGTATGAATTAGAATCCAGTGTATGAGGAAAATAGTTAAGAAAAAATTGAAAGGAGCAGTTGCAAAGGTTAAAGATTTACATCAAGCATGGGTGTTGTTTAAAAATACTATCTTGGAAGCCCAGACTAGCTATATTCCACGCTTTAAGAAAAGTGGAAGGAAGTCCAAAAAACTGCCAGCATGGTTTAAAGGTGAGTCAGAGAGGCTGTTATTACCAAAAAAGCATCTTTCAGGAAATGGAAAAAGGAACCAAATGATGAAAACTGGAAACAACATAAGCACTGGCAAGTAAGATACAAGGCATTGATAAGGCAGGCAAAGAGAGAATTTGAGAAGAAGCTTGCTGTGGAAGCAAAAACGTGTAATAAAGACTTTTTCAAGTACATTCACACCTGTGAGGGAGTCAGTTGGACCATTAGATGATAGAGGGGTAAAAGGGTCACTAAGAGGGGACGAGGCCATAGTGGAGAGGCTGAATGAAATTATTTGCTTCGATCTTTACTGAGGAAGATGTAGGGATGTTACCCATGATTGAAATGGTATTTAAAGATGATATCACAGAAAAACTGAAAGAAATATTGATTCACCGGGAAGATGTATTACAACGATTTGATAAACTGAAGAGTAGCTTGGTATACATCAAAGTGTGTTGAAAGAACTGAAATATGAGATTGCAGACCTACTATTAGTAATCTGTGAACTATCATTAAAATCAGCTGTAATACCTGAAGATTGGATGATGGCCAATGTAACGCCAATTTTTAAAAAAGGGTTCTAGGGGTAATCCGAGAAACTACAGACCAGTTAGCCTGACATCAGTACTGGGAAAAATAGTAGAAACCATTACAAAGAACAAAATTGCTGAACGAGGTAGATAGTCATGGCTTAATGGGAGATAGCCAACATGGATTTAGCCAAGGAAGGTCTTGTCTTACTAATCTGTTATGTTTTTTTGAAGATATGAATAAACTGATAAAGGTGCGTCGGTTGATATAGTGTATCTGGATTTTCAGAAAGTCTGTGAAATGGTCTTTCATGAGAGACTTTTGGCGAAATTAAAAAGTCATGATATAGGTGGCAGTGTACTATTGTGGATCAGGAACTGGTTAAAAGATAGAAACCAGAAGGCAGGGGAGGGCTAAATGGCCAATTTTCCCAATGGAGAAGGTGAACAGTGGAGTATCCAAGGGATCTGTGCTGGGTCCGCTGCTTTTTAATATATTCATAAATGACCTGGAAAAGGGAATAATGAGTGAGGTTATCAAATTTGCAGATGACACAAATGTATTTAAAGTTGTTAAAACCCATGAGGACTGTTGAAAATTGCAAGAGGATCTTGATAAATTGGAAGACTAGGCATCAAAATGGCAGATGAAATTTAATGTGGACAAGTGCAAGTTATGCACCTAGGAAAGAACAACCCAAACTATGGTTACACGATGCAAGGTTCCACATTAGGAACCACCACCCAGGAGAAAGATTTAGACGACATTGTGGATAACATGTTGAAACCCTCCACCCAGTGTGCAGTGGTGGCCAAGAAAACAAATAGAATGCTAGGAATCATAAGGAAAGGAATGCAAAATAAAACAAAGGATATTATAAGCCTCTGTATTGTTCTATGGTGAGTATTGTGTGCAATTCTGATCGCGGTATCTTAAAAAGGATAAAACATTATTAGAAAAGGTACAGAGAAGAGCCACCAAAATGGTAAAAGGCATGGAAGGATACACCTATGAAGAGAGGTTAAAAAGGATAGGGCTCTTCAACCTGGAAAAGAGATGGCTGAGGGGAGATATGATAGATGTCCATAAATGAATGAATGGAGTGGAATGGGTAAATGTAGATCGATTGTTTACACCATTACAATATAGAAAAACTAGGGCCATGCAATGAAGCTACAGTGTAACCTATTTAAGACTAATAAGAGAAAATATTTTTTTCACTCAACGTGTAATCAAACTCTGGAATTTGTTACCGGAGGATGTAGTAAAGGCTGTTAGTGTAGCTGGGTTTAAAAAAGGTTTGGAATAGTTCCTGGAGGAAAGGTCCATAAACCATTATTAAATAGGACCTGGGAAATCCACTGCTCGTCCCAATACAAGCATTGTGGAACCTGTGTCTTTTGGGGAAACTGCTAGGTACTTATGACCTAGATTGGCCACTGTTGGAAACAGGATACTGGGCTTGATGGACCTTGGTCTGACCCAGTATGGCACATCTTATGTTCTTAGAGATTTTACTGTAAGTATATCCCATAGATAATTTTAAAGATCTACGGAGAGAACAGTGTCTAGTCCTTGGACGATTTAAATCTCAAATTCTTGGCCTTCGCTATAAGAACATAAGAACATAAGATATGCCATACTGGGTCAGACCAAGGTCCATCAAGCCCAGTATTCTGTTTCCAACAGTGGCCAATCTAGGTCATACGTACCTAGCAGTTTCCCCAAGGGACACAGGTTCCACAATGCTTGTATTGGTTCAAGCATTGATATCCTGGGTCCCTTCTTAATAATGGTTTATGGACCTTTCCTCCAGGAACTTGTCCAAACCTTTTTTAAACCCAGCTACACTAACAGCCTTTACTACATCCTCCGGTAACAAATTCCAGAGTTCACCAAGAACTCCAATTGCTTCTGTATTATCAAACTGTTCTTCATGTGCACTGTAAGTAAGAATTAGTATGAACTCCCAGTTATCACTGAGCAATAGGATAATTATTGAGCAATAAGATGGCTTCTGACAGATCTTGACTCATAAATACATTTATTATTACTAAGGGCCTGTTTATTAAAGTGCACTAAACAGCATCTAGTTAACATTAACTAATTGCTGGCACATGAGTGTGTAATTTACTATACAGGCAAGACCACGTGCACTAATTCACACTTTAACGGCATGTTATGTAATAGAGCAGGAATTAAGTGAGCTATGGCTGAATAATGAGTGGACTGAACCTTGTGTTAGTGCACAATACTTTAGTTCATGCTAACTCTCATGGTTGCTGATAGCGTATGACGTGTATTTGTGCTATGGGAAAGCAGTTGCCATGGCCCACTGCCTTTAAAAGAACCCCAAAAAATAAATTAGTTCTTCTGCATCCCTGACCTCCTTTCATCTTCCAGCCTGCAACTCCCCCATAGTCCGTCCCCCCTCCGCCCCACCTTTTCCTCTGGCACTTACTGAGTATCCCTGGTGATTTGGTGGAAGGATAGGAAAGTGTGCTGGATGCTTCTGTCCCATTGCTGGCCTGGGTGCTCAAGGGCGGCTCTCACCCTAATGATAGTCTCATGGTACTACTGCTAGAGATCAAGCTCCTCATTTTTCAGCTTGACCCCTAGCAGTAATACCATGAGACTACTGCTAAAGGTCAGAACCACCATTTTGCACCTGGGCCAGAATGTTACCCAGTTCCTAATAAATACAAAACCCTCTTCCTTGCACCATGGTCTCAACCACACATTGAGACTCTGGAGTTCTGTCTGCCTCTTGAGTTCTATGTGTTGAACAGGAAGAATTTCTGAGAATGCTACCCTGCAAGTTCTGGATTTCAACTTTCTACCTAAAAGCCTAAATTTGGCCTCCAGATCCTCCCTCCCACACTTTCTTATGTCATTTATACCAATATGTATCAAGACAGCAGGCTCCTTCCCAGCACTATCTAAAACCTTATCTACATGGCACATGAAGTTCGCTACCTTTACACCAGGCAGGCATGTCCACCAACTGCCCAGCTATCTACATGCCTAATGATCTAATAACCAACTTTAATGGCCATCCTTACCGTTCCCTCATGGGCACATGGACCTGGCGATGCATCCTCAGTGTGGAGGACAGGTCCTAGATATAGGATCGCTTCCTGCCACACCAAGGTGATGATCTCCTCCCACGTGACCTCTCTCCTCCATGGCAGCAGAAAGGCTGATGGACTGGAGGTGGGTGTTCTGTACTTCATCCCTGTATATCTCATCTATATACCTCTCTGTCTGCCTCAGCTGCTCATCTACTACTCTAGCCTCCAGAGACTGGACTCATTCCCTGAGAACAAAGAGTTCTTTGCACTTAGTGCACACATAGGACTTCTCACCAAGTGAGAGAAAATCATACCTGAAACAGTGCAAAAGACTGGATAGCCTCCATCTCTCTGCTGGACTGCTGTCTACATCATAAGATATAAAGATTTATTTTATATTTTAAAGTTGTTCAGTTGCTTAAAGTTGCTAAGGGAATAGGGATGCTTGAACCTATACAATTATACCTAATAAGTATAAGGGACTTTTAGTTTTCACCTCAAGGTGAACTGCAAGGATTTGATTAATCTTTTCCCAAGGCCTAATAACTTGCTTATTAAGATAATCAGTTAAACCTGAAAGTGAGTGAGATCACTCACTTCCTCTTAACTGGGTTAGGAAGCTATAAATCAAGGATTATGCCTGGGGTGGGTGGGAGAGAAAGGTACACTAACTGAAATCTGTCTTGTAATAGTAAGTCCCAACTTCATTTAATTTAAATGGAAGCTGTCCGGTTATAATAAGACCTAATTGTCTTTAATTTTTATGAAAGCTGGCTTATTTTAGCATGACCTAACATAAAAATACACAGATTTTATCAGCTTTAACCCAAAGGATTCCCTTTTCCCCAAGATTTAAAGAATTTCCCAGCAGGTAAATACTTACAACAGTAGATTTCTTCCCAGCAGAAGTAGTCCCTCTTGGTAATCCTTGATAGTGACTTGGATAGCTCTGTCAGTGGAGATAGCGGAACCTCATAGAACCTCCCCCCCCCCTTTAATATCCTAGCCTTTTTTGCTTTCTCTTCTTTCATTTTTACCATTTTAGAGACATTTTTAACATAATGCCCTTATCAACTATCAGTGTTCCTTCTTCACTTTCTTCTTTACTTTAAATACCCTCGATTTCTGCCTTTTCTCTCCACATATTTCTCCTTTTCACTTTTCAGTTTTACAGTCCCATTGCTGCACTTCTTTCCACTGAAAAAAGTCTTGTCATGTTGATTTAAAGCATTAGGTACTGTATCACATCCCTCCACTTATTTCTCTACCAGCTTGACTATTTTTGCAGTTTCGCACTGCTTATCTCTCCTTTTTATTTTTGTGAACCTAACAAAAGTTGGAAAGAATTTTATGAAAGGGGTTGAGAAATGTCAGTCTGCGGAGGCAAGATAAATCTCCAAAACTTAAGAGACTATGTAGCAGCAATAATTTAAGATTTTCACACTTGGCATACTCACTCTCTCACCCTTCTCAAATAACTGAAGTCCAGGCCCAAAGTTTGTGTTCTGAACCAAGAGTTTACTTAAATTAGGGTCATTGATAAACAGCTTTAACGCTGAATAATTTATAATCATATGGAATAACTACAATACAGTAGAGAAGTTTCTTCCTGTAATGTAGGGGAGCATTTTAACATATTTCTTCCACAATCTGCCTTCTTACTTAAATTGTTTACATCTGCTCCAATCCTGCTCCAACCCTCGATCAAACTGTTAACCAGCTTAAATAATTTTGCGTTGTGAAGGCACACTTTAGAAAGGACGTCCAAGTACATTCTGGGATGTTCAAGCCAGAACATCTGAAAAATAAGCCAGGCCCATCCAAATGTGGGTACGATTTCACAAATGTGGACCTATCACACTACAAATACCATAGCAATTGTGCAGAGTAGTGGGAATGGCACAGTGCTATCTTCTCTACACCCTTTGTAGGTTTCATGGCCCAAACTAGCACTTTCCTAATACCTATTCCTGTCTGGATCAGGTGAAACATGGATGGGGCACAAACATCCCCGATGTTTCTGGGATTGAGCAGGTCTGTACCACTATCCTGGGCACACCTCTGACACACCCCTTGCCTACTTGGCGGCTGCCATGCCGAGGACATCTTTAAATTCCATTGGCAAAATGTCTCCAGGGATGTCTACATGATTTGGAAGTCCATGTGCCTTTGTTCAGACATCCAAATTGCACCTAAGGCCTTTAAAATAACCCCTTTAGTCTTCTATCCTCCCTCTCCTCTGTCATCAGGGTTCTTGGCCTTCAGTTCCCCGGTAATGAAAGGATTCACTTCCTTTCACTTTGGTACCTTTCTGCTTCTTAATTGGTGTTGGGTTTTTGATCTGATGGGTTTCATTGCAGGTCTCTGCAGGAGCCCACGTCCTCAGGCTAAGCACCTTCCTGCATTTTTGCAGTAGCTCCGAGCTTCTAAGGTTCTAGTTGGCTAGGGTGGCTGGCGCAGATCTTTTCCTTGGATGGTTATACCTTGACTGTGCCCTTAAGGGCAAACACCTACTTAGAAGTGCATGGTGCAATGACTTGAGGGCCAAAGAAAGGAAACTACCTTTGGAAGAGGTTTTTATAGGAACTGGGTTTTCCCCCTCAAGGGAGTCTCCTCCCATTCTAATATGATTCTAGGATTATGGAATGTACCAGTTGTTATCCTGTATAATTCTGACAGTTTCTGGAAGGAATCCTGGATTGAGGTCTTAATCCTAGCTGCAAAATCCAAGTAACCTCAACAAATGAAAAATACACTCAAACACAGACAAAAAACACAAACATTCATGCGCATGCACACACAAAAAGGCTGGAAAGAATTCCATGTGCCATGCTCTGCATGCTTTCCCTTCTACATCTTGAGGGTAGTTTTATAACATTTCCTCTATGTGTAAATCCTGTTTTAATACAGCCAAAGGCTTTTATAAAATTGTGCAATTGCATATGTAAAGGCTGAGTTGTGATATAAATGCCACTTATGTGTGTAATGATGTGGTCGCTGTTCTGTAGGAGGTTTATAAATCCTCAACGGGGTGGAATGGGCAGACATGAATCCATTGTTTACTCTTTCAGAAAATGCAAGGACTAGGGGACACATCATAAAGTAGTATAGTTAAAAAAGGAGGAAATATATTTTTTTATATTAGTGCATAATTGGTCTTTGTAAAAGCAGGTAGTATAGCTGGGTTTAAAAAAGATTTGGACAAATTCTTGGAGGAAAAGTCTATAAACAGTTATTAATATAGTCCAAGAGAAAACCACTGCTTATCCCTGGGGATAAGTATCATGGAACGGATTATTACTTTTGGAATGTGCCAGGTACTTGTGATCTGGATTGGCCACAGTTGGAAACAGAACATTGGCCTTGATGGACCTTTGGTCTGACTTTGTATGTCAGTTCTTATGTTCCTATATGATCTCCAGGAACAAGCAGGAATGAGTCCTCACATATGGGTACGTCGGTACCGACGGAGCCTGCGCGGGAACGCTCTCCAGCTTCCCAAAAAGAAAAGCTTTTGGGAGCATCCCACAGCGCCTGCGTGCTGCCTTCCCGCCTTTCCTAACCAACTCTCCTCAGTTCTTCTTTTCCGCGGAGCCAGCAGGTCGTGTTCCTGTCACCGCTGAAGAAGTTCTTTGTTTTAATTTATTTCTTAGGTCGCGTGTCTGTCTTCCCCGACGCCGGACCTGTACCGCCGGTCTTTTCTTTTCTTTTCTTTCAAAAAAAAAATAAATATATTTTTCCTCACTTGGTGTATTTTTCTTCTTAGGCCTCCAGGCCCACAAGAAATTTTTCCCTCATGGAAAAACCAGCCTCCGGGTTCAAAAAATGCACTAAGTGTAGCGGTACAATTTCTGTTACAGATACCCATGAATGGTGTCTTAAATGTTTGGGTCCTGAACACTCCATTCCGGATTGCCAGTCCTGCTCCATGATGTCTAAAAGAGGGTTACAGAACCGAGCAGCCAAGCTCCATGTGCTGTTTCCCACAGATGCACCGGCGGTGGCATCGACATCTTCCAGGTCTTCCTCTCCTGATGGGTCTCAGGTAACCAAACATAATCCTAGCAGGTCCTTGAAGGGCAAATCTCCCTCTAAGCATCGAGATGCCTCCGGGCTTGCCCTCGAGGATCCTTCCCCAGCCAAACAACCCCGGCGGGAAGCTCCGGCTTCCAAAGCTCCTCCTATGGGGTTACAGGTTGACATCGATGGCACGGCCTCGACCGATCACCTGTTAGACTGCTCTGGGGTACCGGCACAATCTCCCGGTACCGACATCCAGGCAGTCGTAGCGTCCATGGATCACACTGTTCAATCCATGCAGCAGGCTATAATGGCTTTTATTAAAGCTGCGATGCCGACGGTACCGCAACGAGTTCCGTTGTTGGTACCGGCGCCGGTACCGGTACCAGCTCTGATACCGGTACCGACTGCATCGACATCGGCCAGGATACCGACTCAGGTTCCTTGTCCAGGGCTATTTCTCGGTACCGATCCGGTACCGGGCACGCCCGATGTCGGTACCGATTGATACGCGTATCGATCGTTGGAAGGCGACAGACGATACTTCGATTCCTCTGATGATTCTGATTCATCAGATGAGTCTCCTGAAGTATCCATTACCCTTCCTGAGGAGCCTGCTTCTCCAAAAAGGAGAATGTCTCCTCCAGAGGATTTGTCCTTTCAAGACTTCATAATAGAAGTGGCTAAAGGACTCTCTATTTCAGTAACCTCTGAAGCAGAGCCTAGAGCAAAAAAATTAGATATTTTAGGATACTCTAAGGCTCCCAGAGAGGCAGTCACCTTGCCAATTCATGAAATTCTTCATGAACATATGATTGACTTATGGGAGACTCCTCTCACCCTTTCTCCTCATTCTCGCAGATTGGACACTATGTACCGTGTCCCTCCTTGTCCTGGATTTCAGAAAACTCAGCTTCCTCACCACTCCATTGTGGTGCAGTCAGCTATGAAAAGGATAAAGAGTACCAAAAGACACACTTCTGCTCCCCCAGGAAGAGAATGCAGGACCTTGGATGCTTTTGGTAGGAAAATCTTCCAAGCCAGTATGCTTATTGCCAGAATCAACTCAAGTCTTAACCTGTAGAACTGCAATCTCAC
The DNA here is from genome assembly GCA_033557465.1 of Ichthyophis bannanicus. Classification (NCBI taxonomy): domain Eukaryota; kingdom Metazoa; phylum Chordata; class Amphibia; order Gymnophiona; family Ichthyophiidae; genus Ichthyophis; species Ichthyophis bannanicus. The sequence goes on from CM066034.1 coordinate 951,370,687, forward strand.
TTTGCACCTCCTCTCACTACAAAAATTTTACCTAGATTCATGTAGCTCTACATATAGCTGCATTTAGTTGCTTTGTACATAGTTCTCACGTTCTCTGTTTCACTGTTCATAAAACCTGTTTAATGTATACCAAGTTTATTGTCCTGTTCATTGTAAGCACAGATCAATTATTTGAGACGTGTAGTTTTTATGTTCATTGTAAACCGCACTGATGACGAATAGCGCGGTATAAAAGAAACTGTAAATAAATAAATAAATAAATAAAATATAGCCTTTATATGGGTATGTTTCTAAAGGAAGTTGCACAAAAGCTGCACAACTTTCTCCCTTTTATTCCAGAGGATAGAAGGGATGAAATCCTCCTTTGGCTTAAGCATACTCAAGACATTTCAAAGTTTTCCAATAGGGCAGCCTTTGACTCCTTTGAAGGTGCCAGCAGAGCCTCAGGCATTGCCATAGCTGCTCGCAGAATTGCTTGGCTCCAGGCTTCTGATCTAGAACCCTGGGTTCAGGATGGCTTAGGAAATCTGCCCTGTACGGGTGAAAATCTCTTTGGAAAAGAGTGGCAAATAAAAGGCACTCAAATGGATGCAGAGAATTCTGCTCTGGATAGACTTTCCAAGTCAACCTCCATTCCAGCCAAGAAAAAATCTTTCAAAAAGCCTTTTTATAAAAGGAGCAGATTTCCTTCCACTTCCGGCCAACAACCTTCTACAGGTCGCTTTGCTACTAAGCGTCAGCAACCTAAACAGGCCAGGCCTAAACCTGCAGGGGCTGCTACAACTCAGCAGTCCCAACCCCCTCAGGGTTTTTGACTTGATCTCACCATTCCAGGAAGGTTAGCTCATTTTGCTCCCAGATGGGAGCAAATCACATCAGAGCAGTGGACCCTCTCCATCATAAGAGAGGGCTACAAACTTCATTTCTCAGACCTTCCTCCCTACACCATGGTGAGCCATTTCAATTCTCCCACATCTCTCCTCCACCTTCTGGATCAGGAGGTGACTACCCTTTTGGCCCAGAGGGCCATAGAAGAAGTTCCTCTTCTTCAACAGGGGTCAGGGTTTTACTCCCCCTATTTTCTCATTCCAAAGAAAACAGGGGGATACAGACCCATTCTAGATCTCAGAGAATTGAACACATTTCTATGCAAGGAGAAGCTCAAGATGCTTTCTCTAGGCACTCTCCTTCCATACCTGCAGAGTCAGGATTGGCTTTGTTCTCTAGATCTCAAGGATGCGTACACTCATGTCCTCATCCATCCATCTCACAGAAAATTCCTACGTTTTCTGTTCCAGGGAAAACATTACCAATACAGAGTACTTCCTTTTGGTCTAGCCTCTGCTCCAAGAGTGTTCACCAAATGCATGGCAATAGTTGCTGCATTTCTACGCACTCGGGGAATATTTGTCTTCCCATATCTGGATGACTGGCTCATCCGAGCTCCAACCTAGTCGAAGGCTCAGATCTCCCTGAACCGCACCAGGCGCATTCTGCAATACCTGGGACTTTTGGTAAACCTCCCAAAGTCCCAGCTCACCCCTACTCAGTCCCTGGAATTCATAGGGGCCTGGTTGGACACCACTTCTGCAAGGGCCTACCTTCCTCAGGCCCGTTGTCAACGTCTAGTGCAGTTAGCCTCCCAGATTCAGTCAAAGAGCCATTTAACTGCCAGGGAGATGCTACAGTTGCTAGGCCATATGGCTTCCACAGTACATGTGGTACCCTATGCTCGCCTACACATGAGAGCAACTCAATGGACTTTGTCCACCCAGTGGACTCAAGCTTCAGGAGCTCTCTCAGAACAAATAGCAACCTCCAAACATCTCTTTTGGTCTCTCCAATGGTGGATGTCCACTCAAAATCTGTTGCTGGGGTCCCCCTTCCAACCTTTGTTGCCCCAGGCAACCCTCACAACAGATGCCTCCCAAACAGGTTGGGGAGCTCATCTACAAGACCTCTCCACCCAAGGCATTTGGTCCCCACAGGAGACCTCTCTTCATATCAACCACTTGGAACTTCGAGCAGTGTTCCTAGCTCTCAAGGTCTTTCATACCCTCCTCAGCTACAAGACAGTCCTCATTCATACGGACAATCAAGTAGCCATGTTTTACATAAACAAGCAAGGAGGAACTGGCTCTCTGTCGCTTTGCAACGAAGCTCTAAGATTATGGGCCTTCGCCAGAGAGCATCAAATCCATCTCCTGGCAGTATACCTCCCAGGAATCCAAAACTCTTGGGCAGACAGACTCAGTCGAGTTCTGCTTCCACACGAATGGTCCCTGCACATGGATCAGGTACTCAGAATCTTCCAGGAATGGGGAACCCCGGACATAGACCTCTTTGCAAGTCCGTGGAATGCCAAACTTCCCCGGTTCTGTTCCAGAATTCCGTGTCAGGGAGCTCAGGCCAAGGATGCCTTCCTCCTTCATTGGGATCAGGGCTTCCTGTATGCCTTTCCACCCATTCCTTTGATTCCCAAGACTCTGTTCAAACTCCAGAGGGATCAAGGATCTATGATCCTCATAGCTCCACGCTGGCCACGCCAAGTGTGGTACCCTCTACTTCTGCATCTCTCCCAAGCCCCCTCCCTGGACTTGGGAGCTGCACCAGACCTTCTGTCCCAGGAGGAAGGGACTTTATGGCATCCAAACCCCAAGTCCCTTCACCTCAGAGCTTGGTTACTGAAGGCCTAGACCTTCAAGACTTCAATCTTTCTCAGCAAGTGAAGGACATCCTCCATGCTTCCAGAAAACCTTCCACTAGGCGTTTCTATGCTTTTAAGTGGAAAAGATTTTCCATTTTGTGTGCTCAAAAGGGTCTTGACCCTCTGGCACTTCCTGTGAATTCTCTATTGGAATATCTCCTGCATCTCTCTAATGCAGGCCTTAAAACAAATTCAGTAAGGGTCCATTTGAGTGCTATTGCAGCATCCCTTAAGCCTCTCAATGGACAACCTATTTCCTCTCATCCTCTTATTGCAAGATTCATGAGAGGCCTAACTTTAACTAAACCTCCCATTCGACCTCCTCCGGTGGCATGGGACTTAAACTTGGTTCTTGGTCAGCTTATGAAGCCACCTTTTGAACCCTTAGCCACTACCTCCTTGAAATTTCTTTCCTGGAAAGTTATTTTCCTTATTGCAATCACTTCTGCTTGCCGCATCAGTGAACTGCAGGCCTTAGTGGCTAATCCACCTTATATAAGGTTCCATCATTATAAGCTAGTCCTTAGGACAAATCCTCACTTTATGCCTAAAGTGGTCTCACCTTTTCATCTTAATCAAGAGGTATATTTACCTGTCTTTTTTCCAGCTCCTCATGCATCCAGTGCAGAGAGGAACCTTCATACTCTAGATTGTAAAAGAACTCTTGCTTTTTACTTACACAGGACACAGCAACATAGAAAATCTTCCCAGCTTTTTGTTGCTTTTGATCCTTCTCATTTAGGACTTCCAGTCTCTAAAAGAACACTGTCCAATTGGATTGCTCAGTGTATTTCTTTTGCTTACCAGAGTAAGAACCTTTCTCTGGAGGGCCATGTCACAGCTCACAATGTGAGGGCCATGGCCACCTCTATGGCTCATCTTCATTCTGTGTCCATCGACCAGATCTGTCGAGCAGCCACCTGGGCCTCGGTTCATACCTTCACAGCCCATTACTGTTTGGACAAGGACTCCTGCCGGGATGCCTTGTTTGGTCAGGCTGTCCTCAGACACCTGTTCCATTCTTGAACAACTCCTGCCCTCCTTCCCTGAATGGATGCCTGAGATCCATAGGAAGACGAGGAACCCTTCAGGGTCTCATACCCTTGGGGATCTCCCAGGCATCTTAGCTAAGGAGTCCCCATATGTGAGGACTCATTCCTGCTTGTTCCTGGAGATAGCACAGTTACTTACCTGTAACAGGTGATCTCTGGGAACAGCAGGAATTAGTCCTCACAACCTTCCCACCTCCCCTAGGAGTTGTATCTCTCTCTGTCTTTCCTTTCCTCTCTCTCTCTATTGTCTCAGCTTTAAACTCAAACTGAGGAGAGTTGGTTAGGAAAGGCAGGAAGGCAGCGCGCAGGCGCTGTGGGATGCTCCCAAAAGCTTTCCTTTTTGGGAAGCTGGGGAGCGTTCCCGCGCAGGCTCCGTCGGTACCGACGTACCCATATGTGAGGACTAATTCCTGCTGTTCCCAGAGATCACCTGTTACAGGTAAGTAACTGTGCTTTCTTATGCATACACATCTGATCACATGTACTTTCACTGTGGGCATGCAGAGGGTTGGGGTGTGAGTGCAGCACAAGGTTGTTGTTAAGTGTTGAGTCGGTGTTGACTCATGGTGACCCTCTGGATAGTTGTCCTAAATTGTGTTCAGTCTTCAGTCAGGCAGCTCATTGTTGACAGATTGGCACCATAGCTTCTGTTATTGTATCAATCCATCTCATTGCTGGCCTTCATCTTTTGTGTTGACCTTCTATCTTGCCAAGCATGATGTCTTTCTCTAATGATCTGTCTCTTCGCATGATGTGTCCAAAGTATGAAAGTCGAAGTCTTGTCATCTGAGCTTCTAAATAAAGCTTAGGTTTGATCTCCATTAGTACTGACTGGTTTGTTCTTCGGGCAGTCCATGGTATACACAGTATTCGCCGCCAGCACCATAATTCAAAGGCATCAATTTTCTTCCTGTCTAGCTTTTTCACTGGCCAACTTTCATATCCATATGATGTTATTGAAAATACCATGGCTTGAACAAGTCAAATCTTTGTATGGAGAGAGGCATAAGTGAGTGCAGCATAAGGTTATATAAGTAAATTATAAAATACCGCTATTTATATGTGTTTTTTACAAATTTAGGAATAGACATTTACAGCTTCCCTACAGCTGGTATAAGCAATCATGCCTTAAATTAACACGTTTTCTGACATTTGCATTAGTATTTGATACAGTTAAGTAAGCACATATTTGACTGTATAAATAGGCATGAAATACACGCATAAAAACATGTGTTAACAATGTGCAAGTTTGTAAAATTACCCTCATAGACTTCTAGATAATTCTTGTTCCCATGTCTCCCTTTTCTGTATCCTCATACCTATCCTCTGATCCCTCACTTGTTAATGGGTACTGTAATGTCCTTTTCTATGGCATGGTCCCCCACACTGGTAACACAGCCCACATGTATGTTCCCGGCACAGGCCTTAGTAAACATGTCCAATAAAAGCAGCATGCAAAAAACAAACATGTGAAATGGACACAGAAAAAAATCCCCAAAATCTGGAAAAATTCGTTTGAAATGAGCGCAGACCAAATTTTTTTGGGCCATGCATACTTAATCTGGAGATCTCTCCTCAGCAGTCTGTTCATGGAAGTACATCCTACTTACGTTAACACCCTTCATTTTGCATTCTTGAACAGTTGCATTGCATATTTTCACTGGGTAGTTTACAAAGCAAAGTTATAAAGAGCATCACATGCCTAGATATGGAGACTATTCATCATATCTATTTAACCCCCCCCTGGTTTATTTTCACTTTTATTTATATCCATAAACTCCTGATAGCTGTATTGCATGGAATGAGCAAGAACATTTTAGTATTTTATATATCTGTATAATGGATAATCAAATAGAAGAGGGAGTCTTTGGGCGGGAGCGAGATTCAGATTGCTAGTTTGTTTATTTAACTGTTGTTAAATCTTATCTCACAGTAAAGGTGGGCTACAGGGGACATATGAATGGTCCTAATAGAAGGATTTACTTTGAACAATGCTCTAAAAATAACATATTAACATATTAAATATGAAACTAGGGGATATGTGTACTATTCGTTAGTAACAGCTTCCATGCGATAACAGAGCCGCTGCCCCATTTATTTCAATGGGGCCACGGCTCTGATATCGCACTGAAGCCGCTACCACTGAATAGTAAACATACTCCTAGAAGCTTGTTAAATAAATGCATGCAGTGAACAGTATTTAACAATCAAAATCAACTGGGTCAAAGGGGGAGGGGAGGTTGGGTATAGGGGATTTTGGAGGGAGGAGTGGCCTAGTGGTTAGGATACAGTACCGGGGGTTCAAGTCCCACCTGGGGCCAGTAATCTCATGCCGGAGGGGGTTTCTTGTCCTATAAGCACTCCTTATGGCTTTGGGCAAACCACTTAACCCTCCATTGTCTCAGGTACACATGGATTGTGAGCCCTTTGGGGACGAGAGAATATGTCCAGTACCTGTTTGTAGTAGCTACATAATGTAAACCACTTTGATTGAATGATAAGGCGGCATAGAAAACTGGTTAAATAAAATAAAATAAAGGTAAGGCAAAAGTTTCTATGGCATATGATGTGGTCCCAAAGTATTCTCTGAATAGGTGGAGTTTTAGCTTCTTCTGGAAATCGGTGAGGTCTTGTGTGATATGCATGTCTTGGGGGAGTTTGTTTCATATGTGTGGTGCGTAGAGTGAAAAGGTTTGGTTACTTGTCCTGAGGGAATAGGGGATGGTGAGTGTAGAGTCTAGTTCACATGAAGCCTATTACTTAGGGAGACATTCCGAACTGTGAATAGCGGGGATGGACTTGGAGGTTCAACCCCTGCTATTCACAAGGCATGTATGCTTGCTTCTCTGCACGCACAGAGCTTCTGTGCGAGGAGCACTGGATGGGTCGGGTGAGGGATCTGTGGAGGTGGAGAGTTGGCAGGGTGGAGGCGGGCCCACGACCCTGGACATACAGGGCCGATCCAGATCACAGCCTGTATGTCCGGTGGGCCAAAGATGGATGTTGGACTTATTCTTCATCGGCGGTGGAATAAGTCCAAAGTGTAGAGATTGGACCAGGGCCCCCCCAAACCCAGAGCTTGGTGTCAGGTAGGCACCCACCGCACAAACCTGGCCATGGCATCTCCCACCGAGGATCAGGTGACAGGGAAGAGGGCTGTGTCGTTTGCCATGGCGACAAGACGCCACGGCACCAGGGCTCCATGCAGGAACATAGGGATGGATAGCAAAGGGAGTCAGTGGATGTTTATGTTTATGTTTATGTTTATTTAAAACTTTATATACCGCCCGTCACAGGGTATCAGAGCGGTTTACAATCATAAAATCATAAAAGGCTGCAGAAAGGAAAGAGAACGCCAATTTAGAAGTTTCCAAGAGGGGAAAAGGAAAGAGAACAGAAAAGTAAAAAAACAACAACAACAAGACAACCAATAAAGAAGTTAATTATTTTATTTATTTATTTATTTTATTTTATTTAACATTTCTTTTATACCGTGCTCTTTATCATCAGTGTGGTTTACAATTAACAGAACGACTCGAGGACCACAGGGCACTCTCAAGTTTACAATACTCATTAAGGGGGAAAGTAGTAGGAGGTGAGGGAGGGGGCGGAAGGTTGAATGCCATACAAAAAAAGTGAGTTTTTAAGTGGGTTTTAAAGGATTTGAAAGAAGAATCCAATCGGAGGGCCGGGGGGAGCGAGTTCCAGAGGCGGGGCCCAAGAAAGTAAAAAGCAGAAGACCGTGTAGATTCTAGGTGGGCTTGGGACGGGGAAGGAAGGAACAAGCGATTGGAGTGGACAGAACGGAGAGAACGGTGGGGGGTGTGAAGGTGTAAGAGATCAGCAAGGTACAATGGAACACCAGTGTGAATAGTTCTGTGGACAAAGATAAGAATTTTGAATTGTATGCGATATGAAACAGGGAGCCAATGGTGGTGCAAAAGGAGGGGAGGTGACATGATCAAAGCGGGATGCATGTGAGAGGATACAGACAGCTGTATTCTGGAGACGTTGGATGCGGGACAGTTGAGATTAAGGGAGACCAGCTAAGCAAACGTTACAGTAGTCCAAGCACGAGAGAACTAATGAACAAAGAAGGGTAGCCAGAGAGGAGGAGGAGAGAAAAGGACGGACAGCACGGAGTTGTTTTAACACAAAAAAGGAACGTTGGACCAAGGATGAAATGTGACTCTTAAAGGTGAGGGCAGAATCAAGAGTAACAGCTAAGTATCTAAGGGAGGAGACTAAGGGGATAGGAGAGGAAGAGAGAACCGGTACAAGAGGAGGAGGGGAGTGACCAAAGGTGAATCAGTTTTCTTGAGATTGAGATGAAGGAAGTTGGAAGAAATCCAAGAAGCAATGGCGGAGAGACAGTTGTTGAGAGGGGTGATGTCTGGAGCAGAGGAATAAGTGTGATAGAGGAGAAAGATGTCGTCAGCATAATAATGTGCGGAAACACCATACTGTTGAACCAGGAGAGTGAGGAGGGCCAAAAAGACATTAAAGAGAACAGGAGAGACGACAGAGCCTTGAGGAACCCCACACAAAAGGAGATATTCTAGGCATCTGAATCGGGGCACATCCAGCCCGTCCATGTGCCCCGATTCTAAAACCATGGGAACATATAGCTCCTGCAGTTGCAGAAGCGGTTGCAAACCCAGCTCGTCCAGATTTTGGATGTCCGGACGGCCCGGACGTGCCCCAATGAGAATTGGCTTCCACATGAAAAAAATCATTTCCTACCTATGAAATTATCCTTTATGAAAGAGATGTCAAAGAAATGAATTGTTGAAGGTACAAAAGAAAATATCAAGCTAATGTAAGAGCCAGACAAATGCATTATGTTTTTCCAGAAATGGAACATTTCCCACATTCCAATCTCCCGAAAAGCTCAGACAAACAAGGAGAAGCCGACTAAATCTGAAAACAAGCAGCAGCTGAAAAGTAAATTCTCAGTTGCATTTCTTTTTTTTAAACTCAAACTTTCGGGGGGGGAGGAGTCTCTAGTCAAGATGGCGGCAGCTGCCGAATTTGTGTGAGCGCGTTTTTTCTGATGGGTAAAAAGCGTAAGGGCAAGGGGGCTTCGTCCTCCCACCCCCCTTCTACCTCAACGCCGATTTCTGCAGGCCCGATGGATTCTTTTGTTCAGCGCGCTGATCGAGCTGTGGCGCAACAAGGGGATGAGTCCCGGCTCGCAATAACGCCGGAGTCGGGTGGCTCGGCGTCTGCTTCGGGTATTTCTCTCTCCCCTCAGAGACCGGCACCGAAGGCATCCTGTGGCCATCCCTTACCGGAAGGGTTCCTGGAGCTCGGCTACCCACCAAAGGTGAAGGAAGTCAGCGGCTCGGGTGGACCGGGAATTGAGGGTTGGCGAGAGTGTGAGGCTGTGATTCTTGGGCAGCATAAGTCAACAGCTGCAGTAAAAGAGGTGCCGATTATGGAAGGACCAGTTGATCTGGAGTCTACGACTGTGGGTGGTGTTCCAACGCAAGAGGCAAGAGTGGATGTAGGACATTTGGATTCTGTTCTGGGACAAACATTTACCCTGCAACGTCCAGAGACCTTTACTTTAGAGTCAATCTGGCAGGCAATTTTCTCTTTAGGTGTGGCTTTAGTACCACGGGTAACTTCTGTTGAGAAGAAAGTGAACGACCTTGACCTCAGTATGGAGGGTTTGGAACAAAAAGTTGAGGCTCTACAACCAGAGGTGGTTAATTTACGTCGGAAGGTGGAAACCTTGGAAGAACAAGCGGATGCTTTTCGAAAGAACTTTTTGTCTACACATGTGAGGTTGGAGCAATTGGACAATCTTTCCAGGATAAATAATCTTCGGATAATTAATTTCCCAAGAGTGATTTCTATATCTCTTAGAGAAATGTTTCGGCTATATTTAGTTGAGGTTCTGGGTGTATCCCCTGAGTTGATCCCCCCTTTGGTTAGAGTGTATTATCTGCCTAAGGCTAAATTAACCTCGGGAGAGGCTATGGTGGGGGGTGGCCTGGAACAAGAAAATGTTCTTAATTTAACTGAGTTTCTTGAGAACTCTGTGCAAGAGAATCCAATTCCCTCTACATTGTTAGTCACTTTTGCTCTGTTATCTGATAGAGAATGGCTCTTGAAGCTTTTTTTTAAGAAAAGAAATCTTTTATTTAAAGGGTTACTGGTGAGAGTGTATCCTGATTTATCTAGGGATACGCAGAAATGTCGTAAGGAGTTTCTATTGTTGCGTCCTGGTATTCTTCAGTTGGGGGGTTTGTTTTTTCTAAAGCATCCATGTAAATCTCTGGTGAAATATAAATCGTTTTCTTATATTTTTTACGAACCTTCCCAACTTACTGCCTTCATTAGTGCCAGGCGTATGGAGTTCCCACAGCAGCCTTCATTAGATCTCTCATAGATTTATTTGCCATAGCTAGACAGTTGCTTCCAGTTTCTTTATACTTTTGGGTATTATTATATGGATGTGGATTTTTTCCCCCCTGTATAGTGGGCTAGTGTGGAGGATATCTCTTAATTCATTAGGATTTGCTTTGTTAGTTTTTGGTGTATGGTTGTTTCTTTGAGATATCTACCTGTTTTCTTCAAGAATGTTTTTGTAACTTTCTTGTTTATTTTGTAAAATTTCATAAATATAAAATAAAAAAAAAAAATAAAAAAAAAAATAAACTCAAACTTTCTTTTCTATAGAAATAAATACTTTGGCCTGAAAAATTCCAACTCAAGCTTGCAATAGAGCTAATATGAAAAATAAGCTAATAAGGTAATGAGATGCAAAATGAAACAAAATGCCTATTAGGATCCAAGAGAGGGCACCCGCACTCGCAGGTCGCGCCTGGTTCTATATCATGACCTATTAGCACAGTCACAAAGTGCGCACAAAGAGTTCTTTGCAGATCTATTTATCCCCAAAAAATGAAAATATACCTTAAGGAAGTACAGTATGTTTGTGTTTTTGCGTTAGCTTCTGTGCTAGTGTGGTTCCGATTTGTATTTTGCTAACATTGCGCAATAAGCACAATATGTCCATCTTTCGATGGACAGTGTCAGTGCTCTTGAGTCCATTAGTCCCAGAGCTGATTAGTACTACCGAGGCAATCGTTTTGCTTTCTGTAAATCTTAGGAATAAACACTGAGGCGGTAATCTATGCAATTACTTTCCAGCTATAATTTACTATTCCGGGTCTCTGTCCTACTCCATTTTAACTGTCGTGCGCTGCGCTGTTTGCCATGATTAGGACACCTTGCCTTGGCTTGCCTCTGGCCAAAAGAAATGTGTTTCCTCTGGAGCTTGACTCGCTATCACTTGGCCAGGAGGATTCGACAAAAGCCAGCACAACTGGCACCTTTCCTGCTGAAGGATAAGCATGCCAGGATGCAGAAACCAAAGTGCCTCTTTCAGCCTGAGGTCTGAAAATCCATTTTAATCCTGACAACTCCCATATGGCAGCATTGCGTTTATCAGCCCTGCATAATATTTCATTCAAGACCATGCCAAAACCAGTAAGACATGAATTAAATATGCCGATCATTAGAACTCTCATGGAGTTATGACAAGACATAAAACTCTCTGAAGTTGCTTTTACCATATTTAATATGTCAGTGGAATTGTTACATGCTGAGTTTTTTCTTTTTAAGGCATCTTTAACTAGGCTTCCTGTTGGTTTTAAGAGAGAAGCTAAAGGAGGCCAAATTGAGCCCCCCAAAAAGGCCAAATTAAAATTAAATAAAACCTCTTCTTGTAAAAATATTTTTCAAATTCTCCATGACAGCAGGTATAGGGGGTAATTTTATAAGGCACTTGAGTGTTTAGAACAGTATTTTATGTATTTAATCGCCAGGGTCTATAAGCATGCAAAAAGAAGGTACAGAATTCTTTTTTTCATGCAATGTATGTATAGGGGCATGTTTACTAAATCGGGCTAATGGTTAACCTGGGCTATCTGCAACTAGGTCCCATTGAATAACATATGCATTTTGGGGGGTGGAGAACAGGTATAGTGGGAGTGGGATTAGCACGTATGTGCATATAGTCTAAGAAGCACACATATGCATCTTTTTTATTTATTTAGTAATGTTTATATACTGCTTTTCACTGGGTCAAATTGGTATACATTCAGGTATGATATATATTTTCCCTTATCCCTGAAAGGCTCACAATCTGTTTTTGTACCTGAGGCAAAAGAGGGTTAAGTGGCTTGCCCAAGGAGCACTTGTGGGACTAGAAACTCTGGTCCCTCTGGCCTGAGGTTGCTGTCCTCCAGTAGGATTTAGACTCCTGGTCCTCTGGCCTGATGCAACTTGTTCCAACCTCTAGGCCACTCCTCCCTTCTGCCAGCACCTACATGCACACAGCTAAACCCGCCTCGAAGCCTGTGTGTGCCTACTTTCTCTGGGGTAATTATACAAGGACACATCGACCTTTGTGTTGTCTTTATAACCTAGGTACAGCAAACGTATCTGTACCCCTTCTCTGCCTAGGTACCCTCCTGTAAAATTACTCTCTTAGCAGGATACTGACACAGGCACTAATTTTCAAACAACCCAATTAAATGCAAAGTCGTGTGTGTGTGTGTGATTAACAATGGGAGATGTCTGCTAAGCTGTGCTAACTTAACATGGTAGACAGTGATTTTTTGCGCTATCTGCAGATCCCACATTAACTGCTGGAGTGGCTGGGATAGGGCCGTGCACAGTTACCATGGGCCACCTCAATGGATGCTGTTAGCTGCCTTTATGGTGCTTCTGGGCCACGTTCTTTGCAATTTTGATGTGTTATTTGCCCCTAACAGATACCACATGACTTTGCAGCTAATCTGGCACTATCCACACTTTTTTGCCACATTAGCTGCAAAAGCCTAACATGATTTAGTAAACATACCCCATATCTGTCTATTGTATAGCTAACTAGATATAGATACATATGTAGAAATGCCCATGATAATCTGTATTTATTGAATGGGGGTTCTTATAGAAGCAGTCCTAAATAGTGGCTTCCATATGTGTAGATCATCCACACATGCAAAGAGCTATTTTAGAAAGCGACTATTTGCACATCTGGATTTCAAGGAAGCATAGTCAGGCATGTAAAGGAAGTGATTTGAGTGGGCCTAAAATATTGAGTATTCACTATTTTACAAAGTGAATACACATTGATATAAAAATATTATAGACTTCAGCATTTACATCTGACTCAAGGCAGGCATTAAGTGCCTTATCGAAGGGGCAGGTGTAAAAACTGAGGCCAGTCTCAATCAACTCCGAACATTTGAAGCCCCTCCCAATATCTCTGGCATCTGATCCCCCTACTGACATCATTCCCCACCCTCTGTATCCAATTCCCCTTCCCAGTCACCCTCCATATATCTGATCCCCTCTCCTGATTATCCCTCAACATCAACTACCCCAACACTTATTTATTTATTTATTTGTTGTTCTTATATACCACACTCTTAAAAATCAGCGCGGTTTACATAGAACAGAGATTGTGCAAAATAAAGCACTTACAATGAACAGGGTAGATTAACTTGGAATTCAACTGATGATAACTATGTACAACAATATAGACCTATCTACAGAGTGAATTTTACAGTATGTACATCCATTGGTAATGTTTACCTGTTCATGATTGGTAGAGTGTTAAGGGGTGGTGTTTTAGAGGGCTGTGAATAGTGTAGGAGAAAGAGGTGATGTTTAAGCGCTCTTCTGAATTGGGCTAGGTCTTTGATGGCTCTAATGGGTGCAAGGAGTGCGTTCCAGCAACTAGGGGCATATAGCTTGAATGCTCTGTTCCTTGTTGTCTTTGTGCATTTTGTGATTTCCATGGGAATCGATAATGTGTTTGCAGTGCATGTTCTCCTTTCTCTATTTGCTGTCATGGGGTGTATGAGGTCCATTAAGGCTGTGGGGGCCATCTTGTTGATGATTTTGAAGGTGATGATGGTTACTTTATATGTTAGTCGACAATATATTGGCAGCCAATGTAGGTCTTTGAGTACCAGGGTGATGTGGTCAGCTCTGGAGGCTCCGCTCAGGAATCTTGCAGCTGTATTCATTGCTAATTGTAATGGGCTTATCGTATTTTTGGGAAGGCCATGTAGGATTACATTCACGTAATCAAAGTAGGGGATCACCAAGGCTTGAAAGACTGTTCTGAAATCCTCAGCTTGTAGCAAGGGTCGGAGGTGGCGTAGAGTTCATATCTTGTGGTATACTTGTTTGATTATGTTGTTGGTATGAGTTTTGAGATTGAGCTGTTGGTCTATGGTCACACCTAGATAGCGGATGCAGGGTCTGCTTGAAAGTTCAGCATCTCTTGTCTTTATGGTTTTCGTAGGTATGAAGGATTGGTTCCTTGTCACAAATAGAACTTCCGTCTTCTTAAAGTTGATTTTGAAACTTTGGGATAGGAGTCAGTCAGTTATGGCATTGAAGTAGTTTATCAATTGGGTGAAATCTGGGGTTTCAGTTGTGAACGGAGTGAAGAGTAATACGTCGTCTGCGTAAAGCAGACAGGAGATGTTAAATGATCGAATTATTTCGCATATCGGTTGCATGTAAATATTGAAAAGGAGTGCAGAGAGGGATGAACCCTGGGGCACTCCGTAGTGTTGTTTGAATGGTAGGGAGTTTTAGATCCTGTTTGTATCTGCTGCCATCTGTCGGTTAAGTAAGATTTGCACCAGTGCCATGCTAGGTCGCTTATCCCTTTATCATGCTGTCGAATTAGAAGTTGTTCGTGGTTTACAGAGTCAAATGCTGTGGCAATGTCAAGGAAAATTAGAGGATATCCTTGTTTGGTGGAGTCAATCCCGGTGATGAGTTTGTTAATGAGGGTGGTGAGGAGAGTATCGACACCATGGGATTCTCTGAAACCATGTTGGCTTGAGTCTAGGGGGGCATTAGAGTCAATATGATCCTGTAGCTGTTGTTGTACCTCCTTCTCGATTATCTTTGCTAGGAATGGGATACTGGATATGGGTCGGTATGATTCGACCTTCTGAGTGTCAAGTTTAGCATTCTTTAAGAGGGGCCTTATGGATGACTTCTTAAGGCTTGATGGGAAATGTCCAGAGGAGAAGGAGAGGTCGATGATTTTGGCTATTATCGGACTAACTTTGTGGCGTAGTGACTTTATCCAGAGAGCTGGACAAGGGTCGTTGGGGGCCGTAGTGGTGTTGATGCTGGTGATGATGCTCTCAATGTTTCTTTGTGACGGTGTCAAGAAGATGGAGAGCTGTTTGGGCGGGTTCGAGGTGGGAGAGGATAGTGTGGCATGACTAACGTTGTTGGTTTTGGCTATCAGGTAGTCGGCATAGTCTTAAGGTAAAATCATGGCTGGTTGTGAGGCTGATGGTTCCTTCGTTAGGGACTTAACTATGTTGAACAGGTCCGTGAGGCTTGTTCAGTGATCGGTTTAGCAGTTCAGAGTGGTATTCTTTCATTTTAGAGGATATAAGATTTCGATGGGCTTGCAGGTAGGAATTGTAGAGTGTCTGGTCTGATGTGGCTCGGGTGCGTCGCCACTTTCTTTCCAATTTCCTGAGGGCTCGTAGGGCAGTCTTTAATTCTGTGGTATACCAGGGTGCAGATCCCTTCTTATTTGGCTGCTGCCCTACGACATGTGGTTTCGTTTGGGTAGGCATGTAAGCAAAGGTACTCAGGTTGGTATTCCATGAGTCTAGTACTTCTTCAAGATTTGGGGAAGCAATCTTGATGTTGGGAAGGAAGTTTTTGGTGATCTCCTCACTATCAAAGTGTCTGAAGCGTCTGGAATGTACTATTGTATTTTTAGTTGGTTATGGAGTGTTTTCTCTGTCTTGGTATAATGGCATTTGGAAACTGATTAGATTGATCGGACCATGGTACAGGTGAGATGGTTACATTGAAGTTGTGGTCGGGCTTTACCTCTAGTCTGGGGCTGAAGATAAGGTCTAACGTATTCCCTTTTTGGTGAGTAGGAGCATCAACTATCTGTTCGTAGTGTAAGTTACTGAGAGCTTCAAGTAAGGCACTGGAGTGGGTATCATGTAGGGCTGGGAGATTGAAATCGCTCAGTATCCAATTTGGTTTACGTGCATTTTGGGGGTTAGATGCTAGTT
The DNA here is from genome assembly GCA_033557465.1 of Ichthyophis bannanicus. NCBI lineage: Eukaryota > Metazoa > Chordata > Amphibia > Gymnophiona > Ichthyophiidae > Ichthyophis > Ichthyophis bannanicus. Next base: position 951,386,544 of record CM066034.1, read on the forward strand.
CAACTATGGTTGCAAGATCGTCAGTAGATGAGGATGGGGATCTGTATATTAGGTTAATTGTGTTGTATTTGTTAGCAATAGAGACAGTATCAAGGTGAGTTGAACTGTTGGAGCATATTGTTTGATAGTGTAATTCAGTTTTAACTAGGATGAATGCGCCACCACCTCTGCGGTCAGTTCTGTGACGTGTGGATTGTGAAATTAGAGGGGGTGAGATGGTTGATGAGGATTGAGTCAGAGCTATTGAGCCATGATTCGGTCACCAGGAGCATGTCAAGGTTAAGGTGTGATATGATGGCAGGGATGACTGGCCATTTTTTGCGGACCGATCGTGCATTTATGAGGGCACATCTAAGGTTGCGTGGGTCTTGGGGTTGCTTGGTTTTGGTGTGGTGTAGAAGTGGTATGTGGATTAAGTGGGGATGTGGGTTCTGGGGGTATTCTGTAGATGAGTGGGTAGTATTGCTGTGATCTCTTCTTCCGTGTCTTCTTATGATCAGAATTGAGTTGAGGCTGGTTGATTCAGCGAGAGATCTAGTTAGTGTATTACTGAATAAGTATAGTATGCCTATGATTAGGCTAGGGGGGAGCATTTTTAGCTCTGTGTGTATGGGTGCCTTGCAGTGTGGGGTGTATTAGTATCTTCAATGCAGCAGTTATGAGTATACAATGTTACTATCAGTTACTGGCTATGTAAACTAAACAAAGCTATGCAATTTAATCAGAGTGGTAGGTATAGTACAGTAACAGTGTAACAGTACCTTCAATGCAGCAGCAAGAATTGTACAATGATACTGGAGGTTGTTAATTGTGCAGATGAACAGAGATATGCAAATTAAGCAGTATGGTTAGATTAAATATATAGTACAGTAACAGTGTAACAGAACCTTCAATGCAGCAGCTAGAATTGTACAATGATACTGGAGGTTGTTAATTATGCAGATGAACAGAGATATGCAAATTAAGCAGTGTGGTTAGATTAAATATAATATTGTGCTGACATTCGCTATGTGGCTAGAAGGTTATAGACTTTTGCTATTGGAAAGAAAGCTGCAGTCCTGTTAAGTAGTAGGCAGTCTTAAGTATGATAGGTCGTACTCATGAAGTAGGTGGGCCCGGTGTTTAGGGCAGTTTAGTTTTGGTGCAGTTTATCTGTGGTTGCTGTTGGTGGGAGCGCAGAACATCATAGGGAAATTGTGTAGGACATGGATATCTCCGATTAATATAACTATAACTATGACTAGTCCTTTGTACATGTCATTTCAGACAGAAGGATTTTTGAGATATGTTACTATGCATTATTCCTGCCTCATGGGCTCCTTGTTCTTCTCTGAAGAAGTGATGAGAGTTCCTCTTTCTCAATGAATATTGTGGCTAAAGGTTTTGAGGAAGGTTGGAGGGGGATGAGTTTCACCTTAAACATTATTTGCTTGGAGATACTGGGTTTTGAATTGTGTGAAAACATCCAGTATGGATTAGTTCTACCAGCTTTGGATCACGTAATGTTTCATGTTATTGTGATGAGAACTGTGGCTGGTGCTGTTAAACCTTATCTGATTTAATTTAAACGTTTTTGCTGTCGATGTCTATGGACGCACCTGGGGTCACGCTTTAAATTGTATGGCGCCGGGTAGTGATGCAGAAGAGTGGGAGGATCTTACCTCCACACTCTTCGTTTTATTCTTCCCTTGTGCGATGGCGGCGTTTCCGGATGGAAGGAGGCCTTAGGATGACTGCTATGGTCTGGAGAATTTGATTATGTAAGACCTTCAGAGGCTTATTTACTAAACTGTTCTAGCTGTTTAAAATTGAATTTTCATGTGCTAACAGCAGGGCCAGCCCAACCATTAGGCAAACCAAACCAAGGAGCAGGGCATTCAAAGTTAAATAATAGGTTTTGACAGCCATGGGGCATAAGGCTTAAGGTTAGGGCGTCAACACCTTGAACAGGCTCTGGCCTTGGCTAACAGTTATCATGAGCCCACACTAATTCATGCATTACATAGTTAACATGGAAAACACCATTTTGAGGGATGCAATTGGTATGGACTGGACTTTAAAATTAAGACACAAGTCTTTCCTGTACTCAAAACCCCTCCCTCAAAAAACATATATAGCGCCTTAACTCTTCCTTCCAAGTCAGCATATTCTGTTCCTGAATGACACCTCCCCTTTAGACCACTTGTATTCTATTTTTCAACAGTGGTCCATAATATTGCATCTTACCTCATACAGGCTGAGCCCCTGCTAAAACCTTAGTGGTTTACAGCCGAACCTTCTGCTAGGCAATAGGAGGTAAGTCAATAGGAGATAAAATACTACATTCTTGACAGATAACCAAAAAGGTGGAATTCAGATGATCTAAACAAGAAATGAGATTTGTGCTGCCTAGGGAGGTAGAAATCAGCTGGAAAAAAGTCAGAAATTATGTTGATTGAAGGAGGCATTTAGAGGGCTGGACCTTTTGACTGAGCGTGGGTGTTTGGGGTTCAGTTGTTTTGGCTGGAGGGGTGGTTTGAGAAGTTATGTATGTTGGCTAGAGGAGGGGCTACCCCAGACTAATTTTTGTTTCAGCTTTGAATCACATAGAGCAGGGGAGGCAGAAGCCTTTGTGAGGTGTTTGAATGCCCTTAGGGCTGTGTTTCCTTTAGTATAATCCATTGAGTTTGCACTTTACATGCCATTATTTTTGTGCTAAAACCCTGATGTACCAAATACAGCAAATAAGTATGTTAAAGTTAGCATGCCCCTCTCTAGTAACGGTCCCAACATCAAAACCCCAGGGTCTTTTCTATCTGTTGAGCCACTTTAAGATCATCACAAACAATCATTCACAGGTCCTGCTCTTTTGTGGACAGAAGTACTTCACCCTGTGTACTGTACTGCTCTCTTAGATTTTTGCAGACCCTGCAATTTTAAGCATTAAATCTGAGCTGCCAAATTCTCGACCATTCTTTAAGCTTAGCTAGATCCCTCTAACACTTAACATATCCATTTTCAGTTTCGCTTATTGTTTGTCTACATCCCCCAGGCGTTCCCATCCCATTAACGACTCCTTGTTCCATCTTGGCAAAGTTAGTTTCCCTACAGTCTAAGACCCTCACTTTTGAATGGATGTTATCAGCCCTAGCCATAATACTGAACCACAATGGATGTGAGATGACTATTCACTATAACATTAGAAACACTTTCCCCATTGGCATGCACCAGTTCCAGTATGGCCCCTTCATGTGTGGGCTCTGTTATCAGTTGCCAGAATAGTTCTCCCTATAGAGCATCTAGGATCTCATTACTTCTAGATGACACCGCAGCAGGCGTGTTGAAATCACTTATCAGTAACTCTTCTCCTTTCATGGCAATGCTGCGTATGTCTTCTATTAAATCTCTGTCCACTTCTTCTCCCTGTGAAGGAGATCTGTATATCACACCAATGTAAATGGATTTCCTGTTCCCTCTTTCTAGTTCAACCCACAGAGCCTCCTCGCTCCCTTGTAAGACCTGTAATTCTATAGCTTTAATATTATTTTTTTTACCTATAATGCCACTCCTTCTCCCTTTCTTCCTACTCTGTCCTTCCTAAATAAATTGTAACTCGCTATAATTACATCCTAGTCATTGCTGTCCATGAACTATGTCTCCGTAACCGCCACTAAAATCCAAGTCAGCTTCTTTCATTAAAGTCTCAACATCTGGGATTTTATTTCCCATACTCTGGGCATTTATGCACACCCATTTTCCAAATGTTTCCCCTTTTACCTATTTCTACAGAGGTGTTTAATGTTTTACTTACCTGAGGGCTTTTACTTATCTGGGGGTTTCTTCTTAGGGTGTGTAAGGAAGAAGAGATATTCAGTGGTTGTAAACCATGTAAATGCCTTTCGAATATTGGGCCCATAGTGTTTTTATCTAAAATAATATAAAATGAAGACAGGACCATCAGATGAAACCAGCAGCGGCCATGTATGTCAGACCCATATCATGCACAAGGCTCCCCTTATCAGTCATCAGTCCCTTAACCCCTCATTAAATTTCTTTATTCAACCACACATCTGTTTGTCTTTTTTTCTTTATCCATAAAAGACAATGACAGTGTCGAACCATTAAAAAAATTATAATGCACTAATCAAAAATCTCCATTCTCTATCTGAACCAGTAGAAAGTTCAAAAACATCACTAGTTTTGCAGCACAACAAATTATTAAAAGATGAATCACTTATCTGTGTTCCAGCATTTGACAAACATTCCACTTCATGATTGCACAATTCAACATTTTGCCTTTGTTTGCCTTCTCAGCCTGACCTTGACTTGGCTAAACATGTTTTGTGTTCTTCTTCAGGGGCAGGTGAATCGCTGGATCAATCAAATGGAATTAAATTAGTGCAATGGTGACATGACCTCTGCTGGCTTCATCTGATGATCCCTCCTTCATTTCATATTATTTTAGATAAAAATATTATAAAACATTAAAAAGAATACAATTTTCTCTCCTTTTTGGAATCTGGGATATTGTTTGGGTAGAGCCTAGAGGTGTATTTTGTTCATCATGGTGTGACATTTTGAGAGGATACCTTCTTTGATGGAGTTGCCTTTTTGTCCTAAGTTGAGATCATATAGTTGATGTGCCTTCCCTGCTTAAGTGTCTATTATAAAATTGCCATCTATTCATGCTTTTAGTGTGTGGGTCTGTCTGTGTAATCTGACACTTTGCAGTTAGATTGCACAAGTATTATTATTTTATTTATTTACATTCTCTTATATACCGTGCTATTCTGCATCAGTGTGGTTTACATTGAACAAACTGAAATTACATTGAACAGGGCATTATAACTTGGAGATAACTATTTTACAGGGAACATGGAGGGATAAGTGGCTTGCCCAAGACCACAAGGAGCACCTGTGGGACTAGAAACCCCAGTCCTTCCGGCCCAAGGTTGCTGTCCTCTAGTGGGATTTGAACCCCTGACCTTCTGGCCTGAAGTACCTTGCCCCAACCACTAGGCCACTCCTCCACTCCATTATTTTGTAATAGGAAGAAATCTGAACCTCCAGCCGGTATTTCCCAACAACTATTAGCCTAGTGGTTAGAGGAGGGGCTCCCAGTCCTGTCCTCGTGCCTTTCCAGCCAGTCGGGTTTTCCAGATATCCACAATGAATATGCAGTTGAGAGATTTGTATACAATGGAGGCACTGCATGCAAATCTCTCTCATGCATATTCATTGTGGATAACCTGAAACCCAACTGATTGGGAGGCAGATTTGGGAACCCCTGGGTTAGAGCAATAGCCTAATATCCAAGCAATCAGGGTTCAATTCCCAATGGCACTCCTTGTGACCTTGGGCAAGTCACTTTACCCTCCCTTGCCTCGGATGAAAAGGCCTGGCAACCTACTTCTGGTCATACATTGCCAAGAAAACCCAGTCAGTATTGAGTTGATGGCACTTTAAAAAAGAAATTACTCTCTGAGGAAGGTAGCTTCAGTTTGTATATTTAATGGTGGTTAATTTGCTGTTTTCTCCTGTGCTGCACTATACGCTTCAGTGGCATTGTATAAATAATAAATGAACGAAGCACAAAGCTGGGGCTATTGGGTATATATATGGCACACTATAAACTGCTCGTTTGGCTGTGCTTCAGCATCCGTATTCGTCCCAATGAAGTGAGTGAAGCTGAAAGCCAAATGGTAGCTAATCTTGCTTTATTAGTGGAACCAGTCATGAGTTCATAAACATTCTCTTTTGCAGGGTGATCTCCAGAGAACAGCCATCCAGCTTGATTTTGGAGATGGGATTGCTGTATCCTATGCTAATTTCAGTCAGATAGAGGATGGCGTGAAGCATGTGTACAAGACCGCTGGCATATTTCAGGTGGTAGCTCATGCGGAAAATAATGTAGGCTCAGACACTGCCTTCCTCTTCCTTCATGTGATCCGTAAGTAGCCAAAATACTGTATACAGGAAATTCAGGATGTATCGTCTGCTATAGGGCACAAATGGGTAGACTGACTGAACTGCATAAGCATATGTTTCATAGTCCCTTCTAAAACATGCAAGTGTCATATAGCTATGGCTGCCAGCTGGCTCCAGATTTGCCTAACAGGTTGGATCCAGTCCTGGTTTTACCCCACTGCATGCAGGGACTTGTAGTCTTGCTTCATTTATGGCATGTAATAAAGAAATCAGAACTACAAATCCCTGCACGCAGTGGGGTAAACCCAGGACTGGACGCATCCTGTCGGGCAAATCTGGAACCAGTTGGCAACCCTACATACAGATCAGCCGTATGGTGGGACTTGAGGGCAAAGACAGAGGACCTTTGATTACACGAATCATATTATTAAATTAATTTTATGGAAATTTCAATAAGGATTACAACAGAATTACAAGAGAAAAAAAATTAGCAATATTAGTAAAAAAAAATCAGTCCACAAATGAGGAGAGGGTGAACTTCTAAAACAAAAACTATTTACACAATAACTTTAACAATTAAGCAAATTTTGCCTCGCATACCATATACCCTCAAATGAATCCAGCATTTGGATGCAAGGCAGGCATCCGCTTATCAAGCAAAGTGCATCCTGTCAGCTAGAAATTCCTTTAATTGACCAAACTCAAAGAAAATATGATTTACTCTGAGATTTAACAATAACTGTCTTAAGTCGTTATGGTGCTGAGTATCTTCTCTATCTGGATAACAACGGTGATTACCACTCTGTCCGGATATTCAGTGCTGCTCACTATCCAGATAGTGGACCTAAATATCTGGCTTTGTTCTAACCATCACAGCTGGTGTTTCAAAAAATGTCCACTGTGTCGGCTGATATTGACAGATTTAATTTTACGACCATGAAGCAAACTTAATTTCCTGTTCATTTCCCTTTATTTTCTTTATTTACTTAATTACATTTAGGGGTAATTTTTATAAGCAGCTGTGGAAAGTTGCACACTATTTATGCATGTAAATCACGGTCTTCTAATGGTTTACATGCATCAATGCACACTTACACACGCATTTTGGTGGTCTCTAATCTGTAAATATGTGTGTCAAGCTGATCACAAGTACTTCTACTATGGATATGCATATGGGCAGAACTTGGGTGAGGCTCAAATTTACATGAGTAAATTATAAAATATCTTTTATTATTTACCACTTATTAAGAATCTTGATAGACCACACTTCATAAGAACATAAGATATGTCATACTGGGTCAGACCAAAGGTCCATCAAGCATAGTATCTTGTTTCCAGCAATGGTCATTCCAGGTCTTAAGTAACCGGTAGGCAGGGCTGGCACAACCGTCAGGCGAACAGGGCAGTCACCTACAGTGCAGCTTAAGGGGGTGGCAAAGAGCGGGCCATTCATGGTTAAACTATACATTCTGACAGCCAAGGGAGGCATAAGCTTAGGTTTGCCAAGGACGCCAACACCTTGAACCAACTCTGGGGCCAGGCCTCCTGGTAGGATTCCAAAAAACAGACAAATTCCATTCTGCTTATCCCAAAGATAAGCAGTGGATTTCCCCCAGTCCACTTTAATAATGGTTTATGGACTTTTCCTCCAGGAACTTATTCAAATCTTTTTTTTTTTAAAACCGAACTACACCGAGAGCATTTACCACATCCTCTGGCAACAGAATTCCAGAACGTGATTATGCGTTGTGTGAAAAAAATATTTTCTCCAATTAGTTTTAAATGTACTATTTACAGTAGTAGCTTCATTGTATTTCCCCTAGTCGTTGGACTGTTGAAGTGGTAAATAACTATTCACATTTACGTGTTCTACTCCTCTCATTATTTTATGGATCTCTATCAGATTTCCCCTCAGCTATCTCTTCTCCAGGCTGAAGAGCCCTAATATATCAGAGCAGTTTACAAATTAACACCAATAAAAAATAAAAAGAGAACGCCAATGATCTGTATAAAAAAGATAGTAGGATAAGTTAGAAAAGAGATGAACAAAGAAAAGAGGTAGGGATTACATCAGAAGCTCCTGGACAGCAGAAGGTTCACATCTCGCTGTTAAATGCTAAGGAGAATAGGTGAACCTTCAAGCCTGTGCAAAATTTCTTGTAAGAAGACTCACTTCTCAAAGCAGAGGCAGGTTGTTCTATAGGGTAGATTTTGCAGAAAAAGGCTTTATCCCTAGTAGATTCCAGCTTCTAATGGTAGTCGGATGACACTGCAAGACTATTTTCAAAGAAGAATGTAAGGAGCGGGTTGTGGTGTGAGAAATCACAAGCGAGGGAAGGTACGGAGGAATCCCTGTGTAAAAAGCTTTGAGTAAGGCACAATCTTAAACTGGATACAGAACCTAACAGGCTATCTTTTTACCTGCGTTCACTTCTCATCCCTTACTGTCCTGTTTATGCACTTCGGTCCACAAATTAGAATTATCTAGATATTTGAACTAAAAGCATGCTATGTTTAGAGACTTAGAGATTCATGGCCTTCCATCTTTAAAGCCCCTCATTCATGGAATTCTCTGCCCATAGAACTTCGCTCCGAATCATCATATAAAGATTTCATGGCAGCCTTAAAAATCTGTTTTTTCACACAAGCCTTTCGATGACAACCTTTCCTTCCTCTTATCGATCAGCTCTATCTTCCTTACTATATCATGCAGTAAATCGAAGTCTTTATTTTTGAAATTGTGGTGCTATTCCATTCCCTCCCTTTTGTGTCCAAGTTTACCTTTTTTGTTTTGGTCTTAATTTGACTGTAATGGTCTCTGCATTTAAATAACTGGATATTGTAAACCACCATAATGCAAATGCCATTGGCGGTATATTAAATTCTGCTAATAAACAAATCGATCATTCAATCAATTGGTCAACCAATGGAGTTCTAAGAATAGGGAGGTCACATAATCGAACTTGCATGCTTAAGAGAGAATAAGGATAGTTGTATTCTGGGCGGTTTGTGGATGTTTACGTTTGGCAGAGCAGAGACTTGACATTGCAATAATCAAAATGAGATGTTACCAAAGCATGGATGATAGTGTGTTGCACAGAAGGATCAAGGAAAGAATGGTTCCTCAGAATTGCCATAGTGTGATTGAGACAGATTTGGTAGCTGAAAGTTAGTTTGTAGTCGAAGATTATGTCCAGATATTTGAAACTATCTGTGAGAGTAACGGGAGGGCCAGAGTACAGGGGCAATAGAGGACTGAAAAGAATGATTAGTAATCCAGATGGCAATGATTTTCGAAGGATTGAGCTTAAGGTGATTCAGATGAAGCTGTGATATCACTCAAGAGTGCTCTTAAGATTGTCCATTGCTATGCCCAGGCTGGAAAGGGTGTAAAACATGTGTCTTTTCAACATAGTCCATGAGCTAGGTGAATAAAAGTTTCTGAGCAAGTTTGGCTAAGAATGGACGGTTAGAGAATGGACAATAATGATCAGGTACGAGATGATCAAAATTTCATTTTTTTAGAATGGGACAGACAAGGGCATGTGTCTAAATACATGCAACAGAGCTGAAAGAGGCTGTGATTAATAATGATTAAAGCAAACTGGAGAAGATCCAGGATTGGTACTCCAATCCATCTGGATAGGGACATGTTGTTTTCTTCATCGTTGTGAGCAGTTTTGAGAGGGATAATTTCATAGCTAAATTGAAAGAGGACCAGTTCTGTGTGAGATGGGTAGATGGTAATGAGCCCACATCAGGGGCTCTCAATCCAGTCCTTAGGACACACCTAGCCAGTGTGATCGGTGCAAGAAGCTGATGTCTCTCACCGACACACACGACTGCTGCCTTCGGTGCCTCGATCCTGATCATGACCCTAAGACATGTGGACCATGTGGGAAAATGTCTTCCAAGGCACTGCGAAGTCATCAGCATCAAAAGGAAAGGCTTTTTTCTGACTCGGCCTCCGGCCGGGCCCGGACCTCGTCTGAGGCCTTGACATCTCGGGAATCGGATCCCGAGCATCATCGTGGCTCCTCGGAAAGGGGGTCCCCCGACCGGGAACGCAAGAGGAAGAAGCGGCTCGCGAGGGCGTCGTTGGAAGAGGTCCCTGGCTCCTCGAGAGCTAGGTCTCGGACCCCCGACCATCGCCCCAGGCCCGTGGAACAGGAGAAGCCTTCCAAAGTCCCTCAACTGGAGCCAGAGTCTGCTGGACACATAAGCCCTGTAGTCCTTGTGGACTCTCCTCCGAGGGAGCCGCCGCCGGGGCCTGAGTCGGGAGCTGCTGAGTCTCCTGAGCTGGGTCTCAGGTTGACAGCCTTGGAGAGCAGACTGTCTGCCTTCATGGAACAGCAGCAGGCACTGATGGCCAGCCTGTCTGGTGCATCTGCCCCGACCACCGGGACATCGACCTCGAAGTCGACCCCGGAGACCGAGCCGATACTCGAGACCATGAAGGCTCGAGGTCGACCTCGGTCATGGTCTCCCTCGACTTCCCGTTCGGGACCGAGGGCATCGACGCCGGGGCCTTCGGCATCGGGGCAGGTGTTTGCAGGCCCCGTGAGGTCGGACCCCGATTCCTCATCGGACGAGTCCGCATGGGAGACGGAGGATGAGGAGTCTCCCGACACCTTCAAAACTCGGTGTGTCCCATCGGACTCACCGCAGTCTGAACCCCGGAGTAGATCCCCTCTGGAGGATACCCAGTTCTCGGAGTTCGTCCGGGATATGGCCATTGCGTTGACTATCCCTGTGGACCCCGAGGAGGAGCCTCGAGCCGAGGAGCTTGAGGCCCTGCAGTACGACTCTCCTCCGAAGGAGGCCTTTACTGTCCCGGTTCCTCTGATGCTGGAACGGCTCCTCTTCCGGATATGGGAGGCACCGGCCTTGGCACCGGTTTTAAGCAAGCGAGTCGATTCGATCTATCGACTCCAGAAGAGTCCTGGCTTTCAGAAGGCGCAGCTACCACACCATTCCATGGTGGTGGAATCGGCCATGCATCGCCTGAAAAGTCAGAAGATGCACGCCGCGGAGCCCCCTGGCAGGGAGGCCCGAAACCTCGATGGTTTTGGTAGAAAGTGCTTCCAGGGCTCAATGCTTGCTTGCCGTGTCCAGTCTTACCAGCTGTGCATGGGCATGTACTTGTGAGACCTGGCCAAGGAGCTGGCCGGGTTCTCTGCTGGTCTCTCCGGGGAACCCTTGCAGAGGTTCAAGTCCTTGTCCTCGGGGATCCGGGAATGCTCCAAGTTTATGTCCCACGCTGCCTACGATGGCTTCGAGGCTTCAGCCTGTGTTGCGGCAGCCGGCATCGCGGCTCGACGCCAGGTATGACTGCAGTCATCGGACCTCGAGCTATGGGTTCAGGACAAGTTGGTCGATGTCCCTTGCCGAGGTGAGAACCTTTTTGGCAAGCCCATGACCGAGAAGGCCGCTCAGCTCGAGACCGAGCACCTCACAAGGACAAGGCTGTCTAGAAAGACTTCTGCCCCTTCTCACAAGAAGAAGGGCTCGGGTAAAAAGCCCTTTTACCTGAGGAAGGGCACTGCCTACAAACAGTACCCAGAATATCAGGCTGCCCAAGCTGCCCCTCAGGGTCAGCAAGCCAAGGGGCAGGGTAATGGGCCCCGTAGGCAGAGGACCCCCAAGCCTCCGGCCCCTGCTCCCACTCAGCAGGGTGGGTTTTTTTGACTCCTTAGGCATAGCCTCTCCATCCCTGCTCTCCCAACCCTGCACAGGAGGTCGCCTCGCTCTGTTTGCCCACCAGTGGCCACTCATCACTGGAGACAGTTGGGTGTTAAGAATAGTCCACAAGGGCTATGCACTACAGTTCCAGCAACTGCCTCCTCCATACTTTCCAGGAGAGCCTCCAAGGCCTCCCCTGCATGCAGATCTTCTCCTTCAGGAGCTACAAGGTCTGTTGGTGGACAGGGCAGTGGAGCCTGTGCCTCCCCACTTACAAGGCCGACGGTTCTACTCCAGGTATTTCCTGGTACCCAAAAGAACCAGTGGCCTTCGACCTATTCTAGATCTCCGAAACCTCAACATGTTCCTGGAGGGAGATTGGCTATGCTCCTTGGATCTAAAGGATGCGTATACTCACATCCTCATTCATCCAGACCACAGAAAGTACCTCAGGTTCATTGTGGGAGGAAACCATTATCTGTACAGAGTACTACCTTTTGGCCTCACCTCCGCTCCCAGGGTCTTTATCAAATGCCTGGCAGTGGTGGCGGCCTACCTGAGAAATCAGGGTATCTTTGTCTTCCCCTATCTGAACGACTGGCTCATCAGGGGTCAGACGTGCCAGGAGGCCAGACAAGCCACCCTCAGAACTATTGCTCTTCTTCAAAGCCTGGGGTTTGTCATCAACTTCGCAAAGTCCACTTTGCTCCCATCCCAGAACTTGGAGTTCATAGGGGCAAGGTTGGACTCTCAGCTGGCAAAGGCATTCTTGCCAGAGGATAGAGCCAAAAGACTGATAAACTTGGCAAGCCAGTTTCTCAGCAGGTCACTGGTCTCCGCCAGACTCTGCCTGAGGCTTCTAGGCCACATGGCTTCAACAGTACATGTGACCCCCAATGCCAGGCTCCATATGAGGCCTGCACAGTGGTGCCTTTGGACTCGGTGGTCACAGGCCACAGGCAGCCTCCGAGACAGGATAAGGGTGTCCAGACAATTCCTGAACTCCCTCAACTGCAGGAAAGCAACCCAAAACCCACATAACCCAAGTTCCATAGTCCGACCACTACCAAATTCAGCTCACCCTATATCCTTGCTCCACAACAAACAAGATAGACTCTGGCTCAACTAAGCAACATCGAAGAAAATTCCAGCAACTCAACAAGGAAACACTAATAAACTCTCTTCATGACCACATAACCCTTGACAATACTGACATCGAAGACCTAACTCAACAATGGATCTCTACAATAGAAGCCAACTCTGAGCCAATATGGAAGTCATCAACCAGAGCGACGAAAAAAAGAACAGAACCTTGGTACACACCACCGTTGCACAACATGAAAAAGGATTTAAGAAAATTGGAGAGAAAATGGAGACGAACTAAGAATGATCTGAACAAGATGGAATACCTGCAGCTCCTAGCCAAATACAAAAATGAGATCAACCTTGCCAAAAAAACGCACCACACTAAAGTACTCAACAAGGCCATTAACAGACCCAGAGAGCTGTTTGAGCTAGTCAAGTCGCTCACGAAGCCCTTGCTGGAACATGACTGCAATGGAAAAATAAAGGCCCAAGACCTGGCGGATCACTATGCTACCAAACTAAATCCCCCTATCCTGACTCTCCAACCCCAGAACGTGATCGCCATGTGCCCCAAGCAGCCAAACAGCAAGAACACAAGCTTTAAACCGAAAGAAGGATGGTCTACTTTCCAGACAAGTGACGAAAAACTAATCATAAATACCATCTCAAACCTTAATACAACAACCTCTCTTTTAAATCCATGCCCAGCAGAATGGATCAAATCTACTAAGCAGGAAATTGCTCATCTGATAACGCACATAGTAAATCAATCTCTGCAGCAAGGTATCATGCCTGCCCAACTTAAAAGATCCCTAATTAGGCCTATATTAAAAAATAAAGCTCTCAACAAAGAAGATCCAACCTCCTACAGGCCGATATCAAGCATATTCTTCCTTGCAAAGATTATCGAGAAAGTAACCCAACAGCAACTGCAGGACCACCTAGACGAAAACAAAATCCTTGACGACCATCAATACGGTTTCCGACCGCACCATGGGGTGGAAACCCTACTCATAGCGCTTCTAGACAACCTCATCAAGGGTCTGGAAAACAAAAAAGATGTTCATACTCATATTCATAGATATATCAGCAGCGTTTGACACAGTACATCATCAAACACTCTTGCGCAGACTTGCGACCATAGGTATAGCAGGAACACCGTTAAAGTGGTTCGAGTCCTACTTAACAAATAGAATGCAACAGGTATGCTTCAATAATGAGCAAGCAAAGCCTTTCCACCAAACCCAAGGAATACCCCAGGGCTCAGCTATCTCCTCCCTGCTATTCAACGTTTACATCCAGCCAGTTTGTATGATTTTCCAAAAGCACAGTATCAGATACCACTTATATGCAGTTGACATTATGATGTACACACAACTTGACATAAACAATCCTAATTGCACCCAATTAGAAGAATGCCTACGTGAATTGCAAAATTGGCTCCAATGTAACAATATGTCGATAAACCACAAAAAAACTGAAGTGATGTTCATATCAGGAAAACCAGACTTCAAACCTCCTGCAACCATCACCCTGAACAGCAACACCTATCACTCTAAAAATGAGATCAAGTATCTAGGAGTACTAATTGATGCTAACTTAAAAATGGACAAACACCTCCGGATAACCAACAGAGCAATATTTCACAAGCTGAGAGTGCTACAACCCCTACGCAGCATCATTGACCACTCGGATTTCAGAACAGTAGCTCAGGCGCTCATCATTCCCCACCTTGACTACTGTAATGCCATCTTACAAGGTCTACCGAAAAAAACCTTAAACATCCTACAAATGGCACAAAATGTATCAGCCAGGATTATCATGAATAAGAACCTGATAGATCACATCACACCAGTCCTGATTGAGCTTCACTGGCTCCCCATCCCTGCACGAATAATATACAAAATACTGGTAACAACATTCAAAATCATCCACAAAGTATCCCCCTCATTCCTTGATAACCTCATCACCACTCAGCCCCCCAACCAATGCCAACGGACTGCTAACCTGAACACACTCTGCATACCTAGCAGTATAAGAGCAGTCAAAGAACGGACGAGCAACCGGGCATACACATACTCTGCACCCATGCTCTGGAACCAGCTGCCTCATGAGATACGCCTGATCAAAGACCTACAGGACTTCAGAAAAAAGCTTAAAACCTACCTGTTCCAATCACATTACGGCATCACCTAGGCAGATTCAACTATTACCTTTTCACACGTTGCCTACCTACCTCCAAAGCATACGGGGCTTAGAAAGCTATATTCACTGATATCTCGCATCCATGGTGATTTAAAAAAAAATGTTTATATGTATATATTCACTGTTAATATGCTTGCATATATGGCAATTTAATGTATAACTGTAATTTATGTTGTTGTTCAAACTGTAATTTATGTGGTTGATCAAATGTATAACTGTAATTTATGTGGTTGATGTTCACCCCTCCCTTTAATCAGACTGTATTCTTAAATTGTCTTGTACCTACTCCCTTGTTTTTTCCACCAGTAAACAGCTACTGATCGCTGGAAGTAGCGGCATACAAATTTATACCAAATAAAATAAATAAATAAACTGGTGGCGGCACCTACCCAATCTGCTCCAAGGGGTACCTTTTCAGATTCCTGGGTTCACAGTGGTGTTGACCACGGATGCCTCCCTGCAGGGCTGGGGAGCTCATTGTCTAGGCAAGTGCACCCAGGGCCTGTGGTCTCCCTGGGAAGCCGCACAACAAATCAATCTCCTGGAACTCAGGGCTATTCGGTTAGCCCTCAAGACTTTTTCTCAAACCCTGGCTCATCAGTCTGTCCTAGTTGAAACAGACAACCAGGTAACCATGTTTTATGTGAACAAGCAGGGTGGAACTGTGTCCAGGCTCCTTTGTCAGGAGGCACAGGACCTTTGCTTGTTTGCTCTCAGACACAACATGCTCCTCAAGGCAGTGTATCTACCTGGTCAGGAGAACTATCTGGTGGACAGGTTGAGCAGGATTCTGCAGCCCCATGAGTGGCAGCTCCATCCTTTGGTGGTTCCGAAGATTTTCCTGAAATGGGGACTTCCATCCATAGATCTGTTTGCCAGTCCTCTGAACAAACAGCTGCCAAAGTTCTGCTCCAGCAACCGCATCCTCTGCGGATAGCAACAGATGCTTTTCTGATTCCCTGGTCTCAGGGTCTCCTGTATGCATTTCCTCCCACGCCCTTGGTGGCCCGAACTCTGTTCAAGATTCTTCAGGATAAGGCCTCGGTCCTGCTGGTGGCTCCCAGGTGGCCGAGACAGCCTTGGTTTCCACTTCTGCTTCAGCTGGCAGTGGATCCCCCACTGCCTCTGGGGTTGCAACCCGACCTTCTATCTCAGGATCAGGGTTCCCTTCTGCACCCCAATCTCAAAGCTCTCAATTTGATGGCATGGAGGCTGAAAGGGTAGTTTTGGCTCCCTGGGGCCTACCTCAGGAGGTTGAGGAGGTTGTCCTAGCCCAGCGATGGCGAACCTATGGCACGCGTGCCAGCTGTGGCACGCGAAGGCCTTGCAGCTGGCACGCGGGAAGGTCCGCAATCGAAAAAAAAAAAAACAACCCTGTCTGCTGCCGTTGTCGGGGCCGCCGCGGCAGAATCGAGCGTGCCGCGTGGCCCCCCTGTACCCACCCGGCAGAGCCTGTCCTCCCCGTAGCAGCTCTCTCTTTGGAGCTGAGTCAGACGCGCCGGCTTGCAGAGCGCGAAGGGAAGAGTTTCCCTTTCGCGACTCTGTTAAGCCCGCGGGGGCTGATGGGAACTTCCCATCAGCCCCCGCGGGCTTAACAGAGCAGCGAGGGAACTCTTCCCTCGCGCTCTGCAAGCCGGCGCGTCTGACTCAGCTCCAAAGAGAGAGCTGCTACGGGGAGGACAGGCTCTGCCGGGTGGGTACAGGGGGGCCCCGCGGCACGCTCGATTCTGCCGCGGCGGCCCCGACAGCGGCAGCAGACAGGTTTTCTTTTTTTTTTTAATTTTCCCTGGGCTGGGCTGGGCTGGGCTGGGGGGGGGTGGGGGTTAGGAGTGGTGATGGGCTGGGCTGGGCTGGGCGGGGGTGGGTTAGGATTGGTGATGGGCTGGGCTGGGCTGGGCTGGGGGGGTTAGGAGTGGTGATGGGCTGGAGGGGGGGTTAGGAGTGGTGATGGGCTGGAGGGGGGTTAGGAGTGGTGATGGGCTGGGCTGGGCTGAGGGGGTAAGGAGTGGTGATTGGCTGGGCTGGGCTGGGGGGGTTAGTAGTAGTGATGGGCTGGGCTGGGCTGGGCTGGGGGGTGTTAGGAGTAGTGATGGGCTGGGGTGGGGTGGGTTAGGAGTGGTGATGGGCACTGGGCTGGGGGGGTTAGGAGTGGTGATGGATACTGGGCTGGCTGGTGGGGTGTTAGGAGTGGTGATGGGCACTGGGCTGGCTGGGGGGGTTAGGAGTGGTGATGGGCGCTGGGCTGGGGGGGTAGGAGTGGTGATGGGCGCTGGGGGGGTTAGGAGTGGTGATAGGCGCTGGGGGGGCTTAAACTAAAAATTGAGTGATGGGGGATTAGGACTGGGAGTGGGCTGATGGGGAGGTTAGGACTGGAAATGGGCTGGTGGGATTAGGACTGGGAGTGGGCTATGGGGGGCTAGGACTGGTAATGGGTTGGGGGGGTTGCTAGGACTGGAAATGGGCTGAGTGGAAGGGGGCTTGAACTGCAAATAGCTGTGGGGGATGGGGCTTGGAATGGAAATGGGCTGAGGGGAAGTGGGGGGCTTGAACTGCAAATAGCTGATGGGGACGGGGCTTGGAATGGAAATGGGCTGAGGGGAAGTGGGGGGCTTGAAGAAGGGAATGGATGCTGGGTGAGACTGG